>JASWHV010000015.1:29994958-32494958 GCA_030760725.1 Neostapfia colusana
GCTTGCACCCGAGCTGAGATCGCTCCCGAGCGATTTGGCGATGGCGGCGGCGCCTCTGTTCTCTGGCGGTGAGAGTGAGGGAAACGAATTTCTCTCGGTGCTGTGGCTCGCTGAGGCACGGCTGAGAGTTAAGGCCCCCCACGAGGAGCTCGCCAGCGTGTAAGATTCAGCAGGAGGTGGCATCTGGATCCCCCCCCCCCCCGCGGTGTCACTCGGTGAGCTTCTCTCGGTGGAGTGCAACCCGATCACAATACTTAGGGGTTAAGCCAACTGAGCCCTTTGACATGTGGGACCCACTTGTCAGTGCTCCCCCACCCCTCAAAAGATCTCCAAAAACATGGCAAAGGACGAATTCAAATGTTTGCAGTCTCAAACTGAGCTACATTTGTATGGTTGGCCAAATTTCCCCCAAATTCAAATGTATATTTGAATTCTTTGCACATTTGCATCCTTTTTGGAAAAATGGGTAGCAAACCTTTTCAAAAATTTCTGAAACTTTGCCTACCCACTAATTTGGACCTAAGGAATCCAAATATGCACTCTGATTCTTGTGTTAGCTGCTGCAACCATGAGTTTGAATACAACAGTTTTGAATCACCATTATGTCCTCCCCTCATTTGGATTTTGAGTTGGACATTAGTTCAAATTCTGATTTTCAAACCCTCCCATTGCACTTGAGTACTTCAACTCAGTGGTCTTAATCCAACTAGGGTCCAAATATGTGACTGACTCTAAGTTGGTTTTAGAATAACCTCTCATGTCTTATCACATGTGTGGAGAATTTAAACCAACACCCTTTTGCTTGAGGTTCCTTGCTTTTCACAATATATTCACAACAAAACTGTGGTGTTTGAGGTGATAAAAAATTTTGCAAGTCCCTTTTTCTTGGGCTTTTACATCCCTCCCCCCTTAAAAGAATCTCGTCCCGAGATTATAAAAGAAGAGATAGCAATGTAGTAGGGACTTACCCGTGCTGAGAGGCCATGAACTCTGGGTAATTTGAGCGAAGGAATTCCTCGCTCTCCCACATTGCCTCTTTGGCGGTGTGGTTGCTCCAGAGTATTTTGTAGAACCACAACGTTCTGCTACGCTCGGTTCGGGCTTTTTCATCAAGAATTACCACCGGACACTCATCATATGTTAAATCCGGTTTCAGCTCGCCGATGTCTTCGGTAGGAACGGCAGCTTTATGCTTTAAACATTATCGCAGTTGCGAAACATGGAAAACGTCATGGACACTAGCAAGAGATGCCGGTAGCTCCAATCTATACGCCGCCGGTCCACACTTCTCGGTGATAGCATAGGGTCCAATGAAACAGGGAGCGAGTTTCCCCTTCACACCGAACCGGTGCACGCCCTTCATCGGAGACACGCGGAGGTACACGTGTTCCCCGACGTCAATGTGCAACGGTCTACGCCTCTTATCAGCGTAGCTCTTCTGCCGGGATTGAGCGGCCTTCAAATTAGCTTGAATCATCCGAACGCACTCTTCGGCGTCGTTCACCACATCGACCCCGAATGTGACCCTTTCACCGGACTCGCACCAGTTTAATGGGGTGCGGCATTTGCGACCGTAGAGAGCTTCGTAGGGTGCCATCTTGATACTCGCCTGATAGCCGTTGTTGTACGAGAATTCTGCCAATGGTAGGTGATCATCTCTACCATGGTGGATGGCACATGCTCTCAACATGTCTTCCAGACCTTGATTCACCCTCTCTGTTTGGCCATCTGTCTGAGGGTGGTAGGCGGAGCTCCTGATCAGCTTAGTACCCAATGCAGCGTGTAATTGCTCCCAAAAGCGAGATACAAATAATGCACCTCGATCTGAGACGATAGTCTTGGGTACCCCATATAAGCACAGAATCTTCGCTATGTACAGCTCCGCATATTTGCCGGCATTGTAACGTGTATTCACCGGGATGAAGTGAGCCGTCTTGGTTAACCGATCGACGATTACCCAGATGGAATCATGTTTGTTGGAAGTTAGGGGCAATCCCACAATGAAATCCATGCTCACATCTTCCCATTTCCATGTCGGGATCTTCAGGGGTTGCAACAGCCCTGATTTCTTCATATGATCAGCTTTCACTCGTCTACACGTATCACACTCGGATACATACTGCGCTACCTCCCGTTTCATCCGCGTCCACCAAAATTTCTTTTTCAAATCTTGGTACATTTTGTTGCTGCCCGAATGAATGGAGTATTTGGACAAGTGAGCTTCATCGAGGATCTTCTTCCTCAGTTCCATATCCCGGGGTACGACTATGCGGTCATTGAACCATAGCGTCCCCTCATCATTGTTCCGGAAACATTTGATCTCCCCATTTTCTATCCGTCTCCGGAGATGTGCCATGCCTTTATCAGTCTTCTGAGCTGCAATGATGTCCTCCCAAATAGTAGGGATGAGGGCAAGGTTGTAAAGCGACCCATAAGGAACCAAGTATAAACTCGGCTCTTCCTCCTCCACCGGTGTAAGGGTGAGGTGATGGACATGTGATTTCTGACTCAGCGCGTCGGCAACCACATTCGCCTTGCCGGGGTGGTAATGAATCTCAATTTCATAATCTTTGATCAGTTCTAACCACCTCCTTTGCCTCATGTTCAGCTCCTTCTGGGTGAAAATGTATTTCAAGCTCTTGTAGTCGTGTAGAGGTGCACCATATTCCCCAGGAGATAGTAACTCCACATTTTTAGCACCAACACCACTGCAGAAAGATCAAGATCATGAGTGGGATAATGCTGCTCATGGTTCCGAAGTTGGCGTGAGCCATATGCGACCACACGTCCTTCCTGCATCAACACGCAGCCGAGCCCAATACCGGACGCGTCACAATACACGTCGACGGGCTTTGTTGTATCCGGCTGAGCTAAGACTGGGGCTGTGGTGAGATGCTTCACCAATGCTTGGAATGCTCCTTCACACGCCGTGTTCCAAACATATTTCATCCCCTTCTTCAGCAATTCTGTCATCGGTTTAGCGAGCTTGGAGAAGTTTGGAATGAATCTCCGATAGTATCCCGCTAACCCGAGGAAGCTTCTGACTTCATGAACTGAAGTGGGAGCTTTCCATTTCAGCACTTGCTCAATTTTGCTTGGGTCAACCGCAATGCTTTCAGCTGAGATGATATGTCCTAAGAATGGCACTTGCCTGATCCAAAACTCGCATTTACTGAACTTGGCGTAGAGCTTGTGGTCTCGCAATCGTTGAAGAACGATCCTCAAGTGTTCGGCATGTTCGGCTTCTGTCTTGGAGTAAACCAAGATATCATCGATGAACACTACCACGAACTTGTCCAGCTCCGGCATGAACACAGAGTTCATGAGATACATGAAATGGGCTGGAGCGTTTGTGATACCAATGGACATGACAAGATATTCATATAATCCATATCTCGTCGAGAAGGCCGTCTTCGGGATATCCTCCGCCCGGATCTTTATCTGATGATATCCAGAGCGAAGGTCCATCTTGGAGAACACACTTGCCCCCACAAGTTGATCAAACAAAATGTCGATGCGGGGCAGTGGGTACTTATTCTTGATGGTGACGGCGTTGAGCGGCCGGTAGTCCACACACAGCCTCAAGGTTTCATCCTTCTTCTTCACGAACAGCACCGAGGATCCCCAAGGCGGGGAACTCGGCCTAATGAAACCTTTACTAAACAGATCATTGAGCTGTTCTTTCAATTCAGCCAACTCGTTCGGAGCCATTTTATATGGTCTCCGTGAGATGGGCGTAGTCGCAGGTGCGAGCTCGATCTTAAACTCGAAATTCCGCTCAGGTGGCATGCCCGGAAGATCATCCGGAAACACGTCGGAGTACTCCCGGACTACGGGGATATCCTCTAACTTGAGAGCTTCAGTATTATTGATCGCTGAAACCTCCCGGACTGGATTATCTAATAGAAGGGACTGCGGACGGTGTAATGGGGAGTTGAGGTGAACCGTCCGTGATAAAGTTTCCAGGACAGCGCCATGGTAGCTTAGCCATGACATTCCTAAGATTGCATCAATCTTCTGCCCCTCAAGAATAATCATAGTGGTGGGGTATATCTTCCCACCTAAACACAGGGGTGCTTTTGGAATCATCATAGTTGCTGAAATCTTTCCTCCCGGTGAGCAGATCATATAAGAACACTCGGTTGGAAAGGCTTCCAGCTGATGCTTAACCACATATGATGCACTTATGAAGTTATGGGTTGCACCAGAATCAAACAATATGATGATGGCTTGGTCGTTGAGAGTAAACGTACCCGCCAGCACGTTGTCTCCCTCTGGGGCGTCCTCATTGTCGAGGTGGCGAACGCCCCCAGTCTGCTGACCAACCTTCTTGACCGGAGGTCGGCCTCGAGCACCGCCCTGGAACTGGGATTGCCCGCTGCTCTGCTGCCCGTGGGGACAGTCCTTCGCGAAGTGGCCCGCCTGGCCACACGTGAAGCAAGTGAAACGGGGCGGTCCCCTGCTGACCGGTGGACGGAAACCCGGGGCGCGTTGTGGCGGTGGAAACGCCCGGGGTGCAGTCTGCTGCTGCTGCTGTCTCGGTGGTGGCATCTGCGGTCGGAACGGAGGTGACTGAAAGGATCGTCCCCCGAACCGTTGAGGTCGCGCCGGTGGGTGCCACTGCTGCCCGGATGGTGTCCGATACACCATGCGGTACTTCTGGGGAGCGCCACTCCCACCGCTGGGTGGAGCGCTGCGCTTCCTCTGCTCAGCTGCCAACTCCCGCTGAGCGTCCTCTTGCATAATCGCGGCATTGACTAAGTCGTTGAAGGTGCCGCGATTCCACTGAATGAGATGTGTCTTCATCTCGGGGTGTAACCCTAGATAGAAATGTTCCCGCTTCTTCTCTTCAGTGGAGATGTAGTCTGACGCATATTGTGCCAGGTGGTTGAAGGCACGGGAGTAGTCATGGGCACTCCTCCCGCCCTGCTTCAGTTCCAAGAATTCTTGGAACTTCCTCTTCATTATTCCGGGAGGAATGTGATAGGCGCAGAACGCCTCCCGGAACTCTTCCCACTCCACGGCATGGCCAGCCGGACGTGAGGCGACATAATTCGCCCACCACGCACCAGCGGCACCGTGAAGTTGCTGCGCTGCGAACAAAGTCTTTTGCCGCTCCCTGCATTGGAGCAGCCCGAACTTGGACTCGATGGTCCGCAGCCAGTTGTCAGCCTCCAGTGGTTCTTCAGCTTCTGTGAACACTGGAGGGTGCGTACTCATGAAATCTGAGTACGACACCTCACGGGGCTCCCGTGGCCCCCTCTCTTGACGTCCCCCCACCTGGGACGTATTCTGCACGACCGTGCGGAGCAGGTCGGTCTGCTCCTCACGACCTCCCACCAGTGCCGCTATCACATCCGCTAGAGTAAGCGGAGGCGGCGGTGGTGGCTGCTGCTGCGGGGTGCTGTCGTAGGCCGGTGGCTGGGAGTCATCACCTCCCTGTTGGCTAGAGCCACCAACCTCGTGCGTGGTCCTAGTGCGAACCATCTGCAACCATACGACAGTAAACATCAGTCCCGCAACATATTGCATGCGGTCCAATAAAAATAGGCGTAAAAACATAATGACAATAAAACATGCGATGCATCTCGTATGTTGATACTGTAATAACTTTGAACAAGCTACACCATTACCAGACCAAATACAAACTAGTTTAATCCAACTTGGTGAACCTCCTCTTTGGAAGCTCACCCCAACTAGGTTTGCTCACTACGAGATATTACTATCGCTTTGTCATCACGTAAACCACCTTTTTATCTTCAATACGACACAAACATGGTCTCTAGTAAAAGAAACTTGAGTAAGACATATACTCAAATCTTTCACTCGTTGAATATAACCTCTCATGAGTATGTTCTACCCCATTGGAAGTACTCAAACCCCCTCTAGGGTACAACAATCTCTCAAATGAGTTCAACTGTCATTCCTCTGTCTGAATGACCAGTTTCTACATACCCAAGATTTTGATCTGGTTCTGGGCATTTTCATGACTCAAGCTGAATACCAAAGTTAAAGTTAACTTCAGTATCTTTCCAACGAGTATTTAATTGCCCTCAGATCAGCCATGGTTAAAAAGTTATGGTAATTCAAATTCAGCAGAATTTCTGGAAGAATTTTAACAGCACCTCCCTTGGGAAGTTGCGGTTTTCAACTCTTATTTCCCCTGAAATCTGTGCTGAAATTTCAGAAACTTTGAATTGCAAAAATGTAACACATCTTATACCCTTTCTAAAGATGTATCATATGAAAATTTTAGATTTTTCTACTGGGAGTTATGTTTGAAAAACAGAACAGTCCAGAGAGTGTTTCACTCTGTCCTGGTTCTGGACAGTTTACATCCCTCTGGGTTTTAAGCCATCTTAAGGTGCGTTTTAGTCCTGGAAATATACAAAAAAGTTGTATAGTACTTAAATACCTTTCTAGAACTATATACCACACCTCCCTGGGCTAAAAGACCTGTGAGTTAGGCCCTGTTGAAGATCAGCAAACTTGCTGCCCAAAACGGAGCACTCTGTTTTTCAGTCTTTTTGGAACTACACCCATCACTATACAATTTGTCTACCCAACAAGGGTCCTAAATGTTGAACCTAATGATTTTAGTTCCTTGTTATCATTATCTTTCATGCACATGCTTATGATATGTCGGTACTGTGTTCGTCACAAAAATAAAATCCTAACGGGATTATACCGGCATATACGTCACAAGTGTGACACTAAACGGTCTCTCGAACACGTTTACTACACGGATACATACGTGGTTAGTACCTGCAGAAGACCACAAAATATTGATGCACTCAATGGTTATTCATTTCAGGCAGGATCATATTTAAAAGTAAATACAAACTCCCGTATCATTGCCATACGGCCGTCCTTGAGTTAGGTCACGTCTCAAGGTACGTGATCGTGTTTCAACACCACACGATGGGGAACCCGAGTATGTCATGAACGGGTCGTCACGGTTGGGAATGTTATCAGCCCAACAGATATCACCTACTGCCCTGCAGGGCACGCCGATGGCAAGCGCTGCGTATGTCCTCCTGGGCTATTTTCAGACGAACACACTCTCGCGTTACTGACCACGCGATGGGGTCTCCGCTTACTTGCCTAATGCACGCTAGGGATCAGCGTTTCATATGAACTCAGGAACATGAAGAGTCCAAGAGTTTCATATTGACGTCTCACACCAAGCTGTGATACCTATCCCTGAACCACGTTCCTCGTCAGGGGAGCTAACTGAAATTGAACCGCTTTCGGTAGCGTTCCTTACCACACTTACCAGAGCGTAGGTGCGTCGTTACATAATTAAAATTCAGAATTATAACAAATAGGTTAGTCTTTGCCACTTTAAGTAACTATGCTAATATAGTCCTTACTTGGGCAACTACCGAATCCTCACCGTAACCTAAGTTTTCCCGTAATACAGTCCACAAGTACTGTGCTATCCCCAAAGCAGCTCTGATACCAGGCTGTGGCGGACCGGAATCCGCTCATCCAGGATCGCAGAGGGTGTTGCCGCACGATGCGACACCTGACAGCACACGTCATAAGGACACAATATATTACATGGGAAAAACCAAGTGAACTGTACGAATAGGTACAACCTTCAGTTACAAGCAATTGTCTTTATTACACAGCGGAAGTTTCTTTTATACAACTCACGCCCGCCTATCTAGCAATAGTCGGTTGCCCAGCCCTAGGGCAACCCACACTAGCTGCACGTCTCAGCTCAGCGCGGCGTGTACGGCTCCCACTCAGCCGTGGTCCCCGACGGAGGGTAACCGTCGCCGGTGGACTCGTACTCCGAGTCCGTGGGTGGCTCCTCACTTGAAAAACACTTAAGCAGCAACCGTGAGCACGATGGCTCAAAAAGACTTAACCAACTCACCTAGGCATGAAACTCTACATGAGGTGTACAATGAACATAGGATAGTCACAATGCATCAAATGGACACGACTACAAGTTCATCCTTAGTTCCACTTTTAGCCACAGGTTAACAGTTTGGGGATCTGAAATTTAGTAAGCAATATTTGGTGGCACACATGTAGCAATACAATTATATCATAACAGCAATATCGAAGCATAATATTCCATAAATTATCTACCTTACGACGCATTGAACAAGCGATACTCGTCACCGCGAGGGACAGCGAATCGACTCAGTATAAACCTGCAGGGAAACCCAAAGAGCACGTCACATACGCCCACCCGTGGAGCTGCACAGCACGCTCACTCGATGTCGTACGGGACAACCTTTCACCCAACAGCCCAAACGTCGAACCGGTCGCACCGAAACGAGCAGGAGGTTCCCCACACGGAGCATCTCTCTATGCCCGTTGGCATATTTCCACCTTGCTGCCCTCAGCCTACACCTATAAATCGGTGCGTTATGCCTCGACGCCCGGAGGTTTAGGCTACATCGGTTTATCGGGGCCCATATATCCGATATGCCTTCGCTACGTTCAATATTCGTTCAGCAGGGCCGCACACGGATCGGTCCTCAATCGACATGGGCAGGGCTGCGCACACAAGACTTCCTCTTGCTGCGCCCTAGCCCCTGCCTAGTCTCATTTTTATTACTAAAGTGATCTCACATCACTCAACCGAACCCGTGTGTCCCAAGCCTACCCCGCGAGTAGATTCCAACTACTCGACTTGTACCGAAGTCCTATGGCTCATTAAACATAGCCTGTCTACTCGAGGTCTTAGACACTACCCTCACTCTTAGGGAAAAATTCTGGTTATGCAAGTGGGGTTCCATTCATCCTACACCTAATGCACATTTATACTTCACACTAGACATGTGAACAAAGCAAAAACTTTATAAAGAAGGTTAATGCAAACTGGGGCTTGCCTTGTTGCTGCTGGTCAGTAGTTAGTTCTTCTTCCGGAAGGAGGAAGTCGAGCACTTCCGGAGCCTCCTCGCCTTCAGCGACTACACGTTAATGAAATACTACATGTTAATGAATATGCACATGAGGTTATTGTAATGCTTCTGCTACAAGTTCTACTAACAAGTTTTTAACCACTGGAACTCTGTTGAAGAATTTAAAATGAAACTGAGGCTAGTGGTTTGGGTTTGGACCTAAGCACATGATTAAGTGCTAAGTGGTTTTCCCCCTCTTCCATATTGATCACCTCAAGTGGTTAACTAGAACAGGGGTGATCCAGAGCTCCAAAGGAGCTGAGAATTTTTGTGTGAGTTCCTTGTCACAAGAAACCCCTCTGGACCAAAAATTAGCATTTTTCATTGTGTGGTTTATTCAGAATAATTCTTTTAGCAAATAAGCAAAGAAGAATTAATTCTGGGGTAACCCCCCTGTTCATGCCCAACTTAGTGAACTACCATTTCAATTATAGTTCATATAGTCTGCATGAATTTTCCTAGCAGTTTTGGAGCTAAGATCGGCCAAGAACTGAATTTCCAAGTTTTGGAAATTCTCTGAAAATGTTTCTGTATTAAAAATGAACACAGCACCTTCAAATCTGAATTGCCCTGATCAATTCAGCTCCAAATGGTCTGAAACTTTTACAGGGTTTCACTAACATCCTAAAGAAGATTCTGACAAAATTTGAGGATTTTTGGATGAACCAAACTCCCTCTAAAATTCTTTTGCTGAAAAGCTTTACAGAATTTTCCAGAAATAACTAATGGGTTTCATACAAATTGGGTTGCATATTTGGATAGAGCTATGCAAGCTGAATCCAACCCAATTTGAATCACTAAATTTGGATCTTCTAGCAAACGTTATGGGGTTTTAAAGTTTGGGGAAATTCTGGAATTCGAATTAACTGGGAAAAGTTCAAATCCCTGACAGCGGGCCCGGCCCCCACGTGTCACCACCTCGGCTACACCACACGGGGCCACAGGACTGTTCTCCGCGTTGTCACAGATGATTCGGTGCAACAGAAAATCTCCGCACTGTGTATTAAGCGATTGCCGAGCGGGCCCGTCCGACTCGTCTTCTTCCTCGCGCCAGCTCCTTTTCCCGCACCGCCCCCTCGCCGGCCCCTCACTGAAGCTCGCCGGACCCGGCTTCCCGGCCGCCTCTCGGCTGGAAACTCGCCGCCTAGGCTTAATTTCGTGCACTGGACACGATGGCACCAACTTCTCCGGCCGGCGGTGGCACTAACCTAGCCGGCGACGGTGCAGCGGCTCGGGGTCACTTAGGCCATGTCACCCGGCCAACTTAGCCCACCAAAACCTCGGTGGAAGGGCTCTTCAGCACCGGGGGATCTCAAGGAAGGTCGACAGGACCATGCAAAGGCTCGGGGAGAGCTCTAACCTAGCTGTCACCGTGAGCCCGATCCTTCCCGCCATAACCGCGGTTGGAAAACCAGGAAATACGCTGGCTACCGCCAAAATCAAGCTAGGGTTGCGAAGCAAACTTGGGCGCCGTCAATTCTATCTCCTGTGAGTGCAGTATGATGTGCTCTAAGCAAGTATACGTCGGTAATTTGCGGGTTTCTTACCAGAAGGTGGTTCTGCACCGGCTGGAAGTGTTTTGCGAAATTCACCGGCGATGATCGGTCACTTGGTCTAGGCTTTGGGGTTGAGCAGCGTGGAGCCTGGGCGCGTCCAAACCCGCTCTTGCTTGGTCGTGACAAGCCCTCTGCCGAGCTGCCCATGAGAGCACCTTTGCTCGGTTATTCCCGGCCGCCAAGAAGAACACCGTTTTCTCGGTCTGTGGTGGCTTAGCTCGACTGGAACTGGTGCGGGGAGGCCGTGGGATGTCTGTTGATGTTGTTTTGATGGGCTGCCGACGCTCGCACGCGAGCTGATATCGCTTCCGAGCGATTTGGCGATGGCGGCGGCGCCTCTGTTCTCTGGCGGTGAGAGTGAGGGAAACGGGTTTCTCTCAGTGCTGTGGCTCGCTGAGACACGGCTGAGAGTTAAGGCCCCCCACGAGGAGCTCGCCAGCGTGTAAGATTCAGCAGGAGGTGGCATCCGGCTCCCCCCCCCCCGCGGTGTCGCTCGGTTTGCTTCTCTCGGTGGAGTGCAACCCGATCACAATACTTAGGGGTTAAGCCAACTGAGCCCTATGACATGTGGGAGCCACTTGTCAGTCCTCCCCCGCCCCTCAAAAGATCTCCAAAAACTTGGCAAGGGATGAATTCAAATGTTTGGAGTCTCAAACTGAGCTACATTTGTATGGTTGGGCAAATTTCACCCAAATTCAAATGTATATTTGAATTCTTTGCACATTTGGATCCTTTTTGGAAAAATGGATAGCAAACCTTTTCAAAAATTTCTGAAACTTTGCCTACCCACTAATATAGACCTAAGGAATCCAAAGATGCACTCTGATTCTTGTGTTAGCTGCTGCAACCATGAGTTTGAATACAACAGTTTTGAATCACCATTATGTCCTCCCCTCATTTGGATTTTTAGTCGGACATTAGTTCAAATTCTGATTTTCAAACCCTCCCATTGCACTTGAGTACTTCAACTCAGTGGTATTACTCCAACTAGGGTCCAAACATGTGACTGACTCTAAGTTGGTTTTAGAATAACCTCTCATGTGTTATCACATGTGTGGAGAGTTTAAACCAACACCCTTTTGATGGAGGTTCCTTGCTCTTCACAATATATTCACAACAAAACTGTGGTGTTGTGAGGTGATAAAAATTTTTTCATGTCCCTTTTTCTTGGGCTTTTACAATGGACATCTCTAGCAAGGTGTAGGAGTTTTCATATGCCCAGCCCCTAAATGATGCATGTGGGAAATACCACTTTTGCATTTTGTGAGTTTATTCTCTAATGAGCATGTTGATAATGGTTACTTGCTCTTCAAATGTGTTCATCAACTTTCTTCAAATGAGGTGTGTTGTGTGGTGATGAACACTTTAAACATGTGTCAAAAACTGAGGCCTTTACATTCCTCCCCCCTTAAAAGAATCTCGTCCCGAGATTATAAGGTGAAAATTAGAGAGAGGACGGTAGAAAATTACCGGATATGCGACGTGAAAAAGTCGGGGTAGTTAGCGCGAAGAAACTCTTCGCTCTCCCATGTCGCTTCGTCCACGGAGTGATTACTCCGTAGAACTTTGTAGAACCACAACGTACGGTTGCATGTGGTTCGGGCCTTCTCGTCAATGATCTGAACCGGTTCCTCCCGATAGGTGAGATCCGGTTTCAGTTCTTCAATGTCCTCCAGCTGAACGGTAGTTGATAGCTTAAGACACTTCCTCAGCTGGGAAATATGAAAGACGTCGTGCACACCGGAAAGTGCTTCTGGTAATTTCAGCCAGTATGCCGCTGATCCACATCTTTCGGTAATCTGGAATGGACCGATGAATTGGGGTGCCAACTTTCCTCTCACCCCAAATCTGTTTACGCCCTTCATTGGAGACACACGTAGGTATACGTGATCCCCGACTTCGAATTGTAGTGGGCGCCTTCTCCGGTCTGCATATTGCTTTTGTCGGGATTGGGCGGCTTTTAGCTTCGCTTGAATCAGCCGAACCTTTTCCTCCGCATTGTTGACAAGATCATTCCCGAAGGTGACCCTTTCGCCAGACTCACACCAATTCAGTGGTGTGCGACATTTCCTCCCGTATAGCGACTCATATGGTGCCATCTTGATTCTGGCTTGGTCCATTGTTGTACGAGAACTCGTCTAACGACAAGTGATCATCCAAATTCTTGCCATGGTTGATAGCACAGGCTCGTAGCATATCTTCTAGAATCTGATTTACCTGCTCGGTTTGCCCATCCGTCTGCTGGTGGTATGCTGAACTACGGATCAGCTGCGTCCCCAATGCAGCGTGCAGCTGCTCCCAAAAACGGGACACAAATAAAGTGCCCCGGTCCGATATGATGGTACGGGGTACGCCGTACAAGCATAGGATCCGTGAGATGTACAGTTCAGCATACTTCTTGGCGTTATAGTTGGTGTTGACCGGGATGAAATGGGCAACTTTGGTGAGCCGGTCGACGATTACCCACACAGAATCATGATTCTGAAAAATGGTGGGTAAACCGACGATGAAGTCCATGCTCACATCTTCCCATTTCTAGGCAGGAACGCCCAGTGGTTGTAGCAGTCCCGGTATCCTCATATGATCTGCCTTCACCCTTCGACATGTATCACACTCGGACACATACTTTGCGATCTCGCGCTTCATCCGTGTCCACCAAAACTTGCTTCTGAGTTCTTGATACATTTTGTTGCTGCCGGGGTGAATAGAAAATTTTGATAAGTGAGCCTCATCAAAAATTTTCTTCCGTAACTTAGGGTTACGGGGTACGACGATCCGGTCCTTGAACCATAGGATGCCGTCTCCATCCTTCCAGAAACATTTCAGCTCCCCACTGTCTACACGTCTCCGCAAATGTAACATGCCCTTGTCATTCTTCTGGGCTGCCGCTATCTCTTCACGGATGGTGGGGATCAAAGCTAAGTTGTAGAGAGCTCCATGTGGAATCACATGCAGTGGTGCTTCGTTCTCTTCCAACGGTGTGATGGTCAGATTGTTGACGTGTGACTTGCGACTCAGCGCATCTGCCACTATGTTTGCCTTGCCGGGGTGATCATGGATCTCTATTTCGTAATCCTTTATCAATTCTAACCATCTTCGCTGCCTCATGTTCAGCTCCTTCTGGGTGAATATGTACTTGAGGCTTTTGTGGTCGGTATATAAATGTACGAGGTTACCGAGTAGGTAGTGGCTCCACATTATTAGTGCAAGTACCACGGTAGCGAGCTCCAAGTCGTGAGTTGGATAATTCTGCTCATGGTTTCTAAGCTGCCGTGATCCATACGCGATCACCCTTTGGTCTTGCATCAGCACACATCCGAGCCCAATGCCGGATGCATCGCAGTACACATCGAACGGTTTCGTTGTGTCTGGCTGCGCCAAAACCGGTGCTGATGTTAGGTGCTTAACTAAAGCCTTGAATTCCGCTTCACATGCTGGACTCCAAGCATACTTGGTAGCTTTCTTCAGCAGCTCCGTCATAGGCTTGGCAATCTTCGAGAAGTTCAGAATGAACCTCCGATAATATCCCTCGAGTCCGAGGAAACTCCGTACCTCATGAACAGTTCTCGGGGATTTCCAATTCAGCACTTGTGTGATTTTACTCGGGTCTACAGCGATACCCTCCGCTGAGATGATATGCCCGAGAAAAGGCACTTGCGATATCTAGAATTCGCACTTGCTGAATTTCGCGTATAGCTTGTGATCCCGCAGCCGTTGCAAGACTATACGTAGATGCTTCTTGTGATCTTCCTCCGACTTGGAATATATCAGGATGTCGTTGATGAAGACTACGACAAACTTGTCCAGCTCCGGCATGAATACCGAGTTCATCAAATACATGAAGTGAGCTGGAGCATTGGTGAGGCCGAAGGACATGACCAGGTACTCATAAAGCCCGTACCTTGTCGAGAAAGCCGTCTTCGGAATGTCCTCAGCCCGTATTTTAATCTGGTGGTACCCGGATCTTAAATCCATCTTGGAAAAGATCTTTGCTTCGACCAACTGATCAAACAACATGTCGATCCGTGGCAACGGGTACTTGTTCTTGATGGTTACGGCATTTAGTGGACGATAGTACACACAAAGCCGCAACATCTCATCCTTCTTCTTCACAAATAATGCAGAACAGCCCCATGGCGAGGAGCTCGGCCTAATAAAACCCTTTTCCAGCAGGTCCGTTAGCTGGGTCTTCAATTCAGCCAATTCCTTGGGCGCCATCTTGTACGGCCTCCGGGATATTGGCATGGTTCCCGGTGCAAGTTCAATCTTGAACTCCACCTCTCTATCGGACGGCATCCCCGGTAAATCATCCGGGAACACGTAAGGGAACTCTTGGACCACTGGAATATCTCCCAATCTGATGGTTGTAGATTGATAGACACTTGGAAGTTTTATTTCTGGACTGTCCAGAAATAAGGAATGAGATTCGTGCACTTCTGAGTTCAAGTGCACAATTTGGAGGACGGTGTCTAAAACAGCGCCGTTGCGGGTTAACCACGACATCCCTAAGATGACATCGACCTTTTGTCCCTCTAAAATTATGAGAGACGTAGGGTATACTCTACCCTCTAAGCACAATGGCACTTTTGGGACCATCATGCTTGCCGAAATTTTCCCACCCGGTGAACAGATCACATAAGGACTATTGGTGGGTAGTATTTGCAAGCTATATCTATCAGTGAAAGCTTGGCTAATGAACCTATGCGTGGCGTCTGAATCAAACAATACTATGGCGGGATGCTGGTGGAGTCGGAACATACCCACAAGGATTGGCTCACCCTCCGGCACATCCTCAATGGCAAGTTGGTGGACAGTGCCAGGCCTCGGGTTTGCTTGCCGCGCATTAGTAGGGTTCCGGGGCTGATTCCTCCCCGGAAGTTGCGGTGCCACTCCGCCTCCTTGCCTCTCCGGACAACTGCTGGTGAAGTGTCCTGGCCGACCACATCTGTAGCATGTGGCCGCTGCTTGTGCGGTGCTTAGGAGACGAAAGCCCGGCATGTGCTGCTGAGGTGCATACGCACGCGGCATCGCCCGCTGCTGCTGTTGTTGTGGCGGAGGTGGTGCTGGCAGTGCTGGCCTGAATGCCGGTGAAGAATACGGCCGACTGCGGAATGGCATCGGCCTCTGTGGTGGCTGCCAGCGTGATCCTGATGGTGGGTGATTCACCATCCGAAATTTCTGAGAAGGACCACCTCCTTCTCCGCTGCTTTGCGGCGCGCTTCGCTTTCTTTCCGCCGCCGCTAACTCCTTGCTGGAGTCCTCCTGAACAATCGCAGCATCAATGATGTCGTTGAGGCTTCCGTGATTGAACATCGCCAATTTGTCCTTCAGGAGCGGGTTAAGCCCCTGGTAGAAGTGGTCCTGCCGCTTCTCGTCAGTATCGGCGTGACATGACGCGTAGAGCGCGAGATCGTTGAACGCCCTGGAATATTCCAGCGCGTTCTGGCTCCCTTCTTGAAGGTTTAAGAATTCCTGCGTCTTCCTCTTCATCAGACCCGGCGGTATGTGATAGGCCCTGAAGGCCGTCCGGAACTCCGCACAGGTCATAACTCGGTCGGTGGGCTGTGAAGCACAGTAATTCTCCCACCACGCGCTCGCGGATCCCTGGAGCTGTTGGACCGCGAACTGATTCTTGCACTGCTCACTTATTTGGAGCAGCCCGAACTTCATCTCTATCGTGTGGAGCCAGTTGTCCACATCGAGGGGTTCATCCGCCCTGAGAATACCGGAAGATGAGTTGCTAGGAAGTCGGAGTAGGAGCTCTGTTGGTGCTCCTCACGATCTTGAAGCCTCTCTGGTCAAGACATATTAGCAATAAGAGTTTGCAGCAACTCCGTGTGCTGCTGATGAGAGCCCGCCATTGCTGCTACAATATCCGCCAAAGTAACCGTTGGCGGTGGCGGTGACGGTTGTTGCTGTGGTTGCTGCTGCTGTTGCTGTCCCGAGGAGTCCTTGGGAGGCTGTTGGGAGGTTTCTCCCCCTTGACTAGAACCCCCAACGTCCGGGTTGGCACGAGTACGAGTCATTCTGAAATCCAAAACAGCAGCAATCAGCACATGTCATACTTAAGAATTCCATATACAACAGTAGGTATTGAAGTGACACATGAATAATTTGCACAACATCCATATATATTAATAAAGCATGAACTTTATACAAGATACATTATTCTCGGGTCTCCGAGAAGTCGTGCTCATGTCGTCACGATCTATACATACGCTACTGCCTACACGACATGTCACCTGTTACAAAAGTTTGGGTTGCACTATCCTGGTTGCCCTACTTGGCAACGGTAACCCCCTACTCGGAGTAGAACTCAACCTCCTGCGGGTCGTCCTCCTCCGGTACCTCTTCTAATGGCTCTGGGTCTACAACCTCCTCTCCCATTTCGGGTTCTCCCATTGCCGGAAGACCCAAGACTACTGGTATGCCCAACACCGGGGGTACGAGGTCCTGCAATGCATGCACCTCGTCCATGGCTTGGTTGTAGTCTTCTTCCCAGCCTTGCCCTTCCTCAATAGCATCGTCCCGCTCTTGAGTAAGGTCCTCATTCTGCTGGGTTAGAGTCTGCACCAACTCTTGTAACGCCGCGATGTCGACACGGCTTTTCTTCTTCGCCTTCTTCAGACGATGCAACTGATTATGCTGTTCGTTCAGTCGCTTGATCGTCGGAAGGAGCACATTGCGGAGTGCGCTGTGAGCACTCTCGAAATGGTCTCCACGGCTTGCGCTCTCCTTGAGCTTTGCAGCGAGATGCTCCATATGAACAGCTTGGCTGTCCATCACGGCCTTTCCCGCCCTCATCTGGAGGCTGAGGTTTGCCTCCGCGGGGTTGTACCTTGGGCAACCCGGATCGGTTGCCTCCCGGTACCTTCCTTCCCACACATGATGAGCCCGTCCCTCCACCAGAACGAGTGCCTATGGAGTGCCCTCCATCGCTCTCACATGTAGCTGGAAGAAACGCGATATGGTGTCGCGGGCTGCCACTTGCCACATCCCCTCGGGTTGTCTACCTCTCACCGTGACGGTGAACAGTGCCCAACCGGGTGGCGTAGGTCCTGCAGGAACCTCGACATGGATTGTCCACGCCTTGTTCCCATCCTCGCCTTCTTCCTTGGTGAAGTACTGCGGCATCTGGTGGTATCAAAATATTGAAGCATTTGCCTCAATGCTTCCGGATAGCCGCTGTGGTGAGAACAGTGAGGTTCCACCCACCCGTTCTCGAACTGTTTATCCGCTGTCATCTGTAAAAATATATTTGAGAAATGTCAAATATTTATTTGCACAGTAAACCATTGAGTTATAACATAAAACATGTCATTGAACCCATAAAACTCGGAAACATAGTTCAAATTTAAAAAAATTTGACTGCCGATCTGCTGTCCAACATGACAGCCCTGACCAGTTTCCATTTCAACCTGATTTAGGCCATGCTAAAAGCAAAACCAATTCTGGAGCTCAACATGAAAGTTAAATCTAACTTCAATAGCTTTCCAGAAAGTATTTGATTTTCCTAAGATCTGTCCTGGTTCAAAAGTTACGATATGTTAAAGTCAACAGAATTCCTGGAGAAAATTGGATAGCACCTCCCTGCTTTAGGTACTGATTGATCCAAGAATTCCAGTTAATTATGCTCTCAATCTGACAAAACTTTCTGTTACAAAGTTGTAACCCATCTCATAAGATTTCCTGAACTACCTCATTTTCTATTTTTGGATTTTTATGCAGGAAGTTATGCTCAATTTATAGAGAGTTTACAGAGAGTGTTTGCTCTGCCCTGTTTTCTGGACAGTTTCAACTCTACTGCATTTTTCGATTTGTTAAGAGTTGAAACACCTCTGGACCTCCACAGAACAGTTGTAAAGCTCTTCCATAGCTTTCCATACATGTATAATATGACCCCATCCTTGAAAGAACTCAACCTCTAACCCCCGAGTAACTTCAGCCTTAATTCAGCTAAAAACACGGGACTGTGTCCTTAGTATCCTATAAGTTGAAAACTTGTTAACTTTGAATATCCTGATTCAGGGAAGAAGTTACATCAATTTTTAATACTCTGGATTAAAACTTTCAAGTTTTACAATGAAGTTGTTCATTTAGTGAAGTGTGACGTCGATGCGTCACCAGATCATGTCGGTACTACGTCCTCACAAAGAAAACCTATACCGGACTTAGCCAGCTTCGTTAGTTCAGTGGCAATAAACATCACTCGCACACGGATGCTACACGTCTACCTTTCGTGTTTAGAGTACCTGCAAATAACTCAAGCAATTGTCAGACTAGGCTGCACACCGAGTCCAGTATCCATACAGTCCGTACACCCGGCCGTCATCACTCGCCCGGATGTTCTCAAGCCAAACACACCTTGAGCTACGTGTTCACGTTACTGACCACGTGACGGGGTCTCCCAAATTACACCATGCACGCCAGGGACAGACGTTGCTCGAATACCCCAAACGACATGAAGAGTCGTAGAGGATATTAAAGCGGGTCGGGTTACCTGCCACCCGTTGGGCTCCACCCTTCAGCTTGTGCGCACTGGTGGACAGCGCTTACGTGCACCCCCCAAGACATAAAAGTCCCGAGATGCACGATTTTCCGACATAATCAAATAGGTTAGTATGCCACTTTCTATACACTAATAACATCCTTATATGGGCTACTAACTCGTTCCTCACTGGATTTTTGAAAAATATGACCTTTTTAGTGCGTTAAACCTCAAGCGAGGTCTGATACCAACGCTGACACGATCCCATGGTCTTGTCGAGCCAGGATCACGCTGAGGGGTGCTGCGTTGCACAGCACCGGATAACACACGGTAAAGGTACAAAGCGGAAGCAAAAGTTTATTACATAAACGAGTTTATGAACATTTTTACAACAAAATATGTTCAGTCTACACTCATGGGTGTAGACTACGCATCAAGTTCACGTTCAACCCGTGAACGTGTCCTTGCTAGCACGCACGCACACTAACACGGTGGCGTGCACGACTCCCACTGGACGGGGTTCCCCTCCTGGGGTTCCGTCTCCTCCTCGGGAGTCCCTTCCTCATAGAACTCTGCAAAAGCTTCAAACACAAGCAGTGAGCACGAAGGCTCAGCAAGACTGACCCGTCTCTCCTAAACATGGAACTTCTACATGAGGGATGATAGGCACAGGAGGTAAAATCAGTTGTACGGACTCGGCTAATTAGTGGAACCTTACTTTCAAGTTTTAGCAGCAAATTGTGGAGAACCTTACGCTAAGGCACACGAGAGAGCCGCAATCAAACAAGAAACGCATTTCTCTCATGTACTTTGCCCAAAGTTGAAAAGAACTTTAGTTAGCTCTAAGCTACAACAAATCATTAACAATCAAGTCCATCTTTTAATCAGCAACATTTTAACATGTAACTAGCCTGTTCTTTCTACGTCACGGTACAGTGAACAAGTGGTACTCACTGACCGCGAGGGACGGCGATTATAATCGATTTACACCTGTAGGGTTATCCGAACAACCCGTCACGTACGCCCGTACTCGATGTTGCCTACAGAAACCATCACGGACGTCGTACGCAACCACCTTTCACCCGTCAGCCAAATGTTGAACCAGTCCAATCATCCTGAGCAAGAGGTCTCTGCACGCGCATATCTGTGCCGCCAGCCGATTTACACCTCGAGCTCTCAACCTACCCTCTGAACGACCAGCTATGCCTCAACACCCAGCTACCCGAGTTACATCGGTTTCCCGGTTCCCATATAGCCGGTAGGACTTCGGTACTGTTCTAGCTTGTTCAACAGGCCCGCACACGGCTCGGTCCTCAATCGACACAAGCGGAGCTATAGCACCCAGGCCGCAAAGTCCTGCTGCCCTTACTCTCCGCTCGGTCTCATTTTTCTTGCCATGTGTATCATGTGCTATCTCTACCCGAGTCGAGTGCCTCTAGCCTATGCTCGCGAGTAGTTCCAACTACTCGACTTGTACCGAATCCTACAGAATCTTAGCGTTGCAATAGCTAACGGGGTTCTCAGTCCTAGTCCCAACCCATGGTTTTCTTGGCTATGCAATTGGGTTTCTAAACAAGACTCTAATGCAAGGAATCATAATACTTAAGTAAGTGCTCAAAACAATAAAAATTTTGTAAAAAGGTTAGCAAACCGGAGCTTACCTTGCTGCTCTTGGTCGTAGGCTATCTGCTCTTCCGGAGTAACGAAGTCTAGGACTTCGGGTTCCTCCTCGACCTTAGCGACTACATGAAATACAAGTATATGTGTTAATTTAAATGCATTTTATTTGAATTAAACTTGTGAACCTTATAATTCTCACTAGACAGACCCACTGACCCTGAAATTTTTACTGTGGCTTGGTTACAACCTAAACAGAGACTTGGTCAAGTTCTAGTTGCAGCAAAGCTCATTTGAGACCTCCACAATTAATTATGTACTTGACCTTAATTAGAGGCTTTAGGGTGTTCTAGGGATTTTCATGGAGCAAGCCATGACTTTATGAAAACTAGACTTTTAGAGGGTTTTAATGGAGTTGGTATCACTTAATTTGAAGGTTCCTAGCTAAAGATATGAGCTAAACAATTTCAGAGAAAATTCTGATAATGTTTCTGAACATTTTCTATTTTCTCTGGAATAGTTTCACTAATCACACCATTAGGTGGATCAAATGAGCTCAAATGGATCTGAAATTTTTATGATAGTTCAGGGATATTTTGCTGAACATCCCAGCAAAATTTCGGAATTTTCCTCCAAGGGATTCTCCAGTTAAAATTCCACACAGTTTACAATTAAAGGAATTAATTCTGGAGAATTAAGGATTTTCATGAGGTGAAACTTGATTTTCTGGAAAGTAATCAGAGAGCTGAATCTAACAAAATTTGGTTCACTCGATTTGGAGTTTCCTAGCAAAAGTTATGTGGGTTTGAAGTTTGAACTAAAACTGAAAATCAAGAAAAAGTTTAAACTCCTGCCCGTGGGCCCCGCATACAGTGCTTCGTCTCCCTCCTCGCGCCAAATGCTCGGCGGCGGTGGTCTCCGGCGACCCTCGCCGGAACTGATTTCCCGGACACCCCCGGCCCGAAACTCGCCGCCTGCCCCTTTCCTGACCTCCTGGACTCGATGGTGGGCTCGCCGGCTGCCGGCGATGACCGGAAACCCGTGCGCACCGGTGACAGCACCTGCTAGGGTTCCGGTGAGGTCGGTTTTGCTCTACCGTGCACCAAATCGATTGGGAATCGTTCGGAGAGCATCTGTAGAGCACGGGGAACATGAACCAGGGCTGGGTGGAAGCTAGAAACGCCAGCAACTATGCTCTCGACGGTGAGCCGAGGTACTTAGCCACGGCGGCGGGGAAACCGGCCATATCACGGTCAATTCTTGATGGTTTTCTTTGCTTCCAGTTCGAGCGTGTGCACTAACATGTGTAGAATCTACTGGATAACAGGCTTGACCAACCCTAGCGTGTGGAGTACGAATTTCACTCGAAGGTGAACTCGGCTCCTATGAACTGGCCGAGAGTAAACTTGGAAATTCTTGACCGATGGTTGATGAATTGCCAAACGGCTTTCGGCTACTCCATCTGCATACAATCACACATCTTTTTTTGGTAGAGAAGTGGACATGACAATGGCCGTGCCGTGCTGTCCACGAGAGCCCGAACGGCGGCGACGTTTGGTCCGCCGGGGAAGAGGTCCGGTTTAGCTCGAGGGCGCCTGCTCACTGGCCAACTCGGGGTCTAGGATGTTGCTCACGATCTCCCGGTGCGGTTTTGCTGCGGAGGAGGCTGTGCTCGCGAGTGATCAGACTGATCACGAGCAGGGTCGAGAGGCGGCTGGTTGCGGTGGAGCTCGGGTGGAAAAACAGACCGAACACGGCGGGGCTCGGGAGATATATGACGGGAGCACGCCTGGGAGGGGATAAGAAGCCCGGGCGGCTGGTCTCCAGCTCGGGGCACACAGCAAGAGCTGGCGCCGGCCGGTCCCTCCGTGGCGCGCTCGTACTGCACCCGAGAACCGAGTGTGCTGAGTTTCAGTCGGTTTGATTTGAATCAGTGGCCGACATGTGGGTCCCACTTCCAATTTTAACCCCTGAACTTAACTCTATTTCACTGTTGTATACAGTAGGCCCTAAACTGTCCATGGTGATTTGAATTATTCACCCCTGAGCCATTTGAATTTGTTAGAATTCAAATTGGGTTTGGTTTGACTAAATTTCAGCACATGTTCAATTTGAAATTCAAATAAAGTTTAAATTTGCTACACTTAGCTCATGTCAAGATTAACTCCAAATGGAGTGAAAATTGGTGTGTGAGCTCACAAAAATGTGCTGAGTAAGAATATGCCTCCCACTTTTGAATTTATGGGGTAAAAACAGTTTGAATTTAAATTTGAGTTCAAACACCCCTCTTTCTAGCTATACTCAAAACTACCTCAAAAAGGTTTTGAATTTGGGTGAAACTTGGCATGGACATCCCTAGCAAGGTGTAGGAGTTTTCATATGCCCAGCCCCTAAATGATGCATGTGGGAAATACCACTTTTGCATTTTGTGAGTTTAGTCTCTAATGAGCATGTTGATAATGGTTACTTGCTCTTCAAATGTGTTCATCAACTTTCTTCAAATGAGGTGTGTTGTGTGGTGATGAACACTTTAAACATGTGTCAAAAAGTGAGGCCTTTACACTATATGACTCTTGATCCTTCAGGAAACCATCTCTCCAGGACATTTGTGAAGAGATTGCTCGAACACGTCCAATGTGTTCTGGGTTTCCTAGGATAGCGGTAAGTTGGTCATTCTCCCTCTTCGGATTGAAGAGACCCTTCTGTTGCTTTTCAATTACTTCTTTTATTTTTGGCTCTACTTCATTCTCAGAGTCGGGCTTTTCAAGTTTGCCGTCGCTGGTCAAACCTGATCGAGCAAAGACCCACCGCTGAGTTCTCTCATCACAGTCTTCTAATGGGTGAGGATTGCCCTTACTAGTAGTTTCCTCTAATATCTTATTCCATTTCTGAACTTTGGGTGCATATCCAGCAGACCCCAAACAATGATGGTATTTGTTCTTTTTGGCAAACTCTAACCTAGTTGCACTTAGGGCTTTAACATCAGGTGTGGTCTTTTGACGAACAAATTCTTGCCACTGAGCTTGTGTGATTTTTCCCATTTTCTTCAGGCTAGGGACCTTATCAGCCTTAACATAAGCATTCATTTCACTCTTCCAGCCTGAAACTTCTTGCCGCAGGAGACCAATGTTGCTTTCTTAACAGCTTCTTTTGTGCCTTTCGGAAACTTGAATTGTTTCTTTATCCTCTCCCACAACTCATTCTTGTTCTCTTCAGGTAATTTCTCCTATCCTCAGTTGTTATCGGCACGAGCTCTCTAACAAGAAGACCGCATGCATTTCGGTACTTTGCAACTGACTCCAGTGGTTCTTGTGGAAGCCCACTTGGACCGACACTTGTTATTTATATAATGCGGTTCAATGGACCCTTATTGGGACCTCGTTGCCCTTGTTTTCGCTTTAGTGAACCTGAGAATTCAACCATCGGAGAACCTTCTGCAGTTTAAGGAGCTGAAGTCACCTCGTTGTCTTCGCGATTAAGCTAGTTAGAAAAGAATTATAAGACTTCATATACTTGACAATTAACATTAACATAAACTGCTGGAGTTAAGATACGTGATCCATACCTCATCGACAGGATCATATTCCGGGTCAAGATCCTCTGAAGTCTTTTTAATTTTTATATTTGGAAAAGGGTCCGATGGACAGTGAAAGGAGCCTGAACTGCTAGAGTCACTAAACTCCATATTGCCTTCTTCATTGTCACTACCGGCAACAGTCTTCTTAGGGCTTGCCATTCTAGAACTAATAAGACAAAAAATATGTCCCACTTCAATGAAAGCTACAAAAATAAATGCAGACAAGGGAAGGGAGACAAACTGCTGATCATTGGTGTTTATGTAGATGATTTATTATCTGTGGGCCATGTGTTGAGACCATCACAAGTTTCAAGAATAAGATGATGACCAGATTCTCTATGAGTGATCTGGGCAAGCTGCCTCATCCGGGGCATGTCAAGGAATTTGGCTAAGTCGACTGTTAGCTGAAATAATGGATGAACCTTCTCGGGTGTTCCGAGTATGGGTGGACAACAAAGCAGCGATTGAGTTGAGCAAGAACCCAAAGTATCATGAAAGAATGAAGCACATTGACACCAAGTTTCATTTTATCCAAGCTTGTTTAGAGGAAGGGAAAATGGAGCTAAGTCACATTGGAACTGAAGACCAAATTGCAGACATTCATCAACTATTGCTGAGATCATCAACTATTAGCAGGAAATCTTCCTGCTGTTTTTTTTTGTCAAAAAAGGGAACTACTCTCTAGGTAAGAGATAACATATGACCTACAATCTTCATTGCCAATCTTCATATGACCTACAATCTTCATTTGACTTTGTTGCATGTTCAAAAACTTTGATTAATGAAAATTAGACAGGAACCTAGGGTTTGAGAAAATCTAGGGTGCGGCGGCGGTGAAGACATGACTTGGCCAGCGGCAAGGGCAAGGAGGGAGGCGACATGGGGACGGAGGAGGGAAGAAAGCGGCAGCATACCTATCAGCTAGGTTGAAGCTCGGCCTAATGACTGGAAGGAAGGGAAGGAAACGGTGAGGGTAAAGCTCGGCATACCAGGAAGGAAGGGAAGGAAGCGGCGAGGTCGAAATTCGGCGAAGCTCGGCGACGACGGCGAAGCTCGGCGGTGAGGGCGAAGCTCGTTGGTGAGGGCAGCGAAGACTTGGCGGCAAACGAAATTTTGGCACTCTGACGGCGTCTAAGTGATTTCGCCCGAGTTAGGTTTTTCCAAGGAAGCCGAGCGCTATATATAGACATCTACCTTCGCATGCGGCTCTTAAGTAATAACCGCCTAAGGAAAGGACCACCCTCAGGCGGTTACTCATTACCACTCGCCTGCGAAGATATACATCTATACTGGAATCTAAATATTTATCTTAGGCGGTTATTACTAAATATCCGCCTGAGAAAAGGACATCTCTCAAGCGGTTGATCAGTACCAACCGCCTGAGAAGATATTTATCTAAACTTAATTAATACTATTGGTTAAAATGAGGGGCCTTTTAAGAAGCCATATTCCACTTTCTTGTAATGTGGTTTAGTATTAAAGGTTCCCATTAGATTTCACTTGGTAAAAACTTTGAAATTGATCAGAACATAAAAAAAAAATAATACTGGTTATTTGTCATTTTTCTATCTTGATGAATATAGTGATTTTTCAATTGAGTTTTTCAATTGGACTTTGTAGTTATCATACAAACCTCTATGATTTTTTTCAGATTCTTATAATTTTTTTTGAATCAATTTGTGTTGAAAATTTAAAGAATGCCCCATATGTATATGAGCATTTCATTAGAAAGATAGATAATTTGAATTTTGACATGTTGGAATGCTTTACAAAATGACCAAATTTCATGCATGTATAATAAAGACAAATATGTTCATACAAACCAATTTTAGTGAAAGATCATTTTTTTAGGAGATACAAAAAATGTGAAGAATATGTGAATATAAATTAATTTGATATTTACCAAAACATTACAAATGTTAGCTATACAAGTTTTAAAATATTTTGGTCCAGTTGGTGGATATTAATTTTTTAAGAATACAAAAAAATCATCAAATTTGGACTCAATTTGCAGAATCTATACATGTTTGAGTATTTATATTGGAATCTAAATATTTCACCTCGGACGGTTATTACTAAATATCCGCATGAGAAAAAGACTTCTCTCAGGCGGTTGATCAGTACCAACCGCCTGAGAAGATCTTTATCTAAATATATTAATACTCTTGATTAAAATGAGGGTCCTTTTAAAAAGCTGAATTCCACTTTCTTGTAATATGGTTTAATATTAAAGGTTCCCATTAAATTTCACTTGGTAAAAACTTTGAAATTGATCAGAACATAAAAAACAAATAACACTGATTATTTGTCATTTTTCTATCTTAATGAATATAATGAATTTTCAATTGAGTTTTTCAATGGGACTTTGTAGTCACCATACCAACCTCTATGATTTATTCCAGATTTTTATAAAATTTTTTGAATCAATTTGTGTTGAAAATTTGAAGAATGCCTCATATGTATATGAGCATTTCATTAGAAAGATAGATAATTTGAATTTTGACATGTTGGAGTGCTTTAAAAAATTGACCAAAATTCATGCATGTATAATGAAGGCAAATATGTTCATACAAACCAATTTCAGTGAAAGATCCTTTTTTGGAGATATAAAAAATGTGAAGAATATGTGAATATAAATTAATTCGATATTTACCAAAACATTACAAATGTTAGCTATACAAGTTTTAAAATATTTTGGTCCAGTTGGTGGATATTAATGTTTTAAGAATATAGAAAAAAGAATCATCGAATTTGGACTCAATTTGCAGAATCTATACATGTTTGAGTATTTATATTGGAATCTAAATATTTTACCTCAGGCGGTTATTACTAAATACTCGCCTAAGAATAGGACTTCTCTGAGACGGTTGATCAGTACCAACCACCTGAGAAGAGATTTATCTAAGTATATTAATACTCTTAATTAAAATGAGGGGCCTTTTAAAAAGCCAAATTCCACGTTCTTGTAATATAGTTTAGTATTAAAGGTTCCCATTAAATTTCACTTTGTAAAACTTTGAAATTGATCAGAACATAAAAAACAAATAACACTGGTTATTTGTCATTTTTATATCTTGATGAATATAATGATTTTTCAATTGAGTTTTTCAATGGGACTTTGTAGTCATCATACCAACCTCTATGATTTTTTTTCAGATTTTTATAATTTTTTGAATCAATTTGCAGTTCATTAGAAAGATAGATAATTTGAATTTTGACATGTTGGAATGCTTTAAAAAATGACCAAAATTCATGCATGTATAATGAAGGCAAATATGTTCATACAAACCAATTTCAGTGAAAGATCCTTTTTTTAGGAGATACAAAAAATGTGAAGAATATTTGAATATAAATTAATTTGATATTTACCAAAACATTACAAATGTTAGCTATACTAGTTTTGAAATATTTTGGTTCAGTTGGTGGATATTAATTTTTTAAGAATATAAAAAAAATCATCGAATTTGGACTCAATTTGCAGAATCTATACATGTTTGATTATTTATATTGGAATCTAAATATTTTACCTCAGGCGGTTATTACTAAATACCCGTCTGAGAAAAGGACTTCTCTCAGGCGGTTGACTAGTGCCAACCGCCTGAGAAGAGATTTATCACAGGCAGCTCTTTGGAAACAACCATCTGTAGTAGTTAAAATCCGCTTGTGAAAACCCACGCCTATATAAAGGGCCCCTCAGGCACCTACAAAACCTAACCCAGGAGGTTTCCAGCGACGCCGTCAGGCTGCCAAATTTGGTTAGAAGAGACTTCTTCTTCAGTTGATCAAGCTTCAAACAGAGAAAAGGTTTGAAGATGCTTCTTCTTCCACTTTATTGATTTTGTTATCCTGTTTTCAGTTTCATTTTATTGACTTTGGATCCAGCCCCACCCCCACCCACCCTGCACTTTAGTTTAATTAGATCCAAACAAACTTGTTGAGTTTCAATTGTGAAGAAGATGTAGTTGAGCCTCCCCTTGAGGTCCTCCATGAATTTTGTAGAAAAAGAAGTAGATTTGAAGGATTAAAGATTGAAGATGAATACAAGCACATCACTTGTTTGATGAAATGTTTCAATAAATAAGCCCAACTTTAAAAATCCATTATTCTCTGTAGAAAGCTTCAAAAATCCTTAAACAAATTTTTACTTTACAGTGGTGCAAATTATCATGTTGAAAATGCATAATAATTTTTTAGATTAATTGTTTTACTATAAACACACCAAAAAATTCTGTTATTAAATTATATATTCTGTTATTGAAACATGGATCGTCGAGCGTGGATGTATAACATGCTAAGACCTGATCCTATGTACATTCAAAATGTTGCAAATTTTATTGAAGCATCCAAGAGACATGCGAGGATCTAAAAGATAAATGACATATTATGTCTATGTATCGACTAAGAAAATAAGCTTGCTTGGATAGATACTATAGTAATCCAATCTCATTTGGTGAAAGAAGTTTCAAAGAAAACTACACAATATGGACAGAGCATGGTGAGTTATATACACATGAAGTGGATAAAGATGATAAGAGAGGTTCAGATGACGATAATGTTCATATCGATGATGGTAGTGACAATCAAGATGGTGATGATGAGTTTGATTGTGAGGAGATGTTGCGTCACATCGAACCACATGTATTGATTTCTATGGGAGCAAGCAAAGGTTTAAGTAAAATGGAGACATTGCAGAATGCATCGACGGAGCTTTTATACGATGAATCAAAGGGTCGTGATAAGAAGTTTACTCCATTGCGTGCAGTCCTAGAACTACTGAAGTTGAAAGCCACACACGGATGGTCTGATTGTAGTTTCTTTGATCTTTTGAATCTTTGGCAGAATTTCTTCCAAATCCTAATAAACTGCCCAGAAGCACTTATAAAGCGAATAAACTTCTTTGCCCAATGGCACTAGGTGTGACAAAAATACACGCTTGTGTGAACCATTGTATTCTGTATCGCAAAGGTATGAGCTCGCAACTAGATGCCCCATATGCGGTGTCAGTAGATACAAGAAGGACTACAATCACCAGTATGTTACCAACATGAATAAGTCTCAGAAAAATAAGAAGTTTATTATTGGTCCTGAAGGTGACAATAATGATACTTCTGAAGATGCATGCAGGAAGAATAAGAGAAAAATTCCTGTCTTGGTGATGTGGTACCTTCAAGTAACTGATCGCTTGAAGCGTTTGTTCTCAAACCCTAGGGAGGCTGAACTTATGCGTTGGCATTCTGAGCAGCGCAAGAAGAATGAAAAACATATTCGACACCCTGGTGATGCAACCCAGTGGAAAAATTTTGATGTTCAATATCCAGAATTTGCAAAGGAAATCAGAAATGTATGGTTTGCCTTGGGTACAGACGGAATGAATCCGTTTGGTGAAAAAAGGAGCATACACAACACATGGCCTGTGGTCTTAATGATGTACAACCTACCGACGTGGTTGTGTCACAAAAGGAAATATATTTTGTTATCTGTTCTTATCCAAGGTCCGAAACAACCCGGCATCGAAATTGATGTGTTCTTGGAACCTTTAATGAAAGATATGGCGAAATTGTGGAATGAAGGGGTACGTACATGGGATGAGTACAAGCAGGAGTATCTCACTCTAAGAGCAACGATATTCGTTACTGTGCATCATTATCCCGGACTATTTACATTATCGAGACAAATGAAAGGGAAGAAAGGTTGTGTAAGGTGTGTGGATGGAACTGGATTTTTGTACCTCACTTCATTCAGAAAGACGGTGTACATGAGACACCGACAGTTCTTGACAGATTCACACAAGTATAGGAAGATGAAAAAACAATTTGATAACAAAATCAAAAAGATACTACACCAAAACCTTACAGTGGAAAACTCGTGTTGGAAATGGTCAAGAACATTCATATTACTTTCGGTAAGGGCAAAAAATGTAAAGGAACAAAGCAGAAGAAAGCTACATCTTTGGGTGATACAATTGACATGACTTTTAAGAAACAATCAATTTTTTTAGGTATCTTCCGTATTGGAAGAACCTGGAATTTTGCCATAGTATTGATTTGATGCACGTTACAAAGAATGTATTTGACAGCATCATTGGGACCTTGCTGGACATGTCGAGGAAAACAAAGGACGGATTAAAATCACGTATGGATCTACTAAATCTTGATATTAGACCAGAGCTTCACCCGGTAGAAAAGGCGAACGGGAAGCATTACCTTCCCCCAGCCAGCTACAACTTGACACTACAAGAGAAAAAAGCAATTTGCGAATGCTTGCGTGGGATCAGAGTGCCCACAAGTTTCTCATCCAATATCCCCAAACTAGTCTCGATGAAATACTTGTCTTTATTCGGCTATAATTCTCACGACTGCCACATGATGATGAAAGTGTTCCTTGCCATTGGAATAAGGGTCATCGAACCTGAGCATATAAAAGTTGTCATCACACATTTATGTTACTTCTTCAATGCAGTATCGCAAAAGGTGATAGCACATAAAGATTTAGACTATTTGCAAACATATATTGTCGAGACTATGTGCAAGCTTGAGATTTTTTTCCCACCATCCTTTTTTAATATGCAAGTACACCTAATCATACATCTTGTTAATCAGATAAAAGCATTGGGGCCACTATATTTTCATCATATGTTTCTGTTGGAGAGATATTTAGGAGTATTAAAAGGTTATGTGTGGAACCGTGCTCACCCAGAGGGTTCAATTATGGAAGGATACACCACTGAAGAAGTGATTGAGAGTTGTGCTGATTACATCAAAGATGGAAAAGCGGATAGGTGTGCCTATACCAGTATATGAGGGTAGACTAGGTGGGAAGGCAAAGTGGGTAAGAAAACTTTTATGGTTCACGATTACAAATTAGTACACGCTGCACATTTTGGTGTACTACAACAGCTCACAATAGTTGACTCGTACATCAAGGAACACCAAATTGAGCTTCGCACAAAAAACCAAGGCCGCAGAGAGGACTGGATCATGAAGAGCACAGAAGACATTTCACTGAATGGTTAATGGACAAATATATACCATACGTAAAACTATAAAAGAGGCAACAATGAAGAAGTTAGCTTCTGGCCCTCTGCTTTGGTGACATCATGGCAAGCATATGACATCAATGGTTACACATTTTACACTAAGGAAAAAGACGGTAAGAGTGTTGCACAAAATAGTGGTGTTCGTATAGAGGCTTATGATCCACAAGGGCAGAAGACCACATACTTTGGGTTCATAGACGAAATATGGGAACTCAATTATGGCGATAGAATGGTAATGCCCGTATTTAAGTGTCAATGGGTCAAACATCTTGATGGTGTGAAAGTGGACAACTACGGGCTGACACTGGTAGACTTGAACAAAGTGGGTTATAAAGATGACCCGTGGGTTCTCGCCGATCGTGTTGCACAAGTTTTCTATGTACAAGATCCTGGAACTGTGAAGATGCATGTAGTTGTTTCTTGAAAGCAAAATATTGTTGGGGTTGAGAATGTCGGAGATAATGAAGAGGAATATAATCAGTATGAAGAGATGTACCTTTTCACCGAACCAAAAAACATCAAGCGCGTAGAGAGAAGCATTAAAAAGGATTTGAAACCCTATATGCGAGAAGATGTCAATGCTGCAAAAAAATGTATGATATATATTGTATATATTTGTATACTCTGAAATCAACTTGGAACAATGCTCCATTTCAGATTTAGATAGCATGTTTCGTACATTATTAAATTAATCTTCTGTAGAGAAGATTAATTTGGACAATGATCCTTTTCGGCTTGCCTATTATATTTATCACCTTCACTTATTCCATAAGTTATCAAATTAATTGTATGTGTATAATAATTTAAAATTACATGACACCAAGAAATTTTGCAGGTCCCAGATAGGTTCCACTTTTCATTTTTTTGAAGGTCCCAGATAAGCTCCTGTCAAGCTAATCCCTTCACAGCAAGCTCTTATAGATGCAAGTAACACCCGGGACTCATCATTTGGATTGTTGAAAGCTTCAATTGAAGCCTGACGATATCTCGAATGATTTTCCCATCCATTTGAATGATTTATTTCCCTTCTCTCCATTTTAAAAACTTACGAAGATGCTACTTTATCAGTTCTAATGGCTGAATATATTGACTAAAAATCAGTACCATCCCTCTTAAAGTTCACACAAACGATGAAGCGAACAACTTCAATCACAAATCTTGTTTTTGTTCCTTCATAGGGATTTGACCTTAATCTTTCAAGGATAGATTTATCAATAAGTGAAACTTTCTCATTAGACATGTTAAGCTATGAGTGGCAATGTCCAGGTTAGAAATCTCAATACGGCTGAAGACAAAGAGATCCTCCATATGAGTGGCAATGTCTAGGTTAGACGACGTGAAGCTATGATGACAACCTTTAACAACATGAAAAGTGATGCCAAGGTTATGCTTGCATCAACCAAGGCATGTTGTGAGGGCATAACACTTGTTGGGGCAAGCATAGAAATCTCAAAGGGACTGAAGACAAAGAGATCCTGCATATGAGTGGCAATGTCCAGGTTAAATAGCGTGAAACTATGATGGCAGCCTTCAACAACATGAAAAGTGATGCCAAGGTTATTCTTGCATCAACCAAGGCATGTTGTGAGGGCATAACACTTGTTGGGGCAAGCATAGAAATCTCAACGGGACTGAAGACAAAGAGATCCTGCATATGAGTGGCAATGTGCAGGTTAAACAGCGTGAAACTACGATGGCAGCCTTAAACAACATGAAAAGTGATGCCAAGGTTATGCTTGCGTCAACCAAGGCATGTTGTGAGGGCATAACACTTGTTGGGGCAAGCATAGAAATCTCAACAGGGCTGATAACAAAGAGGTCCTGCATATGAGTGGCAATGTTCAGGTTAAACAACGTGAGACTATGATGGCAGCCAACAATATGAAAAGATTGCCACTTTTCATGTTGTTGAAGGCTGCCAACATAGTTCACGCTGTTTAACCTGCACATTGCCACTCATATGCAGGATCTCTTTGTCTTCAGTCCCGTTGAGATTTCTATGCTTGCCCAAAAAGTGTTATGCCCTCACAACATGCCTTGGTTGATGCAACCTTCACCTTGGCATCACTTTTCATGTTGTTGAAGGCTGCCATCATAGTATCACGCTGTTTAGCCTGGACATTGTCACTCATATGCAGGATCTCTTTGTCTTCAGCCCCTTGAGATTTCTATGCTTGCCCCAACAAGTGTTATACCCTCACAACATGCCTTGGTTGATGCAAGCATAACCTTGGCATCACTTTTCATGTTGTTGAAGGCTGCCATCATTGTTTCAAGCTGTTTAACCTGGACATTGCCACTCATATGCAAGATCTCTTTGTCATCAGTCCCGTTGAGATTTCTATGCTTGCGCCAACAAGTGTTATGCCCTCACAACATGCCTTGGTTGATGCAAGCATAACCTTGACATCACTTTTCATGTTGTTGAAGGCTGTCATCATAGCTTCACGATGTCTAACCTGGACATTGCCACTCATATGCAGGATCTCTTTGTCTTCAGCCCTATTGAGATTTCTAATCTGGACATTGCCACTCATAGCTTAACATGTCTGATGAGGAAGCTTCACTTATTGATAAATCTATCCTTGAAAGATTAAGGTCAAATCCCTATGAAGGAACAAAAACAAGATTTGTGATTGAAGTTGTTCGCTTCATCGCTTGTGTGAACTCCAAGAGAGATAGTACTGATTTTAAGTCAATATATTTAGCCATTAGAACTGATAAAGTAGCATCTTCGTAAGTTTTTGAAATGGAGAGAAGGGAAATAAATCCTTCAAATGGATAGGAAAACCCTTCCAACGTATCGTCAGGCTTCAATTGAAGCTTTCAACAATCCAAATGATGAGTCTCGGGTGTTACTTGCATCTACAAGAGCTTGCTGTCAAAGGATTAGCTTGACAGGAGCTTATAAACATCACAGGAGGTTCTTAATTAATAGCATCCTGTGAAAACAATGACTTTGCCCAGACGACTCTTCATTAGAAACCGCTTGTGATGTTTGAACCATCATAGGCGGTTCTTTATTAATGCCGCCCATGAAAATCATGTATTTACCCAGGTGGTTGTTTATTAAGAACCGCCTGTGAAGTTTGTCACAGTACAGGTGGTTCTTTATTAATAGCCGCCTAAGAAAATATTGTATTTAACCAGGCGGTTGTTTATTAAAAACCGCCTTTGATGTTTTGTCATCACAGGCGGTTATTGTTTCATTCATCACCACAGTCGCATTTCTTTGTGGACCGCCTGTGTTTGAAAAATCGAGGCGCTTGTGAAAATACTTTTTGTAGTAGTGAAAGAACAGGCTAGTGTCATGTTAAAAAATTTCTTGTTGAAAGCTTACATTGTTTGTTAATGAAATGCTTTAGTTTAGAGCTAATCAAAGTTCTTTTCAACCTTAGGAAAAGTACATAAGAGAAATGCGTTTCTTGTTTGATTGCGGCTTTCTTATGTGCCTTAGCACGAGGTTTTCCACAAACTTTAGGCTAAAAATTGAAAGTAATATTCAACTACTTAGGCATGTCTTTTGCAACATACTTTCCCTACTATACACTACAAACCTAGCATGTAGAGTTTCATGTGTAGGTAAGACGGGTCATTCTTGCTGAGACATCGTGCTCACTGCTTGTGTTTGAAGCATTTGCAGGGTGCTATGAGGAGGAGGCTGCCGAGGAGGAGACAGACTCCCAAGAGGGAACTACCGTCGAGTGGGAGCCGTGCACGCCGCTGTGTTAGTGTGCGTGTGTGCTTGTGAGTACAAGTTCATGGGCTGAACGTGAACTTCTTTTGCTTAGTCTACGCCTGTGAGTGTAGACTTAACGTTATTTTGATGTAACTATGTTCATAAACACGTTTATGTAATAAAATTTTCGCTTCCGCTTTATGCCTTTTATGTTGTTATCCGGTGCCGTGCAACGCAGCACCCCTCAGAGAGATCCTGGCTTGTCGAGACCATCGGGTCCTCGCACATAGTTCATATGGCCAACACGGTGCAAGCCTCAACTCGTAAGGTAAACTCATCTTTCACGCTTGAGGAACTTGTTCACATGGTAACGTGTCCGTTGCCAGCAAGTATGGTGCTGACTTTGAGCCGCTTGCACGCACGATTACAGATGGATTGAAAAACTCTTTTGACTCTTTCAAAGCCAAGTTTGAGCAGAATGTAGATAGCATCAGCAGATCCAATCTATGGCCCAATAAGTACAAGATGAAGCAGGGGGAGAATGTGCAGATTGCAACATGAATAACGTGTCAACCAACGTAGCAAGCGTTCCACCGTCTTACGTTGCACCTAGGAACCCGGGGGTGAACGTCTAGTAACCTTATTACCAAACCATTGCTTATGGACCTAACATACCTCCCACAAGGAATGGTGTATGTAACACCCTCAAAATTACTACCATGCATTGCATACATTTTTCATATAGAGAAGCATTTAAAAAGAAAAAGAAATAAAGAGAGGAATATAGAAGCAAATGAAATAGTAAAAGAGAATAAAAAAGGAAATAATGGAAATAAATAGAAAAGGAAAAGAAATAAAAAGAAAAAGGAAAAATAAAAAATAAATAAAATGGCAAAATTGGGCCACCCCAATTTTCCCCAAAATTCCCCAAATCCCCCCAAATTCCCCTCTCTCCTAATTTTCCAAAATTTTCCTAATTTTCCTTATTTTCCCCGAATTCCCCAAATTTTTCCTAGGGAATTTTTCCTGACATTTTGGGAGGGGGGGAACCCCCCCCCCAATTTTGGGCGCACCAAATTAGGGGGGGAACCCTAATGGGTCCCACCCTTGGCCGCACCATTTAAGGTGGGGAAACCCTAGCTGCCCCCCCCTTTGTGGATTTTTGTGGGCTTTTATTTCTCAATTAATCTCAGCCATTGGTGGAACATAAATAATAAAATCCCATCCCTAGCTCCCACCTCTTTTAAAATTAAATCTCAGCCATTGGATAATTTGGTTGCTAAATTCTAGCCACCCTAGCTCTTTTCCCCCCTTATAAATATAACCCTCCCGCCTAGCCGCCACCCCCACCCTTCTAATTTTGGCTGCCGCATTCTCCCTTGCTGCCAAGTCACCGCCGCCCTCTCCCTTGCTGGAGTTTGGCTGCCGCCGAGCTCCGTGACGCCTAGCAGTCACCGGAGAAGAAGTCCCTGGCGTTCTTCCCTAGCTGCAGCCTCGTAAGTCTCCATAGAAAATCTTCCGCTGCTTCCATTGCAAGGAAGGAGGTTCTGCCGCCAGGGAGAGAGGAGGAACAAGTGAGGTAGGTTTCCGTTACCCCACTTACAATGTCGCCGCTGTTTCTACGCGCCCGTTTCCTCCACCCCCTGCGAGCAGAAAATTCTGCGTGTGGACAGACAATGTTTTGGTCGATTTTTGACAGTGAAATAGATCTACAAAGTGTGTCAAGATCATAACCACGTCTACACTTGATCCCAGCAGCCTTGATCATCATAAAACCCCATGGAAGCCTACTAAAACATGCAATAACACGTACACATTAATTTTTATAAACTGCACCATAGAAATTGCATTCATCCATCTCATTGCATCTTGAGTAAGGTTTGTGTATTATAATTGATTGTTGTAAATTTTGTATGTGAGTGGTCGTGAGTAGAAGGACATGCTCAAGAGGCCGTCTACGAGGAGATACAGCACCGAGACTTCGAGACGCTTGAGCAACACGAACCATGGGGGCAAGGCAAGTGCCCCTTGACCATATTGATCCCATGTTTTTGAAACTGTTTTGCTTGCGAAAACTTGTATGCTTGTGTCAACTTGATGGGACACCCTTTTATAGAAGTTTACTAGTTTTGTTAACCATCCTTATCACCAGGAAAGTTGATGATTCGGGTATGGTCGTTTTTCCTTTTTGCTTCGCTTAACTTCCGGGATACAGGAAGCTGAAATAAAACTTGATTATCTACTGCACTCATGAGAATAAAGATGATGATAACTTCATGATTTTAATGAGCATGGAATCGGGGAGATCTAGGCGAGCTTGCTTCATGGATGTTGCTGAATGAGATGGTGGTTTGCTTGCCATAGATCTATGGACCGGTTCATGCAAGCACATGCTAGGAAAACAGTGCCACCACAATGCCAAATATGAGTGCAGCTTAGCTGACTAATTAGGTGTGTTGCTAGCTTGTTATGGACCGTTGGATGGTGCGGGGAATGAGAGTCGATGAGGACTGCCCTGGGAACTGCATGGCACAAGAGGGGGCCCGTGGGTGGGAGAATGGAGATTCGAGCCTGCCGGTGAAACCTCAGTGGGTCCGCACATTCTAGTAGCCCCTTTGTAAAGGCTATTTTGTGATCTCTTGGCCATACACCGAAGGTTATGTACTGGTATAATGGAGGTTCTTATAGTCGCAGATGGGTGACGAAATCACGAACTTTTGGGTAAAGTGGTGCCACCACTGCAGAGTGTAAAACTATCATGATAGCCGTGCTTCCGGTTACAAGCACCTGGCCAACTTCCATGATTAGAGGAACTTGGGATGGTTATTCGGGTATGGTTTTTGGGACTTGTTTTGGGACTGTTTCTGGTCATGACAATGAGTTTGGTTTCGGTTATATGAAAATGAGATGGTTATGACTAATTATGAGTATGATATGAACTTGATAATGATTATTGGCTGGTTGAGACTTGATATATGATGAATTATGATGAAGGAATGTTGATGATTAACTTGGTTATGATGGGATCTAACTCACCTAGAGATAGTTGCTGTTTTTACCTTGTTTGTGAAATAAAATTTGCTTGCTGCAATGAACCTCTTTATTTCCTACCTTGTTGTAAGCTACATGTCATACTTTTCCCGCACTTGCTGAGTTTGACATGTACTCACCCTTGTATTCCCACATATACATCAGCTACAGGACAAGAATACTTCGAAAAACAAGTGGAGTACTAGGCGTGCGCACTACCGTCAACATACTTGTGGAGTCGGATTGGAGCCCCATCGTCTTTATGATTTTCCGCTGTCGTTTATAGTCTTCCGCTGCTAAAAAAGTTTGATATTCGTGAGTGAGACATTGAGTCATTGTAATAAAAGTACTTAAACACTATTTGTACGTGGTTATATTCTGAATTTCAGTTTGTGCAATACATGTGTATGTGTGATGAACATCCTGGGCACACATATGCATTCACTTGGTTCATTTTTGGAACCGGGTGTCACAAATTGGTATCAGAGCCACGTTGACCGTAGGACTCAAGACTAGGTAGAATGGACACTCTAAAACACATAGGAACACCCCTCTACACTTTTATTTTCGAAAATTGCTTGCTTCTGCACTTCATTTGTCATTTCAGCCACCACAAAGTGCTATTTTCAGTCCGTCTTTTCTTCTTTTTTTTTGTGGACGGCCACACTTTTTTGTTTTCTTGCTTCATAGCTCTGAAGTTTTGGAGTTATTTTCTTCTTCTCTAAAGTTTATCATGTCTTATTTATAGATGCCGGTGACTAGGAGCACAGCACGCATAAGGACCTCGTCCACCACTACTTGGGAGTGCACTTAACCCCATTGAGGTGTCTGATGGACCATATTGGGAGGAGGTGAAGATGGAACCTCATGATGAAGATGAAGTCAGTAGCTCTATGCATGAGGAAGAGGATCCGGAAGAGATGGAACCAATCGAAGATGACGTGGAAGATGATCCACAAGAAGAACAAAATTTGTACGCACCTCAGGAGGAATTTCACGCGGGCTTACACCCAGCGAAGCCTCATGAAGCTATGTCGGAAGGAGATGAATCCGAAGAGGAGCCACCCCCTACTGAGGACGAGAATGAAGGTTATGAACGGGCCAACCGTTCAGTTCAAGAATTCTGGTCCAACGGGATGGAAGGAGGACACATATCCAAGGAGCTTAAAGAGTTCCTGGATTGCAGCAGCCTATACCCGGAATATCTTCTCAAGAAAGTCCCTCGTCTCAGACATGAAGAGTGGAAGGCTGAGGTAACCATCCTATCTAATCGTAGGGTTGTCACTCGGCACTTCACACCCACATGGAGAGCTACAAGGGCAGAAGCTATTGATATTGCTGCATGGGATGCACTCACCGGACTGTGCTACGCTTTCCGTGAGCAGCTTGAGAACACTACCTTTGAGCTGCACCCATATCGGAAGAGTGGCAAAAGGAAGATCATTGTACCCCATGAAGGAGCTCTTTCCAACCCACAAGCTTCTGACAAGTCTCAGAAGTTGCTCGTGGAGTTAGGAAACCGCTATGCAAGCGCACAAGAAGAGATCCGTTACCTCCGCAAGAAGCTGTACTTGCTGGAAAAACAAGAGGAGACTCGTGCCAACACAGGAGCAAATGGAGCACCAGCGTCATCTATCCCTACATGGACTTCCGACTCACCATTGCATCGGCCCATGTATGGACCACCCCCGTCACACGGCGAGAACAGCACCGGTTCTCACGATTAAGTTTAGGTCTCCCATTGAATAAGCTGTAGTAGGAATGTTTAGATCGCAGTAAGTCAAATAAGAGTGGTGTGCAGAATTTTTTATGATGATTGCTTGTGTTTGTGTGCTTGGTGTGATTTGTGGGACGCTTCGGCGAATGTCCACATCCACACATAGTGGAGAGATGTGAGATGCTTCAGCACTTCTTCACATCCTCATATAGGCTGAAATTAATAAAAGAAGTTGCTTAGTTCATACACCTTGATGCATATAGTTGGGGGATCAATCTAAATTTCTATTACCTACTCTACTCTCTCTCACAGATGGTGAGGGAAAACTCCAACCGCCAACGAAGGAACGCTCGTGGTAACAATGAACCACAGGAGGATGGCAATGTGGAAGTTGCTGAAAATGCCAACCCCGGGGCTGATGCAAGCAAACTTGAACGGTTGATGGATGTGCAGAACCAACTCATGCAAACTATGATAAAATCTTTGGGACAGCTGCAGGCCAACAACAACAATTCTAACCCTATTCTTGCGCCCCCACCGCCACCGGCTCACAATAGATTGGGAGAGTTCATGAGTACTAGGCCGCCTACTTTTGCACAAGCCAATGATCCTATGGAGGCTGATGATTGGTTGAAGTCCATGGAAAAGAATCTTGCTATTGTTCAGTGCAATGATCGGGAGAAAGTTCTTTTTGCATCGCACCAACTTATGGGAGCAGCCGCTGATTGGTGGGACGCTCTTTGCAACGCTCATGTCAATCAGAAGACAATCACTTGGGCTGAATTAAAGGAGAGTTTCTGCTCTAACTATGTCTGTCGGTACTCTCAGTACCGGGTACCTCCGCGCACAGGAGAAAAACCGCCTAAGGACCTCGCCCCCTCCGCAGGGGTGAGCTCCGAAGGCGCCACGTGTCCAGCGAGGCCGGGCCTCACCTCTCCTCAGAGGTGAGCCCCGGGACTGCCACGTGACCAGCAGAGCCGGACCTCATCCCCTCCGCAGGGGAGAGCTCCGAAGGCGCCACATGTCCAGCGGGGCCGGGCCTCCCCTCTCCTCAGAGGTGAGCCCCGGGCCTGCCACGTGGCCAGCAGAGCCGGACCTCACCCCCTCGGCAGGGGAGAGCTCCAAAGGCGCCACGTGTCCAGCGGGGTCAGGCCTCCCCTCTCCTCAGAGGTGAGCCCCGGGCCTGCCACGTGGCCAGTAGTGCCGGACCTCACCCCCTCTGCAGGGGTGAGCTCCGAAGGCACCACGTGTCCAGCAGGGCCGGACCTCCCCTCTCCTCAGAGGCGAGCCCCGGGCCAGCCACGTGGCCAGCATTGCCGGACCTCACCCCCTCTAGAGGGGTGACCTCCGAAGGCGCCACGTGCCGTGCTGCCCACCCCGGCTCGGTAGGCAGCAGGAGTAAAGGCACGCCATGCCTTGTCCGATCAATACATTCAAGACCCGCGCCTTCCCAAGACGCGGAGACGCGGCGCACGCCCCTATCAGGCGACACTGTGACCAGTCACGTCACAGTTAAGACAAGCACGCCATGTCAGAAGCTGTTGACCAATAAATACGGCGACAAGACATTTCCTGCCATCCCTGCCATCATCAACCACTACTCCTAGCTTGCGGTACGGGCAGGATGGCAGAACAACGACCAAGAAGCCATTGCCAGAGACAACTACCAGCATTCACTGCAAGATATGGTAGATGGCAGGAAATCTCCCCAGGGCCACCTGTCGACCTTGTAAGCCGCCCGAGCCTTGAAGTATAAAAGACTTGGGTTGGCAACGTTGCAAGGGGTTCGAGCATTTTAGGTTCGACATTTGGGCAACTCAGCTCATCCAGATATCTAAGCTTGGAACTCCGGTTCTAAGCTCCGAGCAATACAGCAACCATGGACGTAGGGTATTACGCTCCGGCGGCCCGAACCACGTAAAAATCCTTGTGTTAATCCTCTCACAACCAACGTGACCTCCTGAGAGAACTAGCCCCTCCAAAAAGAACCTCCGCGGGTTGCTCCTGAAGCAGGCCTGGGGGAAGTGTTGACGGCACACTTTAACATTTGGCGCGCCAGGTAGGGGGCTTTTTTCTCTCGAGACAGGTCTGCGCCAACGAAAATGACCAAGCTTCCTTCAGTGGCTGGCTCTTCACGCCCTCATTCCCAGCGAACGATGACCAGTGAGGGTCATGTCTCGACACGCTCAGGGAGGAGTGTGTCGGGACAGGTTGGGATCCCGCGTCGGACTCCAACGACGCGGACTCCTACAACCTCAAGATCTGCTGCGGCACAGAGTCTACTCAAGCAAGTGCACTAGCTGCCGCATGAGCGCTCCTGCACAATCCGCCTGCTGTGGACGCTCCCCAGGGGCTCCCAGCAGTGGATCCGCGATGTTGACCACCCCATCGCTGCTGCCTTCAACCCTCCGCTGCGACGGAGACGACGCCCTGGTCAACCAGATGTGTCGCTGTCGCGCACACCAACGGTTGACATGCAGACTGCAGACTCCCGTTCTACCAATCTCTCAATGGCGGACCTGAGGACAGAGCTGGAGCGACGTCGCTTGGGGGAAGATGGTCCCGTGACCATCGAGCGACAGCGGGAAAGGCGTCGCAACCACGAGGCCGACTACAGCATGTCGACTGCCTCGACTCAGCGTGGGCCTCAGACGTTCGCCATGCGACCTCTGCCCCAGGCGTATGCCACGCAGCATATGCAGCAGCCATATGCCTTGCAGTCGGCGCCCCCGGTATATGGTGCACCATTGCCCATGCAGGGGTACACCTTGCCAGCAGCGGACCAAGGATTCGCGACACCAGGATCTGCAGCAGCAGGGACGGGGTGTGCGGCCCTGGCGCCACACCTCCGCTTCTCAGTGTGGCCATGCAAGTTCTGGCCACACCTGCCAGAGAACCACGACGGAAGCGTCAACCCTGCAGAGTTCCTGCAGATCTACTCTACTGCCATCCTCGCGGCAGGAGGGGATGAGGCCATCATGGCCAACTACTTCCCCGTCGCCTTGACCGGCCCAGCACGGTCATGGCTCATGAAACTGCCCCAGGGTTCCATAACTTCCTGGGGGGAGCTATGCCGACAGTTCACAGCAAACTTCGGCAGCTCCTACACGTGTCCCGGCACGGAGCTGGACCTCCACGCCGTGCGATAGCAACCAGGGGAATCACTGCGCTCCTTCATCCAACGATTCTCCCAGGTGCAGAACACCATCCCCCACATCTAGAATGCATCAGTTGTGGCTGCATTTCGACAGGGTGTTAGGGACAAGAAGATGCTCGAGAAGTTGGCCACCAGGGAGGTGCATGACGTCTCGGAGCTCTTCAATCTGGCGGACAAGTGCGTCTGAGCAGCAGAAGGGCGTAACTGGCACTCACAGCCAGCCTCCAAAGCAGGAGGGCAGCCTGGAGCTAGTGCTGCGCCCCAAGGGAGCAGCAAGAAGAACGAGAAGAAAGGCGGTGGCAAGGTCAAGCCGCCGGCCGGAGCTCCCGTTGCTGTAGCTGCAGCACCCGGTGGAGCTCAGGGGCCGCGCCCCGACAAGAGACCACGGCAGTCACCCGACGGTGGTGACCGTAGTGAGCCGTGCCCGGTACACAACACTAGGGGCCACACTGCTGGTTAGTGCCGGGAGATCAAGAAGCTCGCGGAGCGCTTCCGCGAGGGGAAGCAACTGCGCACTGATGGTGCTCCCTTCCGCCAGAGGTGGGGCAAGCAGAAGGTCGACCCCCGGGACAATGGCGACCAAGAAATGGAGTACCAGGAGCCTCAGCGCACCATGAAGGCGGTCAACAACCATGAGGACTCCAGCTCCGGTGAAGACGAGCACCGGAAGGCACTCCATGTCATCTACGGAGATTCCTCAGACCCCTCGTCCCAGAACGCAGTCAAGACCCTGCGCCGAGCAGTGGCGTCGGTGGCTCCTACCCCAAGTGCAGTGCCACACCTCAAGTGGGTAGGGACCCCCATCAGCTTCGACGCCTCCGACTGCCCCAAGAACATGGCTGGGGCTGGACAGCTACCTCTCTTGGTAGCCCCAACCACAGCCAACGTGAAGATGTGTGACACCCTCATCTCTGGTTTCTGCATGTATTCATATTTCATGGAGAGAAAAACTTTTTAAATGAAGTGGAAACAGAGAAATTATCAAAAGGATAGCCAATAAGAGCCTAATTCAGTTCACGGAGAGCGCCGAAGACAACTTCCGCGGCTCGCTGACCACGTGGCGTATTAGGAGCTCATCCCTGCGAAGTGGGGAGAGGTCCGCCGCTAAACTGGCTACGTGGCGGGCTCAGGGCTCATCTCCGCAAAGGAGGAGAGGTTCAACCCTATGGGACACGTGTTGCCCCCAGAGCTAGCCTCTGCGGAAGAAGCAAAGGCATTTCCGCAGGACACATGTCACCCTTGGAGCTAGTCACCAGGGAAATCAGAGGACCAGTCACGCGGGATATGTGTCGATCTCGGAGCTCACCTCCGAGAAGGTCCGGTTCTATTGGACACGTGTCATCACCAGAGCTTATCTTCGGTAAGTCCGACATTGTTGGACACGTGTAAACCTTGGAGCACATCTCTGAGGAAAGAAGGAAAGACCGGCACTAACACGTGGCGTGTGCGGAGCCACCTCCGAGTAAGAGAGAAGGTCCCGACCGCCAGGATACGTGGCGCACGCGGAGCTCACCCCCGAAGTAAAAGGGAGGTCTCGCTCGTTTGACACGCGGCACAACCGGAGCTCGTCCCTGCGGAGAGGGAGAGACCAGGATCCGGTGGACACATGGAGCCTTCGGAGCTCATCACCAAGGAGGTAACGAGTTCTAGAGACGGTTTCTGGATTCTGTACGCATAGAAATACCGGAACAGAAACCGACCTGAATGCCACAATGATACCGCACCAAATCAACTAAAGATAAGTTGTAAAAATCAACGAACAGGACTCTTATTCGAGATACAATCAGATTAGGACTCTTCTCTTCCCGATTATAAATAGAACCCAGAACCTCTGGCCGAAACCACAAACTTCTTTTCCAACTCCTGAGCCGACGACTTAGAGCCCTAGTCCCAACCCGCCGAGTAAACCATCGCCGGAGTACAGCAGGGAAGATCGCCGGAGGAAAGCCCAACGATCTGAGGAGGACCTCGAGACCGAGAAGAACGTAAGGTAGGTCTCCAATACCACCTTACGACATCGTTGAGTTTTCTTTGCATCTGTTCTTTGGTTCCTTCGAACAGAAGCCTTCTCGTGGACAGGTCACTTGATGATCGGGTTGACCTAAGACAAGATCACCGCCACGTCCACCTTTGATCCGAACACCTCTGTCCATGCAAGCCATGCGAGAACACGTACAAACCAATCTAATAAAACTAATCATAGGATAGCATGCATATGCATCATCGCATCTAGTCTAAGGTTTGTGCATGATATTGATTGCTTTGAATCTTGTATGCACGTGATCCTACCTAGCAGGACAAGCTCAGGGAGCTGTCTACGACGAACTGCAGCAACAAGGTTTTGAGATCCAAGAACAACCGGAACGGCAAGAACAAGGCAAGTGCTCCTTGATCATATTGATCCTATGTTTTGGGTGAAACTGTTTTGTTTTGCAAAAAGGTGTGCATGCTGAGTCAAACATGATGGGAAACCCTTTTATAGGAGTTTACTAGTTTGGTTAAACCACCCTTGTCGCCAGGGAAGTTTATGAGTCGGGTATGATTTTTACTTTTATGCTTCGCTGAGTCCATGGGATTGGGAAGCGAGATAGATGTGTCTAGCTAACTGCACTCGTAATGATAATGAGAAACTGATGTTGTTAATGAACATGGATCGGAGGGAGATCTAGGCAAGACTGGGTTTGTGAATGAGGTAGCATGAGATGGTGGTTTACTTGCCATAGATCTAAGGACCGGTTCATGCATGCACAAGCCAGGATAACAGTGCCACCACAAGGCCAAGTATGGGTGCGGCTTAGCTGAGTAATTAGGTAAGTTGCTAGAGTGTTATGGACTGTGGAAGGCACGGGGAATGGGAGTCAAGTGAGGACTGCCCTGGGAACTGCATGGCACAAGAGGGGGTCCGTGGGTGGGAAAATTGGAGATGCTAGCCTGTCGGTGAATCCTTAGTGAGTCCATACATCTATTAACCCCTTTGTAAAGGCTATTTTGTGATCTCTTGACCATACACTGACGGTTGTGTACTGGTATAATGGAGGTTCTGCGGTCGCCGACAGGTGACCAAATCACAAACTTGTGGGTAAAGAGGTGCAAACTCTGCAGAGTTGTTAAAACTATCATGATAGCCGAGCTTACGGTCACGAGCACCTGGCCAACTGCCATGATTAGTTGGGATGGTTATTGGGATGGTTTTTGGTTATGGTTATTGATTTTGGTTATGGTTTGGTTTTGGTACTATTGAGTCCGGGTGATAAGATGGTTGCATGACTGTTGAGTCATGGCAACAAGATTGGTCTTGGTGTGAAACGTAGTTGTTTATGAGATAAAATGGTAGCGAATACGAAAAGGTATTCTTGAGATGGTAGCGAATACGAGGAGGTATTCGTGAGCAAGAATGAAGTTGGTTAATGTTCGGGTGGAACATGTAAAGTGATGGAGGTATGTTGGTAATTTAATACATGCTGGGATTTCATTCATCTAAGGTTAAGTTGCTGTTTTACCATGGTTTTATAAATCTGCTTTTCTGCAAATGAGCCTTTTTATACCTACCTTGTTATGAGCTACATATCATGTTTTTCCCGCACTTGCTGAGTACATCATTGTACTCAAACTTGCATTATTATTTCATCATCAGCAGCAAGGGAAGACTACTATGAAGACCAAGTGGAGCATTAAGGCGTGTGATCTGTTCTCAACCTTGCCTGTGGAGGGAGTAGAGATAGAGCCACTTCTATTTAGATTTGCTTCCACATTAATTAAATTGCTTCCGCATTAGAATAAGGACTTCTGCTGCAAAGAAATAAAGACTTCTGCTGTGAGCATGAGTCCAAGACTCATGAGATATTGTAATAAACTCTGTTATTCGTGGTAATATATAATCTGAATTCAGTTTGTGGAACGTATGTGTATGTGTGATGAACATCCTGGGCACACATATGCATTAGTTCTCAGTTCCGTGGTTTTCCACAGAATTGAGGGCGTCACAAGATGTATCACGTACTGGTGGATTGCGGGGCCGGCCTCAACCTCATCAGCCGTGCAGTTTTCCAGAAGCTGCAGATTCCCATTGCCAAGCTCACCCCTTCGATCCCGTTCTCAGGGATAGGGCCGGGACAGGTCGTCCCATATGGGAACATAAGTCTCCCGGTGACCTTCGGAGCTAAAGACAACTACCGGAAAGAATGTGTTCTGCTCGACGTCGCGGAGGTCGACCTCCCCTTAAACGCCATCATCGGCAGACCGGCCTTGTACCGGTTTATGGCGGTAGCCCACTACGGCTACCTAGTCCTGAAGATGCCAACACCCACCGGTGTCCTTAGGATCCGTGGAGACCGTACCGCCGCAGTGTCAGCCTTGGAGAAGCTCCAAGCACTTGCAGCGGCCCGAGCACCAGCCCCTGGCGATGCAGAACCGGGCCGGGTCCACCCGAGTGCACGCCATCGTGCCTTGACCTCTGCACCCCGAGTGCAACCCTCCGACGAAGACGACGACCCCCTGAAGGTCGTCCAAGTCGGGTCTGAGGCTGCCCAGAACACCCGCATAGCCGGGGGCCTGGACAGCAAATAGGAATGCGCGCTCATCACCTTCCTCCGGGACAACGTCGACGTGTTTGCATGGCAACCGACACAGATGCCCGGGATCCCTTGGGAGGTGATTGGGCACCATCTGAAGATCTACCCCGATGCTCGGCTGATCCAGCAGACGCCCCGGAAGCAGTCCATCGAGCGGCAGAACTTCATCCGTGAAGAGATAAAGAAGCTGCTCGATGCTGGCTTCATACGGGAGTTCCACCACCCCCGGTGGTTGGCAAATCCTGTTGTCGTCCCGAAGGCCGGCGGGAAGCTCAGGATGTGCATCGACTACACCAGTCTCAATAGGGCATGCCCTAAGGATCCGTTCCCTCTCCCTAGAATAGATCAAATTGTAGACTCTACATCAGGCTGTGATTTATTATGCTTTCCAGACGCCTACTCAGGCTTCCACCAAATACCAATGTCTAGAGAAGATGAGGAACACACTGCTTTCATAACAGTAGATGGCCCGTATTGTTATGTCTCCATGCCTTATGGTTTGAAAAATGCTCTTCCTACCTTTGTATGTGCTATGCATAAAACATTTGGAGAGCTCTCCGAGACTTAGTAGAGGTGTGTGTCGATGACATCGTTGTCAAAGTCAGAAAGAGCACATCCTTGTTAGATAACCTAGCTCTGGTCTTTGACAAATTGCGCTCCACGCGCACCAAGCTAAACGCGGACAAAAGTGTGTTTGGTGTCTCCTCTGGAAAGCTCCTTGGATTCCTGGTCTCACACCGAGGGATCGAGGCCAACCCAGAGAAGATCAAGGCCATCAAGCTGATGCGGCCCCCGGCTCGCATCAAGGACGTCCAGAAGCTCACGGGATGTCTAGCTGCACTCAGTCGGTTTATACCTAGACTAGCTGAGCGGGCTCTTTCCTTTTTCAAGCTCCTGCGCAAAGCCGGTCCATTTGTTTGAAACGAAGAAACAGAAGAAGCATTCCAGGGGTTGAAGCAGCACCTATCGACACTGCCCATCATGGTTGCCCCTGAGCCCGGTGAACATCTACTGCTCTACATTGCGGCGATGACAGAAGTGGTGACCATGGTCCTAGTCGCCGAGCGGCCGGACCCCTCGCCACTACAACCTGCTCCTGCTGCAGAAGTCAAGCACCAAGGCTGTCCGGACCCCATGGGGGGCCCCAACAGCAAGGAGATCTCTGAGGCCCAGCCCCCGGAGACCACAGTCTACCTCCCGGAGGTCCAAGACGGCCGAGAGGTCCCCGGGTCTCAGCCCCCGGAGGTTGCCCCGGACCTAGAGGATAGGAGGTCCCAGGGTCCGGTGCCAATGGAGGAAGACGTCTTGGATCCCCTAGGGAGGGTCCGGACCGTCCTAAGGCCCGTCTACTACATCAGTGAAGTCCTCCACGAAGCCAAGACCAGGTACCTGGAGGTACATAAACTGTTGTACGCAGTGCTCGTGGCGTCCAAGAAGCTCCGGCACTACTTCGAAGCCCACTGGATCTCGGTGGTCACCTCCTATCCGCTGAGGACCATCCTCCAAAGCCATAACGCGACTAGCAACGTCGCCAAGTGGGCAGCGGAGCTGGCGGAGTTCGAGCTAGACTTCCTACCACGTCATGAAGTCAAGAGCCAAGCGCTGGCCGACTTCGTGGCCGAGTGGACACCATCACCAAGCCACCCAGGGGGCCCGGAAGGTGGAGAACTGGAGCCCCGGGCGCCGGTCTTCACCGAGCCTCACTGGACGCTCTACTTCGACGCCTCCTCACGGAAGCAGGGAGTCGGAGCCAGCGTACTGCTCCTTACGCTGACGGGGGAGAAGTTCAAGTACATGGTGCGCCTCAACTTCAAGGCAACCAACAACATGGCCGAGTATGAAGCTCTTATCTTCGGCCTAAAGATGGCACTGTCTCTTTGCGTTCACCAGTTGTTGGTCAAGGGCGACTCCCAGCTAATCATCAAGCAAGTCAAGGGTGAATGCTCCTGCAACGTCCCACAATTAGCTCTATATTTGCTCTACGTGCAGATGCTGGAGAAGGACTTTGAAGCCTTGGACCTGTGCCATGTACCATGCACCGACAACACCGTCTCCGATGACCTGTCAACGAAGGCCTCCACCGGAACCCTAGTGCCCGAAGGAGCCATCGAAAGGACGTTGCCAAGACACACAGCCTGGCCTGCCGAACCGTGCGAAGGGGGCGAGACCAGCACCTCGATGCTGGCGGTCCCGGCGGCCCTGCAGCCATGGTGCCCGCCAACGATCGTATGCGCCACTGGGGACTCCGTGCTACCCAGCGCCCAAGATCCAGAAGCTCAAGTAAGCCCCGATGCATGGATCACGGAGGTCCGGGACTACTTGAAAGACAACATCCTTCCTGATGAACATGCATCCGCTGAACGGATTGTGGGGATGGCTAAGAGATACACGCTGGTGGAAGGGGATCTCTACCGGCGTGTCGCCAACGGCATCCTATTGCGGTGCATAACCCAGGAAGAAGGCTGCGACCTGCTCACAGAAATCCACGGAGGCGAGTGCGGGAACCACGCATCTTCCCGCACGCTGGTCGTTAAAGCCTTCCGGCATGACTTCTACTGGCCGACAACCCTCCTGGATGGTTATTCGGGTATGGTTTACTTGCCATAGATCTAAGGACTGGTTCATGCATGCACATGCCAGGATAACAGTGCCACCACAAGGCCAAGTATGGGTGCAGCTTAGCTGAGTAATTAGGTATGTTGCTAGAGTGTTATGGACTGTGGAGGGCGCGGGGAATGGGAGTCGGGTGAGGACTGCCCTCGGAACTGCATGGCACAAGAGGGGGCCCGTGGGTGGGAGAATTGGAGATGCTAGCCTGCCGGTGAAACCTTAGTGAGTCCATACATCTAGTAACGCCTTTGTAAAGGCTATTTTATGATCTCTTGACCATACACCGACGGTTGTGTACTGGTATAATGGAGGTTCTGCAGTCGCCGACAAGTGACGAAATCACAAACTTGTGGGTAAAGAGGTGCAAACTCTGCGAGTTCTTAAAACTATCATGATAGCCGAGCTTACGGTCACGAGCACCTGGCCAACTGCCATGATTAGTTGGGATGGTTCTTGGTTATGGTTTTTGATTTTGGTTATGGTTTGGTTTTGGTACTGTTGAGTCCGGGTGATAAGATGGTTGCATGACTGTTGAGTCATGGCAACGAGATTGGTCTTGGTGTGAAACGTAGTTGTTTATGAGATAAAATGGTAGCGAATACGAGAAGGTATTCGTGAGATGGTAGCGAATACGAGGAGGTATTCATGAGCAAGAATGAAGTTGGTTAATGTTCGGGTGGAACATGTAAAGTGATGGAGGTATGTTGGTAATTTAATACATGCTGGGATTTCATTCATCTAAGGTTAAGTTGCTGTTTTACCATGGTTTTATAAATCTGCTTTTCTGCAAATGAGCCTTTTTATACCTACCTTGTTATGAGCTACATATCATGTTTTTCCCGCACTTGTTGAGTACATCATTGTACTCAAACTTGCATTATTATTTCATCATCAGCAGCAAGGGAAGACTACTATGAAGACCAAGTGGAGCATTAAGGCGTGTGATCTGTTTTCAACCTTGCCTGTGGAGGGAGTAGAGATAGAGCCACTTCTGCTTAGATTTGCTTCCGCATTAATTAAATTGCTTCCGCAATAGAATAAAGACTTCTGCTGCATAGAAATAAAGACTTCTGCTGTGAGCATGAGTCCAAGACTCATGAGATATTGTAATAAACTATGTTATTCGTGGTAATATATAATCTGAATTCAGTTTGTGGAACGTAGGTGTATGTCACTAAAGGAATCCGGACAATAGACAACGGCCGGAAACCGTCGTCAATAAGTTATTGACGACGGTAAAACTTTATAGACGACGGTTTTCGGCTATCGTGAATTATTAGTCGTCAATAAATTTATTGACGACAGTAACCATCGTGACAACAGCTAAATCTAGCTGTCGTCAATAAACTTATTGATGACAGCTATGATAGGAACCGTCGTCAGTTACGATGGCTTATTAAAGACGGTTTCTGGTACCTGGCCGTCGTCAATAACAATGGCTTATTGACGACAGCTAAATCAGGCTGTCGTCAATAAGCTTATTGACGACGGCCAGGATTTCAACCGTCATCAGTAACCGTGGCTTATTGACGACGGTTTACACTATGCCATCGTCAATAACAATTGCTTATTGACGACGGTTTCTGGTACCTGGCCGTCGTCAATACTAATGGCTTATTGACGATGGCCAAGTACCAGAAACCGTCGTCAATAAGCTTTCCAATTTTTTTTAAAAAACAGAAAATCCTGCCCTGGCTTCGAGGCCAGCCCTGGCTCGATGGCCAGATCACAGGCAATCAAAATATACATCACAAAATTGCATAAAAACACTATACGCACGCCACACTACCCTACGCTACCCCGACCGCTGTCACCGGAGTCTAGGAAGTCGTCGTGCGCTCGTCCAAACGCTGGTTGCTGAGGGGATGGAGTTTCCTGAGCCCGCGTCGCCGATCCCTATGATGTACATGTATAGTTAGACAAATTAGAAGTTCACAAATGTGTATATGATTAAATAAACTCATTACAAGTTAAAATTGAGCAAGTTAGCTAGATTTGGCTATGTTTGAGTAAGTTTGCTCATATTTTACTAAGTTTGAGAAGTATGGACTAGTAGTGTTTGTGTTTGAGCTAGTTTAAATTGTTTTGGCTATGTTTGAGTAAGTTTGGTCATATTTGACTATAGTTGAGTAAGTTGTACCATATTTTACTCAGTTTGAGGATGTTTAACTAGTTTTCTCTAAGTTTTAGTAAGTTTGATCAAATTCAACTAAATTTGAGCAAATTTAACTAGTTACAACTATTATGAGAAATTTTGTACCTGTGCTCCTGACGTCGGCCCCTGTGGTAGCTGTATCGGTGGTGGCGCTCACTGAGGAAAGACAACGGGCTGTCCTGTGGCCATAGCCTGCAAATATGAAGTAAATTATTATACATGTCATTTATATATTAGAAACGTTGAGTATAATGATCTGAACTTACCTACATGGCAGCTTGCAGCTGTAGCATGTACGAGTGTTGATACTCGTCCCTAGCCCGGAGCTCGGCTGCCTGCCTCTCGTTCACGAGCCTCAGCGCTTCCTGCGTCCTCTGGAGCTCCTCTTGGATACTCTGGAGCTCCAGATCACGGCTGCCACGCCTGCTGGATCCACCCTGCGATGAAGAGGCCCTTGAGTAAGACCGCGCCTCCCTCGAGTCTACTACTCCATCGAAGATGGCCAACCTACACAACGAAGTAAGAGTATTAAAGTTTCATGTCTCGAAGTTAATGAAAGTAAATGAAAAACAACAGAACTCACCGGCCGTGAGGTTTACCGCCACCGCTTGCATAGGCGGCTTCAGGTACGATCGGTGAGTTCTGCCAATCGTAATCGTCGCCTCGAAGCCTCCGCACCTCCTCCCCATACTTTTCCTGAAAATACAGAAAATTAAAGTCATCAGAAGTTTTAAAGATAATACAATTAAGTCAACTAAAGAACTCACCAACGTCTCTGTCGCTGTCTGAGAAGACAGCTGATCAGGCTGCGAGGGGTCACTTCCCATGTGACCCCTCCTCCACACCTGGATAGCGGTTGGCTCCTGACCGATCTCGCGCTCCTATCGATACATGTTAGCACAATGATAGAGATAGAAATTAACTAGAATATAATTCGAGTATCACTTACCATCCGTTTAGCAAGGCGTACGTAGCCGTCCCCGCCAAGACGGTGTTTCCCGTCCGTCCCTCGACTCTATCGGCGGGTCATCGACACGCCTTGGAAGCCCTGGCTCGCCCAACGAGCACACAGGGAACTGTAGGCGTCCGGACAGGACTCAAGCCACGGTACGCTGACCTGCACACATTTGTTGTTGGATGAAAACATTGATGAAAATTGAATAATGAAGCAAAGTAAAATAAAGAATTTACCTCTGCGTACTGTGCCTCCGTCAAGTACTTGTCCGCCACATCCCTAAACTGCCCCGGCTCACCCTCGTCCGGATGCAACTTATAGTACGCCTTCGTAGCCTGAATGCGAGCCGTTGAAATCGACTGCGTCAGGAGCTTCCTAGCGTTGTTGTTGAAGACCAGACGAGCATGATCCAGCTGGGCCTCGTCCTCCAAACGGTAATATTTCTACAAGTAGAAATATACAAGTTAATGTATTTAACATATAATAGGTTTGCATTTAAAGAATAGACGATTTACTTACCATGAATTCATGCCACACATGATCCTGGTGGTTGCCGTAGGTAATGTCCTGGGCCATAGCGTAATCGTCCCAAGACGTAGCAGCCCGTCCGTTCACTAGACCGGGGTAGTGACAACGGATGAGCTGGCACAGGACAGCGTTGACCTGGCGGTGGCGTCCTTGACCCGTGAACGAGTCATCGGCCCAAGACCTAATAAACGATTCTCAATTAGTACATATATAAGTGTTAAAATATCTAAATTTATTTGTTATAGATTTACTTACCTATCGCCAACCGGACGAATAACGACCCGATCTTCTGGCCGTGCAGGAACCGGAGGAGGAGCCACGTAGTGGCTCCTCCTGTAACGCCGCTGTGGAGCCGGCTCCACATCAGGCTCTGTGGAAGGCTCTGAAGCAGGGTCTGAATCCTGCAGTGCCGGAACCTGAAGAGGATCCGAAGCAGGATCTGTAACAGGCTCCGAAACCTGTGGTGTCTGAAGAGGACCCCTAGCCTCTGTCTCCTCAGACGTAGAGTCGTCCTAAAAATTTGAAGATTAGTAATATAGATTTAAGAAAGTTATTTATATAATTTATGTAATTTAATATTTTTTACCTGTCGTGACCGCTCTCGTGACCCCTGGCCTTTGTCGAGGCCCAACAGCTGAGACAGTCTACCACTGCTAGACTGACAGCCTTGGAAAACGGAGAGCTCAAGACTTGGTCGGTTACAAACCTCTGTCAAATCCTTCTGAGCTTTTATATTGTCTTTTGTTTTCCCCGTCATATCCAAGCACGTGCTTATGATGCATTCGCCCATGTTACGTTCCTGGTGCATGACATCAATGTTATGCATTAGAATTAAAGACTTCATATACGGTAACTCCCATAGTGCACATATATGAGTCCAATTGTGATCCTCTCCGTAACCAACAAAATATCCAGGACGACCTTCATCTGGCACTAGATTGTTGAGCTGTTTAACAATTTCCGACCCGTTCAGACGTTGTGGTGGTCCCTTTTTTACAATGGTACCCTTCCTGAAGGCATTTCTCTGTTGCCTAAACACGTGATTTGGCGGTAACCAACTTCTATGACAATCAAAGTAGCATATCTTGCCACCATGACTTAGACGAAAACAATCCGTGTCCGAAGCACATATTGGACATGTCAATCGACCATGAGTGCTCCAGCCAGAAAACATGCCGTAAGCTGGAAAATCATGAACAGACCACAAGTACGCAGCTCGAAGGTTGAATTTCTGTTTTCTATAACAGTCGTACGCTTCGACTCCTGTCCATAACATTTTGAACTCTTTAATCAATGGCTGCATCATCACGTTCAGTCGTGAACCAGGATGATCCGGTCCAGGTACAATAAGGCATAGGAACATGAACTCATACTTCATACAAAGCGATGGTGGTAAGTTGTACGGAATAGCGAACACGGGCTAACAAGAGTATGGTGTGGCGTTTGTACTAAACGGTGAGAAGCCATCTGTCGCCAACCCAAAGCGAATATTTCTCACGTCATTGGCGAAATCTAGATCGAAGTGGTCAAGCGCCTTCCATGCCTCACCGTCCGACGGGTGCACCATCATGCGGTTGTTCTCACGTACACCTTCTTTATGCCACCTCATGTGTGTAGCTATTTTTTTTAGATAGAAACAAACGCTTGAACCTAGGTGTGACAGGCAAGTAGCGAAGCTGCTTCTGTGCGACTTGAGTCATTACTTTTGAACCGTCGTCATTAACAACTTCGACAAATCTCGCTTTACCACATTTTAAGCACTTGTTCTCGTTGGCATGCTCTCTCCAAAAAAGCATGCAATTGTCTAGACACATATCAATCTTCTCATATTTCATACCTAGACCAGAAATCAACTTCTTAGACTGATACATATCTTTAGGCACTTTATGTGGTTGTGGAAGGATATCGCTGATCAATTTGATAAGATCGTTGTAGCAGTTATTGGAGAAGAAATACTTAGACTTAATGGCCATAAATCTAGTCATGAAAGTAAGGAGCGTCACTTCGGTGTGTTCATGCAACGGCTCTTCTGAAGCTTTGAGAAGCGTGAAAAACGCTTCAACCTCCGTTGGAGGAGGATCCTCCATCAATTCAGGATTTATGGCATCAAGCATCTCGTCCATCCGATCGACCCCCGTGTTGTCATCCTCATCTGAAACTTGTAAGGGTTGAGAAGATGTCTCACCGTGAAAGGTCCACACCTCATAATCTTGCATGAAACCGTATCGACATAAGTGAAACGCCAAATTCACTTTGTCCCAACACTTTGCACCTTGACATTTCGTACATGAGCACCGCACCTTATCGATCTTTGACAATGAAAAAGCTCGATCTACAAAAGCATCTGTCTTTGCGAACCACTCATCCGAGTGACCACCAGAACTGTTCTTCCAACCGGTATACATCCAACTACGATCCTCACCCATGTTTAAATCTGCAGTTTAATGTCAAGGAAATTATAGTTCCTTTATAATTTATTTATGTCACGGCCCTACATCTATTGAAAAGGATAGGTCCTAAACCCACCCAAGAGTGATCGAGCGGAGCGTGCTGATGACGAGACGCGTGGTATGGATCCGAACGAAATTTCGGCAGCATAACCCCGCTGTTCTCCACTGCACGCCCGAAAATGGTGCAGCAGAGAACAACAGGGTTATGCCGTCGAAATCTCGTCTAGACCTAAACCCTCATTTCATCACATGCCACGCCCCCTCGGTCACTCCCAGGCTGTCCAAAAAGGGACAATTCCGAACGTACACGCCTCACATGCGTAACACATGTGAGACGGGCCCGTTCGAAATGGGTGACGCATGTTGTATAGGTTTACGTCAATCTTTCGTTTTTGAGTCATTTAAAAGAGAGAGAGAGGAAAGAACGAGAGAAAAGGAAAGAACGAGAGACAAAGAAGTGGGTTAGTCGTCCTAAGTTATGCCCTGTTGGGGCCTGTCATTAGCTTACGACGCCTTTAGGGTTAGCCGTCGTACGTTATGCCCCGTCGTAAGTGGGTCAAAGATGAAACCGCACCGTCGGGGCCCGCCGTCCACGCGCGGGAGCTTGCCATCCTCGGTGCCTGTCTCGACTAATACATTACCAATAAATGGGCTGTGACAGACCCTAAATGGGTCGTGTCAGGCCGCACCGGGCCGAAACCCATTTATTTACATATAGTAACTAATCACGCAAGCAATCAAAGTATTATTTAAACAATAATCAATAACAATACTATTTAAACAATTAATCAACTAAGGTCGGGGCTCGGGGTGGCCGAGGCGCGGCCGGGGCTCGGCGCGAGCAGGGGCGGCCGGGCGGGGCTTGGGGCGGGACGGCAGCGGCGGCGGCGGGGCGCGGGATGGCGGTGCGCAGTGGGGCGGGGCACGGGATGGTGGTGCGCGGCGGCAGGGCGGGGTGTGGCGGCGCGAGGAATCACCAGCGTGAGGCATCGACGGTGGTATCGTGAGGGGCCAGCGGCGCCTTGCAGCGATGGCGGCGGGCGGAGGTGGTGCCGGCATCGATGACGCTCGGCCAGGCGAGGCGAGCCGCCCCGGCATCCCCCCGGGTTCGAATCCTGGAAACAATATCTTGCAGAAATGTAGGGAAAGACTACGTGTAAAAAAACTAGAGCGGGTCGGGCTACTGTAAATTTTTAATCTTGACAATGATGAATACTTCAATCAGTGAGATGGGCGGGTAAAACGGCAAAAAAACAGAAAAGCGGTAAAAAACTTGCTTTCGAGCGCTTAAGCGTTCAATCGCTTAATACCATCTGTTCTGATTTACAGCTCACAAACTGTTCTTTCCATTCAGATTGCCAGCCGTTTATTTCCTAATTTCATAATCCGGTAGGAGGATGGCATTTCTAGCCGGCTGGATAAAACTCAGAGTAATACTAAGTTAATTTTGAGAGAGCAAAAGGGAAGGAGGGGCCGGACAGGGAGGGTCCGGGCCGGAGGGGGACGGGGGTAAAACTGTCAATGGGGTGAAAACCAACTCCCAATCCACACCAAACCATAACATGTATAAATTCAATCTAACCCAATCCGGCCCACTAATTTATGAGTTCAAACCAAACCGAACCAAACTGTATAAAAAAACAACCCAAACCAAACCAGTTCATAGCCCACACCACAGTTTAAAACTGGTTTAAACCCATTTGTAAAAAATGGTTCCAGTCCCACAAGCAAATCGCTCTGTGTTCAGCATGGTGGATTCTCACGGTTGCTCCGTTTTTTGCACGCATTAGGAGTTAAGACGCTCGGCATGGTTGACAATGAGCAGGTACTGAACTGGTGGTTGGTTTGCTTTAAATATTCGACTTTTCTTTCTTTTTTTATAAAAATTGAAAACTTAAACTTTGCTTAAAAAATCATAAAACATTTTGTGATTGTTGGGCAATGTAAGGATAGATCATTTTAACTAAATGGGCTCTACTTAGTGACTGAAGAAACATGCAGGCTCATTCCTTAGCACCATTATAGGTAGGTACTTGAATGAAAAGTTGTTGAAAAAACAAACTGGTAAGAGACAAAATGTGAAAAAAAATAAAATGGTAGGTCTTGGCAGGATAATGAGCCGCAACTTGATCGCCTGTAGAAATCTTGACAGATCCTCTTTACCCACGAATGGAGCCACGACGATAGAGGGCGCGGCGTTAACCCGGGTTCTTGCCGGGCAGGGGAGCGGAGACGCAACGGAGCGAGTGGGTTCCTGCCTGGCGGGACGTGGGGACGCGACGGTGGCTGGAGTTCCTGCCAGGTTGGAGCGTGAGGACGCGACGACGGTGGCACGGCGCGCGCTGCCATATGAGCGGCGAGCCGGCGACGGCGGCAGCTTCGTTGTTTCTCTGTCGCTAGGTTTTGCTAATTGACATTTGCTAGTAATGACCAAACTTCTAACTGCAACCAGTGCAAAGCCCATGGTCTCAATCCATTCACAACCGAATTGTTACAGTCTAAACCAAACTGAACCCAAACCATTTAGTGTTGTAACCAAATCAGTCCAATCCATTTTATATGGCAGCCCATTTTAAACCACCCAAATCAAACCCAAAGCAGGAACCAAACTGTTAAAACCGGTTCGGGGAGGGGCCGGAGGGGGATGGGTGAGGCGCCGGAGAGGCCGGACGGGGGGGGGGGTGGAGGGCGACGCCGGCCGGCCGGTGGCCGGCGGCGCGGCCGGGGGGCGAGGAACCGGAGAGGGGAGCGGGGGAGAGGGCGGAGGGGGACTTACCTCGGGCCGGGGATGGGCGGCGGCGGAGGAGGGGACGGGTGGCGGCGATGGACAGAGGCGCGAGTCGGGAGGCGGCGATGGACTGCCGGCGAAAGAGGGGACGGGCGGCGGCGATGGACAGAGGCGCGAGTCGGGAGGCGGCGATGGACTGCCGCCTCCTGGGTCGCGTACGGGTTATATGTGTCGTTATTGACGACGGTGCTAGGTGACCGTCGTCTATAAGGAACTTGTTGACGACGGTGCTAGGTCACCGTCGTCAATAACTACTCGGGTGGGCCCGGATTAAGTTAAAGACGACGGCCCCCGTCGTCAATAATTTATTGACGACGGTTATCGACTAGCCTCGTCAATAACTACATTATTGACGACGGCTAGATCAAGCCGTCGTCAATAATATTAAAGACGACGGCCCCGTTGTCAATAAATTTGGCCGTCGTCAATGCACTTTTTTCCTGTAGTGTGTGTGATGAACATCCTGGGCACACATAAGCATTAGTTCTCAGTTCCGTGGTTTTCCACAGAATTGAGGGCGTCACAAGATGTATCACGTACTGGTGGATTGCGGGGCCGGCCTCAACCTCATCAGCCGTGCAGTTTTCAAGAAGCTGCGGATTCCCATGGCCAAGCTCACCCCTTCGATCCCGTTCTCAGGGGTAGGGCCGGGACAGGTCGTCCCATATGGGAACATAAGTCTCCCGGTGACCTTCGGAGCTCCAGACAACTACCGGAAAGAATGTGTTCTGCTCGACGTCACGGAGGTCGACCTCCCCTTAAACGCCATCGTCGGCAGACCGGCCTTGTACCGGTTTATGGCGGTAGCCCACTACGGCTACCTGGTCCTGAAGATGCCAACACCCACCGGTGTCCTTAGGATCCGTGGAGACCGCACCGCCGTTGTGTCAGCCTTGGAGAAGCTCCAAGCACTTGCAGCGGCCCGAGCACCAGCCCCTGGCGATGCAGAACCGGGCCGGGTCCACCTGAGTGCATGCCATCGTGCCTCGACCTCTGCACCCCGAGTGCAACCCTCCGACGAAGACGACGACACCCTGAAGGTCATCCATGTCAGCTCCGAGGCTGCCCAGAACACCCGCATAGCCGGTGGCCTTGACAGCAAATAGGAATGCGCGCCCATCACCTTCCTCCGGGACAACGTTGACGTGTTTGCATGGAACCGTCACAGATGCGCGGGATCCCTTGGGAGGTGGTTGGGCACCATCTGAAGATCTGCCCCGATGCTCGGCCGATCCAGCAGACGCCCCGGAAGCAGTCCATCGAGCGGCAGAACTTCATCCGTAAAGAGATAAAGAAGCTGCTCGATGCTGGCTTCATACGGGAGTTCCACCACCCCCGGTGGTTGGCAAATCCTGTTGTCGTCCCGAAGGCCGGCGGGAAGCTCAGGATGTGCATCGACTACACCAGTCTCAATAGGGCATGCCCTAAGGACCCGTTCCCTCTTCCTAGAATAGATCAAATTGTAGACTCTACATCCGGTGCCAATGGAGGAAGACGTCCCGGATCCCCCAGGGAGGGTCCGAACCGTCCTAAGGCCCGTCTACTACATCAGTGAAGTCCTCCACGAAGCCAAGACCAGGTACCTGGAGGTACATAAACTGTTGTACGCAGTGCTCGTGGCGTCCAGGAAGCTCCGGCACTACTTCGAAGCCCACAGGATCTCGGTGGTCACCTCCTATCCGCTGAGGACCATCCTCCACTGCTCTAACGCGACTAGCAACGTCGCCAAGTGGGCAGCGGAGCTGGTGGAGTTCGAGCTAGACTTCCTACCACGTCATGCAGTCAAGAGCCAAGCGCTGGCTGACTTCGTGGCCAAGTGGACACCATCACCAAGCCACCTAGGGGGCCCGGAAGGTGGAGAACCGGAGCCCCGGGCGCCGGTCTTCACCGAGCCTCACTGGACGCTCTACTTCGACGCCTCCTCACGGAAGCATGGAGTCAGAGCCGGCGTACTGCTCCTCACGCTGACGGGGGAGCAGTTCAAGTACATGGTGCGCCTCAACTTCAAGGCAACCAACAACATGGCCGAGTATGAAGCTCTTATCTTTGGCCGAAAGATGGCGCTGTCGCTTCGCGTTCGCCAGTTGTTGGTCAATGGCGACTCACAGGTAATCATCAAGCAAGTCAAGGGTGAATGCTCCTGTAATGACCCACAAGTAGCTGCATATTTGCTCTACGTGCAGATGCTGGAGAAGGACTTTGAAGCCTTGGACCTGTGCCATGTACCACGCGCCGACAACGCCGTCGCCGATGACCTGTCAACGAAGGCCTCCACCGGAGCCCCGGTGCCCGAAGGAGCCTTCAAAAGGACGTTGCCGCGACCCACAGCCCGGCCTGCCGAACCGTGCGAAGGGGGCGAGACCAGCACCTCGAAGCTGGCGGTCCCGGTGGCCCTGCAGCCATGGTGCCCGCCAACGATCGTATGCGCCACTGGGGACTCCGTGCTACCCAGCGCCCAAGATCCAGAAGCTCAAGTAAGCCCCGATGCATGGATCACGGAGGTCCGGGACTACTTGAAAGACAACATCCTTCCTGATGAACATGCATCCGCTGAACGGATTGTGCGGATGGCTAAGAGATACACGCTGGTGGAAGGGGATCTCTACCGGCGTGGCGCCAACGGCATCCTATTGCGGTGCATAACCCAGGAAGAAGGTTGTGACCTGCTCACAGAAATCCACGGAGGCGAGTGCGGGAACCACGCATCTTCCCGCACGCTGGTCGTTAAAGCCTTCCGGCATGGCTTCTACTGGCCGACAGCCCTCCTGGATGCCGTCAAGCTGGTTAAGAAATGCAAGGCGTGCCAGTTCCATGCCAAGCAGATCCACACACCGGCGCAGACGCTGCAGATGATCCCACCCTCGTGGCCTTTCGCGGTATGGGGGTTGGACATCCTGGGGCCCTTCCCCAGAGACGTCGGGGGATACCGGTTCCTCTACGTCGCCATCGACAAGTTCACCAAGTGGACGGAAGCTACACCAGTCATCACCATCAACAAGCAATCCGCAGTCAAGTTCATCAAGTCAATTGTCTGCAGGTTCGGGGTCCCGAACAGGATCATCACCGACAACGGGACCCAGTTCACCAGTGCAGCATTCCAAGAGTACTGCAAAGACCTTGGCATCCAGGTGTGCTATGCATCCGTTGCTCATCCAAAGAGCAACGGGCAAGTGGAGAGAGCCAACGACGAGATCCTTCAGGGCCTCAAGACTCCACCTATGCCAGCTTGGAGAAGCATGGTGCCAAGTGGGTGGACGAGCTACCGTGCGCACTGTCGGCCAGCCAGACATCCCAGAGCTGAACCACAGGGGAAACGCCCTTCTTCATGGTATACGGGGCTTAAGCCGTGCTTCCCCCGGAGATCACCATGGGGTCCCCCCGTGTCCGAGCTTACGACGAAGCCACGCAGGACCAGCTCCGGCGTGAGGACATCGATCTCGTCGACGAGGCAAGATGGCAAGCAATGCTCCGAAACGCATGGTACTAGCAGGCGCTCCGCCACTACCACCAGAGGTCCGTGCATGCTTGGGAGCTCAAGGAGGGCTATGTTGTAAGGGCCTAAGTTTTTGGCACATATTCAAAGTGTTCATCACCACACACACCCTTCATTTGAGGAAACTTGATGAACACATTTGAAGAGCAAGTAACCACCATCAACATGCTCATTAGAGAATGAACTCACAAAATGCAAAAGTGGAATTTCCCCACATGCATCATATGGGGGGGGGCATATGAAAAAGTCCTACACCTTGCTAGGAATGTCCATGCCAAATTTTACCCAAATTCAAGACCTTTTTGAAGTCCTTTTGGTAGCTAGAAAGAGGGTGGTTCGAACTCAAATTCAAATTCAAACTGTTTCCATCCCATGAATTCAAAAGTGTGAGGCATATTCTTACTCAGCACATTTTTGTGAGCTCACACACCAATTTTCACTCCATTTGGAGTTGGTCTTGACATGAGCTAAGTTTAGTAAATTCAAACTTTATTTGAATTTCAAACTGCATATGTGCTGAAATTTAGTCAGACAAAACCCAATTTAAATTCTATCCAATTCAAATGGCCCAGGGGTAGATAATTCAAATGACCAAGGTTAATTGGGTCTCTACTGTTTAGAGCAGTGGGGAAAATTTAATTTCAGAGGTTAAAGCCCGGGTGGGACCCACTTGTCAGTCTCAGCAGCAAAAACAACCGACTGAAGCCCGAGCTCGATTACTCGCGTGCAAGCCAGCAGCCGCCACGGTGAAAGATCGATCGGGACAGCAGATGCTTGCCGCCCCGACCCGCTGAACTGCCTCGCTGCCTTCTTATCCCCGAGCCTGAGCCGGCGAGAGGGGCAGTCGGCTGCTTCTCTGCTCCCTCGCACAAGAAACGCAGCTCTCGCCGCCGCTCTCTCGGTTCATCGGAAAAAACAATGATCACAGCCTCTCCACTCCCTCCAAGCTGCAAAACGGTACTAGGGACTCTCCTTCTCCTTCCCCGTTGCTGGAAATTGGCTGAACTCGGACGATCTCGACCATACCGAGAGTTCTTTCCGGTGACCTAAGTCCGCCGCACTTCGGGCGTCCGTGGACAGCCCAAACGGGAGGGTGTTACACCCAAGCTAAGGCGTCCCCGTACGCGTTAGGGACTGGTGCTGCTCACCCCCAAGCCACAGCTCGAGCGTTTGATCAACGGCGACGAATTTCAGTTTTCCCTTTCACTCGGCGCAGACCGACCTCGGGTGCGGATCTGCCAAATTCTCACCCCATAGTTGTTTAGAGACCCTCAAACTGTTCCTACACGATCTAGGCTTAGTGGCGCACAAGTTAGCTTCACAACACCTAGCATAAGAACCTCTGTACATGGCATATTTTGAAGCTTGCCAACGGCAGCTTAGGCGGGAAGCATCGGGCGCACGGTGAGAGCCTACTTAGGACCTCTCCCGAGCTGCTTCAAGCTCATGTCCGTCTTTCCTAGGGTACACTGATGCTTTACGGCCTTTTGCTCGATCGTTTGGGGTGCTAGGGAGGCCGACCAACACGGACGAACTTCTTCCGAAGCCGCCGCTCGTCGCCGACTATGTGCCGGTGATTTTCATGACGAGCTGAGCCCAGCATCGTGTTCCCCGGATGGATTTAGGCAGAGGCGGCCAACATCATAGAGTTTGGCGCACGAAAGAGTGTGATGGCTCTCTAGGATCATAGACTGGCCCCACATACCACCACTCATCTTTTCTGCGCACTTTGTCCTCACTCGCGCGCACCCGGGAAAACTTCCCGGTCGGTCACCCACCCCCAAATTCCTCCGGGCCAAGCACGCTTAACCCCAGAGTCCTTTGCAGGTGGGCTTCCGGAAAAGAAGGTATACCTTGGTGGTATGAGTACTCTATCAATCCTATTAAGCCGGGAGTCTGATATCACAAAGAGGCCACCGGCGAGCTCTCTGGCGAGGGGTCGCGGCGGCCGAACGCGGCAGGCCAGAGGTAGACGAAGCCCCCGGTCCCACGCGTCAGCGGCAGATATTTTAAAACCGGGATTCGCTGTGGGAACGGATCGGGTGCGGCTGCGTGCAAAAGACACCGTAGCCCCGTGTGTCGACCGCTGAGAAGTTGACACGTAGCCCTGGTCCCACGCGCAGCGGTTTAAACTTTTTCCGATTTTCAGATTTAGTTCAAACTTCAAACCCACATAACTTTGGCTAGTAAACTCCAAATCGAGTGAACCAAATTTTGTTGGATTCAGCTCTCCGAGTACTTTCCAGCAAATGAAGTTTCACTTCATGAAAATCCTTATTTATCCAGAATTAATTCTTCAAACTTAAAACTGGTTAGAATTTTAACTGGAGAACCCTTTGGAGGAAAATTCTGAAATTTAGCCAGGATGTTCACCAAACTATCCCTGAGCTACCCTAAAAATTTTAGATCCATTTGAGCTCATTGTTCCACCTAATGGTGTGATTAGTAAAACTGTTCCAGAGAAAATAGAAAATGTCCAGAAACATATTCAGAATTTCTCTGAAATTGTTTAGCTCATATCTGTAGCTAGGAAACTTCAAATTAAGTGAGACCAACTCCATTAGAACCCTCTAAAAATTTAGTTTTTAGAAAGTCATGGAACAAGAGCTCAAATGAGATTTACTGCAAATAAAACTTGGCCAAGTCTCTGTTTAGGTTGTATCCAAACCACAGTAAAAATTTCAGAGTCAGTGGGTCAGTCTAGTAAGACTTATAGTCTTCACAAGTTTAAATTCAATTTAAAAGCATTTAAATTGATACATATACTTGTTATCTCATGTAGTCGCTAAGGTTGAGGAGGAACCCGAAGTCTTAGACTTCGTCACTCCGGAAGAGCAGCTAGCCTACGACCAAGAGCAGCAAGGCAAGCTCCGGTTTGCATTAACCGTTTTTATAAATTTTTATTGTTTTGAAGAACTTACTTTGAGCACCACTTACTTCTTGCATTAGAGTCTTGTTTGAAACCCAATTGCATAGCCAAGAAAACCATGGGTTGGGATTAGGATTGAAAACCCCGTTTAGCTACTGCAATGCTAAGATAGAGTAGGATTCGGTACAAGTCGAGTAGTTGGAACTACTCGCGAGGATAGGCTAGAGGCACTCGACTCGGGTAAAAATAGCAAATGAAACACATGGCGAGAAAAATGAGACCGAGCGGAGAGTAAGGGCAGCAGGACATTGGGGCCTGGGTGCTATAGCTCCGCTTGTGTCGATTGAGGACCGAGCCGTGTGCGGGCCTGTTGAAAAAGCTAGCACAGTACCAAAGACCTACCGGCTATATGGGAACCGGGAAACCGATGTAACTCGGGTAGCTGGGTGTTGAGGCATAGCTGGTCGTTCAGAGGGTAGTTTGAGAGATCGAGGTGTAAATCGGCTGGCGGCACTGTGGATGCGCGCGCAGAGACCTCTTGCTCGGGACGATTGGACCGGTTCAACATTTGGCTGACGGGTGAAAGGTGGTTTGCGTACGACGTCCGTGATGGTTGCTGTAGGCAACATCGAGTACGGGCGTACGTGACAAGTTTTTTGGGTAACTCTGCAGGTGTAAATCGGTTATAATCGTCGTCCCTCGCGGTCAGTGAGTACCACTTGTTCACTGTACCGTGACGTAGAAAGAACAGACTAGATACATGTTAAAAGTTTGCTGATTTGAAAGTTATACTTTGCTTGTTAATGTCTTGTTGTAGCCTAGAGCTAATTAAAGTTTTTTTCAACTTTGGGCAAAGTACATGAGAGAAATGTGTTTCTTGTTTGATTGCGTCTCTCTCATGTGCCTTAGCATAAGGTTCTCCACAACCTGCTGCTAAAACTTGAAAGTAAGGTTCAAATAATTAGGCGAGTCCTTTGCAAATTATTTACGTCATGTACCCTGTACCCATCATGTATAAGTTCCATGTATAGGAGAGACGAGTCAGTCTTGCTGAGCCATCATGCTCACTGCTTGTGTTTGAAGCTTTTGCAAGGGTCTATAAGGAAGGGACTCCCGAGGAGGAGACGGAACCCCAGGAGGCGAACCCCGCTGAGTGGAAGTCGTGCACGCCGCCGTGTTAGTGTGTGTGCGTGCTAGCGGGGACACGTTCACGGGCTGAACGTGAACTCGATGCGTAGTCTACGCCCGTGAGTGTGGACTGAACACATTTTGTTGTAAGAGTGTTCATAAACCTTTTTATGTAATAAAACTTTGCTTCCGCTTTGTACCTTTGATGTGTGTTATCTGGTGTTGTGCAACGCAGCACCCCTCAGCGTGATTCTGGCTCGACAAGGCCGACGGGGTCGTGTCAGCGTGGTATCAGAGCTCTGCTTGAGGTTTAATGCACTACAAAGGTCATATTTTTCAAAAATCCAGTGAGGAACGAGTTAGTAGCCCATATAAGGATGTTATTAGAGTATAGAAAGTGGCATACTAACCTATTTGCTTATGTTGGAAAATCGTGCATCTTGGGACGCTTTATGTCTTTGCGGGTGCTCGTAAGCGCTGTCCATCAGTGCGCACAAGCTGAAGGGTGGAGCCCCACGGGTGGCAGGTAACCCGACCCGCTTTAATATCCTCTATTACTCTTCATGTCGTTTGGGATATTCGAGCAACGTCTGTCCCTGGCGTGCTTTGGGCAATTTGGGAGACCCCGTCACGTGGTCAGTAACGTGAACACGTAGCTCAAGGCATGCTTGGCTTGAGAACGTCCGGGCGAGTGATGACGGACAGGTGTATGAATTGCATGGATACCGGGCTCGGTGTGCAGCCGAGTCTGATGATTGTGTGAGTTATCTGCAGGTAGTCCGACCACGAAACGGTAGACGTGTAGCATCCATGTGCGAGTGATGTTTAGTGCCACTGAACTAACGAAGCCGGCTAAGTCCGGTATAGGTTTTTATTTGTGAGGACGTAGTACCGACATGATCTGGTGATGAATCGACGTCACACTCCACTAAATGAACAAATTCATTGTAAAACTGGAAAGTTTTAATCCATAGCACTAAAAGTTTGATGTAACCCCTTCCCTTAATCAGGATATTCAAAGTTAACAAGTTTTCAACTTATAGAATACTAAGGACAGAGTCCCCTGTTTTCAGCTGGATTAAAGCTGAAGTTAATCAGAGGTTAGAGGTTGAGTCCTTTTGAGGTTAGGGTCATATAATACATTTCTGGAAAGCTTTGGAATAGCTTTACAACTTTTCTGTTGATATCCAGAGATGTTTCATCCCTTAACCAATCGAAAAATGCAGTAGAGTTGAAACTTTCCCGAAAACAGGGCAGAGCAAACACTCTCTGTAACTCTCTATAAATTGAGCATAACTTCCTGCATAAAATCGAAAAATAGAAAATGAGATAGTTCTGAAAAGTTTATGAGATGGGTTACAACTTTGTAACAGAATGTTGTGTCAGATTGGGAGTAGAATTAACTGGAATTCTTGAATCAAATCAGTACCTAAAGCAGGGAGGTGCTGTCCAATTTTCTCCAGAAATTCTATCAACTTCGACATCTCATAACTTTTGAACCAGGACATATCTTAGGCCAAGCAAATACTTTATGGAAATCTATTGAAATTAGCTTTAACTTTTATGTTGAGCTCCAGAATTGGTTTTGCTTTAGCATGGTCTAAATCAGGTTGAAACGGAAACTGGTCAGGGCTGTCATATTGGACAGCAGATCAGCAGTCAAATTTGTTTAAGTTTGAACTATGTTTCCAAGTTGTATGAGTTCAATGACATGTTTTATGTTATAACTCAAGGTTTACTGTTCAAATAAATATTTGACATTTCTCAAATATGTTTTCATAGATGACAGCGGATAGACAGTCGGAGAACGGGTGGGTAGTGTCCTACTGTTCTCACTGCAGCGGCTATCCGAAAGCATGCAACAGCGGTTGATGCCACGTGCGTATGCACCCCAGCAGCGCATGCCGGGCTTTCGTCCCCCAAGCACCGGACAAGCAGCAGCCACATGCTACAAGTGTGGTCGTCTGGGACACTTCGCCAGCAGTTTTCCGGAGAGGCGGCGGAGTTGCACCGCAACTTCCAGAGGAATCAACCACGGAACCCCACTAATGCGTGGCGGGCAAACCCTAGGCCCGGCACCGTCCATGAACTTGCCATAGAGGACGTGCCGGAGGGAGAGCCGATCCTTGCGGGTATGTTCCAACTCCACCAGCATCCCGCTATAGTATTGTTTGATTTAGGTGCCACACATAGCTTCATTAGCCAAGCTTTCATTGCTAAATGCAGCTTGCAAATACTACCCACCGATAGTCCGTACTTGATTTGTTCACCGAGTGGGAAGATTTCAGCAAGCATGATGGTCCCAAAAGCGCCATCATGCTTAGAGGGTAGAGTATACCCTACGTCTCTCATAATTCTAGAGGGACAAAAGGTCGATGTCATCTTAGGGATGTCGTGGTTAACCCGCCACGGCGCTGTTTTAGACACCGTCCTCCGAATCGTGCACTTGAACTCAAAAGTGCACGAATCACACTCCTTATATCTGGACAGTTCAGAAATCAAACTTCCAAGTATATATTAATCCACCACAATCAGATTGGAAGACATTCCAGTAGTCCGTGAGTTCCCTGACATGTTCCCGGATGATTTACCGGGGATGCCACCCGACAGAGAGGTGGAGTTCAAGATTGAAATTGCACCGGGAACGATGCCAATATCCCGAAGGCCGTACAAGATGGCGCCCAAGGAATTGGCTGAACTGAAGACTCAGCTAACGGACCTGCTGGAGAAGGGTTTTATTACGCCGAGCTCCTCGCCATGGATCTGTTCGGCATTGTTTGTAAATAAGAAAGACAAGACGTTGCGGCTTTGTGTGGACTACCGTCCACTAAATGCCGTAACCATCAAGAACAAGTACCCATTGCCACGGATCGACATGTTGTGTGATCAATTGGTCGAAGCAAAGATCTTTTCCAAGATGGACTTCAGATCCGGGTACCACCAGATTAAAATACGGGCTGAGGATGTTCCGAAGACGGCTTTCTCGACGAGGTACGGACTGTATGAGTACCTGGTCATGTCCTTCGGCCTCACCAATGCTCCAGCTCATTTCATGTATTTTATGAACTCGGTATTCATGCCAGAGCTGTACAAGTTTGTCTTGGTCTTCATCGACGACATATTGGTATATTCCAAGTCGGAGGAAGAACACAAGAAGCATCTGCGTATAGTCTTGCAACGGCTGCGGGATCACAAGCTATACGCGAAATTCAGTAAGTGTGAATTCTGGATATCGCAAGTGCCTTTTCTCGGGCATATCATCTCAGCGGAGGGCATCTCTGTAGACCCGAGTAAGATCACACAAGTGCTGCATTGGAAATCCCCGAGAACTGTTCACGAGGTATGGAGTTTCCTCAGACTCGGGGGATATTATCGGAGGTTGATTCCGAACTTCTCAAAGATTGCTAATCCTATGACAGAGCTGCTAAAGAAGGCTACCAAATATGTTTGGAGTCCGGCATGTGAAGCAGCATTCAAGGCATTAGTGAAGCACCTAACATCAGCACCGGTTTTGGTGCAGCCAGACACAACAAAACTGTTCGATGTGTACTATGATGCATCCGGAATTGGGCTCGGATGTGTGCTGATGCGGGACCGAAGAGTGGTCGCGTATGGATGACAGCAGCTCAGAAACGATGAGCAGAATTATCCAACTCACGATTTGGAGCTCGCTGCCGTGGTACTTGCACTGAAAATGTGGAGGCACTACCTACTCGGTGACCTCGTACATTTATATACCGACCACAAAAGCCTCAGGTACATATTCACTCAGAAATAGCTGAACATGAGGCAGCGAAGATGGTTAGAGTTGATAAAGGATTACAAAATAGAGATCCATTATCACCCCGGCAAGGCAAACGCAGTGGAGGATACGCTGAGTTGCATGTCACACGTCAACAATCTGACCATCACACCGTTGGAAAAGAGCGGACCACCACTGCATGTGATTCCACATGGAGCTCTCTACAACTTAGCTTTGATCCCCACCATCCGTGAAGAGATAGTGGCAGCCCAGAAAAATGACAAGGGCATGTCACATTTGCGGAGACGTATCGACTGTGGGGAGCTGAAATGTTTCCGGAAAGATGGAGACGGCGTCCTATGATTCAAGGACCGGATCGTCGTACCCCGTAACCTGGAGTTACGGAAGAAAATCTTTGATGAGGCTCACTTGTCAAAGTTTTCTATTCACCCCGTCAGCAACAAAATGTATCAAGAACTCAGAAGCAAGTTTTGGTGGACACGAATGAAGAAGGAGATCGCAAAGTACGTGTCCGAGTGTGATACATGTCGAATGGTGAAGGCAGATCATATGCGAAAACTGGGACTGCTACAACCACTGGGCGTTCCTCCCTGGAAGTGGGAGGATGTGAGCATGGACTTCATCGTCGGTTTACCCACCACTTTTCAGAAACATGATTCTTTGTGGGTGATCGTCGACCGGCTCACCAAAGTTGCCCATTTCATCCCGGTCAACACAAACTACAACGCCAAGAAGTATGCTGAACTGTACATATCACGGATCCTATGCTTGTACGGCATACCCCGTACCATCATATTGGATCGGGGCACTTTATTTGTGTTCCGTTTTTGGGAGCAGCTACATGCTGCGTTGGGGACAACGCTGATCAGTAGTTCGGTATACCACCCGCAGACGGATGGGCAAACCGAGCGGGTAAATCAAATTTTGGAAGATATGCTACGAGCTTGCGCTATCAACCACGGCAAGAACTGGGATGAGCACTTGCCGTTGGCTGAGTTCTCGTACAACAATGGGTACCAAGCCAGCATCCAGATGGCGCCTTACGAGGCGCTATACGTGAGAAAATGCCACACACCACTGAATTGGTGTGAGTCTGGCGAAAGGGTTACCTTCGGGATTGATCTTGTCAACAACGTGGAGGAAAAGGTTCGGCTAATTCAAGTGAACCTAAAAGCCGCACAATCCTGACAGAAATAATATGCGGACCGGAGAAGACGCCCATTACATCTCGAAGTCAGGCATCACGTTTACCTATGTGTGTCTCCAATGAAGGGCGTAAACAGATTCAGGGTGAGATGAAAGTTGGCACCCCGATTCATTGGTCCATTTCAGATTACCGAAAGATGTGGATCAGTAGCATACCGTCTGAAATTACAAGAAGCACTTTCCCGTGTGCACGACATCTTTCACATCTCCCAGCTGAGGAAGTGTCTCAAGGTATCAACTACAATTCAGCTGGAGGATATAGAAGAACTGAAACCGGATCTCAAGTATCGGGAGGAACCGGTTCAGATTATTGATGAAAAGGCCCGAACAACGCGCAACCGTACGTTGTGGTTCTACAAAGTTCTATGGAGTAATCGCTCCATGGATGAAGCTAACTACCCCGACTTTTTCACGTCGCATATACGGTAATTTTCCACCGTCCTCTCTCTCATTTTCACCTTATAATCTCGGGACGAGATTCTTTTAAGGGGGGGGAATGTAAGGGCCTAAGTTTTTGGCACATATTCAAAGTGTTCATCACCATACACACCCTTCATTTGAAGAAACTTGATGAACACATTTGAAGAGCAAGTAACCACCATCAACATGCTCATTAGAGAATGAACTCACAAAATGCAAAAGTGGCATTTCCCCACATGCATCATATGAGGGCTGGGCATATGAAAAGTCCTACACCTTGCTAGGAATGTCCATGCCAAATTTTACCCAAATCCAAGACCTTTTTGATGTCCTTTTGGGTATAGCTAGAAAGAGGGTGGTTTGAACTCAAATTCAAATTCAAACTGTTTCCATCCCATGAATTCAAATGTGGGAGGCATATTCTTACTCAGCACATTTTTGTGAGCTCATACACCAATTTTCACTCCATTTGGAGTTGGTCTTGACATGAGCTAAGTTTAGTAAATTCAAACTTTATTCGAATTTCAAACTGCATATGTGCTGAAATTTAGTCAAACAAAACCCAATTTGAATTCTATCCAATTCAAGTGGCCCAGGGGTAGATAATTCAAATGACCAAGGTTAATTGGGTCTCTACTGTTTAGAGCAGTGGGGGAAATTTAATTTCAGAGGTTAAACCATGGGTGGGACCCACTTGTCAGTCTCAGCAGCAAAAACAACCGACTGAAGCCCGAGCTCGGTTACTCGCGCGCGAGCCAGCAGCCGCCACGGCGAAAGATCGATCAGGACAGCAGCTGTTTGCCGCCCCAACCCGCTAAACCGCCTCGCTGCCTTCTTATCCCTGAGCCCGAGCCGGCGAGAGGGGCATTCGGCTGCTTCTCTGCTCCCTCGCGCAAGAAACGCAGCTCTCGCCGCTGCTCTCTTGGTTGATCGAAAAAAGCCACGATCACAGCCTCTCCACTTCCTCCAGGCTGCAAAACGGTACTAGGGACTTTCCTTCTCCTTCCCCGTTGCAGGAAATTGGCTGAACTCGGACGATCTCGACCATACCGAGAGTTGTTTCCGGTGACCTAAGTCCGCCACACTTCGGGCGTCCGTGGACAGCCCAAACAGGAGAGTGTTACACCCAAGCTAAGGCGTCCCCGGACGAGATAGGGACTGGTGCTGCTCACCCCTGAGCCACAGCTCGAGCGTTTGATCAACGGCGACGAATTTCAGTTTTCCCTTTCACTCGTCGCAGACCGACCTTCGGGTGTGGATCCGCCAAAATTCTCACCCCATAGTTGTTTAGAGACCCTCAAACTGTTCCTACACGATCTAGGCTTAGTGGCGCACAAGTTAGCTTTACAACACCTAGCATAAGAACCTCTGCACATGGCATATTTCGAATCTTGCCAACGGCGGCTTATGCGGGAAGCATCGGGTGCACAGTGAGAGCCTACTTAGGACCTCTCCCGAGCTGCTTCGAGCTCATGTTGGTCTTTCCTAGGGTCCACTGATGCTTTACGGCCTTTTGCTCGATCGTTTGGGGTGCTAGGGAGGCCGGCCAGCACGGCCGAAGTTCTTCCGAAGCCGCAGCTCGTCGCCGACTATGTGCCGGTGATTTTCATGACGAGCTGAGGCCAGCATCGTGTTCCCCAGATGGATTTAGGAAGAGGCGGCCAACATCATAGAGTTTGGCGCACGACAGAGGCCACCGGCGAGGGGTCGCGGCGGCCGAGCGTGGGAGGCCGGAGGTAGACGAAGCCCCCGGTCCCACGCGTCAGCGGCAGATATTTTAAAACCGGAATTCGCTGTGGCACCGGATCGGGTGCAGCTGCGCGCGAAAGATTCCGTAGGCCCGTGTGTCGACCGCTGAGAAGTTGACACATAGCCCCGGTCCCACACGCAGCGGTTTAAACTTTTTCCCGATTTTCAGAATTAGTTCAAACTTCAAACCCACATAACTTTGGCTAGGAAACTCCAAATCGAGTGAACCAAATTTTGTTGAATTCAGCTCTCTGAGTACTTTCCAGCAAATCAAGTATCCTTTCATGAAAATCCTTATTTCTCCAGATTTAATTCTTCAAATTCAAACTGGTTAGAATTTTAACTGGAGAACCCTTTGGAGGAAAATTCTGAAATTTTGCCAGGATGTTCAACAAAATATTCCTGATCTACCATAAAAATTCCAGATCCATTTGAGCTCATTAGTTCCACCTAATGATGTGATTAATAAAACTGTTCCAGATAAAATAGAAAATATCGCCATTGATTTAGTACCTGGAACTGCACCTATAGCGAAGAGGCCATATAGGATGTTTGTTAATGAACTAGTGGAACTTAAAAAACAAATTCATGAGCAGCTAGAAAAGGGTTTTATACGCCCGAACTCGTCACCATGGGGAGCCCCCGTGCTCTTCGTAGACAAGAAGAATGGGACCCAAAGGATGTGTGTGGATTATAGGTCTCTCAATGAGGTGATGATCAAGAATAAATACCCACTGCCCCATATAGAGGACCTATTCGACCAAATGAAAGGTGCCCTAATTTTCTCCAAGATTGATCTTCGGTCGGGATACCTCCAGCTGAAGATTAAACCCTCCGACATACCCAAGACTGCATTTCAAACACGGTCTGGTTCGTATGAATATACCGTTATGTCTTTTGGGTTAACAAATGCACCTGCATATTTTATGTACCTCATGAATAAGGTCTTCATTGAGTACTTGGACAAGTTCACCGTGGTTTTCATCGATGATATCATGGTGTATTCGAAAAGCGAGGAAGAACATGAAGAACACTTGAGATTGACAATGCAGAAACTACGAGAGCATCAACTGTATTCCAAGCTCAGCAAGTGTCAATTTTGGCTAAAGGAGATATCGTTCCTAGGCCACATCATCTCCGAGGGAGGAGTATCAGTTGATCCCGAACAAGTGGGAGATGTTTCGAAGTGGAACCAACCGCAGAACGTGAGGGACATTCAGAGTTTCCTTGCGATGGCTGGATACTACCGCCGGTTCATCAAGGATTTCTCCAAAATGGTGAAGCCTATGACTGAATTGCTAATGAAGGGAAAAGCATTTCAGTGGACACCAGCGTGTCAAGAAAGCTTTGAGGAGCTCAAGAAAAGGCTAACCACAGCACCGGTTTTGGTATTGCCGCACGTGAGCAAGAGTTTCGACATATATTGTGACACATCAAGACAAGGGCTTGGATGTGTGCTGATGCAAGAAGGACAAGTGGTAGCCTATGCATCGAGACAACTAAAGAAACACGAGCTGAATTACCCCACACATGACTTGGAACTCGCAGCCGTGGTACATGCCTTGAAGATTTGGAGACATTATATTCTTGGCCACCAATGTGAGATCTATACGGATCATAAAAGCCTCAAGTATATATTCACACAAAAGGATCTGAATTTGAGGCAACGTCGATGATTGGAACTCATTAAGGATTATGATGTTGGAATCAACTATCACCCCGGAAAGGACAATGTAGTAGCTGATGCGTTGAGCCGAAAGGGAGCATGTCACCAACTCACGGTTCGGGAGCTACCGCCCGAGCTGCGCAAGGAGTTCGAATGGTTACATATCGGGTTCTTGAACAAGATGGATGTGATAGAACTCCACTCTTTGCTGGAACAAGAGATACAAGATGGCCAAGCAACGGATGAGGAAATCAAGGAAATCAAGGAAAGAATCCGACAAGGCATAGAAAAGGATTTCAAGGAAGACGAGAAGGGTACGCTTGTGTTAGGGAAAAGGATTTTTTGTGCCTAACGTGAAGCACATCCGCGACACGATATTAAAGGAGGCACATGACTCACCTTATTCCATACATCCCGGCAGTACAAAGATGTACAAGGACCTGAAAACTTGTTATTGGTGGGATGGTATGAAAAGGGACATAGCTGAGTATTTTGCCTTATGCGACACATGCCAACGGGTGAAGGCCGAACATCAAAGACCCGCTGGACTGTTGCAACCATTGAAGGTACCCGAGTGGAAGTGGGAAGACATCAGCATGGATTTCAACGTCGGATTACCACGTACTCAGTCAGGTTACGACTCCATCTGGGTTATTGTGGACCGATTGACGAAAACAGCCCATTTTCTTCCGGTTAGAACCACGTACCACGTCGCAGAACTAGCTGTGCCATCATGGAGTTCTGAAGAAGATAGTTTCAGATCGGGGTACCCAATTTACCTCTAGGTTCTGGAAGAATCTGCATGAAGCTATGGGTACACGACTGGATTTCAGCTCCGCTTATCACCCGCAAACCGACGGGCAAACTGAGAGGACAAATCAAATTCTGGAAGATATGTTGAGAGCCTGCACCTTGAAACATGGGCATAGTTGGGATAGGAGCTTGCCGTATACTGATTTCTCATACAATAACAGCTATCAAGCCAGCTTGAAGATGTCACCATTCGAAGCATTTTATGGTAGACGGTGTAGAACGCCGCTGTTCTGGAATGAGACTGGAGAGAACCAAGTGTTTGGACCCAAAGTGCTGCAAGACCCCGAGAAGCATGTCCAAACAATACGGGAGAACTTGAAGGCTGCTCGGTCACGACAAAAAGGTTATGCGAACAATAGGAGAAGAAAGTTGACCTTCAAAGTAGGAGACTTCGTGTACGTTAAGGTATCGCCTATGCGTGGCCAACGACGTTTCAACGTCAAAGGCAAGTTAGCACCTGGCTACATCGGGCCATTTAAGATTTTGGGCAAGCGAGGAGAGGTAGCTTATCAACTAGAGCTCCCAACGCATATCTCCGACGTGCATGACGTGTTTCTCGTATCCCAGCTCAAGAAGTGCTTGAGAGTACCAGAAGAACAAGTACTAATGGATGAGATTGAGCTTCAAGAGGATCTGACCTATGTGGAGCACCCAGTCCAAATTTTGGACGTGAAGGAAAGGGTCACGAGGAACAAAGTGATCCGTTGGTGCAAGGTACAGTGGAGCCATCACACGGAAGCCGAAGCTACATGGGAACGTGAGGAAGACCTCAAGGCAGAATTCCCTCACCAATTCTCTACTCTATCCAATCTCGAGGGCGAGATTCAGTTTAAGGGGGGTAGGTTTGTAACACCCTCAATTTCATATTCATGCATTGCATATAGAAAAACATTATAAAAGAAATAGAAAGGGGAAAGAACATAAAAATGGGAGAAAGATAGCTGAAAATAGCCAATTCCAATTCACCGAGGAGCGCTGTCGACACTTCCCGCGGCCCGCTGGCCACATGACGCCTTCGGAGCTCATCCCTGCGGAGGGGGTGAGCTCCGGCACTGCTGGCCACGTGGCAGGCTCGGAGCTCGCCTCTGAGGAAGAGGCGAGGTCCGGCCCCGCTGGACACATGTCGCCTTCGGAGCTAGTCTCTGCGGAAAAGCGAGGCTCAGCCCCGCGGGAACAAAGCTAGTCTCTGCGGAAAAGCGAGGCTCAGCCCCGCGGGACACGTGTTGACTTCGGAGCTAGTCTCTGCAGAGAAGCGAGGCCCAGCCCCATGGGACACGTGTCACCCGTGGAGCTCACCCCTGAGGAAGGGATGAGGTTCGGCCCCGCGGGACACGTGTCGCCCGCGGAGCTCACCCCTGCAGAAGGGATGAGGCTCGGCCCCGCGGCACACGTGTCACCCGCGGAAGAAACCCCTGTGGAAGGGATGAGGCCCGGCCCCGTGGGACACGTGTCACTCTCGGAGCTCGCCTCCGAGATGTCCGGCCCGCTGGACACGTGTTACCCTCGGAGCTCACCTCCGAGAGGTCCGGCACTGCTGGACACGTGTCGTCCTCGGAGCTCACCTCCGAGGAGAAGGGAGGTCCAACGCTGTTGGACACATGTCGCCACCGAAGCTTGCCTCTGTAGAGAGGGGAGGCCCCACCCTGCCAGACACGTGGCGCACGGGGAGCTCGCCTCTGAGGAAAAGGGAGGCCCCGCCCCGCTGGACGCGTGGCAGGTCCGGAGCTCGCCTCTGAGGAGAAGAAAGGTCCGGCCCCGCTGGACACGTGGCGTCTCCAGAGCTCACCACTGCAGAGATGCGAGGTCCTTAGGCGGTTTTTCCTCTTGTGCACGGGAGTACCCGATACGGAGGATACCGACACGAATTCTCCCACGATTGCTGCCGCACCATATCTATTGGAGATAAGTTGTTAAGATCCAAAACAAATTGAATAGGACTCTTATTTGAAATCCAATCGGAGTAGGACTCTTCTTTCACCCCTTATAAATAGAACCCAAAACCCCCTGGCCACAACCACGTACCTATTTTCCACCTCCCGAGTCGACGACTTGGAGGCTCTAGCTTCCAACTCGCCGAGTTACACCTCTCGCCAGAGTTCAGTCGCAGGTAAGCGCCGCCGACGAGCCGTCGCGCCTCGCCACCACTGCTGCCATTGCTAAGAGAAAGGCCCCGCCACCAATGAGAAGTGAGGTAGGTCTTCGTACCCATCTTACGACCTCGTCGCGGTTTTTTTGCATATGTTTTCTTTGTTCGCTTCGAACAGAGGCTGTTTCATGTGGACAGATCACGTGTTGATCGGTTTTTGACGGTGGAATTGATCTAGATCTTGAGTCAAGATCATCACCACGTCCACACTTGATTCTTACACCCTTGTTCACCATAAAACCCCATACAAGCCCAGTAAAACATGCAAGAACACGTACAAACTGATCTAAATAAGACAGCATCATAGGATTTGCACCATTGCATCTTGAGTAGAGTTTGTGCATGATGTTTGATTGCTATAATTTTTTATGTGCATGGTCGTGAGTAGAAGGACAAGCTCAGGAAACCATCTACGAAGAAATACAGCACCGAGACTTTGAGACACGTGAGCAACAAGAGCCACAGGAGCAAGGCAAGTGCCCCTTGATCATATTGATCCCATGTTTTGGAAACTGTTTCGTTTGTGAAAATGTGTATGCTTGAGTCAACTTGATGGGAAACCCTTTTATAAGAGTTTACTAGTTTTGTTAACCATCCTTGTCGCCAGGAAAGTTGATGAGTCGGGTATGGTCGTTTTTCCTTTTTGCTTCGCTTAAGCTATGGGATACAGGAAGGCGAAGTAGAACATCTCTAAGTACTGCACTCATATGAATAATAATAATGAGAATTTGATGATGATAATGAGCATAGAATCGGGGGAGATCTAGGCAAGCTTGGTTCGTGGATGTGGTAGAATGAGATGGTGGTTTACTTGCCGTAGATCTAAGGACCGGTTCATGCCAGCACATGCCAGGAAAACAGTGCCACCACAAGGCCAAATATGGGTGCGGCTTAGCTGACTAATTAGGTAAGTTGCTAGATTGTTATGGACCGTGGAAGGCGCGGGGAATGGGAGTCGAGAGAGGACTGCCCTGGGAACTGCATGGCACAAGAGGGGGACCGTACGTGGGAGAATAGTGTTTCGAGCCTGCTGGTGAAACCTTAGTGAGTTCATACATCTAGTAGACCCTTTGTAAAAGCTATTTTGTGATCTCTTGGCCATACACCGATGGTTGTGTACTGGTATAATGGAGGTTCTGCAGTCTCCGACGGGTGACGAAATCATAAACTTGTGGGTAAAGTAGTGCCACCTCTTAAGAGTGTAAAACTATCATGATAGCCGTGCTTACGGTCACAAGCGCCTGGCCAACTCACATAATTAGAGGGAAATTTGGGATGGAAACTTGGGATGGTTACTTATTTATGGTTATCGTATGGTCATTGGGATTGGTTTCGGGACTGTTGAGTAATGACAATGAGTTTGGTTTTCGGTTATATTATTATGAGATGGATATGAACATGAGATGGTTATTATGAGCAATAAGATAAAGTTGAGAAAGATTAGTGGTTGGTTGAGACATGAAAAGTGGTGAATTATGAAGGAGGTATGTTGCTGTTTTACTTAAATATATGTTGGGATTAAATTCACTTAAAGAGAGTTGCTGTTTTTATCATGTTTGTGAAATAAACTTTGCTTTCTGCAATGAGCATTTTTATTCCCTACCTTGGTGTAAGCTACATGTCATACTTTTCCCGCACTTGCTGAGTACGACATGTACTCATCCTTGCATTATCATACAAACATCAGCAACAGGAGAGGAGTACTTTGAAGATCATGTGGAGTACTAGGCGTGCGAACTACCGTCAACTTGCCTGTGGAGTTGGAGATGGAGCCGCTGCTGTTTAGTTGCTTCCGCTTTTGTTTAGAGACTTCTGCTGCTAGAATAAGTTAGAGAATTCCGCTGCAAGAATAAGTTAGAGATTGATGTAATAAAGTACTTAAACCTAATTATTCATGGTTATATTATGAATTCAGTTCGTGGATTACATGTGTATGTGTGATGAACATCCTGGGCACACATATGAATTAGCTGGGTTCCGTGTTCTACGGGACCGGGCGTCACACTTCCAGCTGAAGATTAAGCCCTCCAACATACCCAAAACTGCATTTCGAACACGGTTTGGTTCGTATGAATATACCGTTATGTCTTTTGGGTTAACGAATGCACCCGCATATTTCATGTACCTCATGAATAAGGTCTTCATGGAGTACTTGGACAAGTTCGTCGTGGTTTCATCGACGATATAATGGTGTATTCAAAAAGTGATGAAGAACATGAAGAACATTTGATATTGACATTGCAGAAACTGCAAGAACATCAATTGTATGCCAAGTTTAGCAAGTGTCAATTTTGGCTAAAGGAGATATCGTTCGTAGGCCGCATCATCTCCTAGAGAGGAGTATCGGTTGATCACGGAAAAGTGGGAGATGTTCTGAAGTGGAACCAACCGCAGAATGTGAGAGATATTTGGCGTTTCCTAGGGATGGCTGGATACTACCAACGGTTCATCAAGGATTTCTCCAAAATAGCGAAGCCTATGACTGAATTTCTAATGAAGGGAAAAGCATTTCAGTAGACACCAGTGTGCCGAGAAAGCTTTGAGGAGCTCAAGAAAAGACTAACCACAGCACCGGTTTTGGTATTGCCGAACATGAGCAAGAGTTTCGATATATTGTCACGCATCAAGACAAGGGCTTGGATGTGTGCTCATGCAAGAAGGACAAGTGGTAGCCTATGCATCGAGACAACTAAAGAAATATGAGCTGAATTACCCCACACATGACTTGGAACTTGCAGCCGTGGTACATGCCTTGAAGATTTGGAGGCATTATATCCTTGGCCACCGATGTGAGATCTATACGGATCACAAAAGCCTCAAGTATATATTCACGCAAACGGAAGAGGAAGGCGAGAAGGGCCAAGCAATGGATGAAGAAGTGATAGAACTCAACTCTTCGCTGGAACAAGATATATGAGATGGCCAAGCAACGGATGAGGAAATCAAGGAAAGAGTCCGACAAGGCATAGCAAAGGATTTCAAGGAAGACGAGAAGGACATGCTTTGGTTAGGGAAAAGGATTTGTGTGCCTAACATGAAGCACATCCGCGACACGATATTAAAGGAGGCACATGACTCACCTTATTCCATACATCCCGGCTGTACAAAGATGTACAAGGACCTGAAAACTTGCTATTGGTGGGATGGTATGAAAAGGGACATAGCTGAATATGTTGCCTTATGCGACACGTGCCAACGGGTGAAGGCTGAACATCAAAGAACCGCTGGACTGTTGCAGCCATTGAAGGTACCCGAGTGGAAGTGGGAAGACATCAGCATGGATTTCATTGTCGGATTGCCACGTACTCGGTCGGGTTATGACTCCATTTGGGTTATTGTGGACCAATTGACGAAAACAGCCCATTTCCTTCCTGTTAGAACCATGTACCGCGTCGCAGAACTAGCCGAGCTGTATATGGAGCAAATCGTGTGTCGCCATGGAGTCCCGAAGAGGATAGTTTCAGATTGGGGTTCTCAATTTACCTCTAGGTTCTGGAAGAAGCTGCATGAAGCCATGGGTACACGGCTAAATTTCAGCTCCGCTTATCACCGACAAACTGACGGGCAAATTGAGAGGACAAATCAAATTTTGGAAGACATGTTGAGAGCTTGCGCCTTGAAACATGGGCGTAGTTGGGATAGGAGCTTGCTGTATGCTGAATTTTCATATAACTACAGCTATCAAGCCAGCTTGAAGATGTCACTTTTCGAAGCATTGTATGATAGACTGTGTAGAACGCCGCTGTTCTGGAATGAGACCAGAAATAGCCAAGTGTTTGGACCTGAAGTGCTGCAAGACACCGAAAAGCAGGTCCAAACGATACGAGAAAATTTGAAGGCTGCTCAGTCATGACAAAAAGGTTACACGGACCATAGGCGAAGAAGATTAACCTTCGAAGTAGGAGACTTCATGTATCTTAAGGTATCGCCTATTCGAGGCCAACGACGGTTCAACGTCAAGGACAAATTAGCACTTCGCTACATCGGACTTCTTAAGATTTTGGACAAGCAAGGAGAAGTAGCCGATCAACTAGAGCTGCCAACGCACCTCTCCGACGTGCATGACGTGTTTCACGTATCCCAAATCAAGAAGTGCTTGAGAGTACCGAAAGAACAAGTACCGATGGATGAGCACCCCGTCCAAATTTTGGACGTGAAGGAAAGGGTCACGAGGAACAAAGTGATCCTTTGGTGCAAGGTACAGTGGAGCCATCACACGGAAGCCGAAACTACATGGGTGCGTGAGGAAGACCTCAAGGCAGAATTCTCTCATCTATTCTCTACTCTATCGATCTCGAGGGTGAGATTCAGTTTAAGGGGGGTAGGTTTGTAACACCCTCAAATTCAATTTCCATGCGTTGTACATCTTTCACATAGAGAAACCATATAAAAGAAGTAGAAATGGAGAAGGCGTCATAAAAATGGCGGGAAATGGGAAAAAGATAGCTGAATTGAGCCAATTCCATTTTGCCGAAGGGCGCTGTCAACATTTTCCCCGGTCCGCGGGACGCATGGCACACACAGAGCTCACCCCTGCGGAGGGGGTGAGGTCCGGCACTGCGGGACGCGTGGCGCCCGCAGAGCTCACCTCGGTGGAGGGGGTGATGTCCGGCACTGCAGGACGCGTGGCACCCGCGGAGCTCACCCCTGCGGAAGGGATGTGGTCTGGCCCCGCCAGACACGTGTCGACCTCGGAGCTCTCCTCTGAGGAAGGGATGAGGTTCGGCCCTGCGTGACACGTGTCGCCACCGGAGCTCTCCTCTGAGGAGGAGGGATGTCCGGCCCCGCTGGACACATGTCGCCATTGGAGCTCGCCACTGAGGAGAGGAGAGACCCCGGCCCGCTGGACACGTGTCGCCATGGGAGCTCGCCTCTGAGGCGAAGCAAGGACCGGCCCCCACTGGACACGTGGCGCCTCCGGAGCTCACCACTGCGGAGATACGAGGTCCTTAGACGGTTTTTCCTCCTGTGCGCGGGAGTACCCGGTACGGAGGGTACCGACGCAATATTTCCCAAATTTTTTCCACATTTGGGGGGACAAAATCCCCAAGGCTGCCGCACCTAAATGAAAAGATAAGTTGTTAAGATCCAAAACAAATTGAGTTGGACTCTTATTTGAGCTCCAATTGGAGTAGGACTCTTCTTTTTCCACTTATAAATAGAACCCAAAACCCCTTGGCCGCAACCACATACCCTTTTTCCTCTCCTGAGTCGGCGACTTGGAGGTCCTAGCCCCAACTCGCCGAGTTGGACACACCCCCTCGCCGGATTTCAGTCGCCGGTGAAACGCCGACGAGACCCGTCACGCCACGCCGTCGCCGGAAAAGAGCCGACGATCATAAGGGAAGCGAGGTAGGTCTCCATTACCCACCCTACGACATCGTCGCTGTTTCTACGCATCCGTTTTCTTCGCTACCTTCGGACAGAAACTTTTTCGTGTGGACAGATCTCGTTTTGATTGGTTTTTGACGGTGGAATTGATCTAGATCTTGAGTCAAGATCATCACCACGTCCACACCTGATCCCTACACCCTTGTTCATCATAAAACCACATGAAAGCCCATTAAAACATGCAAGAACACATACAAACTGGTTTAATAAAACAGCACCATAGGATCTGCACCCATCTACACCATTGCACCTTGAGTAAAGTTTGTGCATGATGTTTGATTGCTGTAAATTTTGTATGGGTGTGGTCGTGAGTAGTAGGAAAAGCTCAGGAAGCCATCTACGAAGAACTACAGCACCAAGACTTCGGAACGCTTGAGCAACAAGAGCCACGGGAGCAAGGCAAGTGCCCTTGACCATATCGATCCCATGTTTTGAAACTGTTTTGTTTGCGAAAATGTGTATGCTTGAGTCAACTTGATGGGACACCCTTTCATAGGAGTTTACTAGTTTTGTTAAACCATTCTTGTCGCCGGGAAAGTTGATAAGTCGGGTATGGTCGTTTTTCCTTTTTGCTTCGCTTAATCCACGAGATACGGGAAGCTGAACTAAAACATGGTTATCTACTGCACTCATATGAATAATGATGATGAGAACTTGATGATGTTAATGAGCATGGAATCGTGGTGATCTAGGCATGTTTGGTTCGTAGATGTTGATGAATGAGATGGTGGTTTACTTGCTGTAGATCTAAGGACCGGTTCATGCCAGCACATGCCAGGAAAACAGTGTCATCACAAGACCAAATAAGGGTGCGGCTTAGCTGACTAATTAGCTGTGTTACTAGTTTGTTATGGACCGTGGAAGGCGTGGGGAATGGGAGTTGAGAGAGGACTGCCCTGGGAACTGCACGGCACAAGAGGGGGCCCGTAGGTGGGAGAATGGTGATTCGAGCCTGCTGGTGAAACCTTAGTGAGTCCATACATCTAGTAGCCCCTTTGTAAAGGCTATTTTGTGATCTCTTGGCCATACACCGACAGTTGTGTACTGGTATAATGGAGGTTCTGCAGTCACCGACGGGGGACGAAAGCACAAACTTGTGGGTAAAGTGGTGCCACCTCTGCAGAGTTTAAAACTATCATGATAGCCGTGCTTCCGGTCATAAGCACCTGGCCAACTCACATGATTAGAGGGAAAACTTGGGATGGATGTTCGGTATGGTTATGGTATGGTCATTGGGATTGGTTTGGGACTGTTTTGAGTCATGACAATGAGTTTGGTTTCGGTTATATGAGTATGAGACGGTTATGAATAATTATGAGTACGAGATGAACTTGAGAAAAGTTAATGGCTGGATGAGACTTGATAAATGGCGAATTATGATGGAGGTATGTTGCTGTTTTACTTGGATATATATTGGGATTAAACCCACCTCGAGATAGTTGCTGTTTTTACCATGTCTATGAAATAAAATTTGCTTGCTGCAGTGAGCCTTTTTATTCCATACCTTGTTGTAAGCTACATGTCATACTTTTCCCGCACTTGCTGAGTACGACATGTACTCACCCTGGCATTATCATATAAACATCAGCAACAGGAGAAGAGTACTTCGAGGACCATGTGGAGTACTAGGCGTGCGAACTACCGTCAACTTGCCTGTGGTGTTGAAGATGGAGCCGCTGCTTTTTAGTTGTTTTCGCTATCGTTTAGAGACTTCCGCTGCAAGAAAAGATAGATAATCATGAGTGAGACAATTAGTCGATGTAATAAAGTACTTAAATACTATTTATTCATGGTTATATTCTGAATTCAGTTTGTGGATTACATGTGGATGTGTGATGAACATCCTGGGCACACATATGCATTAACTTGGTTCTGTTTTCGGAACCGGGTGTCACAATCCTTGATGAAGCTCACTTGTCTAAATTCTCCATTCATCCGGGCAGCAACAAAATGTACCAAGATTTGAAAAGGAGATTTTGGTGGACACCTATGAAGCGAGAAGTGGCTAAATACGTATCCGAGTGTGATACGTGTAGACGAGTGAAAGCGTATCACATGAGAAAATCAGGGCTGTTACAACCCCTGAAAATTCCAGCATGGAAGTGGGAAGATGTGAGCATGGATTTCATTGTGGGATTATGTAAGGGCCTCAGTTTTTGACACACATTTGCAGTGTTCATCACCACACCACACACCTCATTTGAGGAAGGAGGATGAACATAAATGAAGAGCAAGTAACAATTATCAACATGCTCATTAGAGAACAAACTCACACATTGCCAAAGTGGTATTTCACACATGTGATATAAGGGGGGCTGGACATATGAAAACTCCTACACTTTACTAAGGATGTCCATGCCAAGTTTCACCCAAATTCAAAACCTTTTTGAGGTCATTTTGGGTATAGTTAGGAATAGGGCAGTTTGAAACCATATTCAAATTCAAACTGTTTTTACCCCATGAATTTAAAAATGGGAGGCATATTCTTACTCAGCACATTTTTGTGAGCTCACACACCAATTTTCACTCCATTTGGAGTTGATCTTGACATGGGCTAAGTGGGAGAAATTCAAACTTTATTTGAATTTCAAACTGAACTTGTGCTGAAATTCATTCAAACCAAACCTCATTTGAACTTTGATCAATTCAAATGGCTCATGGGTGAATAATTTGAATTGCCAGGGGTAGTATGGGGTTCACTGTTTACAACAGTGATTAGGAGTAAATTTCAGAGGTTAAAACTGGAAGTGGGACCCACATGTCAGCCACTGCTCAGATCAAACCGACTGAGACTTTTCTCACTCGGGTCGCCGAGCCGCAGCTGTGTCGCCACCGAGGGCAGCCGCCGCGCCAGCAGCTGCTTGCCCACGCGCGTGCGCGAGGCGGTGCAGAGCCTTCTTAAGGCGCCTGCCCCCCTCCTCGGCCGAGGCATCACCGTTCTTCCCGCAAGAACTCGGCGCCGGCCGAAGTTTTCCGCAGCTCAGAATCGATCGGAGAACGCCGATCGCAGCTCCCTCCGTCCACTCCAGAGCCCCAGCAAGGTACTAGAGACCTTCCTCCGCCCTCCCCGTTGCTAGAATTCAGTTGAAACCGATTGATATCGGCTGTGCCGAAAGATCAAATTCGGGGCTTGGAACCGCCGCACCCCGGTCTTTCGTGGACAGCCCAACCAGGGCGTTGTCACGCCCGAGCCAAGGCACCCTTGGACGCGCTGGTGACCGGTGCTGCTCATCCCCGAGCCACAGCTCGAGTGGTTGCCCACCGGCGGCGAATTTCCACTTTTCCCCTTTCTGTGTGCAGAACGACCTTAGGGTACGATTCTGTTTAATTTGTGCTGTAGAAAGGATTAGAGGTCCTCAAACCGCTCTCACACGAGCTAGACACGGTAACGCACAAGTTGCCTTCACAACTCTGGACCGGAGAACCCCTGTACCCGGCGTAATTTGAGGTCTACCAATGGCGGAATGAACGGGCGGCATCGGGCGCACGGTGAGGACCTATTTCGGGCCTTCCCCGAGCTACCTCGAGCTCATGTCGACCTTCTCTGAGGTCCACTGATGCTCCCCGACCGGTTTCCCAAGTAATTGAGGTGCTAGGGGAGTCAGCCGACATGGCCGAAGTCGTTCCGAGGTGGCGGCTCGTCGCCGACCATGCTCCGGCCATTGTCATGAGCAGCTGACCCTAGAATCCTGTTCCCCGAGTAAAAGTATACAGGGGCGGCCAGAATCGAGAAGTTTGGAGCTGTACAGAAGCCGGCGGCGAGCTCTCCGGCGAGGTTCCTCGGCGGCGGAGCGCGGGCGTCGCGAGGTTGAAGAAGGGGGTGGACCCCAGCTGTCAGCGGCCGATATTTTGAATCGGGATCCGACTGCGGCCGGGATCGGGTGTGCTGGCACGCAAAATCATTGTGGGCCGCGGTGAGCTGTCGCCTCGGCGTGCGACGCGTGTCCCCTGGGCCCACACGTGATTTTAAACTTTTCCTCGATTTTCAGATTTCCTTCAAACTTAAATCCTCATAACTTTGGCTAGAAAGCTCCAAATTGAGTGAACCAAATTTTGCTGGATTCAGCTCCCCTAGTATTTTCCAGCAAATCAAGTTTCACTTCATGAAAACCCTTAATTCTCCAGAATTAATTCCTCAAAATTTAAACTGTTAGGAATTTTAACTGGAGAATCCTTTGGAGGAAAATCCTGAAATTTTGCTGGGTTTTTCAGCAAAATATCCCTGAACTACCATGAAAATTTCAGATCCATTTGAGCTCATCTGATCCACCTAATAGTGTGATTAGTGAAACTGTTCCAGAGAAAATAGAAAATGTTCAGAAACATTTTCAGAATTTTCTCTGAAATTGTTTAGCTCGTAACTTTAGCTAGGAACCTTCAAATTAAGTGAGACCAACTCCATTAGAACCCTCTGAAAATCTAGTTTTCAGAAAGTCATAGTTGGCTTCATGAAAATTCCTAGAACACCCTAAGAGTTCCAATTAAGGTCAAGGACATAATTAATTGTGGAGGGCTCAAATGAGCTTTGCTGCAAATAAAACTTGACCAATTCTTTGTTTAGGTTGTAACCAAGCCACAATAAAAGTTTCACAGTCATTAGGTCTGTCTAGCAAAAGTTATAGACTTCACAACTTCAAACATAATACAAATGCATTAAATTAATACATGTATTGTTTCTATCATGTAGTCGCTAAGGTCGAGGAGGAACCCGAAGTCCTAGACTTCGTTACTCCAGAGGAGCAGCTAGCCTACGACCAAGAGCAGCAATGCAAGCTCCGGTTTGCATTAACCTTTTTACAAATTTTTATTGTTTTGAGCACATACTTGTTTCCTTTATTCTTTGCATTAGAGTCTTGTTTGGAAATCCAACTGCATAGCCAAGAAAACCACGGGTTGGGTTTAGGATTGCAGACCCCGTTAGCTACTGCAAGGCTAAGGTAGAGTAGGATTCGGTACAAGTCGAGTAGTTGGAACTACTCACGAGCATAGGCTAGAGGCACTCGACTCGGGTAGTGATAGCACATAAAACACATGGCAAGAAAATGAGACCGAGCGGAGGGTAAGGGCAGCAGGACTTTGGGGCCTGTGTGCTGTAGCTCCGCTTGTGTCAATTGAGGACCGAGCCGTGTGCGGGCCTGTTGAACAAGCTAGAACAGTACCAAAGACCTACCGGCTATATGGGAACCGGGAAACTGATGTAACTCGGGTAGCTGGGTATTGAGGCATTGCCCGTCGTTCAGAGGGTAGGTTGAGAGCTTGAGGTGTAAATCGGCTGGCGGCACGGAGATGCGCGTGCAGAGACCTCTTGCTCGGGACGATGGGACCGGTTCAATATTTGGCTGACGGGTGAAAGGTAGTTGCGTACGGCGTCCGTGATGGTTGTTGTAGGCATCATCGAGTACGGGCGTACGTGACGGGTTGTTCGGGTAACCCTGCAGGTGTAAATCGATTATAATCGCCGTCCCTCGCGGTCAGTGAGTACCACTTGTTCACTGTACCGTGACATAGAAGGAACAGGCTAGTTACATGTTAAAATGTTGCTGATTGAAAGCTGGACATTGATTGTTAATGATATGCTGTAGCTTAGAGCTAACTAAAGTTCTTTTAAACTTTGGGCAAAGTACATGAGAGAAATGCGTTTATTGTTTGATTGCGGCTCTCTCATGTGCCTTAGCGTAAGGTTCTCCACAACCTGCTGCTAAAACTTGAAAGTAAGGTTCTACTAATTAGGCGAGTCCTTGCAACTGATTTTTACCTCATGTAACCCATTACCCTCACGTAGAAGTTCCATGTTTAGGTGAGACGGGTCAGACTTGCTGAGCCTTCGTGCTCACTGCTTGTGTTTGAAGCTTTTGCAGGGTTCTATGAGGAAGGGAATCCCGAAGAGGAGACGGAACCCCAGGAGGGGAACCCCGTCGAGTGGGAGTCGTGCACGCCGCAGAGTTAGTGTGCGTGTGTGCTAGCAAGGACACGTTCGAGGGCTGAACGTGCACTTGATGCTTAGTCTATGCCCGCGAGTGTAGACTGAACTTATTTTGATGTAAACATGTTCATAAACTTGTTTATGTAATAAAACTTCCGCTTCCGCTTTGTACCTTTGACGTGTGTTATACGGTGCTGTGCAACGCAGCACCCCTCAGCGTGATCCTGGCTCGACAGGACCATTGGGGTCGTGTCAGCGTGGTATCAGAGCTCGCTTGAGGTTTAACACAGTACAAAGGTCTTCTTTTTTTCAAAAATCCAGTGAGGAACGAGTTAGTAGCCCGTATAAGGATGTTATTAGCATATAGAAAGTGGCATATCAACCTAATTATTATGTCAGAAAAATCGTGCATCTCGGGACGTTCATGTCTTGGGGGGTGCACGTAAGCGCTGTCCACCAGTGCGCACAAGCTGAAGGGTGGAGCCCCACGGGTGGCAGGTAACCCGACTCGCTTTTATATCCTCTACGACTCTTCATGTCGTTTGGGGTATTCGAGCAACGTCTGTCCCTGGCGTGCGTGGTGCAACTTGAGAGACCCCGTCACGTGGTCTGAAACGTGAACACGTAACTCAAGGCGTGTTTGGCTTGAGAACATCCGGGCGAGTGATGTCGGCCGGGTGTACGAACTGTATGGATTCCGGGCTCGGTGTGCAGCCGAGTCTGATGATTGTTTGAGTTTATGCAGGTAGCCTGACCACGAAACGGTAGACGTGTAGCATCCGTGTGCGAGTGACGTTTAGTGCCACTGAAATAATGAAGCCGGCTATGTCCAGTATAGGTTTTTCTTTGTGAGGACGTAGTACCGACATAATCTGGTGACGCATCAACGTCACACCCAATTAAATGAACAACTTCATTTAAAAACTTGAAGGTTTTGATCCAAAGTAGTAGAACTTGATGTAACTCCTTCCCTTGAACAGGATATTCAAAGTTAACAAGTTTTCAACTTATAGGTTGTTAAGGACAGAGCACTCTGTTTTCATCTGAATCAAGTCTGAAGTTAATCAGAGGTTAGAGGTTGAGTTCTTTCGAGGTTGGGGTTGTATGATACATTTCTGGAAAGCGTTGGAAGAGCTTTATAACTCTTCTGTTGAGGTCCAGAGGTGTTTCATCCCTTAACCAATCGAAAAATGCAGTAGAGTTGAAACTGTCCAGAAAACATGGCAGAGCAAAGACTCTCTGTAAACTCTCTGTAAATTAAGCATAACTTCCTGCTTAAAAATCCAAAAATAGAAAATGAGGTAGTTCTGGAAAGCTTATGAGATTGGTTACAACTTTGTAACAGAAAGTTTTGTCAGATTAGGAACATAATTAACTGGGATTCTTGGATCGAATCAGTACCTAAAGCAGGGAGGTGCTGTCCAATTGTTTCCGGAAAATCTGTTATCTTTGATATCTCCTAACTTTTGAACCAGGACAGATCTTAGGCCAAGCAAATACTTTCTGGAAAGATATTGAAGTTAGCTTTAACTTTGATGTGGAGCTCCAGAATTAGTTTTGCTTTAACATGGCCTAAACCAGGTTGAAATGGAAACTGGTCAGGGCTGTTATGGGAACAGCAGATCAGCAGTCAAATTTGTTTAAAATTTGAACTATGTTTCCAAATTTTATGGGTTCAATGACATGTTTTATGTTATAACTCAGCGGTTTACTGTTTAAATAAATATTTGACATTTCTCAAATATATTTTTACAGATGACAGCAGATAAGCAACTGGAGAACGGGTGGGTGATGTCCCACTGTTCCCACCGTAGTGGCTAACTGGAAGCATTGTGGCAAATGCTCCAATATTTCGGGTACAACCAGATGCCGCAATACTTCGCCAAGGAAGAAGACGAAGAGGGGAACGAGACGTGGATGATCCATGTCGAGGTTCCTGCAGGACCTACGCCACCCGGTTGGGTGCCATTCACCGTCACGGTGAGAGGAAGACAACCAGAAGGGATGTGGCAAGTGGCAGCCCGTGACACTGTCACGTTTCTGCCAACTACACGTGCAGGCTATGGAGGGCACTCCATACGCACTCGTTCCCGTGGAGGGACGAGCTCAGCAGGTGTGGGAAGAGAGGTACCTGGAGGCAACGGACCCGAGTTGCCCAAGGTACAACGCCGCGGAGGCAAATCTCAGCCTCCAGATGAGGGCAGGAAACTCCGTGATGGACAGCCAAGCTGTTCATACGGAGCATCTCGCCACAAAGCTCAAGGAGAGCACAAGCCATGGAGATCATTTCGAGAGTGCTCACAGCGCACTACGCAATGTGCTCCTTCCGACGATCAAGAGACTGAATGAACAACACAATCAGTTGCGTCGTCTGAAGAAGGCAAAGAAGAAGAGCCGTGTGGACATCGCGGCGTTGCAAGAGCTGGTGCAGACCCTAACCCACCAGAATGAGGACCTTGCTCAGGAGCGGGACGACGCTATTGAGGAAGGACAAGGCTGGGAAGAGGACTACAACCAAGCTATGGACGAGGTGCATGCTTTGCAGGACCTCGTGCCCCCGGTGTTAGGCGTACCGGTGGTCTTGGGTTTTCCAGCAATGGGAGAACCCGGAATGGGAGAAGAGGTGGTAGATCCAGAACCACCAGCAGAGGTACCGGAGGAGGACGACCCACAGGAGGTCGAGTTCTACTCCGAGTAGAGGGTTACAGTTGCCATGTAGGGCAGCCAGGGTAGCGTAACCCAACTTTTGTAATGGGTGACATGTCGCATAGACAGTAGCGTATGTATAGGTAGTGACAACATGAGCACGACTTCTCGGAGATCCGAGAATAATGTATCTTGTATAAAGTTTATGCTTTATCAATATATGTGAATGTTGTGCAAATTAATCATGTGTCACTTCAATACCTACTGTTGCTTATGGAATTTTAAGTAAGACATGTGCTAATTACTGCTGTTTTGAATTTCAGAATGACGCGTACTCGTGCCAACCCTGACGTTGGGGGTACCAGACAAGGGGGAGAGACCTCCCAACCACCTCCCGAGGACTCCTCGGGACAACAGCAGCAACAGCAACAGCAAACACCGCCACTGCCAACGGTTACATTGGCCGACATCGTCGCGGCAATGGCGGGTTCACATCAGCAGCACACGGAGTTGCTGCAAACACTTATCGCTAATACGTCTCGCGCAGAGAGACGTCAAGATCGCGAGGAGCGCCAACAGAGCTCCTACTCCGAATTCCTGGCAACTCATCCCCCGGTATTCTCAAGGGCGGATGAACCACTTGACGCGGACAACTGGCTCCGCGCCATAGAGATGAAGTTCGGGCTGCTCCAAATAAGCGAGCAGCGCAAGACTCAGTTCGCGGTCCAGCAGCTCCAAGGATCCGCGAGCGCATGGTGGGCCAACTTCTGTGCTTCACAGCCCACCGACCGAGTGATGACCTGGACGAAGTTTCGGACGGCCTTCAGGGCCTATCATATACCGCCAGGTCTGATGAAGAGGAAGATGCAGGAGTTCTTACACCTGCAGCAAGGGAGCCGGAACATGCTGGAATACTCCAGAGCGTTCAACGATCTCGCGCTTTATGCGTCGTATCATGCAGATACCAACAAGAAGCGGCGGGACCACTTTTACCAGGGGCTTAACCCGCTCCTGAAGGACAAGTTGGCGATGTTCAATCACGGCAGCCTCAACGACATCATTGATGCTGCGATTGTTCAGGAGGACTCCGGCAAGGAGTTGGCGGCGGCAGAGCGAAAGCGAAGCGTGCCGCAAAGCAGCGGAGAAGGAAGCGGTCCTTCTCAGAAGTTTCGGATGGTGAATCACCCACCATCAGGTCCATGCTGGCAGCCACCACAGCGGTCGATGCCGTTCCGCAGTCGGCCGTACTCTTCACCGGCATTCCAGCCGGCACTGCCAGCACCACCGCAACCACAACAGCAGCAGCGGGCGATGCCGCGTGCGTTGCACCTCAGAAACGCATGCCGGGCTTTCGTCCACCGAGCACTCCACCAGCAGCGGCCACATGTTACAAGTGTGGTCGTCCAGGACACTTCGCGAGCAGTTTCCCGGAGAGGCAAGGCGGCGGAGTGGCACCACAGTTTCCGGGGAGGAATCAACCCTGGAACCCTACTAATGCATGGCGGGCAAACCCTAGGCCCGGCACTGTACACCAACTTGCCATTGAGGACGTGCCGGAGGGCGAGCCAATCCTTGCGGGTATGTTCCAACTCCACCAGCATCCCGCTATAGTACTGTTTGATTCAGGCGCCACGCATAATTTGATTAGCCAAGCTTTCATTGCTAAACACAGTTTGCCAATACTACCCACCGATAGTCCATATTTAATTTGTTCACCGGGTGGGAAGATTTCAGCAAGCGTAATGGTCTCCAAGGCACCATTATGCTTAGCGGGAAGAGTGTACCCCACGTCTCTCATTATCTTAGAGGGACAGAAGGTCGATGTCATCCTAGGGATGTCGTGGTTAACCCACCACGGCGCTGTTTTAGACACCGTCCTTCGAGTCGTGCACTTAAACTCAGAGGTGCACGGTTCTCACTCATTATTTCTGGACAGTCCAGAAATAAAACTTCCAAGTGTTTATCAAGCCACAACTATCAGATTGGAAGATATTCCAGTAGTCCGAGAGTTCCCTGATGTATTCCCGGATGATTTGCCGGGGATGCCACCCGATAGAGAGGTGGAGTTCAAGATTGAACTTGCACCGGGAACCATGCCAATATCCTGAAGGTCGTACAAGATGGCGCCCAAGGAGTTGGCTGAACTGAAGACTCAGCTCACGGACCTTCTGGAGAAGGGATTTATTAGGCCGAGCTCCTTGCCATGGGGCTGTTCGGCATTATTTGTCAAGAAGAAGGATGAGACGTTGCGGCTTTGCATGGACTATCGTCCATTAAATGCCGTAACCATCAAGAACAAGTACCCGTTGCCACGGATCAACATGTTGTTTGATCAGTTGGTCGAAGCAAAGATCTTTTCCAAGATGGATTTAAGATCGGGGTACCATCAGATTAAGATAAGGGCTGAGGACATTCCGAATACGGCTTTCTCGACGAGGTACGGACTTTATGAGTACCTGGTCATGTCCTTTGGCCTCACCAATGCTCCAGCTCACTTCATGTACTTGATGAACTCGATATTTATGCCGGAGCTGGACAAGTTTGTCGTGGTCTTCATCGACGACATCCTGGTATATTCCAAGTCAGAGGAAGATCACAAGAAGCATCTGCGTATAGTCTTGCAACAGCTGCGGGATCACAAGTTATACGCAAAATTCAGCAAATGCGAGTTTTGGATATCGCAAGTGCCTTTCCTCGGGCATATCATCTCAGCGGAGGGTATCGCTGTGGACCCGAGCAAGATCACTCAAGTGCTGAATTGGAAATCCCCGAGAACTGTTCACGAGGTACGGAGTTTCCTCGGACTCGCAGGATATTATCGGAGGTTCATCCCGAACTTCTTGAAGATTGCCAAGCCAATGACAGAGCTGCTGAAGAAGGCTACCAAATATGTTTGGAGTCCAGCATGTGAAGCAGCATTCAAGGCCTTAGTCAAGCACCTGACATCATCACCGGTTTTGGCGCAGCCAGACACAACAAAACCGTTCGATGTGTACTGCGATGCATCCGGCATTGGGCTCGGATATGTGCTGATGCAAGACCGAAGAGTGGTCGCGTATGGATCACGGCAGCTTAGAAACCATGAGCAAAATTATCCAACTCACGACTTGGAACTCGCTGCCGTGGTACTTGCACTAAAAATGTGGAGGCACTACCTACTCGGTAACCTCGTACATTTATATACCGACCACAAAAGCCTCAAGTACATATTCACTCAGAAGGAGCTGAACATGAGGAAACGAAGATGGTTAGAACTGATAAAGGATTACGAGATAGAGATCCATTATCATCCGGGCAAGGCAAACGTAGTGGCAGATGCGCTGAGCCGCAAGTCACACGTCAACAATCTGACCATCACACCGTTGGAAGAGAGCGAACCACCACTACATGTGATTCCACACGGGGCTCCCTACAACCTAGCTTTGATCCCCACCATCCGTGAAGAGATAGCGGCAGCCCAGAAGAATGACAAGGGCATGTCACATTTGCGGAGACGTGTAGACAGTGGGGAACTGAAATGTTTCCGGAAGGACGGAGACGGCGTCCTATGGTTCAAGGACCGGATTGTCGTACCCCGAAACCCGGAACTATGGAAGAAGATCTTTGATGAGGCTCACTTATCAAAGTTCTCTATTCACCCCGGCAGCAACAAGATGTATCAAGAACTCCGAAGAAAGTTTTGGTGGACACGGATGAAGCGCGAGGTTGCAAAATACGTGTCCGAGTGTGATACTTGTCGAAGGGTGAAGGCAGATCATATGCGGAAACCGGGACTGCTGCAACCACTGGGCATTCCTGCCTGGAAGTGGGAGGATGTGAGCATGGACTTCATCGTCGGTTTACCCACCACCTTGCAGAAACATGATTCTGTGTGGGTGATCGTCGATCGACTCACCAAAGTTGCCCATTTCATCCCGGTCAACACAAATTACAACGCCAAGAAGTACGCTGAACTGTACATCTCACGGATCCTATGCTTATATGGCGTACCCCGTACCATCATATCGGACCGGGGCACTTTATTTGTGTCCCGTTTTTGGGAGCAGCTACACGCTGCCTTGGGGACGAAGCTGATCCGTAGTTCTGCATACCACCCGCAGACGGATGGACAAACCGAGCGGGTGAATCAGATTTTAGAAGACATGCTACGAGCTTGCGCTATCAACCACGGCAAGAATTGGGATGATCACTTGCCGTTAGCCGAGTTCTCGTACAATAATGGGTACCAAGCCAGCATCAAGATGGCACCTTACGAGGCGCTATACGGGCAGAAATGCCGCACACCATTGAACTGGTGTGAGTCTGGCGAAAGGGTTACCTTCGGGATTGACCATGTCAACAACGCGGAAGAAAAGGTTTGACTGATTCAAGCGAACCTAAAAGCCGCTCAATCCCGTCAGAAACAATATGCGGACCGGAGAAGGCGCCCATTACAATTCGAAGTTGGAGATCACGTATACCTACGGGTGTCTCCAATGAAGGGCGTAAACAGATTTGGGGTGAGAGGAAAGTTGGCATCCCGATACATCGGTCCATTCCAGATTACCGAAAGATGTGGATCAGTGGCATACCGGCTGGAATTACCAGAAGCACTTTCCGGTGTGCACGACGTCTTTCACGTTGCCCAGCTGAGGAAGTGTCTCAAGCTATCAACTACCGTTCAGCTGGAAGACATTGAAGAACTGCAACCGGATCTCACCTATCGGGAGGAACCGGTGCAGATTATTGATGAAAAGGCCCGAACCACATGCAACCGTACGTTGTGGTTCTACAAGGTTCTATGGAGTAATCACTCCATGGACGAAGCGACATTGGAGAGCGAAGAATTCCTTCGCACTAACTACCCCGAATTTTTCACGTCGCATATCCGGTAATTTTCCACCGTCCTCTCTCTCATTTTCACCTTATAATCTCGGGACGAGATTCTTTTAAGGGGGGAGGAATGTAAGGGCCTCAGTTTTTGACACACATTTGCAGTGTTCATCACCACACCACACACCTCATTTGAGGAAGGAGGATGAACACAAATGAAGAGCAAGTAACAATTATCAACATGCTCATTAGAAACAAACTCACACATTGCCAAAGTGGTATTTCACACATGTGATATAAGGGGGGCTGGACATATGAAAACTCCTACACTTTACTAAGGATGTCCATGCCAAGGTTCACCCAAATTCAAAACCTTTTTGAGGTCATTTTGGGTATAGTTAGGAATAGGGCTGTTTGAAACCATATTCAAATTCAAACTGTTTTTACCCCATGAATTTAAAAATGGGAGGTATATTCTTACTCAGCACATTTTTGTGAGCTCACACACCAATTTTCACTCCATTTGGAGTTGATCTTGACATGGGCCAAGTGGGAGAAATTCAAACTTTATTTGAATTTCAAACTGAACTTGTGCTGAAATTCATTCAAACCAAGCCTCATTTGAACTTTGATCACTTCAAATGGCTCATGGGTGAATAATTTGAATTGCCAGGGGTAGTATGGGGTTCACTGTTTACAACAGTGATTAGGAGTAAATTTCAGAGGTTAAAACTGGAAGTGGGACCCACATGTCAGCCACTGCTCAGATCAAACCGACTGAGACTTTTCTCACTCGGGTCGCCGAGCCGCAGCTGTGATCGCCACCGAGGGCAGCCGCCGCGCCAGCAGCTGCTTGCCCACGCGCGTGCGCGAGGCGGTGCAGAGCCTTCTTAAGGCGCCTGCCCCCCTCCTCGGCCGAGGCATCACCGTTCTTCCCCGCAAGAACTCGGCGCCGGCCGATGTTTTCCGCAGCTCGGAATCGATCTGAGAACGCCGATCGCAGCTCCCTCCATCCACTCCAGAGCCCCAGCAAGGTACTAGAGACCTTCCTCCGCCCTCCCCGTTGCTAGAATTCAGTTGAAACCGATTGATATCGGCTGTGCCGAAAGATCAAATTCGGGGCTTGGAACCGCAGCACCCCGGGCTTTCGTGGACAGCCCAACCAGGGCGTTGTCACGCCCGAGCAAAGGCACCCTTGGACGCGCTGGTGACCGGTGCTGCTCATCCCCGAGCCACAGCTCGAGTGGTTGCTCACCGGCGGCGAATTTCCACTTTTCCCCTTTCTGTGTGCAGAACGACCTTAGGGTACGATTCTGTTTAATTCGTGCTCTAGAAAGGATTAGAGGGCCTCAAACCGCTCTCACACGAGCTAGACACGGTAACGCACAAGTTGCCTTCACAACTCTGGACCGGAGAACCCCTGTACCCGGCGTAACTTGAGGTCTACCAATGGCGGAATGAACGGGCGGCATCGGGCGCACGGTGAGGACCTATTTCGGGCCTTCCCCGAGCTGCCTCGAGCTCATGTAGACCTTCTCTGAGGTCCACTGATGCTCCCCGACCGGTTTCCCAAGTAATTGAGGTGCTAGGGGAGTCAGCCGACATGGCCGAAGTCGTTCCGAGGTGGCGGCTCGTCGCCGACCATGCTCCGACCATTGTCATGAGCAGCTGACCCTAGAATCCTGTTCCCCAAGTAAAAGTAGGGAGGGGCGGCCAGAATCGAGAAGTTTGGAGCTGTACAGAAGCCGGCGGCGAGCTCTCCGGCGAGGTTCCTCGGCGGCGGAGCGCGGGCGTCACGAGGTTGAAGAAGGGGGTGGACCCCAGCTGTCAGCGGCCGATATTTTGAATCGGGATCCGACTGCGGCCGGGATCGGGTGTGCTGGCGCGCAAAATCATTGTGGGCCGCAGTGAGCTGTCGCCTCGGCGTGCGACGCGTGTCCCCTGGGCCCACGCGCGATTTTAAACTTTTCCCCGATTTTCAGATTTCCTTCAAACTTCAAATCCTCATAACTTTGGCTAGAAAGCTCCAAATTGAGTGTACCAAATTTTGCTGGATTCAGCTCCCCGAGTACTTTCCAGAAAATCAAGTTTCACTTCATGAAAACCCTTAATTCTCCAGAATTAATTCCTCAAAATTTAAACTGTTAGGAATTTTAACTGGAGAATCCTTTGGAGGAAAATCCTGAAATTTTGCTGGGTTGTTCACCAAAATATCCCTGAACTACCATGAAAATTTCAGATCCATTTGAGCTCATCTGATCCACCTAATAGTGTGATTAGTGAAACTGTTCCAGAGAAAATAGAAAATGTTCAGAAACATTTTCAGAATTTTCTCTGAAATTGTTTAGCTCGTAACTTTAGCTAGGAACCTTAAAATTAAGTGAGACCAACTCCATTAGAACCCTCTGAAAATCTAGTTTTCAGAAAGTCATAGTTGGCTTCATGAAAATTCCTAGAACACCCTAAGAGTTCCAATTAAGGTCAAGGACATAATTAATTATGGAGGGCTCAAATGAGCTTTGCTGCAAATAAAACTTGACCAATTATTTGTTTAGGTTGTAACCAAGCCGCAATAAAAGTTTCAGAGTCATTAGGTCTGTCTAGCAAAAGTTATAGACTTCACAACTTCAAACCTAATACAAATGCATTAAATTAATACATGTATTGTTTCTATCATGTAGTCGCTAAGGTCGAGGAGGAACCCGAAGTCCTAGACTTCGTTACTCCAGAGGAGCAGCTAGCCTACGACCAAGAGCAGCAAGGCAAGCTCCGGTTTGCATTAACCTTTTTACAAATTTTTATTGTTTTGAGCACATACTTGTTTCCTTTATTCTTTGCATTAGAGTCTTGTTTGGAAATCCAACTGCATAGCTAAGAAAACCACGGGTTGGGTTTAGGATTGCAGACCCCGTTATCTACTGCAAGGCTAAGGTAGAGTAGGATTCGGTACAAGTCGAGTAGTTGGAACTACTCGCGAGCATAGGCTAGAGGCACTCGACTCGGGTAGTGATAGCACATGAAACACATGGCAAGAAAATGAGACCGAGCGGAGGGTAAGGGCAGCAGGACTTTGGGGCCTGTGTGCTGTAGCTCCGCTTGTGTCGATTGAGGACTGAGCCGTGTGCGGGCCTGTTGAACAAGCTAGAACAGTACCGAAGACCTACCGGCTATATGGGAACCGGGAAACTGATGTAACTCGGGTAGCTGGGTATTGAGGCATTGCCCGTCGTTCAGAGGGTAGGTTGAGAGCTTGAGGTATAAATCGGCTGGCGGCACGGAGATGCGCGTGTAGAGACCTCTTGCTCGGGACGATGGGACCGGTTCAATATTTGGCTGACGGGTGAAAGGTAGTTGCGTACGGCGTCCGTGATGGTTGTTGTAGGCAACATCGAGTACGGGCGTACGTGACGGGTTGTTCGGGTAACCCTGCAGGTGTAAATCGATTATAATCGCCATCCCTCGCGGTCAGTGAGTACCACTTGTTCACTGTACCATTACGTAGAAAGAACAGGCTAGTTACATGTTAAAATATTGCTGATTGAAAGCTGGACATTGATTGTTAATGATATACTGTAGCTTAGAGCTAACTAAAGTTCTTTTCAACTTTGGGCAAAGTACATGAGAGAAATGCATTTCTTGTTTGATTGCGGCTCTCTCATGTGCCTTAGCGTAAGGTTCTCCACAACCTGCTGCTAAAACTTGAAAGTAAGGTTCTACTAAATAGGCGAGTCCTTGCAACTGATTTTTACCTCATGTAACCCATTACCCTCATGTAGAAGTTCCATGTTTAGGTGAGACGGGTCAGACTTGCTGAGCCTTCGTGCTCACTGCTTGTGTTTGAAGCTTTTGCAGGGTTCTATGAGGAAGGGACTCCCAAAGAGGAGACGGAACCCCAGGAGGGGAACCCCGTCAAGTGGGAGTCGTGCACGCCGCAGAGTTAGTGTGCGTGTGTGCTAGAAAGGACACGTTCGAGGGCTGAACGTGCACTTGATGCTTAGTCTATGCCCGCGAGTGTAGACTGAACTTATTTTGATGTAAACATGTTCATAAACTTGTTTATGTAATAAAACTTCCGCTTCCGCTTTGTACCTTTGACGTGTGTTATACGGTGCCGTGCAACGCAGCACCCCTCAGCGTGATCCTGGCTCGACAGGACCATTGGGGTCGTGTCAGATTACCTCTGACTTCCAACAAGCATGATTCCATTTGGGTAATTGTTGATCGACTAACCAAGTCGGTTCACTTCATTCCCGTGCATACACATTTCCATGCCAGCAGATATGCGGAGTTGTACATTGCAAGAATTCTATGCTTGCATGGAGTACCCAAGACCATAATCTCAGACCAAGGGGCATTACTTGTAGCTCGTTTTCGGGAGCAGTTGCATGCTGCTTTGGGTACTAAGCTGATTAGAAGCTCCGCTTATCACCCTCAGACAGATGGACAAACTGAGAGGGTGAACCAAGTATTAGAAGACATGTTGAGAGTGTGTGCCATCCACCACGGTAGAAACCGGGATAATCATCTACTGTTGGTGGAATTCTCGTACAACAACGGCTATCAAGCGAGTATCAATATGGCACCATATGAGGCCCTCTACGGTCGCAAATGCCGCACCCCATTGAACATGTGCGAGTCCGGTGAAAGGGTCACGTTCGAGGTTGATGTGGTGAACGACGCTGAAGAGCGCGTTCAGATGATTTAAGCCAACTTGAAGGCCACTCAATCCCAGCAGAAAAGCTACGCTGATAAGAGGCGTAGGCCGCTGCACTTTGACGTCGGGGAAAACGTGTACCTCCATCTATCTCCGATGAAAGGCGTGCACCGATTCGGCGTGAAGGGGAAACTCGCTCCTAGATTTATTGGACCCTATGCTATCACCGAGAAGTGTGGACCAGTGGTGAATAGACTGGAGCTACCGGCATCTCTCGCGGGTGTTCACGACGTTTTCCATGTTTCACAACTACGAAAATGTCTGAAGTATACGGCTTCTGTTACCACCAAAGATATTGACGAGTTGCAATCGGATTTGACATATGCTGGATATCCGGTGGCGATTATTGATGAGAAGGCCCGGACCACGCGTAATCGAATGCTGTGGTTCTACAAGGTATTGTGGAGCAACCACACCGCGGAGGAAGCAACATGGGAGGGCGAGGAATTCCTTAGCTCCAACTACCCGGATTTCATGGCGTCTCATCACGGGTAAGTACCAATTACGTTGTTGTCTCTTCCTTTATAATCTCGGGACGAGATTCTTTTAAGGGGGGGATGTAAAAGCTCAAAGAATGGACTTGCAAAAATGTTCATCACATGACCACACCACAGCTCATTTGGTGGATAGCTGTAACACCCTCAATTTCAAATTCATGCATTGCATATAGAAAAACATTATAAAAGAAATAGAAATGGGAAAGAATCATAAGAATGGGAGAAAGATAGCTGAAAAGAGCCAATTCCTATTCGCCGAGGAACACTGTCGACACTTCCCGCGTTTCGCTGGCCACGTGGTTCCTTCGGAGCTCATCCCTGTGGAGGGGGTGAGGTCCGGCACTGCTGGCCACGTGGCAGGCTCGGAGCACGCCTCTGAGGAAGGGGCAAGGTCCGACCCCGCTGGACACGTGTTGAGTACGGAACTAGTCTCTGCGTAGAAGTGAGGCTCAGCCCCGCGGGACACGTGTCGCCTTCAGAGCTAGTCTCTGCGGAGAAGCGAGGTTCAGCCCCCCGGGACACGTGTTGACTTCGGAGCTAGTCTCTGCAGAGAAGCGAGGCCCAGCCCGCGGGACACGTATCGCTCTCGGAGCTCGCCTCCGAGAGGTCCGACCCTGCTGGACACGTGTCACCCTCGGAGCTCGCCTCCGAGAGGTCCAGCCCCGCTGGACACATGTCGTCCTCGGAGCTCACCTCCGAGGAGAAGGGAGGTCCGACACTGCTGGACACGTGTCTTCCTCAGAGCACACCTCCGAGGAGAAGGGAGGTCGGACACTGCTGGACACATGTCATCCTCGGAGCTCACCTCCGAGGAGAAGGGAGGTCCAACGCTGTTGGACACATGTCTCCACCGGAGCTCACCTCTGTGGAGAGGGGAGGCCCTGTCCCGCCAGACACGTGGCGCACGCAGAGCTCACCTCTGAGGAAAAGGGAGGCCCTGCCCCGCCAAACACGTGGCGCAAGTGGAGCTCGCCTCAGAGGAAATGGGAGGCCCCGCCTCGCTGGAAGCGTGGCAGGTCCGGAGCCCGCTTCTGAAGAGAAGCAAGGACCGGCCCCCACTGAACACGTGGCGTCTCCGGAGCTCACCACTGCGAAGATGCGAGGTCCTTAGGCGGTTTTTCCTCTTGTGCGCGGGAGTACCCGGTACGGAGGATACCGACAGGGATTCCCCCACAATTGCTGCCGTACCAAATCAATTGGAGATAAGTTTGTTAAGATCCAAACCAAATTGAATAGGACTCTTATTTGAACTCCAATCGGAGTAGGACTCTTCTTTTCCTTCTATAAATAGAACCTGAAAACCGCCTGGCCGCAACCACGTACCTATTTTCCACCTTCCGAGTCGACGACTTGGAGGCCCTAGCTTCCAACTCGCCGAGTTACACCCCTCGCCGGAGTTCAGCCGCCGGTGAGCACCGCCGACGAGCCATCACACTTCGGCGTCGCCGGAAAAGAGCCGACGATCATAATAGAAGTGAGGTAGGTCTTCGTTACCCATCTTACGACATCGTCGCATCCATTTTATTTGTTTCCTTCGGACAGAACCTTTTTTGTGTGGACAGATCATATATTGATCAATTTTTGACGGTGGAATTGATCTAGATCTTGAGTCAAGATCATCACCACGTCCACACTTGATCCTTACACCCTTGTTCACCATAAAATCCCATGCAAGCCCAGTAAAACATGCAAGAACACGTACAAACTGGTCTAATAAAACAGCATCATAGGATTAGCACCATTGCATCTTGAGTAGAGTTTGTGCATGATGTTTGATTGCTGTAAATCTTGTATGTGCGTGGTCGTGATGTAACACCCTCAATTTCATAATTCATGCATTGCATATAGAAAAACATTATAAAAGAAATAGAAATGGGAAAGAATCATAAAAATGGGAGAAAGATAGCTGAAAAGAGCCAATTCCAATTCGCCGAGGAGTGCCGTCGACACTTCCCGCAGCCTGCTGGCCACGTGGCGCCTTCGGAGCTCATCCCTGAGGAGGGGTGAGGTCCGGCACTGCTGGCTACGTGGCAGGCTCGGAGCTCGCCTCCGAGAGGTCCAACCCCGCTGGGCACGTGTCACCCTCGGAGCTCACCTCCGAGAGGTCCAACCCCGCTGGGCACGTGTCACCCTGGGAGCTCACCTCCGAGAGGTCCGGCCCCCGCTGGACACATGTCGTTCTCAGAGCTCACCACCGAGGAGAAGGGAGGTCCGACGCTGCTGGACATGTGTCGTCCTCGGAGCTCACCTCTGAGGAGAAGGGAGGTCCGACACTCCTGGACACGTGGCACTCTCGGAGCCCACCTCCGTGGAGAGGAGAGGTACGGCACTGACATGTGGTGCCCCCAGAGCTTTCCTCTGAGGGAGATTAAGGTCCCGCCCGCTAGACACGTGGCGCACGTCGAGCTCACCTCTGAGGAGAAGGGAGGTTCCGCCAGCCAGACACGTGGTGCACCCAGAGCCCGCCCCTGAGGAAAAGGAAGGACCGGTCCCCGCTGGAAACGTGGCGCCTCCGGAGCTCACCCTACGGAGGTGACGAGATCCTTAAGCGGTTTTTCTCCTGTGCGTGCGGGAATACCCGGTACTGAGGAAACCGACACGATTTCCATGATTTCTACCGCACCAAATCGATTGGAGATAAGTTGTTAAGATCCAAAACAAATTGAATAGGACACTTATTTAAAATCCAATCGTAGTAGGACTCTTCTTTCACCCCTTATAAATAGAACCCAAAACCCCCTGGCCGCAACCACATACTCTTATTTTCCACCTCCCGAGTCGACGACTTGGAGACCCTAGCCCCTAACTCGTCGGGTTAACCCCCTTCGCCGGACTTCAGTCGCCGGTGAGCACCGCCGATGAGCCATCACACCTCGCCGTCGCCAGAAAATAGCCGACAATCATAAGAAAAGTGACGTAGGTCTTCGTTACCATCTTACGACATCATCGCGGTTTCTACACATCTGTTTTCTTCGAACAGAAGCTTTTTCGTGTGGACAGATCACGTGTTGATCGGTTTTTGACGGTGGAATTGATCTAGATCTTGAGTCAAGATCATCACCACGTCCACACTTGATCCTTACACCCTTGTTCACATAAAACCCCATGCAAGCCCAGTAAAACATGCAAGAACACGTACAAACTGGTCTAATAAAACAGCATCATAGGATTTGCACCATTGCATCTTGAGTAAAGTTTGTGCATGATGTTTGATTGCTATAATTTTGTATGTGTGTGGTCGTGGGTAGAAGGACTAGCTCAGGAAGCCCTCTACGAAGAACTACAGCACCGAGACTTCGAGACACGTGAGCAACAAAATCCACAGGAACATGGCAAGTGCCCCTTAACCATATTGATCCCATATTTTGAAAACTGTTTTGGTTGAGAAAACATGTATGCTTGAGTCAACTTGATAGGAAAACCTTTTATAGGAGTTTACTAGTTTTCTTAACCATCCGTGTCGCCGGGAAAGTTAATGAGTCGGGTATGGTCATTTTTCCTTTTTGCTTCGCTAATCTACGGGTTATGGGAAGCGAGATAGAATGTGTCTAGCTAGTGCCCTCATATGAATAATGATAATAATGACTTGATGATAATAATGAGCATAGAATCAGGGGAGATCTAGGCATTTTGGTTCGTGGATGTGGTAGAATGATATGGTGGTTTACTTCCCGTAGATCTGAGGACCGGTTCATGCCAGCACATGCCAGAAAAACAGTGCCACCACAAGGCCAAATATGGGTGCGTCTTAGCTGACTAATTAGATAAGTTGCTAGATTGTTATGGACCGTGGAAGGCGCGGGGAATGGGAGTCGAGAGAGGACTGCCCTGGGAACTGCATGGCACAAGAGGGGGCCCGTAGGTGGGAGAATGGTGATTCGATCCTGCTGCTGAAACCTTAGTGAGTCCATACATCTAGTAGCACCTTTGTAAAGACTATTTTGTTATCTCTTGACCATACACCGACTGTTGTGTACTGCTATAATGGAGGTTCTGCAGTCGCCGACGGGTGACGAAATCACAAACTTGTGGGTGAAGTGGTGCCACCTCTTAAGGGTTAAAACTACCATGAAAGCCATGCTTACGGTCACAAGCGCCTGGCCAACTCACATGATTAGAGGGAAATTTGGGATGGAAATTTGGGATGGAAACTTGGGATGTTTATTTGGTTATGGTTATGGTATGGTTATTGGGATTGGTTTCGGGACTGTTGAGTCATGACAATGAGTTTGGTTTTCGGTTTTATGATTATGAGATGGATATGAACATGAGATGGTTATTATGATCATGAGATAAAGTTGTGAAAGATTAATGGTTGGTTGATACATGGAAAGTGGTGAATTATGAAGGAGGTATGTTGCTGTTTTAATTAAATATACGTTGGGATTGAATTCACTTAAAGATAGTTGCTGTTTTTATAATGTATGTGAAATAAACTTTGCTTTCTGCAGTGAGCCTTTTTATTTACTACCTTGCTGTAAGCTACAAGTCATACTTTTCCTGCACTTGCTGAGTACGACATGTACTCACCCTTGCATTATCATACAAATATCAGCAACAGGAGAGGAGTACTTTGAAGATCACGTGGAGTACTAGGCGTGTGAACTACCGTCAACTTGCCTGTGGAGTTGGAGATGGAGCCTCTGCTGTTTAGTTTTGCTTCCACTATCGTTTAGAGACTTCCGCTGCAAGAATAAGTTAGAGATTGATGTAATAAAATACTTAAACCCTATTATTCGTGGTTATATTCTGAATTCAGTTTGTGGATTACATGTGTATGTGTGATGAAAATCCTGGGCACACATATGCATTAGTTGGGTTCCGTGTTCTACGGGACCGGGCGTCACACGTGAGTAGAAGGACAAGCTCAGGAAGCCATCTACGAAGAACTACAGCATCGAGACTTCGAGACACGTGAGCAACAAGAGCCACAGGAGCAAGGCAAGTGCCCCTTGACCATATTGATCCCATGTTTTGAAAACTGTTTTGTTTGCGAAAATGTGTATGCTTGAGTCAACTTGATGGAAAACCCTTTTATAGGAGTTTACTAGTTTTGTTAACCACCCTTGTCACCGAGGAAGTTGATGAAGTCGTGTATGGTCGTTTTTGCTTTTGCTTCGCTGTCACACCCGGTTTCTCCGAAGAGAAACCGAGTGAATATCACATGTATGCCAGGATCATTTTCTCATACATGTCATGACAAATAGTGAAGCGTCATCATATTACAAGCCAAGTGTTCGAATATAAATAAGTCATACATAGCATAATGTCTCGATGGACGATAATAAGTTCATAACATGTAAATAAAACAACAGCGGAATATAAATCTTGTGGGCTCCGTCACAGGCGTTGCCCGGGGGACTCCGTGAACCTAGAACCCTTCTTCGGATCCGAAGTCTTGGTCATTGAACACCACATCATCCCCTTGACCTGAGCAGCAATTTAAACCAACAGAAAAGCAAACTTGAGTACCGTTGGTACTTAGCAAGTGTGGGAAAGTTATGTTATGCATGGCTAGACCAAGGAGAGGTTGAACTCTTGGTTAAAGCACTACGCAATTAATATATATCACCTTAGCTTATTAGGCACCTACATTACTACACATGTGAAATGGTCCCAATCCCTCAACCCATCATCAATATCAAGTAACCATAATCTCATCTCCAATGTTAAGCTTCCCGCTTAACATCCTCAACTTCCCAATTCATCATCCTCTAATCATGAATAAGTCCAAGCCGCTCTTGACCGTGAGCACGGCTGTCATGACAGTTTTGACTCTGCAGAGTTTGCACCACTGTACCCACATATAGTGATTTCATCCCCCGATGCTGGGTGGACTAAAAGAACCTCCATTATGCCAGTGGCCGCGAACCACATTCAAACTTCCCAGGTGTGTAGCCAGGAGATCACTACGAGACCTTTACAAAGGGATTCCCGACGAGCGTGGGCCCACTGAGGTTTCACCCCTAACAGCATACAAGAGGCTCCAACCCCGCTGCAGTGGCCCCCTCTTGAGCCTTGCGGTTCATATGGTAGTCCAGCTGACACCTATTCCCCGCACCATCCAAAACACCCATACTACTCCGGAGATACACCTAATTAATTGGCCAAGCTGCCCCATCTCAGCATGTGGTTGGCACGGTAAAGCCAGGTTACATTCTCCAGGAACCGGTCCTTAGGATCCAGGCAAGTACTAAACACAAACCCGAGTCTCGTGCACACAGCACCAACCAAATCATCCAATTGCCTCGATCCCTACCTCTACATAACTCATAATATCTCATTCAAGAGTAAGGTAAATAAGTTGATGATATCATATCCCACTTATCCCATTCTAAGCATGGCTAAGCATAAGTATGTAAATAAATGATATAATCAAATAAATCCCAACCCAAGCTACAAGGAAACAAGATAATGCAATTCTAGGGAAACTTCCTAGCATGGGTATCATATTCCAATTTGACCATGCAATTAAATTCTAACTACACATCCTAGTATAGGATCAAAGTGGTCAAGGACACTTGCCTTCTTCCTGCTGCTCGGGGAATGAAAAGTCTTTGTCTTGGAAGGGGAGAACTTGCTATGGGGCAGGTTCTACTCATGCCAATACACATAGCAAAAGAAAACAACAATCCTTAAGCCATAGTCCACACTTTCACTCATGCAAACCACACATACATACATATTAAAGTCATTCACATGTTTAAGTGTTGTGGTTACCCTAGATGTGTTGATTTTAGGCCTACATACACTTTTAAACAGATATATATTATTTCTAACTTTTGTATTCAGATTTCTAGTTGCACACTATATATTAATTTCCCATTTGAACAAATTCTGTATATTTAATTAATACACTCCTTAGCCACAAAACTTGCATGAAAGAAAGTTTCCTACTCCAAATAGGTTTTTAGACCTTCTACAAAATCTTAATTTGAAGTTTTTGAAAAAAAAGACCTCATTTAACATTTTCAAATTTTGCATACTTATCTTCCTATATTTTCAGATTTATTTTCTATGCCTAAAAGTGAATTTTAATATTAAAATAGTAAGACATATCATCTAAACAGAATAGTTTCTGATCTAAAATATTCAATAATATGTTTTTGAACTTCCTCTCTGATGTGAACCAATTTAAATTTATTTTACCAATTTTCAGAATTATTTCCTAGCCTAAAAATGTGTTTCTAGAAATAATAAAAACGAGCAACACTTAGGCAGATCTCCTTTCAGCCTAAAATCAATTTTTAACTCATTCTAAAGGTTTTCCAAGTGCTAGGAGAGTTTGAATTTGTATTTGCACATGTGTTTGCATCACCATTTAAATTCAAATCCTATTCACATGTTCAAATTTCTGAATTTAATCTCCTATAGGGTCTGAAGTGCAAACCCACCCTACTGCAGGGTCTAATTTGCCATTTCCTAAATTTTCAGGGGCCTAATTACACAAAACAGAGAGGTTTTCCTAATTTTTATTAAGTCCAGGGGCTAAAACTGATTTTTAAATGAATTTACATGAATTTCTAAAGGTTCAGGGGCTAGATCAGAAGTTTGCGGGGCTAGCTCGTGTTTTCCGAGATCCCCAGAGGGTAGCGCGTAAGATTCCCGGCCTTTATATCGCGGGGTGTAAGGGCCTCAGTTTTTGACACCTATTTGAAGTGTTCATCACCACACCACACACCTCATTTGCAGTAAGTTGACGAACACAAATGAAGAGCAAGTAACCACCATCAACATGCTCATTAGAGAACAAATTCACATATTGCAAAAGTGGTATTTCCCACATGTGATATAGGTGGGCTGTACATATGAAAACTCCTACACATTGCTAAGGATGTCCATGCCAAGTTTCACCCAAATTCAAAACCTTTTTAAGGTCATTTTGGGTATAGTTAGAAAGAGGGCAGTTTGAAACCATATTCAAATTCAAACTGTTTTTATCCCATGAATTTAAAAGTGGGAGGCATATTCTTACTCAGCACATTTTTGTGAGCTCACACACCAATTTTCACTCCATTTGGAGTTGATCTTGACATGAGCTAAGTGGGACAAATTCAAACTTTATTTGAATTCAAAACTGAACTTGTGCTGAAATTCATTCACACCAAACCCAATTTGAATTCTATTCGATTCAAATGGCTCATGGGTGAATAATTTGAATCACTTGGAGTATTTTGGGGCTCACTGTTTACAACAGTGATTAGGAGTAAATTTCAGAGGTTAAAACTGGAAGTGGGACCCACATGTCAGCCACCACTCCAACCCAAACAGACTGAAAACCCAGCTCGGGTTCTTGCGCCGGACTGAGCAGCCGCCACGGTGAAGAGGCGACCGGGACACCACCTGCTTGCTGCCCCGACGTGCTGAACCGCATCACAGCCCCCTTATCTACGCCACCGCCCTGATCGGAGCGATCACCGCCCACTCTGCTGCTTCCTCGCATCAGAACCGCGCCATCGCTGCCGATCACTCGGAGCTGATCAGAGAAGCTTGATGACTGCCTCTCCATCCCCTCCAGAGCCACGGCAAGGTACTAGAGACCTTCCTCTGTCCTCCCCGCTGCTAGAATTCAGTTGAGACCGATTGAAATCGGTTATGCCGAAAGATCAATTCGGTGACTTAGAACCGCCGCACCTCGGGCTTCCGTGGACAGCCCAAACAGGGCGTTGTCACGCCCGAGCGAAGGCACCCTTGGACGCGCTGGTGACCGGTGCTGCTCACCCCCGAGCCACAGCCCGAGTGATTGCTCACCGGCGGCGAATTTCCAGTTTTCCCCTTTCTGTGTGCGGAATGACCTTCGGGTGCGGGTCCGTCGAATTCGTACTCTAGAAAGGATTAGAGGGCCTCAATCAGCTCTCACGTAAACTAGACACGGTAACGCACAAGTTGCCTTCACAACCTTTGGCCGGAGAACCTCTGCAACCGGCGTATTTCGAAGTTTACCAACGGCGGAACAAACGGGAGGCATTGGGCGCACGGTGAGGACCTACTTCGGGCCATCCCCGAGCTGCCTCAAGCTCATGTCGACCTTCCCTGAGGTCCACTGATGCTTCCCGACCGGTTCCTCGAGTAGTTGAGGTGCTAGGGAAGTCAGCCGACATGGCCGAAGTCTTTCCGAGGTGGCGGCTCGTCGCCGACCATGCACCGGCCATTGTCATGAGTAGCTGACCCCAGAATCCGGTTCCCCGAGAGAAAGTAGGCAGGGGCGGCCAAAATCGTGAAGTTTGGAGCTGTACAGAAGCCGGCGGCGAGCTCTCCGGCGAGGCCCCTCGGCGGCGGAGCGCGGGCGTCGCGAGGTTGAAGAAAGGGGTGGACCCCAGCTGTCAGCGGCAGATATTTTGAATCGGGATCGGGCTGCGGCCGGGATCAGCTATGCTGGCGCGCAAAATCCTTGTGGGCCGCGGTGTGCTGTCGCCTCGGCGTGCGACGCGTGTCCCCAGGGCCCACCTGCAAGTTTAAACTTTTCCCCGATTTTCAGATTTCCTTCAAACTTCAAATCCTCAAAACTTTGGCTAGAAAGCTCCAAATTGAGTGAACCAAATTTTGCTGGATTCAGCTCTCTGAGTAATTTCCAGCAAATCAAGTTTCACTTCATGAAATTCCTTATTTCTCCATAATTAATTCCTCAAATTTTAAACTGTTTGGAATTTTAACTGGAGAATCCTTTGGAGGAAAATCCTGAAATTTTTCTGGGATGTTCACCAAAATATCTCTGAACTACCATTAAAATTTCAGATCCATTTGAGCTCATTTGATCCACCTAATGGTGTGATTAGTGAAACTGTTCAAGAGAAAATAGAAAATGTTCAGAAACATTTTCAGAATTTTCTCTGAAATTGTTTAGCTCATATCCTTAGCTAGGAACCTTCAAATTAAGTGGTACCAACTCCATTAGAACCCTCTTAAAATCTAGTTTTCAGAAAGTCATAGTTTGTTTCATGAAAATCCTTAGAACACCCTAAAAGCATTCAATTAAGGTCAAGTACATAATTAATTGTGGAGGGCTCAAATGAGCTTTACTGCAACTAAAACTTGACCAAATCTCTGTTTAGGTTGTAACCAAGCCACAGTAAAAGTTTCACAGTCATTGGGCTTGTCTAGTAAGAGTTATAGACTTCACAAGATTAAAAGTTAATACAACTGCATTTAAATTAATACATATATTGCTTCTATCATGTAATCGCTAAGGTCGAGGAGGAACCCGAAGTCCTAGACTTCGTTACTCCGGAGGAACAGCTAGCCTACGACCAAGAGCAGCAAGGCAAGCTCCGGTTTGCATTAACCTTTTTACAAATGTTTATTGTTTTGAGCACATATTTAAATACTGTTGTGATTCTTTGCATTAGAGTCTTGATTGGAAACCCAACTGCATAGCCAAGAAAACCATGGGTTGGGTATAGGATTGCAAAACCCCATTAGCTACTGCAATGCTAAGATAGAGTAGGATTCGGTACAAGTCGGGTAGTTGGAACTACTCGCGAGCATAGGCTAGAGGCACTCGACTCGGGTAGTGATAGCACATGAAACACATGGCAAGAAAATGAGACCAAGCGGAGGGTAAGGGCAACAGGACTTTTGGGCCTGTGTGCTGTAGCTCCGCTTGTGTCGATTGAGGACCGAGCCGTGTGCGGGCCTGTTGAACAAGCTAGAACAGTACCGAAGACCTACCGGCTATATGGGAACCGGGAAACTGATGTAACTCGGGTAGCTGGGTGTTGAGGCATAGCTGGTCGTTAAGAGGGTAGGTTGAGAGCTCGAGGTGTAAATCGGCTGGCGGCACTGAGATGCGCGTGCAGAGACCTCTTGCTCGGGACGATTGGACCGGTTCAACATTTGGCTAACGGGTGAAAGGTAGTCGCGTACGGCATCCGTGATGGTTGTTGTAGGCAACATCGAGTACGGGCGTACGTGACGGGTTGTTCGGGTAACCCTGCAGGTGTAAATCGATTATAATCGCCGTCCCTCGCGGTCAGTGAGTACCACTTGTTCACTGTACCGTGACGTAGAAAGAACAGGCTAGTTACATGTTAAAATGTTGCTGATTGAAAGATGGACTTGATTGCTAATGATTTGCTGTAGTCTAGAGCTAACTAAAGTTCTTTTCAACTTTGGGAAAAGTACATGAGAGAAATGCGTTTCTTGTTTGATTGCGGCTCTCTCATGTGCCTTAGCGTAAGGTTCTCCACAACCTGCTGCTAAAACTTGAAAGTAAGGTTCTACTAATTAGGCGAGTCCTTTGCAAATGATTTTACCTCATGTACCCATCACCCCTCATGTAGAAGTTCCATGTTTAGGTGAGACGGGTCAGACTTGCTGAGCCTTCGTGCTCACTGCTTGTGTTTGAAGCTTTTGCAGGGTTCTATGAGGAAGGGACTCCCGAGGAGGAGACGGAACCCCAGGAGGGGAACCCCGTCGAGTGGGAGTCGTGCACGCCGCAGAGTTAGTGTGCGTGTGTGCTAGCAAGGACACGTTCAAGGGCTGAACGTGGACTTGATGCGTAGTCTACGCCCACGAGTGTAGACTGGACTTATTTTGATGTAAACATGTTCATAAACCAGTTTATGTAATAAAATTTTGCTTCCGCTTTGTACCTTTGATGTGTGTTATCCGGTGCTGTGCAACGCAGCACCCCTCAGCGTGATCCTGGCTCGACAAGACCGTGGGGTAGTGTCACGGGGCTGATGTGGACTGTTGGATTTTAAACAGACGGCTCAGATTAGATCGCCGAAGGGGTATGCGCCGATTTAATTTCTGCCGTGCGATTTAAAATAGACGGCCCACAAGGGGCCACGTTGCCCTGGCCGGAGCCAGCCCGCCCGCGCGGCGGCTCGCGGCGGCGGGGGCGGTGATCTCGCCGGCGCAGCTTCAGTTCCTTGCCGCTACACGCTAAAACTTGCAGTTTTTCACACGGATCGACTGTGGAGGGGTGGGGAAGCTCAACTAGGGGTTTCTCGAGCTTGGGGAGGTCGGAATTCGGCTCTGCAACGACGATGGTTGAAGTGCTCCTCGGTGCTCATTGGAACCGATGCTAGGGCGCGAAACTTGACGCTTCCTTCACCTGCAGGGCTCCCTGGAGGCAGTGGAGCACGGCAAGCTCGTTAGTCAAGCGAAAAACAAAGAGGCTGAAGGTTTTTCGGTGGGAGATGATCGGTTCTCACCGGAGAGAAAAATGGAGCGGCACTGGGAATTCGGCGAGTTTCCTTGCGTGGAATGCACGAGGAGAGGCGGCGGAGGGTCAGTTTAGATATGTAGTAGCGCCCGGGACCGAAGATCGGGGCTGCGAGCGCGGGGTTCGGGAGGGCGGTTGTGATCGGGCGCGAGAGAGAGCCGGAGCGGTTAGGGCGCGCGGGGAAAGGGATGACATGCAGGCCCCGCGCGTAAGATAGAGGGAGAGAGGGGGGCGCGGGTTTTGGGCTGGCTGGCGCGTGGTTTTGGGCTGGCTGAGCGGGTTTCGGCCCACTGGCCGGTTTTTTCTTTTTCTTTTTCTTTTTCCTTTTCCTTTTTCTGTTTTGATTCAAACTTAAATTCCAGTTTGAATTTGAATTGCTACACCACATGCAATACGCCCAAAAAATTTAAGAATTCTCCTCTTTAGCAGGTTTTGGGGTGTTACATTCGCTTAGCTTACGGGTTACGGGAAGCCGAGATAGAATATGTCTAGCTACTGCACTCATATGAATAATGATAATGAGAACTTGATGATGATAATGAGCATAAAATCGGGGGAGATCTATGCAAGCTAGGTTTGTGGATATGGTAGAATGAGATGGTAGTCTACTTGCCGTAGATCTAAGGACCGGTTCATGCCAGCACATGCCAGGAAAACAGTGCCACCACAAGGACAAATATGGGTGCGGCTTAGCTGACTAATTAGGTAAGTTGCTAGATTGTTATGGACCGTGGAAGGCGCGGGGAATGGGAGTCGAGAGAGGACTGCCCTGGGAACTGAATGGCACAAGAGGGGGCCCGTAGGTGGGAGAATGGTGATTCGAGCCCGCTGGTTAAACCTTAGTGAGTCCATACATCTAGTAGCCCCTTTGTAAAGGCTATTTTGTGATCTCTTGGCCATACACTGACGGTTGTGTACTGGTATAATGGAGGTTCTGCAGTCGCCGATGGGTGACGAAATCACAAACTTGTGGGTAAAGTGGTGCCACCTCTTAAGAGTGTAAAACTATCATGATAGCCGTGCTTACGGTCACAAGCGCCTGGCCAACTCACATGATTAGAGGGAAATTTGGGATGGAAACTTGGGATGGTTATTTGGTTATGGTTATGGTATGGTTATTGGAATTGGTTTCAGGACTGTTGAGTCATTACAGTGAGTTTGGTTTTCGGTTATATGATTATGAGATGGATATGAACATGAGATGGTTATTATGAGAATGAGATAAAGTTGAAAAAGATTATTGGTTGGTTGAGACATGAAAAGTGGTGAATCATGAAGGAGGTATGTTGCTGTTTTATTTAAATATATGTTGGGATTAATTCACTTAAAGATAGTTGCTGTTTTTATCATGTTTGTGAAATAAAATTTGCTTTCTGCAATGAGCCTTTTTATTCCCTACCTTGCTGTAAGCTACAGGTCCTTAGGCGGTTTTTCCTCCTGTGCGCCGGAGTACCCGGTACGGAGGGTACCGACACAATCTTTCCCAAAAATTTTTCCACATTTGGGGGGACAAAATCCCCAAGGCTGCCGCACCTAACTGAAAAGATAAGTTGTTAAGATCCAAAACAAATTGAGTTGGACTCTTATTTGAGCTCCAATTAGAGTAGGACTCTTCTTTTTCCCCTTATAAATAGAACCCAAAACCCCCTTGGCCGCAACCACGTACCCTTTTTCCTCTCCCGAGTCGGCGACTTGGAGGTCCTAGCCCCAACTCGCCGAGTTGGACACACACCCTCACCGGAGTTCAGTCGCCGGTGAGACGCCGACGAGCCCTGTCACGCCACGCCGTCGCCGGAAAAGAGCTGACGATCATAAGGGAAGCGAGGTAGGTCTCCATGACCCATCCTACGACATCGTCGCTATTTCTACGCACACGTTTTATTCGCTACCTTCAGACAGAAACTTTTTCGTGTGGACAGATCTCGTTTTCATCGGTTATTGACTGTGGAATTGATCTAGATCTTGAGTCAAGATCATCACCACGTCCACACTTGATCCCTACACCCTTGTTCATCATAAAACCCCATGAAAGCCCATTAAAACATGCAAGAACACGTACAAACTGGTTTAATAAAACAGCACCATAGGATGTGCACCCATCTACACCATTGCATCTTGAGTAAAGTTTGTGCATGATGTTTGATTGCTGTAAATTTTGTATGGGTGTGGTCGTGAGTAGAAGGACAAGCTAAGGAAGCCATCTACGAAGAACTACAGCACAAAGACTTCGGAACGCTTGAGCAACAAGAGCCACGGGAGCAAGGCAAGTGCCCTTGACCATATTGATCCCATGTTTTAGAACTGTTTTGTTTGCGAAAATGTGTATGCTTGAGTCAACTTGATGGGACCCCCTTTCGTAGGAGTTTACTAGTTTTGTTAAACCATTCTTGTCTCCGGGAAAGTTGATAAGTCGGGTATGGTCGTTTTTCCTTTTTGCTTCGCTTAATCCACGGGATACGGGAAGCTGAATTAAAACATGGTTAGCTACTGCACTCATATGAATAATGATGATGAGAACTTGATGATGTTAATGAGCATGGAATCGGGGTGATCTAGGCAAGTTTGGTTTGTGGATGTTGATGAATGAGATGGTGGTTTACTTGCCGTAGATCTAAGGACCGGTTGATGCCAGCACATGCCAGAAAAACAGTGCCACCACAAGGCCAAATATGGGTGCAGCTTAGCTGACTAATTAGGTGTGTTACCAGTTTGTTATGGACCGTGGAAGGCGCGGGGAATGGGAGTCGAGAGAGGACTGCCCTGGGAACTGGACGGCACGAGAGGGGTCCCGTAGGTGGGAGAATGTTGATTCGAGCCTTCTTGTGAAACCTTAGTGAGTCCATACATCTAGTAGCCTCTTTGTAAAGGCTATTTTGTGATCTCTTGGCCATACACCGACGGTTTTGTACTGGTATAATGGAGGTTCTGCAGTTGCCGACGGTTGACGAAATCACAAACTTGTGGGTAAAGTGGTGCCACCTCTGCAGAGTGTAAAACTATCATGATAGCCGTGCTTCCGGTCACAAGCACTTGGCCAACTCACATGATTAGAGGGAAAACTTGGGATGGATGTTCGGTATGGTTATTGTCGAAGTGTGTAGCCGACACTTCCCCCGGGCCTGCTCTGGGCAGCCCACGGAGGTTCTTTTTCGGAGGGGCTAGTCACTCACGGAGAGCTTCAGCGTTAGGGACGATTGAGGGAGAAGCTTGACACGGGGATTTTTACGTGGTTCAGGCCGTCGGACCGTAAAACTCTACGTCCACGGTGAGCAGAGTTGCTCGTTGTATTGCTTGTTGCTCAGAACCGGAGTCCTGAGCTTGAGAGTGTAAGATGTCGAATGGCTGGAGTGCGAACCCTTGCTAACGTTGCCTACCCGAGCCTTTTATAGTCCAAGGCTCGGGCGGCTTACAAGGTGGGCCCGGGACCCGACAGGCGGTCCCGGGGAGATTGTCTGCCATCTACCGTATCTGCAGTTACGCCGGTAGTTGTCTCTGGCAAGGGCTTCCGAGTCTTCGTTCTTCCGCCCTGCCCATGCCGCGAGCTAGTCGTAGTGGTTGGCAGGGGCAGCAAGGGATGTCTTGTCGCTGTGTTTATTAGCGGGCAGGCTCTGACCTGGCGCGCCAGTCTGCGATGTGACTGGGCGCAACGGCACCTGACAGAGGTGTGCTCTGCGTCTCCGCGCCTTGGGAAGGCGCGGGCCTTGAATACCTTGTACGGGCAAGGAATGGCGCATCTTTACTCCTACTGCCTACCGCGCGGGGGCAGGCAGCGCTGCTCTGCTGGCCACGTGGCGGGTCCGGAGCTCTCCTATGAGGAGAGGGAGGTCCGGCCCCGCTGGACACGTGGAGCCTTCGGAGCTCTCCCCGCGGAGGGGGGAGGTCCGGCTCAATTGTCCATGTGGCGGGCCCGGAGCTCTCCTCTGAGGAGAGGGAGGTCCGGCCCCGCTGGACACGTGGAGCCTTCGGAGCTCTCCCCGCGGACGGGGGAGGTCCGGCTCAGTTGGCCACGTGGCGGACCCTGAGCTATCCTCTGAGGAGAGGGAGGTCCGGCCCCGCTGGACACATGGCGCCTTCAGAGCTCTCCCTGTGGAGAAGGGCTAGGTCCTTAGGCAGTTTCCCCTGTGCGCGGGGGTACCCCTTATTGAGGGTACCGACAGTTATGGTATGGTCATTGGGATTGGTTTGGGACTGTTTTGAGTCATGACAATGAGTTTGGTTTCGGTTATATGAGTATGAGACGGTTATGAATCATTATGAGTATGATATGAACTTGAGAAAAGTTAATGGCTGGATGAGACTTGATAAATGGTGAATTATGATGGAGGTATATTGCTGTTTTACTTGGATATATATTGGGATTAAACTCACATAGAGATAGTTGCTGTTGTTACCATGTTTATGAAATAAAATTTGCTTGCTGCAATGAGCCTTTTTATTCCATACCTTGTTGTAAGCTACATGTCATACTTTTCCCGCACTTGCTGAGTACGACATGTACTCACCCTTGCATTATTATATAAACATCAGCAACAGGAGAAGAGTACTTCGAGGACCATGTCGAGTACTAGGCGTGTGAACTACCATCAACTTGCCTGTGGTGTTGAAGATGGAGCCGCTGCTGTTTAGTTGTTTCCGCTATCGTTTAGAGACTTCCGCTGCAAGAAGAAGATAGATAATCATGAGTGAGACAATTAGTCAATGTAATAAAGTACTTAAACACTATTTATTCATCGTTATATTCTGAATTCAGTTTGTGGATTACATGTTTATGTGTGGTGAACATCTTGGGCACACATATGCATTAACTTGGTTCTGTTTTCGGAGCCGGGTGTCACAATCCTTGATGAAGCTCACTTGTCTAAATTCTCCATTCATCCGGGCAGCAATAAAATGTACCAAGATTTGAAAAGGAGATTTTGGTGGACACGTATGAAGCGGGAAGTGGCTAAATACGTATCCGAGTGTAATACGTGTAGACGAGTGAAAGCGGATCACATGAGAAAATCAGGGCTGTTACAACCCCTGAAAATTCCAGCATGGAAGTGGGAAGATGTGAGCATGGATTTCATTGTGGGATTAGCTCTGACTTCTAACAAGCATGATTCCATTTGGGTAATTGTTGATCGACTAACCAAGTCGGCTCACTTCATTCCCGTGCATACACATTTCCATGCCAGCAGATATGCGGAGTTGTACATTGCAAGAATTCTATGCTTGCATGGAGTACCCAAGACCATAATCTCAGACCCAGGGGCATTATTTGTGGCTCGTTTTTGGGAGCAGTTGCATGCTGCTTTGGGTACTAAGCTGATTAGAAGCTCCACTTATCATCCTCAGACAGATGGACAAACTGAGATGGTGAACCAAGTATTAGAAGACATGTTGAGAGCGTGTGCCATCCACCACGGGAGAAACTGGGATAATCATCTACTGTTGGAGGAATTCTCGTACAACAATGGCTATCAAGCGAGTATCAATATGGCACCATATGAGGCCCTCTACGGTCGCAAATGCCGCACCCCATTGAACTGGTGCGAGTCCGGTGAAAGGGTCACGTTCGGGGTTGATATAGTGAACAACGCCGAAGAGCGCGTTCGTGTGATTCAAGCCAACTTGAAGGCCACTCAATCCCGGCAGAAAATCTACGCTGATAAGAGGCGTAGGCCGCTGCACTTTGACGTCGGGGAACACGTGTACCTCCGATCAAAGGCGTGCACCGATTCGGCGTGAAGGGGAAACTCGCTCCTAGATTTATTGGACCCTATGCTATCACCGAGAAGTATGGACCAGTGGCGAATGGACTGGAGCTTCTGGCACCTTCGCGGGTGTTCACGAAGTTTTCCATGTTTCACAACTACGAAAATGTCTGAAGTATACGGCTGCTGTTCCCACCAAAGACATTGATGAGTTGCAACCGGATTTGACATATGCTGAATGTTCGGTGGCGATTATTGATGAGAAGGCTCGGACCATGCGTAATGGAACGCTGTGGTTCTACAAGGTATTGTGGAGCAACCACACCGCAGAGGAAGCGACATGGGAGGGCGAGGAATTCCTTTGCTCCAACTACCTGGATTTCATGGCGTCTCATCACGGGTAAGTACCAATTACGTCGTCGTCTCTTCCTTTATAATCTCAGGACGAGATTCTTTTAAGGGGGAAGGGATGTAAAAGCCCAAAGAATGGACTTGCAAAAATGTTCATCGCATCACCACACCACAGCTCATTTGGTGGATTGCTGTAACACCCTCAATTTCATATTCATGCATCGCATATAGAAAAACATTATAAATGAAATAGAAATGGGAAAGAATCATAAAAATGGGAGAAAGATAGTGACGCGGCCCCGTCGACTGAGACAGGCCAATCGCCCGGGAATCGCATTGGGTGGTGCCGTGTTGTGCGGCACCCAACAGCACACATATGAGGAACAATGTATTACATAAAACAATAGCGGAAGCTTGCAAGTTTTTCTTTGTAAATACTTTACATCAAGTAACTACAGCGGAAGTCTATATCAACTCACGTCGAATAACTAAGAGCACTCAAGATGAAGTCCAGCCCGCAGACTCCTCTCGCTAGCAACACGAAGACAACAGCGGCGGCTGGGTTCTCCCTGTGTTAACCGACTCGGAAGTATCCGAGCCTCACCGGACAACCTTCTTTTCAGCATCGATGTTAACCTGCAAAACCACTTATATAGCAAGCGTTAGCACATAGGCTCAGCAAGTCTGATCCGTCTCTCCTAAACAAGAAACTCTACATGCACAACGGTTGCAATTGGGTTAGCTAGATTTGCATAAAGGACTCGCCTAAAGTTGATCCTTAACTTTCAGATTTTAAGCCTCATTGTGCAAACCTTGAGCCGAAAAGCATCGCAACTCCACAATCAAACAAGAAACGCTTTGTCGCGATGCTCCTTGCACAAAGTGAACGTAAAGTTTAATGCGCCCATCTCTAATTAAATCATGGTTGCAATACAAGTAACAGCCCAGCCTTATCAAGTTCAAAGATAACCAATTCAGTTGTTACTACGTCTAGACGCAGTGGGCAAGTATGCTCATATAACCGCGAGCAACGGTGATTCAAATCAGTACACGCCCGGACTACACGACACGTACACCCGTACTCCGAGTTGCCAGCAGCAACCTCGACTGACGTTGTACGCGGCCACCTTTCCCAAGATCTTCCACATTGGACGCAGTCCAACTGCCCTGAGTACGCAAGCTCCCTCAAGGTACATACCCGCAGTGGTATGTTCTTGAGCGAGGTACCTCCTGCTACCCTGACGCCGAAAGCCTAAGGGAGTTGAAAAAGTTCCACTATGGATCTCCCAAGGTACATCGGTTTCCTGGGTCCCATATAGCCAGTATGCGCCCGGTACACAACTCAAACTTGTCCAACAGGGCCAAGCACGGACGGGCCTTAACCGACACAGGCAGGGCTATGCACGCACGGCCTGCAACCTGCTGCATCAAAACCTCCCTGCCCGGTCTTCAATTCTTATGTGTGAACTTTCCTCATCTTTCCTAATTCGGAACCGTTCCAAGTAAACCAGCCCTAAACTCGCGAGTAGCTTCCAACTACTCGACTTCTACCGGACCTTTCCTACTAACATTTAGCATAGCCAGATCCACTTGATGAGGTGATATTCTACCCTTTCTCTCTTAGGTATTTCTGGTCATGCAAGTGGGGTTTTCAATATCATCAATACTTACTGCAATCAATGATGCAAAGCTATGATCTCTACAAATGAAAATGCTTTATAAAACTGTTCAAATGCAAACCGGGGCTTGCCTGTTTTGCAGGTGACTAAGTTTACAATCAGTTAGTGACGATCACTTGTAGCTTGATCACTTGCTTTCCTTCCTTCTTGATCTTCACTTTGAGTCCTTCTCCTTTCTTCACGCATATGCTACACGATATGATCATGCATATGTATTTAATTGAAAAGCTTTTGCTAATAAGATCTAATGACATTTTTAAAACTGGAACTCTGTTCAAGAATTTAAAATGACACTGGTGCTAGTGGTTTGGGTTTGGTTTAAATACTAATGTCAAATGTTAAGTTCCTTTCCCACTTAAGTGTTGATCACCTTAAGAGATTACACATGACAGTGGTGATCCATAGCTCTAATGGAGCTGAGAATTTTCATGTGAGTTCCTTGTCACAAGAAAGTCTTCTGGACCAAATTTTGGCACTTTTCAGTGAGTGGTTTATTCAGAACAATTCTCTAAGTGTTTAATCAAAGATGAATTAGTTCTGAGTTAATACCCATGTTCATGTCACACTCAGTGAACCACAATTTCAATTATAGTTCATAGAGTCTACATGAATTTTCCTAGGATTTTTGGAGCTAAGAATTTCCCAGAACTGAATTTACAAGTTTTGGAAATTCTCTGAAAATGTTTCTGTATTCATTTGAATACAGGAACTTACAATCTGAATTACCCTGATCAATTAAACTCCAAATGAGCTGAAACTTTTACAGGAGTCTGATAACACCCTAAAGAATATGCTGGCAAAACTTGAGGATTTTTGGATAAACCAAACTCCCTCTAAAATTCTTTTGCTGAAAAGTTTTAAATAATTTTCTAGTATTAAATAAAGACTTTCATACAAATTGGGTTGCCTATTTGGATAGAGTTTGTCAATCTGAATCTAACCCAGTTTGAATCACTAAATTTGGAGGTTCCTGGCAAAAGTTATGCTCTTCTAAAGTTTGGGGAAAAATTTGGGATTTGAATAAATTTGGGAAAAGTTTAAACTGACGGTGGGACCACGGGTACACGTGTCTGCTGCTGGGAGCGTGCCACACGGGTCACAGGGTTATTTCCCGCGCTGTTACAATCGATCCCACGCCACAGAGTATCCAGCCCCCTCTCCCGAGTCGCTGACAGGCGGGACCGGCGAGGTCTTCTTCAACCTCGCGCTCCCGTGCGATACCGCCGCCGGGCTCGCCGGAGTAGCTCCGGGATCGGTCGTCCGGCCACCCCTGACGCTGAAATTCGCCGCCAGCCCCTAATTCCACGCGAGGAACATGCTGGTGGGGTTTGCTCGAGCTGGCAGGGCCCCCAAACTAGCCCGCGACGACGCAACGGTTCGGACGAAATCCGGCGACGTCGCCCCGACGCCCTAAGCCTTCTAGGATTTGGATTCCAAACTATAGAGCATCGGCGGACGCTAGGGATCATTGACGTAGAAAGTAAATGGCTCGGAGATGTCTCTAACTTAGGGTTCACCGTGCACCCGATGGTCTCTACCACAACCGCCGTTAGAAAGATCGAAATCACGTCGTGCAGAGCGGGTTTCTAGCTAGGCTCCAAAAGGAAAGTTATTGCTAAGCAAGTCTACGTCCCGTGTGTGCAATTTGAAATGCTCAAAACGAATATAACTCGAGAATTTCACGGATTCATACCCGCGGGTCAGTTTTCACTGGCCGGAGGAGATTTCAGAAATTCGTCGACCAGAGGCGAAGACAGGCTTTGTGCTTCGGGTGGAAGCTGCAGGGAGCTCCTGCGCGTCCCAGGGTGGCCTTGCTTTGTCGTGACAAGCTCTGCAGGAGGCTTTCCACGGGAGCACGTTGTCGCCGTTGTGTGGCGGCCGCCGCGGGAACTTGCCGTTCTCGGTGCAGAGAGCATGAATCCGCTCAGTGATGGCCCGAGGAAGTCGTGGGGACAACGGTGGTGTTGTTTTGCCGCTCGGCTGAGGTTGGCACACGAGCTAGGCGGTGTCCGACCGATCACAGGCACGGCGGCAGCACTCGGTTCGCTTCATGCACGAGGAAAGATCAACAGCGTCGCAGCCTCGGTGATGAGGGGAAAAGGGGGCACGACAGTGTTTAAAGGTGTCCAGCAGCCCTCCAGCGCGACGAATTTCCACCAGGAGGTGGCTGCCGGCTGAGCTTGGTGTCGAGCGGAGGGAAGTCGGATTCAGCCGTTGCTTCGCGTGGGGGGAAATCAAATGAAGACTGTGTACTGAAGATCTTTTGCAATTTCAGTGCTCCCAATGACATGTGGGTCCCACATGTCAGTCCTCCTTATCTCTTCTAAAATATCTCCCCAATCTGAATATTGATGGAATTCAATTGTGGGAATTCAAATCTGGTATGCATTTGGACAATTGGGTAAGTTTCATCCAAATTCAAATGGGTGTTTGAATTATTTGTTATTTAAAGTCCATTTTGTAAAATGGGTTGCAATTCATTTCCATAAATCATGAAACTTTGCACACCCCCTAATTTGGACACAAGGAATTCAAATATGAAATCTGAATTTTATTTTGGCTGCTGCAAATGAGATTTCCAGCACAACAGTTTTGAATTCCATTGTGTTGTTCTCATTTAAATTTTTGTTTGAACAAATTGTTCCAAATTAGATTTTTGTTTTCTCACACATATGGGAACTTCCCATCTTTGTTTTAGACCCCTTTTGGGTTCCAAGTTTTCAAATAAACATTTGAACTTGTGTGAAGAAAACCCTCATGTGTGTTATCACATGTGGAAAAGTTTTAACAAGTCCCTAAATTTCATACATGTGAAACAAACTTTTGCAAACAAGTGTTTCTTTGTATTCATATTTTTGGGACCTTTACATTCCTCCCCCCTTAAAAGGAATCTCGTACCGAGATTCAAAACAAGAACGAGGCGGGAGGTAATTACAAAGTTTATGACAAAAGCTCCGGATAGTTCTTGTGGATGTAATCTTCGGTTTCCCATGTCGCCTCTTCTGGGGTATGATTACTCTACAGGACTTTGTACAATCTCAAAGTCCGGTTTCGGGTGATCCGGGTCTTTTCGTCGATAATCTGAATCGGTTGCTCGACGTAGGTGAGATCCGGCTTCAACCCGTCGATGTCTTCGGTGTGGATGGCAGCGGTAAACTTGAGACACTTCCTCAGCTGGGACACGTGAAATATGTCGTGAATACCGGAAAGGCTTGCTGGTAGTACCAGCCGGTAGGCTACGTTTCTGCACTTCTCCGTTATAGCAAACGGACCGATGAATCAGGGAGCAAGTTTCCCCTTGACACCGAATCGATGAATCCCTTTCATCGGAGACACACGAAGATACACGTGCTCTCCGACTTTGAAATGCAGCGGTCGACGTCTCTGGTCCGCATAGCTCTTTTGACGAGATTGGGCAGCTTTGAGGTTCTCTTGTATTATCCGAACTCTCTCTTCGGCTTCATTGACAAGATCAACCCCGAACGTTACTCGTTCACCGGATTCGCACCAATTCAATGGTGTACGGTACTTCCGGCCGTATAGAGCTTCATATGGTGCCATTTTAATGCTCGTCTGATATCCATTGTTGTACGAGAACTCCGCCAGCGGTAAGTGATCATCCCAGCTCTTACTGTGGTGGATGGCACATGCTCTGAGCATATCTTCCAGTATTTGATTCACCCTTTCAGTTTGCCCATCGGTTTGAGGGTGATACGCAGAGCTTCTAATCAACTTCGTCCCCAAGGATGCGTGTAGCTGTTCCCAGAAACGGGCTACGAACAGCGATCCTCTATCTGACACAATGGTACGAGGAACTCCATGTAAGCACTAGATCCGTGCTATGTACAGCTCTGCATACTGTTTTGCGTTATACCTAGTATGCACAGGGATGAAACGTGCTGACTTGGTTAACCGGTCCACGATTACCCAAAACGAATCATGGTTGTGGGAGGTCATCGGCAACCCGACGATGAAGTCCATACTCAAGTCTTCCCACTTCCATGTCGGTACTTGTAGTGGCTGCAACAGGCCTGACTTCTTCATGTGGTCGGCCTTGACTCTTCGACACGTATCACACTCTGAAACGTATTTTGCAACTTCACGTTTCATATGTGTCCACCAAAACTTCTTCTGGAGATTTTGGTACATTTTATTACTGCCCGGATGAATGGAAAACTTGTACAAATGAGCTTCATCCAAAATTTTCTTCCGTAGTCCCACATCCCGGGGTACTACAATCCGGTCGTTAAACCACAAAGTACCTTCATCGTCCTTCCGGAAGCACTTCATTTCTCCGTTGTCTAATCTTCGCCGTATGTGAGACATACCCTTGTCTTTTCGTTGAGCTTCAATGATCTCCTCTCGGATGGTAGGGATGAGAGCGAGATTATAGAGAGCTCCATACGGGATGACACGGAGGCTTGGTTCGTCATCATCCATTTCAGTGATACTTAGGTGATGGATATGCGCCTTACGACTGAGCGCATCGGCGACCACATTCGCCTTTCCTGGATGATAATGAATCTCAAGTTCATAATCTTTAATGAGCTCTAGCCATCTTCGTTGCCTCATGTTCAATTCTTTCTGAGTGAAGATGTACTTCAAGCTCTTGTGGTCGGTGTAGAGGTGTACAAGATTTCCGAGCAAGTAATGCCTCCACATCTTCAAAGCAAGGACCACGGCAGCTAACTCAAGATCATGAGTTGGATAATGCTGCTCGTGAGTTCTGAGTTGACGAGATCCATAAGCGACCACTCGTCTTTCTTGCATCAGCACGCAGCCAAGACCGATGCCAGATGCATAGCAATAAACGTCGAATGGCTTTGTCGTATCCGGCTGAGCAAGAACTGGGGCTGTTGTGAGATGCTTCACTAAAGTCTTGAAAGCTTGTTCACATGCAGCACCCCACATAAATCTGGTATTCTTCTTTAATAATTCCGTTATCGGTTTAGCGATCTTAGAGAAACCCGGAATGAACCTCCGGTAATAACCCGCTAAACCGAGGAAGCTACAGATTTCATGTACTGACTTTGGTGACTCCCATTTCTGTACTTGGATAATCTTACTCGGATCTACAGCGATTCCCTCCGCTGAAATGATGTGTCCGAGAAAAGGTACTTGATTAATCCAGAATTCACACTTGCTGAATTTTGCATAGAGCTGATGATCTCGCAATCTTTGTAGCACAATATGCAGATGTTCAGCATGTTCTTCCTCTGACTTGGAGTACACCAAGATATCGTCAATGAAGACAACGACAAAATTATCCAACTCCGGCATGAATACTGAATTCATTAGGTACATAAAGTGTGCCGGGGCATTGGTCAAACCAAAGAACATAACGAGATACTCATACAACCCGTATCTCGTTGAGAATGCCGTCTTCGGAATATCTTCTGCCCGGATTTTAATCTGATGATATCCTGACCGAAGATCCATCTTCAAAAATACCTTCGCACCCACTAATTGATCGAAGAGTATATCAATGCGAGGTAGTGGGTACTTGTTCTTGATGGTAACGGCATTCAAAGGACGATAATCAACACAAAGCCGTAGTGTTTCGTCCTTCTTTTTGACAAACAATGCTGAACAACCCCAAGGTGACGAACTTGGTCTTATATAGCCCTTGCTCATTAGGTCATTCAGCTGTGTCTTCAATTCTGCCAGTTCATTGGGTACCATGTTGTACGGCCTTTGTGATATCGGTGTTGTTCCCGGTATAAGTTCAATCTTGAACTCAATGTCTCGTTCGGGCGGCATGCCCGGTAAATCTTCGGGAAACACATCCAGATACTCACGTACCACCGGAATGTCCTCTATCTTAACAGCTTCCGTATGGTTCACTGTTGCAATCTGCTGCCATCTGGCGCCCAGAATTAATATATGAAGACCGTGCTGTGGGGAGTTGAGCTCAACGGTCCTGGAGCTGATGTTAAGAACCGCCTGGTGGTAATTCAACCACGACGTCCCCAAAATGATGTTGATCCTCAGACATTCAAGAATAATGAGGGTCGTAGAGTATATTTTACCCCTCAAACAAAGAGGTGCTCGGGAGACAACCTCGCTTGCGGTACTGCTGCCCCCGGACGAAGATATGAGGTATTGCCTCTTTGTATAAACTGTTTGGAGCTGATGTTGAGCCACAAAAGGTTGGCTAATGAAGTTGTGCGTGGCACCGGAATCAAAGAGAACTAAAACCAGTAGCTGATTCAGAGAAAACATCCCTGCTAAAGCGGCTTCTCCTTCCGGAACATCATCAATCACATTATAGTGAATATTGCCCCTTATCTGCCCTCCTATCTGCAGATTAAGGTACGGGTCGTATTGTTGTAAATATGACGACCTGCGTCCTTGAATTCCCTCCAGACATTGCCTAGCATAATGGCCCATACGCCCACAAGTAAAACACGGATGCCTCTCCGGTTCTTCGTTGACTTGCGGTGGGATGCTAGGTACACATGGCAGCAGCGATGGAGCACAAACCACCGTCTGATGCTGAGGCTGTGGAGGTGGTGCAAGTTGTAGAACTTGACCAGCAATCAATCTCTGAGGAGTTGATCGTACAGGTGGCCTCCATCTTTCACCGGGTGGCGTTTTATACACCAAACGGTACTTCTGAGGCACATAACTTGTGCTGTCCTGCTCGATCTCACTCGTCTTTCTCTTCTCGGCTTGCCACTCAAGTGTCAGCTTCTCTTGAATGAAAGCCGCATCGACCATGTCGGTGTAACTGCCGTTATTGTGTACGGCCAACTTCTCCCATAATATGGCACTCTGGCCATGGAAGAATAGGTCACACCGTGCCTCTTCCTTCGCCACATATTCGGGAGCATATTGGGCCAGAAGATTAAATCTTCTGACATTCTCGAGGGCACTCATGTCCTCTTGCTTCAAGCCCAAAAATTCCTCCCGCTTTGCCTTGACAATACCTAGTGGTATGTAATGGGTACGAAAGGCTTCACAAAATTCACTCCATGCTACTTGATGGTCCTCCGGAATGGTGGCAAGATGTTCAACCCACCAGTTTCCGGCAGCTCCATGGAGTTGTTGAGCGGCAAACTTTGTCTTCTGCATTTCATCACACTCGAATACTCCGAATTTAGACTCCATGACACGAAGCCATTAATCTGCTTCCACAGGTTTGGTGGCTTCAGTAAAAATAGGCGGTTGAGTCACCAAGAAATTCAGATAAGCATCCCGATGGAACGGCTCATTGCGTGTTCTGGAGTACACCTTGCTCTACCAAAGCTTGGAGTAAACGTGTGTGTTCTTGCGTTGCTTCTTGGAGTAGCCTAGTGTTCTCTTGATTAGACTCGACAACTCGAGTCATAAGATCCATCCATCCCGTGGATGGTGGTTCCAACGGTGGAATGGAAGCATCAGCGCCTCGACGAGAACTTCCGGCCCTACTCCTAGAGCGAGTATGAACCATACTGCAAACATGTAGTTGAGAAGAGTTAAACAAGAACTCGGCAGTATGTGAGACTAATGAAAACATGATTATGTCAAAACTTTAGTAAAAGCAGTAACAAAATCCATGTTTACACAACTCCTTAGTAGGCATAGCTATCCAGTCCATCTGTACAGAACAGACATTTATGCACTATCTCCAGATTTTGATCTAGTTAAGAGCATTTTCATAACTCAAGTAGAATACCAAAGTTAAAGTTAACTTCAGTATCTTTACAACGAGTACTCATATGCCCCCAGATCATCTCCGTATTAAAAGTTATGATTTTCCAAAGTTGACAGAATTCCTGGATAAAATTTTGCCAGCACCTCCTTTGTACGTGGCTGATTTTATCACAGTTGTATATGTAAATACAATAAGAACCTGAACAAACTTTAAACTACAAAATTGTGTCACAATTCATAATCTTTCAATGGTGTATCATAGGCTTCTTAAGGGTTTATCTACAGAAAGTTATGGCTTAAAAACAGAAAGGTCTAGAGAGGTTTTGCTGCTGTCCTGGTTCTGGACAGTTTACCTTCCTCTGAACTTTCTACCCATTTAGCTTGTGATTTTGCTCTCGAGCTCTACAAATAAGTTGTACATAACTTGAAAATATTTCCAGAACTGTATCATACACCTTAATTGGGTCAAGCTACTAATAGTTATGCTCTGTTGAAGTCCAGCAAAAATTTCTGCCAAAAACAGAGCACTCTGTTTTTGAAATCTTTGAAGCCTAGTCTTCCTCTCATTTGAATATTAGCTCAAAACAAGAGTTCAGTAGCTAATATTTGTTTGAAACTTCCATTTTTATTTGGAAGTTAGTTCATGAGTCATTTCTTCAAAGGAAAGGGGTTATTATGTTTAGTACGGCATCGATGCACCGTAAGAAGCATGTCGGTACTACGTAGCGTCACCAAAAGAAAATCCTAACCGGATTATACCGGCATAAACGTATCTTAGGTGGCACTAAAATGGTCACTCGCAAATGTGTACTATTCGTACTACGGTTTTGTGGTTAATCCTGCATAAGTCACACTCAATCGTCAGTTCCGGCTGCACACCAAACCCGGTATCCATACAGTTCTTACACCCGTCCGTCATCACTCGCACAGGTCTTCTCAAGCCAAACACGCCTTGAGCTACGTGTTCACGTTACTAACCACGTGACGGGGTTTCCCAAATTGTACCACGGACGCCTGGGACAGACGTTGCTCGAGTACCCCAAACGACATGAGGAGTCGTAGAGGATACTAAAGCGGGTCGGGTTACCTGCCACCCGTTGGGCTCCACCCTTCAGCTTGTGCGCGCTGGTGGACAGCGCTTACGTGCACCCCCCAAGACATAACTCGTCCCGAGATGCACGATTTTCTGACATAACAAATAAGTTAGCTTGCCACCCTCATATTATTCTAATAGTAATCCTTATGTGGGCCTAGTACCGTATTCTCACCGTAACCTAAATTTTGTTGTAATACCTTCCTTATTCCGTGTGCTATTACCAATGCGGCTCTGATACCACGCTGACGCGGCCCCGTCGACTGAGACAGGCCACTCGCCCGGGAATCGCATTGGGTGGTGTCGTGTTGTGCGGCACCCAACAGCACACATATGAGGAATAATGTATTACATAAAACAATAGCGGAAGCTTACAAGTTTTTCTTTGTAAATACTTTACATCAAGTAACTAGCGGAAGTCTATATAAACTCACGTCGAATAACTAAGAGCACTCGAGATGAAGTCCAGCCCGCGGACTCCTCTCGCTAGCAACACGAAGACAACAGCAGCGGCTGGGTTCTCCCTGTGTTAAACGACTCGGAAGTATCCGAGCCTCACCGGACAACCTTCTTTTCAGCATCGATGTTAACCTACAAAACCACTTATATAGCAAGCGTTAGCACATAGGCTCAGCAAGTATGATCCGTCTCTCCTAAACAAGAAACTCTACATGCACGATGGTTGCAATTGGGTTAGCTAGATTTGCATAAAGGACTCGCCTAAAGTTGATCCTTAACTTTCAGATTTTAAGCCTCATTGTGCAAACCTTGAGCCGAAAAGCATCGCAACTCCACAATCAAACAAGAAACGCTTTATTGGGAAGCTCCTTGCACAAAGTGAAAGTAAAGTTGAATGCGCCTATCTCTAATTCAATCATGGTTGCAATACAAGTTACAGCCCAGCCTTATCAAGTTCAAAGATAACCAATTCAGCTGTTACTACGTCAAGACGCAGTGGGCAAGTATGCTCATATAACCGCGAGGGACGGTGATTCGAATCAGTACACGCCCGGACTACACGACACGTACACCCGTACTCCAAGTTGCCGGCAGCAACCTCGACTGACGTTGTACGCGGCCACCTTTCCCAAGATCTTCCACATTGGACGCAGTCCAACTGCCCTGAGTACGCAAGCTCCCTCAAGGTACATACCCGCAGTGGTATGTTCTTGAGCAAGGTACCTCCTGCTACCCTGACGCCGAAAGCCTAAGGCAGTTGGAAAAGTTCCACTATGGATCTCCCAAGGTACATCGGTTTCCTGGGTCCCATATAGCCAGTATGCGCCCGGTACACAACTCAAACTTGTCCAACAGGGCCAAGCACGGACAGGCCTTAACCGACACAGGCAGGGCTATGCACGCACGGCCTGCAACCTGCTGCATCTAAACCTCCCTGCCCGGTCTTCATTTCTTATGTGTGAACTTTCCTCATCTTTCCTAATTCGGACCCGTTCCGAGTAAACCAGCCCTAAACTCGCGAGTAGCTTCCAACTACTCGACTTCTACCGGACCTTTCCTACTAACATTTAGCGTAGCCAGATCCACTCGAGGAGGTGCTATTCTACCCTTTCTCTCTTAGGTATTTCTGGTCATGCAAGTGGGGTTTTCAATATCATCTAGACTTACTGCAATCAATGATGCAAAGCTATGATCTCTACAAATAAAAATGCTTTATAAAACTGTTCAAATGCAAACCGGGGCTTGCCTGTTTTGCAGGTGACTAAGGTTACAATCAGTCAGTGACGATGACTTGTAGCTTGATCACTTGCTTTCCTTCCTTCTTGATCTTCACTTTAAGTCCTTCTCCTTTCTTCACGTATATGCTACACGATATGATCATGCATATGTATTTAATTGAAAAGCTTTTGCTAATAAGATCTAATGACAGTTTTAAAACTGGAACTCTGTTCAGGAATTTAAAATGACACTGGTGCTAGTGGTTTGGGTTGGGTTTAAACACTAATATCAAATGTTAAATGCCTTTCCCAATTAAGTGTTGATCACCTTAAGAGACTACACATGACAGTGGTGATCCAGAGCTCTAATGGAGCTGAGAATTTTCATGTGCGTTCCTTGTCACACGAAAGTCCTCTGGACCAAGTTTTGACACTTTTCAGTGAGTGGTTTATTCAGAACAATTCTCTAAGTGTTTAATCAAAGATGAATTAATTCTGAGTTAATACCCATGTTCATGTCACACTAAGTGAACCACAATTTCAATTATAGTTCATAGAGTCTACATGAATTTTCCTAGGATTTTTGGAGCTAAGAATTTCCCAGAACTGAATTTACAAGTTTTGGAAATTCTCTGAAAATGTTTCTGTATTCATTTGAATACAGGAACTTACAATCTGAATTACCCTGATCAATTAAACTCCAAATGAGCTGAAACTTTTACAGGAGTCTGATAACACCCTAAAGAATATGCTGGCAAAACTTGAGGATTTTTGGATAAACCAAACTCCCTCTAAAATTGTTTTTCCGAAAATCTTTAAAGAATTTTCTAGAATTAAATAAAGACTTTCATACAAATTGGGTTGCCTATTTGGATAGATTTTGTCAATCTGAATCTAACCCAATTTGAATCACTAAATTTGGAGGTTCCTAGTAAAAGTTATGCTCTTCTAAAGTTTGGGGAAAAATCTGGGATTTGAATAAATTCGGGAAAAGTTTAAACTGACGGTTTGACCACGGGTACACGTGCCTGCTTCTGGGAGCGTGCCACACGGGTCACAGGGTTATTTCCCGCGCTGTTACAATCGATCCCGCGCCACAGAGTATCCAGCCCCCTCTCCCGAGTCGCTGACAGGCGGGACCGGCGAGGTCTTCTTCAACCTCGCGCTCCCGCGCGATACCGCCGCCGGGCTCGCCGGAGTAGCTCCGGGATCGGTCGTCCAGCCACCCCTGACGCTGAAACTCGCCACCAGCCCCTAATTCCACGCGAGGAACACGCTGGTGGGGTTTGCTCGAGCTGGCAGGGCCCCCAAACTAGCCCGCGACGGCGCAACGGTTCGGACGAAATCCAGCAGCTCTCCAGCGCGACGAATTTCCACCAGGAGATGGCTGCCGGCTGAGCTTGGTGTCGAGCGGAGGGAAGTCGGCTTCGGCTGTCGCTTCGCGTGGGGGGAAATCAAATGAAGACTGTGTACTGAAGATCTTTTGCAATTTCAGTGCTCCCAATGACATGTGGGTCCCACATGTCAGTCCTCCTTATCTCTTCTAAAATATCTCCCCAATCTGAATATTGATGGAATTCAATTGTGGGAATTCAAATCTGGTATGCATTTGTACAATTGGGTAAGTTTCATCAAAATTCAAATGCGTGTTTGAATTCTTTGTTATTTAAAGTCCATTTTGGAAAATGGGTTGCAATTCATTTCCATAAATCATGAAACTTTGCACACCCCCTAATTTGGACCCAAGGAATTCAAATATGAAATCTGATTTTTATTTTGGCTGCTGCAAATGAGATTTCCAGCACAACAGTTTTGAATTCCATTGTGTTGTTCTCATTTAAATTTTTGTTTGAACAAATTGTTCCAAATCTGATTTTTGTTTTCTCACACATATGGGAACTTCCCATCTTTATTTTAGACCCCTTTTGGGTTCCAAGTTTTCAAATAAACATTTGAACTTGTGTGAAGAAAACCCTCATGTGTTTTATCACATGTGGAAAATGTAAAAGCCCAAGAAAAGGGACTTGCAAAATTTTGCTTCACCTCACTACACCACAGTTTTTATGGTGGGTATCTTAGGAAATATTGTGAAGAGCAAGTAACCTCCATCAAAAGAGTGATTAGAGGGGAAAGTCTTCCTTTTCACAAAGTGGGATTTGGACATAGTAACATGAGAGGTTGAGCTCACCCCTAGAACTTAAAAAGTCTTGGGAAGGTTCTGTCCAAGTTTCATAGAAATCCAACACTTTTTGAGGCACTTTTTGGGTTAATTGAAAAAGAGGCCAATTTGAATGTAAATTCAAATTGCAGCAACTTTCATCACCCAAATTCAAAAGTTAGCTTCATATTCAAAATCAGCACATTTTTCTGAGTTAGCCCACCAATTTTCATCCCTATTGGAGTTCATCTTGTCGGGAGCTAAATTTGCATTAATTCAAAACTGAATTTGAATTTCAGTTTAAACATGGAGCAAATTTAACCCAACAAAGTTTAAATTTGAGAACTCAAATTCAAACCAATACTTGGGGGCTAAGTCTCCCATTCAATTCTCAGTAGCTGAGGATATTTTGGCACAACAGAATTCAGAAAATTGGAAAAACAAAAGAATTAGAGGGGAGGCCCACTGGTCAGTAGACTTAGCACAGAAGTCTCCTCAGCCGACTTCCTCGACCGAGCGCGCTCGCCAGCTGCAGCCAGCGTCGGCGCCCGACCACCTCGGCCGGCCAGCTCCTGCTTCGGCAGAGGAGGTGGCACAGCAGGTGTCGCGCTCTCCACTGGCCTCAGGGGCCTATAAAAGGCCCGAGACCGCCGGCGAGTTGCTGATTTTCACGAGTTCCGCAACCAGCAGCCTAGTCGCCCGAGCTCCGATCGTATGCCACCCCAGCGGTGATCATCTTCCGGCTTTGACCTCCATAGGAAAGTAAAGCACTAGCTCGTCCTCAAGACCACCGCGCAAACCGTTCCAAGGTTCGACCTTTGTGCGCGGAGAATTTCCCAGTTTAGGACGGGTAGCTCCTTTCGGGACCCGATTAGGTTTAGGAGAAATTCGGGAAGCTTAGTGGGTGGGAGGTCGAGCGGAGCTGTGAGAGAGCATCTAGAGGTTCTGGCGACCCTTCTCGATCGAAAACCGGAAGGAAATCACCGCCGGAACCCTCTCACCCTAGGACAGTATGGCGGAGGAGGGGGTCGCCGGTGAGGTCTGGGTTGCCAGCCGTTTAGGGCCCAACAGAGCTCATGCCGAGTTTCCCGAGGTTTCCCTGAGTGTGGCGACGCGATTAGCGCACGAAGGAGATGGTCAGAAGGGCGGGAACACGTTGCCGAGGTAGCACAGAGGCATAGGGCTCGTCGCCGGCGAGCTATGGAGGTTAGCCAGCGGCGACATGGTGTCCAGCGGGTTCAGCACCCGAGATTACGTGGGGGCGGCGAGTCTCGTCGGCTCCGGTGAGCTAGATCGCCGGGAACGCTGACCTCGCCGGAGCTCCGGCGGCCCGGGGCGGCGACGTCGGGAGGTAGACGAAGGGCGCGGCCCCACCTGTCAGCCCCTGTGCTAATCGCGCGCGAGCGCGCGGTTAGTTCAATTTAAAGTGGCGGGCCCCGCTGTCAGCCTCTGGTTTAGCGCGGGAGGGGATTATCTGTAGGAAAATAATTCAGGGATTAGCTCAAGCTTTAGAAATTCATAATTTGGTGTAGGAAGCTCCAAATTCAATGAACCAAATTTTGCTGAACTCAGGATTCTGAGTACTTTCCAGCAATACCAAATTCAGCTCATGAAAGTGAATAGTTTTCTAAAATTAAATCCCTAAAATTTAAACTGTTGGGAATTTTATCGGGAGAACTACTTTATGAAAAATTCTGAAATTTGGCTGAAAGGTTTATTGGAAAATCCCTGAATCCCAGTAAAATTTTCAGATTGATCCAAGTTAATTTATTTACCCTAATGGGGTGATTAAGAGAACTGCCCTGAGAAAATAGCAAAATATACAGAAACATTTTTCATATTTTCTCAAATTTTAATTAGGGCATAACTTTCGGTAGAATTCTTCAAATGACATGAAACCAACTCCATTAGAACCATCTTGAAGTCTAGTTTCCAGAAAGAAATGGTTGGAGCCATGAAAACCCCTGGAATTATTCAGAGGCTCAAATATTGACCAAATAGGCTTTTATTTGTACAAGGTGCAAATGAACTCTGTTTCAAATGAAACTTGGTCAAGACTCTGGTTAGGACCCTGCCAAGCCACAATAAAAATTTCAGAATCAAAGGGGAGGGCTAGCTAGAGTTAGTAGTAAATAAGTATTCAAGTTTACACATTGCATTAAAATTTACATGTAGTATTATATTCGACGTGTAGCCATTGAAGAAGAGACTCCAGAAGTGCTGGACTTCCTTCTTCCGGACGAAGAACTAACCCCTGACCAGCAGCAACAAGGCAAGCCCCGGTTTGCATTAACCTTTTTATAAGTCTTACTTTGTTTACATGTGTCATATGAAGTATGTATGTGCATTAGGTATAGGATGAATGAAACCCCACTTGCATAACCAAAGGTTCCTAAAAGAGTGAGGGTAGTGTCAAGGACCTCGAGTAGACAGGCTACGCTTAATGATTCATAGGACTTCGGTACAAGTCGAGTAGATGGAATCTACTCGCGAGATAGGCATTGGGACACACGGGTTCGGTTGAGTGATGTGAGATCACTTTAGTAATAAAAATGAGACTAGGCAGGGGCTAGGGCGCAGCAAGAGTGAGTCTTGTGTGTGCAGCCCTGCCCGTGTCGATTGAGGACCGATCCGTGTGCGGCCCTGCTGAACAAGTATTGAACATACTGAAGGCATATCGGATATATGGGCCCCGATAAACCGATGTAGCCTAAACCTCCGGGCGTCGAGGCATAGCACACCGATTTATAGGTGTAGGTTGAGGGCAGCAAGGTGGAAATCTGCCAACGGGCAAGGTGGAACCTCCTGCTCGTTTCGGTGCGACCGGTTCGACGTTTGGGCTGTTGGGTGAAAGGTTGTCCCGTACGACATCGAGTGAGCACGCTGTGCAGCTCCACGGGTGGGCGTACGTGACGTGCTCTTTGGGTTTTCCCTGCAGGTGTATATTGAGTCGATTCGCCGTCCCTCGCGGTGACGAGTACCGCTTGTTCACTGTGTCGTAACGTAGACTAAGGGATGAAATATGTTGATTCAATGATGCTGATTGATATAATTGTATTGCTACATTTGTGCCACCAAATACTGCTTACTAAATTTCAGATTTCATGAACTGTTAACTTGTTGCTAAAAGATGAACTAAGGATGAACTTGTAGGCGTGTCGTTTTTCTGAAATGCTACTAACCTATGTCTTGGTATAACTCATGTAGAGTTTCATGCTTAGGTGAGTCGGTTAAGCCTTGCTGAGCCTTCGTGCTCATGGTTGCTGCTTGAGTGTTTTTCAGGTGAGGAGCCACCCACCGACTCGAAGTACGAGTCCACCGGCGAGGGTTACCCTCCGTCGGGGACCACGGCTGAGTGGGAGCCATACACGCCGCGCTGAGCTGAGGAGTGCAGCTAGTGTGGGTTGCCCTAGGGCTGGGCAACCAACTTTTGCTAAATAGGCGGGCGTGAGTTGTATAGTGTAGTCTTCCGCTGTGTAATATAAACAATAGTTGTAACTGAAGTTTGTACCTGTTTGTACAGTTTCAGTTGTTTTTCCCATGTAATATATTATGTTCTTATGACGTGTGCTTTCGGGTGTCGCATCGCGTGGCACCACCCTCTGCGATCCTGGATGAACGGATTCCGGTACGCCACAGCCTGGTATCAGAGCCGCAGTGGGGATAACACAGTACTAAAGGACTGCATTATGGGAAAAACTTAGGTATACGGTGAGGAATCGGTAGTTGCCCAAGTAAGGACTATATTAGCATAGTTACTTAAAGTGGAAAAGACTAACTTATGTGTTATAATTCTGAATTCCAATTATGTAACGACGCACCTACGCTCTGGTAAGTATGGTAAGGAATGCCACCGAAAGCGGGTCAATTTCGGTTAGCTCCCCCTGACGAGGAAAGTGGTTCAGGGATTGGTCTCACAGCTTGGTGTGAGACGTCAATATGAACCTCTTGGACTCTTCATGTCCCTGAGTTCATATGAAATGCTGATCCCTAGCGTGCATTAGGCAAGTAAGTGGAGACCCCATCGCGTGGTCAGTAACGCGAGAGTGTGTTCGTCTGGAAATAGCCCAGGAGGACATACGCAGCGCTTGCCATCGGCGTGCCCTGCAGGGCAGTAGGTGGTATCTGTTGGGTTGATAAAATTCCCAACCGTGACGACCCGTTCATGACATACTCGGGTTCCCCGTCGTGTGGTGTTGAAACACGATCACGTGCCTTGAGACGTGACTTAGCTCAAGGACGGCCGTATGGCAATGATACGGGCGTTTGTATTTACTTTCAAATATGGAACTGCCTGAAATGAATAACCATTGAGTGCACCATTATTGTGTGGTCTTCTGCAGTTACTAACCACGTATGTATCCGTGTAGAAAACGTGTGTGAGAGACCGTTTAGTGCCACACTTGAGACGTATATACCGGTATGATCCGGTTAGGATTTTCTTTTGTGAGGGACGTAGTACCGAGATATTGTAGGCATATGCATGAAAATATTTAGAACAAGGAACTAAAATCATTAGGTTCAACAATTTTTGACCCTGGTTGGGTATAAAAATGGGATAGTGAAGCAGGATAGCCAAATGGATGAAAAACAGAGTGCTCTGTTTTGGACAGCAAGTTTGCTGATCTTCAACAGGGCATAACTCACGGGTCCTTTAGCCCAAAGAGGTGTGCTATATAGTTCTGGAAAGGTATTGAAGTACTCTACAACTTTGTTGTAGACTTCGAGAGCTGAAACTCACCTTAAGATGGCTTAAATCACAGAGGAATGTAAACTGTCCAGAACCAGGACAGAGTAAAACATTCTCTGAACTGATCTGTTTTTCAAACATAACTCCCAGTAGAAAAATCTAAAATTGTCATATAATACATCCTTAGAAAGAGTAAAAGATGTGTGACATCTTTGCAATTCAAAGTTCCTGAAATTTCAGCACAGAATTTAGTGGAAATCAGGGTTGAAAACAACCACTTCCAAGGGAGGTGCTGTTAAAATTCTTCCTGAAATTCTGCTAACTTTGAATTAGCATAACTTTTTAACCAAAGCTGATCTGGGGGCAAATGAATACTTGTTGGAAAGATACTGAAGTTAACTGGAACTTTTGTATTCAACTTGAGTCATGAAAATGCCCCGAACCAGGTCAAAACTTGGAATAGGTAGAAACTGGTCATTCTGACAGAAGAATGACCGTTGAACTCACTGGAGAGGGTGTTGTACCCTAAGGGGGTATACGTAATGACCAAGCGATAGTAATGTCTCGTAGTGACCAAACCCAGTTATGGTGAGCTTCCAAAGAGGGGGTTCATCAAGTTGGATTAAACTAACTTGTGTTTGGTCTGGTAATGGTGTAGCTTGTGCAAAGTTATTACATTATCTACTTACGAGATATTTCGCATGTTTTGTTGTCATAATGTTTTTACGCCCAGTTCTATTGGACTGCATGCAAGTGTTGCGGGACTGATGTTATTGTCATATGGTTGCAGATGGTTCGCACTAGGACCACGCACGAGGTAGGTGGCTCTAGCCAAGGGGGAGGCGATGACTCCCAGCCACCGGCCTACGACAGCACCCCGCAGCAGCAGCCACCACCGCCGCCTCCGCTTACTCTAGCGGATGTGATAGCGGCACTGGTGGGAGGTCGTGAGGAGCAGACCGACCTGCTCCGCACGATCGTGCAGAATACGTCCCAGGCGGGGGGACGTCAAGAGCGAGGGCCTCGTGAGCCCCGCGAAGTGTCGTACTCGGATTTCATGAGTACGCACCCTCCAGTGTTCACCGAAGCTGAAGAACCACTGGAGGCTGACAACTGGCTGCGGACCATCGAGTCCAAGTTCGGACTGCTCCAGTGTACGGAGCGGCAGAAGACACTGTTCGCAGCACAGCAGCTCCACGGTGCCGCTGGTGCGTGGTGGGCGAATTATGTCACCTCACGTCCGGCTGGCCATGCCGTGGAATGGCAAGAGTTCCGGGAGGCGTTCCGCGCCTATCACATCCCTCCCGGAATAATGAAGAGGAAGTTCCAAGAATTTTTGAAACTGAAGCAGGGCGGGAGGAGTGCCCACGACTACTCCCGTGCCTTCAACCATCTGGCGCAGTATGCGTCAGACTACATCTCCACGGAGGAGAAGAAGAGGGAGCACTTCTATCGGGGGTTACACCCCGAAATGAAGACCCACCTCGTACAGTGGAACCGCGGCACATTCAACGACTTAGTCAATGCCATGATCATGCAAGAGGATGCTCAGCGGGAGTTGGCAGCTGAGCAGCGGAAGCGCAGCGCTCCACCCAGCGGTGGGAGTGGCGCTCCCCAGAAGTACCGTATGGTGTATCGGACACCATCCGGACAGCAGTGGCGTCCACCGGCGCGACCTCAACAGTTCGGGGGACGTTCGTTCCAAGCACCCCCGTTCCATCCGCCGATGCCACCACCAAGACAGCAGCAGCAGCAGACGGTACCCCGGGCGTTTCAACCGCCACAGCGCGCCCCGGGTTTCCGTCCACCGATCAGCGGGGTACCGCCCCGTTTCACCTGCTTCACGTGTGGCCAGGCGGGCCACTTCGCGAAGGACTATCCTCAGGGGCAGCAGAGCAGCGGGCAAGCCCAGCTCCAGGGCGGTGCTCGAGGCCGACCTCCGGTGAAGAAGGTTGGTCAGCGGACTGGAGGCGTCCGCAACCTCGACAATGAGGACGCCCCAGAGGGAGACAACGTGCTGGCGGGTACGTTTACTCTCAACAATCAAGCCATCGTCATATTATTTGATTCCGGTGCAACCCACAGCTTTATAAGTGCATCCTATGTGGCTAAACATCAATTGCAAGTCTTCCCAACCGACTGCACTTATATGATCTGCTCACCGGGAGGGAAGATCTCAGCTAATATGATGATTCCAAAGGCACCTCTGTGCTTAGGTGGGAAACTATATCCCACCACCTTGATAATCCTTATGGGACAAAAGATTGATGCAATCTTAGGGATGTCATGGCTACAATACCATGGCGCTGTCGTAGAGACTCGGACACGGAAGGTTCACTTAAATTCTCCATTCCACCGTCCGCATTCCATGGTGTTAGACACGCCAGTCCGGGAAGTTTTAGCAATTAATAATGCTGAAGTTCTCAAGTTAGAAGACATCCCCGTAGTCCGGGAGTATCCTGATGTGTTCCCGGATGATCTTCCGGGCATGCCACCTGAGCGGGATGTCGAGTTCAAGATTGAACTTGCACCCGGGACTACGCCCATCTCACGGAGACCATACAAGATGGCTCCAAACAAGCTGGCTGAACTGAAAGAACAGCCCAATGATCTATTGAGCAAGGGTTTCATTAGGCCGAGTTCCTCGCCTTGGGGATGCTCGGCGCTATTCGTGAAGAAGAAGGATGAGACCCTGAGGCTGTGTGTGGATTACAGGCCGCTCAACGCCGTCACCATCAAGAATAAGTACCCACTGCCCCGAATTGACATCTTGTTTGATCAACTTGTGGGGGCAAGTGTATTCTCAAAGATGGACCTTCGCTCTGGATATCACCAGATCAAGATCCGGGCGGAGGATATCCCGAATACGGCGTTCTCGATGAGATACGGCTTATATGAATATCTCGCCATGTCATTTGGTCTCACAAATGCTCCAGCCCATTTCATGTATCTCATGAACTCGGTGTTCATGCCGGAGCTGGACAAGTTCGTGGTAGTGTTCATCGATGATATCTTGGTTTACTCCAAGACGGAAGCCGAACATGTCGAACACTTGCGGATCGTTCTTCAACGATTGCGAGACCATAAACTCTACGCCAAGTTCAGTAAATGCGAATTTTGGATCAGCCAAGTGCCATTCTTGGGACATATCATTTCAGCTGAAGGCATTGCGGTTGACCCAAGCAAAATAGAGCAAGTGCTGAAATGGAAAGCTCCCACTTCAGTTCATGAAGTCAGAAGTTTCCTCGGGTTAGCGGGATACTACCGGAGATTCATTCCAAGCTTCTCCAAGCTCGCTAAGCCGATGACAGAGTTGCTGAAGAAAGAGACGAAGTATGTTTGGAACACGGCGTGTGAAGGAGCCTTCCAAGCATTAGTGAAGCATCTCACAACAGCCCCGGTCTTAGCTCAGCCGGATACAACAAAGCCCTTCGACGTGTATTGTGACGCGTCCGGTATTGGGCTTGGCTGCGTGTTGATGCAGGAAGGACGTGTGGTCGCTTATGGCTCACGCCAACTTCGGAACCATGAGCAGCATTATCCCACTCATGACCTTGAACTTTCTGCCGTAGTGTTGGCGCTGAAAATGTGGAGGCACTATCTCCTGGGGAACTTGGTGCATCTCTACACCGACCACAAGAGCTTGAAATACATTTTCACCCAGAAGGAGCTGAACATGAGGCAGAGGAGGTGGTTAGAACTGATAAAGATTATGAGATTGAGATCCATTACCACCCCGGCAAGGCGAATGTGGTTGCCGACGCGCTGAGTCGGAAATCACATGTCCATCACCTCACCATTACACCGGGGGAGGAGGAAGAGCCAAGTTTATACTTGGTACCTTATGGATCTCTGTACAACCTTGGCCTCATCCCTACTATTAGGGAGGACATCATTGCAGCTCAGAAGACGGATAGAGGCATGGCACATCTCCGGAGACGGATAGACAATGGAGAGATTAAATGTTTCCGGAAGGATGATGAGGGGACGCTATGGTTCAACGACCGCATAGTCGTACCCTGGGACATGGAACTAAGGAAGAAAATCCTCGACGAAGCCCACTTGTCTAAATACTCCATTCATCCAGGCAGCAACAAAATGTACCAAGATTTGAAAAAGAAATTTTGGTGGACAAGGATGAAGCGGGAGGTAGCGAAGTACGTATCCGAATGTGATACGTGCCGACGAGTGAAGGCTGATCACATGAAGAAATCAGGGCTGTTGCAACCCCTGAAGATCCCGGCATGGAAATGGGAAGATGTGAGCATGGATTTCATTGTGGGATTACCCCTAACAGCGAACAAGCATGATTCCATATGGGTAATCATTGATCGGTTAACCAAGACGGCTCACTTCATTCCGGTAAATACATGTTACAGTGCCGGCAAATATGCGGAGCTATACATAGCGAAGATTCTATGCCTCTACGGGGTACCCAAGACCATTGTCTCAGATCGAGGTGCATTGTTTGTATCTCACTTTTGGGAGCAGCTACACGCTGCATTGGGTACTAAGTTGATCAGGAGCTCCGCCTACCACCCTCAGACAGATGGCCAGACAGAGAGGGTGAATCAGGTTCTGGAGGACATGTTGAGAGCATGTGCCATCCACCATGGTAGGAACTGGGATAATCACCTACCATTGGCGGAATTCTCGTACAACAACGGCTATCAGGCGAGTATCAAGATGGCACCCTATGAAGCTCTCTACGGTCGCAAGTGCCGCACCCCATTAAATTGGTGCGAGTCCGGTGAAAGGGTCACATTAGGGGTTGATGTGGTGAACGACGCCGAGGAGCGCGTTCGGACAATTCAAGCCAATTTGAAGGCCGCTCAATCCCGACAAAAGAGCTACGCTGACAAGAGGCGTAGACCGTTGCACCTTGACGTTGGGGAACACGTGTACCTCCGCGTGTCTCCAATGAAGAGTGTGCACCGGTTCGGTGTGAAGGGGAAGCTCGCTCCCCGTTTTATTGGACCCTACGCTATCACCGAGAAGTGTGGACCAGCGGCGTATCGATTGGAACTACCGGCATCTTTCGCTGGTGTCCATGATGTTTTTCATGTTTCGCAACTGCGAAAATGTTTAAAGCATACGGCTGCTGTTCCTACCGAAGACATCGGCGAGCTGAAACCGGATTTAACCTATGAGGAGTATCCGGTGGAAATTCTTGACGAGAAAGCCAGAACCACGCGTAGCAGAACGTTGTGGTTCCACAAGATACTCTGGAGTAACCACACCGCGGAAGAAGCGACGTGGGAGAGCGAGGAGTTCCTTCGCTCAAATTACCCAGAGTTCATGGCATATCAACACGGGTAAGTCCCTATTACATCGCTATCTCTTCTTTTGTAATCTCGGGACGAGATTCTTTTAAGGGGGGAGGGATGTAAAAGCCCAAGAAAAGGGACTTGCAAAATTTTGCTTCACCTCACTACACCACAGTTTTTATGGTGGGTATCTTAGGAAATATTGTGAAGAGCAAGTAACCTCCATCAAAAGAGTGATTAGAGGGGAAAGTCTTCCTTTTCACAAAGTGGGATTTGGACATAGGAACATGAAAGGTTGAGCTCACCCCTAGAACTTAAAAAGTCTTGGGAAGGTTCAGTCCAAGTTTCATAGAAATCCAACACTTTTTGAGGCACTTTTTGGGTTAATTGAAAAAGAGGCCAATTTGAATGTAAATTCAAATTGCAGCAACTTTCATCACCCAAATTCAAAAGTTAGCTTCATATTCAAAATCAGCACATTTTTCTGAGTTAGCCCACCAATTTTCATCCCTATTGGAGTTCATCTTGTCGGGAGCTAAATTTGCATTAATTCAAAACTGAACTTGAATTTCAGTTTAAACATGGAGCAAATTTAACCCAACAAAGTTTAAATTTGAGAACTCAAATTCAAACCAATACTTGGGGGCTAAGTCTCCCATTCAATTCTCAGTAGCTGAGGATATTTTGGCACAACAGAATTCAGAAAATTCGAAAAACAAAAGAATTAGAGGGGAGGCCCACTGGTCAGTAGACTTAGCACAGAAGTCTCCTCAGCCGACTTCCTCGACCGAGCGCGCTCGCCAGCTGCAGCCAGCGTCGGCGCCCGACCACCTCGGCCGGCCAGCTCCTGCTTCGGCAGAGGAGGTGGCACAGCAGGTGTCGCGTATTCCACTGGCCTCAGGGGCCTATAAAAGGCCCTAGACCGCCGGCGAGTTGCTGATTTTCACGAGTTCCGCAACCAGCAGCCTAGTCGCCCGAGCTCCGATCGTATGCCACACCAGCGGTGATCATCTTCCGGCTTTGACCTCCATAGGAAAGTAAAGCGCTAGCTCGTCCTCAAGACCACCGCGCAAACCGTTCCAAGGTTCGACCTTTGTGCGCGGAGAATTTCCCAGTTTAGGACGGGTAGCTCCTTTCGGGACCGGATTAGGTTTAGGAGAAATTCGGGAAGCTTAGTGGGTGGGAGGTCGAGCGGAGCTGTGAGAGAGCATCTAGAGGTTCTGGCGACCCTTCTCGATCGAAAACCGGAAGGAAATCACCGCCGGAACCCTCTCACCCTAGGACAGTATGGCGGAGGAGGGGGTCGCCGGTGAGGTCTGGGTTGCCGGCCGTTTAGGGCCCAACAGAGCTCATGCCGAGTTTCCCGAGGTTTTCCTGAGTGTGGCGACGCGATTAGCGCACGAAGGAGATGGTCAGAAGGGCGGGAACACGTTGCCGAGGTAGCACAGAGGCATAGGGCTCGTCGCCGGCGAGCTATGGAGGTTAGCCGGAGGCGACATGGTGTCCAGCGGGTTCAGCACCCGAGATTACGTGGGGGCGGCGAGTCTCGTCGGCTCCGGTGAGCTAGATCGCCGGGAACGCTGACCTCGCCGGAGCTCCGGCGGCCCGGGGCGGCGACGTCGGGAGGTAGACGAAGGGCGCGGCCCCACCTGTCAGCCCCTGTGCTAATCGCGCGCGAGCGCGCGGTTAGTTCAATTTAAAGGGGCGGGCCCCGCTGTCAGCCTCTGGTTTAGCGCGGGAGGGGATTATCTGTAGGAAAATAATTCAGGGATTAGCTCAAGCTTTAGAAATTCATAATTTGGTGTAGGAAGCTCCAAATTCAATGAACCAAATTTTGCTGAACTCAGGATTCTGAGTACTTTCCAGCAATACCAAATTCAGCTCATGAAAGTGAATAGTTTTCTAGAATTAAATCCCTAAAATTTAAACTGTTGGGAATTTTATCGGGAGAACTACTTTATGAAAAATTCTGAAATTTGGCTGAAAGGTTTATTGGAAAATCCCTGAATCCCAGTAAAATTTTCAGATTGATCCAAGTTAATTTAGTTACCCTAATGGGGTGATTAAGAGAACTGCCCTGAGAAAATAGCAAAATATACAGAAACATTTTTCATATTTTCTCAAATTTTAATTAGGGCATAACTTTCGGTAGAATTCTTCAAATGACATGAAACCAACTCCATTAGAACCATCTTGAAGTCTAGTTTCCAGAAAGTAAGGGTTGGAGCCATGAAAACCCCTGGAATTATTCAGAGGCTCAAATATTGACCAAATAGGCTTTTATTTGTACAAGGTGCAAATGAACTCTGTTTCAAATGAAACTTGGTCAAGACTCTGGTTAGGACCCTGCCAAGCCACAATAAAAATTTCAGAACCAAAGGGGAGGGCTAGCTAGAGTTAGTAGTAAATAAGTATTCAAGTTTACACATTGCATTAAAATTTACATGTAGTATTATATTCGACGTGTAGCCATTGAAGAAGAGACTCCAGAAGTGCTGGACTTCCTTCTTCCGCGAAGAACTAACCCCTGACCAGCAGCAACAAGGCAAGCCCCGGTTTGCATTAACCTTTTTATAAGTCTTACTTTGTTTACATGTGTCATATGAAGTATGTATGTGCATTAGGTATAGGATGAATGAAACCCCACTTGCATAACCAAAGGTTCCTAAAAGAGTGAGGGTAGTGTCAAGGACCTCGAGTAGACAGGCTACGCTTAATGATTCGTAGGACTTCGGTACAAGTCGAGTAGATGGAATCTACTCACGAGATAGGCATTGGGACACACGGGTTCGGTTGAGTGATGTGAGATCACTTTAGTAATAAAAATGAGACTAGGCAGGGGCTAGGGCGCAGCAAGAGTGAGTCTTGTGTGTGCAGCCCTGCCCGTGTCGATTGAGGACCGATCCGTGTGCGGCCCTGCTGAACAAGTATTGAACGTACTGAAGGCATATCGGATATATGGGCCCCGATAAACCGATGTAGCCTAAACCTCCGGGCGTCGAGGCATAGCACACCGATTTATAGGTGTAGGTTGAGGGCAGCAAGGTGGAAATCTGCCAACGGGCATAGAGAGATGCTCCGTGTGGGGAACCTCCTGCTCGTTTCGGTGCGACCGGTTCGACGTTTGGGCTGTTGGGTGAAAGGTTGTCCCGTACGACATCGAGTGAGCACGCTGTGCAGCTCCACGGGTGGGCGTACGTGACGTGCTCTTTGGGTTTTCCCTGCAGGTGTATATCGAGTCGATTCGCCGTCCCTCGCGGTGACGAGTACCGCTTGTTCACTGCGTCGTAACGTAGACTAAGGGATGAAATATGTTGATTCAATGATGCTGATTGATATAATTGTATTGCTACATGTGTGCCACCAAATACTGCTTACTAAATTTCAGATTTCATGAACTGTTAACTTGTTGCTAAAAGATGAACTAAGGATGAACTTGTAGGCGTGTCGTTTTGCTGAAATGCTACTAACCTATGTCTTGGTATACCTCATGTAGAGTTTCATGCTTAGGTGAGTCGGTTAAGCCTTGCTGAGCCTTCGTGCTCATTGTTGCTGCTTGAGTGTTTTTCAGGTGAGGAGCCACCCACCGACTCGGAGTACGAGTCCACCGGCGAGGGTTACCCTCCGTCAGGGACCACGGCTGAGTGGGAGCCATACACGCCGCGCTGAGCTGAGGAGTGCAGCTAGTGTGGGTTGCCCTAGGGCTGGGCAACCAACTTTTGCTAAATAGGCGGGCGTGAGTTGTATAGTGTAGTCTTCCGCTGTGTAATATAAACAATAGTTGTAACTGAAGTTTGTACCTGTTTGTACAGTTTCAGTTGTTTTTCCCATGTAATATATTATGTTCTTATGACGTGTGCTGTCGGGTGTCGCATCGCGTGGCACCACCCTCTGCGATCCTGGATGAGCGGATTCCGGTCCGCCACAGAAAAGTTTTAACAAGTCCCTAAATTTCATACATATGAAACAAACTTTTGCAAACAAGTGTTTCTTTGTATTCATCATTTTGGGACCTTTACAGATAGCTGAAAAGAGCCAATTCCAATTCGCCGAGGAGCGCTGTCGACACTTCCCGCGGTCCGCTGGCCACGTGGCGCCTTCGGAGCTCATCCCTGCGGAGGGGGTGAGCTCCGGCACTGCTGGCCACGTGGCAGGCTCGGAGCTCGCCTCTGAGGAAGGGGCGAGGTTCGACCCTGCTGGACACGTGTTGAGTTCGGAGCTAGTCTCTACGGAGAAGAGAGGCTTAGCCCTGCGGGACACGTGTCGCCTTTGGAGCTAGTCTCTGCGTAGAAGCGAGGCTCAGCCCTGTGGGACACGTGTTGACTTCGGAGCTAGTCTCTGCAGAGAAGCGAGGCCCAGCCTGCGTGTCACGTGTTGCTCTCGGAGCTCGCCTCCGAGAGGTCCGACCCCGCTGGACACGTGTCACCCTCGGAGCTCGCCTCCGAGAGGTCCGGCCCCGCTGGACACGTGTCGTCCTCGGAGCTCACCTCCGAGGAGAAGGGAGGTCCGACACTGCTGGACACGTGTCGTCCTTGGAGCTCACCTCCGAGGAGAAGGGAGGTCCGACACTGCTGGACACGTGTCATCCTCGGAGCTCACCTCCGAGGAGAAGGGAGGTCCGACGCTGTTGGACACATGTCTCCACCGGAGCTCGCCTCTGTGGAGAGGGGAGGCCCCGCCCCGCCAGACACGTGGCGCACGCAGAGCTCTCCTCTGAAAAAAAGGGAGGCCCCGCCCCGCCAGACACATGGCGCACACGGAGCTCGCCTCTGAGGAAAAGGGAGGCCCCGCCTCGCTGGACGCGTGGCAGGTCCGGAGCCTGCTTCTGAGAAGAAGCAAGGACCGGCCCCCGCTGAACACGTGGCGTCTCCGGAGCTCACCACTGCAGAGATGCGAGGTCCTTAGGCGGTTTTTCCTCTTGTGCGCGGGAGTACCCGGTACGGAGGATACCGACACGAATTCCCCCACGATTGCTGCCGCACCAAATCAATTTGAGATAAGTTTGTTAAGATCCAAACCAAATTGAATAGGACTCTTATTTGAACTCCAATCGGAGTAGGACCATTCTTTTCCTCTTATAAATAGAACCTGAAAACCCCCTGGCCGCAACCACTTACCTATTTTCCACATTCCATGTCGACGACTTGGAGGCCCTAGCTTCCAACTCACCGAGTTACACCCCTCGCCGGAGTTCAGCCGCCGGTGAGCACCGCCGACAAGCCATCACACCTCACCGTCGCCTGAAAAGAGCCGACGATCATAAGAGAAGTGAGGTAGGTCTTCATTACCCATCTTACGACATTGTCGCATCCGTTTTCTTTGTTTTCTTTCGGACAGAACCTTTTTCATGTGGACAGATCACATATTGATCAGTTTTTGGCGGTGGAATTGATCTAGATCTTGAGTCAAGATCATCACCACGGCCACACTTGATTCTTACACCCTTGTTCACCATAAAACCCCATGCAAGCCCAGTAAAACATGCAAGAACACGTACAAACTGGTCTAATAAAACAGCATCATAGGATTTGTACCATTGCATCTTGAGTAGAGTTTGTGCATGATGTTTGATTGCTGTAAATCTTGTATGTGTGTCGTCGTGATGTAACACCCTAAATTTCATATTCATGCATTGCATATAGAAAAAACATTATAAAAGAAATAGAAATGGGAAAGAATCATAAAAATGGGAGAAAGATAGCTGAAAAGAGCCAATTCCAATTCGCCGAGGAGCGCCGTCGATACTTCCCGCGGCCTGCTAGCCACGTGGCGCCTTTGGAGCTCATCCCTGCGGAAGGTGTGAGGTCCGACCCTGCTAGCTACGTGGCACGCTTGGAGCTCACCTCCGAGAGGTCCGGCCCGCTGGGCACGTGTCACCCTCGGAGCACGCCTCTGAGAGGTCCTAGCCTGCTGGACACGTGTCACCCTCGGAGCTCACCTCCGAGAGGTCCGGCCCCCGCTGGACACGTGTCATCCTCGGAGCTCATCTCTGAGGAGAAGGAAGGTCCGACGCTGCTGGACATGTGTCGTCCTCGGAGCTCACCTCCGAGGAGAAGGGAGGTCCGACACTCCTGGACACGTGGCACTCTCGGAGCCCACCTCTGAGGAGAGGGGAGGTCCGGCACTGACACATGACGCCCCCAGAGCTTTCCTTTGAGGGAGAGGGAGGTCCCGCCCGCGAGACACATGGTGCACGCGGAGCTCGCCTCTGAGGAGAAGGGAGGTCCTGCCCTCCAGACACGTGGCGCACCTGGAGCCCGCCCCTGAGGAAAAGGAAGGATCGGCCCCCGCTGGACATGTGGTGCCTCCGGAGCTCACCCAGCGGAGGTGACGAGATCCTTAAGCGGTTTTTCTCCTGTGCGTGCGGGAATACCTGGTACTGAGGAAACCGACACGATTTCCATGATTTCTACCGCACCAAATCAATTGGAGATAAGTTGTTAAGATCCAAAACAAATTGAATAGGACTCTTATTTAAAATCCAATCAGAGTAGGACTCTTCTTTCACCCCTTATAAATAGAACCCAAAACCCCCTGGCCGCAACCACATACTCTTATTTTTCACCTCCCGAGTCGACGACTTGGAGGCCGTAGGCCCTAACTCGCCGGGTTAACCCCCTTCGCCGGAGTTCAGTCGCCGGTGAGCACCACCGACGAGCCATCACACCTAGCCGTCGCCGGAAAAGAGCCGAAGATCATAAGAGAAGTGAGGTAGGTCTTCGTTACCATCTTACGACATCATCGCGGTTTCTACACATCTGTTTTCTTCGAACAGAAGGTTTTTCGTGTGGACAGATCACGTGTTGATCGGTTTTTGACGGTGGAATTGATCTAGATCTTGAGTCAAGATCATCACCACGTCCACACTTGATCCTTACACCCTTGTTCACATAAAACCCCATGCAAGCCCAGTAACACATGCAAGAACACGTGCAAACTGGTCTAATAAAACAGCATCATAGGATTTGCACCATTGCATCTTGAGTAAAGTTTGTGCATGATGTTTGATTGCTATAATTTTGTATGTGCATGGTCGCAAGTAGAACGACAAGCTCAGGAAGCCCTGTACGAAGAACTACAGCACCGAGACTTGAAGACACATGAGCAACAAAAGCCACAGGAACAAGGCAAGTGCCCCTTGACCATATTGATCCCATGCTTCGAAAACTGTTTTGGTTGCGAAAACATGTATGCTTGAGTTAACTTGATGGGAAACCCTTTTATAGGAGTTTACTAGTTTTGTTAACCATCCTTGTCGCTGGGAAAGTTAATGAGTCGGGTATGGTCATTTTTCCTTTTTGCTTCGCTAATCTACGGGTTATGGGAAGCGAGATAGAACGTGTCTAGCTACTGCACTCATATGAATAATGATAATAAGAACTTGATGATAATAATAAGCATAGAATCGGGAGATATCTAGGCAATCTTGGTTCGTGGATGTGGTAGAATGAGATGGTGGTTTACTTGCCGTAGATCTAAGGACCGGTTCATGCCAGCACATGCGAGGAAAACAGTGCCACCACAAGGCCAAATATGGGTGCGGCTTAGCTGACTAATTAGGTAAGTTGCTAGATTGTTATGGACTGTGGAAGGTGCGGGGAATGGGAGTCGAGAGAGGACTGCCCTGGGAACTGCATGGCACAAGGAGGGGCCCGTAGGTGGGAGAATGGTGATTCGAGCCTGCTGGTGAAACTTTAGTGAGTCCATACATCTAGTAGCCCCTTTGTAAAGGCTATTTTGTGATCTCTTGACCATACACCGACTGTTGTGTACTGGTATAGTGGTGCCACCTCTTAAGGGTGTAAAACTATCATGATAGCCGTGCTTACGGTCACAAGCGCCTGGCCAACTCACATGATTAGAGGGAAATTTGGGATGGAAACTTGGGATGGTTATTTGGTTATGGTTATGGTATGGTTATCGGGATTGGTTTCGGGACTGTTGAGTCATGACAATGAGTTTGGTTTTTGGTTTTAAGATTATGAGATGGATATGAACATGAGATGGTTATTATGAGAATGAGATAAAGTTGAGAAAGATTAATGGTTAGTTGAGACACGAAAAGTGGTGAATCATGAAGGAGGTATGGTTCTGTTTTACTTAAATATATGTTGGGATTAAATTCACTTAAAAATAGTTGCTGTTTTTATCATGTTTGTGAAATAAAATTTGCTTTATATAATGAGCCTTTTTATTCCCTACCTTGCTGTAAGATACATGTCATACTTTTCCCGCACTTGCTGAGTACGACATGTACTCACCCTTGCATTATCATACAAACATCAGCAACAGGAGAAGATTACTTCGAAGATCATGTGGAGTACTAGGCGTGCGAACTACCGTCAACTTGCCTGTGGAGTTGGAGATGGAGCCGCTGCTGTTTTGTTGCTTCCGCTATCGTTTAGAGACTTCCGCTGCTAGAATAAGTTAGTTACTTCCGCTGCAAGAGTAAGCTAGATATTCATGTAATAAAGTACTTAAACACTATTTATTCGTGGTTATATTCCGAATTCAGTTTGTGGATTACATGTATATGTGTGATGAACATCCTGGGCACACATATGCATTAGCTGGGTTCTGTTTTCACGGGACCGAGCATCACAGATTGGTATCAGAGCCACGTGGACCGTAATACGCAAGCCTAGGTAGAATGCACAGATTGGCATCAGAACCACGTTGACCGTAGGACGCAAGCCTAGGTAGAATGGACACTCTAAAACACATAGGACACTCCTCTAAAACTTCTATTTTCAGAAATTGCTTGCTGCTGCACTTCCTTGTCAATTCAGCCACTGCAAAGTGTTATTTTCAGCCCCTCTTTTTTCTTCTTTTGGACAGCCACACCTTTGATTCCTTGCTCCATAACTTCTGATTCCCATTCAATAAGCCGTGATAGGAACGTTTAAATCGTAGTACCATAAATAGGAGTGGTGTGTTGAATTTTTGTGATGATTGCTTGTGTTTATGTGCTTAGTGTGAGTTGTGACACGCTTTGGTGAAGGTCCACATCCACACATAGTAGAGAGATGTGAGGTGTTTCAGCACTTGTTCACATCCTCATTAATAAAAGAAGTTATTTAGTTCATACCCCTTGATGCATATAGTTAGGGGGATAAACCTAAACTTCCACTCTATTCAACTCTCTCTCATAGATGGTGAGGGAAAACGCCAGCTGACAAAGGAGGAACGTTCGTGGCAATCAGGAACCACAAGAGGATGGCCACGTTGAAGTTCTTGAGAATGTTAACCCCGGGGCTGGTGCAGACAACCTTGAACGGTTGATGGCTATGCAGAACCAGCTCATGCAAACTATGATCCAAAAACTTTGGATCAGCTGCAAGCCAACAACAACAACAATCCTAACCTCGTTCCTGCACCACCACCGCCACCACCGCCGGCTCACAACAGATTGGGAGAGTTAATGAGGACTCAACTGCCTACTTTTGAACAAGCTAACGATCCCATGGAGGCCGACGATTGGTTGAAATCCATGGAAAAGAAGCTTTCTATAGTTCAGTGCTATGATCGATAGAAAGTTCTCTTCGCATCGCACTAACTTATGGGAGCAGCCGCTGACTGGTGGGACGCTCTTTGCAGTGCTCGTGACAACCAGGAGACTATCACTTGGGCTGAGTTCAAAGAGAGTTTACGCTCTCATTACGTCCCTGCTGGAGTCATGATGCTTAAAAGGCAAGAGTTCGAAGGTATCCACCAAGGAAATAAGAGCATGAATGAGTATCTCAACAAGTTCATGCAGCTTTCAAGGTATGCTCCAGAAGACGTCAACTCAGATCAAAGGAAGCAATACTTGTTCATGAGAGGGTTGAACAATGAGATCCAAGTTCAGCTGCTCAACAACGATTATGCCAACATCCAGAAACTTGTTGACAAAGCTATAGTGGTTGAGAGCAAGATCCGTGAGATCGAGCAAGAGGGCAAGAGGAAGATGCCATACCAGCCACAAGAAAGCAATGTACGTCCCCGTTTCATGCCCTCAGCGGCACCGCAGTATGGCTCGTCCGCTTCTACTTTTCACCCTAATCAACCACCACAGCAACGTCCTGTTATGCAAACACCTCGTGTGCCTTTGCCTTCTGCGCCCCGTCCCAAAACGGGCGCCTATGCTCAAAACCACCTTCGCTCCAACGTTCCTGCTGTCTTGGGCAACAAGGCATGTTTTTCATGCGGAGAGATGGGACACTTTGCAAGTCAGTGCCTGAGGAAGGGCATTGGACAGCCAAGAAACGCGCCCAAGCAGAATCCACGGCCAAACGGAGGAGCTAATCAAGGCAATCGTGGGCAGCAGAACTTCACTTGTTGTAACGTGAATCATGTCTCCGCTGAGGAAGCGCAACAGGCTGAGAGCGTCGTGATTGGTATGTTCCTTGCTAACTCCAACCCAGCCACTGTTTTATTTGATTCCAGAGCATCGCATTCATTCATATCATCCAAGTATGTTGCCAAGTATAATCTGCCCATATTACACATGAAATATACTATGTTGGTTAATTCTCCCGGTGGAGAGATGAGAACTAATATAGTATGTCCAAAAGTAAACCTTAAAATAAGGGGGGTAGACTTCCTTGCCAACCTTATTGTCTTGGATTCTCAAGTGCTTGATATAATACTTTGAATGGATTGGTTAAGCTAGCACAACGGAGTGATCCAATGTGCTGAGAGGAGCGTGCAGTTGACAAATGAGCACGGTACTCGTATTGAGTTCAAGTCAGCCCAACCAGCACCCGAGAAGGCAGCGTTGAACCACGTCGAAGAAGCAACATTTGAAAGCATTCCTGTGGTTCAAGAATATTCGGACGTGTTCCCGGAAGAACTTCCAGGTATGCCACCTTACCGGGACATTGAGTTTGCCATTGATTTAGTACCTGGAACTGCACCCGTAGCAAAGAGGCCATATAGGATGCCCGTTAATGAACTAGTGGAACTTAAGAAGCAAATTCATAGAAGCTAGAAAAGGGTTTTATTCGACCAAGCTCGTCACTGTGGGGAGCCCCCGTGCTCTTCGTAGACAAGAAGGATGGGACCCAAAGGATATGTGTGGATTATAGGTCTCTCAATGAGGTAACAATCAAGAATAAATACCCGCTGCCCCGTATAGAGGACCTATTCGACCAAATGAAAGGTGCCCTAGTTTTCTCCAAGATTGATCTTTGGTCGGGATACTTCCAGCTGAAGATTATACCCTCCGACATACCCAAGACTGCCTTTCGAACACGGTATGGTTCGTATGAATATACCGTTATGTCTTTTGGGTTGATGAATGCACCCGCATATTTCATTTACCTCATGAATAAGGTCTTCATGGAGTACTTGGACAAGTTCGTCGTGGTTTTCATCGATGATATCATGGTGTATTCAAAAAGCGAGGAAGAACATGAAGAACACTTGAGATTGACATTGCAGAAGCTGCGAGAGCATCAATTGTATGCCAAGCACAGCAAGTGTCAATTTTGGCTAAAGGAGATATCATTCCTAGGCCACATCATCTCCCAGGAAGGAGTATCGGTTGATCCATAAAAGTGGGAGATGTTCTGAAGTGGAACCAACCGCAGAACGTGAGGGATATTCGGAGTTTCCTTGGGATGGCTGGATACTATCGCCGGTTCATCAAGGATTTCTCCAAAATAGCAAAGCCTATGACTGAATTGCTAATGAATGGAAAAGCATTTCAGTGGACACTAGCGTGTCAAGAAAGCATTGAGGAGCTCAAGAAAAGGCTAACCACAGCGCCGGTTCTGGTATTGCCGGATGTGAGCAAGAGTTTCGACATATATTGTGATGCATCAAGACAAGGGCTTGGATGTGTGCTCATGCAAGAAGGACAAGTGGTAGCCTAAGCGTCGAGACAACTAAAGAAACACGAGCTGAATTACCCCACACATGATTTGGAACTCGCAGCCGTGGTACATGCCTTGAAGATTTGGAGGCATTATATCCTTGGCCACCGATGTGAGATCTATACGGATCATAAAAGCCTCAAGTATATATTCACGCAAATGGATCTGAATTTGAGGCAACGTCGATGGTTGGAACTCATCAAGGATTATGATGTTGGAATCAACTATCACCCCAGAAAGGCCAATGTAGTAGCTGATGCACTGAGCCGAAAGGGAGCATGTCACCAACTCACGGTTCGGGAGCTACCGCCCGAGCTACGCAAAGAGTTCGAACGGTTACATCTCGGGTTCTTGAACGAGATGGAAGTGATATAACTCAACTCCTTGCTGGAACAAGAGATACGAGATGGCCAAGCAATGGATGAGGAAATCAAGGAAATTAAGGAAAGAATCCGACAAGGAATAGAAAAGGACTTCAAGGAAGACGAGAAGGGTACGCTTTGGCTAGGGAAAAGGATTTGTGTGCCTAACGTGAAGCACATCCGCGACACGATATTAAAGGAGGCACATGACTCACCTTATTCCATACATCCCGGCAGTACAAAGATGTACAAGGACCTGAAAACTTGCTATTGGTGGGATGGTATGAAAAGGGACATAGCTGAGTATGTTGCCTTATGCGACACGTGCCAACGGGTGAAGGCCGAACATCAAAGACCCGCTGGACTGTTGCAACCCTTGAAAGTACCCGAGTGGAAGTGGGAAGACATCAGTATGGATTTCATCGTCGGATTACCACGTACTTGGTCGGGTTACGACTCCATCTGGGTTATTGTGGACCGATTGACGAAAACAGCCCATTTTCTTCCTGTTAGAACCACGTACCGCATCCAGAACTAGCCGAGCTGTACATGGAGCAAATCGTTTGCCGTCATGGAGTTCCGAAGAGGATAGTTTAAGATCGGGGTACCCAATTTACCTCTAGGTTCTGGAATAAGCTGCATGGAGCTATGGGTACACGACTGGACTTCAGCTCCGCTTATCACCCGCAAACTGACGGGCAAAATGAGAGGACAAATCAAATTTTAGAAGACATGTTGAGAGCCTGCACCTTGAAACATGGGCGTAGCTGGGATAGGAGTTTGCCGTATGCTGAGTTCTCATACAATAACAGCGATCAAGCCAGCTTGAAGATGTCACCTTTCGAAGAATTGTATATTAGACGGTGTAGAACGCCGCTGTTCTGGAATGAGACCGGAGAGAACCAAGTGTTTGGACCCGAAGTGCTGCAAGATGCCAAGAAGCAAGTCCAAACAATACGGGAGAACTTGAAGGCTGCTCAGTCACGACAAAAAGGTTATGCGGACAATAGGCGAAGAAAGTTGACCTTCGAAGTAGGAGACTTCGTGTATCGCCTATCCATGGCCAACGACGTTTCAAACATCAAAGGTAAGTTAGCACCTCGTTACATCGGGCCATTTAAGATTTTGGGCAAGCGAGGAGCGGTAGCTTATCAACTAGAGCTCCCAACGCACCTCTCTGACGTGCATGACGTGTTTCACGTATCCCAGCTCAAGAAGTGCTTGAGAGTACCAGAAGAACAAGTACCAATGGATGAGCTCGAGCTTCAAGAGGATCTGACCTACGTAGAGCACCCTGTCCAAATGTTGGACGCGAAGGAAAGTGTCACGAGGAACAAAGTGATCTGTTGGTGCAAGGTACAGTGGAGCCATCACATGGAAGCTGAAGCTACATGGGAGCGTGAGGAAGACCTCAAGACAGAATTCCCTCACCTATTCTCTACTCTATCGAATCTCGAGGGCGAGATTCAGTTTAAGGGGGGTAGGTTTGTAACACCCTCAATTTCATATTCATGCATTGCATATAGAAAAACATTATAAAAGAAATAGAAATGGGAGAAACATAGCTGAAAAGAGCCAATTCCAACTCGCCGAGGAGCGCTGTCGACACTTCCCGCGGTCCGCTGGCCACGTGGCGCCTTCGGAGCTCATCCCTGCGGAGGGGGTGAGGTCCGGCACTGATGGCCACGTGGCAGGCTCGGAGCTCGCCTCTGAGGAAGGGGCGAGGTCCGACCCTGCTGGACACGTGTTGATTTCGGAGCTAGTCTCTACGAAGAAGCGAGGCTCAGCCCCACGGGACACGTGTCGCCTTCGGAGCTAGTCTCTGTGGAGAAGCGAGGCTCAGCTCCGCGGGACACGTGTTGACTTCAGAGCTAGTCTCTGCAGAGAAGCGAGGCCCAGCCCACGGGACACGTGTCGCTCTCGGAGCTCGCCTCCGAGAGGTCCAACCCTGCTGGACACGTGTCACCCTCGGAGCTCGCCTCCGAGAGGTCCCGCCCCACTGGACACGTGTCGTCCTCGGAGGTTACCTCCGAGGAGAAGGGAGGTCTGACACTGCGGGACACGTGTCGTCCTCGGATCTCACTTCTGAGGAGATGGGAGGTCTGACACTGCTGGACACGTGTTGTCCTCGAAGCTCACCTCCGAGGAGAAGGGAGATCCAACGCTGTTGGACACGTGTCTCCACCGGAGCTCGCCTCTGTGGAGAGGGGAGGCCCCGCCCTGCCAGACACGTGGCGCACGCAGAGCTCCCATCTGAGGAAAGGGAGGCCCCGCCCGCCAAACACGTGGCGCACGCAAAGCTCGCCTCTGAGGAAGAGGGAGGCCCCGCCTCGCTGGACGTGTGGCAGGTCCGAAGCCCGCTTCTGAGGAGAAGCAAGGACCGGCCCTCACTGAACATGTGGCATCTCTGGAGCTCACCACTGCGGAGATACGAGGTCCTTAGACCGTTTTTCCTCTTGTGCATGGGAGTACCGGGTACGGAGGATACCGACATGAATTCCCCCATGATTGCTGCCGCACCAAATCAATTGGAGATAAGTTAGTTAAGATCCAAACCAAATTGAATAGTACTCTTTTTTGAACTCCAATCGGAGTAGGACTCTTCTTTTACTTTTATAAATAGAACCTGAAAACCCCTGGCCGCAACCACGTACCTATTTTCCACCTTCCGAGTCGACGACTTGGAGGCCCTAGCTTCCAACTCGCCGAGTTACACCCCTTGCCGGAGTTCAGCCGCCGATGAGCACTGCTGACGAGCCATCACACCTCGCCGTCGCCGGAAAAGAGGTGACGATCATAAGAGAAGTGAGGTAGGTCTTCGTTACCCATCTTACGACATCGTCGCATCCGTTTTCTTTGTTTCCTTTGGACAGAACCTTTTTCGTGTGGACAGATCACATATTGATCGGTTTTTGACGGTGGAATTGATCTAGATCTTGAGTCAAGATCATAACCACGTCCACACTTGATCCCTACACCCTTGTTCACCATAAAACACCATGCAAGCACAGTAAAACATGCAAGAACACGTACAAACTGGTCTAATAAAGCAGCATCATAGGATTTGCACCATTGCATCTTGAGTAGAGTTTGTGCATGGTGTTTGATTGCTGTAAATCTTGTATGTGCATGGTCGTGAGTAGAAGGAAAAGCTCAGGAAGCCATCTATGAAGAACTACAGCATCGATACTTCGAGACACGTGAGCAACAAGAGCCACAGGAGCAAGGCAAGTGCCCCTTGACGATATTGATGCCATGTTTTGAAAACTGTTTTGTTTGTGAAAATGTGTATGCTTGAGTCAACTTGATGGAAAACCCTTTTATAGGAGTTTACTAGTTTTGTTAACCACCCTTGTCGCCGGGGAAGTTGATAAAGTCGGCTATGGTCGTTTTTGCTTTTCCTTCGCTTAACTTACGGGTTATGGGAAGCCGAGATAGAACATGTCTAGCTACTGCACTCATATGAATAATGATAATGAGAACTTGATGATGATAATGAGCATAGAATCGGGGGAGATCTAGGCAAGCTTGGTTCCTGGATGTGGTAGAATGAGATGGTGGTTTACTTGTCGTAGATCTAAGAACCGGTTCATGCCAGCACATGCCAGGAAAACTGTGCCACCACAAGGCCAAATATGGGTACGGCTTAGCTGACTAAATAGGTAAGTTGCTAGATTGTTATGGACCGTGGAAGGCGCGGGGAATGGGAGTCGAGAGAGGACTGCCCTAGGAACTGCATGGCACAAGAGGGTGCCTGTAGGTGGGAGAATGGTGATTCGAGCCTGCTGGTGAAGCCTTAGTGAGTCCATACGTCTAATAGCCCCTTTGTAAAGGTTATTTTGTGATCTCTTGGCCATACACCGACGGTTGTCTACTGGTATAATGGAGGTTCTGCAGTTGCCGACGGGTGACGAAATCACAAACTTGTGGGTAAAGTGGTGCCACCTCTTCAGAGTGTAAAACTATCATGATAGCCGTGCTTACGGTCACAAGCGCCTGGCCAACTCACATGATTAGAGGGAAATTTGGGATGGAAATTAGGGATGGAAACTTGGGATGGTTATTTGGTTATGGTTATGGTATGGTTATTGGGATTGGTTTCGGGACTGTTGAGTCATGACAATGAGTTTGGTTTTCGGTTATATGATTATGAGATGGATACGAACATGAGATGGTTATTATGAGAATGAGATAAAGTTGAGAAAGATTAATGGTTGGTTGAGACAAGAAAAGTGGTGAATCATGAAGGAGGTATTTTGCTGTTTTACTTAAATATATGTTGGGATTAAATTCACTTAAAGATAGTTGCTGTTTTTATCATGTTTGTGAAATAAAATTTGCTTTCTGCAATGATCCTTTTTATTCCCTACCTTGTTGTAAGCTACATGTCATACTTTTCCCGCACTTGCTGAGTACGACATGTACTCACCCTTGCATTATCATACAAACATCATCAACAGGAGAATAGTACTTCGAAGATCATGTGGAGTACTAGGCATGCGAACTACCGTCAACTTGCCTGTGGAGTTAGAGATGGAACCACTGCTGTTTAGTTGCTTCCTCAATCGTTTAGAGACTTCCGCTGCTAGAATAAGTTAGAGACTTCCGCTGCAAGAATAAGCTAGAGATTCATGTAATAAAGTACTTAAACACTATTTATTCGTGGTTATATTCTGAATTCAGTTTGTGGATTACATGTATATGTGTGATGAACATCCTGGGCACACATATGCATTAGCTGGGTTCCGTTTTCACGGGACCGGGCGTCACAATAGCTCATGAACATTTGAGAAGAGCAAGTAACCATCAAGAGGGTGATTAGAGGGGAAACCCATAACTCCAAAAATTTGGAGTTCATACACATAAACATGAGAGGCTGGGCTCACCCCTAGACTTTAATCATTCTTGGGAAGACTCAGGCCAAGTTTCATTCAAATCCAAGCCTTTTCGAGGCAATTTTGGAGACATTTGAAATGGGCCAATTTGAATACAAATTCAAATTACAGCCACTTTCATCACTTGGATTCCAAATTTGACTTCATATTCAAACTCAGCACATTTTTCTGAGTTAGTCCACAAATTTTCATTCTCATTGGAGTTCATTTGTCGGGAGCTAAATTTGCATTAATTCAAAGCTGAATTTGAATTTCAAATTCAAATGTGCAGCAAATTTAGCCAAACCAATTTCAATTGAGGAAAACAAATTCAAACCATGACTTTGTGGCTAAGCCTCTCATTCAATTGTTAGTAGCTGAGGTCTTTCTAGTGAAAACAAAAATTAAAAAAAAAGAAAAGTAATTAGAGGGGAGGTGGACTCACTGGTCAGAGGCTGAAAGAGTGAAGAACCGACTCTGTTGCCATCGGTCGGCCTCCGGGACTGTTGCCACCTCACCCCGTTGATCGTGCGTGCCAGCGCTCGTCTTGATCAGCTCGTGCTCCTCCCGATCACCACGTACGTGGCACAAACGGACTTCGCCTTCGTCCTCAGCTAGCACCGCTCTGTTCAGCTCCCGCGCTCGCAAAAACAGCAGCGGCGACCACGGATTCGATCCTTCGGCACACACTGGCGCCGATCACTGGTTGCCCACGGTCTATACAGAAAAAAGAGAACCAAGGAGTGCTCTAGCTGCTCCCTGTGCTGCACCGGCGAGTTGCGCTTGGTCACGTGCTGTTTAATCCATCGAATTCAAGAACCGGGAAGAGACCGGTGGAGTTTCGCTTCGGCTCACCGTTGACAGCCCAATCCGGCCATCTTCTCTGTCAACTTGCTACACAAGAAAGGTGTGTGGGGATCCCTAGATGGTGTAGCCGCAAACCATTTGGCAAATGATCCATCGTGTAGCAAGAATTTTAGAAAGTTCCGAACCCTAATGCAACAGACCGAGTCCGGCAAAAACCAAAAGTTTGGTTTATACGTTGAATCAATGGCCGAGCTAGCTTGCAAGTAGCTTCTACACCTCCTAGCGTCCCTCCTTGAGGAAGAACCAGGTACAACCATCTAGAAATGGCCGAGTTATAGCCATTTCCATAGCCGTCGGTGCAAACACAGCTCGAGTCGCCGTCGAGAGTGGATTTGCAAGCACTTTTAGATTCCGAGTCTGCTCACGTTAGATTCATCGCGATCCACTGGTGCTCCACGAGCAAACCGTGACCTTTTTTATGCCTCAGAGAGCGAGAACTACCTCGCCGGAACCCTAGCCCCCGCGGTTGATGTCGCACGGCCATTTCCGGTCACCGCTGGTGAGCCCCGACCCCCGAGGCAAGTTCCACGTGGCGAGATAGGGCTAAGCGGCCAGTTTCAGCGCTGGGGGTGGCCGGGAAGTCACTTCTGGTGAACATCACCGGAGTGCGCCGCCGCCGAACGCTCGGGCGCGCGCAAGGAGGAAGAAGGTGGGTGGTGGGGCCTGCACGCAGGATTTAAACATTATTGTGTGATATCCTGACTCCCGGCATAATAGGATTGATAGAGTACTCATATCATCAAGGTATACCTTCTTTTCCGGAAGCCCACCTGCAAAGGACACCGGGGTTAAGCGTGCTTGGCCCGGAGGAATTCGGGGATGGGTGACCGACCGGGAAGTCTTCCCGGGAGCGCACGAGTGAGTACAAAGTGTGTAGAAAAGACGAGTGGTGGTATGTGGGACCAGTCTATGATCCTAGAGAGCTGCTACAAATGGTATCAGAGCTGACCCTTGCAGTTTCACAGGTGCGTATGGGTCAGTGAGAAGGATACGGTACCGTACAGGTCAGGGACGTGGGTACGTACACATGACACGTGGGTCCTCTGTGTGCAACACGGTATGGTATGTATGCTGCTAACCGGATGTATGGTATGCGTATGCCAGTACTGAATGTATTAACGTGGCTAAGAGGGGACGTTCCTGTCTTGGCGTTGACCAACGAGGACGTCGGTCTTCTAAGGGGGGTGAATTGTGTGATATCCTGACTCCTGGCTTAATAGGATTGATAGAGTACTCATATCATCAAGGTATACCTTCTTTTCCGGAAGCCCACCTGCAAAGGACTCCGGGGTTAAGCGTGCTTGGCCCGGAGGAATTTGGGGATGGGTGACTGACCAGGAAGTCTTCCCGGGTGCGCACGAGTGAGGACAAAGTGCACAGAAAAGACGATTGGTGGTATCTGGGGCCAGTCTATGATCCTAGAGAGCTGCTACAAAAGAGGAAGTCTGCCAATTTGGATTTAACTAGCTGGTATTTGGTCTGGTAATGGTGTAGCTTGTGCAAAGTTATTACATTATCTATATACGAGATGTATCGCATGCTTTACTGTCATTATGTTTTACGCCTATTTTATTGGACTGCATGAAGTATGTTGCGGGACTGATTTTTATTGTCGTATGGTTGCAGATGGTTCTTACACGGGCCACACATGAGATCGGTGGCTCTAGCCAGCAGGGGGTTGATGACTCCCAGCCACCAGCCTACGACAGTACCCCGCAGCAACAACCACCGCCGTCGCCTCCGCTTACACTAGCGGATGTGATCGCGGCACTGGTGCGTAATCGTGAGGAGCAGACCGATCTGCTCCGCATGATCGTGGAAAATACGTCCCAGGCAGGGGGGCGTCAAGAGGGAGGGCCTCGTGAGCCCGACACTATGACATACTCGGACTTCATGAGTACGCACCCTCTGGTGTTCACTGAAGCGGCAGAACCCCTGGAGGCCGACAACTGGCTGCGGACGATCGAGTCTAAGTTTGGGCTGCTTCAATGCACGGAGCGGCAGAAGACTCTCTTTGCGGCACAGCAGCTTCACAGTGCCGCTGGTGCGTGGTGGGCGAACTATGTCTCCTCTCTACCTGCTGGCCACGCCGTGGAATGGGAAGAATTCCGGCAGGCGTTCGGCGCCTACCATATCCCTCCCGGGATAATGAAGCGGAAGTTCCAAGAGTTCTTGGAGCTGAAGCAGGGCAGGAGGAGTGCCCACGACTACTCCCGTGCCTTCAACCATCTGGCGTAGTATGAGTCGGATTATGTCTCCACCAAGGAGAAGAAACGGGAGCAGTTCTATCGGGGGTTAAACCTCGAGAGGAAGACACATCTCGTACAATGCAATCGCGGCACGTTTAATGATCTCGTCAATGCCGCGATCATGCAAGAAGATGCTCAGTGGGAATTGGTGGCTGAGCAGCGAAAGCGCAGCGCTCCACCCAGCAGTGGGGGTGGATCTCCTCTGAAATACCGTATGGTGTATCAGATACCATCCAGTCAGCAGTGGCATCCACCGGCGCGACCTCAGCAGTTCGGGGGTCGTTCTTCCCAGCCACCCCCGTTCCGACCGCCGATGCCACCACCGCGACTGCAACAGCAGTAACAGATGGTACCTCGGGTGTTTCCACCGCCACAACACGCCCCGGGTTTCCGTCTGCCGATCAGCGAAGGACCGCCTCGCTACACTTGCTACACGTGAGGCCAGGCGGGGCATTTCTCGAAGGACTGTCCCCAGGGGCAGCAGAGCAGCGGGCAAGCCCAGTATCAGGAGGTGCTCGAGGCCGACCTCCGGTCAAGAAGGTTGGTCAGCAAACCAGGGGCGTTCGCAACCTCGACAATGAGGACACCCCAGAGGGAGAAAACGTGCTGGCGGGTACGTTCACTCTCAACGATCAAGCAATCATCATATTATTTGATTCTGGTGCAACCCACAACTTCATAAGTGCATCATTTGTGGTTAAACATCAACTGGAAGTATTTCCAACCGAGTGCTCTTATATGATTTGCTCACCGGGAGGAAAGATTTCAGCAACTATGATGATTCTGAAAGCACCACTGTGCTTAGGTGGGAAGATATATCCCACTACTATGATTATTCTTGAGGGGCAGAAGATTGATGCAATCTTAGGGATGTCATGGCTCAGTTACCATGGCGTTGTCCTAGAAACATTATCACGGATGGTTCACCTCAACTCCCCACTACACCGTCTGCAGTCCCTCATACTAGACAATCCAGTCCTGGAAGTTTCAGCTGCCTATAATACTGAAGCTTCCAAGTTAGAGGATATCCCTGTAGTCCGAGAGTATCCCGACGTGTTTCCGGATGATCTTCCGGGCATGCCACCTGAAGTTGAACTTGCACCCGGAACTACTCCCATATCACGGAGACCATACAAAATGGCTCTGAACGAGCTGGCTGAATTGAAAGAACAGCTCAATGATCTGTTGAGCAAAGGTTTCATCAGACCGAGTTCCTCGCCTTGGGGATGCTCGGCGCTGTTCGTAAAGAAGAGGGATGAAACCTTGAGGCTGTCTGTGGATTACCAGCCGCTCAACGCCGTCACCATCAAGAACAAATATCCACTGCCCCACATTGACATTCTGTTTGATCAGCTTGTGGGTACAAGTGTGTTCTCCAAGATGGACCTTCGCTCCGGGTATCATCAAATAAAATCCAGGTGGAGGATATCCCGAAGACGGCATTCTCGATGAGATATGGGCTATACGAATATCTCATCAAGTCTTTTGGTCTCACCAACGCTCCGGCACATTTCATGTATCTCATGAACTCGGTGTTCATGCCGGAGTTGGACAAGTTCGTTGTGGTGTTCATTGATGATATTTTGGTTTACTCCAAGGCAGAAGCAGAACACGCCGAACACTTGAGAATCGTTTTTCAACGATTGCGGGACCATAAGCTCTATGCTAAGTTCAGCAAATGTGAGTTTTGAATCAGCCGAGTGCCATTTTTGGGACATATCATCTCAGCGGAGGGAATTGCGGTTGATCCAAGCAAAATTGAACAAGTGCTGAAATGGAAAGCTCCCACTTCTTTCCATGAAGTCAGAAGCTTCCTCTGTTTAGCAGGATATTACCAGAGATTTATTCCAAGCTTCTCCAAGATTGCTAAGCCGATGACAGAATTACTGAAGAAGGGAACAAAATATGTTTGGAATTCAGCATGTGAAGGAGCGTTCCAAGCATTAGTGAAGCATCTCACAGCAGCCCCGGTCTTAGCTCAACCGGATACGACCAAGCCATTTGACGTGTATTATGATGCGTCCGGCATCAGGCTCGGCTGCGTGTTGATGCAAGAAGGACGTGTGGTCGCATATGGCTCACGCCAACTTCGAAACCATGAGCAGCACTATCCGACTCATGATCTTGAGCTCGGTGCTGTGGTTTTGGCGCTGAAAATGTGGAGGCACTATCTCCTGTAGAATTTGGTGCATCTCTACACAGACCACAAGAGCTTAAAATATATCTTCACCCAGAAGGAGCTGAATATGAGGCAAAGGAGGTGGTTCGAACTCAACAAAGATTATGAGATTGATATTCATTACCACCCCGGCAAGGCGAACGTGGTTGCCGACGCGCTGAGTCAGAAATCACATGTCCATAACCTCACCATTACACAGGTGGAGGAGGAAGAGCCGAGTTTATACTTGATTCCCTATAAATTACTCTACAACCTTGCTCTCATACCTACCATTAGGGAGGATATCATTGCACCTCAGAAAGTTGACAAGGGCATGGCACATCCCCGGAGACAGATAGACAGCGGGATATCAAATGTTTTCGGAAAGATGATGAGGGGACGCTATGGTTCAATGACCGCATAGTCGTACCCCGGAATATGTAGCTGAGGAAGAAAATCCTTTATGAAGCTCACTTGTCTAAATTCTCCATTCATCCGGGCAGCAACAAAATGTACCAAGATTTGAAAAGGAGATTTTAGTGGACACGTATGAAGCGGGAAGTGGCTAAATACGTATCCGAGTGTGATACGTGTAGACGAGTGAAAGCGGATCACATGAGAAAATCAGGGCCGTTACAACCCCTGAAAATTCCAGCAAGGAAGTGGGAAGATGTGAGCATGGATTTCATTGTGGGATTACCTCTGACTTCCAACAAGCATGATTCCATTTGGGTAATTGTTTATCGACTAACCAAGTCGGCTCACTTCATTCCTGTGCATACACATTTCCATGCCAGCAGATATGTGGAGTTGTACATTGCAAGAATTCTATGCTTGCATGGAGTACCCAAGACTATAATCTCAGACCGAGGGGCATTATTTGTGGCTCGTTTCTGGGAGCAGTTGCATGCTGCTTTGGGTACTAAGCTGATTAGAAGCTCCGCTTATCACCCTCAGACAGATGGACAAACTGAGAGGGTGAACCAAGTATTAGAAGACATGTTAAGAGCGTGTGCCATCCACCACGGTAGAAACTGGGATAATCATCTACCGTTGGCGGAATTCTCGTACAACAACGGCTATCAAGCGAGTATCAAGATGGCACCATATGAGGCCCTCTACGGTCGCAATCGCCGCACCCCATTGAATTGGTGCGAGTCCGATGAAAGGGTCACGTTCGGGGTTGATGTGGTGAACGACGCCGAAGAGCGCATTCGGATGATTCAAGCCAACTTGAAGGCCGCTCAATCCCGGCAGAAAAGCTACGCTGATAAGAGGTGTAGGCTGCTGCACTTTGACATCGGGGAACACATGTATCTCCGTGTATCTCCGATGAAAGGTGTGCACCGATTCGGCATGAAGGGGAAACTCGCTCCCAGATTTATTGGACCCTATGCAATCACCGAGAAGTGTGTACTAGTGGCATATAGACTGGAGCTACCGGCATCTCTCACAGGTGTTCACGACGTTTTCCATGTTTCACAACTACGAAAATGTCTGAAGTATACGGCTGCTGTTCCCACCGAAGACATTGATGAGTTGCAACCGGATTTGACATATGCTGAATATCCGGTAGCAATTATTGATGAGAAGGCCCGGACCACGCGTAATCGAATGCTGTGGTTCTACAAGGTACTGTGGAGCAACCACACCGCGGAGGAAGCGACATGGGAGGGCAAGGAATTCCTTCGCTCCAAATACCCGGATTTCATGGCATCTCATCACGGGTAAGTACCAATTACGTCGTCGTCTCTTCCTTTATAATCTCGGGACGAGATTCTTTTAAGAGGGGAGGGATGTAAAAGCCCAAACAGTTGACTTGCAAAAATGTTCATCACATCACCACACCACAGCTCATTTGGTAGATAGCTCATGAACATTTGAGAAGAGCAAGTAAACACCATCAAGAGGGTGATTAGAGGGAAACCCATAACTCCAAAAAGTTGGAGTTCATACACATAAACATGAGAGGCTGAGCTCACCCCTGGACTTTAATCATTCTTGGGAAGACTCAGGCCAAGTTTCATGCAAATCCAAGCCTTTTTGAGGCAATTTTGGAGACTTTTGAAAAGGGCCAATTTGAATACAAATTCAAATTACAGCCACTTTCATCACTTGGATTCAAAAGTTGACTTCATATTCAAAATAAGCATATTTTTCTGAGTTAGTCCACCAATTTTCATCCTCATTGGAGTTCATCTTGTTGGGAGCTAAATTTGCATTAATTCAAAAATGAATTTGAATTTCAAATTCAAATGTGCAGCAAATTTAGCCAAACCAATTTCAATTGAGGAAACCAAATTCAAACCATAACTTTGTGGCTAAGCCTCTCATTCAATTGTGAGTAGCTGAGGTCTTTCCAGTGAAAACAAAAATGAAAAAAAAGAAAAGGAATTAGAGGGGAGGGGGCCCACTGGTCAGAGGCTGAAAGAATGAAGAACCGACTCTGTTGCCATCGGTCGGCCGCCGGGACTGTTGCCACCTCATCCCGTTGATCGCGCGCGCACCAGCGCTCGTCCTGATCAGCTCGCGCTCCTCCCGATCACCACGTACGTGGCACGAACAAACTTCGCCTTCCTCTCCAGCTAGCACCGCTCTGTTCAGATCCCGTGCGCGCGCGAAAACAGCAGTGGCGACCACGCCTTCGATCCTTCGGCACATGCCGGCGCCGATCATTGGTTGCCCGCGGTCTATACAGCAAAAAGGAGAACCAAGGAGTGCTCTAGCTGCTCCCCGTGCTACACTGGTGAGTTGCGCTCTGTTACGTGCTGTTTAAGCCGTCGAAGTCAAGAACCGGGAAGGGACCGGCGGAGTTTTGCTTCGTCTCACCGTCGACAGCCCAATCCGGCCATCTTCTCCGTTGACTTGATACACAAGAAAGGTGCGTGGGGATCCCTAGATGGTGTAGCCGCAAACCATTCGGCTAATGATCCATCGTGTAGCAATAATTTTAGAAAGTTCCAAAACCTAAGGCTACGGACCGAGTTCGGCAAAAACCAAAAATTTGGTTCATACGTTGAATCAATGGTCAAGCTAGCTCGCAAGTAGCTTCTACACCTCCTAGCATCCCTCCTCGAGGAAGAACCGGGTACAACCATACATAAATGGCCGATTTATAGCTATTTCCATAGCCGCCGGTACAAACACGGCTCGGGTTGTGATACCCTGGTTTTCTGGTTTTGCATGTATTCATGTTTCATGTAGAAAAACATTTTAAAATAAGTAGAAACAGAGAAAATATCAAAAAGTTAGCCAAAAGAGCAAATTCCAGTTCGCCGAGAGCGCCGAAGACAACTTCCCGCGGCTTGCTGGCCATGTGGCGTGTTCGGAGCTCATCTCCACAAAGGGGGAAAGGTCCGCCGCTAAACTGGCTACGTGGAAGGCTCGGGGCTCATCCCCGCAAAGGGGGAGAGGTCTGAATCCGTGGAACACGTGTTGCCCCCGGAGCTAGCCTCTGTGGAAGGAGCGAGGCCAGTCCCACAGGACTCGTGTCGGCTGCGGAGCTAGTCCCCGCGGAAAAGAGAGGACCAGCCGCGCGGGACACGTGTCGCTCTCGGAGCTCCCCTCCGAGTGGTCCGGCCCATCAGACACGTGTCGCTCTTGGAGCACACCTCCGAGAGGTCCGGTCCTATTGGACACGTATCACCTCCGGAGCTTATCTCCGGGAGGTCCGACACTTTCAGACGCATGTCATCTTCGGAGCTCATCTCCGGAAGGTCCGACACTGACAGACACGTGTCGACCTCGGAGCTCGTCTCCGAGCAGAAAGTAAGTCTGGCGCTGTTAGGACACGTGGCACATCCAGAGCTACCTCCGAAGAGAGGGGAGGTCCAGCACTGACACATGGCACCCCCGGATCCACCTCCAAAGAGAGGGGAGGTCCGGAACTAACACATGGCATTCGCGGAGCTTGCCTCTGTTGAGAGGGGAGGTCCCGACCCACCAGACACGTGGCGCACGCGGAGCTCGCCTTTGGAGAGAGGGAGGTATTGCCCGCCAGGACACGTGGCGCAAGAGGAGCTCACCTCTAAGTAAGTGGGAGGTCTCGCTCGTGTGACACGCAGCACAAACGGAGCTTGTCTCTGCGGAAAAGGGAGCCCAGGTTCCTACAGGACACATGGAGCTTCCGGAGCTCACCGCCACGAAGGTAACGCGATTCTGAAGCGGTTTTCTTCTGTACGCATGGGAATCCCCGGTACTGAGGAAACTAACACGATTTCCACAATGTTACCGCACCGAATCAATCTAAGATAAGTTGTTAAGATTCAAGAACAATTTGAATAGGACTCTTGTTTGAATTCCGATCAGAAGAGGACTCTCCATTTTCCTCTTATAAATAGAACCGAAAACCTTTGGCTACAACCACGAACTTTTTTTCCAACTCTCGAGCAGACAACTTAGAGCCCTAGCCCCTAGCTCGCCGAGTAAACCTCTTCGCCGGAGTACAACTACCGGAAGAGACTGCCGACGAGCCTGGATCACGACCGACATCGCCGGAGGAGCCCCGACGATCTGTTTTGCTGGAGGGAGGACCGAAGAGAGTAAGGTAGGTTTCCAATACCACCTTACGACTTCATTTGTGTTTTCTTTGCATCTGTTCTTCGATTCCTTTCGAACAAAAGCTTTTTCGTGGACAGATCACGTGTTAATCAGTTTGATCTAAAGTCAAGATCATCGCCACGTCCACATTTGATCCGAACACCTTTGTTCATTGTAAAACCCATGTAAGCCATGCAAGAACACGTACAACCGATCTAATAAAATACTGCATCATAGGATTAGCATGCATATGCATAATACATCGCATCTTAAAGTAGAGTTTGTGCATGATATTGATTGCTATGAATCTTGTATGTGCGTGATCGCGTATAGAAGGACAAGCTCAGGGAGCTGTCCACGACGAGCTGCAACAACAAAGTTTTGAGATCCAAGAGCAACTGGAACCGCAAGAACAAGGCAAGTGCCCCTTGACCATATTGATCCCATGTTTTGGAAAAATTGTTTTGTTGCGAAAAGGTGTGAGTGCTTGAGTCAATATGATGGAAAACCCTTTCATAGGAGTTTACTAGTTTTGGTTAAACCACCCTTGTCGCCAGGGAAGTTAATGAGTCGGGTATGGTTTTTTACTTTTTGCTTCACTGAGTCCACCGGATTTTAGGAAGCGAGATAGATGTGTCTAGATAACTGCACTCGTAATGATAATGAGAACTTGATGTTGTTAATGAACATAGATTTGAGGGAGATCTAGGCAAGCCTGGGTTTGTGAATGAGGTAGAATGAGATGGTGGTTTACTTGCCATAGATCTAAGGACCGGTTCATGCCAGCCATGCCAGGATAACAGTGCCACCACAAGGCCAAGTATGGGTGCGGATTAGCTGACTAATTAGGTAAGTTGCTAGATTGTTATGGACCGTGGAAGGCACGGGGAATGGGAGTCGAGTGAGGACTGTCCTGGGAACTGCATGGCACAAGAGGGGGCCTGTGGGTGGGAGAATTAGAGATTCTAGCCTGCCGTTGAAACCTTAGTCAGTCCATACATTTAGTAACCCCTTTGTAAAGGCTATTTTTTGATCTCTTGTCCATACACCGATGGTTGTGTACTGGTATAATGGAGGTTCTGCAGTCGCTGACGGGTGACGAAATCACAAACTTGTGGGTAAAGTGATACAAACTCTGCAGAGTTTAAACTATCATGATAGCCGAGCTTACGGTCATGAGGGCCTAGACAACTCACATGATTAGATGGGATGGTTTTTGGGATGGTTATGGTTTTTGGTGATGGTTTGGTTATGGTTTGGTTTTCGGGACTGTTGAGTCCGTGTGATAAGATTGGTTGCATGACTGTTGAGTCATGGCAACGAGATTGGTCTCGGTGTGAGACGGAATTGTTTATGAGATGAAATGGTAGCGAATACGAGATGGTATTCCTGAGATGGTAGCGAATAGGAGGAGGTATTCGTGAGCAAAGTTGAAAGACTAATGTCTGGTTGAGACATGGAAAAAGGATGAATCATAATGGAGGTATGTTACTGTTTTAATACATGTTGGGATTACATTCACTCAAAGCTAAGTTGCTGTTTTTATCGTGTTTTGAGAAATAAACTTTGCTTTCTGCAATGAGCCTTTTTATACCTACCTTGTTGTGAGCTACATATCATATTTTTCTGCACTTGCTGAGTACATCATTGTACTCAAACTTACATTATTACTTCATCATCAGCTACAGGAGAAGATTACTATGAAGACCAAGTAAAGCCCTAGGCGTGTAGTCTGTCCTCAACCTTGCCTGTGGGGATGGAGTAGAGATAGAGCCGCTGCTGCTGCTTAGATTTCTTCCGCACTAGTTAGAAGACTTCCGCTGCTAGATTTAGACTTCCGCTGCTTAGGTAAGACTTCCTCTGTTAGCATGAGTCCAATACTCATGAAACTTTGTAGTAAACCCTGTTATTTGTGGTAATATATATTCTGAAATTCAGTTTGTGGATGATATGTATATGTGTAATGAACATCCTGGGCACACATATGCATCAGTTCTCGGTTCCGTGGTTTTCCACAGAATTGAGGGCGTCATAGATTGGTATCAGAGCCACGGATTGATGGTAGGTTACACGCCTAGATAGACAACACAAGTTGGTATCAGACACAGATTGGTATCAACCTGCCACAGGTTGATCATAGATCACGCAGCCTAGATAGGTCACAAATTGATATTAAAGCTGCCATGCCTAGTCACAGATTGGTACAATCCACAGATTGGTACCAAGCTACCACGGTTGACTGTAGGCCACAAGCCTAGAATGATCACAGATTGGTAGCTAAACCACGTTGACTGTAGGACGCAACCCTAGTACCCGATTGGAATTAGGAGCTACGCTGACCATAGGATGCAAGCCTAGGATGTATAGATTGGCATTGGAACCACCTTGACATAGAATGCAAGCCTAGGAGAAGCCATAGTTGGATCACAGATTGGTATCACCCCATGGAAGCCGACGACTGGTTGAAGTCCATGGAGAAGAAGCTTGCCATCGTCCAATGCAATGACCGAGAGAAAGTTCTCTTTGCGTCTCACCAACTCATGGGAGCTGCCGCTGACTGGTGGGATGCCCTTTGCAACACTCACGTTGATCCGGAGACGATCACTTGGACTGAATTCAAGGAGAGTTTCCGTTCCCATTACATCCCTGCTGGTGTAATGATTCTCAAGAGACAAGAGTTCGAAGGTCTCCGCCAAGGATAGAAAAGCGTGAATGAGTACCTCAACATGTTCACGCAGCTGTCACGGTACGCCCCTGAAGATGTCAACTCGGACCAAAGGAAGCAGTACCTGTTCATGAGAGGGTTGAACAATGAGGTCCAGGTTCAACTTCTCAACAATGACTACGCGAGCTTCCAGAATCTGCTTGACAAGGCCATAGTGGTTGAAAGCAAGATCCAAGAGATCGAGCAAGAGGGCAAGAAGAAGATGCCATACCAACCACAAGGGAGCAATGTATGACCTCGGTACATGCCCCCAGCTGCACCGCAGTATGGATCGACCACTTCTGCATACCGCCCTAATCAGCCACCACATGAACGACCAGTTGCACAAGCACCTCGTGTGCCTTTTCCTCCAGCGCCCCGTCCAAACATGGGCGCTCCGGTTCAAAACCCCCGCCCCAACGTACCTACTACCGTAGGCAACAGGGCATGCTTTGCATGCGGGGAGACGGGACACTTTGCGAGCCAGTGCCCGAGGAGAGGTCCTGGACAGCAAGGCAACGTTCCCAAGCAGAACCCACGGCCGAACGGAGGAGCCAACAAAGGAAACCGTGGACAGCAGAACTACGCTCACGGCAACGTGAACCATGTCTCTGCTGAGGAAGCGCAACAGGCTGAGGATGTCGTGATTGGTATGTTCCTTGCCAACTCCAACCCATCCACCATCTTATTTGATTCTGGAGCATCACATTCCTTCATATCATCCAAGTATGTTGCCAAGTATAATCTACCCATATCACACTTAAAATATACTATGTTGGTTAATTCTCCCGGTGGAGACATGAGGACTAATATAGCATGTCTGAAAGTAAACCTTAAAATAAGGGGGGGGTAGACTTCCTTGCCAACCTCATTGTCTTGTCAACGTGGCGCTTTTAGAGCTCATCTCCACAAAGGGTGAAAGGTCCGCCGCTAAACTGGCTACGTGGCAGGCTCGGGGCTCATGCCCGCAAAGGGGGAGAGGTCCGACTCCGTGGAACACGTGTTGCCCACGGAGCTAGCCTCTGCGGAAGGAGCGAGGCCAGTCCCGCAGGACACGTGTCGGCTTCGGAGTTAGTCCCCATGGAAAAGAGAGGACCAGCCGCGTGGTGCACGTGTCACTCTCGGAGCTCACCTCCGAGAGGTCCGGCCGGTCCAACACGTTTCGCTCTCGGAGCACACCTCCGAGAGGTCCGGTCCTATTGGACACGTGTCACCTCCGGAGCTTATCTCCGGGAGGTCCAACACTTTCGGACGCATGTCACCTCCGGAGCTCATCTCCGGAAGGTCTGACGCTGACAGACACGTGTTGTGACACCCTTATTTTTGGTTTCTGCATGTATTCATGTTGCATGAAGAGAAAACATTTTAAAAGAAGTAGGAACAGAGAAAAATATCAGAAAGATAGCCAATAAGAGCCGGATCCAGTTCACAGAGAGAGCCGAAGACAACTTTGGGGCCCGCTGGCCACGTGGCGTGTTCGGAGCTCATCCCTGCGAAGTGGGGAGAGGTCCGCCGCTAAACTGGCTACGTGGCAGGCTCGGGGCTCATCTCGACAAAGGGGGACATATCCGACCCTGTGGGACACGTGTTGCCCCCGGAGCTAGCCTCTGCGGAGAAGCGAAGGCAGTCCCGCAGGACACGTGTCACCTTCGGAGCTAGTCACCGTGGAAATCAGAGGATCAGACGTGTCGATCTCGGAGCTCACCTCTGAGAGGTCCGGTTCAATTGGACACGTGTCGCCACCGGAGCTTATCTCCGGGAGGTCCGTCACTGTTGAACACGTGTTAACCTCGGAGCTTGTATCTGAGAAGAAAGGAAGTCCGGCGCTACTTGACTCGTGGCATTCACGGAGCTCGCCCCCAAAGGGAGGGAGGTCCGAAATGAATACGTGGCACACCCAGAGCTACCTCCAGAGAGAGGGAAGGTCCGGCACTGACACGAGGCGTGCGCACCTCCGAACAGAGAGGAGGTCCCGACCGCCAGGATACGTGGCGCACGCGGAGCTCACCTCCGAAGGAGAAGGAGGTCACGCTCGCTTGACACACGGCACAACCGGAGCTCGTCTCTGCAGAAAAAGGGGAGACCAGACCCCGGTGGACACGTGGAGCTTCCGGAGCTCATCACCGCGGAGGTAACGAGTTCTGGAACGGTTTTTGGATTCTGTACGGGTAGAAATATTGGTACGGAGAAAAAAAACCGACCTGAATTCCACAATGTTACCACACCAAATCAACTCAAGATAAACGATAATATGAATAGGAATCTTATTCGAAATACAATCAGATTAGGACTCTTCTTCTCCCGATTATAAATAGAACACAGAACCCTTGGCCGAAACCATAAACTTCTTTTTCCAACTCCTGAGCCGACGACTTAGAGCTCTAGCCCCCAACTCTCAGAAGTAAAATCGTTGCCGGAGTTCAGTCGAGGAAGGTCGCCGGAAGAGCGTCCCAACGATCTATCTTGCTAAGAGAAGGACCTCGAGACCAAGAAGAACGTAAGGTAGGCCTCCAATACCACCTTACGACATCGTCGTGTTTTCTTTGCATCCGTTCTTCGATTCCCTTCGAACAGAAGCTTTCTCGTGGACAGATCACTTGTTGATTGGGTTGATCTAAAGACAAGGTCATCGCCAAGTCCACATTTGATCCGAACACCTCTGTTCATCATAAAACCATGCAAGAACACGTACAAACCGATCTAATAAAACCGATCATCGCATCTAGTTAAAGTTTGTGCATGACATTGATTGCTGTGGATCTTGTATGTGCGTGATCCAGTATAGCAGGACAAGCTCAGGGAGTTGTCTACGACGAGCTCCAACAACATGGTTTCGAGATCCAAGAGCAACCGGAACCGCAAGAACAAGGCAAGTGCCCCTTGACCATATTGATCCTATGTTTTGGGAAAACTGTTTTGTTTTGTGAAAAGGTGTGTGTGCTGAGTCAAACATGATGGAAAATCTTTTTATAGGAGTTTACTAGTTTTGGTGTAACACCCCAAAATCCTGTTAAGAGGGGAATTTAAAAATTGTTGGACGTATTGCATGGGCTGCAGAAATTCAAACTTAGTTGGAATTCAAATTCAAATTCAAACCAGAAAAGAAAAGGAAAAAGAAAAACAGAAAAAAACCGGCCAGTGGGCCGAAACTCACCAGCCGGCCCACCCCATCCCACGCCAGCCCGCAGCCGCACGCCCCCCTTCTTCCCACTGACACGCGGGGCCCGCCAACCTTTCTTCCTCCTCGCGCCCGCGCTCGGCCGGACTCTTCTCACCCCCGAATCAAAACCGCCCCGGATCCTCGCGTATCCCAGCCGAATTTCTTTCGTGGGCGACGCAAACTCGATCACAACCGAACGCCGCCCTCCCCCGTCTATAAAAACCCCGGCATCATCCCGTTTTTCCCCAAGATCCGCCGATTTTCTCTCCGGTGAGAACCCGAGCCCCTCCGGCGAATTCTGCTCGATCTACGCTCGAGAATTCTGATCTAACTCACTGGTCTTGATCCACCGCCTCCGGGGAACCTTGCAGGTGCTGAAAACTCGGTGATTTGCGGTTCAAACACAGCGCCAACGAGCCTCGCCTTGAATTCACCTCGGACCTCATCGCCGATCGCTTTTCGGGACCTCCGAGCTCAAGAAAACCCACGAGGTGAGATCCCCGACCTCCCCTCTACCGATCTATGCTATAAAATCACAGTTCTAGGAAGAATTTACGAAGATCCGAAACTCTCCGGCGAGATCGCCGCCTCCCGCCGCCGTGCGCCGCCGGGCAGCGCCGCCCGCGCTCGATCAGAGCAACGTGGCCGCTTGTGCACCGTTTATTTTAAATCGCACGGTAGAGTTTAAATCCCCGCGTACCGGTTCGATGTTATAATCTCAGCCGTCTGTTTTAAATCGGACGATCCACGTCAGCCACGCGTTATAAACACTGGAATTCTTACGCGCTACCCCCTGGGGTTCTCGGAAAATAAGAGCTAGCCCCGGAAACTTCTGATCTAGCCCCTGGAACTTCAGAAAATCATGTAAATTCATTTAAAAATCAGTTTTAGCCCCTGGACTTAATAAAAATTAGGAAAAACCCCTCTGTTAAGTGTAGCTAGACCCCTGGAAATTCTTAAAATAATATAATAGACCCTGTAGTGGGGTGAGTTTACCTTTTTAACCCTATTTGATATTAAAGTTAGGAATTTGAATATGTGGCTAGTATTTAAAATTTAAAAGGTGGGACAAACATATTGTCAAAGTCAAATTAAAAACTTTCCCAGTACTTAGAAAACCTTTGAGTGAGATAAAAATAGATTTTTGGCTGAAATGAATCTGTTTAATTGATTAATCACATTTATTAGTTATATGGACACATTTTTAAGTAGAGGATAATTCTGAAAATTAGTAAAATAAATGTAAAATAGTTTACATCAGAGGAGAAGTTTAAAAATATGTTATTATATATTTTAGACCCAAAACCTATTCTGTTTAGATGAGGTGTCTTACTATTTTTATAATAAAGTTCACATTTAGGCATAGGAAATAAATCTGAAAATATAGCAAATTAGGTATGAATAACTAGAAAATGATAAATGAAGTTTCCAAAAATCCAAAGAATTCAGTTTAGGGTTGGTAGAAGGACTGAAGACACATATGGAGTAGGAAAATAGCTTTCATGCATACTTGGTAGCTAAAAGGTGTAGTAATTGAATATAAGGAATTTATTTAAATTGGAAACTCATATATATAGTATGCAAGCATAAATATGAATACAAAAGTAGAAATCATATACACCTGTTTAAAAGTGCATGTAAGCCAAAGATCAACACACATAGAGTAACCACAACACATAGAATTTGTGAATGGCTTTCATAAATGTGAATGTGTGGTTTGTATGAAGTGGAAGTGTGAACTATGTCTTATGGATTGTTGTTTTTCTTTTGCTATGTGTGATGGTATGATGTAGAACCTGCTCCAGAGCAAGTTCTCCCTTTCCAAGATCAGGACTACCCATTTCAAGAGCAGCAGAAAGGAGGCAAGTGTCCTTGACCACTTTGATCCTATACTAGGATGTGTAGCTAGAAATATTTGCATTATCAATTAAAAATATGAAACCCATACTAGGATATTTCTCTAGAATTGCATTACCTTGTTTCCTTGTAGCTTGGGTTGGGATTCATTTTATCATGTCATTTATTATTATGCATATGCTTAGCCATGCTTAGAATGGGATATTTGGGATATGAGATCATCAGTTTATTTTACCATACTCTTTAATGAGATATTGTGAGTTATGTAGAGGTAGGGATAAAGGCAAGTTGGATGTTTTGGATGGTGCTGGGTGCACGAGACTTGGGTTTGTGTTTAGTACTTGCCTGGATCCTATGGACCGGTTCATGGAGCATGTAACCTGGCTTTACCGTGCCAACCACATGCTGAGATGGGGCAGCTTGGCCAATTAATTAGGTGTATCCCCGGCGTAGTATGGGTGTGTTGGATGGTGCGGGGAATAGATGTCAGCTGGACTACCATATGAACGGCAAGGCTCAAGAGGGGGCCACTGCAGCGGGGTTGGAGCCTCTTGTATGCTGTTAGGGGTGAAACCTCAGTGGGCCCACGCTCGTCGGGAATCGCTTTGTAAAGGATTCATAGTGATATCCTGGCTACACACCTGGGAAGTGTGAATGTGGTTCGTAGCCACTGGCATAATGAAGGTTCTTTTAGTCCATCCGGCAACGGGGGATGAAATCACTACATGTGGGTACAGTGGTACAAACTCTGCAGAGTCAAAACTGTCATGACAGCCGTGCTCACGGTCATGAGCGGCTTGGACTTATTCATGATTAGAGGATGATGGCTTTGGAAATTGTGGATGTTAAGCGGGGAGCTTAACATTGGAAATGATGTTATGGTTATTTAATTATGATGATGGGATGGGAGATTGGGATCATTTCACCTATGTAGTAATGTAGGTGCTTAATAAGCTAAGGTGGTAGGCAATAATTGCGTAGTGCTTTAACCATGAGTTCAACCTCTTCTTGTTCTAGCCATGCATGACATAACTTTCCCACACTTGCTGAGTACCATCGGTACTCAACCTTGCATATTTGTTAATTTATATTGCTGCTCAGGTCAAGATAATGAGGTGGTGTATAATGATCGAGATTTTGGACCCGAAGAAGGTTTCTAGGTTCATGGAGTCCCCCGGGCAACGCCTGTGACGGAGCCCACGAGAATAATTATTCCGCTGCTAGTTTATTTACTTGTGATGAACTTATTATTGTCCATCGAGACATTTGCTATGTAAGACTTATTTATATTCGACACCTGGCTTGTAATAAATGATGCTTCACTATTTTTCATCACATGTATGTGAAAATGATCCTGGCATACATGTGATATTCACTCGGTTGTTCTTCGGAGAAACCGGGTGTGACAGTAGTGGTATCAGAGCCAAGGTTGCCCGTAGGAACGTGGACCTAGGTAGAAATGGATGTAGTTAGGGATCCTATTTTCTTAAAAACTATTTTACAAAGGTGTGGGTTGAAAAGTGTTATTTAATGGGCCACTTTATTCATCTTACCCCATCTTTTATTCAAAATAGGATTTTTGTTTAAAATCTTATCTAACTTAATTTTAAATGCTTTATGTTTTAGATGGTTCGCATGATCCGCACCGCCCGCAAGTCCACCGGAGGGAGAGTTCCCGTAGTTGCCCTTGCCCTGGGAGAGGAGAACCGTCCGGTGATGTATCTCTCCTACGGATTGGCAGTAGGAGGCTTGTTGCGCCGTCTTCGACGCATGCTCCAAGTCGCCGGCAATACGGGCAAGCTAATCATACACTATAGCTCCACCCGGACCATCCGGGAGAAGGGGGAAGAACGGAGTTCGGAAATGAGGATTATCCATGAAAATCAGCTGCTTAAGATCCACCGCTCTCCATCTTGTCGAGCGACACAGGTCGATGCGGAGAAGGATGTCACCTGGGAGGCCATCACCTGCCAGAGTCACATCTACCGTCGCCACCTGGACAGGACTGAGTACATGTATGTTCTCCAGCGTGAGAGTGGTACGACGGAGTACAAGTACCCGCCAGTGCAGCAAGGGACTTCCCATGAGCACATGGACCTGTGCTTGGAGGATGCTGCTATGCTCAGCACTCGACTGCAGGAGTGTCAGTAGGAGCTTCAGGATGTTCGTGACACCCTGAAGGAGACCGAGGCGTTGCTTCGAGCCAGCTTGAGGGCGAGAGAAAGAGGAGATGGGAATGAACTGTGTGTCACCGTGACTGACACATGGACTCCTGACTCCCCAGATCGTCGGGCGATCAAGCGTCGTCGCACTTCTCCACCAGCAGCCTCCCCACCCAAAGTGGAGTCAGAAGGCAGCCGCAATAATGAGGAAGATCCCGAGGAGCCAGCTCAGTGATACGAGTCGTGTAGAGCCTTTCCCCATAGTTCAGCAGGTTATCGAGTAGGCGAGTCAATACCTTAGTTAATGGTGTGTTAATGTGTGGTGTGTGACGTGAGTTGTGGAAGCCATGAGCAATTGTCCACAACCTCGTCTTCAGGTTGCTTTGCTTTGATGTGTGAACCCCTATGAAATTAATAGTGCATTTATTTTTGCATGAGACATGAACCCTCAGAAAAATATAAATACAACAAGGCCTCAACATTACAAAGTGTAAACAAGTAAAATTGGTAAGATAATACGTAATGCTTTAAATTGACATTTGGTTGATCATGATAGATGGCCGGAAGAGGAAAGGGTCGTGGTGCCAACCCCGCCAACAACAACGATGAGGCCGGCAACCCTCATCTTTCTGGAGGCCAAGACAGGGGTGATCGCCGTGAAGGAGTTGATCTCATCCACCAAATGCTTGAGAATCAAAATCAGCTCATCCAGAACCCGACTCAAGTGGTGGCCAACTTGCACCAAGCTCCACCTCCACAAGCTGCACCACGCCAACCAAGGTTGAGCGAGTTTCTATGGACTCAACCTCCAAAGTTTGCAAGTGCTGCTGAACCTCTGGAGGCAGATGATTGGCTAAAGACCATTGAGAGCAAGATGAGGATTATACAATGCCAAGGGTATGAGAGGGTGCTGTTTGCCTCTCACCAATTGCATGGACCTGCTGCTGATTGGTGGACCGCTTACGTGGCCGCCCATCATGACCCTGAGAACATCACTTGGGAAGAGTTCAAGCGTAGCTTCCGCAACCATTACATACCAAGGGGTGAACTCAAAAACAAGAGAAAGGAGTTCTTGGGATTGCAGCAAGGAAACATGACTGTGAGGGAATACCTCACTAAATTCACTCAACTATCACGTTATGCCCCACGGGACATAGAGACCGATGAGCAGAAATAGGATTGCTTCGTGGAAGGACTCACAGCAGAAATGCAGTGTGCAATGTCCTCCAAAGAGTATGAAAGCTTCCAAAAGATGGTGGACAGAGCATTTGTTGTAGAAAGGAAGTTGAAGGCCTTGGAAAATGAAAACAAGAGGAAGGTGGGATGGTCACGCCAAGCCTCGGGCGGCAACACCTGCCCACGTCTGATGCAGCAACCCGCAGGGCAGACGAGTCGTGCTGTGGTACCCTACTCCGCGCCGAGAGGGTAATATCCGAACTTCAGGCCTCCGTCAGCACCGACACCGCCACAACGTCAGTTTGTACAGCAGCCTCGACCCACATATCAACCTCGACCAACAGTACAAGGACCCCCAAATCAACCCCAAGACAACAAAGGCCAGGCACCTAAGGTTGGGGTGCAATGCTTTAACTGTGGTGAAGTGGGGCACTACGCCCATAAGTGCCCAAATAAGAAGCCCGTGCAGCCGCAACAGCAGAATGTGATGCGAGGACGGGTGAACCACGTGACCATGGAAGAAGCGCAAGAGGCACCCGACGTGGTAGTTGGTAAGTTTCCTGCCAATTTACACATTGCAACCCTGTTGTTCGATTCTGGTGCTACCCACTCGTTCATTGCCCAAGGGTTTGTTAAGAAGCATGATCTAGCAACAACACAAATGAACCATATGCTAGCAGTAAACTCTCCAGGTGGAGAAATAAGGACAAGACAAATGTGTCCCAAGGTGAATCTAGACATTAATGGGGTAGTATTTACTGCCAACCTCATAGTGATAGATTCACAAGGGATAGATATTATTTTGGGCATGGATTGGTTGACCAAACATAAGGGAATCATCCATTGTTCGACCAGAACGGTGGAACTAACTCACCCTAGTGGCACAAGAGTAAAGTTCATAACAATACAAGAGCCTAAGAGGGACATTAAATTAAATCAAGTTGAGGTGAAAGTGAAGGAGATCAGGATTATCAGGGAATATCCGAACGTTTTTCTAGAGGAGTTGCCAGGTATGCGTCCTGATCGTGAAGTGGAATTCTCGATTGAGCTAGTGCCTGGAACAGCTCCGATATACAAGAGACCCTATAGGTTGGACTCCAAACAGCTGGAAGAACTCAAGGAACATTTAAGAGAATTGACAGAGAAGGGGTACATTCGTCCTAGTTCCTCACCATGGGGAGCTCCAGTGATATTTGTGCCCAAGAAGGACGGAACCCAAAGGCTATGCGTAGACTACCGTGCCTTGAATGAAGTAACCATCAAGAACAAGTACCCATTACCCTGCATTGAAGACTTGTTTGATCAGTTGAGGGGAGCTTGTGTGTTCTCGAAAATTAATCTCAGGTCAGGATACCACCAACTTAAGATAAGGCAAACTGATATTACAAAGACAGCTTTCGTATCTCGGTACGGACTGTATGAATACACAGTCATGCCTTTCGGGCTAACTAATGCCCCGGCATACTTCATGTATCTCATGAACAAGGTATTCATGGAATATCTGGACGAATTTGTGGTGGTTTTCATAGATGACATTCTCGTCTTCTCCAAAGATGAAGAAGAACATGAGAAACATCTAAGGTTGGTGTTGCAGAAGCTGAGAGAACACCAACTATATGCCAAGTTGAGCAAGTGTGAGTTTTGGCTGAAGAGAGTTCCCTTCTTAGGACATATAATCTCGGAGGGAGGAATCTCCGTAGATACCGCCAAGATTGAGGATGTACAGAAGTGGAAGACCCCTGAGAATGTCGGGGAAGTTCGAAGCTTCTTGGGATTGGCTGGATACTATCGACAGTTTATTGAGGGATTCTCCAAGATCTCGAGACCCCTCACCAAACTGTTGGAGAAGGGAATCACATTCACATGGACGCCGCAGTGCGAGATGAGTTTTCAGGAGTTAAAGAAAAGATTGACAACAGCCCCAGTGCTAGTTATGCCATATATGCAGAAGAACTTTACGGTGTACTGCGATGCCTCTGAAAACGGGTTGGGATGTGTTCTCATGCAAGAAGGGCATGTCGTGGCTTATGCATCCCGGCAGCTCCGGAAGCATGAGAAGAACTATCCTACACATGACCTAGAACTAGCCGCAGTGGTACACGCGTTGAAAATTTGGCAGCACTACTTGATGGGGAAGAGGACAGAGATATATACGAATCATAAGAGTTTAAAGTACATTTTCACACAGCCAGATCTCAACCTCAGACAAAGGAGATGGTTAGAGCTAATCAATGACTTTGATGTGGGCATCAACTATCATCCTGGGAAAGCAAACGTCGTGGCAGATGCTTTAAGCCAGAAAGTTCAGGTCAATAGGTTGAGCTTGAAGGACAGGCCTGTAGAATTGAAGGACGATGTTATAAGACTCAATCTATGTCTAGTGAATAGTGGTGAAGCCATCGTCATGGAAGTGGACTCCACACTAGAGCGAGACATACGCGAGGGTCAAAAGAATGACGAGAAGATACAAGAGATCAGACAACTCATCAAGGAAAATAAAGCACCTGGTTTCAGAGAGGATGAACAAGGTACGGTGTGGCACGGGAAAAGAATCTGTGTGCCTGAAGTAAAAGAGATTCGTGAATTGATTTTGAAGGAGGCTCACGATTCCAACTATTCCATCCATCCTGGGAGTATGAAGATGTACCAGGACCTCAAGAGCAGGTATTGGTGGTATGGCATGAAGCGAGATGTCGCGGAACATGTTGCCCTATGTGACACATGTATGTTGGTGAAAGCAGAACATCAATGATCCGCGGGATTATTGCAACCACTCAAAGTGCCTGAATGGAAATGGGAAGAAATCGGTATGGATTTCATAGTGGGATTGCCTAGGACCCAATCAGGATATGATTCAATATGGGTCATCATCGACAGGCTAACCAAGGTAGCTCACTTCATCCCTGTGAAGGAAAGCTACAGTGGATCCAAATTGGCGGAGTTGTACATGTAAAGGATCGTCTGTTACCATGGAGTGACGAAGAAGATAGTGTCGGATCGAGGGACACAGTTCACCTCGAGGTTCTGGCAGAAGTTGCACGAAACCATGGGAACCCATCTGAACTTTAGTTCTGCCTATCATCCTCAAACTGACAGGCAGACGGAAAGAACCAATCAGATTCTTGAGGATATGCTGAGGGCATGTGCACTCAAAAACAATCAGAGTTGGGACAAGAACTTACCGTATGCGGAATTCTCCTATAACAACAGCTATCAGGCTAGTATGAAGATGTCACCGTTCGAAGCTTTGTATGGGAGGAAGTGCAAACTCCATTATTTTGGAACCAAACAGGGGAAAGTAAAGTGTTTGGTCCCGAAGTACTACAAGAAGCCAAGGCGAAAGTGAGGGAAATTCGTAACAACTTGAGGATAGCACAAACACGGCAAAAGAGATATGCCGATGTACGAAGAAGAGAGCTCATTTTCAACGTGGGAGACTATGTCTATCTCAAGGTGTCCCCTATCCAAGGACTTCATCGATTCAAGGTGAGAGGGAAGTTGTCACCTCGATACATCGGACCCTTTCAAGTGCTGGAGAGGAAAGGCAAAGTGGCGTATCAACTAGAATTACCGGCTCGCCTATCGGATGTGCACGATGTATTCCATGTGTCATAGCTCAAGAAATGTCTGAGAACGCCTGAAGAGGTGTTACCCATGAATGAGGTGGACGTAGCTGAGGATTTGTCTTATGCCGAGCAACCATCCAAGATTTTGGAGACAATGGAACGCCTCACCAGAAATAAAAGAATCCGGATGTGCAAGGTGCAGTGGAAGCATCACTCGGAAGAGGAGGCCACATGGGAGCGAGAAGATGAGCTTAAGGCACAATTTCCGGAATTGTTTTCTTAGAAACACCAATCTCGAGGATGAGATTTCTTTTAAGGGGGGTAGAGCTGTAACACCACAAAATCCTGTTAAGAGGGGAATTTAAAATTTTTTGGACGTATTGCATGGGCTGCAGAAATTCAAACTTAGTTGGAATTCAAATTCAAATTCAAACACGAAAAGAAATGGAAAAAGAAAAAGAAAAATAGAAAAAAAAACCGGCCAGTGGGCCGAAACCCACCAGCCGGCCCACCCCATCCCGCGCCAGCCCGCAGCCGCGCGCCCCCCTTCTTCCCACTGACACGCGTGGCCCGCCAACCTTTCTTCCTCCTCGCGCTCGCGCCCGCGCTCGGCCAGACTCTTCTCACCCCCGAATCAAAACCGCCCCGGATCCTCGCGTATCCCAGCCGAATTTCGTTCGTGGGCGACGCAAACTCGATCACAACCGAACGCCGCCCTCCCCTGTCTATAAAAACCCCGGCATCGTCCCGTTTTTCCCCACGATCCGCAGATTTTCTCTCCGGTGAGAACCCGAGCCCCTCCGGCGAATTCTGCTCGATCTACGCTCGGGAATTCTGATCTAACTCGCTGGTCTTGATCCACCGCCAGCGGGGAACCTTGCAGGTGCAGAAAACTTGGTGATTTGCGGTTCAAACACAGCGCCGACGAGCCTCGCCGTGAATTCACCTCGGACCTCGTCGCCGATCGCTTTTCGGGACCTCCGAGCTCAAGAAAACCCCCGAGGTGAGATCCCCGACCTCCCCTCTACCGATCTATGCCATAAAATCACAGTTCTAGGAAGAATTTACGAAGATCCGAAACTCTCCGGCGAGATCGCCGCCTCCCGCCGCCGTGCGCCGCCGGGCAGCGCCGCCCTCGCTCGATCAGAGCGACGTCACCGCTTGTGCGCCGTTTATTTTAAATCGCACGGTAGAGTTTAAATCCCCACGTACCGGTTCGATGTTATAATCTCAGCCGTCTTTTTTAAATCGGACGATCCACGTCAGCCCCGCGTTATAAAGACTGGAATTCTTACGCGCTACCCCCTGGGGTTCTCGGAAAATAAGAGCTAGCCCCGGAAACTTCTGATCTAGCCCCTGGAACTTCAGAAAATCATGTAAATTCATTTAAAAATCAGTTTTAGCCCCTGGACTTAATAAAAATTAGGAAAAACCCCTCTGTTAAGTGTAGCTAGACCCCTGGAAATTTTTAAAATAATATAATGGACCCTGTAGTGGGGTGAGTTTACCTTTTTAACCCTATTTGATATTAAAGTTAGGAATTTGAATATGTGGCTAGTATTTAAAATTTAAAAGGTGGGACAAACATATTGTCAAAGTCAAATTAAAAACTTTCCCAGTACTTAGAAAACCTTTGAGTGAGATAAAAATAGATTTTTAGCTGAAATGAATCTGTTTAATTGATTAATCACATTTATTAGTTATAGGGACACATTTTTAAGTAGAGAATAATTCTGAAAATTAGTAAAATAAATGTAAAATAGTTTACATCAGAGGAGAAGTTTAAATATATATTATTATATATTTTAGACCCAAAACCTATTCTGTTTAGATGAGGTGTCTTACTATTTTTATAATAAAGTTCACATTTAGGCATAGGAAATAAATCTGAAAATATAGCAAATTAGGTATGAATAACTTGAAAATGATAAATGAAGTTTCCAAAAATCCAAAGAATTCAGTTTAGGGTTGGTAGAAGGACTGAAGACACATATGGAGTAGGAAAATACCTTTCATGCATACTTGGTAGCTAAAAGGTGTAGTAATTGAATATAAGGAATTTATTTAAATTAGAAACTCATATATAGTATGCAAGCATAAATATGAATACAAAAGTAGAAATCATATACACCTGTTTAAAAGTGCATGTAAGCCAAAGATCAACACACATAGAGTAACCACAACACATAGAATTTGTGAATGGCTTTCATAAATGTGAATGTGTGGTTTGTATAAAGTGGAAGTGTGAACTATGTCTTATGGATTGTTGTTTTTCTTTTGCTATGTGTGATGGTATGATGTAAAACCTGCTCCAGAGCAAGTTCTCCCTTTCCAAGATCAGGACTACCCATTTCAAGAGCAGCAGGAAGGAGGCAGGTGTCCTTGACCACTTTGATCCTATACTAGGATGTGTAGCTAGAAATATTTGCATTATCAATTGAAAATATGAAACCCATACTAGGATGTTTCCCTAGAATTGCATTACCTTGTTTCCTTGTAGCTTGGGTTGGGATTCATTTTATCATGTCATTTATTATTATGCATATGCTTAGCCATGCTTAGAATGGGATATTTGGGATATGAGATCATCAGTTTATTTTACCATACTCTTTAATGAGATATTGTGAGTTATGTAGAGGTAGGGATCAAGGCAAGATGGATGTTTTGGTTGGTGCTGGGTGCACGAGACTCGGGTTTGTGTTTAGTACTTGCCTGGATCCTAAGGACCGGTTCATGGAGCATGTAACCTGGCTTTACCGTGCCAACCACATGCTGAGATGGGGCAGCTTGGCCAATTAATTAGGTGTATCCCCGGCGTAGTATGGGTGTGTTGGATGGTGCGGGGAATAGGTGTCAGCTGGACTACCATATGAACCGCAAGGCTCAAGAGGGGGCCACTGCAGCGGGGTTGGAGCCTCTTGTATGCTGTTAGGGGTGAAACCTCAGTGGGCCCACGCTCGTCGGGAATCCCTTTGTACAGGCTTCGTAGTGATCTCCTGGCTACACACCTGTGAAGTGTTAATGTGGTTCGTAGCCACTGGCATAATGGAGGTTCTTTTAGTCCACCCGGCAACAGGGGATGAAATCACTACATGTGGGTACAGTGGTACAAACTCTGCAGAGTCAAAACTGTCATGACAGTCGTGCTCACGGTCAAGAGCGGCTTGGACTTATTCATGATTAGAGGATGATGGCTTTGGAAGTTTTGGACGTTAAGCGGGGAGCTTAACATTGGAAATGATGTTATGGTTATTTAATTATGATGATGGGATGGGAGATTGGGATCATTTCACCTATGTAGTAATGTAGGTGCTTAATAAGCTAAGGTGGTAGGCAATAATTGCGTAGTGCTTTAACCATGAGTTCAACCTCTTCTTGTTCTAGCCATGCATGACATAACTTTCCCACACTTGCTGAGTACCATCGGTACTCAACCTTGCATATTTGTTGGTTTATATTGCTGCTCAGGTCAAGATAATGAGGTGGTGTATAATGATCAAGATTTTGGACCCGAAGAAGGTTTCTAGGTTCATGGAGTCCCCCGGGCAACGCCTGTGACGGAGCCCACGAGAATAATTATTCCGCTGCTAGTTTATTTACTTGTGATGAACTTATTATTGTCCATCGAGACATTTGCTATGTAAGACTTATTTATATTCGACACCTGGCTTGTAATAAATGATGCTTCACTATTTGTCATCACATGTATGAGAAAATGATCCTGGCATACATGTGATATTCACTCGGTTGTTCTTCGGAGAAACCGGGTGTGACATTTGGTTAAACCACCCTTGTCGCTAGGGAAGTTTATGAGTCGGGTATGGTTTTTGTTTTAAGCTTCGCTGGGTCCATGGGATTGGGAAGCGAGATAGATGTGTCTAGCTAACTGCACTCATAATGATAATGAGAAACTGATGTTGTTAATGAACATGGATCGGAGGGAGATCTAGGCAAGATAGGTTTGTGAATGAGGTAGCATGAGATGGTGGTTTACTTGCCGTAGATCTAAGGACCGGTTCATGCGAGCACATGCCAGGATAACAGTGCCACTACAAGGCCAAGTATGGGTGTGGCTTAGCTGACTAATTAGGTAAGTTGCTAGATTGTTATGGACCGTGGAAGGCGCGGGGAATGGGAATCGAGTGAGGACTGCCCTGGGAACTGCATGGCACAAGAGGGGGCCCGTGGATGGGAGAATTGGAGATTCTAGCCTGCCGGTCAAACCATAGTGAATCCATACATCTAGTAGCCCCTTTGTAAAGGGTATTTTGTGATCTCTTGGCCATACACCGACAGTTTGTGTACTGGTATAATGGAGGTTCTGCAGTCGCCGATGGGTGACGAAATCACAAACTTGTGGGTAAAGAGGTGCAAACTCTGCAGAGTCTAAAACTATCATGATAGCCGAGCTTACGGTCACGAGCGTGTGGCCAACTTCCATGATTAGATGGGATGGTTATTGGTTTGGTTATGGTTTGGTTTTGGTTTTGTTTTCGGGACTGTTGAGTCCGGGTGATAAGATGGGTTGCATGACTGTTGAGTCATGGCAACAAGGTTGGTCTCGTGGGAGACGAAGTTTTTTATGAGGTGAAATGGTAGTGAATACAATATGGTATTCGTGAGATGGTAGCGAATACGAGGAGGTATTCGTGAGCAAGAATGAGGTTGATTGATGACTGGTTGTGACATGGAAGGTAATGAACATAATGGAGATATGATTGGAATTTTAATACATGTTGGGATTACATTCACTTAAAGATGAGTTGCTGTTTTATCAAGGTTTTGATAAATAACTTTGCTTTCTGCAATGAGCCTTTTTATACCTACCTTGTTATGAGCTACATATCATATTTTCCCGCACTTGTTGAGTACATAATTGTACTCAAACTTGCATTATTTCATCATCAGCAACATGAGAAGATTATTATGAAGACCAAGTGGAGCATTAGGCGTGTAAATTTGTTCTCAACCTTGCCTGTGGGGATGAAGTAGAGATGGAGCCCCTGCTGCTTAGAATTGCTTCCGCACTAGTTAGAAGACTTCCCCTGCATAGAAATAAGATTTCCGCTGTGAGCATGAGTCCAGGACTCATGAGATATTGTAATAAACTATGTTATTCGTGGTTACATATATTATGAATTCAGTTTGTGAAACATATGTGTATGTGTGATGAACATCCTGCCGACACATATGCATCAGTTCTCGGTTCCGTGGTTTTCCACAGAATTGAGGGCATCACAAATTGGTATCAGAGCCACGGTTGATGGTGGGTTACACGCCTAAATAGGAAACACAGATTGGTATCAAAAGCCACGGCTGATGGTAGGTTACACAATTAGATAGATCACAGATTGGTATCCGACACAGATTGGTAGCTAAGCCACGCTGACCATAGGATGCATAGATTGGCATTGGAACTACCTTGACATAGGATACAAGCCTAGGAGAAGCCATAAGTTGGATCATAGATTTGACATCACCCTAAGTCATATAGGACCCCCATTGAACAAGACTTGAATAGGAGTTGTGTGAAGCCCTTGTGATGATTGTTTGTGATTATGTGCTTAGTGGGAGTTGTGGGACGTCTCAAAACGTTGTCCATATCCACACATAAGTAGAAAGGGGTATGAGATGCTTCGGCACTTGTTCACATCCTCATATGGGCTAATATATATATAGTCCAACCCACCTTGATGCATATAGTTGAGGGGATCTATCTAACCTTCTAACTTTCTATTCTATTTTGATCTGTCTCACAGATGGTGAGAGGAAACGCCGACTGAAGGAACATCTATGACAACCAAGAGGATGGACACAATGAAGTTCCTGTTAACCCCGGAGCTGGTGAGAACCACCTGGAACAGTTGATGGCCATGCAGAACCAACTTATGCAAACCATGATCCAAACTTTGGGTCAGTTGCAGGCCAACAACAACAACCCCGTTCCAGCACCACCGCCACCACCACCGCCGGCTCATAACAGGCTGGGAGAGTTCATGAGGACTTGACCACCCACCTTTGCTCAAGCAAACGACCCCATGGAGGCCGACGACTGGTTGAAATCCATGGAGAAGAAGCTTGCCATAGTGCAGTGCAATGACCGAGAGAAGGTTCTTTTTGTGTCGCACCAACTTATGGGAGCTGCCGCTGACTGGTGGGATGCCCTAAGCAACGCTCATGTCGACCCGGAGACGATCACTTGGACTGAGTTCAAGGAAAGTTTCCGCTCTCATTACATCCCTGCTGGTGTAATGATGCTCAAGAGACAGGAGTTTGAAGGTCTCCGCCAGGGACAGAGAAGCGTGAATGAGTATCTCAACAAGTTACACAACTGTCCCGGTATGCCCCCGAAGATGTCAACTCAGACCAGAGGAAGCAATACCTGTTCATGAGAGGGTTGAACAATGAGATTCAGGTTCAGCTCCTCAACAATGACTACGCAAGCTTTCAGAAGCTGGTTGACAAGGATATAGTAGTCGAAAGCAAGATCCGAGAGATCGAGCGAGAGTGCAAGAGGAAGATGCCATACCAGCCTCAAGGGAGCAACATACGACCTCAGTACATGCCCCCAGCTGCACCGCAGTATGGATCGATCGCTTCTGCATACCGCCCTAGTCAGCCACCACAGCAACGACCCGTTGCAACAGCACCTCATGTGCCCATGCCTCCTGTGCCCCGACCCAACATGGGCGCTCCTGTTCAAAACCCCCGCCCCAACGTACCTGCTGCCGTGGGCAACAGGGCATGCTTTGCATGCGGGGAAACAGGACACTTCACGAACCAGTGCCCGAGGAGAGGCTCTGGACAGCAAGGAAACGTGCCCAAACAAAACCCACGACCGAACGGAGGGGACAATCAAGGAAACCGTGGACAGCAGAACTATGCTCACGGCAACGTGAACCATGTCTCTGCCGAGGAAGCACAACAGGTTGATGACGTCGTAATTGGTATGTTCATTGCCAACTCCAACCCAGCCACCATCTTATTTGATTCTAGAGCATCACATTCCTTCATATCATCCAAGTTTGTTGCCAAGCATAATCTACCCATATCACACTTAAAATGTGGTATGCTAGTTAATTCTCCCGGTGGAGAGATGAGGACTAATATAGTATGTCTGAAAGTAAGCCTTAAAATAAGCGGGGTAGACTTCCTTGCCAACCGCATTGTCTTGGATTCCCAAGGGATTGACATAATACTCAGGATGGATTGGTTAAGCAAGCACAACGGGGTAATTCAATGTGCTGAAAGAAGCGTGCAGTTGACAAATGACCACGGTATTCGTGTCAAGTTTGAGTCAGCCCAAAAAACAACCAAAAAGGCAATCTTGAACCATGTTGAAGGAGCCTGAGTGTTCTCCAAGATTGATCTTCGGTCAGGATATTTCCAGCTGAAGATTAAGCCCTCCGATATACTCAAGACTGCCTTTCGAACACGGTATGGTTCATATGAATATACCGTCATGTCTTTTGGGATAACAAATGCACCCGCATACTTCATGTACCTCATGAACAAGGTTTTCATGGAGTACTTGGATAAGTTCGTCGTGGTTTTCATCGACGACATTATGGTGTATTCAAAAAGTGAGGAGGAGCATAAAGAACATTTGAAATTGACCTTGCAGAAAATGCGTGAGCATCAATTGTATGCCAAGCTTAACAAGTGTCAATTTTGGCTAAAGGAAATATCGTTCCTAGGCCACATTATCTCTGAAGAAGGGGTATTGGTTGATCCCAGAAAAGTGAGAGATGTTCTGAAGTGGGACCAACCGCAAAAGTGAGGGATATTCGGAGTTTTCTTGGGATGGTTGGATACTACCGACGCATCATTAAGGACTTCTCTAAGATAGCAAAGCCTATGACGCAGTTGCTAACAAAGGGAAAAGCCTTTCGATGGACACCAGCATGCCAAGAAAGTTTTGAGGAACTCAAGGAAAGGCTAACCACAGCACCGGTTTTAGTATTGCCGGACGTAAGCAAGAGCTTTGACATATATTGTGACGCATCCAGACAGGGGCTCGGATGTGTGCTCATGCAAGAAGAACAAGTGGTGGCCTATGCCTCACGACAATTAAAGAAGCACGAGCTTAATTATCCTACACATGACTTGGAGCTAGCAGCAGTAGTGCATGCATTGAAGATTTGGAGACATTATATCCTTGGTCATCGATGTGAGATCTATATGGATCATAAAAGCCTCGAGTACATCTTTACACAAGGGAACTTGAATTTGAGGCAATGTCGATGGTTGGAACTCATCAAGGATTACGATGTTGGAATCAACTACCACCATGGGAGGGCCAATGTAGTAGCCGATGCATTAAGCCGGAAGGGAGCATGTCACCAACTCACGGTTCGGGAGCTACCACCCGAACTACGTAAGGAGTTTGAACAGTTACACCTCGGATTCTTGAACAACATGGAAGTGATGGAGATCCACTCTTCATTGGAGCAAGGGATAAGAGATGGCCATGCAACGGATGAGGAGACCAAGGAGATCAAGGAAAGGATCCGACAAGGAATAGAGAAGGATTACAAAGAAGATGAGAAGGGTACGCTTTGGCTAGGAAAAAGGATTTGTGTGCCTAACATGAAGCACCTCCTCGACATGATATTGAAGGAGGCACATGATTCACCCTATTCCATATATCCCGGAAGTACCAAAATGTACAAGGATTGAAGGCTTGTTATTGGTGGGATGGTATGAAAAGGGATATAGTCGAATATGTTGCCCTATGCGACACATGTCAACGGGTGAAGGCCGAACATCAAAGACCCGCTGGATTGTTGCAACCCTTGAAGGTACCCGAGTGGAAGTGGGAGGACATCAGCATGGATTTCATCGTCGCATTGCCACGTACTCAGTCGAGTTATGACTCCATCTGGGTTATCGTGGACCGATTGACGAAAACCGCCCATTTTATCCCTGTAAGGGCCAAGTATAACGTTGCACAATTAGCCAAGTTGTACATGGAGCAGATCGTGTGCTGTCATGGAGTCCCGAGAAGGATAGTCTCAGCTCGAGGTTCTCAGTTTACCTCTAGATTCTGGAGGAAGCTGCAGAAAGCTACGGATACACGACTGGATTTTAGCTCCGCCTATCACCCACAAACCGATGGGCAAACCGAAAGGACAAACCAAATTTTGGAGGACATGTTGAGAGCTTGCGCCTTGAAACGTGGGCGTAGTTGGGATAGGAGTTTACCGTACGCCAAATTCTCCTATAACAACAGCTATCAAGCTTGCTTGAAGATGTCGCCTTTCGAAGCATTATATGGTAGACGGTGTAGAACGCCACTGTAAAAGCCCAAGAAAAGGGACTTGCAAAAACTTTTCTTCACATCACAACACCACAGTTCTTGTTGTGGATAGATGGTGAAAAAGTGGGAAGAGCAAGTAACCTCCATCAAAAGAGTGGATAGAGGGGAAACCTACACTTTCATAAAGTGGGAATTCTACACATATGATCACACATGAGAGGGTGATTCAAAACTGTTGCATTCAAATTCATGATTGCAGCAGCTAAAACAAGGATCAAAGTGCATAATTGGATTCCTCAGGTCCAAATTAGTGGGGAGGCAAAGTTTCAATAATTTTTGAAAAAGTTTGCTAACCATTTTTCCACAAAGGATCCAAATGTGCAAAGAATTCAAATATACATTTGAATTTGGGGGAAATTTGCCCAACCATACAAATGTAGGTCAGTTTGAAACTTCAAACATTTGAATTCATCCCTTGCCAAACTTTGTAGATCTTTTGAGGGGTGGGGGAGCACTGACAAGTGGGACCCACTTGTCATTGGGGGGAAATAAACAATTGCAAAAGTCCTCAGTGAAGCACACGGTCGTTGATTGATTTCCTCCCACGCGAAGTAAACCGAGCCCTCCGACACCGCTGCGGGTAACACCGAGGAGCTGCCGGCAGCCACCTCCTCTGAAAATTTCGTGCGCTGGAGAGCTGCCTGGCATCCTTGCACCGCTGCTGCGCCGCTGTTATCCCACGTAACTGAAGAACGGCGCCTGTTCTTTCCCTTTGCGCAAGAAACCGCCGAGCTCGCCGCTCCCTCTGGGAAATCATCGGGAGCCAGCCAAACTGTGCCACAGCACCCTCCGACCTGCACAACAGAGCTACGCCCTTGTTCCTCACCTTCCCAGCGCGAGAGCTAGCAAGCTCCGGCAGTGTCCGAGCCCTGATTTCCGTTGTCCGCGGCAAGTTAAAACTAACCGGCAATCGGGCGTACGTGGGCAGCCTACACCAGGCCCTCTCACGCCCAAGCGGAGACATCCCCGGACGCGCCGGTGAGCACTGCTGCTCCCACCCAAACCACAGGACCAACCGTGAACCACCGAGCAAGAATTTGGAGAAACTTCGCCGGCGACCACAGAACAACGTTCCGGTATGAGACCTCCGAATTCCCACTCCCTTCTCATCATCAGTTCACTAAACTGTGCTCACAGGAGCTAGACTCAACGGCGCCAAAGTTTGCTCTGCAACCCTAGCGTAGTTTTGGCTGTAGCCGACGTAATTTCCGGTTTTTCAACCGCGGTTATGGCGGGAAAGGTCGGGCTCACGGTGACGACTAGGTTAGAGCTCTCCCCGAGCCCTGGCATGGCCTTGTCGACTTTCTCTGAGATTCCCCGGTGCTGTAGAGCCCTTCCACCGAGGTTTTGGCGGGCTGAGTTGGCCGGGTGGCATAACCGAAGGGAGTCCGAGCCGCTGCACCGTCGCCGGCTAGGTTAGGGCCACCGCCGACCGGAGCAGTCGGCACCATCGTGTTCAGCACACGAAAGTAGGCCCAGGCGGCGATTTTCCGGCCGAGAGGCGGTCGGGAAGCCAAGCCGGCGAGCCTCAGTGGTGTGCCGGCGAGGGGGCGGCGCGGGAAAAAGGGCGGGCGCGAGGAAGAAGATGAGCCGGCCGGGCCCGCTCGTCAGTCCCTCGAGGCACAGTGTGGGGATTTTCTGTTGCACCGGATCAGCTGTGAACACGTGGAAAACAGTCCTGTGGCCCCGTGTGGCGCAGCCGAGGTGGTGACACGTGGGGGCCAGGCCCGCTGTCAGAAATTTGAACTTTTCCCGGTTAATTCAAATTCCAGAACTTCCCCAAACTTTAGAACCCCATAACTTTTGCTAGGAGGCTCCAAATTTAGTGATTCAAATTGGGTTGGATTCATCTTGCATAGCTCTATCCAAATATGCAACTCAATTTGTATGAAACGTAATATTTAATTCTGTAAAATTCTTTAAAGATTTTCAGCATAAGAATTTTAGAGGGAGTTTGGTTCATCCAAAAATCCCTAAATTTTGCCAGAATGTTCCTTAGGATGTTAGTGAACCCTTGTAAAAGTTTCAGGCCATTAGGAGTTGATTTGGTCAGAGCAATTTAAATTTGAAGGTGCTGTGTTCATTTGAATCCAGAAACATTTTCAGAGAATTTCCAAAACTTGGAAATTCAGTTCTGAGCAAATCTTAGCTCCAAAAATGCTGGGAAAATTCATACAAACTCTATGAGCTATAATTGAAATTGTAGTTCACTAAGTTGGGCATGAACAGGGGTGTTACCTCAGAATTAATTCTTCTTTGCTTATTTGCTAAAAGAATTATTCTGAGCAAACCACTCAGTAAAAAGAGCTAATATTTGGTCCAGAGGGTTTCCTTGTGACAAGGAACTCACACAAAAATTCTCAGCTCCATTGGAGCTCTGGATCACCCTGTCCTGTTTGACCACTTGAGGGATTAATATGGAAAAGGGGGAAAAACCACTTAGCACTTAACCATGTACTTAGGTCCAGGCCCAAGCCACCCACACCCAGTTCATCTTTAAATTCTTAAACAGAGTTCCAGGTGTTAGAGACTGGTTATTAGAACTAATAGCAGTAACCTTACAATAACTTGCATGCATATTAATTAACATGTAGTATTTCATAAACGTGTAGTCACTGAAGAAGAGACTCCGGAAGTGCTGGACTTCCTCCTTCCGGAAAAAGAGCTAACTACTGACCAGCAGCAACAAGGCAAGCCCCGGTTTGCATTAACCGTTTATAAGTCTTACTTTGTTTACATGTGTCATATGAAGTATGATTGTGCATTAGGTATAGGATGGATGGAACCCCACTTGCATGACCAGAATTTGTCCCTAAGAGTGAGGGTAGTGTCTAAGACCTCGAGTAGACAGCCTACGCTTAATAATTCACAGGACTTCGGTACAAGTCGAGTAGTTGGAATCTACTCGCGAGATAGGCATTGAGACACACGGGTTCGGTTGAGTGATGTGAGATCACTTTAGTAATGAAAATGAGTCTAGGCAGGGGCTAGGGCGCAGCAAGAGTGAGTCTTGTGTGCGCAGCCCTGCCCGGTGTCGATTGAGGACCGATCCGTGTGCGGCCCTGCTGAACAAGTATTGAACGTACCGAAGGCATATCGGATATATGGGCCCCGATAAACCGATGTAGCCTAAACCTCCGGGCGTCGAGGCATAGCACACCGATTTATAGGTGTAGGTTGAGGGCAGCAAGGTGGAAATCTGCCAAAGGACATAGAGAGATGCTCCGTGTGGGGAACCTCCTGCTCGTTTCGGTGCGACTGGTTCGACGTTTGGGCTGTTGGGTGAAAGGTTGTCCCGTACGACATCGAGTGAGCATGCTGTGCAGCTCCACGGATGGGCATACGTGACGTGCTCTTTGGGTTTCCCTGCAGGTGTATATCGAGTCGATTCGCCGTCCGTCGCGGTGACGAGTACCGCTTGTTCACTGCGTCGTAACATAGACTAATGAATGAAATGTTATGATTCCATATTGCTGTTATGATATAACTGTATTGTTACATGTGTGCCACCAAATATTGCTCACTAAATTTCAGCTTTATGAACCGTTAACTTGTTGCTAAAAGATGAACTAAGGATGAACGTGTAGGCGTGTCCATTTGCTGCAACATTGCTATCCTATGTCTTGGTATACCTCATGTAGAGTTTCATGCTTAGGTGAGTCGGTTAAGCCTTGTTGAGCCTTCGTGCTCATGGTTGCAGCTTAAGTGTTTTTCAGGTGAAGAGCCACCCACGGACTCGGAGTACGAGTCCACCGGCGAGGGTTACCCTCCGTCGGGGACCACGGCTGAGTGGGAGCCGTACACGCCGCGCTGAACTGAGGAGTGCAGCTAGTGTGGGTTGCCCTAGGGCTGGGCAAACACTTTTGCTAGATAGGCGGGCGTGAGTTGTATAAAAGAAACTTCCGCTGTGTAATAAAAGACCCTAGTTTGTAACTGAGAAGTGTACTATTTTGTACATTCAGTTTGTTTTCCCATGTAATATAATGTGTTCTTATGACATGTGCTGTCGGGTGTCGCATCGCGCTGCACCACACTCTGCGATCCTGGATGAGCGGATCCCAGTCCGCCACTGCCGCTGTTTTGGAACGAAACCAGAGAGAACCAGGTGTTTGGACCCGAAGTGCTACAAGAAGCTGAAAAGCAAGTTCAAACGATACGGGAGAACTTAAAGGCTGCTCAGTCACGACAGAAAGGCTATGCGGACAATAGGAGAAAGAAGTTGACCTTCGAAGTGGGAAACTTCGTATACCATAAGGTATCGCCTATCCGTGGCCAACGATGTTTCAACGTCAAAGGCAAGCTAGCACCTCGCCACATCGGACCATTTAAGATTTTGGACAAGTGAGGAGAAGTAGCCTATCAACTAGAGCTCCCAACATATCTCTTCGATGTACATGACGTGTTTCATGTATCCCAGCTCAAGAAGTGCTTGAGAGTACCAGAGGAGCAAATACCAATGGAAGAGCTTGAACCTAAAGAGGACCTGACTTATACGGAGCACCCTATCCAAATTTTGGACGTAAAGGAAAGGGTCACCAGGAACAAAGTGATCCGATGGTACAAGGTACAATGGAGCCATCACACCGAAGCTGAAGCCACATGGTAGCGTGAAGAAGACATCAAGGCAGAATTTCCTCGTCTATTCTCTACCTACGAATCTCGAGGGCGAGATTCAATTTAAGGGGGGTAGATTTGTGACACCCTTATTTTTTGTTTCTGCATGTATTCATGTTGCATGAAGAGAAAACATTTTAAAAGAAGTAGGAACAGAGAAAAATATCAAAAAGATAGCCAATAAGAGCCGGATCCAATTCACAGAGATCGCCGAAGACAACTTCCGCGGCACGCTGGCCACGTGGCGTGTTCGGAGCTCATCCCTGCAAAGTGGGGAGAGGTCCGCCGCTAAACTGGCTACGTGGCAGGCTTGGGGCTCATCTCCGCAAAGGGGGAGGGATCCGACCCTGTGGGACACGTGTTGCCCCTAGAGCTAGCCTCTGCGGAGAAGGAAGGCAGTCCCGCACGACACGTGTCACCTTCAGAGCTAGTCACCGCGGAAATCAGAGGACCAGACGTGTCGATCTCGGAGCTCACCTCCGAGAGGTCCGGTTCTATTGGACACGTGTCGCCACCGGAGCTTATCTCCGGGAGGTCCGTCACTGTTGAACACGTGTTAACCTCGGAGCTCGTCTTTGAGAAGAAAGGAAGTCCGGCGCTACTTGACGCGTGGCATTCACGGAGCTCGCCTCCGAGGGGAGGGAGGTCTGAAATGAATACGTGGCACACCCAGAGCTACCTCCGGAGAGAGGGGAGGTCCGGCACTGACACGTGGCGTGCGCACCTCCGAACAGAGAGGAGGTCCCGACCGCCAGGATACGTGGCGCACGCGGAGCTCACCTCCGAAGGAGAAGGAGGTCTCGCTCGCTTGACATGCGGCACAACCGGAGCTCGTCTCTGCGGAAAAAAGGGAGACCAGGCCCCGGTGGACACGTGGAGCGTCCGGAGCTCATCATCGCGTAGGTAACGAGTTCTGGAACGGTTTTTGGATTCTGTACGCGTAGAAATATTGGTACGGAGAAAAAAAACCGACCTGAATTCCACAATGTTACCACACCAAATCAACTCAAGATAAACGATAATCTGAATAGGAATCTTATTCAAAATACAATCAGATTAGGACTCTTCTTCTCCCGATTATAAATAGAACCCAGAACCCTTGGCCGAAACCACAAACTTCTTTTTCCAACTCCTGAGTCGATGACTTAGAGCTATAGCCCCCAACTCCCCGAAGTAAAATCGTCGCCAGAGTTCAGTCGAGGAAGGTCGCTGGAAGAGCGTCCCAACGATCTATCTTGCTAAGAGAAGGACCCCGAGACCAAGAAGAACGTAAGGTAGGCCTCCAATATCACCTTACGACATCGTCGTGTTTTCTTTGCATCTGTTCTTCGATTCCTTTCGAACAGAAGTTTTCTCGTGGACAGATCACTTGTTGATCGGGTTGATCTAAATACAAGGTCATCGCCACGTCCACATTTGATCCGAACACCTCTGTTCATCATAAAACCATGCAAGAACACGTACAAACCGATCTAATAAAACTGATTATAGGATAGCATGCATATGCATCATTGCATCTAGTTAAAGTTTGTGCATGATATTGCTTGCTGTGGATCTTATATGTGCTTGATCCTGTATAGAAGGACAAGCTCAGGGAGCTGTCTACGATGAGCTGCAACAACAAGGGTTCGAGATCCAAGAGCGACCGGAACCGCAAGAACAAGGCAAGTGCCCCTTGACCATATTGATCCTATGTTTTGGGAAAACTGTTTTGTTTTGCGAAAAGGTGTGTGTGCTGAGTCAAACATGATGGGAAACCTTTTTATAGGAGTTTACTAGTTTTGGTTAAACCACCCTTGTCGCTAGGGAAATTAATGAGTCGTGTATGGTTTTTGTTTTAAGCTTCGCTGAGTCCATGGGATTGGGAAGCGAGATAGATGTGTATATCTAACTGCACTCATAATGATAATGAGAAACTGATGTTGTTAATGAACATGGATCGGAGGGAGATCTAGGCAAGCCGGGTTTGTGAATGAGGTAGCATGAGATGGTGGTTTACTTGCCGTAGATCTAAGGACAGGTTCATGCGAGCACATGCCAGGATAACAGTGCCACCACAAGGCCAAGTATGGGTGCGGCTTAGCTGACTAATTAGGTAAGTTGCTAGATTATTATGGACCGTGGAAGGCGTGGGGAATGGGAGTCGAGTGAGGACTGCCCTGGGAACTGCATGGCACAAGAGGGGGCCCGTGGGTGGAAGAATTGGAGATTCTAGCCTGCCGGTGAAACCTTAGTGAGTCCATACATCTAGTAGCCCCTTTGTAAAGGCTATTTTCTGATCTCTTGGCCATACACCGATGGTTGTGTACTGGTATAATGGAGGTTCTACAGTCGCCGATGGGTGACGAAATCACAAACTTGTGGGTAAAGAGGTGCAAACTCTGCAGAGTCTAAAACTATCAAGATAGCCGAGCTTAAGGTCACGAGCGCCTGGCCAACTTCCATGATTAGTTGGGATGGTTATTGGTTATTGGTTTGGTTATGGTTTGGTTTTGGTTTGGTTTTCGGGACAGTTGAGTCCGGGTGATAAGATGGGTTGCATGACTGTTGAGTCATGGCAACAAGGTTGGTCTCGGTGGGAGACGAAGTTGTTTATGAGATGAAATGATAGTGAATACAAGATGGTATTTGTGAGATGGTAGCGAATACGAGGAGGTATTCGTGAGCAACAATGAGGTTGATTGATGACTGGTTGTAACATGGAAGGTAATGAACATAATGGAGGTATGATTGGAATTTTAATACATGTTAGGATTACATTCACTTAAAGATGAGTTGCTGTTTAAATAACTTTGCTTTCTGAAATGAGCCTTTTTATACGTACCTTGTTATGAGCTACATATCATATTTTCCCGCACTTCCTGAGTACATCATTGTACTCAAACTTGCATTATTTCATCATCAGCAACAGGAGAAGATTATTATGAAGACCAAGTGGAGCATTAGGCGTGTAAATCTGTTCTCAACCTTGCCTTTGGGGATGAAGTAGAGATGGAGCCACTGCTGCTTAGAATTGCTTCCGCACTAGTTAGAAGACTTCCGCTGCATAGAAATAAGACTTCCGCTGTGAGCATGAGTCCAAGACTCATGAGATATTGTAATAAACTCTGTTATTCGTGGTTATATATATTCTGAATTCAGTTTGTGAAACATATGTGTATGTGTGATGAACATCCTGGGCACACATATGCATCAGTTCTCGGTTTCGTGGTTTTCCACAGAATTGAGGCCGTCACACGTGTCGACCTCGGAGCTCGTCTCCGAGCAGAAAGGAAGTCTGGCACTGTTAGGACAAATGGCACATCCGGGGCTACCTCCAAAGAGAGGGGAGGTCCGGCACTGACATGTAAGGGCCTCAGTTTTTGACACACATTTGCAGTGTTCATCACCACACCACACACCTCATTTGAGGAAGGATGATGAACACAAATGAAGAGCAAGTAACAATTATCATTAGAGAACAAACTCACACATTGCCAAAGTGGTATTTCACACATGTGATATAAGGGGGGCTGGACATATGAAAACTCCTACATTTTGCTAAGGATGTCCATGCCAAGTTTCACCCAAATTCCAAACCTTTTTGAGGTCATTTTGGGTATAGTTAGAAAGAGGGCAGTTTGAAACCATATTCAAATTCAAACTGTTTTTATCCCATGAATTTAAAAGTGGGAGGCATATTCTTACTCAGCACATTTTGGTGAGCTCACACACCAATTTTCACTCCATTTGGAGTTGATCTTGACATGATCTAAGTGGGACAAATTCAAATTTCATTTGAATTCAAAACTGCACTTGTGCTGAAATTCACTCAAACCAAACCCAATTTGAACTTTGATCAATTCAAATGGTTCATGGGTGAATAATTTGAATTACCAGGGGTACTATGGGGTTCACTGTTTACAACAGTGATTAGGAGTAAATTTCAGAGGTTAAAACTGGAAGTGGGACCCACATGTCAGCCACTTCTCAGATCAAACAGACTGAGACTTTTCTCACTCGGGTCGCCGAGCCGCAGCTGTGATCGCCACCGAGGGCAGCCGCCGCGTCAGCAGCTGCTTGCCCACGCGCGGGCGCGAGGCGGTGCAGAGCCTTTTTAAGGCGCCTGCCCCCCTCCTCGGCCGAGGCATCGCCGTTCTTCCCCGCAAAAACTCAGCGCCGGCCGAAATTTTCCGCAGCTCGGAATCGATCGGAGAACGCCGATCGCAGCTCCCTCCGTCCACTCCAGAGCCCCAGCAAGGTACTAGAGACCTTCCTCCGTCCTCCCCGTTGCTAGAATTCAGTTGAAACCGATTGATATCGGCTGTGCCGAAAGATCAAATTCGGGACTTGGAACCGCCGCACCCCGGGCTCTCGTGGACAGCCCAACCAGGGCGTTGTCACGCCCGAGCCAAGGCACCCTTGGACGCGCTGGTGACCGGTGCTGCTCATCCCCGAGCCACAGCTCGAGTGGTTGCTCACCGGCGGCGAATTTCCACTTTTCCCCTTTCTGTGTGCAGAACGACCTTCGGGTATGATTCTGTTTAATTCGTGCTCTAGAAAGGATTAGAGGGCCTCAAATCGCTCTCACAAGAGCTAGACACGGTAACGCACAAGTTGCCTTCACAACTCTGGGCCGGAGAACCTCTGTACCCGGCGTAATTTGAGGTCTACCAATGGAGGAATGAACGGGCGGCATCGGGCGCACGGTGAGGACCTGTTTCGGGCCTTCCCCGAGCTGCCTCGAGCTCATGTCGACCTTCTCTGAAGTCCACTGGTGCTTCCCGACCGGTTTCCCAAGTAGCTGAGGTGCTAGAGAAGTCAGCTGACATGGCCGAAGTCGTTCCGAGGTGGCGGCTCGTCGCCGACCATGCTCCGGCCATTGTCATTAGCAGCTGACCCTAGAATCCTGTTCCCCGAGTAAAAGTAGGCAGGGGCGGCCAGAATCGAGGAGTTTGGAGCTGTACAGAAGCCGGCGGCGAGCTCTCCGGCGAGGTCCCTCAGCGGCGGAGCGCGGGCGTCGCGAGGTTGAAGGAGGGGGTGGACCCCAGCTGTCAGCGGGAGATATTTTGAATCGGGATCCGGCTGCGGCCGGGATCGGGTGTGCTGGCGCGCAAAAATCATTGTGGGCCGCGGTGTGCTGTCGCCTCGGCGTGCGACACGTGTCCCCTGGGCCCACGCGCGAGTTTAAACTTTTCCCCGATTTTCAGATTTCCTTCAAACTTCAAATCCTCATAACTTTGGCTAGAGAGCTCCAAATTGAGTGAACCAAATTTTGCTGGATTCAGCTCTCCGAGTACTTTCCAGCAAATCAAGTTTCACTTCATGAAATCCCTTAATTCTCCAGAATTAATTCCTCAAAGTTTAAACTGTTAGGAATTTTAACTGAAGAATCCTTTGGAGGAAAATCCTGAAATTTTGCTGGGATGTTCACCAAAATATCCCTGAACTACCATAAAAATTTCAGATCCATTTGAGCTCATCTGATCCACCTAATGGTGTGATTAGTGAAACTGTTCCAGAGAAAATAGAAAATGTTCAGAAACATTTTCAGAATTTCCTCTGAAATTGTTTAGCTCATAACTTTAGCTAGGAACCTTCAAATTAAGTGATACCAACTCCATTAGAACCCTCTGAAAATCTAGTTTTCAGAAAGTCATAGTTTGTTTCATGAAAATTCCTAGAACACCATAAGAGTTCCAATTAATGTCAAAGACATAATTAATTGTGGAGGGCTCAAATGAGCTTTGCTGCAACTAAAACTTGACCAAGTCTCTGTTTAGGTTGTAACCAAGCCACAGTAAAAGATTCACAGTCATTAGGTCTGTCTAGCAAGGGTTATAGACTTCACAACTTCAAAGTTAATACAAATGCATTTAAATTGATACATATATTGCTCTTATCATGTAGTCGCTAAGGTCGAGGAGGAACCCGAAGTCCTAGACTTTGTTACTCTGGAGGAACAGCTAGCCTACGACCAAGAGCAGCAAGGCAAGCTCCGGTTTGCATTAACCTTTTTACAAATGTTTACTGTTTTGAGCACATCTTTGAATATTGTTGTGATTCTTTGCATTAGAGTCTTGATTGGAAACCCAACTGCATAGCCAAGAAGACCATGGGTTGGGGTTAGGATTGAAAATCTCGTTAGCCACTGCATTGCTAAGATAGAGTAGGATTCGGTACAAGTCGAGTAGTTGGAACTACTCGCGAGCATAGGCTAGAAGCACTCGACTCGGGTAGTGATAGCACATGAAACACATGGCAAGAAAATGAGAGCAAGCGGAGGTTAAGGGCAGCAGGACTTTGGGCCCTGTGTGCTGTAGCTCCACTTGTGTCGATTGAGGACCGAGCCGTGTGCGGGCCTGTTGAACAAGCTAGAACAGTACCGAAGACCTACCGGCTATATGGGAACCGGGAAACTGATGTAACTCGGGTAGCTGGGTGTTGAGGCATAGCTGGTCGTTCAGAGGGTAGGTTGAGAGCTCGAGGTGTAAATCGGCTGGCGGCACTGAGATGCACGTGCAGAGACCTCTTGCTCGGGACGATTGGACCGGTTCAACATTCGGCTAACGGGTGAAAGGTAGTCGCGTACGGCGTCCGTGATGGTTGTTGTAGGCAACATCGAGTACGGGCGTATGTGACGTGTTGTTCGGGTAACCCTGCAGGTGTAAATCGATTATAATCGCCGTCCCTCGCGGTCAGTGAGTACCACTTGTTCACTGTACCATGACGTAGAAAGAACAGGCTAGACACATGTTAAAATGTTGCTGATTGAAAGTTGGACATTGATTGTTAATGATATGCTGTAGTTTAGCGCTAACTAAAGTTCTTTTCAACTTTGGGCAAAGTACATGAAAGGAATGCATTTCTTGTTTGATTGCGGCTCTCTCATGTGCCTTAGCGTAAGGTTCTCCACAAACCTGCTGCTAAAACTTGAAAGTAAGATTCTACTAATTAGGCGAGTCCTTGCAACTGATTTTTACCTCATGTAACCCATTACCCTCATGTAGAAGTTCCATGTTTAGGTGAGACGGGTCAGACTTGCTGAGCCTTCGTGCTCACTGCTTGTGTTTGAAGCTTTTGCAGGGTTCTATGAGGAAGGGACTCCCGAAGAGGAGACGGAACCCCAGGAGGGGAACCCCGTCAAGTGGCAGTCGTGCACGCCGCAGAGTTAGTGTGTGTGTGTGCTAGCAAGGACACATTCAAGGGCTGAACGTGAACTTGATGCGTAGTCTACGCCCGTAAGTGTAGACTGGACATATTTTGCTGTAAACATGTTCATAAACTTGTTTATGTAATAAAATTTTCCGCTTCCGCTTTGTACCTTTGACGTGTGTTATACGGTGCTGTGCAACGCAGCACCCCTCAGCGTGATCCTGGCTCGACAGGACCAATGGGGTCGTGTCAGCGTTGGTATCAGAGCCCGCTTGAGGTTTAACACAGCACAAAGGTCTTCTTTTCAAAAATCCAGTGAGGAACGAGTTAGTAGCCCGTATAAGGATGTTATTAGCATATAGAAAGTGGCATATTAACCTATTTGTTATGTAGGGAAATCGTGCATATCGGGACGTTCATGTCTTGGGGGGTGCATGTAAGCGCTGTCCACCAGTGCGCACAAGCTGAAGGGTGGAGCCCCACGGGTGGCAGGTAACCCGACCCGCTTTAGTATCCTCTACGACTCCTCATGTCGTTTGGGGTATTCGAGCAACGTCTGTCCCTGGCGTGCGTGGTGCAACTTGGGAGACCCCGTCACGTGGTCTGAAACGTGAACACGTAACTCAAGGCGTGTTTGGCTTGAGAACATCCGGGCGAGTGATGACGGCCGGGTGTACGAACTGTATGGATTCCGGGCTCGGTGTGCAGCTGAGTCTGATGATTGTTTGAGTTTCTGCAGGTAGCCTCACCATGAAACGGTATACGTGTAGCATCCGTGTTCGAGTGACGTTTAGTGCCACTGAAATAACGAAGCCGGCTAAGTCCGGTATAGGTTTTTCTTTGTAAGGACGTAGTACCGACATAATCTGGTGATGCATCAACGTCACACCCCATTAAATGAACAACTTCATTTAAAAACTTGAAGGTTTTGATCCAAAGTAGTAAAACTTGATGTAACTCCTTCCCTTGAACAGGATATTCAAAGTTAAAAAGTTTTCAACTTATAGGTTGTTAAGGACAGAGCACTCTGTTTTCAGCTGAATCAAGGCTGAAGTTAATCAGAGGTTAGAGGTTGAGTTCTTTCGAGGTTGGGGTCGTATGATACATTTCTGGAAAGCGTTGGAAGAGCTTTACAACTCTTCTGTTGAGGTCCAGAGGTGTTTCATCCCTCAACCAATCGAAAAATGCAGTAGAGTTGAAACTTCCAGAAAACAGGGCAGAGCAAAGACTCTCTGTAAACTCTCTGTAAATTAAGCATAACTTTCTGCTTAAAAATCCAAAAATAGAAAATTAGGTAGTTCTGGAAATCTTATGAGATGGGTTACAACTTTGTAACAGAAAGTTTTGTCAGATTAGGAACAGAATTAACCGGGATTCTTGGATCAAATCAGTACCTAAAGCAGGGAGGTGCTGTCCAATTGTTTCCAGAAATTCTGTTAACTTTGATATCTCATAACTTTTGAACCAAGACATATCTTAGGCCAAGAAAATACTTTCTGGAAATATATTGAAGTTAGCTTTAACTTTGACGTTGAGCTCCAGAATTAGTTTTGCCTTTAACATGGCCTAAATCAGGTTGAAATGGAAACTGGTCAGGGCTGTCATGGGAACAGCAGATCATCAGTCAAATTTGTTTAAAATTTGAACTATGTTTCCAAATTTTATGGGTTCAATGACATGTTTTATGTTATAACTCAGCGGTTTACTGTTTAAATAAATATTTGACATTTCTCAAATATATTTTTACAGATGACAGCAGATAAGCAACTGGAGAACGGGTGGGTGATGTCCCACTGTTCTCACCGTAACGGCTACCCGGAAGCATTGTGGCAAATGCTCCAATATTTCGGGTACAACCAGATGCCGCAATACTTCGCCAAGGAAGAAGGCGAAGAGGGGAACAAGACGTGGATGATCCATGTCGAGGTTCCTGCAGGACCTACGCCACCCGGTTGGGTGCCATTCACCGTCACGGTGAGAGGAAGACAACCGGAAGGGATGTGGCAAGTGGCGGCCCGTGACACTATGTCACGTTTCTGCCAACTACACGTGCAGGCTATGGAGGGCACTCCATACGCACTCATTCTGGTGGAGGGACGAGCTCAGCAGGTGTGGGAAGAGAGGTACCTGGAGGCAACGGACCCGAGTTGCCCAAGGTACAACCCCGCGGAGGCAAATCTCAGCCTCCAGATGAGGGCGGGAAACGCCGTGATGGACAGCCAAGCTGTTCATACGGAGCATCTCGCCACAAAGCTCAAGGAGAGTACACGCCATGGAGATCATTTCGAGAGTGCTCACAGCGCACTCCGCAATGTGCTCCTTCCGACGATCAAGCGACTGAATGAACAGCACAATCAGTTGCATCGTCTGAAGAAGGCGAAGAGAAAAAGCCGTGTCGACATCGCGGCGTTACAAGAACTGGTGCAGACCCTAACCCAGCAGAATGAGGACCTTGCTCAAGAGCGGGACGACGCTATTGAGGAAGGACAAGGCTGGGAAGAGGACTACAACCAAGCTATGGACGAGGTGCATGCTTTGCAGGACCTCGTGCCCCCGGTGTTAGGCGTACCGGTGGTCTTGGGTCTTCCAGCAATGGGAGAACCCGGAATGGGAGAAAAGGTGGTAGATCCAGAGCCACCAGCAGAGGTACCGGAGGAGGACGACCCACAGGAGGTCGAGTTCTACTCCGAGTAGAGGGTTACAGTTGCCATGTAGGGCAGCCAGGGTAGCGTAACCCAACTTTTGTAATCTGTGACATGTCGTGTAGACAGTAGCGTATGTATAGGTAGTGACGACATGAGCACGACTTCTCGGAGACCCGAGAATAATGTATCTTGTATAAAGTTTATGCTTTATCAATATATGTAAATGTTGTGCAAATTAATCATGTGTCACTTCAATACCTACTGTTGCTTATGGAATTTTAAGTAAGACATGTGCTAATTGCTGCTGTTTTGAATTTCAGAATGACGCGTACTCGTGCCAACCCTGACGTTGGGGGTACCAGTCAAGGGGGAGAGACCTTCCAACCACCTCCCGAGGACTCCTCAGGACAACAACAGCAACAGCAGCAACAGAAACAACAAACACCGCCACCGCCACTGCCAACGGTTACGTTGGCCGACATCGTCGCGGCAATGGCGGGCTCGCATCAGCAACACACAGAGTTGCTGCAGACTCTTATTGCGAATACGTCTCGCCCAGAGAGACGTCAAGACCGTGAGGAGCGTCAACAGAGCTCCTACTCTGACTTCCTGGCAACTCATCCCCCGGTATTCTCAAGGGCGGATGAACCACTTGACGCGGACAACTGGCTCCGCGCCATAGAGATGAAGTTCAGGCTGCTCCAGCTCAGCGAGCAGCGCAAGACTCAGTTCGCGGTCCAGCAGCTCCAAGGATCCGCGAGCACGTGGTGGGCCAACTTCTGTGCTTCACAGCCCACCGACCGAGTGATGACCTGGACGGAGTTCTGGACGGCTTTCAGGGCCTATCATATACTGCCAGGTTTAATGAAGAGGAAGATGCAGGAGTTCTTACACCTGCAGCAAGGGAGCCGGAACGCGCTGGAATACTCCAGAGCGTTCAACGATCTCGCGCTCTACGCGTCGTATCATGCAGATACAGACGAGAAGCGGCGAGACCACTTTTACCAGGGGCTTAACCCGCTCCTGAAGGACAAGTTGGCGATGTTCAATCGCGGCAGCCTCAACGGCATCATTGATGCTGCGATTGTTCAGGAGGACTCTGGCAAGGAGTTAGCGGCGGCGGAGAGGAAGCGAAGCGCGCCGCAGAGCAGCGGAGAAGGAGGCGGTCCTTCTCAGAAGTTTCGGATGGTGAATCGCCCACCATCAGGTCCACGCTGGCAACCACCACCGCGGTTGATGCCGTTCCGCAGTCGGCCGTAATCTTCACCGGCATTCAGGCCGGCACTGCCAGTACCACCGCAACAACAACAGCAGCAGCGGGCAATGCCGCGTGCGTTTGCACCTCAGCAACGCATGCCGGGCTTTCGTCCACCGAGCACTCCACCAGCAGCAGCCACATGTTACAAGTGTGGTCGTCCAGGACACTTCGCGAGCAGTTGCCCGGAGAGGCAAGGCGGCGGAGTGGCACCACAGTTTCCGGGGAGGAATCAACCCCGGAACTCTACTAATGCGCGGCGGGCAAACCCTAGGCCCGGCACCGTCCACCAGCTTGCCATTGAGGACGTGCCGGAGGGCGAGCCAATCCTTGCGGGTATGTTCCAACCCCACCAGCATCCCGCTATAGTACTATTTGATTCAGGCGCCACGCATAGCTTCATTAGCCAAGCTTTCGTTGATAAATATAGCTTGCAAATACTACCCACCGATAGTCCTTATGTGATCTGTTCACCGGGTGGGAAAATTTCAGCAAGCATGATGGTCCCAAAAGCGCCATTGTGCTTAGAGGGTAGAGTTTACCCTACGTCTCTCATAATTTTAGAGGGACAAAAGGTCGATGTCATCTTAGGGATGTCGTGGTTAACCCGCCACGGCGCTGTTTTAGACACCGTCCTCCGAGTCGTGCACTTGAACTCAGAAGTGCACGAGTCTCACTCATTATTTCTGGACAGTCCGGAAATAAAACTTCCAAGTGTCTATCAAGCCACAACCATCTGATTGGAAGATATTCCGGTGGTCCGAGAGTTCCCTAATGTATTCCCGGACGATTTGCCGGGAATGCCGCCTGATAGAGAGGTAGAATTCAAGATTGAACTTGCACCGGGAACCACGTCAATATCCCGAAGGCCGTACAAGATGGCGCCCAAGGAGTTGGCTGAATTGAAGACTCAGCTCACGGACCTTCTGGAGAAGGGTTTTATTAGGCCGAGCTCCTCGCCATGGGGCTGTTCGGCATTATTTGTCAAGAAGAAGGATGAGACGTTGCGGCTTTGCGTGGACTATCGTCCATTAAATGCCGTAACCATCAAGAACAAGTACCCGTTGCCACGGATCGACATGTTATTTGATCAGTTGGTCGAAGCAAAGATCTTTTCCAAGATGGATTTAAGATCAGGGTACCATCAGATTAAGATAAGGGCTGAGGACATTCCGAAGACGGCTTTCTCGACGAGGTACGGACTTTATGAGTACCTGGTCATGTCCTTTGGCCTCACCAATGCTCCAGCTCACTTCATGTACTTAATGAACTCGGTATTCATGCCGGAGCTGGACAAGTTTGTTGTGGTCTTCATCGACGACATCCTAGTATATTCCAAGTCGGAGGAAGATCATAAGAAACATCTGCGTATAGTCTTGCAACGGCTGCGGGATCACAAGTTATACGCAAAATTCAGGAAATGCGAGTTTTGGATATCGCAAGTGCCTTTCCTCGGGCATATCATCTCAGCGGAGGGTATCGCTGTGGACCCGAGCAAGATCACTCAAGTTCTGAATTGGAAATCACCGAGAACTGTTCACGAGGTACGGAGTTTCCTCGGACTCGCGGGATATTATCGGAGGTTCATTCCGAACTTCTCGAAGATTGCCAAGCCAATGACAGAGCTGCTGAAGAAGGCTACCAAATATGTTTGGAGTCCAGCATGTGAAGCAGCATTCAAGGCTTTAGTCAAGCACCTGACATCAGCACCGGTTTTGGCGCAGCCAGACACAACAAAACCGTTTGATGTGTACTGCGATGCATCCGGCAATGGGCTCGGATGTGTGCTGATGCAAGACCGAAGGGTGGTCGCGTATGGGTCACGGCAGCTTAGAAACTATGAGCAAAATTATCCAACTCACGATTTGGAGCTCGCTGCCGTGGTACTTGCACTAAAAATGTGGAGGCACTACCTACTCGGTAACCTCGTACATTTATATACCGACCACAAAAGCCTCAAGTACATATTCACTGAGAAGGAGCTGAACATGAGGCAACGAAGATGGTTAGAACTAATAAAGGATTACGAGATAGAGATCCATTATCATCCGGGCAAGGCAAACGTAGTGGCAGATGCGCTGAGCCGCAAGTCACACGTCAATAATCTGACCATCACACCGTTGGAAGAGAGCGAACCACCACTACATGTGATTCCACACGGAGCTCTCTACAACCTAGATTTGATCCCCACCATCCGTGAAGAGATAGCGGCAGTCCAGAAGAATGACAAGGGCATGTCACATTTCCAGAGACGTGTAGACAGTGGGGAGTTGAAATGTTTCCGGAAGGACGGAGACGGCGTCCTATGGTTCAAGGACCGGATCGTCGTACCCCGAAACCCGGAACTACGGAAGAAGATCTTTGATGAGGCTCACTTATCAAAGTTCTCTATTCACCCCGGCAGTAACAAGATGTATCAAGAACTCAGAAGAAAGTTTTGGTGGACACGGATGAAGCGCGAGGTTGCAAAATACGTGTCCGAGTGTGATACATGTCGAAGGGTGAAGGCAGATCATATGCGGAAACCGGGACTGCTGCAACCACTGGGCATTCCTGCCTGGAAGTGGGAGGATGTGAGCATGGACTTCATCGTCGGTTTACCCACCACCTTGCAGAAACATGATTCTGTGTGGGTGATCGTTGATCGGCTCACCAAAGTTGCCCATTTCATCCCGGTCAACACAAATTACAACGCCAAGAAGTACGCTTATACGGCGTACCCTGTACCATCATATCGGACCGGGGCACTTTATTTGTGTCCCATTTTTGGGAGCAGCTGCACGCTGCCTTGGCGACGAAGCTGATTTGTAGTTCAGCCTACCACCCGCAGACGGATGGACAAACGGAGCGGGTAAATCAAATCTTAGAAGACATGCTACGAGTTTGCGCTATCGACCACGGCAAGAATTGGGATGATCACTTGCCGTTAGCTGAGTTCTCGTACAATAATGGGTACCAAGCCAGCATCAAGATGGCACCTTACGAGGCGCTATACGGTAGGAAATGCCGCACACCATTGAACTGGTGTGAGTCTGGCGAAAGGGTTACCTTCGGGGTTGACCTTGTCAACAATGCGGAAGAAAAGGTTCGACTGATTCAAGCGAACCAAAAAGCCGCTCAATCCCGTCAGAAACAATATGCGGACCGGAGAAGGCGCCCATTACAATTCGAAGTTGGAGATCGCTGACACGACCCCAAGGTCCTGTCGAGCCAGGATCACGCTGAGGGGTGCTGCGTTGCACAGCACCGTATAACACACCTCAAAGGTACAAAGCGGAAGCAGAAATTTTATTACATAAACAGGTCTATGAACATGTTTACATCAAAATAAGTTCAGTCTACACTCGCGGGCGTAGACTAAGCATCAAGTGCACGTTCAGCCCTCGAACGTGTCCTTGCTAGCACACACGCACACTAACTCTGCGGCGTGCATGGCTCCCACTCGACAGGGTTCCCCTCCTGGGGTTCCGCCTCCTCTTCGAGAGTCCCTTCCTCATAGAACCGTGCAAAAGCTTCAAACACAAGCAGTGAGCATGAAGGCTCAGCAAGTCTGACCCGTCTCACCTAAACATGGAACTTCTACATGAGGGTAATGGGTTACATGAGGTAAAAATCAGTTGCAAGGACTCGCCTAATTAGTAGAACCTTACTTTCAAGTTTTAGCAGCAGGTTGTGGAGAACCTTACGCTAAGGCACATGAGAGAGCCGCAATCAAACAAGAAACGCATTTCTCTCATGTACTTTGCCCAAAGTTGAAAAGAACTTTAGTTAGCTCTAAGCTACAGCATATCATTAACAATCAATGTCCAGCATTCAATCAGCAACATTTTAACATGTAACTAGCCTGTTCTTTCTACATCACGGTACAGTGAACAAGTGGTACTCACTGACCGCGAGGGACGACGATTATAATCGATTTACACCTGCAGGGTTACCCGAACAACCCATCACGTACGCCCGTACTCGATGTTGCCTACAACAACCATCACGGACGCCGTACGCGACTACCTTTCACCCGTTAGCCAAATGTTGAACCGGTCCAATCGTCCCGAGCAAGAGGTCTCTGCATGCGCATCTCAGTGCCGCCAGCCAATTTACACCTCGAGCTCTCAACCTACCCTCTGAACGACCAGCTATGCCTCAACACCTAGCTACCCGAGTTACATCAGTTTCCCGGTTCCCATATAGCCGGTAGGTCTTCGGTACTGTTCTAGCTTGTTCAACAGACCCGCACACGGCTTGGTCCTCAATCGACACAAGCGGAGCTACAGCACACAGGCCCCAAAGTCCTGCTGCCCTTACTCTCCGCTTGGTCTCATTTTCTTGCCATGTGTTTCATGTGCTATCACTACCCGAGTCGAGTGCCTCTAGCCTATGCTCGCGAGTAGTTCCAACTACTCGACTTGTACTGAATCCTACTCTATCTTAGCAATGCAGTGGCTAACGAGGTTTTCAATCCTAACCCCAACCCATGGTTTTCTTGGCTATGCAGTTGGGTTTCCAATCAAGACTCTAATGCAAAGAATCACAACAATATTCAAAGATGTGCTCAAAACAATAAACATTTGTAAAAAGGTTAATGCAAACTGGAGCTTGCCTTGCTGCTCTTGGTCGTAGGCTAGCTGTTCCTCTGGAGTAACGAAGTCTAGGACTTCGGGTTCCTCCTCGACCTTAGCGACTACATAATAGAAGTAATACATGTATTAATTTGAATGCATTTGTATTAAGTTTGCACTTGTGAAGCTCATAAGTCCCACTAGACAGACTCTATAACTGTGAAACTTTTACTGTGGCTTGGTGACAACCTAAATCGAGACTTGGTCAAGTATTAGTTGCAGCAAAGCTCATTTGAGCCTTCCACAATTAATTATGTACTTGACCTTAACTAAAGGCTTTTAGGGTGTTCTAAGGATTTTCATGAAGCAAACTATGACTTTCTGAAAACTAGATTTTTCCGAGGGTTCTAATGGAGTTGGTCTCACTTAATTTGAAGGTTCCTATCTAAATATATGAGCTAAACAATTTCAGAGAAAATTCTGAAAATGTTTCTGAACATTTTCTATTTTCTCTGGAACAGTTTCACTAATCACACCATTAGGTGGATCAAATGAGCTCCAATGGGTCTGAAATTTTTATGGTATTTCGGGGATTTTTTGGTGAACATCCCAGCAAAATTTCAGGATTTTCCTCCAAGGGATCCTCCAGTTAAAATTCCTAACAGTTTAAATTTTGAGGAATTAATTCTGGAGAAATAAGGAATTTCATGAAGTGAAACTTGATTTTCTGGAAAGTACTCAGAGAGCTGAATCCAGAAAAATTTGGTTCACTCGATTTGGTGCTTTCTAGCCAAAGTTATGAGGATTTGAAGTTTAGAAGAATTCTGAAAATCGTGGAAAAGTTTAAATCTCGCGGGGGCCCGCGGGGACACGTGTTGAGCGCGGAGGTGCCCGGCACACCGGAGCTATCACACGTGTCGAGCGCGGAGGTGTCTGGCACACCGGAGCTCACAGGGTATTTGCGCGCCAGCACAGCCGATCCCCGGCCACACCCGATCCCGATTTAAATTATTTAGCCGCTGACACGTGGGCCAGCCAGCTTCGTCTTCCTCCCGCCGTTCTCTCGCGCCCGCGCCTCCGACCTCGCCGGAGCAGACCCGGAGCTCGCCGGCTCGCCGCTGCCGGACCTCCCATGGTCTGAAACTCGCCGCCAGGGGGTTGTCGACGTCGAGGAACACGTCGGTGGTGTCAGGTCGGGCTGGGGGTGACCAGAAATAGCTCGGCGATGTGACGCGGCCTCGGTTGAGGTTCGGCGCTGTCGACCGTGGGTCCTAACCCGCCAACACCTCGACAAACGGTCCTACAGCATCAGTGTACCTCTAGGGAGCTCGACAAGGTGCCAAAAGGGTTTAGAAATGGCGGCAAGTCGGTCGGCACCGTGTGACCGATCGTGCCTGCCATGACCGCCCTCGATCGAGCTCGAAATTCGTCACTCCTAGGCCGTTTCACGCCATGGATGCAGAAAAGAACTTGATCGCCGGCTAGTCCAGCGTCTATGTGCAAAAATCTATAACCTCCGAAAGATCATAGAGCGAGAATTTAAAGAAACCGTACCGGAAGCTCAGGTTATGGTCGCCGGAGCAAAAACTAGAAATTCTCTGCGGATTCTTCACGGTTGGCTTGCAAACTTGGAGGAGAGCAGCACGGTGGTCGCGCGCTCCTGTTGCCTCTCTTGCTGGACCGTGTCAACGCCTGTGGAACGCTGTCCACGGGCGCCTGACTCTCGGCTGAGGCTAGGTCGCCGCGGTGGCGATCGCTCTTGGGCAAAGGAGGTCGGAACTCGGGGTTTCTGGTGTTGGGGAGGTGAAGTGCGACCTCAGGTGGCTGTCTAGCAGCTCAGGAACGAAGGAGGAGATGGTTTTGCTGGTTTTCCCGATTGAGCAGAGAGCTGCGGCGAGAGACAATGCCGCTGCTCGGGTTTGCCCGCGAGAAGATAAAGCCGGCCGACTCCTGCTTGGCTGAGGCGGTGCCGCTCGCATGGGGGCGCGAGCAAGCCGCCCTGAGCGCCAGCGCATGGAGAGGGAAGCAGCTGGTGGCGCCGGTAGCTGCTCGGTGGCACAGCCGACAGCTGCTCGGTGGAATTTCCCACCGAGACTCTGACTTTGGTTGCAAGTTTCTCCTTCTTCCCTCTATGACATGTGGGTCCCACCCGGGGTTTTAACATCTGAAATTTACTCCTAATTACTGTAGTGAACAGTGAACCGCATAATACCCCTGGTGATTCAGATTATTCACCCTTGAGCCATTCGAATTGGGTTTGGTCTGAGTGAATTTCAGCACAAGTGCAGTTTTGAATTCAAATGAAGTTTGAATTTGCCCCACTTAGCTCATGTCAAGATCAACTCCAAATGGAGTGAAAATTGGTGTGTGGGCTCACAAAAATGTGCTGAGTAAGAATATGCCTCCCACTTTTAAATTCATGGGATAAAAACAGTTTGAATTTTGAATATGGTTTCAAACTGCCCCCTTCCTAACTATACCCAAAATGACCTCGAAAGGGTTTTGAATTTGGGTGAAACTTGGCATGGACATCCTTAGTAAAGTGTAGGAGTTTTCATATGTCCAGCCCATCTATATCACATGTGTGAAATACCACTTTGGCAATGTGTGAGTTTGTTCTCTAAAAGCATGTTGATAATTGTTACTTGCTCTTCAATTGTGTTCATCCTTCTTCCTCAAATGAGGTGTGTGGTGTGGTGATGAACACTGCAAATGTGTGTCAAAAACTGAGGCCCTTACAATCACGTATATCTACGGGTGTCTCCAATGAAGGGCGTAAACAGATTTGGGGTGAGAGGAAAGTTGGCACCCCGATTCATCGGTCCATTTCAGATTACCGAAAGATGTGGATCAGTGGCATACCGGCTGAAATTACCAGAAGCACTTTCCGTTGTGCACGACGTCTTTCACATTTACCAGCTGAGGAAATGTCTTAAGCTATCAACTACCGTTCAGCTGGAGGATATTGAATAACTGCAACCGGATCTCACCTATCGGGAGGAACCGGTGCAGATTATTGATGAAAAGGCCCGAACCACACGCAACCGTACGTTGTGGTTCTACAAGGTTCTATGGAGTAATCACTCCATGGACGAAGCGACATGGGAGAGCGAAGAATTCCTTCGCACTAACTACCCCGAATTTTTCACGTCGCATATCCGGTAATTTTCCACCATCCTCTCTCACATTTTCACCTTATAATCTCGGGACGAGATTCTTTTAAGGGGGGAGGAATGTAAGGGCCTCAGTTTTTGACACACATTTGCAGTGTTCATCACCACACCACACACCTCATTTGAGGAAGGATGATGAACACAAATGAAGAGCAAGTAACAATTATCAACATGCTCATTAGAGAACAAACTCACACATTGCCAAAGTGGTATTTCACACATGTGATATAAGGGGGGCTGGACATATGAAAACTCCTACATTTTGCTAAGGATGTCCATGCCAAGTTTCACCCAAATTCCAAACCTTTTTGAGGTCATTTTGGGTATAGTTAGAAAGAGGGCAATTTGAAACCATATTCAAATTCAAACTGTTTTTATCCCATGAATTTAAAAGTGGGAGGCATATTCTTACTCAGCACATTTTTGTGAGCTCACACACCAATTTTCACTCCATTTGGAGTTGATCTTGACATGAGCTAAGTGGGACAAATTCAAACTTCATTTGAATTCAAAACTGCACTTGTGCTGAAATTCACTCAAACCAAACCAATTTGAACTTTGATCAATTCAAATGGTTCATAGGTGAATAATCTGAATTACCAGGAGTACTATGGGGTTCACTGTTTACAACAGTGATTAGAAGTAAATTTCAGAGGTTAAAACTGGAAGTGGGACCCACATGTCAGCCACTGCTCAGATCAAACCGACTGAGACTTTTCTCACTCGGGTCGCCGAGCCGCAGCTGTGATCGCCACCGAGGGCAGCCGCCGCGCCAGCAGCTGGTTGCCCACGCGTGGGCGTGAGGCGGTGCAGAGCCTTTTTAAGGCGCCTGCCCCCCTCCTCGGCCGAGGCATCGCCGTTCTTCCCCGCAAGAACTCAGCGCCGGCCGAAATTTTCCGCAGCTCGGAATCGATCGGAGAACGCTGATCGTAGCTTCCTCCGTCCACTCCAGAGCCCCAGCAAGATACTAGAGACCTTCCTCCATCCTCCCCGTTGCTAGAATTCAGTTGAAACCGATTGATATCGGCTGTGCCGAAAGATCAAATTCGGGACTTGGAACCGCCGCACCCCGGGCTCTCGTGGACAGTCCAACCAGGGCGTTGTCACGCCCGAGCCAAGGCATCCTTGGACGCGCTGGTGACCGGTGCTGCTCATCCCCGAGCCACAGCTCGAGTGGTTGCTCACCGGCGGCGAATTTCCACTTTTCCCCTTTCTGTGTGCAGAACGACCTTCGGGTACAATTCTGTTTAATTCGTGCTCTAGAAAGGATTAGAGGGCCTCAAACCGCTCTCACAAGAGCTAGACACGGTAACGCACAAGTTGCCTTCACAATTCTGGGCCGGAGAACCTCTGTACCCGGCGTAATTTGAGGTCTACCAATGGCGGAATGAACGGGCGGCATCGGGCGCACGGTGAGGACCTATTTCGGGCCTTCCCCGAGCTGCCTCGAGCTCATGTCGACCTTCTCTGAGATCCACTGGTGCTTCCTGACCGGTTTCCCAAGTAGCTGAGGTGCTAGAGAAGTCAGCCGACATGGCCGAAGTCGTTCCGAGGTGGCGGCTCGTCGCCGACCATGCTCCGGCCATTGTCATGAGCAGCTGACCCTAGAATCCTGTTCCCCGAGTAAAAGTAGGCAGGGGCGGCCAGAATCGAGGAGTTTGGAGCTGTACAGAAGCCGTCGGCGAGCTCTCCGGCGAGGTCCCTCGGCGGCGGAGCACGGGCGTCGCGAGGTTGAAGAAGGGAGTGGACCCCAGCTGTCAGCGGGAGATATTTTGAATCGGGATCCGGCTGCGGCCGGGATCGGGTGTGCTGGTGCGCAAAAATCATTGTGGGCCGCGGTGTGCTGTCGCCTCGGCGTGCGACGCGTGTCCCCTGGGCCCACGCGAGAGTTTAAACTTTTCCCTGATTTTCAGATTTTCTTCAAACTTCAAATCCTCATAACTTTGGCTAGAGAGCTCCAAATTGAGTGAACCAAATTTTGCTGGATTCAGCTATCCGAGTACTTTCCAGCAAATCAAGTTTCACTTCATGAAATCCCTTAATTCTCCAGAATTAATTCCTCAAATTTTAAACTGTTAGGAATTTTAACTGAAGAATCCTTTGGAGGAAAATCCTGAAATTTTGCTGGAATGTTCACCAAAATATCCCTGAACTACCATAAAAATTTCAGATCCATTTGAGCTCATCTGATCCACCTAATGGTGTGATTAGTGAAACTGTTCCAGAGAAAATAGAAAATGTTCAGAAACATTTTCAGAATTTGCTCTGAAATTGTTTAGCTCATAACTTTAGCTAGGAACCTTCAAATTAAGTGAGACCAACTCCATTAGAACCCTCTGAAAATCTAGTTTTCAGAAAGTCATAGTTTGTTTCATGAAAATTCCTAGAACACCCTAAGAGTTCCAATTACGGTCAAAGACATAATTAATTGTGGAGGGCTCAAATGAGCTTTGCTGCAACTAAAACTTGACCAAGTCTCTGTTTAGGTTGTAACCAAGCCACAGTAAAAGTTTCACATTCATTAGGTCTGTCTAGCAAGGCTTATAGACTTCACAACTTCAAAGTTAATACAAATGCATTTAAATTGATACATATATTGCTCTTATCATGTAGTCGCTAAGGTCGAGGAGGAACCCGAAGTCCTAGACTTCATTACTCCGGAGGAACAGCTAGCCTACGACCAAGAGCAGCAAGGCAAGCTCCGGTTTGCATTAACCTTTTTACAAATGTTTATTGTTTTGAGCACATCTTTGAATATTGTTGTGATTCTTTGCATTAGAGTCTTGATTGGAAACCCAACTGCATAGCCAAGAAGACCATGGGTTGGGGTTAGGATTGAAAACCTCGTTAACCACTGCATTGCTAAGATAGAGTAGGATTCGGTACAAGTCGAGTAGTTGGAACTACTCGCGAGCATAGGCTAGAGGCACTCGACTCGGGTAGTGATAGCACATGAAACACATGGCAAGAAAATGAGATCAAGCGGAGGTTAAGGGCAGCAGGACTTTGGGGCCTGTGTGCTGTAGCTCCACTTGTGTCGATTGAGGATCGAGCCGTGTGGGGCCTGTTGAACAAGCTAGAACAGTACCGACGACCTACCGGCTATATGGGAACCGGGAAACTGATGTAACTCGGGTAGCTGGGTGTTGAGGCATAGCTGGTCGTTCAGAGGGTAGGTTGAGAGCTCGAGGTGTAAATTGGCTGGCGGCACTGAGATGCACGTGCAGAGACCTCTTGCTCAGGACGATTGGACCAGTTCAACATTTGGCTAACGGGTGAAAGGTAGTCGCGTACGGCGTCCGTGATGGTTGTTGTAGGCAACATCGAGTACGGGCGTACGTGATGGGTTGTTCGGGTAACCCTGCAGGTGTAAATCGATTATAATCGCCCTCCCTCGCGGTCAGTGAGTACCACTTGTTCACTGTACCGTGACGTAGAAAGAACAGGCGAGACACATGTTAAAATGTTGCTGATTGAAAGATGGACATTGATTGTTAATGATATGCTGTAGTTTAGAGCTAACTAAAGTTCTTTTCAACTTTGGGCAAAGTACATGAGAGGAATGCGTTTCTTGTTTGATTGCGGCTCTCTCATGTGCCTTAGCGTAAGGTTCTCCACAGACCTGCTGCTAAAACTTGAAAGTAAGGTTCTACTAATTAGGCGAGTCCTTGCAACTGATTTTTACCTCATGTAACCCATTACCCTCATGTAGAAGTTCCATGTTTAGGTGAGACGGGTCAGACTTGCTGAGCCTTCGTGCTCTCTGCTTGTGTTTGAAGCTTTTGCAGGGTTCTATGAGGAAGGGACTCCCGAAGAGGAGACGGAACCCCAGGAGGGGAACCCCGTCGAGTGGGAGTCGTGCACGCGCAGAGTTAGTGTGTGTGTGTGCTAGCAAGGACACGTTCAAGGGCTGAACGTGAACTTGATGCGTAGTCTACGCCCGTAAGTGTAGACTGGACATATTTTGCTGTAAACATGTTCATAAACTTGTTTATGTAATAAAATTTTCCGCTTCTGCTTTGTACCTTTGACGTGTGCTATATGGTGCTGTGCAACGCAGCACCCCTCAGCGTGATCCTGGCTCGACAGGACCAATGGGGTCGTGTCATGACACATGGCACCCCCGGATCCACCTCCGAAGAGAGGGGAGGTCCGGAACTGACACGTGGCGTTTGCGGAGCTCGCCTCTGTTGAGAGGGGAGGCCCGACCCACCAGACACGTGGCGCACGTGGAGCTCGCCTTTGGAGAGAGGGAGGTCTCTCCTGACAGGACACGTGGTGCAAGCGGAGCTCACCTCTAAGTAAGGGGGAGGTTTCGCCCGCCTAACACGCGGCACAACCGGAGCTTGTCTCTGTGGAAAAGGGAGCCCAGGTTCCCGCAGGACACGTGGAGCTTCCGGAGCTCACCGCCGCGAAGGTAACGCGATTCTGAAGCGGTTTTCTTCTGTATGCGTGGGAATCCCCGGTACTGAGGAAACCGACACGATTTCCACAATGTTACCGCACCAAATCAATCTAAGATAAGTTGTTAAGATTCAAGAACAATTTGAATAGGACTCTTGTTCGAAATCCGGTCAGAAGAGGACTCTCCGTTTTCCTCTTATAAATAGAACCGAAAACCTTTGGCCACAACCACGAACTTGTTTTCCAACTCTCGAGCAGACAACTTAGAGCCCTAGCCCCTAGCTCACCGAGTAAACCTCTTCGCAGGAGTACAACCGCCGGAAGGGACCGCCGACTGTAAGGGCCTATGTTTTTGGCACATACTCAAAGTGTTTCTTCACACCCCACACACAATCCATTTGAAGAAAGTTGATGAACACATTTGAAGAGCATGTAACCACCATCAACATGATCACTAGAGAACAAACTCACACAATGCAAAAGTGGCATTTCCCACATGCATCATCTAGGGGCTGGACATATGAAAAACTCCTACACCTTGCTAAGAATGTCCATGCCAAGTTTCACCCAAATTCAGAAACTTTTTGAAGTCCTTTTGGGTGTAGCTAGAAAGAGGGTGGTTTGAACTCAAATTTAAATTCAAACTGTTTTCATCCCATGAATTCAATAGTGGGAGGCATATTCTTACTCAGTACATTTTTGTGAGCTCACACACCAATTTTCACGCCATTTGGAGTTGGTCTTGACATGAGCTAAGTTTAGCAAATTCAAACTTTATTTGAATTTCAAACTGCAAATGTGCTGAAATTTAGTCAAACACAAACCAATTTGAATTCTATCCCATTCAAATGGTCCAGGGGTAGATAATTCAAATGTCTGAGGTTAATTTGGGCTCTACTGTTTAGAGCAGTGGAGAAAAGTTAATTTCAGAGGTTAAAAGGGAGATGGGACCCACATGTCAGCCACTGGAGAGAATTCAACCGACTGAAGAATGATCTCGGTTTCTTGCGCCCGACTGAGCTGCCGCCACGGCGAGGAAATGGCGAGGACAGCAGCTGCTTGCCGCCCTCGGCCGCTGAACCGCCTCTCGGGGCCTTTATCTACGCGCCCGAGCGTTCTCCGGTGCTTGTCATCGCTGTCCCGACGCGTTCCCACCCAGAAAACTGAAACTCCTCGCTGCTCGGTTGAACCCTCGGTCCCTCATCGCCCGGCCGATCCTGTGGCTTCCACGGCGAGCTGAGACCAGCACCGGGTGCACCAAGTCCTCCTTGACGCCCTCGCGCCGGTTCCAGGCCCGGAGGGGTCCTCCCGGAGCTCCACCGCGATGATCTTTCATTTCCCGGTTCAGCTCGAGCCGCCATCGCGGGAACGATCCGTCCGGCCACCACAGCCTGCCGTTTGCCGAGCTGTGAACAGCAAAAAGGTTTGCCTTCAGACCCTCTTTCATTACCACAAGCTCCGGCGGCATGGCATAGACTGCTCACGCCGGAATTTCATGATTTCGCGACGGTGTGCAAAAAGGAAGCCCGGACTGTTTTGTAGTCTACACCGTACCACTCATCCTCTCACGGGGGGAAGCACTTCTTGGTGCCCATGCGCATCCATAGGAGCAGGAACCACTAAGAACCGTTGAGGGAAGCCACTGTTCTTCGAGTTTTAGAAGAATCCCCGAATTCCGGCCTCGGTCAGACGGTGACAGCCTAGTACAGCCATCCCCGAGCTCCGTGGAGCCCATGTCGATCCTTCCTAGGGTCCACTGGTGCTCGACGACCTCTTGTTCGATCAGATGAGGTGCTAGGAAGGACGGCCGACACAGCCGAAGTTCTTCCGAAGCTACCGCTCGTCTCCGACCATGTGCCGGCCATTTTCATGACAAGTTGAGCCCAGAATCATGTTTCCCGAGTGGATTTAGGCAGGGGCGGCCAGAATCATGAAGTTTGGAGAACCACAGAGGCCAACGACGAGCTCTCCGGCGAGGTGCCGTGGCGGCAGAGCGCGGAAGAAGAGAGGAAGATGAAGGGGGTGGGTCCCGGCTGTCAGCGGCAGATATTTTAAAAACCGGATCTGCTGTGGCACGGATCGGGTACGGTTGCGCGAAGGAATCTGTAGCTGCGTGTGTCATCCGATGAGGAGCCGACACGTAGCCCCGGGTCCCACGCGCAGTGATTTGAACTTTTCCCGATTTTCAGATTTCATTCAAACTTCAAATTCTCATAACTTTGGCTAGGGACATCCAAACCGAGTGAACCTAATTTTGTTGGATTCACCTCTCTGAGTACTTTCCAGAAAATCATGTTTCACTTCATGAAAATCCTTATTTCTCCAGAATTAATTCTTCAAAGTTTAAACTGTTTAGAATTTTTACTGGAGAACCCTTTGGAGGAAAATTCTGAAATTTGCGTGGATGTTCACCAAAATATCCTTGAGCTACCATAAAAATTTCAGGTCCATCTGAGCTCATTTGATCCACCTAATGGTGTGATTAATAAAACTGTTCCAGAGAAAATAGAAAATGTCCAGAAACATTTTCAGAATTTCTCTCAAATTGTTTAGCTCATACCTTTAGCTAGGAACCTTCAAATTAAGTGAGACCAACTCCATTAGAACCCTCTGAAAATCTAGTTTTCATAAAGTCATGGCTTACTCCATGAAAATTCCTATAAAACCCTAAGAGCTACAAGTAAGGTCAAGTACATAATTATTTGTGGAGGACACAAATGAGCTCTGCTGCAACTAAAACTTGGCCAAATCTCTGTTTAGGTTGTAAACAAACCACAGTAAAAATTTCAGAGTCATTGGGTCTGTCTAGTAAGACTTATAAACTTCACAAATTAAACTCAATTCAAATGCATTTAAATTAATACATATACTTGTTATCTCATGTAGTCGCTAAGGTTGAGGAGGAATCCGAAGTGTTAGACTTCGTTACTCTGGAAGAGCAGCTAGCATACGACCAAGAGCAGCAAGGCAAGCTCCGGTTTGCATTAACCCTTTTACCAATTTTTACTGTTTTGAGAACTTACTTTGGGTACCATTACTGCTTGCATTAGAGTCTTGTTTGAAAACCCAAATGCATAGCAAAGGGAACCATGGGTTGGGATTAGGTTTGAAAACCTTGTTAGCCACTGCAATGCTAAGATAGAGTAGGATTCGGTACAAGTCTGAGTAGTTGGAACTACTCGCGAGAATAGGCTAGAGGCACATCGCTCGGGTAAAAATAGTAAATGAAACACATGGCAAGAAAATTGAGACCGAGCGGAGAGTTAGGGCAGCAGGACTTTGGGGCCTGTGTGCTATAGCTCGGCTTGTGTCGATTGAGGACCGAGCCGTGTGCGGGCCTATTGAACAAGCTAGAAAAGTACCGAAGACTTACCGGCTATATGGGAACCGGGAAACTGATGTAACTCGGGTAGCTGGGTATTGAGGCATTGTCTGTCGTTCAGAGGGTAGGATGAGAGCTTGAGGTGTAAATCGGCTGGCGGCACTGAGATGCGCGTGCAGAGACCTCTTGCTCGGGACGATAGAACCGGTTCAATATTTGGCTAACGGGTGAAAGGTGGTTGCATACGACGTCCGTGATGGTTGCTGTAGGAAACGTTGAGTACGGGCGTACGTGACGTGTTATTCGGGTAACCCTGCAGGTGCGAATCGATTATAATCGCCGTCCCTCGCGGTCAGTGAGTACCACTTGTTCACTGTACCATAACGTAGAAAGAATATGCTAGTTACATGTTAAAATGTTGCTGATTGAAAGATGGACTTTGATTGTTAATGATTTGCTGTAGCCTAGAGCTAACTAAAGTTATTTTCAACATTGGGCAAAGTACATGAGAGGAATTCATTTCTTGTTTGATTGCGGCTCTCTCATGTGCCTTAGCATAAGGTTCTCCACAACCTGCTGCTAAAACTTGAAAGTAAGTTTCCACTAATTAGGCGAGTCCTTTGCAACTTGTTTTATCTCGTGTACCTATCACCCCTCATGTAGAAGTTGCATGTTTAGGAGAGACGGGTCAGTCTTGCTGAGCCTTCATGCTCACTGCTTGTGTTTGAAGCTTTTGCAGGGTTCTATGAGGAAGGGACTCCCGAGGAAGAGACGGAACCCCAGGAGGGGAACCCCGTTGAGTGGGAGTCGTGCACGGCGCCATGTTAGTGTGCGTGCGTGCTAGCAAGGACACGTTCATGGGCTGAACGTGAACTTGATGCGTAGTCTATGTCAGGGTGTGTTGACTGAACATATTTTGTTGTAAAAATGTTCATAAAGCTGTTCATGTAATAAAACTTTGCTTCTGCTTTGTACCTTTGATGTGTGTTATTCGGTGCTGTGCAACGCAGCACCCCTCAGCGTGATCCTGGCTCGACAAGACCGTATGGTCGTGTCAGCGTTGGTATCAGAGCTCGCTTGAGGTTTAACGCACTACAAAGGTCATCTTTTCAAAAATCAAGTGAGGAACGAGTTAGTAGCCCATATAAGGATGTTATTAGTGTATAGAAAGTGGCATACTAACCTATTTGCTTATGTCGGAAAATCGTGCATCTCTGGACGTATTATGTCTTGGGGGGTGCACGTAAGCGCTGTCCACCAGTGCGCACAAGCTGAAGGGTGGAGCCCCACGGGTGGCAGGTAACCTGACCCGTTTTAGTATCCTCTACGACTCTTCATGTCGTTTGGGGTATTCGAGCAACGTCTGTCCCTGGCGTGCGTGGTGCAATTTGGGAGACCCCGTCATGTGGTCAGTAACGTGAACACGTAGCTCAAGGCGTGTTTGGCTTGAGAACATCCGAGCGAGTGATGACGGCCGGGTGTATGAACTGTATGGATACCGGGCTCGGTGTGCAGCCGAGTCTGATGATTGTGTGAGTTATCTGCAGGTAGTCTAACCACAAAACGGTAGATGTGTAGCATCCGTGTGCGAGTGATGTTTAGTGCCACTAAACTAACGAAGCCGGCTAAGTCCGGTATAGGTTTTTCTTTGTGAGGACGTAGCACCGACATGAGCTGGTGAAGCATCGACGTCACACCCCACTAAATGAGCAACTGCATTGTAAAAATTGAAAGTTTTAATCCAGAGCACTAAAACATGATGTAACTCTTTCTGTCGAAGTGTGCCGTCGACACTTCCCCCGGGCCTGCTCTGGGCAGCCCGCGGAGGTTCTTTTTCGGAGGGGCTAGTCACTCACGGAGAGCTTATGCGTTAGGGACGATGGAACGAGAAGGTTGACACCGAGATTTTTTACTTGGTTCAGGCCGCCGAAGCATAAAACCCTACGTCCACGATGAACAGAGGTGCTCGTTGTATTGCTTGGTGCTCAGAACCGGGGTTCTGAGCTTGAGGATGAGCTGAGTGCTAGAATGCTAAATCAGGGTGTTGAGCCAAAATGCCGAACCCGTTGCAACGTCGCCTACCCGAGCCTTTTATAGTCCAAGGCACGGGCGGCTTACAAGGTGGGCCCAGAACCCGACAGGTGGTCCCGAGGAGACTGCCTGCCATCTACCGTATCCAGCAGTTACGCCGGTAGTTGTCTCTGGCGAGGGCTTCTGAGCCTTCGTCTTTCCGCCCTGCCCACGCCGCAAGCTAGGCGTAGTGGTTGATGATGGCAGGAGCGGCAGGGGATGTCTTGCCGCTGGGTTTATTGGTGTAGAGCCTCTGACGCGGCGTGCCAGTGTTCACTGCGATGCGACTGGGCACAACGGCACCTGACAGCGGCGTGCTCCGCGTCTCCGCCCTTGGGAAGGCACGGGTCTTGAATACCTTATACGGACATGGTATGGCGTGTCTTTACTCTTGCTGCCTACCGCGCGGGGGCGGGTAGCGCTGTTCTGCTGGCTACGTGGTGGGCCCGAAGCTCTCCTCTGAGGAGAGGGAGGTCCGGCCCCGCTGGACACGTGGAGCCTTCGGAGCTCTCCCTGGGGAGGGGGAGGTCCGGCTCTGCTGGCCATATGGCGGGCCCGGAGCTCTCCTCTGAGGAGAGGGAGGTCCGGCCCCGCTGGACACGTGGCAGGCGCGGAGCTCTCCTCTGAGGAGAGGGAGGTCTGGCCCCGCTGGACTTGTGGAGCCTTCGGAGCTCTCCCTGCGGAGAAGGGAGGTCCGGCTTTGCTGGCCACGTGGCGGGCCCGGAGCTTTCCTCCGAGGAGAGGGAAGTCCGGCCCCGCTTGGACACGTGGAGCCTTCGGAGCTCTCCTTGCGAAGAAGGGAGGTCCGGCTCTGCCGGCCACGTGGCGGGCCCGGAGCCCTCCTCTGAGGAGAGGGAGGTCCGGCCCCGCAGGACACGTGGGGCTTTTAGAGCTTGCCCCTGCGGAAGGGGCAAAGTCCTTAGGCGATTTCCCCTGTGCGCGGGGGTACCCCATATTGAGGGTACCGACAGTGGCCCCCGGGCCCATCCCGGGGGCGGTAGCAAGCCCGAGGTGGGGCCCCAGTCTCTTCTACTTCGCGCACCTTCTCGAAGACCCGCTTTGACCGTCGCTGGAGCACGAACAGTCATGGAATCATGGGGGCGTGAGCCCTGCTTGATGGTTGCTTTTACTGTGACGGTTCCCAAGGCTGCCACTACTGCACGTCGCAGCGCTCGTCGCAGCGTCTTGTCAGGAACCGGCGGGTTCTCCGCCTGGGAGCTGACAACCCGGTCCACCACTTCTGTAGGACGGCCTGGGACCGCTTGTCACGGACTCCTGGGTTTGGAGCTGAAGTGGTTACCCCAAGCAGCGTATTCGAAGAGTTTCAAATCGCTTTGAATCGAGTATGGGAAGTTTAAAAGGGGATCTTTTCTGCATCGCAGTCTTTCCTTCGCACTTCCCTTCGCCTGAGCCCTCCTTGTTTCTTCAAGCTCTTGCGCCTTCGTCTTCCATGGCTTCCAACTTACCCCCAGAGAAAAAACGTGCCCGGTCCCCTCCGGCGGCGTCGTTCGCGCCAAGCCAGGAAACCGGGGTACCTTCGCGTCCTTCTTCTGGAGGTGTCAGTTTGTTGGGTGGCGACCCCGAAAGGCCTCGGGCCTTCCATTCCGACAGGACTCCACTCGAGCGGCGGCGGTCCGAGGGGCCCCCGGCGTCCCGTCCACCTTCCTCAGGTGGAGGAACTCCGAGGGGGGACGCCGGTGTTGCGATGCCCAGGGGCGAGCCGAGGGCTCAGGCGCTCCGGGCCTCAGGAGCTGGATCGGCAAACAGCGCTAGAGGCGCCACCGGTGGGGGCCCTACTGCTCCACCTCCTAGGGGGGGCTCCGGGAGCTCCCCTGTTCCGCCGGTCCGGATGCCTGCGGCACAGGCCCCGGCGGCAACGGCAGGCTTCAGCGGACCTGCCCCGACTCGGAAGCCGGGGTTCCGTGCCCGTTGGACCGCTCGCGTCCCTCGGTATGTGTTGCCCTTACCGGGTTCCAGAACTTGCGTTCTTTTCTTCTTTCCTTAACCCGAGAGCTTCCCATGCTTGCAGGGACTCATCGGGGACCGGTAACGATTCTGTTCCCAGGCCATCTCCGGTTGACGGGAGATCTGTGCCGCAGCGTCCGGAAGCTGCGGCAGCTTTGCCGGCCCCCAAGCCGATGCAGGCTTCTTCACCAGCTCGGAAGCCGGCGGTTGTCAAGGGCTCGGCGGGGCCGGCTGGCAGCGTCCAGCCCTCCAGTGTCAAGGCAGGAGGAGCAGCCACGGGTCCTACAGCGGGCAGTGAACAGGGGTGCATCGAGAGCGGCCCCGCTCCGGTGCCGGCTTCTCCAGATCGGCGCATCATCCCGGTCGCCGAGATGCCGGCGTCTCCTGATGACGACGTGATGGAGGAGGTCGGGGCGCGGCTTCGGCCTCTGCCGCCCCGCTGCCCCTGGCGGACGCCTTTGAGCTTGCCCAGACGAGCGTCCGGAAGGTCCTGGCCACGCTCGAGCGTGAGCGGGAGGCGCTGGCAGGGGAGAGGAATCACCTCCTCAGCTAGGGGCACCTCTTGAAGCAGCGGACTCAGGAGGTTAGGGCGTAGCTTGACTCGAGGCAGTCGAGGGTCGACGCCATGGAGGCGCTCCTTGACCTTCAGAAAATAGGCCGTCGACCGCCTGGACTCTGAAACTCGGCGGCTCCACCAGGAGACCCGTGGGGCTCATGCCAAGGCCGAGGCGCACTCCACTGCCCTGGAGGAGCTGTGGCTGAAGCTGGTGCGCTGCGAGCATGTCGCCGCGGATCGAGGGCGCGCTTTGGCTGCTGAGGCAAAGAAGGTCGCCGCATGCCTGGTGGCTGGCGAGGGCAACCAGAGGGCCCGAGCTATGGAACTGGAGCTTCGGGAGGCAGCTCTAGCGGCGAGGGAGGAGCAGGTCTCCCAGGAGCGCCAGGCGGTGCTGGACCGAGAGCTGGCGGCCGACTTCAGGGCATCGGAGTTGGAGCGGCTCGCCCAGGGCCTCCAGCTTTGGGAGGGCTCTCTTGCGGCCAAGGAGAAGAAATTCTCCGAGGAGAGACTCGACGCCCTGCTGACAGTCCGCCAAGAGATGGCGGAGCTCCAGGCTTCGCGGTCTGTCGAGGCCCGAGCGGTCCGGAGCTTTGTTGGCCAGGCGGGGTCCGCCCTAGTTCCCCTCAGCTTCAGCCCGGTGAGGACAGAGGCTCCGGCGCAAAAGGTGGCTGAGGCGATCCCGGCGCTTGATTCTATCGGCGCCAAACTGGACAGGCTCGAAGCGGTGATCGCCGGCGAGCTCGAGGCGGAGGGACTGGGCCTGATGAAGGAGGTTGCCACGCACGTGCTGGCGTGCTTCCGGAGCCGGGATCCCTCCCTCTCTGGAGCCAGTGAGGCAGCGCCCCGTCGCGGAGTGGGAGGAAGTCGCCAGGGCCGAAGACGGCGATGTGGCCGCCCTCGTAGCCTCTAGGTTCCGGCGCGAGTCCGGAGACTCCTAGGCCTTGTACCTTTTCTTTTTCTTTGTTTGTTGAGTCTGTAGTCCAGCTCATGGAGCCTTGAATGAATAGATTCTTGATTATTGTGTTTGTTCCTTATCTTCTTCATGGCTTGGCCTGCCCGAGTCCTTAGCTACGCAAGGAACTCGGAGGTCTTCACCAATCTTGAAGTCTTGCACAGATACATTCCTCGGGTCCTTGTTGTGTTAAGGGCCCAAGGGGTCTTCGGAGCTCGCCCCATGAGGACGGGGGGAGGCCCGGCTTTGCCGACCACGTGGTGGGTCCGGAGCTCCTCTGAGGAAAGGGTGGTCTGGCCCCTCGGGACACGTGGAGCCTTCGGAGCTGCGGAGGGGGCGAGGCCCGGCTCTGCCGGTCACGTGGCGGGCCCGGAGCTATCCTCTCAGGAGAGGGGGGCCCCGGCCCCGCCGGACACGTGGGGCCTTTGGAACCCGCCCCTGCGAAGGGGGCGAGATCCGGATCCTCCGGTCTACTGCGTTGGAGTAGTCAGGAGCTCCGGTCTTTCCTTGCGTCGTCCTCGTAGTGGCCCCCTTGGGCACACCTACCATACTCCTGCGGGGGAGCTAAGGCCAGGAGGTCCTGCACACAAGTAAGGGAACCATAATTCTCCCTGGGGCTCTCCCTTCCCTATGTCATAGTCTTATTTGGCTTACGGTCCTGACCCGGTATACGGGGCTTGGGCAATTCTGTGCACCCGGCGCCGGGGGTCCGGCTCCCTCCGAGGCCAGGGTACGACCGTCTGGCCCCTAGTACTGGACCGTAACGCTGGGGAGGCAGAGTGCACAGGCTTTCAGTACGGAACCAGGCAAAGCCGGCTGTACTCCCCCGGACCTCTGAAGGGCAGGGCGCGAATGCTTTGGGTCGGAACCAGACAAAGAAGGCTACGCTCCCTAGACCCCCATGCACAGCGCAGGATTTTCCTAGAGGTGACCAACTGGCATCGCAGCACTTGACTGGGGGAGGCCCGAGAGGCCCCCTGGCCATTGGCAGGTACCTCAAGCGCAACCGTCTTCGGTAGGATAGCAAATGCCGACTAGGTATGAGAGTGGGAAAGGAGAGCTAAATGTACGGTGAGCATACATGGAAAGTGCGGTCATAAAAATTAATGTGTAATTTAAAATGAGCACAAAAGGTAGAGTGTGGTAGATCAGTTTTTTCCCTGTATGAACGTCCATAGGAGAAAGACAGGCTAAACATGAAGGCAACGACCACCCCATTATGAGGGGAAGCAAGATCCTACGCGCTTAGGGTCGGAACCAGGCCAAGCTGGACGTAGTCTTGGACCGTCCCCTGGGGCTTAGTTGCTCCGAGCGCTGTTCCTAGACTCTATGGGATCTATTATAGAAAGGAAAAGACCTGTGCTACCAATGCTCTGGGGACAGAACTTACAGTGGTGTTCTATGTTCCAAGGGTTCAGGAGCGGATCCCCATCTTTGGTGGGGAGGCATGCGCACCCGGGGCGGCAAACTTTTGTGACCCGGAAGGAACCTTCCCGGCTGGGGGAGAGTTTGTCAGTCCCTTCACGAGAAAGTATGCGCCGAGGCACCAGGTCGCCTCCCTGGGGCTCCCGGACATGCTTGGTCCTTTGGCGGTAGCGCCGGAGCACCTGCCGGGACCGTGCGTTGCGGAGTGTTGCTTGTAATCGTGCCTCGTCGACGAGGTTGATGTCTTCACATTGGAGCTGGTCCTGCGCGGCTTCTCCTGGGAGCCCCGGGGTATCTTCCTCAATTGGCTCAGGCTGACAAGAGGTAGACGGGCCCGGACCCTCCTTGGGGGACCCAAGATGTCTTTCTCCATTGGCTCAGGCCGACAGGAGGTTGACAGGTCCAGGGCTGCCCCCGGGAGGTGAGGCCGAGGCACGGGGGCGTGCGCTCGGGTGGAGCTGGCCCGGCTCTGCACCGCCGGGGGCTGGTGCTTGGGCTGCTGCAAATGCTTGGAGCTTTTCCATGGCTGACACTGCAGCAGTGCGATCTCCAGAGATCTTGAGGATGCCTGTTGGTGTAGGCATCTTCAAGACGAGGTAGCCATAGTGGGCTACCGCCATGAACCGGTACAGGGCTGGCCTTCCGATGATGGCGTTTTGAAGGGGAGATCGATCTCCGTCACATCAAACAGAATGTATTCTGTCCGGTAGCTATCCGGTGCTCCGAAGATGACCGGAAGGCTGATGTTGCCGTTGGGAATGACTTGTCCCGGCCCTACCCCTGAGAACGGGCTCGAGGGGGTGAGCTTGACCATTGGAATTTGCAGCTTCTGGAAAGTTGCGCGGCTGATGAGGTTCAGGCCGGCTCCGCCATCTACCAGAACATGGTACATCTTCACGTTGGAGATGGTAGGGGCTACCAAGAGCGGTAGCTTGCCGGTCCCAGCCATGTTCTTAGGGCAGTCGGTGGCGTCGAAGCTGATGGGGGTCCCCATCCACTTGAGGTGCGGTGCTGCACTTGGGACAGGAGCCACCGACGCCATTGCTCGGTGCATAGTCTTGACTGTGCTCCGAGACGAGGGGTCAGAGGACCCGCCGTATATAACGACGAGCGCTGGAGCTGAAGCCCTCATGGTCGTAGACCACCTTTACGGCATGCTGGGGCTCCTGGAACTCCATCTGCTGGTCGACGTTGTCGCAGGCATCGACCTTCTGCTTGCCCTCCCTCTGACGGAAGGTAGGGGCATCTGCACGCAGTTGCTTCCCCTTGCGGAAGCGCTCCACGAGCCTCTGGATTTCCCGGCACTCAGCAGCAGTGTGGCTGCTGGTGTTGTGCACGGGGCATGGCTCGCCGTGGTCACCGTCCGGGGCTGGTGACTGTCGCGGCCTTTTGTCGGGGCGTGGCCCCCGAGCTACGGTGGGTGCTGCAGCTGCAGCAACTGGAGCTTCGGCCGGCAGCATGATCTTGCCGCCGGCCTTCTTGACCTTCCTGCCGCTCCCACGGGGAGCAGCACTTGGTCTGGGCTGTTCTCCGGCTTCCGAGACTGGCTGTGAGTGCCAGTTGCGCCCTTCTGCTGCCCTGGCGCACTTGTCCGCCAGGCTGAAGAGCTCTGAGACGTCGCGCACTTCTCTGATCGTGAGCTTCTCGAGCATCTTCTTGTCCCTTACACCCTGTCGGAACGCCACCACCACAGAAGCATTCTGGATATGGGGGATGGTGTTCCGCACCTAGGAGAACCGCTGGATGAAGGAGCGCAGTGACTCTCCAGGTTGTTGTTGCATGGCATGGAGGTCGAGCTCCGTGCCAGGCCAGGTGTAGGAGCTGCGGAAGTTCGCAGTAAACTGCCGGCAGAGCTCTCCCCAGGAGGTTATGGAACCCTGGGGGAGATTCATGAGCCAAGACCGTGCTGGGCCGGTCAAGGCGACGGGGAAGTAGTTGGCCATGACGGCCTCATCCCCTCCGGCAGCAACGATGGCGGTGGAGTAGATCTGGAGGAACTCCGCCGGGTTGACGCTGCCGTCGTATTTCTCAGGCAGGTGCGGCCGGAACTTGCGCGGCCACTTCGCGAAGCGAAGGTGTGCGCCAGGGCCGCACATCCTGTTGCTGCAGGTGTTGGTGCAGCGAACACTTGGTCCGCTGTTGGCACCATGTACCCCGGCATGGGCAAAGGTGCGCCATAAACTGGGGGAACCATTTGCAGAGCATATGGCAGAGGTATATTCTGCGTGGCGTATGCCTGGGGAAGAGATCGCGTAGCGAACGTCTGCGGCCCAGGCTGGGTCGAGGCGGTCGACATGCTGTCGCCGGCCTCTTGGTTGCGACGTCTTTCTCGCCGTCACTTGATGACCACACGGGCATCTTTGCCCAGGTGACGTCGCTCCAGCTCCGACCTCAGGTCTGCCGATGGGAGCCTGGTGGAGCGATAGTCTGCCATCTGCCCGTCTAGCGCTGGTGTGCGCGACAGAGACACGGCCGGTTGACAGGGATGTCGTCCCCACCGAAGCTGAGGGTTGGCGGCGGCGACGACGAGACGGTCTACGTCGCGAATCCACTTCTGGGTCGCTGTCTGAGACGCGTCCCCAGCAGGTGGACTGTGTAGAAGCGCTCGTGCTGCAGCTAGTGCGCTCCCATGGGAGACACTCAGCGCTGCAGCAGATCTTGGGCTTGCTGGAGTCTGCGCTGCCGGAGTCGGCTTCTGGCTTCCAGCCTGCCCCGACACACTCCGTCCCGAGTGTGTTGAGACATAGGAGTCGGCTTCTGGCTTCCATATTGCCCCGACACACTCCGTCCCGAGTGTGTCGAGACGTAGTCCCCGCTGGTCACTGTTCGTCAGGAACGTGGGCGAGGAGAGCTTGCCGCTGAAGGAAGCTTCATTATCTTCATCGGCGCAAGCTCGTCGCGCAAGGGAAAAGCCCCCTACCTGGCACACCAAATGTCGAAGTGTGCCGTCGACACCTTCCCTTAAACAGGATATTTAAAGTTAACCAGTTTTCAACTTATAGGATACTAAGGATAGAGTCCCCTGTTTTCAGCTAAATTAAGGCTGAAGTTAATCAGAGGTTAGAGGTTGAGTTCTTTCGAGGATGGGTCATATGATACATTTATGGAAAGCCTTGGAAGAGCTTTACAACTTCTCTTTTAAGGTACAGAGGTGTTTCATCCTATAACCAATCGAAAAATGCAGTAGAGTTGAAACTGTCCAGAAAACAGGGCAGAGTAAACGCTCTCTGTAACTCTCTGTAAATTGAGCATAACTTCCTGCATAAAAATCCAAAAATAGAAAATGAGGTAGTTATGGAAATATTATGAGGTGGGTTACAACTATGTAACGGAAAGTTTTGTCAGATTGGGAGTAGAATTTACTGGGATTCTTGGATCAAATCAGTACCTCAAGCAGGGAGGTGCTGTCCAATTTTCTCCAGAAATTCTGTTAACTTTGACATCTCATAACTTTTGAACCAGGACAGATCTTAGTCCAAGCAAATACTTTCTGGATATTGTAGTTAGCTTTATCTTTGATGTTGAGCTCCAGAACTGGTTTTTCTTTTAGCATGGCCTAAATCAGGTTGAAATGGAAACTGGTCAGGGCTGTCATATGGGACAGCAGATCAACAGTCAAATTTCTTTGAGTTTGAACTATGTTTCCAAGTTTTATGGGTTCAATGACATGTTTCATGTTATAAATCAATGGTTTACTGTTCAAATAAATATTTGACAGTTCTCAAATATGTTTTTACATATGACAGCGGATAAACAGTTGGAGAACGGGTGGATGGTGTCCCACTGTTCTCACCACAGCGGCTATCCCGAAACGTTGAGGCAAATGCTTCAATATTTTGGATACAGCAAGATGGCGCAGTACTTCGCCAAGGAAGAAGGCGAGGAGGGGAACAAGACATGGACAATCCATGTCGAGGTTCCTGCAGTGCCTACGCCACCCGGTTGGGCGCCGTTCACCGTCACGGTGAGAGGTAGACAGCCGGAGGGGATGTGGCAAGTGGCAGCCCGCGACACCATGTCGCGTTTCTGCCAACTACACGTGAGAGCTATGGAGGGCACTCCATACGCGCTCGTTCCGGTGGAGGGACGGGCTAATCACGTGTGGGAAGGGAGGTATATGGAGACAACCAATCCGCGTTGTCCAAGGTACAACCCCGCGGAGGCAAACCTTAGTCTCCAGATAAGGGCGGGAAAAGCCGTGATGAACAGCCAAGCTGTTCATATGGAGTGTCTCGCTGCAAAGCTCAAGGAGAGCACAAGCCGTGGAGACCATTTCGAGAGTGCTCACAGCGCACTCCACAATGTGCTCCTTCCGACGATTAAGCGACTGAACAAACAGCATAATCAGTTGCATCGTCTGAAGAAGGCGAAGAAGAAAAGCGGTGTCGATATTGCGGCATTGCAAGAACAGGTGCAGGCTCTGACCCAGCAGAATGAGGTCCTTACTCAAGAGCGGGACGACGCTATTGAGGAAGGGCAAGGCTGGGAAGAGGACTACAACCAAGCCATGGACAAGATGCACGCGTTGCAGGACCTCGTACCTCCGGTAATGGGCATACCGGTGGTAGGTGCCGTACCCGTGGCCTTGGGTTTTCTGGCAATGGGAGAACCCGATATGGAAGAGGAGGTTGTAGATCCAGAGCCACCAGCAGAGGTACCGGAGGAGGACGACCCACAGGAGGTCGAGTTCTACTCCGAGTAAGAGGTTACCATTGCCAAGTAGGGCAACCAGAGTGGTGTAACCCAAACTTTTGTAACCAGTGACATGTCGTGTAGGCAGTAGCGTATGTATAGGTAGTGAAGACATGAGCACGACTTCTTGGAGACCCGAGAATAATGTATCTTGTATAAAGTTTATGCTTTATCAATATATGTAAATGTTGTGCAAATTATTCATGCGTCACTTCAAATACCTACTGTTTCATATGGAATTTTTAAGTATGACATGTGCTGATCGCTGCTGTTTTGAATTTCAGAGTGACTCGTACTCGTGCCAACCCGGACGTTGGGGGTTCTAGTCAAGGGGGAGAAACCTCCCAACAGCCCCCCGAGGACTCCTCGGGACAGCAACAGCAACAACAAACACCGCCACCGCCACTGCCAATGGTTACATTGGCTGACATCGTTACGGCAATGGCGGGTTCTCCTCAGCAGCACACGGAGTTGCTGCAAACTCTCATCGCAAATACGTCTCGACCAGAGAGGCGTCATGATCATGAGGAACGTCAACAGAGCTCCTACTCCGACTTTCTAGCAACTCATCCCCCGGTATTCTCAAGGGCGGATGAACCCCTCGATGCGGACAACTGGCTCCGCACGATGGAGATGAAGTTCGGTCTGCTCCAAGTGAGTGAGCAGCCCAAGACTCAGTTTGCGGTCCAACAGCTCCAGGGATCCGCGAGCGCGTGGTGGGCGAACTACTGTGCTTCACAGCCCACCGACCGAGTTATGACCTGGACGGAATTCAGGACGGCCTTCAGGGCCTATCACATACCGCTGGGTCTCATGAAGAGGAAGACACAGGAGTTTTTACGCCTGCAACAAGGGAGCCGGAAAGCACTGGAATACTCCAGGGCGTTCAATGATCTTGCACTCTACGCGTCGTATCACGCCGATACCGATGAGAAGCGGCGGGATCGCTTCTACCAGGGGCTTAACTCGCTCCTGAAAGACAAGCTGGCGATGTTCAATCGCGGCAGCCTCAATGACATAATTGATGCTGCGATTGTTCAGGAGGACTCTGGTAAGGAGTTAGCGGCTGCGGAAAGAAAGCGAAACGCACCGCAAAGTAGTGGAGAAGGAGGTTGTCCTTCTCAGAAATTTCGGATGGTGAATCACCCGCCCTCGGGTCCATGCTTGCAGCCATCACAGAGGTCGATGCCATTCCGCAGTCGGCCCTATTCCCCACCGGCGTTCAGGCCGGCACTGCCAGCACCACCTCCGCAGCAACAACAGCAGCGGGAGATGCCGCGTGCGTATGCACCTCAGCAGCGCATGCCGGGCTTTCATCCCCCAAGCACGGACAAGCAGCAGCCACCTGCTACAAGTGTGGTCGTCCAGTACAATTCGCCAGCAGTTGTCCGGAGAGGCAAGGCGGCGGAGTTGCAATGCAACTTCCGGGGAGGAATCAGCCCCGGAACCCTACTAATGCACGGCGGGCAAAGCCTAGGCCCGGCACTGTCCACCAACTTGCCATAGAGGACGTGCCGGAGGGTGAGCCAATCCTTGCGGGTATGTTCCTACTCCACCAGCATCCCGCCATAGTATTGTTTGATTCAGGCGCCACACACAATTTTATTAGCCAAGCTTTCATTGCTAAACACAGCTTGCAAATGCTACCCACTGATAGTCCATATTTAATTTGTTCACCGGGTGGGAAGATTTCAGCAAGCGTAATGGTTTCCAAAGCACCATTATGCTTAGCAGGTAGAGTGTACCCTACGTCTTTCATAATCTTAGAGGGACAGGTCAATGTCATCCTAGGAATGTCGTGGTAAACCCGCCACGGCGCTGTTTTAGACACTGTCCTTCGAATCGTGCACTTGAACTCAGAAGTGCACGGATCTCACTCCTTATTTCTGGACAGTCCAGAAATAAAACTTCCAAGTGTCTATCAATTCACAACTATCAGATTGGAAGATATTCCAGTGATCCAAGAGTTCCCTGACGTGTTCCCGGATGATTTACCGGGGATGCCGCCCGACAGAGAGGTGGAGTTCAAGATTGAACTTGCACCGGGAACCATGCCAATATCCCGAAGGCTGTACAATATGGCGCCCAAGGAATTGGCCGAGCTGAAGACTCAACTAAGGGACCTTCTGGAGAAGGGTTTTATTAGGCCGAGCTCCTCGCCATGGGGCTGTTCGGCATTATTCGTGAAGAAGAAAGACGAGACGTTGCGGCTTTGCGTGGATTATCATCCACTAAACACCGTAACCATCAAGAACAAGTACCCGTTGCCATGGATTGACATGTTGTTTGATCAGTTGGTCGAAGCAAAGATCTTTTACAAGATGGATTTAAGATCCGGGTACCACCAGATTAAAATACGGGTTGAGGATATTCCAAAGACGGCTTTCTCGACGAGGTACGGACCTTATGAGTACCTGGTCATGTCCTTCGGCCTCACCAACGCTCCAGCTCAATTCATGTATTTGATGAACTCGGTATTCATGCCAGAGCTGGACAAGTTTGTCGTGGTCTTTATCGAGGACATATTGGTATATTCCAAGTCGGAAGAAGAGCACAAGAAACATCTGCGAATAGTCTTGCAACGCCTGCGGGATCACAAGCTATATGCAAAATTCAGCAAATGCGAGTTCTGGATATCGCAAGTGCCTTTTCTCGGGCATATCATCTCAGTGGAGGGCACCACTGTAGACCCGAGAAAGATCACACAAGTTCTGAATTGGAAGTCCCCGAGAACTGTTCACGAGGTACAGAGTTTCCTTGGACTCGCGGGATATTATCAGAGGTTCATTCCGAACTTCTCAAAGATTGCCAAGCTTATGATGGAGCTGCTGGAGAAGGCTACCAAATATGTTTGGAGTCCAGCATGTGAAGTAGCATTCAAGGCTTTAGTCAAGCACCTGACATCAGCACCGGTTTTGGCGCCGCCAGACACAACAAAACCGTTCGATGTGTACTGCGATGCATCCGGCATTGGGCTCGGATGTGTGCTGATGCAAGACCGGAGAGTGGTCGCGTATGGATCAAGGAAGCTCAGAAACCATGGGCAGAATTATCCAACTCACGACTTGGAGCTCGCTGCCTTGGTACTCGCACTTAAAATGTGGAGGCACTACCTACTCGGTAACCTCGTACATTTATATACCGACCACAAAAGCCTCAAGTACATATTCACTCGGAAGGAGTTGAACATGAGGCAGCGAAGATGGTTAGAGTTGATAAAGGATTACGAAATAGAGATCCATTATCACCCTGGCAAGGCAAACGTAGTGGCAGATGCACTGAGCCGCATGTCACACATCAACACTCTGACCATCACACCGTTGGAAGAAAGCGAACCACCATTGCATGTGATTCCACATGGAGCTCTCTACATCTTAGCTTTGATCCCCACCATCCGTGAAGAGATAGCAGCAGCTCAGAAACATGACAAGGGCATGTCACATTTGCGGAGACGTATAGACAGTGTGGAGCTGAAATGTTTCCGGAAAGACGGAGACGGCGTCCTATGGTTCAAGGACCGGATCGTCGTACCCCATAACCCGGAATTACAGAAGAAAATCTTTGATGAGGCTCACTTGTCAAAGTTTTCTATTCACCCCGGCGGAAACAAAATGTATCAAGAACTCAGAAGCAAGTTTTGGTGGACACGGATGAAGTGGGAGATCGCAGAGTACGTGTCCGAGGGTGATACACGTCGCAGAGTGAAGGCAGATCATATGCGGAAACTGGGACTGCTACAACCACTGGGCGTTCCTGCCTGGAAATGGGAGGATGTGAGCATGGACTTCATCGTCGGTTTACCCACCACCTTTCAGAAACATGATTCTGTGTGGGTGATCGTCGACCGGCTCACCAAAGTTGCCCATTTCATCCCGGTCAACACCATCTACAACGCCAAGAAGTATGCTGAACTGTATATCTCACGGATCCTATGTTTGTACGGCGTACCCCATACCATCATATCGGATCGGGGCACTTTATTCGTGTCCCGTTTTTGGGAGCAACTACACGCTGCGTTGGGGACGAAGCTGATCCGTAGTTCAGCATACCACCCGCAGACGGATGGGCAAACCGAGTGGGTAAATCAGATTCTAGAAGATATGCTACGAGCTTGTGCTATCAACCACGGCAAGTATTGGGATGATCACTTGCCATTAGCCGAGTTCTCGTACAACAATGGGTACCAAGCCAGCATCAAAATGGCGCCTTACGAGGCGCTATACGGGAGAAAATTTCGCACACCACTGAATTGGTGTGAGTCTGGCGAAAGGGTCACCATCAGGATTGATCTTGTCAACAACGCGGAAGAAAAGGTTCGGTTGATTCAAGCGAACCTAAAGGCCGCGCAATCCTGACAGAAGCAATATGCGGACCGGAGAAGGCACCCACTACAATTCAAAGTCAGGGATCACGTATGCCTACGTGTGTCTCCAATGAAGGGCATGAACAGATTCGGGGTGAGAGGAAAGTTGGCAATCCGATTCATCGGTCCATTTCAGATAACAGAAAGATGTGGATCGGTAGCATACCGGCCGAAATTACCAGAAGCACTTTCCGGTGTGCACGACGTCTTTCACATTTCCCAGCTAAGGAAGTGTCTTAAGCTATCAACTATCATTCAGCTGGAAGACATAGAAGAACTGAAACTGGATCTCACGTATCGGGAGGAACCGGTTCAGGTTATTGATGAAAAGGCCCGAACCACACGCAACCGTACGTTGTGGTTCTACAAAGTTATGTGGAGTAATCACTCCGTGAACGAAGCGACATGGGAGAGCGAAGGATTTCTTCGCGCTAACTACCCCGACTTTTTCACGTCGCATACCCGGTAATTTTCCACCGTCCTCTCTCTCATTTTCACCTTATAATCTCGGGATGAGATTCTTTTATAGGGGGGAGGAATGTAAGGGCCTATGTTTTTGGCACATACTCAAAGTGTTTCATCACACCCCGCACACACTCCATTTGAAGAAAGTTGATGAACACATTTGAAGAGCAAGTAACCACCATCAACATGATCACTAGAGAACAAACTCACACAATGCAAAAGTGGCATTTCCCACATGCATCATCTAGGGGCTGGACATATGAAAAACTCCTACACCTTGCTAAGAATGTCCATGCCAAGTTTCACCCAAATTCAGAAACTTTTTGAAGTCCTTTTGGGTGTAGCTAGAAAGAGGGTGGTTGTGAAATCAAATTTAAATTCAAACTGTTTTCATCCCATTAATTCAAAAGTAGGAGGCATATTCTTACTCAGTACATTTTTGTGAGCTCACACTCCAATTTTCACTCCATTTGGAGTTGATCTTGACATGAGCTAAGTTTAGCAAATTCAAACTTTATTTGAATTTCAAACTGCATATGTGCTGAAATTTAGTCAAACACAAACCAATTTGAATTCTATCCCATTAAAATGGTCCAGGGGTAGATAATTCAAATTCCTAAGGATAATTTGGGCGCTACTGTTTAGAGCAGTGGAGAAAAGTTAATTTCAAGGTTAAAAGGGAGATGGGACCCACATGTCAGCCACTGGAGAGAATTCAACCGACTGAAGACTGATCTCGGTTTCTTGCGCCCGACCGAGCTGCTGCCACGACGGGAAAACGGCGAGGACAGCAGCTGCTTGCCGCCCTCGGCTGCTGAACCGCCTCTCGGGGCCTTTATCTACGCGCCCGAGCAGTCTCCGGTGCTTCTCACCGCTGTCCCGATGCGTTCCCACCCAGAAAACTGAAACTCTTCGCCGCTCGGTTGAACCCTCGGTCCATCGTCGCCCGGCCGATCCTGTGGCTTCCACGGCGAGCTGAGACCAGCACCGGGTGCGCCAAGTCCTCCTTGACACCCTCGCACCGGTTCCAGGCCCGGAGCAGTCCTTCCCCAGCTCCACCGCGACGATCTTTCATTTCGCGGTTCAGCTCAAGCCTCCATCGCGGGAACGATCTCTCCGTCCACCACAGCCTGCCGTTCGCCGAGCTGTGAACAGCAAAAATGTTCGCCTTCAGACCCTCTTTCATTACCACAAGCTCCGGCGGCATGACATAGACTGCTCACACCGGAATTTCATGATTTCGCGACGGTGTGCAAAAAGGAAGCCCGGACCGATTCGTGAAATTCGTAGTCCACACCGTACCACTCATCCTCTCACAGGGGGAAGCACTTCTTGGTGCCCGTGCGAGTCCATAGGAGCAGGAACCACGAAGAACCGTTGAGGGAAGCCACTGTTGTTCGAGTTTTAGAAGAATTCCAGAATTCCGGCATAGGTCGCACGGTGACAGCCTAGTACAGCCATCCACGAGCTCCGTGGAGCCCATGTCGATCCTTCCTAGGGTCCACTGGTCCTCGACGACCTTTTGTTTGATCAGATGAGGTGCTAGGAAGGCCGGCCGACACGGCCGAAGTTCTTCCGAATCTACTGCTCGTCGCCGACCATGTGCCGGCCATTTTCATGACATGCTGAGCCCAGAATCATGTTTCCCGCGTGGATTTAGGCAGGGGCGTCCAGAATCATGAAGTTTGGAGCACCACAGAGGCCACTGGCGAGCTCTCCGGCGAGGTGCCGCGGCGGCAGAGCGCGGGAGGCGAGAGGAAGACGAAGGGGGTGGGTCCCGGGTGTCAGCGGCAGATATTTTAAAAACCGGATCTGCTGTGGCACGGATCGGGTACGTTTGCGCGCGAAGGAATCTGTAGCCGCGTGTGTCATCCGATGAGGAGCCGACACGTAGCCCCGGGTCCCACGCGCAGTGATTTGAACTTTTCCCGATTTTCAGATTTCGTTCAAACTTCAAATCCTCATAACTTTCTAGGGACATCCAAATCGAGTGAACCAAATTTTGTTGGATTCAGCTCTCTGAGTACTTTCCAGAAAATCAAGTTTAACTTCATGAAAATCCTTATTTCTCCAGAATTAATTCTTCAAAATTTAAACTGTTTAGAATTTTAACTGAAGAACCCTTTGGAGGAAAATTCTGAAATTTTTCTGGGGTGTTCGAAAATATACCTGAGCTACCATAAAAATTTAAGATCCATCTGAGCTCATTTGATCCACCTAATGGTGTAATTAATAAAACTGTTACAGAGAAAATAGAAAATGTCCAGAAACATTTTCAGAATTTCTCTGAAATTGTTTAGCTCATACCTTTAGCTAGGAACCATCAAATTAAGTGAGACCAAATCCATTAGACCCCTCTGAAAATCTAGTTTTCATAAAGTCATGGCTTACTCCATGAAAATTCCTAGAAAATCCTAAGAGCTCCAATTAAGGTCAAGTACATAATTATTTGTGGAGGGCTCAAATGAGCTTCACTGCAACTAAAACTTGGCCAAGTCTCTATTTAGGTTGTAACCAAACCACAGTAAAAATTTCAGAGTCATTGGGTCTGTCTAGTAAGATTTATAAACTTCACAAGTTAAATTCAATTCAAATGCATTTAAATTAATACATGTACTTGTTATCTCATGTAGTAGCTAAGGTTGAGGTGGAACCCGAAGTCTTAGATTTCGTTACTCCGGAGGAGCAGCTAACCTACGACCAAGAGCAGCAAGGCAAGCTCCAGTTTCATTAACCCTTTTACCAATTTGTACTGTTTTGAGAACTTACTTTGAGTACCATTACTGCCTGCATCAGAGTCTTGTTTGAAAACCCAAATGCATAGCCAAGAGAACCATGGGTTGGGATTAGGTTTGAAAACCTCGTTAGCCACTGCAATGCTAAGATAGAGTAGGATTCAGTACAAGTCGAGTAGTTGGAACTACTCGCAAGAATAGGCTAGAGGCACATCGCTCGGGTAAAAATAGCAAATGAAACACATGGCAAGAAAATTGAGACCGAGCGGAGAGTAAGGGCAGCAGGACTTTGGGGCCTGTGTGCTATAGCTCCGCTTGTGTCGATTGAGGACCGAGCCGTGTGCGGGCCTGTTGAACAAGCTAGAACAGTACCGAAGACTTACCAGCTATATGGGAACCGGGAAACCGATGTAACTCGGGTAGCTGGGTATTGAGGCATTGCCTGTCGTTCAGAGGGTACGTTGAGAGCTTGAGGTGTAAATCGGCTGGCGGCATTGAGATGCGCATGCAGAGACCTCTTGCTCGGTACGATAGGGCCGGTTCAATATTTGGCTAACGGGTGAAAGGTGGTTGCATACGACATCTGTAATGGTTGCTGTAGGTAATATCGAGTACGGGCGTACGTGACGTGTTATTCGGGTAACCCTGCAGTTGTAAATCGATTATAATCGCCATCCCTCGCGGTCAGTGAGTACCACTTGTTCACTGTACCGTGACGTAGAAAGAATATGCTAGTTACATGTTAAAATGTTGCTGATTGAAAGATGGACTTTGATTGTTAATGCTTTGCTGTAGTCTAGAGCTAACTAAAGTTCTTTTCAACTTTGGGCAAAGTACATGAGAGAAATGCGTTTCTTGTTTGATTGCGGCTCTCTCATGTGCCTTAGCGTAAGGTTCTCCACAACCTGCTGCTAAAACTTGACAGTAAGTTTCCACTAATTAGGCGAGTCCTTTGCAACTTGCTTTATCTCATGTACCTATCACCCCTCATGTAGATGTTGCATGTTTAGGAGAGACGGGTTAGTCTTGCTGAGCCTTCGTGCTCACTTCTTGTGTTTGAAGCTTTTGCAGGGTTCTATGAGGAAGGGACTCCCAAGGAAGAGACGGAACCCCAGGAGGGGAACCCCGTCGAGTGGGAGTCGTGCACGCCACCGTGTTAGTGTGCGTGCATGCTAGCAAGGACACGTTCACGGGCTGAACGTGAACCTGATGCGTAGTCTACGTCAGGGAGTGTCGACTGAACATATTTTGTTTTAAAAATGTTCATAAAGTTGTTTATGTAATAAAACTTTGCTTCCGCATTGTACCTTTGATGTGTGTTATTCGGTGCTGTGCAACGCAGCTCCCCTCAGCGTGATCCTGGATCGACAAGACCGTGGGGTCGTGTCACCGACGAGCCTGGATCATGATCGACATCGCCGGAGGAGCCCCGATGATCTGTTTTGCTAGGAGGGAGGACCGAGGAGAGTAAGGTAGGTTTCCAATACCACCTTACAACATCATTTGCGTTTTCTTTGCATCTGTTCTTCGATTCCTTTTGAACAGAAGCTTTTTCGTGGACAGATCACGTGTTGATCGGTTTGATCTAAAGTCAAGATCATCGCCACGTCCACATTTGATCCGAACACCTCTATTCATCGTAAAACCCATGCAATCCATGCAAGAACACGTACAACCAATCTAATAAATACTGCATCACAGGATAAGCATGCATATGCATCATGCATCGCATCTTAAAGTAGAGTTTGTGCATGATATTGATTGCTATGAATCTTGTATGTGCGTGATCGCGTATAGAAGGACACGCTCAGGGAGCTGTCTACAACGAGCTGCAACAACAAGGTCTCGAGATCCAAGAGCAACCATAACCGCAAGAACAAGGCAAGTGCCCCTTGACCATATTGATCCCATGTTTTGGAAAAATTGTTTTGTTGCGAAAAGGTGTGAATGCATGAGTCAATATGATGGGAAACCCTTTCATAGGAGTTTACTAGTTATGGTCAAACCACCATTGTCGCCAGGGAAGTTAATGAGTCAGGTATGGTTTTTTACTTTTTGCTTTGCTGAGTCCACGGGATTTTGGGAAGCGAGATAGATGTGTCTAGCTAACTGCACTCGTAATGATAATGAGAACTTGATGTTGTTAATGAACATGGATCGGAGGGAGACCTAGGTGAGCCTGGGTTTGTGAATGAGGTAGAATGAGATGGTGGTTTACTTGCCGTAGATCTAAGGACCGGTTCATGCCAGCCATGCCAGGATAGCAGTGCCACCACAATGCCAAGTATGGGTGCGGCTTAGCTGACTAATTAGGTAAGTTGCTAGATTGTTATGGACCGTGGAAGGCGCAGGGAATGGGAGTCGAGTGAGGACTGCCCTAGGAACTGGATGGCACAAGAGGGGGCCCGTGGGTGGGAGAATTGGTGATTCTAGCCTGCCGGTGAAACCTTAGTGAGTCCATACATCTAGTAACCCTTTTGTAACGGCTATTTTGTGATCTCTTGGCCATACACCGACGGTTGTGTACTGGTATAATGGAGGTTCTGCAGTCGCCGACGGGTGAAGAAATCACAAATTTGTGGGTAAAGTGGTACAAACTCTGCAGAGTCTTAAACTATCATGATAGTCGAGCTTACGGTGACGAGCGCCTGGACAACTCACACGATTAGATGGGATGGTTTTTGGGATGGTTATGGTTTTTGGTGATGGTTTGGTTTTCGGGACTGTTGAGTCCGGGTGATAAGATTGGTTGCATGACTGTTGAGTCATGGCAACGAGATTGGTCTCGGTGTGAGATGGAATTGTTTATGAGATGAAATGGTAGCGAATACGAGATTGTGTTCGTGAGATGGTAGTGAATACGAGGAGGTATTCGTGAGCAAAGTTGAAAGACTAATGTCTGGTTGAGACATGGAAAAGGGATGAATCATAATGGAGGCATGTTAATGTTTTAATACATGTTGGGATTACATTCACTTAAAGCTAAGTTGTTTTTATCGTGTTTTGAGAAATAAACTTTGCTTTATGCGATGAGCCTTTTTATACCTACCTTTTTGTGAGCTACATATCATATTTTCCTGCACTTGCTGAGTACATCATTGTACTCGAACTTGCATTATTACTTCATCATCAGCTACAGGAGAAGATTACTATGAAGACCAAGTGGAGCCCTAGGCGTGTAGTCTGTCATCAACCTTGCCTGTGAGGATGGAGTAGAGATGGAGCCGCTGCTGCTGCTTAGATTGCTTCCGCACTAGTTAGAAGACTTCCGCTGCTAGATTTAGACTTCCGCTGCTTAGATAAGACTTCCGCTGTTAGCATGAGTCCAAGACTCATGAAACTTTGTAGTAAACCCTGTTATTCGTGGTAATATATATTCTGGAATTCAGTTTGTGGATGATATGTATATGTGTGATGAACATCCTGGGCACACATATGCATCAGTTCTCGGTTCCGTGGTTTTCCACAGAATTCAGGGCATCACACGGGTCTCTGTCGAGAGTGGATTTGCAAGCACATTTAGTTTCCGAGGCTGCTCACGTCAGATTCCTCGTGATCCACTGGTGCTCCACGAGCAAACTGGACCTTTTTTATGCCTCAGAGAGCGAGAACTACCTCGCCGGAGCCCTAGCCTCCGCGGTTGACGTTGCATGGCCATTTCCGTTTACCGCCGGCGAGCTCCGACCCACGAGGCGAGTTCCACGTGGTGAGATAGGGCTAAACGGCCAGTTACAGCGCTGGGGGCGGCCGGGAAGTCACTTCCGGTGAACTTCGCTGGAGTGCGCAGCCGCCAAACGCTCGGGCGCGCGCGAGGAGGAAGAAGGCGGATGGTGGGGCCCGCACACAGGATTTAAACATTTCTAGAATTTTCAGTTTTGGTTCAAACTTCAACTAGCTATAACTTTTGCTAGGAAGCTCCAAAATTAGTGAACCAAATTTTTTTGGATTCAGCTTTTTGAGTACTTTCCAGAAAACCAAATTTAAGCTCATGAAACTTATTATTTTTCCAGGATTAATTCCACAAAAATTAAAACTGTTGGGAATTTTATATGGAGAATTCTTTTATGGAAAATTCTGAAATTTGGCTGGGATGTTCATTTGAAAATCCTTGAGTCACAGTAAAAATTTCAAATCCATCCAAGTTCATTTAGTCCCCCTAAGTGTGTTATTAAGAGAACTGCCCTGACAAAATGGAAAAAATGTACAGAAACATTTTTCAGATTTTCTCGAATCTTGTTTAGGGCATAACTTATTCTAGGATTCTTCAAATGACATGAAACCAATTTCATTTGAACCATATCAAACTCTAGTTTCCATAAATTAATGGTTTGAGCCATGAAAATCCCTGGAAATCTTTAGAGGCTCTATTAATGACCAAATAGGCTTTTATTTGTACAGAGCTCAAATTAACTTTGTGTCAAATGAAACTTGGTCAAGTATCTGGTTAGGACCCTACCAAGCCACCATAAAAATTTCAGAGCCATAGGGGAGGGCTAGATAGAGTTATGGTCTTTACATTTTCAATTTAACACATTGAATTTAAAATGACATATAGTATATTTCTTATGTGTAGTCGCTGAAGGCGAGGAAACCCCGGAAGTGCTGGACTTCCTCCTTCTGGACAACACTCTAACTTCTGACCAGCAGCAACAAGGCATGACCCGGTTTGCATTGACAAGTTTTACAAAGTTTTTCTTTATGAATACTTAGCATGATATGTGTGTGTGCATTAGGTGTAGGATGGATGAAACCCCAAGTGCATAACCAGATTTTTACTACAAGAGTGAGGGTAGTGTATAAGTCCTCGAGTAGACAGGCTATGCTTAATGTTCATAGAACTTTGGTACAAGTCAAGTAGTTGGAATCTACTCGCGAGTTTAGGCTTTGGGACACACAGGATTGGTTCGAGTGATGTGAGATCACTTTAAGTAAGAAAATGAGACTAGGCAGGGCCTAGGGCGCAGCAAGAGGAAGTCTTGTGGGCGCAGCCCTGTCCATGTCGATTAAGGACCGATCTTTGTGCGGCCCACGCTGATCAAGTTTGAACGTACCAAAGACATATCGGATATATGGGCCCCGATAAACCGAAGTAACCTATACCTCCAGGCGTCGAGGCATAACACACCGATTTATAGGTGTAGGTTGAGGGCAGCAAGGTGGAAATCCACTAACGGGCATAGAGAGATGCTCCGTGTAGGGAACCTCCTGCCCGTTTGGGTGCGACCGGTTCGATGTTTGCGCTGTTTGGTGAAAGGTTGTCCCGTACGACATCGAGTGAGCGTGCTGTGCAGCTCCACGGGTGGGCGTACGTGACGTGCTCTTCGGGTATCCCTGCAGCTGTATATCGAGTCGATTCGCCGTCCCGCACGGTGATGATTACCACTTGGTCACTGAGTCATGACGTAGGTTAATATATGAAATGATATGATTTGGTATTGCTGTTATGGTTAATTTGTATTGCTACATGTGTGCCACCAAATATTGCTCACTAAATTTCAGATTCATGAACTGTTAACTTGTGGCTAAAAGATGATGTAAAGATGAACTTGTAGGCGTGTCCTTTGCTGCAATGTGCCATCCTATATTGGTTATCCTGCATATAGAGTTTCATGTGTAGGTGAGTCGGTTAAGTCTTGTTGAGCCATCGTGCTCATGGTTGCTGCTATAAGTGTTTTTCAGGTGAGGAGTAACCCACGGACTCAGGGTGCGAGTCCACCCGCGAGGGCTACCCTCCGTCGGGGACCATGGTTGAGTGGGAGCTGTACACGCCGCGCTGAGCTGAGGAGCGAGGCTAGTGTGGGTTGTCCATAGGGCTGGACAACCGGCTTTTGCTAGTTAGGTGGGCGTGAGTTGTAAAAAGTTAGCTTTCGCATGAATAAACTCTGTTCTTAGTTGTAAACTAAAGGTTTTTACCCATTTGTACATATTCAGTTTGTTTTTCCCATGTAATACAATGTTCTGCCTTATGATGTGTGCTGTCGGGTGTCGCATCGAGCGGCACCACCCTCTGAGATTCTGGGCGTGCAGATTCCGGTCCGCCACACACTGGTATCAGAGCCGACCTTCGCAGTTTCACGGGTGCGTACGGGTCAGTGAGAAGGATACGGTAGCGTACAGGTCAGGGACGTGGGTACGTACGCATGACGCGTGGGTCCTCTGTGTGGGACACAGTATGGTACGTTTGCTGCTAACCGGACGTACGGTATGCGTATGCCAGTACTGCACGTATGAACGTGGCTAAGAGGAGACGTTCCTGTCTTGGTGTTGACCGACGAGGACGTCGGTCTTCTAAGGGGGTGGATTGTGTGATATCCTGACTCCCGGCTTAATAGGATATCATCAAGGTGTACTTCTTTTCTGGAAGCCCACCTGCAAAGGACTCCGGGGTTAAGCGTGCTTGGCCTGGAGAAATTTGGGGATGGGTGACCGACCAGGAAGTCTTCCTGGGTGCGCACGAGTGAGGACAAAGTGCGCAGAAAAGATGAGTGGTGGTATGTGGGGCCAGTCTATGATCCTAGAGAGCTGCTACAGTGGGCTCGGTTGAAATCCAAACGTCGCGCCTGTTGCCCTACCAGAAGTTGCGGACGTATAAAGGGAATCCTTCCGGAGAAGGACGGCTCCGTTCAACCTTTTGCAATCTTTACCTTCCTCTTGTGTGCTCGAAGCCTCCGCTCCCCAGTGCTCAGAACCTTTCCTCGCCACCATGTCTTCCGGCCTCCGTTCGTCCAGACTCAGCAGCGATGGCAACATCGCTATTGTGAGGCGCCTGCTCGGCTGGCAATCAGCCACGTACGATGGAAAGATCTGTCGTGGGAGGGTCCTGCTGACCGACATGCGACCCGTGCGAGGTGGTTCTCTTCACCTGGTACGTGTTTCCTGGTTTTGCACTCCTGGCGTCGTCCTTCCTCCTCACCCTGCTGGAGGTGTATTGGCCCCAGTTACACCTTACGCCGCACGCCCTCGCACTAGTGGTTGTCTTCATCCACTTCTGCGAGATGTTCGTGTGTGCGTGCGGCCTTCTGTGCGGCTCTCCAGGGTGTTCTTCTCCTTGAGGGCCTCGGTGTAACACCCTCAATTTTGTAGTCATTCATGCATTCATATTTCATGTAGAGATACATTTTAAAATAAGTAGAAACAGAGAAGGAATCAGAAAGATAGCTAAAAAGAGCCAGTTCCAGTTCGCCGAGGAGCGCTGTAGACACTTCCCACGGCCTGCTGGCCACGTGGCGTGTTTGGAGCTCATCCCTGCGTAGTGGGAAGGGGTCTGGCACCGCCAGACACGTGGCAGGCTCGGAGCTAGCCTCTATGGAAGGGGCAAGGTCCAACCAGCAGGACGCGTGTCGCCTCCGGGGCTTGCCTCTGCGGAGAAGCAAAGTCCAGCCCTGCAGGACACGTGTCGCCACCGGAGCTAGTCGCTGCGGGGAAGTAAGGCCCAACCCGCTGGACGTGTGTCGCTCTCAGAACTCACTTCCGAGAGGTCCGGTCCTATTGGACACGTGTCACCTCCGGAGCTCACCTCCGGGAGGTCCGACACTGTTGGACACATGTCGACCTCAGAGCTCACCTCCAGGAGGTCCGACGCTGATGGACACGTGTCGACCTCGGAGCTCGTCTCTGAGGAGAAAGGAAAATTTGGCGCTGCTTGACACGTGGCACTCTCGGAGGTCACCTCCGAAGAGAGGGGAGGTCCGGCACTGACACGTGGCGTACGCGGAACTCGCCTCTGTTGAGAGGGGAGATCCTGATCCACCAGGCATGTGGCGCACGCGGAGCTCGCCTCTGGAGAGAGGGAGGTCCCGCCCGCCAGATGCGTGGCGCACGCGGAGCTCGCCTCTGAGGAAGAGAGAGGTCTCGCCCGCCTGACACACGGCACAACCGGAGCCCGCCTCTGCGGAAAAGGGAGGCCCGGCCCCTGCTGGACACGTGGAGCCTCCGGCGCTCATCACCGCGGAGGTGACGAGATCTGAAGCGGTTTTTCTCCTGTACGCGCGGGAATACCCGGTACTGAGGAAACCGACATGAATTCCACGTTGCTACTGCACTGAATCAATTGAAGATAAGTTGTTAAGATTCAAAAACAATTTTAATATGACTCTTACTTGAAATCCAATCAGATTAGGACTCTTCTTTTCCCGATTATAAATAGAACCCGAAACACCTTTTGATAGTACCATATATTCCCAATTCGATGACTTAGAGGCCCTAGCCCCCAACTCGTCGAGTTACCTTCGCCGGAGTTCAGTCGCCGGAGACCGCCGATGAGCTCGCCGTCGCTGGAAGAGAGCCCCGACGATCTGTCTTGCTAGGAGGAAGACCCCGAGACCAAGGAGAAGTGAGGTAGGTCTTCATTACCACCTTACGACCTCATCGCGGTTTTCTTCGCATCTGTTTCTTCGATCCCTTCGAACAGAAGCTTTTTCGTGGACAGATCACGTGTTGATCGGTTTGATCTAGAACTTAAGTCCAGATCATCATCACGTCCGCACTTGATATTTACATCTGGCGATGGTCTACTCGGCGGGTTGGGACTTAGGGCTCTAAGTCGTCGGCTCAGGAGTTGGAAAAAAAGTTTGTGATTTCGGCCAGGGGTTCTGGGTTCTATTTATAATCGTGAGAGAAGAGTCCTAATCTGATTGTATCCCAAATAAGAGTCTCATTCAGATCGTCGTTGGATCCTATCATCTTACCTTTAGTTGACTTGGTGCGGTAACGTTGTGGAATTCAGGTCGGTTTCCTTTACGTACCGGTATTCTTATGCGTAACAGCCACTCCAGAACTCGTTACCTTCGCGGCGATGAGCTCCGGAGGCTCCACGTGTCCTTCCGGGGCCTGGTATCTCCTTCTCCGCATAGACGAGCTCCGGGTGTGCCGTGTGTCAACGAGCGAGACCTCCCCCTCCTTTGGAGGTGAGCTCCACGCACGCCACGTGTTGGCACCGGTCTTTCCTCTCTTCTTTCTTCAGGGACATGCCCCGAGGTCAACACATGTCCAGCAGCGACAGACCTCCCGGAAATAAGCTCCGGTGGCGACACGTGTCTGATAGAACAGGACTTCTCGGAGGCGAGCTCCGAGATTGACACGTATCCCGTGTGACCGGTCCTCTGATTTCCGTGATGACTAGCTCCGCAGGTGACATGTGTCCTGCGGAAACGCCTTTGCTTCTTCCGCAGAGGAAAGCTCCGAGAGCAACACGTGTCCCCCAGGGTCGGACCTCTCCCCTTTTGCGGAGATGAGTCCCGAACCTGCCACGTAGCTATTTTAGCGTCGGACCTCTCCTCACCTCGCAGGGACGAGCTCCAAACACGCCACGTGGCCAGCGGCCGCGGTAAGTTGTCTTCTGTGCTTTCTGAGAGCTGGATTTGGCTCTTATTGGCTATCCTTTTGATATTTTTCTCTGTTCCTACTTTTCATAAAATGTTTCCTCTTCATAAAGCATGAACATATGCTGACACCCGAGATGAGGGTGTCACAAATCTACCCCCCTTAAATTGAATCTCGCCCTCGAGATTCGTTAGTAGTAAATAGATGGGGAAATTCTGCCTTGATATCCTCTTCATGCTCCCATGTGGTTTCAGCTTCTGTGGGATGGCTCCATTGTACCTTGCACCACTGAATCACCTTGTTCCGGGTGACCCTTTCCTTTACGTCCAAGATTCGGACAGGGTGTTCCGCATAAGTCAGGTCCTTTTGAAGTTCAAGCTCTCCCATTGATACTTGTTGCTCTGGTACTCTCAAGCACTTCTTGAGCTGGGATACATGAAACACGTCATGTACGTCGGAGAGGTGGGTTGGGAGCTCTAGTTGATAGGATACTTCTCCTCGCTTGCCAATATCTTAAATGGTCCGATGTAGCGAGGTGCTAGCTTGCCTTTGACGTTGAAACATCGTGGGCCTCGGATAGGCGACACCTTAAGGTATACGAAGTCCCCTACTTCGAAGGTCAACTTCCTTCACCTATTATCCGCATAGCCTTTCTGTCGTGACTGAGCAGCTTTTAAGTTCTCCCGTACCGTCTGGACTTGTTTTTCAGCTTCTTGTAGTACTTTGGGTCCAAACACCTGGTTCTCTCCGGTCTCGTTCCAGAACAGTGGCGTTCTACACCGTCTACCATATAATGCTTTGAACGGCGACATCTTCAAGCTAGCTTGATAGCTGTTGTTATAGGAGAATTCGACATATGGTAAACTCCTATCCCAACTACGCCCACGTTTCAAGGCGCAAGCTCTCAACATGTCCTCCAAAATTTGGTTTGTCCTTTCGGTTTGTCCATCTGTTTGTGGGTGATAGGCGGAGCTAAAATCCAGTCGTGTACCCGTAGCTTTCTGCAGCTTCCTCTAGAATCTAGAGGTAAACTGAGAACCTCAATCTGAGACTATCCTCCTCGGAACTCCGTGACGGCACACGATCTGCTCCATGTACAACTCTGCCAATCGTGCAACGTTGTAACTGGTCTTTATACGGAGAAAATGGGCGGTTTTCGTCAATCGGTCCATAATGACCCAGATGGAGTCGTATCCCGACTGAGTACGTGGCAATCCGACGATTAAATCCATACTGATGTCCTCCCACTTCCATTCGGGTATTTTCAAAGGTTGCAACAATCCAGCGGGTTTTTGATGTTCGGCCTTCACCTGTTGGCATGTGTCGCATACGGAAATGTATTCGGCTATATCCCTCTTCATACCATCCCACCAATAACAAGTTTTCAAGTCCTTGTACATTTTGGTGCTTCCGGGATGTATGGAATAGGGAGAATCATGTGCCTCCTTCAATATCATGTCGCGGAGGTGTCTTATGTTCGGCACACAAATCATTTTTCCTAGACAAAGCGTACCCTTTTCATCCTCCTTGAAATCCTTCTCTATTCCTTGTCGGATTCTTTCCTTGATCTCCTTGATCTCCTCGTCCGTTGCTTGGCCCTCTCTGTCACACCCGGTTTTTCCAAAGAACAACCGAGTGAATATCACATGTATGCCAGGATCATTTTCTCATACATGTGATGACAAATAGTGAAGCATCATTTATTACAAGCCAGGTGTCGAATATAAATAAGTCTTACATAGCAAATGTCTCGATGGACAATATTAAGTTCATCACAAGTAAATAAACTAGCAGCGGAATAATTATTCTCGTGGGCTCCGTCACAGGCGTTGCCCGGGGGTCTCCATGAACCTAGAAACCTTCTTCGGGTCCAAAGTCTTGGTCATTATACACCACCTCATTATCTTGACCTGAGAAGCAATATAAACCAACAAATATGCATGGTTGAGTACCATTGGTACTCAGCAAGTGTGGGAAAGTTATGTCATGCTTGGCTAGAACAAGGAGAGGTTGAACTCATGGTTAAAGCACTACGCAATTATCACCTACCACCTTAGCTTATTAAGCACCTACATAACTACACAGGTGAAATGGTCCCAATCTCCCAACCCATCATCAAAATCAAGTAACCACATCATCATTTCCAATGTTAAGCTCCCCGCTTAACATCCACAACTTCCAAAGTCATCATCCTCTAATCATGAATAAGTCCAAGCCGCTCTTGACCGTGAGCACGGCTGTCATGACAGTTTTGACTCTGCAGAGTTTGTACCACTGTACCCACATGTAGTCATTTCATCCCCCGTTGCCGGGTGGACTAAAAGAACCTCCATTATGTCAGTGGCTACGAACCACATTCACACTTCCTAGGTGTGTAGCCAGGAGATCACTACGAAGCCTTTACAAAGGGATTCCCGACGAGTGTGGGCCCACTGAGGTTTCACCCCTAACAGCATACAAGAGGCTCCAACCCCGCTGCAGTGGCACCCTCTTGAGCCTTGCGGTTCATATGGTAGTCCAGCTGACACCTACTCCCTGCACCATCCAACACACCCATACTACGCCGGGGATACACCTAATTAATTGGCCAAGCTGCCCCATCTCAGCATGTGGTTGGCACGGTAAAGCCAGGTTACATTCTCCATGAACCGGTCCTTAGGATCCAGGCAAGTACTAAACACAAACCCGAGTCTCGTGCACCCAGCACACAACCAAAACATCCAACTTGCCTTGATCCCTTCCTCTACATAACTCACAATATCTCATTCAAGAGTATGGTAAAATAAACTGATGATCTCATATCCCAAATATCCCATTCTAAGCATGGCTAAGCATATGCATAATAATAAATGACATGATAAAATAAATCCCAACCCAAGCTACAAGGAAACAAGGTAATGCAATTCTAGGGAAACTTCCTAGCATGGGTTTCATATTTCAATTGACAATGCAAATAATTCTAGCTACACATCCTAGCATAGGATCAAAGTGGTCAAGGACACTTGCCTCCTTCCTGCTGCTCTTGAAATGGGTAGTCTTGATCTTGGAACGGAAGAACTTGCTCTGGAGCAGGTTCTACATCATACCATCACAAATAGGAAAAGAAAAACAACAATCCATAAGACATAGTTCACACTTCCAATTCATACAAACCACACATTCACATTTATGAAAGTCATTCACAATTATATGTGTTGTGGTTACTCTATGGGTGTTGATTTGTGGCTTACATGCACTTTTAATCATGTGTATATGATTCCTACTTTTGTATTCACATTTATGCTTGCATACTCTATATATGAGTTTCCAATTTAAATAAATTCCTTATATTCAATTACTACACCTTTTAGCTACCAAGTATGCATGAAAGGTATTTTCCTACTCCATATGTGTCTTCAGAACCTCTACCAACCCTAAACTGAATTCTTTGGATTTTGGAAACTTCATTTATCATTTTCTAATTATTTATACCTAGCTTGCTATATTTTCAAATTTACTTCCTATGCCTAAATATGTACTTTATCATGAAAATAGTAAGACACATCATCTAAACAGAATAGGTTCTGATCCAAAATAGTTAATAATATATTTTTTAATCTTTTCCTCAGATGTAAACTATTTTACATTTATTTTTCTAATTTTCGGAATTATTCTCTACTTAAAAATGTGTCCCCTCTAACTAATAAATATGAATAATCAATTATACAGATTCATTTCAGCCAAATATCTATTTTTATCTCACTCCAAGGTTTTCTAAGTACTGGGAAAGTTTTTAATTTGAATTTGACCCTATGTTTGTCCCACCTTTTAAATTTTAAATACTAGCCATATATTCAAATTCCTAACTTTTATATCAAATAGGGTCAAAAAGGTAAACTCACCCCACTACAGGGTCTATAATATTATTTTAAGAATTTTCAGGGGTCTAGCTACACATAACAGAGGGGTTTTTTCTAATTTTTATTAAGTCCAGGGGCTAAAACTGATTTTTAAATGAATTTACATGATTTTCTGAAGTTCCAGGGGCTAGATCAGAAGTTTCCGGGGCTAGCTCTTATTTCCCGAGAACCCCAGGGGGTAGCATGTAAGAATTCCAGTCTTTATAACGCGGGGCTGACGTGGACCGTCCGATTTAAAACAGATGGCTGAGATTATAACGTCGAACCGGTACGCGGAGATTTAAACTCTACCGTGCGATTTAAAATAAACGGCGCACAAGCGGCCAAGTCGCTCTAATCGAGCGCGGGCGGCGCTGCCCAGCGGCGGGAGGCGGCGATCTCGCCGGAGAGTTTCGGATCTTCGTAAATTCTTCCTAGAACTGTGATTTTATGGCATAGATCGGTGGATGGGAGGTCGGGGATCTCACCTCGAGGGTTTTCTTGAGCTCGGGGGTCCTGAAAAGCGGTCGGCGATGAGGTCCGAGGTGAATTCACGGCGAGGCTCGTCGGCGCTGTGTTTGAGCCGCAAACCACCGAGTTTTCTGCACCTTCGAGGTTCCCCGAAGGCGGTGGATCAAGACCAGCGAGTTAGATCGGAATTCTCGAGCGTAGATCGGGCAGAATTCGCCGGAGGGGCTCGGGTTGTCACCGGAGTAAAAACGGCGGATCGCGTGGGAAAAACGGGACGATGCCGGGGTTTTTATAGGCGGGGGAGGGCGGCGGGTTTGTTTAGATCGAGTTGGAGTCCTCCGGAACCAGAATTTGGCCGGAAATCCGGTCGGTTGCGATCGCGCGCGCGCGGGGGGAACAGTCCGGGTTTCGGACGATCGGGGGTTAGGGATGACAGGTGGGTCCCACCTGTCTGCGAGAGGGAGCGCGGGCGCGCGGCTGCGGGCTGGCGCGGGGGCGGGGTGGGCCGGCTGGTGGGTTTCGGCCCACTGGCCGGTTTTTTTTCTGTTTTCCTTTTTCTTTTTCTATTTCTTTTCTGTTTTGAGTTTAAATTGAATTCCAGTTTGAATTTAAATTTTTGCAATACATGCACACGTCCAAAAAATTTTAAATTCCCCTCTTGACAGGATTTTGGGGTGCTACAGCTCTACCCCCCTTAAAAGAAATCTCGTCCTCGAGATTGGTGGTTCTAAGAAAACAATTCCGGAAATTGTGCCCTAAGCTTATCTTCTCGCTCCCAGGTGGCTTCCTCATCTGAGTGATGCTTCCACTGCACCTTGCACATCAGGATTCTTTTATTTCTGGTGAGGCGTTCCATTGTCTCCAAAATCTTGGATGGTTGCTCGGCATAAGACAAATCCTCAGCTACGTCCACTTCATTTATGGGTAACACCTCTTCAGGCGTCCTCAGGCATTTCTTGAGCTGTGACACATGGAATACATCATGCACATCCGATAGGTGAGCCGGTAATTCTAGTTGATACGCCACTTCGCCTTTCCTCTCCAGCACTTGAAAGGGTCCAATGTATCGAGGTGACAACTTCCCTTTCACCTTGAACCGACGAAGTCCTCGGATAGGGGACACCTTGAGATAGACATAGTCTCCCACGTTGAAAACGAGCTCTCTTCTTCGTACATCGGCATAGCTCTTTTGGTGTGTCTGTGCTATCCTCAAGTTGTTGCGAATTTCCCTCACCTTCGCCTCGGCTTCTTGTAGTACCTCGGGACCAAACACTTTACTTTCCCTGTTTGGTTCCAAAATAGGGGAGTTCTGCACTTCCTCCCATACAAAGCTTCGAACGGTGACATCTTCATACTAGCCTGATAGCTGTTGTTATAGGAGAATTCCGCATACGGTAAGTTCTTGTCCCAACTCCGATTGTTTTTGAGTGCACATGCTCTCAGCATATCCTCAAGAATCTGATTGGTTCTTTCCGTCTGCCCGTCAGTTTGGGGATGATAGGCAGAACTAAAGTTCAGATGGGTTCCCATGGTTTCGTGCAACTTCTGCCAGAACCTCGAGGTGAACTATGTTCCTCGATCCGACACTATCTTCTTCGGCACCCCATGGTAACACACGATCCTTGACATGTACAACTCCGCCAATTTGGATCCACTGTAGCTTTCCTTCACGGGGATGAAGTGAGCTACCTTGGTTAGCATGTCGATGATGACCCATATTGAATCATATCCAGATTGGGTCCTAGGCAATCCCACTATGAAATCCATACCGATTTCTTCCCATTTCCATTCAGGCACTTTGAGTGGTTGCAATAATCCCGCTGGTCGTTGATGTTCTGCTTTCACCAACTGACATGTGTCACATAGGGAAACATGTTCCGCGACATCTCGCTTCATGCCATACCACCAATACCTGCTCTTGAGGTCCTGGTACATCTTCGTACTCCCGGGATGAATGGAATAGTCAGAATCGTGAGCCTCCTTCAAAATCAATTCACGAATCTCCTTTACTTCAGGCACACAGATCCTTTTCCCGTGCCACACCGTACCTTGTTCATCCTCTCTGAAACCAGGGGCTTTATTTTCCTTGATGAGTTGCCTGATTTCTTGTATCTTCTCGTCATTCTTTTGACCCTCGCGTATTTCATGCTCGAGTGTGGAGTCCACTTCCATGGTGATGGCTTCACCACTATTTACCAGGCATAGATTGAGCCTTATAACCTCGTCCTTCAATTCTGCAGGCATGTCCTTCAAGCTCAACTTATTGACCTGCACTTTCCGACAAAGCATCGGCCACGACGTTTGCTTTCGCAGGATGATAGTTGATGCCCACATCAAAGTCATTGATTAGCTCTAACCATCTCCTTTGTCTGAGGTTGAGATCTGGCTGTGTGAAAATGTACTTCAAACTCTTATGATCTGTATATATCTCTGTCCTCTTCCCCATCAAATAGTGTCGCCAAATTTTCAACGCGTGTACCACTGCGGCTAGTTCTAGGTCATGTGTAGGATAGTTTTTCTCGTGCTTCCGGAGTTGTCGGGATGCATAAGCCACGACATGCCCTTCTTGCATGAGAACACATCCCAACCCGTTTCCAGAGGCATCGCAGTACACCGTAAAGTTCTTTTGCATATATGGCATAACCAACACTGGGGCTGTTGTCAATCTTTCCTTTAACTCCTGAAAACTCGTCTCGCACTGTGGCGTCCATGTGAATGTGATTCCCTTCTCCATCAGTTTGGTGAGGGGTTTTGAGATCTTAGAGAATCACTCAATAAACCGTCGATAGTATCCAGCCAATCCCAAGAAGCTTTGAACTTCCCCGACATTTTCAGGGGTCTTCCACTTCTGTATATCCTCGATTTTGGCGGGATCTACGGAGATTCCTCCCTCCGAGATTATATGTCCTAAGAAGGGGACTCTCTTCAGCCAAAACTCACACTTGCTCAACTTGGCATACAGTTGGTGTTCTCTCAGCCTCTGCAACACCAACCTTAGATGATTCTCATGTTCTTCTTCATCTTTGGAGAAGACGAGAATGTCATCTATGAAAACACCACAAATTTGTCCAGATATTCCATGAATACCTTGTTCATGAGATACATGAAGTATGCCGGGGCATTAGTTAGCCCGAAAGGCATGACAGTGTATTCATACAGTCCGTACCGAGATACGAAAGCTGTCTTGGGAATATAAGATTGCCTTATATTAAGTTGGTGGTATCCCGACCTGAGATCAATTTTCGAGAACACACAAGCTCCCCTCAACTGATCAAACAAGTCTTCAATGCGGGGTAATGGGTACTTATTCTTGATGGTTACCTCATTCAAGGCATGGTAGTCCACGCATAACCTTTGGGTTCCGTCCTTCTTGGGCACAAATATGACCGGGGCTCCCCAAGGTGAGGAACTAGCATGAATATACCCCTTCTCTGTCAATTCTCTCAAATGATCCTTGAGTTCTCCCAGCTGCTTGGAGTCCATCCGATAAGGTCTCTTGTATATCGGGGCTGTTCCCGGCACTAGCTCAATTGCGAATTCCACTTCACGATCAGGAGGCATACCTGGCAACTCCTCCGAAAAAACATCTGGATATTCCCTGATAATCCTGATCTCCTCCACTTTCACCTCAACTTGATTTAATTTAACGTCCCTCCTAGGCTCTTGTATTGTTATAAACTTTACTTTTGTGCCACTAGAGTGCGTTAGTTCCACCGTTCTGGTCGAACAATGGATGATTCCTTTATGTTTGGTCAACCAATCCATACCCAAGATAATATCGATCCCTTGGGAATCTATCACTATGAGGTTAGCAGTAAACACTACCCCATTAATGTCTAGATTCACCTTGGGACACACTTGTCTTGTCCTTATTTCTCCACCTGGAGAGTTTACTGCTAGCATATGATTCATTTGTGTTGTTGCTAGGTCATGCTTCTTAACAAACCGTTGGGCAATGAATGAGTGGGTAGCACCAGAATCAAACAACAGGGTTGCAATGTGTAAATTGGTAGGAAACTTACCAACTACCACGTCAGGTGCCTCTTGCGCTTCCTCCATGGTGACGTGGTTCACCCATCCTCTCATTACATTCTGCTGTTGTGGCTGTGTGGGCTTCTTCTTTGGGCACTTATGGGCGTAGTGCCCCACTTCACCACAGTTGAAACATTGCACCCCAACCTTAGGTGCCTGTCCTTTGCTGTCTCGGGGTGGGTTTGGGGCTCCTTGTACTGCTGGTCGAGGTGGATATGCGGGGCGAGGCTGCTGTACGAACTGATGTTGTGTCTGTATTGGTGCTGCCGGAGGCCTGTAGTTCGGGTTGTACCCTCTTGGTGCTGAGTAGGGTACCGCAGCACGGTTCGTCTGCCCCGTGGGTTGCTGCATCAGACGTGGGCGGGTGTTGCTCCCTGAGGCCTGATGTGACCACCCGGCCTTCCTCTTGTTCTCATTTTCCAAGGCCTTCAGCTTCCGTTCTACCACAAACGCTCTGTCCACCATCTTTTAGAAGCTTTCATATTCGTTGGAGGACATTGCGCACTGCATTTCTGCGGTAAGCCCTTCCACGAAACAATCCTGTTTCTGCTCATCAGTCTCTATGTCCCGTGGGGAATAACGGGAGAGTTGGGTAAATTTAGTGAGGTATTCCCTCACAGTCATGTTACCTTGCTGCAACCCAAAAACTCCTTCCTCTTGTTTTTGAGTTCACCCCTTGGGATGTAATGGTTGCGGAAGCTACGCTTGAACTCTTCCCAGGTGATGTTCTCAGGGTCATGATGGGTGGCCACGTAGGCGGTCCACCAATCAGCAGCAGGTCCATGCAATTGATGAGAGGCAAACAGCACCCTCTCATACCCTTGGCACTGTATGATCCTCATCTTGCTCTCAATGGCCTTTAGCCAATCATCTGCCTCCAGAGGTTCAGCAGCACTTGCAAACTTGGAGGTTGAGTTCCTAGAAACTCACACAACCTTGGTTGGCGTGGTGCAGCTTGTGGAGGTGGAACTGGATGCAAGTTGGCCACCACTTGAGTCAAGTTCTGGATGAGCTGATTTTGATTCTCAAGCATTTGGTGGAGGGGATCAACTCCTTCATGGCGACCACCCCTGTCTTGGCCTCCAGAAAGATGAGGGTTGCATGCCTCATCGTTGTTGTTGGCGGGGTTGGCAGCACGACCCTTTCCTCTTCCGGCCATCTGGCATGATCAACCAATGTTAATTTAAAGCATTACGTATCATCTTACTACTTTCATTCGTTTGTACTTTGAGGTGTTGAGGCTTTGTTATACTTTTCTAAGGGTTCATGTCTCACACAAAAATAAATGAACTATTATTTCATGTGGGTTCACACACCAAAGCAAAACAATCTAAAGACGAGGCTGTGGACAGTTGCTCATGGCTTCCACAACTCACGTCACACACCAAGCACTAATCATACCATTAACTAAGATAACGACTCAACTACTCGACGTCCTGCTAAACTAAGGGAAGGACTCTACACTACTCGTATTCACTGAGCTGGCTCCTCGGGATCTTCCTCATTATTGCGGCTGCCTTCTGACTCTGCTTTGGGTGGGGAGGCTGCTGGTGGAGAAGTGCGACGACGCCTGATCGCCCGGCGATCTAGGGAGTCAGGAGTCCATGTATCATTCACGGTGACACACAGTTCATTCCCATCTCCTCTTTCTCTCGCCCTCAAGCAGGCTCGCAGCAATGCCTCCGTTTCCTTCAGGGTGTCCCGAACATCCTGAAGCTCTTGCTGACACTCCTGCAGTCGAGTGCTGAGCATAGCAGAATCTTCCAAGCACAAGTCCATGTGCTCATGGGAAGTCCCTTGCTGCACTGGTGGGTACTTGTACTCCGTGGTACCACTCTCACGCTGGAGGACATACATGTACTCAGTCCTGTCCAGGTGGCGACGATAGATGTGACTCTGGCAGGTGATGGCCTCCAAGGTGACATCCTTCTCCGCATCGACCTGTGTCGCTCGACAAGCTGGAGAGCGGTGGATCTTAAGCATCTGATTTTCATGGATAATCCTCATTTCTGAACTCCATTCTTCCCGCTTCTCCCGGATGGTCCTGGTGGAGCTATAGTGTATGATTAGCTTGCCCGTATTGCCGGCGGCTTCGAGCATACGTCGAAGACGGCGCAACAAGCCTCCTACTGCCAATCCGTAGGAAAGGTACGTCACCGGACGACTCTCCTCTCTTTCGGCAAGGGCAACTACGGGAACTCTCCCTCTTGTGGACTTGCGAGCGGTGCGAATCATGCGAACCATCTAAAACAAAAAGCATTTAAACTTAGGTTAGATAAACTTTTAAACAAAAATCCTATTTTGAATGAAAATTGAGGTAAGATGAAGAAAGTGCCTCCATTAAATAACACTTTTCACACACACCTTGTAAAATAGTTTTTTTTTTAAGAAAATAGGGCCCTTAAATACGTCCATTTCTACCTAGGTCCACGTTCCTACGGGCAACTTTGGCTCTGATACCACTTCTGTCACACCCAGTTTTTCTGAAGAACAACCGAGTGAATATCACATGTATGCCAGGATCATTTTCTCATACATGTGATGACAAATAGTGAAGCATCATTTATTACAAGCCAGGTGTCGAATATAAATAAGTCTTACATAGAAAATGTCTCGATGGACAATAATAAGTTCATCACAAGTAAATAAACTAGCAGCGGAATAATTATTCTTGTGGGCTCCGTCACAGGCGTTGCCCGGGGGTCTCCATGAACCTAGAAACCTTCTTCGGGTCCAAAGTCTTGGTCATTATACACCACCTCATTATCTTGACCTGAGAAGCAATATAAACCAACAAATATGCATGGTTGAGTACCATTGGTACTCAGCAAGTGTGGGAAAGTTATGTCATGCATGGCTAGAACAAGGAGAGGTTGAACTCATGGTTAAAGCACTACGCAATTATCACCTACCATCTTAGCTTATTAAGCACCTACATAACTACACAGGTGAAATGGTCCCAATCTCCCAACCCATCATCAAAATCAAGTAACCACATCATCATTTCCAATGTTAAGCTCCCCGCTTAACATCCACAACTTCCAAAGTCATCATCCTCTAATCATGAATAAGTCCAAGCCACTCTTGACCGTGAGCACGGCTGTCATGACAGTTTTGACTCTGCAGAGTTTGTACCACTGTACCCACATGTAGTCATTTCATCCCCCGTTGCCAGGTGGACTAAAAGAACCTCCATTATGCCAGTGGCTACGAACCACATTCACACTTCCCAGGTGTGTAGCCAGGAGATCACTACGAATCCTTTACAAAGGGATTCCCGACGAGCATGGGCCCACTGAGATTTCACCCCTAACAGCATACAAGAGGCTCCAACCCCTCTGCAGTGGCCCCCTCTTGAGCCTTGCGGTTCATATGGTAGTCCAGCTGACACCTACTCCCCGCACCATCCAACACACCCATACTACGCCGGGGATACACCTAATTAATTGGCCAAGCTGCCCCATCTTAGCATGTGGTTGGCACGGTAAAGCCAGGTTACATGCTCCATGAACCGGTCCTTAGGATCCAGGGAAGTACTAAACACAAACCCGAGTCTCGTGCACCCAGCACACAACCAAAACGTCCAACTTGCCTTGATCCCTTCCTCTACATAACTCACAATATCTCATTCAAGAGTATGGTAAAATAAACTGATGATCTCATATCCCAAATATCCCATTCTAAGCATGTCTAAGCATATGCATAATAATAAATGACATGATAAAATAAATCCCAACCCAAGCTACAAGGAAACAAGGTAATGCAATTCTAGGGAAACTTCCTAGCATGGGTTTCATATTTCAATTGACAATGCAAATAATTCTATATACACATCCTAGCATAGGATCAAAGTGGTCAAGGACACCTGCCTCCTTCCTGCTGCTCTTGAAATGGGTAGTCCTGATCTTGGAAAGGAAGAACTTGCTCTGGAGCAGGTTCTACATCATACCATCACACATAGCAAAAGAAAAACAACAATCCATAAGACATAGTTCACACTTCCACTTCATACAAACCACACATTCACATTTATGAAAGTCATTCACAATTATATGTGTTGTGGTTACTCTATGGGTGTTGATTTGTGGCTTACATGCACTTTTAATCATGTGTATATGATTCCTACTTTTGTATACACATTTATGCTTGCATACTATATATATGAGTTTCCAATTTAAATAAATTCCTTATATTCAATTACTACACCTTTTAGCTACCAAGTATGCATGAAAGGTATTTTCCTACTCCATATGTGTCTTCAGAACCTTTACCAACCCTAAACTGAATTCTTTGGATTTTGGAAACTTCATTTATCATTTTCTAATTATTTATACCTAGCTTGCTATGTTTTCAAATTTACTTCCTATGCCTAAATATGTACTTTATTATGAAAATAGTAAGACACATCATCTAAACAGAGTAGGTTCTGATCCAAAATAGTTAATAATATATTTTTTAATCTTTTCCTCTGATGTAAACTATTTTACATTTATTTTTCTAATTTTCAGAATTATTCTCTACTTAAAAATATGTCCCCTCTAACTAATAAATGTGAATAATCAATTATACAGATTCATTTCAGCCAAAAATCTATTTTTATCTCACTCCAAGGTTTTCTAAGTACTGGGAAAGTTTTTAATTTGAATTTGACCCTATGTTTGTCCCACCTTTTAAATTTTAAATACTAGCCACATATTCAAATTCCTAACTTTTATATCAAATAGGGTTAAAAAGGTAAACTCACCCCACTACAGGGTCTATAATATTATTTTAAGATTTTTCAGGGGTCTGGCTACACATAACAGAGGGGTTTTTCCTAATTTTTATTAAGTACAGGGGCTAAAACTGATTTTTAAATGAATTTACATGATTTTCTAAAGTTCCAGGGGCTAGATCAGAAGTTTCCATGGCTAGCTCTTATTTCCCGAGAACCCCAGGGGGTAGCACGTAAGAATTCCAGTCTTTATAACATGGGGCTGACGTGGACCGCCCGATTTAAAACAGACGGCTGAGATTATAACGTCGAACCGGTACGCGGAGATTTAAACTCTACCGTGCGATTTAAAATAAACGGCGCACAAGCGGCCACGTCGCTCTGATCGAGCGCGGGCGGCGCTGCCCGGCGGCGCACGGCGGCGGGAGGCAGCGATCTCGCCGGAGAGTTTCGGATCTTCGTAAATTCTTCCTAGAACTGTGATTTTATGGCATAGATTGGTGGAGGGGAGGTCGGGGATCTCACCTCGAGGGTTTTCTTGAGCTCGGGGGTACTGAAAAGCGGTCGGCGATGAGGTCCGAGGTGAATTCACGGCGAGGCTTGTCGGCGTTGTGTTTGAGCCGCAAACCACCGAGTTTTCTGCGCCTGTGAGGTTCCCCGGAGGCGGTGGATCAAGACCAGCGAGTTAGATCGGAATTCCCGAGCGTAGATCGGGCAGAATTCACCGGAGGGGCTCGGGTTCTCACCGGAGTAAAAACGGCGGATCGCGTGGGAAAAACGGGACGAGGCCGGGGTTTTTATAGACGGGGGAGGGCGGCGGGTTTGTTTAGATCGAGTTGGAGTCCTCCGGAACAAGAATTCGGCCGGAAATCCGGTCGGTTGCGATCGCATGGGCGCGGGGGGGGGGGGGGCACAGTCCGGGTTTCGGACGATCGGGGGTTAGGGATGACAGGTGGGTCCCACCTGTCTGCAAGAGGGAGCGCTGGCGTGCGGCTGCGGGGTGGCGCGGGGGCGGGGTGGGCCGGCTGGTGGGTTTCGGCCCACTGGCCGGTTTTTTTTTTCTGTTTTCCTTTTTCTTTTTCTATTTCTTTTCTGTTTTGTGTTTAAATTGAATTCCAGTTTGAATTTAAATTTTTGCAATACATGCAACACGTCCAAAAATTTTTAAATTCCCCTCTTGACAGGATTTTGGGGTGTTACACTCTCTTATTTCTTGCTCCAATGAGGAGTGGATCTCTATTATTTCCATGTTATTCAAGAATCCGAGGTGTAACCGTTTGAATTCCTTACGTAGCTCGGGTGGTAGTTCCTGAATCGTGAGTTGGTGACATGCTCCCTTTCTGCTCAATGCATCAGCTACCACATTGGCCTTCCCCGGGTGATAGTTAATTCCAACATCGTAATCCTTGATAAGCTCTAACCATCGACGTTGCCTCAAATTCAAATCCGTTTGGGTAAATATGTACTTGAGGCTTTTATGATCCGTATAGATCTCACATCGATGGCCAAGGATATAATGTCTCCAAATCTTCAATGCATGCACTACTGCTGCTAACTCCAAGTCAGGTGTAGGATAATTAAGCTCGTGCTTCTTTAATTGCCGTGAGGCATAGGCTACCACTTGTCCTTCCTGCATGAGCACACATCCGAGCCCCTGTCTGGATGCGTCACAATATATGTCAAAGCTCTTGCTTACGTCTGGCAATACCAGAACTGGTGCTGTGGTTAGCCTTTTCTTGAGTTCCTCAAAACTTCCTTGGCAGGCTGGTGTCCATTGGAAGACCTTCCCCTTCATTAGCAACTCCGTCATAGGCTTTGCTATCTTAGAGAAGTCTTTAATGAAGCGTCGATAGTATCGAGCCATCCAAAAAAACTCTGAATATCCCTCACGCTCTGCGGTTGGTCCCACTTCAGAACATCTCTCACTTTTCCAGGATCAACCGATATCCCTTCCTTGGAGATAATATGGCCTAGGAAAGATATTTCCTTTAGCCAAAATTGACACTTGTTAAGCTTGGCATACAATTGATGCTCACACAATTTCTGCAAAGGTCAATTTCAAATGTTCTTCATGCTCCTCCTCACTTTTTGAATACACCATAATGTCGTCGATGAAAACCACGATGAACTTGTCCAAGTACTCCATGAAAACCTTGTTCATAAGGTACATGAAGTATGCGGGTGCATTTGTCAACCCAAAATACATGACGGTATATTCATACGAACCATACCGTGTTCAAAAAGCGGTCTTGGGTATATCGGAGGGCTTAATCTTCAGCTAGAAGTATCCCGACCGAAGATCAATCTTGGTGTAAGGGCCTCAGTTTTTGGCACGCATTTGAAGTGTTCATCACCACACCACACACCTCATTTGAGGAAAGATGATGAACACAAATGAAGAGCAAGTAACCACCATCAACATGCTCATTAGAGAACAAACTCACACATTGCAAAAGTGGTATTTCCCACATGTGATATAGGTGGGCTGGACATATGAAAACTCCTATACTTTGCTAAGGATGTCCATGCCAAATTTCACCCAAATTCCAAACCTTTTTGAGGACATTTTGGGTATAGTTAGAAAGAGGGTAGTTTGAAACCATATTTAAATTCAAACTTTTTTATCCCATGAATTTAAAAGTGGGAGGCATATTCTTACTCAGCACATTTTTGTGAGCTCACACACCAATTTTCACTCCATTTGGAGTTGATCTTGACATGAGCTAAGTGGGGGAAATTCAAACTTCATTTGAATTCAAAACTGCACTTGTGCTGAAATTCACTCAAAGCAAACCCAATTTGAACTTTGATCAATTCAAATGGTTCATGGGTGAATAATTTGAATTACCAGGGGTATTATGGGGCTCACTGTTTACAACAGTGATTAGGAGTAAATTTCAGAGGTTAAAACTGGAAGTGGGACCCACATGTCAGCCACTGCTCAGATCAAACCGACTGAGACTTTTCTCACTCGGGTCGCCGAGCCGCCGCTGCGATCGCCACCGAGGGCAGCCGTCGCGCCAGCAGCTGCTTGCCCACGCGCGGGCGTGAGGTGGTGCAGAGCCTTCTTAAGGCGCCTGCCCCCCTCCTCGGCCGAGGTATCACCGTTCTTCCCCGCAAGAACTCAGCGTCGGCCGAAGTGTTCCGCAGCTCGGAATCGATCGGAGAACGCCAATCAAAGCTCCCTCCGTCCACTCCAGAGCCCCAGAAAGGTACTAGAGACCTTCCTTCGTCTTCCCCACTGCTAGAACTCAGTGAAACCGATTGATATCGGCTGTGCCGAAAGATCAATTCGGTGACTTAGAACCGCCGCACCTCGGGCTTCCGTGGACAGCCCAGCCAGGGCGTTGTCACGCCCGAACCAAGGCACCCTTGGACGCGCCGGTGACCGGTGCTGCTCACCCCCGAGCCACAGCTCGAGTGGTTGGTCACCGGCGGCGAATTTCCATTTTTCCCCTTTCTGTGTGCAGAACGACCTTCGAGTGCGATTCTGTTAAATTCGTGCTCTAGAAAGGGTTAGAGGGCCTCAATCCGCTCTCACACAAGCTAGACACGGTGACGCACAAGTTGCCTTCACAACTCTGGGCCGGAGAACCTCTGTACCCGGCATGATTTGAGGTCTACCAATGGCGGAATGAACGGGCGGCATCGGGCGCACGGTGAGGACCTATTTCGGGCCTTCTCCGAGCTGCCTCGAGCTCATGTCGACCTTCTCTGAGGTCCACTGATGCTTCCCGACCGGTTCCCCAAGTAGTTGAGGTGCTAGGGCAGTCAGCCGACATGGCCGAAGTGGTTCCGAGGTGGCGGCTCGTCGCCGACCATGCTCCGGCCATTGTCATGAGCAGCTGACCCTAGAATCCTGTTCCCCGAGTAAAAGTAGGCAGGGGCGGCCAGAATCGAGAAGTTTGGAGCTGTACCGAAGCCGGCGGTGAGCTCTCCGGCGAGGTCCTCGGCGGCAGAGCGCGGGCGTCGGGAGGTTGACGAAGGGGTGGACCCCAGCTGTCAGCGGGAGATATTTTGAATCGGGATCCGGCTGTGGCCGGGGATCGGCTGTGCTGGCGCGCAAATACCCTGTGAGCTCCAGTGTGCCGGACACCTCCGCGCTCAACACGTGTGGTATCTCCGGTGTGCCGGACACCTCCGCGCTCGACACGTGTCCCCGCGGGCCCCCGAGAGTTTAAACTTTTTCCCCAATTTTCAGAATTCTCCCAAACTTCAAATCCTCATAACTTTGGCTAGAAAGCTCCAAATCGAGTGAACCAAATTTTTTTGGATTCAGCTCTTTGAGCACTTTTCAGCAAATCAAGTTTCACTTCATGAAATTCCTTATTTTTCCAGAATTAATTCCTCAAAATTTAAACTGTTTGGAATTTTAACTGGAGAATCCTGTGTAGGAAAATCCTGAAATTTTGCTGGGATGTTCACCAAAATATCCCTGAACTAACATAAAAATTTCAGACCCATTTGAGCTCATTTTATCCAACTAATGGTGTGATTAGTGAAACTGTTCCAGAGAAAATAGAAAATGTTCAGAAACATTTTCAGAATTTCCTCTGAAATTGTTTAGCTCATATCTTTAGTTAGGGACTTCCAAATTAAGTGATACCAACTCCATTAGAACCCTCTGAAAATCTAGTTTTAAGAAAGTCATAGTTTGTTTCATGAAAATTCCTAGAACACCCTAATAGTTCCAATTAAGGTCAAGGACATAATTAATTGTGGGGGGCTCAAATGAGCTTTGCTGCAACTAAATCTTGACCAAGTCTCTATCTAGGTTGTAACCAAGCCACAGTAAAAGTTTCACAGTCATTGAGTCTGTCTAGTAAGGGTTATAGACTTCACAACTTCAAACTTAATACAAATGCATTTAAAGATACATATATTGCTTCTATCATGTAGTCGCTAAGGTCGAGGAGGAACCCGAAGTCCTAGACTTCGTTACTCCGGAGGAACAGCTAGCCTACGACCAAGAGCAGCAAGGCAAGCTCCGGTTTGCATTAACCTTTTTACAAATTTTTACTGTTTTGAGCACATACATGAATACCTTATTCCTTGCATTAGAGTCTTGTGTGGAAACCCAACTGCATAACCAAGAAAACCATGGGTTGGGTTTAGGATTGCAAACCCCGTTAGCTACTGCAATGCTAAGATAGTGTAGGATTCGGTACAAGTCGAGTAGTTGGAACTACTCGGGAGCATAGGCTAGAGGCACTCGACTCGGGTAGTGATAGCACATGAAACACATGGCAAGAAAATGAGACCAAGCGGAGAATAAGGGCAGCAGGACTTTGGGGCCTGTGTGCTGTAGCTCCGCTTGGGTCGATTGAGGACCGAGCCGTATGCGGGCCTGTTAAACAAGCTAGAACAGTACCGAAGACCTACCGGCTATATGGGAACCGGGAAACTGATGTAACTCGGGTAGCTGGGTGTTGAGGCATAGCTGGTCGTTCAGAGGGTAGGTTGAGAGCTCAAGGTGTAAATCGGCTGGCGGCACTGAGATGCGCGTGCAGAGACCTCTTGCTCGGGACGATTGGACCGGTTCAACATTTGGCTAACGGGTGAAAGGTAGTCGCGCACGGCGTCCGTGATGGTTGTTGTAGGCAACATCGAGTACGGGCGTACGTGACGGGTTGTTCGGGTAACCCTGCAGGTGTAAATCGATTATAATCGCCGTCCCTCGCGGTCAGTGAGTACCACTTGTTCACTGTACCGTGACGTAGAAAGAACAGGCTAGTCACATGTTAAAATGTTGCTGATTGAAAGATGGACATTGATTGTTAATGATATGCTGTAGCTTAGAGCTAACTAAAGTTCTTTTCAACTTTGGGCAAGGGACATGAGAGAAATGTGTTTCTTGTTTGATTGCGGCTCTCTCATGTACCTTAGCGTAAAGTTCTCCACAACCTGCTGCTAAAACTTGAAAGTAAGGTTCTACTAATTAGGCGAGTCCTTGCAAATGATTTTTATCTCATGTAACCCATTACCCTCATGTAGAAGTTCCATGTTTAGGTGAGACGGGTCAGACTTGCTGAGCCTTCGTGCTCACTGCTTGTGTTTGAAGCTTTTTGCAGGGTTCTATGAGGAAGGGACTCCCGAAGAGGAGACGGAACCCCAGGAGGGGAACCCCTTCGAGTGGGATTCATGCACGCCGCCGAGTTTGTGTGCGTGTGTGCTAGCAAGGACACGTTCGAGGGCTGAACGTGCACTTGATGCTTAGTCTACGCCCGCGAGTGTAGACTGAACTTATTTTGATGTAAACATGATCATAAACTTGTTTATGTAATAATATTTCGCTTCCGCTTGTACCTTTGACGTGTGTTATACGGTGTTGTGCATCGCAGCACCCCTCAGCGTGATCCTGGCTCGACAAGACCAATGGGGTCGTGTCACTTGGAGAACACTCAGGCTTCTTTCATTTGGTCGAACAGGTCCTCTATACGGGGCAGAGGGTATTTTTTCTTGATTGTTACCGCGTTGAGAGACCTATAGTCCATGCACATCCTTTGGGTTCCATCCTTCTTGTCTACGAAGAGCACCGGAGCTCCCCATGGTGACGAGCTTGGACGTATGAAACCCTTTTCCAACTGTTCTTGAATTTGCTTCTTGAGTTCAACTAGCTCGTTGACGGGCATCCTATAGGGTCTCTTGGCTATGGGTGCAGTTCCGGGTACCAAATCGATGGCAATCTCGATGTCCCGGTCAGGTGGCATACCTGGAAGCTCTTCGGGGAACACGTCCGAAAATTCCTGAACCACTGGAATGCTGTCCAATGTTGTTCCTTCGACCTTGTTCAAATTTGCCCGTTCGGTTGTTTGCTGGGCTGACTCAAACTCGACACGAATACCGTGCTCGTTTGTCAACTACACGCTCCTTTCAGCACATTGGATTACTCCATTGTGCTTGCTTAGCCAATCCATTCCGAGTATGACGTCAATCCCTTGGGAGTCCAAGACAATAAGGTTGGCAAGGAAGTCTACCCCCCTTATTTTAAGGCTTACTTTAGGACATACTATATTAGTCCTCATTTCTCCTCCGGGAGAATTAACTAACATAGCACATTCTAAGTGGGATACGGGTAGATGATGTTTGGCAACATATTTGGATGATATGAAGGAATATGATGCTCCAGAATCAAATAAGATGGTGGCTGGGATGGAGTTGGCAAGGAACATACCAATTACGATGTCCTCAGCCTGTTGTGCTTCCTCAGCAGAGACATGGTTCACGTTGCAGCGAGCATAGTTCTGCTGTCCACGGTTTCCTTGATTGTCCCCTCCGTTCGGTCGCCGGTTCTGCTTGGGCACGTTACCTTGCTGTCCAGGGCCCCTCCTCGGGCACTGGTTTGCGAAGTGGCCTACTTCCCCGCATGCAAAGCATGCCCTGTTGCCTACGGCAGCAGGTGCGTTGGGGCGGGGGTCTTGAACAGGGGCGCCATTGTTAGGTCGGGGCGCAGGAGGCATGGGCACACGAGGTGCTGGTGCAACGAATTGTTGCTGTGGTGGCTGACCAGGGCTGTATGCAGGAGTGGTCGATCCATACTGCGGTGCAGGGGGCATGTACCTAGGTCATACGTTGCTTCCTTGGGGCTGGTATGGCATCTTCCTCTTGCACTCTCGCTCGATCTCTCGGATCTTGTTTTCAACCACTATGGCCTTGTCAACCAGCTTCTGGAAGCTTACGTAAGCATTGTTGAGGAGCTGAATCTGGATCTCATTGTTCAACCCTCTCATGAACAGGTACTGCTTCCTTTGGTCTGAGTTGACATCTTCGGGGGCATACCGGGACAGTTGTATGAACTTGTTGAGATACTCATTCACACTTTTCTGTCCTTGGCGGAGACCTTCGAACTCCTGCCTTTTGAGCATCATTACACCAGTAGGGATGTAATGAGAGCGGAAACTTTCCTTGAACTCAGTCCAAGTGATTGTCTCCTGGTTAACATGGGCATTGCTCAGGGCATCCCACCAGTCAGCAGCGGCTCCCATAAGTTGGTGTGACGTGAGGAGCACCTTCTCTCGGTCATTGCACTGAACAATGGCAAGCTTTTTCTCCATGGATTTTAACCAATCATCGTCCTCCATGGGATCACTAGCTTGAGCAAAGGTGGGTGGTCGAGTCCTCATGAACTCTCCCAACCTGTTATGAGCCGGCGGTGGTGGTGGCGGTGGTGCCGGAACGGGGTTTTGGTTGGCCTGCAACTGACCCAAAGTTTGGATCATGGTTTGCATAAACTAGTTTTGCATGGCCATCAACCTTTCCAGATGGTTTTCGCCAGCTCCCGGGTTAGCAGGAACTTCATCATGGTCATCCTCCTGGACATTCCTTCGGCCGGTGTTTCCTCTCACCATCTGTGAGAGAGATCAAAATAGAATAGAATGTTAGAAGGTTAGGTAGATTCCCTCCAACTATATGCATCAAGGTGAGTTGGACTATATATATATCGGCCCCCATGAGGATGTGACAAAGTGCCGAAGCATCTCACACCTCTTTCTTCTTTACGTGTAGATATGGACAACGTTTGGGGACGTCCCACAGCTCTCACTAAGCACACAATTACAAGCAATAATTACAAGGGTTCACACAACTCCATTCAAGGCTGGTTTCCTATGCCAAGGTATCTATTTTAAAGCCAATCTAAGCTATTCACCCTAGGACGCTTCCTTTGGTCAGCAGGGCTTAGCTACCAGTCTGGGTCTAATACCAATCCAGGACTCCTATTTAGGGGTGTAACTTGCTGTTAACCCGTGGCTCTAATATCAATCTAAGGTTCTATCTAGGCGTGTAACCTACTGTCAACCCGTGGCCCTGATACCAATCTGTGACGCCCTCAATTCTGTGGAAAACAACGGAACCAAGAACTAATGCATATGTGTGCCCAGGATGTTCATCACACATACACATACATTTCACAAACTGAATTCAGATTATATATTACCATGAATAACAGAGTTTATTACAATACCTCATGAGTCTCGGACTCATGCTCACAGTGGAAGTCTTATCTCTATGCAGCGGAAGTCTTTATTCTAAAGCGGAAGCAATTTAGCTAATGCGGAGGCAAATCTAAGCAGAAGTGACTCCATCTCTACTCCCTCCACAGGCAAGGTTGAGAACAGATCACACGCCGTAATGCTCCACTTGGTCTTCATAGTAGGCTTCTCCCGCTGCTGATGATGAAATAATAATGCAAGTTTGAGTACAATGATGTACTCAGCAAGTGCGGGAAAACACATGATATGCAGCTCATAACAAGGTAGACATAAAAAGGCTTATTTGCAGGAAAGCAAATTTATAAAATCATGATAAAACAGCAACTTAACTTTAAATGAATGTAATCCCAACATGAATTAAATTACCAACATACCTTCATCCCTTTCCATGTTCCATCTGAACATTAACCAACCTTTATTCACACTCACGAATACCTCCTCGTATTCGCTACCATCTCACGAATACCTTCCCGTATTCGCTACCATCTCATCTCATAAAACAACTTCGTCTCGCACCGAGTCCAATCTCATGTCATGACTCAACAGTCATGCAACCATCTCATCACCCGAACTCAACAGTCCCAACAACCAAGCCATAACCAATCTCATTTAACCATAACCAAGAACCTTCCCAATAACCATCCCAACTAATCATGGCAGTTTAGCCAGGTGCTCGTGACTGTAAGCTCGGCTATCATGATAGTTTTAATAACTCTGCAGAGTGTGTACCTCTTTATCTACAGGTTTGTGATTTCGTCACCCGTCGGCGACTGCAGAACCTCATTTTACCAGTACACAACCGTCGGTGTATGGTCAAGAGATCACAAAATAGCCTTTACAAATGGGTTACTAGATGTATGGACTCACTAAGGTTTCACCGGCAGGCTAGAATCTCCAATTCTCCCACCCACAGGCCCCCTCTTGTGCCATGCAGTTCCCAGGGCAGTCCTCACTCGACTCCCATTCCCCGTGCCTTGCACAGTCCATAACACTCTAGCAACTTACCTAATTACTCAGCTAAGCCGCACCCATACTTGGCCTTGTGGTGGCACTGTTATCCTGGCATGTGCATGCATGAACCGGTCCTTAGATCTACAGCAAGTAACCACCATCTCATGCTACCTCATTCACAAACCCAGGCTTGCCTAGATCTCCCTCCGATCCATGTTCATTAACATCATCAGTTTCTCATTATCATTACGAGTGCAGTTAGCTAGACACATCTATCTCGCTTCCCAATCCCATAGACTCAGTGAAGCATAAAGCAAAAACCATACCCGACTCATAAACTTCCCAGGCGACAAGGGTGGTTTATCCTATAAAAGGGTTTCCCATCATATTTGACTCAGCACACACACCTTTTCGCAAAACAAAACAGTTTCACCCAAAACATAGGATCAATATGGTCAAGGAGCACTTGCCTTGTTCTTGCGGTTCCGGTTGTTCTTGGATCTCAAAACCTGGTTGCTGCAGTTCGTCGTAGACAGCTCCCTGAGCTTGTCCTGCTACATAGAATAACGTGCATACAAGATTCACAGCAATCAATATCATGCACAAACCTTAAACTAGATGCGATGATGCATATGCATGCTATCCTATGATTTTTTATTAGATTGATGTGTTCTTGCATGGCTTGCATGGACAGAGGTGTTCAGATCAAAGGTGGACGTGGCACTGATCTTGTATTTAGATCAACCTGATCATCCAATGATCTGTCCACGAGAAGGCTTCTGTTCGAAAGGGATCAAAGAACAGATGCAAAGAAACCACAACGATGTCGTAAGGCGGTATTGGAGACCTACCTTACGTTCTTCTCTGTCTCAAGGTCCTCCTCAGATCGTTGGGCTTCCCTCCGGCGTTCTTCCTTGCTGCAATCGGGTGATGGTCTACTCGGCGGGTTGGGACTTAGGGCTCTATGTCGTCGGCTCAGGAGTTGGAAAAGAAGTTTGTGATTTCGGCCAGGGGTTCTGGGTTCTATTTATAATCGGGAGAGAAGAGTCCTAATCTGATTGTATCCTGAATAAGAGTCTCATTAAGATCGTCGTTGGATCCTATCATCTTACCTTTAGTTGACTTGGTGCGGTAACGTTGTGGAATTCAGGTCGGATTCCTTTACGTACCGGTATTCTTATGCGTAACAGCCGCTCCAGAACTCGTTACCTTGGCGGCGATGAGCTCCGGAGGCTCCACGTGTCCTTCCGGGGCCTGGTATCTCCTTCTCCGCAGAGACGAGCTCCGGTTGTGCCTCGTGTCAACGAGCGAGACCTCCCCCTCCTTTGGAGGTGAGCTTCGCGCACGCCACGTGTTGGCGCCGGTCTTTCCTCTCTTCTTTCTTCAGGGACATGCCCCGAGGTCGACACGTGTCCAGCAGCGACAGACCTCCCGGAGATAAGCTTCGGTGGCAACACGTGTCCGATAGAACCGGACTTCTCGGAGGTTAGCTCCGAGATCGACACGTATCCCGTGCGACCGGTCCTCTGATTTCCGTGATGACTAGCTCCGCAGGTGACATGTGTCCTGCGGAAACGCCTTTGCTTCTTCCGCAGAGGAAAGCTCCGAGAGCAACACGTGTCCCCCAGGGTCGGACCTCTCCCCTTTTGTGGAGATGAGTCCCGAACCTTCCACGTAGCTATTTTAGCGGCGGACCTCTCCTCACCTCGCAGGGACGAGCTCCGAACACGCCACGTGGCCAGCGGCCACGGTAAGTTGTCTTCGGCGCTTTCTGAGAGCTGGATTCGGCTCTTATTGGCTATCCTTTTGATATTTTTCTCTGTTCCTACTTTTCTTAAAATGTTTCCTCTTCATAAAGCATGAACATATGCTGATACCCGAGATGAGAGTGTCACAGAATGCACCCGCATACTTCATGTACCTCATGAATAAGGTCTTCATGGAGTACTTGGACAAGTTCATCGTGGTTTTCATTGACGATATCATGGTGTATTCAAAAAGTGAGGAAGAACATGAAGAACATTTAAAATTGACATTGCAGAAACTGCGAGAGCATCAATTGTATGCCAAGTTCAGCAAATGTCAATTTTTGCTAAAGGAGATATCGTTCCTAGGACACATCATCTCCGAAGGAGTATCGGCTGATCCCAGAAAAGTGGGAAATGTTCTGAAGTGGAACCAACCGCAAAACGTGAGAGATATTCGGAGTTTTCTTGGGATGGCTGGATACTATCGACGGTTCATCAAGGATTTCTCCAAGATAGCAAAGCCTATGACGGAGTTGCTAATGAAGGGTAAAGCATTCTAGTGGACCCCAGCGTGCCAATAAGCTTTGAGGAGCTCAAGAAAAGGCTAACCACAGCGCTGATTTTGGTATTGCCAGATGTGAGCAAGAGCTTTGACATATATTGTGACGCATCAAGACAAGGGCTTGGATGTGTGCTCATGCAAGAGGGACAAGTGGTAGCCTATGCATCGAGACAACTAAAGAAACACGAGCTGAATTACCCCACACATGACTTGGAACCCGCAGCCGTGGTGCATGCATTAAATATTTGGAGATATTATATCCTTGGTCATCGATGTGAGATCTATACAGATCACAAGAGCCTCAAGTACATATTCACCCTAACGGATTTGAATTTGAGGCAACGTCGATGGTTGGAACTCATCAAGGATTATGATGTTGGAATCAACTAATACCCCGGAAAGGCCAATGTAGTAGCTGATGCATTGAGCCGAAAGGGAGCATGTCACCAACTCACAGTTCGGGAGCTACCGCCCGAGCTGCACAAGGAATTCAAACGGTTACATCTCGGGTTCTTGAACGAGATGGAAGTAATGGAACTCCACTCTTTGTTGGAACAAGAGATAAGAGATTGCCAAGCAACGGATGAGAAAATTAAGGAGATCAAGGAAAGAATCCGACAAGGCATAGAAAGGGACTTCAAGGAAGACGAGAAGGGTACACTTTGGTTAGGGAAAAGGATTTGTGTGCCTAACGTGAAGCACATCCATGACATGATATTAAAGGAGGCACATGACTCACCTTATTCCATACATCCCGGCAGTACAAAGATGTACAAGGACTTGAAGACTTGTTATTGGTGGGATGGAATGAAGAGGGACATAGCTGAATATGTTGCCCTATGCGACACATGCCAATGGGTGAAGGCCGAACATTAAAGACCTGCTGGACTGTTGCAACCATTGAAAGTACCCGAGTGGAAGTGGGAAAACATCAGTATGGATTTCATCGTCAGATTGCCACATACTCGGTCGGGTTATGACTCCATCTAGGTAATCGTGGACCGATTGACGAAACCGCTCATTTTCTTCCTATTAAAACCACGTACCGCCTGGCAGATCTAGCCGAGCTGTACATGGAGCAAATCGTGTGCCGCCATGGAGTCCCGAAGAGGATCGTTTCAGATCAGGGTTCTCAGTTTACCTCTAGGTTCTGGAGGGAGCTGCATGAAGCCATGGGTACACGGCTAAATTTTAGCTCCACTTATCACCCACAAACCGATGGGCAAACCGAGAGGACCAACCCAATTTTGGAAGACATGTTGAGAGCCTATGCATTGAAACATGGACGTAGTTGGGGTAGGAGCTTGCCGTATGCCGAGTTCTCATACAATAACAGCTATCAAGCCAGTTTGAAGATCTCACCTTTTGAAGCATTGTATGGTAGACGCTGTAGAACGTCTCTGTTTTGGAACGAGACAGGAGAGAACCAAGTGTTTGGACCCGAAGTGCTGCAACAAGCTGAGAAGCAAGTCCAAACGATACGGGAGGACTTGAAGGCTGCTCAGCCACGACAAAAAGGCTATGCGGACAATAGGCGAGGAACGTTGACCTTCGAAGTAGGGGACTTCGTGTACCTTAAGGTATCGCCTATTTGTGGCCAACGACGTTTCAACGTCAAAGGCAAGCTAACACCTCGCTACATCGGACCCTTTAAGATTTTGGGCAAGCGAGGAGAGGTAGCCTATCAACGAGAGCTTCCATTGCACCTCTCCTACGTGCATGACGTGTTTCACGTATCCCAGCTCAAGAAGTGCTTGAGAGTACCAGAACAGCAAGTACCAATGGAAGAGCTTGGACTTCAAGAGGATCTAACCTATGTAGAGCACCCTGTCCGAATTTTAGACGTGAAGGAAAGGGTCACGACGAACAAAATGATCCGTTGGTGCAAGGTACAATGGAGCCATCACACGGAAGCCGAAGCTACATGGGAACGTGAGGAAGACATCAAGGCAGAATTCCCTCATCTATTCTCCGCTCTATCGAATCTCGAGGGCGAGATTCAATTTAAGGGGGGTAGGTTTGTAACATCCTCAATTTCCTAATCATGCATGCATTCATATTTCATGAAGAGAAACATTTTAAAATAAGTAGAAACGGAGAAGGAATCAGAAAGATAGCTAAAAAGAGCCAGTTCCAGTTTGCCGAGGAGCGCTGTAGACACTTCTCGTGGCCTGCTGGCCACGTGGCATGTTTGGAGCTCATCCATGCATAGTGAGGAGAGGTACGGCACCGCCAGACACGTGGCAGGCTTGGAGCTAGCCTCTGTGGAAAGGGCAAGGTCCGACCCGCTGGACGCGTGTTGCCACCGGGGCTTGCCTCTGCGGAGAAGTGAAGTCCAGCCCTGCGGGACACGTATCGCCACCAGAGCTAGTCGCTGCGGGGAAGTAAGGCCCAACCCGCTGGATGCATGTCGCTCTCGGAACTCACTTCCGAGAGATCCGGTCCTATTGGACACATGTCACCTCTAGAGCTCACCTCGGGGAGGTCCGACACTGTTGGACACGTGTCAACCTTGGAGCTCACCTCCGGGAGGTCCGACACTGATGGACACGTGTTGACCTCGGAGCTCGTCTCTGAGGAGAAAGGAAAATTCGGCGCTGCTTGACACGTGGCACTCTCGGAGCTCACCTCCAAAGAGAGGGGAGGTCCGGCACTGACACGTGGCGTATGCGGAACTCACCTCTGTTGAGAGGGAAGATCCCGATCCACCAGACACGTGGAGCACGCGGAGCTCACCTCTAGAGAGAGGGAGGTCCCGCCCGCCAGACGCGTGGCGCACGCGGAGCTCGCCTCTAAGGAAGAGGGAGGTCTCGCCCGCCTGACACGCGGCACAACCGGAGCCCGCCTCTGCGGAAAAGGGAGGCTCGGCCCCTGCTGGACACGTGGAGCCTCCGGAGCTCATCACCGCGGAGGTGACAAGATCTGAAGCGGTTTTTCTCCTGTACGCGCGGGAATACCCGGTACTGAGGAAACCGACACGAATTCCACGTTGCTACTGCACCGAATCAATTTAAGATAAGTTGTTAAGATTCAAAAACAATTAGAATACGACTCTTATTTGAAATCCAATCAGATTAGGACTATTCTTTTCCCGATTATAAATAGAACCCGAAACACCCCTTGATCGTACCATCTATTCCCAAGTCGACGACTTAGAGGCCCTAGCCCCCATCTCGTCGAGTTAATTCCCTTCGCCGGAGTTCAATCACGGGAGACCACCGACAAGCTCGCCGTACCAGAAGAGAGCCCCGACGATTTATCTTGCTAGGAGGAAGACCCCGAGACCAAGGAGAAGTGAGGTAGGTCTTCGTTACCACCTTACGACCTCATCGTGGTTTTCTTCGCATCTGTTTCTTCGATCCCTTCGAACAGAAGCTTTTTCGTGGACAGATCACGTGTTGATCGGTTTGATCTAGATCTTGAGTCCAGATCATCACCACATCCGCACTTGATCTTTACTTCTTTGTTCATCATAAAACCCCATGCAAAACCTTAAAACATGCAAGAACAAGTACAAACCGATCTAATAAAAACAAGCACCATAGGAATAGCATGCATAAATACCATTGCATCTTGAGTAAAGTTTGTGCATGATGATTGATCTCTGTAAATATTGTATACGCGTGATCGTGGGTAGAAGGACAAGCTCAGGGAGCTATCGAAGACGAGCTACAACAACAAGACTTCGAGATCCGTGAGTAACAGAAGCCACAGGAACAAGGCAAGTGCCTCTTGACCATATTGATCCCATGTTTTGAAAGCTGTTTTGTTTGTGAAAACTGTGAATGATTGAGTCAACTTGATGGGAAACCCTTTTATAGGAGTTTACTAGTTTTGTTAACCACCCTTGACGCCAGGGAAGTTTATGAGTCGGGTATGGTCAGTTTTTGCTTTTTGCTTAACTAATCTACGGTTTATGGGAAGCGATAGAATGTGTCTAGCTAATGCACTCATGAGAATAATGATAATGAGAACTTGATGTTAATGAACATGAATCGGGGGAGATCTAGGAAAGCTTGGTTCGTGGAAGTGGTAGAATGATATGGTGGTTCAATTGCCGTAGATCTAAGGATCTGTTCATGCCAGCAGATGTCAGGATAACAGTGCCACCACAAGGCCAAATATGGGTGTGGCTTAGCTGACTAATTAGGTAAGTTACTAGATTGTTATGGACAATGGAAGGCGCGGGGAATGGGAGTCAAGAGAGGACTTCCCTGGGAACTGCATGGCACAAGAGGGGGCCCATAGGTAGGGGAATGGTGATTCGATCCTGCTGGTGAAACCTTAGTGAGTCCATACATCTAGTAACCCCTTTGTAAAGGCTATTTGTGATCTCTTGACCATACACCGACGGTTGTGTACTGGTATAATGGAGGTTCTGCAGTTGCCGACGGGTGACGAAATCACAAACTTGTGGGTAAAGTGGTGCCACCTCTTCAGAGTGTAAAACTATCATGATAGCCGAGCTTACGGTCACGAGCGCCTGGCCAACTCACATGATTAGATGGGATGGTTACTGGGATGGTGTTTGGGATGGTATTTGTTTTGGTTTTGGTCATGGATGGTCTTTGGTTTTGGTTTCAGGACTATTGAGTCTTGGTAATGAAATTTGGACTGTTGAGTTGTGATAATGAGCTTTGGTCTCGGTTATGAGATGAATAAATTGAATATGAGATAAGATGGTAGTGAATACGAGATGGTATTCATGAGCATGAGATGAAAAATGAGAAAGATTAATGTCTGGATGAGACATGGAAAGTGGAATATGATGGAGGTATGTTGAAGTTTTAATATATGTTGGGATTAAATTCATTCTAAGCTAATTGCTGTTTTTATCATATTTTGTGAAATAAACCTTGCTTTCTGCAACGAGCCTTTCTATACCTACCTTGTTGGAAGCTACATATCATATTTTCCTGCACTTGCTGAGTACGTCATGTACTCAAACTTGCATTATTACTTCATCATCAGCAACAGGAGAGGAGTACTTCGAAGAGCATGTGGAGTACTAGGCGTGTGACCCACCGTCAACTTGCCTGTGGAGTAGGAGATGGAGCCGCTGCCGTGTTTAGTTTGCTTCCGCAATAGTTTAGAAGACTTCCGCTGCTAGATTAAACACTTCCGCTTTTAGAATGAGTTAGAAATTCATGAGGCAATGTAATAAAACCCTATTTATTCGTGGTTATATATATTCTGAATTCAGTTTGTGGAATACATGTGTATGTGTGATGAACATCCTGGGCACACATATGCATCAGCTCGGTTCTGAGGTTTTCTCGGAACAGGGGCGTCACACTCGGGGAGAAGCACAAGCCAACTGGGGGCTTATTACTTCCAGCACCGCGGGGGGAACTCCGCGCCATACATCACGCCCTTCACTCCCGGGAAGTGGGACCACTGGAGGGAGGACCGGGTGATTGCCCAGACTGACGTCCACGACCGCCTGGAGCCGCTGGGTGGCCCGCCGATGGCCGAGGTAGCCGTTAGGGATGAGATCCCCGACCCGCAGGACGCCTACACACCGGTGCTAGATATGATCAGGTACTTGGCGGAGGAAGGCCTGACCTCACTGATGGTTCTGGCTGACTTCCTGTGCCGCCGGATCGCCCCTCTCCAGCAGTGCATCCGGGCTGCTTGGCAGTACACCGGGGAGGGCGACATGACCTGGTTGGCACGAGGAGCAGGGTCGTCGCCGGATCAGGAGGTGTTGGAGACGATTCTGTAGAAGCTCTCCTGTGACTCGATTACCGACGACTCCATCACCCCGCCGGCGAGCTGCCAGCCCGTCTACCTCAACCCGCAGGTGCGGACAAAGCTGCTAAAGGAACTGCCGACGCTGGACGACATCGATGTCGCTGTACGGCAGATCGGTGATCCCTCACAAGGCATCGAGATCCCCGAAGCAGACGGCGCCAATGGTCAGGCAAGTCCTGCGCCGAACTGTGACACCCGGTTCCGAAAATAGAATCAAGTGAATGCATATGTGTGCCCAGTATGTTCATCACACATACACATATAATCCACAAACTGAATTCAGAATATAACCATGAATAAATAGTGTTTAAGTACTTTATTACAATGACTCCATGTCTCACTCATGAATCTCTAACTTATTCTTGCAGCGGAAGTCTCTAAACGACAGCGGAAATAACTAAACAGCAGGCTCCAATCTTCAACTCCACAGGCATGTTGACTGTGACGCCCTCAATTCTGTAGAACACAGAACCGAGAACTGATGCGTATGTGTGCCCAGGATGTTCATCACACATACACATATCATCCGGAAACTGAATTTCAGAATATATACAACCACGAATAACAGGGTTTATTACAATGTTTCATGAGTCTTGGACTCATGCTAGCAGCGGAAGTCTTATCTAGCAGCGGAAGTCTCATTCTAGCAGCGGAAGTCTTCTAACTAATGTGGAAGCAAACTAAGCAGCAGCAGCAGCGGCTCCATCTCTACTCCACAGGCAAGGTTGAGGGTGAATTACACGCCTAATGCTCCACTTGGTCTTCATAGTATTCTTCTCCTGTTGCTGATGATGAAGTAATAATGCAAGTTTGAGTACATAATGTACTCAGCAAGTGCGGAAAAATATGATATGTAGCTCACAGCAAGGCAGGTATAAAAAGGCTCATTGCAGAAAACAAAGTTTATTTCTCAAAATACGATAAAAACAGCAACTTAGCTTTAAGTGAATGTAATCCCAACATGTATTTAAACATTAACATACCTCCATTATGATTCATCACTTTCCATGTCCTAACCCGACATTAATCTTTCTCAACTTTGCTCATGAATACCTTCTCGTATTCACTACCATCTAACGAATACCATCTCGTATTCGCTACCATCTCACGAATACCATCTTGTATTTGCTACCATTCAATTTTGTCTCATTCCAAGACCAAATCTCGTTGCCATAACTCAACAGTCATGCAACCAATCACATTACCCGGACTCTACAGTCCCGAAACCAAACCAAGACCAAAACCATAACAAAAAACCATCCCAACTAATCATGTGAGTTTTCCAGACGCTCGTGACCGTAAGCTCGGCTATCATCATATTTTAGACTCTGTAGAGTTTGTACCTCTTCCCACAAGTTTGTGATTTCGTCACCCGTCGGCGACTGCAGAACATCTATTATACCAGTACACAACCGTCGCTGTATGGTCAAGAGATCACAAAATATCCTTTACAAAGGGGTTACTAGATGTATGGACTCACTAAGGTTTCACCGGCAGGCTGGAATCTCCAATTCTCCCACCCACGGGCTCCCTCTTATGCCATGCAGTTCCCAGGGCAGTCCTCACTCGACTCCCATTCCCCTCGCCTTCCACGGTCCATAACAATCTAGTAACTTACCTAATTACTCAGCTAAGCCGCACTCATATTTTTGGCCTTGTGGTGGCACTGTTATCCTGGCATGGCTAGCATGAACCGGTCCTTAGATCTACGGCAAGTAACCACCATCTCATTCTACCTCATTCACAAACCCAGGCTTGCCTAGATCTCCCTCCAATTCATGTTCATTAACAACATCAGTTTTCTCATTATTCATACTAGTGCAGTTAGCTAGACACATCTATTTCGCTTCCCATATCCCATGGACTCAGCAAAGCATAAAAGCAAAAACCATACCCGACTCATTACTTTCCCGGTGACAAGGGTGGCTAACAAGACTAGTAAACTCCTATGAAAGGGTTTCCCATCATGTTGACTCAAGCACACACACCTTTTCACAAACAAAACAATTTTTCTGAAAACATGGGATCAATATGGTCAAGGGGCACTTTCCTTGTTTTTGTGGTTCATGTTGCTCAAATTCTTGCTGTTGTAGTCCGTCGTAGGTAGCTCGCTGAGCTTGTCCTTCTATACGCGATCACGCATATACAAGATTCACAACAATCAATATTATGCACAAACTATACTTAAGATGCAATGATGCATATGCATGCTAACCCTATAGTGAAGTTTAGTTTGTATGTGCTCTTGCATGGCTTGCATGGGTTTTATGATGAACAGAGGAGTTCGGATCAAAGGTGGATGTGGTAATGATATCGACCCAAGATCTAGATCAAACCGATCAACGCGTGATCTGTCCACGAAAAAGCTTATGTTCGAAAGGATCGAAAGAACAGATGCAAAGAAAACACGATGATGTCGTAAGGTGGTATCGGAAACCTACCTTACTTCCCTCGGGTCTTTCCTCAGGTCGTCGGCTCTCCTCCGGCAATGGCAATCGTCTCTGGGCTTGTCGGCGATTTCTCTGGTGGTCAAACTCCGGCGTAGGGGTTTAGCTCGGCGAGTTTGGGGGCTAGGGCTCTAAGTTGTCGGCTCAGGAGGTGGAAAAGAAGTACGTGGTTGCGGCCAAAGGTTCTAGGTTCTATTTATAAGAGGGAAAGGAAAAGTCCTAATCTGATTGGAATTCGAATGAGAGTCCTATTCAGATTGTTTTTGAATCCTAACAACTTATCTTTAGTTGATTTGGTTGCAGTATTCAGCGTAGAAGAGTTTGTGTCGTTTTCCTCCGTGTCGGGCACTCATGCACGGGAGAAAAACCGCTTCAGAATTGCGTCCCTACGCAGTGATGAGCTCTGGAGGCTCCATGTGTCCTACGGGAACCTGGGCTCCCTTTTCCGCAGAGACGAGCTCTGGTTGTGCCACATGTCAGGCGGGCGAGACCTCCCTCTTCCTTAGAGTGAGCTCCGCGTGCCCCACTCATCCTGGCGGGTGGGAACCTTCCTCTCTCCAGAGGCGAGCTCCATGTGCACCACGTGTCTGGTGGGTTGGGACCTCCCCTCTCAACAGAGGCGAGCTCCGCGAACGCCACGTGTCAGTTTCGGACCTCCCCTCTCTTTGGAGGTGAGCTCCAATAGTGCCACGTGTTAGAGCCGGACCTCCCCTCTCTTCGGAGGTGGCTCCGAAAATGCCACGTGTCCAGTAGCGCCAGAATTCCTTTCTCCTCAGAGAAGAACTCCGAGGTTGACACGTGTACAATAGTGACGGACCTCCCGGAGATGAGCTCCGAGAGCGACACGTGTCTGGCGGGGCCGGACGTCTCGGAGGTGAGCTCCGATAGTGACGCGTGTCCCGGGCGGCTGGTCATCACTTTTTCGCGGTGACTAGCTCCGGTGACGACACGTGTCCTGCGGGACTGGCCTCGCTCCTTCCGTAGAGGCTAGCTCCGGTGGCAACACGTGTCTCACAGTGTCAGACCTCTCCCCCTTTGCGGAGATGAGCTCCGAACGTGCCACGTAGCCAGTTTAGCGGCGGACCTCTCCCCCTTTGCGGAGATGAGCTCCAGACGCGCCACGTGGCCAGCGTCCATGGAAATTGTCTACAGCGCTCCTCGGCGAATTGGAAATTGGCTCTTTTTGGCTATCTTTTTTATTCTTTCTCTGTTTCTACTTATTTTAAAAATGTTTTCTACATGAAACATGAATACATGCAGAAACCAAAAATGAGGGTGTCACATTAACGGTAGTCCGCACGCCTAGTACTTCACATGGTCCTCGAAGTACTCATCTCCTGTAGCTGATGTATATGTGGTAATGCAAGGGTGAGTACATGTCGTACTCAGCAAGTGCGGGAAAAGTATGACATGTAGCTTACAACAAGGTAGGAACTAAAGAGGCTCATTGCAGCAAGCAATTTTTTTCACAACATGATAAAAACAGCAACTATTTCTAGGTGAAATTTATCCCATCATAATCAAGTAATTCAGAAACATTCTCTCATCATAATTCACCATTTATCATGCTTCAACCAACCAATAATCTTTCTCATGCTCATAAATATTTATAACCATCTCATATTCATATAGCCAAAACCAAACTCATTTTCATGACTCAAAACAGTTCCAAAACCAATCCCAATGACCATAACATAACCATACCGAATATCCATCCCAAGTTTTCCCTCTAATCATGTGAGTTGGCCAGGTGCTTGTGACCGGAAGCACGGCTATCAAGATAGTTTTACACTCTGCAGAGGTGGCACCACTTTACCCACAAGTTCGTAGTTTCGTCACCCGTCGGTGACTGCAGAACCTCCATTATATCAGTATACAACCGTCAATGTATGGCCAAGAGATCACAAAATAGCCTTTACAAAGGGGCTACTAGATGTATGGACTCACTGAGGTTTCACCGGCAGGCTTGAATCACCATTCTCCCACCCACGGCCCCCTCTTGTTCCATGCAGTTCCTAGGGAAGTCCTCCTCGACTCCCATTCCCTGCGCCATCCACTGTCCATAACAAGCTAGCAAGACACCTAATTAATCAGCTAAGCCGCACCCATATTTGGCCTTGTGGTGGCACTATTTTCCTGGCATGTGCTGGCATGAACCGGTCCTTAGATCTACGGCAAGTAAACCACCATCTCATCCAGCAACATCCACGAACCAATCTTGCCTAGATATCTCTGATTCCATGCCCATTATCATCATCAAGTTCTCATCATCACTATTGTCCTGAGTGCAGTAGCTAAACATGTTTTAATTCGGCTTCTCGTATCCCGTAGATTAAGTGAAGCAAAAAGGAAAAACGGCCATACCCGACTCATCAACTTTCCCGGCGACAAGGATGGTTAACAAAACTAGTAAGCTCCTATAAAAAGGGTTTCCCATAAATTTGACTCAAGCATACGAGTTTTCATAAACAAAACAATTTCAAAACATGGGATAAATATGGTCAAGGGGCACTTGCCTTGCTCCCGTGGCTCTTGTTGCTCAAGCGTCTTGAAGTCTTGGTGATGTAGTTCTTCGTAGATGGCCTCTTGAGCTTGTTCTTCTGCTCACGATCATACACATACAAAATTCACAGCAATCAATCATGATGCACAAACTTTACTCAATATGAAATGGGGTAGATGAATGCAAATCCTATGGTGCTGTTTTATTAAACCAGTTTGTACGTGTTCTTGCATGTTTTAATGGACTTTCATAGGGTTTTATGATGGACATGGGTGTAGGGATCAAGTGTGGACGTGGTGATGATCTTGACTCAAGATCTAGATCAATTCCACCGTCAAAAGTCAATCAAAACGCAATCTGTCCACACGAAAAAGTTTCTGTTTGGAAGGGGCGAAGAAAACGGATGCGTAGAAACAGCGGCGATGTCGTAAGATGGGTAATGGGGATCTACCTCACTTCATTTTGGTGGCAGGGCCTTCCTCCTAGCAATGGCAGCAGTGGGGAATTTTTCTATAGAAAATTTTGGTGGGACAGATCGTCGGGCTTCTTCTCCGGCGACGGCGGGGCTCGACGGCGGCCAAATTCCGGCAAGGGGGGAACTTGGCGACTTGGCAGCAAGGAAGGGGGCTTGTCAGCAGTGGGGGACGACCAAAAGAGAGAGGGATCGGCCAAGGGGGTGCAGGTTATATTTATAAGGGGGAAAAGGAGAGTCCTACTCCAATTGGAGCTCAAATAAGAGTCCAATTCAATTTTTTTGGATCTTAACAAACTTTTCTCTTGTGGTGCGGCAGCCTTGGGGATTTTATCCCCAAAATGTGGGGGAAATTCCCCTTTTTGGGAATTGGGGAATTTATAAATTTTGGGGGAAATTTGGGGGAATTTGGGAATGGCTCATTTCAGCTATCTTTTTCCCATTCCTCACCATTTCTATGTCACTTGTTTCATTTCTACATTCCCCTCTCTATTTCTATGTCCCATTCTCCATTTATACATTCCCTTCTCCATTTCTATGTCCCATTCTACATTTCTACATTCCCCTCTCCATTTCTATGTCCCATTCTCCATTTCTACATTTCCCTTCTCCATTTCTATTCCCCATTCTCCATTTCTATATTCACTACTCCATTTCTGTGGTTTTTCCTCCATTTCTATGGTTCCTTCCTCCATTTTTATGGTTCTTTCTCCATTTCTATGGTTCCTTCCTTCATTTCTATGATTCTTTCTCCATTTCTATGGTTCTTTCGCCATTTCTGTAGTTCTTTCTCCATTTATAAGGTTTTTTTCTCCATTTCCATAGTTATTTCTCCATTTCTAAGGTTCTTTGTCCATTTCTAGTTGTTTTACAATGCTTCTCTACATGAAAAGTGTATGCAATGCATGGAAATGAATTTGAGGGTGTTACAAACCTACCCCCCTTAAACTGAATCTCGCCCTCGAGATTCGATAGAGTGGAGAATAGATGAGGTTATTCTGCCTTGAGGTCTTCCTCATGCTCCCATGTAGTTTCGGCTTTCGTGTGATGGCTCCATTGTACCTTGCACCAACGGATCACTTTGTTCCTCGTGATCCTTTCCTTCACGTCCAAAATTTTGACGGGGTGCTCCGCGTAGGTCAGATCCTCTTGAAGCTCGAGCTCATCCATTGGTACTTGTTCTTCAAGTACTCTTAAGCACTTCTTGAGTTGGGATACGTGAAACACGTCGTGCACGTCGGAGAGGTGTGTTGGCAGCTCTAGTTGATAGGCTACTTCTCCTCGCTTGCCCAATATCTTGAATGGCCTGATGTAGCGAGGTGCTAATTTGCCCTTGACGTTGAACCGTCGTTGGCCTCGGATAGGCGATACCTTAAGATACACAAAGTCTCCTACTTCGAAGGTCAATTTTCTTTGCCTATTGTCCGCATAACCTTTTTGTCGTGACTGAGAAGACTTCAAATTTTCTCCTATCGTTTGGACTTGCTTCTCGGCGTCTTGCAGCACTTTGGGTCCAAACACTTGGCTCTCTCCGGTCTCATTCCAGAACAGCGGCGTTCTACACCTTCTACCATACAATGCTTCGAAAGGTGACATCTTCAAGCTGGCTTGGTAGCTGTTGTTGTATGAGAATTCAGCGTACAGCAGGCTCCTATCCCAACTACGCCCATGTTTCAAGGGGCAAGCTCTCAACATGTCTTCCAAAATTTGATTTGTCCTCTCAGTTTGCCCGTCGGTTTACGGGTGATAAGCGGAGCTGAAATTCAGTTGTGTACCCATGGCTTCATGCAGCTTCTTCTAGAACCTAGAGGTAAATTTAGAACCCCGATCTGAAACTATCCTTTTCAGAACTCCATGGCGACACACGATTTGCTCCATATACAGCTCGGCTAGTTCTGCGACGCGGTACGTGGTTCTAACAGGAAGGAAATGGGCTGTTTTCATCAATCGGTCCACAATAACCCAAATGGAGTCGTAACCAGACCGAGTACGTGGAAATCCGACGATGAAGTCCATGCTGATGTCTTCCCACTTCCACTCGGGTACTTTCAATGGCTGCAACAGTCCAGCGGGTCTTTGATGTTCGGCCTTCACCCATTGGCACGTATCGCATAAGGCAACATATTCAGCTATGTCCCTTTTCATACCATCACACCAATAGCAAGTTTTAAGGTCCTTGTACATTCTGTACAGCCGGGATGTATGGAATAAGGTGAGTCATGTGCCTCCTTTAATATCGTGTCCCGAATGTGCTTCACGTTTGGCACACAAATCCTTTTTTCTAACCAAAGCGTGCCTTTTTTGTCTTCCTTGAAATCCTTTTCTATGCCTTGTCGGATTCTTTTCTTGATTTCCTCATCCGTTGCTTGGCCATCGCGTATCTCTTGTTCCAGCGAGGAGTTCAGTTCTATCACCTCAACTCGTTCAAGAACCTGAGATGTAACCGTTCGAACTCCTTGCGCAGCTCGGGTGGCAGCTCCCGAACCGTGAGTTAGTGACATGCTCCCTTTCGGCTCAACACATCAGCTACTACATTGGCCCTTCCAGTGTGATAGTTGATTCCAACATCATAATCCTTGAATTCCAACCATCGACGTTGCCTCAAATTCAGATCTGTTTGCGTGAATATATACTTGAGGCTTTTGTGATCCGTATAGATCTCACATCGGTGGCCAAGGATATAATGCCTCCAAATCTTCAAGGCATGTACCACGGCTGCAAGTTCCAAGTCATGTGTGGGGTAATTCAACTTGTGTTTCATTGGTTGTCTCGACCCATAGGCTACCACTTGTCCTTCGTGCATGAGCACACATCCAAGCCCTTGTCTTGATGCATCACAATATATGTCGAAGCTTTTGCTCACGTCCAGCAATACCAAAACCGGCGCTGTGGTTAGTCTCTTCTTGAGCTCCCCAAAGCTTTCTTGACACGCTGGTGTCCACTGAAATGCTTTTCCCTTCATTAGCAATTCAGTTATAGGCTTCGCTATTTTGGAGAAATCCTTGATGAACCGGCGGTAGTATCCAACCATCCCAAGAAAACTCCGAATATCTCTCACATTCTGTGGTTGGTTCCACTTTAAAACGTCTCCCACTTTTCTGGGATCAACAGATACTCCTCCCTCGGAGATGATGTGGCCTAGGAACGATATTTTCTTTAGCCAAAATTGACACTTGCTGAACTTGGCATACAATTGATGCTCTCACAGTTTCTGCTACGTCAACCTCAAGTGTTCTTCATGTTCTTCCTCATTTTTCGAGTACACCATGATGTCATCGATGAAAACCATGATGAACTTGTCCAAGTACTCCATGAAGACCTTATTCATGAGGTACATAAAGTATCCGGGTGCATTCGTTAACCCAAAAGACATAACGGTATATTCATACGAACCATACCGTGTTTGAAATGCTGTTTCGGGTAAGTCAGAAGGCTTAATCTTCAGCTGGAAGTATCCCGACCGAAGATCAATCTTGGAGAAAATTCGGGCACCTTTCATTTGGTCGAACAGGTCCTCTATACGGGGCAGCGGGTATTTATTCTTGATCGTCGCCTCATTGAGAGACCAATAATCCACACACATCCTTTGGGTCCCATCCTTCTTGTCTATGAAGAGCACGGGGGCTCCCCATGGTGACGAGCTTGGGCGTATAAAACCCTTTTCTAGCTTCTCCTGAATTTGCTTCTTGAGCTCCACTACTAGCGGGCATCCTATACGGCCTCTTCGCTATAGGTGCAGTTCCGGGTACTAAATCAATAGCAAATTCAATGTCCCGGTCAGGTGGCATACCTGGAAGTTCTTCCGGGAACACATCTGAGTAATCTTGAACCACCGGAATGCTTTCCAACGTCGCTTCTTCGATGTGGTTCAGCGCTGCCTTCTCGGTTGCCGGTTGGGCTAACTCGAACTCAATACGAGTACCGTGCTCATTTGTCAACTGCACGCTCCTCTCAGCATATTGAATCACTCCGTTTTGCTGGCTTAACCAATCCTTTCCAAGTATTATGTTAATCCCTTGGGAATCCAAGACAATAAGGTTGGCAAGAAAGTGTACCCCCTTATTTTAAGATTTACTTTCGGACATACTATATTAGTTCTCATCTCTCCACCGGGAGAATTAACCAACATAATTTGTTTCATGTGTGATATGGGAAGATTATACTTGGCAACTTACTTGGATAATATGAATGAATGCGATGCTCCGGAATCAAATAAAACAGTGGCTGAGTTGGAGATGGCAAGGAACATAACAATCACGATGTCCTCAGCTTGTTGTGCTTCCTCGGCGGAGACATGATTCCCATTGCCACGAGCGTAGTTCTGCTGCCCACGGTTACCTTGCGTAGCTCCTCCATTCGGCTGTGGGTTCTGTTCTGGTGCGTTGCTCGGCTGTCCAAGGCCTTTCTTCGGGCACTGACTTGCAAAGTGTGACGGACCGGAATCCGCTCATCCAGGATCCCAGAGGGTGGTGCCGCACGATGCGACACCCGATAGCACACGTCATAAGGACACTATATATTACATGGGAAAAACAAATGAACTGTACAAACATTGTTTATATTACACAGAGGAAGTCTAAACTATACAACTCATGCCCGCTTATCTAGCAAAAGTCGGCTGCCCAGCCCTAGGGAAATCAACACTGGCTGCACTCCTCAGCTCAGCGCGGCGTGTAAGGCTCCCACTCAGCCGTGGTCCCCGACGGAGGGTAACCCTCACCGGTGGACTCGTACTCCGAGTCCGTGGGTGGCTCCTCACCTGAAAAACACTTAAGCAGCAACCGTGAGCACGATGGCTCAACAAGACTTAACCGACTCCCTAGTCATGAAACTCTACATGAGGTGTATAATGAACATGGGATAGTAACATTGCAGCAAATGGACACGCCTACAAGTTCACCCTTAATTCATATTTTAGCAACAAGTTAACAGTTCAGGAATCTGAAATTTAGTAAACAATATTTGGTGGCACACATGTAGCAATACAATTATATCAATCAGCAATATTGAATCATCATATTTCATACATTAGCCTACGTCACGACTCAGTGACCAAGTCGTATTCTTCACCGCGAAGGACGGTAAATCGACTCGATATACACCTGCAGGGACACCTGTGAGACCTATGTGTGCTGAATACATTGGCAATTAGGATAAAAGTTAGCATTAACATTCAAAGTTTTGAATATTGCCAAAACATTCTTCTGTGGCAAGGTCCGACAAGTTCTTTGTTAGGTCTGCCAAGTGTTGGCAAGGTCCGACGCAAGGTCCGGAGAGCTTCTGTGAGGTTCGGAGCTTGTTTTTAGGGAGCTCCCGTGATGTTCAACTCGTAGAACTGCAGCGTCTTGTTTTTGCTTTTAACTCGCAATGTTTCAAACTTGCTTTATGGGAATGTTTGCTTAGTATTAATTTGCTAAGTTTTTGGTGTGTTTTGGTGGTTATGGCTGTTATCATTTGATATGGTTTGCAACATGCTTATGTGACGTGCTCATGTAAGGTGTTGTGGTTTTCGAACTAACGTGAGTCAGGTCGAGGACTTGTGCTCGGAAGAATTGGTTGTTTATTCATGTGCAGGTGTTGCTTAAGTTCAAGACATGGCTGGTGACGGGATCCTTGGACTAGTCTCAGGGAGGAGATGAGGTTCCAACAACCAAGTTCGGGAGGAGCTGTGGTTGAGTTGATCGGGAGGTCGCGCAGCATGTTTGGATCAAGGGCAGTGCATATGAAGGTTGCGTGTACGTCGTTGGAAGGTGTTTGCATGTGTGCAAGGAGTGCATGGACGTGGCAACATTGTTCGAAGGCGTGATGAAGAGAAGTGGACGTAAAGAATTGGTCGGAAAGGTCCAAAAGGCTGGATTGCGTACTCAGGCTGAGGCTGAGTCGGATATGGCTCAAATATGGAAGATTTGAGTTGGTTATGATAGGATTTCGTGCTAGTCACGAAGTTGAGTTGTTTTAGTAATGTTTAGAACGTTCCTAAAGTGTTTGGAAGTCTCACGATTGCTTCTATCTGCGAATAGGAGAGTCCTGAGCAGTTATGGTAAGTTAGGATACGAGTCCAATTAGGAGTAGGAGTCCTAGATTGGAATGTTTAGCCTGAGGGCTGGCTATAAAAGTAAGGGAGGCCAGAGCTCTCATGAGTAGAGAACTTTGGGCTGTTCCTCTTTTGTTTCTATTGAATAAAGTTCATAGTTCCGAGGATTTTTTGTGCCTTGTTCGTCCGACTTGTTTTTCGTCAAGTCTTTCTCGCCGAGTTTCTGGACAGACCGATGTTGCTTCGGTGTTTAGTTCATAACTGGAGTTTTACAGATCCGATTGACGTGATTCTTCTTGGGTTGTCTTCACAACTCAATTATCTATCACCTGTGAAATTTTCATGAGCTTTGGATCTGTAGTTTTTTAGATACACGAGTTTCTTTGCAGCGTTGCAGATCTGTTTTATATCGGGTAGAATAGATTGATCTTCGTTTAATGTTTTGATCGTATCTCAAGTTTTACTTCGTGTTTTCAAGTGATTCTTGTTGCATTATATCCGTGACTTGATTCTATACCTCTCTACTTGATTTGTCACGGTTGAACACGTTGGAAAACACTTGCACACATGGTTTCTTTAACCGATTAATTTTTTGCTGAGGGCTTTTTGTTGTTTCTGCTGCGAAAAGTTTTAAATCTACCATTCACCCCCCTCTGGTAGCTTTTCACGTGCTCTTCGATCCTACAATTGGTATCAGAGCCAATGTGCTCTAATCTTTGTGATTTGCACGTGTTTTGACTAACCATCATGGAGAAGTACTCCGCAAAACCTTGTGTGTTCAATGGCATCGATTTTCAGGTTTGGAAGGCGCGGATGGAGGCCTACAAACAGGCGCAAGGCTTCGCCATATGGGAAAAGGTCTACCAGAACTTCGATGTACCACCCAACGATCAAGTTACGGCTGCGAACATGAGAGATGTTGACAACAACAACAAGGCTCGCAACTTGATCATCCAAGGATGACTCAAAGTGACTTCGACCGTGTTGCACACCTCCGATCTGCATATGATGTTTGGAAAGCTCTTTGTGACTACCATGAAGGATCCAATACGATCAAGGAGGTAAGGCAAGATATGTTCAAGAAAGAATACATGCGTTTTGAGATGCAACCCGGTGAGTCAATTGACGACCTTTTTGCTCGCTTTAATAAAATTCTCAGCAACTTGCGTAGTGTCAATGTTAACTTTTCAGATGCTGAAAATGCTAGACAATTGTTAGGAGCATTAGATATGTCAATTTGGGAGATAAAAGTTACATCTATTCGTGAATCTACTGTCATGAGTTCTCTTACTTTAGACGTGCTTTATTCTAAATTGAAAACTCATGAAATTGACATCATCTCACGTAAAAACCCCAACAAGTCTATTGCATTTGTTTCGCAACGTGACATGTCTAGTTCTAGTCAATCATCATCTAGTGGTGCACTCTCTTTGCTGTCCTCTCTAACCCTTGAACAGATTGAAGAGTTTTCAGAGGAGGAGCTTGCACTCATCTCTACTCGGTTCTCAAAAGCATTGCAAAATGTGAGAACTAGAAGGAGAGGAAGCTCCGGACCTCAACGATGTTTTGAATGTGGTAAGACAGGACATTTTCGTACGGAGTGCCCTAACCTTTCAGGTCCGACTTCACATGAAGAAAAGCAAACAAGGCCGAAGAAATCGTTTGCAAAGAATAAGAAGAAGAAAGATTTATCAATGCGCAACATAGTGCATAGTATGATCTCTGCACTTCAAGATTTCGGCTCAAGTGATGTGGACACCGGTAGTGATGAAGATGAAGAAGCTATGGCAAATATGTGCTGCATGGCGAGCAAGTCAAGTTCAAGCTCCGAGGAGGCAGAACACAACAGCGACGATGAAGAGGTATGTCCCACTTGCGAAGAAATGTGTGATGCTATTTCTCGTGCCACTGTTATATTAAAGAAAAAGGATAAAAAACTTAGGAACAATGCTGTTAAAATTGAATCACTAGAATTTGAAATTAATCGTTTAAAAACTTTGATTCCTAGTGATGATTCTTGTTCCTCATGTGATTTGATTTATGAACAATTATCCTCTTTAAGAAGTGCACAAGCATCTACACTTGATAAACTTGAACTTGAAATTGAAAAGAACAAAGAGCTTGCTGCACTTAATGATAAAAATTTGAAAGATGCTTGTTGTTCTACAATTGATTTGCATTGTTCTTCATGTGATGATCTGAATAAGAAACTAAATGATGCTATGAATGAGATTTCTATTTTGAACAATGCTTTACGTGTGCATGAAGGTAAATATTGTTCAAATTGCAAACTAAAAGGAAAAACTTCATGTGAAAACTGCTTTGATCTGTCCAATAAACTTGATGACATGCATAGGACACTAGATCGGTTTTCTAATGCAAATAAGAACCTAAACTTGCTGCTGAATTCTTCCAAGTCTTGTAATGATAAAACTGGTTTAGGTTTTAATTCTCATACTCATGCTAAGGCACACCCACCTAGAGTTGTAAAGTCATTAGGAAGCGGTTTGATTCAAACAGCTCCTAGACAAAAAGAGGTGATTTTCAAATCTGCAGGAGTACTGTCCCATTCGGGTTCTAATAAACGTGTTGCTTGCTCATCTAGACATGATAATAAGGTTACTTTTCATTGTACCTACTGTGGTAGAGATGGTCATGTCATGGATTTTTGTTATAGACTAGCTAAACACGATAAGAAACAAAGAATACTTGCTAGATCACATAACAACCAAGCAAAATCTGCTAGACCAAATGTTCGGAGCTTGCAACCTGCTGTAATGAGTCAAAAACTTGCTCCCGGACCTACTGTTTTTTGTGCTACATATAACACATCTTCTAAGTCAGTAGTTGGGAACAAAAATTTTGGATGTTTGGCTCATAAACCTGATGTACCTTCTCAGCTTTCGCGTGTTATTCCTGCTGGACGTCGTGTGACTCAGTACTGGATTCGTAAAAGTCTTTTAACTAACCCCAGTATTGAGTCATCGACGTATTGTGCTGCTGTGTAGGTTTCACGTTTGAGGAAGGAGAACATTTGGATTGTGGATCCAGGTTGCTCACGCCACATGACCGGTAACAAAGAATGGTTCTCCTCTCTCTCTTTTGTGTCACGTGTAGAAAATGTTACTTTCGCCTATAACTTTTCTACTCCCATAATTGCTAAAGGTTCGGTTAGAGTAAACAATCTCTACACTTTGAAAGATGTGGCACTTGTTAAAAATTTGAAATACAACATGCTTTCAGTTTCACAATTGCTAGATGAAAATCTAGAGGTTAGCTTTGCTAAAAATTGCTGCAAGGTTGTAGATTCAAAAGGTGAGCTTTTGTTTAACATGTCTAGGTTTGGAAGAGTTTTTAAAGCTGATTTTGATTTGTCAACTTCTAAGCATCGGTGTCTAATTGCTAATGATACAAAGGATCTATATTTTTGTTATCGTAGACTTGGTCACATAGGCTTTGATCATCTCACTCGTGTTAGTGCTCTCGATCGCATACGTGGGCTGCCGAAGCTTAAAAAGGACAATGATATTGTGTGATCTTCTTGTAGACATGCTAAGTTTGTTGCAGGTTCACATGCTCCTCTCACAATGACCATGACAGCTGAACCGGGACAACTTTTACATCTTGACACAGTAGGTCCGGCACGTGTTCAATCCTTCGGAGGTAAATGGTATGTGCTTGTGATTGTTGATGATTATTCCAGATATTCTTGGGTTTATTTTATGGCATCTAAGAATGAAGCTTTTAGTCATTTTAGAACTTTATTTCTTAGATTATCTATTGATCACCCAGGATCATTAAAAGCAATTAGAAGTGATAACGGAACTGAATTTAAAAACCAATCTTTGATCACTTTTGTGCTGAAAATGGAATGATCATCAATACTCTTCACCCTATGTACCACAACAAAATGGTGTCGTAGAAAGAAAGAACAGGACGTTAGTTGAGATGGCTAGGACTATGCTTGATGAATATCAAACTCCTAGGAAATTTTGGGCTGATGCAATTGCAACCACTTGTTATGTCTCAAATCGTGTTTTCTTGCGTGCTAAGCTTGGAAAAACCCCATATGAGCTCCGGTTTGGACATAGGCCTAGTGTTACACACTTTAGGGTTTTTGGTTGCAAATGCTTTGTTAAGAAACATGGTAATCTTGATAAATTTGAAGCTAGATCTGTTGATGGCATGTTTCTTGGTTATCCATCTCATACTAGAGGCTACCGTGTGCTTTTACTTGACACTAACAAAATTGTGGAGACTTGCGAGGTTTCTTTTGATGAAGCTAGCCCAAGTACTAGCTCCGATATTGCAGGTCCGGATCCATATCCGCAGGGGGAGAGTATTTTTATTGAAGAAGATGAAGAAGTGGTGCTGCTACCCGAAAACTCGGAAGTAAATAACGACCAAGCTGCTGATTTTGCACCACAACCAGCACCAACAGTCACTACTGCTGGTTCGGACCTTCCTCAATCAACAAGCTCTCCTAATCAAAGGTCCGAACATGATGAAGAAGGTGCTTTTGAAGTGTCTACTCCCCTCCGAGTACTCAAAAGTCATCCTCCACAACAAATCATTGGAAGCTTGCATGAACGAGTCACTCGGTCCAGGTTTTGCGATCCAAAATCTCATGCTCATTCTACTTTTGTTGCTTCTTTTGAACCCAAGGATATATCACACGCACTCACTAATGAATCTTGGATTAATGCCATGCAAGAAGAGTTAGAAAATTTTAAATGAAATAGTGTTTGGAAACTTGTACCTCCACCTCAACGTCACACATTAATTGGAACTAAATGGGTATTTAAAAATAAGCAAAGTAAGGATGGGGTTGTGGTTAGGAATAAAGCTAGGTTGGTTGCTCAAGGTTTCACTCAAATTGAAGGTCTAGATTTCGATGAAACATTTTCTCCTGTTGCTAGATTAGAAGCTATAAGAATTTTATTAGCATTTGCTGCATCTAAAGGTTTCAAGTTATATCAAATGGATGTTAAAAGTGCTTTTCTTAATGGCTACGTAGAGGAGGAGGTTTATGTTAAGCAGCCACCGGGTTTTGAAAATCCAAATTTTCCTAATCATGTTTACAAACTGTCCAAAGCCTTGTACGGTCTAAAACAAGCCCCTAGAGCATGGTATGATAGGTTAAAAACATTCTTACTTGAAAAGGGGTTTACCATGGGCAAGGTTGATAAAACTCTTTTTGTACTTAAGCATGGCAATGACTCATTATTCGTTCAAGTGTATGTGGATGATATTATCTTTGGTTGTGCTTCTCATGATCTCGTGTCCAAGTTTTCAGCTATGATGAGTTCAGAATTTGAGATGAGTATGATGGGAGAACTCACATACTTTTTGGGGCTGCAAATTAAGCAAACAAAAGAAGGAACTTTTGTGCATCAAACTAAGTATACAAAGGACCTTCTTAAGCGCTTCAACATGGACAAATGCAAGCCTCTTCGGACACCAATGGGAACAGCAACAACACTTGAACTTGACGAAGATGGTGACCCGGTCGATAAAAAAGAATACAGAAGTATGATTGGATCACTTTTGTATCTCACGGCGTCAAGACTGGACATACAATTCAGCGTATGTCTTTGTGCACGTTTTCAAGCTTCTCCACGTGCTTCACATTGCCAAGCCATCAAAAGGATTCTCAGGTACCTACATGGAACTCAAGAATTTGGCATTTTTCTTCCTTCTTCCTCAACCGTTTCTTTGAAAGCTTTTTCGGATGCTGATTTTGGGGGTTGTAGGATTGATAGGAAAAGTACTTCGGGTGCTTGTCATTTTCTTGGTAATTCACTTGTTGCTTGGTCCTCTAGAAAACAAAGTTCAGTTGCAAATCCACGGTCGAATCTGAATATGTAGCTGCGGCTAGCGCTTGCTCACGATTTCTTTGGATTGTTCAAACACTTAAGGACTATGGGGTTGATTTAGATAGTGTTCCACTGTTTTGTGATAACACTAGTGCAATTTGTATTGCTAAAAACCCCGTGAAACACTCTAGAACTAAGCACATTGACATTAGGTATCACTTTCTTCATGATAATGTTGAAAAAGGAAACATTGTGCTTCACCATGTCGATACCGAACAACAATTGGCTGATATTTTTACAAACCCTTTGGATTTCACTCGTTTTTGTTTCATTCGTAGTGAAATAGGGGTTATGCATCCTCATGGCTTAAATTGAGGGGGAGTTTTTGAAACTTTGAAAGTCTATGTGTGAATCTGAAACTAAAATAATATGAGCATAGTATTTCATACATATATGACTTTGTGATTCCTTTTACAGGCTGAAAGTTCTTACTACATTACTCATGTTATACATTTTGTAGTTTTTGCCATGACTAGTAATTGGAATAATTACTTACACTAAATCTGGTCATGATCGAACTTTCTTGCTGTTTTGAACTTGTTGCGTGCTCACAAGTGCTTTTAATCATAAAAAAATTAATCAAGTGATCAGCCCACATGTTGAGTTTTCAAATAAAAAATTGAGAAAAGATCAAGAGAATATGCATGCATCGCACTTCTTCTTTTGAGATTGCTTATCATTGCACTAAGATATGAACTTGGAAGGAATTGTGTATGACTAAAACCATGTCCTTAAGCTTCTGATTGTCAAATGACATAGGCTTGGCTTGGTTGGTTAGAATAAGGCTGATGCGGCATATAATCTCTTGCAAATATCATATGATCAACTTTGTGCCTTAAATGATTATGAATAATAAAAATGCAGCAACAAGTGTCATGTTTTCAGGTTTTGAAATAGTTGAGTAAGGGAGATCATGACTTTCTTAAACTGAAAAATACATTTGATCTCTAGCATGGCTTACACTACTTTATGTATCTCATTGATGTGATAGTGTAAGTAACCTGATAGTATGACTTGGATGAGCTTTGTTTTGTATGTATATGTTATAATATGCTCATAACATTTAAAAGTTTCTCTTTTGAACCTTGCTGAATACATTGTCAAAGGGGGGGGGGGGGAATATGTATAAGGAGAGATTTTTTTACACTTTGCATATGTTATACACTTTCGTCCTTCTCTGATTTTAAAAAATGGGGAGAAATGAGTTTTCAAAGCTTTTCAAAACTTTTCATAAGCCAATGTTCGGATTTTAATTGGTGTTGCCAATGCATTCATCAAGGGGGAGATTGTGAGACCTATGTGTGCTGAATACATTGGCAATTAGGATAAAAGTTAGCATTAACATTCAAAGTTTTGAATATTGCCAAAACATTCTTCTGTGGCAAGGTCCGACAAGTTGTTTATTAGGTCTGCCAAGTGTTGGCAAGGTCCGACGCAAGGTCCGGAGAGCTTCTGTGAGGTTCGGAGCTTGTTTTTAGGGAGCTCCCGTGAAGTTCAACTCGTAGAACTGCAGCGTCTTGTTTTTGCTTTTAACTCGCAATGTTTCAAACTTGCTTTATGGGAAGGTTTGCTTAGTATTAATTTGCTATGTTTTTGGTGTGTTTTGGTGGTTATGGCTGTTATCATTTTATATGGTTTGCAACATGCTTATGTGACGTGCTCATGTAAGGTGTTGTGGTTTTCGAACTAACGTGAGTCAAGTCGAGGACTTGTGCTCGGAAGAATTGGTTGTTTATTCATGTGCAGGTGTTGCTTGAGTTCAAGACATGGCTGGTGACGGGATCCTTGGACTAGTCTCAGGGAGGAGATGAGGTTCCAACAACCAAGTTCGGGAGGAGCTGTGGTTGAGTTGATCGGGAGGTCGCGCAGCATGTTTGGATCAAGGGCAGTGCATATGAAGGTTGTGTGTACGTCGTTGGAAGGTGTTTGCATGTGTGCAAGGAGTGCATGGACGTGGCAACATTGTTCCAAGGCGTGATGAAGAGAAGTGGACGTAAAGAATTGGTCGGAAAGGTCAAACCGGCTGGATTGCGTACTCAGACTGAGGCTGAGTCGGATATGGCTCAAATATGGAAGATTTGAGTTGGTTATGATAGGATTTCATGCTAGGCATGAAGTTGAGTTGTTTTAGAAATGTTTAGGGCGTTCCTAAGGTGTTTGGAAGTCTCACGATTGCTTCTATCTGCGAATAGAAGAGTCCTGAGCAGTTATGGTAAGTTAGGATACGAGTCCAATTAGGAGTAGGAGTCCTAGATTGGAATGTTTAGCCTGAGGGCTGGCTATAAAAGCAAGGGAGGCCAGAGCTCTCGTGAGTAGAGAACTTTGGAATGTTCCTCTTATGTTTCTATTGAATAAAGTTTATAGTTTCGAGGAGTTTTTGTGCCTTGTTCGTCCGACTTGTTTTTCGTCAAGTCTTTCTCGCCGAGTTTCTGGACAGACCGACGTTGCTTCGATGTTTAGTTCATAACTCGAGTTTTACAGATCCGATTGACGTGATTCTTTTTGGGTTATCTTCACAACTCAATTATCTATCATCTGTGAAATTTTCACGAGCTTCGGATCTGTAGTTTTTGAGATACAAGAGTTTCTTTGCAGCGTTGTAGATCTGTTTTATATCGGGTAGAACAGATTGATCTTCGTTTAATGTTTTGATCGTATCTCAAGTTTTACTTCGTGTTTTCAAGTGACTTTTGTTGCATTATATCCGTGACTTGATTCTCTACCTCTCTACTTGATTTGTCACGGTTGTACACGTTTGAAAACACTTGCACATACGGTTTCTTTAACCGATTGATTTTTTGCTGAGGGGTTTTTGTTGTTTCCGCTGCGAAAAGTTTTAAATCTACCATTCACCCCCCTTTGGTAGCTTTTCACGTGCTCTTCGATCCTACAACACCCAAAGAGAACCTCACGTACGCCCACCCGTGGAGCTGCACAGCACGCTCACTCGATGTCGTACGCGACAACCTTTCACCCAACAGCCCAAACGTTGAATCGGTCGCACCGAAACGAGCAGGAGGTTCCCCACACGGAGCATCTCTCTATGCCCGTTAGCAGATTTCCACCTTGCTGCCCTCAGCCTACACCTATAAATCGGTGCGTTATGCCTCGACGCCCGGAGGTTTAGGTTACATTAGTTTATCGGGGCCCATATATCCGATATGCCTTCGGTACGTTCAAACTTGATCAGCGTGGGCCGCACACGGATCGGTCCTCAATCGACACGGACAGGGCCGCGCACACAAGACTTCCTCTTGCTGCGCCCTAGCCCCTGCCAAGTCTCATTTTCATTACTAATGTGATCTCACATCACTCGAACCAATCCCGTGTGTCCCAAGCCTAACTTATAAAAAGGGTTAATGCAAACCGGGGCTCGCCTTGTTGCTGCCGGTCAGTCCTTAGTTCTTCTTCTGGAAGGAGGAAGTCGAGTACTTCCGGAGCCTCCTCGCCTTCAGCAACTACACGTTAATGAAATACTACATGTTAATGGATATGCACATAAGTTTATGGTACTGCTTCTGCTACAAGTTTTAATAACAAATTTTAACAACTGGAACTCTGTTCAAGAATTTACAATGAAACTGGGGCTAGTGGTTTGGGTTTGGATCTAAGCACATGATTAAGTGCTAAGTGGTTATCCCCCTCTTCCACATTGATCACCTCAAGTGGTTAAACAGAGCAGGGGTGATCAAGGGCTCCAATGGAGCTCAGAATTTTTGTGTGAGTTCCCTGTCACAAGAAACCACTCCGGACCAAAAATTAGCACTTTTCATTGAGTGGTTTGTTCAGAATAATTCTCTTAGCAAATAAGCAAAGAAGAATTAATTCTGAGGTAACACCCCTGTCCATGCCCAACTTAGTGAACTACAATTTGAATTGTAGCTCATAGAGTTTGCATGAATTTTCCTAGCAATTTTGGAGCTAAGGTTTGTCCAGAACTGAATTTCCAAGTTTTGGAAATTCTCTGAAAATGTTTCTGTATTCAATTGAACACAGCACCTTCAAATCTGAATTGCCCTGATCAAATCAACTCCAAATGGTACGAAAATTTTACAGGGGTTCACTAACATCCTAAAGAATATTCTGGAAAAATTTGCGGATTTTTGGATGAACCGAACTCCCTCTAAAATTATTTTGCTGAAAATTTTTAAAGAATTTTCCAGAATTAAATAATGGGTTTCATACCAATTGGGTTGCTTATTTGGATATATCTATGAAAGATGAATCCAACCCAATTTGATTCACTAAATTTGGAGCTTCCTAGCCAAAGTTAGGAGGTTCTAAAGTTTGGGGAAATTCTGGAATTCGAATTAACCGGGAAAAATTCAAATCCCTGACAGCGGGCCCGGCCCCCACGTGTCACCACCTCGGCTACACCACACGGGGCCACAGGACTGTTCTCCGCGTTGTCACAGATGATCCGGTGCAACAGAAAATCCCCACACTGTGTATTCAGCGACTGACGAGCGGGCCCGGCCGGCTCGTCTTCTTCCTCGCGCCAGCCCCTTCTCCCGCGCCGCCCCCTCGCCGGCACCTCACTGAAGCTCGCCGGACCTGGCTTCCCGGCCGCCTCTCGGCCGGAAACTCGCCGCCTGGGCCTAATTTCGTGCGCTGAACACGATGGCAATAACTTCTCCGGCCGGCGGTGGCCCTAACCTAGCTGGCAATGGTGCAGCGGCTCGGGGTCAGTTCGGCTATGTCACCCGGCCAACTTAGCCCGCCAAAACCTCTGTGGAAGGGATCTTCAGCACCGGGGTATCTCAGGGAAGGTCGACAGGGCCATGCAAAGGCTTGGGGAGAGCTCTAACCTAGCCGTCACCGTGAGCCCGATCCTTCCCTCCATACCCACGGTTGGAAAACCAGGAAATACGCCGGCTACAGCCAAAATCAAGCTATGGTTGTGAAGTGAACTTGGGCGCCGTCAAGTCTAGCTCCTGTGAGTGCAGTATGATGTGCTCTAAGCATGTATATGTCGGGAATTTGATGGTTTCTTACCAGAAGGTGGTTCTTCACCGTTCAGAAGGAAATCTCAAAATTCTCTGCCGATGATCCACGGTGGATCCTGAGCTTCGGGGGTGAGTTGCCTGGACGTCGTGCGCTCCCAGAAATGGCCTAGCTTGGCCGTGACACGCCGCGGTTGGAGCTGTCCACGAGAGCACTAGCTCTCGGTCCTATGGCGGCCGCCACTGAAATTGGTTTGCCTAGGTTTGTGGAGGCGGAACTCACGTAGAAATGGTGTGGGTATGTTGGAGGAGAGCCTGTGGTGTTGTTTGGCTGCTCAACCGGGGCTTTGCACACAAGCTAGGGTGGTGATCGATCGAGCGGACGGCGTCGGCAGCTTCGGCTGTTTCTCGCGCGAGGGGAAAAAGGACAGCGCCGTTCTTCGGTACCGTGGGATAACAGGGGCACAGCAGTGGGGCAAGGACGTCAGGCAGCTCTCCAGCGCACGGGAAATCCAGAGGAGGTGGCTGCCGACTGCCCCTCGGTGTCACTCGCAGAGGCGTCGGCTGCCCGAGTTACTTCGGGTGGGAGGTAATCAAACAGAGACCGTGTGCTTTACTAAGGACTTTTTGCAATTGTTTAGTTTCCCCCAATGACAAGTGGGTCCCACTAGTCAGTGCTCCCCCCATCCCTCAAAAGATCTCCAAAACTTGGCAAGTGATGACTTCAAATGTTTGGAGTCTCAAAATGAGCTATATTTGTATAGTTGGACAAATTTCCCCCAAATTCAAATGTATATTTGAATTCTTTGCACATTTGGATCATTTTTGGAAAAATGGGTAGCAAACCTTTTCAAAAATTACTGAAACTTTACCTACCCACTAATTTGGACCTAAGGAATCCAAATTTGCACTTTGATTCTTGTGTTAGCTGCTGCAACCATGAGTTTGAATACAACAGTATTCAATCACCATTATGTCCTCCCCTCATTTGAATTTTGAGTTGGACATTAGTTCAAATTCTGATTTTTTTAAACCCTCCCCTTGCACTTGAGTACTTCAACTCAGTGGTCTTAATCCAACTAGGGTCCAACCATGTGAATGAACCTAAGTTGGTTTTAGAATCACCTCTCATGTGTTATCACATGTGTGGAGAGTTCCTTGCTCTTCACAATATATTCACAACAAAACTGTGGTGTTGTGAGGTGATAAAAAGTTTTTGCATGTCCCTTTTTCTTGGGCTTTTACATCCCTCCCGCCTTAGAAGAATCTCGTCCCGAGATTATAAAAGAAGAGATAGCGATGTAGTAGGGACTTACCCGTGCTGAGAGGTCATGAACTCCGGGTAATTTGAGCGAAGGAATTCCTCGCTCTCCCACATTGCATCTTCGGCGGTGTGGTTGCTCCAGAGTATTTTGTAGAACTACAACGTTCTTCTACACGTGGTTCGAGCTTTCTCATCAAGAATTGCCACCGGATACTCATCATATGTCAAATCCGGTTTCAGCTCGCTGATGTCTTCGGTAGCAACCGCAGCTGTATGCTTTAAACATTTTCGCAGTTGCGAAACATGGAAAACGTCATGGACACCAGCAAGGGATGCCGGTAGCTCCAATCGATACGCCGCTGGTCCGCACATCTCTGTGATAGCATAGGGTCCAATGAAACGGGGGGCGAGCTTCCCCTTCACACCGAACCGGTGCACGCCCTTCATCGGAGACACGCGGAGGTACACGTGTTCACCGACGTCAAAGTGCAACGGTCTACGCCTCTTATCAGCGTAGCTCTTCTGCCGGGATTGAGCGGCCTTTAAGTTGGCTTGAATCGTCTGAACGCGCTCTTCGGCGTCGTTCACCACATCAACCACCAATGTGACCCTTTCACCGGTCTCGCACCAGTTTAGTGGGGTGCGGCATTTGCGACCATAGAGAGCTTCGTAGGGTGCCATCTTGATACTCGCCTGATAGCCGTTGTTGTAGGAGAATTCCTCCAATGGTAGGTGATCATCCCAGTTCCTACCATGGTGGATGGCACATGCTCTCAACATGTCTTCCAGAACTTGATTCACCCTCTCTGTTTGGCCATCTGTCTGAGGGTGGTAAGCGGAGCTTCTAATTAGTTTAGTACCCAAAGCAGCATGCAACTGCTCCCAAAAGCGAGATACAAACAATGCACCTCGGTCTGAAACTATGGTCTTGGGTACACCATGCAGGCATAGGATCCTGGCAATATATAACTCCGCATATCTGTTGGCATGGAAATGTGTATGCACGGGAATGAAGTGAGCTGACTTAGTTAGTCGGTCAACGATTACACAAATGGAATCATGCTTGTTGGATGTTAGGGGTAATCCCACAATGAAATCCATGCTCACATCCTCCCATTTCCATGCTGGAATTTTCAGAAGTTGCAACAGCCCTGATTTCCTCATATGATCCGCCTTCACTCGTCTACACGTATCACACTCGGATACGTACTTTGCTACCTCCCGCTTCATCCGTGTCCACCAAAATTTCTTTTTCAAATCCTGGTACATTTTGTTGCTGCCCGGATGAATGGAGTACTTAGACAAGTGAGCTTCATCGAGGATCTTCTTCCTCAGCTCCATATCCCGGGGTACGACTATGCGGTCATTGAACCATAGCGTCCCCTCCTCATCTTTCCGGAAACACTTGATCTCCCCATTATCTATCTGTCTCCGGAGATGTGCCATGCCTTTATCAGTCTTCTGAGCTGCAAGTATGTCCTCCCTAATGGTAGGGATGAGGGCAAGGTTGTACAGCGATCCATAAGGAACCAAGTATAAACTCGGCTCTTCCTCCTCCACCGGTGTAACGGTGAGGTTATGGACATGTGATTTCCGACTCAGCGCGTCGGCAACCACATTCGCCTTTCTGGGGTGGTAATGGATCTCAATCTCATAATCTTTGACCAGTTCTAACCACCTCCTTTGCCTCATATTCAGCTCCTTCTGGGTGAAAATGTATTTCAAGCTATTGTGGTCGGTGTAGAGATGCCAGATTCCCCAGGAGATAGTGCCTCCACATTTTTAGCATCAACACCACTGCAGCAAGCTCCAGATCATGAGTCGGATAGTACTGCTCATGTTTCCGAAGTTGGCGTGAGCCATATGCGACCACACGTCCTTCCTGCATCAACACGCAGCCGAGCCCAATACCGGACGCGTCACAATACACGTCGAAGGGCTTTGTTGTATCTGGCTGAGCTAAGACTGGGGCTGTTGTGAGATGCTTTACCAATGCTTGGAACGCTCCTTCACACGCCGTGTTCCAAACATATTTCATCCCTTTCTTCAGCAATTCTGTCATCGGCTTAGCGATCTTGGAGAAGCTTGGAATAAACCTCCGATAGTATCCCGCTAACCCGAGGAAGCTTCTGACTTCATGAACTGAAGTGGGAGCTTTCCATTTCAGCACTTGCTCTATCTTGCTTGGGTCAACCGCAATGCCTTCCGCTGAGATGATATGTCCCAAGAATGGCACTTGGCTGATCCAAAACTCGTATTTGCTGAACTTGGCGTAGAGCTTGTGGTCTCGCAATCGTTGAAGAACGATCCTCAAGTGTTCAGCATGTTCGGCTTCTGTCTTGGAGTAAACCAAGATATCATCCATGAACACTACCACGATCTTGTCCAGCTCCGGCATGAACACCGAGTTCATGAGATACATGAAATGGGCTGGAGCATTTGTGAGACCAAAGGACATGACGAGATATTCATATAATCCATATCTCTTTGAGAAGGCCGTCTTCGGAATATCCTCCACCCGGATCTTTATCTGATGATATCCAGAGCGAAGGTCCATCTTGGAGAACACACTTGCACCCACAAGTTGATCAAACAATATGTCGATGTGGGGCAGTGGGTACTTATGCTTGATGGTGACGGCGTTGAGCGGCCGGTAGTCCACACACAGCCTCAAGGTTTCATCCTTCTTCTTTACGAACAGCGCCGAGCATCACCAAGGTGAGGAACTCGGCCTAATGAAACCTTTGCTCAACAGATCATTGAGCTGTTCTTTCAGTTCAGCCAGCTCGTTCGGAGCCATTTTATATGGTCTCCGTGATATGGGTGTAGTCCCGGGTGCAAGTTCAATCTTGAACTCGACATCCCGCTCAGGTGGCATACCCGGCAGATCATCCGGGAACACGTCGGGGTACTCCCGGACTACGGGGATGTCCTCTAACTTGAGAGCTTCAGTGTTATTGATCGCTGAAACCTCCCGGACTGGATTATCTAATAAGAGGGACTGCGGACAGTGTAATGGGGAGTTGAGGTGAACCGTCCGTGATAGGGTTTCCAGAACAGCGCCATGGTAGATTAGCCATGACATTCCCAAGATTGCATCAATCTTCTGCCCCTCAAGGATAATCATAGTGGTGGGATATATCTTCCCACCTAAGCACAATGGTGCTTTTGGAACCATCATAGTTTCTGAAATCTTTCCTGCCGGTGAGCAGATCATATAAGAACACTCGGTAGGAAAGGCTTCCAGCTGATGCTTAACGACATATGATGCACTTATAAAGTTGTGGGTTGCACCAGAATCAAACAGTATGATGATGGCTTGGTTGTTGAGAGTAAACGTACCCGCCAGCACGTTGTCTCCCTCTGGGGCGTCCTCATTGTCGAGGTGGCGAACGCCCCCAGTTCGCTGACCAACCTTCTTGACCGGAGGTCAGCCTCGAGCACTGCCCTGAAACTGGGCTTGCCGCTGCTCTGCTGCCCCTGGGGACAGTCCTTCACGAAGTGGCCCGCCTGGCCACACGTGAAGCAAGTGAAACAGGGGCGGTCCCCCGCTGATCGGTGGACGGAAACCCAGGGCGCGTTGTGGCGGTGGAAACGCCCGGGGTGCCGTCTGCTGCTGCTGCTGTCTTGGTGGTGGCATCGGCGGTCGGAACGGGTGTGCTTGAAAAGCACGTCCCCCGAATCGCGGAGGTCGCGCCGGTGGATGCCACTGCTGCCCGGATGGTGTCCGATACACCATGCGGTACTTCTGGGGAGCGCCACCCCAACTGCTGGGTGGAGCGCTGCGCTTCCTCTGCTCAGCTGCCAACTCCCGCTGAGTATCCTCTTGCATAATCGTGGCATTGACTAGGTCATTGAAGGTGCCACAATTCCACTGAACGAGGTGTGTCTTCATCTCGGGGTGTAACCCCCGATAGAAATGTCCCCGCTTCTTCTCTTCAGTGGAGATATAATCTGACGCATATTGCGCCAGATGGTTGAAGGCACGGGAGTAGTCATGGGCACTCCTCCTGCCCTTCTTCAGTTCCAAAAATTCTTGGAACTTCCTCTTCATTATCCCGGGAGGGATATGATAGGCGCGGAACGCCTCCTGGAACTCTTCCCACTCCATGGCATGGCCAGCCGGACATGAGGCGACATAATTTGCCCACCATGCACCAGCGGCACCATGAAGTTGCTGCGCTGCGAACAAAGTCTTCTGCCTCTCCGTGCATTGGAGCAGCCCGAACTTGGACTCGATGGTCCGCAGCCAGTTGTCAGCCTCCAGTGGTGCTTCAGCTTCTATGAACACTGGAGGGTGCGTACTCATGAAGTCCGAGTACGACACCTCACGGGGCTCACGGGGCCCCCTCTCTTGACGTCCCCCCCCCCCCCCCCCCCCCCGCCTGGGACGTATTCTGCACGATCGTGCGGAGCAGGTCGGTCTGCTCCTCTCTACCCCCCACCAGTGCCGCTATCACATCCGCTAGAGTAAGCGGAGGCGGCGGTGGTGGCTGCTGCTGCGGGTGCTGTCGTAGGCCGGTGGCTGGGAGTCATCGCCTCCCTGTTGGCTAGAGCCACCAACCTCGTGCGTGGTCCTAGTGCGAACCATCTGCAACCATACAACAATAAACATCAGCCCCGCAAAATATTTCAATGCAGTCAATTGAAATAGGCGTAAAAACATAATGACAATGAAACATGCGATACATCTCGTATGTAGATAATGTAATAACTTTGCACAAGCTACACCATTACCAGACCAATCACAAGCTAGTTTAATCCAACTTGATGAACCTCCTCTTTGGAAGCTCACCATGACTAGGTTTGGTCACTACGAGACGTTACTATCGCGTTGTCATCACGTATACCACCCTTTTACCATCAATACGACACAAACATGGTCTCTAGTAAAAGAAACTTGAGTGAGACCTATACTCAAATCTTTCACTAGTTGAAGATAACACCTCATGAGTATGTTCTACCCCATTGGGAGTACTCAAACCCCCTCTAGGGTACAACAATCTCTCAAATGAGTTCAACTGTCATTCCTCTGTCAGAATAACCAGTTTCTACATATCCGAGATTTTGATCTGGTTCTGGGCGTTTTCATGACTCCAGTTGAATACCAAAGTTAAAGTTAACTTCAGTATCTTTCCAACGAGTACTTATTTGCCCTCAGATCAGCTCTGGTTAAAAAGTTATGGTAATTCAAAATCAGCAGAATTTCTGGAAGAATTTTAACAGCACCTTGTAAGGGCCTCAGTTTTTGACACATGTTTAAAGTGTTCATCACCACACCACACACCTCATTTGAAGCATGTTGATGAACACAAATGAAGAGCAAGTAACCACCATCAACATGCTCATTAGAAAACAAACTCACATATTGCAAAAGTGGTATTTCCCACATGTGATATAGAGGGGCTGGGCATATGAAAACTCCTATACATTGCTAGGGATGTCCATGCCAAGTTTCACCCAAATTCAAAACCTTTTTGAGGTCATTTGGGTATAGCTAGAAAGAGGGCAGTTTGAAACCATATTCAAATTCAAACTGTTTTTATCCCATGAATTCAAAAGTGGGAGGCATATTCTTATTCAGCACATTTTTGTGAGCTGACACACCAATTTTCACTCCATTTGGAGTTGATCTTGACATGAGCTAAGTGGGACAAATTCAAACTTTATTTGAATTTCAAACTGAACATGTGCTGAAATTCATTCAAACCAAACCCAATTTGAATCCTAATCAATTCAAATGGCTCATGGGTGAATAATTTGAATCACCATGGGTATTTTGGGGCACACTGTTTACAACAGTGATGAGGAGTTAATTTCAGAGGTTAAACTTGAGTGTGGGACCCACATGTCATAGAGAGAAGAGGAGAGACTTGCACCCAAAGTCACAGTCTCGGTGGGAAATTCCACCGAGCAGCTGCCGGTTCAACACCCGGGAGCAGCTGCGCTCGCCACCGAGGAGGAGCAGCGCCACCAGCTGCTTCCCGCGCCCACACACGAGCCCAAGGGCGGTTCCAGGGCCCTCTTAAGGCGCTCCACCGAGGCAGGCACCGCTCGCTTCCCCCTCTCCCGTGAACACCGAGCCCCTGGCCTGCCGCTTCTCCGCTCGATCGGTAAACCGCGAAAACATCTCGCCTCCTCCTTCCCTGAGCTGCTAGACGGCAACCTGAGATCGCACTCCACCTCTCCAACGCCAAAAACCCCGAGCTCCGACCTCCCTTGCCCGAGAATGATCGCCACAGCGGCGACCTAGCCTCAGCCGAAGGTCAGGCGCTCATGGAAAGCGTTCCACAGGCGTTTTCACGGGCCAGCAAGAGAGGCAACAGGAGCGCGAGACCACCGTGTTGCTCTCCTCCGAGTTTGGGAGCAAACCGTGAAGAATCCACTGCGAATTTCCAGCTTTTGCTCCGGCGACCTTAAACCGAGCTTCTGGTATGGATTCTTCGAATTCTCGCACTGTGATCATTCTTTAGTTATCAAATCTTGCACATAGGCGCTGGACTAGCCGGCGATCAATTTCCTTTCTACATCCGTGGTATGAAACCGACTAGGGGTGACGAATTTTGAGCTCGATCAAGGGCGCTCATGGCGGGCACGCTCGGTCACACAGTGCCGACCGGCTTGCCCCATCTTTGAACCCATTTGACACCTTGTCGAGCTTCCTAGAGGTATACTGATGCTGTAGAACCAAACGTTCGAGGCTATGGCAGGTTAGAACCCATGGCCGACGGCGCCGAACCTCAACCGAGGCCGCCACACGTCGCCGGGCTAGTTCCGGTCACAGCCAGCTCGAGCTGACCCCACAGACGTGCTCCTCGATGTCGACAACCCCCTGGCGGCGAGTTTCAGACAAGGTGATGGCCGGCAGCGGCAATCCGGCGAGCTCAGAGTCGGCTCCGGCGAGGGGAGGTGGCGCGGGCGCGAGGGCGCGTCGGGAGGAAGACGAAGCCGGCTGGCCCACGCGCCAGTGGCTCAAAAGTTTAAATCGGGATCGGGTGTGGCCGGGATCTGGTTTGCTGGCGCGCAAAGACCCTGTGGGCCTCAGTGTGCTGTCGCCTCCGCGCCTAACACGTGTCCCTGCGGGCCGCGGCAGATTTAAACTTTTCCCCCGATTTTCAGATTTCATTCAAACTTCAAAGCCTCATAACTTTGGGTAGAAAGCTCCAAATCGAGTGAACCAAATTTTTTTGGATTCAGCTCTCTGAGAACTTTCCAGCAAATCAAGTTTCACTTCATGAAAATCCTTATTTCTCAAGAATTAATTCCTCAAAATTAAAAATGTTTGGAATTTTAACTAGAGAATCCTTTGGAGGAAAATCCTGAAATTTTGCTGGAATGTTCACCAAAATATCTTTGAACTACCATAAAAATTTCAGATCTATTTGAGCTCATTTGATCCACCTAATGATGTGATTAGTGAAACTGTTCCAGAGAAAATAGAAAATGTTCAGAAACAATTTCAGAATTTTCTCTGAAATTGTTTAACTCATATCTTTAGTTAGGAACCTTCAAATTACGTGAGACCAACTCCATTGGATCCCTCTGAAAATCTAGTTTTCAGAAAGTCATAGTTTGTTCCATGAAAATCCCTAGAACACTCTAAGAGTGCCAATCAAGGTCAAGTACATAATTAATTGTGGAGGGCTCAAATGAGCTTTTCTGCAACTAAAACTTGACCAAGTCTCTGTTTAGGTTGTAACAAAGCCACAGTAAAAGTTTCACAGGCATTGGGTCTGTCTAGTAAGAGTTATAGACTTCACAAGTTGAAATTCAAACAAATGCATTTAAATTAATACATATACTTGTGTATCATGTAGTCGCTAAGGTCGAGGAGGAACCCGAAGTCCTAGACTTCGTGACTCCGGAGGAGCAGCTAGCCTACGACCAAGAGCAGCAAGGCAAGCTCCGGTTTGCATTAACCTTTTACAAATTTTTATTGTTTTGAGCACTTACTTGAGTATTATGATTCTTTGCATTAGTGTCTTGTGTGGAAACCCAATTGCATAGCCAAGAAAACCATGGGTTGGGTTTAGGGTTGCAAACCCCGTTAGCTACTGCAATGCTAAGATAGTGTAGGATTCGGTACAAGTCGAGTAGTTGGAACTACTCGCGAGCATAGGCTAGAGGCACTCGACTCGGGTAGAGATAGTACATGAAACACATGGCAAGAAAATGAGACCAAGCGGAGGGTAAGTGCAGCAGGACTTTGGGGCCTGTGTGCTATAGCTCCGCTTGTGTCGATTGAGGACCGAGCCGTGTGCGGGCCTGTTGAACAAGCTAGAACAGTACTGAAGACCTACCGGCTATATGGGAACCGGGAAACCGATGTAACTCGGGTAGCTGGGTGTTGAGGCATAGCTGGTCGTTCAGAGGGTAGGTTGAGAGCTCGAGGTGTAAATCGGCTGGCGGAACTGAGATGCGCGTGCAGAGACCTCTTGCTCGGGACGATTGGACCGGTTCAACATTTGGCTGACGGGTGAAAGGTAGTTGCGTACGACGCCCGTGATGGTTGTTGTAGGCAACATCGAGTACGGGCATACGTGACGGGTTGTTCGGGTAACCCTGCAGGTGTAAATCAATTATAATCACCGTCCCTCGCGGTCAGTGAGTACCACTTGTTCACTGTACCGTGATGTAGAAAGAACAGGCTAGTTACATGTTAAAATGTTGCTGATTGAAAGATGGACTTTGCTTGTTAATAGTTTGTTGTAGTTTAGAGCTAACTAAAGTTCCTTTCAACTTTGGGCAAAGTACATGAGAGAAATGCGTTTCTTGTTTGATTGCGGCTCTCTCATGTGCCTTAGCGTAAGGTTCTCCACAACCTGCTGCTAAAACTTGAAAGTAAGGTTTTACTAATTAGGCGAGTCCTTGCAAATGATATTTCCTCATGTAACCTATCAATCCCTCATGTAGAAGTTCCATGTTTAGGAGAGACGGGTCAGTCTTGCTGAGCCTTTGTGCTCACTGCTTGTGTTTGAAGCTTTTGCAGGGTTCTATGAGGAAGGGACTCCCGAAGAAGATACGGAACCCCAGGAGGGGAACCCCGTCGAGTGGGAGTCGTGCACGCCGCCGTGTTAGTGTGCTTGTGTGCTAGCAAGGACACGTTCACGGGCTGAACGTGAACTTGATGCGTAGTCTACGCCCGTGAGTGTAGACTGGACATATTTTGATGTAAAAATGTTCATAAACCACTTTATGTAATAAAAGTTTTGCTTCCGCTTTGTACCTTTGATGTGTGTTATCCGGTGCTGTGCAACGCAGCACCCCTCAGCATGATCCTGGCTCGACAAGACCGTGGGGCCGTGTCAGCATTGGTATCAGAGCTCGCTTGAGGTTTAACGCTCTACAAAGGTTATCCTTTTCAAAAATCCAATGAGGAACGAGTTAGTAGCCCGTATAAGGATGTTATTAGCATGTAGAAAGTGGCATACTAACCTATTTGATTATGTCAGAAAATCGTGCATCTCGGGACGTGTATGTCTTGGGGGTGCACGTAAGCGCTGTTCACCAGTGCGCACAAGCTGAAGGGTGGAGCCCCATGGGTGGCAGGTAACCCGACCTGCTTTGATATCCTCTACGACTCTTCATGTCGTTTGGGGTATTCGAGCAACGTCTGTCCCTGGCGTGTGTGGTGCAATTTGGGAGACCCCGTCACGTGGTCTGAAACATGAACACGTAACTCAAGGCGTGTTTGGCTTGAGAACATCCGGGCGAGTGATGACGGCCCGGTGTACGAACTGTATGGATACCGGGCTCAGTGTGCAGCCGAGTCTGATGATTGTTTGAGTTATCTGCAGGTAGTCTAACCACGAAACGGTAGACTTGTAGCATCCGTGTGCGAGTGACGTTTAGTGCCACTGAACTAACGAAGCCGGCTAAGTCCGGTATAGGTTTTTCTTTGTGAGGACGTAATACCGACATGATCTGGTGACGCATCGACGTCACACCCAACTAAATGAATAACTTCATTGTAAAAATTGAAGGTTTCTAATCCAAAGCAGTAAAACTTGATGTAACTCCTTCCCTTAATCAGGATGTTCAAAGTTAACAAGTTTTCAACTTATAGGTTGTTAAGGACAGAACACTCTGTTTTCAGCTGCATCAAAGCTGAAGTTAATCAGAGGTTAGGGGTTGAGTTATTTCGAGGGTAGGGTCATATGATACATTTCTGGAACGATTTGGAAGAGTTTTACAACTTTTCTATAGAGGTCCAGAGGTGTTTTATCCCTTAACCAATCGAAAAATAGAGTAGAGTTGAAACTGTCCAGAAAACAGGGCAGAGTAAACACTCTCTGTAAACTCTCTGTAAATTGAGCATACCTTCCTGCATAAAAATCCAAAAATAGAAAATTAGGTAGTTATGGAAAGCTTATGAGATGGGTTACAACTTTGTAACAGAAATTTTTGTCAGATTGAGAGCAGAATTAACTGGAATTCTTGGATCAAAACAGTACCTAAAGCAGGGAGGTGCTGTCCAATTTTCTCCAGAAATTCTGTTAATTTTGACATCTCATAACTTTTGAACCAGGACAGATCTTAGGCCAAGCAAATACTTTCTGGAAAGCTATTTAAGTTAGCTTGAACTTTGATGTTGAGCTCCAGAATTGGTTTTGCATTTAACATGGCCTAAATCTGGTTGAAATTGAAACTGGTCAGGGCTGTCATGTTGGACAGCAGATCAGCAGTCAAATTTGTTTAAATTTGAACTATGTTTCCAAGTTTTATAGGTTCAATGACATGTCTTATGTTATAACTCAATGGTTTACTGTTTCAATAAATATTTGACAGTTCTCAAATATATTTTTACAGATGACAGCAGATAAGCAGTTGGAGAACGGGTGGGTGGTGTCCAACTGTTCTCACTGCAGCGGCTATCCGGAGGCATTGAGGCAAATGCTTCAATATTTCGGATACAACCAGATGCTGCAGTACTAACCCAAGGAAGAAGGCGAAGAGGGGAACAAGGCGTGGACAATCCATGTCGAAGTCCCTGCAGGAAATACAACACCCGGTTGGGTGCCGTTCACCGTCACGGTGAGAGGTAGACAACCGGAAGGGATGTGGCAAGTGGCAGCTCGTGACACCATGTCACGTTTCTGCCAACTACACGTGCAGGCTATGGAAGGCACTCCATACGCGCTCGTTCCGGTGGAGGGACGGGCTCATCATGTGTGGGAAGAGAGGTACCTGGAGGCAACGGACCCGAGTTGCCCAAGGTACAGCCCCGCGGAGGCAAATCTCAGCCTCCAGATGAGGGCGGGAAACGCCGTGATGGACAGCCAAGCTGTTCATACGGAGCATCTCGCCACAAAGCTCAAGGAGAGCACGAGCCGTGGAGACCATTTCGAGAGTGCTCACAGCACACTCCGCAATGTGCTCCTTCCAACAATCAAGCGACTGAATGAGCAACATAATCAGTTGCATCGTCTGAAGAAGGCGAAGAGGAAAAGCCGTGTCGACATCGCGGCATTGCAAGAGCTGGTACAGACTTTAACCCAGCAGAATGAGGACCTGGCTCAAGAGCGGGACGATGCTATTGAGGAAGGGCAAGGCTGCGAAGAGGACTACAACCAGGCCATGGATGAGGTGCATGCTTTGCAGGACCTCGTACCTCCGGTATTAGGCATACCGGTAGTCTTGGGTCTTCCAGCAATGGGAGAACCTGAGATGGGAGAAGAGGTGGTAGATCCAGAGCCACCAGCAGAGGTACCGCAGGAGGACGACCCGCAGGAGGTCAAGTTCTACTCTGAGTAGGGGGTTACAGTTGCCAAGTAGGGCAGCTAGGGTAGTGTAAACCCAACTTTGGTAATCAGTGACATGTCGTGTGGGTAGTAGCGTATGTATAGCTAGTGACGACATGAGCACGACTTCTCGGAGACCCGAGAATAATGTATCGTGTATAAAGTTTATGCTTTATCAATATATGTGAATGTTGTGCAAATTATTCATGTGTCACTTCAATACCTACTGTTGCATATGGAATTTTAAGTATGACATGTGCTAATCGCTGCTGTTTTGAATTTCAGAATGACGCGTACTCGTGCCAACCCGGACGTTGGGGGTACTAGCCAAGGGGGAGAGACCTCCCAACAGCATCCCGAGGACTCCTCGGGACAGCAGCAGCAACAGCAAACACCGCCACCGCCACTGCCAACGGTTACATTGGCCGACATCGTCGCGGCAATGGCGGGTTCACATCAGCAGCACACGGAGTTGCTGCAGACCCTCATCGCTAATACGTCTCGCCCAGAGAGACATAAGGACCATGAGGAGCGTCAACAGAGCTCCTACTCCGACTTCCTAGCGACTCATCCCCCGGTATTCTCAAGGGCGGATGAACCTCTTGACGCGGACAACTGGTTCCGCGCAATAGAGATGAAGTTCGGGCTGCTCCAGATAAGTGAGCAGCACAAGACTCAGTTCGAGGTCCAGCAGCTCCAAGGATCTGCGAGCGCGTGGTGGGCAAACTTTTGTGCTTCACAGCCCACCGACCGAGTTATGATCTGGGCGGAGTTCCGGACGGCCTTCAGGGCCTATCACATACCGCCAGGTTTTATGAAGAGGAAGACGCAGGAGTTTCTACACCTACAGCAAGGGAACAGGAACGCGCTGGAATACTCCAGGGCGTTCAACGATCTCGCGCTCTACGCGTCGTATCACGCAGATACCGACGAGAAGCGGCGAGACCACTTTTACCAGGGGCTTAACCCGCTCCTGAAGGAGAAGTTGGCGATGTTCAATCGCGGCAGCCTCAACGACATCATTGATGCTGCGATTGTTCAAGAGGACTCCGGCAAGGAGTTAGCAGCGGCGGAGAGAAAGCGAAGCGCGCCACAAAGCAGCAGAGAAGGAGGCGGTCCTTCTCAGAAGTTTCGGATGGGGAATCACCCACCATCAGGTACATGCTGGCAGTCACCTCAGAGGTCGATGCCGTTCCGCAGTCGGCCGTACTCTTCACCGTCATTCAGGCCGGCACTTCCAGTACCACCTCCGACACAACAGCAGCAGCGGGCGATGCCGCGTGCGTATGCACCTCAGCAGCGCATGCCGGGCTTTCGTCCCCCGAGCACGACACCTGCAATGGCCACATGTTACAAGTGTGGTCGTCCAGGACACTTCGCCAGCAGTTGCCCGGAGAGGCAATGCGGCGGAGTTGCACCACAGTTTCCAGGGACGAATCATCCCCGGAACCCCACCAATGCGCGGCGGGCAAACCCTAGGCCCGGCACCGTCCACCAGCTTGCCATAGAGGACGTGCCAGAGGGTGAGCCAATCCTTGCGGGTATGTTCCAACTCCACCAGCATCCTGCCATAGTATTGTTTGATTCAGGCGCCACGCATAATTTTATTAGCCAAGCTTTCATTGCTAAACACAGCTTGCAAATACTACCCACCGATAGTCCATATTTAATTTGTTCACCGGGTGGGAGGATTTCAGCAAGCGTAATGGTTTCCAAAGCAACATTATGCTTAGCGGGTAGAGTCTACCCTATGTCTCTCATAGTCTTAGAGGGACAAAAGGTCGATGTCATCCTAGGGATGTCGTGGTTAACCCACCACGGCGCTGTTTTAGACACCGTCCTTTGAGTCGTGCACTTAAACTCTGAAGTGCACGGGTCTCACTCCTTATTTCTGGACAGTCCAGAAATAAAACTTCCAAGTGTCTATCAAGCCACAACCATCAGATTGGAAGATATTCCAGTGGTCCGAGAGTTCCCTGACGTATTTCTGGACGATTTGCCGGGGATGCCGCCCGATAGAGAGGTGGAGTTCAAGATTGAACTTGCACCGGGAACCATGCCAATATCCCAAAGGCCGTACAAGATGGCGCCCAAGGAGTTGGCTGAACTGAAGACTCAGCTCACGGACCTTCTGGAGAAGGGTTTTATTAGGCCGAGCTCCTCGCCATGGGGCTGTTCGACATTATTTGTGAAGAAGAAGGATGAGACGTTACGGCTTTGCGTGGACTATCGCCCATTAAATGCCGTAACCATCAAGAACAAGTACCCGTTGCCACGGATCGACATGATGTTTGATCAGTTGGTCGAAGCAAAGATCTTTTCCAAGATGGACTTAAGATCCGGGTACCATCAGATTAAGATAAGGGCTGAGGACATCCCGAAGACGGCTTTCTTGATGAGGTACGGACTTTATGAGTACCTGGTCATGTCCTTCGGCCTCACCAACACTCCAGCTCACTTCATGTATTTGATGAACTCGCTATTCATGCCGGAGCTGGACAAGTTTGTCGTGGTCTTCATCGACGACATACTGGTATATTCCAAGTCGGAGGAAGATCACAAGAAACATCTGCGTATAGTCTTGCAACGGCTGTGGGATCACAAGCTATACGCGAAATTCAGCAAGTGCGAATTCTGGATATCGCAAGTGCCTTTCCTCGGGCATATCATCTCAGCGGAGGGTATCGCTGTAGACCCGAGCAAGATCACTCAAGTGCTGAATTGGAAATCCCCGAGAACTGTTCACGAGGTACGGAGCATCCTCAGACTCGCGGGATATTATCGAAGGTTCATTCCAAACTTCTCGAAGATTGCCAAGCCTACGACGGAGCTGCTGAAGAAGGCTACCAAATATGTTTGGAGTCCAACATGTGAAGCAGCATTCAAGGCTTTAGTCCAGCACCTAACATCAGCACCGGTTTTGGCGCAGTCAGACACAACAAAACCGTTCGATGTGTACTGCGATGCATCCGGCATTGGGCTCGGATGTGTGCTGATGCAAGACCGAAGAGTGGTCGCGTATGGATCACGGCAGCTTAGAAACCATGAGCAGAATTATCCAACCCACGACTTGGAGCTCGCTGCCGTGGTACTTGCACTGAAACCGTGGAGGCACTACCTACTCGGTAACCACGTACATTTATATACCGACCACAAAAGCCTCAAGTACATATTCACTCAGAAGGAGCTGAACATGAGGCAGCGAAGATGGTTAGAATTGATAAAGGATTACGAAATAGAGATCCATTATCATCCGGGTAAGGCAAACATAGTGGCAGATGCGCTGAGCCGCAAGTCACACTTCAACAATCTGACCATCACCCCGTTGGAAGAGAGCGAACCACCACTGCAGGTAATTCCACATGGAGCTCTCTACAACCTAGCTTTGATCCCCACCATCCGTGAAGAAATAGCGGCAGCTCAGAAACATGACAAGGGCATGTCGCATTTGCGGAGACGTGTAGACAGTGGGGAGTTGAAATGTTTTCGGAAGGACGGAGACGGCGTCTTATGGTTCAAGGACCGTATCGTCGTACCCCGTAACCCGGAATTACGGAATAAAATCATTGATGAGGCTCACTTATGAAAGTTTCCTATTCACCCCGGCAGTAACAAAATGTATCAAGAACTCAGAAGCAAGTTTTGGTGGACACGGATGAAGCGGGAGATCACGAAGTACGTGTCCAAGTGTGATACATGTCGAAGGGTGAAGGCAGACCATATGCGGAAACCGGGACTGCTACAACCACTGGGCGTTCCTGCCTGGAAGTGGGAGGACGTGAGCATGGACTTCATCGTCGGTTTACCCACCACCTTGCAGAAACATGATTCTGTGTGCGTGATCGTCGATCGGCTCACCAAAGTTGCCCATTTCATCCCGGTCAACACCAACTACAACGCCAAGAAGTACGCTGAACTGTACATCTCACGGATCCTATGCTTGTACGGCGTACCCCGTACCATCATATCGGATCGGGGCACTTTATTTGTGTCCCGTTTTTGGGAGCAGCTGCACGCTGCCTTGGGGATGAAGCTGATCCGTAGTTCAGCATACCACCCGCAGACGGATGGGCAAACCGAGCGGGTAAATCAGATCTTAGAAGACAGGCTACGAGCTTGCGCTGTCAACCACGGCAAGAATTGGGATGATCACTTGCCGTTAGCCGAGTTCTCGTACAATAATGTGTACCAAGCCAGCATTAAGATGGCGCCCTACGAGGCGCTATACGGGCCGAAATCCCGCACACCACTGAATTGGTGTGAGTCTAGCGAAAGGGTCACCTTCGAGATTGACCTTGTCAACAACACGGAAGAAAAGGTTCGACTGATTCAAGCGAACCTAAAAGCCGCCCAATCCCGTCAGAAACAGTATGCGGACCAGAGAAGACGCCCAGTACAATTCGAAGTCGGGGATCACGTATATCTACGTGTGTCTCAAATGAAGGGTGTAAACAGATTTGGGGCGAGAGGAAAGTTGGCACCCCGATTCATCGGTCCATTCCAGATTGCCGAAAGATGTGGATCAGTAGCATACCGGCTGAAATTACCAGAAGCACTTTCCGGTGTGCACGACGTCTTTCACATTTCCCAGCTGAGGAAGTGTCTTAAGCTATCTACTACCGTTCAGCTGGAGGACATTGAAGAACTGCAACCGGATCTCATTTATTGGGAGGAACCGGTTTAGATTATTTACGAAAAGGCCCGAACCACATGCAACCGTACGTTGTGGTTCTACAAGGTTCTATGGAGTAATCACTCCGTGGATGAAGCGACATGGGAGAGCGAAGGATTTCTTCGCGCTAACTACCCCGACTTTTTCACGTCGCATATCCGGTAATTTTCCACCGTCCTCTCTCTCATTTTCACCTTATAATCTCGGGACGAGATTCTTTTAAGGGGGGAGGAATGTAAGGGCCTCAGTTTTTGACACATGTTTAAAGTGTTCATCACCACACCACACACCTCATTTGAAGCAAGTTGATGAACACAAATGAAGAGCAAGTAACCACCATCAACATGCTCATTAGAAAAAAAAACTCACATATTGCAAAAGTGGTATTTCCCATATGTGATATAGAGGGGCTGGGCATATGAAAACTCCTACACATTGCTAGGGATGTCCATGCCAAGTTTCACCCAAATTCAAAAGCTTTTTGAGGTCATTTGGGTATAGCTAGAAAGAGGGCTGTTTGAAACCATATTCAAATTCAAACTGTTTTTATCCCATGAATTCAAAAGTGGGAGGCATATTCTTATTCAGCACATTTTTGTGAGCTCACACACCAATTTTCACTCCATTTGGAGTTGATCTTGACATGAGCTAAGTGGGACAAATTCAAACTTTATTTGAATTTCAAACTGAACATGTGCTGAAATTCATTCAAACCAAACCCAATTTGAATCCTAATCAATTCAAATGGCTCATGGGTGAATAATTTGAATCACCATGGGTATTTTGGGGCTCACTGTTTACAACAGTGATGAGGAGTTAATTTCAGAGATTAAACTTGAGTGTGGGACCCACATGTCATAGAGAGAAGAGGAGAGACTTGCACCCAAAGTCACAGTCTCGGTGGCAAATTCCACCGAGCAGCTGCCGGTTCAATGCCCGGGAGCAGCTGCGCTCGCCACCGAGGAGGAGCAGCGCTACCAGCTGCTTCCCGCGCCCACACACGAGCCCAAGGGTGGTTCCAGGGCCCTCTTAAGGTGCTCCACCGAGGCAGGCACCGCTCGCTTCCCCCTCTCCTGTGAACACCGAGCCCCCGGCCTGCCGCTTCTCTGCTCGATCGGTAAACCGAGAAAACATCTCGCCTCCTCCTTCGCTGAGCTGCTAGACGGCAACCTGAGATCGCAGTCCACCTCCCCAACGCCAAAAACCCCGAGCTCCGACCTCCCTTGCCCGAGAACGATCGCCACAGCGGCGACCTAGCCTCAGCCGAAGGTGAGGCGCTCGTGGACAGCATTCCACAGGCGTTTTCATGGGCCAGCAAGAGAGGCAACAGGAGCACGAGACCACCGTGTTGCTCTCCTCCGAGTTTGGGAGCAAACCGTGAAGAATCCACTGCTAATTTCCAGCTTTTGCTCCGGCGACCTTAAACCGAGCTTCCGGTACGGATTCTTCGAATTCTCGCGCTGTGATCTTTCTTTAGTTATCAAATCTTGCACATAGGCGCTGGACTAGCCGGCGATCAATTTCCTTTCTGCATCCGTGGTATGAAACCGACTAGGGGTGATGAATTTTGAGCTCGATCAAGGGCGCTCATGGCGGGCACGCTCGGTCACACGGTGCCGACCGGCTTGCCGCCATCTTTGAACCCATTTGACACCTTGTCGAGCTTCCTAGAGGTATACCGATGCTGTAGAACCAATCGTTCGAGGCTATGGCGGGTTAGAACCCACGGCCGACGGCGCCGAACCTCAACCGAGGCCGCCGCACGTCGCCGGGCTAGTTCCGGTCACCGCCAGCTCGAGCTGACCCCACAGACGTGCTCCTCGATGTCGACAACCCCTTGGAGGAGAGTTTCAGACCAGGTGATGGCCGGCAGCGGCAAGCCGGCGAGCTCAGAGTCGGATCCGGCGAGGGGAGGCGGCTCGGGCACGAGGGTGCGTCGGGAGGTAGACGAAGCTGGCTGGCCCATGCGTCAGCTGCTCAAAAGTTTAAATCGGGATCGGGTGTGGCCGGGATCTGGTGTGCTGGCGCGCAAAGACCCTGTGGGCCTCAGTGTGCTGTCGCCTCCGCACCTAACACGTGTCCCTGCGGGCCCCGGCAGATTTAAACTTTTCCCCCGATTTTCAGATTTCATTCAAATTTCAAAGCCTCATAACTTTGGGTAGAAAGCTCCAAATCGAGTGAACCAAATTTTGATGGATTCAGCTCTCTGAGAACTTTCCAGCAAATCAAGTTTCACTTCATGAAAATCCTTATTTCTCCAGAATTAATTCCTCAAAGTTTAAACTGTTTGGAATTTTAACTAGAGAATCCTTTGGAGGAAAATCCTGAAATTTTGCTGGAATGTTCACCAAAATATCCCTGAACTACCATAAAAATTCAGATCCATTTGATCTCATCTGATTCACCTAATGGTGTGATTAGTGAAACTATTCCAGAGAAAAAAAAATGTTCAGAAACATTTTCAGAATTTTCTCTGAAATTGTTTAGCTCATATCTTTAGTTAGGAACCTTCAAATTAAGTGAGACCAACTCCATTGGAACCCTCCGAAAATCTAGTTTTCAGAAAGTCATAGTTTGTTCCATGAAAATCCCTAGAACACCCTAAGAGTGCCAATCAAAGTCAAGTACATAATTAATTGTGGAGGGCTCAAATGAGCTTTTCTGCAACTAAAACTTGACCAAGTCTCTGTTTAGGTTGTAACCAAGCCACAGTAAAAGTTTCACAGGCATTGGTTCTGTCTAGTAAGAGTTATAGACTTCACAAGTTGAAATTCAAACAAATGCATTTAAATTAATACATATACTTGTGTATCATGTAGTCGCTAAGGTCGAGGAGGAACCCGAAGTCCTAGACTTCGTGACTCCGGAGGAGCAGCTAGCCTACGACCAAGAGCAGCAAGGCAAGCTCCGGTTTGCATTAACCTTTTACAAATTTTTATTGTTTTGCGCACTTACTTGAGTATTATGATTCTTTGCATTAGAGTCTTGTGTGGAAACACAATTGCATAGCCAAGAAAACCATGGGTTGGGTTTAGGGCTGCAAACCCCGTTAGCTACTGCAATGCTAAGATAGTGTAGGATTCGGTACAAGTCGAGTAGTTGGAACTACTCGCGAGCATAGGCTAGAGGAACTCGACTCGGGTAGAGATAGCACATGAAACACATGGCAAGAAAATGAGACCAAGCGGAGGGTAAGGGCAGCAGGACCTGTGTGCTATAGCTCCGCTTGTCTCGATTGAGGACCGAGCCGTGTGCGGGCCTGTTGCACAAGCTAGAACAGTACCGAAGACCTACCGGCTATATGGGAACCGGGAAACCGATGTAACTCAGGTAGCTAGGTGTTGAGGCATAGCTGGTCGTTCAGAGGGTAGGTTGAGAGCTCGAGGTGTAAATCGGTTGGCGGCACTGAGATGCGCGTGCAGAGACCTCTTGCTCGGGACGATTGGACCGGTTCAACATTTGGCTGACAGGTGAAAGGTAGTTGCGTACGACGTCCGTGATGGTTGTTGTAGGCAACATCGAGTACGGGCGTACGTGACGGGTTGTTCGGGTAACCCTGCAGGTGTAACTCGATTATAATCACCGTCCCTCGCGGTCAGTGAGTGCCACTTGTTCACTGTACCGTGACGTAGAAAGAACAGGCTAGTTGCATGTTAAAATGTTGCTGATTGAAAGATGAACTTTGCTTGTTAATGGTTTGTTGTAGTTTAGAGCTAACTAAAGTTCCTTTCAACTTTGGGCAAAGTACAGGACAGAAATGTGTTTCTTGTTTGATTGCGGCTCTCTCATGTGCCTTAGCGTAAGGTTCTCCACAACCTGCTGCTAAAACTTGAAAGTAAGGTTTTACTAATTAGGCGAGTCCTTGCAAATGATTTTTCCTCATGTAACCTATCAATCCCTCATGTAGAAGTTCCATGTTTAGGAGAGACAGGTCAGTCTTGCTGAGCCTTCGTGCTCACTGCTTGTGTTTGAAGCTTTTGCAGGGTTCTATGAGGAAGGGACTCCCGAAGAAGAGACGGAACCCCAGGAGGGGAACCCCGTCGAGTGGGAGTCGTGCACGCCGCCGTGTTAGTGTGCGTGTGTGCTAGCAAGGACACGTTCACGGGCTGAACGTGAACTTGATGCGTAGTCTACGCCCGTGAGTGCAGACTGGACTTATTTTGATGTACAAATGTTCATAAACCACTTTATGTAAAACAAGTTTTGCTTCCGCTTTGTACCTTTGATGTGTGTTATCCGGTGTTGTGCAACGCAGCACCCCTCAGCGTGATCCTGGCTCGACAAGACCGTGGGGTCGTGTCACACCTCCTTTGGGAAGTTGCTGTTTTCAACTCTGATTTCCCCTGAATTCTGTGCTGAAATTTCAGAAACTTTAAATTGCAAAGATGTAACACATCTTCTACCCTTTCTAAGGATGTATCATATGAAAATTTTTGATGTTTCTACTGGGAGTTATGTCTGAAAAACAGAACAGTCCAGAGAGTGTTTAACACTGTTCTGATTCTGGACAGTTTGCATTCCTCTGGGATTTAAGACATCTTAAGGTGTGTTTCAGCTCTGTAGGTCTACAACAAAGTTGTATAGTACTTAAAAACCTTTCCAGAACTGTATCCCGCACCTCCATTGTCTAAAATACCTGTGAGTTGTGCTCTGTTGAAGTTCAGCAAACTGGCTGCCCAAAACAGAGCACTCTGTTTTCAGTCTTTAGAAACTACCCTCATCACCCTCCAATTTTTCTACCCCACCAGGGTCCTAAATGTTGAACCTAGTGATTTTAATTCCTTGTTATCATGATTTTTCATGCATATGCCTATGATATCTCGGTACTACGTTCCTCACAAAAGAAAATCCTAACTGGATTATACCGGCATATACGTCTCAAGTGTGGCACTAAACTGTCTCTCGCACACGTTTACTACACGGATACATACATGGTTAGTACCTGCAGAAGACCACACAATAATGGTGCACTCAATGGCTGTTTTCATTTCAGGCAGCATCATATTTAAAAGTAAATACAAACACCCGTATCATTGCCATACGGCTATCCTTGAGTTAGGTCACGTCTCAATGTATGTGATCGTGTTTCAACACCACACGACAGGGAACCCGAGTATGTCATGAACGGGTCGTCACGGTTGGGAATGTTATTAACCCAACAGATACCACCTACTGCCCAGCAGGGCACGCCGATGGCAAGCGCTGTGTATGTCCTCCTGGGCTATTTCCAGACAAACACACCCTCGCGTTACTGACCACGCGATGGGGTCTCCACTTACTTGCCTAATGCACGCTAGGGATCAGCGTTTCATATGAACTCAGGAACATGAAGAGTCCAAGAGTTTCATATTGACATCTCACACCAAGCTGTGAGACCTATCCCTGAACCACGTTCCTCGTCAGGGGAGCTAACCGAAATTGAACCGCTTTCAGTGGCGTTCCTTACCATACTTACCAGAGCGTAGGTGCGTCGTTACATAATTAAAATTCAGAATTATAACACATAGGTTAGTCTTTGCCACTTTAAGTAACTATGCTAATATAGTCCTTACTTGGGCAACTACCGGATCCTCACCGTAATCCTAAGTTTTTCCCGTAATACAGCTCTTAAGTACTGTGTTATCCCCAATGCAGCTCTGATACCAGGCTGTGGCGGACCGGTATCCGCTCATCCAGGATCGCAGAGGGTGGTGCCGCACGATGCGACACCTGATAGCGCACGTCATAAGGACACTATATATTACATGGGAAAAACAATTGAACTGTACAAACAGGTACACACTTCAGTTACAAACTATTGTTTATATTACACAGCGGAAGTCTAAACTATACAACTCACGCCCGCCTATCTAGCAAAAGTCGGCTGCCTAGCCCTAGGGCAACCAACACTGGCTGCACTCCTCAGTCAGCGCGGCGTGTACGGCTCCCACTCAGCCGTGGTCCCCGACGGAGGGTAACCCTCACCGGTGGACTCGTACTCCGAGTCCGTGGGTGGCTCCTCACCTGAAAAACACTTAAGCAGCAAACGTGAGCACGATGGCTCAACAAGACTTAACCGACTCCCTAGGCATGAAACTTTACATGAGGTGTATAATGAACATAGGATAGTAACATTGCAGCAAATGGACACGCCTACAAGTTCACCCTTAATTCATCTTTTAGCAACAAGTTAACAGTTCAGGAATCTGAAATTTAGTAAACAATATTTGGTGGCACACATGTAGCAATACAATTATATCAATCAGCAATATTGAATCATCATATTTCATACATTAGCCTACGTCACAACTCAGTGACCAAGTGGTACTCTTCACCGCGAAGGACGGCGAATCGACTCGATATACACCTGCAGGGACACCCAAAGAGCACGTCACGTACGCCCACCCGTGGAGCTGCACAGCACGCTCACTCGATGTCGTACGGGACAACCTTTCACCCAACAGCCCAAACGTCGAACCAGTCGCACCGAAACGAGCAGGAGGTTCCCCACACGGAGCATCTCTCTATGCCCGTTAGCAGATTTCCACCTTACTGCCCTCAGCCTACACCTATAAATCGGTGCGTTATGCCTCGACGCCCGGAGGTTTAGGTTACATCAGTTTATCGGGGCCCATATATCCGATATGCCTTCGGTACGTTCAAACTTGATCAGCGTGGGCCGCACACGGATCGGTCCTCAATCGACACGGACAGGGCCGCGCACACAAGACTTCCTCTTGATGCGCCCTAGCCCCTGCCAAGTCTCATTTTCATTACTAAGGTGATCTCACATCACTCGAACCAATCCCGTGTGTCCCAAGCCTAACTCGTGAGTAGATTCCAACTACTCGACTTGTACCGAAGTCCTATGAATCATTAAGCATAGCCTGTCAATTCAAGGTCTTAGACACTACCCTCACTCTTATCGGAAACTTTTTGGTTATGCAAGTGGGGTTCTATCCATCCTATACCTAATGCACATTCATACTTCATACGACACATATAAACAAAGTAAAACTTATAAAAAAGGTTACTGCAAACCGGGGCTTGCCTTGTTGCTGCCGGTCAGTCGTTAGTTCTTCTTCCGGAAGGAGGAAGTCGAGTACTTCCGGAGCCTCCTCGCCTTCAGCGACTACACGTTAATGAAATACTACATGTTAATGGATATGCACATAAGTTTATGGTACTGCTTCTGCTACAAGTTCTAATAACAAATTTTTAACAACTGGAACTCTGTTCAAGAATTTAAAGTGAAACTGGGGCTAGTGGTTTGGGTTTGGATCTAAGCACATGATTAAGTGCTATGTGGTTATCCCCCTCTTCCACATTGATCATCTCAAGTGGTTAAACAGATCAGGGGTGATCCAGAGCTCCAATGGAGCTGAGGATTTTTGTGTGAGTTCCTTGTCACAAGAAAACACTCTGGACCAAAAATTAGCACTTTTCATTGAGTGGTTTGTTCAGAATAATTCTCTTAGCAAATAAGCAAAGAAGAATTAATTCTGAGGTAACACCCCTGTCCATGCCCAACTTAGTGAACTACAATTTGAATTATAGCTCATAGAGTTTGCATGAATTTTCCTAGCAACTTTGGAGCTAAGGTTTGTCCAGAACTGAATTTCCAAGTTTTGGAAATTCTCTGAAAATGTTTCTGTATTCAATTGAACAGAGCACCTTCAAATCTAAATTGCCCTGATCAAATCAATCCAAATGGTCTGAAACTTTTACAGAGGTTCACTAACGTCCTAAAGAATATTCTGGAAAAATTTGAGGATTTTTGGATGAACCAAACTCCCTCTAAAATTCTTTTTCTGAAAAGATTTAAAGAAATTTCCAGAATTAAATATTGGGTCTAATACCAATTGGGTTGCATATTTGGATATATCTATGCAAGATGAATCCAACCCAATTTGAATCACTAAATGTGGAGCTTCCTAGCCAAATTTATGAGGTTCTAAAGTTTGGGGAAATTCTGGAATTCGAATTAACCGGGAAAAATTCAAATCCCTGACAGCGGGCCCGGCCCCCACGTGTCACCACCTCGGCTACACCACACGGGGCCACAGGACTGTTCTCCGCGTTGTCACAGATGATCCGGTGCAACAGAAAATCCCCACACTGTGTATTGAGCGACTGACAAGCGGCCCCGGCCGGCTCGTCTTCTTCCTCGTGCCAGCCCCTTTTCCCGCGCCGCCCCCTCGCCGGCACCTCACTGAAGCTCGCCGGACCTGGCTTCCCGGCCGCCTCTCGGCCGGAAACTCGCCGCCTGGGCCTAATTTCGTGCGCTGAACACGATGGCACTAACTTCTCCGGCCGGCGGTGGCCCTAACCTAGCTGGCGATGGTGCAGCGGCTCGGGGTCACTTTGGCTATGTCACACGGCCAACATAGCCCGCCAAAACCTCGGTGGAAGGGCTCTTCAGCACCGGGGGTTCTCAGGGAAGGTCGACAGGGCCATGCAAAGGCTCGGGGAGAGTTCTAACCTAGCCGTCACCGTGAGCCCGATCCTTCCCGCCATACCCGCGGTTGGAAAACCGGGAAATACGCCGGCTACAGCCAAAATCAAGCAAGGGTTGTGAAGTGAACTTGGGTGCCGTCAAGTCTAGCTCCTGTGAGTGCAGTATGATGTGTTCTAAGCAAGTATACGTCGGGAATTTGCGGGTTTCTTACCAGAAGGTGGTTCGGCACCGTTCGGAAGGAAATCTCAAAATTCTCTGCCGATGATCCACGGTGGATCCTGAGCTTCGGCGGTGAGTTGCCTGGACGTCGCGCGCTCCCAGAAATGGCCTAGCTTGGCCGTGACACGCCGCGGTTGGAGCTGTCCACGAGAGCACTAGCTTTCGGTCCTATGGCGACCGCCACTGAAATTGGTTTGCCTCGGTTTGTGGAGGCGGAACTCACGTAGAAATGGTGTGGGGATGTTGTACGAGAGCCCGTGGTGTTGTTTGGCTGCTCAACCGGAGCTTTGCATGCAAGCTAGGGTGGTGATCAATCGAGCGGACGGCGTCAGCAGCTTCGGCTGTTTCTCGCACGAGGGGAAAAAGGACAGCGCCGTTCTTCGGTACCATGGGATAACAGGGGCACGGCAGTGGGGCAAGAACGTCAGGCAGCTCTCCAGCGCACGGGAAATCCAGAGGAGGTGGCTGCCGGCTGCCCCTCGGTGTCACTCGCAGAGACCGTGTGCTTTACTGAAGACTTTTTGCAATTGTTTAGTTTCCCCCAATGACAAGTGGGTCCCACTAGTCAGTGCTCCCCCCATCCCTCAAAAGATCTCCAAAACTTGTCAAGTGATGAATTCAAATGTTTGGAGTCTCAAACTGAGCTACATTTGTATAGTTGGACAAATTTCCCCCAAATTCAAATGTATATTTGAATTCTTTGCACATTTCGATCCTTTTTGGAAAAATGGGTAGCAAACCTTTTCAAAAATTACTGAAACTTTGCCTACCCACTAATTTGGACCTAAGGAATCCAAATTTGCACTTTGATTCTTGTGTTAGCTGCTGCAACCATGAGTTTGAATACAACAGTATTGAATCACCATTATGTCCTCCCCTCATTTGAATTTTGAGTTGGACATTAGTTCAAATTCTGATTTTTTTTAAACCCTCACCTTGCACTTGAGTACTTCAACTCAGTGGTCTTAATCCAACTAGGGTCCAACCATGTGAATGACTCTAAGTTGGTTTTAGAATCACCTCTCATGTGTATCACATGTATGGAGAGTTTGAACCAACACCCTTTTGATGGAGGTTCCTTGCTCTTCACAATATATTCACAACAAAACTGTGGTGTTGTAAGGTGATAAAAAGTTTTTGCAAGTCCCTTTTTGTAACACCCCAAAACCTGTTAAGAGGGGAATTTAAAAATTTTTGGACGTATTGCATGTGGTGCAAAAATTCAAATTCAAACTGGAATTCAAATTAAACTCAAAACAGAAACGAAAAAGAAAAAGAAAAAGAAAAAAATAAACCTCCCCGGCCAGTGGGCCGAAACCCACCAGCCGGCCCAGTCACCCCGCGCCAGCCCGCAGCCGCGCGCCCCCCTCTTTCCCACTGACATGCGGGGCCCGCCATCCTTCTTCCTCCTCGCGCCCGTGCTCGGCCGGCCGGGACTCTTCTCACCTCCGAATCAAAACCGCCCCGGATACTCGCGTATCCCAGCCGAATTTCGGTTCTGGACGACGCAAACTCGACCACAACCGAACGCCGCCCCTCCCCGGCTATATAAACACCGGCATCTTCCCGATTTTCACCCACGATCGGCCGCTTTTTCTTCCGGTGAGAACCCGAGTTTCTCCGGCCAATTTCGCTCGATCTTCGCTCGGGATTTCTGATCTAACGCGCTGATCTTGATCCACCGCCTCCGGGGAACCACGCAGGTGCAGAAAACTCGTTGGTTTGTGCTTCAAACACAGCGCCGACGAGCCTCACCGTGAATTCACCTCGGACCTCGTCGCCGACCGCCTTCCAGGACCTCCGAGCTCAAGAAAACCCCCGAGGTGAGATCCCCGACCTCCCCTCCACCGATCTAAGCTATGAAATCCCAGTTTTAGGAAGAATTGATGAATATTCGAAGCTCTCCGGCGAGATCGCCGCCTCCCGCCGCCACGCGCCGCCCGCGCTCGATCAGAGCGACGTGGCCGCTTGTGCGCCGTTTATTTTAAATCGCCCGGTAGAATTTAAATCCCCGCGTACCGGTTCGGCGTTATAATCTCAGCCGTCTGTTTTAAATCGGACGGTCCACGTCAGCCCCGCGTTATAGAGGCCGGGATTCTTACGCGCTACCCCCTGGGGTTCTTGGAAAATACGAGCTAGCCCCGGAAATTTCTGATCTAGCCCCTAGAGCTTCAGAAATTCATGTAAATTCAATTAAAAATCAGTTTTAGCCCCTGGACTTAATAAAAATTAGCAAAACCCCTCTGTTATGCATAGTTAGGCCCCTGGAAATTCTTAAAATAATATAATAGACCCTGTAGTGGGGTGAGTTTATCTTTTTAACCCTATGTGATATTAAATTAAGGAATTTGAATATGTGATTAGTATTTAAAATTTAAAAGATGGGACAAACACATTGTAAATTCAAATTTAAAACTTTCCTAGTACTTGGAAAACTTTGGAGTGAGATAAAAATAGATTTTTGGCTGAAATGAATCTGTCTAATTGATTATTCACATTTATTAGTTATAGGGACACATTTTTAAGTAGAGAATAATTCTGAAAATTGATAAAATAAATTTAAATTAGTTCACATCAGAGGAGAAGTTCAAACTATATTATTTAATATTTTAGACCAAAACCTATTCTGTTTAGATGAGGTGTCTTACTATTTTCATAATAAAGTTCACATTTAGGCATAGGAAATAAATCTGAAAATATAGCAAGCTAGGTATGAATAACTAGAAAATGATAAATGAAGTTTCCAAAATCCAAAGAATTCAGTTTAGGGTTGGTAGAAGGTCTGAAGACACATTTGGAGTAGGAAAATACCTTCCATGCATACTTGGTAGCTAAAATATGTATCAATTGAATATAGGGAATTTATTTAAATTGGAAATTCATATATAGTATGCAAACATAAATATGAATACAAAAGTAGAAATCATATGCACATGTTTAAGAGTGCATGGAAGCCCAAACTCAACACACATAGAGTAACCACAACACATAGAAATGTGAATGGCTTTCATAAATGTGAATGTGTGGTTTGTATGAAGTGGAAGTGCGAACTATGTCTTATGGATTGTTGTTTTCTTTTGCTATGTGTGATGGTATGAGTAGAACCTGCTCCAGAGCAAGTTCTTCCTTTCCAAGATCAGGACTACCCATTCCCAGAGCAGCAGGAAGAAGGCAAGTGTCCTTGACCACTTTGATCCTATACTAGGATGTGTAGCTAGAATTATTTGCATTGTCAATTGAAATATGAAACCCCTGTTAGGAAGTTTCCCTAGAATTGCATTACCTTGTTTCCTTGTAGCTTGGGTTGGGATTTATTTTTATCATCTCATTTATTTATATGCTTCTGCATAGCCATGCTTAGAATGGTCAAAATTGGGATATGAGATCATCAGTTTATTTACCATACTCTTGAATGAGATATTCTGGGTTATGTAGAGGTAGGGATCAAGGCAAGTTGGATGTTTTGGTTGGTGCTGGGTGCACGAGACTCGGGTTTGTGTTTAGTACTTCCCTGGATCCTAAGGACCGGTTCATGGAGCATGTAACCTGGCTTTACCGTGCCAACCACATGCTGAGATGGGGCAGCTTGGCCAATTAATTAGGTGTATCCCCGGCGTAGTATGGGTGTGTTGGATGGTGCGGGGAATAAGTGTCAGCTGGACTACCGTATGAACCGCAAGGCTCAAGAGGGGGCCACTGCAGCGGGATTGGAGCCTCTTGTATGCTGTTAGGGGTGAAACCTCAATGGGCCCATGCTCGTCGGGAATCCCTTTGTAAAGGCGTCGTAGTGATCTCCTGGCTACACACCTGGGAAGTGTGAATGTGGTTCGTAGCCACTGGCATAATGGAGGTTCTTTTAGTCCACCCGGCAACGGGGGATGAAATCACTACATGTGGGTACAGTGGTGCACACTCTGAAGAGTCAAAACTGTCATGACAGCCGTGCTCACGGTCAAGAGCGGCTTGGACTTATTCATGATTAGAGGATGGTGGCTTTGGAAGTTGTGGATGTTAAGCGGGGAGCTTAACATTGGAAATGATGTTATGGTTATTTGATTATGATGATGGGATGGGAGATTGGGATCATTTCACCTATGTAGTAATGTAGGTGCTTAATAAGCTAAGGTGATAGGTACTAATTGCGTAGTGCTTTAACCATGAGTTCAACCTCTCCTTGCTCTAGCCATGCATGACAAAATTTTCCCACACTTGCTGAGTACCAATGGTACTCAAACTTGCATATTTGTTGGTTTATATTGCTGCTCAGGTCAAGAGAATGATGTGGTGTTTAATGACCAAGACTTCGGACCCGAAGAAGGATTTTAGGTTCATGGAGTCCCCCGGGCAACGCCTGTGACGGAGCCCACAAGAATAATATTCCGCTGCTATTTTATTTTATGTTATGAACTTAGTATCGTCCATCGAGACATGTGCTATGTAAGACTTATTTATATTCGACACCTGGCTTGTAATAAATGATGCTTCACTATTTTTCATCACATGTATGAGAAAATGATCCTGGCATACATGTGATATTCACTCGGTTGTTCTTCGGAGAAACCGGGTGTGACATAAGTGGTATCAGAGCCAAGGTTGCCCGTAGGAACGTGGACCTAGGTATAAATGGACGTATTTAAGGACCCTATTTTCCTAAAAAACTATTTTACAAGGTGTGGATTGAAAAGTGTTATTTAATGGGGTCACTTTCTTCATCTTATCCCAACTTTTATTCAAATAGGATTTTTGTTTAAAAATTTTTATCTAACTTAAGTTTAAATGCTTTATGTTTTAGATGGTTCGCATAATTCGCACCACTCGCAAGTCCACAGGAGGGAGAGTTCCCATAGTTGCCCTTGCCCAAAGAGATGATAGCCGTCCGGTGACGTACCTTTCCTACGGATTGGCAGTAGGAGGCTTGTTGCGCCGTCTTCGACGCATGCTCCAAGCTGCCGGCAATACGGGCAAGCTAATCATACACTATAGCTCCACCCGGACCATCCGTGAGAAGCGGGAAGAATGGAGTTCGGAAATGAGGATTATCCATGAAAATCAGCTGCTTAAGATCCACCGCTCTCCAGCTTGTCGAGCGACACAGGTCGATGCGGAGAAGGATGTCACCTGGGAGGCCATCACCTGCCAGAGTCACATCTACCGTCGCCACCTGGACAGGACTGAGTACATGTATGTCCTCCAGCGTGAGAGTGGTACGACGGAGTACAAGTACCCGCCAGTGCAGCAGGGGACTTCCCATGAGCACATGGACTTGTGCTTGGAGGATGCTGCTATGCTCAGCACTCGACTGCAGGAGTGTCAGCAGGAGCATCAGGATGTTCGTGACACCCTGAAGGAAACCGAGGCGTTACTTCGAGCTTGCTTGAGGGCGAGAGAAAGAGGAGATGGGAATGAACTATGTGTCACCGTAAATGATACATGGACTCCTGACTCCCCAGATCGCCGGGCGATCAGGCGTCGTCGCACTTCTCCACCAGCAGCCTCCCCACCCAAAGCGGAGTCAGAAGGCAGCCGCAATAATGAGGAAGATCCCGAGGAGCCAGCTCAGTGATACGAGTAGTGTAGAGTCCTTCCCTTAGTTTAGCAGCATGTCGAGTAGTCGAGTCGTTACCTTAGTTAATGGTGTGTTAATGCTTGGTGTGACGTGAGTTGTGGAAGCCATGGGCGTTTGTCCACAACCTCGTCTTCAGGTTGTTTTGCTTTGTAGTGTGAACCCATATGAATGGAAAGTGCATTTATGTTCACGTAAGACATGAAATCCTCAGAAAATATGAATGAAATAAGTTCTCAAAATCTTAAAGTTTAAACAAGCAAAAACTGGTAAGTTAATACGTAATGCTTTAAAAGTGACATTTGGTTGATCATGATAGATGGCCGGAAGAGGAAAGGGTCGTGCTGCCAACCCCGCCAACAACAACGATGAGGCAGGCAACCCTCATCTTTCTGGAAGCCAAGACAGGGGTGGTCGCCGTGAAGGAGTTGATCCCATCCACCAAATGCTTGAGAATCAAAATCAGCTCATCCAGAACCTGACTCAAGTGGTGGCCAACTTGCATCAAGCTCCACCTCCACCAGCTGCACCACGCCAACCAAGGTTGAGTGAGTTTCTAGGAACTCAACCTCCAAAGTTTGCAAGTGCTGCTGAACCTTTGGAGGCAGATGATTGGCTAAAGACCATTGAGAGCAAGATGAGGATCATACAATGCCAAGGGTATGAGAGGGTGCTGTTTGCTTCTCACCAATTGCATGGACCTGCTGCTGATTGGTGGACCGCTTACGTGGCCGCCCATCATGACCCTGAGAACATCACTTGGGAAGAGTTCAAGCGTAGATTACACAACCATTACATACCAAGGGGTGAACTCAAAAACAAGAGGAAGGAGTTCTTGCGATTGCAGCAGGGAAACATGACCGTAAGGGAATACCTCACTAAGTTCACTCAACTCTCCCGTTATGCCCCACGGGACATAGAGACTGATGAGCAGAAACAGGATTGTTTCGTGGAAGGACTTACCATAGAAATGCAGTGTGCAATGTCCTCCAACGAGTATGAAAGCTTCCAAAAGATGGTGGACAGAGCATTTGTGGTAGAAAGGAAGCTGAAGGCCTTGGAAAATGAAAACAAGAGGAAGGCCGGGTGGTCACACCAAGCCTCGGGCAGCAACACCCGCCCCCGTCTGATGCAGCAACCCGCAGGGCAGACGAGCCGTGCTGCGGTACCCTACTCAGCACCAAGAGGGTACAACCCGAACTTCAGGCCTCTGGCAGCACCAACACAGCCACAACGTCAGTTGGTACAGCAGCCGCGCCCCACATATCAACCTCGACCAGCAGTACAAGGACCCCCAAACCAGCCCCAAGACAACAAAGGCCAGGCACCTGAGGTCGGGGTGCAATGCTTTAACTGTGGTGAAGTGGGGCACTACGCCCATAAGTGCCCAGAGAAGAAGCCCGTGCAGCCGCAACAGCAGAATGTAATGTGAGGACGGGTGAACCACGTCACCATGGAGGAGGCGCAGGAGGCACCCGACGTGGTAGTTGGTAAGTTTCCCGCCAATTTACACATTGCAACCCTGCTGTTTGATTCTGGTGCTACCCACTCGTTCATTGCCCAAGGGTTTGTTAAGAAGCATGACCTAGCAACAACACAAATGAACCATATGCTAGCAGTAAACTCTCCAGGTCGAGAAATAAGGACAAGACAAGTGTGTCCCAAGGTGAACCTAGACATTAATGGGGTAGTATTTACTGCTAACCTCATAGTGATAGATTCACAAGGGATAGATATTATTTTGGGTATGGATTGGTTGACCAAACATAAGGGAATCATCCATTGTTCGACCAGAACGGTGGAACTAACTTACCCTAGTGGCACAAGAGTAAAGTTCATAACAATACCAGAGCCTAGGAGGGACATTAAATTAAATCAAGTTGAGGTGAAAGTGGAGGAGATCAGGATTATCAGGGAATACCTAGACGTTTTTCCGGAGGAGTTGCCAGGTATGCCTCCCGATCGTGAAGTGGAATTCGCGATTGAGCTAGTGCCTGGAACAGCTCCGATATACAAGAGACCTTATCGGATGGACTCCAAGAAGCTGGGGGAACTCAAGGATCATTTGAGAGATTTGATGGAGAAGGGGTATATTCATCCTAGTTCCTCACCATGGGGAGCTCCAGTGATATTTGTGCCCAAGAAGGACGGAACCCAAAGGTTATGCGTAGACTACCGTGCCTTGAATGAAGTAACCATCAAGAACAAGTACCCATTACACCGCATTGAAGACTTGTTTGATCAGTTGAGGGGAGCTTGTGTGTTCTCGAAGATTGATCTTAGGTCGGGATACCACCAACTTAAGATAAGGAAATCTGATATTCCCAAGACAGCTTTCGTATCTCGGTACGGACTGTATGAATACACCGTCATCCTTTCGGGCTAACTAATGCCCCGGCATACTTCATGTATCTCATGAACAAGGAATTCATGGAATATCTGGACAAATTTGTGGTGGTTTTCATAGATGACATTATCGTCTTCTCCAAAGATGAAAAGGAACATGAGAAACATCTAAGGTTGGTGTTGCAGAAGCTGAGGGAACACCAACTACATGCCAAGTTGAGCAAGTGTGAGTTTTGGCTGAAGAGAGTTCCCTTCTTAGGACATATAATCTCGGAGGGAGGAATCTCCGTAGACCCCGCCAAGATCGAGGATATACAGAAATTGAAGACCCCTGAGAATGTCGGGGACGTTCGAAGTTTCTTGGGATTGGCTGGATACTATCGACTATTTATTGAGGGATTCTCCAAGATCTCGAGACCCCTTACCAAACTGTTGGAGAAGGGAATCACACTCACATGGACGCCGCAGTGCGAGACGAGTTTTCAGGAGTTAAAGAAAAGATTGACAACAGCCCCAGTGCTAGTTATGCCAGATGTGCAGAAGAACTTTTCGGTGTACTGCGATGCTTATGGAAACGGGTTGGGATGTGTTCTCATGCAAGAAGGGCATGTTGTGGCTTATGCGTCCTGACAGCTCCGGAAACACGAGAAGAACTATCCTACACATGACCTAGAACTAGCCGCAGTGGTACACGCATTAAAGATTTGGCGGCACTACTTGATGGGGAAGAGGACAGAGATATATACGGATCATAAGAGTTTAAAGTACATTTTCACACAGCCAGATCTCAACCTCAGACAAAGGAGATGGTTAGAGCTAATCAATGACTTTGATGTGGGCATCAACTATCATCCTGGGAAAGCAAACGTCGTGGCAGATGCTTTAAGCCGGAAAGTGCAGGTCAATAGGTTGAGCTTGAAGGACATGCCTGCAGAATTGAAGGACGATGTTATAAGACTAAATCTATGCCTGGTGAATAGTGGTGAAGCCATCGCCATGAAGTAGACTCCACACTAGAGCAAGACATACGCGTGGTCAAAAGAATGATGAGAAGATACAAGAAATCCGACAACTCATCAAGAAAAATAAAGCCAGTGGTTTCAGAGAGGATGAACAAGGTATGGTGTGGCACGGGAAAAGAATCTGTGTGCCTGAAGTAAAGGAGATCCGTGAATTGATTTTGAAGGAGGCTCACGATTCCAACTATTCCATTCATCCTAGGAGTACGAAGATGTACCGGGACCTCAAGAGCAGGTATTGGTGGTATGGAATGAAGCGAGATGTCGCGGAGCATGTTGCCCTATGTGACACATGTCAGTTGGTGAAAGCAGAACATCAACAACCCGCGCGGGATTATTACAACCACTCAAAGTGCCTGAATGGAAATGGGAAGAAATAGGTATGGATTTCATAGTGGGATTGCCTAGGACCCAATCGGGATATGATTCGATATGGGTCATCGTCGACAGGCTAACCAAGGTAGCTCATTTCATCCCGTGAAAGAAAGCTACAGCGGATCCAAATTGGCAGAGTTGTACATGTCAAGGATCGTATGTTACCATGGAATTCCGAAGAAGATAGTGTCGGATCGAGGGACGCAGTTCACCTCAAGGTTCTGGCAGAAGCTGCATGAAACTATGGGAACCCATCTGAACTTTAGTTCTGCCTATCATCCCCAAACTGACGGGCAGACGGAAAGAACCAATCAGATCCTTGAGGATATGTTGAGAGCGTGTGCACTCAAAAACAATCGGAGTTGGGACAAGAACTTACCGTATGCGGAGTTCTCCTATAACAACAGCTATCAGGCTAGTATGAAGATGTCACCGTTTGAAGATTTGTACGGGAGGAAGTGTAGAACTCCACTATTTTGGAACCAAACGGGGGAAAGCAAAGTGTTTGGACCCGAAGTACTACAAGAAGCCGAGGCGAAAGTGAGGAAAATTCGCAACAACTTGTGGATAGCACAGACACGACAAAAGAGCTATGCCGATGTACGAAGAAGAGAGCTCGTTTTCAACGTGGGGGACTATGTCTATCTCAAGGTGTCCCCTATCTGAAGACTTCGTCGGTTCAAGGTGAAGGGGAAGTTATCACCTCGATACATCGGACCCTTTCAAGTTCTGAAGAGGAAAGGCGAAGTGGCATATCAAATAGAACTGCCGGCTTGCCTATCGGATGTGCACGATGTATTCCATGTGTCACAGCTCAAGAAATGTCTGAGAACACCTGAAGAGATGTTACCCATGAATGAGGTTGACGTAGCTGAGGATCTGTCTTATGCCGAACAACCATCCAAGATTTTGGAGACAATGGAATGCCTCACAAGAAATAAAAGAATCCGGATGTGCAAGGTGCAGTGGAAGCATCACTCGGAAGAGGAAGCCACCTGGGAGCGAGAAGACGAGCTTAAGGCGCAATTTCCGGAATTGTTTTCTTAGAACCACCAATCTCTAGGACGAGATTTATTTTAAGGGGGGTAGAGCTGTAACACCCCAAAACCTGTTAAGAGGGGAATTTAAAATTTTTTGGACGTATTGCATGTGGTGCAAAAATTGAAATTCAAACTGGAATTCAAATTAAACTCAAAACAGAAATGAAAAAGAAAAAGAAAAAGAAAAAAATAAACCTCCCCGGCCAGTGGGCCGAAACCCACTAGCCGGCCCACTCACCCCGCGCCAGCCCGCAGCCGCGCGTCCCCCCTCTTTCCCACTGACACGCGGGGCCCGCCATCCTTCTTCCTCCTCGCGCCCGCGCTCGGCCGGCCGGGACTCTTCTCACCTCCGAATCAAAACCGCTGCGGATACTCGCGTATCCCAGCCGAATTTCGGTTCTGGACGACGCAAACTCGACCACAACCGAACGCCGCCCCTCCCCGGCTATATAAACACCGGCATCTTCCCGATTTTGACGCACGATCAGCCGCTTTTTCTTCCGGTGAGAACCCGAGTTTCTCCGGCCAATTTCGCTCGATCTTCGCTCGGGATTTCTGATCTAACGCGCTGATCTTGATCCACCGCCTCCGGGGAACCACGCAGGTGCGGAAAACTCGTTGGTTTGCGCTTCAAACACAGCGCCGATGAGCCTCACCATGAATTCACCTCGGACCTCGTCGCCGACCGCCTTCCAGGACCTCCGAGCTCAAGAAAACCCCCGAGGTGAGATCCCCGACCTCCCCTCCACCGATCTAAGCTATGAAATCCCAGTTTTAGGAAGAATTGATGAATATTCGAAGCTCTCCGGCGAGATCGCCGCCTCCCGCCGCCGCGCGCCGCCCGCGCTCGATCAGAGCGACGTGGCCGCTTGTGCGCCGTTTATTTTAAATCGCCCGGTAGAATTTAAATCCCCGCGTACCGGTTCGGCGTTATAATCTCAGCCGTCTGTTTTAAATCGGACGGTCCACGTCAGCCCCGCGTTATAGAGGCCGGGATTCTTACGCGCTACCCCCTGGGGTTCTTGGAAAATACGAGCTAGCCCCGGAAATTTCTGATCTAGCCCCTAGAGCTTCAGAAATTCATGTAAATTCAATTAAAAATCAGTTTTAGCCCCTGGACTTAATAAAAATTAGCAAAACCCCTCTGTTATGCATAGTTAGGCCCCTGGAAATTCTTAAAATAATATAATAGACCCTGTAGTGGGGTGAGTTTATCTTTTTAACCCTATGTGATATTAAATTAAGGAATTTGAATATGTGATTAGTATTTAAAATTTAAAAGATGGGACAAACACATTGTAAATTCAAATTTAAAACTTTCCTAGTACTTGGAAAACTTTGGAGTGAGATAAAAATAGATTTTTGGCTGAAATGAATCTGTCTAATTGATTATTCACATTTATTAGTTATAGGGACACATTTTTAAGTAGAGAATAATTCTGAAAATTGATAAAATAAATTTAAATTAGTTCACATCAGAGGAGAAGTTCAAACTATATTATTTAATATTTTAGACCAAAACCTATTCTGTTTAGATGAGGTGTCTTACTATTTTCATAATAAAGTTCACATTTAGGCATAGGAAATAAATCTGAAAATATAGCAAGCTAGGTATGAATAACTAGAAAATGATAAATGAAGTTTCCAAAATCCAAAGAATTCAGTTTAGGGTTGGTAGAAGGTCTGAAGACACATTTGGAGTAGGAAAATACCTTCCATGCATACTTGGTAGCTAAAATATGTATCAATTGAATATAGGGAATTTATTTAAATTGGAAATTCATATATAGTATGCAAACATAAATATGAATACAAAAGTAGAAATCATATGCACATGTTTAAGAGTGCATGGAAGCCCAAACTCAACACACATAGAGTAACCACAACACATAGAAATGTGAATGGCTTTCATAAATGTGAATGTGTGGTTTGTATGAAGTGGAAGTGCGAACTATGTCTTATGGATTGTTGTTTTCTTTTGCTATGTGTGATGGTATGAGTAGAACCTGCTCCAGAGCAAGTTCTTCCTTTCCAAGATCAGGACTACCCATTCCCAGAGCAGCAGGAAGAAGGCAAGTGTCCTTGACCACTTTGATCCTATACTAGGATGTGTAGCTAGAATTATTTGCATTGTCAATTGAAATATGAAACCCCTGTTAGGAAGTTTCCCTAGAATTGCATTACCTTGTTTCCTTGTAGCTTGGGTTGGGATTTATTTTTATCATATCATTTATGTATATGCTTCTGCATAGCCATGCTTAGAATGGGAAAAATTGGGATATGAGATCATCAGTTTATTTACCATACTCTTGAATGAGATATTCTGGGTTATGTAGAGGTAGGGATCAAGCAAGTTGGATGTTTTGGTTGGTGCTGGGTGCACGAGACTCGGGTTTGTGTTTAGTACTTGCCTAGATCCTAGGGACCGGTTCATGGAGCATGTAACCTGTCTTTACCGTGCCAACCACATGCTGAGATGGGGCAGCTTGGCCAATTAATTAGGTGTATCCCCGGCGTAGTATGGGTGTGTTGGATGGTGCAGGAAATAGGTGTCAGCTGGACTACCATATGAACCGCAAGGCTCAAGAGGGGGCCACTGCAGCGGGGTTGGAGCCTCTTGTATGCTGTTAGGGGTGAAACCTCAGTGGGCCCACGCTCGTCGGGAATCCCTTTGTAAAGGCTTCTTAGTGCTCTCCTGGCTACACACCTGGGAAGTGTGAATGTGGTTCGTAGCCACTAGCATAATGGAGGTTCTTTTAGTCCACCCGGCAACGGGTGATGAAATCACTACATGTGGGTACAGTGGTGCAAACTCTACAGAGTCAAAACTGTCATGACAGCCGTACTCACGGTCAAGAGCGGCTTGGACTTATTCATGATTAGAGGATGGTGGCTTTGGAAGTTGTGGATGTTAAGCGGGGAGCTTAACATTGGAAATGATGTTATGGTTATTTGATTATGATGATGGGATGGGAGATTGGGATCATTTCACCTATGTAGTAGTGTAGGTGCTTAATAAGCTAAGGTGATAGGTATTAATTGCGTAGTGTTTTAACCATGAGTTCAACCTCTCCTTGCTCTAGCCATGCATGACAAAATTTTCCCACACTTGCTGAGTACCAATGGTACTCAAACTTGCATATTTGTTGGTTTATATTGCTGCTCAGGTCAAGAGAATGATGTGGTGTTTAATGACCAAGGCTTCGGACCCGAAGAAGGATTTTAGGTTCATGGAGTCCCCCGTGCAACGCCTGTGACGGAGCCCACAAGAATAATATTCCGCTGCTATTTTATTTTATGTTATGAACTTAGTATCGTCCATCGAGACATGTGCTATGTAAGACTTATTTATATTCGACACCTGGCTTGTAATAAATGATGCTTCACTATTTGTCATCACATGTATGAGAAAATGATCCTGGCATACATGTGATATTCACTCGGTTGTTCTTCAGAGAAACCGGGTGTGACACTTTTTCTTGGGCTTTTACACAAAGTGTCCTGCCTCTCCGCATGAAAAACATGCTTTGCTGCCAATAACAGCAGGAATGTAGGGGCAAGGCTGCTTTTGAGCATAGTCACCCATGTTGGGACGGGGCGCAGGAGGCAAAGGCATACAAGGTGCTTGCATAGCAGGATGTTGCTGCGGTGGCTGATTAGGGCGAGGTGGATTTGCAGGGCGGAAAGTAGAAGTGGACGAGCCATACTGTGGTGCAGCTGGTGGTATGAAACGGGGATGTACATTGCTCCCTTGTGGCTGTCCTTGGTATGGCATCTTCCTCTTGCCCTCTTGCTCGATCTCACGGATCTTGCTCTCAACCACTATAGCTTTGTCAACGAGCTTCTGGAAGTTGCATAATCATTGTTGAGCAGCTGAACTTGGATCTCATTGTTCAGACCTCTCATGGAACAAGTATTGCTTTCTCTGATCTGAGTTGACATCTTCTAGAGCATACCTTGACAGCTGCTGAACTTGTTGAGGTACTCATTCACGCTCTTCCTTCCTTGGCGGAGACCTTCAAACTCTTGTCTTTTAAGCATCATGACTCCAGCAGGGACGTAATGAGACCGAAAACTCTCCTTGAATTCAGCCCAAGTGATAGTCTCCTGGTTGACGTGAGCGTTGCAAAGACCGTCCCACCAGTCAGTGGCTGCTCCCATAAGTTGGTGCGATTCGAAGAGAACTTCCTCCCGTTCATTGCACTGAACAATAGCAAGCTTCTTTTCCATGGACTTCAACCAGTCATCAGCTTCCATGGGGTCATTAGCTTGTGCAAAAGTAGGCGGTTGAGTCCTCATGAACTCTCCCAATCTGTTGTGAGCTGGCGGGGGTGGTTGTGGCGACGGTGGGGGTGTAGGAACGGGGTTAGGATTGTTGTTGTTGTTGGCTTCAGCTGACCCAATGTTTGTATCATAGTTTGCATGAGCTGGTTCTGCATAGCCATCAACCCTTCAAGGTTGCTTGCATCAGCCCCGGGGTTAGCATTTTCAGGAACTTCAACATTGCCATCCCCTTGTGGTTCATTGTTGCCACGAGCATTCCTCCGTTGACGGTTGGCGTTTTCCCTCACCATCTGTGAGAGGGAGTAGAGTAGAATATAAAATAGAAGTTTAGATTGATCCCCCCAACTATATGCATCAAGGTGTATGAACTAAGTATCTTCTTTTAATAATTTCAGCCTATATGAGGATGTGAACACGTGCGCAAGCATCTCACATCTCTTCACTATGTGTGGATGTGGACATTCGCCGAAGCGTCCCACAACTCACATCAGCACATAAACACAAGCAATCATCACAAAAGTTCAACACACCACTCTTATTCAAGCTACTTCGATCGAAACGTTCTTATTACAGCTTATTCAATGGGAATCCTAAACTTAATCATGTGAACAGGTGCTGTTCTCGCCGTGTGACGGAGGTGGTCCATATATGGGTGCATGCCATGGTGAGTCAGCAGTCCATGTAGGGATAGATGACGCTGGTGCTCCATTTGCTCCCGTGTTGGCACGAGTCTCCTCTTGTTTCTCCAGCAAATACAGCTTCTTGCGGAGGTAACGGATCTCTTCTTGTGCGCTTGCATAGCGGTTTCCCAACTCCACGAGCAACCTCTGAGACTTGTCAACAGCTTGTGGGTTGGAAATAGATGTTACATGGGGTCCAATGATGTCCCTTGTACCACTCTTCCGATACGGGTGCCGCCTAAAAGTAGTGTTTCTCAAGCTGCTCACGGAAAGCGTAGCACAGTCCGGTGAGTGCATCCCATGCGGCATCATCAATAGCTTCTGCCCTTGTAGCTCTCCATGTGGATGCGAAGTGCCGAGTGACAACCCTACCATTAGATAGTATGGTTACTTCAGCCTTCCACTCTTCATGTCCAAGACGAGGGACTTTCTTGAGAAGATATTCCGGGTATAAGCTGCAGCAATACAGAAATTCTTTGAGCTCCCTAGATATGTGTCCTCCTTCTATTCCGTCGGACCGAAATTCTTGAACTAAATGGTGGGCCCATTCATCACCTTCATTATTGGTCTCAGCAAGGGGTGGCTCCTCCTCGGGTTCATCTCCTCCCGTCATAGCTTCATGAGGCTCCACAGGGTGTAAGCCCGCGTGAAACTCCTCCTGAGGTGCGTACCAATACCGTTCTTGTGGATCATCCTCCATATCGTCTTCGAATGGTTCCACCTCTTCTGGGGTCCTCTTCCTCATGCATGGAGCTATTGAATTCCTCTTCATCATGAGGTTCCGTCTTCACCTCCTCCCAACATGGTCCATCGGACACCTCAATGGGGTTAAGTGCACTCCCACGTGGTGGTGGACGAGTACTTATGCATGCCGTGCTCCTAATCATCGGCATCTTTAAATAAGACATGAGAAACTATAGAGAAGGAAGAAATAACTCCAAAACTTCAGAAGCTATGAAGCAAGCAAGCAAAAGTGTTGCTGTCCAAAAGAAGAGAAAAAGATGGGCTGAAAATAGCACTTTGCGGTGGCTAAATTGACAATTAAAGTGCAGCCAAGCAATTTTTGAAAATACCAGTTTAGAGGGGTGTGCCTATGTGTTTTAGAGTGTTCATTCTACCTAGGCTTGCGTCCTACGGTCAACGTGGCTCTGATACCAATCTGTGACACCCGGTTCCGAAAATAGAACCAAGTGAATGCATATGTGTGCCCAGGATGTTCATCACACATACACATGTAATCCACAAACTGAATTCAGAATATAACCACGAATAAATAGTGTTTAAGTACTTTATTACAATGACTCCATGTCTCACTCATGAATCTCTAACTTACTCTTGCAGCGGAAGTCTCTAAACGACAGCGGAAATAACTAAACAACAAGCTCCAACCTTCAACTCCACAGTCATGTTGACGGTAGTCCGCACGCCTAGTACTCCACATGGTCCTCAAAGTACTCATCTCCTGTAGCTGATGTATACGTGGTAATGCAAGGGTGAGTACATGTCGTACTCAGCAAGTGCGGGAAAAGTATGACATGTAGCTTACAACAAGGTAGGAAATAAAAAGGCTCATTGCAGCAAGCAAAATTTTTTCACAACATGATAAAAACATCAACTATTTCTAGGTGAAAATTATCCCATCATAATCAAGTAATTCAGCAACATTCTTTCATCATAATTCACCATTTATCATGCTTAAACTAACCAATGTTCTTTCTCAAGTTCATCTCATGCTCATAAATATTCATAACCATCTCATATTCATATAGCCAAAACCAAACTCATTTTCATGACTCAAAACAGTTCCAAAACCAATCCCAATGACCATACCATAACCATACCGAATATCCATCCCAAGTTTTCCCTCTAATCATGTGAGTTGGCCAGGTGCTTGTGACCGGAAGCACGGCTATCATAATAGTTTTACACCCTGCAGAGGTGGCACCACTTTACCCACAAGTTTGTGATTTTGTCACCCGTCGGTGACTGCAGAACCTCCATTATACCAGTACACAACCGTCAGTGTATGGCCAATAGATCACAAAATAGACTTTACAAAGGGGCTACTAGAGGTATGGACTCACTGAGGTTTCACCGGCAGGCTCGAATCACCATTCTCCCACCCACAGGCCCCCTCTTGTGCCATGCAGTTCCCAGGGCAGTCCTTCTCGACTCTCATTCCTCGCGCCATCCACAGTCCATAACAAGCTAGCAACACACCTAATTAATCAGCTAAGCCGCACCCATATTTGGCCTTGTGGTGGCACTGTTTTCCTGGCATGTGCTAGCATGAACCGGTCTTTAGATCTACGGCAAGTAAACCACCATCTCATCCAGCAACATCCACGAACCAATCTTGCCTACACCTCCCCGATTCCATGCCCATTATCATCATCAAGTTCTCATCATCATTATTCATATGAGTGCAGTAGCTAAACATGTTTTAATTCAGCTTCCCGTATCCTGTAGATTAAGCGAAGCAAAAAGGAAAAACGACCATACCCGACTCATCAACTTTCCCGGCAACAAGGATGGTTAAAAAAACTAGTAAACTCCTATAAAAAGGGTGTCCCATCAAGTTGACTCAAGCATATGAGTTTTCACAAACAAAACAGTTTTGAAACATGGGATTAATATGGTCAAGGGGCACTTGCCTTTCTCCCGTGGCTCTTGTTGCTCAAGCGTCTCGAAGTCTTGGTGCTGTAGTTCTTCGTAGATGGCCTCTTGAGCTTGTTCTTCTACTCACGATCATGCACATACAAAATTTACAGCAATTAATCATCATGCACAAACTTTACTCAACATGCAATGGGGTAGATGATTGCAAATCCTATGGTGTTGTTTTATTAAACCAGTTTGTACGTGTTATTGCATGTTTTAATGGGATTTCATGGGGTTTTATGATGGACAAGGGTGTATCTTAAAGTATCGCCTATCCGAGGCCAACGACGGTTCGACATCAAAGGCAAGTTAGCACCTCCCTATATCGGGCCATTCAAGATTTTGGGCAAGCGAGGAGAGGTAGCCTGCCAACGCACCTCTCCGACGTGCACGACGTATTTCACGTATCCCAACTCAATAAGTTCTTAAGAGTACCAGAAGAACAAGTACCGATGGATGAGCTTGAGCTTCAAGAGGATCTAACCTACGCGGAGCACCCCATCAAAATTTTGGACGTGAAGGAAAGGGTCACAAGGAACAAAGTGATCCGTTGGTGCAAGGTACAGTGGAGTCATCACACGGAAGCCGAAACTAGAGCGTGAGGAAGACCTCAAGGTAGAATTCCCTCATCTATTCTCCACTCTATCGAATCTCGAGGGCAAGATTCAGTTTAAGGGGGGTAGGCTTGTAACACCCTCAAAATTCATTCCCATGCATTGCACATATTTTTCATGTAGAGAAGCATTATAAAAGAAGTAGAAATGGAGAAATAACTATAGAAATGGAGAAAGAAGTATAGAAATGGAGAAAGAACCATAGAATTGGAGAAAGGAACCATAGAAATGGATAAAGAACTATAGAAATGGAGAAAGAACCATAGAAATGGAGAAAGAACCATAGAAATGGAGGAAGGAACCATAGAAATGGAGAAGGGCATATAGAAATGGAGAATGGGGCATAGAAATGGAGAAAGGCAATGTAGAAATGGAGAGTGGGACATAGAAACGGAGAGGGGAATGTAGAAATGGAGAGTGGGACATAGAAATGGAGAGGGGAATGTAGAAATGGAGTAAGTGACATAGAAATGGTGAGGAAATGGGAAAAAGATAGCTTAAATGAGCTATTTTCAATTTCCCCAAATTTTCCCCAAATCCTCCAAATTCCCCAATTCCCCAAAAAAGGGGAATTTCCCCCACATTGCTGCCGCACCAAATTAATTGGGGAAAAGTTTGATAGGATTTTGCTCCAATTGGATTAGGACTCTCCCCCCTCCCCCCCCCCCCCCTTATAAATAGAACCCAAACCCCCCGGCCGCAGCCTCCCTCCCCCTTACTCCCCCAAGTCAGCGACTTGGAGGCCCTAGCCCCCAACTCGCCGAGTTGGACCCCTCCCTCGCCGTCGAGCCCCACCGGTGAGCCCCGCCATCGAGCCCCGCCGACGAGCCCCGTCACGCCTCGCCGTCGCCGGAAAAGAGCCGACGATCTGTCCTGCCCTAATATTCCATAGAAAAATTCCCCGCTGCTGCCATTGCTAGGGGGAAGGCCCTTCCATCAAAGGGAAGTGAGGTAGGTCTTCGTTACCCATCTTACGACGTCGTCGCTGTTTCTACACATCCGTTTTCCTCGCCCCCTTCGAACAGAAAATTTTTCGTGTGGACAGATCGTGTTTTGATCGATTTTTGACGGTGGAATTGATCTAGATCTTGAGTCAAGATCATCACCACGTCCACACTTCATCCCAGCACCCTTGTTCATCATAAAACCCCATGAAAGCCCATAAAAACATGCAAGAACACATACAAACTGGTTTAATAAAACTGCACCATAGGATTTGCATTCATCTACCACATTGCATCTTGAGTAAAGTTTGTGCATGATGTTTGATCGCTGTAAATTTTGTATGTGCGTGATCGTGAGTAGAAGAACAAACTCAAGAGGCCATTTATGAGGAACTACAGCACCAAGACATCGAAACGCTCGAACAACAAGAACCACGGGAGCAAGGCAAGTGCCCCTTGACCATATTGATCCCATGTTTTGAAACTGTTTTGTTTGCGAAAATGTGTATTCTTGAGTCAACTGATGGGACACCCTTTTATAGGAGTTTACTAGTTTTGTTAACCATCTTGTCACCGGGAAAGTTGATGAGTCGGGATTGGTCATTTTTCCTTTTTGCTTTGCTTAATGTACGGGATACGGGAAGCTGAATTAAAACATGTGTTAGCTACTGCACTCATATGAATAATGAAGATGAGAACTTGATTATGATAATGGGCATGGAATAGGGGAGATCTAGGCAAGTTTGGTTCGTGAATGTTGCTGGATGAGATGGTGGAGCTTGCCGTATATCTAAGGACCGATTCATGTGAGAATATGCCAGGACAACAGTGCCACCACAAGGCCAAGTATGGGTGCGGCTTAGCTGATTAATTAGGTGTGTTGCTAGCTTGTTATGGACCGTGGATGGCGCGGGCAATGGAAGTCGAGGAGGACTGCCCTGGGAACTGCATGGCACAAGAGGGGGCCCGTGGGTGGGAGAATGGTGATTCGAGCCTGCCGGTGAAACCTCAGTGAGTCCATACATCTAGTAGCCCCTTTGTAAAGGCTATTCTGTGATCTCTTGGCCATACACCGACGGTTGTGTACTGGTATAATGGAGGTTCTACAGTCGCCGACGGGTGACAAGATCACGAACTTGTGGGTAAATGTGGGGACCACCCCGTGGTCCACCCGCTCCAGGATCGCATAGGGTGGTGCCGTACGATGCGGCACCCAACAGCACACACAAAAAGAATTAAGAACAACATACAACTTTTATTTGATATAAAACAGCGGAAGTCTTTTACAAAAACTTAAGTAACAGCGGAAGTATTATACATATATGGCCTCTCATCCTAATTATGCAAAGTGCAGCCGTCCAGCCTGGCGACGCTACACACTAGCAGCAAGTAACCGGAGATCACGGCGGCGTGCAGGGCTCCAGCTCGGCCATGTACCCCGACGGGGGCATCGCCTCATCCTCGGAACCTTTCTCATAACTCTCACCTGCACACAGCTCAATTATTGCAACCGTGAGCACGAGGGCTCAGCAAGGCTTAACCGTCTAGCCTAGGCATGGAACTCTACATGCAGGGATATGTAAGATAGGAAAAAGGACTTTGCATCAAAGACACGCCTATAAGTTGATCCTTACTTTCAGTTTTATAGCAGCAGATTCATATACCTTAGGCAGCCCTCACAACGGAAGTCCACAATCAAACAAGAAACACTTTCCTCCGATGTGGTGATGCCCAAAGCGGAAAGTAAACTTAATTGGCTCTACCTCTACAGCAGACATGGTTTCCAAAACATTAATCTATCATCACAGCATATTATCATTCAACTGGCTTACTTCACTTCTTACTACGTCACGAAACAGTGAACAAGCGGTACTCAAATAACCACAAGGGACGGTGATTGCAATCAGAAGACACCCGGACAACACGTTGCATACACCCACTTCCAGAAGCGTGATTCCACACCCCTTCCTATTCTGTTGTATGCAAGAACCTTTCAAAGGCAACCCAAATACCGAACCGGTCCATCCGTAACGGGCAGGAGGTCCCCGCATGGAGCGTGACTGTGCCCACCGGCAGATTTACACCTTGCTACCCTCAACCCACTCCTATTTACGGTTGGGTAAGCCTCGGCACCCAGGTTAACCATTTACATCGGTTTCCTGCTTATGTCAGTATGCTATCCGGTACTGTTCGATACTTGTTCAGCAGGCCCACACACGACTCGGTCCTCAATCGACACCAACAGGGCTACGCACGTGAGGCCTTCACTCACTGCTTCCTATCTCCCCTGCTGGGTCTCATTTTCACCATTCTTAAGCCATTTTCTATTCTGACCAAACTGTGTGATAAACCTTACCTCGTGAGTAGATTCCAACTACTCGACTTCTACCGAGGTCCTAAGCATATTAGCAGGGCCTTGCCTATTCGTCGGCTCTGTAAGCTACCCAACCTTCATAGGATTTAAAAGGTTATGCAAGTGGGGTTTCAATCACCTTAACTCTAATGCAAACATTCACCCTAGACATAAGCGATACAAATAAAGAAATTTATAAAAGGTACTTAAGTGCAAACCGGGGCTTTCCTGGTTGCGAGTCAGAGGAGAAGTTAGCTTCTGGTGACCGGACGTCCAAAGGCTCCGGCGTATCCTCAACTTCGGTCACTATTATGAAATGTAACAAAATATATGTATAAGTATTTAAGACTTATAAGAAGTAAACTTCTATTCATATCTACTGCTATTTAGGATCCTTAATTGGCTTTGGGATTTTTACAGTGAAGACTAGACTCTCTAAGGATGATCTGAGCAAAATTTGGAGACATGTCATTGCACAATGTAGTCTTTAAAATTCCTACAAGTATAATGCTTCTCTGAATTTTTGAGCCCAATTCAGGAGCTTTGGCATAGTTAAAAATGGAAAATCTGATTAGGGTAAGTCTCCATGGTTCTAACAAAACTTGTTTCACCATTTTTTGAGCTACCAACAGAGAGATATGAATTTTTGAAGTTGGATAGGAGTTCTGAAAAGTTTCTGTTTAAATTTGAATTTTCAAATAAAGGCTGAACTTTGGAAGGCAATTCGACCTAGCAAATGGACTCCAATGAAGCTCAAATTTGTACTGGAGATCAGTTACTACAAAAAGGACTAGCTGCCCAAATTTGGGAATATTCCATAAAGAATTGCTCCTGTAATAAATCCCTAAAAGATTTATGAAAACAATTCTACAGAAATTCCTGGGCATTTTCATAGCTTAAAATTGATTTCTCTGTGAAGTACTCCTCATGAGGATTCCAACGAAATTGGTCTCACCCTTTTTGGAGTTTTCTACACAAAGTTATGAGCTTGGAAAGATCAGCTAATTCCTGGAATTATTTCCCTAACAGAAACTTCAAATAATTGGAACTGGGCCCACTGTTTTAAATTGGACCAGTGAAATTTCGGCAAGACCGGGGCTACGGTGTTTAACCCGTGCAGCCACAATAGATCCCGAGCCACAGACCGATCCGGCACCTAACCAGTGCCACTGACAGGTGGGGCAGGCCGTCACCTTCGTCTACCTCGCGCCCGGCCGGCCTCCTCGCCGGAGGAACGACGGTGCCTCGCCGGAACGGCTGTCCCGTGCCTTAGACGTCTCAATCCTCGCTGCCTGTGCCCAAAATCTGACGAGGAACACTCTGTTGAGCTTGGTGGCGGCGCTAAATGGCCGGGAATACCTCCCCGACGGTGGCAGCGGCAAACCTCACCCTGGCGCCGTCGTCCTCGCGTAGCAGGCGAGTATTCCGGTTGGGAAGAGCACTGCATGCATCAGGGTGAGGTGAGGAGCACGTTCTTGCATACAAAAGTGGGTGAAAACTCATGCAAGGTGTAGTTCGACGGTGAACCGAACTGTTTCAGCCGGCGGCGACGGATTCTCGTCGATAGGGTTGCAGAGGGGATGATTTGCGCCATGCTTCAGCGTGGGGAGGCGCTAGGGGAACTAGCAGCTGTGTCTAGGGCCGGAGACCCGATGATTCAGCGTGTGGGAAGAATTTCCCGAAACGGTCTCGAGCTATATTCCACGTGTATCGTCGGAAATCTCCAAATTCCGGCTAGCCGGCGGTGGTAAAGTACCAAAGGGCGTCGGTATGAGAAACTAGACTTCGTGATGCACCTATGGGTGGTTTCTCTCGCACTGGGGAGGTCGGAGTCGGCCGGTAGACGGGGAACTGCAGCGGCGACGTCGAGCTCTGTTTTCCTTCGGAGCAGAACGGTTCGGCGCCGGTATGGAGGGTCCGTCACGAGCTGGGGACTGTTGGAAAGCGTCGAGGAGGCTCTGGAGGAGCTGATGGTTCGCTCAGCTACGCGCTGGTGTCATCGGAAGACGATCAACACCGGGAACCCGAGCGACTAGCCTAGCGCGGCGGTTTTTGCTCGCGTGCTCGAGCAGAGAAGTAGGAAGCACGTCGGTAAACGGTCGAGAGAGCAAGGGAAGTTGTGCTGGGGCTGTGGCACGAGCGGATGATCAAGTAGGCGGAAGAATCAGGAGGTGGCGTGGCGCACCTCGGGCGTGGGTCGGAACCGGGAGCTGTCGTGCCCCCGCTGTTAGACCGCAGTCGGCTGAGGCGGCAGCTCTTGTGTGTGGCTGACCAAGGGGTCCCACCATTTCTAATTCTTATACAAATTTTCTCTGATATTTTACCCCAGCAACTCAACATTTAAGGCTAGACTTTCACACCAAGTCATGGTTCAAATTTGTTGAATTCAAATGGTTTGAATTCTGGTGTGAAGTTTGAATTGGGTTTGATCATTTGAATTTGAAATGGAGTTTGAATCCTCCATTTTGTATTGTCCCAAAAACATAGCAGACCATGTCCAAAGTTTCCAATTTTTTGGCATGGCTGCTAATTCAAATGTGGAGAACACATTTGTGGAACCAAATTTGCGAATTGGGGGAATTGGAATTTGAAACTGAATTTGAAATTCAGATTAGAGGGCTTTTCCTTTTAATCCCAAACAAATATAGAAACTCCTCCAAATGAGCTGAAATTTGTAAGGGTGCATATTTAGTGTATAAAGATCCAAGCTGTGCATTTATATCTCCAGGTTTGGAAGTTTTTGGGAAGTCTAAACCCTCACTTTGAACTTACACCATTATAATTCAAGTATTTAATTCCCCTCATTTTTCATAAGTGTACACAAGCTGAAATTTTCTTGCTACCACTTTTTAGGGATTTTACATCCCTCCCCCCTTAAAAGAATCTTGTCCCGAGATTCCAAAAGAAATTCAAAGCGGGGAGAACTTTACCGGGTATATGATGATAGCAAGTCCGGATAATACGTTCGCAGATAGTCCTCGCTTTCCCATGTCGCCTCATCAGCGGTATGGTTGCTCCACAAGACTTTATAGAACCATAAGGTCCGGTTTCTTGTGGCACGAGTCTTTTCATCGATAATCCGGATTGGATACTCCGTGCACGTGAGGTCCGGTTGAAGAACTTCGATGTCTTCTGTGCGGATTTCAGCTGAGTGTTTGAGGCCCTTCCTCAGCTGAGAAGTGTGGAAGACGTTGTGAATGCCTGCGAGCGACTCCGGTAAATCCAGGCGATAGGCCATGGGTCCGCATTTTTCAATGACAGCGAATGGACCAATGGACCGCGGCGCAAGTTTACCCTTCACTCCGAAACGGTGAACTCCCTTCATCGGAGACACACGGACATAAACATGGTCCCCAATGTCGAAGTGGAGAGGGCGGCGTCTTTTATCCGCATAGCTCTTCTGACGAGATTGAGCAGCCTTGAGATTGGCTTGTATTACTCGCACTCGTTCCTCAGCCTCATTCAAAAGTTCAATGCCGTAGATGACTCGCTCGCCGGACTCGCACCAGTTAAGGGGTGTGCGGCATTTCCAGCCATAGAGAGCTTCATACGGCGCCATCTTAATGCTAGCTTGATAGCCATTGTTGTAAGAAAACTCCGCCAACATCAAATGATCGTCCCAATTCTTGCCATGGTGGATGGCACAAGCGCGTAGCATGTCTTCAAGCACTTGATTCACCCATTCAGTTTGACCATCTGTCTGCGGGTGATACGCGGAGCTTCGGATCAGTTTGGTCCCCAATCATGCGTGCAGTTGTTCCCAAAATCGAGAGACAAACATCGCACCGCGATCTGAAATAATGGGGCGGGGAACACCGTGCAAGCACCAGATCCTTGCCATATACAGCTCCGCATATTGCTTGGCCACGTAACTTTTATATACGGGAGTGAAATGAGCTGACTTGGTTAGTCGATCGACTATTACCCAAATCGAGTCATGCTTGTGAGATGTGAGAGGTAACCCAACAATGAAGTCCATGCTGATATCCTCCCACTTCCAAGCCGGAATGTTCAATGGTTGAAGTTGTCCGGATTTACGCATATGGTCGGCTTTCACACGCCGACACGTATCGCATTCGGATACGTATTTTGCGATTTCTCTTTTCATCCGTGTCCACCAAAATATGGTCTTCAGATCCTGGTACATCTTGTTGCTGCCCGGATGAATGGAATACTTAGACCAATGAGCCTCGTCCAAGATCTTCTTCCGAAGATTCATGTCGCGGGGTACCACTGTATGATCTTTAAACCATAGAGTACCGTTATCATCTCTTCGGAAGCATTTCATTTCACCATTCTTCATCCTTCTCCGAATGTGCGACATTCCCACGTCTTTCTTCTGCACTTCCATAATCTCCTCTCATATTATAGGGATGAGAGCAAGATTATACAATGCCCCATATGGAACCAAGTACAGACTCGGCTCCTCCTCTTCAAGTGGGGTGATGGACAGATTGTTGACATAAGATTTGCGGCTCAAGGCGTCAGCAACCATGTTTGCCTTTCCGGGGTGGTAGTGAATCTCGATCTCATAGCCCTTGATCAGTTCTAGCCATCTCCGTTGCCGCATATTCAACTCCTTTTGAGTGAATATATATTTTAGACTTTTGTGGTCGGTGTAGAGGTGCACTAAGTTCCCAAGCAGATAGTGCCTCCACATTTTCAATGCCAACACCACAGCAGCGAGCTCAAGATCATGAGTCGGATAGTGCTGCTCGTGGTTACGGAGTTGACGTAAGCCATAGGCGACCACTCTGCCTCCTTGCATCAATACACAGCCAAGCCCGATACCGGACGCATCACAATATACGTCAAAGGGCTTGGTTGTATCCGGTTGCGCTAACACCGGGGCTGTTGTAAGATGCTTCACTAATGCCTGGAAAGCTTCTTCACAAGCTGAGCTCCAAACATATTTGATCCCCTTCTTCAACAGTTCAGTCATCGGCTTAGCAAGCTTGGAGAAGTTGGGTATGAATCTCCGATAATATCCTGCTAACCCGAGGAAACTTCTAACTTCATGGACTGATGTGGGGGACTTCCATTTCAGCACTTGTTCGATTTGGCTTGGATCAACTGCAATGCCTTCTGCCGAAATACTGTGACCAAGGAATGACACTAGGCTGACCCAAAACTCGCACTTGCTGAACTTGGCATAAAGCTTATGGTCTCGCAATCGTTGAAGCACGATATGCAAGTGCTTGGCGTGTTCTTCTTCAGACTTGGAGTAAACCAAGATGTCGTCTATGAACACCACCACAAATTTGTCCAACTCCAGCATGAACACTGAGTTCATGAGATACATGAAGTGTGCCGGGGCGTTGGTGAGACCAAAGGACATGACGAGGTATTCGTACAACCCATATCTCGTCGAGAAGGCCGTTTTTAAAATATCCTCCGCTCGGATCTTGATTTGATGATATCCAGAGCGAAGATCCATCTTCGAAAATACACTCGCACCCACAAGTTGATCGAATAATATATCGATGCGGGGCAGTGGATATTTATTCTTGATGGTGATGGCGTTGAGAGGTCGGTAGTCCACACACAACCTGAAGGTTTCATCCTTTTTCTTCACAAACAGCGCCGAGCATCCCCATGGCGAGGAACTCGGTCGAATGAAACCCTTCTTCATTAAATCGTTGAGCTGCTCCTTTAATTCAGCTAGCTCATTCGGAGCCATCTTGTATGGTCTCCGTGATATCGGCGTCGCTCCAGGTACAAGTTTAATCTTGAACTCGACATCTTTTTTGGGTGGCATGCCCGGAAGATCATCCGGAAAGACATCCGGGTATTCACGGACCACAATATCCTCAAGTTTTGTGGCTTCCGTGTTATATGTGGCTGCGGTTTCATGAACCGAACGGTCAAGAATAAGAACATGTGGTTCATGGAGTGGAGAGTTTAAACTAACCACACGTGGAATGATGTCAAGAACAGCACCATGGCGATGTAGCCATGACATTCCTAAAATGACATCAAGTTTTTGACTCTCTAACATGATTAGAGACGTCGGATATAGATTTCCACCCAACTGTAATGGTGCTCTATAGACCATTCTATCAGCTGTTATTTTCCCACCCGGAGAGCATATCAAATATGAATTATTCGTGGGAATGATAGACAGTTGATATTGAATAACATAAGACTGACTTATGAAATTATGGGTGGCACCGGAGTCAAAAAGTATGACTACGGGATGATCTAAATAGGAGAACGTACCCGCGAGGACGGGTTCGCCTTCCGGCACGTCTTCGATGACTAAGTGGTGGACGTTGCCGGGTTTTGGTGCTGGTTTCTTGGGTTGATTATGGGGCTGATTAGCACCCTTATACAGTGCTGCACCCCTGCCCTGTCGCGGCTCAGGGCAGTCCCTTGAAATATGCCCGACACGGCCACACGTGAAACACGTGTAAGGTGTCGGGGTCCCGCCGACTTGAGGACGGAATCCCGGTGCACGCTGTTGAAACTGAGACACACGCAGGACCATCCTTTGCTGCTGCTGTTGCTGTGGTGGATACGTCGGTCGGAAACCTGGCGCATTATATTGCCGACCGCGAAACTGAGGCGGTTGCGCCGGTGGCTGCCATCTCTGACCGGATGGTGAGTGATACACCACGCGGTATTTTTGTGGCGTCCCACCACTGCTGCTCGTCAGCACGCTGCGTTTCCTCTTATCAGAACTGCGCTCACGCTGAGCAGTCTCTTGTAGGATCACGGCATTAACTAGGTCGTTGAATGTGCCGTGATTGCTCTGGGCGAGATGGACCTTCTTCTTTGAATTCAGGCCCCGGAAGAACGCATTGCGCTTGTTGTCTTCCGTCCCCACAAATCCTGGCGCATACTGCACCAGATTTTTGAATAACCTGGAGTACTCATGAGCACTCCTCTCGCCCTGTCGTAGCGCCAGGAACTCCTGGAGCTTCATTTCCATCACACCAGGAGGTATGTGATAGGCGCGGAATGCTTTCCGGAACTCCGTCCATGTGACGGCATGGCCAGCCGGTAAGGAGGCGGTGTAGTTCGCCCACCAGGTACCGGTTTCTCCTTGAAGCTGTTGCGCTGCATACAGCGCCTTCTGATGTTCGGTGCATCGTAGCAGCCCGAACTTCGCCTCCAGAGTGCGGATAAAGCTGTCCGCCTCCAAAGGTTCTTCGGCCTCCGTGAAGACCGGTGGATGGGTCGCCATGAATTCTGAATACGAACTTTGTTGGGGCTGGCGTTGCCCATTGTCTTGGTGTCCTCCCGGATGGGACGCATTCTGCTGGACTAGCATCCGCAGCAACTCGTTTTGCTCGTCGCGCGAGCCGAGCACTGCGGCGAGGACCTCCGCAAGATTCCTTGGAAGTTCTGGCGGTGGAGGAGGTGGTTGCTGCTGCGTCGTGGTCTGCTCCAGAAGTGGAGACTCATCACCACGAACTTTACTCAGACCTCCCTCCTCTTGCGTTGAACGTGTCCGCACCATTCTGCATTCAGATCATTCAAATGATCAGCACATGTTGGATTACTTCATCCATTCTATACAATAGTAATGCGAGAATGGAATAAACAGTATGCACAACAGTCACACATATGGATAAAGTATAAACTTTATGCAACATATACATCCCTGGACCGTGTCACACGATCGAGTTCCAAAGTATTGAACTTCATGGGTTAAAAGTTCATTTTGATCATCGGGGTCACCACGGGATGTTAAGTGTGTTAGCATGCGTAATTCCTCGCTATTGTACTGGACCCAAACATGTCCTAACTCAAAATGATATGTCAAATGCATAAACTTTTCGACTCCACTCATTACAACAGCCACTGGATATTGAAAGGTAAAACTAAATGTTTTGGTTGAAACACTTCAACGTGGTGCTCTCTGTCCAGCTTCTGGTGCAGCTGACCAGTCTGGATAATTCAACAGTTTTTTACCCCCTTAGAGGCAAAATCTGGTCTAGTGTTCAACAACAAAGTTGTAGCACATTTCCTGCATGTTTCCAACGGTGTCTTACTTGACCCTTAGAAATTTTCTACAGGAAGTTGTGGTCGAAATACAGAAAATTCCAGAGAGCCTTTTGGTCTGCCCTATTTCTGGACAGTACCTACTCTTATGAGATTTTTATCCCTTTGGAGGGAGATTTTGTTCTGGAGCTCTACAGAAAAGTTGTAGAGGACTTCAAAAACTTTACAGAATGGTATCCCGCACCTCCATTGGTTCAACCAATCTTAAGTTATGCCCTGTTCAAATTCAGCAAAGTTTCTGCCGAAACAGGGGAGATTGTTCCTAAGCTTTTGAGATTGAACCTATACTCCCAACTGACTCATAGTTCAATATAGGAGTTTGCTAACCCCTAAATAGAATCCTAAACTTCATTTTGACTCTTTTCTTTGAAAATAAACTTTTATGCAGTCACGGTACTACGTTTCCTCACCAAAGAAAAATCCTAAACCGGTATTCCGGCATATACGTGTCAAATGGTGGAACTAAAAACGTCACTCAAAAACGGTTACTACACGTCATGCACTAACGTGGCTAATGTACCTGCAGAAGAACACACAATAATTGTGCACACAAGGGTTTTAACATTGCAGGCAGTTCCATATCATAATAAAAATATACGGTCTGTACCATTGTCATACGGATCGTCCTTGAGTCAAGCCACGTCTCAAGGTACATGGTTGTGTTTTCACACCACACGACGGGGAACCCGAGTAGAGCGCGAACGGGTCGTCACGGTTGGCAATTTTATCAACCCAACGGATACCATCTACTGCCTCATGACCGTTGAGGCACGCCGATGGTGAGCGCTGCGTATGGCCCTTTAAACATTGAACGTTCAAGAGTTGCATACTATCGTGTTGCTTACCACACGATGGAGTATTCTCACTTTTGCCTAAGGCATGCTGGAGAACAGCGTTTTCATATGCTCTCAGAACCATGAAGAGGTTTAGAGACTCATATTCACTACCGTGCCAAGCCACGGTATATCCTTCCATACTATTACTCGTATAGGGAGTTACCGCAATTGATCCACCTGCGGTGGCATACCTTACATCTTACCTGACGTCGGAGCGTCGTTATAGAATGTATAACAAATATGTTAGCTTTTCCACCATAATATCTACTACTATCATAGACCTTATGTGGGCTTAGCGACTAATCCTCACTCGACTACTTCTAAGTTTTCAAAATAGGCTCTTTTCGAGCTTGCTATTCCCAATGCGGCTCTAATACCACGTCTGTGGGGACCACCCCGCGGTTCACCCACTCCAGGATCACATAGGGTGGTGCCGTACGATGCGGCACCCAACAGCACACACGAAAAGAATTAAGAACAACATACAACTTTTATTTTATATAAAACAGCGGAAGTCTTTTACAAAAACTTAAGTAACAGCGGAAGTATTATACATATATGGCCTCTCATCCTAATTATGCAAAGTGCAGCCGTCCAGCCCGGGGACGCTACACACTAGCAGCAAGTAACCGGAGATCACGGTGGCATGCAGGGCTCCAGCTCGACCGTGTACCCCGACAGGGGCATCGCCTAATCCTCGGAACCTTCCTCATAACTCTCACCTGCACACAGCTCAATTATTGCAACCATGAGCACGAGGGCTCAGCAAGACTTAACCGTCTAGCCTAGGCACGGAACTCTACATGCAGGGATATGTAAGATAGGAAAAAGGACTTTGCATCAAAGACACGTCTATAAGTTGATCCTTACTTTCAGTTTTATAGCAGCAGATTCATATACCTTAGGAAGCCCTCACAACGGAAGTCCATAATCAGACAAGAAACGCTTTCCTCCGATGTGGTGATACCCAAAGAGGAAAGTAAACTTAATTAGCTCTACCTCTACAGCAGACATGGTTTCCAAAACATTAATCTATCATCACAGCATATTATCATTCAACTGGCTTACATCACTTCTTACTACATCACGAAACAGTGAACAAGCGGTACTCAAATAACCACGAGGGACGGTGATTGCAATCAGGAGAAACCCGGACAACACGTTGCATACACCCACTTTCAGAAGCGTGATTCCACACCCCTTCCTACTCTGTTGTATGCAACAACCTTTTAAAGGCAACCCAAATACCGAACCGGTCCATCCGTAACGGGCAGGAGGTCCCCGCGTGGAGCGTGACTGTGCATACTGGCAGATTTACACCTTGCTAACCTCAACCCACTCCTATTTACGGTTGGGTAAGCCTCGGCACCCAGGTTAACCATTTACATCGGTTTCCTGCTTATGTCAGTATGCCATCCGGTACTGTTCGATACTTGTTCAGCAGGCCCGCACACAACTCGGTCCTCAATTGACACCAACAGGGCTACGCACGTGAGGCCTTCGCTCACTGCTTCCTATCTCCCCTGTTGGGTCTCATTTTCACCATTCTTAAGCCATTTTCTATTCTGACCAAACCATGTGATAAACCTTACCTCGCGAGTAGATTCCAACTACTCGACTTCTGCCGAGGTCCTAAGCATATTAGCAGGGCCTTGCCTATTCGTCGGCTCTGTAAGCTACCCAACCCTTCATAGGATTTAAAAGGTTACACAAGTGGGGTTTCAATCACCTTAACTCTAATGCAAACATTCACCCTAGACATAAGTGATACAAATAAAGAATTTTATAAAAGGTACTTAAGTGCAAACCGGGGCTTGCCCGGTTGCGAGTCAGAGGAGAAGTTAGCTTCTGGTGGCAGGACGTCCAAAGGCTCCGGCGTATCCTCAACTTCGGTCACTATTATGAAATGTAACAAAATATATGTATAAGTATTTAAGACTTATAAGAAGTAAGCTTCTATTCATAGCTACTGCTATTTAGGATCCTTAATTGGCTTTGGGATTTTTACAGTGAAGACTAGACTCTCTAAGGATGATCTGAGAAAAATTTGGAGACATGTCATTGCACAATGTAGTCTTTAAAATTCCTACAAGTGCGATGCTTCTCTGATTTTTTTAGCCCAATACACGAGCTTTGGCATAGTTAAAAATGGAAAATCTGATTAGGGTAAGTCTCCATGGTTCTAACAAAATTTGTTTTACCATTTTTGAAGCTACCAACAGAGAGATATGAATTTTTGAAGTTGGATAGGAGTTCTGAAAAGTTTCTGTTTAAATTTGAATTTTCAAATAAAGGCTGAACTTTGGAAGGCAATTCGACCTAGCAAATGGACTCCAATGAAGCTCAAATTTGTACTGGAGATCAGTTACTATGAAAATGACTAGCTGCCCGAATTTGGAAATATTTCATAAAGAATTGCTCCTGTAATAAATCCCTAAATGATTTACTAAAAACAATTCTACAGAAATTCCTGGGCATTTTCGTAGCTTAAAATTGGTTTCTCTGTGAAGTACTCCTCATTAGGATTCCAACGAAATTGGTCTCACCCTTTTTGTAGTTTTCTACACAAAGTTATGAGCTTGGAAAGATCAGCTAATTCCTGGAATTATTTCCCTAACAGAAACTTCAAATAATTGGAACTGGGCCCACTGTTTTGAATTGGACCAGTGAAATTTCAGCAACACCGGGGCTACGGTGTTTAACCCGCGCAGCCACAATAGATCCCGAGCCGCAGACCGATCCGGCGCCTAACCAGTGCCATTGACAGGTGGGGCAGGCCGTCACATTTGTCTACCTCGCGCCCGGCCGGCCTCCTCGCCGGAGGAACGACGGTGCCTCGCCGGAACGGCTGTCCCGTGCCTTAGACGGCTCAATCCTCGCCGCCTGTGCCAAAAATCCGACGAGGAACACTCTGGTGAGCTCGGTGGCGGCGCTAAATGGCCGGGAATACCTCCCCGACGGTGGCAGTGGCAAACCTCACACCGGCGCCGTCGTCCTCGCGTAGCAGGCGAGTATTCCGGTTGGGAAGAGCACCGCAGGCATCAGGGTGAGGTGAGGAGCACGTTCTTGCATACAAAAGTGGGTGAAAACTCGTGCAAGGTGTAGTTCGACGGTGAACCGAACTGTTTCAGCCGGCGGCGACGGATTCTCGTCGCTAGGGTTGCAGAGGGGATGGATTGCACCATGCTTCAGCGTGGGGAGGCGCTAGGGGATCTAGTAGCTGTGTCTAGGGCCGGAGACCCGATGATTCAGCGTGTGGGAAGAATTTCCCGAAACGGTCTCGAGCTATCTTCCACGTGTATCGTCGGAAATCTCCAAATTCCGGCTAGCCGGCGGTGGTAATGTACCAAAGGACATCGGTATGAGAAACTAGACTTCGTGACGCACCTCTGGGTGGTTTCCCTGGCACTGGTGAGGTCGGAGTCGGCCGGTAGACGGGGAACCGCGGTGGGGACGTCGAGCTTTGTTTTCCTTCGGAGCAGAATGGTTCGGCGCCGGTATGGAGGGTCCGTCATGAGCTGGGGACTGTTGGAAAGCGTCGAGGAGGCTCCGGCGGAGCTGATGGTTCGCTCATCTACGCGCTGGTGTCGTCGGAAGACGATCAACACCGGGAACCCGAGCGACTAGCCTAGCACGGCGGTTTTCGCTCGCGTGCTCGAGCAGAGGAGGAGGAAGCACGTCGGTAAATGGCCGAGAGAGCAAGGGAAGTCGTGCTGGGGCTGTGGCACGAGCGGATGATCAAGTAGGCGGAAGAATCAGGAGGTTGCGTGGCGCACCTCGGGCGTGGGTCGGAACCGGGAGCTGTCGCGCCCCCGCTGTTCGACCGCAGTCGGCTGAGGCGGCAGGTCTTGTGTGTGGCTGACCAAGGGGTCCCACCATTTCTAATTCTTATCCAAATTTTCTCTGATATTTTACCCCAGCAACTCAATATTTAAGGCTAGACTTTCACACCAAGTCATGGTTCAAATTTGTTGAATTCAAATGGTTTGAATTCTGGTGTGAAGTTTGAATTGGGTTTGATCTTTTGAATTTGAAATGCAGTTTGAATCCTCCATTTTGTATTGTCCCAAAAACATAGCAGACCATCTTCAAAGTTTCCAATTTTTGGCATGGCTGCTAATCAAATGTGGAGAACACATTTGTGGAACCAAATTTGCAAATTGGGGGAATTGGAATTGGAAACTGAATTTGAAATTCAGATTAGAGGGCTTTTCCTTTTAATCCCAAACAAATATAGAAAATCCTCCAAATGAGCTGAAATTTGGAAGGGTGCATATTTGGTGTATAAAGATCCAAGCTGTGCATTTAGATCTCCAGGTTTGGAAGTTTTTGGGAAGTCTAAACCCTCACTTTGAACTTACACCATTATAATTCAAGTTTTTAATTCCCCTTATTTTTCATAAGCGTACACGAGCTGAAATTTTCTTGCTACCACTTTTTAGGGATTTTACAGTAAAGTGGTGCCACCTCTGCAGAGTGTAACACTATCATGATAGCCGTGCTTCCGGTCACAAGCACCTGGCCAACTTCCATGATTAGAGGGAAAACTTGGGATGGTTGATCTGTATGGTTATGGTATGGTCATTAGGAATGGTTTTGGAACTATTTTAAGTCATGACAATGAGTTTGGCTTTGGTTATATGAATATGAGATGGTTATGAATATTATGAGCATGAGATGAAGTTGAGAAAGATTAATGGCTGGTTGAGACATGATAAGTGGTGAATTATGATGAAGGAATGTTGCTGTTATAACATGGTTATGATGGGACTAAACTCACTTAGAAATAATTGCTGTTTTTATCATGTTTGTGAAATAAAATTTACTTGCTGCAATGAGCCTTTTTATTCTTACCTTGTTGTAAGCTACATGTCATACTTTTCCCGCACTTGCTGAGTACGACATGTACTCACCCTTGCATTATCACATAAACATCAGCAACAGGAGAAGAGTACTTCGACGACCATGTGGAGTACTAGGCGTGCGAACTACCGTCAACATGCCTGTGGAGTTGAAGATGGAGCATGCTGCTATTTAGTTATTTCCACTGTCGTTTAGAAACTTCCGCTGCAAGAATAAGTTAGAGATTCATGAGTGAGACAATGAGTCGATGTAATAAAGTACTTGAACACTATTTATTCGTGGTTATATTCTGAATTCAATTGGTGGATTACGTGTGTATGTGTGATGAACATCCTGGGCACACATATGCATTAACCTATTCTGTTTTCGGAACTGGGTGTCACACCTCCCACCCTGCTTCAGCTCCAAAAACTCTTGGAACTTCCGCTTCATTATCCCGGGAGGTATATGGTAGGCGCGGATCGTCTCCCGGAATTCTTCCCACACCACGGCGTGGCCAGCCGGCAGTGAGGCGACATAGTTCACCCACCATGCATCAGCAGCACTCTAAAGCTGATGCGCCGCGAACAGAGTCTTTTGATGCTCCATACATTGGAGCAGCCTGAACTTGGACTCAATTGTCCACAGACAGTTGTCGGCCTCCAGGGATTCTGCTGCTCCAGTGAACACCGGAGGGTGCGTACTCATGAAGTCCGGGTGGACTAAAAGAACCTCCATTATGCCAGTGGCTACGAACCACATTCACACTTCCCAGGTGTGTAGCCAGGAGATCACTACGAAGCCTTTACAAAGGGATTCCCGACGAGCGTGGGCCCACTGAGGTTTCACCCCTAACACATACAAGAGGCTCCAACCCCGCTGCAGTGGCCCCCTCTTGAGCCTTGCGGTTCATATGGTAGTCCAGTTGACACCTACTCCCCGCACCATCCAACCCACCCATACTACGCCGGGGATACACCTAATTAATTGGCCAAGCTGCCCCATCTCAGCATGTGGTTGGCACGGTAAAGCCAGGTTACATGCTCCATGAACCGGTCCTTAGGATCCAGGCAAGTACCAAACACAAACCCGAGTCTCGTGCACCCAGCACCAACCAAAACATCCAACTTGCCTTGATCCCTACCTCTACATAACTCATATTATCTCATTCAAGAGTATGGTAAAATAAACTGATGATCCCATATCCCAAATATCCCATTCTAAGCATGGCTAAGCATATGCATAATAATAAATGACATAATAAAATAAGTCCCAACCCAAGCTACAAGGAAACAAGGTAATGCAATTCTAAGGAAACTTCCTAGCATGGGTTTCATATTTCAATTGACAATGCAAATGATTCTATCTACACATCCTAGTATAGGATCAAAGAGGTCAAGGACACTTGCCTCCTTCCTGCTGCTCTTGAAATGGGTACTGATCTTGGAAAGGAAGTACTTGCTCTAGAGCAGGTTCTACATCATACCATCACACATAGCAAAAGAAAAACAACAATCCATAAGACATAGTTCACACTTCCACTTCATACAAACCACACATTCACATGTATAAAAGCCATTCACAAATTCTATGTGTTGTGGTTACTCTATGTGTGTTGACCTTTGGCTTACATGCACTTTTAATCATGTGTATATGATTCCTACTTTTGTATTCACATTTATGCTTGCATACTATATATATGAGTTTCCAATTTAAATAAATTTCTTATATTCAATTACTACACCTTTTAGCTACCAAGTATGCATGAAAGGTATTTTCCTGCTCCATATGTGTCTTCATCCTTCTACCAACCCTAAACTGAATTCTTTGGATTTTGGAATCTTCATTTATCATTTTCTAATTATTTATACCTAGCTTGCTATATTTTCAAATTTACTTCCTATGCCTAAATGTGTACTTTATTATGAAAATAGTAAGACACATCATCTAAACAGAATAGGTTCTGATCCAAAATAGTTAATAATATATTTTTGATCTTTTCCTCTGATGTAAACTATTTTACATTTATTTTTATCTAATTTTCAGACTTATTCTCTACTTAAAAATGTGTCCCTATAACTAATAAATGTGAATAATAAATTAAACAGATTCATTTCAGCCAAAAATCTAATTTTATCTCACTCCAAGGTTTTCTAAGTACTGGGAAAGTTTTTAATTTGAATTAGACAATATGTTTGTCCCACCTTTTAAATTTTAAATACTAACCACATATTCAATTTCCTAAATTTAATATCAAATAGGGTCAAAAAGGTAAACTCACCCCACTACAGGGTCTATAATATTATTTTAAGAATTTTCAGGGGTCTAGCTACACATAACAGAGGGGTTTTTCCTAATTTTTATTAAGTCCAGGGGCTAAAACTGATTTTTAAATGAATTTACATGATTTTCTGAAGTTTTCGGGGCTAGATCAGAAGTTTCCGGGGCTAGCTCTTATTTCCCGAGAACCCCAGGGGGTAGCACGTAAGAATTCCAGTCTTTATAACGCTGGGCTGACGTGGACCGTGTCACACCCGGTTTTTCCGAAGAAACAACCAAGTGAATATCACATGTATGCCAGGATCATTTTCTCTTACATGTGATGACAAATAGTGAAGCATCATTTATTACAAGCCAGGTGTCGAATATAAATAAGTCTTATATCGCAAATATCTCAATGGACACTAATGCTTCATCACAAGTAAATAAACTAGCAGCGGAATATTATTCTTTAGGGCTCCATCACAGGCGTTGCCCGGGGGTCTTCATGAACCTAAAAACCTTCCTCGGATCCAAAGTCTTGGTCATCATACACCACCTCATTATCTTGACCTGAGCAGCAATATAAACCAACAAATATGCAAGGTTGAGTACCAATGGTACTCAGCAAGTGTGGGAAAATTGTATCATGCATGGCTAGAACAAGGAGAGGTTGAACTCATGGTTAAAGCACTACGCAATTAATACCTATCACCTTAGCTTATTAAGCACCTACATTACTACACAGGTGAAATGGTCCAAATCTCCCATCCCATCATCATAACCAAATAACCATAACATCATTTCCAATGTTAAGCTCCCCGCTTAACATCCACAACTTCCAACAACCATCACTCCTCTAATCATGAATAAGTCCAGGCCGCTCTTAACCGTGAGCACGGCTGTCAAGACAGTTTTGACTCTGCAGAGTTTGTACCACTGTACCCACAAGTAGTGATTTCATCCCCCGTTGCCGGGTGGACTAAAAGAACCTCCATTATGCCAGTGGCTACGATCCACATTCACACTTCCCAGGTGTGCGGCCAAGAGATCACTACGAAGCCTTTACAAAGGGATTCCCGACGAGCGTGGGCCCACTGAGGTTTCACCCCTAACAGCATACAAGAGGCTCCAACCCCGCTGCAGTGGCCCCCTCTTGAGCCTTGCGGTTCATATGGTAGTCCAGCTGACACCTATTCCCCGCACCATCCAACACACCCATACTACGCCGAGGATACACCTAATTAATTGGCCAAGCTGCCCCATCTCAGCATGTGGTTGGCACTGTAAAGCCGGGTTACATGCTCCATGAACCGGTCCTTAGGATCCAGGCAAGCACTAAACACAAACCCAAGTCTCGTGCACCCAGCACACAACCAAAACATCCAACTTGCCTTGATCCCTACCTCTACATAACTCACAATGTCTCATTCAAGAGTATGGTAATATAAACTGATGATTTCATGTCCCAAACATCCCATTCTAAGCATGGCTAAGCATATGCATGGATATAAATGACATGACAAAATAAATCCCAACCCAAGCTACAAGGAAACAAGGCAATGCAATTCTAGGGAAACTTCCTAGCATGGGTTTCATATTTCATTTGACAATGCAAATAATTCTATCTACACATCCTAGCATAGGATCAAAGTGGTCAAGGACACTTGCCTCCTTCTTGCTGCTCTTGAAATTGGTAGTCCTGATCTTGGAAAGGGTTAACTTGCTCTTGAGCAGGCTCTACTTCATACCATCACACATAGCAAAAGAAGAACAACAATCATAAGACATAGTTCACACTTCTTACTTCATACAAACCACACATTCATATTTATAAAAGTTCTTTACCATTATATGTGTTGTGGTTACTTTATGTGTGTTGAGTTGTGGCTTGTATGCACTTTTAACCATGTGTATATGATTCCTACTTTTGTGTCCACCTTTATTACTTACATATTATTTATATGGGTTTCCAATAAATTTCTTATATTCAACTACTTCACCTTTTTACTACAAAGTGTGTATGAAAAGTATTATTCTTCCCCATATGTGCTTTCATAACTTCTATCAACCCTAAACTGAACTCTTTGGATTTTAAAAACTCCATTGATCATTTACTAGTTGCTATATTTTTCAGATTTATATTCCTATGCATAATTGTGTATTTTATTATGAAATTAGTAATACACATCATCTAAACAGTATAGGTTTTGGTCCTAAATAATTGAATAACATATTTTGACCTTGGCCTCTGATGTAAACTATTTCATAATTATTTTCCCTATTTTCCTATAACTATTCTTTACTTAAAAATGTGTCCCTATATTAATAAATGTGAATAATAGATGAAACAGATTCATTTCAGCCCAAAAATATATTTTTATCTCACTCCAAAGTTTTCTAAGTACTGAGAAAGTTTTTAATTAATTTTGACAATTATGTTTATCCCCCTTTTTAATTTTTAAACACTAGTTACATATTCAATGTTTTAAATTAAATACTAAACAGGGCTAAAATAATGAATCCACCCCATTACAGGGTCTATAATATTATTTTCATAATTTCCAGGGGTCTAGCTACACTTATCAGAGGTGTTTTTCCTAATTTCTATTAAGTCCAGGGGTTAGAACTGATTTTTAAATGGATTTACATGATTTTCTGGAGTTCCAGGGGCTAGATCTGAAGTTTCCGGGGCTAGCTCTCAATTCCAGAGAACCCCAGGGGGTAGCACGTAAGAATTCCAGTCTTTATAATGCGGGGTTGACGTGGACCGTCCGATTCTAAACCGACGGCTGAGATTATAACATCGAACCGGTACGCGGGGTTTTAAAGTCTACCGTGCGATTTAAAATAAACGGTGCACAAGCGGCCACGTCGCTCTGATCGAGCGCGGGCGGCGCTGCCGGCGGCGCACGGCGGCGGGAAGCGGCGATCTCGCCGGAAAGTTTCGGATCCTCGAGAATTCTGCCTAGAACTGTGATCTTATGGCCTAGATCGGTAGAGGGGAGGTCAGGGATCTCACCTCGGGGGTTTTCTCGAGCTCGGGAGTCCTGGAAAGTGATCGGCGGCGAGGTCCGAGGCAAAACCACGGCGAAGCTCGTCGGCGCTGGATTTACACCGTAAGTCTTCGGGTTTTCTGCACCTGCAAAGTTCCCCGGAGGCGGTGGATCAAGACCAGCAGATTAGATCAGAGTTTCCGAGCTTAGATCGGCCAGAATTCACCGGCGAAGTCTCGGTGCTCACCGGAGTGAAAATCGGCGATCGCGTGGGAAAAACTGATCGGATCGGGGGTTTTTATAGCCGGGGGAGGGCGGTGGGTCTGTTGTGATCGAGTTGGAGTCCTCTGGGACCGGAATTCGGCTGCGGGACGGGCTTTCCCGGTCGGTTGCGATTTCGCGCGCTCGGGAGAAAAGTCCGGGGTCGAGGGGGCTCGGGGTTAGGGATGACAGGTGGGTCCCACCCGTCGGTGAGGGGCAGCGCGGCGCGCGCGGGGGCGGGCTGGCGCGGGAGTAGCTGGGCCGGCTGGCGGTTTCGGCCCACTGGCCAGTTTTTTCCCGTTTTTGTTTTTCTTTTTCCATTTCTTTTCTGTTTTGAGTATAATTTGAATTCCAGTTTGAATTTGAATTTTTACAAAACATGCAATACGTCCAAAAATTTTTAAATTCTCCTCTGAACATGGATTAGGGTTTTGAATCAAAATTTGGGGTGTTACAGACCGTCCGATTTTAAAACAGACGGCTGAGATTATAACGTCGAACCGGTACGCGGGGATTTAAACTCTACCGTGCGATTTAAAATAAACGGCGCACAAGCGGCCACGTCGCTCTGATCGAGCGCGGGCGGCGCTGCCCGGCGGCGCACGGCGGCGGGAGGCGGCGATCTCGCTGGAGAGTTTCGGATCTTCGTAAATTCTTCCTAGAACTGTGATTTTATGGCATAGATCGGTGGAGGGGAGGTCGGGGATCTCACCTCGGGGGTTTTCTTGAGCTCGGAGGTTCTGGAAGGCGGTCGGCGATGAGGTCCGAGGTGAATTCACGGCGAGGCTCGTCGGCGCTGTGTTTGAACCGCAAACCACTGAGTTTTCTGCACCTGCGAGGTTCCCCGGAGGCGGTGGATCAAGACCAGCGAGTTAGATCGGAATTTCCGAGCGTAGATCGGCCAGAATTCGCTAGAGGGGCTCGGGTTCTCACCGGAGAGAAAATCGGCAGATCGTGGGGGAAAACTGGATGATGCCGGGGTTTTTATAGACGTGGGAAGGGCGGCGTTCAGTTGTGATCAAGTTTGCGTCGCCCACGAACAAAATTCGGCTGGGATACGCAGGAATCCGGGTCGGTTTGGATTCGGGGTGAGAGAGAGTCCGGCCGAGCTCGGCGCTAGCGCGAGGAAGAAGAAAGACTAGCGGGCCCCGCCTGTCAGTGGGAAGAAGAGGGCGCGCGCGGCTGCGGGCTGGCGTGGGATCGGTGGGCCGGCTGGTGGGTTTCGGCCCACTGGCCGGTTTTTTTCTGTTTTCCTTTTTCTTTTTTTTTCTATTTCTTTTCTGTTTTGAGTTTAATTTGAATTCCAGTTTTAATTTGAATTTTTGCAACACATGCAACACGTCCAAAAATTTTTAAACTCCCCTCTGAACAGGATTTTGGGGGTGTTACAGCTCTACCCCCCCCCCCTTAAAAGAAATCTCGTCCTCGAGATTGGTGGTTCTAAAAAAACAATTTCGGAAATTGTGCCTTAAGCTCATCTTCTCGCTCCCAGGTGGCTTCCTCTTCCGAGTGATGCTTCCGCTGCACCTTACACATCCGGATTCTTTTATTTCTGGTGAGGCGTTCCATTGTCTCCAAAATCTTGGATGGTTGCTCGGCATAAGACAAATCCTCAGCTACGTCCACTTCGTTCATGGGTAACACCTCTTCAGGCGTCCTCAGGCATTTCTTGAGTTGTGACACATGCAAAACGTCATGCACATCCGATAGGCGAGCCGGTAATTCCAGTTGATACGCCACTTCGCCTTTCCTCTCCAGAACTTGAAAGGGTCCGATGTATCGAGGTGACAACTTCCCTTTCACCTTGAACCGACGAAGTCCTCAGATAGGGGACACCTTGAGATAGACATAGTCTCCCACGTTGAAAACGAGCTCTCTTCTTCGTACATCGGCATAGCTCTTTTGGCGTGTCTGTGCTATCCTCAAGTTGTTGCGAATTTCCCTCACTTTCGCCTCTGCTTCTTGTAGTACTTCGGGACCAAACACTTTACTTTCCCCTGTTTGGTTCCAAAATAGGGGAGTTCTGCACTTCCTCCCATACAAAGCTTCGAATGGTGACATCTTCATACTAGCCTCATAGCTGTTGTTATAGGAGAATTCCGCATACGGTAAGTTCTTGTCCCAACTCCGATTGTTTTTGAGTGCACATGCCCTAAGCATATCTTCAAGAATCTGATTGGTACTTTCCGTCTGCCCATCAGTTTGGGGATGATAGGCAGGACTAAAGTTCAGATGGGTTCCCATGGTTTCGTGCAACTTCTGCCAGAATCTCAAGGTGAACTGTGTCCCTCGATCCGACACTATCTTCTTCGGCACTTCATGGTAGCACACAATCCTTGACATGTACAATTCTACCAATTTGGATCCACTGTAGCTTTCCTTCACGGGGATGAAGTGAGCTACCTTGGTTAGCCTGTCGATGATGACCCATATTGAATCATATCCTCATTGGGTCCTAGGCAATCCCACTATGAAATCCATACCGATTTTTTCCCATTTCCATTCAGGCACTTTGAGTGGTTGCAATAATCCCGCGGGTCGTTGATGTTCCGCTTTCACCAACTGACATGTGTCACATAGGGCAACATGTTCCGCGACATCTCGCTTCATACCATACCACCAATACCTGCTCTTGAGGTCCTGGTACATCTTCGTACTCCCAGGATGAATGGAATAGTCGGAATCGTGAGCCTCCTCCAAAATCAATTCACGGATATCCTTTACTTCTGGCACACAGATTCTTTTCCCGTGCCACACCGTTCCTTGTTCATCCTCTCTGAAACCAGGGGCTTTATTTTCCTTGATGAGTCGCCTGATTTCTTGTATCTTCTCGTCATTCTTTTGACCCTCGCGTATGTCTTGCTCGAGTGTGGAGTCCACTTCCATGGCGATGGCTTCACCACTATTTACCAGGCATAGATTAAGCCTTATAACCTTGTCCTTCAATTCTGCAAGCATGTCCTTCAAGCTCAACTTATTGACCTGCACTTTCCGACTTAAAGCATCGGCCACGACGTTTGCTTTCCCAGGATGATAGTTGATGCCCACATCAAAGTCATTGATTAGCTCTAACCATCTCCTTTGTCTGAGGTTGAGATCTGGCTGTGTGAAAATGTACTTCAAACTCTTATGATCCGTATATATCTCTATCCTCTTCCCCATCAAATAGTGTCGCCAAATTTTCAACGCGTGTACCACTGCGGCTAGTTCTAGGTCATGTGTAGGATAGTTTTTCTTGTGCTTCCGGAGTTGTCGGGATGCATAAGCCACGACATGCCCTTCTTGCATGAGAACACATCCCAACCCGTTTCCAGAGGCATCGCAGTACACCGTAAAGTTCTTTTGCATATCTGGCATAACCAGCACTGGGGCTGTTGTCAATCTTTTCTTTAACTCCTGAAAACTCGTCTCGCACTGTGGTGTCCATGTGAATGTGATTCCCTTCTCCAACAGTTTGGTAAGGGGTCTCGAGATCTTAGAGAATCCCCCAATAAACCGTCGATAGTATCCAGCCAATCCCAAAAAGCTTCGAACTTCCCCGACATTTTTAGGGATCTTCCACTTCTGTATATCCTCGATTTTGGCAGGATCCACGGAGATTCCTCCCTCCGAGATTATATGTCCTAAGAAGGGAACTCTCTTCAGCCAAAACTCACACTTGCTCAACTTGGCATATAGTTGGTGTTCTCTCAGCCTCTGCAACACCAACCTTAGATGTTTCTCATGTTCTTCTTCATCTTTGGAGAAGACGAGAATGTCATCTATGAAAACCACCACAAATTTGTCCAGATATTCCATGAATACCTTGTTTATGAGATACATGAAGTACGCCGGGGCATTAGTTAGTCCGAAAGGCATGACAGTGTATTCATACAGTCCGTACCGAGATACGAAAGCTGTCTTGGGAATATCAGATTGCCTTATCTTGAGTTGGTGGTATCCCGACCTGAGATCAATTTTCGAGAACACACAAGCTCCCTTCAACTGATCAAACAAGTCTTCAATGTGGGGTAATGGGTACTTGTTCTTGATGGTTACCTCATTCAAGGCACGGTAATCCACGCATAACCTTTGGGTTCCGTCCTTCTTGGGCACAAATATCACCGGAGCTCCCCATGGTGAGGAACTAGGATGAATATACCCCTTCTCCGTCAATTCTCTCAAATGATCCTTGAGTTCTCCCAGCTGCTTGGAGTCCATCTGATAAGGTCTCTTGTATATCGAGGCTGTTCCAGGCACTAGCTCAATTGCAAATTCCACTTCACGATCGGGAGGCATACCTGGAAAAAACATCTGGATATTCCCTGATGGTCCTGATCTCCTCCACTTTCACCTCAACTTGATTTAATTTAATGTCCCTCCAAGGCTCTTGTATTGTTATAAACTTCACTCTTGTGCCACTAGGGTGAGTTAGTTCCACCGTTCTGGTCGAACAATGGATGATTCCTTTATGTTTGGTCAACCAATCCATACCCAAGATAATATCTATCCCTTGTGAATCTATCACTATGAGGTTAGCAATAAATACTACCCCATTAATGTCTAGGTTCACTTTGGGACACACTTGTCTTGTCCTTATTTCTCCACCTGGAGAGTTTACTGCTAGTATATGGTTCATTTGTGTTGTTGCTAGGTCATGCTTCTTAACAAACCCTTGAGCAATGAACGAGTGGGTAGCACCAGAATCAAACAGCAGGGTTGCAATGTGTAAATTGGCAGGAAACTTACCAACTACCACGTCGGGTGCCTCTTGTGCTTCCTCCATAGTGACGTGGTTCACCTGTCCTCTCATTACATTCTGCTGTTGTGGCTGCGCGGGCTTCTTCTTTGGGCACTTATGGGCGTAGTGCCCCACTTCACCACAGCTAAAACATTGCACCCCAACCTTAGGTGCCTGGCCTTTATTGTCTTGGGGTTGGTTTGGGGGTCCTTGCACAGCTGGTCGAGGTGGATATGCGGGGCGAGGCTGCTGTACAAACTGACGTTGCGGCTGTGCTGGTGCTACCGGAGGCCTGTAGTTCGGGTTGTACCCTCTTGGTGCTGAGTAGGGTACCCCAACACGGTTCGTCTGCCCTGCAGGTTGCTGCATCAGACGTGGGCGGGTGTTGCTTCCTGAGGCTTGATGTGACCACCCGGCCTTCCTCTTATTCTCATTTTCCAAGGCCTTCAGCTTCCTTTCTACCACAAACGCTCTGTCCACCATCTTTTGGAAGCTTTCGTACTCGTTGGAGGACATTGCACACTGCATTTCTGCTGTGAGTCCTTCCACGAAATAATCCTGTTTCTGCTCATCAGTCTCTATGTCCCGTGGGGCATAACGGGAGAGTTGAGTAAATTTAGTGAGGTATTTGTAACACCCCAAAATCTTGTTAAGAAGGGAATTTAAAAATTTTTGGACGTGTTGCATGTTTTGCAACAATTTAAATTCAAACTGGAATTCAATTTAAACTCAAAACAGAAAAGAAATAGAAAAAGAAAAAGGAAAACAGAAAAAAAACCGGCCAATGGGCCAAAACCCACCAGCCGGCCCACCCAGCACCCGCGCCAGCCCGCAGCCGCGCACGCCCCCTTCTTCTCACTGACAGGCGGGGCCCGCCAGCTCTTCTCCTTCCTCGCGCCAGCGCCGCACTCGGCCGGACTCTCTCTCACCCTGAATCCAAACCGACCCGGATTTCTGCGTATCCAAGCCGAATTTTGCTCGTGGGCGACGCAAACTCGATCACAACCGAACGCCGCCCTCCCCCCGTCTATAAAAAACCCGGCTTCGTCCCGTTTTACTCACGCGATCTGCTGTTTTTACTCCGGTGAGAACCCGAGCCTTCTCCGGCGAATTCTGGCCGATCTACGCTCGGAAATCCCGATCTAACTCGCTGGTCTTGATCCACCGCCTCCGGGGAACCCTGCAAGTGCAGAAAACTCGGTGACTTGCGGTTCAAACACAGCGCCGACGAGTCTCGCCGTGGTTTCACTTCGAACCTCGTCGCCGATCGCTTTCCAGGACCTCCGAGCTCAAGAAACACCCGAGGTGAGATCCCCGACCTCCCCTCCGCCGATCTATGCCATAAAATCACAGTTCTAGGAAGAATTCTCGAAGATCCGAAAATCACCGGCGAGATCGCCGCTTCCCGCCACCGTGCGCCGCCGGGCAGCGCCGCCCGCGTTTGATCAGAGCGACGTGGCCGCTTGTGCGCCGTTTATTTTAAATCGCACGGTAGAGTTTAAATCCCCACGTACCGGTTCGACGTTATAATCTCAGCCGTCTGTTTTGAATCGGACGGTCCACGTCAGCCCCGCTTTATAAAGACTGGAAATCTTACGTGCTACCCTCTGGGGTTCTCGGGAAATAAGAGCTAGCCCCGGAAACTTTTGAGATGGCCCCTGGAACTTCAGAAAATCATGTAAATTCGTTTAAAAATCAGTTTTAGCCCCTAGACTTAATAAAAATTAGGAAAAACTCCTCTGTTATGAGTAGCTAGACACCTGAAAATTGTTAAATAATATTATAGACCCTGTAGTGGGGTGAGTTTACCTTTTTAACCCTGTTTGATATTTAATTTAGAAAATTGAATAGGTGGCTAGTATTTAAAATTTAAAAAGTGGGACAAACATATTGTCAAAATTTAATTAAAAACTTTCTCAGTACTTAGAAAACTTTGGAGTGAGATAAAAATATATTTTGGGCTGAAATGAATTTGTTTAATTTATTATTCACATTTATTAGTTATAGGGACACATTTTTAAGTAAAGAATAGTTCTGAAAATAGGGAAAATAAATGTAAAATAGTTTACATCAGAGGAAAAGGTCAAAAATATATTATTAAATATTTTAGATCAGAACCTATTCTGTTTAGATGATGTGTCTTGTTATTTTCATAATAAAGTTCACATTTAGGCATAGGAAATAAATCTGAAAATATAGCAACTAGTAAATGATAAATGAAGTTTCTAAAATCCAAAGAATCCAGTTTAGGGTTGGTAGAAATTCTGAAGACACATATGGAGTAGGAAAATACCTTTCATGCATACTTGGTAGCTAAAAGGTGTAGTAATTAAATATGAGGAATTTATTTAAATTGGAAACTCATATATATAGTATGTAAGCATAAATGTGAATACAAAAGTAGGAATCATATACACATGATTAAAAGTGCATGTAAGCCACAAATCAACACACATAGTGTAACCACAACACATATAAATGTGAATGACTTTCATAAATGTGAATGTGTGGTTTGTATGAAGTGGAAGTGTGAACTATGTCTTATGGATTGTTGTTTTTCTTTTGCTATGTGTGATGGTATGATGTAGAACCTGCTCCAGAGCAAGTTCTTCCTTTCCAAGATCAGGACTACCCATTCCAAGAGCAGCAGGAAGGAGGCAAGTGTCCTTGACCACTTTGATCCTATGCTAGGATGTGTAGCTAGAATTATTTGCATTGTCAATTGAAATATGAAACCCATGCTAGGAAGTTTCCCTAGAATTGCATTACCTTGTTTCCTTGTAGCTTGGGTTGGGATTTATTTTATCATGTCATTTATTATTATGCATATGCTTAGCCATGCTTAGAAATGGGATATTTGGGATATGAGATCATCAGTTTATTTTACCGTACTCTTGAATGAGATATTGTGAGTTATGTAGAGGTAGGGATCAAGGCAAGTTGGATGTTTTGATTGTGTGCTGGGTGCACGAGACTCGGGTTTGTGTTTAGTACTTGCCTGGATCCTAAGGACCGGTTCATGGAGCATGTAACCTGGCTTTACCGTGCCAACCACATGCTGAGATGGGGCAGCTTGGCCAATTAATTAGGTGTATCCCCGGCGTAGTATGGGTGTGTTGGATGGTGCGGGGAGTAGGTGTCAGCTGGACTACCATATGAACCGCAAGGCTCAAGAGGGGGCCACTGCAGCGGGGTTGGAGCCTCTTGTATGCTGTTAGGGTTGAAACCTCAGTGGGCCCACGCTCGTCGGGGATCCCTTTGTAAAGGCTTCGTAGTGATCTCCTGGCTACACACCTGGGAAGTGTGAATGTGGTTCGTGGCCACTGGCATAATGGAGGTTCTTTTAGTCCACCCGACAATGGGGGGTGAAATCACTACATGTGGGTACAGTGGTACAAACTCTGCGGAGTCAAAACTGTCATGACAGTCGTGCTCACGGTCAAGAGCGGCTTGGACTTATTCATGATTAGAGGAGTGATGGTTTTGGGAAGTTGTAGATGTTAAGCGGGGAGCTTAACATTGGAAATCATGTTATGGTTGTTTGATTATGATGATGGGATGGGAGTTTGGAACCATTTCACCTGTGTAGTAATGTAGGTGCTTAATAAGCTAAGGTGATAGGTATTAATTGCATAGTGCTTTAACCATGAGTTCAACCTCTCCTTGTTCTAGCCATGCATGATATAACTTTCCCACACTTGCTGAGTACCATCGGTACTCAACCTTGCATATTTGTTGGTTTGTATTGCTGCTCAGGTCAAGATAATGAGGTGGTGTATAATGACCAAGACTTTGGACCCGAAGAAGGTTTCTAGGTTCATGGAGACCCCCGGGCAACGCCTGTGACGGAGCCCTCAAGAATAATATTCCGCTGCTAGATTATTTACTTGTGATGAACTTATTATTGTCCATTGAGACATTTGCTATGTAAGACTTATTTATATTCGACACCTGGCTTGTAATAAATGATGCTTCACTATTTGTCATCACATGTATGAGAAAATGATCCTGGCATACATGTGATATTCACTCGGTTGTTCTTTGGATAAACCGGGTGTGACAGAAGTGGTATCAGAGCCAAGGTTGCCCGTAGGAACGTGGACCTAGGTAGAAATGGACGTATTTAAGGGCCCTATTTTCTTAAAAACTATTTTTACAAGGTGTGTGTTGAAAAGTGTCATTTAATGAGTCACTTTCTTTATCTTACCCAAATTTTCATTCAAAATAGTATTTTTGTTTAAAAAGTTTATCTAACCTAAGTTTAAATGCTTTTTGTTTTAGATGGTTCGCATGATTCGCACCGCTCGCAAGTCCACAGGAGGGAGAGTTCACGTAGTTGCCCTTGCCGAAAGAGAGGAGAGTCGTCCAGTGACGTACCTTTCCTACGGATTGGCAGTAGGAGGCTTGTTGCGCCGTCTTCGACGTATGCTCGAAGCCGCCGGCAATACGGGCAAGCTAATCATCCACTATAACTCCACCAGGACCATCCGTGAGAAGAGGGAAGAACGGAGTTCAGAGATGAGGATTATACACGAAAATCAGCTGCTTAAGATCCACCGCTCTCCAGCTTGTAGAGCGACACAGGTCGATGCGGAGAAGGATGTCACCTGGGAGGCCATCACCTGCCAGAGTCACATCTATCGTTGACACCTGGACAGGACTGAGTACATGTATGTCCTCCAGCGTGAGAGTGGTACCACGGAGTACAAGTACCCGCCAGTGCAGCAAGGGACTTCCCATGAGCACATGGACTTGTGCTTGGAGGATGCTTCTATGCTCAGCACTCGACTGCAGGAGTGTCAGCAGGAGCTTCAGTATGTTCGTGACACCCTAAAGGAAACCGAGGCGTTGCTTCGAGCCTGCTTGAGGGCGAGAGAAAGAGGAGATGGGAATGAACTGTGTGTCACCGTGAATGATACATGGACTCCTGACTCCCCAGATCGCCGAGCGATCAGGCGTCGTCGCACTTCTCCACCAGCAGCCTCCCCACCCAAAGCAGAGTCAGAAGGCAGCCGAAACGATGAGGAAGATCCCGAGGAGCCAGCTCAAGAAAACGAGTAGCGTAGAGTCTTTCCCTTAAATTAAAAGGATGTCGAGTAGTCGAGTCGTTACGTTAGTTAATGGTGTGTTAATGCTTGGTGTGTGACGTGAGTTGTGGAAGCCATGAGCAATTGTCCACAGCCTCGTCTTTAGATTGTTTTGCTTTGGTGTGTGAACCCACATGAAATAATATTGCATTTATTTTTATGTGAGAAACAAACCCTCAGAAAAGTATAACAAAGCCTCAACACTTCAGAGTACAAACAAGTGAAAGTAGTAAGATGATACTAAATGCTTTCAAATTAACATTGGTTGATTCTGCCAGATGGCCGGAAGAGGAAAAGGACGTCATGACAGTTTTGACTCTGCAGAGTTTGCACCACTGTACCCACATGTAGTGATTTCATCCCCCGTTGTCGGGTGGACTAAAAGAACATCCATTATGCCAGTGGCTACGAACCACATTCACACTTCCCAGGTGTGTAGCCAGGAGATCACTACGAAGCCTTTACAAAGGGATTCCCGACGAGCGTGGGTCCACTGAGGTTTCACCCCTAACAGCATACAAGAGGCTCCAACCCCGCTGCAGTGGCCCCCTCTTGAGCCTTGCGGTTCATATGGTAGTCCAGCTGACACCTACTCCCTGCACCATCCAACACACCCATACTACGCCGGGGATACACCTAATTAATTGGCCAAGCTGCCCCATCTCATCATGTGGTTGGCACGGTAAAGCCAGGTTACATGCTCCATGAACCGGTCCTTAGGATCTAGGCAAGTACTAAACACAAACCCGAGTCTCGTGCACCCAGCACCAACCAAAACATCCAACTTGCCTTGATCCGTACCTCTACATAACTCATATTATCTCATTCAAGAGTATGGTAAAATAAACTGATGATCCCATATCCCAAATATCCCATTCTAAGCATGGCTAAGCATATGCATAATAATAAATGACATGATAAAATAATCCCAACCCAAGCTACAAGGAAACAAGGTAATGCAATTCTAAGAAAACTTCCTAGCATGGGTTTCATATTTCAATTGACAATGCAAATGATTCTATCTACACATCCTAGTATAGGATCAAAGAGGTCAAGGACACTTGCCTACTTCCTGCTGCTCTTGAAATGGGTACTGATCTTGGAAAGGAAGAACTTGCTCTGGAGCAGGTTCTACATCATACCATCACACATAGCAAAAGAAAAACAACAATCCATAAGACATAGTTCACACTTCCACTTCATACAAACCACACATTCACATGTATAAAAGCCATTCACAAATTCTATGTGTTGTGGTTAGTCTATGTGTGCTGACCTTTGGCTTACATGCACTTTTAATCATGTGTATATGATTCCTACTTTTGTATTCACATTTATGCTTGCATACTATATATATGAGTTTCCAATTTAAATAAATTCCTTATATTCAATTACTACACCTTTTAGCTACCAAGTATGCATGAAAGGTATTTTCCTACTCCATATGTGTCTTCATCCTTCTACCAACCCTAAACTGAATTCTTTGGATTTTGGAATCTTCATTTATCATTTTCTAATTATTTATACCTAGCTTGCTATATTTTCAAATTTACTTCCTATGCCTAAATGTGTACTTTATTATGAAAATAGTAAGACACATCATCTAAACAGAATAGGTTCTGATCCAAAATAGTTAATAATATATTTTTGATCTTTTCCTCTGATGTAAACTATTTTACATTTATTTTTTTCTAATTTTCAGACTTATTCTCTACTTAAAAATGTGTCCCTATAACTAATAAATGTGAATAATAAATTAAACAGATTCATTTCAGCCAAAAATCTATTTTTATCTCACTCCAAGGTTTTCTATGTTATGGGAAAGTTTTTAATTTGAATTAGACAATATGTTTGTCCCACCTTTTAAATTTTAAATACTAACCACATATTCAATTTCCTAAATTTAATATCAAATAGGGTCAAAAAGGTAAACTCACCCCACTACAGGGTCTATAATATTATTTTAAGAATTTTCAGGGGTCTAGCTACACATAACAGAGGGGTTTTTCCTAATTTTTATTAAGTCCAGGGGCTAAAACTGATTTTTAAATGAATTCACATGATTTTCTGAAGTTCCAGGGGCTAGATCAGAAGTTTCCGGGCCTAGCTCTTATTTCCCAAGAACCCCAGGGGGTAGCACGTAAGAATTTCAGTTTTTATAACGCGGGGCTGACGTGGACCGTCCGATTTAAAACAGACGGCTGAGATTATAACGCCGAACCGGTACGCGGGGATTTAAACTCTACCATTCGATTTAAAATAAACGGCGCACAAGCGGCCACGTCGCTCCGATCGAGCGCGGGCGGCGCACGGCGGCGGGAGGTGGCGATCTCGCCGGAGAGTTTCGGATCTTCGTAAATTCTTCCTAGAACTGTGATTTTATGGCATAGATCGGTGGAGGGGAGGTCGGGGATCTCACCTCGGGGGTTTTCTTGAGCTCGGAGGTCCTGGAAGGCGGTTGGCGACGAGGTCCAAGGTGAATTCACGGCGAGGCTCGTCGGCGCTGTGTTTGAACCGCAAACCACCGAGTTTTCTGCACCTGCGAGGTTCCCCGGAGGCGATGGATCAAGACCAGCGAGTTAGATCGGAATTTCCGAGCGTAGATCGGCCAGAATTCGCCGGAGGGGCTCGGGTTCTCACCGGAGAGAAAATCGGCAGATCGTGGGGGAAAACGGGATGATGCCGGGGTTTTTATAGACGGGGGAAGGGCGGCGTTCGGTTGTGATCGAGTTTGCGTCGCCCACGAATAAAATTCGGCTGGGATACGCAGGAATCCGGGTCGGTTTGGATTCGGGGTGAGAGAGAGTCCGGCCGAGCGCGGCGCTAGCGTGAGGAAGAAGAAAGACTGGCGGGCCCCGCCTGTCAGTGGGAAGAAGAGGGCGCGCGCGGCTGTGGGCTGGCACGGGATCGGTGGGCCGGCTGGTGGGTTTCAGCCCACTGGCCGTTTTTTTTTTCTGTTTTCCTTTTTCTTTTTTCTATTTCTTTTCTGTTTTGAGTTTAATTTGAATTCCTGTTTGAATTTGAATTTTTGCAACACATGCAACACGTCCAAAAAATTTTAAACTCCCCTCTGCACAGGATTTTGGGGTGTTACATTGTCCGCAGCCAGTTGTCGGCCTCCAGGGATTCTGCTGCTCCAGTGAACACCGGAGGGTGCGTACTCATGAAGTCCGAGTACGTCACATCGTGGGGCTCACGAGACCCCCTCTCTTGACGCCCTCCTGCCTTGGACGTATTATGCACGATCGTGCGGAGCTGGTCGGTCTGCTCCTCACGATTACCCACCAGGGTCGCGATCACATCCTCTAGTGTAAGCGGAGGCGGCTGTGGTGGTTGTTGCTGCGGGGTGCTGTCGTATGCAGGTGACTGGGAGTCATCACCCCCCTGCTGCCTAGAGCCACCGACCTCATGCGTGGCCCGAGTGTGAACCATCTGCAGTCATACGACAATAAAGATCAGTCCCGCAACATACTTCATGATGTCTAATAAAATAAGCGTAAAACATAATGACAGTAAAACATGCGATACATCTTGTATACCGATAATGTAATAACTTTGCACAAGCTACACCATTGCCAGATCAAATACAAGCTAGTTAAATCCAACTTGATGGACTTCCTCTAGGAAAGTTCATCTCAACTGGGTTTGGTCACTACGAGACGTTAACATCGCTTTGTCATCACGTATACTACCCTTTTATCTTCAATACGACACAAACATGGTCTCTAGCAAAAGAAACTTGAGCAAAACATAACTCAAATCTTTCACTAGTTGAACATAACCACTCGTTAGTATGTTCTACCCCATTGGAAGTACTTAAACCCCCTTGGGTACAACAATCTCCCAAATGAGTTCAACTGTCATCCCTCTGCCCGAATGACCAGTTTCTACATATTCCAGATTTTTATCTGGTTCTTGCATTATCATGACTCAAGCTGAATACCAAAGTTAAAGTTAACTTTAGTATCTTTCCAACGAGTACTTATTTGCCCTCAGATCAGCTCTGGTTAAAAAGTTATGATAATTCAAAGTCAACAGAATTTCTGGAAGAATTTCAACAGCACCTCCTTTGGAAGTTGCTGTTTTCAACTCCAATTTCCACTGAATTCTGTGCTGCAATTGCAGAAACTTTGAATTACAAAGATGTGAAAAATCTCCTACCCTTTTCAAAAATGTATCATATGATAATTTTAGATTTTTCTACAGGAAGTTATGCTTGAAAAACAGAACAGTCCAGAGAGTGTTTTGAATCTGTCCTGGTTCTGGACAGTTTACAATCATCTGGAATTTCAGCCAGTTTAAGTTGTGATTCAGCTCTGGAAGTCTACAACAAAGTTGTATAGTACTTAAACACCTTTCTAGAACTATATACCACACCTCCATTGGCTAAATAATCTGTGAGTTATGCTCTGTGAAAGTTCATCAGACCTGCTGCCAAAACAGAGCACCCTATTTTTCAATTCTTTTGAGCTAAACTGAGCAACTAACGAATTTTTCTACCCAACCAGAGTCCTACATATCGAAACTTGGTTATTTTGATTCCTTGTTTCCATTATCTTTCATGCAAATGCCTATTATATGTCAGTACTACGTTCCTCACAAAAAGAAAATCCTAACCGGATTATACCGGAATATACGTCTCGATTGTGGCACTAAACGGTCTCTCGCACACGTATACTACACGGGATACATACGTGGTTAGTACCTGCAGAAGAACACCCAATAATGATGCACTCAAAGGTTATTTTCATTTCAGGCAGGTACATATTTGAAAGTAAATACAAACACCCGTATCATTTCCATACGGCCGTCCTTGAGTTAAGCCATGTCTCGAGGTACGTGATCATGTTTTAACACCACAAGACCGGGAACCCGAGTAGAGCGCGAACGGGTCGTCACGGTTGTGAATTTTATCACCCCAACAGATACCACCTACTGTCCTGCAGGGCATGCCGATGGCAAGCGCTGCCTATGTCCTCCTGGGCTATTTCCAGGCGAACACACTATCGCGTTACTGACCACACGATGGGGTCTCTACTTACTTACCTAATGCACGCTAGGGATCAGCGTTTCATATGAACTCAGGAACATGAAGAGTCCAAGAGTTTCATATTAACGTCTCACACCAAGCTGTGAGACCTATCCCTGAACCACGTTCCTCGTCAAGGGAGCTAACCGAAATTGAACCGCTTTCGGTGGCGTTCCTTACCATTCTTACCTGAGCATAAGTGCATCGTTACATAATTAATATTCAAAATTATAACACATACATTAGTCTTGCCACTTTAAGTAACTATGCTAATATAGTCCTTACTTGGGCAAACTAGCGAATCCTCACCGTAAACCTAAGTTTTCTCGTAATACAGTCCTTAATTAGTGTGCTATCCCCAATGCAGCTCTGACACCAGCCTGTGGCGGACAGGAATCCGCTCATACAGGATCGCAGAGGGTGGTGCCGCACGATGCGACACCCGACAGCACACATCATAAGAATGACATTGTATTACATATAAAATCAACTGAATATGTACAAACTAGTACAAGACTTCAGTTACAAACTAGTATTTGGGTTACAAAAGCTGAAGCTATGTTTATACAACTCACACCATCTACCTAGCAAAAGTCTGTTTCACAGCCCTATGGGCAACCCACACTAGCTGCACTCCTCAGCTCAACACGGCGTGTACGGCTCCCACTCAGCCGTGGTCCCCGATGGAGGGTAGCCCTCGCCGGTGGACTCGTACCCCGAGTCCGTGGGATACTCCTCACCTGAAAAACACTTAAGCAGCAACCATGAGAACGATGGCTCAACAAGACTTAACCGACTTACCTAGGCATGAAACTCTACATGTAGTGCACAACGAACATGGGATGGTAATTTGCAGCACACGGACACGCCTACAAGTTCATCCTTATTTCATCTTTTAGCCACAAGTTAACAGTTCATGAATTTGAAATTTAGTAAGCAATATTTGGTGGCACACATGTAGCAATACAATTAGCCATATCAGTAGAATTGAATCATAACATTCCATAATTTATCTACGTCACGATGCAGTGAACAAGCGGTACTCATCACCGCAAGGAACGGCGAATCAACTCGATATACACCTGCAGGGATACCCGAAGAGCACGTCCCATATGCTCACATGCGGAACTGCACACGGCACGCTCACCCCGTGGCGTACGGGACAACCTTTCACCCAGCAGCCCAAACGTCGAACCGGTCGCACCAAAACGGACAGGAGGTTCCCTACACGGAGCATCTCTCTATGCCCGTTAGCAGATTTCCACCTTGCTGCCCTCAACCTACACCTATAAATCGGTGTGCTATGCCTCAACACCCGGAGGTTTAGGTTACATCGGTTTATCGGGGCCCATATATCCGATATGCCTTCGGTACGTTCAATACTTGTTCAGTAGGGCCACACACGGATCGGTCCTCAATCGACATGGACAGGACTGCACCCACAAGACTTCCTCTTGCTGCGCCCTAGCCCCTGCCTAGTCTCATTTTCTTACTAAAGTGATCTCACATCACTCGAACCAATCCCGTGCGTCCCGACTCCTATACTCGCGAGTAGATTCCAACTACTCGACTTGTACCGAAGTTCTATGAATTATTAAGCATAGCCTATCTACTCGAGGACTTAGACACTACCCTCACTCTTGTAGGAAAAATCTGGTTATGCACTTGGGTTTCATCCATCCTACACCTAATGCACATCCATACCACATACTAAGTATACATAAAACAAAACTTTGTAAAATTGGTTACTGTAAACCGGAGCTTGCCTTGTTGCTGCTGGTAAGTGGTTAGGGCTTCTTCTGGAAGGAGAAAGTCGAGCACTTACGGAGTTTCCTCGCCTTCAGCGACTACACGTAAGTAATATGCTATATGTCAATTTACATGCAATGTGTTAACTTGAATATGTAAAGACCATAACTCTAGCTAGCCCTTCCCTTTGGCTCTGAAATTTTATGGTGGCTTGGTAGGGTCCTAACTAGAGTCTTTACCAAGTTTCATTTGAAACAAAGTTCATTTGAGCTCTGTACAGGTAAAAGCCTATTTGGTCATTAGTAGGGTCTCTAAGGATTTCCAGGGATTTTCATGTCTCCAACCATTACTTTCTGGAAACTAGAGTTTGAGATGGTTCTAATGGAATTGGTTTCATGTCATTTGAAGAATCCTAGAAGAAGTTATGCCATAAACAAGGTTTGAGAATATCTGAAAAATGTTTCTGTACATTTTTCTATTTTCTCAGGGTAGCTCACTTAATCACACCATTAGGGGGACTAAATAAACTTGTATGGGTCTGAAATTTTTCCTGTGACTAAAGGATTTTCAAATGAACCTCCCAGCCAAATTTCAAAATTTTTCACAAAGTAATTCTCAAGATAAAATTCCTAACAGTTTAAACTTTAGGGAATTAATTCTATAAAATATTAAGTTTCATGAGCTGAAATTTGTTCTGCGGAAAGGTACTCAAAAATCTGAATTCAGCAAAATTTGGTCACTGAACTTGGAGCTTCCTAGCAGAAGTTATATGCATTTGAAGTTTGAACCAAATCTGAAAATCATAGAAATGTTTAAACTCGGTTCGTGGGGCCCACTCTTTAAACCAGCCAACTGAGATCGTGGCCACACCGCAGCCCACGGATTTCTACCCGCGCTGCCGCACCAGATCCCAGCCGCAAAGTGGATCCCCACTGGAAACAGGGACTGACCGGTGGACCCGGCCCCCCCTTCGTCTACCTCGCGATACCCCGTGACTCCCGCGGCGGCGCTTTGCCGGAGAACTCACCGCCGGCCAATTCACCCCACGACCTTCGACGGATTTCGCCGCCTGTGCCCAACTTTGCTCGGGGAATATGTTGGTGCACTCACCGAAGCTCAGCGATGGCCGGAACCACGCTCGCGACGGTGACAGCGGCGATCCCCACTGCGGCGATGTCTCCCGAGCTACTCAGGCCCCTATTTTTGGAACGGTTTGCTCCTACAGCTCCGCTGTGGCATGCTGAGCAGGAAAATGAACTCGGTTTTCCATGGAAAAGGCCGGAGCTAGGACCTCACCGTCGACCTAGAGTTGAATATGGCGGCGATCGGAAAAACTCGGAGAACAGCCACCAGGGTCGGCGGTTTTCTCCTGTTGTTGATCCTAGAGGTCCGTTGGAAGGTCTAGGACGTATGGCTAAAGGACGACGAGCTGGTATGGACTGACCACCAAGAATTTCGAGTCGAGCCCGCTCTGGGTCCTAAAAATGGCAATTTGGTAAACCTCAAAATACTCCCTCACAACTGAACGAGAAGGAGGAAGGCATTCACCGGAAGATCGAGGAGAGGATGGTGCGTGTTTTTGCTGTAGGTGATCGACCGAGTCTCGGCTTGTATCGCGGGGACGGTGGAGAGCCGAGAGTCGCTCAGGTGGTGAGAACAGCGATGGTACGCGCGCGTGAGGGAAGGCACAGCAGTAAAATGGTCCCGGTTTAGGTCGGACAACGTGGAGAAGACGTCTGCGCAGTTGATCCCCGGAACAGGCGGTGGCACGGCGACTTCGTTGGGGCGAGGTTCACCCGTGCGATGGCGACCTCTCGGCGTTCAACAGGAGAACAGTGCCAGTTTTGCCTCTGTGTGTCTGACCAGTGGGGCCCTCCTCTCCCCTCTAATTGATTTCCAATTTTTACTGAAAAGATCTCAGCTACTCACAATTGAATGAGAGACTTAGCCACCAAGTCATGGTTTGAATTTGATTTCCTCAACTTGAGATTAGTTTGGCTAAATTTGCTGCCCATTTGAATTTGAAATTCAAATTCAGTTTGAAATAGTGCAAATTTAGCTCCCAACAAGATGAACTCCAATGAGGATGAAAATTGGTGGACTAACTTAGAAAAATATGCTGAGTTTGAATATGAAGCCAACTTTTGAATTCAAGTGATGAAAGTGGCTGCAATTTGAATTTGCATTCAAATTGGCCCCTTTTTCAAATGTCTCCAAAAATGCCTCAAACAGTCTTGGATTGGCCAGAAACTTGGCCTGAGCCTTCCCAAGAATATTTAAGGTCTAGGGTTGAGCTAAACCTTTCATGTTTATGTGTAGGACTCCTACTTTTTGAAGTTAGGGCTTTCCCCTCTAATCACCCTTTTGATGGTGTTTACTTGCTCTTCACAATTGTTCATGAGATATCCACCACATGAGCTGTGGTGTTGTGAGGTGATGAACATTTTTTTGCAAGTCACTTTCTTGGGATTTTACACCACGATGGATCGTGGGGCCCATGGCGGCTCTGCAGCTCTTATAGACGGGTTTAGAGCTAGGGGACACATGGAAGCCCCGGACCTCACCTCAGCCGGGTGGTTCGGACCGTAGCCCAGGGCATGTGTCAGCACCGGAGCTGTCCTCAGCACGGAGGTGGCTCTGAGCCAGGGGACACGTGGCAGCCCTGGACCTCTCCTCAGCGGGGAGGCTCGGACTGGAGCCCAGGGCATGTGTCAGCACCGAAGTTGTCCTCAGCAGGGAGGTGGCTCTGAGCCAGGGGACACGTGGCAGTCCTGGACCTCACCTCAGTGGGGAGGTTCGGACCGGAGCCCAAGGCACGTGTCATCACCGGTGCTGTCCTCAACAGGGAGGTGGCTCTGAGCCAGGGGACACGTGGCAGCCCCGGACCTCACCTCAGCGGGGAGGCTCGGACCGGAGCCCAGGGCACGTGTCAGCACCGGTGCTGTCCTTAGCAGGGAGGTGGCTCTGAGCCAGGGGACATGTAGCAGCCCCGAACCTCACCTCAGTGGGGAGGCTCGGACCGGAGCCCAGGGCACGTGTTAGCTCCGGAGCTAAAGCGCACGTGGCAGCCTCAGGACTGACTACGCGGTGGCCAGGCTGTCTTTTACACGTGGCTACGCTGGGGCACGCCTCAATAGGGAGACGGGGCCCAGGCTATCTTTTATCCACTACGCGGAGGTATCCGGTCTGCAGGGTACCAATAGTCACTTTCCTCGGGCGGTGTTCAATCACTCTCTCCCAAAGCTTCATAGCTTGACTCATAAGCTTAACCCCTCGATAATTAGTACAACTTTGAATATATCCTTTATTCTTGAAGATAGGTACTAATATATTGTTTCTCCATTCTTCAGACATTTTGTTTGACTGAAAAATATGGTTGAATAGCTTTGTGAGCCATACTATTGCCACGTCCCCAAGGCATCTCCACATCTCAATAAGGACATCATCAGGGCCGAGGGCCTTTCCTCCTTTCATCCTTTTTAAGACCTCCTTAACCTCAAACTCTTGTATCCTCCGCACGAACCGCCTGTTGGAGTCATCAAAGATGTCATCCAACTCGACCATAATGCTCCCATTCCCATTGTTAAATAGCCCGTTAAAGTAATCCCACCATCTATCATTAATCTCTTCATCCTTCACTAGAATGTGATCTGTCTCATCTTTGATGCATTTAAATTGATTGAAATCCCTCATTTTTCTCTTGTGAATTTTTGTCTACTGAGTTGGGAAGAACTTGACCGCGGGTTGTGATGTTTTTATGCCCCACCTTATCCGGATAGAGCAAAAGATACAAGCATTTGCATGTAACTAGTCCGGATTCATCTTGTGTGTGTACCTCATCATCGTAGTGCACACCGAGCCACCGCGATATACGTAGATGTGTCGTATCTTGATTCCCCTTGTCAACGGACTTGTTCTGAATAAATGCTGAAGAATCTGTGCCCAGGATTTCCAGCACATGGACCTGCCGCATCTCCAGGCGTCTTGTACGCCAGCACCCATACAGCCTTCACGGTAGCGGATGCCTCTGTATTTCAGGGCTGGCCGCATGCCAGCTCGTTTAATTAGCTTCTGTTCTAACATGGCTGGATAAAGACTCGCTAACCAAATCAACTGGCAGATTAGGATCCCGCTTGTTTTAATTTCTGACGTCAATGGGTGCTTCGCCTATGCAGCTCGATCTCACGTGCGCCCGCATGCATCCTGTCTGCTCCCTGTTCCTTGCATCGACCAGTCTCGCTCGGCGATAAGTTCCTTTCCTCGTCTGACTCGGCTCAGTCAAATTGCTGCTGGATCTCGTGATCAGCTGTTATCAAATTTTACCTAGTACGTCCTCGTAGTATGGGCATGCATGGACTTGATGGCAGTATGGCACACCGATTCGAACCGGATCGGGCCTCTAATTTCCAAGTCAAATCATCCTTCTAGAACAGGTTCAACCCCTCTTTTTTATTTAATTTTATTTGGAAATCATGGACTAAGCTAATTAAAGGTTGATGAGCCACAGGGAGATCCCTTCACTTTTTAGCGGTGAACATGCCTTGTTTAAGTTGTATATAATGTTGTGAGGAAATGAAAAGGGGTAAATTGCTTATGTTTTGGGCAGGCTTCGTGTTGCCCGTGCACCTTTTGTTTCCTTGACTCGGTATAGTTTGCATCTGCATTGCGTCACCCTGAAGAACGAAGATGATCTTAATACATACACAACTAGTAACAAGCGTGAAGGCAAAACCAGTATAAACACTCGTCTTTTTCCATTTGAACACTACTACTGATACGATTTTTCAAGTAAGAAACACATGGAGAGAGAGGTGAACTGAAATCCCCACGTCTCCTTTGTGCTGCTAAAAGACCTACGTGTCTCTTACACAAGCAAATGAGCCACACGCGCACCCATGTGTGCGCCGTGATGCACAAGCTCATCCTTTTGGCTTGGGGAAGAACCAAAATAAGTAAGAAAAAAAAGAAGCAGCACATGGCATGCATGTTGTCCGGCCCTCGTCAGGTCTTCATATGCCTCGGTGATCCCAGGCCTGTGGCTTCAGATCTCTTCATGATCCGCAGCTTCTTGCAAGTGCTAGTGAACATCCTGCAAACAAATACGCAGACACCATGAGCACAGTTCCTGATGTGTCATCCAAAGAGGTAGTCGATCGTGTTCGACTCGAAAGATGATGAGGAGCTCGATCGGACGCTTACTCGAATGGAACGTCCCCGACGAGCATCAAGTCGCCGTCCTTGTCCTGGTAGGTGACGGCGAACTCCGACAGGTTCGCGCCGCCGCTGTTGGAGGAGACGAACATGGCCTCCAGTGCCTCCCTGAGCCCCCTGTAGCCCTTGTACATCCTCAGGTCCATCTTCCTCAGGTACGGAGCGCCGTCCATGCTCACTTTGACAAAGGACCCGTTCGCAGCTGCGGACGTTGTTGTTGTTGTGTTGCTGGCGGGCGCCGCCTCCTCTTTAGTCGACTTGCTCTGCTTGCTGCTCGCCTGCTGGAAGCAGCTCTTCCGGTACGACCTCACCGGTGGCCAACCAACGACCTGAGCCCTGCAAGAGTTGCCACATGCGTGTAATGTAAGAACCTGTGGTCTAGCTAGGAGACGCGACCTTGCCATGCGATCTGAGAGAGCGTGGATGCTTCTACTCACTTGGCCACCGGCGGTGCCGCCTCGACGTCGCGCTTGTCGCTGGCCTCCTCGGCGGCGGCGTCGTCCATGGCGTCGAAGGTGGCGGTGCGTTTTCTCCCCCTCGGCGTCGACGGCGTTGTCGCCTTGGTCTGCGTCTGTTCGTCGCCGGCGGTGCCCGGCAGGCCCAGCCTCAGCTCTGTAGCCATGAGGTTGTCGGCCGCCTCGGGCTTGACGTGGCCCATGGTGGCGCCCATCTCTCTCCCTGCTTTTCGATCGAATGAACTCCTGATCCGGCCGGCGATCGAGGTGATGGCTCGGCGTCTCTCTAGATCCCTCACGGCCGGTGAGCTGATCGATGCGTGCTACCGCTGATGACAACGAATGATGACTTGATGCGTGCTATCGCTGAGAACGAATGATGTTTTATAGGAGGTGGAGAAGAAGGCGACGCGAGGCGACATGGACACATGCACGCAGTGACGTGAGAGGCGTGATGGTCGGGGCGAAGCAACGAGGGCGCCGCTTTGTCGGCCGGCGACACGGCCGCCCAGCGGAGGGCATCCCATGTGGGTGGGGCCCGCCTTGCGCTGGAGGATTACACACATGCTATACTATACGATATCTGTAGTGCAGTGTACATCTGTTTCGTTAGGTTATACGTACGCTGGCTGGCTGGCTTTTCTTATTGCTCTGATTAGTTGTACCGGATGATGGGTGGATGCATGCGTACGCGGTTCTCCGGGTCCCGGGTTTGATTTTGTATTCAATACGTGGAACACATGGCGTGCTAACGGTTTGCCGATTGTGGCGGATAGGGATGGAAATTCGGTTAATCCCGTTAATTCGGTTGGTTAATTCAGTTAATAAAATTTTTGGTTATGAAAAATTAATAACTGCACATGATTTAAAAAAAATCATAACCACACAATTTGGTTACGGTTAATTCAGTTTGATTTTGTGTTAAAAACATATTATGTATAATATGATTCATTGGGTAAAAATGATAATAAGCACGTAAAATAATAATAATAAAAATATATAAATTATATGTATTGACCGGTGGTGAGTCGAGATTATCAAAATTAGACTGGGATATATATAAGAAAAATTTTGGTGAGGGTGAAGATTGGTAGTATTGATCTTTGTTTTTATAAGTTGTGAGATATTGTAGGTTAATGTTTTTGTTAAATCAGTTAATCGGTTAATACGACATAATAACTAAATAAAATTCAGTTAACTGAAATACATAAAAATAATAATTGCATTTAATAAAAAATCTAGTTAACCGCGTATTTCGGTTTGGTTCATTTTTGTGATTGACAGTTAATTAAACGTGCCCACCCCTACTGGTGGATCGGGTTCCTCAGATCTTAGAGGTCCAACTCGATCAGAGTTTCTGAAACTCAATCTGCCTGTTCAGATTTCCTGTTGTATATGCTTATGGATCGGATTCACAAGGGCGTAACCCGCCACGGACTGGATCCGGTAATTAACCATGTTCTCTATTGCTCAACTATAGGGTGACCATCGTTCATGGAAGAAAATAAAAAACAAGCATACAATGATTACAGACAGATCATGGGGAACACCTCTGTGGCGCACTATGAGCTGCGCCCTTTCGGCCCTGTCGACCATATGCATCATCGTCGATCGCTGAATACGTGGGGAAGCTGTCCGTCGCTTCATGATGCATGCATCAACGCGTAGATCTCTCTTTGCTCTCGTAGATCTCGGTGGAGTGGCTTTTGCCCAGCAGCTACGCAGTCCTGCCGGCCGGACCTCAAATGAAGCAAAAACAACCATCAATTGCTTACGAATCGGCCAAATTAAGCTCCCTCAGATGAGGACACGGATTACATGATCACCTAATCCTCTCTCTCCCCTCTCCTCGTCTATCAGCGTCGCGTTTCCAAACTTCTTCAACCACTCAATGAGATCGCATTGTTCGGCAAAAAAAATCCCTCTTAATCTTCTTGCTGCTGCCACTTTTGGTTGGGTAATGTTCTAACAAAGCCTAGGGGAAGTTGCTTGTTTCAGAGTCAAAGCAAGCATTGTTTTGGGCTGTGCTATTTACTAAACAAAGTGCACCCCATAACAATTTGATATTGTCGGTACCCTCAATACCGGGTACACCCGCGCACAGGGTGAAACCGCCTAAGGACCTCGCCCACGTGTCTGGCAGGGCCGGAGCTCTCCTCTCCTCAGAGGATAGCTCCGGGCCTGCCACGTGGCCCAGAAGGCCGGACCTCGCCCCCTCCGCCGGGGCGAGCTCCGAAGGAGTCACTTGTCCAGTAGGGCCGGAGCTTCCCTCCCCTCGGAGGGTAGCTCCGGGCCTGCCACGTGGCCTAGAAGTCCAGACCTCGTCCCCTCCGCGGGGGTGACCTCCGAAGGCTCCACGTGTCCGGCGGGGACAGAGCTCCTCCTCTCCTCAGAGGAGAGCTCCGGGCCCGACACGTGGCCAGCAGAGCAGCGCTGTCCGCTCAGTGCGGTAGGCAGCAGGAGTAAAGACGCGCCATGCCTTTACCGTACAAGGCATTCAAGATCCGCGCCTTCCCAAGACGCGGAGGCGCAGCGCACGCCAGGCAGGCGCCACTGTGACCAGTCACAGTCAAGACAGACACACAATGTCAGAAGCTGCAGTCCATTGAAGGCAGCGAGAAGACACGGACAAGACATGCCCTACCGTCCCTGCCATCACCAACGGCTGCACGCTACACCTAGCCTGCAGCATGGGCAGGGTGGCAGGACGAGGACCTCGACGCCAGCGCCAAGACATAGAAGCTGGTAGGAAATCACCCCGGGGCCACCTGTCGGGTCCCTGGGGCCTACCTTGTAAGCCACCCAAGCCTTGGACTATAAAAGGCTCGGCTAGGCAATGTTACAAGGGGTTCGAACTCAGTGAACTCGCACTCTAGACATCACTCACCCTCAAGCTCAGGACTCCGGTTCTGAGCAACAAGCAATACAGCGAGCACCTCTGCTCACCGTGGACGTAGGGTTTTACGCCCCAGCGGCCTGAACCACGTAAAACTCCCCGTGTCAAGCTTCTCCCTCACTCGTTCCTAACACTGAAGCTCTCCGCAAGTGTCTAGCTCCGCCGAAAAACAACCTCCGCGGGCTGCCCAGAGCAGGTCCGGGGGAAGTGTCTACTACACACTTCGACAGATATGATGATAACCAAATGGCCCCCCTGCCTAATAAAGATTTGGCTCATAATGTGGTACCATGGAAGGTGCTGGAGCAAATTAACGACCCTTCTGGAAACCATTTTTTTTCAAGAGGAAGCCATGTCTAGATTAGCACAAGCGCGTGTCTGGTAGCCTAGCTTGTAGATGTAGGCAAACCGATGTAGTATGTCTTGTCGGGCAACCTTGGCAACTATTATCAAACATCGACTCGCCGTTAATAGGAATACAACGCTGTTGACAGTGGAGCACGAATGACAAAACAAGATCATCGGTCTGGAAAGGTTGTCAGTGGATATTATATTCACTCGATCAGGCGCGATACATAGAATACACATCTGTACATCATGTCAAGAACAGGCGCCGAACGAAAGAAATCAAGCGTATCGAACGATTGATAGATCGGTCAAGAGTGTAAGGCACGTACGGCCACACCGACTGATAATCGAAATTAACATATGATATGTTCCCTTTGTCAGCATCAATATAAGCAATGCAATCTATCTTAGCTATGACCAGTTTCTTGTGGGTAAACTAATCTAGCTTTCTTTGAAATGATCAAGTTGTGCACCTAATCAACGCGCTAGAATCAAGCCAGCCTGATTCCCTGTCATATTGTTACTGTCCATGATTTGATGAGTATGGGCATATATCAAAGCCTTCCAGTACCATTTGACTGTTGGAAGATACCTTCTGTTCCTGCAACCTCATGCAGAATATAGCAACCAAATGCTTCTGATAATTGGGCCTCCAATTAAACTATGCTTCAAACTGCACATAAATAAAAAATTATATGATTATATATCTTCGGTCCTCAAGCTGTGTGGTGTGTGCTGTTGATCCCCAGTAACGAAAAAAAAATTCCTTGGATTCCAGGCGGTCTGCCGCATATGCATGCATACGATTCTGACAGCTGCACCGACTAACGTGTTGCTTAGTGTTGGCAATTGGACCTGTTTGTTCGATGTATTGAATATTTCACCTGGGTTTCAACGATTAGCCCAAAGGTTCATCATGTTCAGTTAGTTTTTTATTGGCAAGATTCCATGTGTTGCAATAACCTCCTACACAGCATATGAACAAATGTATTTGCCGGTGTGAACCATATATTGGGGCTTCTTTATTTGATACACTAATGAATCAGTTGTCATCAGTTACTGATCTTCTCTCTTCCTTGTCCTGCAATCAACTTATCGGATGATTGTGTTTGTATACCTAGCTAGATTCAGAAGACTGGCCGTTTCTCATGGGGTTACCAGGCCCCACTACTACTGGATGGCAGCCTAGTCATTCTACCTTTTTTAGCTAATTTTAAGCACTTCCTTGATCATGAATCAAGTTTCGTATCACTATGTTCTACATTATGTATAGGGACAAAAACTCAATAACATGGTGTGCATATGGGATGGTATATTCAAACAAAACACACATACATACATACATACATACATACATACATACATACATACATACATACATACATACATACATACATACATACATACATACATACATACATACATACATACATACATACATACATACATACATACATACATACATACATACATACATACATACATACATACATACATACATACATACATACATACATACATACATACATACATACACACACACACACACACACACACACACACACACACACACACACACACACACACACACACACACACACACACACACACACACACACACACACACACACACACACACACACACACACACACACACACACACACATATATATGTTCTTGAAGCTTTGAATCCAAGATCATCAAACCGGCCCCTCATTAGGTCAATGATATTTAAACTTGTGGCAACGGAAAAATACGAACATTAAAAAATTCAGGATTGAAACTTCCCTTTCTAACATTTTGCCCCACTACAGAAAAAAGACAAATTTATGACAGCCAAAATTATTAATGACGGTACCGTCATTAATAAAAATGTTCATGACGGTGGACAAGGGTTGTGAAATCCCAAAAAGTTAAGTAAATGGAGCTGGAAATGTACACCGAGGAAATGAGAGAAAGTTTAAAATTTTGAATTGGAAGGGTTGAGCTCCAAGTACTATAGTAACGGGTCACAATGTCCAAACACGAAGACCTAAACGTACCACATGGTTCTCCACACATCAACGGGTAGCCCGGCAAATTTTCAGCTCATTTGGGAAATATTTCACTATTTGTTGGAATTTTTAACGGGAGACAATTTGAATTTGAATTTGAACTTCAGTTTCAAATTCCGACTTCGCTGAAATTCAAGTTTGAGAGCACCATGGTGTTCCTCATATTCCTGTTGGCTGGTTCTCCATGTTTGATCAAATTTGGGGTTTATTTGCTAGCCCAAACAAAAATGGAAAGAAAAAGAAGAGGGAAGGGGGGCCCACTGGTCAGAAGACTTAGACACGAAGTCAATTCGTGCGAGTCACTCGGCAGCCGACGTTCACCGTGCGCCACCTCCTGCTCCCGCGCTCGAGCGAGGGAAACACCGCACTCCTGTGCTGCGCCTGGAAGTACCGGTTGCTGTGATCACTATGCACTCAGGCCATGTGAACTCGTCCCCTCGATCCCATCCCTTTCACTCACCGAAGCAAGCAACCTCCGGTCGACCTCTCTGATCACCGGCGCCCGGGCGGCACAGGCACTTTTGTGCCCGACGAGCTACACAAAAAGGCCCGCCCCGAGTTGCTGATCAAAACCGTGCCGACCTCACTCTCTCTCTCTCTCTCTCTCTCTCTCTCTCTCTCTCACGATCAGCGGAGAATTTGGTTGATTAGTGCGTCGGTGTGTTTAGAACCGAGCCACACAAAATCCAGAAATTCGTAGCAATCAAGCCACTATCCCCTGGACCGAGCTATAGACATGATCTAGACTCACCCACGCGCCTCTAGGATCAAAAACCATCGAGTTTCATTGAGTCTTGGTGATGTTCTTCGAGATTTTTGCATCGGCGCCGATTTTCACCCTAGGTCGCTGTCGGTACCCTCAATATGGGGTACCCACGCGCACAGGGGGAAACTGCCTAAGGACCTCGCCCTTCTCCGCAGGGAGAGCTCCGAAGGCGCCACATGTCCCGCGGGGCCGGACCTCCCTCTCCTCAGAGGAAAGCTCCGGGCCCGCCACGTGACCAACAGAGCCGGACCTCCCCCATCCGCGGGGAGAGCTCCGAAGGCTCCACGTGTCCAGCGGGGCCAGACCACCCTCTCTTCAGAGGAGAGCTCCAAGCCCGCCACGTGGCCAGCAGAGCCGGACCTTCCCCCTCCGCGGGGAGAGCTCCGAAGTCTCCACGTGTCCTGCGGGGCCGGACCTCCCTCTCCTCAGAGGAGAGCTCCGGGCCCGCCACGTGGCCAGCAGAGCCGGACCTCCCCCCACCGCGGGGAGAGCTTTGAAGGCTCCACGTGTCCAGCAGGGCCGGACTACCCCTCTCCTAAGAGGAGAGCTTCGGGCCCGCCATGTGGCCAGCAGAGCCACGCTACCTGCCCCCGTGCGGTAGGCAGCAAGAGTAAAGACGCACCATGCCTTGTCCGTACAAGGTATTCAAGACCCGCGCCTTCCCAAGACGCGGAGACGCGGAGCGCACCTTTGTCAGGTGCCGTTGCGCCTAGTCATATTGCAGTGAAGACTGGCACACTGCGTCAGAGGCTGTACGCCAATAAACACAGCGAAAAGACATCCCCTGCCGCCCCTGCCATTATCAACCACTACGACTAGCTTGCGGCATGCGCAGGGCGGCAGAACGAAGACTCAGAAGCCTATGCCAGATACAACTACCGGCGTAACTGCAATATACGGTAGGTGGCAGGCAATCTCCCCGGGACCACCTGTCGGGTCCCGGGCCCACCATGTAAGCCGCCCGAGCCTTGGACTATAAAAGGCTCGGGTAGGCGACGTTAGCAAGGGTTCGCTACTCAGCCATTCACACCACAGCAAGTCATTTCCATCCTCAAGCTCAGAAGTCCGGTTTTGAGCGCCAAGCAATACAACGAGCACCTTTGCTCAATGTGGATGTAGGGTTTTACGCTCCGGCGGCCTGAACCACGTAAAAATCTCTGTGTCAAGCTTCTCCTTCCATCGTACTTAACGCGTAAGCTCTCCGTGAGTGACTAGCCCCTCCGAAAAAGAACCTCCGCGGGCTGCCCAGAGCAGGCCTGGGGGAAGTGTCGACAACATACTTCGACATTTGTTGCCCCAGGTAGGGGGCTTTTCCCTTGCGCGACGATCTTTCACCGGCGAAGATGACGAAGCTTTCTTCAGCGGCAAGCTCTCCCCGCCCACGTTCACGACAAAAGGTGACCAGCGGGGACTACGTCTCGACACACTCAGGACGGAGTGTGTCGGTGCAAGCTGGAAGCCAGCAGCTGGCTCTGGCAGCGCCTACTCCAGCAAGCCCAAGATCCACTGCAGCGCTGAGTGTCTCCCACGGGAGTGCACTAGCTGCAGCACGAGCGCTACTCCGCAATCCACCTGCTGGGGACGCGCCTCAGTCAGCGACCCAGCAGTGGATTCACGACATAGACCGTCTCGTCGTCGCCGCCGCCAACCCTCGACTTCGGCGGGGACGACGTCCCGGTCAACCAGATGTGTCGCTGACGCGCACGCCAACGGTTAACGGGCAGACGGTAGACTCCCGCTGCACCAGGCTCCCATCTGCGGACCTGAGGTCAGAGCTGGAGCGATGTCACCTGGGCGTGCCTGACCATCGAGCGACGCCGAGAGAGGCGTCGCAACCAAGAGGTCGGAGACAGCATGTCGACCGCCTCGACTCAGCCTGGCCTGCAGACGTTCGCTATGCGATCTCTGCCCCAGGCATACGCCACATAGCATATGCCTCAGCCATATGCCCTGCAAGTGGCACCCCCGGTCTATGGCGCAGCCTTGCCCATACCGGGGTAGACGGTGCCGACAGTGAACCAAGCGTTCGCGGCACCAACACCTGCAGCAACAGGAGCAGGATGTGCGGCCCTGGCGCCACACCTTCGCTTCGCGAAGTGGCCGCACAAGTTCCGGCCACACCTGCCCGAGAAGTACGATGGCAGCGTCAACCTGGCGGAGTTTCCTCCAAATCTACTCCACCGCCATCCTTGCTGCAGGAGGGGATGAGGCCGTCATGGCAACCTACTTCCCCGTCGCCTTGACCGGCCCAGTACGGTCTTGGCTCATGAATCTCCCCCAGGGTTCCATAACCTCCTGGGGAGAGCTCTGCCGGCAGTTTACTGCAAACTTCGGCAGCTCCTACTCCCGGCCTGGCACGGAGCTCGACCTCCACGCCATCCAACAACAACCTGGAGAGACGTTGCGCTCCTTCATCCAGCGGTTCTCCCAGGTACGGAACACCATCCCCCACATTCAGAATGCTTCTGTGGTGGTGGCGTTCCGGCAGGGTGTACGGGATAAGAAGATGCTTGAGAAGCTCGCGACCAGAGAAGTACGCGACGTCTCAGAGCTCTTCAGCCTGGCTGACAAGTGCGCCAGGGCAGCAGAAGGGCGTAATTGGCACTCACAGCCAGTCTCCGAAGACGGAGAACAGCCAAGACCAAATGCTGTCCCCCATGGGAGCGGCAGAAAGGTCAAGAAGGCCGGCGGCAAGATCATGCTGCCGACGGAAGCTCCAGTTGCAGCAGCTGCAGCACCCACTGGAGCTTGGGGGCCACGCCCCGACAAGAGGCCACGATAGTCACCAGCCCCGGACTGTCACCAAGGCGAGCCGTGCCCCGTGCACAACACCAGCAGCCATACTGCTGCTGAGTGCCGGGAGATCAAGAAGCTCACGGAGCGCTTCTGCAGAGGGAAGCAGACGCATGCTGACGCCCGTCCCTTGCGTCAAAGGGAGGGCAAGCAGAAGGTCGACGCCCAAGACAACGTCGACCACCAGAAGGAGTTCCAGGAGCCTCAACGCGCCGTGAAGGCGGTGCACAACCGTGAGGACTCCAGCTCCAGCGACGATGAACGCCGGAAGGCGCTCTACGTCATCTACGGCAGGTCCTCTGACCCCTCGTCCCGAAGCGCAGTCAAGACTCTGCCCAGAGCAGTAGCGTCGGTGGCTCCTCTCCCAAGTGCCGCGTCACACCTCAAGTGGATGGGAACCCCCATCAGCTTTGACGCCACCGACTGCCCCAGGAACATGGCTGGGGCCGGCCAGCTACCACTCTTGGTAGCCCCCACCATCGCCAATGTGAAGATGTACCACGTCCTGGTAGATGGTGGGGCTGGGCTGAACCTCATCAGCCGTGCAGCTTTCCAGAAGCTGCAGATCCCGATGGCCAAGCTCACCCCATCGAGCCCGTTCTCAGGGGTCGGGCCGGGAAAGGTCGTCCCCTACGGCAACATCAGCCTTCCGGTGACCTTTGGGGCACCGGACAGTTATCGAACAGAGTACATTCTGTTCGACGTGGCAGAGATCGACCTCCCCTTCAACGCCATCATCGGCAGGCCAGCCCTGTACCGGTTCATGGCAGTAGCCCACTACAGATACCTCGTCTTGATGATGCCTACACCAACAGGTGTTCTCAAGATTCATGGAGACCGCAATGCTGCAGTGTCAGCCTTGGAGAAGCTCCAAGCGCTTGCAACAGCCCGAGTACCAACTCCTGGCGGCGCAGAACCGGGCCAGCTCCACCCGAGTGCATGCCACCGTGCCTCGACCTCAGCACCCCGTGTGCAACCCCTCGACGAGGGCGACATCCCCCTGAAGGTCGTCCAAGTCAGCGCCGATGCTGCCCAGACCACCCGGGTAGCAGAGGGCCTGGACAGTAAATAGGAAGGCGCGCTCATCACCTTCCTCCGGCACAATGTCGACGTGTTTGCATGGCAACCGTTGCAGATGCCGGGGATCCCTAGGTAGGTGATCGAGCACCATCTGAAGATCTTCCCTGACGCCGGCCAGTCCAACAGAAGCCGCGCAAGCAGTCCATCGAGCAGCAGAACTTCATTCGTGAAGAAATCAAGAAGTTGCTGGACGCTGGCTTCATACGGGAAGTCCACCACCCCCGGTGGTTGGCGAACCCAGTCGTCGCCCCGAAGGCCGGCGGGAAGCTCCGGATGTGCATCGACTACACCAGTCTCAATAAGGCATGTCCTAAAGATCCATTCCCTCTCCCTAGAATAGATCAAATAGTAGACTCTACATCAGGCTGTGATATACTATGCTTCCTAGACGCCTACTCGGGCTTTCATCAAATCCCTATGTCTAGAGAAGATGAAGAACACACTTCTTTCATCATAGTAGATGGCCTGTATTGTTATGTCTCTATGCCTTATGGTCTAAACAATGCTCTCCCCACCTTTGTACGTGCTATGTACAAAACCTTTGGAGAGCTAATAAGAGACTTTGTTGAGGTGTATGTCGATGACATCGTTGTCAAGGTCAGGCAGAGCTCATCCTTGTTAGATAACCTAGCTCTAGTCTTTGACAAACTGCGCTCCACGCGCACTAAGTTGAACCCCGACAAATGTATGTTCGGTGTATCCTCTGGGAAGCTCCTAGGATTCCTGGTCTCACACCGAGGGATTGAGGCCAACCCAGAGAAGATCAAGGCCATCGACCTGATGCGGCCCCCCGCCCGCATCAAGGATGTCAAGAAACTCACGGGATGCCTAGCCGCGCTGAGTCGGTTTATACCGAGGCTAGCAGAGCGGGCACTTTCCTTCTTTAAGCTCCTGCACAAATCCGGTCCTTTTGCTTGGACCGACGAAGCAGAGGAAGCATTCCAGGAGTTGAAGCAGCTCCTGACGACCCTACTCATCATGGTAGCCCACGAGGCCGAAGAGCAATTGCTGCTCTACATCGCGGCAAAAACAGAGGTGGTGAGCATGGTCCTCGCCGCAGAGTGGCCGGACCCCTCATCACCGCAGCCTGCTCCGGTAGCAGAAGACAAGCACCAGGAGAACCCGGGGACTCAAGACGACCTCCCGGAGCTCCAAGGTGACCTTCCAGAGCTCCAAGACAACCTCCCGGAGGTCCAACGGGACCACCCAAAGCTCCAGGATAACCCCCTATAGGTCCGGAGGGACCTCCCAGGAGAACAAGACGACCTCCCGAAGGTCCAAGACAGTCTAGAAGCCCCCGGGTCCCAGCTCCCGGAGGCTCCCCCGGACCCGTCTGCCTCCTGTCGGCCTGAGTCAATGAAGGAAGATATCTCAGGCCCAGGGGGGAGGGTCCGGACCATCCAGAGGCCTGTCTACTACATCAGCAAAGTCCTCCACGACGCCAAGACAAGGTACCTGGAGGTCCACAAGCTGTTGTATGCAATACTCGTGGCGTCCAGGAAACTCCGCCACTACCTCCAAGCCCACCGGATCACGGTGGTCACCTCATACCCGCTGAAGGCCATTCTTCACAGCCCCAACACGACTGGCAATGATGCTAAATGGGCAGCGGAGCTGGCGGAGTTCGAGTGGACTTCCTTTCTCGCCACACGATCAAAAGCCAAGCACTGGCTGACTTCGTGGTCGAATGGATGCCAACAACGACCAACCCAGGGGGCCACAAAGACGATGAACCAAAGCCGCGAGCTCCGGTCTTCACCGGGCCTCACTGGACTCTTTTCTTCGAAGGCTCCTCGCGAAAGCTCCATGAGCTGGATTACAGACTCAACAAAAGCAAAAAAGGAGAGATACAGGGCCTCCTGGCCACAGGGATGAATGCCTAAGAGTCCCCGGACTGCCGCTGGAACCAAGAGGCCACAAGGGCGGCCATGTCCCCGACCTCGGCCCTGGCAGCTTCCTCCCGCTCGGCGGCGGGGCCTAGTCTCACCGGGTCCAGAGAGAAAGAAGGGTCTTGACTCTGGAAGCATGCCAGCACGTGCGTGGTGACCTCCTTCGCCAGGCCTCGTCCCTCCGCCTCAAGCTCGTCGGCGATCACCGCCTCGAGCCTGCCCAGCTTGGCACCGATGGACTCAAGCACCGGGATTGCCTCGAGCACCTCCTGTGTTGGAGCCTCCGTCCGCACTGGGCTGAAACCGAGGGGAATCAGGACGGACCCCGCCTCAGTGACAAAGCTCCAGACCGCAAAGCCTGGAGCTTCTCCACCTCTTGGCATGCCGCCAGCTCGCGGTCCAGCACTGCCTGGTGCTCCCGGGAGACCTGATCCTCCCTCGCGGCAACAGCCGACTCACGGAGCCCCAGCTCCTCGGCCCGAGCCTTCAGCTTGCCCTCGCTGGCTTCGAGCCGTGCGGTGACCTTCTTCTCCTCGGCCGCCACGGCGTGCTCCTGATCCGTGACAGCGCACTCGCGGCTGGCTACCTGCAGCTGCAGCTCCTCCGCGGCAGTGGAACGCGCTTCGGCCCTGGCGTGAGCTTCGCGGGCCTCCTGACGGAGTCGCCGGGTCTCCGAACCTAGGCGGTCGACGGCCCTCTGCTGAGCATTGAGCAGCGCCCCACGGCATCAAGCCTCGACTGCCTCGAGTCGAGCTCTGCCTCAGCCTCCCGGATCTGCTGCTTCAGGAGATGCCCCAGTTAAGGAGGCGGTCTCTCTATCCAGCCAGCATCTCCCGTTCTTGCTCAAAGGTGGCCCGGACCTGCTGGACGCCAGCCTGGGCAAGCCCAAAGGCATCCGCTAGGGGCAGCGGGGCGGCGGAAGCAGGAGCCACGCCCCTGACCTCCCTTGTCACGTCCACGACTGGTGGAGGCTCCGGTGCCTCGGCAACTGAGGCGAGGCGCCGATCTGGGGAAGCCAGGGGGCCAGCAGCTGCACCCACAGCTGCCCTTCCTGCCTCAGCACCGGGCTTCCGAGCTGGTGAAGGAGGACGAGCGGGTGCTGCCGCCGCCACCGCGGGGGATGGTCCCGCTGGCACAGAAGAAGCCTCCGCCGACTTCGGGGCTGTCGGAGCTGCCGCAGTTCCCGGACGCTGCGGCACAGAGCCTCTGCTGGCCGGAGATGACCAGGGAACAGACTCGCCCCCCAGCAGCCTGTGAGTCCCTGTCGACATAAGAAGCTCTCAGGCTAAGAAAGGAGAAAGGAACGCTACTTCTAAAAGCCGGAAAGAGCAACACTTACTGGGGGACGTGAGCGCTCCAACTGGCTTGGAGCCCCGGCCTCTGAGCCGGGACAGAACCACCAGAACCTGCCGCCGGCACCGGCGTCTGCGCCTGCGCCGCAGGCGCCCGGACGGCGGAGTAGGAGGCAGAGCAGTAGGGCCCCCGTCAGTGGCGCCCCTAGCGCTGCTCGCCGATCCGGCCCCTGAGGCCCGAGGCACATGCGTCCCCGGGTAAGTCCCAGCGCTGCTCCTTCCGACGCCGCTTCTGGCCGGGCCTGCAGCCGGGACGCTCGCTGGCTGTGGCGCCTGAGCCCTCGGCTCAGCTCCGGGCATCGCCCCACCGACGTCCCTCCTTGAAGCTCCTCCACCTGAGGAAGGGAGGCGGGACGCCTGGAGCTCCTCGGACCGTCGCTGTCCGAGAAGAGGCCCGCCGGAGCTGGAGACCTGAGGTCTCTTTGGGTCGCCGCCCGACGAACCAACGCCTCCGGGAGATGGGCGCAAGGGTACCCCGGCCCCCTGGCTCGGCATAGATGATGGCCTTGGAGGAGACCAGGCACGTTTCTTCTCTGGCTGCCCGGGGGCCGGCTCCTCTCCCTTCCCTTTGTCGACGGTCTGAGCTCCGTCAACCCTCGGTGCGGGTTGGGCAGCGGTAGACGCCTCACGCTCCGCCCCGAAGCACTCGACCCCGGGAATCGAGATTCCCCAGAGGGCGTCCCCAACCTGACGAACGGTGATCCCGATGTCATCAAGATTCGGCATCTTCCGCAGCAACTCCGCCCTTCTCTGAGGCTCCAAGAAGAGGGGAGTGCCAGAGGCCGGGAAGGTGAGGTCGCCGCCGGTGACGAAGTCACTGCTCACTTTGGCCACCATCTCGTACAGCTCCTCCTCAGATGGGTCGGAGCCAAGACCCCTCTCCAGCCTGGTGCAGTCGAGCTCGCCGGTGTAGTACCACGCCGGGCGGTTGCGTTGCTGCAAGGGCGCAATATGGTGCGACAGGAAATCTATCGGCACCATCAGGGACGTCAGCCCCTTGTTGGCCAGGAACCGGATCCGCTCCATGACCGGCGCGTACTCTGGCTCCAGCTCCGGGATCTCCTCCCAGAAGCGACGCTCGGTGGTCGCGCCGGAAGTTGGGAGCTGCAGGCGATCATGCTTGTCGGTCTGCACGATCACCCAGTTCTCCCTCCAGTTTTGCCACCTCGACGCACCGAAAGGTATAAGGTACCCAGAGGCTTTCGGATCCTTGCAGCGATGCTGGAAGTAGTACGCCCAAAGCTGATTCTTCGAGCTGCGCCCGGTCGTCCGCAACACGGAGAAGTAGCGGAAGAGCGTCACTGAAGCGTGCACCCCCACGAACATTTCGCAGAAGTGGCAGCCTTAGGAACCGCCGCAGCAAAAGCAGCCATCAGGTGGGGCACACACTCCCACGATCCCGCGACTGTTCGTGCTTCGGCAACGGTCAATGCGGGTCTTCGAGAAGGTGCGCAGAGCAGAAGAGACGGGGGCCCCACCTCAGGCTCTCTATCTCCCCCGAGATGGGCCCGGGGGCCACTGTCGGTACCCTCAATATGGGGTACCCCCGCGCACAGGGGAAATTGCCTAAGGGCCTCGCCCTTCTCCGCAGGGAGAGCTCTGAAGGCGCCATGTGTCCAGCGGGGCCAGACAACCCTCTCCTCAGAGGTAAGCTCTGGGCCCGCCACGTGGCCAGCAGAGCCGGACCTCCCCTCTCCGCGGGGAGAGCTCCGAAGGCTCCACGTGTCCAGCGGGGCCGGACCTCCCTCTCCTCAGAGGTAAGCTCCGGGTCCGCCACGTGGCCAACAGAGCCGGACCTCCCCCCCTCTGCGGGGAGAGCTCTGAAGGCTCCACATGTCCAGCGCGGCCGGACCTCCCTCTCCTCAGAGGACAGCTTCGGGCCCGCCATGTAGCCAGCAAAGCCGACCTCCCCCCTCCGCGGGGAGAGCTCCGAAGGCTCCACGTGTCCCGCGGGGCCGGAGCTCCCTCTCCTCAGAGGAGAGCTCTGGGCCCACCACGTGCCCAGCAGTGCCGCGCTACCTGCCCCCGCACTGTAGGCAGCAAGAGTAAAGACGCGCCATACCTTGCCCGTACAAGGTATTCAAGACTCGCACCTTCCCAAGGTGCGGAGACGTGGAGCACGCCTCTGTCAGGTGCCGTTGCACCCAGTCACATTGCAGACTGCTGCGCCACGTCAGAGGCTGCATGCCAATAAACACAACGACAAGACATCCCCTGCCGCCACTGCCATCATCAACCACTACGACTAGCTGGCAGCATGGGCAGGGTGGCAGAACGAAGACTAGGAAGCCCTCACCATAGACAGCTACCGGCGTAACTGCTGATATGGTAGATGGCAGGCAATCTCCCCGGGACCACCTGTCGGGTTCCAGGCCCACCTTGTAAGCCGCCCGAGCCTTGGACTATAAAAGGCTCGGGTAGGCAACGTTAGCAAGGGTTCGACTCTTTGCACACATACGCTCCAGCATCCGAGCACTTAGGTCATCCTCAAGCTTAGGACTCTGGTTCTGAGCAGAAAGCAATACAACGAGCAACTCAGCTCACCGTGGACGTAGGGTATTACGCTCCGGCGGCCTGAACCACATAAAGATCCCTGTGTTAAGCTTCTCCCTCCATCGTCCCTAACGCGTAAGCTCTCCGTGAGTGACTAGCCCCTCCGAAAAAGAACCTCCACAGGCTGCCCAGAGCAGGCCCGGGGGAAGTGTCGGCTACACACTTCGACACTACTGATCCACATCTTTCGGTAATCTGGAATGGACCGATGAATCGGGGTGCCAACATTCCTCTCACCCCGAATCTGTTCACGCCCTTCATTGGAGACACACATAGGTATACATGATCCTCGACTTCAAATTGTAATGGGTGCCTTCTCCGGTCCGCATATTGCTTTTGTCGGGATTGGGCGGCTTTTAGGTTCGCTTGAATCAGTCAAACCTTTTCCTCCGCGTTACTGACAAGATCAATCCCGAAGGTAACCCTTTCGCCAGACTCACACCAATTCAATGGTGTGCAGCATTTTCTCCTGTATAGCGCCTCGTAAGGCGCCATCTTGATGCTTGCTTGGTACCCATTGTTGTACAAGAACTCGGCTAATGGCAAGTGATCATCCTAATTCTTGCTGTGGTTGATAGCACAAGCTCGCAACATGTCCTCTAGAATCTGATTTACCGGCTCGGTTTGCCCATCCGTCTGCGGGTGGTATGCTGAACTACGGATCAGCTTCGTCCCCAATGCAGCGTGTAGCTGCTCCCAGAAATGGGACACAAATAAAGTGCCCCGATCCAATATGATGGTACGGGGTACGCCGTACAAGCATAGGATCCGTGAGACGTACGGTTCAGCGTACTTCTTGGCGTTGTAGTTAGTGTTGACCGGGATGAAATGGGCAACTTTGGTGAGTCGGTCGACGATCACCCACACAGAATCATGTTTCTGAAAGGTGGTGGGTAACCGACGATGAAGTCCATGCTCACATCCTCCCACTTCCAGGCAGGAACGCCCAGTGGTTGTAGCAGTCCCGGTTTCCGCATATGATCTGCCTTCACCCTTCGACATGTATCACACTCGGACACGTACTTGGCGATCTCCCACTTCATCCGTGTCCACCAAAACTTGCTTCTGAGTTCTTGATACATTTTGTTGCTGCCGGGGTGAATAGAAAATTTTGATAAGTGAGCCTCATCAGAAAATTTCTTCCGTAACTCCGGGTTACGGGGTACAACGATCCGGTCCTTGCACCATAGGACGCCATCTCCGTCCTTCCGGAAACATTTCAGCTCCCCATTGTCTACACGTCTCCGCAAATGCGACATGCCCTTGTCATGTTTCTGAGCTGCTGCTATCTCTTCACGGATGGTGGGGATTAAAGCTAGGATGTAGAGAGCTCCATGTGGGATCACTTGCAGTGGTGGTTCGCTCTCTTCCAACGGTGTGATGGTCAAATTGTTGACGTGTGACTTGCAGCTCAGCGCATATGCCACTACGTTTGCTTTGCCGGGGTGATAATGGATTTCTATTTCGTAATCCTTTATCAACTCTAACCATCTTCGCTGCCTCATGTTCAGCTCCTTCTGAGTGAATATGTACTTGAGTCTCTTATGGTCGGTATATAAATGTACGAGGTTACCGAGTAGGTAGTGCCTCCACATTTTCAGTGCAAGTACCACGGCAGCGAGCTCCAAGTCGTGAGTTGGATAATTCTGCTCATGGTTTCTAAGCTGCCGTGACCCATACGCGATCACCCTTCGGTCTTGCATCAGCACACATCCGAGCCCAATGCCGGATGCATCGCAGTACACATCGAACGGTTTTGTTGTGTCTGGCTGCGCCAAAACCGGTGCTGATGTCAGGTGCTTCACTAATGCCTTAAACGCTGCTTCACATGCTGGACTCCAAACATATTTGGTAGCCTTCTTCAGCAGCTCCGTCATAGGCTTGGCAATCTTTGAGAAGTTCAGGATGAACCTCTGATAATATTCCGTGAGCCCGAGGAAACTCCGTACCTCATGAACAGTTCTTGGAGACTTCCAATTCAGCACTTGTGTGATCTTGCTCGGGTCTACAGAGATACCCTCCGCTGAGATGATATGCCCGAGAAAAGGCACTTGCGATATCCAGAATTTGCATTTGCTGAATTTCGCGTATAGCTTGTGATCCCGCAGCCGTTGCAAGACTATATGCAGATGCTTCTTGTGATCTTCCTCCGACTTGGAATGTACCAGTATGTCGTCGATGAAGACCACGACAAACTTGTCCAGCTCCGGCATGAATACCGAGTTCATCAAATACATGAAATGAGCTGGAGCATTGTGAGGCCAAAGGACATGACCAGGTACTCATAAAGTCCGTACCTCGTCGAGAAAGCCGTCTTCGGAATGTCCTCATTCCGTATTTTAATCTCGTGGTACCCGGATCTTAAATCCATCTTGGAAAGGATCTTTGCTTCGACCAACTGATCAAACAACATGTCGATTCGTGGCAACGGGTACATGTTCTTGATGGTTACGACGTTTAGTGGACGATAGTCCACACAAAGCCGCAATGTCTCATCCTTCTTCTTCACAAATAATGTCGAACAGCCCCATGGCGAGGAGCTCGGCCTAATAAAACCCTTCTCCAGCAAGTCCGTTAGCTGGGTCTTCAATTCAGCCAATTCCTTGGGCGCCATCTTGTATGGCCTCCGGGATATTGGCATGGTTCCCGGTGCAAGTTCAATCTTGAACTCCACCTCTCTATCGGGAGGAATCCCCAGTAAATCATCCGGGAACATGTCAGGGAACTCTTGGACCACTGGAATATCTTCCAATCTGATGGTTGTGTATTGATAGACACTTGGAAGTTTTATTTCTGGACTGTCCAGAAATAAGGAATGAGATTCGTGCACTTCTGAGTTCAAGTGCACAACTCGAAGGACGGTGTCTAAAACAGCGCCGTGGTGGGTTAACCACGACATCCCTAAGATGACATCGACCTTTTTTCCCTCTAAAATTATGAGAGACGTAGGGTACACTCTACCGGCTAAGCATAATGGCGCTTTTGGAACCATCATGCTTGCTGAAATCTTCCCACCCAGTGAACAAACCAAATAAGGATTATCGGTGGGTAGTATTTGCAAGCTATATCTATCAATAATGAAGCTATGCGTGGCGCCTGAATCATATAATACTATGGCAGGATGCTAGTGGAGTTGGAACATACCCGCAAGGATTGGCTCACCCTCCGGCACGTCCTCTATGGCAAGTTGGTGGACTGTGCCGGGCCTCGGGTTTGCCTGCCGCGCATTAGTAGGGTTCCGGGGCTGATTCCTCCCCGGAAGTTGTGGTGCAACTCCGCCGCCTTGTCTCTCCGGACAACTGATGGCAAAGTGTCCTGGGTGACCACATTTGTAGCATGTGACCGCTGCTTGTCCGGTGCTTGGGAGACGAAAGCCCAGCATGCGCTGCTGAGGTGCATACGCACGCGGCATCGCCCGCTGTTGCTGTTGTTGTTGTGGAGGTGGTTCTGGCAGTGCTGGCCTGAACGCCGGTGAAGAATAGGGCCGACTGCAGAATGGCATCGACCTCTGTAGTGGCTGCCAGCGTGAACCTGATGGTGGGTGATTCACCATCCAAAATTCCTAAGAAGGACCGCCTCCTTCTCCGCTGCTTTGCGGCGTGCTTCACTTTCTTTCCGCCGCCGCTAACTCCTTGCCGGAGTCCTCCTGAACAATCGCAGCATCAGTTATGTCATTGAGGCTGCCACGATTGAACATCGCCAGCTTGTCCTTCAGGAGCGGGTTAAGCCCCTGGTAGAAGTGGTCCCACCGCTTCTCGTCAGTATCGGAGTGATACGATGCATAGAGCGCGAGATCATTGAACGCCCTGGAGTATTCCAGCGCGTTCCGGCTCCCTTGCTGCAGGTGTAGAAACTCCTGCGTCTTCCTCTTCATCAGACCTGGTGGTATGTGATAGGCCCTGAAGGCCGTCCGGAACTCCGCCCAGGTCATAACTCGCTCGGTGGGCTGTGAATCACTGTAGTTTGCCCACCACGCGCTCGCGGATCCCTGGAGCTGCTGGACCGCGAACTGAGTCTTGCGCTGCTCACTTATTTGGAGCAGCCCGAACTTCATCTCTATCGTGCGGAGCCAGTTGTCCGCATCAAGGGGCTCATCCGCCCTTGAGAATACCGGGGGATGAGTCGCTAGGAAGTCAGAGTAGGAGCTCTGTTGACGCTCCTCACGATCTTGACGTCTCTCTGGCCGAGACGTATTTGCAATAAGGGTCTGCAGCAACTCCGTGTGCTGCTGATGAGAACCCGCCATTGCCGCAACGATGTCGGCCAATGTAACCGTTGGCGGTGGCGGTGGCGGTGTTTGTTGTTGTTGTTTCTGCTGTTGCTGTTGCTGTCCCGAGGAGTCCTCAGGAGGCTGTTGGGAGGTTTCCCCCCCTTGACTAGAACCCCCAACGTCTGGGTTGGCATGAGTACGAGTCATTCTGAAATTCAAAACAGCAGCGATCAGCACATGTCATACTTAAAAATTCCATATGAAACAATAGGTATTGAAGCGACGCATGAATAATTTGCACAACATTCACATATATTGATAAATCATAAACTTTATACAAAATACATTGTTCTCGGGTCTCCGAGAAGTCGTGCTCATGTCGTCACTACCTATACATAAGCTACTGCCTACATGACATGTCACTGATTACAAAAGTTTGGGTTACACTACTCTAGCTGCCCTACTTGGCAACCGTAACCCCCTACTCGGAGTAGAACTCGACCTCCTGCGGGTCGTCCTTCTCCGGTACCTCTACTGGTGGCTCTGGATCTACAACCTCTTCTCCCATCTCAGGTTCTCCCATTGCCGGAAGACCCAAGACCACCGGTATGCCCAATACCGGATGTACGAGGTCCTGCAATGCATGTACCTCGTCCATGGCCTGGTTATAGTCTTCTTCCCAGCCTTGCCCTTCCTCAATAGCGTCGTCCCGCTCTTGATTAAGGTCCTCGTTCTGCTGGGTTAGAGTCTGCACCAGTTCTTGCAATGCCGCGATGTCGACACGGCTCTTCTTCTTCGCCTTCTTCAGACGATGCAACTGATTATGCTGTTCGTTCAGTCGCTTGATCGTCGGAAGGAGCACATTACGGAGTGTGCTGTGAGCACTCTCGAAATGGTATCCACGGCTTGTGCTCTCCTTGAGCTTTGCGGCGAGACACTCCGTATGAACAGCTTGGCTATCCATCACGGCCTTTCCCGCCCTCATTTGGAGGCTGAGGTTTGCCTCCGTGGGGCTGTACCTTAGGCACCACGGATCGGTTGCCTCTATGTACGTCCCTTCCCACACAAGACTAGCCCGTCCCTCCACCGGAATGAGCGAATATGGAGTTCCCTCCATAGCTCTCACGTGTAGTTGGCAAAAACGCGACATGGTGTCGCGGGCAGCCACTTGCCACATCCCCTCCGGTTGTCTACCTCTTACCGTAACGGTGAACGGCGCCCAACCGGGTGGCGTAGGTCTTGCAGGAACCTCGACATGGATTGTCCACGTCTTGTTCCCCTCCTAGCCTTCTTACTTGGCGAAGTACTGCGGCATCTGGTTGTACCCGAAATATTGAAGCATCTGCCTCAATGCTTCCGGATAGCCGCTGTGGTGAGAACAGTGAGATTCCAGCCACCCGTTCTCGAACTGTTTATCCGCTGTCATCTGTAAAAATATATTTGAGAAATGTCAAATATTTATTTGCACAATAAACCATTGAGTTTTAACATAAAACATGTCATTGAACCCATAAAACTTGGAAACATAGTTCAAATTTAAACAAATTTGACTGCTGATCTGCTGTCCAACATGACAGCTGTCGAAGTGTGTGGTCGACACTTCCCCCGAACCTGCTCTGGGCAGCCCGCGGAGGTTCTTTTTCGGAGGGGCTAGACGCTTGCGGAGAGCTTCAGCGTTAGGGACGAGTGAGGGAGAAGCTTGACATGGCGAGTTTTACGTGGTTCAGGCTGCCGGAGCGTAAAACCCTACGTCCATGGTGAGCAGAGGTGCTCGTTGTATTGCTTGCTGCTCAGAACCGGAGTCCTGAGCTTGAGGGTGAGTAATGTCTAGCGTGCGAGTTCACAGGGTTTGAACCCTTGCTAACGTTTCCTACCCGAGCCTTTTATAGTCCAAGGCTCGAGTGGCTTACAAGGGGGGCTCGGGACCCGACAGGTGGTCCCGGGGAGATTGCCTGCCGACTACCGTATCTGCAGTTATGCCGGTAGTTGTCTCTGGCGAAGGCTTCCGAGTCTTCGTTCTGCCGCCCTGCCCATGCCGCAAGCTAGTCGTAGTGGTTGATGATGGCAGGTGCGGCAGGGGATGTCTTGTTGCAGTGTTTATTGGCGGGCAGGTTCTGACATGGCGCGCCGGTCTGTGATGCGACTGGGCGCAACGGCACCTGACAGAGGCGTGCTCCGCGTCTCCGCGTCTTGGGAAGGCGCGGGCCTTGAATACCTTGTACGGGCAAGGTATGGTGCGTCTTTACGCCCGCTGCCTACCGCGCGGGGGCAGGCAGTGTTGTCCTGCTGGCCACGTGGCGGGCCCGGAGCTCTCCTCTGAGGAGAGGGAGGTCCGGCCCCGCTGGACACATGGCGCCCTCGGAGCTCTCCCCACGGAGGGGGGAGGTCCGGCTTCTGCTGACCATGTGGCGGGCCTGGAGGTCTCCTCTGAGAAGACGGAGGTCCGGCCCCGCGGGACACATGGAGCCTTCAGAGCTCCCCCCACGGAGGAGGGAGGTCCGGCTTCTGCTGGCCACATGGCGAGTCCAAAGCTCTCCTCTGAGGAGAGGGAGGTCCGGCCCCGCTGGACACGTGGCGCCTTCGGAGCTCTTCCCGCGGAGAAGGGCGAGGTCCTTAGGCATTTCCCCCTGTGCGAGAGGGTACCCCGTATCGAGGGTACCGACAGTGGCCCCCGGGCCCATCTCGGGGGAGATAGCGAGCCCGAGGTGGGGCCTCCGCCTGTTCTGTTCCGCGCACTTTCTCTAAGTCCCGCATTGATGTGGGGACCACCCCGTGGTTCACCCACTCTAGGATCGCATAGGGTGGTGCCATACGATGCGGCACCCAACAATACACACGAAAAGTATAAAGAACAACATACAAACTTTTATTTGATATAAAACAGCGGAAGTCTTTTACAAAATATAACTATACAGCGGAAGTAATGTACAGTAGTAGCCTCTCATCCTAACTATGCAAAAGTGCAGCCGTCCAGCCCGTGGACGCTACACACTAGCAGCATGGAACAGGAGAAATCACGGCGGCGTGCAGGGCTCCATCTCGGCCGTGTACCCTGACGGGGGCATCGCCTCATCCTCGGAACCCTCCTCATAGCTCTCACCTGCATACAGCTCAAATATTGCGACCGTGAGCACGATGGCTCAGCAAGGCTTAACCGTCTAACCTAGGCATGGAACTCTACATGCAGGGATATGTAAGATAGGAAAAAGGACTTTGTGTCAAAGACACGCCTATAAGTTGATCCTTGCTTTCAGTTTTATAGCAGCAGATTCATGTGCCTTAGACAGCCCTCACATCGGAAGTCCACAATCAAACAAGAAACACTTTCCTCCGATGTGGTGATGCCCAAAGCAGAAAGTAAACTTAATTAGCTCTACATCTACAGCAGACATGGTTTCCAAAACATTAAGCTATCATCACAGCATATTATCATTCAACTGGCTTATTTCACTTCTTACTACGTCACAAAACAGTGAACAAGCGGTACTCAAATAACCGCGAGGGACGGTGATCGCAATCAGGAGACACCCGGACAACACGTTGCATACACCCACTTTCAGAAGCGTGATTCCACACCCCTTCCTACTCTGTTGTATGCAGCAACCTTTCAAAGGCAACCCAAATGCCGACCCGGTCCATCCGTAACGGGCAGGAGGTCCCCGCGTGGAGCGTGACTGTGCCCACCGGCAGATTTACACCTTGCTACCCTCAACCCACTCCTATTTACGGTTGGGTAAGCCTCGACACCTAGGTTAACCATTTACATCGGTTTCCTGCTTATATCAGTATGCCATCCGGTACTGTTCAATACTTGTTCATCAGGCCCGCACACGACTCGGTCCTCAATCGACACCAACAGGGCTACGAACGTGAGACCTCCGCTCACTGCTTCCTATCCCCCCTGCTGGGTCTCATTTTCCCCACTCTTAAGCCATTTTCTATTCTGACCAAACCGTGTGATAAACCTTACCTCGTGAGTAGATTCCAACTACTCGACTTCTACCGAGGTCCTAAGCATATTAGCGGGGCCTTGTCTACTCGTCGGCTCTGTAAGCTACCCAACCCTTCATAGGATTTAAAAGGTTATGCAAATGAGGTTTCAATCACCTTAACTCTAATGCAAACATTCAACCTAGACATAAGTGATACAAATAAAGAATTTTTTAAAAGGTACTTAAGTGCAAACCGGGGCTTGCCTGGTTGCGAGTCAGAGAAGAAGTGAGCTTCTGGTGGGAGGACGTCCAAGGGCTTCGGTGCGTCCTCAACTTCGGTCACTAAATGTAATGTAACAAAATATGTATAAATATTAAGGAATTATGAGAAGTAAACTTCTATTCATAGCTACTGCTATTTAGGATCCTTAATTGGCTTTGGGATTTTTACAGTGGATACTAGACTCTCTAAGGATGACTTGAGCCAAATTTGGAGACATGTCATTGCACAATGTAGTCTTTAAAATTCCTACAAGTACAATGCCTCTCTGAATTTTTGAGCCCAATCCAGGAGCTTTGACATAGCTAATAATGGAAAATCTGATTAGGGTAAGTCTCTATGGTTCTAATAGAATTTGTTTCACCATTTTTGGAGCTACCATCAGAGAGATATGAATTTTTGAAGTTTGGACAGGAGTGCTGAACAGTTTCTGTTTAAATTTGAATTTCCAAATAAAGGCTGAACTTGGGAAGGTAATTTGACCTAGCAAGTGAACTCCAATGAAGCCCAAATTTTTACTGGAGATCAGTATCTATGAAGAGGATTTGCTGCCCAAATTTGGGAATATTTCATAAAGAATTGCTCCTGTAATAAATCTCTAAAAGATTTATTAAAACAATTCTACAGAAATTCCTGGGCATTTTCATAGCAAGCAATTTGTTTCTCTGTGAAGTACTCCCCACGAGGATTCTAACAAAATTGGTTTCACTCCTTTTGGAGTTTTCTACCCAAAGTTATGGCCTTGTAAAGATCAGCTAATTCCTAGAATTATTTCTCTAATAGAAACTTCAAATAATTGGGCTGGGCCCACTGTTTCAAATCGGACCAGTGAGATTTTGGCAACACCGGGGGCTACGGAGTTAACCCGCGCAGCCACAGCTGATCCCGAGCCACAATTCGATCCGGCGCTCAACCGGGGCCACTGACAGGTGGGGCAGGCCCCCACCTTCGTCTACCTCGCGGCCGGCCGGTCTCCTCGCCGGAACGGCGGCGGCACCTCGCCGGAATGATTACCCAGTGCCCTAGACGGCCAAAATCTCGCAGCCTGTGCCCAAAACCCGACGAGGAACATGCTGGTAAGGTCAGCGGCGGCGCTAGATGGCCAGGAATACCTCCCCGACGTTGACAGCGGCAAACTCTACCCCGGCGCCGTCGTTCTCGCATGGTAGGCGGTTATTCCGGTTGGGGAGAGTGCCGCAAGCACCATGTTGATGTGAGGAGCACGCTTTTGCCTACAAAGAGGGGTGAGAACTCGAGCAAGGTGTAGTTCGCCGGTGCAGCTAGGGTTGTGCGTCGGCGGCCGGAAAAACTCAGCTTACAGCTTCATTTCTCTACGGTTTCCGATGGTTCTTCGTCGAGGGGCTGCGCTAGGTCGTGTAGAAGCATCAAGCCAAAGTAATTAAGCTGTGGTTTCACCTTGGCGACGAATTCTGGGGTAGACGGGCGGCAGTGCTTTTGGTAGCTCGGAGCAACTTGGCTGCGATCGCAGCTGGAGGGGAAACGTAGCTGCCCCTAGCTTGGACAGCGGCACCCCACACTGCCGGCGACCTCGTCTGACCGAAGAAGGCCTGGGCTAGCGCAGCGAGAGCAGAGGAAAACGGCGAGCTCGCGTTCGGGAGAGAAACAGAGGAAGCGTGGGTGTTTTCTTCTCTGAGGGAGTGGATACACCCGAGCAGCCGGGTCTCTCGGCTTAACTGCGACCGCGCCAGTGGTTCGGTGCCTTCGGCGCCAAGCCAAGGCGTCGCCGTGGCGGCTGCGGAGGAAACCGGGAGAACCGACGTCGGCTCGGTGCACACTGATCAGCTGGCCCCACATGTCATCCCCTCTTCTCCCCTTTGATATTTCTGATCTTTTATTTCTGCCACCCACTTTTGTCCAAAATTTTTTAGATATTTGCAGGGAAGACAAATTAAATATGTGGAATCCGAATTCGACTCCCATGCTGCATTTGATCAAGTTTGGTCCAAGTTTTAAATTTCAAATTTGAATTTTGAAGGGTTTTTGGTGTCACCCTAAGTTGGAACAGCCAACCTACTCCAAAATTTCTCATTTCTGGCATGGCTGCTAGTTTAAATATGGATAACACCATTGTGCACCCAAATTGACTAATTGAGGCAATTGGGATTTGAAACTGAATTTGAAATTCAGATTAGAGGGCTTTTCCTTTTAATCCCAAACAAATATGAAAACTCCTCTAAATGAGCTGAAATTTGGAAGGTTGAATATTTGGACTATGAAGATCCAAGTTATGAACTTAGACCCCCATGTTTGGAAGTTTTGGGAAGTCTAAACCCTCACTTTGAACTTATACCATTATAATTCAAAGTTTTAATTCCCCTCATTTTTCATAAATGTATATGAGCTGAATTTTCTTGCTACCACTTTTGGGGATTTTACAATTGACCATTTCCGGAGCACGAACAGTCGCGGGATCGTGGGAGCGTGCGCCCACTAGATGGTTGCTTTTACTGCGGCGGTTCCCAAGTCTGCCACTTCTGCACGTTGCGGCGCTTTTTTTGGGAACCGCCGAAGCGCCTTGCCGGCTCGTCTCCTTGGGAGACTGACTTCTTGGCCCACTGCTTCAGCTGGACGACTTGGGTCCACTTGTCATCGGCGCTCAGTCTTGGAGCCGAAGCGGTTTCCCATGCGGCGTATTCGAAGAGTCTCATATCACTTTGAATCACACCTGGGAAGTGCGAAGGGAAGCCACAACGTGGGTAGGCTCCCCTTATAAAATTCCCTAACACTTGCACCTTCCTTGAGTTCCTGCGGCCTTGTCTTCTGCCATGTCTTCCAACCCGCCTCCGGAGGAGAAGCGCGCTCGATCTCCTCCGGCGGTGGCGTCTGCGCCGAGTCGGGGATCCAGGGAACCTTCACGCCCTGCTTCTGGAGATGGCGCCCCGCCCGGTGGCGACTCCAAGAGGTCTCGGGCTTATCATCCCGACGGGACTCCTCTTGAGCGACGACAGGCTGAAGGTTCCCAGGCGTTGCGTCCTCCCTCCTCAGGCGGTGGAGTCTCCGAGGAAACTGTTGATGCGTCGAGGAAGGCTTCAAGCGGTAGAGTCTCCAAGGAAACTGCTGACGCGCCGAGGAGGGCTTCAGGCGGTGGAGTCTCCAAGGAAACTGCTGAAGCGCCGAGGAGGGCTTCAGGCGGTGGAGTCTCCAAGGAAACTGCTGAAGCGCCGAGGGGGGCTTTCTGAAGCATCCCCTGCTCCGTCGGCGATGACAGCGGGCTCTAGCGGTCCTCGCAGGCAGACCACCATGAGGTAGAGGAGCTCCTGGTGTCCCTTGGCCCCAGCCCGGAGATGACAGCGGCCCTTGCGCTGGAGGTGGCCGAGGTGATCCCTGCGCTCGAGTCGTGGAGCGGGAGGAAACCGCCAGGGCTGAATTTGGGAACGTGGCCGCCCTTGTAGCCTCTAGGTTCCGGTGCGGGCTAGAGGAACCCTAACCCTAGGACTTGTATCTCTCTTTCTCTTTTTTTTTATTGAGTCTATAGTCCAGCTCATGGAGCCATGAATAAATAGACTCTTGCGACCTTTTGTGCTTGTTGCGCTTTTGTCTTCTTCTTGGTTTTGCCTGGCCGAGCGCTTAGCTCCGCAAGGTGCTCAGAGGCCCTCACCAATCTCGGAGCCCCACACAGACACCTTCCCCGGGTGCTTATTGTATTGAGGGCCCCGGAGGTCTCTGGAATTCGCCCCATGAGAACGGGGAGGTCCGGATCTGCCAACCACGTGGCGGCCCCGGAGCTCCCCTCTGAGGAGAGGGAGGTCCGGCCCTGCGGGACACGTTGGGCCTCCGGAGCTCACCCCTGCGGATGGGCGAGGCCCAGCTCTGCCAGCCATGTGGTGGGTCCGAAGCTACCCGCTGAGTAGAGGGGGGGGGGGCTCCGACCCCGCCAGATACGTGGGGCCTCCGGAACCCGCCCTTGAAGAGGGGGTGGGGTCCGGATCTCTCGGTCTTGCGCGGTCCCGTAGCGGCCCCCTGGTAGGTGTGGCCAATTGCTCGGGTACTCCTACCATACTCCTGCGGGGATGTAACACCCTAAAATCCTGTTAAGAGGGGAATTTAAAATTTTTTGGACGTATTGCATGTGTTGCAAAAATTAAAATTCAAACTGGAATTCAAATTAAACTCAAAACAGAAATGAAAAAGAAAAAGAAAAGGAAAAAAATAAACCTTTCCGGCCAGTGGGCCGAAACCCACCAGCCGGCCCACCCAACCCCCGCGCCAGCCCGCAGCCGCGCGCCCGCGCCCCCTCTCGCAGACAGGCGGGACCCACCTGTCATCCCCGAGCTCCCGATCGCGCCGACCTCGGACTAATCCCCGCGCACGCGCGATCGTAACCGACCGGAAAACCGCGCGTTCCCAGCCGACTCCCTGTCCCAGAAGACTCCAACTCGATCTAAACCACCCCACCGCCCTCCCCCGTCTATAAAGACCTCGACATCGTCCCGTTTTTCCCCACGATCCGCCGTTTTTCCTCCCGGTGAGAACCCGAGCTTCTCCGGCAAATTCTGCTCGATCTCCGCTCGGGAATTCTGATCTAACTCACTGGTCTTGATCCACCGCCTCTGGGGAACCGCACAGGTGCAGAAAACCCGGTGGTTTGCGCTTCAAACACAGCGCCGACGAGCCTCGCTGTGAATTCACCTCGGACCTCGTCGCCGACCGCCTTCCAGGACCTCCGAGCTCAAGAAAACCCCCGAGGTGAGATCCCCGACCTCCCCTCTACCGATCTATGCCATAAAATCACAGTTTTAGGAAGAATTCACGAAGATCCGAACTCTCCGGCGAGATCGCCACCTCCCGCCTCCGTGCGCCGCCGGGCAGCGCCGCCCGCGCTCGATCAGAGCGACGTGGCCGCTTGTGCGCCGTCTATTTTAAATCGCACGGTAGAATTTAAATCCCCGCGTACCGGTTCGACGTTATAATCTCAGCCGTCTGTTTTAAATCGGACGGTCCACGTCAGCCCCACGTTATAAAGGCTGGAATTCTTACGCGCTACCCCCTGGGGTTCTCGGAAAATATGAGCTAGCCCCGGAAACTTCTGATCTAGCCCCTGGAACTTCAGAAAATCATGTAAATTCATTTAAAAATCAGTTTTAGCCCCTGGACTTAATAAAAATTAGGAAAACCCCTCTGTTATGTGTAGTTAGACCCCTGGAAATTCTTAAAATAATATAATAGACCCTGTAGTGGGGTGAGTTTACCTTTTTAACCCTATGTGATATTAAATTTAGGTATTTGACTATATGTTTAGTATTTAAAATTTAAAAAGATGGGACAAACACATTGTAAATTCAAATTAAAGACTTTCCTAGTATTTGGAAAACTTTGGAGTGATGGAATCACTACATGTGGGTACAGTGGTGCAAACTCTGCAAAGTCAAAACTGTCATGACAGCCGTGCTCACGGTCAAGAGCGGCTTGGACTTATTCATGATTAGAGGAGTGATGGTTTTGGAAGCTAAAGATGTTAAGCGGGGAGCTTAACATTGGAAATGATGTTATGGTTATTTGATTATGATGATGGGATGGGAGATTGGGACCATTTCACCTGTGTAGTAATGTAGGTGCTTAATAAGCTAAGGTGATAGGTATTAATTGCGTAGTGCTTTAACCATGAGTTCAACCTCCCCTTGTTCTAGCCATGCATGACATAACTTTCCCACGCTGAGTACCATCGGTACTCAACCTTGCATATTTGTTGGTTTATATTGCTGCTCAGGTCAAGATAATGAAGTGGTGTTTAATGATCAAGACTTTGGACCCGAAGAAGGTTTCTAGGTTCATGGAGTCCCCCGGGCAACGCCTGTAACGGAGCCCACAAGAATAATATTCCACTGCTATTTTATTTACTTGTTATGAACTTGTTATCGTCCATCGAGACATATGCTATGTAAGACTTATTTATATTCCACACCTGGCTTGTAATAAATGATGCTTCACTATTTGTCATCACATGTATGAGAAAATGATCCTTGCATACATGTGATATTCACTCGGTTGTTCTTCGGAGAAACCGGGTGTGACAGAAGTGGTATCAGAGCCAAGGTTGCCTGTAGGAACATGGACCTAGGTAGAAATGGACGTATTTAAGGACCCTATTTTCTTAAAAACTATTTTACAAGGTGTGTGTTGAAAAGTGTTATTTAATGGAGTCACTTTCTTCATCTTACCCTAACTTTGATTCAAAATAGGATTTTTGTTTAAAAGTTTATCTAACCTAAGTTTAAATGCTTTCTGTTTTAGATGGTTTGCATGATTCGCACCGCTCGCAAGTCCACAGGAGGGAGAGTTCCCGTTGTTGCCCTTGCCCAAAGAGAGGAGAGCCGTCCGGTGACGTACCTTTCCTACGGACTGGCAGTAGGAGGCTTCTTGCGCCGTCTTCGACGTATGCTCCAGGCCGCCGGCAATACGGGCAAGCTAATCATACACTATAGCTCCACCAGGACCATCTGGGAGAAGCGGGAAGGATGGAGTTCAGAGATGAGGATTATCCATGAAAATCAGCTGCTTAAGATCCACCGCTCTCCAGCTTGTCGAGCGACACAGGTCGATGCGGAGAAGGATGTCACCTGGGAGGCCATCACCTGCCGTAGTCACATCTATCGTCGACACCTGGACAGGACCGAGTACATGTATGTCCTCCAGCGCGAGAGTGGAACAACGGAGTACAAGTACCCGCCAGTGCAGCAGGGGACTTCCCATGAACACATGGACCTGTGCTTGGAGGATGCTGCTATGCTTAGCACTCGACTGCAGGAGTGTCAGCAGGAGCTTCAGGATGTTCGTGACACCCTGAAGGAAACTGAGGCGTTGCTTCGAGCCTGCTTAAGGGCGAGAGAGAGAGGAGATGGGAATGAACTGTGTGTCACCGTGAATGACACATGGACCCCTGACTCCTCAGATCGCCGGGCGATCAGGCGTCGTCGCACTTCTCCACCAGCAGCCTCCCCACCCAAAGCAGAGTCAGAAGGCAGCCACAATAATGAGGAAGATCCCGAGGAGCCAGCTCAGGGATACGAGTAGTGTAGAGTCTTTCCCTTAGTTAGCAAGATGTCGAATAGTCGAGTTGTTACCTTAGTTAATGGTGTGCTAATGCTTGGTGTGTGACGTGAGTTGTGGAAGCCATGAGCAATTGTCCACAGCCTCGTCTTCAGATTGTTTTGCTTTGGTGTGTGAACCCACATGAAATAATAGTGCATTTATTTTTGTGTGAGACATGAACCCTCAGAAAGTATAACAAAGCCTCAACACTTCAATGTAAAAACAAGTGAAAGTAGTAAGATAATACGTAATACTTTAAATTAACATTTGGTTGATCATGCTAGATGGCCGGAAGAGGAAAGGGTCGTGCTGCCAACCCCGCCAACAACAACGATGAGGCCTGCAACCCTCATCTTTCTGGGAGCCAAGACAGGGGTGGTCGCCGTGAAGGAGTTGATCCCATCCACCAAATGCTTGAGAACCAAAATCAGCTCATCCAGAACCTAACTCAAGTGGTGGCCCACTTGCATCAAGTTCCACCTCCACAAGCTGCACCACGCCAACCAAGGTTGAGTGAGTTTCTAGGAACTCAACCTCCAAAGTTTGCAAGTGCTGCTTAACCTCTGGAGGCAGATGACTGGCTAAAGACCATTGAGAGCAAGATGAGGATCATACAGTGCCAAGGGTATGAGAGGGTACTGTTTGCCTCTCATCAATTGCATGGACCTGCTGCTGATTGGTGGACCGCCTACGTGGCCGCCCATCATGACCCTGAGAACATCACTTGGGAAGAGTTCAAGCGTAGCTTCCGCAACCATTACATACCAAGGGGTGAACTAAAAAACAAGAGGAAGGAGTTCTTGGGGCTGCAGCAAGGAAACATGACTGTGAGGGAATACCTCACTAAATTTACTCAACTCCCGTTATGCCCCACGGGACATAGAGACTGATGAGCAGAAACAGGATTGTTTCGTGGAAGGACTTACCGCAGAAATGCAGTGTACAATGTCCTCCAACGAGTATGAAAGCTTCCAAAAGATGGTGGACAGAGTATTTGTGGTAGAAAGGAAGCTGAAGGCCTTGGAAAATGAGAACAAGAGGAAGGCCGGGTGGTCACACCAAGCCTCAGGGAGCAACACCCGCCCACGTCTGATGCAGCAACCCGCAGGGCAGACGAACCGTGCTGCGGTACCCTACTCAGCACCAAGAGGGTACAATCCGAACTACAGGCCTCCGGCAGCACCAGCACAGCCACAACGTCAGTTTGTACAGCAGCCTCGCGCCGCATATCCACCTTGACCAGCAGTACAAGGACCTCCAAACCAACCCCAAGACAACAAAGGCCAGACACCTAAGGTTGGGGTGAAATGTTTTAACTGTGGTGAAGTGGGGCACTACGCCCATAAGTGCCCAAAGAAGAAGCCCGCGCAGCCACAACAGCAGAATGTAATGAGAGGACGGGTGAACCACGTCACCATGAAGGAAGCGCAAGAGGCACCTGACGTGGTAGTTGGTAAGTTTCCTGCCAATTTACACATTGCAACCCTGTTGTTTGATTCTGGTGCTACCCACTCGTTCATTGCCCAAGGGTTTGTTAAGAAGCATGATCTAGCAACAACACAAATGAACCATATGCTAGCAGTAAACTCTCCAGGTGGAGAAATAAGGACAAGACAAGTGTGTCCCAAGGTGAACCTAGACATTAATGGGGTAGTATTTACTGCTAACCTCATAGTGATAGATTCACAGGGGATAGATATTATTTTGGGTATGGATTGGTTGACCAAACATAAGGGAATCATCCATTGTTTGACCAGAACGGTGGAACTAACTCACCCTAGTGGCACAAGAGTAAAGTTCATAACAATACAAGAGCCTAGGAGGGACATTAAATTAAATCAAGTAGAGGTGAAAGTGGAGGAGATCAGGACCATCAGGGAATATCCAGATGTTTTCCGGAGGAGTTGCCAGGTATGCGTCCTGATCGTGAAGTGGAATTCGCAATTGAGCTAGTGCCTGGAACAACCCTGATATACAATAGACCTTATCGGATGAACTCCAAGCAACTGGAAGAACTCAAGGATCATTTGAGGGAATTGACGGAGAAGGGGTATATTCGTCCTAGTTCCTCACCTTGGGGAGCTCCAGTCATATTTGTGCCCAAGAAGGACGGAACCCAAAGGTTGTGCGTAGACTACCGTGCCTTGAATGAAGTGACCATCAACAAACAAGTACCCATTACCCCACATTGAAGACTTGTTTGATCAGTTGAGGGGAGCTTGTGTGTTCTCGAAAATTGATCTCAGGTCGGGATACCACCAACTTAAGATAAGGCAAGCTGATATTCCAAAGACAGCTTTCGTATCTCAGTACGGACTGTATGAATACACGTCATGCCTTTCGGACTAACTAATGCCCCGGCATACTTCATGTATCTCATGAACAAGGTGTTCATGGAATATCTGGACAAATTTGTGGTGGTTTTCATAGATGACATTCTCGTTTTCTCCAAAGATGAAGAGGAACATGAGAAACATCTGAGGTTGGTGTTGCAGAGGCTGAGAGAACACCAACTATATGCCAAGTTGAGCAAGTGTGAGTTTTGGCTGAAGAGAGTTCCCTTCTTAGGACATATCATCTCGGAGGGAGGAATCTCCGTGGATCCCGCCAAAATTGAGGATATACAGAAGTGGAAGACCCCTGAAAATGTCGGGGAAGTTCGAAGCTTCTTGTGATTGGCAGGATAGTATCGACGGTTTATTGAGGGATTCTCTAAGATCTCGAGGCCCCTCACCAAACTGTTGGAGAAGGGAATCACATTCACATGGACGCCGCAGTGCGAGACGAGTTTTCAGGAGTTAAAGAAAAGATTGACAACAGCCCCAGTGCTAGTTATGCCAGATATGCAAAAGAATTTTACGGTGTACTGCGATGCCTCTGAATCGGGTTGGGATGTATTCTCATGCAAGAAGGGCATGTCGTGGCTTATGCATCCCGGCAGCTCCAGAAACACGAGAAGAACTATCCTACACATGACCTAGAACTAGCCGCAATGGTACACGCGTTGAAAATTTGGCGACACTACTTGATTGGGAAGAGGACAGAGATATATATGGATCATAAGAGTTAAAAGTACGTTTTCACATAGCCAGATCTCAACCTAAGACAAAGGAGATGGTTAGAGCTAATCAATGACTTTGATGTGGGCATCAACTATCATCCTGGGAAAGCAAACGTCGTGGCAGATGCTTTAAGTCGGAAAGTGCAGGTCAATAAGTTGAGCTTGAAGGACATGCCTGCAGAATTGAAGGACAAGGTTATAAGGCTCAATCTATGCCTTGTGAATAGTAGTGAAGCCATCGCCATGGAAGTGGACTCCACACTAGAGCGAGACATACGCGAGGTCAAAAGAATGACGAGAACATACAAGAAATCAGGCAACTCATCAAGGAAAATAAAGCTCCTAGTTTCAGAGAGGATGAACAAGGAACGGTGTGACACGGAAAAAGAATCTGTGTGCCAGAAGTAAAGAAGATCCGTGAATTGATTTTGAAGGAGGCTCACGATTATGACTATTTCATTCATCCTGGGAGTACGAAGATGTACCAGGACCTCAAGAGCAGGTATTGGTGGTATGGCATGAAGCGAGATGTCGCGGAACATGTTGCCCTATGTGACACATGCCAGTCGGTGAAAGCAGAACATCAACGACCCGCAGGATTATTGCAACCACTCAAAGTGTCTGAATGGAAATGGGAAGAAATCGGTATGGATTTCATAGTGGGATTGCCTAGAACCCAATCAGGATATGATTCAATATGGGTCATCATCGACAGGCTAACCAAGGTAGCTCATTTCATCCCCGTGAAAGAAAGCTACAGCGGATCCAAATTGGCAGAATTGTACATATCAAGGATCGTGTGTTACCATGGAGTGCCAAATAAGATAGTGTCGGATCGAGGGACACAGTTCACCTCAAGGTTCTGGCAGAAGTTGCATGAAACCATGGGAACCCATCTGAATTTCAGCTCTGCCGATCATCCCCAAACTGACGGGCAGACGGAAAGGACCAATCAGATTCTTGAGGATATGCTGATAGTGTGTGCACTCAAAAACAACCGGAGTTGGGATAAGAACTTACCGTATGCGGAGTTTTCCTATAACAACAGCTATCAGGCTAGTATGAAGATGTCACCGTTTGAAGCTTTGTATGGGAGGAAGTGCAGAACTCCCCTATTTTGGAACCAAACGGGGGAAAGTAAAGTGTTTGGTCCCAAAGTACTACAAGAAGCCGAGGCGAAAGTGAGGGAAATTCGCAACAACTTGAGGCTAGCACAGACACGACAAAAGAGCTATGCCGATGTACGGAGAAGAGAGCTCGTTTTCAACGTGGGAGACTATGTCTATCTCAAGGTGAAAGGGAAGTTGTCACCTCGATACATCGGACCCTTTCAAGTGCTGGAGAGGAAAGGCGAAGTGGCGTATCAACTAGAATTACCGGCTCGCCTATCAGATGTGCACGATGTATTCCATGTGTCACAGCTCAAGAAATGCCTGAGAACGCCTGAAGAGGTGTTACCCATGAATGAGGTTGACGTAGCTGAGGACTTGTCTTATGCCGAGCAACCATCCAAGATTTTGGAAACAATGGAACGCCTCACAAGAAATAAAAGAATCCGGATGTGCAAGGTGTAGTGGAAGCATCACTCGGAAGAGGAAGCCACCTGGGAGCGAGAAGATGAGCTTAAGGCACAATTTCCGGAATTGTTTTCTTAGAACCCCAATCTCGAGGACGAGATTTCTTTTAAGGGGGTAGAGCTGTAACACCCCAAAATCCTGTTAAGAGGGGAATTTAAAAATTTTTGGACGTATTGCATCTGTTGCAAAAATTAAAATTCAAACTGGAATTCAAATTAAACTCAAAACAGAAATGAAAAAGAAAAAGAAAAAGAAAAAAAATAAACCTTTCCGGCCAGTGGGCCGAAACCCACCAGCCGGCCCACCCAACCCCCGCGCCAGCCCGCAGCCGCGCGCCCGCGCCCCCTCTCGCAGACAGGCGGGACCCACCTGTCATCTCCGAGCTCCCGATCGCGCCGACCCCGGACTGTTCCCCGCGCGCGCGCGATCGTAACCGACCGGAAAACCGCGCGTTCCCAGCCGACTCCCGGTCCCAGAAGACTCCAGCTCGATCTAAACCACCCCGCCGCCCTCCCCCGTCTATAAAAACCCCGGCATCGTCCCGTTTTTCCTCATGATCCGCCGTTTTTCCTCCCGGTGAGAACCCGAGCTTCTCCGGCAAATTCTGCTCGATCTCCGCTCGGGAATTCTGATCTAACTCGCTGGTCTTGATCCACCGCCTCTGGGGAACCGCGCAGGTGCAGAAAACACGGTGGTTTGCGCTTCAAACACAGCGCCGACGAGCCTCGCCGTGAATTCACCTCGGACCTCGTCGCCGACCGCCTTCCAGGACCTCCGAGCTAAAGAAAACCCCCGACGTGAGATCCCCGACCTCCCCTCTACCGATCTATGCCATAAAATCACAGTTCTAGGAAGAATTGACGAAGATCTGAAACTCTCCGGCGAGATCGCCGCCTCCCGCCGCCGTGCGCCGCCAGGCAGCACCGCCCGCGCTCGATCAGAGCGACGTGGCCGCTTGTGCGCCGTCTATTTTAAATCGTACGGTAGAATTTAAATTCCCGCGTACCGGTTCGACATTATAATCTCAGCCGTCTGTTTTAAATCGGACGGTCCACGTCAGCCCCGCGTTATAAAGGCTGGAATTCTTACATGCTACCCCCTGGGGTCCTCGGAAAATACGAGCTAGCCCCGGAAACTTCTGATCTAGCCCCTGGAACTTCAGAAAATCATGTAAATTCATTTAAAAATCAGTTTTAGCCCCTGGACTTAATAAAAATTAGGAAAACCCCTCTGTTATGTGTAGTTAGACCCCTGGAAATTCTTAAAATAATATAATAGACCCTGTAGTGGGGTGAGTTTACCTTTTTAACCCTATGTGATATTAAATTTAGGAATTTGACTATATGTTTAGTATTTAAAATTTAAAAGATGAGACAAACACATTGTAAATTCAAATTAAAGACTTTCCTAGTATTTGGAAAACTTTGGAGTGAGATAAAAATAGATTTTTGGCTAAAATGAATCTGTTTAATTGATTATTCACATTTATTAGTAATAGGGACACATTTTTAAGTAGAGAATAATTCTGAAAATTAGTAAAATAAATGTAAAATAGTTCACATCAGAAGAGAAGTTCAAAAATATATTATTTAATATTTTAGACCCAAAACCTATTCTGTTTAGATGAGGTGTCTTACTATTTTCATAATAAAGTGCACATTTAGGCATAGGAAATAAATCTGAAAATATGGCAAGCTAGGTATAAATAACTAGAAAATGATAAATGAAGTTTCCAAAATCCAAAGAATTCAGTTTAGGGTTGGTAGAAGGTTTGAAGACACATATGAAGTAGGAAAATACCTTTCATGCATACTTGGTAGCTAAGATGTGTATCAATTAAATATAACGGATTTATTTAAATTAGAAATTCATATATAGTATGCCAACATGAATATGAATACAAAAATAGAAATCATATGTACATGTTTAAAAGTGCATGTAAGCCAAAATCAACACACATAGAGTAACCACAACACATGGAAATGAGAATGGCTTTCATAAATGTGAATGTGTGGCTTGTATGAAGTGGAAGTGTGAACTATGTCTTATGACTTGTTGTTTTCTTTTGGTATGTGTGATGGTATGAGTAGATCTTGCTCCAGAGCAAGTTCTTCCTTTCCAAGATCAGGACTACCCATTCCAAGAGCAGCAGGAATGATGCAAGTGTCCTTGACCACTTTGTTCCTATACTAGGATGTGTAGATAGAATTATTTGCATTGTCAATTGAAAATATGAAACCCATGCTAGGATGTTTCCCTAGAATTGCATACCTTGTTTCCTTGTACCTTGGGTTGGGATTCATTTTATCATGTCATTTATTATTATGCATATGCTTAGCCATGCTTAGAATGGGATATTTGGGATATGAGATCATCAGTTTATTTTACCATACTCTTGAATGAGATATTGTGAGTTATGTAGAGGTAGGGATCAAGGCAAGTTGGATGTTTTGGTTGGTGCTGGGTGCACGAGACTCGGGTTTGTGTTTAGTACTTGCCTGGATCCTGAGGACCGGTTCATGGAGCATGTAACCTGGCTTTACCGTGCCAACCACATGCTGAGATGGGGCAGCTTGGCCAATTAATTAGGTGTATCCCAGGCGTAGTATGGGTGTGTTGGATGGTGCGGGGAATAGGTGTCAGCTGGACTACCATATGAACCGCAAGGCTCAAGAGGGGGCCACTGCAGCGTGGTTGGAGCCTCTTGTATGCAGTTAGGGGTGAAACCTCAGTGGGCCCACGCTCATCGGGAATCCCTTTGTAAAGGCTTCGTAGTGATCTCCTGGCTACACACCTGGGAAGTGTGAATGTGGATCGTGGCCACTGGCATAATGGAGGTTCTTTTAGTCCACCCGGCAACGGGGGATGAAATCACTACATGTGGGTATAGTGGTGCAAACTCTGCAGAGTCAAAACTGTCATGACAGCCGTGCTCACGGTCAAGAGCGGCTTGGACTTATTCATGATTAGAGGAGTGATGGTTTTGGAAGCTAAAGATGTTAAGCGGGGAGCTTAACATTGGAAATGATGTTATGGTTATTTGATTATGATGATGGGATGGGAGATTGGGACCATTTCACCTGTGTAGTAACGTAGGTGCTTAATAAGCTAAGGTGATAGGTATTAATTGCATAGTGCTTTAACCATGAGTTCAACCTCCCCTTGTTCTAGCCATGCATGACATAACTTTCCCACACTTGCTGAGTACCATCGGTACTCAGCCTTGCATATTTGTTGGTTTATATTACTGCTCAGGTCAACATAATGAAGTGGTGTTTAATGATCAAGACTTTGGACCCGAAGAAGGTTTCTAGGTTCATGGAGTCCCCCGGGCAACGCCTGTAACGGAGCCCACAAGAGTAATATTCCGCTGATATTTTATTTACTTGTTATGAACTTATTATCGTCCATCGAGACATATGCTATGTAAGACTTATTTATATTCGACACCTGGCTTGTAATAAATGATGCTTCACTATTTGTCATCACATGTATGAGAAAATGATCCTGGCATACATGTGATATTCACTCGGTTGTTCTTCGGAGAAACCGGGTGTGACAGGGGAGCCAAGGCCGAAGGGTCCTGCACAGAAGTAAGGGAAACGTAATTCTCCTTGGGGCTCCCCCCTTCCCTATCTCATAGTCTTATTTGGCTTACGATCCTGATCCGGTGCACGGTGCTTGGGAACTTTAATGCGCGACGTGCCGGGGGCTCGGGGCCCCTGGCCATCGGCAGGTACCTCAAACGTGACTGTCTCAGGCAGGATAGCAAATGCCAACTAGAGGTGAGAATGGGAAAAGGGGGCTGAGTGTATGGTGAACATACCCAGGAAGTGCGGTCATAAAAATTAATACGTAATTTGAATGAGCACAAGGGAAGAGCAAAGTAGGACAGGATCTTTTCCCTATAAATTTCCATAGGAGGAAGGCAGGCTAAACATGGAGGCAGCGACCCGCCCCATTAGAAATGGAAGCAAGACTGTACGCGCTTAGGGTCGGAACCAAGCCAAGCTGAACGTAGTCCTGGACCGTCCCCTGAGACTTAGCTGCTCCGAGCGCTGTTCCTGGACTCTATGGGATCTATTAAAAAGAAGAGACTGTCCTACTATTGCTCCAAGGGTAGAACTTACGGAGGTGTTCGATGTTCCAGGGCTTCGGGAGTGGATCCCCGTCCTCGGTGGAAAGGCGTACGCACCCGGGGCGGCACACTTTCATGACTCGGAAGGGGCCTTCCCAGCTGGGGGAGAGTTTGTGGATCCCTTCGCGAGAAAGTATGCGCCGCAACACCAGGTCGCCTTCCTGCAGCTCCCGAACACGCACAGACATTTGGTGGTAGCGCCGGAGCGCTTGTCTGTATCGTGTGTTGCGGAGTGCTGCATGTAATCGGGCCTCGTCGACGAGGTCGATGTCTTCACGCCGGAGGTTGTCCTGCGCGGCTTCGTCGTAAGCTCGAACACGGTGAGACTTGTGACACCCTCGTCTCTGGTGTCAACATATATTCACATTTTATGAAGAGAAAATTTTTTTAGGAAAAATAGGAACAGAGAAAGTTATCAAAAGGATAGCCAGTAAAAGCTGAGTTCGGTTCACATAAAGAGCGCCGAAGACAACATCTGCGGCCGCTGGCCACGTGGCGTGTCCGGAGCCCATCCCTGCGAAGTGGGGAGAGGTCCGCCGTTAAACTGGCTACGTGGCAGGCTCGGAGCTCATCTCCACAGTTGGAGAGAGGTCCGACCCTGTGGGACACGTGTCGCCCAAAGAGCTAGCCTCTGCGGAAGAAGCAAAGGCATTTTTCGTAGGACACATGTCACCTTCGGAGATAGTCACCACGGAAATCAGAGGACCAGTCGCACGTGATACGTGTCGATCTCAGAGCTCACCTCCGAGAGGTCCGGTCCTATCGAACACGTGTCGCCACCGGAGCTTATCTCCGGGAGGTCCGTTGCTGCTAGACACGTGTCAATCTCGGAGCTCGTCTCTGAGGAAATAAGAGAGGAAACACCGGCACTAATACGTGGCGCACGTGGAGCTCACCTCCGAAGAATAGGAAAGTCTTGCTCGCTTGACACGCGGCACAACTGGAGCTCGTCTCTGCGGAGAAGGAGATACCAGGCCCCGGAGGACACATGGAGCTTCCGGAGCTCATCATCGCAGAGGTAACGAGTTCCGGAGCGGTTTTTACGCGTAAGAATACCGGTGCGTAAAGGAAACCAACTTGAATTCCACAAAGATAAGATGTTAGGATCCAACAAAGATCTGAATAGGACTCTTACTCGGGATACAATCAGATTAGGACTCTTCTCTTCCCGGTTATAAATAGAACCCATAACCTCTGGCCGAAACCACAAACTTCTTTTCCAACTCCTGATCCGATGACTTAGAACCCTAGCCCTAACTCGCCGAGTAAACCATCGCCAGAGAGATCGCCGGAGGAGAGCCGAGCGGTCTGAGGAGGACCTCGAAAACCAAGAAGAATGTAAGGTAGGACTCCGACACCACCTTATGACATCATTGTATTCTCTTTGCATCTTTTCTTTGATTCGTTCCGAACAGAAGCCTTCTCGTGGATAGATCACTTGATAATCAGGTTGATCTAAAGATAAGATCATCGCCACGTCCACCTCTGTCCATGCAAGCCATGCAAGAACACGTACAAACCAATCTAATAAAACTAATCATAAGATAACATGCATACGCATCATCGCATCTAGATTAAGGTTAGTGCATGATATTGATTGCTGTGAATCTTGTATGCACGTGATCCGACCTAGCAGGACAAGCTCAGGGAGCTGTCTACGACGAGCTGCAGCAACGAGGTTTTGAGATCCAAGAACAACCGTGTGACGCCCTCAATTCTGTGGAAAACCACGGAACCGAGAACTAATGCATATGTGTGCCCAGGATGTTCATCACACATACACATACGTTCCACAAACTGAATTCAGATTATATATTACCACGAATAACAGAGTTTATTACAATACCTCATGAGTCTTGCGCTCATGTTCACAGCGGAAGTCTTATTTCTAATGCGGAAGCAAAAACTAATGCGGATGCAGATCTAAGCAGAAGTGGCTCCATATCTACTCTCCACAGGCAAGGTTGAGAATAGATCACACGCCTCAATGCCCCACTTGGTCTTCATAGTAGGCTTCTCCTGCTGCTGATGATGAAGTAATACTGCAAGTTTGAGTACAATGATGTACTCAGCAAGTGCGGGAAAACACATGATATGCAGCTCATAAACAAGGTAGGTATAAAAAGGCTTATTTGCAGAAAATCATATTTGTAAAACCATGATAAAACAGCAACTTAACTTTTGATGAATGTAATCCCAGCATGAATTAAATTACCAACATACCTCCATCCCTTTCCGTGTTCCATCCTGTAAAGGTCCCAAAATGTGAATACAAAGAAACATGAGTTTGCACAAATGTTGGAGTCATGTGTATGAAAAAGGGGCTTAGTTGAAACTTTTTCCCACATATGATAACATAGGTGAGATTCTTCTAAACAAACTTAGGGATATTGCATGGATGGACCTAATGTGGATTAAAACCACAGAAATGAAGAGCTCAAGTGCAATGGAAGGGTTTAAAAATCAGTGATGAACTAAATGTAGATTCAAACTTCAAGTGAGGGGAAGACACAATGGAAATTCAAAACTGTTTGTGTCCAAACTATTGTTTGCAGCAGCTAACACAAGAATCAAGTGGCATATTTGGATTCCTTAGGTCCAAATTAGTGGGGAGGCAAAGTTTCATTTATTTTTGGAAAGATTTGCTGCCCATTATTCCAAAGGGAGTCAAATGTGCAAAGAATTCAAATGAACATTTGAATTTGCATGGAATTTGTCCAAACTTGTCAAATGAGCTCAGTTTCCAATTTTCAAACAAATGGGTTGGATAATTGTCAAACTTTGGAGATATTTTGAGGAAAAGAGGTACTGAATTGTGGGGCCCACATGTCATAGGAAAGACTAGACTTAACACTTAAGTTTCTCTCTGTTCCTCACTCCACCGGGGTTTCACCCGCGGGCGACACCGAGCGACCGCCCCCGTCGACCGAGGCTCCACCTACTGCTCTTCGCCCGGGCCGCTGGCAGCACGGGAGTCGGCGGCGCCCCTCCACGTGATTCTTCCTGCGTAGTCCAGGTGACCACGGGTGTTTCTTCTCCTCACACACGCGTTCTCCCGAAAACAAAACCGAGCTCGCCGCTCCTCTGGGAAGCCATCGGGAGCCGGCTAAACCGCGCCACAGCGCCTCCCCGAGCTGCACAACGACGCTGTGCCATCGTTCCGCACCTTCTGAGCGCGAGAGCTAGCCATCCGTGGTGGGTTTCGAGCGTTAAACGCCTCAACCGCGGTGAACCACAGCCAGCCGACGATCGGGCACACACGGGCAGCCTTCCACAAGGGTTGTCACGTCCGAGCAAGCCCGGCCACAGGAGCGCGCCATCGTGCTGCTGCTCTCCTCCAAAGCCTGGAGCAAACCGTGGAGGATCGGCGGCCAATTCGGAGATTTTGTCCCGGCGACCTCCAACAGAGCATCCGGTAATCGCCGTCAAAATTCTCGCACTCCAATCCTCTGTAGCTTGTCAAATCTTGCACACAGGTCGGCCACTAGCCGGCGATTAGTAGTCCTTCACAACCCTAGTTGGAAAGATGCACGTAGACCGCATGAAATCCAAAAGTTCCGACCTCAAACGCGGAGGAGGTTTCGGGTGCACGGTGAGACACCGTTAGCCGCCGGTCCCGAGCAGTTTTGAGGCTAGGTCGAGCATCCCCATAGTCCACTGGTGCTATAGCGCCATTCCACCGAGGTCTGGGCAGGCTAGGATGACCGGGCGACGTTGCCGAACCGGTCCAGAGCCGCCACGCCGTGGCCAGCTAGGTTAGAGCCATCGCCGGCTGGTGAAGAGGGTTCCATCATGTTCAGCACGTGAAATAAGGCCCTAGCGGCGAGGGAGGGCTCGGGGGATGGCCGGGAGGCCGGAATCCGTCGAACTCCGGCGAGCCCGGCGGCGCGCGGGCGCGGGGGCCGGAGGTAGAAGACGACCCGGCGGGTCCCGCCTGTCAGCGACCGGGAGTCGAAGTTCTGATCGGCTGTGGTGCGGGGATCGCGTGTGGCGGCGCGGGAAATACTCAGTAGCCCCGTGTGGCTTGCACCGATGCGTGACACCTGTCCCCTGGACCCACTGCCAGCATTTGAACATTTTGGAGAATTTCAGTTTTTAGTTCAAACTTTGAATAGCTACAACTTTGGGTAGGAGAATCCAAAAATTGTGAAACAAATTTTGTTGGATTCCTCTGATAGAGTACTATCCAAATATGAAACGTAATTTGTATGAAACCCTTTATTTAATTCTGTAAAATTCTTTAAAGCTTTTTAGCAAAAGAATTTTAGAGGGAGTTTGGTTAATTCAAAAATCCTCAAATTTTGCCAGAATAGTCTTTAGGGTATTAGAGAACCCCTGTAAACGTTTCAGCTCAATTTGAGTTGATTTGATCAGGGAAATTTAGATTTGAAGATGCTGTATTCAAATAATACAGAAACATTTTCAGAGAATTCCCAAAACTTGGAAATTCAGTTCTGGGAAGTTCTTAGCTCCAAAAATGCTAGGAAAATTCATGCAAACTTTATGAGCTATAGTTGAAATTGTAGTTCACTAATTTTTGCATGAACATGGGTGTGATCTCAGAATTAATTCTTCATTGCTTAATTGCTTGGAAAATTATGCTGAGCAAACCACTCAATGAAAAGTGCTAATTTTTGGTCCAGATGATTTTCTTGTGACAAGAAACTCACATGAAAATTCTCAGCTCCATTGGAGCCCTGGATCACCCCTGTGCTTTTAACCTCTTTAGGTGATCAACATAGAAGAGGGGGAAAACCACTTAGCATTTAATCATGCGTTTAGATCCAAACCTAAACCCCTAGCACCAGTGTCATTTTAAATTCTTAAACAGAGTTCCAGTTTTTAAAACTTGTTATTAGGACTGGCAGCAAAGTCTTTACAATTGAACAATTGTGCATATGCATTACGTGTAGCATGTACGTGAAGGACTTGAAGTCATTGGAGTAGAGATCAAAGGAAGGAGGCAAGAGATCAAGTCAAGTGGTCTTCACTAACTGCATACATGTATAAGTCACCTGCAAAACAAAGGCAAGCCCCGGTTTGCATCAAATTTACAAGTTTTTATTTGTATTCACTTCATACGTCTAGCATTTTATTTATTGCATTACGTCTAGATGGTATGAAACTCCAAATGCATGCCCCAGAAAACCCTGGAGTTTAATGTAGGATATGTTATCAATTAATTATAACTGCTGTTCTCAATAAAAGTGGATTAAAAGAGGCATAACTCGAGTAGGCAGATTCCTACTCGTGAAATGGGAGTAAGGGGGATCAATCGGAAGAGTTGGGAATTGATCCTCATAGTTGGGAATGGAGACCGGGCAGTGGATGGAAGGTCAAGGACGTGGTCCTGTGAGCCTAATCTATGTCTGAGTCGATTAAGGCCCGTTCTCGTGTGCGGCCCCGCTGGACAAGTTTGAGATGTGTACCGGATGCATACTGGCAATATGGGACCCAGGAAACCGATGTAACATGTTAACCTGGGTGTCGAGGCATACCTCACCGTCTGATGCCGATGCTGAAAGGATAGAGAAGTCGGCTCTACGAGGGTTTGCCGTAGAGAGACTTAATCCCAGTCGGTGGGACCGGTTCGACATTTGGGTGTCGTGTGAAAGGTTGCCACGTACGACGTCAGTGACGGTTGCTGTGTGCAACGTCGAGTACGGGCGTACGTGTCGTGTCAGCCGGGTGTTTTTGATTGCAATCACCGTCACTCGCGGTAGTGAGCATACTTGTACACTGAGTCGTGACGTAGTAATAAACTGGGAAACGTTTAATATGCTTCGTGAGTAATCCTCATAATGGAGATGAGGAAAGATCAATACTTCACTAAATTTACTTTCCACCTTGGGCTAGTAGCTTCGAGGCAAAGCGTTTCTTGTTTGATTGTGGAGTCTCGACGGTAATGGCGCAAGTTTTGTATGAGTCTAGGGTAGCTCACTAAAGTTACTTTCACCTCGGGCAAATGACATCGAGATGAAGCGTTTCTTGTTTGATTGTGGAGTCTCGATGTAAATTACGCGAGGGCTATAAAAGTTGCTTGAAACTTGAAGTAAGGACTCCCCTTTAGCTCAAGTTGGTCGTTTGTGCAAATTTCTATAATCAGCCCTCTATTTCCATCATATAGAGTTTCATGACTAGGGTGACGGGTCAGTCTTGCTGAGCTTCGTGCTCACAGATACTGCACAAGTTGTTTTGCAGGTAATAACTGTACGCTGTGATGTACGGGTACCTGATGAGACTCGGAGCTCTCCGAGTGATGAACTCTAGGTAACCCCTGCCGCTGCTATTATGACAGTGTTGCTAGCGAGAAGGGTCCGCGGGCTGGACACCTTCTCTGTTGCTTAGCATAGGTATGAGACGTGAGTTGTAATAGACTTCCGCTGTAGTTTATTTTGAGAAGTATTTGTAAAATCGACACTTTGTAAGCTTCCGCTTGTTTTATGTAATACGATGCTTTATTATGTGTGCTGTTGGGTGCCGCATCGCACGGCACCACCCAATGCGATTCCCGGGCGAGGTGTCCCGTCCCCGTGAGTGATCGGGACGGCGGGGTCCTCACAGCGTGGTATCAGAGCCGCATTGGTAATAGCACACGGAATAAGGATTGTATTACGACAAAAACTTAGGATACGGTGAGGAAACGATATTAGGCCCACATAAGGACTATAGTAGTATAGTAACTTAAAGTGGCAGAACTAACTTATGTGTTATAATTCTGAATTTTGATTCTGTAATGACGCACCTACGTTATGGTAAGAATGGTAAGGAACGCCACCGAAATCGGTTCAATTTCGGTTAGCTCCCCTGACGAGGAAAGTGGTTCAGAGCTAGATCTCACAGCTTGGTGTGAGATGTTAATATGAAACTCTTGGACTCTTCATGTTCCTGAGTTCATATGAAACGCTGATCCCTAGCGTGCATTAGGCAAGTAAGTGGAGACCCCATCGCGTGGTCAGTAAAGTGATAGTGTGTTCGGCTGGAAATAGCCCAGGAGGACATACGCAGCGCTTGCCATCGGCGTGCCCTGCAGGGCAGTAGGTGGTATCCGTTGGGTTGATAACATTCCCAACCGTGACGACCCGTTCATGACATACTCGGGTTCTCCGTCGTGTGGTGTTGAAACACGATCACGTACCTTGAGACGTGACTTGACTCAAGGACGGCCGTATGGCAATGATACGGGCGTTTGTATTTACTTTCAACTATAGAACTGCCTGGAATGAAACAACCCTTGAGTGCACCACTATTGAGTGTCTTCTGCAGGTACTAACCACGTACGTATCCCGTGTAGTACACGTGTGTGAGAGACCATTTAGTGCCACTGATTATACGTATATACCCGTATAATCCGGTTTAGGATTTTCTTTTGGGGAGGCAACGTAGTACCGACATGTTTCTTACGGTGCATCGACACCGTACTACACATAATAACCTCTTCCCTATGAAGAAATGATTCATGAGCTAACTTTCAACTAAAAATGGAAGTTTGAAACAAATATTGGTTACTGAACTCTTATTTTGAACTAAGATTCAAATGAGAGAGTGTCTAGGTTTTAATGATTTCAAAAACAGAGTGCTCTGTTTCTAGCAGAAATTTTTGCTGGACTTTAACAGAGCAGAACTCTGAGTAGCTTAACCAATTAAGGTGTATGATACAGTTCTGGAAAGCTTTTCAAGTTCTATACAACTCTCTTGTAGACCTCCAGAGCAAAATCACGGATTAAGTTGGTGAAAAGTTCAGTTGAAGGCAAACTGTTCAGAACCAGGACAGTAACAAAGCCTCTCTGAACCTTTCTGTTTTTAAGCCATAACTTCCTGTAGAAAAATCCCTAGGAGGCCTTTGGATACTCGTTGGAAAGAAAGTTAAAGTTACGAAAGTGCTTTTAACTGGATCAGAATCTGATCTGTTTAAGGACCAATGAGTCGGTTTGTAAATCCTTGCTGTAGATACATCAGTTTGCGCCTAAATCATTTTGCTTACATGTTGAGGTTTCATTATCAGTGTTACACTACTTTGTTTATGGAATAAATCAAGTGATAGTGTTGAACTGATAATGAACTCTTGCAATTGCAGAATGGTGCGAACTCGTTCCATGAGTGAGGTGGGTGGTTCCAGTGGTGGTCGTGGTGATAACTCTCCACAGCGGGAGCAGCGAGCTCCGCAACAGCAGCCTCCACCAGGGCCTTCACCTACGGTCACAATGGCGGACATTCTGGCTGCCATGACGGGTGCAAGCGATGAGCGAACCGACTTGCTCCGCACCCTGGTGATGAATACATCCCGCCAAGGGGGATGTCAAGACGAAGACTTGCGCCAACCTCAACTGAATTCCTATGTTGAGTTCTTGGCAACTCAACCACCGGTTTTCATTGAATCTGAGGATCCTCTGGTGGTGGATAGCTGGATCCGTACCATTGAATCTAAGTTCGGGTTGCTTCAATGCACCGAACATCAGAAGGTTTTATACGCAGCGCAACAACTTCACGGGTCCGCCAGTGCATGGTGGGCAAATCAACTCGCCTCCTTACCAGATGGACATGACGTGTCATGGGCAGAATTCCGGAAGGCGTTTCTGGCGTATCATGTTCCGTCCGGAATAATTCAGCGGAAACTCGAGGAGTTTCTGGCCTTAAAACAAGGAGGGAGGGGTGCATACGAGCATTCGCGAGTGTTCAACAAGCTGGCGCAGTATGCGCCTCAATATGTGAACACCGAAGCACAAAAGTGTGAATGGTTCTTCCGCAGCCTCAATCCCAAGCTAAAGGAGAGACTCGTTTTAGCTGATCGAAAGAACTTCAACGAATTGATGAGTGCTGCCATCATGGTCGAAGATGCTCAGCGGGAAGTTCAGGCTGAGAAAAGAAAGAACCATGTACCACCGGAGAGTAGCAGTAGTGCTCCTCAGAAATACCGGGTGGGACACAGTACCTTGAACTGTCAGCTGATGCAGCCGGCTCGACGACCCCAGCAATATTCCGATCGTTCGTCCCAATACTCTGAATTCGGACAGCTGCAACAACGGTATGTGCAGCCACGTTATTCTGCTCCTCAAGTGTTCTTGCCGCAGCAGAATACCACTAATGTCCATGCACAGAGCAACCAGGAACCGGCTGAGAAACCGTGCTTCACGTGTGGTTACTTGGGTCACATCAGCAGAAAGTGTCCACAAAGATACGCTACAGAGATACTACACCAAAGCAGGGTATAAATCAACCCCGTGCTCAGCTGCAAGGAACAGCACCAAAATCCGGGTGCATTTATCATACAGCTCTAGAGGATGTGCCAGATGGGGCACCAGTACTAGCGGGAATGTTCACCCTCAATGGACTGCCCGTGTTAATATTATTTGACTCTGGAGCTACACACAATTTCATCAGCAGGTTGTTTGTGTGCAAAGCTGAGCTTTCCACCTATACACCGAAAGATCACTATCTAATCCGCTCACCTGGTGGTAATATAGCTGCTAATGAAGTAGTGATCAAAGCACCCTTGTGCTTATGTGGAAACTTATACCCCACAACCCTCATTGTATTAGAGGGACAGAAGATCGACGTGATTCTAGGAATGGCGTGGATGAACTACCACGGGGCTGTTCTTGATATTGGTCCACGGATTGTTAGTTTGGACTCTCCAATCTACGGTCTCCGAACACTCATACTTGAAGCCGTGGATTCTAAAAATCCAGTGGTATACCACAGTGTGACCACGAAACTGGAGGATATTCCAGTGGTCCGTGAGTACCCAGATGTGTTTCCCGATGATCTTCCAGGGATGCCGCCTGAGGGGGATGTGGTATTCAAGATCGAGTTAGCACCGGGAACCACACCAATATCTCGGAGACCGTACAAAATGTCTACGAAGGAATTAGCTGAACTAAAAGAACAGCTAAAGGACTTAATGGACAAAGGGTTCATCCGACCAAGCTCATCGCCATGGGGCTGTTCAGCCCTCTTTGTGAAGAAAAAGGATGAGTCACTTCGATTATGTGTGGATTATCAGCCGCTGAATGCAGTGACAATCAAAAATAAATATCCGTTGCCGCGGATCGATATATTATTTGATCAGTTAGTGGGTGACACGGTATTCTCCAAGATGGACTTACGGTCTGGTTATCATCAGATAAAGATCAGAGCGGAGGATATACCGAAGACGGCTTTCTCGACTAGATACGGGCTCTATGAGTATCTAGTCATGTCTTTTGGGCTAACGAATGCACCCGCACATTTCATGTATCTCATGAATTCTGTATTCATGCCAGAGTTGGATCAGTTCGTCGTGGTTTTCATCGACGACATTCTCGTATACTCCAAATCGGAGGAGGAGCACACCAAACATCTCCATATTGTGCTCCAACGCCTACGAGAACATAAGCTGTATGCCAAATTCAGCAAGTGTGAATTTTGGATCAGCAAAGTACCATTCTTAGGCCACATTATTTCAGCAGAGGGTGTGGCCGTGGATCCAACCAAAATTGAGCAAGTTTTGAAGTGGGAGTCTCCAACATCGGTTCATCAAATCTGCAGTTTTCTAGGACTAGCTGGTTATTACCGGAGATTTATTCCCAGCTTCTCGAAGGTGGCCAAACCAATGACAGAGTTATGGAAGAAGAGCAGCAAGTATGTGTGGACAGAGGCCTGCGAAGAGGCATTTCAAACCTTAAAGAAACATCTCACAACGGCACCGGTGCTAGCCCAACCGGATACAACAAAGCCATTTGATGTTTATTGTGATGCCTCAGGCATTGGACTTGGCTGCGTCTTAATGCAAGATAGACGCGTAATCGCGTATGGGTCTCGACAACTCCGCAACCACGAGCAGCACTACCCCACTCATTACCTAGAGCTTGCTGCGGTGGTGCTTGCGTTGAAGATGTGGAGGCACTACTTACTTGGAAATTTAGTGCATCTCTACACCGACCATAAGAGCCTCAAATACATATTCACTCAGAAGGATATCAATATGAGGCAGCGGAGATGGTTGGAATTAATCAAAGATTATGAGCTCGAGATCCATTACCATCCGGGCAAAGCTAACGTGGTGGCTGATGCACTCAGTCGTAAATCCCACGTGAATAACTTGTCAGTTGTTCCGGGTGAGGATGAAGAACGAAGCTTGCGGGTGATTCCGTATGGGGCGTTGTATAATCTTGCTCTTGTGCCTACCATTAGAGAGGAGATTGTACAAGCCCAGAAGAGAGATAGAGGAATGCGGAATATACGAGCAAGGATTAAAGAGGATAAGATGAAATGTTTCCGGGAAGATGATCAAGGCGTGTTATGGTTTAACGACCGTATCGTGGTACCCCGGAACCTGAAGCTAAGAAAGAAGATCTTGGACGAAGCTCATATGTCCAAGTACTCGATACATCCAGGGAGCAATAAGATGTATCAAGATCTTAAAACAAAATTTTGGTGGACTCGGATGAAGCAAGAAATTGCCAAATATGTATCTGAATGTGATACATGTCGGCGAGTCAAGGCTGACCACATAAAGAAAGCGGGAATGCTGCAACCATTAAACGTTCCAGCATGGAAGTGGGAGGACATCAGCATGGACTTTATTGTCAGACTGCCTCTCACGTCCAGAAAGCATGACTCCATTTGGGTGATTGTTGATCGCTTAACCAAATCAGCCCACTTCATCCCAGTGAATACGGGATTCCATACTAAACAATATGCAGAGTTGTATCTCTCCAGAATTGTGTGCTTGCATGGAGTCCCCAAGACCATCATATCAGACCGAGGTTCAATATTTGTTGCTCGTTTCTGGGAGCAACTACATGAATCTCTGGGAACAAAGTTAATCAGAAGCTCAGCATACCACCCTCAGACGGACGGTCAAACGGAGAGGGTGAACCAGATTTTGGAAGATATGCTGAGGGCATGTGCCATAGATCATGGAAAGAACTGGGATAACCATTTGCCATTAGCAGAGTTCTCCTACAACAATGGTTACCAATCCAGTATTAAAATGGCCCCATACGAAGCACTTTATGGCAGGAAGTGCCGCACACCACTCAATTGGTGTGAATCGGGCGAAAGGGTGATTTTCGGCATTGATCTCGTAAAAGATGCCGAAGAGCGGGTCCAGCTGATTCAAGAAAACCTCAGGTCCGCTCAATCTCGCCAGAAAAGCTATGCGGACCAGCGACGCCGACCCTTGTGTTTTGAAGTCGGAGATCACGTCTATCTCCGAGTATCCCCGATGAAGGGAATTCATCGATTCGGTGTCAAGGGAAAGCTAGCTCCTCGTTTTGTGGGTCCATTCCTTATTACAGAACGGTGTGGGCCGGTAGCCTACCGTTTGGAGCTGCCGCCATCCTTATCGGGTATCCACGACATCTTCCATGTCTCGCACTTCAGAAAGTGTTTGAAGAAGCCGACGGACATCCTTTCGGAAGACATGGAAATATTGCAACCGGACCTCACCTACACCGAGAAGCCCATCAAGATTATCGATGAGAAGAGCCGGATCACTCGAAATCGGGCTTTGAAATTTTACAAAGTCCTGTGGAGTAATCACACACCGGAAGAAGCGACTTGGGAGAGTGAAGATTACCTCCACAAGAACTATCCGGAACTTCTGTCGTAGTTGTTGTAATTACCTTCCGTCTCATCTTTCTTTTGTAATCTCGGGATGAGATTCTTTTAAGGGGGGAGGATTGTAAAGGTCCCAAAATGTGAATACAAAGAAACATGAGTTTGCACAAATGTTGGAGTCATGTGTATGAAAAAGGGGCTTAGTTGAAACTTTTTCCCACATATGATAACATAGGTGAGATTCTTCTAAACAAACTTAGGGCTATTGCATGGATGGACCTAATGTGGATTAAAACCACAGAAATGAAGAGCTCAAGTGCAATGGAAGGGTTTAAAAATCAGTGATGAACTAAATGTAGATTCAAACTTCAAGTGAGGGGAAGACACAATGGAAATTCAAAACTGTTTGTGTCCAAACTATTGTTTGCAGCAGCTAACACAAGAATCAAGTGGCATATTTGGATTCCTTAGGTCCAAATTAGTGGGGAGGCAAAGTTTCATTTATTTTTGAAAAGATTTGCTGCCCATTTTTCCAAAGGGAGTCAAATGTGCAAAGAATTCAAATGAACATTTGAATTTGCATGGAATTTGTCCAAACTTGTCAAATGAGCTCAGTTTCCAATTTTCAAACAAATGGGTTGGATAATTGTCAAACTTTGGAGATATTTTGAGGAAAAGAGGTACTGAATTGTGGGGCCCACATGTCATAGGAAAGAGTAGACTTAACACTTAAGTTTTCTCTCTGTTCCTCACTCCACCGGGGTTTCACCCGCGGGCGACACCGAGCGACCGCCCCCGTCGACCGAGGCTCCACCTCCTGCTCTTCGCCCGGGCCTCTGGCAGCACGGGAGTCGGCGGCGCCCCTCCACGTGATTCTTCCCGCGTAGACCAGGTGACCACGGGCGTTTCTTCTCCTCACACACGCGTTCTCCCGAAAACAAAACCGAGCTCGCCGCTCCTCTGGGAAGCCATCGGGAGCCGGCTAAACCGCGCCACAGCACCTCCCCGAGCTGCACAACGACGCTGTGCCATCGTTCCGCACCTTCTGAGCGCGAGAGCTAGCCATCCGTGGTGGGTTTCGAGCGTTAAACGCCTCAACCGCGGCGAACCACAGCCAGCCGACGATCGGGCGCACACGGGCAGCCTTCCACAAGGGTTGTCACGTCCGAGCAAGCCCGGCCACGGGAGCGCGCCATCGTGCTGCTGCTCTCCTCCAAAGCCTGGAGCAAACCGTGGAGGATCGGCGGCCAATTCGGAGATTTTGTCCCGGCGACCTCCAACAGAGCATCCGGTAATCACCGTCAAAATTCTCGCTCTCCAATCCTCTGTAGCTTGTCAAATCTTGCACACAGGTCGGCCACTAGCCGGTGATTAGTAGTCCTTCACAACCCTAGTTGGAAAGATGCACGTAGACCGCATGAAATCCAAAAGTTCCGACCTCAAACGCGGAGGAGGTTTCGGGTGCACGGTGAGACACCGTTAGCCGCCGGTCCCGAGCAGTTTTGAGGCTAGGTCGAGCATCCCCATAGTCCACTGGTGCTATAGCGCCGTTCCACCGAGGTCTGGGCAGGCTAGGATGACCGGGCGACGTTGCCGAACCGGTCCAGAGCCGCCGCGCCGTGGCCAGCTAGGTTAGAGCCATCGCCGGCCGGGGAAGAGGGTTCCATCGTGTTCAGCACGTGAAATAAGGCCCTAGCGGCGAGGGAGGGCTCGGTGGATGGCCGGGAGGCCAGAATCCGTCGAACTCCGGTGAGCCCGGCGGCGCGCGGGCGCAGGGGCCGGAGGTAGAAGACGACCCGGCGGGTCCCGCCTGTCAGCGACCGGGAGTCGAAGTTCTGATCGGCTGTGGCGCGGGGATCGCGTGTGGCAGCGCGGGAAATACTCAGTAGCCCCGTGTGGCTTGCACCGACGCGTGACACCTGTCCCCTGGACCCACTGCCAGCATTTGAACATTTTGGAGAATTTCAGTTTTTAGTTCAAACTTTGAATAGCTACAACTTTGGGTAGGAGAATCCAAAAATTGTGAAACAAATTTTGTTGGATTCCTCTGATAGAGTACTATCCAAATATGAAACCCAATTTGTATGAAACCCTTTATTTAATTCTGTAAAATTCTTTAAAACTTTTTAGCAAAAGAATTTTAGAGGGAGTTTGGTTAATCCAAAAATCCTCAAATTTTGCCAGAATAGTCTTTAGGGTATTATAGAACCCCTGTAAAAGTTTCAGCTCAATTTGAGTTGATTTGATCAGGGAAATTTAGATTTGAAGGTACTGTATTCAAATAATACAGAAACATTTTCAGAGAATTTCCAAAACTTGGAAATTCAGTTCTGGGAAGTTCTTAGCTCCAAAAATGCTAGGAAAATTCATGCAAACTCTATGAGCTATAATTGAAATTGTAGTTCACTAATTTTTGCATGAACATGGGTGTGATCTCAGAATTAATTCTTCATTGCTTAATTGCTTGGAAAATTATGCTGAGCAAACCACTCAATGAAAAGTGCTAATTTTTGGTCCAGAGGATTTTCTTGTGACAAGAAACTCACATGAAAGTTCTCAGCTCCATTGGAGCCCTGGATCACCCCTGTGCTTTTAACCTCTTTAGGTGATCAATATAGAAGAGGGGGAAAACCACTTAGCATTTAATCATGTGTTTAGATCCAAACCTAAACCCCTAGCACCAGTGTCATTTTAAATTCTTAAACAGAGTTCCAGTTTTGAAAACTTGTTATTAGGACTGGCAGCAAAGTCTTTACAATTGAACAATTGTGCATATGCATTACGTGTAGCATCTACGTGAAGGACTTGAAGTCATTGGAGTAGAGATCAAAGGAAGGAGGCAAGAGATCAAGTCAAGTAGTCTTCACTAACTGCATACATATATAAGTCACCTGCAAAACAAAGGCAAGCCCCGGTTTGTATCAAATTTACAAGTTTTTATTTGTATTCACTTCATACGTCTAGCATTTTATTTATTGCATTACGTCTAGATGGTATGAAACTCCAAATGCATGCCCCAGAAAACCCTGGAGTTTAATGTATGATATGTTATCAATTAATTATAACTGCTGTTCTCAATAAAAGTGGATTAAAAGAGGCATAACTCAAGTAGGCAGATTCCTACTCGTGAAATGGGAGTAAGGGGGATCAATCGGAAGAGTTGGGAATTGATCCTCATAGTTGGGAATGGAGACCTGGCAGTGGATGGAAGGTCAAGGACGTGGTCCTGTGAGCCTAATCTATGTCTGAGTCGATTAAGGCCCGTTCTCGTGTGCGGCCCCGCTGGACAAGTTTGAGATGTGTACCGGATACATACTGGCAATATGGGACCCAGGAAACCGATGTAACATGTTAACCTGGGTGTCGAGGCATACCTCACCGTCTGATGCCGATGCCGAAAGGATAGAGAAGTCAGCTCTACGAGGGTTTGCCATAGAGAGACTTAATCCCAGTCGGTGGGACCGGTTCGACATTTGGGTGTCGTGTGAAAGGTTGCCACGTACGACGTCAGTGACGGTTGCTGTGTGCAACGTTGAGTACGGGCGTACGTGTCGTGTCAGCTGGGTGTTTTTGATTGCAATCACCGTCGCTCGCGGTAGTGAGCATACTTGTACACTGAGTCGTGACGTAGTAATAAACTGGGAAACGTTTAATATGCTTCGTGAGTAATCCTCATAATGGAGATGAGGAAAGATAAATACTTCACTAAATTTACTTTCCACCTTGGGCTAGTAGTGTCGAGGCAAAGCGTTTCTTGTTTGATTGTGGAGTCTCGACGGTAATGGCGCAAGGTTTGTATGAGTCTAGGGTAGCTCACTAAAGTTACTTTCACCTCGGGCAAATGACATCGAGATGAAGCGTTTCTTGTTTGATTGTGGAGTCTCGATGTAAATTGCGCGAGTGCTATAAAAGTTGCTTAAAACTTGAAGTAAGGACTCCCCTTTAGCTCAAGTTGGTCGTTTGTGCAAATTTCTATAATCAGCCCTCTATTTCCATCATATAGAGTTTCATGACTAGGGTGACGGGTCAGTCTTGCTGAGCTTCGTGCTCACAGATACTGCACAAGTTGTTTTGCAGGTAATAACTGTACGCTGTGATGTACGGCTACCTGATGAGACTCGGAGCTCTCCGAGTGATGAACTCTGGGTAACCCCTGCCGCTGCTATTATGACAGTGTTGCTAGCGAGAAGGGTCCGCGGGCTGGACACCTTCTCTGTTGCTTAGCATAGGTATGAGACGTGAGTTGTAATAGACTACCGCTGTAGTTTATTTTGAGAAGTATTTGTAAAATCAACACTTTGTAAGCTTCCGCTTGTTTTGTGTAATACGATGCTTTATTATGTGTGCTGTTGGGTGCCGCATCGCACGGCACCACCCAATGCGATTCCCGGGCGAGGTGTCCCGTCCCCGTGAGTGATCGGGACGGCGGGGTCCTCACACATCCGAACATTAACCAACCTTTATTCACACTCCGAATACCTCCTCGTATTCGCTACCATCTAACGAATACCTTCCCGTATTCGCTACCATCTCATCTCATAAAACATCCTCGTCTCACACCGAGACCAAACTCGTTGCCATGACTCAACAATCATGCAACCATCATATCACCCGGACTCAACAGTCCCAAACCGTAACCATGACCAAACCAATAACCATAACCAAAAACCTTCCCTTTAACCATCCCAACAAATCATGGCAGTTTAGCCAGGTGCTCGTGACCGTAAGATCGGCTGTCATGATAGTTTTATTAACTCTGCAGAGTTTGCACCTCTTTACCCACAAGTTTGCGATTTCGTCACCCATCAGCGACTGCAGAACCTCCATTATACCAGTACACGACCGTCGGTGTATGGTCAAGAGATCACAAAATAGCCTTTACAAAGGGGTTACTAGATGCATGGACTCACTAAGGTTTCACCGGCAGGCTAGAATCTCCAATTCTCCCACCCACGGGCCCCCTCTTGTACCATGCAGTTCCCAGGGCAGTCCTCACTCGACTCCCATTCCCCGCGCCATCCACAGTCCATAACACTCTAGCAACTTACCTAATTACTCAGCTAAGCCGCACCCATACTTGGCCTTGTGGTGGCACTGTTATCCTGGCATGTGCATGCATGAACCGGTCCTTAGATCTACGGCAAGTAAACCACCATCTCATGCTACCTCATTCACAAACCCAATCTTGCCTAGATCTCCCTCTGATCCATATCCACTATTAACATCAGTTTCTCATTATCAATACGAGTGCAGTTAGCTAGACACATCTATCTCGCTTCCCAATCCCATAGACTCAGCGAAGCATAAAACAAAAACCATACCCGAGTCATAAACTTCCCAGGCGACAAGGGTGGTTTAACCAAAACTAGTAAACTCCTAATAAAAGGGTTTCCCATCATGTTTGACTCAGTACGCACACCTTTTTCGCAAAACAAAACAGTTTCACCCAAAACATAGGATCAATATGGTCAAGGAGCACTTGCCTTGTTCTTGCGGTTCCGGTTGTTCTTGAATCTCAAAACCTGGTTGCTGCAGTTCGTTGTAGACAGCTCCCTGAGCTTGTCCTGCTAGGTAGGATCACGTGCATACAAGATTCACAGAAATCAATATCATGCACAAACCTTAAACTAGATACGATCATGCATATGCAGGTTATCCTATGATTTTTATTAGATTGGTGTGTTCTTGCATGGCTTGCATGGACAGAGGTGTTTGGATCAAAGGTGGACGTGGCAATGATCTTGTCTTTAGATCAATCTAATCATCAAGTGATCTATCCACGAGAAGGCTTCTGTTCGAAAGGAATCAAAGAACAGATGCAAGGAAAACACAATGATATCGTAAGGTGGTATTGGGGCCTACCTTATGTTTCCTCTCGGCTTTCGAGGTCCTCCTCAGACCGCTAGGTTCTCCTCCGATGATCTCTCTTGTTGCGCTTCGGCGATGTTTTACTCGGCGAGTTAGGGCTAGGGCTCTAAGTCATCGGCTCAGGAGTTGGAAAAGAAGTTTGTGGTTTCGGCCAGAGGTTTTGGGTTCTATTTATATTCGGGAAGAGAAGAGTCCTAATCTGATTGTATCCCGAATAAGAGTCTTATTCAGATCGTCGTTGGATCCTATCATCTTATCTTTAGTTGATTTGGTGCGATAACATTGTGGAATTCAGGTTGGTTTCCTTTACGTACCGGTATTCTTACGCGTAACAGCTGCTCCAGAACTCGTTACCTTCGCGGCGATGAGCTCCAGAGGCTCCACGTGTCCTTCCGGGGCCTGGTATCTCCTTCTCCGCAGAGACGAGCTCCGGTTGTGCCGCGTGTCAATCGACCGAGACCTCCCCCTCTTTTGGAGGTGAGCTCCACGCACGCCACGTGTTGGCGCCGGTCTTTTCCTCTCTTCTTTCTTCAGGGACACGCCCCGAGGTCGATGCGTGTCCAGCAGCGACGGACCTCCCGGAGATAAGCTCCGGTGGCGACACGTGTTTGATAGATCCGGACCTCTCGGAGATGGGTTCCGAGATCGACACGTATCCCGTGCGACTGGTCCTCTGACTTCCGCGAGGACTAGCTCCGAAGGTGACATGTGTCCTACGAAAAATGCCTTTGCTTCTTCCGCAGAGGCTAGCTCCGTGGGCAACACGTGTCCCACAGGGTCGGACCTCTTTCCAATTGCGGAGGTGACCCCCGAGCCTGCCACGTAGCCAGTTTAGCGGCGGACCTCTCCCAACTTCTCGAGGATGAGCTCCGAACACGCCACATGGCCTGCTGGCCGCGGAAGTTGCCTTCGGTGCTCTCTAAGAGCTTTATTGGCTATCCTTTTGATATTTGTCTCTGTTCCTTCTTTTCTTAAAATGTTTTCTTCTTCATAAAACATGAACATATGCTAACACCCGAGATGTGGGTGTCACAAATCTACCCCCCTTAAATTGAATATCGCCCTCGAGATTCATTAGTAGAAAATAGATGGGGAAATTCTGCCTTGATATCCTCTTCACGCTCCCATGTGGCTTCAGCTTCGGTGTGATGGCTCCATTGTACCTTGCACCATCGAATCACCTTGTTCCGGGTGACCTTTCCTTTACATCCAAGATTCGGACAGGGTGCTCTGCATAAGTCAGGTCCTCTTGAAGTTCAAGCTCTCCCGTTGATACTTGTTCCTCTGGTACTCTCAAGCACTTCTTGAGCTGGGATACATGAAACACGTCATGTACGTCGGAGAGGTGGCTTGGGAGCTCTAGTTGATAGGCTACTTCTCCTCGCTTATCCAGAATCTTAAATGGTTCGATGTAGCGAGGTGCTAGCTTGCCTTTGACGTTGAAACGTCGTTGGCCTCGGATAGGCGATACCTTAAGGTATACGAAGTCTCCTACTTCGAAGGTCAACTTCCTTCGCCTATTGTCCGCATAGCCTTTCTATCGTGACTGAGCAGCCTTTAAGTTCTCCCGTACCGTTTGGACTTGCTCTTCGTCTTCTTGTAGCACTTCGGGTCCAAACACCTGGTTCTCTCCGGTCTCATTCCAGAACAGTGGTGTTCTACACCGTCTACCATATAAGGCTTCGAAAGGCGACATTTTCAAGCTAGCTTGATAGCTGTTGTTATAGGAGAATTCGGCATACGGTAAACTCCTATCCCAACTACGCCCACATTTTAAGGCGCAAGCTCTCAACATGTCCTCCAGAATTTGGTTTGTCCTTTCAGTTTGCCCATCCGTTTGTGGGTGATAGGCGGAGCTAAAATCCAGTCGTGTATCCATGGCTTTCTGCAGCTTCCTCCAGAACCTAGAGGTAAACTGAGAACCTCGATCTGAGACTATCCTCTTCGGGACTCCATGACGGCACACGATCTGCTCTATGTACAACTCTGCCAATTGTGCAACGTTGTAACTGGCCTTTACAGGAAGAAAGTGGGCGGTCTTAGTCAATCGGTCCATAATGACCCAGATGGAGTCATATCCCGACTGATTACGTGGCAATCCGACGATGAAATCCATACTGATGTCTTCCCACTTCCATTCAGGTATTTTCAAAGGTTGCAACAGTCCAGCGGGTTTTTGTTGTTCGGCCTTCACCCGTTGGCATGTGTCGCATAGGGCAACGTATTCGGCTATATCCCGCTTCATACCATCCCACCAATAACAAGTTTTCAAGTCCTTGTACATTTTGGTGCTTCCGGGATGTATGGAATAGGGGGAATCATGTGCCTCCTTCAATATCGTGTCGCGGAGGTGTCTTATGTTTGGCACACAAATCTTTTTTCCTAGCCAAAGCGTACCCTTTTCATCCTCCTTGAAATCCTTCTCTATTCCTTGTCAAATTCTTTCCTTGATCTCCTTGATCTCATCGTCCGTTGCTTGGCCCTCTCTTATTTCTTGTTCCAATGAGGAGTGGATATCTATTATTTCCATGTTATTCAAGAATCCGAGGTGTAACCGTTCAAACTCCTTACGTAGTTCGGTTGGTAGCTCCCGAACCGTGAGTTGGTGACATGCTCCCTTTCTGATTAATGCATCAGCTACTACATTGGCCTTCCCGGGGTGGTAGTTGATTCCAACATCATAATCCTTGATGAGTTCTAACCATCAACCTCCCTGCATGAGCACACATCTGAGCCCCTGTCTGGATGCGTCACAATATATGTCAAAGCTCTTGCTTATGTCTGGCAATACCAGAACCGGTGCTGTGGTTAGCCTTTTCTTGAGTTCCTCAAAACTTTCTTGGCAAGCTGGTGTCCATTGAAAGACCTTTCCCTTCATTAGCAACTCCGTCATAGGTTTTGCTATTTTAGAGAAGTCTTTAATGAAGCATCGATAGTATCCTGCCATCCCACCTTCCACAGTCCATAACACTCTAGCAACTTACCTAATTACTCAGCTAAGACGCACCCATATTTGGCCTTGTGGTGGCACTGTTATCCTGGCATGTGCATGCATGAACCGGTCCTTAGATCTACGGCAAGTAAAACCACCATCTCATGCTACCTCATTCACAAACCAAGGCTTGCCTAGATCTCCCTCCGATCCATGTTCATTAACCTCATCAGTTACTTATTATCAGTACGAGTGCAGTTAGCTAGACACATCTATCTCGCTTCCCAATCCCATGGACTCAGCGAAGCATAAAGCAAAAACCATACCCGACTCATAAACTTCCCAGGCGAAAAGGGTGGTTTAATGAAAACTAGTAAACTCCTATAAAAAGGTTTCCCATCATGTTTGACTCAGCACACACACCTTTTTGCAAAACAAAATGGTTTTCCAAAACATAGGATCAATATGGTCAAGGAGCACTTGCCTTGTTCTTGCGGTTCCGGTTGTTCTTGATTCTCAAAACCTTGTTACTGCAGTTCATTGTAGACAGCTCCCTGAGCTTGTCCTGCTAGGTAGGATCACGTGCATACAGGATTCACATCAATCAATATTTATGCATAATCCTTAAACTAGATGCGATGATGCATATGCATGCTGTCTCATGATTAGTTTTATTAGATTGGTCTGTGCGTGTTCCTGCATGGCCTTGCATGGGCAGAGGTGTTCGGATCAAAGGTGGACGTGGCGATGATCTTGTCTTTAGATCAAAACTGATCATCGTGTGATCTGCCCACGAGAAGGCTTCTGTTCGAAAGGAATTGAAGAACAGATGCAAGAGATGAACACAATGATGTCGTAAGGTGGTATTGAAGTCCTACCTCACACTCTTCTTGTCTTCGAGGTCCTCCTCAGACCGTTTGGTTCTTCTCTGATGATCTCCCTTGTTGCGCTTCAGCGATGGTTTGCTCGGCGGGTTAGGGCTAGGGCTCTAAGTCGTCGGCTCAGGAGTTGAAAGAGAAGTTTGTGGTTTCGGCCAGAGGTTTTGGGTTCTATTTATAATCGGGAAGAGAAGAGTCCTAATCTGATTGTATCTGAATAAGAGTCTTATTCAGATCTTTGTTAGATACTGATGTCTTATCTTTGGTAACATTGTGGAGTTTAGATCGGTTTCTGTTGCGTACCGGTATCTTTATGCGTAAAAACCGCTCCAGACTCGTTACCTCCGCGGTGATGAGCTCCGGAAGCTCCACGTGTCCTTCCGAGCCTGGTATCTCTTCTCCTGCAGAGACGACCTCCGGTTGTGCCGCGCGTCACGAGCGAGACCTCCCTCTTCTTCGGAGGTGAGCTCTATGCACGCCACGTGTTGGCGCCGGTCTTCCCCTTCTTCTTTCCTCAGGGACGTGCCCCGCGGTTGACACGTGTCCAGCAGACCTCCCGGAGATAAGCTCCGGTGGCGACGCGTGTCCAATAGAACAGGACCTCTCGTAGGTGAGCTCCGAGATCGACACGTATCCCGCGCGGCTGGTCCTCTAATTTCCGCAAGGACTAGCTCCGAGGATGACACGTGTCCCATAGGATCGGACTTCTCCCCTTTGCGGAGACGAGCCCCGAGCCTGCCACGTAGCCAGCTTGGCGGCGGCCTCTCCCCACTTTGCAGGGATGAGCTCCGATCACGCCACGTGGCCTGCTGGCCGCGGAAGTTGTTTTCGACGCACTCTAAGGGCTTTATTGGCTATTCTTTTGATAATTCTCTCTGTTCCTATTTTTCATTAAAATGTTTCATTTTCATAGGACACGAACATATGCTGACACCCGAGATGAGGGTGTCACAAATCTACCCCCCTTAAATTGAATCTCGTCCTCGAGATTCGTTAGTAGAAAATAGATGGGGAAATTCTGCCTTGATATCCTCTTCACGCTCCCATGTGGCTTCAGCTTCAGTGTGATGGCTCTATTGTACCTTGCACCATCGAATCACCTTGTTTCGGGTGACCCTTTCTTTTATGTGCAAGATTCGGACAGGGTGTTCTGCGTAAGTCAGGTCCTCTTGAAGTTCAAGTTCTCCCATTGACACTTGTTCTTCTGGTACTCTCAAGCACTTCTTGAGCTGGGATACATGAAACACGTCATGTACGTCGGAGAGGTGGTTTGGGAGCTCTAGTTGATAGGCTACTTCTCCTCGCTTGTCCAAAATTTTAAAGGGTCCGATGTAGCGAGGTGCTAGCTTGCCTTTGACGTTGAAACGTCGTTGGCCTCGGATAGGCGATACCTTAAGGTATACGAAGTCTCCTACTTCAAAGGTCAACTTCCTACGCCTATTGTCCGCATAGCCTTTCTGTCGTGACTGAGCAGCCTTTAAGTTCTCCCGTATCGTTTGGACTTGTTTTTCAGCCTCTTGTAGCACTTCGGGTCCAAACACCTGGTTCTCTCCAGTCTCGTTCCAGAACAGTGGCGTTCTACACCGTCTACCATATAAGGCTTCAAAAGGCGATATCTTCAAGCTAGCTTGATAGCTGTTGTTATAGGAGAACTCGGCATACGGTAAACTCCTACCCCAACTACGCCCACGTTTCATGGCGCAAGCTCTCAACATGTCCTCCAAAATTTGGTTCGTCCTTTCGGTTTGCCCATCTGTTTGTGGGTGATAGGCAGAGCTAAAATCCAGTCGTGTCCCCATGGCTTTCTGCAGCTTCCTCCAGAATCTAGAGGTAAACTGAGAACCTCGATCTGATACTATCCTCTTCAGGACTCCGTGACGGCACACGATCTGCTCCATGTACAACTCTGCTAATTGTGCAGCGTTGTAACTGGTCTTTACCGGAAGAAAATGGGCGGTTTTCGTCAACTGGTCCACAATGACCTAGATGGAATCATATCCTGATTGAGTACGTGGTAATCCGACGATGAAGTCCATACTGATGTCCTCCCATTTCCATTCGGGTATTCTAAAAGGTTGCAGCAATCCAGCAGGTTTTTGATGTTCGGCTTTTACCCGTTGGCATGTGTTGCATAGGGCAACTTATTCGGCTATATCACTCTTCATACCATCCCACCAATAGAAGGTTTTCAAATCCTTGTACATTTTGGTGCTCCCTGGATGTATGGAATAGGGTGAATCATGTGCCTCCTTCAATATCATGTCGCGAAGGTGTCTTATGTTTGGCATACAAATCCTTTTTCCTAGCCAAAGCGTACCCTTTTCATCCTCCTTGAAATCCTTCTCTATCCCTTGTCGGATTCTTTTCTTGATCTCCTTGATCCCCTCGTCCGTTGCTTGGCCCTTTCTTATTTCTTGCTCCAATGAGGAGTGGATCTCCATTATTTCCATGTTATTCAACAATCCGAGGTGTAACCGTTCGAACTCCTTACGTAGTTCGGGTGGTAGCTCCCGAACCGTGAGTTGGTGGCATGCTCCCTTTCTGCTCAATATGTCAGCTACTACATTGGCCTTCCCGGGGTGATAGTTGATTCATACATCATAATCCTTGATGAGTTCTAACCATCGACGTTGCCTCAAATTCAAGTGCGTTTGTGTAAATATGTACTTGAGGCTTTTATGATCCGTATAGATCTCACATCGATGACCAAGGATATAATGTCTCCAAATATTCAATGCATGCACCACTGCTGCTAACTCCAAGTCGTGCGTAGGATAGTTAAGCTCGTGCTTCTATAATTGTCGTGAGGCATAGGCTACCACTTGTCCTTCCTGCATGAGTACACATCCGAGCCCTTGTCTGGATGCGTCACAATATATGTCAAAGCTCTTGCTTACGTCTGGCAATACCAGAACTGGTGCTGTGGTTAGCCTTTTCTTGAGTTCCTCAAAACTTTCTTGGCAGGCTTGTGTCCATTGAAAGATTTTCCCCTTCATTAGCAACTCCGTCATAGGTTTTTCTATTTTAGAGAAGTCTTTAATGAAGCGCCGATAGTATCCTGCCATCCCAAGGAAACTCCGAATATCCCTCACGCTCTTCGGTTGGTCCCACTTCAGAACATCTCTCACCTTTCTAGGATCAACCGATACCCCTTCCTTGGAGATGATGTGGCCTAGGAAAGATATTTCCTTTAGCCAAAATTGACACTTGTTGAGCTTGGCATACAACTGATGCTCATGCAACTTCTACAAGGTCAATCTCAGATGTTCTTCATGCTCCTCCTTACTTTTTGAATACACCATAATGTCATCGATGAAAACCACGATGAACTTGTCCATGTACTCCATGAAAACCTTATTCATAAGGTACATGAAGTATGTGGGTGCATTCGTCAATCCAAAAGACATAACGGTATATTCATATGAACCATACCGTGTTCGAAAGGCTGTCTTAGATATATCGGAGGGCTTAATCTTCAGCTGGAAATATCCCGACCGAAGATCAATCTTGGAGAATACCTGGGCTCCTTTCATTTGATCGAACAGGTCCTCTATATGGGGCAGAGGGTATTTATTCTTGATTGTCACCTCGTTGAGAGACCTGTAGTCCACACACATTCTTTGGGTTCCGTCCTTCTTGTCCACGAAGAGTACCGGAGCTCCCCATGGTGACGAGCTTGGACGGATAAAACCCTTCTCCAACTGTTCTTGAATTTGCTTCTTGAGTTCAACTAACTCGTTGACGGGCATCCTATATGGTCTCTTAGCTATAGGTACAGTTCCGGGTACCAAATCTATGGCAGACTCGATGTCCCAGTCAGGTGGCATTCCCGGGAGCTCTTCCAGGAACACGTCCGAAATTTCCTGAACCACTGGAATGCTGTCCAATGTTGTTCCTTCGACATGGTTCAAATTTGCCCGTTCGGTTGCTTGCTGGGCTGACTCAAACTCGACACGAATACCGTGTTCGTTTGTCAACTGCACGCTCCTTTCAGCACATTGGATTACTCCATTGTGCTTGCTTAACCAATCCATTCCGAGTATGATGTCAATCCCGTGGAAGTCCAAAACAATAAGGTTGGCAAGGAAGTCTACCCCCTTATTTTAAGGCTTACTTTAGGGCATACTACATTAGTCCTCATTTCTCCTCCGGGAGAATTAACTAACATAGCACATTCTAAGTGGGATACGGGTAGATGATGTTTGGCAACATATTCGGATGATATGAAGGAATGTGATGCTCCAGAATCAAATAAAATGGTGGCTGGGTTGGAGTTGGCAAGGAACATACCAATTGCGACGTCCTCAGCCTGTTGTGCTTCCTCAGCAGTGACATGGTTAACGTGGCCACGAGCATAGTTCTGCGATCCACGGTTCCCTTGGTTGTCCCCTCCGTTTGGTCGCTGGTTCTGCTTGGGCACGTTACCTTGCTGTCCAGGGCCTCTCTTCGGGCACTGGTTAGCGAAGTGGCCTACTTCCCCGCATGCAAAGCATGCCCTGTTGCCTACAGCAGCAGGTATGTTGGGGCGGGGGTTTTGAACAGGAGCGCCATTGTTAGGCCGGAGCGCAGGAGGCATGGGTACACGAGGTGCCGGTGCAACGAACCATTGCTGTGGTGGCTGACCAGGGCGGTTCGTAGGAGTGGTCGATCCATACTGCGGTGCAGGGGGCATGTATCTAGGTCGTACGTTGCTTCCTTGGGGCTGGTACGGCATCTTCCTTTTGCACTCTCGCTCGATCTCTCGGATCTTGTTTTCCACCACAATAGCTTTATCAACCAGCTTCTGGAAGCTTACGTAGTCATTGTTGAGGAGCTGAACATGGATCTCATTGTTCAACCCTCTCATGAACAGGTACTGCTTCCTCTGATCTGAGTTGACATCTTCGGGGGCATACCGGGACAGTTGTATGAACTTGTTGAGATATTCATTCACACTTTTCTGTCCTTGGCGGAGACCTTCAAACTCCTGCCTCTTGAGCATCATTACACCAACAGGGATGTAGTGAGAGCGGAAATTTTCCTTGAACTCAGTCCAAGTGATTGTCTCCGGGTTGGCATGGGCGTTGCTCAAGGCATCCCACCAGTCGGCGGCAGCTCCCATAAGTTGGTGCGACGCGAAGAGAACCTTCTCTCGGTTGTTGCACTGAACAATGGCGAGCTTCTTCTCCATGGATTTCAACCAATCACCGGCCTCCATTGGATCGCTTGCTTGAGCAAAGGTGGGTGGTCGAGTTCTCATGAATTCTCCCAACCTGTTATGAGCCGGCGGTGGTGGTGGCGGTGGTGCCGGAACGGGGTTTTGGTTGGCCTGCAACTGACCCAAAGTTTGGATCATGGTTTGCATAAGCTGGTTTTGCATGGCCATCAACCTTTCTAGGTTGTTCTCGCCAGCTCCAGGGTTAGCAGGAACTTCCTCGTGGTCATCTTCCTGGACGTTCCTTCGCCTGGCGTTTCCTCTCACCATCTGTGAGGGAGAACGAAATAGAATAGAAGGTTAAGTAGGTCCTTTCAACTATATGCATCAAGGTGAGTTGGACTATATATATTAGTCCTTATGAGGATGTGATCAAGTGCCGAAGCATTTCACACCTCTTTCTTATTACATATAGATATGGACAACGTTTTTGAGACGTCCCACAACTCACACTAAGCACATATTCACAAATAATCATCACAAGGGCCCACTCAACTCCTATTCAAGGTTGGTTTTCTATGTCGAGGTGGTTTCTAAAGGCCAATCTAAGCTATTCACCCTAGGACGCTTGTGACTCCTATTTAGTGGTGTAACCCGTAGCTTTATTATCTATCTAAGGTTTTCTACCTAGGCGTGTAGCCTACTGTCAACCCGTGGCTCTGATACCAATCTGTGACGCCCTCAATTCTGTGGGAAAACCACGGAACCGAGAACTAATGCATATGTGTGCCCAGGATGTTCTTCACACATACACATACATTCCACAAACTGAATTCAGATTATATATTACCACGAATAACAGAGTTTATTACAATACCTCATGACTCTTGGGCTCATGCTTACAGCGGAAGTCTTATTTCTATGCAGCGGAAGTCCTTATTTGAATGCGGAAGCAAAAACTAATGCGGAAGCAAAACTAAGCAGAAGTGGCTCCATCTCTACTCCCTCCACAGGCAAGGTTGAGAACAGATTACACGCCATATTGCTCCACTTGATCTTCATAGTAGGCTTCTCCTGCTGCTGATGATGAAGTAATAATGCAAGGTTGAGTACAATGATGTACTCAGCAAGTGCGGGGAAACACATGATATGCAGCTCATAAACAAGATAGGTATATAAAAAAAAGCTTATTTGCAGAAAAGCGAACTTGTAAATCCATGATAAAACAACAACTTGACTTTAGATGAATGTAATCCCAGCATGAATTAAATTACCAACATACCTCCATCACTTCCCGTGTTCCATCCAAACATTAACCAATTTTTTATTCATACTCACGAATACCTCCTCGTATTCGCTACCATCTCATCTCACAAATCAACCTCGTCTCACACCGAGACCAATCTCATGTCATGACCCAGCAGTCATGCAAACATCTCATCATCCGGACTCAACAGTTCTAAACCAATGACCATAGCCGAGAACCTTCCCAATACCCATCCCATATAATCATGGCAGTTTAGCCAGGTGCTCGTGACCGTAAGCTCGGCTATCATGATAGTTTTAATAACTCTGCAGAGTTTGCACCTCTTTACCCACAAGTTTGTGATTTCGTCACCCGTCGGCGACTGCAGAACCTCCATTATACCAGTACACATCCGTCGGTGTATGGTCAAGAGATCACAAAATAGCCTTTACAAAGGGGTTACTAGATGTATGGACTCACTAAGGTTTCACCGGCAGGCTAGAATCTCCAATTCTCCCACCCATGGGCCCCCTCTTGTGCCATGCAGTTCCCAGGGCAGTTCTCACTCGACTCCCATTCCCCACACCTTCCACAGTCCATAACACTCTAGCAACTTACCTAATTACTCAGCTAAGCCGCACCCATATTTGGCCTTGTGGTGGCACTGTTATCCTGGCATGTGCATGCATGAACCGGTCCTTAGATCTACGGCAAGTAAAACCACCATCTCATGCTACCTCATTCACAAACCCAGGCTTGCCTAGATCTCCCTCCGATCCATGTTCATTAACCTCATCAGTTACTTATTATCAGTACGAGTGCAGTTAGCTAGACACATCTATCTCGCTTCCCAATCCCATGGACTCAGCGAAGCATAAAGCAAAAACCATACCCGACTAATAAACTTCCCAGGCGAAAAGGGTGGTTTAATCAAAACTAGTAAACTCCTATAAAAAGGTTTCCCATCATGTTTGACTCAGCACACACACCTTTTTGCAAAACAAAATGGTTTCCAAAACATAGGATCAATATGGTCAAGGAGCACTTGCCTTGTTCTTGTGGTTCCGGTTGTTCTTGATTCTCAAAACCTTGTTGCTGCAGTTCGTTGTAGACAGCTCCCTGAGCTTGTCCTGCTAGGTAGGATCACGTGCATACAGGATTCACAGCAATCAATATTTATGCACAAACCTTAAACTAGATGCGATGATGCATATGCATGCTGTCTCATGATTAGTTTTATTAGATTGGTCTGTACGTGTTCTTGCATGGCCTTGCATGGGCAGAGGTGTTCGGATCAAAGGTGGACGTGGCGATGATCTTGTCTTTAGATCAAAACTGATCATCGAGTGATCTTCCCACGAGAAGGCTTCTGTTCGAAAGGAATTGAAGAACAGATGCAAGAAATGAACACAATGATGTCGTAAGGTGGTATTGAAGTCCTACCTCACGCTCTTCTTGTCTTCGAGGTCCTCCTCAGACCGTTTGGTTCTTCTCCGATGATCTCCCTTGTTGCGCTTCAGCGATGGTTTGCTCGGCGGGTTAGGGCTAGGGCTCTAAGTCGTCGGCTCAGGAGTTGAAAGAGAAGTTTGTGGTTTCGGCCAGAGGTTTTGGGTTCTATTTATAATCGGGAAGAGAAGAGTCCTAATCTGATTGTATCTGAATAAGAGTCTTATTCAGATCTTTGTTAGATCCTGACGTCTTATCTTTGGTAACATTGTGGAGTTTAGATCGGTTTCTGTTGCGTACCGGTATCTTTCCGCGTAAAAACCGCTCCAGACTTGTTACCTCCGTGGTGATGAGCTCTGGAAGCTCCACGTGTCCTTCCGAGCCTGGTATCTCTTCTCCCGCAGAGACGAGCTCCGGTTGTGCCGCGCGTCACGAGCGAGACCTCCCTCTTCTTCGGAGGTGAGCTCTACGCACGCCACGTGTTGGCGCCGGTCTTCCCCTTCTTCTTTCCTCAGGGACGTGCCCCGCGGTCGACACGTGTCCAGCAGACCTCCCGGAGATAAGCTCCGGTGGCGACGCGTGTCCAATAGAACAGGACCTCTCGTAGGTGAGCTCCGAGATCGACACGTATCCCGCGCGGCTGGTCCTCTGATTTCCGTGAGGACTAGCTCCGAGGATGACACGTGTCCCACAGGATCGGACTTCTCCCCTTTGCGGAGACGAGCCCCGAGCCTGCCACGTAGCCAGCTTGGCGGCGGCCTCTCCCCACTTCGCAGGGATGAGCTCAGATCACGCCACGTGGCTTGCTGGCCGCGGAAGTTGCCTTCGACGCACTCTAAGGGCTTTATTGGCTATTCTTTTGATAATTCTCTCTGTTCCTATTTTTCATTAAAATGTTTCCTTTTCATAGGACACGAACATATGCTGACACCCGAGATGAGGGTGTCACAAGCAGCCCCGAGCGTGAAAGCTGAGCTGGGGAATACATTGTACCCATGTCGGTGCTCCCCTTTTGTGTTGGCAGCTCGAGCAAGGAAGGATCAACGGAGGCTTGCGATCGAAAATGGCAGAGGCAGCGCCGGCGGCTCGCGTTCGCGCGCGGGAGAAGATCAGAGGCTGAAGCATGAGCTGGAAGTTGCGAAATAGCCCTGTTGCACTCGGGGTGAGGTGATCAGGACGAGCAGCCTCAAGGAAACCAGGAGGTGGCACGGTGGAGGCCTCAGGAGTGGGTTGCACCGGGAGCTGGCGGTGTCTCGGCGATCGGCCGAAGTAAAACAGAGGCGGTAGCCCTTTTGTGAGGCTGACTACTGGGTCCCACCTCCTCCCTTTTTAATCAAATTTTTCCACTGAGATTTTTACCACATATACTCACAATTGAAAGCTTTACTTCACCTCAAAGCTAAGGTTTGAAATTTTGAATTCAAATAGTTTGAATTCTGGTGTGGAGTTTGAATTGTGTTTGAGCATTGGAATTTGAAATGGTATTTAAATTCTCCCTTTTGCATTGTTCCAAAAACATAGCAAACCAACTCCAAAGTTTCTGATTCTTGGCATGGCTGCTAATTCAAATGTGGAGAACACATTTGTGGAACCAAATTTGCAAATGGAGGAAATTGGAATTTGAAACTGAATTTTAAATTATGATTAGAGGGCTTCCTCTTTTAATCCCAAACAAATATTAAAACCCTCCAAATGAGCTGAAATTTGGAAGGTTGAATATTTGGAATATGAAGATCCAAGTTATGCATTTAGATCTCCATGTTTGGAAGTTTTGGGAAGTTTGAATCACCACTTTGAACTCACACCGTTATTATTCAAGTTTTAATTCCCCTCATTTTTCCTAGGTGTACATGAGCTGAATTTTCTTGCTACCACTTTTTGGGGATTTTACAGCTGTTTATGGATTAATGATTGTATTGGAACCTTGACTGAAGTAGATATAGAGCCAACTAAATTTCTATTCCGCCTTAGGCTAGCAACATCGGGATAAGCGTTTCTTGTTGATTGTGGACTTCCGGTGTTGTGAGGCATGAGGACCACTAAAATAAAGGCTATAAGAATCTGAATATAAGGTTCAAGTTTAGTCAAGCTTCATTTTCGGAAATACATGTTCCTATTGTCTTACTACCCTTGCATGTAGAGCTACATGTTTAGGATTGACGGTTAAGTTTTGCTAAGCCTTAGTGCTCACGGTTGCTTCTGAGTTGTTTTGCAGGTAGCAGGATGCCTGCTATGAAGAGGGTTGTTTGGTGAGACAACGAATCTAACGGATCGTTATACTCATTGGAAATCTAGCTGCTGCCTTTCTTTGGTGAAGATAGTAGGAAGTGTTCACGGGCTGAACGACTTCTTTTCGGCGTAGTTAGGGTCGAGAGTGATTAGATTGTCCAGCTAGTTTTAATTCCGCTGCGTATGTATATTATGTTGTAAAAGATCTTATGTTAAGTAACAAAATGGTTTCATACATTCTTAAGCCTCTTTTCGTGCTTGCTGTTGGGTGCCGCATCGCACGGCACCACCCACTGCGATTCCCGGACCGGGCTCCTCACACGTACACGCCGCGCTGAAGATGAGTGCAGCTAGTGTGGGTTGTCCGTACGTCTGGACAACCGACTTTTGCTAGTTAGGTGGGCGTGAGTTGTAGATTTATCTTCCGCTGTAGTAACTCTGTAACTTGATGTAAACTGAAGGTTTGTACTACTTTGTGTTCATATTCAGTTTGTTTTCAGTGTAATACAATGGTTGCCTTATGATGTGTGCTGTCGGGTGTCGCATCGTGCGGCGCCACCCTCTGAGATCCTGGGCGTACGGGCTCCGGTCCGTCACAGGCAAGTATCAGAGCTGCTTAGGGGATAGCACACTAAATAAGGACAGTATTATGGGAAAACATAGGATTACAGTGAGGATTCGCTAGTATGCCCAAATAAGGACTACTATTAGCCTAATATGAAGGTGGCAACCTAACCTATGTGTTATGTCATAAAATCGTGCATCTCGGGACTTCATATGTCTTGGGGGTGCACGTAAGCGCTGTCCACCAGTGTGCACAAGCTGAAGGGTGGAGCCTCGCGGGTGGCAGGTAACCCGACCAGCTTTAGTATCCTCTATGACTCTTCATGTCGTTTGGGGTATTCGAGCAACGCCTTTATCTGGCGTGCTACGGGCAAGTATGGGAGACCCCGTCAGGTGGTTAGTAACGTAGCTCAAGGCGTGTTTGGTGTAAAAGCCCAAGAATCGACATGCAAAAATGTTCATCACATCACCATACCACACCTCATTTGTTGGATAGCTCATGAACATTTGTGAAGAGCAAGTAAACACCATCAAGAGGGTGATTAGAGGAAAAACAAATAACTCCAAAAAGTAGGGGATCACAAACATAAACATGAGAGGATGAGTTTACCATTAGGCCCTAAACATTCTTAGGGGTGCTCCTGCCATGTCTCATGCAAATCCAAATCAGTTTGAGGCACTTTTGAAGACATTTGTAAAAAGGGCTTATTTGAATGCAAATTCAAATTTCAGCTACTTTCATCACTTGGATTCAAAAGATGACTTCACATTCAAACTCAGAATAATTTTCTGAGTTAGTGCACCAATTTTCATCCGTATCAGAGTTCATCTTGTTGGGAGATATATTTGGATTAATTCAAACTGAATTTGAATTTTCAAATTCAAATGTGAACCAAATTTAGCCAAACCAATTTCAATTTGGTGAATTCAAATTTACTCACTGACTTGGTGGCTATGTTTACCATTTAAGTGTGAGTAGATGGGATATTTGCAGCAAGAACTGGAAAAGAAGTAGAGGGGAGGATTGGGCCCACAGGTCAGTCCCACAAACAGAGAGAACCGCCATATGCTCAGTGCTCTGTTTTGTTTTCCCCCGAGTCTCCTCACTGGACGACGCCACCGAGCTGCTCGGTTGCCACCTCCTCAACACGCACGACGGGCTGGCGCACCGCGCAGCTGCTCGCTTGCTCACGAAGGCACCGCAACGCTGCGATGCCACCGAGCTGCTCGGTTGCCACCTCCTCAGCGTGCACGAGGGGCTGGCGCACCGTGCAGCTGCTCGCTTGCTCACGAAGGCACCGCAACGCTGCAACCCACGAACCCCGTGCTCGGTTTTGCCACTTGACAGAAAATCCAGCCGCACCGCCACACCTCTGCCTCCCTCGGCGATCATCCACTCCAGTGGTTCTCACGATAGACCAAGCTGCTCAGAGGTTGCGCCCACTGTCCCTTGACGTGTCCGAAGCGAGAAATCGGAGGTAGGTACCCTAGAACGGGGTAGCAAGCTCAAGTTGCTTCGTCGACGCCGTGCGTCACCGCCGTTACGAAATCGCGTTGCCCGGCCACGAGCTTCCTTCTTCTTTGGAGTTTAGCACGCCAAAATGTTCGCCTAGGAGTATACTTTCTTTCCCGCAACCCCGCCGCATGCCGTGGAGTGTGCTCGCCAGAATTCCAGTTCTTGCCGAAAGCATGCGATATAGCCCATGTCTGTCTAAATAAAAAATTCGGGCTAACTGGTCAAGCAATCGTTCCTCAACTTAGACAACCATCCAGAAACGTCCGTGTGAATCCATACGATCAAGAATCACGGGAAACCATCGAGAAACCACTGAGTTCCTCGGGTTTTTTGTTCTTCATCGGATTTAGGCCTAGGTCGCACGGTGAAGTACTGTCTGCCGCCAAATTGAACAAGATCAGGGTCTGGGTCGTTGCTCCATAGGTCATGGTGATGCTGTAGGAGCTAACAGAGGAGGTTTTGAGGCACTACAGCACCATACCGACCTCGCCGAACTCGCCACGTTGACTGTCGCCGTCGCACGACCATTTCCGGTGATCGCCGGCCGGCGACAAGGTCAGCAGCATGTTCCCAAAGCAATTTTAGGCAGAGGCGGCAAGTTTGGTCGAGTTCCGGTCACGGGAACCCTCTTCCGGCGAGTGCTCCGGCGGTGAGCCATGGGAGCGCGAGGAAGACGAAGCCTCGCGGGCCCCACGTGTCGGTCTTTGTTAATACCGCGCCGGATCTGCTGTGGCACCGGGATCTTGTGCGGCTACGCGGGAAACTAAGCGGACCCCCGTGTGGTTTTGTTGTAGATCTGACACGTAGCCCTGGGGCCCACCAGCCGATATAAACTTTTCTTTGAATTTCAGAATTTAGTTCAAACTTCAAGTGCCCATAACTTTTGCTAGGAAGCTCCAAATTGAGTGAACCAAATTTTGTTGGATTCATCTTTTCGAGTACTATCCAGCAAAACAAGTTTCAGCTCATGAAAATTATTGTTTTTCCAGAATTAATTCCCAAATTTAAACTGTTGGGAATTTTATCTGGAAAATTCTTTTATGGAAAATTCTGAAGTTTGGCTAGGATGCTCATTTGAAAATCCTTGAGTCACAGGAAAAATTTCAGATCCATTAAAGTTCATTTAGTCCTCCTAATGGTTTGATTAAGTGAACTTCCCTGGGAAAATGGAAAAATGTACAGAAACATTTTTCAGATTTTCTCAAATCTTGTTTATGGCATAACTTTCTCTAGGATTCTTCAAATGACATGAAACCAATTCCATTAGAACCATATCAAACTCTAGTTTCCAGAAAGTAATGGTTTGATCCATGAAAATCCCTGGAAATCCTTAGAAGCTCTAGTAATGACCAATTAGACTTTTATTTGTGCAGAGCTCAAATAAGCTTAGGTTCAAATGATAGTTGGTCAAGTCTCTGTTCCGGTCATTACCAAGCCACCATAAAAATTTCAGTGCCAAAGGGGGTGTCTAACTAGAGTTATGGTCTTTACATACTCAAATTAACACATTGCATTTAAATTGACATTGTTAAATTGCTCACTTGTAGTCGCTTAAGGCGAGGAGACCCCGGAAGTGTTGGACTTCCTACTTCCGGACGAGAGGCTAACATCTGACTAGCAGCAACAAGGCAAGCCCCGGTTTGCATTTAACAAAGTTTCCCAAGTTTTGATTTATATACACGTAGCTTGAGGTATGTTTGTGCATTAGGTGTAGGATGGATTAAACCCCAAGTGCATAACCAGATTTTTTCTACATGTGAGGGTAGGGTCTAAGTCCTCGAGTAGTCAGCGTGGTCCTGTCCATGTGGATTGAGTACCGATCCCTGTGCGGCCCCGCTGAACAAGTTTTGAACGTACCGAAGGCATATCGGATATATGGGCCCCAATAAACTGATATAACCTAAACCTCCGGGCGTCGAGGCATATCACACCGATTTATAGGTGTAGGTTGAGGGCAGCCAGGTGGAAATCTTCTAACGGGCATAGAGAGATGCTCCGGACAGGGAACTTCCTGCTCGTTTCGGTGCGACCTGTTCGACGTTTGGGCTGTTGGGTGAAAGGTTGTCCCTTACGACACAGGGTGAGCGTGCTGTGTGCAGCTCCGCGTGTGGGCGTACGTGACGTGCTATTCGGGTATTCCTGCAGATGTATATCAAGTCGATTCGCTGTGGGCGTACGTGACCAAGTGGTACTCTTCACCACGAGGGACGGCGAATCGACTCGATATACACCTGCAGGGAAACCCAAAGAGCACGTCACGTACGCCTACCCATGGAGCTGCACAGCACGCTCACTCGATGTCGTACGGGACAACCTTTTACCCAACAGCCCAGACGTCGAACCGGTCGCACCGAAACGAGCAGGAGGTTCCCCACACGGAGCATCTCTCTATGCCCGTTGGCAGATTTCCACCTTGCTGCCCTCAACCTACACCTATAAATCAGTGTGCTATGCCTCGACGCCCGGAGGTTTAGGCTACATCGGTTTATCGGGGCCCATATATCCGATATGCCTTCGGTACGTTCAAACTTGATCAGCGTGGGCTGCACACGGATCGGTCCTCAATCGACACTGACAGGGCCGCGCACACAAGACTCCCTCTTGCTGCGCCCTAGCCCCTGCCTAGTCTCATTTTCATTACTAAAGTGATCTCACATCACTCAACCGAACCCGTGTGTCCCAAGCCTAAACTTGCAAGTAGATTCCAACTACTCGACTTGTACCGAAGTCCTATGAAACATTAAGCATAGCCTGTCTACCCGAGGTCTTAGACACTACCCTCACTCTTATGGAAAATTTCTGGTCATGCAAGTGGGGTTTCATTCATCCTATACCTAATGCACAATCATACATCACCCTACGTATGTAAACTAAGTGAAAACTTTATAAAAGAGTTAATGCAAACCGGGGCTTGCCTTGTTGCTGCTGGTCAGGGGTTAGTTCTTCGTCCAGAAGAAGGAAGTCCAGCACTTCCGGAGTCTCTTCTTCAGCGACTACACATTTAATGAAATACGACATGTAAATTTAAATGCAATGTGTAAACTTGACTACTTAACTAATAATAACTCTAGCTAGCCCTCCCCTTTGGTTCTGAAATTTTTGTGGTGGCTTGGCAGGGTCCTAACCAGAGTCTTGACCAGGTTTCATTTGAAACAAAGTTCATCTAAACATTGTACAAATAAAAGCCCATTTGGTCCATATTTGAGCCTCTAAATAATTCCAGGGGTTTTCATGGCTCCAACCATTACTTTCTGGAAACTAGAATTTAGGATGGTTCTAATGGAGTTGGTTTCATGTCATTTGAAGAATTCTACAGAAAGTTATGCCCTAATTAAGATTTGAGAAAATCTGAAAAATGTTTCTGTACATTTTTCTATTTTCTCAGGGCAGTTCTCTTGATCACCCCCATTAGGGTAACTAAATGGACTTGGATGAGTCTGAAAATTTTACTGGGATTCAGGGATTTTCCAATGGACCTCTCAGCCAAATTTCAGAATTTTTCATAAAGTAGTTCTCCAGATAAAATTCCCAACAGTTTAAACTCTAGGGATTTAATTCTGGAAACTATTCACTTTCATGAGATGAATTTGGTATTGCTGGAAAGTACTCAGAATTCTGAGTTCAGCAAAATTTGGTTCATCAAATTTGGAGTTTCCTAGCCAAAGTTCTATTCATTTGAAGTTTGAACTAAAACTGGAAATTTCAAAAATGTTTAAATCCTGCGGGTGGGGCCCACTCCTCGAGCCTGCCCACTCAGAATGCGGCCACACCGCGGCCCACGGGGTTTTACCCGCGCTGCCGCACCGAATCCCGGCCGCAAACCGATCCCCGCGCGAGATCAGAGGCTGACCGGTGGACCCGGCCCCCTTCGTCTACCTCGCGCTCTCCCGCAGCTCCCGCGGCGGCGCTTCGCCGGAGCGCTCGCCGCCAGGCGTTCCACCGCCCGAACTTCGACGAAACTTGCCGCCTGTGCCTAACTCGACTCGGAGAACACGCTGGTGCCCTCACCGGAGCTCGGCAATGGCCGGAACTATGCCCGCGACGGTGACAGAGCTTCCCTCTACTCCGGCGACGTCGCCCGGGATACTCCGGGCCTTATTTCTCAAGCGGTTTGCTCCTACAGCTCTGCCGTGGCATGCTGCGCACGAATATGAGCTCGGTTGGCCATGGAAATGGCCGGAACTAGGACTTCACCATCGACCTAGGCCCGATATCGGCTGTTGCTCGAAAAACTCGGATATCAGTGCAAAGACTCGACGGTTTTTGATGGTTTTGGATGCTAGATGGCTGTGGGGACGTGTAGAACATGTGCTTTGCTGGGTTTACGCAGTGCAGGACCGATCGCCGCAAATTTTAGATTGTCTGCTCACTCGTTATTGTCGAACACCGAGGACTAGACGGGGAAATACTCCCCCTACAGAGCATGGAAAAGGGTAGGGTCTTCACCGTGAGTTCAAGCAGTCCCCGGCTCGTATCTTTGCTGTTGAGCTCCGGTCACGAGGTCGCCTGGATAAACGGCGCGACGGGGAGCCGAGGGGAGCGGCTGGTGCCGTTTTTCGTTTCGGGTGAGAGCGGGCAGAGCGGAGGAGATGAGGCCGGCTCACGTGGGCTGGGTACTTTAACCGCGTCGGGCACACGTACGCTCGGTCGCCGAGCAGGAGGTGGCGAGGTGAGGCGGTCGGACGCCGGTGCTGTCCACAGCTGGCGCGCCGGCTCGGCTGAGAGAGGGAAAAATCAGTGGAAGACTTCTCTGTTAAGTCTACTGACAGGTGGGACTTCCCCCCCTAATTCTTTTTCCAAATTTTATCAATTCTGTTGTGCCAAAATATCCTCAGCTACTCACAATTTAATGTGAGACTTAGTCATCAAGTCTTAGTTTGAATTTGCATTCTCAAATTTGAACTGTGTTTGGCTAAATTTGCTGCATGTTTAAACTGAAATTTAAATTCAGTTTTGAATTCTTGCAAATTTAGCTCTTGACAAGATGAACTCCAATGAGGATGAAAATTGGTGGGCTTACTCAGAAAAATGTGCTGAGTTTGAATATGAAGCTATATTTTGAATTTGAGTGATGAAAGTTGCTGAAATTTGAATTTTACATTTCAATTGGCCTCTTTTTCAAATACCTCCAAAAGTGCCTCAAAAAGTGTTGGATTTCCATGAAACTTGGACTGAACCTTCCCAAGACTTTTTAAGTTCTAGGGGTGAGCTCAACCTCTCATGTTCATGTGTAGAAATCGTACTTTGTGAAAGTGTAGGCTTTTCCCTCTAAGCACTCTTTTGATGGAGGTTACTTGCTCTTCCCAGTTTTTCACCATCTATCCACAACAAGAACTGTGGTGTTGTGAGGTGATGAAAAGTTTTTAGCCAGTCCCTTTTCTTGGGCTTTTACATTTACGTTCTCATAAAGTTAAGCATTCTTCCAATTGCAAACTAAAAGGAAAAACTACATGTCAAAACTGCCTAGACTTGTCTAAGAAACTTGATGACATGAATAGGACACTAGAGCGGTTCTATAATGGGAATAAGAATCTGAACATGCTATTGAATTCTTCTAAATCTTGCAGTGATAAAACTGGTTTAGGTTTTGATTCCCATGCTCATGCTAAAGCACATCCACCTAAAATTGTAAAGTCATTAGGAAGTGGTTTGACTAAAATAGTTCCTAAACAAAAGAAGTGGTTTTTAAATCTGCAGGAGTGTTGTCTCATTCGGTTTCAAATAAACATGTCTGCTCATCTAGACATGAACATAAAGTTAAATTTAATTGTACCTACTGTGGTAGAGATGGTCACGTCATAGATTTTTGTTATAGACTAGCTAAGCAGCAGAAAAAGAAAGAATGATTGCTAGATCATATAACAACTGTGCAAAACCTGTTGCATGTGCTGAACCGAATGTTAGGAATATGCAACCTGTTGTAATGAGTAAAAACATGCAAAGTTTGCTTCCGGACCTACTGTTTTTAGTGCTACTCATGTAACACCTCGTAGGTCAGTAGTTGGGTACAAAAATCCTCAAACTTCGGCTCATAAACCTGCTGTTTTATCTCAGCCTTTGCGTGTTACTTCTGCTGAACGTCGTGTGACTCAGTACTGGATTCTTAAATACCTTTTGACTAACCCTAGTATTGAGTCATTGACGTATTGTACTTCTATGTAGGTTACAAGTTTGAGGAAGGAGAACATTTGGATTGTGGATTTAGGATGCTCACGCCACATGACCAGTAACAAAGAATGGTTCTCCTCCATCTCTTTTGCGTCACATGTAGAAAATGTTACTTTTGCCGATAATTCTTCAACTCCTATAATTGCTAAGGGTTTGGTTAGAGTAAATAATCACTACACTTTAAAAGATGTGGCACTTGTTAAAAATTTGAAATACATCTTGCTTTCTATTTCATAACTGCTAGATGAAAATATGGAAATTATATTCACTAAAAATTGTTGCAAGGTTGTAGATTCAAATAGTGAGCTCATTTTTAATATGCCTCAGTTTTGAAGAGTTTTTAAAGCTGATTTTGATATGTCATCCTTTAAGCATAGATGTCTAGTTGCTAATGATTCAAAAGACTTATATTTTTGGCATCGTAGACTTGGTCACGTAGGCTTTGATCATCTCACACGTTTTAGTGCTCTTGTTCGCATACGTGGGCTGCCTAAGCTTAAAGGGGACAAAGAAATTGTGTGCTCTTCTTGTAGACATGCTAAGATGGTTACAGGATCACATGCTCCTCTCACAATGACCATGACAACTGAACCGGGTCAACTTTTGCACCTTGACACTGTAGGATCTTCACGTGTTCAATCCTTCGGAGCGAAATGGTATGTTCTTGTGATTGTTGACGACTATTCTAGATACTCTTGGGTTTATTTTATGTCATCTAAGAATGAAACTTTTAGTCACTTTAGAACCTTATTTCTTAGATTATCAATTGATCACCCAGGATCTTAAAAGCAATTAGAAGTGATAACGGAACCGAATTTCAAAATCAATTGTTTGATCACTTTTGTGCTGAAAATGGAATAGATCATCAATTTTCTTTACCATATGTACCTCAACAAAACGGTGTTGTAGAGAGAAAGAACAGAACCTTAGTTGAGATGGCTAGGACTATGCTTGATGAATATCAAACTCCTAGAAAATTTTGGGCTGATGCAATTGCAACTGCTTGTTATGTCTCAAATCGTGTTTTCTTGCGTGCTAAGCTAGGTAAAACACCATACGAACTTCAGTTTGAACATAGGCCTAGTGTCAGATACTTTCGGGTCTTTGGTTGCAAATGCTTTATTAAGAAATATGGTAATCTTTGTAGGATCGAAGAGCACGTGAAAAGCTACTAGAGGGGGGGTGAATGGTAGATTAAAACTTTTCGCAGCGGAAACAACAAAAACCCCTCAGCAAAAAATCAATCGGTTAAAGAAACCGTGTGTGCAAGTGTTTTCAAACGTGTTCAATGGTGACAAATCAAGTAGATAGGTATAGAATCAAGTCACGGATCTAATGCAACAAGAATCACTTGAAAACACGAAGTAAAACTTGAGATACGATCAAAACATTAAACGAAGATCAATCTGTTCTACCCGATATAAAACAGATCTGCAATGCTGCAAAGAAACTCGTGTATCTCAAAAACTACAGATCTGAAGCTCGTGAAAATTTCACAGAGGATATATAATTGAGTTGTGAAGACAACCCAAAAAGAATCACATCAATCGGATCTGTAAAACTCGAGTTATGAATGAAACACCGAAGCAACGTCGGTCTGTCCAGAAACTCGGCGAGAAAGACTTGACGAACAACAAGTCGGACGAACAAGGCACAAAAGCTCCTTGAAACTATGAACTTTATTCAATAGAAACACAAGAGGAACCGCCCAAAGTTCTCTCCCCACGAGAGCTCTGGCCTCCCTTGCTTTTATAGCCAGCCCTCAGGCTAATCAATCCAATCTAGGACTCCTACTCCTAATTGGACTCGTATCCTAACTTACCGTAACTGCTCAGGACTCTCCTATTCGCATATAGAAGCAATCGTGAGACTTCCAAACACATTAGGAACGCCCTAAACATTCCTAAAACAACTCAACTTCGTGCCTAGCACGAAATCCTATCATAACCAACTCAAATCTTCCATATTTGAGCCATATCCGACTCAGCCTCAGCCTGAGTACGCAATCCAGCCGGTTGGACCTTTCCGACTAATTCTTTACGTCCACTTCTCTTCATCACGCCTTGGAACAATGTTGCCACGTCCATGCACTCCTTTCACACGTGCAAACACCTTCCAACGACGTACACGCAACCTTCATATGCACTGCCCTTGATCCAAACATGCTGCGCGACCTCCCGATCAACTTAACCACAGCTCCTCCCGAACTTGGTTGTTGGAACCTCATCTCCTCCCTGAGACTAGTCCAAGGATCCCGTCACCAGCCATGTCTTCAACTCAAGCAACACCTGCACATTAATAAACAACCAATTCTTCCGAGCACAAGTCCTCGACTTGACTCACGTTAGTTCGAAAAACACAACACCTTACATGAGCACGTCACATAAGCATGTTGGAAACCATATCAAATGATAACAGCCATAACCACCAAAACACACCAAAAACTTAGCAAATTAATACTAAGCAAACCTTCCCATAAAGCAAGTTTGAAACATTGCGAGTTAAAAGCAAAAACAAGACGCTGCAGTTCTACGAGTTGAACTTCACGGGAGCTCCCTAAAAACAAGCTCCGGACCTCACAGAAGCTCTCCGGACCTTGCAGGAGCTCTCCGGACCTTGCGTCGGACCTTGCCAACACTTGGCGGACCTAACAAAGAACTTGTCGGACCTTGCCACAGAAGAATGTTTTGGCAATATTCAAAACTTTGAATGTTAATGCTAACTTTTATCCTAATTGCCAATGTATTCAGCACACATAGGTCTCACAATCTTGATAAATTTGAACCTAGATCCATTGATGGCATGTTTCTTGGTTACCCATCTCATACTAGAGGCTATCATGTGCTTTTACATGACACTAACAAAATTGTGGAGACTTGTGAGGTTTCTTTTGATGAAGCTAGCCCAGGTACTAGCTCTAATATTGCAGGACCAGACCGATATAGGCAGATGGAGAGTATTTTCATCGAAGTAGATGAAGAAGTGATGCTGCTGCCCGAAAATTCAGGAGCTAATGACATTGTTCCAGCTTCTTATTTTGATTCACAACCAGCACCAACGACCACCATTGCTGGTCCAGATCGTCCTCAAGTCACAAGTTCTTCAATTTGTGATGAACATGAAGAAGAAGGAGCATGTGAATTGTCTACTCCTCTCCGGGTCCTCAAAAGTTATCCTCCACAACAAATGATTGGAAGCTTGCACGAACGAGTCACACAGTCCAGGTTTTGTGATCCAAACTCTCCCGCTCATTCTGCATTTGTTGCTTCTTTTGAACCCAAAGATATATCACACGCACTCACTAATGAATCTTGGATTATTGCCACTCAAGAAGAGTTAGAAAATTTTGAAAGAAATAATGTTTGGAAACTTGTACCTCCACCTCAAGGTCACACTCTAATCGGAACTAGATGGGGTGTTTAAAAATAAACAAAGTGAGGATGGGGTTGTGGTTAAGAATAAAGCTAGGTTGGTTGCTCAAGGACTCACACAAGTTGAAGGACTAGATTTTGATGAAACTTTTGCTCCTGTTGCTAGATTAGAAGCCATAAGAATTTTGTTAGCATTTGCTGCATCTAAAGTTTTCAAGTTATATCAAACAGATGTTAAAAGTGTTTTTATTAATGGCTACATAGATGAGGAGATTTATGTCAAGCAACCACCGGGTTTTGAAAATCCAATTTTTCCTAATCATGTTTACAAACTGTTCAAAGCCTTGTATGGTCTTAAACAAGCCCCTAGAGCATGGTATGATAGGTTAAAAACATTCTTGCTTGAAAAGGGGTTTACCATGGGCAAGGTTGATAAAACTCTTTTTGTGCTTAAGCATGGCAATGAATCATTATTCGTTCAAGTGTATGTGGATGATATTATCTTTGGTTGTGCTTCTCATGATCTTGTGTCCAAGTTTTCAGCTATGATGAGTTCAGAATTTGAGATGAGTATGATGGGAGAACTCACATACTTTTTGGGGCTGCAAATCAAGCAAACCAAGGAGGGTACTTTTGTGCATCAAATAAAGTATACAGGAGACATTCTTAAGCGCTTAAACATGGACAAAAGCAAGTCTTTTCGGACACCAATGGGTACAGCAACGACACTTGAACTTGATGAAGATGGTGAACCCGTGGACCAAAAAGAATATAGAAGTATTATTGGATCACTTTTGTACCTCACGGCATCAAGACCGGACATACAATTCTGCGTATGTCTTTGTGCACGATTTCAAGCTTCCCCACATTCTTCACATCGTCAAGCCGTCAAAAGAATTCTCAGGTACTTAGATGTAACTCAAGAATTTGGGATTTTTCTTCCTTCTACCTCAACCGTTACTTTGAAAGCTTTTTCGGATGCTGATTTTGGGGGTTATAGAATGGATAGGAAAAGTACTTCGGGTGCTTGTCATTTTCTTGGTAATTCACTTGTTGCTTGGTCCTCTAGAAAACAAAATTCAGTTGCACAATCCACAGCCGAATCTGAATATGTAGCTGCTGCTAGCGCTTGCTCACAAATTATTTGGATTGTCCAAACACTTAAGGACTATGGGGTTGATCTAGATAGTGTTCCACTATTTTGTGATAACACTAGTGCCATTTGAATTGCTAAAAAACCCGTGCAACATTCGAGAACAAAGCACATTGACATTAGGTATCACTTTCTCCGTGATAATGTTGAAAAAGGAAACATTGTGCTTCACCATGTAGATACCGAACAACAATTGGCTGACATTTTTACAAAACCTTTGCATTTGACTCATTTTTGTTTCATTCGTAGTTAAATAGGGGTTATGCATCCTCATGGCTTAAATTGAGGGGGAGTTTTGAAACTTGGGAAATCTATGTCTGAATCTGAATTTAAAATAATATGAGCATAGTATTTCATACATATACGACTTTGTGATTCCTTTGATATGCTGAAAGTTCTTACTACATTACTCATGTTATACATTTTGTAGTTTTTGCCATGACTAGTAATTGGAATAATTATTTACACTAAATCTGGTCATGATCGAACTTTCTTGCTGTTTTATACTTGTTGCATGCTCACAAGTGCTTTTAATAATGAAAAAAATTTATCAATCAACTATTAACATGTTGAGCTTTCTTGTTCAAATGAAAAATTGAAAAAAAGATCAAGAGAATATGCATGCATCGCACTACTCCTCACTTATTGAATACACCATAATGTCGTCGATGAAAACCACGACGAACTGGTCCAAGTACTCCATGAAAACCTTGTTCATAAGGTACATGAAGTATGCGGGTGCATTCGTTAATCCAAAAGACATAACGGTATATTCATACGAACCATACCGTGTCCGAAAGGCTGTCTTAGGTATATCGGAGGGCTTAATCTTCAGCTGGAAGTATCCCGACCGAAGATCAATCTTGGAGAACACTCGGGCTCCTTTCATTTGGTCGAACAGGTCCTCTATACGGGGCAGAGGGTATTTGTTCTTGATTGTTACCTCGTTGAGAGACCTATAGTCCATGCACATCCTTTGGGTTCGATCCTTCTTGTCTACGAAGAGCACCGGAGCTCCCCATGGTGACGAGCTTGGACGGATAAAACCGTTCTCCAACTGTTCTTGAATTTGCTTCTTGAGTTCAACTAGCTCATTGACAGGCATCCTATAAGGGCTTTTGGCTATGGGTGCAGTCCCGGGTATCAACTCTATGGCAAACTCAATGTCCCAGTCAGGTGGCATACCTGGAAGCTCTTCCGGGAACACGTCCGGAAACTCTCAAACCACCGGAATACTGTCCAATGCTACTCCTTCAACGTGGTTCAGATTTGCCCCTTCAGTGGTTTGCTGGGCTGACTCAAACTCGACATGAATACCGTGCTCGTTTGTCAACTGCACGCTCCTTTCAGCACATTGGATTACTCCATTGTGCTTGCTTAGCCAATCCATTCCGAGTACGATGTCAATCCCTTGGGAGTCCAAGACAATAAGGTTGGCAAGGGAGTCTACCCCCTTATTTTAAGGCTTACTTTAGGACATACTATATTAGTCCTCATTTCTCCTCCAGGAGAATTAACTAACATAGCACATTCTAAGTGGAATACAGGTAGATGATGTTTGGCAACGTATTTGGATGATATGAAGGAATGCGATGCTCCAGAATCAAATAAGATGGTGGCTGGGTTGGAGTTGGCAAGGAACATACCAATTACTACGTCCTCAGCCTGTTGTGCTTCCTCGGCAGTGACATGGTTCACGTGGCCGCGAGCATAGTTCTGCTGTCCACGGTTCCATTGATTGTCTCCTCCGTTCGGTCACGGGTTCTGCTTGGGCACGTTACCTTGCTGTCTAGGGCCTCTCCTCGGGAACTGGTTCGTGAAGTGTCCTACTTCCCCGCATGCAAAGCATGCCCTGTTGCCTACGGCAGCAGGTACGTTGGGGCGGGGGTTTTGAACAAGGGCGCCATTGTTAGGTCGAGGCGCAGGAGGCATGGGCACGCGAGGTGCCGGTGCAACGAATTGTTGCTGCGGTGGCTGACCAGGGCGGTATGCAGGAGTGGTCGATCCATACTGCGGTGCAGGGGGATGTACCTGGGTCGTACGTTGCTCCCTTGGGGCTGGTATGGCATCTTCCTCTTGCACTCTCGCTCGATCTCTCGGATCTTGTTTTCAACCACTATGGCCTTGTCAACCAGCTTCTGGAAGCTTACGTAGTCATTGTTGAGGAGCTGAACCTGGATCTCATTGTTCAACCCTCTCATGAACAGGTACCGCTTCCTCTGATCTGAGTTGACTTCTTCGGGAGCATAACGGGACAGTTGTATGAACTTGTTGAGATATTCATTCACACTTTTCTGTCCTTGGCGGAGACCTTCGAACTCCTGCCTTTTGAGCATCATTACACCAGCAGGGATGTAGTGCGAGCGGAAACTTTCCTTGAACTCAGTCCAAGTGATTGTCTCCGGGTTGGCATGGGCGTTGCTCAAGGCATCCCACCAGTCAGCAGCGGCTCCCGTAAGTTGGTGCGACGCGAAGAGAACCTTCTCTCGGTCAATGCACTGAACAATGGCAAGCTTTTTCTCCATGGATTTTAACCAATCATCGGCCTCCATGGGATCACTAGCTTGAGCAATGGTGGGTGGTCGAGTTCTCATGAACTCTCCCAACCTGTTATGAGCCGGCGGTGGTGGTGGCGGCGGTGCCGGAACGGGGTTTTGGTTGGCCTGCAACTGACCCAAAGTTTGGATCATGGTTTGCATAAGCTGGTTTTGCATGGCCATCAACCTTTCCAGATGGTTTTCACCAGCTCCTGGGTTAGCATGAACTTCATCATGGTCATCCTCCTGGACGTTCCTTCGGCCGGCGTTTCCTCTCACCATCTTTGAGAGAGATCGAAATAGAATAGGAGGTTAGAAGGTTAGGTAGATTCCCTCCAACTATATGCATCAAGGTGAGTTGGACTATGTATATATTAGCTCATATGAGGATGTGAGCAAGTGCCGAGACATCTCACACCTCTTTCTTCTTACGTGTGGATATGGACAACGTTTTGAGGCGTCCCACAACTTACACTAAACACACAATCACAAATAATCATCACAAGGGCTCACACAACTCCTATTCAAGGATGGTTTCCTATGTCAAGGTGGGTTTAAAGGCCAATCTAAACTATTCACCCTAGGACGCTTGTGACTCCTATTTAGGGTTGTAACCCATGGTTCTATTATCTATCTAAGGTTTCTATCTAGGCGTGTAACCTGCTGTCAACCCGTGGCTCTGATACCAATCTGTGACGCCCTCAATTTTGTGGAAAACCACGGAACCGAGAACTAATGCATATGTGTGCCCAGGATGTTCATCACACATACACATATGTTCCACAAACTGAATTCAGATTATATATTACCACGAATAACAGAGTTTATTACAATACCTCATCAGTCTTGGGCTCATGTTCACAGCGGAAGTCTTATTTCTAATGCGGAAGCAAAAACTAATGCGGATGCAGATCTAAGCAGAAGTGGCTCCATCTCTACTCTCTCCACAGGCAAGGTTGAGAATAGATCACACGCCTCAGTGCCCCACTTGGTCTTCATAGTAGGTTTCTCCTGCTGCTGATGATGAAGTAATATTGCAAGTTTGAGTACAATGATGTACTCAGCAAGTGCGGGAAAACACATGATATGCAGCTCATAAACAAGGTAGGTATAAAAAGGCTTATTTGCAGAAAAACAGATTTGTAAAACCATGGTAAAACAACAACTTAACTTTTGATGAATGTAATCCCAGCATGAATTAAATTACCAACATACCTCCATCCCTTTCCGTGTTCCATCCGAATATTAACCAACCTTTATTCACACTCACAAATACCTCCTCGTATTCGCTACATCTCACGAATACCTTCCCGTATTCGCTACCATCTCATCTCATAAAACATCCTCGTCTCACACCGAGACCAAACTCGTTGCCATGACTCAACAGTCATGCAACCATCATATCACCCGGACTCAACAGACCCAAACCGTAACCATGACCAAACCAATAACCATAACCAAAAACCTTCCCTTTAACCATCCCAACAAATCATGGCAGTTTAGCCAGGTGCTCGTGATCGTAAGCTCGGCTATCATGATAGTTTTATTAACTCTGCAGAAGTTGCACCTCTTTACCCACAAGTTTGTGATTTCGTCACCCGTCGGCGACTGCAGAACCTCCATTATACCAGTACACGACCGTCGGTGTATGGTCAAGAGATCACAAAGTAGCCTTTACAAAGGGGTTACTTGATGTATGGACTCACTAAGGTTTCACCGGCAGGCTAGAATCTCCAATTCTCCCACCCACAGGCCCCCTCTTGTGCCATGCAGTTCCCAGGGCAGTCCTCACTCGACTCCCATTCCCCGCACCTTCCACAGTCCATAACACTCTAGAAACTTACCTAATTACTCAGCTAAGCCGCAACCATACTTGGTGTGACGCCCTCAATTCTGTGGGAAACCACGGAACCGAGAACTAATGCATATGTGTGCCCAGGATGTTCAACACACATACACATACGTTCCACAAACTGAATTCAGATTATATATTACCACGAATAGCAGAGTTTATTACAATACCTCATGAGTCTTGGACTCATGCTCACAGCAGGTCTTATTTCTATGCAGCAGAAGTCTTTATTTTAATGTGGAAGCAAAAACTAATGCGGAAGCAAAACTAAGCAGAAGTGGCTCCATCTCTACATCTTCCACAGGCAAGGTTGAGAATAGATCACACGCCATAATGCTCCACTTGGTATTCATAGTAGCCTTCTCTTGCTGTTGATGATGAAATAATAATGCAAGTTTGAGTACAATGATGTACTCAGCAAGTGCGGGAAAACACATGATATGCAGCTCATAAACAAGGTAGGTATAAAAAGGCTTATTTGCAGAAAAGTAGATTTATAAATCCATGATAAAACAACAACTTATCTTTAAATGAATGTAATCCCAGCACGTACTAAATTACCAACATAACTCCGTCACTTTCCAGGTTCCACCCGAACATTAACCAACCTCATTCCTACTCACGAATACCTCCTCATATTCACTACCATCTCACGAATACCTCCCCGTATTCGCTATCATCTCAAAACAGCTTCGTCTCACACCGAGACCAATCTCATGTCATGTCCCAACAGTTATGCAACCATCTCATCATCCAGACTCAACAGTTCCAAACCAATAACCATAACCAGAACCTTCCCGATAACCCTCCCAACTAATCATGGCAGTTTAGCCAGGTGCTCATGACCGTAAGCTCGGCTATCATGATAGTTTTAGTAACTCTGCAGAGCTTGTACCTCTTTACCCACAAGTTTGTGATTTCGTCACCCGTCGGTGACTGCAGAACCTCCATTATACCAGTACACAACCGTCGTTGTATGGTCAAGAGATCAAAAAATAGGCTTTACAAAGGGGTTACTAGATGTATGGACTCACTAAGGTTTCACCGGCAGGCTAGAATCTCCAATTCTCCCACCCACGGGCCCCCTCTTGTGCCATGCAGTTCCCAGGGCAGACCTCACTCGACTCCCATTCCCTGCACCTTCCACAGTCCATAACACTCTAGCAACTTACCTAATTACTCAGCTAAGCCGCACCCATACTTGGCCTTGTGGTGGCACTGTTATCCTGGCATGTGCATGCATGAACCGGTCCTTAGATCTACGGCAAGTAAAACCACCATCTCATGCTACCTCATTCACAAACCCAGGCTTGCCTAGATCTCCCTCCGATCCATGTTCATTAACCTCATCAGTTACTTATTATCAGTACGAGTGCAGTTGGCTAGACACATCTATCTCGCTTCCCAATCCCATAGACTCAGCGAAGCATAAAGCAAAAACCATACCCGACACATAAACTTCCCAGGCGACAAGGGTGGATTAATCGAAACTAGTAAACTCCTATAAAAGGGTTTCCCATCATGTTTGACTCAGTACGCACACCTTTTCGCAAAACAAACAGTTTTTCCCAAAATATAGGATCAATATGGTCAAGGAGCACTTGCCTTGTACTTGCCGTTCCGGTTGTTCTTGGATCTCAAAACCTGGTTGCTGCAGTTCGTCGTAGACAACTCCCTGAGCTTGTCCTACTAGGTAGGATCACGTGTACACAGGATTCACAGCAATCAATATTTATGCACAAACCATAAACTAGATGCGATGATGCACATGCATGCTATCCTATGATTGTTATTAGATTGGTGTGCTCTTGCATGGATTGCATGGGCAGAGGTGTTCAGATCAAAGGTGGACGTGGCGATGATCTTGTCTTTAGATCAAACTGATCATCGAGTGATCTGCCCACGAGAAGGCTTCTGTTCGAAAGGAATTGAAGAACAGATGCAAGAGATGAACACAATGATGTCGTAAGGTGGTATTGAAGTCCTACCTCACGCTCTTCTTGTCTTCGAGGTCCTCCTCCGACCGCTTGGTCCTTCTCTGATGATCTCCCTTGTTGCGCTTCGGCGATGTTTTGCTCGGCGAGTTAGGGCTAGGGCTCTAAGTCATCGGCTCAGGAGTTGAAAGAGAAGTTTGTGGTTTCGGCCAGAAGTTTTGGGTTCTATTTATAATCGGGAAGAGAAGAGTCCTAATCTGATTGGATCCCGAATAAGAGTCTTATTCAGATCTTTGTTGGTTTCTACCATCTTATCTTTAGTAACTTCGTGGAAATTTAGATCGGTTTCTGTTGCGTACCAATATCTTTACGCGTAAAAACCGCTCCAGACTCGTTACCTTCGTGGTGATGAGCTCCGGAGGCTCCACGTGTACTTTCGGGGCCTGGTATCTACTTCTCCGCAGAGACGAGCTCCGGTTGTGCCGCGTGTCACGAGCGAGACCTCCCCCTTCTTCGGAGGTGAGCTCCGCGCACGCCACGTGTTGGCGCCGGTCTTCCCTCTCTTCCTTCCTCATAAACATGCCCCGAGGTCGACATGTGTCCAGCAACGACAGACCTCCCGGAGATAAGCTCCGGTGGCGACACGTGTTCGATAGATCCGGACTTCTCTGAGCTCCAAGATCGACACGTATCCCGCACGACTGGTCCTCTAATTTCCGCGAGGACTAGATCCGAGGATGACACGTGTCGACGCGCAACACGTGTCCCACAGGATCGGACCTCTCCCCTTTGTGGCGACGAGCCCCGAACCTGCTACATAGCTCTTTCAGCAGCGGACCTCTCTTTACTCCGCAGGGATGAGCTCCGAGCACGCCACGTGGCCTGCTGGCTGCGGAAGTTGCCTTCGGTGCTCTCTGAGGGCTTTATTGGCTATCCTTTTGATATTTGTCATTGTTCCATCTTTTCTTAAAATGTTTTCTTCTTCATAACACATGAACATATGCTGACACCCGAGATGAGGGTGTCACACTTGGCCTTGTGGTGGCACTGTTATCCTGGCATGTGCATGCATGAATCGGTCCTTAGATCTACGGCAAGTAAACCACCATCTCATGCTACCTCATTCACAAACCCAATCTTGCCTAGATCTCCCTCCGATCCATATCCATTATTAACATCAGTTTCTCATTATCAATACGAGTGCAGTTAGCTAGACACATCTATCTCGCTTCCCAATCCCATAGACTCAGCGAAGCATAAAACAAAAACCATACCCGACTCATAAACTTCCCAGGCGACAAGGGTGGTTTAATCAAAACTAGTAAACTCCTAATAAAAGGGTTTCCCATCATGTTTGACTCAGTACGCACACCTTTTTCACAAAACAAAACAGTTTCACCAAAAACATAGGATCAATATGGTCAAGGAGCACTTGCATTGTTCTTGCAGTTCCGGTTGTTCTTGAATCTCAAAACCTGGTTGCTGCAGTTCGTTGTAGACAGCTCCCTGACCTTGTCCTGCTAGGTAGGATCACGTGCATACAAGATTCACAGCAATCGATATCATGCACAAACCTTAAACTAGATACGATGATGCATATGCAGGTTATCCTATGATTTTTATTAGATTGGTGTGTTCTTGCATGGCTTGCATGGACAGAGGTGTTCGGATCAAAGTTGGACGTGGCAATGATCTTGTCTTTAGATCAATCTAATCATCAAGTGATCTATCCACGAGAAGGCTTCTGTTCAAAAGGAATCAAAGAACAGATGCTAGAAAACACAACGATATCGTAAGGTGGTATTGGGGCCTACCTTACGTTTCCTCTCGGCTTTCTAGGTCCTCCTCAGACCGCTCGATTCTCCTCCGATGATCTCCCTTATTGCACTTCGGCGATGTTTACTCGGCGAGTTAGGGCTAGGGCTCTAAGTCATCGGCTCAGGAGTTGGAAAAGAAGTTTGCGGTTTCGGCCAGAGGTTTTGGGTTCTATTTATATTCGGGAAGAGAAGAGTCCTAATCTGATTGTATCCCGAATAAGAGTCTTATTCAGATCGTCGTTGGATCCTATCATCTTATCTTTAGTTGATTTGGTGCGGTAACGTTGTGGAATTCAGGTCGGTTTCCTTTACGTACCGGTATTCTTACGCGTACCAGCTGCTCCAGAACTCGTTACCTTCGCGGCGATGAGCTCCGGAGGCTCCAGGTGTCCTTCCGGGGCCTGGTATCTCCTTCTCCGCAGAGACGAGCTCCGGTTGTGCCGCGTGTCAATCGACCGATACCTCCCCCTCTTTTGGAGGTGAGCTCCGCGCACGCCACGTGTTGGCACCGGTCTTTTCCTCTCTTCTTTCTTCAGGGACACGCCCCGAGGTCGACGCGTGTCCAGCACCGACGGACCTCCCGGAGATAAGCTCCGGTGGCGACACGTGTTTGATAGATCCAGACCTCTCGGAGATGGGTTTCGAGATCGACACGTATCCCGTGCGACTGGTACTCTGACTTCCGCGAGGACTAGCTCCGAAGGTTACATGGGTCCTACGAAAAATGCCTTTGCTTCTTCCGCAGAGGCTAGCTCCGTGGGCAACACGTGTCCCACAGGGTCGGACCTCTTTCCAATTGCGGACGTGACCCCCGAGCCTGCCCGTAGCCAGTTTAGCGGCGGACCTCTCCCAACTTCTCGGGGATGAGCTCCGAACACGCCACGTGGCCTGCTGGCCGCGGAAGTTGCCTTCGGTGCTCTCTAAGAGCTTTATTCGCTATCCTTTTGATATTTGTCTCTGTTCCTTCTTTTCTTAAAATGTTTTCTTCTTCATAAAACATGAACATATGCTAACACCCGAGATGAGGGTGTCACAAACCGGAACCGCAAGAACAAGGCAAGTGCTCCTTGACCATATTGATCCTATGTTTTGGGTAAAACTGTTTTGTTTTGCGGAAAGGTGTGTATGCTGAGTCAAACATGATGGGAAACCCTTTTAAAGGAGTTTACTAGTTTTGATTAAACCACCCTTGTCACCAGGGAAGTTTACGAGTCGAGTATGGTTTTTGCTTTATGCTTCGCTGAGTCCGTGGGATTGGGAAGCGAGATAGATGTGTCTAGCTAACTGCACTCGTAATGATAATGAGAAACTGATAATGTTGAGGAATATGGATCGGAGGGAGATCTACGCAAGCTTGGGTTTGTGAATGAGGTAGCATGAGATGGTGGTCTACTTGCCGTAGATCTAAGGACCGGTTCATGCATGCACATGCCAGGATAACAGTGCCACCACAAGGATAAGTATGGGTGCGGCTTAGCTGAGTAATTAGGTAAGTTGCTAGAGTGTTATGGACTGTGGAAGGCGCGGGGAATGGGAGTCGAGTGAGGACTGCCCTGGGAACTGCATGGCACAAGAGGGGGCCCGTGGGTGGGAGAATTGGAGATTCTAGCCTGCCGGTGAAACCTTAGTGAGTCCATACATCTAGTAACCCCTTTGTAAAGGCTATTTTGTAATCTCTTGGCCATACACCGACGGTTGTGTACTGGTATAATGGAGGTTCTGCAGTCGCCGACGGGTGACAAAATCACAAACTTGTGGGTAAAGAGGTGCAAACTCTGCAGAGTTCTAAAAACTATCATGATAGCCGAGCTTACGGTCATGAGCACCTGGCTAAACTGCCATGATTAGTTAGGATGGTTATTGGGAAGGTACCTGGTTATGGTTAATGAGTTTGGTTATGGTTTGGTTGTTGGGACTGTTGAGTCCGGGTGACAAGATGGTTGCATGACTGTTGAGTCATGGCAATGAGATTAGTCTCGGTGTGAGACGAAGTTGTTTATGAGATAAGATGGTAGCGAATACGGGAAGGTATTCGTGAGATGGTAGCGAATACGAGGAGGTATTCGTGAGTAAGAATGAAGTTGGTTAATGTTCGGGTAGAACATGGAAAGTGATGGAGGTATGTTGGTAATTTAATACATGCTGGGATTACATTCATCTAAAGTTAAGTTGCTGTTTTATCATGGTTTTATAAATTTGCTTTTCTGCAAATGAGCCTTTTTCATATCTACCTTGTTATGAGCTGCATATCATGTGTTTCCCGCACTTGTTGAGTACATTATTGTACTCAAACTTGCATTATTATTTCATCATCAGCAGCAGGAGAAGCCTACTATGAAGACCAAGTGGGGCATTAAGGCGTGTGATCTATTCTAAAACTTGCCTGTGGAGGGAGTAGAGATGGAGCCACTTCTGCTTAGATTTGCTTCCGCATTAGAATAAAGACTTCCGCTGCATAGAAATAAGACTTCCGCTGTGAGTATGAGTCCAAGACTCATGAGACATTGTAATAAACTCTGTTATTCGTGGTAATATATATTCTGGATTCAGTTTGTGGATCATATGTGTATGTGTGATGAACAATCCTGGGCACACATATGCATTAGTTATCGGTTCCGTGGTTTTCCACAGAGTTGAGAGCGTCACAAGACTTCATGGTGATCTCTGGGGGAAGCACAGCCTTGGCTCCGTACACCATGAAGAAGGGTGTCTCTCCGGTGGCCCGGCTCTAAGATGTCCGGTTAGCCCATAGTATGCTTGGAAGCTCGTCCACCCACTTGGCGCCATGTTTCTTCAAGCCATCATAGGTCGGGTCTTGAGGCCCCGAAGAATCTCGGCGTTGGCCCTCTCAACCTGTCCATTGCTCTTTGGGTGAGCAATGGAGGCATAGCACACCTGGATACCGAGGTCTTTGCAGTATTCTTTGAACGCTGCGCTGGTGAACTGGGTCCCGTTGTCGGTGATGATTCTGTTCGGGACCCCAAACCGGCAGACGATCGACATGATGAACTTTACTGCAGATTGCCTGTTTATGGTGACGACGGATGTGGCTTCCGGGCACTTGGTGAACTTGTCGACGGCTACGTAGAGGTACCGGAATCCCCCGACGGCTCTGGGGAATGGTCCCAGGATGTCCAACCCCCATACGGCGAACGGCCATGAGGGCGTGATCATCTGTACCGCCTGAGCCGGTGTATGGATCTGCTTGGCGTGGAACTGGCACGCCTTGCAGCTCTCGACCAGCTTGACGGCATCCTGGAGTGCTGTCGGCCAGTAGAAGCCATGCCGGAAGGCTTTACCGACAAGCGTGCGTGAGGAAGAGTGGACTCCCACATTTGCCTCCATGGATCTCAGCGAGCAAGTCGCAGCCTTCCCCCTGGGTTATGCACCACAATTGGACGTGGTTGGCGCCACGCCGGTAGAGATCCCCTTCTACCAGCGCGTACCTCTTAGCCATGCGCACGATCCGTTCAGCGGATACACGTTCATCAGGGAGGATGTTACCTTTCAAGTAGTCCCGGATCTCCGTGATCCATGCATCGGGTCTGGCTTGAGCTTCTGGATCTTGAGCGCTGGGTTGCACGGAGTCCCCAGTGATGCTTACGATCCTTGACGGCGTCCATGGCTGCAGGGCCGCCGGGACCGCCAGCTTCGAGGTGCTGGTCCAGCCCCCTTCGCCCGGCTCAGTGGGCCGGGCTATGGGCCGCAGCAACGTCCTCTCGAAGACTCCTTCGGGCACAGGGGCTCTGGTGGAGGCCTTCGTTGAGAGGTCGTCAGCTGCGGCATTGCCAGCACGCGGTACATGGCGTAGGTCCAAGGCGAGGAAGTCTTTCTCCAACATCTGCACTTGGAGCAGATAAGCAACTAGCTGTGGGTCATTGCAGGAGCATTCACACTTAACTTACTTGATAACTAGCTGGGAGTCGCCCTGTGCCAACAACTGGCGAGCGCCCAGAGACAGGGCTGTCTTTAGGCCAAAGATGAGTGCTTCATACTCTGCCATGTTGTTGGTTGCCTTGAAATTGAGACGCACCATGTACCCAAACTGCTCCCCCGATGGCATGAGAAGCAGTACACCGGCACCGGCCCCCTGCTTTCGTGAGGAGCTGTCAAAGAAGAGCGTCCAGTGAGGCCCGGTGAAGACCGGAGCTCGGTGCTTTGGTTCACCGTCTTCGTGGCCCCCTGGGTCAGCCTTCGTTGGCGTCCACTCAGCCACGAAGTCAGCCAGTGCTTGGCTCTTGACTGCATGGTGAGGAAGGAAGTCCAGCTCAAACTCCGCCAGCTCCGCTGCCCATTTAGCGACATTGCCAGTCGCGTGGGGGCTGTGAAGGATCGCCTTCAGCGGATGGGAGGTGACCACCGAGACCCGGTGGGCTTGAAAGTAGTGGCGGAGCTTCCTGGACGCCACGAGCACTGCATACAGCAGCTTGTGGACCTCCAGGTACCTTGTCTTGGCGTCATGGAGGACTTCGCTGATGTAGTAGACAGGCCTCTGGATGGTCCGGACCCTCCTTCCTAGGCCAGAGATGTCTTCATCCATTGGCTCAGGCCTACCGGAGGTGGGTGGGTCCAGGGGGGCTTCCGGGAGTTGGGACTCGAAGGCTCCTAAGCCGGCTTGGACTTCCGGGAGGTCCCGCTGTTTTTCCGAGAGCTCCGGGAGGTCCCGTTGGATCTCCGGGAGGTCCCGTTGGGCCTTCGGGAGGTCCCGTTAAACCCCCAGGAGGTTGTCGTGGAGGTCCGGGGGTCCGTCTTGGACCTCCGGGAGGTTGTCTTGGAGGTCCGGGAGGTCGTCTTGGACCTCCGGGGTTTCCTGGTGCCTGTCTCCTGTTACTGGAGCAGGCTATGGTGATGAGAGGTCCGGCCGCTCTGCGACGAGGACCATACTCACCACTTCAGTTGTCGCCGCGATGTAGAGCAACAAATGCTCTTCGGGCTCGGGGGCTACCATGATGGGTAGGCTCGTCAGGAGTTGCTTCAACTCCTGGAAAGCTTCTTCTGCTTCGTCAGTCCAAGCAAATGGGCCGGATTTGCGCAGGAGCTTAAAGAAGGGGAGCGCTCGCTCTGCTAGCCTCGGTATAAACTGACTCAGCGCGGCTAGGCATCCCGTGAGTTTCTGGACTTCTTTGATGCGAGCGGGAGGCCGCATCAAGTCGATGGCCTTGATCTTCTCTGGGTTGGCCTCAATTCCTCGGTGTGAGACCAGGAATCCTAAGAGTTTTCCAGAGGATACGCCGAACACACACTTGTCGGGGTTCAGCTTGGTGCGCGTGGAGCGCAGTTTGTCAAAGACTAAGGCCAGGTTATCTAACAAGGATGAACTCTGTCTGACCTTGACAACGATGTCATCGACATACACCTCAACTAAGTCTCTTATTAACTCTCCAAAGGTTTCGTGCATTGCACATACAAAGGTGGGAAGAGCATTCTTTAGGCCATAAGGCATAGAGACATAACAATACAGGCCGTCTACTGTGATGAAGGAGGTGTGCTCTTCATCTTCTCTAGACATAGGGATCTGATGGAATCCCGAGTAGGCGTCTAGGAAGCACAGCATATCGCAGCCTGATGTCGAGTCTACTATTTGATCTATTCTAGGGAGAGGGAATAGATCTTTGGGACATGCCTTATTGAGACTGGTGTAGTCGATGCACATCCGGAGCTTCCCCCCCCCGGCCTTCGGGACAACAACGGGGTTCGCCAACCACCGGGGGTGGTGGACTTCCCGGATGAAACCAGCGTCCAGCAGCTTCTTGATTTCTTCCCGGATGAAGTTTTGTCGCTCGATGGACTGCTTGCGAGGCTTCTGTTGGATTGGCCGAGCATCGGGGAAGATCTTCAAGTGGTGCTCGATCACCTCCCTAGGGATCCCCGGCATCTGCGATGGCTGCCATGCAAACACGTCGACGTTGTGCCGGAGGAAGGTGACGAGCGCGCCTTCCTATTTGCTCTCCAGGCCCCCGGCTACCCGGGTGGTCTGGGTAGCATCAGCGCCGACTTGGACGACCTTCAGGGGGACATCGCCCTCGTCGAGGGGTTGCACACGGGGTGCTGCGGTAGAGGCATGGTGGCGTGCACTCGGGTGAGGCCGGTCCTGTTTTGCACTGCCAGGGGCTGGTGCTCAAGCTGTCGCAAGCGCCTGGAGCTTTTCCAAGGCCGACACTGCAGCAGTGCGGTCCCCACGAATCCGGAGGATGCCTGTTGGTGTGGGCATCTTCAAGACAAGGTAGCCGTAGTGGGCTACAGCCATGGATCGGTATAGGGCTGGCCTGCCGATTATGGCGTTAAAGGGGAGGTCGATCTCCGCCACGTCGAACAGAATGTACTCTGTCCGATAGCTGTCCGGTGCCCCAAAGGTCACCGGAAGGCTGATGCTGCCATAGGGTACGACTTGTCCCGGCCCTACCCCTGAGAACGGGCTCGATAGGGTGAGCTTGGCCATCGGGATCTGCAGATTCTGGAAAGCTGTGCAGCTGATAAGGTTCAGCCCAGCCCCGCCATCTACCAGTACGTGGTACATCCTCACGTTGGCGATGGTGGGCACTACCAAGAGCGGTAATTTGCCGGCCCCAGCCATGTTCCTGGGGCAGTCGGCGGCATCGAAGCTGATGGAGGTTCCCATCCATTTAAGGTGCGGTGCGGCACTTGGGAGAGGAGCCACCGATGCTACTGCTCGGCGCAGAGTCTTAACCGCACTCCGGGACAAGGGGTCATCGGACCCGCCGTAGATGACGTAGAGCCTCTTTCGATGCTCGTCATCGCTGGAGCTGGAGTCCTCATGGTTGCGCAACGCCTTCACGGCGCGCTGAGGCTCCTGGAACTCCACTTGGTGGTCGACGTTGTCTGGGGCGTCGGCCTTCTGCTTGCCCTCCCTTTGACGGAAGGGTGGGGCATCAGTTCGCAGCAGTATGATGGCTGGTGCCATGCACGGGGCATAGCTCGCCTTGGTCACCATCTGGAGCTGGTGACTGTCGCTGCCTTTTTTCAGGGCGTGGCCCCCGAGCTCCACTGGGTGTCGCTGCTGCGGCAACGGGAGCCGCGGGTTCTTGGTCTTCTTGCTGCCTCCATAGGAAGCAGCGCCAGATCCGGGCTGTCCTCCTGACTCGGAGGCTGGCAGGGAGTGCCAGTTCCGCCGTTCTGCTGCCCTGGCGCATTTGTCCGCCAGGCTGAAGAGCTCTAAGACGTCACAAACCTCTCTGGTCGCGAGCTTCTCAAGCATCTTCTCGTCCCGGACACCCTGCCGGAACGCAACCACCACAGAAGCACTTCGAATGTGTGGGATGGTGTTGCGTACCTGGCAGAACCGCTGGATGAAGGAGCGCAACGTCTCTCCAGGCTGTTGCTGGATGGCGTGGAGGTCGAGCTCCATGCCAGGCCGGGTGTAGGAGCAGCCGAAGTTGGCGGTGAACTGCCGGCAGAGCTCTCCCCAGGAGGTTATGGAACCTTGGGGGAGGTTCATGAGCCAAGACCGGGCTGGGCCGGTCAAGGCGACGGGGAAGTAGTTGGCCATGACGGCCTCGTCCCCTCCTGCAGCAAGGACGGCAGTGGAGTAGATCTGGAGGAACTCTGCCGGGTTGACGCTGCCGTCGTACTTCTCGGGCAGGTGCGGCCGAAACTTGCGTGGCCACCTCGCCAAGCAAAGGTGGGGCGCCAGGGCCGCACATCCTGCTCCTGTTGCCGCAGGTGTTGGTGCCGCGAACGCTTGGTTCGCTGCTGGCACAGTGTACCCCGGTATGGGCAAGGCTGCGCCATAGACCGGGGGCGCCGTTTGCGGGGCATATGGCTGTGGCATATGCTGCGTGGCGTATGCCTGGGGCAGAGATCGCGTGGCGAAAGTCTGCGCCTCAGGCAGGGTTGAGGCAGATGTCATGCTGTCGCCAGCCTCTTGGTTGCGACGCCTTTCTCGTCGTCGCTCGAGGAATACTCGGGCATCTTGGCCCAAGTGGCACCGTTCCAGCTCTGTCCTCAGGTCCGTCGATGGGAGCCTGGTGGAGCTGGAATCTGCCGTCTGCCCGTCAACCGTTGGTGTGCGCGTCAGCGACACAACCGGTTGCCCGGGGCGTCGTCCCCGCCGAAGCCGAGGGTTTGCGGCGGCGACGACGAGATGGTCTACTTCGCGAATCCACTGCTGGGTCGCTGACTGAGGCGCGTCCCTAGCAGGTGGATTGCACAGTAGCGCTCTTGCTGCAGCTAGTGCGCCCCTGTGGGGGACGCTCAGCGCTGCAGAGGATCTCACGCTCGCTGGAGCCTGCGTTGCCGGAGTCGGCTGCTGGCTTCCAGCTTGCGCCGACACACTCCGTCCAGAGTGTGTCGAGACATAGTCCCCGCTAGTCACGGTCCGTCGTGAACGCAGGGGAGGAGAACTTGCCGCTGAAGGAAGCTTGGTCATCTTCGCCGGCAAAAGCTCGTCGCGCAAGGGAAAAGCCCCCTACCTGGCGCGCCAAATGTCGAAGTGTGTGGTCGACACTTCCCCCTGACCTGCTCTGGGCAGCCCGCGGAGGTTCTTTTTCGGAGGGGCTAGACGCTTGCAGAGAGCTTCAGCGTTAGGGACGGGTGAGGTAGAAGCTTGACACAGCGAGTTTTACGTGGTTCAGGCCGCCGGAGCATAAAACCCTATGTCTACGGTGAGCAGAGATGCTCGTTGTATTGCTTGCTGCTCAGAACCGGAGTCCTGAGCTTGAGGGTGAGAAATGTCTTGCGTGCGAGTTCACAGGGTTCGAACCCTTGCTAACATTGCCTACCCGAGCCTTTTATAGTCCAAGGCTCGAGTGGCTTACAAGGGGGGCCCGGGACCCGACAGGTGGTCCCGGGGAGATTGCCTGCCGACTACCGTATCTGCAGTTATGCCGGTAGTTGTCTCTGGTGAAGGCTTCCGAGTCTTCGTTCTGCCGCCCTGCCCATGCCGCAAGCTAGTCGTAGTGGTTGATGATGGCAGGTGCGGCAGTGGATGTCTTGTTGCTGTGTTTGTTGGCGGGCAGGTTCTAACACGGCGCGCCAGTCTGTGATGCGACTGGGCGCAACGGCACCTGACAGAGGCGTGCTCCGTGTCTCCGCGTCTTGGGAAGGCGCAGGGCTTGAATATGACACGACCCCACTGGTCCTGTCGAGCCAGGATCACGCTGAGGGGTGCTGCGTTGCACAACACCGTATAACACACGTCAAAGGTACAAAGCGGAAGCGGAAGCTTTATTACATAAACAAGTTTATTAACATGTTTACATCAAAATAAGTTTAGTCCACACTCGCGGGCGTAGACTAAGCATCAAGTGCACGTTCAGCCCTCGAACGTGTCCTTGCTAGCACACTCGCACACTAACTCTGCGGCGTGCACGACTCCCACTCGACGGGGTTCCCCTCCTGGGGTTCCGTCTCCTCTTCGGGAGTCCCTTCCTCATAGAACCCTGCAAAAGCTTCAAACACAAGCAGTGAGCACGAAGGCTCAGCAAGTCTGACCCGTCTCACCTAAACATGAAACTTCTACATGAGGGTGATGGGTTGCATGAGGTAAAAATCATTTGCAAGGACTCGCCTAATTAGTAGAACCTTACTTTCAAGTTTTAGCAGCAGGTTGTGGAGAACTTTACGCTAAGGCACATGAGAGAGCCGCAATCAAACAAGAAACGCATTTCTCTCATGTACTTTGCCCAAAGTTGAAAAGAACTTTAGTTAGCACTAAGCTACAACATATCATTAACAATCAATATCCAACTTTCAATCAGCAACATTTTAACATGTAACTAGCCTGTTCTTTCTACGTCACGGTACAGTGAACAAGTGGTACTCACTGACCGCGAGGGACGGCGATTATAATCGATTTACACCTGCAGGGTTACCCGAACAACCCGTCACGTACGCCCGTACTCGATGTTGCCTACAACAACCATCACGGACGCCGTACGCGACTACCTTTCACCCGTTAGCCAAATATTGAACCGGTCCCATCGTCCCGAGCAAGAGGTCCCTGCACGCGCATCTCTGTGCCGCCAGCTGATTTACACCTCGAGCTCTCAACCTACCCTCTGAACGACGGGCAATGCCTCAATACCCAGCTACCCGAGTTACATCAGTTTCCCGGTTCCCATATAGCCGGTAGGTCTTCGGTACTGTTCTAGCTTGTTCAACAGGCCCGCACACGGCTCGGTCCTCAATCGACACAAGCGGAGCTACAGCACACAGGCCCCAAAGTCCTGCTGCCCTTACTCTCCGCTCGGTCTCATTTTCTTGCCATGTGTATCATGTGCTATCTCTACCCGAGCAATGTGCCTCTAGCCTATTCTCGCGAGTAGTTCCAACTACTCGACTTGTACCGAATCCTACTCTATCCTAGCAATGCAGTGGCTAACGGGGTTTGCAATCCTAAACCCCAACCCATGGTTTTCTTGGCTATGCAGTGGGGTTTCCAAACAAGACTCTGATGCACAACATAAAGAAAACAAGTATGTGCTCAAAACAATAAAAATTTATAAAATGGTTAATGCAAACCGGGGCTTGCCTTGCTGCTCTTGGTCGTAGGCTAGCTGTTCCTCCGGAGTAACGAAGTCTAGGACTTCGGGTTCCTCCTCGACCTTAGCGACTACATGATAAGAACAATGTATGTATTAATTAAATGCTTTTGTATTAACTTTGAAGTTGTGAAGTCTATAACCTTTACTAGATAGACCTAATGACTGTGAAACTTTTACTGTGGCTTGGTTACAACCTACACAGAGACTTGGTCAAGTTTTAGTTGCAGCAAAGCTCATTTGAGCCCTCCACAAATAATTATGTCCTTGACCTTAATTAAAGGCTTTTAGGGTGTTCTAGGTATTTTCATGAAACAAACTATGACTTTCTGAAAACTAGATTTTCAGAGGGTTCTAATGGAATTGGTCTCACTTAATTTGGAAGTCTCTAACTAAAGATATGAGCTAAACAATTTCAGAGAAAATTCTGAAAATGTTTCTGAACATTTTCTATTTTCTCTGGAACAGTTTTACTAATCACACCATTAGGTGGACTAAATGAGCTCAAATGGATCTGAAATTTTTATGGTAGTTCAAGGATATTTTGGTGAACATCTCAGCAAAATTTCAGGATTTTCCTCCAAATGATTCTCCAGTTAAAATTCCTAACAGTTTAAACTTTAAGGAATTAATTCTGGAGAATTAAGGAATCTCATGAAGTGACACTTGATTTTCTGGAAAGTACTCAAAGAGCTGAATCCAGCAAAATTTGGTTCACTCAATTTGGAGCTTTCTAGCCAAAGTTATAAGGATTTGAAGTTTGAAGGAAATCTGAAAATCGGGGAAAAGTTTAAACTCGCGCGTGGGCCCAGGGGACACGCGTCGCACGCCGAAGCGACAACACACCGCGGCCCACAAGGCTTTTGCGCGCCAGCACACCCGATCCCGGCCGCAGCCGGATCCCGATTCAAAATATCGGCCGCTGACAGCTGGGGTCCACCCCCTTCTTCAACCTCGCGACACCCGCGCTCCGCCGCCGAGGGACCTCGCCGGAGAGCTCGCCGCCGGCTGCTGTACAGCTTCAAACTTCTTGATTCTGGCCGCCCCTGCCTACTTTTACTTGGGGAACATGATCCGAGGGTCAGCTGCTCATGACAACGGCCGGAGCATGGTCGGCGACGAGCCGCCATATCGGAACGACTTCGGCCATGTCGGCTGATGCTCCTAGTGCCTCAGCTACTTGGGAAACCGGTCGGGGAGCATCAGTGGACCTCAGAGAAGGTCGACATGAACTCGGGGCAGCTCGGGGAAGGCCCGAAATAGGTCCTCACCGTGCGCCCGATACCCCCCGTGCGTTCCGCCATTAGTAGACCTTGAATTACGCCGGGCACAGAAGTTCTCCGGCCCAGAGTTGTGAAGGCAACTTGTGCGTCACCGTGTCTAGTTCGTGTGGGAGTGGCCTGAGGCCCTCTAATCCTTTCTAGAGCACGAATTAAACAGAATCGTACCCGAGGGTCGTTCTGCACACAGAAAGGGGAAAAGTGGAAATTCGCCGCCGGTGAGCAACCACTCGAGCTGTGGCTCGGGGAGGAGCAGCACCGATCACTTGCGCGTCCAAGGGTGCCTTGGCTCGGGCGTGACAACGCCCAGGTTGGGCTGTCCACGAGAGCCCGAGGTGCGGCGGTTTCCAGTTCCGAGTTTGATCTTTCGGCACAGCCGATATCACTCGGTTTCAATCGATTTCTATCAATGGGAAGGATGGAGGATGGTTGCTAGTACCTTGCTGGGACCTTGGAATGGAAAGAGGGAGCTGCGATCGGCTTGATCAAGCAGGAACTCGAGCGGCGGCGATGGCAGTGGGAAAAGCAGTCGCGCACGTCGGTAGCTCGGGGAAATGGTGACTGAGGCACGCCGGGGAGGGAATAAATAGCTCGGCCGGCTGGCCTCCGGCTTGGGGCACGCAGCAGGAGCTGGCGCCGGCCGGCCCCTTCGGTGGCGCGCGCGCACAACAGCCGGGAACCGACTGAACTGTGGTTCAGTCGGTTTGCTTTGAGGCTGAGGCTGACATGTGGGTCCCACTCCTCTTTTAACCTCTGAAATTTATTCCTAACAGCTGTGGTAAACAGTGAACCCTATTCTACCCTTGGCAACTCAAATTATTCACCCAAGAGCCATTTGAATTGATCAAAGTTCAAATGAGGTTTGGTTTGAATGAATTTCAGCACAAGTGCAGTTTGAAATTCAAATAAAGTTTGAATTTCTCCCCCTTAGCTCATGTCAAGATCAACTCCAAATGGAGTGAAAATTGGTGTGTGAGCTCACAAAAATGTGCTGAGCAAGAATATGCCTTCCACTTTTAAATTCAGTGGGTGAAAACAGTTTGAATTTGAATATGTTTTCAAACTGCCCCTTTCCTATCTACACCCAAGATGACCTCAAAAATGTTTTGAATTTGGGTGAAACTTGGCATGGACATCCTTGGCAAAGTGTAGGAGTTTTCATATTTCCAGCCCATCTATATCACATGTGGGAAGTACCACTTTTGCAATGTGTGAGTTTGTTCCCTAATGAGCATGTTGATAATTGTTACTTGCTCTTTATTTGTGTTCATCATTTTTCCTCAAATGAGGTGTGTGGTGTGGGGATGAACACTGCAAATGGGTGTCAAAAACTGAGGCCCTTACATTCCTCCCCCCTTAAAAGAATCTCGTCCCGAGATTATAAGGTGAAAATGAGAGAGAGGACGGTGGAAAAATTACCGGATATGCGACGTGAGAAAGTCGGGGTAGTTAGTGCGAAGGAATTCTTCGCTCTCCCATGTCGCTTCATCCATGGAGTGATTACTCCACAGAACCTTGTAGAACCACAACGTACGGTTGCGTGTGGTTCGGGCCTTTTCATCAATAATCTGCACCGGTTCCTCCCGATAGGTGAGATCCGGTTGCAGTTCTTCAATGTCTTCCAGCTGAACGGTAGTTGATAGCTTGAGACACTTCCTCAGCTGGGAAATGTGAAAGACGTCGTGCACACCGGAAAGTGCTTCTGGTAATCTTAGCCGGTATGCCACCGATCCACATCTTTCGGTAATCTGGAATGGACCGATGAATCGGGGTGCTAACTTTCCTCTCACCCCAAATCTGTTTATGCCCTTCATTGGAGACACTCGTAGATATACGTGGTCTCCAGCTTCGAATTGTAACGGACGCCTTCTCCGGTCCGCATACTGTTTCTGTCGGGATTGAGCGGCTTTTAGGTTCGCTTGAATTAATCGAACCTTTTCTTCCGCGTTGTTGACAAGATCAATCCCGAAGGTAACCCTCTCGCCAGACTCACACCAATTCAATGGTGTGCGGCATTTTCTCCCGTATAGCGCCTCGTAGGGCGCCATCTTGATGCTGGCTTGGTACCCATTGTTGTACGAGAACTCGGCTAACGGCAAGTGATCATCCCAGTTCTTGCCGTGGTCGATAGCGCAAGCTCGTAGCATGTCTTCTAAGATTTGATTTACCCGCTCCGTTTGCCCATCCGTCTGCGGGTGGTAGGCTGAACTACGGATCAGCTTCGTCCCCAAGGCAGCGTGGAGCTGCTCCCAAAAACGGGACACAAATAAAGTGCCCCGGTCCGATACGATAGTACGGGGTACGCCGTATAAGCATAGGATCCGTGAGATGTACAGTTCAGCGTACTTCTTGGCGTTGTAGTTGGTGTTGACCGGGATGAAATGGGCAACTTTGGTGAGCCGATCGACGATCACCCACACAGAATCATGTTTCTGTAAGGTGGTGGGTAAACCGACGACGAAATCCATGCTCACGTCCTCCCACTTCCAGGCAGGAATGCCCAGTGGTTGCAGCAGTCCCGGTTTCCGCATGTGGTCTGCCTTCACCCGTCGACATGTATCACACTCGGACACGTATTTTGCAGTCTCTCGCTTCATCCGTGTCCACCAAAACTTGCTTCTGAGTTCTTGATACATCTTGTTGCTGCCGGGGTGAATAGAAAACTTTGATAAGTGAGCCTCATCAAAGATTTTCTTCCGTAACTCCGGGTTTCGGGGTACGACGATCCGGTCCTTGAACCATAGGACGCCGTCTCCGTCCTTCCGGAAACATTTCAACTCCCCACTGTCTACACGTCTCCGCAAATGTGATATGCCCTTGTCATTCTTCTGGGCTGCCGCTATCTCTTCACGGATGGTGGGGATCAAAGCTAGGTTGTAGAGAGCTCCATGTGGAATCACATGTAGTGGTGGTTCGCTCTCTTCCAACGGTGTGATGGTCAGATTATTGACGTGTGACTTGCGGCTTAGCGCGTCTGCCACAACGTTTGCCTTGCCCGGATGATAATGGATCTCTATCTCGTAATCCTTTATCAGTTCTAACCATCTTCGTTGCCTCATGTTCAGCTCCTTCTGAGTGAATATGTACTTGAGGCTTTTGTGGTCGGTATATAAATGTACGAGGTTACCGAGTAGGTAGTGCCTCCACATTTTCAGTGCAAGTACCACGGCAGCGAGCTCCAAGTCGTGAGTTGGATAATTTTGCTCATGATTCCTAAGCTGCCGTGACCCATACGCGACCACCCTTCGGTCTTGCATCAACACACATCCGAGCCCAATGCCGGATGCATCGCAGTACACATCGAACGGTTTTGTTGTGTCTGGCTGCGCCAAAACCGGTGCTGATGTCAGGTGCTTGACTAAAGCCTTGAATGCTGCTTCACATGCTGGACTCCAAACATATTTGGTAGCCTTCTTCAGCAGCTCTGTCATTGGCTTGGCAATCTTCGAGAAGTTCGGAATGAACCTCCGATAATATCCCGCGAGTCCGAGGAAACTCCGTACCTCATGAACAGTTCTCGGGGATTTCCAATTCAGCACTTGCGTGATTTTGCTCGGGTCCACAGCGATACCCTCCGCTGAGATGATATGCCCGAGGAAAGGCACTTGCGATATCCAAAACTCGCATTTGCTGAACTTTGCGTATAACTTGTGATCCCGCAGCCGTTGCAAGACTATACGCAGATGTTTCTTGTGATCTTCCTCCGACTTGGAATATACCAGGATGTCGTCGATGAAGACCACGACAAACTTGTCCAGCTCCGGCATGAACACCGAGTTCATTAAGTACATGAAGTGAGCTGGAGCATTGGTGAGGCCAAAGGACATGACCAGGTACTCATAAAGTCCGTACCTTGTCGAAAAAGCTGTCTTTGGAATGTCCTCAGCCCTGATCTTAATCTGATGGTACCCGGATCTTAAATCCATCTTGGAAAAGACCTTTGCTTCGACCAACTGATCAAACAACATGTCGATCCGTGGCAACGGGTACTTGTTCTTGATGGTTACGGCATTTAATGGACGGTAGTCCACGCAAAGCCGCAACGTTTCATCCTTCTTTTTGACAAATAATGCCGAACAGCCCCATGGCGAGGAGCTCGGCCTAATAAAACCCTTCTCCAGAAGGTCCGTGAGCTGAGTCTTCAGTTCAGCCAACTCCTTGGGCGCCATCTTGTACGGACTTCGGGATATTGGCATGGTTCCCGGTGCAAGTTCAATCTTGAACTCCACCTCTCTATCGGGTGGCATCCCCGGCAAATCATCCGGGAATACATCAGGGAATTCTCGGACCACTGGAATGTCTTCCAATCTGATGGTTGTGGCTTGATAGACACTTGGAAGTTTTATTTCTGGACTGTCCAGAAATAATGAGTGAGAACCGTGCACTCCTGAGTTTAAGTGCAGGACTCGGAGGACGGTGTCTAAAACAGCGCCGTGGCGGTTTAACCACGACATCCCTAGGATGACATCGACCTTCTGTCCCTCTAAGATAATGAGAGACGTGGGGTACACTCTACCCGCTAAGCATAATGGTGCTTTGGAGACCATTACGCTTGCTGAAATCTTCCCACCCGGTGAACAAATTAAATATGGACTATCGGTGGGTAGTATTGGCAAGCTGTGTTTAGCAATGAAAGCTTGGCTAATAAAATTATGCGTGGCGCCTGAATCAAATAGTACTATAGCGGGATGCTGGTGGAGTTGGAACATACCCGCAAGGATTGGCTCGCCCTCCGGCACGTCCTCAATGGCAAGCTGGTGGACAGTACCGGGCCTAGGGTTTGCCCGCCGCGCATTAGTAGGGTTCCGGGGTTGATTCCTCCCCGGAAACTGTGGTACCACTCCGCCGCCTTGCCTCTCCGGGCAACTGCTCGCGAAGTGTCCTGGACGACCACACTTGTAACATGTGGCCGCTGCTGGTGGAGTACTTGGTGGACGAAAGCCCGGCATGCGTTGCGGAGGTGCAAACGCACGCGGCATCGCCCGCTGCTGCTGTTGTTGTTGCGGTGGTGCTGGCAGTGCTGGCCGGAATGCCGGTGAAGAATACGGCCGACCGCGGAACGGCATCGACCGCTGTGGTGGCTGCCAGCGCGGACCTGATGGTGGGCGATTCACCATCCGAAACTTCTGAGAAGGACCGCCTCCTTCTCCGCTGCTCTGCGGCGCGCTTCGCTTTCGCTCTGCCGCCGCCAACTCCTTGCCGGAGTCTTCCTGAACAATCGCAGCATCAATTATGTCGTTGAGGCTGCCGCGATTGAACATCGCCAGCTTGTCCTTCAGGAGCGGGTTAAGCCCCTGGTAAAAGTGGTCCCGCCGCTTCTCGTCCGTATCTGCGTGATACGACGCGTAGAGTGCGAGATCGTTGAACGCTCTGGAGTACTCCAGCGCGTTCCGGCTCCCTTGTTGCAGGTGTAGGAATTCCTGCGTCTTCCTCTTCATCAAACCGGGCGGTATATGATAGGCCCGGAAGGCCGTCCGGAACTCCGCCCAGGTCATCACTCGGTCGGTGGGTTGTGAAGCACAAAAGTTGGCCCACCACGCGCTCGCGGATCCTTGGAGCTGCTGGACCGCGAACTGAGTCTTGCGCTGCTCGCTGATTTGGAGCAGCCCGAACTTCATCTCTATGGCGCGGAGCCAGTTGTCCGCGTCAAGTGGTTCATCCGCCCTTGAGAATACAGGGGGATGAGTCGCCAGGAAGTCAGAGTAGGAGCTCTGTTGGCGCTCCTCACGATCTTGACGTCTCTCTGGGCGAGACGTATTCGCAATTAACGTTTGCAGCAGCTCTGTATGCTGCTGATGTGAACCCGCCATTGCCGCGACAATGTCGGCCAATGTAACCGTTGGCAGTGGCGGTGGCGGTGTTTGCTGTTGCTGTTGCTGCTGCTGTCCCGAGGAGTCCTCGGGAGGTGGTTGGGAGGTCTCTCCCCCTTGGCTAGTACCTCCAACATCGGGGTTGGCACGAGTACGCGTCATTCTGAAATTCAACACAGCAGCAATTAGCACATGTCTTACTCAAAATTCCATAAACAGGAGTAAGTATTGAAGCGACGCATGATTAACTTGCACAACATTCACATATATTGATAAAGCATAAACTTTATACAAGATACATTATTCTCGGATCTCCGAGAAGTCGTGCTCATGTCGTCACTACCTATACATACGCTACTGTCTACACGACATGTCACTGATTACAAAAGTTGGGTTACGCTACCCTAGCTGCCCTACTTGGCAACCGTAACCCCCTACTCGGAGTAGAACTCGACCTCCTGTGGGTCGTCCTCCTCCGGTACCTCTGCTGGTGGCTCGGGGTCTACCACCTCTTCTCCCATTCCAGGTTCTCCCATGGCTGGAAGACCCAAGACTACCGGTACGCCCAATACCGGGGGCACGAGGTCCTGCAATGCATGCACCTCGTCCATAGCCTGGTTGTAGTCCTCTTCCCAGCCTTGTCCTTCCTCAATAGCGTCGTCCCGCTCTTGAGCAAGGTCCTCATTCTGCTGGGTTAGGGTCTGCACCAGCTCTTGCAACGCCGCAATGTCAACACGGCTCTTCTTCTTTGCCTTCTTCAGACGACGCAACTGATTGTGTTGTTCATTCAGTCGCTTGATCGTCGGAAGGAGCACATTGCGGAGTGCACTGTGAGCACTCTCAAAATGATCTCCACGGCTTGTGCTCTCCTTGAGCTTGGTGGCGAGATGCTCCGTATGAACAGCTTGGCTGTCCATCACAGCGTTTCCCGCCCTCATTTGGAGGCTGAGATTTGCCTCCGCGGGGTTGTACCTTGGGCAACTCGGGTTTGTTGCCTCTAGGTACCTCTCTTCCCACACATACTGAGCTCGTCCCTCCACCGGAACGAGTGCGTATGGAGTTCCCTCCATAGTCTGTACGTGTAGTTGGCAGAAACGTGACATAGTGTCACGGGCTGCCACTTGCCACATCCCTTCCGGTTGTCTTCCTCTCACCGTGACGGTGAATGGCACCCAACCGGGTGGCGTAGGCCCTGCAGGAACCTCGACATGGATCGTCCACGTCTTGTTCCCCTCTTCGCCTTCTTCCTTGGCGAAGTATTGCGGCATCTGGTTGTACCCGAAATATTGGAGCATTAGCCACAATGCTCCCGGGTAGCCGCTACGGTCAGAGCAGTGGGAAACTACCCACCCGTTCTCCAACCGTTTATCTGCTGCCATCTGTAAAAATATATTTGAGAAATGTCAAATATTTATTTAAACAGTAAACCATTGAGTTATAACATAAGATATGTCATTGAACCCTTAACACTTGGAAACATAGTTCAAATTTTTAAACAAATTTGACTGCTGATCTGCTGTTCCCATGACAGCCCTGACCAGTTTCCATATCAATCTGATTTAGGCCAGGTTAAAAGCAAAACCAGTCCTGGAGCTCAACATCAAAGTTAAAGTTAACTTCAATAGCTTTCCAGAAAGTATTTGGTTGGCCTAAGATCTGCTCTGGTTCAAAAGTTATGAGATGTCAAAGTTAACAGAATTTCTGGGAACAATTGGACAGCACCTCCCTGCCTTAGGTACTGATTTGATCCAAGAATTCCAGTTAATTCTGTTCCTAATCTGACAAAACTTTCTGTTACAAAGTTGTAACCCATCTCATAAGCTTCCCAGAACCACCTCATTTTCTATTTTTGGATTTTTATGCAGGAAGTTATGCTTAATTTACAGAGAGTCTACAGAGAGTCTTTGCTCCGTCCTGTTTTCTGGACAGTTTCAACTCTACTGCATTTTTCGAGTGGTTAAGGGATGAAACACCTCTGGAACTCAACAGAAAAGTTGTAAAGCTCCTCCAAAGCTTTCCAGAAATGTATCATACGACCCCAACCTCGAAAGAACTCAACCTCTAACCTCTGATTAACTTCAGCCTTGATTTAGCTGAAAACAGAGTGCTCTGTCCTTAACATCCTATAAGTTGAAAATTTATTAACTTTGAATATCCTGTTCAAGGGAAGGAGTTACATCAAGTTTTACTACTTTGGATCAAAACCTTCAAGTTTTTAAATGAAGTTGTTCATTTAGTTGGGTGTGACGTCGAGGCGTCACCAGATTATGTCGGTACTACGTCCTCACAAAGGAAAAACCTATACCGGATTTAGCCGGCTTCGTTAGTTCAGTGGCACTACTCGTCACTCGCACACGGATGCTACACGTCTACCGTTTCGTGGTAAGGCTACCTGCAGAAACTCAAACAATCATCAGACTCGGCTGCACACCGAGCCCGGAATCCATACAGTTTGTACACCCGGCCGTCATCACTCGCCCGGATGTTCTCAAGCCAAACACGCCTTGAGTTACGTGTTCACGTTTCAGACCACGTGACGGGGTCTCCCATGTTGCACCACGCACGCCAGGGACAGACGTTGCTCGAATACCCCAAACGACATGAAGAGTCGTAGAGGATATCAAAGCGGGTCGGGTTACCTGCCACCCGTGGGGCTCCACCCTTCAGCTTGTGCGCACTGGTGGACAGCGCTTACGTGCACCCCCCAAGACATGAACGTCCCGAGATGCACGATTTTCCGACATAACAAATAAGTTAATAAGCCACTTTCTATATACTAATAACATCCTTATACGGGCTACTAACTCGTTCCTCACTGGATTTTTGAAAAAGAAGACCTTTGTACTGTGTTAAACCTCAAGCGAGCTCTGATACCACGCTGACACGACCCCACTGGTCCTGTCGAGCCAGGATCACGCTGAGGGGTGCTGCGTTGCACAACACCGTATAACACACGTCAAAGGTACAAAGCGGAAGCGGAAGCTTTATTACATAAACAAGTTTATTAACATGTTTACATCAAAATAAGTTTAGTCCACACTCGCGGGCGTAGACTAAGCATCAAGTGCACGTTCAGCCCTCGAACGTGTCCTTGCTAGCACACTCGCACACTAACTCTGCGGCGTGCACGACTCCCACTCGACGGGGTTCCCCTCCTGGGGTTCCGTCTCCTCTTCGGGAGTCCCTTCCTCATAGAACCCTGCAAAAGCTTCAAACACAAGCAGTGAGCACGAAGGCTCAGCAAGTCTGACCCGTCTCACCTAAACATGAAACTTCTACATGAGGGTGATGGGTTGCATGAGGTAAAAATCATTTGCAAGGACTCGCCTAATTAGTAGAACCTTACTTTCAAGTTTTAGCAGCAGGTTGTGGAGAACTTTACGCTAAGGCACATGAGAGAGCCGCAATCAAACAAGAAACGCATTTCTCTCATGTACTTTGCCCAAAGTTGAAAAGAACTTTAGTTAGCACTAAGCTACAACATATCATTAACAATCAATATCCAACTTTCAATCAGCAACATTTTAACATGTAACTAGCCTGTTCTTTCTACGTCACGGTACAGTGAACAAGTGGTACTCACTGACCGCGAGGGACGGCGATTATAATCGATTTACACCTGCAGGGTTACCCGAACAACCCGTCACGTACGCCCGTACTCGATGTTGCCTACAACAACCATCACGGACGCCGTACGCGACTACCTTTCACCCGTTAGCCAAATATTGAACCGGTCCCATCGTCCCGAGCAAGAGGTCCCTGCACGCGCATCTCTGTGCCGCCAGCTGATTTACACCTCGAGCTCTCAACCTACCCTCTGAACGACGGGCAATGCCTCAATACCCAGCTACCCGAGTTACATCAGTTTCCCGGTTCCCATATAGCCGGTAGGTCTTCGGTACTGTTCTAGCTTGTTCAACAGGCCCGCACACGGCTCGGTCCTCAATCGACACAAGCGGAGCTACAGCACACAGGCCCCAAAGTCCTGCTGCCCTTACTCTCCGCTCGGTCTCATTTTCTTGCCATGTGTATCATGTGCTATCTCTACCCGAGCAATGTGCCTCTAGCCTATTCTCGCGAGTAGTTCCAACTACTCGACTTGTACCGAATCCTACTCTATCCTAGCAATGCAGTGGCTAACGGGGTTTGCAATCCTAAACCCCAACCCATGGTTTTCTTGGCTATGCAGTGGGGTTTCCAAACAAGACTCTGATGCACAACATAAAGAAAACAAGTATGTGCTCAAAACAATAAAAATTTATAAAATGGTTAATGCAAACCGGGGCTTGCCTTGCTGCTCTTGGTCGTAGGCTAGCTGTTCCTCCGGAGTAACGAAGTCTAGGACTTCGGGTTCCTCCTCGACCTTAGCGACTACATGATAAGAACAATGTATGTATTAATTAAATGCTTTTGTATTAACTTTGAAGTTGTGAAGTCTATAACCTTTACTAGATAGACCTAATGACTGTGAAACTTTTACTGTGGCTTGGTTACAACCTACACAGAGACTTGGTCAAGTTTTAGTTGCAGCAAAGCTCATTTGAGCCCTCCACAAATAATTATGTCCTTGACCTTAATTAAAGGCTTTTAGGGTGTTCTAGGTATTTTCATGAAACAAACTATGACTTTCTGAAAACTAGATTTTCAGAGGGTTCTAATGGAATTGGTCTCACTTAATTTGGAAGTCTCTAACTAAAGATATGAGCTAAACAATTTCAGAGAAAATTCTGAAAATGTTTCTGAACATTTTCTATTTTCTCTGGAACAGTTTTACTAATCACACCATTAGGTGGACTAAATGAGCTCAAATGGATCTGAAATTTTTATGGTAGTTCAAGGATATTTTGGTGAACATCTCAGCAAAATTTCAGGATTTTCCTCCAAATGATTCTCCAGTTAAAATTCCTAACAGTTTAAACTTTAAGGAATTAATTCTGGAGATTAAGGAATCTCATGAAGTGACACTTGATTTTCTGGAAAGTACTCAAAGAGCTGAATCCAGCAAAATTTGGTTCACTCAATTTGGAGCTTTCTAGCCAAAGTTATAAGGATTTGAAGTTTGAAGGAAATCTGAAAATCGGGGAAAAGTTTAAACTCGCGCGTGGGCCCAGGGGACACGCGTCGCACGCCGAAGCGACAACACACCGCGGCCCACAAGGCTTTTGCGCGCCAGCACACCCGATCCCGGCCGCAGCCGGATCCCGATTCAAAATATCGGCCGCTGACAGCTGGGGTCCACCCCCTTCTTCAACCTCGCGACACCCGCGCTCCGCCGCCGAGGGACCTCGCCGGAGAGCTCGCCGCCGGCTGCTGTACAGCTTCAAACTTCTTGATTCTGGCCGCCCCTGCCTACTTTTACTTGGGGAACATGATCCGAGGGTCAGCTGCTCATGACAACGGCCGGAGCATGGTCGGCGACGAGCCGCCATATCGGAACGACTTCGGCCATGTCGGCTGATGCTCCTAGTGCCTCAGCTACTTGGGAAACCGGTCGGGGAGCATCAGTGGACCTCAGAGAAGGTCGACATGAACTCGGGGCAGCTCGGGGAAGGCCCGAAATAGGTCCTCACCGTGCGCCCGATACCCCCCGTGCGTTCCGCCATTAGTAGACCTTGAATTACGCCGGGCACAGAAGTTCTCCGGCCCAGAGTTGTGAAGGCAACTTGTGCATCACCGTGTCTAGTTCGTGTGGGAGTGGCCTGAGGCCCTCTAATCCTTTCTAGAGCACGAATTAAACAGAATCGTACCCGAGGGTCGTTCTGCACACAGAAAGGGGAAAAGTGGAAATTCGCCGCCGGTGAGCAACCACTCGAGCTGTGGCTCGGGGAGGAGCAGCACCGATCACTTGCGCGTCCAAGGGTGCCTTGGCTCGGGCGTGACAACGCCCAGGTTGGGCTGTCCACGAGAGCCCGAGGTGCGGCGGTTTCCAGTTCCGAGTTTGATCTTTCGGCACAGCCGATATCACTCGGTTTCAATCGATTTCTATCAATGGGAAGGATGGAGGATGGTTGCTAGTACCTTGCTGGGACCTTGGAATGGAAAGAGGGAGCTGCGATCGGCTTGATCAAGCAGGAACTCGAGCGGCGGCGATGGCAGTGGGAAAAGCAGTCGCGCACGTCGGTAGCTCGGGGAAATGGTGACTGAGGCACGCCGGGGAGGGAATAAATAGCTCGGCCGGCTGGCCTCCGGCTTGGGGCACGCAGCAGGAGCTGGCGCCGGCCGGCCCCTTCGGTGGCGCGCGCGCACAACAGCCGGGAACCGACTGAACTGTGGTTCAGTCGGTTTGCTTTGAGGCTGAGGCTGACATGTGGGTCCCACTCCTCTTTTAACCTCTGAAATTTATTCCTAACAGCTGTGGTAAACAGTGAACCCTATTCTACCCTTGGCAACTCAAATTATTCACCCAAGAGCCATTTGAATTGATCAAAGTTCAAATGAGGTTTGGTTTGAATGAATTTCAGCACAAGTGCAGTTTGAAATTCAAATAAAGTTTGAATTTCTCCCCCTTAGCTCATGTCAAGATCAACTCCAAATGGAGTGAAAATTGGTGTGTGAGCTCACAAAAATGTGCTGAGCAAGAATATGCCTTCCACTTTTAAATTCAGTGGGTGAAAACAGTTTGAATTTGAATATGTTTTCAAACTGCCCCTTTCCTATCTACACCCAAGATGACCTCAAAAATGTTTTGAATTTGGGTGAAACTTGGCATGGACATCCTTGGCAAAGTGTAGGAGTTTTCATATGTCCAGCCCATCTATATCACATGTGGGAAGTACCACTTTTGCAATGTGTGAGTTTGTTCCCTAATGAGCATGTTGATAATTGTTACTTGCTCTTTATTTGTGTTCATCATTTTTCCTCAAATGAGGTGTGTGGTGTGGGGATGAACACTGCAAATGGGTGTCAAAAACTGAGGCCCTTACAGAATACCTTGTACGGGCAAGGTATGGTGCGTCTTTACGCCCGCTGCCTACAGCGCGGGGGCAGGCAGTGTTGTCCTGCTGGCCACGTGGCGGGCCCGGAGCTCTCCTCTGAGGAGAGGGAGGTCCGGCCCCGCTGGACACGTGGCGCCCTCGGAGCTCTCCCTGCGGAGGGGGGAGGTCCGGCTTCTGCTGACCACGTGGCGGGCCCGGAGGTCTCCTCTGAGAAGAGGGAGGTCCGGCCCCGCGGGACACGTGGAGCCTTCGGAGCTCCCCCCACGGTGGAAGGAGGTCCGGCTTCTGCTGGCCACGTGGCGAGTCCAGAGCTCTCCTCTGAGGAGGGGGAGGTCCGGCCCCGCTGGACACGTGGTGCCTTCTGAGCTCTTCCTGCGGAGAAGGGCGAGATCCTTAGGCATTTCCCCCATGTGCGCGAGGGTACCCCGTATCGAGGGTACCGACAACAACCCTGACCAGTTTCCATTTCAACCTGATTTAGGCCATGCTAAAAGCAAAACCAATTCTAGAGCTCAAAATCAAAGTTAAAGCTAACTTCAATATGTTTCCAGAAAGTATTTTCTTGGCCTATGATCTGTCCTGGTTCAAAAGTTATGAGATGTCAAAGTTAACAGAATTTCTGGAGAAAATTGGACAGCACCTCCCTGCTTTAGGTACTGATTTGATCCAAGAACTCCAGTTAATTCTGCTCCCAATCTGACAAAACTTTCTGTTACAAAGTTGTAACCCATCTCACAAGATTTCCAGAACTACCTCATTTTATATTTTGGATTTTTATGCAGGAAGTTATGCTCAATTTACAAAGAGTTTACAGAGAGCCTTTGCTCTGCCCTGTTTTCTGGACAGTTTCAACTCTACTGCATTTTTCGATTGGTTAAGGGTTGAAACACCTCTGGACATCAACAGAAAGTTGTAAAGATCTTCCAAAGATTTCCAGAAATGTATCATATGACCCCAACCTCGAAAGAACTCAACCTCTAACCTGTGATTAACTTCAGCCTTAATTCAGCTGAAAACAGGGTGCTCTGTCCTTAGCAACCTATAAGTTGAAAACTTGTTAACTTTGAATATCCTGATTAAGGGAAGAGGTTACAGCAAAGATTTAATGCTCCGGATTAAAACTTTCATGTTTTACAATGAAGTTGTTCATTTAGTGGGGTGTGATGTCGATGCGTCACCAGATCATGTCGGTACTACGTCCTCACAAAGAAAAACCTATACCGGACTTAGCCGGCTTCATTTGTTCAGTGGCACTAAACGGCTCTCGCACACGAATACTACACGTCTACTGTTTCGTGGTTAGACTACCTGAAGATAATTCACACAATCGTCAGACTCGGCTGCACACCGAGCCCGGTATCCATACAGTTCGTACACCCGGCCGTCATCACTCGCCCGGATGTTCTCAAGCCAAACACGCCTTGAGCTACGTGTTCACGTTACTGACCACGTGACGGGGTCTCCCAAATTGCACCACGCACGCCAGGGACAGCGTTGCTCGAATACCCCCAAACGACATGAAGAGTCGTAGAGGATATTAAAGCGGGCCAGGTTACCTGCCACCCGTGGGGCTCCACCCTTCAGCTTGTGCGCACTGGTGGACAGCGCCTACGTGCACCCCCCAAGACATAAAGCGTCCCGAAATGCACAATTTTCTGACATAAGCAAATAGATTAGTATGCCACTTTCTATACACTAATAACATCCTTATATGGGCTACTAACTCGTTCCTCACTGGATTTTTGAAAAAGATGACCTTTTTAGTGCGTTAAACCTCAAGCGACCTCTAATACCAACGCTGACACGATCCCACGGTCTTGTCGAGCCAGGATCACGCTGAGGGGTGCTGCGTTACACAGCACCGGATAACACACATCAAAGGTACAAAGCGGAAGCAAAGTTTTATTACATAAAGAGGTTTATGAACATTTTTACAACAAACTATGTTCAGTCTACACTCACGGGCGTAGACTACGCATCAAGTTCACGTTCAGCCTGTGAACGTATACTTGCTAGCACACACGCACACTAACACGGCGGCGTGCACGACTCCCACTCGACGGGGTTCCCCTCCTGGGGTTCCGTCTCCTCCCCGGGAGTCCCTTCCTCATAGAACCCTGCAAAAGCTTCAAACACAAGCAGTGAGCACGAAGGCTCAGCAAGACTGACCCGTCTCTCGTAAACATGAAACTTCTACATGAGGGGTGATAGGTACAGGAGATAAAACAAGTTGCAAGGACTCGCCTAATTAGTGGAACCTTACTTTCAAATTTTAGCAGCAGGTTGTGGAGAACCTTACGCTAAGGCACATGAGAGAGCCGCAATCAAACAAGAAACACATTTCTCTCATGTACTTTGCCCAAAGTTGAAAGAAACTTTAATTAGCTCTAAACTACAGCAAATCATTAACAATCAAAGTCCATCTTTCAATCAGCAACATTTTAACATGTAACTAGCCTGTTCTTTCCACGTCACGGTACAGTGAACAAGTGGTACTCACTGACCGTGAGGGACGGTGATTATAATCGATTTACACCTGCAGGGTTACCCGAATAACCCGTCACGTACGCCCGTACTCGATGTTGCCTACAGCAACCATCATGGACGCTGTACGCAACCACCTTTCACCCGTTAGTCAAATGTTGAACCGGTCCAATCGTCCCGAGAATGTGAAGGCCCGGCCCGGGAATCGTAGTGGGTGGTGCCGTGCGATGCGGCACCCAACAGCATGCACGAAAAGACGATAAGAACATAACGGAACCATTTTTTTCTCAAGATAAGATCTTTTACAACATAAGTACACGCGCAGCGGAAATTAAAATTTGCTGGACAAACTACTCACTCTCGACCGTAACTACGCCGAAAAGAAGTTGTTCAGCCCGTGAACGCTTCCTACTAGCTTCACCAAAGAAAGGCAGCGGCTAGGTTTCCGATGAGTTGAACAAACCGTGAGGTTCATCGTCTCACCGAACAACCTTCTTCATAGCAGGCATCCTGCTACCTGCAAAAACAACTCAGAAGCAACCGTGAGCACTAAGGCTCAACAAGACTTACCCGTCAATCCTAAACATGCAACTCTACATGCAGGGGTAGTAAGACAGTAGGCATAGGAATTTGCAAAATGCAGCTTGACTAAACTTGATCCTTATATTCAGATTCTTTTAGCCTTCATTTTAGTGGTCCTCACGCCTCACAACATCGGAAGTGCACAATCAAACAAGAAACGCTTATCCCGATGTTGCTAGCCTATGGTGGAAATGAAATTTAGTTGGCTCTATATCTACTTCAGTCAAGGTTCCAATACAGTGATTAATCAACAAACAGCAAGTTAAGAGACTTAGTTCCTCTTCTTACTAAGTCACGGCGCAGTGGGCAAGTATGCTCAATCCTCTTCCGCGAGCGACGGTGATTCGAATCAATAACAACCCGGAATACACGACACATACACCCGCCTCGAAAGACTCTCTCAAGAGCTCTTTCTTACGTTGTATGCAGCAACCTTTCACACGACACCCCGACATAGAAAAACGCTTCGCGCCGAGCAGGATGGTCCTCTACGCGGACACGTCGAAGTTGCCCGCTAAAGGATTTACACCTCCCGCCTTCTCAACGCCATTCCCACGCGAAGGATGAGTTTCTATATCACAGTCCATCGTGTTACATCGGTTTCATGGGTCCCATACCCCACTATATATCCGGTACAGCTCAATCTTATCCAGCAGGGCCGCATACATACGGTCCTTAACCGACACGGACGGGGCTACAACCAACCTCCACATTTGCCTTACCATCCCGGTCCAGGCCAAATGTGGTCTCAAGCATTGTCACACCCATCGCAGGTCGAGACCAACCTTGAGCGCTCCATCATACAGGAACATCCCCGTCCCCATCTCATATTCATGAAGGTGCTCTTATCATTTATCTCTCGCGAGTAACTCCATTACTCGAACTTTCTCGCGAGTAGCTTTTTACTACTCGACTTCTACCGAGCTAGCTACAACATTAGCCTAGCATCTACAACGAGGCAAAGCCTACCCTAAACCTTCTAATGAGGGATGTAATAGACATGCAAGTGGGTTTCAATCATCCTAGACATAATGCACTCAAGTCTAATAAACATGATGTGAAGTAAAGTAAAATTTAAAACGGTAACGATATGCAAACCGGGGCTTGCCTTGCTCAACGGTTTTGTTAGAAGCTATAAGTTAGTCTTCCTCCGGAGAATCCGCCAAACTCGTCACGAGATGGAGATCCTCGCTGCCGAGTCGATTCCTCGTCGAACGTCGACGTCACGTGCTATTAAGATGATTAATGCACATGTATTCAAAAGCAATTTAGAAACTGTTTCAAAACTGTTGTTCAAGTTAACTCACACATAAGAGAGATAAACAACAGCAAGGTTTCTGTTGTTGGATCTAAACCTTAGAGAAGATGAAAGCTAGGGTGAAAAGAGATACTAGTAATCACCATGTGATTAAGTCCATTATATGAACACTTAAACCTAAAATACGGTAGCTCCAGTTCCATAGGTCCAATGAAGCTTAGAATTTAACCACAGCTTCTATGGATGGTATTTAGGCAGTGTGCAAAAATTGAGCTCATGAAATGGCTTCATGTGAGCACAACAAATCCTTATGTGGTTTTCACTAATCTGCCTTTACCCCCTAGATATTAAGCTTTGTTATGCTGCAAAGTAGACTTTTTGTGAAGTACAAAATGTCCTGAGTCCATAGGAATTGGTTTTATCATTTTTGGAGTTTCCTACATGGAGATATGGATTTTTCAAAGAATGGGGAAAAGCTGAAATTGTCTCTGTTCATTTTCCTATTTTTCAGAGACATAAGGAATGAACACATCATTTGACCAAGCAAATGAGGCCCAATGCATCTGAAATTTTTATTAGAGTTCAAGGAATTTTGGAAGAATGTCCTGTCCAAATTTGGGAATTTTCTAATAAACAGAACTCCTGTAAAAATTCATACAAGGTTTTATTTAAATGAATTAATGAGCCAAATTCAGGGATTTTCATAAGAATTGGTCTGCACCCCGGGATAGTACTCTTTTAGAGGAATCTAACAAAATTTGTTTCACAATTTTTGGACATTCCTACACAAAGTTATGGCTCTCCAAAGTTTGAACTAGAGCGGGAAAATCTGGAAAATGTTTAAATGCTGACAGTGGGTCCCACCTGTCATCCCTAACCTCCAGACTCGCGCCAAACACACCAGTGGCGGCCCCCTCCGGTGAGGTCGCCGGAAAACCAGTTCCCAGCCGCCTCCAGACCCCCTGCTGGCCGCCCCCCCATATTTCCTCACGCTGAACACGTTGGTGAGGTCCCCGGCGGCTGAAACTCGCCGGAAAACAGGGCGCACCGGTCACAGCAAACCCTAGAGCTCCGGCGAGGTCTTGCACGGTGAATTCTCCACCAAATGGTCGGTTCTTGGGCTCTACAGCACCAGGGGATCATGTAGAAGACCGGCATGAGGTCTAAATCAGCTGGAGATGGCTCTAAACCTATCGGCACCGTGCACCCGATAGGGTCCAGCGGCAAACCCTCTAAAAGAGCTCGGATTGCTCACTCTACACTCAATTTCTTGGTCCAAAATCGATGGAGGAGGTGTGCTAGGCAGTTAACAACCTGTGTGTGAAGTTTGAGACCCAACAAACATGAATTGAGGACGAATTTTACAATTCTTTACCTCAAGGTCCGTTTCTGCCGCCCGGGAGAAAAACTTGAAATTCTCCCTCTGTGATCAATGGCTGGGGCTGAGCTTTGGATGTGAGCAACTGGACTTGTTGGTGCACAGATGGGGCGGCTTGCTTGGGCGTGATCCCTCCTGGTTTGGGCTGTCCACGGTGTCCAGTTTTGGTTGCCTGAGTTTGAACTCGGGAGCAGAGGAACCCTCGCTGTTTCTAGGCGCCAGCAGGAATGGAACAGCGGAGGAAGGGTGCTAGCCGGCCAGAGAACTCATGGGCGAAGATTTTTGCTGTGGAAAGCTGGGGCAAAGGGCGCTTGATTCAGTTGGGCGCAGCAGAGGAACAGAGCAGCGGCTGGTTCTGTTCTGCTCGGGAGATAACCTCACGGGAGCAGACAGAACGGGGAAGAAGAGAGAAATCGGCTTCGTGCACTGTCTGGTGTGAGGATCAGAACGAGCCCCCGAGGGAAGAAGGAGGTGGCGTCGGGAGTGGATTACCTCGGCTGGGTTCACGCTCTCATCCAAAGACAGAGGCGGTTTGCTGCACCGGGTCTATGACATGTGGGTCCGGCCTCTTTTATTTGATTTCCCCGCTGTGCTTTGAGATTCCCACGCAAACGTTGTCCAAATATCACCAAATTTGGAGGATAGGTCAAAAGAATTATGAGGAACTCAAATCTGAAATCAGATTTAGAAATTGAGTATGTTTGGTTCAAAATTCAAATTTAAGTTTAGATTTGAACGTGCCCTCATTTAATCCTCGGAATAAATAGTATATGAAACCTAAAATTCTCCAAATTTGAAACTTAGGCTCTTGAATACATGAGAAATGCATCTATGCTCTCACATATGGGCCTTTGTACAATCTGAATAGGAATCCTTTCAAAAGAATTCAAATTGCATTTAAATTTCCTCCACTCTACTCATAGAGAAGATGCACATGAGTTAGAGTTTTTGGGAGTCTAATTCTTTCCCCTAGGTTAAAATGTGTTGAGCAAGGGCTAGAGGAAATTTTTAACTCCCTCACATGTGCATTTGTGTGTTCATCATTTCATGCGACACAATTATAGCCTTTCTTCGCCTTAACTTTGTTTCATAAGTTGAAATAAAACTTTACAAAAGTTAGGGCTGTTACAAGCAAGAGGTCTCTGCACGCGCATCTCAGTGCCGCCAGCCGATTTACACCTCGAGCTCTCAACCTACCCTCTGAACGACCAGCTATGCCTCAACACCCAGCTACCCGAGTTACATCGGTTTCCTGGTTCCCATATAGCCGGTAGGTCTTCGGTACTGTTCTAGCTTGTTTAACAGGCCCGCACACGGCTCGATCCTCAATCGACACAAGCAGAACTATAGCACACAGACCCCAAAGTCCTGCTGCCCTTACTCTCCGCTCGGTCTCATTTTTCTTGCCATGTGTTTCATTTGCTATCTTTACCCGAGTCGAGTGCCTCTAGCCTATGCTCGCGAGTAGTTCCGACTACTCGACTTATACCGAATCCTACACTATCTTAGCATTGCAGTAGCTAACGGGGTTTTCAATCCTAATCCCAACCCATGGCTTTCTTGGCTATGATTTGGGTTTCAAACAAGACTCTAGTGCAAGAAATAATGATACTCAAGTAAGTTCTCAAAACAATAAAAGTTTGTAAAAAGGTTAATGCAAACCGGAGCTTGCCTTGCTGCTCTTGGTCGTAGGCTAGCTGCTCTTCTAGAGTAACAAAGTCTAGGACTTCGGGTTCCTCCTCGACCTTAGCGACTACATGAGGTAACAAGTACATGTATTAATTTAAATGCATTTGAATTGAGTTTCAAACATGTGAAGGCTATAAGTCCCACTAGACAGACTCAATGACTCTGAAATTTTTACTGTGGTTTGGATACAACCTAAACAGAGATTTGGCCAAGTTTTAGTTGCAGCGAAGCTCATTTGAGCCCTCCACAAATAATTATGTACTTGACCTTAATTGGAGCCTTTAGGGTGTTCTAGGGATCTTCATGGAGCAAGCCATGCCTTTCTGAAAACTAGATTTTCAGAGGGTTCTAATGGAGTTGGTCTCACCTACTTTGAAGGTTCCTAGCTAAAGATATGAGCTAAACAATTTCAGAGAAATTCTGAAAAATGTTTCTGAATATTTTCCATTTCTCTGGAACAGTTTCATTAATCACACAATTAGATGTATCAAATGAGCCCAAAAGGATCTGAAATTTTTATGGTAGTTCATGGATATTTTGGTGAACATCCTAGCAAAATTTCAGACTTTTCCTCCAAAGGATCCTCCAGTTAAAATTCCAAACAGTTTAAATTTGAGGAATTAATTCTGGAGAAATAAGGATTTTCATGAAGTGAAACTTGATTTGATGGAAAATACTCAGAGAGCTGAATCCAACAAAATTTAGTTCACTCGATTTGGATGTTCCTAGCCCAAGTTATGAGGATTTGAAGTTTGAATTGAATCTGAAAAGCGGGAAAAGTTCAAATCTGCCAGTGGGTCCACGGGGACACGTGTTGGGCGCTGGAGCGACGGCACACCGGGGTCTATGGAGTTTTTGCACGCCAGAACACCAGATCCGAGCCGCAGACCGATCCCGATTTAAAATCCGAGCGCTGACAGCCGGGACCCACCCCCTTCGTCTACCTCCCGACTCCCGCGTTCGGCGGCTGCGACGCCTCGCCGGATAGCTCGCCGGCAGCCTCGGTGGTACTCCAAACTTCATGATTCTGGACGCCCCTGCCTATGTCCACTCGGGGAACACGGTTCTGGGCTCAGTTCATCATGAAAAGAGCTGTCACATGGTCGGCGACGAGCGGCGGCCTCAGAAGAACTTCTGCCGTGTCGGCCGACCTCCATAGCACCTCAATCGGTCGAGCAAATGGTCGGGGAGCATCAGTGGACCTTAGGGAAGGTCGACCTGAGCTTGAAGCAGCTCGGGGGAGGTCCGAAGTAGTCATTCACCGTGCGCCCGATGCTTCCCGTATGCTCCGCCGACGGCAAACTGCGAAATACGCCGTGTACAGGAGTTCTCCGGCTAAAGGTTGTGAAGGCAACTTGTGCCCTATCAGGTCTAGTCCGTGTAGGAACGGATTGAGACTCTCTAACCCTTCCTAGAGTGTGAATTTGCCAGAACCGCACCCGAAGGTCGGTCTATACCGAGAAACGGGAAAAACTGGAAATTCACCACCGTCGATCAAGCACTCGGGCTGTGGCTCAAGGGTGAGCAGCTCCGGTCACCAACGCGTCCAGGGACGCCTTAGCTTGGGTGTGACAACCTCCCGGTTGGGCTATCCACAGGAGCCCAAAGTGCGGCGGCTTTAAGTCTCTGCATGGAACTCTCGGTATAGCCGAGATCAACTGGTTTTTTTATCGATTTCTAACAACGGGGAAGAAGAAGGAAGGTTCCTAATACCTTGTCGTAGCTCTGGAGGGAGCAGGGTGGCTGTGATCGGGGCTCTCCGATCAGTTCCGAGCGGCGGAGGGAAGAATCCGGTTCTGTGTGCTTGCGAGGGGAAAATGGCGAGTGGGCTTCGGCCGAGGAGTGGGGCACCTTAAGAAGGGCTGCGAACTGACTTCTGCCCGCGCGCGGCCAAGCAGCTGGTGGCGTGGTGGCCTCCCTCGGTGGCGATTGCTGCTGAAGCCCGAAGACCCGAGTGAGGGAGTTTTCAGTTGGTTGAATCACTTCAGTGGCTGACATGTGCCCACTTTCATTTTTAACCTCTGAACTTAACTCCATATTACTGTTGTAAACAGTAATCCCCACAATGCCCATGGTGATTTGAATTATTCACCGCTGAGCCATTTGAATTGGTTAGAATTCAAATTGGGTTTGGTTTGACTAAATTTTAGCACATGTTCAGTTTGGAATTCAAATAAAGTTTGAATTTGCTACACTTAGCTCATGTCAAGATCAACTCCAAATGGAGTGAAAATTGGTGTGTGAGCTCACAAAAATGTGCTGAGTATGAATATGTTTCCCACTTTTGAACTCATGGGGTAAAAACAGTTTGAATTTGAATTTGAGTTCAAACCACCCTCTTTCTAGCTATACCGAAAAATACCTCAAAAAGGTTTTGAATTTGGGTGAAACTTGGCATGGACATCCCTAGCAAGGTGTAGGAGTTTTTATATGCCCAGCCCCTAAATGATGCATGTGGGAAATACCACTTTTGCATTTTGTGAGTTTATTTTTTAATGAGCATGTTGATAATGGTTACTTGCTCTTCAAATGTGTTCATCATCTTTCTTCAAATAAGGTGTGTTGTGTGGTGATGAACACTTTAAACATGTGTCAAAAACTGAGGCCTTTACACGAAGGCAGGCTCCGGTGGCCCTGCCCCGGCTCGGAAGCCAGGGCTCCATGCCCGCTGGAGTGTTCGCGTTCCTCGGTAAGTTTGCGCTCACAGGATCTTAGTACTTTGCGTACTTCTTTCCTTGTCTTGAGAGCTCCCTGTGCTCGCAGGGTGTCACACCCGGTTTTCCATAAGGAACACCCGAGTGTATTCTCACATGTATGCCAGGATCAATTGACTCATACATGTGCCGACAAGAGTGTAATATCATTATATTACAAGCCAAGTTCAACGTACAACATAATATTACATCATAAGACATGAAATACCAAATAAGAGTACCAATACACTATAAAATAACAGCGGAAGACTATAGCGTGGATGCTCCAGTTCCACGGGCGTTGCCCGGGGGTTTCGCCAACCTAGAACAACTCCTCGGGATCGAAGTCCTCCTCATCAAAGTCTATATCTTCATTTGCACCTGAGCAGCATATGATATCCAACAAAAGCAATTTTGAGTACCAAAGGTACTCAGCAAGTGTAGGAAAGAATGTTATGTTATGAAGGCTAATAGCAAGGAAAGGCTAACATGGTTAAGCACTATGCATTAATCCTAAGCCTTAGCTTTGATTAGCCACCTATCTTACTAAGTGATAATCCCACCAAATTCATAATTAAGTCTTTTAATGTTAGGTTACACCACCCAACAACCTCTTTCAACCCACATCCATGTTTCTCTAATCATGGACAAGTCCAAGCCGCTCTTGACCGTGAGCACGGCTGTCATGACAGTTTGGTTTCTACAGAGATTGCACCACTTTACCCACAAGTAGTGATTTCATCCCCTGTTGCCAGGTGGACTAAGAACCTCCCTGATATTTGTGGTTGCAAGCCACATTACACACTTCCTTTGGTGTGCGATCAGGAGATCACTACATGGCCTTTACTGTGACGCCCTCAATTCTGTGGAAAACCACAGAAACGAGAATGCATATGTGTACCCAGGATGTTCATCACACATACACATATAATCAACAAACTGAATTCAGATTATATATTACCACGAATAACAGAGTTTATTACAATATCTCAGGAGCCTTGGACTCATGCTCACAGCGGAAGTCTTATTTCTATGCAGCGGAAGTCTTCATTCTAATGCGGAGACGATTTAACTAATGCGGAAGCAAATCTAAGCAGTAGTGGCTCCATCTCTACTCCTTCCACAGGCAAGGTTGAGAATAGATCACACGCCTTAATGCCCCACTTGGTCTTCATAGTAGGCTTCCCCTGCTGCTGATGATGAAATAATAATGCAAGTTTGAGTACAATGATGTACTCAGCAAGTGCGGGAAACACATGATATGCAGCTCATAACAAGGTAGGTATAAAAAGGCTCATTTGCAGAAAAGAAGATTTATAAGATCATGATAAAACATAAACTTAACTTTAGATGAATGTAATCCCAGCATGTATTAAAATTACCAACATACCTCCATCACTTTCCGTGTTCCACCCGAACATTAACCAACATCATCCTTACTCACGAATACCTCCTCGTGTTCGCTACCATCTCACGAATACTTCCTCATATTCGCTACCATCTTATATCATAAACAACTTCGTCTCACACCGAGACTAACCTCATTGACATGACTCAACAGTCAAGCATCCATCTTGACACCCAGACTCAACAGTCCCAAAACCAAACCATAACCATAATCAATAACCATAACAAAGAACCATCCCAACTAATCATGGCAGTTTAGCCAGGCGCTCGTGACCGTAAGCTCGGCTATCATGATAGTTTTAGAACTCTGCAGAGTTTGCACCTCTTTACCCACAAGTTTGTGATTTCGTCACCCGTCAGCGACTGCAGAACCTCCATTATACCAGTACACAACCGTCGGTGTATGGTCAAGAGATCACAAAAAAGTCTTTACAAAGGGGTTACAATGTATGGACTCACTAAGGTTTCACCGGCAGGCTAGAATCTCCAATTCTCCCACCCACGGGCCCCCTCTTGTGCCATGCAGTTCCCAGGGCAGTCCTCACTCGACTCCCATTCCCCGCGCCTTCCACAGTCCATAACACTCTATCAACTTACCTAATTACTCAGCTAAGCCGCACCCATATTTGGTCTTGTGGTGGCACTGTTATCCTGGCATGTGCATGCATGAACCGGTCCTTAGATCGACGGCAAGTAAACTACCATCTCATGCTACCATATTCACAAACCCAGGTTTGCCTAGATCTCCCTCCGATCTATGTTCATTAACATCATCAGTTTCTCATATCATTACGAGTGCAGTTAGCTAGACACATCTATCTCGCTTCCCAATCCCATGGACTCAGTGAAGCATAAAGCAAAAACCATACCCGACTCATAAACTTCCCGGCTACAAGGGTGGTTTTAATCAAAGCTAGTAAACTCCTATAAAAAGGGTTTCCCATTATGTTTGACTCAGCACACACACCTTTTCGCAAAACAAAACAGTTTTTCCCAAAAACATGGGATCAATATGGTCAAGGAGCACTTGCCTTGTTCTTGCAGTTCCGGTGGTTCTTGGATCTCAAAACCTTGTTGCTGTAGTTCATCGTAGACAGCTCCCTGAGCTTGTCCTGCTAGGTCGGATCACGTGCATACAAGATTCACAGCAATCAATATCATGCACAAACCTTAGACTAGATGCGATGATGCACATGCATGCTATCCTATGATTAGTTTTTATTAGATTGGTTTGTTTGTGTTCTTGCATGGGCAGAGGTGTTCGGATCAAAGGTGGACGTGGCGATGATCTTGTCTTTTAGATCAACATGATCATCAAGTGATCTGTCCATGAGAAGGCTTCTGTTCGAAAGTGTAGGATCGAAGAGCACGCGAAAAGCTACCAGAGGGGGGGTGAATGGTAGATTAAAACTTTTCGCAGCGGAAACAACAAAAACCCCTCAGCAAAAAATCAATCGGTTAAAGAAACCGTGTGTGCAAGTGTTTTCAAACATGTTCAACCGTGACAAATCAAGTAGAGATGTATAGAATCAAGTCACGGATCTAATGCAACAAGAATCACTTGAAAACACGAAGTAAAACTTGAGATACGATCAAAACATTAAACGAAGATCAATCTGTTCTACCCGATATAAAACAGATCTGCAATGCTGCAAAGGAACTCGTGTATCTCAAAAACCACAGATCGGAAGCTCATGAAAATTTTACAGATGATAGATAATTGAGTTTTGAAGACAACCCAAAAAGAATCACGTCAATCGGATCTGTAAAACTCGAGTTATGAACGAAACACCGAAGCAATGTCGGTCTGTCCAGAAACTCGGCGAGAAAGACTTGACGAAAAACAAGTCGGACGAACAAGGCACAAAACCTCCTCGAAACTATGAACTTTATTCAATAGAAACACAAGAGCAACAGCCCAAAGTTCACTACCCATGAGAGCTCTGGCCTCCCTTGCTTTTATAGCCAGCCCTCAGGCTAATCAATCCAATCTAGGACTCCTCCTAATTGGACTCGTGTCCTAACTTACTATAACTGCTCAGGACTCTCCTGTTGGCAGATAGAAGCAATCGTGAGACTTCCAAACACCTTAGAAACATCCTAAACATTCCTAAAACAACTCAACTTCGTGCCTAGCACGAAATCCTATCATAACCAACTCAAATCTTCCATATTTGAGACATATCCGACTCAGCCTCAGCCTGAGTACGCAATCCAGCCGGTTGGACCTTTCGGACCAATTCTTTACGTCCACTTCTCTTCATCACGCCTTGGAACAATGTTGCCACGTCCATGCACTCCTTGCACACGTGCAAACACCTTCCAACGACGTACACGCAACCTTCATATGCACTGCCCTTGATCCAAACATGCTGCGCGACCTCCCGATCAACTCAACCACAGCTCCTCCCGAATTTGGTTGTTGGAACCTCATCTCCTCCCTGAGACTAGTCCAAGGATCCCATCACCAGCCATGTCTTGAACTCAAGCAACACCTCCATATGAATAAACAACCAATTCTTCCGAGCACAAGTCCTCGACTTGACTCACGTTAGTTCAAAAACCACAACACCTTACATGAGCACGTCACATAAGCATGTTGCAAACCATATCACATGAGCACGTCACACAACCAAAACACACCAAAAACTTAGCAAATTAATACTAAGCAAACCTTCCCATAAAGCAAGTTTGAAACATTGCGAGTTAAAAGCAAAAACAAGACGCTGCAGTTCTACGAGTTGAACTTCACGGGAGCTCCCTAAAAACAAGCTCCGGACCTCACGGAAGCTCTCCGGACCTTGCCAACACTTGGCGGACCTAACAAAGAACTTGTCAGACCTTGCCACAGAAGAATGTTTTGGCAATATTCAAAAATTTGAATGTTAATGCTAACTTTTATCCTAATAGCCAATGTATTCAGCACACATAGGTCTCACAATCTCCCCCTTGATGAATGCATTGGCAACACCAATTAAAATCTGAACATTGGCTTATGAAAAGTTTTGAAGAGCTTTGAAAACTCATTTCTCCCCCTTTATTAATTCCTCCCCATTTTTTAAAATCAGAGAAGGAAGAAAGTGTATAACATATGCAAAGTGTAAAAAAAATCTCTCCTTATACATATTTCTCCCCCTTTGACAATGTATTCAGCAAGGTTGTAACACCCCAAAATCCTGTCAAGAGGGGAATTTAAAAATTTTTGGACGTGTTGCATGTGTTGCAAAAATTCAAATTCAAACTGGAATTCAAATTAAACTCAAAACAGAAATGAAAAAGAAAAAGAAAAAGAAAAAAACAAACCTTCCCGGCCAGTGGGCCGAAACCCACCAGCCGGCCCACCCAACCCCTGCGCCAGCCCGCTGCCGCGCGCCCGCGCACCTCTCGCAGACAGGCGGGACCCACCTGTCATCCCTAACCCCCGATCGTCCGAAACCCGGACTGTTCCCCGCGCGTGTGATCGTAACCGACCGGAAAACCGCGCGTTCCCAGCCGACTCCCGGTCCCACAAGACTCCAGCTCGATCTAAACCACCCCGCCGCCCTCCCCCGTCTATAAAAACCCCGGCATAGTCCCGTTTTCCCCACGATCCGCCGTTTTTCTCTCCGGTGAGAACCCGAGCTTCTCCGGCGAATTCTGCTCGATCTACGCTCGGGAATTCTGATCTAACTCGCTGGTCTTGATCCACCGCCTCTGGGGAACCTCGCAGGTGCAGAAAACTCGGTGGTTTGCGGTTCAAACACAGCGCCGACGAGGCTCGCTGTGAATTCACCTCGGACCTCGTCGTCGATCGCTTTCCAGGACCTCCGAGCTCAAGAAAACCCCCGAGGTGAGATCCCCGACCTCCCCTCCACCGATCTATGCCGTAAAATCACAGTTTTAGGAAGGATTGACAAAGATCCGAAACTCTCCGGTGAGATCGCCGCCTCCCGCCGCCGTGCGCCGCCGGGCAGCGCCGCCCGCGCTCGATCAGAGCGACGTGGCCGCTTGTGCGCCGTCTATTTTAAATCGCACGGTAGAATTTAAATCCCTGCGTACCGGTTCGACGTTATAATCTCAGCCGTCTGTTTTAAATCGGACGGTCCACGTCAGCCCCGCGTTATAAAGGCCAGAATTCTTACGTGCTACCCCCTGGGGTTCTCGGAAAATTAGAGCTAGCCCCGGAAACTTCTGATCTAGCCCCTGGAACTTCAGAAATTCATGTAAATTCAATTAAAAATCAGTTTTAGCCCCTGGACTTAATAAAAATTAGCAAAATCCCTCTGTTATGTTTAGTTAGACCCCTGGAAATTCCTAAAATAATATAATAGACCCTGTAGTGGGGTAAGTTTACCTTTTTAACCCTATGTGATATTAAATTTAGGAATTTGAATATGTGTTTAGTATTTAAAATTTAGAAGATGGGACAAACACATTGTAAATTCAAATTAAAAACTTTCCTAGTATTTGGAAAACTTTGGAGTGAGATAAAAATAGATGTTGGCTGAAATGAATCTGTTTAATTGATTATTCACATTTATTAGTAATAGGGACACATTTTTAAGTATAGAATAATTCTGAAAATTAGTAAAATAAATGTAAAATAGTTCACAGCAGAAGAGAAGTTCAAAAATATATTATTTAATATTTTAGACCCAAAACCTATTCTGTTTAGATGAGGTGTCTTACTATTTTCATAATAAAGTGCACATTTAGGCATAGGAAATAAATCTGAAAATATAGCAAACTAGGTATAAATAACTAGAAAATGATAAATGAAGTTTCCAAAATCCAAAGAATTCAGTTTAGGGTTGGTAGAAGGTTTGAAGACACATATGGAGTAGGAAAATACCTTTCATGCATACTTGGTAGCTAAAAGGTGTAGTAATTGAATATAATGATTTTTTAAATTGGAAACTCATATATATAGTATGCAAACAATGTGAATACAAAAGTAGAAACCATATACACATGTTTAAAAGTGCATGTAAGCCAAAAACCAACACACATAGAGTAACCACAACACATAGAATTGTGAATGGCTTTCATAAATGTGAATGTGTGGTTTGTATGAAGTGGAAGTGTGAACTATGTCTTATGACTTGTTGTTTTCTTTTGCTATGTGTGATGGTATGAGTAGAACCTGCTCCAGAGCAAGTTCTTCCTTTCCAAGATCAGGACTACCCATTCCAAGAGGAGCAGGAAGGAGGCAAGTGTCCTTGACCACTTTGTTCCTATACTAGGATGTGTAGATAGAATTATTTGCATTGTCAATTGAAAATATGAAACCCATGTTAGGATGTTTCCCTAGAGTTGCATTACCTTGTTTCCTTGTAGCTTGGGTTGGGATTCATTTTATCATGTCATTTATTATTATGCATATTCTTAGCCATGCTTAGAATGAGATATTTGGGATATGAGATCATCAGTTTCTTTTACAATACTCTTGAATGAGATATTGTGAGTTATGTAGAGGTAGGGATCAAGGCAAGTTGGATGTTTTGGTTGGTGCTGGGTGCACGAGACTCGGGTTTGTGTTTAGTACTTGCCTGGATCCTAAGGACCGGTTCATGGAGCATGTAACCTGGCTTTACCGTGCCAACCACATGCTGAGATGGGCTAGCTTGGCCAATTAATTAGGTGTATCCCCGGCGTAGTATGGGTGTGTTGGATGGTGCAGGGAATAGGTGTCAGCTGGACTACCATATGAACCGCAAGGCTCAAGAGGGGGCCACTGCAGCGGGGTTGGAGCCTGTTGTATGCTGTTAGGGGTAAAACCTCTGTGGGCCCACGCTCGTCGGGAATCCCTTTGTAAAGGCTTCGTAGTGATCTCCTGGCTACACACCTGGGAAGTGTGACTGTGGTTCGTAGCCACTGGCATAATGGACGTTCTTTTAGTCCACCCGGCAACGGGGGATGAAATCACTACATGTGGGTACAGTGGTGCAAACTCTGCAGAGTCAAAACTGTCATGACAGCCGTGCTCACGGTCAAGAGCGGCTTGGACTTATTCATGATTAGAGGAGTGATGGTTTTGGAAGTTAAGGATGTTAAGCGGGGAGCTTAACATTGAGAATGATGTTATGGTTATTTGATTATGATGATGGGATGGGAGATTGGGACCATTTCACCTGTGTAGTAATGTAGGTGCTTAATAAGCTAAGGTGATAGGTATTAGTTGCGTAGTGCTTTAACCATGAGTTCAACCTCTCCTTGCTCTAGCCTTGCATGACATAACTTTCCCACACTTGCTGAGTACCATCGGTACTCAACCTTGCATATTTGTTGGTTTATATTGCTGCTCAGGTCAAGATAATGAAGTGGTGTTTAATGAAGTGGTGTTTAATGATGCTTTACTATTTGTCATCACATGTATGAGAAAATGATCCTGGCATACATTTGATATTCACTCGGTTGTTCTTCGGAGAAACCGGGTGTGACAAAGGTTCAAAAGAGAAAATTTTAAATGTTATGAGCATATTATAACATATACATACAAAACAAAGCTCATCCAAGTCATACTATCAGGTTACTTACACTATCACATCAATGAGATACATAAAGTAGTGTAAGCCATGCTAGAGATCAAATGTATTTTTCAGTTTAAGCAAGTCATGATCTCCCTTACTCAACTATTTCAAAACCTGAAAACATGACACTTGTTGCTGTATTTTTATTATTCATAATCATTTAAGGCACAAAGTTGATCATATGATATTTGCAATTGATTATATGCCGCATCAGCCTTATTCTAACCAACCAAGCCAAGCCTATGTCATTTGACAATCAGAAGCTTAAAGACATGGTTTTAGTCATACACAATTCCTTCCAAGTTCATATCTTAGTGCAATGATAAGCAATCTCAAAAGAAGAAGTGCGATGCATGCATATTCTCTTGATCTTTTCTCAATTTTTTTATTTGAAAACTCAAAATGTGAGCTGATCACTTGACTAATTTTTTATGATTAAAAGCACTTGTGAGCACGCAACAAGTTCAAAACAGCAAGAAAGTTCGATCATGACCAGATTTAGTGTAAGTAATTATTCCAATTACTAGTCATGGCAAATACTACAAAATGTATAACATGAGTAATGTAGTAAGAACTTTCAGCCTGTAAAAGGAATCACAAAGTCATATATGTATGAAATACTATGCTCATATTATTTTAGTTTCAGATTCACACATAGACTTTCAAAGTTTCAAAAACTCCCCCTCAATTTAAGCCATGAGGATGCATAACCCCTATTTCACTACGAATGAAACAAAAACGAGTGAAATCCAAAGGTTTTGTAAAAATATCAGCCAATTGTTGTTCGGTATCGACATGGTGAAGCACAATGTTTCCTTTTTCAACATTATCATGAAGAAAGTGATACCTAATGTCAATGTGCTTAGTTCTAGAGTGTTTCACGGGGTTTTTAGCAATACAAATTGCACTAGTGTTATCACAAAACAGTGGAACACTATCTAAATCAACCCCATAGTCCTTAAGTCTTTGAACAATCCAAAGAATTTGTGAGCAAGCGCTAGCCGCAGCTACATATTCAGATTCGGCCGTGGATTGTGCAACTGAACTTTGTTTTCTAGAGGACCAAGCAACAAGTGAATTACCAAGAAAATGACAAGCACCCGAAGTACTTTTCCTATCAATCCTACAACCCCCAAAATCAGCATCCGAAAAAACTTTCAAAGAAACGGTTGAGGAAGAAGGAAGAAAAATGCCAAATTCTTGAGTTCCATGTAGGTACCTGAGAATCCTTTTGATGGCTTGGCGATGTGAAGCACGTGGAGAAGCTTGAAAACGTGCACAAAGACATACGCTGAATTGTATGTCCGGTCTTGACGCCGTGAGATACAAAAGTGATCCAATCATACTTCTGTATTCTTTTTTATCGACCGGGTCACCATCTTCGTCAAGTTCAAGTGTTGTTGCTGTTCCCATTGGTGTCCGAAGAGGCTTGCATTTGTCCATGTTGAAGCGCTTAAGAAGGTACTTTGTATACTTAGTTTGATGCACAAAAGTTCCTTCTTTTGTTTGCTTGATGTGCAGCCCTAAAAAGTATGTGAGTTCTCCCATCATAATCATCTCAAATTCTGAACTCATCATAGCTGAAAACTTGGACACGAGATCATGAGAAGAACAACCAAAGATAATATCATCCACATACACTTGAATGAATAATGAGTCATTGCCATGCTTAAGTACAAAAAGAGTTTTATCAACCTTGCCCATGGTAAACCCCTTTTCAAGTAAGAATGTTTTTAACCTATCATACCATGCTCTAGGGGCTTGTTTTAGACCATACAAGGCTTTGGACAGTTTGTAAACATGATTAGGCAAATTTGTATTTTCAAAACCCGGTGGCTGCTTAAAATAAACCTCCTCCTCTATGTAGCCATTAAGAAAAGCACTTTTAACATCCATTTGATATAACTTGAAACCTTTAGATGCAGCAAATGCTAATAAAATTCTTATAGCTTCTAATCTAGCAACAGGAGCAAATGTTTCATCAAAATCTAGACCTTCAATTTGAGTGAAACCTTGAGCAACCAACCTATCTTTATTCCTAACCACAACCCCATCCTCACTTTGCTTATTTTTAAATACCTATTTAGTTCCAATTAATGTTTGACCTTGAGGTGGAGGTACAAGTTTCCAAACATTATTTCTTTCAAAATTTTCTAACTCTTCTTGCATGGCATTAATCCAAGATTTATTAGTGAGTGCGTGTGATATATCCTTGGGTTCAAAAGAAGCAACAAAAGCAGAATGAGCATGAGAGGTTCGATCGCAAAACCTGGACCGAGTGACTCGTTCATGCAAGCTTCCAATGATTTGTTGTGGAGGATGACTTTTGAGTACTCGGAGGGGAGTAGACATTTCACAAGCACCTTCTTCTTCATGTTCGGACCTTTGATTAGGAGAGCTTGTTGATTGAGGAAGGTCCGAACCAGCAGTAGTGACTGTTGGTGCTGGTTGTGGTTCAAAATCAGCAGCTTGATCGTTATTTACTTCCGAGTTTTCGGGCAGCAGCACCACTTCTTCATCTTCTTCAATAAAAATACTCTCCCCTGTGGATATGGATCCGGACCTGCAATATCGGAGCTAGTACTTGGGCTAGCTTCATCAAAAGAAACCTCGCAAGTCTCCACAATTTTGTTAGTGTCAAGTAAAAGCACACGGTAGCCTCTAGTATGAGATGGATAACCAAGAAACATGCCATCAACAGATCTAGCTTCAAATTTATCAAGATTACCATGTTTCTTAACAAAGCATTTGCAACCAAAAACCCTAAAGTGTGTAACACTAGGCCTATGTCCAAACCGGAGCTCATATGGGGTTTTTCCAAGCTTAGCAGGCAAGAAAACACGATTTGAGACATAATAAGCGGTTGCAATTGCATCATCCCAATATTTCCTAGGAGTTTGATATTCATCAAGCATAGTCCTAGCCATCTCAACTAAGGTCCTGTTCTTTCTTTCTACGACACCTGTGGTACATAGGGTGAAGAGTATTGATGATCTATTCCATTTTCAGCACAAAAGTGATCAAAGGATTGATTTTTAAATTCGGTTCCGTTATCACTTCTAATTTGTTTTAATGATCCTGGGTGATCAATAGATAATCTAAGAAATAAAGTTCTAAAATGACTAAAAGCTTCATTCTTAGATGCCATAAAATAAACCCAAGAATATATGGAATAATCATCAACAATCACAAGCACATACCATTTACCTCCGAAGGATTGAACACGTGCCGGACCTACTGTGTCAAGATGTAAAAGTTGTCCTGGTTCAGCTGTCATGGTCATTGTGAGAGCAGCATGTCAACCTGCAACAAACTTAGCATTTCTACAAGAAGAGCACACAATATCATTGTCCTTTTTAAGCTTCGGCAGCCCACGTATGCGATCGAGAGCACTAACACAAGTGAGATGATCAAAGCCTATGTGACCAAGTCTACGATGCCAAAAATATAGATCCTTTGTATCATTAGCAACTAGACACCGATGCTTAGAAGTTGACAAATCAAAATCAGCTTTAAAAACTCTTCCAAACCTAGACATGTTAAACAAAATCTCACCTTTTGAATCTACAACCTTGCAGCAATTTTTAGCAAAGCTAACCTCTAGATTTTCATCTAGCAATTGTGAAACCGAAAGCAAGTTGTATTTCAAATTTTTAACAAGTGCCACATCTTTCAAAGTGTACAGATTGTTTACTCTAACCGAACCTTTAGCAATTATGGGAGTAGAAGAGTTATCGGCGAAAGTAACATTTTCTACACGTGACATAAAAGAGAGAGGAGAACCATTCTTTGTTACCGGTCATGTGGCGTGAGCAACCTGAATCCACAATCCAAATGTTCTCCTTCCTCAAACGTGAAACCTAAACAGCAGCACAATACGTCCATGACTCAATACTGGGGTTAGTTAAAAGACTTTTGGGAATCCAGTACTGAGTCACACGACGTCCAGCAGGAATAACACGCGAAAGCTGAGAAGGTACAGCAGGTTTATGAGCCAAACATCAAAAATTTTTGTTCCCAACTACTGACTTAGAAGATGTGTTATATGTAGCACAAAAAACAGTAGGTCCGGGAGCAAGTTTTTGACTCATTACAGCAGGTTGCAAGCTCCGAACATTCGGTCTAGCAGATTTTGCTTGGTTGTTATGTGATCTAGAAAGTATTCTTTGTTTCTTATTGTGTTTAGCTAGTCTATAACAAAAATCCATGATATGACCATCTCTACCACAGTAGGTACAATGAAAAATAACCTTATTATCATGTCTAAATGAGCAAGCAACACGTTTATTAGAACCCGAATGGGACAGTACTCCTGCAGATTTGAAAATCACCTCTTTTTGTCTAGGAGCTGTTTGAATCAAACCGCTTCCTAATGACTTTACAACTTTAGGTGGGTGTGCCTCAGCATGAGCATGAGAATTAAAACCTAAACCAGTTTTATCATTACAAGACTTGGAAGAATTCAGCAGCAAGTTTAGGTTCTTATTTGCATTAGAAAACCGATCTAGTGTCCTATGCATGTCATCAAGTTTATTAGACAGATCAAAGCAGTTTTCACATGAAGTTTTTCCTTTTAGTTTGCAGTTTGAACAATATTTAACTTCATGCACACGTAAAGCATTGTTCAAAATAGAAATCTCATTCATAGCATCATTTAGTTTCTTATTCAGATCATCACATGAAGAACAATGCAAATCAATTGTAGAACAACAAGCATCTTTCAAATTTTTATCATTAAGTGCAGCAAGCTCTTTGTTCTTTTCAATTTCAAGTTCAAGTTTATCAAGTGTAGATGCGTGTGCACTTCTTAAAGAGGATAATTGTTCATAAATCAAATCACATGAGGAACAAGAATCATCACTAGGAATCAAAGTTTTTAAACGATTAATTTCAGATTCTAGTGATTCAATTTTAACAAAATTGTTCCTAAATTTTTTATCCTTTTTCTTTAATATAACAGTGGCACGAGAAATAGCATCACACATTTCTTCGCAATTGGGACATACCTCTTCATCGTCGCTGTTGTGTTCTGCCTCCTCGGAGCTTGAACTTGACTTGCTCGCCATGCAGCACATATTTGCCATAGCTTCTTCATCTTCATCACTACCGGTGTCCACATCACTTGAGCCGAAATCTTGAAGTGCAGAGATCATACTATGCACTATGTTGTGCATTGATAAATCTTTCTTCTTCTTATTATTTGCAAACAATTTCTTCGGCCTTGTTTGCTTTTCTTCACGTGAAGTCGGACCTGAAAGGTTAGGGCACTCCGTACAAAAATGTCCTGTCTTACCACATTCAAAACATCGTTGAGGTCCGGAGCTTCCTCTCCTTCTAGTTCTCACATTTTGCAATGCTTTTGAGAACCGAGTAGAGATGAGTGCAAGCTCCTCCTCTGGAAACTCTTCAATCTGTTCAAGGGTTAGAGAGGACAGCAAAGAGAGTGCACCACTAGATGATGACTGACTAGAACTAGACATGTCACGTTGCGAAACAAATGCAATAGACCTGTTGGGGTTTTTACGTGAGATGATGTCAATTTCATGAGTTTTCAATTTAGAATAAAGCACGTCTAACGTAAGAGAACTCATGACAGTAGATTCACGAATAGATGTAACTTTCATCTCCCAAATTGACATATCTAATGCTCCTAACAATTGTCTAGCATTTTCAGCATCTGAAAAGTTAACATTGACACTACGCAAGTTGCTGAGAATTTTATTAAAGCGAGCAAAAAGGTCGTCAATTGACTCACCGGGTTGCATCTCAAAATGCATGTATTCTTTCTTGAACATATCTTGCCTTACCTCCATGATCGTATTGGATCCTTCATGGTAGTCACAAAGAGCTTTACAAACATCATATGCAGATCGGAGGTGTGCAACACGGTCGAAGTCGCTTTGAGTCAATCCTTGGATGATCAAGTTGCGAGCCTTGTTGTTGTTGTCAACATCCCTCATGTTCGCAGCCGTAACTTGATCATTGGGTGGTACATCGAAGTTCCGGTAGACCTTTTCCCATATGGCGAAGCCTTGCGCCTGTATGTAGGCCTCCATCCGCTCCTTCCAAACCTAAAAATCGATGCCATTGAACACACAAGGTTTTGCGGAGTACTTCTCCATGATGGTTAGTCAAAACACGTGTAAATCACAAAGATTAGAGCACCTTGGCTCTGATACCAATTGTAGGATCGAAGAGCACGTGAAAAGCTACCAGAGGGGGGTGAATGGTAGATTAAAACTTTTCGCAGCGGAAACAACAAAAACCCCTCAGCAAAAAATTAATTGGTTAAAGAAACCGTGTGTGCAAGTGTTTTCAAACGTGTTCAACCGTGACAAATCAAGTGGAGAGGTAGAGAATCAAGTCACGGATCTAATGCAACAAGAATCACTTGAAAACACGAAGTAAAACTTGAGATACGATCAAAACATTAAACGAAGATCAATCTGTTCTACCCGATATAAAACAGATCTGCAACGCTGCAAAGAAACTCGTGTATCATAAAAACTACAGATCTGAAGCTCATGAAAATTTCACAGATGATAGATAATTGAGTTGTGAAGAAACCCAAAAAGAATCACGTCAATCGGATCTGTAAAACTCGAGTTATGAACGAAACACCGAAGCAACGTCGGTCTGTCCAGAAACTCGGCGAGAAAGACTTGACGAAAAACAAATCGGACGAACAAGGCACAAAAGCTCCTCGAAACTATGAACTTTTTTCAATAGAAACACAAGAGGAACAGCCCAAAGTTCTCTACCCACGAGAGCTCTGGACTCCCTTGCTTTTATAGCCAGCGCTCAGGCTAATCAATCCAATCTAGGACTCCTACTCCTAATTGGACTCGTATCCTAACTTACCATAACTGCTCAGGACTCTCCTATTCGCAGATAGAAGCAATCGTGAGACTTCCAAACACCTTAGGAACACGCTAAACATTCCTAAAACAACTCAACTTCGTGCCTAGCACGAAATCCTATCATAACCAACTCAAATCTTCCATATTTGAGCCATATCCGACTCAGCCTCAGCCTGAGTACGCAATCCAACCGGTTGGACCTTTCCGACCAATTCTTTACGTCCACTTCTCTTCATCACGCCTTGGAACAATGTTGCCACGTCCATGCACTCCTTGCACACGTGCAAACACCTTCCAACGACGTACACACAACCTTCATATGCACTGCCCTTGATCCAAACATGCTGCACGACCTCCCGATCAACTCAACCACAGCTCCTCCCGAACTTGGTTGTTGGAACCTCATCTCCTCCCTGAGACTAGTCCAAGGATCCCGTCACCAGCCATGTCTTGAACTCAATCAACACCTGCACATGAATAAACAACCAATTCTTCCGAGCACAAGTCCTCGACTTGACTCACGTTAGTTCAAAAACCACAACACCTTACATGAGCACGTCACATAAGCATGTTGCAAAACATATCAAATAATAACAGCCATAACCACCAAAACACACCAAAAACTTAGCAAATTAATACTTACTCTGGGCAGGAGCCGGCCCCCGGGCAGCCAGAGAAGAAATGTGCTCGGTCTCCTCCGAGGGCATCACTTACGCCGAGTCAGGGGGCCGTGGCACCCTTGCGTCCGTCTCTCGGAGGCGCTAGTCCATCGAGTGGCAACCCAAAGAGACCCAGGTGCTGCACTCCGGCGGGTCTCTTCCCGGACAGCGACAGTCCAAAGAACCCCAATGACACGACCCCATTGGTCCTGTCAAGCCAGGATCATGCTGAGGGGTGCTGCGTTGCACAGCACCTTATAACACACGTCAAAGGTGCAAAGCGGAAGCGGAAGTTTTATTACATAAACAAGTTTATGAACATGTTTACATCAAAATAAGTTCAGTCTACACTCGCGGGCATAGACTAAGCATCAAGTGCACGTTCAGCCCTCGAACGTGTCCTTGCTAGCACACACGCACACTAACTCTGCGGCGTGCACGACTCCCACTCGACGGGGTTCCCCTCCTGGGGTTCCGTCTCCTCTTCGGGAGTCCCTTCCTCATAGAACCCTGCAAAAGCTTCAAACACAAGCAGTGAGCACGAAGGCTCAGCAAGTCTGACCCGTCTCACCTAAACATGGAACTTCTACATGAGGGTAATGGTTGCATGAGGTAAAAATCATTTGCAAGGACTCGCCTAATTAGTAGAACCTTACTTTCAAGTTTTAGCAGCAGGTTGTGGAGAACCTTACGCTAAGGCACATGAGAGAGCCGCAATCAAACAAGAAACGCATTTCTCTCATGTACTTTGCCCAAAGTTGAAAAGAACTTTAATTAGCTCTAAGCTACAGCATATCATTAACAATCAATGTCCAGCTTTCAATCAGCAACATTTTAACATGTAACTAGCCTGTTCTTTCTACGTCACGGTACAGTAAACAAGTGGTACTCACTGACCGCGAGGGACGGCGATTATAATCGATTTACACCTGCAGGGTTACCCGAACAACCCGTCACGTACGCCCGTACTCGATGTTGCCTACAACAACCATCACGGACGCCGTACGCGACTACCTTTCACCCGTCAGCCAAATATTGAACCGGTCCCATCGTCCCGAGCAAGAGGTCTCTGCACGCGCATCTCCGTGCCGCCAGCCGATTTACACCTCGAGCTCTCAACCTACCCTCTGAACGACGGGCAATGCCTCAATACCCAGCTACCCGAGTTACATCAGTTTCCCGGTTCCCATATAGCCGGTAGGTCTTCGGTACTGTTCTAGCTTGTTCAACAGGCCCGCACACGGCTCGGTCCTCAATCGACACAAACGGAGCTACAGCACACAGGCCCCAAAGTCCTGCTGCCCTTACTCTCCGCTCGGTCTCATTTTCTTGCCATGTGTATCATGTGCTATCTCTACCCGAGCAATGTGCCTCTAGCCTATTCTCGCGAGTAGCTCCCACTACTCGACTTGTACCGAATCCTACTCTATCCTAGCAATGCAGTGGCTAACGGGGTTTACAATCCTAAACCCAAACCCATGGTTTTCTTGGCTATGCAGTGGGGTTTCCAAACAAGACTCTAATGCACAGAATAAAGGAAACAAGTATGTGCTCAAAACAATAAAAATTTGTAAAGATGGTTAATGCAAACCGGAGCTTGCCTTGCTGCTCTTGGTCGTAGGCTAGCTGTTCCTCCGGAGTAACGAAGTCTAGGACTTCGGGTTCCTCCTCGACCTTAGCGACTACATGATGAAACAATACATGTATTAATTTAATGCATTTGTATTAAGTTTGAAGTTGTGAAGTCTATAACCTTTGCTATATAGACCTAATGATTGTGAAACTTTTACTGTGGCTTGGTTACAACCTAAACAGGGACTTGGTCAAGTTTTAGTTGCAGCAAAGCTCAATTGAGCCCTCCACAATTAATTATGTCCTTGACTTTAATTAAAGGCTTTTAGGGTGTTCTAAGGATTTTCATGAAACAAACTATGACTTTCTGAAAACTAGATTTTCAGAGGGTTCTAATGGAGTTGGTCTCACTTAATTTGGAAGTCTCTAACTAAAGATATGAGCTAAACAATTTCAGAGAAAATTCTGAAAATGTTTCTGAACATTTTCTATTTTCTCTGGAACAGTTTCACTAATCACACCATTAGGTGGATTAAATGAGCTCAAATGGATCTGAAATTTTTATGGTAGTTCAAGGATATTTTGGTGAACATCTCAGCAAAATTTCAGGATTTTCCTACAAAGGATTCTCCAGTTAAAATTCCTAACAGTTTAAATTTGAGGAATTAATTCTGGGGAAATAAGGAATTTCATGAAGTGAAACTTGATTTTCTGGAAAGTGCTCAGAGAGCTGAATCCATAAAAATTTGGTTCACTTAATTTGGAGCTTTCTAGCCAAAGTTATAAGGATTTGAAGTTTGAAGGAAATCTGAAAATCGGGGAAAAGTTTAAACTCGCGCGTGGGCCCAGGGGACACGCGTCGCACGCCGAGGCGATGGCACACCGTGGCCCACAAGAATTTTGCGCGCCAGCACACCCGATCCCGGCCGCAGCCGGATCCCGATTCAAAATATCGGCCGCTGACAGCTGGGGTCCACCCCCTTCTTCAACCTCGCGACACCCGCGCCCCGCCGCCGAGGGATCTCGCCGGAGAGCTCGCCGCCGGCTGCTGTACAGCTCCAAACTTCTCGATTATGGCCGCCCCTGCCTACTTTTACTCGGGGAACAGGATTCTAGGGTTAGCTGCTCATGACAATGGCCGGAGCATGGTCGGCGACGAGCCGCCACCTCGGAACGATTTCGGCCATGTCGGCTGACTACCATAGCACCTCAGCTACTTGGGAAATCGGTCGGGGAGCATCAGTGGACCTCATAGAAGGTCGACATGAGCTCGAGGCAGCTCGGGGAAGGCCCGAAATAGGTCCTCACCGTGCGCCCGATGCCGCCCGTTCGTTCCGCCATTAGTAGACCTTAAATTACGCCGGGCACAGAGGTTCTCCGATCCAGAGTTGTGAAGACAACTTGTGCGTTACCGTGTCTAGCTCGTGTGAGAGCGGCCTGAGGCCCTCTAATCCTTTCTAGAGCACGAATTAAACAGAATCGTACCCGAAGGTCGTTCTGCACACAGAAAGGGGAAAAGTGGAAATTCGCCGCCGGTGAGCAACCACTCGAGCTGTGGCTCGGGGATGAGCAGCACCGGTCACCCGCGCGTCCAAGGGTGCCTTGGCTCGAGCGTGACAACGCCCTGGTTGGGCTGTCCACGAGAGCCCGAGGTGCGGCGGTTCCAAGTTCCGAGTTTGATCTTTCAGCACAGCCGATATCAATTGGTTTCAACTGAATTCTAGCAATGGGGAGGATGGAGGAAGGTCTCTAGTACCTTGCTGGGACTCTGGAGTGGAAGGAGAGAGCTGCGATCGGCGTTCTCCGATCAAGTCCGAGCTGCGGAAGTTTTCGGCCGGCGCTGAGTTCTTGCGGGGAAGAACGGCGGTACCTCGGCCGAGGAGGGGGGCAGGCGCCTTAAGAAGGCTCTGCACCGCCTCATGCCCGCGCGTGGGCAAGCAGCTGGTGGCGCGGCGGCTTGCCTCGGTGGCGATCACCGCTGCGGCTCGGCGACCCGAGTGAGAAAGTCTCAGTCGGTTTGATCTGAGCAGTGGCTGACATGTGGGTCCCACCTCCAGTTTTAACCTCTGAAATTTACTCCTAATCACTGTTGTAAACAGTGAACCCCATACTACCCTTGGAAATTCAAATTATTCACCAATGAGCCATTTGAATTGATCAAAGTTCGAATGAGGTTTGGTTTGAATGAATTTCAGCACAAGTTCAGTTTGAAATTGAAATAAAGTTTGAATTTCTCCCACTTAGCTCATGTCAAGATCAACTCCAAATGGAGTGAAAATTGGTGTGTGAGCTCACAAAAATGTGCTGAGTAAGAATATGCCTTCCACTTTTAAATTCATGGGATAAAAACAGTTTGAATTTGAATATGGTTTCAAACTGCCCTCTTCCTATCTATACCCAAAATGACCTCAAAAAGGTTTTGAATTTGGGTGAAACTTGGCATGGACATCCTTAGCATAGTGTAGGAGTTTTCATATGTCCAGCCCATCTATATCACATGTGGGAAATACCACTTTTGCAATGTGTAAGTTTGTTCTCTAATGAGCATGTTGATAATTGTTACTTGCTCTTCATTTGTATTCATCATTCTTCCTCAAATGAGGTGTGTGGTGTGGTGATGAACACTGCAAATGTGTGTCAAAAACTGAGTCCCTTACATTCCTCCCCCCTTAAGAGAATCTCGTCCCGAGATTATAAGGTGAAAATGAGAGAGAGGACGGTGGAAAATTACCGGATATGCGACGTGAAAAAGTCGGGGTAGTTAGTGCGAAGGAATTCTTCGCTCTCCCATGTCGCTTCGTCCATGGAGTGATTACTCCATAGAACCTTGTAGAACCACAACATACGGTTGCGTGTGGTTCGGGCCTTTTCATCAATAATCTGCACTGGTTCCTCCCGATAGGTGAGATCCGGTTGCAGTTCTTCAATGTCTTCCAGCTGAACGGTAGTTGATAGCTTGAGACACTTCCTCAGCTGGGAAATGTGAAAGACGTCGTGCACACCGGAAAGTGCTCCTGGTAATTTCAGCCGGTATGCCACCGATCCACATCTTTCGGCAATCTGGAATGGACCAATGAATCGGGGTGCCAACATTCCTCTCACCCCAAATCTGTTTACGCCCTTCATTGGAGACACCCGTAGATATACGTGATCTCCAACTTCGAATTGTAATGGGCGCCTTCTCCGGTCCGCACACTGTTTCTGACGGGATTGAGCGGCTTTTAGGTTCGCTTGAATTAGTCGAACCTTTTCTTCCGCGTTGTTGACAAGGTCAATCCCGAAGGTAACCCTTTCGCCAGACTCACACCAGTTCAATGGTGTGCGGCATTTTCTCCCGTATAGCGCCTCGTAGGGCGCCATCTTGATGCTGGCTTGGTACCCATTGTTGTACGAGAACTCGGCTAACGGCAAGTGATCATCCCAATTCTTGCCGTGGTCGATAGCGCAAGCTCGTAGCATGTCTTCTAGAATCTGATTTACCCGCTCGGTTTGTCCATCCGTCTGCGGGTGGTAGGCTGAACTACGGATCAGCTTCATCCCCAAGGCAGCGTGTAGCTGCTCCCAAAAACGGGACACAAATAAAGTGCCCCGGTCCGATATGATGGTACGGGGTACGCCGTATAAGCATAAGATCTGTGAGATGTACAGTTCAGCGTACTTCTTGGCGTTGTAGTTGGTGTTGACCGGGATGAAATGGGCAACTTTGGTGAGTCGATCGACGATCACCCACACAGAATCATGTTTCTGTAAGGTGGTGGGTAAACCGACGACGAAATCCATGCCCACGTCCTCCCACTTCCAGGCAGGAATGCCCAGTGGTTGCAGCAGTCCCGGTTTCCGCATATGATCTGCCTTCACCCTTCGACACGTATCACACTCAGACACGTATTTTGCAACCTCGCGCTTCATTCGTGTCCACCAAAACTTTCTTCTGAGTTCTTGATACATTTTGTTGCTGCCGGGGTGAATAGAAAACTTTGATAAGTGAGCCTCATCAAAGATTTTCTTCCATAACTCCGGGTTTCGGGGTACGACGATCCGGTCCTTGAACCATAGGACGCCGTCTCTGTCCTTCCGGAAACATTTCAACTCCCCACTGTCTATACGTCTCCGCAAATGTGACATGCCCTTGTCATTCTTCTGGGCTGCCGCTATCTCTTCACGGATGGTGGGGATCAAAGCTAGGTTGTAGAGAGCTCCGTGTGGAATCACGTGTAGTGGTGGTTCGCTCTCTTCCAACGGTGTGATGGTCAGATTATTGACGTGTGACTTGCGGCTCAGCGCATCCGCCACAACGTTTGCCTTGCCCGGATGATAATGGATCTCTATCTCGTAATCCTTTATCAGTTCTAACCATCTTCGTTGCCTCATGTTCAGCTCCTTCTGAGTGAATATGTACTTGAGGCTTTTGTGGTCGGTATATAAATGTACGAGGTTACCGAGTAGGTAGTGCCTCCACATTTTCAGTGCAAGTACCACGGCAGCGAGCTCCAAATCGTGAGTTGGATAATTCTGCTCATGGTTCCTAAGCTGCCGTGATCCATACGCGACTACTCTTCGGTCTTGCATCAGCACACATCCGAGCCCAATGCCGGATGCATCGCAGTACACATCGAACGATTTTGTTGTGTCTGGCTGCGCCAAAACCGGTGCTGATGTCAGGTGCTTGACTAAAGCCTTGAATGCTGCTTCACATGCTGGACTCCAAACATATTTGGTAGCCTTCTTCAGCAGCTCTGTCATTGGCTTGGCAATCTTCGAGAAGTTCGGAATGAACCTCCGATAATATCCCGCGAGTCCGAGGAAACTCCGTACCTCATGAACAGTTCTCGGGGATTTCCAATTCAGCACTCGCGTGATCTTGCTCGGGTCCACAGCGATACCCTTCGCTGAGATGATATGCCCGAGGAAAGGCACTTGCGATATCCAAAACTCGCATTTACTGAACTTTGCGTATAACTTGTGATCCCGCAGCCGTTGCAAGACTATACGCAGATGTTTCTTGTGATCTTCCTCCGACTTGGAGTATACCAGGATGTCGTCGATGAAGACCACGACAAACATGTCCAGCTCCGGCATGAACACCGAGTTCATTAAGTACATGAAGTGAGCTGGAGCATTGGTGAGGCCAAAGGACATGACCAGGTACTCATAAAGTCCGTACCTTGTCGAGAAAGCTGTGTTTGGAATGTCCTCCGCCCTTATCTTAATCTGATGGTACCCGGATCTTAAATCCATCTTGGAAAAGATCTTTGCTTCGACAAACTGATCAAACAACATGTCGATCCGTGGCAACGGGTACTTGTTCTTGATGGTTACGGCATTTAATGGACGGTAGTCCACGCAAAGCCGCAACGTCTCATCCTTCTTTTTGACAAATAATGCCGAACAGCCCCATGGGGAGGAGCTCGGCCTAATAAAACCCTTCTCCAGAAGGTCCGTGAGCTGAGTATTCAGTTCAGCCAACTCCTTGGGCGCCATCTTGTACGGCCTTCGTGATATTGGCATGGTTCCTGGTGCGAGTTCAATCTCGAACTCCACCTCTCTATCGGGTGGCATCCCCGGCAAATCATCCGGGAATACATCAGGGAACTCACGGACCACTGGAATATCTTCCAATCTGATAGTTGTGGCTCGATAGACACTTGGAATTTTTATTTCTGGACTGTCCAGAAATAATGAGTGAGAACCGTGCACTTCTGAGTTTAAGTGCACGACTCGAAGGACGGTGTCTAAAACAGCGCCGTGGCGGGTTAACCACGACATCCCTAGGATGACATCGACCTTCTGTCCCTCTAAGATAATGAGAGACGTGGGGTACACTCTACCCGCTAAGCATAATGGTGCTTTGGAGACCATTACGCTGGCTGAAATCTTCCCACCCGGTGAATAAATTAAATATGGACTATCGGTGGGTAGTATTGGCAAACTGTGTTTAGCAATGAAAGCTTGGCTAATAAAATTATGCGTGGCGCCTGAATCAAACAGTACTATAGTGGGATGCTGGTGGAGTTGGAACATACCCGCAAGGATTGGCTCGCCCTCCGGCACGTCCTCAATGGCAAGTTGGTGGACAGTGCCGGGCCTAGGGTTTGCCCGCCGCGCATTAGTTGGGTTCCGGGGTTGATTCCTCCCCGGAAACTGTGGTGCCACTCCGCCGCCTTGCCTCTCCGGGAAACTGCTCGCGAAGTGTCCTGGACGACCACACTTGTAACATGTGGCCGCTGCTGGTGGAGTACTCGATGGACGAAAGCCCGGCATGCGTTGCGGAGGTGCAAACGCACGCGGCATCGCCCGCTGCTGCTGTTGTTGTGGCGGTGGTACTGGCAGTGCTGGCCGGAATGCCGGCGAAGAATACGGCCGACTGCGGAACGGCATCGACCGCTGTGGTGGCTGCCAGCGTGGACCTGATGGTGGGCGATTCACCATCCGAGACTTCTGTGAAGGACCGCCTCCTTCTCCACTGCTCTGCGGCGCGCTTCGCTTTCGCTCTGCCGCCGCCAACTCCTTGCCGGAGTCCTCCTGAACAATCGCAGCATCAATGATGTCGTTGAGGCTGCCGCGATTGAACATCGCCAATTTATCCTTCAGGAGCGGGTTAAGCCCCTGGTAGAAATGGTCTCGCCGCTTCTCGTCTGTATCCGCGTGATACGACGCGTAGAGCGCGAGATCGTTGAACGCTCTGGAGTATTCCAGCGCGTTCCGGCTCCCTTGTTGCAGGTGTTGGAACTCCTGCGTCTTCCTCTTCATCAGACCTGGCGGTATATGATAGGCCCTGAAGGCCGTCCGGAACTCCGCCCAGGTCATCACTCGGTCGGTGGGCTGGGAAGCACAGAAGTTGGCCCACCACACGCTCGCGGATCCTTGGAGCTGCTGGACCGCGAACTGAGTCTTGCGCTGCTCGCTGATTTGGAGCAGCCCGAACTTCATCTCTATGGCGCGGAGCCAGTTGTCCGCGTCAAGTGGTTCATCCGCCCTTGAGAATACAGGGGGATGAGTCGCCAGGAAGTCTGAGTAGGAGCTCTGTTGGCGCTCCTCACGGTCTTGACGTCTCTCTGGGCGAGACGTATTGGCGATGAGAGTCTGCAGCAACTCTGTGTGCTGCTGATGAGAGCCCGCCATTGCCACGACAATGTCGGCCAATGTAACCGTTGGCAGTGGCGGTGGCGGTGGCGGTGTTTGCTGTTGCTGTTGCTGCTGCTGTCCCGAGGAGTCCTCGGGAGGTGGTTGGGAGGTCTCTCCTCCTTAATGGTACCCCCAACGTCAGGGTTGGCACGAGTACGCGTCATTCTGAAATTCAAAACAGCAGCAATTAGCACATGTCTTACTCAAAATTCCATAACAGCAGTAGGTATTGAAGCGACGCATGATTAACTTGCACAACATTCACATATATTGATAAAGCATAAACTTTATACAAGATACATTATTCTCGGATCTCCGAGAAGTCGTGCTCATGTCGTCACTACCTATACATACGCTACTGTATACACGACATGTCACCGATTACAAAAATTGGGTTACGCTACCCTGGCTGCCCTACTTGGCAACCGTAACCCCCTACTCGGAGTAGAACTCGACCTCCTGTGGGTCGTCCTCCTCCGGTACCTCTGCTGGTGGCTCAGGGTCTACCACCTCTTTTCCCATTCCGGGTTCTCCCATGGCTGGAAGACCCAAGACTACCGGTACGCCCAATACCGGGGGCACGAGGTCCTGCAATGCATGCACCTCGTCCATAGCCTGGTTGTAGTCCTCTTCCCAGCCTTGTCCTTCCTCAATAGCGTCGTCCCGCTCTTGAGCAAGGTCCTCATTCTGCTGATTTAGGGTCTGCACCAGCTCTTGCAACGCCGCGATGTCAACACGGCTCTTCTTCTTTGCCTTCTTCAGACGACGCAACTGATGGTGTTGTTCATTCAGTCGCTTGATCGTCGGAAGGAGCACATTGCGGAGTGCGCTGTGAGCACTCTCGAAATGATCTCCATGGCTTGTGCTCTCCTTGAGCTTGGTGGCGAGATGCTCCGTATGACCAGCTTGGCTGTCCATCACAGCGTTTCCCGCCCTCATTTGGAGGCTGAGGTTTGCCTCCGCGGGGTTGTACCTTGGGCAACTCGGGTCTGCTGCCTCCAGGTACCTCTCTTCCCACACATGCTGAGCTCGTCCCTCCACCGGAACGAGTGCGTATGGAGTTCCCTCCATAGCCTGCACGTGTAGTTGGCAGAAACGTGACATAGTGTCACGGGCTGCCACTTGCCACATCCCTTCCGGTTGTCTTCCTCTCACCGTGACGGTGAATGGCACCCAACCGGGTGGCGTAGGTCCTGCGGAAACCTCGACATGGATCGTCCACGTCTTGTTCCCCTCTTCGCCTTCTTCCTTGGCGAAGTATTGCGGCATCTGGTTGTACCCAAAATTTTGAAGCATTTGCCACAATGCTTCCGGGTAGCCGCTACGGTCAGAACAGTGGGAAACTACCCACCCGTTCTCCAACCGTTTATCTGCTGCCATCTGTAAAATATATTTGAGAAATGTCAAATATTCATTTAAATAGTAAACCCCTGAGTTATAACATAAAACATGTCATTGAACCCATAAAACCTGGAAACATAGTTCAAATTTTTAAACAAATTTGGCTGCTGGTCTGCTGTTCCCATGACAGCCTTGACCAGTTTCCATTTCAACCTGATTCAGGCCAGGTTAAAAGCAAAACCAGTCCTGGAGCTCAACATCAAAGTTGAAGCTAACTTCAATAGCTTTCCAGCCAGTATTTGCTTGGCCTATGATCTGTCCTGGTTCAAAAGTTACGAGATGTCAAAGTTAACAGAATTTCTGGAAACAATTGGACAGCACCTCCCTGCCTTATGTACTGATTTGATCCAAGAATCCCAGTTAATTCTGTTCCTAATCTGACAAAACTTTCTGTTACTAAGTTGTAACCCATCTCATAAGCTTTCCAGAACTACCTCATTTCCTATTTTTGGATTTTTAAGCAGGAAGTTATGCTTAATTTTACAGAGAGTCTACAGAGAGTCTTTACTCTGTCCTGTTTTCTGGACAGTTTCAACTCTACTGCATTTTTCGAGTGGTTAAGCGATGAAACACCTCCGGATCTCAACAGAAAAGTTGTAAAGCTCTTCCAAAGCTTTCAAGAAATGTATCATACAACACCAACCTCGAAAGAACTCAACCTCTAACCTCTGATTAACTTCAGCCTTGATTCAGCTGAAAACAGAGTGCTCTGTCCTTAACATCCTATAAGTTGAAAACTTGTTAACTTTGAATATCCTGTACAAGGGAAGGAGTTACATCAAGTTTTACTACTTTGGATCAAAACCTTCAAGTTTTTAAATGAAGTTGTTCATTTAATGGGGTGTGACGTCGATACGTCACCAGATTATGTCGGTACTACGTCCTCACAAAGGAAAAACCTATACCGGACTTAGCCGGCTTCGTTAGTTTAGTGGCACTACTCGTCACTCGCACACGGATGCTACACGTCTACCGTTTTGTGGTCAGGCTACCTGCAGCAACTCACACAATCATCAGACTCGGCTGCACACCGAGCCCGGAATCCATACAGTTGGTACACCCGGCCGTCATCACTCGCCCGGATGTTCTCAAGCCAAACACGCCTTGAGTTACGTGTTCACATTTCAGACCACGTGACGGGGTCTCCCATGTTGCACCACGCACGCCAGGGACAGACGTTGCTCGAATACCCCAAACGACATGAAGAGTCGTAGAGGATACTAAAGCGGGTCGGGTTACCTGCCACCCGTGGGGCTCCACCCTTCAGCTTGTGCGCACTGGTGGACAGCGCTTACGTGCACCCCCCAAGACATGAACGTCCCGAGATGCACGATTTTCCGACATAACAAATAGGTTAATAAGACACTTTCTATATGCTAATAACATCCTTATACGGGCTACTAACTCGTTCCTCACTGGATTTTTGAAAAAGAAGACCTTTGTACTGTGTTAAATCTCAAGCGAGCTCTGATACCAACGCTGACACGACCCCATTGGTCCTGTCGAGCCAGGATCATACTGAGGGGTGCTGCGTTGCACAGCACCGTATAACACACGTCAAAGGTGCAAAGCGGAAGCGGAAGTTTTATTACATAAACAAGTTTATGAACATGTTTACATCAAAATAAGTTCAGTCTACACTCGCGGGCGTAGACTAAGCATCAAGTGCACGTTCAGCCCTCGAACGTGTCCTTGCTAGCACACACACACACTAACTCTGCGGCGTGCACGACTCCCACTCGACGGGGTTCCCCTCCTGGGGTTCCGTCTCCTCTTCGGGAGTCCCTTCCTCATAGAACCCTGCAAAAGCTTCAAACACAAGCAGTGAGCACGAAGGCTCAGCAAGTCTGACCCGTCTCACCTAAACATGGAACTTCTACATGAGGGTAATGGTTGCATGAGGTAAAAATCATTTGCAAGGACTCGCCTAATTAGTAGAACCTTACTTTCAAGTTTTAGCAGCAGGTTGTGGAGAACCTTACGCTAAGGCACATGAGAGAGCCACAATCAAACAAGAAACGCATTTCTCTCATGTACTTTGCCCAAAGTTGAAAAGAACTTTAATTAGCTCTAAGCTACAGCATATCATTAACAATCAATGTCCAGCTTTCAATCAGCAACATTTTAACATGTAACTAGCCTGTTCTTTCTACGTCACGGTACAGTGAACAAGTGTTACTCACTGACCGCGAGGGACGGCGATTATAATCGATTTACACCTGCAGGGTTACCCGAACAACCCGTCACGTACGCCCGTACTCGATGTTGCCTACAACAACCATCACGGACGCCGTACGTGACTACCTTTCACCCGTCAGCCAAATATTGAACCGGTCCCATCGTCCCGAGCAAGAGGTCTCTGCACGCGCATCTCCGTGCCGCCAGCCGATTTACACCTCGAGCTCTCAACCTACCCTCTGAACGACGGGCAATGCCTCAATACCCAGCTACCCGAGTTACATCAGTTTCCCGGTTCCCATATAGCCGGTAGGTCTTCGGTACTGTTCTAGCTTGTTCAACAGGCCCGCACACGGCTCGGTCCTCAATCGACACAAATGGAGCTACAGCACACAGGCCCCAAAGTCCTGCTGCCCTTACTCTCCGCTCGGTCTCATTTTCTTGCCATGTGTATCAGGTGCTATCTCTACCCGAGCAATGTGCCTCTAGCCTATTCTCGCGAGTAGCTCCCACTACTCGACTTGTACCGAATCCTACTCTATCCTAGCAATGCAGTGGCTAATGGGGTTTGCAATCCTAAACCCAAACCCATGGTTTTCTTGGCTATGCAGTGGGGTTTCCAAACAAGACTCTAATGCACAGAATAAAGGAAACAAGTATGTGCTCAAAACAATAAAAATTTGTAAAGATGGTTAATGCAAACCGGAGCTTTCCTTGCTGCTCTTGGTCGTAGGCTAGCTGTTCCTCCGGAGTAACGAAGTTTAGGACTTCGGGTTCCTCCTCGACCTTAGCGACTACATGATAGAAACAATACATGTATTAATTTAATGCATTTGTATTAAGTTTGAAGTTGTGAAGTCTATAACCTTTGCTAGATAGACCTAATGATTGTGAAACTTTTACTGTGGCTTGGTTACAACCTAAACAGGGACTTGGTCAAGTTTTAGTTGCAGCAAAGCTCAATTGAGCCCTCCACAATTAATTATGTCCTTGACCTTAATTAAAGGTTTTTAGGGTGTTCTAAGGATTTTCATGAAACAAACTATGACTTTCTGAAAACTAGATTTTCAGAGGGTTCTAATGGAGTTGGTCTCACTTAATTTGGAAGTCTCTAACTAAAGATATGAGCTAAACAATTTCAGAGAAAATTCTGAAAATGTTTCTGAACATTTTCTATTTTCTCTGGAACAGTTTCACTAATCACACCATTAGATGGATTAAATGAGCTCAAATGGATCTGAAATTTTTATGGTAGTTCAAGGATAGTTTGGTGAACATCTCAGCAAAATTTCAGGATTTTCCTCCAAAAGATTCTCCAGTTAAAATTCCTAACATTTTAAACTTTGAGGAATTAATTCTGGGGAAATAAGGAATTTCATGAAGTGAAACTTGATTTTCTGGAAATTGCTCAGAGAGCTGAATCTAGCAAAATTTGGTTCACTTAATTTGGAGCTTTCTAGCCAAAGTTATAAGGATTTGAAGTTTGAAGGAAATCTGAAATCGGGGAAAAGTTTAAACTCGCGCGTGGGCCCAGGGGACACGCGTCGCACGCCGAGGCGATGGCACACCGCGGCCCACAAGGATTTTGCGCGCCAGCACACCCGATCCCGGCCGCAGCCGGATCCCGATTCAAAATATCGGCCGCTGACAGCTGGGGTCCACCCCCTTCTTCAACCTCGCGACACCCGCGCCCCGCCGCCGAGGGATCTCGCCGGAGAGCTCGCCGCCGACTGCTGTACAGCTCCAAACTTCTCGATTCTGGCTGCCCCTGCCTACTTTTACTCGGGGAACAGGATTCTAGGGTTAGCTGCTCATGACAATGGCCGGAGCATGGTCGGCGACGAGCCGCCACCTCAGAACGATTTCGGCCATGTCGGCTGACTACCCTAGCACCTCAGCTACTTGGGAAATCGGTCGGGGAGCATCAGTGGACCTCATAGAAGGTCGACATGAGCTCGAGGCAGCTCGGGGAAGGCCCGAAATAGGTCCTCACCGTGCGCCCGATGCCGCCCGTTCGTTCCGCCATTAGTAGACCTTAAATTACGCCGGGCACAGAGGTTCTCCGATCCAGAGTTGTGAAGACAACTTTTGCGTTACCGTGTCTAGCTCGTGTGAGAGCGGCCTGAGGCCCTCTAATCCTTTCTAGAGCACGAATTAAACAGAATCGTACCCGAAGATCGTTCTGCACACAGAAAGGGGAAAAGTGGAAATTCGCCGCCGGTGAGCAACCACTCGAGCTGTGGCTCGGGGATGAGCAGCACCGGTCACCCGCGCGTCCAAGGGTGCCTTGGCTCGGGCGTGACAACGCCCTGGTTGGGCTGTCCACGAGAGCCCGAGGTGCGGCGGTTCCAAGTTCCGAGTTTGATCTTTCGGCACAGCCGATATCAATCGGTTTCAACTCAATTCTAGCAATGGGGAGGATGGAGGAAGGTCTCTAGTACCTTGCTGGGACTCTGGAGTGGAAGGCGGGAGCTGCGATCGGCGTTCTCCGATCAAGTCCGAGCTGCCGAAGTTTTCGGCCGGCGCTGAGTTCTTGCGGGGAAGAACGGCGGTACCTCGGCCGAGGAGGGGGGCAGGCGCCTTAAGAAGGCTCTGCACCGCCTCATGCCCGCGCGTGGGCAAGCAGCTGGTGGCGCGGCGGCTGGCCTCGGTGGCGATCACCGCTGCGGCTCGGCAACCCGAGTGAGAAAGTCTCAGTCGGTTTGATCTGAGCAGTGGCTGACATGTGGGTCCCACCTCCAGTTTTAACCTCTGAAATTTACTCCTAATCACTGTTGTAAACAGTGAACCCCATACTACCCTTGGCAATTCAAATTATTCACCAATGAGCCATTTGAATTGATCAAAGTTCGAATGAGGTTTGGTTTGAATGAATTTCAGCACAAGTTCAGTTTGAAATTGAAATAAAGTTTGAATTTCTCCCACTTAGCTCATGTCAAGATCAACTCCAAATGGAGTGAAAATTGGTGTGTGAGCTCACAAAAATGTGCTGAGTAAGAATATGCCTTCCACTTTTAAATTCATGGGATAAAAACAGTTTGAATTTGAATATGGTTTCAAACTGCCCTCTTCCTATCTATACCCAAAATGACCTCAAAAAGGTTTTGAATTTGGGTGAAACTTGGCATGGACATCCTTAGCATAGTGTAGGAGTTTTCATATGTCCAGCCCATCTATATCACATGTGGGAAATACCACTTTTGCAATGTGTAAGTTTGTTCTCTAATGAGCATGTTGATAATTGTTACTTGCTCTTCATTTGTATTCATCATTCTTCCTCAAATGAGGTGTGTGGTGTGGTGATGAACACTGCAAATGTGTGTCAAAAACTGAGGCCCTTACACCCAAGCGCCCTTCACCCTTCCTCAGGCGGAGGAGGTTCTAGGAAGGACGCCAGTGGGGCGACGCCGGGGAGTGTGCCTTGGGCCCAGACGCCACAGCCCGCGAACATTCCGGCTGCAGGTCCTGGCGGTTCTACTCCGGTACAGAGGTCAGGGCTACAAGCCCATTGGAGTGCTCACGTCTCTCAGTAAGTGTTGCTCTTACTGACTTGTAGGAGTAGCACTCCCTTCTCCTCTCTTAGCTTGAGAGCTTTCTTTGTCTGCAGGGGCTCACCGGCTGCCGGGGGCGAGCCTGTTCCCCGGCCATCTCCCGTTGGCAGAGGCTCTGCGCCGCAGCATCCGGGAATTGCGGTGGTTCCAATGGCCCCCAAGCCGGCGGGGGCTTCTTCTGCAGTGGCTGCGGCAGTACCTGTTCGCCCTCCTTCACCAGCCCGGAAGTCCGGTGCTGAGGCTGGAAAGGCCGCTGCAGGTGCAGTTGCTGGCTCCCTGGCCCCCCTCAGGTCAGCGTCTTGCTCCGGTTGCTGAGGCACCAGCACCTCCACCGGTCGTAGACGCGACAGGGGAGGTCAGGGGCACGGCTCCTGTCCCCGCTTCCTGGTGCCCATGTGGGATGCCCTGGGGCGTGTTCAGGCCAGCGCCCGACAGTTCCAGGCCGCCTTTGAGTGGGAGCGGGAGGCACTGGCTGGAGAGAGGGAACGCCTTCTTAGCTGGGAGCATCTCCTGCAGCAGCGGACCCAGGAGGCTAAGGCGGAGCTTGACTCGAGGCAGTCGAGACTTGAGGCCATGGGTGCTCTGCTTGACTCACAGAAGAAAGCCGTCTGCCGCCTGGACTCAGAAACCCGGCGGCTCTGCGCTTCCTACCGTGAAGCCCTGGCCCAGGTCGAAGCCAAGGTCGAGGCGCGCTCTGCTGCCGCGGAGGAGTTGCGGCTGCAGTTAGTTCGTCGAGAGTGCGCCGTCGCCGATCGGGAGCGTGCTGTGGCGGCCGAGGAGGAGAAGATTGCCGCACGGCTGAAGGCCAGAGAGGGCGAGCTGAGGTCTCGGGCCGAGGAGCTGGAGCTCAGCGAGTCGGCTGCCGCTGCGAGGGAGGAGCAATCCTCCCGGGAGCGCCAGGCGGCGCTGGACCGCGAGCTGGCGGCTCACCAAGAGGTAGAGAAGCTTCAGTCTTCGCGGTCTGCCGAGGCCCAAGCGGTTTGGGGCTTTATTACCAAGGCGGGGTCCGCCTTGGTTCCTCTTGGTTTCAGCCCAGTGCGGACGGAGGCTCCAGCGCAGGAGGTTTCAGCCCAGTGCGGACGGAGGCTCCTCTTGGTTTCAGCCTTGAGTCCATCGGCGGCAAGCTGGGCCGGCTCGAAGCGGTGATCGCCGATGAGCTTGAGGTGGAGGGACGGGGGCTGGCGAAGGAGGTCGCTACGCATGTGCTGGCATGCTTCCGGAGCCAAGACCCTTCCTTCTCTCTGGAGCCAGGTCGTCTAGGGCCTGCCGCCGAGTGGGAGGAAGCTGCCAGGGCCGAGGTCGAGGGCGTGGCCGCCCTTGTGGCCTCTAGGTTCCAACGGGAGTCCGGGGACTCTTAGGCATCCGCCCCCGTGGCTAAAAGGCCCTGTACCTTTTTCTCTTTCTTTTTTATTTTTGTTGAGTCTGTAGCCCAGCTGATGGAGCCTCGAGTGAATAGACTCTTGTTATCTTCTGCGTTTGTGTGCTTTTAGTCTTCTTCTTGGTTTTGCCTGGCCGAGCCCTTAGCTCCGCAAGGTACTCAGAGGCCTTCACCAATCTCGAAGCTCTGCACAGACACCTTCCCCGGGTCCTTACTGTATTAAGGGTCACGGAGGTATTCAGGACCCGCCCCATGAGAATGGTGAGGTCCGGGCCTGCTAGCCACGTGGTGGACCCGGAGCTCCTTTCTGAGAAGAGGGAGGCCCGGCCCTGTGGGACACATGGAGCATTCGGAGCTCTCCACGCGGAGGGGGGAGGTCCGGCTTCTGCTGGCCACATGGCGGGCCCGGAGCTCTCCTCTGAGGAGAGGGAGGTCCGGCCCCGCGGGACATGTGGAGCCTTCGGAGCTCTCCCCCCGGGGGGAAGGTCCGGCTTCTGCCGGCCATGTGGCGGGCCCGGAGCATCCCCTGAGGAGAGGGAGGTCCGGCCCCGCTGGACACGTGGGGCCTTCAGGGCTCGCCTTTGCGGAGGTGGCGAGGTCCTGATCTTTCGCTCTTACCTTGGAGTTCTGGTCTTCCGCGATCCCGTAGCGGCCCCCTGGTAGGTGTGGCCCATTTGTTGGGTGCTCCAACCATATTCTTGCGGGGAGCTGTGGCCGAGAGGTCCTGCACACAAGTAAGGGAAACGTAATTCTCCTTGGGGGCTCCCCCTTCCCTATCTCATAGTCTTATTTGGCTTACGGTCCCCATCCACTTGTATGGTGCTTGGGGACTACCGTGAACGAAGAGCCGGGAGCTCGAGGCCCCCTGGCCATCGGCAGGTACCTCTAACGCAACCGCCTTCGGTAGGGCAGCAAATGCCGACTGGAGGTGAGAATGAGAAGAAGGAGCTGAGCACATGGTGAGCATACGCCGGAAGTGCGGTCATAAAAATTTAATACGTAATTTAAATGAGCACAAGGGAAAAGCAAAGTAGGACAGGTTTCTTTTTATATAAATTTCGATAGGAGGAAGGCAGGCTAAACATGGAGGCCACGACCCGTCCCATTAAAAAGGGAAACAAGACTCTACGCGCTTAGGGTCGGAACCAAGCAAAGCTAAACGTAGTCCTAGACCGTCCCCTGAGACTTAGCGGCTCCGAGCGCTGTTCTTGGACTCTATGGAATCTATTACGAAAGGAAGAGGCTGTCCTACCATTGCCCTAGGGATAGAACTTACGGAGGTGCTCTATGTTCCAAGGGTGCGGAAGCGGATCCCCGTCCTCGGTGGAAAGGCGTACGCACCCGGGACGGCACACTTTTGTGACTCGGAAGGGACCTTCCCAGCTAGGGGAGAGTTTGTGGGTCCCTTCGCGAGAAAGTATGCGCTGCAACACCAGGTTGCCTTCCTGCAGCTCCCGGACACGCACAGACCTCTGGTGGTAGCGCCGGAGCGCTTGTCTGTACCGTGCGTTACGCAGTGCTGCATGCAATCGGACCTTGTCGACGAGGTTGATGTCTCCACGCCGGAGGTTGTCCTGCACGGCTTCGTCGTAAGATCGAACACGGTGAGACTTCATGGTGATCTCTGGGGGAAGCACAGCTTCGGCCCCGTACACCATGAAGAAGGGTGTCTCTCCGGTGGCCCGGCTCTGGGATGTCCGGTTAGCCCATAGTGTGCTCGGAAGCTCATCCACCCAATTGGCACCATGTTTCTTCAGGCCGGCATAGGTGCGAGTCTTGAGGCCCCGAAGAATCTCAGGGTTGGCCATCTCGACTTGCCCATTGCTCTTTGGGTGAGCAACAGAGGCATAGCACACCTGGATGCCGAGGTCTTTGCAGTAGTCTTGGAGCTGCGCTGGTTCTGTTCGGGACCCCGAACCGGCAGACAATCGACTTGTGAACTTTACTGCGGATTGCTTGTTGATGGTGACGACTGGTGTGGCTTCCGGCCACTTGGTGAACTTGTCGATGGCGACATAGAGGTACCGGAATCCCCCGACGGCTCTAGGGAATGGTCCTAGGATGTCCAACCTCCATACGGCAAACGGCCATGAGGGCGGGATCATCTGTACCACCTGAGCTGGTGTATGGATCTGCTTGGCGTGGAACTGACACGCCTTGCAGCTCTCGACCAGCTTGACGGCATCCTGGAGTGCTGTCAGCAAGTAGAAGCCATGCCGGAAGGCTTTACCGACAAGCGTGCGTGTGGAAGAGTGACTCCCACATTCGCCTCCATGGATCTCAGCGAGCAAGTCGCAGCCTTCCCCCTGGGTTATGCACTGCAATAGGACATGGTTGGCGCCACGCCGGTAGAGATCCCCTTCTACCAGCACGTATCTCTTGGCCATGCGCATGATCCATTCAGCGGATACACGTTCATCAGGGAGGATGTTATCTTTCAAGTAGTCCCGGATCTCCATGATCCATGCATCAGGTCTGACTTGAGCTTCTAGATCTTGAGCGCTGGGTTGCACGGAGTCCCCAGTGACGCTTATGATCCTTGGCAGCGTCCATGGCTGCAGGGCCGCCGGGACCGCCAGCTTCGAGGTGCTGGTCCAGCCCCCTTCGCCCGGCTCGGCAGGCCGGGCTGTGGGCCGCAGCAACGTCCTCTCGAAGACTCCTTCGGGCACAGGGGCTCCAGTGGAGGCCTTCGTTGAGAGGTCGTCAGCTGCGGCATTGCCAGCGCGCGGTACGTGGCGCAGGTCCAAGGCGAGGAAGTCTTTCTCCAACATCTGCACATGGAGCAGATAAGCAGCTAGCTGTGGGTCATTGCAGGAGCATTCACCCTTAACTTGCTTGATAACTAGCTGGGAGTCGCTCTGTGCCAACAACTGGCGAGCGCCCAGATACAGGGCTGTCTTTAGGCCAAAGATGAGTGCTTCAAACTCTGCCATGTTGTTGGTTGCCTTGAAATTGAGACACACCATATACCCAAACTGCTCCCCCGATGGCATGAGAAGCAGTACGCCGGCACCGGCCCCCTGCTTTCACGAGGAGCCGTTGAAGAAGAGCGTCCAGTGAGGCCCGGTGAAGACCGGAGCTCGGTGCTTTGGTTCACCGTCTTTGTGGCCCCCTGGGTTAGCCTTCATTGGCGTCCACTCAGCCACGAAGTCAGCCAGTGCTTGGCTCTTGACTGCATGACGAGGAAGGAAGTCCAGCTCAAACTCCGCCAGCTCCGCTGCCCATTTAGCGACATTGCCAGTCGCGTGGGGGCTGTGAAGGATAGCCTTCAGCGGATAGGAGGTGACCACCGAGACCTGGTGGGCTTGGAAGTAGTGGCGGAGCTTCCTGGACGCCACGAGCACTGCATACAACAGCTTGTGGACCTCCAGGTATCTTGTCTTGGCGTCATGGAGGACCTCGCTGATGTAGTAGACAGGCCTCTGGATGGTTCGGACCCTCCCTCCCAGGCCAGTGATGTCTTCATCCATTGGCTCAGGCCTACCGGAGGTCGGTGGGTCCAGGGGGGGCTGCCGGGAGCTGAGACTCGAAGGCTCCCAAGCCGCCTTGGACCTCCGGGAGGTCCCGCTGATTTTCCGGGAGCTCCGGGAGGTCCCGTTGGGCCTCCGGGAGGTCCCATTGGTCCTCCGGGAGGTTGTCATGGAGGTCCGGGGGTCCATCTTGGACCTCCGGGGGGTTGTCTTGGAGCCTGTCTCCTGCTACCGGAGCAGGCTGTGGCGTCGAGAGGTCCGGCCGCTCTGCGACGAGGACCATACTCACCACTTCAGTTGTCGCCGCGATGTAGAGCAACAAATGCTCTTCAAGCTCGGGAGCTACCATGATGGGTAGGGTCGTCAGGAGTTGCTTCAACTCCTAGAAAGCTTCTTCTGCTTCGTCAGTCCAAGCAAATGGGCCGGATTTGCACAGGAGCTTAAACAAGGGGAGCGCTCGCTCTGCTAACCTCGGTATAAACCGACTCAGCGCGGCTAGGCATCCCGTGAGTTTCTGAACTTCTTTGATGCGGGCGGGGGCCGCATCAAGTCGATGGCCTTGATCTTCTCTGGGTTAGCCTCAATTCCTCGGTGTGAGACCAGGAATCCTAAGAGTTTTCCAGAGGATACGCCGAACACACACTTGTCGGGGTTCAGCTTGGTGCGCGTAGAGCGCAGTTTGTCAAAGACTAAGGCCAGGTTATCTAGCAGGGATGAACTCTGCCTGACCTTAACAACTATGTCATCGACATACACCTCAACTAGGTCTCTTATTAACTCCCCAAAGGTTTTGTGCATTGCACGTACAAAGGTGGGAAGAGCATTCTTTAGGCCATAAGGCATAGAGACATAACAGTACAGGCCATCTACTGTTGTCGGTACCCGCGATATGGGGTACCCCCGCGCACAGGGGGAAATGCCTAAGGATCTCTCCCTTCTCCGCAGGGAAAGCTCCGAAGGTGCCACGTGTTCAGCGGGGCCGGACCTCCCTCTCCTCAGAGGAAAGCTTCGGGCCCGCCACGTGGCTAACGGCAGCCAGACCTCCCCTGCGTGGGGAGGGCTCTGAAGGCGCCGCGTGTCCCGCAGGGCCGGACCTCCCCTTCCTCAGAGGAGAGCTCCGGGCCCGCCATGTGGCCGATAGAAGCCGGACCTCCCCCCTCCATGGGGAGAGGTCCGAAGTCTCCATGTGTCCTGCGGGACCGGACCTCTCTCTCCTTAGAGGAGAGCTCCGGGCCCGCCACGTGTCTAGCGGAACGGCGCTGCCTGCCCCCGAGCGGTGGGCAGCGGGCGTAAAGACGCACCATACCTTGCCCGTACAAGGTATTCAAGGCCCGCGCCTTCCCAAGACGTGAAGACGCGGAGCACGCCTCTGTCAGGTGCCGTTGCGCCCAGTCGCATCACAGACTGGCGCGCGGTGTCAGAACCTGCCAGCAAATAAACACAGCAACAAGACATCCCCTGCCGCTCCCGCCGTCATTAACCACTACGACTAGCATGCGGCATGGGCAGGGCGGCAAGACGAAGACTCAGAAGCCTTCGCCAGAGACAACTACCGACATAACTGCGGATACGATAGTCGGCAGCCAATCTCCCCGGGACCACATGTCGGGTCCCGGGCCCCCCTTGTAAGCCACACGAGCCTTGGACTATAAAAGGCTCAGGTAGGCGACGTTAGCAAGGGTTCGCACTCCAGGAACTCACACCCTAGGGATAACTCATCCTCAAGCTCAGGACTCCGGTTCTGAGCAACAAGCAATACAGCGAGCACCTCTGCTCACCGTGGACGTAGGGTTTTACGCTCCGGCGGCCCGAACCACGTAAAACTCGCCGTGTCAAGCTCCTCCCTCACTTGTCCCTACGCTTAAGATCTTCGCAAGCGACTAGACCCTCCGAAAAAGAACCTCCGTGGGCTGCCCAGAGCAGGTCCACGGGAAGTGTCGACCACACACTTCGACATTTGGCGCGCCAGGTAGGGGGGCTTTTCCCTTGCGCGACGAGTTTCTGCCGACGAAGATGACCAAGCTTCCTTCAGCGGCAAGCTCTCCTCCCCCGCGTTCACGGCGAACCGTGACCAGCGGGGAATACGTGTCGACGCACTCAGGACGGAGTGTGTCGGCACAAGCTGGAAGCCAGCAGCCGACTCCGGCAACGCCGACCCCGGCAATGCAGGCTCCAACCAGCGTGAGATCTTCTGCAGCGCTGAGCGTTCCCCACGGGGACGTGCTAGGTGCAGCAAGAGCTCTACTGCGCAATCCGCCTGCTGGGGACGCGCCTCAGGCAGCGACCCAGCAGTGGATTCGCGAGGAAGACCGTCTCGTCGTCGCTGCCGCAAACCCTCGACTTCGGCGGGGACGACGCTCCGGCCAACCGGCTGTGTCGCTGACGCGCACGCCAACGTTTGACGGGCAGACAGCGGATTCCAGCTCCACCAGGCTTCAGTCGACGGACCTGAGGACAGAGCTGGAGCAGTGCCACTTGGGCTAGGATGCCCGGGTTTACCTCGAGCGACATCGAGAAAGGCGTCACAACCAAGAGGCTGGCGACAGCATGACGTCAGCCTCGACCCAGCCTGAGGCGCAGACCTTCGCCACGCGATCTCTGCCCCAGGCATACGCCACGCAGCATATGCCACAGCCATGTGCCCTGCAAACGGCATCCCCGTTCTATGGCGCAGCCTTGCCCATACCGGGGTACACTGTGCCAGCGGCGAACCAAGCATTCGTGGCACCAACGCCTGCAGCAACAGGAGCAGGATGTGGGGCCCTGGCGCCCCACCTTCGCTTTGAGAGGTGGCCGCGCAAGTTTCGGCCGCACCTGCCCGAGAAGTACGAAGGCAGCGTCAACCCGGCGGAGTTCCTCCAGATCTACTCCACCGCCGTACTTGCTGCAGGAGGGGATGAGGCCGTCATGGCCAACTACTTCCCCGTCGCCTTGACCGGACCAGCCCGGTCTTGGCTCATGAACCTCCCCCAGGGTTCCATAACTTCCTGGGGAGAGCTCTGCCGGCAGTTCACCACCAACTTCTGCAGTTCCTACACCCGGCCTGGCACGGAGCTCGACCTCCATGCCATCCAACAACAACCTGGGGAGTCACTGCGCTCCGTCATCCAGCGGTTCTCCCAGGTGCGGAATACCATCCCACACATCCAAAACACTTCTGTGGTGGTGGCGTTCTGGCAAGGCGTTCGGGACAAGAAGATGCTCGAGAAGCTGGCGACCAGAGAGGTCCGCGACGTCTCAGAGCTCTTCAGCCTGGCGGACAAGTGTGGCAGAGCAGCAGAAGGGCGGAACGGGCACTCCCTGCCAGCCTCTGAGTCAGGAGGGCAGCCAGGATCTGGCTGTAAGGACCTCAGTTTTTGACACATATTTGAAGTGTTCATCACCATACACACACATATCATTTGAGGAAAGTTGATGAACACAAATGAAGAGCAAGTAACCACCATCAACATGCTCATTAGAGAACAAACTCACATATTGCAAAAGTGGCATTTTCCACATGTGATATAGATGGGCTGGGCATATGAAAACTCCTACACATTTCTAAGGATGTCAAGCCAAGTTTCACCCAAATTCAAAACCTTTTTGAGGTCATTTTGGGTATATGTAGAAAGAGGGCAGTTTGAAACCATATTCAAATTCAAACTGTTTTTATCCCATGAATTTAAAAGTGGGAGGCATATTCTTTTCAGCACATTTTTGTGAGCTCACACACCAATTTTCACTCCATTTGGAGTTGATCTGGACATGAGCTAAGTGGGACAAATTCAAACTTTATTTGAATTCAAAACTGAACTTGTGCTGAAATTCATTCAAACCAAACCCAATTTGAATTCTACTCAATTCAAATGGCTCATGGGTGGATAATTTGAATCACCAGGGGTATTATGGGGCTCACTGTTTACAACAGTGATTAGGAGTAAATTTCAGAGGTTAAAACCCCGGGTGGGACCCACATGTCATAGAGAGGAGGAGGCAAAACTTGCACACAAAGTCACAGCCTCGGTGGGAAATTCCACCGAGCAGCTGTCGGCTGTGCCACCGAGCAGCCACCAGCCCCACCAGCTGCTTCCCCTCTATGCGCGCTGGCGCCCAGGCGGCCTGCTCGCGCCCCCACTCGACCATCACCGCCTCATCGGGGTGAAGACCGGGTGCCTTCTTATCCCGCGAGCGACACTGGGCGGCGCCATTCCTTTTCTTCCCGAGCTCTTGGTCGATCGGGAAAACACAGCAAACAATCGTGTCCTCGTCTCTCCGAGTTGCCAGGCAACATCCTGAGCTCGAGCACCACCCTCCCAACCCCTGAACCACCGGGTTTCGGCCCCTGTTCCCATGATCAACGACGACCGCTGCAGTGTAGCTGAAGGACGGCGATCGGTCTCACGTGGGTAGCACACTACAGCCACTTTGACGGCCGAGCAAGGGCGCAAAAGGAGCGCACGGACTCCATGCTGCTTCCACCTGAAGCTCAAGCCACACCGTGAACTCTTACCGGCAAATTCTCAGTTTTTGCTCCGGCAACCTTAAACTGAGCTTACGGTACGGTTTCTTCAAATTCTCGCTCTATGATCTCTCAGTGGTTATCAAATCTTGCACATAGACGCTGGACTAGCCGGCGATCAAGTTCTTTTCTGCATCCGTGGCATGAAACTGTGTAGGAGTGATGAATTTCGAGCTCGATCAAGGGCGGTCATGGCGGGCACGATCGGTCACACGGTGCCGACCGACTTGCCGCCATCCCTGAACCCTTTTGACACCTTGTCGAGCTTCCTAGAGGTACACGGATGCTGTAGGACCGTTTGTTCGAGGTGTTGGCGGGTTAGAACCCACGGTCGACCGCGCCGAACCTCAACCGAGGCCGCGACACGTCGTCGGGCTATTTCCGGTCACCCCCAGCCCGCCTGACACCACTGGCGTGTTCCTCGACGTCGACAACCCCCTGCCGGCGAGTTTCAGACAATGGGAGGTCCGGCAGCGGCAAGCCGGCGAGCCCCGGGTCTGCTCCGGCGAGGTCGGCAGCGCGGGCGCGAGAGAACGGCGGGAGGAAGACGAAGCCGGCTGGCCAACGTGTCAGCGGCTGAAGAATTTAAATCGGGATCGGGTGTGGCCGGGATCGGCTGTGCTGGCGCGCAAATACCCTGTGAGCCCCGGTGTGCCGGACACCTCCGCGATCAACACGTGTCCCCGTGGGCCCCCGAGAGTTTAAACTTTTTTCCCCCAATTTTCAGAATTCTTCCAAACTTCAAATCCTCATAACTTTGGCTAGAAAGCTCAAAATCGAGTGAACCAAATTTTGTTGGATTCATCTCTCTGAGCACTTTCCAGCAAATCAAGTTTCACTTCATGAAAGTCCTTATTTCTCCAGAATTAATTCCTCAAATTTAAACTGTTTGGAATTTTAACTGGAGAATCCTTTGGAGGAAAATCCTAAAATTTTACGGGGATGTTCACCAAAATATCCCTGAACTACCATAAAAATTTCAGATCCATTTGAGCTCATTGGATCCACCTAATGGTATGATTAGTGAAACTGCTCCAGAGAAAATTGAAAATGTTCAGAAACATTTTCAGAATTTTCTTTGAAATTGTTTAGCTCATAACTTTAGTTAGGAACCTTCAAATTAAGTGACACCAACTCCATTAGAACCCTCTGAAAATCTAGTTTTCAGAAAGTCATAGTTTGTTTCATGAAAAATCCTTAGAACACCCTAAAAGCCTTCAATTAAGGTCAAGTACATAATTAATTGTGGAGGGCTCAAATGAGCTTTGCTGCAACTAAAACTTGACCAAGTCTCTGTCTAGGTTGTAACCAAGCCACAGTAAAAGTTTCATAGTCAGTGAGCCTGTCTAGTGGGACTTATAAGCTTCACAAGTTCAAACTTAATACAAATGCATTTGAATTGATACATGTATTGCTTCTATCATGTAGTCGCTAAGGTCGAGGAGGAACCCGAAGTCCTAGACTTCGTTACTCCGGAGGAGCAGCTAGCCTACGACCAAGAGCAGCAAGGCAAGCTCCGGTTTGCATTAACCTTTTTACAAGTTTTTATTGTTTTGAGTACATACTTGATTACTTTATTCTTTGCATTAGAGTCTTGTTTGGAAACCCAACTGCATAGCCAAGAAAACCATGGGTTGGGTTTAGGATTGCAAACACTGTTAGCTACTGCAATGCTAAAATAGTGTAGGATTCAGTACAAGTCGAGTAGTTGGAACTACTCGCGAGAATAGGCTAGAGGCACATCGCTCGGGTAGAGATAGCACATGATACACATGGCAAGAAAGATGAGACCAAGCGGAGGGTAAGGGCAGCAGGACTTTGGGGCCTGTGTGCTGTAGCTCCGCTTGTGTTGATTGAGGACCGAGCCGTGCGCGGGCCTGTTGAACAAGCTATAACAGTACCGAAGACCTACCGGCTATATGGGAACCGGGAAACTGATGTAACTCGGGTAGCTGGGTGTTGAGGCATAGCTGGTCGTTCAGAGGGTAGGTTGAGAGCTCGAGGTGTAAATCGGCTGGCGGCACTGAGATGCGCGTGTAGAGACCTCTTGCTCGGGACGATTGGACCGGTTCAATATTTGGCTAACGGGTTAAAGGTAGTTGCGTACGGCGTCCGTGATGGTTGTTGTAGGCAACATCGAGTACGGGCGTACGTGACGGGTTGTTCGGGTAACCCTGCAGGTGTAAATCGATTATAATCGCCGTCCCTCGCGGTCAGTGAGTACCACTTGTTCACTGTACCGTGACGTAGAAAGAACAGGCTAGTTACATGTTAAAATGTTGCTGATTGAAAGATGGACTTGATTGCTAATGATTTGCTGTAGTTTAGAGCTAACTAAAGTTCTTTTCAACTTTGGGCAAAGTACATGAGAGAAATGCGTTTCTTGTTTGATTGCGGCTCTCTCATCTGCCTTAGCGTAAGGTTCTCCACCACCTGCTGCTAAAACCTGAAAGTAAGGTTCCACTAATTAGGCGAGTCCTTTGCAAATGATTTTATCTCATGTACCCATCACCCCTCATGTAGAAGTTCCATGTTTAGGAGAGATGGGTCAGACTTGCTGAGCCTTCGTGCTCACTGCTTGTGTTTGAAGCTTTTGCAGGGTTCTATGAGGAAGGGACTCACGAAGAAGAGACGGAACCCCAGGAGGGGAACCCCGTCGAGTGGGAGTCGTGCACGCCGCAGAGTTAGTGTTCGTGTGTGCTAGCAAAGACACGTTCAAGGGCTGAACGTGGACTTGATGCGTAGTCTACGCCCGTGAGTGTAGACTGGACTTATTTTGATGTAAACATGTTCATAAACTTGTTTATGTAATAAAATTTTGCTTCCGCTTTGTACATTTGACGTGTGTTATCCGGTGCTGTGCAACGCAGCACCCCTCAGCGTGATCCTGGCTCAACAAGACCGTGGGGTTGTGTCAGCGTTGGTATCAGAGCTCGCTTGAGGTTTAACGCACTACAAAGGTCATCTTTTTCAAAAATCCAGTGAGGAACGAGTTAGTAGCCCGTATAAGGATGTTATTAGCATATAGAAAGTGGCATACTAACCTATTTGCTTATGTCGGAAAAATCGTGTATCTCGGGACGTTTATGTCTTGGGGGTACACGTAAGCGCTGTCCACCAGTGCGCACATGCTGAAGGGTGGAGCCCCACGGGTGGCAGGTAACCCGACCCGCTTTGATATCCTCTATGACTCTTCATGTCATTTGGGGTATTCCAGCAATGTCTGTCCCTGGTGTGCGTGGTGCAACTTGGGAGACCTTGTCACGTGGTCTGAAACGTGAACACGTAGATCAAGGCGTGTTTGGCTTGAGAACATCCGGGCGAGTGATGACGGCCGGGTGTACGAACTGTATGGATTCCGTGCTCGGTGTGCAGCCGAGTCTGATGATTGTTTGAGTTTCTGCAGGTAGTTTGACCATGAAACGGTAGACGTGTAGCATCCGTGTGCGAGTGACGTTTAGTGCCAGTGAAATAACGAAGCCGGCTAAGTCCGGTATAGGATTTTCTTTGTGAGGACGTAGTACCGACATGATCTGGTGACGCATCGACGTCACACCCCACCAAATGAACAACTTCATTTAAATCTTGAAGGTTTTGATCCAAAGTAGTAAAACTTGATGTAACTCCTTCCCTTGAACAGGATATTCAAAGTTAACAAGTTTTCAACTTATAGGTTGTTAAGGACAGGGCACTCTGTGTTCAGCTGAATCAAGGCTGAAGTTAATCAGAGTTTAGAGGTTGAGTTCTTTCGAGGTTGGGGTCATATGATACATTTCTGGAAATCTTTGGAAGAGCTTTACAACTTTTCTGTTGAGGTCCAGAGATGTTTCATCCCTTAACCAAACGATAAATGCAGTAGAGTTGAAACTGTCCAGAAAACAGGGCAGAGCAAACACTCTCTGTAAACTATGTAAATTAAGCATAACTTCCTGCTTAAAAATCCAAAAATAGAAAATGAGGTAGTTCTGGAAAGCTTATGAGATGGGTTACAACTTTGTAACAGAAAGTTTTGTCAGATTAGGAACAGAATTAACTGGAATTCTTGGATTAAATCAGTACCTAAAGCAGGGAGGTGCTGTCCAAATTTCTCCAGAAATTCTGTTAACTTTGGCATCTCATAACTTTTGAACCAGGACAGATCTTTTCCAAGATGGATTTAAGATCCGGGTACCATCAGATTAAGATAAGGGCTGAGGACATTCCAAAGACAGCTTTCTCAACAAGGTACGGACTTTATGAGTACCTGGTCATGTCCTTCGGCCTCACCAATGCTCCAGCTCACTTCATGTACTTAATGAACTCGGTATTCATGCCGGAGCTGGACAAGTTTGTCGTGGTCTTCATCGACGACATCCTGGTATATTCCAAGTCAGAGGAAGATCACAAGAAGCATCTGCGTATAGTCTTGCAACGGCTGCGGGATCACAAGCTATACGCGAAATTCAGCAAATGCGAGTTCTGGATATCGCAAGTGCCTTTTCTCGGGCATATCATCTCAGCGGAGGGTATCGCTGTAGACCCGAGTAAGATCACTCAAGTGCTGAATTGGAAATCCCCGAGAACTGTTCACGAGGTACGGAGTTTCCTCGGACTCGCGGGATATTATCGGAGGTTCATTCTGAACTTCTCGAAGATTGCCAAGCCAATGACAGAGCTGCTGAAGAAGGCTACCAAATATGTTTGGAGTCCAACATGTGAAGCAGAATTCAAGGCTTTAGTCAAGCACCTGACATCAGCACCGGTTTTGGCGCAGCCAGACACAACAAAACCGTTCGATGTGTACTGCGATGCATCCGGCATTGGGCTCGGATGTGTGCTGATGCAAGACCGAAGGGTGGTCGCGTATGGATCACGGCAGCTTAGAAACCATGAGCAAAATTATCCAACCCACGACTTGGAGCTCACTGCCGTGGTACTTGCACTGAAAATGTGGAGGCACTACCTACTCGGTAACCTCGTACATTTATATACCGACCACAAAAGCCTCAAGTACATATTCACTCGAAAGGAGCTGAACATGAGGCAACGAAGATGGTTAGAATTGATAAAGGATTACAAAATAGAGATTCATTATCATCCGGGCAAGGCAAACATAGTGGCAGATGCGCTGAGCCGCAAGTCACACGTCAACAATCTGACCATCACACCGTTGGAAGAGAGCGAACCACCACTGCATGTGATTCCACATGGAGCTCTCTACAACTTAGCTTTGATCCCCACCATCCGTGAAGAGATAGCGGCAGCCGAGAAGAATGACAAGGGCTTGTCACATTTGCGGAGACGTGTAGACAGTGGGGAGCTGAAATGTTTCCGGAAGGACGGAGACGGCGTCCAATGGTTCAAGGACCGAATCGTCGTACCCCGTAACCCGGAATTACGGAAGAAAATATTTGATGAGGCTCACTTGTCAAAGTTTTCTATTCACCCCGGCAGCAACAAGATGTATCAAGAACCCAGAAGCAAGCTTTTGTGGACACGGATGAAACGGGAGACTGCAAAATACATGTCCGAGTGTGATACATGTCGAAGGGTGAAGGCAGACCATATGCGGAAACCGGGACTGCTGCAACCACTGGGCATTCCTGCCTGGAAATGGGAGGATGTGAGCATGGACTTCATCGTCGGTTTACCCACCACCTTGCAAAAACATGATTCTGTGTGGGTGATCATCGATCGGCTCACCAAAGTTGCCCAGTTCATCCCGGTCAACACCAACTACAACGCCAAGAAGTACGCTGAACTGTACATCTCACGGATCCTATTCTTGTACGGCGTACCCCGTACTATCATATCGGATCGGGGCACTTTATTTGTGTCCCATTTTTGGGAGCAGCTGCATGCTGCCTTGGGGACGAAGCTGATCCGTAGTTCAGCATACCACCCGCAGACGGATGGACAAACCGAGTGGGTAAATCAGATCCTAGAAGACATGCCACGAGCTTGCGCTATCAACCACGGCAAGAATTGGGATGATCACTTGCCGTTAGCCGAGTTCTCGTACAATAATGGGTACCAAGCCAGCATCAAGATGGCACCTTACGAGGCGCTATACGGTAGGAAGTGCCGCACACCATTGAACTGGTGTGAGGCTGGCGAAAGGGTTACCTTCGGGATTGACCTTGTCAACAACGCGGAAGAAAAGGTTCAACTGATTCAAGCGAACCTAAAAGCCACTCAATCCTGTCAGAAACAGTATGCGGACCGGAGGAGGCGCCCATTACAATTCGAAGTTGGAGATCACGTATATCTACGCGTGTCTCCAATGAAGGGCGTAAACAGATCTGGGGTGAGAGGAAAGTTGGCACCCCGATTCATCGGTCCATTCCAGATTACCGAATGATGTGGATCAGTGGCATACCGGCTGAAATTACCAGAAGCACTTTCCGGTGTGCACGACGTCTTTCACATTTCCCAGCTGAGGAAGTGTCTTAAGCTATCAACTACCGTTCAGCTGGAAGGTATTGAAGAACTGCAACCGGATCTCACCTATCGGGAGGAACCGGTGCAGATTATTGATGAAAAGGCCCGAACCACATGCCACCGTACGTTGTGGTTCTACAAGGTTCTATGGAGTAATCACTCCGTGGACGAAGAGACATGGGAGAGCGAAGGATTCCTTTGCGCTAACTACCCCGACTTTTTCACGTCGCATATCCGGTAATTTTCCACCGTCCTCTCTCTCTCATTTTCACCTTATAATCTCAGGACGAGATTCTTTTAAGGGGGGAGGAATGTAAGGGCCTCAGTTTTTGACACATATTTGAAGTGTTCATCACCATACACACACATCTCATTTGAGGAAAGTTGATGAACACAAATGAAGAGCAAGTAACCACCATCAACATGCTCATTAGAGAACAAACTCACATATTGCAAAAGTGGCATTTTCCACATGTGATATAGATGGGTTGGGCATATGAAAACTCTACACATTGCTAAGGATGTCCAAGCCAAGTTTCACCCAAATTCAAAACCTTTTTGAGGTCATTTTGGGTATAGTTAGAAAGAGGGCAGTTTGAAACCATATTCAAATTCAAACTGTTTTTATCCCATGAATTTAAAAGTGGGAGGCATATTCTTATTCAGCACATTTTTGTGAGCTCACACACCAATTTTCATTCCATTTGGAGTTGATCTGGACATGAGCTAAGTGGGACAAATTCAAACTTTATTTGAATTCAAAACTGAACTTGTGCTGAAATTCATTCAAACCAAACCCAATTTGAATTCTACTCAATTCAAATGGCTCATGGGTGGATAATTTGAATCACCAGGGGTATTATGGGGCTCACTGTTTACAACAGTGATTAGGAGTAAATTTCAGAGGTTAAAACCCGGGGTGAGACCCACATGTCATAGAGAGGAGGAGGCAAAACTTGCACACAAAGTCACAGCCTCGGTGGGAAATTCCACCGAGCAGCTGTCGGCTGTGCCACCGAGCAGCCACCGGCACCACCAGCTGCTTCCCCTCTACGCGCGCTGGCACCCAGGCGTCCTGCTCGCGCCCCCACGCGACCGTCACCGCCTCAGCGGGGTGAAGACCGGGTGCCTTCTTATCCCCGCGAGCGACACTGGGCGGCGCCATTCCTTTTCTTCCCGAGCTCTCGGTCGATCGGGAAAACACAGCAAACAATCATGTCATCGCCTCTCCGAGTTGCCAGGAAACATCCTGAGCTCGAGCACCACCCTCCCAACCCCTGAACCACCGGGTTTCGCCCCCTTTTCCCGTGATCAACGATGACCGCCGAAGTGTAGCTGTAGGACGGCGATCGGTCTCACGTGGGTAGCACGCTACAGCCACTTCCACATCCGAGCAAGGGCGGAAAAAGGAGCGCACGGACTCCACGCTGCTTCCACCTGAAGCTCAAGACACGCCGTGAGCTCTCACCGGCGAATTCTCAGTTTTTGCTCCGGCAACCTTAAACTGAGCTTCCGGTACGGTTTCTTCAAATTCTTGCTCTATGATCTCTAGGTGGTTATCAAATATTGCACATAGATGCTGGACTAGCCGGCGATCAAGTTCTTTTCTGCATCCGTGCCGTGAAACTGTCTAGGAGTGACGAATTTCGAGCTCGATCAAGGGCGGTCATGGCGGGCACGATCGGTCACACGGTGCCGACCGACTTGCAGCCATCCCTGAACCCTTTTGACACCTTGTCGAGCTTCCTAGAGGTACACCAATGCTGTAGGACCGTTTGTTCGAGGTGTTGGCGGGTTAGAACCCACGGTCGACGGCGCCTAACCTCAACCTATGCCGCGGCACGTCGCCAGGCTATTTCCGGTCACCCCCAGCCCGGCCTGACACCACCAGCGTGTTCCTCGACGTCGACAACCCCCTGGCGGCGAGTTTCAGCCCATGGGAGGTCCGGCAGCGGCGAGCCGGCGAGCCCCGGGTCTGCTCCGGCGAGGTCGGCGGCGCCGGCACGAGAGAACGGCGGGAGGAAGACGAAGCCGGCTGGCCCACGTGTCAGCGGCTGAAGAATTTAAATCGGGATCGGCTGTGGCTGGGATCGGCTGTGCTTGCACGCAAATACCCTGTGAGCCCCGGTGTGCCGGACACCTCCGCGCTCAACACGTGTCCCCGTGGGCCCCCGAGAGTTTAAACTTTTTCCCCTGATTTTCAGAATTCTTCCAAACTTCAAATCCTCATAACATTGGCTAGACAGCTCCAAATCGAGTGAACCAAATTTTGTTGGATTCAGCTCTCTGAGCACTTTCCAGCAAATCAAGTTTCACTTCATGAAAATCCTTATTTCTCCAGAATTAATTCCTCAAAATTTAAAATGTTTGGAATTTTAACTGGAGAATCCTCTGTAGGAAAATCCTGAAATTTTACTGGGATGTTCACCAAAATATCCCTGAACTACCATAAAAATTTCAGATCCATTTGAGCTCATTTGATCCACCTAATGGTGTGATTAGTGAAACTGTTCCAGAGAAAATAAAAAATGTTCAGAAACATTTTCAGAATTTTCTTTTAAATTGTTTAGCTCATAACTTTAGTTAGGAACCTTCAAATTAAGTGACACCAACTCCATTAGAACCCTCTGAAAATCTAGTTTTCAGAAAGTCATAGTTTGTTTCATGAAAAATCCTTAGAACACCCTAAAAGCCTTCAATTAAGGTCACATATATAATTAATTGTGGAGGGCTCAAATGAGCTTTGCTGCAACTAAAACTTGACCAAGTCTCTGTCTAGATTGTAACCAAGCCACAGTAAAAGTTTCGTAGTCAGTGAGCCTGTCTAGTGGGACTTATAAGCTTCACAAGTTCAAACTTAATACAAATGCATTTAAATTGATACATGTATTGCTTCTATCATGTAGTCGCTAAGGTCGAGGAAGAACCCGAAGTCCTAGACTTCGTTACTCCGGAGGAGCAGCTAGCCTACGACCAAGAGCAGCAAGGCAAGCTCCGGTTTGCATTAACCTTTTTACAAGTTTGTATTGTTTTGAGTACATACTTGATTACTTTATTCTTTGCATTAGAGTCTTGTTTGGAAACCCAACTGCATAGCCAAGAAAACCATGGGTTGGGTTTAGGATTGCAAACCCCGTTAGCTACTGCAATGCTAAAATAGTGTAGGATTCAGTACAAGTCGAGTAGTTGGAACTCTCGCGAGAATAGGCTAGAGGCACATCGCTCGGGTAGAGATAGCACATGATACACATGGCAAGAAAGATGAGACCGAGCGGAGGGTAAGGGCAGCAGGACTTTGGGGCCTGTGTGCTGTAGCTCCACTTGTGTTGATTGAGGACCGAGCCGTGTGCGGGCCTGTTGAACAAGCTATAACAGTACCGAAGACCTACAGGCTATATGGGAACCGGGAAACTGATGTAACTCGGGTAGCTGGGTGTTGAGGCATAGCTGGTTGTTCAGAGGGTAGGTTGAGAGCTCGAGGTGTAAATCGGCTGGCGGCGCTGAGATGCAGGTGCAGAGACCTCTTGCTCGGGACGATTGGACCGGTTCAACATTTGGCTAACGGGTGAAAGGTAGTTGCGTACGGCATCCGTGATGGTTGTTGTAGGCAACATCGAGTACGGGCGTACGTGACGGGTTGTTCGGGTAACCCTGCAGGTGTAAATCGATTATAATCGCCGTCCCTCGCAGTTAGTGAGTACCACTTGTTCACTGTACCGTGACGTAGAAAGAACAGGCTAGTTACATGTTAAATTGTTGCTGATTGAAAGATGGACTTGATTTCTAATGATTTGCTGTAGTTTAGAGCTAACTGAAGTTCTTTTCAACTTTGGGCAAAGTACATGAGAGAAATGCGTTTCTTGTTTGATTGTGGCTCTCTCATGTGCCTTAGCGTAAGGTTCTCCACCACCTGCTGCTAAAACCTGAAAGTAAGGTTCCACTAATTAGGCGAGTCCTTTGCAAATGATTTTATCTCATGTACCCATCACCCCTCATGTAGAAGTTCCATGTTTAGGAGAGACGGGTCAGACTTACTGATCCTTCGTGCTCACTGATTGTGTTTGAAGCTTTCGCAGGGTTCTATGAGGAAGGGACTCCCGAAGAAGAGACGGAACCCCAGGAGGGGAACCCCGTCGAGTGGGAGTCGTGCATGCCGCAGAGTTAGTGTGCGTGTGTGCTAGCAAAGACACGTTCAAGGGCTGAACGTGGACTTGATGCGTAGTCTACGCCCGTGAGTGTAGACTGGACTTATTTTGATGTAAACATGTTCATAAACTTGTTTATGTAATAAAATTTCGCTTCCGCTTTGTACCTTCCTATGGAAGCGGCAGGAAGATCAAGAACAGGGGCGGTGGCAACATGAAATCGCCGGCCACGGCCCCCGTTGCCGCAGCAGCGGCACCCAGTGGAGCTCGGGGGCCGCGCCCTGACAAAAGGCCGCGACAGTCACCGGCACCAGACGGTGGTCAGGGCGAGCTATGCCCCATGCACGGCACCAGTTACCATACTGCTGCCGAGTGCCGGGAGATCCAGAAGCTCGCGGAGCGCTTCCGGAAACGGAAGCACTTCTAACTGATGCCCCACCCTACCGTCAAAGGGAGGGCAAGCAGAAGGTCGACGCCCCAGACAGCGTCGACCACTAGGTGGAGTTCCAGGAGCCTCAGCACGCCGTGAAGGTGGTGCGCAATCATGAGAGCTCCAGCTCCAGTGATGACGAGCGCCGGAAGATGCTCTACGTCATCTACGGTGGGTCCGCTGACCCCTCGTCCCGAAGCGCGGTGAAGACCCTGCGCCGAGCGGTAGGGTCGGTGGCTCCCCTCCCGAGTGCCGCACCGCACCTCAGGTGGATGGGAACCCCCATCAGCTTCGATGCCACCGACTGCCCCAGGAACATGGCTGGGGCCAGCCAACTACCGCTCTTGATGGCCTCCACCATCGCCAACGTGAGGATGTACCACGTTTTGGTGGATGGCGGGGCTGGACTGAACCTCATCAGTCGCGCAGCTTTTCAGAAGCTGCAGATCCCGATGGCCAAGCTCACGCCATTGAGCCCGTTCTCAGGGGTAGGGCCGGGACAGGTCGTTCCCTACGGCCACATCAGCCTTCCGGTGACCTTTGGGGCACCGGACAGCTATCGGACAGAGTACATTCTGTTCGATGTGGCGGAGATCGACCTTCCCTTCAATGCCATAATTGGCAGGCCAGCCCTGTAACGATTCATGGCAGTAGCCCACTATGGCTACCTCATCTTGAAGATGCCTACACCAACAGGCGTCCTCAGGATTCGTGGAGACCGCACTGCCACAGTGTCAGCCTTGGAAAAGCTCCAAGCACTTACAACGGCTAGAGCACCAACCCCCGGCAGTGCAGAACCAAACCGGCTCCACCCGAGTGCACAACACCGTGCCTCTACCGCAGCACCCTGTGTGCAACCCCTCGACGAGGGCGACGTCCCCTTGAAGCTCGTCCAAATCGGCGCCGATGCCACCAAGACCACCCGGGTAGCGGGGGGCCTGGATAGCAAATAGGAAGGCGCGCTCGTCACCTTCCTCCGGCACAACGTCGACGTGTTTGCATGGCAGCCGTCGCAGATGCCGGTGATCCCTAGGGAGGTGATCGAGCACCACTTAAAGGTCTTCCCCGACGCCCGGCCGGTCCAACAGAAGCCCCGCAAGCAGTCCATCGAGTGGCAAAACTTCATCCGCGAAGAAATCAAGAAGCTGCTGGACGCTGGCTTCATACGGGAAGTCCACCACCCCCGGTGGTTGGCGAACCCTGTTGTTGTCCCGAAGGCCGGCGGGATGCTCCGGATGTGCATCGACTACACCAGTATCAATAAGGCATGTCCCAAAGATCCATTCCCTCTCCCTAGAATAGATCAAATAGTAGACTCGACATCAGGTTGCGATATGCTGTGCTTCCTAGACGCCTACTCGGGTTTCCATCAGATCCCTATGTCTAGAGAAGATGGAGAGCACACCTCCTTCATCACAGTAGATGGCCTGTACTGTTATGTCTCTATGCCTTACGGCCTAAAGAACGCTCTCCCTACCTTTGTACGTGCAATGCATAAAACCTTCGGGGAGTTGATAAGAGACTTAGTTGAGGTGTATGTCGATGACATCGTTGTTAAGGTCAGGCAGCGTTCATCCCTACTAGATAACCTGGCCTTAGTCTTCGACAAACTGCGCTCTACGCGCACCAAGTTGAACCCCGACAAGTGTGTGTTCGGTGTATCCTCTGGAAAACTCTTAGGATTCCTGGTCTCACACCGAGGAATTGAGGCTAAATCAGAGAAGATCAAAGCCATCGACTTGATGCGGCCCCCCGCCCGCATCAAAGAAGTCCAGAAACTCACGGGATGCCTAGCCGCGCTGAGTCGGTTTATACCGAGGTTAGCAGAGCGAGCGCTCCCCTTCTTTAAGCTCCTGCGCAAATCCGGTCCATTTGCTTGGACCGACGAAGCAGAAGAAGCTTTCCAGGAGCTGAAGCAACTTCTGACGATGCTACCCATAATGGTAGCCCCCAAGCCCGGAGAGCATCTGTTGCTCTACATCGCGGCGACGGCTGAAGTGGTGAGTATGGTCCTCGTCGCAGAGCGGCCGGACCTCTCATCGCCACAGCCTGCTCCGGTAGCAGGAGACAGGCGCCAGGAAACCCCGGAGGTCCAAGACGACCCCCGGGTCTCCGAGACAACCCCCCGGAGGTCCAAAACGGACCCCCGGACCCCCATGACAACCTCCCGGAGGACCAGCAGGACCCCCGGGGGTGCAACGGGACCCCCCGGAGGTCCAACGGAACCTCCCGGATGTCCAACAGGACCTCCCGGAGCTCCCGGGAAATCAGCGGGACCTCCCGGAGGTCCAAGACGGCTTGGGAGCCTTCGAGTATCAGCTCCCGGCAGCCTCCCTGGCCTCACCCACCTCCCGTAGGCCTGAGCCCATGGATGAAGATACCTCTGACCTGGGAGGGAGGGTCCGGACCATCCAGAGGCCTGTCTACTACATCAGCGAGGTCCTCCATGACGCCAAGACAAGGTACCTGGAGGTCCATAAGCTGCTGTATGCAGTGCTCGTGGCGTCCACGAAGCTCTGCCACTACTTCCAAGCCCACCGGGTCTCCGTGGTCACCTCCTATCCGCTGAAGGCTGTCCTCCACAGCCCCCATGCGACTGGCAATATCGCTAAATGGGCAGCGGATCTGGCGGAGTTTGAGCTAGACTTCCTTCCTTGTCACGCAGTCAAGAGCCAAGCACTGGCTGACTTCGTGGCTGAGTGGACGCCAACGAAGGCTGACCCAGGGGGTCATGAAGACGGTGAACCAGAGTGCCGAGCTCCGGCCTTCACCGGGCCTTACTGGACGCTCTTCTTCGACGACTCCTCGCGAAAGCAGGGGGCCGGTGCCAGCGTACTGTTTCTCATGCCATCGGAGGAGCAGTTTGGGTATATGGTGCGTCTCAATTTCAAGGCAACCAACAACATGGCAGAGTATGAAGCACTCATCTTTGGCCTAAAGACAGCCCTGTCTCTGGGCGCTCGCCAGTTGTTGGCACAGGGCGACTCCCAGCTAGTTATCAAGCAAGTTAAGGGTGAATGCTCCTGCAATGACCCACTGCTAGCCGCTTATCTGCTCCATGTGCAGATGTTGGAGAAAGACTTCCTCGCCTTGGACCTGCACCACGTACCGCGCGCTGGCAATGCCGCAGACGACGACCTCTCAACGAAGGCCTCCACCGGAGCCCCTGTGCCCGAAGGAGTCTTCGAGAGGACGTTGCTGCGGCCCACAGCCCGGCCCGCCGAGCCGGGCAAAGGGGGCTGGACCAGCACCTCGAAGCTGGCGGTCCCGGCGGCCCTACAGCCATGGACGCCGCCAAGGATCGTAAGCGTCACTGGGGACTCCGTGCAACCCAGCGCTCAAGATCCAGTTGCTCATGTCAGACCCGATGCATGGATCACGGAGATCCGGGACTACTTGAAAGACAACATCCTCCCTGATGAACGTGTATTCGCTGAACGGATCGTGCGCATGGCTAAGAGGTACGCGTTGGTAGAAGGGGATCTCTACCGAAGTGGCGCCAACCACGTCTGTCGGTACCCGCGATATGGGGTACCCCCGCGCACAGGGGAAAATGCATAAGGATCTCGCCCTTCTCCGCAGGGAAAGCTCCGAAGGCGCCACGTGTCCAGTGGGGCCGGACCTCCCTCTCCTCAGAGGAGAGCTCCGGGCTCGCCACATGGCCTACAGGAGCCAGACCTCCCCCCTCCGTGGGGAGAGCTCCGAAGGCGCCACGCGTCCGGCGGGGCCGGACCTCCCTCTCCTCAGAGGAAAGCTCCGGGCCCGCCACGTGGCATACAGGAGCCGGACCTCCCCCTCTGCGGGAGAGAGGTCCGAAGGAGCCGCGTGTCCAGCAAGGCCGGACCTCCCTCTCCTCAGAGGAGAGCTCCGGGCTTGCCACGTGGCCGACAGAAGCCGGACCTCCCCCTCCGCGGGGAGAGGACCGAATGCTCCACGTGTCCTGCGGGGCCGGACCTCCCTCTCCTCTAAGGAGGGCTCTGGGCCCGCCACGTGTCCAGCAGAAGAGCGCTGCCAGCTCCCGAGCGGTAGGCGCCGGGCGTAAAGACGCCCCATACCTTGCCCGTACAAGGTATTCAAGGCCCGCGCCTTCCCAAGACGCGGAGACGCGGAGCACGCCTCTGTCAGGTGTCGTTGCGCCCAGTCGCATCACAGACTGGCGCGCGGTGTCAGAGCCTGCCAGCCAATAAACGCAGCGACAAGACATCCCATGCCGCCCGCGCCGTCATCAACCACTACGACTAGCATGTGGCATGGGCAGGGCTGCAAGACGGAGACTCGGAAGCCTTCGCCAGAGACAACTACCGGCATAACTGCAGATACGGTAGATGATAGACAATCTCCCCGGGACCACCTGTCGGGTCCCGGGCCCCCTTGTAAGCCACCCGAGTCTTGGACTATAAAAGACTCGGGTAGGCGACGATAGCGGGGGTTCGCACTCTAGCCATCAGCACCCTGGGTTCGCACTCTGCAACTCATACGCTAGCCATTCACACCCAAGCTGTAACTCACCCCCAAGCTCAGGACTCCGGCCCTGAGCAGCAAGCAATACAGCGAGCTCCATAGCTCGCCCTGGACGTAGGGTTTTACGCTCCGGCGGCCTGAACCACGTAAAACTCACCGTGTCGAGCTCTTACTAACTCGTCCATCCACGCAAGCTCTCCGCAAGGGACTAGCTCACCGAAAAAAGAACCTCCGCGGGCTGCCCAGTGCAGGCCCGGGGGAAGTGTCGATCGAACACTTCGACATTTGGCGCGCCAGGAAGGGGGCTTTTCCCCTTGCGCGACGAGTTTCCGCCGACGAAGATGACCAAGCTTCCTTCAGCGGCAAACTCTCCTCCCCCACGTTCACGGCGAACCATGTCCAGCGGGGAGTACATGTCGACGCACTCAGGACGGAGTGTGTCGGCACAAGCTGGTAGCCAGCAGCCGATTCCGGCAATGCACGCTCCGACCAGTGTGAGATCTTCTGCAGCGCTGAGCGTGCACCATGGGGGTGCGCTAGCTGCAGCAAGAGCACTACTGCACAACCCACCTGCTGGAGATGCGCCCCATTCAGCGACCCAGCAGAGGGTCCGCGAGGTGGACCGCCTCGTCGTCGCCGCCGCGAATCCTCGACTTCGGCAGGGACGATGCTCCGGTCAACCGAATGTGTCGCTGACACGCACGCCAACGGTTGACGGGCAGACGGCAGACCCCAGCTCCACCAGGTTTCCGTCGACAGACCTGAGGGCAGAGCTGGAGCGATGCCACTTGGGCCAAGATGCCCGAGTGTTCCTCGAGCGACGTCGAGAAAGGCGTCACACTCAAGAGGCTGGCGACAACATGACGTCGGCCTCGACCCAGCCTGAAGGGCAGACCTTCGCCACGCGAGCTCTGCCCCAGGCGTACGGCGTGCAGCATAAGCCACAACCATGTGCTCTGCAAGCGGCGTCCCCGGCCTATGGCGCAACCTTGCCCATACCGGGGTACACTGTGTCAGGCGCAACCAAGCGTTCGCGGCACCAGTACCTGCACTGGGAGCCAGCAACCGGCTCTGGCAGCGCCGACCCCGGCAATGCAGGCTCCAACCAGCGTCAGGTCTTCAGTAGCGCTGGGCGTACCCGGCGGGGGTGCGCCAGCCACAGCAAGAGCGCTACTGCACAATCCGCCTGCTGGGGACGCGCCTCAGGCAGCGACCCAGCAGTGGATTCGCGAGAAAGACCGTCTCGTCGTCGCCGCCGCAAACCCTCGACTTCGGCGGGGACGGCGCTCCGGACAACCGGCTGTGTCGCTGTTGCGCACGCCAATGGTTGCCGAGCAGACGGCGGACTCCAGCTCCACCAGGCTTCTGTCGACAGACCTGAGGGCAGAGCCGGAGCGATGCCACTTGGGCTAAGATGCCCGAGTGTTCTTCGAACGACGTCGAGAAAGGCGTCGCAACCAAGAGGCTGGCATCAGCATGACGTCGGCCTCGACCCAGCCTGAAGGGCAGATCTTCGCCACGCGAGCTCTGCCCCAGGCATACGCCGCGCAGCATATGCCACAACCATATGCCCCACAAACGGCGTCCCCGGTCTAGGGAGCAGCCTTGCCCATACCGGGGTACACTGTGCCAGCGGCGAACCAAGCGTTCGCGGCACCAATACCTGCACTGGGAGCCAGCAGCCGGCTCTGGCAGCGCCGACCCCGGCAATGCAGGCTCCAACCAGCGTCAGGTCTTCAGTAGCGCTGGGCGTACCCGGCAGGGGTGCGCTAGCCGCAGCAAGAGTGCTACTGCACAATCCGCCTGCTGGGGACGCGCCTCAGGCAGCGACCCAGCAGTGGATTCGCGAAGTAGACCGTCTTTTCGTCGCCGCCGGAAACCATTGACTTCGGCGGGGACGACGCTCCGGCCAACCGGCTGTGTCGCTGACACGCACGCTGACGGTTGACGGACAGACGGCGGATTCCAGCTCCACCAGGCTTCCGTCGACGGACCTGAGGACTGAGCTGGAACGATGCCACCTGGGCCAAGACGCCCGAGTGTTCCTCGAGCGGCGACGAGAAAGGCGTCGCAGCCAAGAGGCCGGCGTCATCATGACGACTGCCTCAACCCTGCCTGAGGCGCAGACTTTCGCCACGCGAACTCTGCCCCAGACATATGCGACGCAGCATATGCCACAGCCATATGTCCTGCAAACGGCACCCCCGGTCTATGGCGCAGCCTTGCCCATACCGGGGTACACTGTGCCAGCGGCGAACCAAGCGTTCACGGCACCAACGCCTGCAGCAACAGGGGCAGGATGTACGGCCCTGGACCCCCACCTCCGCTTCACGAGGTGGCCGCGCAAGTTTCGGCCGCACCTGCCTGAGAAGTACGACGGCAGCGTCAACCCGGCGGGGTTCCTCCAGATCCACTCCACCGCCGTACTTGCCGCAGGAGGAGATGAGGCCGTCATGGCCAAACTACTTCCCTGTCGCCTTGACCGGCCCAGCCCGGTCTTGGCTAATGAACCTCCCTCAGGGTTCCATAACTTCCTGTGGAGAGCTCTGCCGGCAGTTCAACGCCAACTTCGGCAGCTCCTACACCCGTCCCGGCACGGAGCCTGACCTCCACGCCATCAAGCAACAACCTGGGGAGTCGCTGTGCTCCTTCATCCAGCGGTTCTCCCAGGTACACAACACCATTCCGCATATTCAAAGTACTTCTGTGGTGGCGGCACTTCGACAGTGTCCGGGACGAGAAGATGCTTGAGAGGCTTGCAAACAGAGAGGTCTGCGATGCCTCCGAGATCTTCAGCCTGGCGGACAAGTGCGCCAGAGCAGCCGGAGGGCGGAGTTGGCACTCACTGCCAGCTTCCGAAGCCGGAAGACAGCCCGAAGACGGCGGAGTTCAAGCTGAGCTCCCGACCACGTCAGACAGCAAACAGCCAAGCACTGGCTGACTTCGTGGCTGAGTGGACGCCAACGAAGGCTGACCCAGGGGGCCGCGAAGATGGTGAACCAAAGTACCGAGCTCCGGTCTTCACCGGGCCTCACTGGACGCTCTTCTTCGACGGCTCCTCATGAAAGCAGGGGGCCGGTGCCGGCGTACTGCTCCTCATGCCATCGGGGGAGCAGTCTGGGTACATGGTGCGTCTCAATTCCAAGGCAACCAACAAATTGGCAGAGTATGAAGCACTCATCTTTGGCCTAAAAGACAGTCCTGTCTCTGGGCGCTCGCTAGTTGTTGGCGCAGGGCGACTCCCAGCTAGTTATCAAGCAAGTTAAGGGTGAATGCCCCTGCAATGACCCACAGCTAGCTGCTTATCTGCTCCACGTGCGGATGTTGGAGAAAGACTTCCTCGCCTTGGACCTGCGCCGTGTACCACGCGCTGGCACGGCCGCAGCTGACGACCTCTCAACGAAAGCCTCCATCAGAGCCCCGGCGCACGAAGGAGTCTTCGAGAGGACGTTGCTGCGGTCCACAGCCCGGCCCGCCGAGCCGGGCGAAGGGGGCTGAACCAGTGCCTCGAAGCTAGGCAGTCTCGGCGGCCCTGTATGCCGCCAAAGGATCGTAAGAGTCACTGGGGACTCCGTGCAACCCAGCGCTCAAAATCCAGAAGCTCAAGTAGTCCCGATGCATGGACCACGGAGGTCCGGGACTCCTTGAAGGACATCCTTCCTGATGAACGTGCATCCGCTGAACGGGTGGTGCGGATGGCTAAGTGCTACGCGCTGGTATCTTTACTGGCGTGGCGCCACGACATCCTATACGTTGCATAACCCAGGAGGAAGGCTAAGATTAGCTCGCAGTAGTCCAAGGAGGCGAGTGCTGGGAACGCTCATCGTCCCGCACGTTGGTCGGTTAAGCCACCCGGCATGGCTCCTACTGACCGAGAGCCACCTGGACGCCGTCAAACCGGTTAGGGATGCAATGCGTGCCAGGTCCATGCCAAGCAGACCCACACAACCGGTGCAGACGCGCACCTAGAGCCGTCGGGGGATACCGGCTCCTCCATGTCAAGGGCCAGCCGGACTTCCCAGGGCCGGGTCGCGGGAACTACCCTTCCACATGGTATGCAGGGCCGAAGCCATGCTTCCCCCTGATATAGCCATGGGGGTCCCCCCGTGTCCGGCGTACGACGAAGCCACGCATGACCCGCTCTGCGTGAAGACAGGCGCTCCGACGCTACCAAGTAAGTTCACCATGCTTACTTAGGTGTTTATTTAATTACGCATTAATTTATATGAACACATCCCCACGCTCTAGACAGTGTGCGTCCATTGTACACTCAGCTCCTCTTTCCGGCTCTCATGCATAGTAGATATTTGCTGTCCTGCCGAAGGCGGTAGTGCTTGGGGTACCTGCCAGAGGCCCGGTGGCCTTTTGGATCTCCCCCTATAAGGGTACTGTACCGCCAGTTGGTCTCCTCCGAGAAAAGACCTACGCTAGACCAGGGGGTTAGGAGCCTTGCTTTGCCTGATCTTGCATCCAAAGCAAGCGCACTCTGCCTCCCGGCGCTACGGTCTGAGTACCAGGGGGCCGGACGGTTACACCCTGATTGGGGCTGGGGCCAGACCTCCGGGACCAAGTGCACTGGATTACCCAAGACCCGCATTCCTCCTAGGGACAGTAAGCCAAATGAGACTAAGGGACAGGAAAGGGGGGACCACTGAGCAGTTCCGGACTCCACATCCACATCCAGGTTGAGCTCCGAGGCCAGCCCTCGCCCTCCATTCAGAGGCGAGCGCTGATGCCGGACCTCACGCCTTTCGCTGGCCTGAGCTCCGATGACCTCCGGACCTCACGCCCTTCGCTGGCCTGAGCTCCGATGACTTCCGGATCCGCGTCCACAGCCAGGCCGAGCTCCGAGGCCAACCCTCGCCCTCCTTTCAGAGGCGAGCGCTGATGCCGGACCTCACGCCCTTCACTGGCCTGAGTTCCGATGACTTCCGGACCTCCGCCCCCACAGCCGGGCCGAGCTCCGATGCCAGGCTTCACCCTCTCCTAAGAGGCTGAGCTGTGAAGCCGTCAAGACCCTGCCAGCACAGGGAGTACTCGAGACAAGAAAGTGCGCGGTTAGGAGAAGGCCTCACCTCGGGCTCGTTACCTCCCCCGAAGAGAGCCCGGGGGCCACGGTCGGTACCCGCGATATGGGGTACCCCCGCGCAGAGGGGAAAATGCATAAGGATCTCACCCTTCTCCGCAGGGAAAGCTTCGAAGGCGCCACGTGTCCAGTGGGGCCGGACCTCCCTCTCCTCAGAGGAGAGCTCCGGGCTCGCCACGTGGCCTACAGCAGCCAGACCTCCCCCCTCCATGGGGAGAGCTCCGAAGGCGCCACGCGTCCGGCGGGGCCGGACCTCCCTCTCGTCAGAGGAAAGCTCTGGGCCCACCACGTGGCATACAGGAGCCGGACCTCCCCCTCCGCGGGAGAGAGGTCCGAAGGCGCCGCGTGTCCAGCAAGGCTGGACCTCCCTCTCCTCAAAGGAGAGCTCCGGCCTTGCCACGTGGCCGACAGAAGCCGGACCTCCCCCTCCGCGGGGAGAGGACCGAATGCTCCATGTGTCCTCCGGGGCCGGACCTCCCTCTCCTATGAGGAGGGCTCCGGGTCCGCCACGTGTCCAGCAGAAGAGCGCTGCCTGCCCCCGAGCGGTATGCGGCGGGCGTAAAGACGCCCCATACCTTGCCCGTACAAGGTATTCAAGGCCCGCGCCTTCCCAAGACGCGGAGCACGCCTCTGTTAGGTGCCGTTGTGCCCAGTCGCATCACAGACTGACGCGCGGTGTCAGAGCCTGCCAGCCAATAAATGCAGCGACAAGACATCCCATGCCGCCCGCGCCGTCATCAACCACTATGACTAGCATGCGGCATGGGCAGGGCTGCAAGACGGAGACTCGGAAGCCTTCGCCAGAGACAACTACCGGCATAACTGCAGATACGGTAGATGATAGACAATCTCCCCGGGACCACCTGTCGGGTCCCGGGCCCCCTTGTAAGCCACCCGAGTCTTGGACTATAAAAGACTCGGGTAGGCGACGATAGCGGGGGTTCGCACTCTAGCCATCAGCACCCTGGGTTCGCACTCTGCAACTCATATGCTAGCCATTCACACCCAAGCTGTAACTCACCCCCAAGCTCAGGACTCCGGCCCTGAGCAGCAAGCAATACAGCGAGCTCCATAGCTCGCCGTGGACGTAGGGTTTTACGCTCCGGCGGCCTGAACCACGTAAAACTCACCGTGTCGAGCTCTTAATAACTCGTCCATCCGCGCAAGCTCTCCGCAAGGGACTAGCCCCACCGAAAAAAGAACCTCCGCGGGCTGCCCAGTGCAGGCCCGGGGGAAGTGTCGATCGAACACTTCGACATTGCGGTGCATAACCCAGGGGAAGGCTGCGACTTGCTCGCTGAGATCCATGGAGGCGAATGTGGGAGTCACTCTTCCTCATGCACGCTTGTCGGTAAAGCCTTCCGGCATGGCTTCTACTGGCCGATAGCACTCCAGGATGCTGTCAAGTTGGTCGAGAGCTGCAAGGCGTGCCAGTTCCATGCCAAGAAGATCCATACAACGGCTCTGGCGGTACAGATGATCCCGCCCTCATGGCCATTTGCCGTATGGGGGCTGGACATCCTGGGACCATTCCCTAGAGCCGTCGGGCGATCCCGGTACCTCTATGTCGCCATCGACAAATTCACCAAGTGGCCGGAAGCCACACCAGTCACCACCATCAACAAGCAATCCACAGTACAGTTCATCAAGTCAATTGTCTGCCGGTTCGGGGTCCCAAATAGAATCATCACCGACAATGGGACCCAATTCACCAGCACAGCGTTCCAAGACTACTGCAGAGACCTCGGCATCCAGGTGTGCTATGCCTCTGTTGCTCACCCAAAGAGCAATGGACAAGTTGAGAGGGCCAACGCCAAGATTCTCAGGGGATTCAAGACTTGCACATATGCCAGCCTGACGAAACATGGTGCCAACTGGGTGGATGAGCTTCCGAGCACACTATGGGCTAACCGGACATCCCAGAGCCGGGCCACCGGAGAGACACCCTTCTTCATGGTGTATGGGGCCGAAGCAGTGCTTCCCCCAGAGATCACCATGAAGTCTCACTGTGTCCGAGCTTACGACGAAGCCGCGCAGGACAACCTCCGGCGTGGAGAAATCGACCTCGTCGACGAGGTCCGATTGCATGCCGCACTCCGTAACGTGCAGTACAGACAAGCGCTCCGCCGCTGCCACCAGAGGTCTGTACGTGCCCGGGAGCTGTAGGAAGGCGACCTGGTGCTGCGGCGCATACTTTCTCGTGAAGGGACCCACAAACTCTCCCCTAGTTGGGAAGGTCCCTTCCGAGTCACAAAAGTGTGCCGTCCCGGGTGCGTACGCCTTTCCACCGAGGATGGGGACCCGCTCCCAAACCCTTGGAACATAGAACACCTCCGTAAGTTCTACCCCTAGAGCAACAATAGGATAGACTCTTCTTTTTGTAATAGATTCCATAGACTCCAGGAACAGTGCTCGGAGCAGCTAAGCCTCAGTGGATGGTCCAGGACTATGTTCAGCTTCGCCTGGTTCTGACCCCAAGCGCGTAGAGTTTTGCTTCCCTTCTTAATGGGGTGGGTCGTGGCCTCCATGTTTTGCCTGCCTTCCTCCTATGGAAATTTATATAAAAAGAAACCCATCGAAGTGTTCGGTCAACACTTCCCCCGGGCCTGCACTGGGCAGCCCACGGAGGTTCTTTTTTCGGTGGAGCTAGACCCTTGCGGAGAGCTTGCGCGGATGGACGAGTTAGTAAGAGCTTGACACCGTGAGTTTTACGTGGTTCAGGCCGCCGGAGCGTAAAACCCTACGTCCACGGCAAGCTATGGAGCTCGCTGTATTGCTTGCTGCTCAGGGCCAGAGTCCTGAGCTTGGGGGTGAGTTACAGCTTGGGTGTGAATGGCTAGCGTATGAGTTGCGGAGGTGCGAACCCCTGCTATCGTCGCCTACCAGAGTCTTTTATAGTCCAAGACTCGGGTGGCTTACAAGGGGGGCCCGGGACCCGACAGGTGGTCCCGAGGAGATTGACTGTGATCTACCGTATCAGCAGTTATGCCGGTAGTTGTCTCTGGCGAAGGCTTCTGAGTCTTCGTGTTGCAGCCCTGCCCATGCCGCATGCTAGTCGTAGTGGATGATGACGGTGGGGGCGGCATGGGATGTCTTGTCGCTGCGTTTATTGACTGGCAGGCTCTAACACCGCGCGCCAGTCTGTGATGCGACTGGGCGCAATGGCACCTGACAGAGGCGTGCTCCGCGTCTCCGCGTCTTGGGAAGACGCGGGCCTTGAATACCTTGTACGGGCAAGATATGGGGCGTCTTTACGCCTGCTGCCTATCGCTCGGGGGCAGGCAGCGTCGTTCTGCTGGCCACGTGGCGGGCCCGGAGCCCTCCTGAGAGGAGAGGGGGGGTCCGGCCCCGCGCGACACGTGGAGCCTTCGGACCTCTCCCCGCGGAGGGGAAGGTTCGGCTTCTGTCGGCCACGTGGCGGGCCCAGAACTCCTCTCTGAGGAGAGGGAGGTCCAGCCCCACCGGATACGTGACACCTTCGGACCTCTCTCCCGCGGAGGGGGAGGTCCGGCTTCATTATGCCACGTGGCGAGCCCGGAGCTCTCCTCTGAGGAGAGGGAGGTCCGGCCCCGCCGGACGCGTGGCGCCTTCGGAGCTCTCCCTGCGGAGAAGGGTGAGTTCCTTAGGCATTTTCCCCTGTGCGCGGGGGTACCCCATATCGCGGGTACCGACAAAACCTGTCCTACTTTGCTCTTCCTTGGTGCTCATTTAAATTTACGTATTAAATTTTTATGACTGCACTTCTGGCGCATGCTCACCATGCGCTCAGCTCCCTCTTCTCATTCTCACCTCTAGTCGGCATTTGCTGCCCTACCAAAGGCGGTTGCGTTGGAGGTACCTGCCGATAGCCGGGGGGGGCCGAGCTCGCGGCACTTCGCGCACGGTAGTCCCCAAGCACCTTATCAGTGGATGGGGACCGTAAGCCAAATAAGACTATGAGATAGAGGAGGGGGAGCCCCCAAGGAGAATTACATTTCCCTTACATGTGTGCAGGACCTCTCGGCCTCAGCTCCCCGCAGGAGTATGATAGGTACACCCAACCAATGGGACGCACCTACCAGGGGGCCGCTACGGGATCGCGCAAGACCGAGACTCCAAGGTAAGACCGAAGGACCCAGACCTCGCCACATCCGCAGGGGCGAGACCCGAAGGTCCCACGTGTCCGCGGGGCCGGACCTCCCTCTCCTTAGGTGGGAGCTCCGGGCCCGCCACGTGGCCTACAGAAGCCGGACCTCCCCTCCACCGCGGGGAGAGGTCCGAAGGCTCCACGTGTGCCCGAGGCCGGACCTCCCTCTCCTCAGAGGAGAACTCCGGGCCCACCACGTGGCTAGCAGGCCCGGACCCACCCCCCCATTCTCATGGGACGGGTCCTGGAGACCTCCGGGGCCCTTAATATAGAAAGGACCCGGGGAAGGTGTCGGTGCAGAGCTTCGAGATCGGTCAAGGCCTCTGAGTACCTTGCGGAGCTAAGGACTCGGCCAGGTAAAACCAAGAAGAAGACTAAAGCACACAGACACAGAAGAAAACAAGAGTCTGTTCATACAAGGATCCATGAGCTGGGCTACAGACTCAACAAAAATTAAAAAGGAGGTACAGGGCCTTGTGACCACGGGGGCAGATGCCTAAGAGTCCCCGGACTCCCGTTGGAACCTAGAGGCCACAAGGGCGGCCACGTCCTTGACCTCGGCCCTGGCAGCTTCCTCTCGCTCGGCAACGGGTCCTAGACGGGCTGGCTCCAGGGAGAAGGAAGGGTCTTGGCTCCGGAAGCACGCCAGTACGTGCGTAGCGACCTCCTTCACCAGGCCCCGACCTTCCACCTCAAGCTCGTCGGCGATCACCGCTTCGAGCCGGCCCAGCTTGCCGCCGATGGACTCAAGTGCCGGGATTGCCTCGGACATCTCCTGCGCTGGAGCCTCCATCCGCACAGGGCTGAAACCAAGAGGAGCCAAGGTGGACCCCGCCTCGGCAATAAAGCCCCAGATCGCCTGGGCCTCGGTAGACCGTGAAGACTAGAGCTTCTCTACCTCTTGAAGAGCCGCCAGCTCGCGATTCAATGCCGCCTGGCGCTCCTGGGAGAATTGCTCCTCCCTTGCAGCAGCAGCCGACTCACGGAGCTCCAGCTCCTCGGTCCGAGCCCTCAGCTCGCCCTCTTTGTCCTTCAGCCGTGCGGCGATCTTCTCCTCCTCGGCCGCTGCAGCACATTCCCGATCGGCGACGGCGCACTCTCGACGAGCTACCTGCAGCCGCAACTCCTCCGCGGCGGCAGAGCACGCCTCGGCCTTGGCTTCAACATGGGCCAGGGCCTCGCGGTAGGAAGCACGAAGCCGCCGGGTCTCTGACTCCAGGCGGCTGATTGCCTTCTTCTGAGTGTCAAGCAGAGCACTCATGGCCTCAAGTCTTGACTGCCTCGAGTCAAGCTCCGCTCTAGCCTCCTGGGTCCGCTGCTGCAGGAGGTGCTCCCAGCTAAGAAGGCGTTCCCTCTCTCCGGCCAGCGCCCCACGCTCCCGCTCAAAGGCGGCCTGGAACTGTCGGGCGCTGGTCTGAACACGCCCCAAGGCATCCCACATGGGCGACGGGACAGAGGGGACAGGAGTCGCGCCCCTGGCCCCCCCTGTCACGTCTAAGACCGACGGAGGTGCTGGTGCCTCAGCAACCGGAGTGAGACGCTGTCCTGAGGGAGCCAGGGGGCCAGCAGGTGCACCTACAGCGGCCCTTCCAGTCTCAGGACCACACTTCCGGGCTGGTGAAGGAGGGCGGACAGGTGCGGCTGCGGCCTCCGCGGAGGGTGAACTCGCCGGCACAGAGGAAGCCCCCGTCGACTTGGGGGGCCATGGGAAGCACCGCGGTTCCCAGATGTTGTGGCGCGGAGCCTCCGCCAATTGGAGATGGCCGGGTAAGAGGCCCGCCCCCGGCAGCCGGTCGGTCCCTGCAAGAAAAGAAAGCTCTCAAGCTAAGGGAGGGGACGAGAACGCTGCGACTACAAGACAGAAGGAGCAACACTTACTGGGCGACATGAGCGCTCCAACGGGCTTGTAGCCCCGGCCTCTGGGCCTAGTTGAACTGCCAGGACCTGCGGCTGGAACGGTCGTGGACTGTGGCGTCTGGACCCCCGGCACACTCCCCGGCGTCGCCCCACCGGCGTCCGTCCTAGAAGTCCCTCTGCCTGAGGAAGGATGACGAGGCACTTGGGGTTCTTTGGACTGCCGCTGTCTGGGAAGAGACCCGCTGGGGTGGGACAACCGGGGCCTCTTCAGGTTGCCACCCGATGGACCAGCGCCCCCTGGAGAGGGGTGGAAGGGAGCTCCGGCTCCCTGACTCGGCGCAGGCGGCGCCCTCGGAGTAGACCGGGCGTGTTTCTTCCCTGGATGCCCGGGGGCCGGCTCCTTCCCCTTCCCCTTGTCGGCGGCTTGAGTTCCGCCGGCTCTTGGGACGGGTTGGGCAGCGATAGACGCCTCGCGCCCCGATCCGGAGCGCTCGGTTCCCGGGATCGAGATGCCCCGGAAGGCATCCCCAACCTGCCGGATGGCGATCCCGATGTCGTCGAGGTTCGGCATCTTCCACAGTAGCTCTGACCTCCTCTGCGGCTCTAAGAAAAGGAGAGTGGCAGAGGACGGAAGGGTGGGGTCGCCACTGGGAATGAAGTCGCCGCTCACCTTGCCCACCATCTCGTACAGCTCCTCATCGGAAGGATCAGAGCCGGGACCCCTATCCAGCCTGGTACAGTCCTGCTCGCCAGTGTAGTACCACGCTGGGTGACTGCGTTACTGCAAGGGCGCAATACGGCGCGACATGAAGTCCATCAGCACCATCAGGGAAGTTAGCCCCTCGTTGGCCAAGAACCGGATCCGCTCCAAGACTGGTGCGTACTCCTGCTCCAACTCTGGGACCTCCTCCCAGAAGCGACGCTCGGTGGTTGGGCCATTGGTCGGGAGCTGTAGGTGATCGTGCTCGTCGGTCTGCACGACCACCCAGCTCTCCCTCCAGTTTTCCCACCTCGACACACTGAAAGGCAGAAGGTACCCAGAGACATTTGGGTCCTTGCAGCGGTGCTGGAAATAATACGCCCCATCTGGGTCTTTGAGCCGCACCCGGTCTTCCGCAACACAAAGAAGTAGCGAAAGAGTGTCACCGAAGCGTGCACCCCCACAAACATCTCACAGAAGTGGACGAAGACAGCGGCCATTGCGATGGAGTTGGGAGAGAGGTGGTGGAGCTGGAGACCATACGTCTCCAGCAAGGTGACAAAGAAGGAGGTAATTGGCGGGACGAACCCCGCCAGGGCATAGGCAGTAAAGAAGACCATCTCCCCCTTTTCCAGGAGCAGGGGGAGAGATCCCACGCGAAGCCGGCGTTTCTGTTCCTCCGTGTGCCAGCCCAGCAGCCTGCGCACTGGCCCGAGCTCGGCGGAACGAACGAGACGCGTCAGGAGCAAGTTGGAGGCCATGGCGGGGGAGAGCTCAAGGACAGGAAGATGAAGGCGCAAGAGTTCAAGGAAAGAGCGAGCGCTAGGAAGTGCGAAGGGAAGCCGTGATGCAGGTAAGATCCTCTTTTAAAACTTTCCTGGAACGATTCGAAGTGATTCGAAAACCTTCGAATACACCGCATCAGCAACCGCATCGGCTCCAAGACTGAGCGCCGATGACAGGTGGGCCCAAGTCGCCCAGCTGAAGCGGTGGTTCAAGAAGTCAGTCTCCCAAGAAGACGAGCCAGCAAGGCGCTTCGGCGGTCCCCGAAGAAAGCGCCGCAACATGCAGAAGTGGCAGCCTTGGGAACCGCCACAGTAAAAGCAACCATCAAGTGGGCGCACGCTCCCACAATCCCGCGACTGTTCGTGCTCCGGCAGCGGTCAATGCGGGACTTAGAGAAAGTGCGCGGAACAGAAGAGACAGAGGCCCCACCTCGGGCTCACTATCTCCCCCAAGATGGGCCCGGGGGCCACTGTCGGTACCCGCTATATGGGGTACCCCCGCGCAAAGGGGGAAATGACTAAGGATCTCGCCCTTCTCCGCAGGGAGTGCTCCGAAGGTGCCACTTGTCCACTGGGGCCGGACCTCCCTCTCCTCAGAGGATAGCTCCGGGCCCGCCACGTGGCCAACGGCAGCCAGACCTCCCCTCCGTGGGGAGGGCTCTGAAGGCGCCGTGTGTCCCGCGGGGCCGGACCTTGCCTTCCTCAGAGGAGAGCTCCGGGCCGGCCACGTGGCTGACAGAAGCCGGACCTCCCCCCTCCGCTGGGAGAGGTCAGAGGACTCCACGTGTCCTGCGGGACCGGACCTCCCTCTCCTCAGAGGAGAGCTCCGGGCCCGCCACGTGTCTAGCGGAATGGCGCTGCCTGCCCCCGAGCGGTGGGCAGCGGGCATAAAGACGCACCATACCTTGCCCGTACAAGGTATTCAAAGCCCGCGCCTTCCCAAGACGCGGAGACGCGGAGCACGCCTCTGTCAGGTGCCGTTGCGCCTAGTGGCATCACAGACTGGCGCGCGGTGTCAGAACCTGCCAGCTAATAAGCACAGCGACAAGACATCCCCTGCCGCTCCCGCCGTCATCAACCACTACGACTAGCATGCGGCATGGGCAGGGCGGCAAGATGAAGACTCAGAAGCCTTCGCTAGAGACAACTACCGACATAACTGCGGATACGATAGTCGGCAGGCAATCTCCCCGGGACCACATGTCGGTTCCCGGGCCCCCATTGTAAGCCACACAGCCTTGGACTATAAAAGGCTCGGGTAGGAGACGTTAGCAAGGGTTCACACTCCAGTAACTCACACCCTAGGGATAACTCATCCTCAAGCTCAGGACTCCAGTTCTGAGCAACAAGCAATACAGCGAGCACCTCTGCTCACCGTGGACGTAGGGTTTTACGCTCCGGTGGCCCGAACCACGTAAAACTCACCGTGTCAAGCTCCTCCCTCACTCGTCCCTACGCTTAAGCTCTCCGCAAGCGACTAGCCTCTCCGAAAAAGAACCTCCGCGGGGTGCCCAGGCAGGTCCGGGGAAAGTGTCGACCACACACTTCGACAACTGTGATGAAGGAGGTGTGCTCTTCATCTTCTCTAGACATAGGGATCTGATGGAAACACGAGTAGGCGTCTAGGAAGCACAGCATATCGCAGCCCGATGTCGAGTCTACTATTTGATCTATTCTAGGGAGAGGGAATGGATCTTTGGGACATGCTTTATTGAGACTGGTTTAGTCGATGCACATCCGGAACTTCCCACCGGCCTTCGGGACAACAACGGGGTTAGCCAACCACCGGGGGTGGTTGTCGGTACCTGAGATATGGGGTACCCCCGCGCACAGGGTAAAATGCCTAAGGAACTCGCCCTTCTCCGCAGGGAGAGCTCCGAAGGCGCCACGCGTCCGGTGGGGCCGGACCTCCCTCTCCTCAGAGGAGAGCTCCGGGCCCGCCACGTGGCATACAGAAGCCGGACCTCCCCCTTCGCGGGAGAGAGGCCCGGAGGCGCCGCGTGTCCAGCGGGGCCGGACCTCCCTCTCCTCAGAGGAGAGCTCCGGGCCCGCCACGTGGCATATAGAAGCCGGACCTCCCCCTCCGCGGGGAGAGGTCCGGAGGCTCCACGTGCCCCGCGGGGCTGACCCTCCTCTTCTCTGAGAAGGGCTCCGGGCCCGCCACGTGGCAGCAGAGCGACGCTGCCTGCCCCGAGCGATAGGCAGCGGGCATAAATACGCCGCATACCATGCCCGTACAAGGTATTCAAGGCCCGCATCTTCCCAAGACGCGGAGACACGGAGTAAGCTTCTGTCAGGTGCCGTTGTGCCCAGTCGCATCATAGACTGGCGTGCGGCGTCAGAACCTGTCAGCCAATAAACACTGCGACAAGACATCCCATGCCGCCTGCGCCGTCATCAACCACTACGAGTAGCATGCGGCATGGGCAGGGCGGCAAGATGAAGACTCAGAAGCCTTCGACCAGAGACAACTACCGGCATAACTGCAGATACGGTAGATAATAGACAATCTTCCCGGGACCACTTGTCGGGTCCCGGCTTCCCTTGTAAGCCGCCCGAGTCTTGGACTATAAAAGGCTCGGGTAGGCGTCGATAGCAAGGGTTCGCACTTTGCAACTCATACGCTAGCCATACACTCTCAAGCTGTAACTCACCCCCAACCTCAGGCCTCCGGCCCTGAGCAGCAAGCAATACAGCGAGCTCCATAGCTCGCCGTGGACGTAGGGTTTTACGCTCCGGCGGCCTGAACCACGTAAAACTCGCCGTGTCAAGCTCTCACTAACTCGTCCATCTGCGCAAGCTCTCCGCTAGGGACTAGCCCCTCCGAAAAAAGAACCTCCGCGGGCTGCCCAGTGCAGGCCCGGGGGAAGTGTCGACCGCACACTTCGACATTTGGCGCGCCAGGAAGGGGGCTTTTCTCCTAGCGTGACGAGTTTCCGCCGACAAAGATGACCAAGCTTCCTTCAGCGGCAAACTCCCCCCCTCCGCGTTCATGGCGAACCGTGACCACTGGGGAGTACATGTCGACAAACTCAGGACGGAGTGTGTCGGCACAAGCTGGAAGCCAGCAGCCGACTCCGGCAACGCCGACTGCGGCTATGCAGGCCCCGACCAGTGTGAGATCTTCTGCAGCGCTGAGCGTACACCATGGAGGTGCGCTGGCTGCAGCAAGAGCGCTGCTGCGCAACCCACCTGCGGGGGATGCGCCCCATTCAGCGACCCAGCAATGGGTCCGCGAGGTGGACCGCCTCGTCGTCGCCACCGCGAACCCTCGGTTTCGGCGAGGACGGCGCCCAGGACAACCGGCTGTGTCGCTGACGCGCACACCCACGGTTGACGGGCTAACGGCGGATTCCAGCTCCTCCAGGCTCCTGTCGACGGACCTGCGAAGGGAACTGGAACGATGCCACTTGGGTCAGGATGCCCGGGTGTACCTCGAGCGACGCTGAGAGAGGCGTCGCAACCATGAGGCAGGCGACAGCATGTCGTCGGCCTCGACACAACCAGAAGGGCAGGCCTTCGCCACGCGAGCCCTGCCTCAGTCATATGCTGCGCAGCATATGCCACAGTTATATGCGCCGCAAGTAGCGGCCCTGGTCTATGGTGCAGCCATGCCCATGCCGGGATACGCGGTGCCAGGTGCGAACCAAGCGTTCGCAGCGCCAGTACCTGCAGCAGCAGGTGCAGGATGTGCGGCCCTTGCACCCCACCTTCGCTTCGCAAGGTGGCCATGCAAGTTTCACCCGCATCTGCCCGAGAAGTACGACGGTAGCGTCAACCCAGCGGAGTTCCTCCAGATCTACTCCACCGCCGTACTTGCCGCAGGAGGGGATGAGGCTGTCATGGCCAACTACTTCCCCGTCGCCTTGACCGGCCCAGCTCGGTCGTGGCTCATGAATCTACCTCAGGGGTCCATAACCTCCTGGGGAGAGCTCTGCCGGCAGTTCGTCGCCAACTTCGGCAGCTCCTACACCCGTCCTGGCATGGAGCTTGACCTCCACGCCGTCAAGCAACAGCCTGGGGAGTCGCTGCACTCTTTCATCCAGCGGTTCTCCAAGGTACGCAACACCATCCCGCATATTCAGAACGCTTCGGTGGTGGTGGCGTTCCGGCAAGGCGTTCGGGACAGGAAGATGCTCAAGAAGCTCGTGACCAGGGAGGTCCGCGATGCCTCAGAACTCTTCAACCTGGCGGACAAGTGTGCCAGAGCAGCCGAATGGCGGAACTGACACTCTCTTTCGGCCCCCAGGCCAGGGGGTCAGCCGGGATCCGGTGGTGCTTCGTACGGAGGTAGTGTGAAAACATCAGCCGCGGCCCCTGTTGCCGCAACGGCGGCGCCCAGTGGAGCTCGGGGGCCGCGCCCTGACAAGAGGCCGCGACAACCACCGGACCCAGACGGGGGCCAGGATGAGTTATGCCCCGTGCATGGCACCAGCTATCATACTGCTGCCGAATGCCGAGAAATCCTGAGGCTCGCGGAGCGCTTCCGGAAAAGGAAGCAGCCTCTAACTGAAGCCCCACCCAACGATCAAAGGGGCGGCAAGCAGAAGGTCGAGGCCCGAGACGGCGTCGACCGACAGGTGGAGTCCCAGGAGCTTCAGCATGCCGTAAAGGCAATGCGCAGTCATGGGAGCTCCAGTTCCAGTGATGACGAGCACCGGAAGATGCTCTATGTCATCTTCGGCGGGTCCGCTGACCCCCCATCCCGGAGCACGGCTAAGGCCTTGCGTCGAGCGGTAGCGTCGGTGGCTCCCCTCCCAGGTGTTGCACCGCACCTCAGGTGGATGGGAACCCCCATCAGCTTCGATGACACCGACTGCCCCAGGAACATGGCTGGGGCCGGCCAACTACCGCTCATGGTGGCCCCCACCATCACCAACGTGAAGATGTACCACGTCTTGGTGGATGGCGGGGCTGGGCTGAACCTCATCAGTCGCGCAGCCTTCGAGAAGCTGCAGATCCCGATGGCCAAGCTCGCCCCATCGAGCCCATTCTCAGGGGTGGGACCGGGACAGGTCGTCCCCTACGGCCACATCAGCCTCCCGGTGACCTTTGGGGCACCGTACAGCTAACGGACAGAGTACGTTCTGTTTGACGTGGCCGAGATTGACCTCCCCTTCAATGCCATAATCGGCAGGCCAGCCCTGTACCGATTCATGGCAGTGGCCCACTACGGCTACCTTGTCATGAAGATGCCTACACCAACAGGCGTCCTCAAGGTTTGTGGAGACCGTGCTGCCGCAGTGTTAGCCTTGGAAAAGCTTCAGGCGCTTACAGCGACTAGAGCGCCAACCCTCGGCAGCGCAGAACCAAACCAGCTCCACCCAAGTGCACGCCACCGTGCCTCTACCGCAGCACCCCGCGTGCAACCCCTCGATGAGGACGACATCCCCACAAGGCTCGTCCGAATCAGCGCCGATGCCACCCAGACCACCCGGGTAGCCGGGGGCCTGGATAGCAAATAGGAAGGCGCGCTCGTTGCCCCCCTCCGGCACAAGGTCGATGTGCTGCATGACAGCCGTCGCCGAGGCCAGAGATCCCTAGGGAGGTGATTGAGCACTACTTAAAGGTCTTTCCCGACGTCCAGCCGTCCTACAAGACGGAGAGTCCGCCGCTCCTGGCGCTTGGCAAACCGTGTTGATATCCCGAAGGCCAGCGAGAAGCTCCGGAAGCGCATCCACTACACCAGTCCCAATAAGGCATGCCCTAAAGACCTATTTTCTCTACCTATGATAACCATCTAGTAGACTCGATGCCAGGCCGTGATATGCTGCGCTTCCCAAATGCTTGCTAGGACTCCCATCAGACCCCTTGGCCTGGGGTAGTTGAAGGGCACCCTTTACCTGCTAATCCCGGCATAGCTAGCGAATTTCTAGTCTTCGCGCCAATGGCTTTAACCCCATACCACCGTAACCTGTTTCGCTACCAAGAAGCAAGCACCAAAAAAAAAAAAAGAAAACCCGGAGGCCCAAACCAGACCTCGGATCCCCGACACGGCCTCCCGGAGGACCAGCGGGACCTCCCGGAGGTGCAATGGGACCTCTCCCGGAGCTCCGGGGAGGTCCGAAGCAGCCTGGGGACTTCCGAGTATCGAGCACCCGGCGGTCTCCCCAGGCTAAAAGCTATCCTCCACAGCCCCCACGCGGCGGACAATGCCGCCGAATGGGCGGCGGAACTACTGAAGTTTGACCTAGGCTCCCTTTCCCGTCATACAGACATTAGCCGAGCACTAGTTGACTTGTGGCTGAAGTAGACGCACGCTCAGGGGGCCACGAAGACGATGAAACAGGACCCTGGGCCCTGACCTTCACCGGGCCTTACCGAATGATGTTCCTCGACGGCTTCTTGCGAAAGCAGGGGGCCGATGCTAGCGTACTGTTCCTCACGCCATCGGGGGGGGGGCAGTCTGGGTATGTGGCGCGTTTCAATTCCAAGGCAGCCAACAACACAGCAAAGTATGAAGTGCTCATCCTCCTTGCTAGTCGTTGGCTCAGGGCAGCTCCCAGTCTGGTTATCAACCAAGACGGTGGAGACAGACCTCCTCGCCTTGGACCTGCACCACGTACCGCGCGCTAGCAAGGACGCAGCTGACGACCTTTCAACGAAGACCCCCACCGGAGCCACTGTGCCTGAAGGGGGCCTCGAGAGGACGTTGCCGCGGCCCACAGCCCGGCCCGCCGAGCCGGGCGAAGGGGGCTAGACCAGCACCTCGAAGCTGGCGGTCCCGGCGGCCATGGACGCCGCCAAGGGTCATAAGCGTCACTGGGGACTCCGTGCAACCCAGCGCTCAAGATCCAGATGCTCAAGTCAGACCCGATGCATGGATCACGGAGGTCCGGGACTACTTGAAAGACAATATCCTCCCTGATGAACATGTATCCGCTGAACGGATTGTGCGTATGGCTAAGAGACACATGGCGGTAGAGGGGGATCTCTACCGACGTGGCGCCAACCACATCCTATTGCGGTGCATAACCCAGGGGGAAGGCTGCGACTTATTCGCTGAGATCCATGGAGGCGAATGTGGGAGTCACTCTTCCTCACGCATGCTTGTCGGTAAAGCCTTTCGGCATGGCTTCTACTAGCCGGCAACACTCCAGGATGCCGTCGAGCTGGTCGAGAGCTGCTAGGCGTGCCTGTTCCACGCCAAGCAGATCCATACACCGGCTTGGACGGTACAGATGATCCAGCCCACATGGCCATTTGCCATACTGTGGCTGGACATAGCGGGCCTGGGACCATTCCCCAGAACCAAGGACGGGGACCCGCTCCCGAACCTTCGGAACACGGAACACCGCTGTAAGTTCTACCCCCAGAGCAACAATAGGACAGGCCCTTCTTTTTATAATAAATTCCATAAAAGTCCAAAAACAGGGCTTGGAGCAACTAAGCCTCAGGGGACGGTCCAGGACTACGTTCAGCTTCACCTGGTTCCGACCCCAAGCGCGTAGAGTCTTGCTTCCCTTGAGGTGGGTCGTGGCCTACATATTCGGCCCGCCTTCCCCCGTATGGAAATTTATATGAAAAGAAACCTACCCTACGTTGCTCTTCTTTGGTACTCATTTAATTTACTTATTAAATTTTTATGATTACCCTACTAACGTGTGCTCATTATGCGTTCAACTCCCTCTTCTCATTCTCATCTTTAGTCGGAATCTGCTGCCCTGTCAAAGGTGGTTGCGCGGGAGGTACCGGCCGAAAGCCAGGGGGGCCCCAAGCCCCCGGCACTTCACGCGCGGTAGTTCCCAAGCACCATATAAGTGGACGGGGACCGTAAGCCAGATAAGACTAAGAGATAGAGGGGGGGGGAGCCCCCAAGGAGAATTACTTTTTCCTTACTTATGTGCAGGACCTCTCAGCCTCAGCTCCCCGCAGGAGTATGGTAGGCGCATCCATCCAATAGAACGCACCTACCAGGGGGCCGCTACGGGATCGCGCAAGGCCAAAAAACCCCAAGGTAAGATCAAAGAGCTAGACCTCACAGGGGCGAGGCCCGAAGGCCCCACGTGTCCAGCAGTGCCAGACCTCCCCCCCCCCCTCTGCGGGTAGGGGCCCGAGGACTCCGCGTGCCCTGCAAGCCCGGACCTCGCCTCAAGCTGGAGCAGGCCCGAAGGCCCCACGTGTCCAGCAGGGCCAGACCTCCCACCTCCTTGAGAGTGGGAGCTCCGGGACCGCCGCGTGGTCTACAGAAGTTGGACCCCCCCCTCTGCGGGGAGGGGCCCGAGGACTCCACGTGCCCTGCAAGCCCGGACCTCCCCCTCAGGCGGGAGCTCCGGGCCCGCCACGTGACCAACAGGCCCGGACCCCCCTCCGATCTCGAGAGGCGGGTCCTGGAGACCTCCGGAACCCTTAGTATACAGTGAGGACCCGGAGAAGGTGTCTATGCAGAGAGTTCGAGACTGGTCAAGGCCTCCGAGTCCTTGCGGAGCTAAGGACTCGGTCAGGAAAGGCCAAGAAGAAGACTAGGACATGCAGACACAGAAAGAAACAGGAGTCTGTCCATACGAAGGCTCCACGAGCTGGGCTACAGACTCAACAAAAAATAAAAAAGAAAGTGCAGGGCTTTGTGGACACAAGGGCAGATGCCTAGGGGTCCCCGGACTCCCGATGAAACCTAGAGGCCACGAGGGCAGCTAAGTCCTCGACTTCGGCCCTGGCAGCTTCCTCCCGATCGGCGACGGGTCCTAGACGAACTGGCCCCAGAGAAAATGAAGGGTCTCGGCTAACGAAGCACGACAGAACGTGCATTGCAACCTCCTTCGCGAGGCCCCGACCTTCCGCTTCCAGCTCGTCGGCGATCACTGATTCGAGCCGACCTAGCTCGTCGCCAAGAGACTCAAGGGCCGGGGCCGCTTCGGACATCGGCCGCACAGGGGTCTCCACCTGCACAGGGCTGAAACCAAGAGGAGCCAAGGCGGACCCCGCCTTGGCAATGAAGCACCAGACCGCCTGGGCCTCGGCAGTCCGCAAGGACTGGAGCCTCTCTACCTCTTGGCGAGCCGCCAGCTCGCGATCCATCGCAGCCTGACGCTCCTTGGAGAACTGCTCCTCCCTCGCGGCGACAGCCGACTCACGGAGCTCCAGTTCCTCGGACCGAGCCCTTAGCTCCTCCACCTTGGCCCTCAGCCGGGTGGTGGTCTTCTCCTCCTCGGCCGCAGCGGTGCATTCCCGATCAGCGACGGCGTGCTCCCGACGGGCTACCTGCAGCTGCAACTCCTCCGCGGCGGCGGAACACTCCTTGGCTTTAGCTTCAGCTTGGGCCAGAGCCTCGCGGTAGGTGGCACGAACCCGCTCGGCCTCTGACTCCAAGCGGCTAATGGCCTTCTTCTGAGTGCCAAGCAGAGCACTCATGGCCTCAAGCCTTGACTGCCTTGAGTCAAGGTCCGCCCGGGCCCGCTGCTGCCAGCTGAGAAGGCGTTCCCTCTCGCCGGCAAATGCCTTCCGCTCCTGCTCAAAGGCAGATTGGAGCTGCCGGGCACTAGTCTTGACACGCCCCAGGGCGTCCCACACGGGCGTCGGAGCAGGGGGGATAGGAGTTGCGCCGCTGGACCCCCCTGACGAGTCTAAGACCGGCGGGAGCGCCGGCGCCTCAGCAGCCACGGTGGGGCGCTGTCCTAAGCAGGCCAGGGGGCCAGCAGGCGCACCTACAGCAGCCTTCCCGGTCTCAAGACCTGGCCTCTGGACTGGTGAAGGGGGGCGGGTAGGAGCAGATGCGACCACCGCGGAAAATGAACCCGCTGGTGCAGAGGGTGCCCCCGTTGATTTGGGAGCCATGGGGGCCGCCACGGTCCCCAGGTGCTGAGGCGCGGAGCTCCCGCTGGTTGAAGGCGGCCGGATAAGAGGCCCGCCCCTGGCAGCCGGTCGGTCCCTGCAAAGAAGAAGAAGCCCTCAGAATAAGAAAAGAGGCAAGAGCTCTGCTCCTATAAGCCAGAAAGAATAACACTTACTGGGCGGCATGAGCGCTCCAGCGAGCTTGCAGCACTGGCCTCTGGGCTGTAGCTGAACCACCAGGACCAGCGTCAGGAACGGTCGCGGGATGGGGTGCCTGGATCCCCGGCGCACTCGCCGGCATCGCCCCACCAACATCCGTCCTGGGAGCCCCTCCGCTTGAGGAAGGATGGCGAGGTACTTGAGCTGATTCGGACGGCTGCTGTCTGGGGAGAGACACGCCGGGGAGGGACACTCGGGACCTCTTCGGGTCGCCACCTGACGGACCAGCGCTTCCGGAAGATGGAAGCAAAGTAGCTCCGGCACCCTGGCTCGGCACAGGCGGCACCCTCGGAGGAGACCGGGAGCGTTTCTTCTCTAGATGCACGGGGGCCGGCTCTTTTCCTTTCCCTTTGTCGGCGGCTTGGGTTCTGTTGGCTCTGGGGGAGGGTTTGACAGCAGCGGATGCCTCATGCCCTGATCCGGGGTGCTCGGTTCCTGGAATGGTGATACCCCGGAAGGCATCCCCGACCTGCCGGACGGCGATCCCGATATCATCAAGGTTCGGCAACTTCTGCAGCAGCTCTGACCTCCTCTGAGGCTCCAAGAAGAGGGGGTGGCAGAGGGCGGAAGGGCGGGGTCGCCACTGGGAATGTAGTCACCGCTCACCTTGCTCACCATCTCGTTCAGCTCCTCATCGGAAGGGTCAGAGCCGGGGCCTCTCTCCAGCCTGGTACAGTCCTGCTCGCCGGTGTAGTACCACGCTGGGCGGCTACGCTGCTGCAAGGGAGCAATGCGGCGCGACACAAAGTCCATCAGCACCATTAGAGACGTCAGCCCCTCGTTGGCCAAGAACCAGATCCGCTCCAAGACCGGGGTGTACTCCTGCTCCAGCTCAGGGATCTCCTCCCAGAAGCGGCGATCGGTGGTTGGGCTGGCGGTTGGGAGTTGAAGGCAATCGTGCTCGTCGGTCTGCACCACCACCCAGCTCTCCCTCCAGTTTTCCCACTTTGATGCGCTGAAGTGCAGGAGGTATCCGGAGATTTTGGGGTCTTTGCAGCGATGCTGGAAGTAGTATGCCCCCCATCTGGGTCTTTGAGCCGCGCCCAGTTGTCCGCAGCACAAAGAAGTGGCGGAAGAGCGTCACGGAGGCGTGCACCCCCACGAACATCTCGCAGAAGTGGACAAAAACGGCAGCCATTGTGAAGGAATTGGGGGAAAGATGGTGGAGCTGGAGACCGTATGTCTCCAGCAGGGTGACAAAGAAGGAAGAAATCGGCGGAACGAACCCCGCCAGAGCATAAGCGGTGAAGAAGACTATCTCCCCCTTTTCCAGGACCAGGGGGAGAGATCCTCGACGAAGCCGATGTTTCTGCTCTTCTGAGCGCCAGCCCAGCAGCCTGCGCACTGGCCCGAGCTCGGAAGATCGGACGAGGCGCGTCGGGAGCAAGTTGGAAGCCATGGCGAAAGAGGGCGCAAGGGCAGATGAGCCGGAGCGCAATGCGAAGGGAAGCCGCGATGCGGGTGAGATCCCCTTTTAAAACTTTCCAGGGATGGTTCGGTGTAATTCGAAAACCTCCGAAAAAATCACCTCGGCGACCTCGTTGGCTCCGAGACCGGGCGCCGATGAAAGGTGGGCCCAAGCTGCCTAACTAAAGCAGTGGGGCAAGGAGTCAGTCTCCTGAGAAGATGAGCCGGCAAGGCACTTCGGCGGTTCCCGAAGAAAGCGCCGCAACGTGCAGAAGTGGCAGTCTTGGGAACCGCCGCAGTAAAAGCAACCATCAAGTGAGCGCACGCTCCCACGATCCCGTGGCCGTTCGTGCTCCGGCAGCGGTCAATTCGGGACTTAGAGGAAGTGCGCGGATCGGAAGAGACCGAGGTCCCACCTCGGGCTCGCTATCTCCCCCGAGATGGGCCCGGGGGCCACTGTCGGTACCTGAGATATGGGGTACCCCCGCGCACAGGGTAAAATGCCTAAGGAACTCGCCCTTCTCCGCAGGGAGAGCTCCGAAGGCGCCACGCGTCCGGCGGGGCCAGACCTCCCTCTCCTCAGAGGAGAGCTCCAGGCCCGCCATGTGGCATACAGAAGCCGGACCTCCCCCTCTGCGGGAGAGAGGCCCTAAGGCGCCGCGTGTCCAGCGGGGCCGGACCTCCCTCTCCTAAGAGGAGAGCTCCGAGCCCGCCACGTGGCATACAGAAGCCGGACCTCCCCCTCCGCGGCGTCAGAACCTGTCAGCCAATAAACACTGCGACAAGACATCCCATGCCGCCTGCGCCGTCATCAACCACTACGACTAGCATGCGGCATGGGCAGGGTGGCAAGATGAAGACTCAGAAGCCTTCGACCAGAGACAACTACCGGCATAACTGCAGATACGGTAGATAATAGACAATCTTCCCGGGACCACCTGTCGGGTCCCGGCTTCCCTTGTAAGCCGCCCGAGTCTTGGACTATAAAAGGCTCGGGTAGGCGTCAATAGCAAGGGTTCGCACTTTGCAACTAATACGCTAGCCATACACTCTCAAGCTGTAACTCACCCCCAAGCTCAGGCCTCCGGCCCTGAGCAGCAAGCAATACAGCGAGCTCCATAGCTCGCCGTGGACGTAGGGTTTTACGCTCCGGCGGCCTGAACCACGTAAAACTCGCCGTGTCAAGCTCTCACTAACTCGTCCATCTGCGCAAGCTCTCCGCTAGGGACTAGCCCCTCCGAAAAAAGAACCTCCTCGGGCTGCCCAGTGCAGGCCCGGGGGAAGTGTCAACCGCACACTTCGACAGTGGTGGACTTCCCGTATGAAGCCAGCTTCCAGCAGCTTCTTGATTTCTTCCCGGATGAAGTTTTGCTGCTCGATGGACTGCTTGCGGGGCTTCTGTTGGACTGGCCGGGCGTCGGGGAAGACCTTCAAGTGGTGGTCGATCACCTCCCTAGGGATCCCCGGCATCTGCGACAGCTGCCATGCAAACACGTCGACGTTGTGCTGGAGGAAGGTGACGAGTGCGCCTTCCTATTTGCTATCCAGGCCCCCGGCTACCCGGGTGGTCTGGGTGGCATTGGCGTCGACTTGGACGAGCTTCAGGGGGACATCGCCCTTGTCGATGGGTTGCACACGGTGTGCTGCGGTAGAGGCACAGTGGCGTGCCTCGGGTGGAGCCGGTCCGGTTCTGCACTGCCGGGGGGCTGGTGCTCTAGCTGTTGCAAGCACTTGGAGCTTTTCCAGTGCTGACACTGCAGCAGTGCGGTCTCCACGAATCCTGAGGACGCCTGTTGGTTTAGGCATCTTCAAGACGAGGTAGCCATAGTGGGCTATTGCCATGAATCGGTACAGGGCCGGCCTGCCAATTATGGCGTTGAAGGGGAGGTCGATCTCCGCAACGTCAAACAGAATGTACTCTGTCCGATAGCCGTCCGGTGCCCCAAAGGTCACCGGAAGGCTGATGTTGCCGTAGGGAATGACCTGTCCCGGCCCTACCCATGAGAATGGGCTTGATGGGGTGAGCTTGGCCATCGGGATCTGCAGCTTCTGGAAAGCTGCATGATTGATGAGGTTCAGTCCAGCTCCGGCATCCACCAAAACATGGTACATCCTCATGTTGGCGATGGTGGGAGCTACCAAGAGTGGTAGTTGGCCGGCCCCAGCCATGTTCCCAGGGCAGTCGGTGGCATCGAAGCTGATGGGGGTTCCCATCCACTTGAGGTGCGGTGCGGGACTTGGGAGGGGAGCCACCGACGCTACCGCTCGGTGCAGGGTCTTAACCGTGCTTCGGGACGAGGTGTCAGCGGACCCACCGTAGATGACATAGAGCATCTTCCGGCGCTCGTCATCACTGGAGCTGGGGTCCTCATGGTGGCACATCGCCTTCACGGCGTGCTGAGGCTCCTGGAACTCCACCTGGTGGTCGATGTTGTCTAGGGCGTCGACCTTCTGCTTGCCCTCCCTTTGACGGTAGGGTGGGGCATCAGTTTGAAGCTGCTTCCCTTTCCGGAAGCGCTCCGCGAGCATCTGGATCTCCCGGAACTCGGCAGCAGTATGGTAACTGGTGCCGTGCACGGGGCATAGCTTGCCTTGGTCACCATCTGGAGCTGGTGACTGTCGCTGCCTTTTGTCGGGGCGGCCCCCGAGCCCCACTGGGTGCTGCTGCTGCGGCAACGGGAGCCGCGGCCGGTGGTTTCGTCTTGCCACTGCCCCGGTTCTTGATCTTCTTGCCGCTTCCATAGGAAGCGGCGCCAGATCCTTGCTGCCCTCCTGACTTAGAGGCTGGCAGGGAATGCCAGTTCCGCCCTTCTACTGCTCTGGCGCACTTGTCCGCCAGGATGAAGAGCTCTGAGACGTCGCGGACCTCTCTGGTCGCGAGCTTCTCAAGCATCTTCTTGTCCCGGACGCCTTGCCCGAACGCCACCACCACAGAAGCATTTTGGATATGTGGGATGGTGTTCCGTACCTGGGAGAACCGCTGGATGAAGGAGCGCCGCGATTCCCCAGGTTGTTGCTGGATGGCGTGGAGGTCGAGCTTCGTGCCAGGCCGGGTGTAGGAACTGTCGAAGTTGGCGGTGAACTGCCGGCAGAGCTCTCCCCAGGAGGTTATGGAACCCTGGGGGAGGTTCATGAGCCAAGACCGGGCTGGGCCGGTCAAGGCGACGGGGAAGTAGTTGGCCATGACGGCCTCGTCCCCTCCTGCAGCAAGGACGGCGGTGGAGTAGATCTGGAGGAACTCCGCCGGGTTGACGCTGCCGTCGTACTTCTCAGGCAGGTGGGGCTGAAACATGCGCGGCCACCTCACGAAGCGAAGGTGGGGCGCCAGGGCCGCACATCCTGCTCCTGTTGCTGCAGGCGTTGGTGCCGTGAACGCTTGGTTCGCTGCTGGCACTGTGTACCCCGGTATGGGCAAGGCTGCACCATAGACCGGGGGCGCCATTTGCAGGGCATATGGCTGTGGCATATGCTGAGTGGCGTATGCCTGGGGCAGAGATCGCGTGGCAAAGGTCTGCGGACGTCATGCTGTCGCCGGCCTCTTGGTTGCGACGCCTTTCTCGTCGTCGCTCGAGGAACACTCGGGCATCTTGGCCCAAGTGGAATCGTTCCAGCTCTGTCCTCAGGTCCGTCGATGGGAGCCTTGTGGAGCTGGAATCCGCCGTCTGCCTGTCAACCAATGGCATGTGCGTCAGCGACACTGCTGGTTGGCCGGGGCATCGTCCCCGCCGAAGTCGAGGGTTTGCGGCGACGACGACGAGACGGTCTACCTCGCGGATCCACTGCTGGGTCGCTGACCGAGGCGCGTCCCCAGCAGGTGGATTGTGCAGTAGCGCTCTTGCTGCAGCTAGCGCGCCCCCGTGGGGGACGCTCAGCGCTGCAGAAGATCTGGTGCTAGCTGGAGCCTGCGTTGCCGGAGTCGGCTGCTTGATTCCAGCTTGCGCTGACACACTCCGTCCAGAGTGTGTCGACACGTATTCCCCGCTAGTCACGATCTGTCGTGAACGCGTGGGAGGAGAGCTTGCCGCTGAAGGAAGCTTCGTCATCTTCGTCGGCAGAAGCTCATCGCGCAAGGGAAAAGCCCCCTACCTGGCTTGCCAAATGTCGAAGTGTGTGGTCGACACTTCCCCCGGACCTGCTCTGGGCAGCCCGCGGAGATTCTTTTTTGGAGGGGCTAGTCGCTTACGGAGAGCTTAAGCGTTTGGGACGAGTGAGGGAGAAGCTTGACACAGCGAGTTTTACGTGGTTCGGGCCGCCGGAGCGTAAAACCCTACGTCCACGGTGAGCAGAGGTGCTCGCTGTATTGCTTGTTGCTCAGAACCGGAGTCCTGAGCTTGAGGGTGAGTAATGCCTAGGATGTGAGTTCACAGAGTTTGAACCCTTGCTAACGTTGCCTACCCGAGCCTTTTATAGTCCAAGGCTCGAGTGGCTTACAAGGGGGGCCCGGGACCTGACAGGTGGTCCCGGGGAGATTGCCTACCGTCTACCGTATCTGCAGTTATACAGGTAGTTGTCTCTAGCGAATGCTTCCGAGTCTTCGTTCTGCCGCCCTACCCATGCCGCAAGCTAGTCATAGTGGTTGATGACGGCAGGGGCGGCAGGGGATGTCTTGTCGCTGTGTTTATTGGCGGACAGGCTCTGACACGGCGCACCAGTCTGTGATGTGACTGGGTGCAACGGCACCTGACAGAGGCGTGCTCCGCGTCCCCGCGTCTTGGGAAGGTGCGGGCCTTGAATACCATGTACTGGCAAGGTATGGCGCGTCTTTACGCCCGCTGCCTACCGTGCGGGGGCAGGCAGCGTCGTTTTGCAGGCCACATGGCAGGCCCGGAGCTCTCCTCTGAGGAGAGGGAGGTCCGGCCCCGCGGGACACGTGGAGCCTTCGGAGGTCCCCCTGCGGAAGGGGGAGGTCCGGCTTCTGCTAGCCACGTGGTGGGCCCGGAGCTCTCCTCTGAGGAGTGGGAGGTTTGGCCCAACGGGACACGTGGAGCCTTCGGAGCTCTCCCCGCAGAGGGGGGAGGTCCGGCTCAGCTGGCCACGTGGCGAGTCCGGAGCTCTCCTCTGAGGAGAGGGAGGTCCGGCCCCGCTAGACACGTGGCACCTTCGGAGCTCTACCTGTGGAGAAGGGCGAGGTCCTTAGGCATTTTCCCCTGTGCCCGGCGGTACCCCGTATCGAGGGTACTGACAGTGAGGTGGCCATGCGATGCCTCGGTGGCTCGCCGCCTCTCCCGTGCCTTGCGTGCGAAGCAGAGGTTGGCTGCAGCAACCGACTGAACTCTTGTATGTGCAACTGACATGTGGGCCTCCCCTTCTCTCCTTTTCTCTAATATTTCTTTTCTGTTTTTGCTGAATATCCCACCAGCTACTCACCCTTTAATGTGAGACTTAGCCCCCAAGTTTTGGTTCAAATTTGAGTTCTCCATTTTGAAATTTGGTTGGTCCAATTTGCTTCATATTTAAACTGAATTTCAAATTCAGTTTTGAATTATTGCAAAATTGGCTCCCGACAAGATGAACTCCAATGGGGATGATCATTGGTGGGCTAACTCAGAAAAATGTTCTGAGTTTGAATATGAAGCTAACTTTTAAATTTGAGTGATGGAAGTTGCTGCGATTTGAATTTACATTCAAATTTGCCCCTTTTTCAAATACCTCCAAAAGTGCCTCAAAAAGTGTTGGATTTGCATGAAATTTGGCTTGAACCTTCCCAAGACTTTTTAAATTCTAGGGGTGAGCTCAACCTCTCATGTTCATGTGTACAAATCCCCCTCTGTGAAAATGAAGGCTTTCCCCTCTAATCACTCTTTTGATGGAGGTTACTTGCTCTTCACAATATTTCCTAAGATATCCACAATAAAAACTGTGGTGTTGTGAGGTGAAGAAAAATTTTTGCAAGTCCCTTTTCTTGGGCTTTTACAGTAGTTCTTCGCAGATGGCTTCCTGAGCTTGTCCTTCTACTCACGACCACGCACATATAAAATTATAGCAATCAAACAGCATGCACAAACTTTACTCAAGATGCAATGGTGCAAATCCTATGATGCTGTTTTATTATACCAGTTTGTACGTGTTCTTGCATGTTTTACTGGGCTTGCATGGGGTTTTATGATGAACAATGGTGTAAGGATCAAGTGTGGACGTGGTGATGATCTTGACTCAAGATCTAGATCAATTCCACCGTCAAAAACCGATCAACACGTGATCTGTCCACACGAAACAGCTTATGCTCGAAGGGAACAAAGAAACTGCGATGAGGTCGTAATATGGGTACGAAGACCTACCTCACTTCTCTTTGGTGGTGGGGCCTTCCTCCTAGCAATGGCAGCAGCGACGGCGAGGTGTGACGGCGCTCGTCGGCGGTGCAAACCGGCGACTGAACTCTGGCGAGGGGTGTAACTCGACGAGTTGGAAGCTAGGGCCTCCAAGTCGTCTACTCGGGAGGTGGAAAATAAGAGTACGTGGTTGCGTCCAGGGGGTTTTGTGTTCTATTTATATGGGGTGAAAGAAGAGTCCTACTCCGATTGGATTTCAAATAAGAGTCCTATTCAATTTGTTTTGGATCTTAACAACTTATCTCCAATTTATTTGGTGCGGTAGCAACGTGGAAATCGTGTCAGTTTCCTCAGTACCGGGTGTTCCCGCGCGTGTAAGAGAAAAACCGCTTAAGGATCTCGTAACTTCGCAATGGTAAGCTCTGGAGACGCCACGTCTGCAGCGGGGGCCGGTCCTTGCTTCTCATCAGAGGCGAGCTCCGGACCTGCCACGCGTCCAGCAGGGCGGGGCCTCCCTTTTCCTCAGAGGCGAGCTCCACGTGCGCCATGTGTCTGGCGGGCGGGACCTCCCTTCTCCTCAGAGGCGAGCTCCGCGTGCGCCATGTGTCTGGCGGGTGGGACCTCCCCTCTCTTCAGAGGCGAGCTCTGGGGGTGCCACATGTCAGTGCCGGACCTCCCCTTTCCTTGGAGGTGGGATCCGAGAGTGCCACGTGTCCAGCAGCACCAGACCTCCTTTCCCCTCGGTGGTGGGCTCCGAGAGTGCCACGTGTGCAGCAGGTTGGACCTCTCGGAGGCGGGCTCCGAGGGTGACACCTGTCCAGCGGGGCCGGACCTCATCCCTTCCGTAGGGGTGAGCTCCAAGAGCGACAAGTGTCCCACGGGGCTGAGCCTCGCTTCTCTGCAGAGACTAGCTCTGAAGTCAACACGTGTCCCGCGGGGCTGAGCCTCGCTTCTCCACAGAGACTAGCTCCGAAGGCGACACGTGTCCAGCGCAGCCGGACCTCACCCCGTTCTCAGAGGCGAGCTCCGAGCCTGCCACGTGGCCAGCAGTGCCGGACCTCACCCCCTCCGCAGGGATGAGCTCCGAAGGCGCCACATGGCCAGCGGGCCGCGGGAAGTGTCGACAGCGCTCCTCGGCGAATTGGAATTGGCTCTTTTCAGCTATCTTTCTCCCATTTTTATGATTCTTTCCCATTTCTATTTATTTTATAATGTTTTTCTATATGCAATGCATGAATATGAAATTGAGGGTGTTACAAACCTACCCCCCTTAAACTGAATCTCGCCCTCGAGATTCGATAGAGTAGAGAATAGATGAGGGAATTCTGCCTTGAGGTCTTCCTCTCACTCCCATGTAGCTTCGGCTTCCGTGTGATGGCTCCACTGTACCTTGCACCAACGGATCACTTTGTTCCTCGTGACCCTTTCCTTCACGTCCAAAATTTGGACAGGGTGCTCTACGTAGGTCAGATCCTCTTGAAGCTCGAGCTCATCCATCGGTACTTGTTCTTCTGGTACTCTCAAGCACTTCTTGAGTTGGGATACGTGAAACACGTCATGCATGTCAGAGAGGTGCGTTGGGAGCTCTAGTTGATAAGCTACCTCTCCTCGCTTGCCCAAAATCTTAAATGGCCCGATGTAGCGAGGTGCTAACTTGTCTTTGACGTTGAAACGTCGTTGGCCACGGATAGGCGATACCTTAAGGTACACGAAGTCTCCTACTTCGAAGGTCAACTTTCTTCACCTATTGTCCGCATAACCTTTTTGTCGTGACTGAGCAGCCTTCAAGTTCTCCCGTATTGTTTGGACTTGCTTCTCGGCGTCTTGCAGCACTTCGGGTCCAAACACTTGGTTCTCTCCGGTCTCATTCAAAAACAGCGGCGTTCTACACTGTCTACCATACAATGCTTTGAAAGGTGACATCTTCAAGCTGGCTTGATAGCTGTTATTGTATGAGAACTCAGCATACGGCAAGCTCCTATCGCAACTACGCCCATGTTTCATGGCGCAGGCTCTCAACATGTCTTCTGAAATTTCATTTGTCCTCTCAGTTTGCCCGTCGGTTTGCGGGTGGTAAGCGGAGCTGAAATCTAGTCGTGTACCCATAGCTTCATGCAGCTTCTTCCAGAACCTAGAGGTAAATTGGGTACCCCGATCTGAAACTATCCTCTTTGGAACTCCATGACGGCACCCGATTTGTTCCATGTACAGCTCGGCTAGTTCTGTGACGCGTTACGTGGTTCTAACAGAAAGAAAATGGGCTGTTTTCATCAATCAGTCCAATAACCCAGATGGAGTCGTAACCCAACCGAGTACATGATAATCCGACGATGAAATCCATGCTAATGTCTTTCCACTTCCACTCGGGTACCTTCAATGGTTGCAACAGTCCAGCGGGTCTTTGATGTTCGGCCTTCACCCGTTGGCACGTGTCGCATAAGGCAACATACTCAGCTATGTCCCTCTTCATACCATCCCACCAATAACAAGTTTTCAGGTCCTTGTACATCTTTGTACAGCCGGGATGTATGGAATAGGGTGAGTCATGTGCCTCCTTTAATATCGTGTCGCGGATGTGCTTCACATTAGGCACACAAATCCTTTTCCCTAACCAAAGCGTACCCTTCCCATCTTCCTTGAAATCCTTTTCTATGCCTTGTCAGATTCTTTCCTTGATTTCCTCATCCGTTGCTTACCCATCTCGTATCTCTTGTTCCAGCGAAGAGTTGAGTTCTATGACTTCCATCTCGTTCAAGAACCCGAGATGTAACCGTTCGAACTCCTTGCACAGTTCGGGCAGTAGCTCCCAAACCGTGAGTTGGTGACATGCTCCCTTTCGGCTCAACGCATCAGCTACTACATTGGCCTTTCCGGGGTGATAATTGATTCCAACATCATAATCCTTGATGAGTTCCAACCATCGACGTTGCCTCAAATTTAGATCCGTTTGCGTGAATATATACATGAGGCTTTTGTGATCCGTATAGATCTCACATCGGTGGCCAAGGATATAATGCCTCCAAATCTTCAAGGAATGTACTACGGCTGCGAGTTCCAAGTCATGCGTGGGGTAATTCAGCTCGTGTTTCTTCAGATCCCTGCGCTCCTTCATCCAGCGGTTGTCCCAGGTGCGGAACACCATCCCCCACATCCAGAATGCATCAGTGGTGGTGGCGTTCCGACAGGGTGTGAGGGACAAGAAGATGCTCGAGAAGTTGGCCACCAGGGAGGTGCGCGACGTCTCGGAGCTCTTCAGCCTAGCGGACAAGTGCGCCAGAGCAGCAGAAGGGCACAGTTGGCACTCACAGCCAGCCTCCAAAGCAGGAGGACAGCCCGGAGCTAGCGCTGCTTCCCATGGGAGCAGCAAGAAGATCAAGAAGAAGGGCGGTGGCAAGATCAAGCCGCCTGCCGGAGCTCCTGTTGCTGCAACTGCAGCACCTGGCGGAGCTCGGGGGCCGCGCCCCGACAAGAGGCCACGGCAGTCACCCCACGGCGGTGACCGAAGAGAGTCGTGCCCGGTGCACAACACCAGGAGCCACACTGCTGGTGCATGCCGGGAGATCAAGAAGCTCGCGCAGCACTTCCGCAAGGGGAAACAGCCACGTGCAGATGCTCCTTCCTTCCGCCAGAGGGAGGGCAAGCAGAAGGTCGACCTCCATGACAATGACGACCAAGAAATGGGGTACCAGGAGCCCCAGCGCGCCGTGAAGACGGTCCGCAACCGTGGGGACTCCAGCTCCAGTAAAGACGAGAACCGGAAGGCGCTCCACGTCATCTACGGAGGGTCCTCGGACCCCTCGTCCCGGAATGCAGTCAAGACCCTGTGCCGAGCAGTGGCGTCGGTGGCTCCTACCCCAAGCGCAGTGCCGCACCTCAAGTGGGTAGGGACCCCCATAAGCTTCGACGCCTTTGACTGCCCCAAGAAGATGGCTGGAGCTGGCCAGCTACCACTCCTGATAGCTCCGACCATCGCCAACGTGAAGATGTACCACGTCCTGGTGGATGGCAGGGCAGGTCTCAACCTCATCAGCCGTGCAGCTTTCCAGAAGCTGCAGATTATGATGGCCAAGCTCACCCCCTCGAGACCGTTCTCAGGGGTGGGGCCGGGACAAGTCGTCCCGTACAGCAACATCAGCTTTCCGGTGACCTTCGGGGCACCGGACAACTATCGGAAAGAATACATTCTATTCGACGTGGTGGAGGTCGACCTCCCCTTCAACACCATCATTGGCAGACCGGCCCTGTACCGGTTCATGGCGGTAGCTCACTACGGCTACCTCGCCCTGAAGATGCCTACACCTAGCAGCGTCCTCAGGATCTATGGAGACCGCACTGCCGCAGTGTCAGCCTTGGAGAAGCTCCAAGCACTTGCGGCAGCCCGAGCACGAGCCCCTGGCGGTGCAGAACCGGGCCAGCTCCACCCAAGTGCATGCCATCGTACCTCTACCTCTGCACCCCGAGTGCAACCCCTCGACGAAGGCGACGTCCCCCTCAAGGTCGTCCAAGTCGGCGCCGAAGCTGCCCAGGCCACCCGAATAGCCAGGGGCCTGGACAGCAAATAGGAAGGCACACTCATCACCTTCCTCCGGGACAATATCGACGTGTTTGCATGGCAACCATCACAGATGCCCGGGATCCCTAGGGAGGTGATTGAGCACCATCTGAAGATCTTCCCCGATGCTCGGCTGATCCAGCAGAAGCCCCGGAAGCAGTCCATCGAGCAGCAGAACTTCATCCATGAAGAAATCAAGAAGTTGCTGGATGCTGGCTTCATACGGGAGGTCCACCACCCCCGGTGGTTGGCGAACTCTGTTGTAGTCCCGAAGGCCGGCGGGAAGCTCCGGATGTGCATCGACTACACCAGTCTCAATAATGCATGCCCCAAAGATCCATTCCCTCTCCCTAGAATAGATCAAATTGTAGACTCTACATCAGGCTGTGATATGTTATGCTTCCTAGACGCCTACTCAGGCTTCCACCAAATACCAATGTCTAGAGAAGATGAAGAACACACTGCTTTTATAACTGTATACGGCCTGTATTGTTATGTCTCCATGCCTTATGGTCGGAAAAATGCTGTCCCTACTTTTGTACGCGCTATGCATAAAACATTTGGAGAGCTAATCCGAGACTTAGTAGAGGTGTATGTCGATGACATCGTTGTCAAAGTCAGACAGAGCTCATCCTTGTTAGATAACCTAGCTCTAGTCTTTGACAAGCTGCGCTCCACATGCACGAAGCTAAACCCGGACAAGTGTGTGTTTGGTATATCCTCTAGAAAGCTCCTTGGATTCCTGGTCTCACACCGAGGGATCGAGGCCAACCCAGAAAAGATCAAGGCCATCAAGCTGATGCAACCTCTGGCTCGCATCAAGGATGTCCAGAATCTCACGGGGTGTCTAGCTGCGCTCAGTCGGTTCATACCAAGGCTAGCTGAGCGGGCTCTTCCCTTCTTCAATCTCCTGCGCAAAGCCAGTCCAATTGCTTGGACCGAAGAAGCAGAAGAAGCATTCCGGGAGTTGAAGCAGCTCCTGACGATGCTACCCGTCATGGTAGCCCCCGAGCCCGGTGAGCACTTACTGCTCTACATCGTGGCGACAACGGAATTGGTGAGCATGGTCCTAGTCGCAGAGTGGCCGGACCCCTCGTCACTGCAGCCTGCTCCAGTAGCAGAAGTCAAACACCAAAGCTGCCTGGGCCCCATGGGGAGGCCCCGACAGCCAGGAGACCCCGGAGGTCCAAGGGGACCTTCCGGAAGTCCAAGACGACCTCCCGGAGGTCCAAGACAACTGCCCAGAGGTCCAAGGGGACCTCCCTGTGGTTTAAGACGACCTCCCGAAGATCCAAGATTACCTCCCGAATGTTCAAAACAACCTCCCGGAGGTCCAAGACGGCCAACAAGTCTCCGGGTTCCAGCCCCCGGAGGCTGCCCCAGACCTGGGGACCTCCTGTCGGCGGATGCCAATGGAGGAAGACATCCCGGTTCCCCCAGGGAGGATCCGGACCATCCAGAGGTCCGTCTACTACATCGGCGAAGTCCTCCACGACGCCAAGACATGGTACCTGGAGGTCCATAAGCTGTTGTATGCAGTGCTCGTGGCGTCCAGGAAGCTCCGGCACTACTTTCAAGCCCACCGGATCTCGGTGGTCACCACCTACCCGCTGAGGACCATCCTCCACAGCCCAACGCGACTGGCAACGTCGCCAAGTGGGCAGCAGAGCTGGCGGAGTTTGAACTGGACTTCCTACCACGTCACGCGGTCAAGAGCCAAGCGCTGGATGACTTCGTGGCAGAGTGGACGCCATAACCAACCAACCTAGGGGGCACCGAAGGCGGCGAACCGGAGCCCCGAGCACCGGTCTTCACCGAGCCCCACAGGACGCTCTACTTCGACGGCTCCTCGCGGCAGCAGGGGGCCGGAGCCGGCGTACTGCTCCTCATGCCATCGGGGGAGCAGTTCAAGTACATGGTGCATCTTAATTTCAAGGCAACCAAGAACATGGCCGAGTATGAAGCCCTCATCTTTGGCCTGAAGACGGCGATGTCCCTCGGCGTCCGCCAGTTGCTGGTCAAGGGCGACTCCCAGCTGATCATCAAGAAAATCAAGGGTGAATGCTCCTGCAACGACCCGCAACTGGCTGCCTACCTCCTCCACGTGCAGATGCTGGAGAAGGACTTTGATGCCTTGGACCTGTGCCATGTACCGCGCACCGACAACACCATGGCCGACGACCTTTCAACAAAGGCCTCCACCAGAGCCCCGGTGCCCGAAGGAGCCTTCAAAAGGACGTTGCCACGGCCCACAGCCCGGCCTGCCTAGCCAGACGAAGGTGACGAGACCAGCACCTCGAAGCTGGCGGTCCTGGCGGCCCTGCAGCCATGGTGCCCGCCAAGGATCATATGCGCCACTAGGAACTCCGTGCTACCCAGCGCCCAAGATCCAGAAGCTCAAGTCAGTCCCGATGCATGGATCATGGAGGTCCGGGACTATTTGAAGGACAACATCCTTCCTGATGAACATGCATCCGCTGAATGGATTGTGCGGATGGCTAAGAGATACACGCTGGTAGAAGGGGATCTCTACCGGTGTGGCGCCAACGGCATCCTATTGCAGTGCATAACCCAGGAGGAAGGCTGCGACCTGCTTGCAGAGATCCATGGAGGTGAGCGCGGGAATCACGCTTCCTCACGCACGCTGGTCGGTAAAGCCTTCCGGCATGGCTTCTACCGGCCGACAGCTCTCCTGGATGCTGTCAAGATGGTCAAGAGATGCAAGGCGTGCCAGTTCCATGCCAAGCAGATTCACACACCGGCACAGACGCTGCAGATGATCCCACCCTTGTGGCCGTTCGTGGTATGGGGGTTGGACATCCTGGGGCCATTCCCCAAAGCCGTCCGGGGATTCCTGTACCTCTACGTCGCCATCGACAAGTTCACCAAGTGGCCAGAGGCTGCACCAGTCATCACCATGAACAAGCAATCCACAGTCAAGTTCATCAAGTCGATCGTCTGCAGGTTCAGGGTCCCGAACAGAATCATCACCAACAACGGGACCCAGTTCACCAGCGCATCGTTCCAAGAGTACTGCAAAGACCTTGGCATCCAGGTGTGCTATGCCTCTGTCGCTCGTCCAAAGAGCAATGGGCAAATCGAGAGGGCGAACGCCGAGATCCTTCGAGGCCTCAAGATCTTAACATGTAAGCAAAATGACTTATGCGCAAACTGATGCAACTAACAGCAAGGATTAAAAGCAGATTGACCGGTCCTCAAACAAACCAGATTTTGATCTAGTTAAAAGCACTTTCATAACTCAAGTTGAATATAAAAGTTAAAGTTAACTTCAATATCCATTCAATGAGTATACAAATGCCTCCATATCACTTTTGGATCAAAAGTTATGATTGCTCGAAGTTGACAGAATTTTTGGATAAAATTTACCAGCATCACCTTTGTATGTGGCTATTTTTATCACAGTTGTATATGCAAATACTGTAAGGGCCTCAGTTTTTGACACCCATTTGCAGTGTTCATCCCCACACCACACACCTCATTTGAGGAAAAATGATGAACACAAATAAAGAGCAAGTAACAATTATCAACATGCTCATTAGGGAACAAACTCACACATTGCAAAAGTGGTACTTCCCACATGTGATATAAATGGGCTGGACATATGAAAACTCCTACACTTTGCCAAGGATGTCCATGCCAAGTTTCACCCAAATTCAAAACATTTTTGAGGTCATCTTGGGTGTAGATAGGAAAGGGGCAGTTTGAAAACATATTCAAATTCAAACTGTTTTCACCCACTGAATTTAAAAGTGGAAGGCATATTCTTGCTCAGCACATTTTTGTGAGCTCACACACCAATTTTCACTCCATTTGGAGTTGATCTTGACATGAGCTAAGGGGGAGAAATTCAAACTTTATTTGAATTTCAAACTGCACTTGTGCTGAAATTCATTCAAACCAAACCTCATTTGAACTTTGATCAATTCAAATGGCTCTTGGGTGAATAATTTGAGTTGCCAAGGGTAGAATAGGGTTCACTGTTTACCACAGCTGTTAGGAATAAATTTCAGAGGTTAAAAGAGGAGTGGGACCCACATGTCAGCCTCAGCCTCAAAGCAAACCGACTGAACCACAGTTCAGTCGGTTCCCGGCTGTTGTGCGCGCGCGCCACCGAAGGGGCCGGCCGGCGCCAGCTCCTGCTGCGTGCCCCAAGCCGGAGGCCAGCCGGCCGAGCTATTTATTCCCTCCCCGGCGTGCCTCAGTCACCATTTCCCCGAGCTACCGACGTGCGCGGCTGCTTTTCCCACTGCCATCGCCGCCGCTCGAGTTCCTGCTTGATCAAGCCGATCGCAGCTCCCTCTTTCCATTCCAAGGTCCCAGCAAGGTACTAGCAACCATCCTCCATCCTTCCCATTGATAGAAATCGATTGAAACCGAGTGATATCGGCTGTGCCGAAAGATCAAACTCGGAACTGGAAACCGCCGCACCTCGGGCTCTCGTGGACAGCCCAACCTGGGCGTTGTCACGCCCGAGCCAAGGCACCCTTGGACGCGCAAGTGATCGGTGCTGCTCCTCCCCGAGCCACAGCTCGAGTGGTTGCTCACCGGCGGCGAATTTCCACTTTTCCCCTTTCTGTGTGCAGAACGACCCTCGGGTACGATTCTGTTTAATTCGTGCTCTAGAAAGGATTAGAGGGCCTCAGGCCACTCCCACACGAACTAGACACGGTGACGCACAAGTTGCCTTCACAACTCTGGGCCGGAGAACTTCTGTGCCCGGCGTAATTCAAGGTCTACTAATGGCGGAACGCACGGGGGGTATCGGGCGCACGGTGAGGACCTATTTCGGGCCTTCCCCGAGCTGCCCCGAGTTCATGTCGACCTTCTCTGAGGTCCACTGATGCTCCCCGACCGGTTTCCCAAGTAGCTGAGGCACTAGGAGCATCAGCCGACATGGCCGAAGTCGTTCCGATATGGCGGCTCGTCGCCGACCATGCTCCGGCCGTTGTCATGAGCAGCTGACCCTCGGATCATGTTCCCCAAGTAAAAGTAGGCAGGGGCGGCCAGAATCAAGAAGTTTGAAGCTGTACAGCAGCCGGCGGCGAGCTCTCCGGCGAGGTCCCTCGGCGGCGGAGCGCGGGTGTCGCGAGGTTGAAGAAGGGGGTGGACCCCAGCTGTCAGCGGCCGATATTTTGAATCGGGATCCGGCTGCGGCCGGGATCGGGTGTGCTGGCGCGCAAAAGCCTTGTGGGCCGCGGTGTGCTGTCGCTTCGGCGTGCGACGCGTGTCTCCTGGGCCCACGCGCGAGTTTAAACTTTTCCCCGATTTTCAGATTTCCTTCAAACTTCAAATCCTTATAACTTTGGCTAGAAAGCTCCAAATTGAGTGAACCAAATTTTGCTGGATTCAGCTCTTTGAGTACTTTCCAGAAAATCAAGTGTCACTTCATGAGATTCCTTAATTCTCCAGAATTAATTCCTTAAAGTTTAAACTGTTAGGAATTTTAACTGGAGAATCATTTGGAGGAAAATCCTGAAATTTTGCTGAGATGTTCACCAAAATATCCTTGAACTACCATAAAAATTTCAGATCCATTTGAGCTCATTTAGTCCACCTAATGGTGTGATTAGTAAAACTGTTCCAGAGAAAATAGAAAATGTTCAGAAACATTTTCAGAATTTTCTCTGAAATTGTTTAGCTCATATCTTTAGTTAGAGACTTCCAAATTAAGTGAGACCAATTCCATTAGAACCCTCTGAAAATCTAGTTTTCAGAAAGTCATAGTTTGTTTCATGAAAATACCTAGAACACCCTAAAAGCCTTTAATTAAGGTCAAGGACATAATTATTTGTGGAGGGCTCAAATGAGCTTTGCTGCAACTAAAACTTGACCAAGTCTCTGTTTAGGTTGTAACCAAGCCACAGTAAAAGTTTCACAGTCATTAGGTCTATCTAGTAAAGGTTATAGACTTCACAACTTCAAAGTTAATACAAAAGCATTTAATTAATACATACATTGTTCTTATCATGTAGTCGCTAAGGTCGAGGAGGAACCCGAAGTCCTAGACTTCGTTACTCCGGAGGAACAGCTAGCCTACGACCAAGAGCAGCAAGGCAAGCCCCGGTTTGCATTAACCATTTTATAAATTTTTATTGTTTTGAGCACATACTTGTTTTCTTTATGTTGTGCATCAGAGTCTTGTTTGGAAACCCCACTGCATAGCCAAGAAAACCATGGGTTGGGGTTTAGGATTGCAAACCCCGTTAGCCACTGCATTGCTAGGATAGAGTAGGATTCGGTACAAGTCGAGTAGTTGGAACTACTCGCGAGAATAGGCTAGAGGCACATTGCTCGGGTAGAGATAGCACATGATACACATGGCAAGAAAATGAGACCGAGCGGAGAGTAAGGGCAGCAGGACTTTGGGGCCTGTGTGCTGTAGCTCCGCTTGTGTCGATTGAGGACCGAGCCGTGTGCGGGCCTGTTGAACAAGCTAGAACAGTACCGAAGACCTACCGGCTATATGGGAACCGGGAAACTGATGTAACTCGGGTAGCTGGGTATTGAGGCATTGCCCGTCGTTCAGAGGGTAGGTTGAGAGCTCGAGGTGTAAATCAGCTGGCGGCACAGAGATGCGCGTGCAGGGACCTCTTGCTCGGGACGATGGGACCGGTTCAATATTTGGCTAACGGGTGAAAGGTAGTCGCGTACGGCGTCCGTGATGGTTGTTGTAGGCAACATCGAGTACGGGCGTACGTGACGGGTTGTTCGGGTAACCCTGCAGGTGTAAATCGATTATAATCGCCGTCCCTCGCGGTCAGTGAGTACCACTTGTTCACTGTACCGTGACGTAGAAAGAACAGGCTAGTTACATGTTAAAATGTTGCTGATTGAAAGTTGGATATTGATTGTTAATGATATGTTGTAGCTTAGTGCTAACTAAAGTTCTTTTCAACTTTGGGCAAAGTACATGAGAGAAATGCGTTTCTTGTTTGATTGCGGCTCTCTCATGTGCCTTAGCGTAAAGTTCTCCACAACCTGCTGCTAAAACTTGAAAGTAAGGTTCTACTAATTAGGCGAGTCCTTGCAAATGATTTTTACCTCATGCAACCCATCACCCTCATGTAGAAGTTTCATGTTTAGGTGAGACGGGTCAGACTTGCTGAGCCTTCGTGCTCACTGCTTGTGTTTGAAGCTTTTGCAGGGTTCTATGAGGAAGGGACTCCCGAAGAGGAGACGGAACCCCAGGAGGGGAACCCCGTCGAGTGGGAGTCGTGCACGCCGCAGAGTTAGTGTGCGAGTGTGCTAGCAAGGACACGTTCGAGGGCTGAACGTGCACTTGATGCTTAGTCTACGCCCGCGAGTGTGGACTAAACTTATTTTGATGTAAACATGTTAATAAACTTGTTTATGTAATAAAGCTTCCGCTTCCGCTTTGTACCTTTGACGTGTGTTATACGGTGTTGTGCAACGCAGCACCCCTCAGCGTGATCCTGGCTCGACAGGACCAGTGGGGTCGTGTCAGCGTGGTATCAGAGCTCGCTTGAGGTTTAACACAGTACAAAGGTCTTCTTTTTCAAAAATCCAGTGAGGAACGAGTTAGTAGCCCGTATAAGGATGTTATTAGTATATAGAAAGTGGCTTATTAACTTATTTGTTATGTCGGAAAATCGTGCATCTCGGGACGTTCATGTCTTGGGGGGTGCACGTAAGCGCTGTCCACCAGTGCGCACAAGCTGAAGGGTGGAGCCCCACGGGTGGCAGGTAACCCGACCCGCTTTGATATCCTCTACGACTCTTCATGTCGTTTGGGGTATTCGAGCAACGTCTGTCCCTGGCGTGCGTGGTGCAACATGGGAGACCCCGTCACGTGGTCTGAAACGTGAACACGTAACTCAAGGCGTGTTTGGCTTGAGAACATCCGGGCGAGTGATGACGGCCGGGTGTACAAACTGTATGGATTCCGGGCTCGGTGTGCAGCCGAGTCTGATGATTGTTTGAGTTTCTGCAGGTAGCCTTACCACGAAACGGTAGACGTGTAGCATCCGTGTGCGAGTGACGAGTAGTGCCACTGAACTAACGAAGCCGGCTAAATCCGGTATAGGTTTTTCCTTTGTGAGGACGTAGTACCGACATAATCTGGTGACGCCTCGACGTCACACCCAACTAAATGAACAACTTCATTTAAAAACTTGAAGGTTTTGATCCAAAGTAGTAAAACTTGATGTAACTCCTTCCCTTGAACAGGATATTCAAAGTTAATAAATTTTCAACTTATAGGATGTTAAGGACAGAGCACTCTGTTTTCAGCTAAATCAAGGCTGAAGTTAATCAGAGGTTAGAGGTTGAGTTCTTTCGAGGTTGGGGTCGTATGATACATTTCTGGAAAGCTTTGGAGGAGCTTTACAACTTTTCTGTTGAGTTCCAGAGGTGTTTCATCCCTTAACCACTCGAAAAATGCAGTAGAGTTGAAACTGTCCAGAAAACAGGACGGAGCAAAGACTCTCTGTAGACTCTCTGTAAATTAAGCATAACTTCCTGCATAAAAATCCAAAAATAGAAAATGAGGTGGTTCTGGGAAGCTTATGAGATGGGTTACAACTTTGTAACAGAAAGTTTTGTCAGATTAGGAACAGAATTAACTGGAATTCTTGGATCAAATCAGTACCTAAGGCAGGGAGGTGCTGTCCAATTGTTCCCAGAAATTCTGTTAACTTTGACATCTCATAACTTTTGAACCAGAGCAGATCTTAGGCCAACCAAATACTTTCTGGAAAGCTATTGAAGTTAACTTTAACTTTGATGTTGAGCTCCAGGACTGGTTTTGCTTTTAACCTGGCCTAAATCAGATTGATATGGAAACTGGTCAGGGCTGTCATGGGAACAGCAGATCAGCAGTCAAATTTGTTTAAAAATTTGAACTATGTTTCCAAGTGTTAAGGGTTCAATGACATATCTTATGTTATAACTCAATGGTTTACTGTTTAAATAAATATTTGACATTTCTCAAATATATTTTTACAGATGGCAGCAGATAAACGGTTGGAGAACGGGTGGGTAGTTTCCCACTGCTCTGACCGTAGCGGCTACCCGGGAGCATTGTGGCTAATGCTCCAATATTTCGGGTACAACCAGATGCCGCAATACTTCGCCAAGGAAGAAGGCGAAGAGGGGAACAAGACGTGGACGATCCATGTCGAGGTTCCTGCAGGGCCTACGCCACCCGGTTGGGTGCCATTCACCGTCACGGTGAGAGGAAGACAACCGGAAGGGATGTGGCAAGTGGCAGCCCGTGACACTATGTCACGTTTCTGCCAACTACACGTACAGGCTATGGAGGGAACTCCATACGCACTCGTTCCGGTGGAGGGACGAGCTCAGCATGTGTGGGAAGAGAGGTACCTAGAGGCAACAAACCCGAGTTGCCCAAGGTACAACCCCGCGGAGGCAAATCTCAGCCTCCAAATGAGGGCGGGAAACGCTGTGATGGACAGCCAAGCTGTTCATACGGAGCATCTCGCCACCAAGCTCAAGGAGAGCACAAGCCGTGGAGATCATTTTGAGAGTGCTCACAGTGCACTCCGCAATGTGCTCCTTCCGACGATCAAGCGACTGAATGAACAACACAATCAGTTGCGTCGTCTGAAGAAGGCAAAGAAGAAGAGCCGTGTTGACATTGCGGCGTTGCAAGAGCTGGTGCAGACCCTAACCCAGCAGAATGAGGACCTTGCTCAAGAGCGGGACGACGCTATTGAGGAAGGACAAGGCTGGGAAGAGGACTACAACCAGGCTATGGACGAGGTGCATGCATTGCAGGACCTCGTGCCCCCGGTATTGGGCGTACCGGTAGTCTTGGGTCTTCCAGCCATGGGAGAACCTGGAATGGGAGAAGAGGTGGTAGACCCCGAGCCACCAGCAGAGGTACCGGAGGAGGACGACCCACAGGAGGTCGAGTTCTACTCCGAGTAGGGGGTTACGGTTGCCAAGTAGGGCAGCTAGGGTAGCGTAACCCAACTTTTGTAATCAGTGACATGTCGTGTAGACAGTAGCGTATGTATAGGTAGTGACGACATGAGCACGACTTCTCGGAGATCCGAGAATAATGTATCTTGTATAAAGTTTATGCTTTATCAATATATGTGAATGTTGTGCAAGTTAATCATGCGTCGCTTCAATACTTACTCCTGTTTATGGAATTTTGAGTAAGACATGTGCTAATTGCTGCTGTGTTGAATTTCAGAATGACGCGTACTCGTGCCAACCCCGATGTTGGAGGTACTAGCCAAGGGGGAGAGACCTCCCAACCACCTCCCGAGGACTCCTCGGGACAGCAGCAGCAACAGCAACAGCAAACACCGCCACCGCCACTGCCAACGGTTACATTGGCCGACATTGTCGCGGCAATGGCGGGTTCACATCAGCAGCATACAGAGCTGCTGCAAACGTTAATTGCGAATACGTCTCGCCCAGAGAGACGTCAAGATCGTGAGGAGCGCCAACAGAGCTCCTACTCTGACTTCCTGGCGACTCATCCCCCTGTATTCTCAAGGGCGGATGAACCACTTGACGCGGACAACTGGCTCCGCGCCATAGAGATGAAGTTCGGGCTGCTCCAAATCAGCGAGCAGCGCAAGACTCAGTTCGCGGTCCAGCAGCTCCAAGGATCCGCGAGCGCGTGGTGGGCCAACTTTTGTGCTTCACAACCCACCGACCGAGTGATGACCTGGGCGGAGTTCCGGACGGCCTTCCGGGCCTATCATATACCGCCCGGTTTGATGAAGAGGAAGACGCAGGAATTCCTACACCTGCAACAAGGGAGCCGGAACGCGCTGGAGTACTCCAGAGCGTTCAACGATCTCGCACTCTACGCGTCGTATCACGCAGATACGGACGAGAAGCGGCGGGACCACTTTTACCAGGGGCTTAACCCGCTCCTGAAGGACAAGCTGGCGATGTTCAATCGCGGCAGCCTCAACGACATAATTGATGCTGCGATTGTTCAGGAAGACTCCGGCAAGGAGTTGGCGGCGGCAGAGCGAAAGCGAAGCGCGCCGCAGAGCAGCGGAGAAGGAGGCGGTCCTTCTCAGAAGTTTCGGATGGTGAATCGCCCACCATCAGGTCCGCGCTGGCAGCCACCACAGCGGTCGATGCCGTTCCGCGGTCGGCCGTATTCTTCACCGGCATTCCGGCCAGCACTGCCAGCACCACCGCAACAACAACAGCAGCAGCGGGCGATGCCGCGTGCGTTTGCACCTCCGCAACGCATGCCGGGCTTTCGTCCACCAAGTACTCCACCAGCAGCGGCCACATGTTACAAGTGTGGTCGTCCAGGACACTTCGCGAGCAGTTGCCCGGAGAGGCAAGGCGGCGGAGTGGTACCACAGTTTCCGGGGAGGAATCAACCCCGGAACCCTACTAATGCGCGGCGGGCAAACCCTAGGCCCGGTACTGTCCACCAGCTTGCCATTGAGGACGTGCCGGAGGGCGAGCCAATCCTTGCGGGTATGTTCCAACTCCACCAGCATCCCGCTATAGTACTATTTGATTCAGGCGCCACGCATAATTTTATTAGCCAAGCTTTCATTGCTAAACACAGCTTGCCAATACTACCCACCGATAGTCCATATTTAATTTGTTCACCGGGTGGGAAGATTTCAGCAAGCGTAATGGTCTCCAAAGCACCATTATGCTTAGCGGGTAGAGTGTACCCCACGTCTCTCATTATCTTAGAGGGACAGAAGGTCGATGTCATCCTAGGGATGTCGTGGTTAAACCGCCACGGCGCTGTTTTAGACACCGTCCTCCGAGTCGTGCACTTAAACTCAGGAGTGCACGGTTCTCACTCATTATTTCTGGACAGTCCAGAAATAAAACTTCCAAGTGTCTATCAAGCCACAACCATCAGATTGGAAGACATTCCAGTGGTCCGAGAATTCCCTGATGTATTCCCGGATGATTTGCCGGGGATGCCACCCGATAGAGAGGTGGAGTTCAAGATTGAACTTGCACCGGGAACCATGCCAATATCCCGAAGGCCGTACAAGATGGCGCCCAAGGAGTTGGCTGAACTGAAGACTCAGCTCACGGACCTTCTGGAGAAGGGTTTTATTAGGCCGAGCTCCTCGCCATGGGGCTGTTCGGCATTATTTGTCAAAAAGAAGGATGAAACGTTGCGGCTTTGCGTGGACTACCGTCCATTAAATGCCGTAACCATCAAGAACAAGTACCCGTTGCCACGGATCGACATGTTGTTTGATCAGTTGGTCGAAGCAAAGGTCTTTTCCAAGATGGATTTAAGATCCGGGTACCATCAGATTAAGATCAGGGCTGAGGACATTCCAAAGACAGCTTTTTCGACAAGGTACGGACTTTATGAGTACCTGGTCATGTCCTTTGGCCTCACCAATGCTCCAGCTCACTTCATGTACTTAATGAACTCGGTGTTCATGCCGGAGCTGGACAAGTTTGTCGTGGTCTTCATCGACGACATCCTGGTATATTCCAAGTCGGAGGAAGATCACAAGAAACATCTGCGTATAGTCTTGCAACGGCTGCGGGATCACAAGTTATACGCAAAGTTCAGCAAATGCGAGTTTTGGATATCGCAAGTGCCTTTCCTCGGGCATATCATCTCAGCGGAGGGTATCGCTGTGGACCCGAGCAAAATCACGCAAGTGCTGAATTGGAAATCCCCGAGAACTGTTCATGAGGTACGGAGTTTCCTCGGACTCGCGGGATATTATCGGAGGTTCATTCCGAACTTCTCGAAGATTGCCAAGCCAATGACAGAGCTGCTGAAGAAGGCTACCAAATATGTTTGGAGTCCAGCATGTGAAGCAGCATTCAAGGCTTTAGTCAAGCACCTGACATCAGCACCGGTTTTGGCGCAGCCAGACACAACAAAACCGTTCGATGTGTACTGCGATGCATCCGGCATTGGGCTCGGATGTGTGTTGATGCAAGACCGAAGGGTGGTCGCGTATGGGTCACGGCAGCTTAGGAATCATGAGCAAAATTATCCAACTCACGACTTGGAGCTCGCTGCCGTGGTACTTGCACTGAAAATGTGGAGGCACTACCTACTCGGTAACCTCGTACATTTATATACCGACCACAAAAGCCTCAAGTACATATTCACTCAGAAGGAGCTGAACATGAGGCAACGAAGATGGTTAGAACTGATAAAGGATTACGAGATAGAGATCCATTATCATCCGGGCAAGGCAAACGTTGTGGCAGACGCGCTAAGCCGCAAGTCACACGTCAATAATCTGACCATCACACCGTTGGAAGAGAGCGAACCACCACTACATGTGATTCCACATGGAGCTCTCTACAACCTAGCTTTGATCCCCACCATCCGTGAAGAGATAGCGGCAGCCCAGAAGAATGACAAGGGCATATCACATTTGCGGAGACGTGTAGACAGTGGGGAGTTGAAATGTTTCCGGAAGGACGGAGACGGCGTCCTATGGTTCAAGGACCGGATCGTCGTACCCCGAGACCCGGAGTTACGGAAGAAAATCTTTGATGAGGCTCACTTATCAAAGTTTTCTATTCACCCCGGCAGCAACAAGATGTATCAAGAACTCAGAAGCAAGTTTTGGTGGACACGGATGAAGCGAGAGACTGCAAAATACGTGTCCGAGTGTGATACATGTCGACGGGTGAAGGCAGACCACATGCGGAAACCGGGACTGCTGCAACCACTGGGCATTCCTGCCTGGAAGTGGGAGGACGTGAGCATGGATTTCGTCGTCGGTTTACCCACCACCTTACAGAAACATGATTCTGTGTGGGTGATCGTCGATCGGCTCACCAAAGTTGCCCATTTCATCCCGGTCAACACCAACTACAACGCCAAGAAGTACGCTGAACTGTACATCTCACGGATCCTATGCTTATACGGCGTACCCCGTACTATCGTATCGGACCGGGGCACTTTATTTGTGTCCCGTTTTTGGGAGCAGCTCCACGCTGCCTTGGGGACGAAGCTGATCCGTAGTTCAGCCTACCACCCGCAGACGGATGGGCAAACGGAGCGGGTAAATCAAATCTTAGAAGACATGCTACGAGCTTGCGCTATCGACCACGGCAAGAACTGGGATGATCACTTGCCGTTAGCCGAGTTCTCGTACAACAATGGGTACCAAGCCAGCATCAAGATGGCGCCCTACGAGGCGCTATACGGGAGAAAATGCCGCACACCATTGAATTGGTGTGAGTCTGGCGAGAGGGTTACCTTCGGGATTGATCTTGTCAACAACGCGGAAGAAAAGGTTCGATTAATTCAAGCGAACCTAAAAGCCGCTCAATCCCGACAGAAACAGTATGCGGACCGGAGAAGGCGTCCGTTACAATTCGAAGCTGGAGACCACGTATATCTACGAGTGTCTCCAATGAAGGGCGTAAACAGATTTGGGGTGAGAGGAAAGTTAGCACCCCGATTCATCGGTCCATTCCAGATTACCGAAAGATGTGGATCGGTGGCATACCGGCTAAGATTACCAGAAGCACTTTCCGGTGTGCACGACGTCTTTCACATTTCCCAGCTGAGGAAGTGTCTCAAGCTATCAACTACCGTTCAGCTGGAAGACATTGAAGAACTGCAACCGGATCTCACCTATCGGGAGGAACCGGTGCAGATTATTGATGAAAAGGCCCGAACCACACGCAACCGTACGTTGTGGTTCTACAAGGTTCTGTGGAGTAATCACTCCATGGATGAAGCGACATGGGAGAGCGAAGAATTCCTTCGCACTAACTACCCCGACTTTCTCACGTCGCATATCCGGTAATTTTTCCACCGTCCTCTCTCTCATTTTCACCTTATAATCTCGGGACGAGATTCTTTTAAGGGGGGAGGAATGTAAGGGCCTCAGTTTTTGACACCCATTTGCAGTGTTCATCCCCACACCACACACCTCATTTGAGGAAAAATGATGAACACAAATAAAGAGCAAGTAACAATTATCAACATGCTCATTAGGGAACAAACTCACAAATTGCAAAAGTGGTACTTCCCACATGTGATATAAATGGGCTGGACATATGAAAACTCCTACACTTTGCCAAGGATGTCCATGCCAAGTTTCACCCAAATTCAAAACATTTTTGAGGTCATCTTGGGTGTAGATAGGAAAGGGGCAGTTTGAAAACATATTCAAATTCAAACTGTTTTCACCCACTGAATTTAAAAGTGGAAGGCATATTCTTGCTCAGCACATTTTTGTGAGCTCACACACCAATTTTCACTCCATTTGGAGTTGATCTTGACATGAGCTAAGGGGGAGAAATTCAAACTTTATTTGAATTTCAAACTGCACTTGTGCTGAAATTCATTCAAACCAAACCTCATTTGAACTTTGATCAATTCAAATGGCTCTTGGGTGAATAATTTGAGTTGCCAAGGGTAGAATAGGGTTCACTGTTTACCACAGCTGTTAGGAATAAATTTCAGAGGTTAAAAGAGGAGTGGGACCCACATGTCAGCCTCAGCCTCAAAGCAAACCGACTGAACCACAGTTCAGTCGGTTCCCGGCTGTTGTGCGCGCGCGCCACCGAAGGGGCCGGCCGGCGCCAGCTCCTGCTGCGTGCCCCAAGCCGGAGGCCAGCCGGCCGAGCTATTTATTCCCTCCCCGGCGTGCCTCAGTCACCATTTCCCCGAGCTACCGACGTGCGCGACTGCTTTTCCCACTGCCATCGCCGCCGCTCGAGTTCCTGCTTGATCAAGCCGATCGCAGCTCCCTCTTTCCATTCCAAGGTCCCAGCAAGGTACTAGCAACCATCCTCCATCCTTCCCATTGATAGAAATCGATTGAAACCGAGTGATATCGGCTGTGCCGAAAGATCAAACTCGGAACTGGAAACCGCCGCACCTCGGGCTCTCGTGGACAGCCCAACCTGGGCGTTGTCACGCCCGAGCCAAGGCACCCTTGGACGCGCAAGTGATCGGTGCTGCTCCTCCCCGAGCCACAGCTCGAGTGGTTGCTCACCGGCGGCGAATTTCCACTTTTCCCCTTTCTGTGTGCAGAACGACCCTCGGGTACGATTCTGTTTAATTCGTGCTCTAGAAAGGATTAGAGGGCCTCAGGCCACTCCCACACGAACTAGACACGGTGACGCACAAGTTGCCTTCACAACTCTGGGCCGGAGAACTTCTGTGCCCGGCGTAATTCAAGGTCTACTAATGGCGGAACGCACGGGGGGTATCGGGCGCACGGTGAGGACCTATTTCGGGCCTTCCCCGAGCTGCCCCGAGTTCATGTCGACCTTCTCTGAGGTCCACTGATGCTCCCCGACCGGTTTCCCAAGTAGCTGAGGCACTAGGAGCATCAGCCGACATGGCCGAAGTCGTTCCGATATGGCGGCTCGTCGCCGACCATGCTCCGGCCGTTGTCATGAGCAGCTGACCCTCGGATCATGTTCCCCAAGTAAAAGTAGGCAGGGGCGGCCAGAATCAAGAAGTTTGAAGCTGTACAGCAGCCGGCGGCGAGCTCTCCGGCGAGGTCCCTCGGCGGCGGAGCGCGGGTGTCGCGAGGTTGAAGAAGGGGGTGGACCCCAGCTGTCAGCGGCCGATATTTTGAATCGGGATCCGGCTGCGGCCGGGATCGGGTGTGCTGGCGCGCAAAAGCCTTGTGGGCCGCGGTGTGCTGTCGCTTCGGCGTGCGACGCGTGTCTCCTGGGCCCACGCGCGAGTTTAAACTTTTCCCCGATTTTCAGATTTCCTTCAAACTTCAAATCCTTATAACTTTGGCTAGAAAGCTCCAAATTGAGTGAACCAAATTTTGCTGGATTCAGCTCTTTGAGTACTTTCCAGAAAATCAAGTGTCACTTCATGAGATTCCTTAATTCTCCAGAATTAATTCCTTAAAGTTTAAACTGTTAGGAATTTTAACTGGAGAATCATTTGGAGGAAAATCCTGAAATTTTGCTGAGATGTTCACCAAAATATCCTTGAACTACCATAAAAATTTCAGATCCATTTGAGCTCATTTAGTCCACCTAATGGTGTGATTAGTAAAACTGTTCCAGAGAAAATAGAAAATGTTCAGAAACATTTTCAGAATTTTCTCTGAAATTGTTTAGCTCATATCTTTAGTTAGAGACTTCCAAATTAAGTGAGACCAATTCCATTAGAACCCTCTGAAAATCTAGTTTTCAGAAAGTCATAGTTTGTTTCATGAAAATACCTAGAACACCCTAAAAGCCTTTAATTAAGGTCAAGGACATAATTATTTGTGGAGGGCTCAAATGAGCTTTGCTGCAACTAAAACTTGACCAAGTCTCTGTTTAGGTTGTAACCAAGCCACAGTAAAAGTTTCACAGTCATTAGGTCTATCTAGTAAAGGTTATAGACTTCACAACTTCAAAGTTAATACAAAAGCATTTAATTAATACATACATTGTTCTTATCATGTAGTCGCTAAGGTCGAGGAGGAACCCGAAGTCCTAGACTTCGTTACTCCGGAGGAACAGCTAGCCTACGACCAAGAGCAGCAAGGCAAGCCCCGGTTTGCATTAACCATTTTATAAATTTTTATTGTTTTGAGCACATACTTGTTTTCTTTATGTTGTGCATCAGAGTCTTGTTTGGAAACCCCACTGCATAGCCAAGAAAACCATGGGTTGGGGTTTAGGATTGCAAACCCCGTTAGCCACTGCATTGCTAGGATAGAGTAGGATTCGGTACAAGTCGAGTAGTTGGAACTACTCGCGAGAATAGGCTAGAGGCACATTGCTCGGGTAGAGATAGCACATGATACACATGGCAAGAAAATGAGACCGAGCGGAGAGTAAGGGCAGCAGGACTTTGGGGCCTGTGTGCTGTAGCTCCGCTTGTGTCGATTGAGGACCGAGCCGTGTGCGGGCCTGTTGAACAAGCTAGAACAGTACCGAAGACCTACCGGCTATATGGGAACCGGGAAACTGATGTAACTCGGGTAGCTGGGTATTGAGGCATTGCCCGTCGTTCAGAGGGTAGGTTGAGAGCTCGAGGTGTAAATCAGCTGGCGGCACAGAGATGCGCGTGCAGGGACCTCTTGCTCGGGACGATGGGACCGGTTCAATATTTGGCTAACGGGTGAAAGGTAGTCGGGTACGGCGTCCGTGATGGTTGTTGTAGGCAACATCGAGTACGGGCGTACGTGACGGGTTGTTCGGGTAACCCTGCAGGTGTAAATCGATTATAATCGCCGTCCCTCGCGGTCAGTGAGTACCACTTGTTCACTGTACCGTGACGTAGAAAGAACAGGCTAGTTACATGTTAAAATGTTGCTGATTGAAAGTTGGATATTGATTGTTAATGATATGTTGTAGCTTAGTGCTAACTAAAGTTCTTTTCAACTTTGGGCAAAGTACATGAGAGAAATGCGTTTCTTGTTTGATTGCGGCTCTCTCATGTGCCTTAGCGTAAAGTTCTCCACAACCTGCTGCTAAAACTTGAAAGTAAGGTTCTACTAATTAGGCGAGTCCTTGCAAATGATTTTTACCTCATGCAACCCATCACCCTCATGTAGAAGTTTCATGTTTAGGTGAGACGGGTCAGACTTGCTGAGCCTTCGTGCTCACTGCTTGTGTTTGAAGCTTTTGCAGGGTTCTATGAGGAAGGGACTCCCGAAGAGGAGACGGAACCCCAGGAGGGGAACCCCGTCGAGTGGGAGTCGTGCACGCCGCAGAGTTAGTGTGCGAGTGTGCTAGCAAGGACACGTTCGAGGGCTGAACGTGCACTTGATGCTTAGTCTACGCCCGCGAGTGTGGACTAAACTTATTTTGATGTAAACATGTTAATAAACTTGTTTATGTAATAAAGCTTCCGCTTCCGCTTTGTACCTTTGACGTGTGTTATACGGTGTTGTGCAACGCAGCACCCCTCAGCGTGATCCTGGCTCGACAGGACCAGTGGGGTCGTGTCAAATACAATATGAATCTGAACCAACTTTGAACTACAATAATGTTGCATATCTCATAACCTTTCCAACAGTGTATCATAGGCTACTTAAGGATTTTTTACAGGAAGTTATGGCTTAAAAACAGAAAGGTCTAGAGAGGTTTTGCTGCTGTAATGGTTCTGGACAGTTTGCCTTCAATTGGACTTTTCACCAACTTAACTTGTGATTTTGCTCTGGAGGTCTACAAAGAAGTTGTAGACCACTTGAAATCTTTCTAGAACTGTATCATACACCTTAATTGGTTAAATCTACTCAGAGTTATGCTCAGTTAAAGTCCAGCAAGAATTCCTGCCAGAAACAGAGCACTCTGTTTTGATCTCTTTGAAACCTAGACATTCTCTCATTTGAATCTTACCTCAAAATAAGAGTTCAGTATCTAATATTTGTTTCAAACTTCCATTTTTAGTTGAAACTTAGCTCATGAATCATTTCTCCATAGGGAATAGGATTATTAAGTTTAGTACCGCGTCGATGCACCGTAAGAAAAATGTCGGTACTACGTTCCTCACAAAAAGGAAAATCCTAACCGGATTATACCGGTATATACGTCTCAATTGTGGCACTAAATGGTCTCTCGCACATGTGTACTACACGGGATACTTACGTGGTTAGTACCTGCAGAAGAACACTCAATGATGATGCACACATAGGTTTTCTCATTTCAGGCAGTTCCATATCATACTAAAAACATACGCCCCATATCATTTCCATACGGTCCGTCCTTGAGTCAAGCCGCGTCTCAAGGTACATGGTCGCGTTTTCACACCACATGACGGGGAACCTGAGTAGAGCATGAACGGGTCGTCATGGTTGGGAATTTTATCACCCCAACAGATACCACCTACTGGCCTGCAGGGCACGCCGATGGAAAGCGCTGCATATGTCCTCCTGGACTATTTCCAGACGAACACACTATCGCGTTACTGACCACACGATGGGGTCTCCACTTGCTTGCCTAATGCACGCTAGGGATCAGCATTTTATATGAACTCAGGAACATGAAGAGTCCAAGAGTTTCATATTAACGTCCCACACCAAGCTGTGAGACCTATCCCTGAACCACATTCCTTGTCACGGGAGCTAATTGAAATTGAACTGCTTTCGGTGACGTTCCTTACAATGCTTACCTGAGCGTAGGTGCGTCGTTACATAATCAAAATTCAGAATTTTAACAAGTATGTTAGTCATGCCACTTTAAGTGACTATACTAATATAGTCTTTATTTGGGCATACTAGAGAATCCTCACCGTATCCTAAGTTTTTGTCGTAATACGAACCTTATTCTGTGCGCTATTACCAATGCGGCTCTGATACCACGCTGTGAGGGCCCGGACCTGATCACCGGGTCGTGCCGCTCGCCCGGGAATCGCATTGGGTGGTGCCATGCGATGCGGCACCCAACAGCACACATAATAAAGGATCATATTACATAAATCAAGCGGAAGCTTACAAAGTGTGAAATTTTACAAATACTTCTCAAAATAATCTACAGCAGAAGATTGATACAACTCACATCGCATATCTATGCTAAGCAAAAGAGAAGACGTCCAGCCCGCGGACCCTTCTCACAAGTAACACGATCACAATAGCAGCGGCAGGGGTTGCCATGAGTTCATCACTTGGGGAGTTCCGAGTCTCAGCGGACAACCGTACTGTCGGTACCCTCAATACCGGGTACCCCCGTGCACAGGGTAAAACTTCCTAAGGACATCGCTCCCTCTGCAGGAGCGAGGTTTGAAGGTGCCACGTGTCCAGCGGGGCCGGAGCTCCCCTCCCCACAGAGGATAGCTCCGAGCCTGCCACGTGGCCCAGGAGGCCAGACCTCACCCCCTCTGCAGGGGCGAGCTCCGAAGGCGCCACGTGTTCGGCGGGGCCGGGGCTCTCCTCTCCTAAAAGGATAGCTCCGAGCCTGCCGCGTGGCCTGGAAGACCGGACCTCGCCCCCTCCGCGGGGGTGAGCTCCGAAGGCTCCACGTGTCCAGCGGAGCCGGAGCTCCCCCTCTCCTCAGAGGAGAGCTCCAGGTCCGACACGTGGCCAACAGAGCAGTGCTGCCGCCCGGTGCGGTGTGCAGCGGGAGTAAAGGCGCGCCATGACCATACAAAGCATTCAAGACCTGCGCCTTCCCGAGACGAAGAGGCGCGGCGCACGCCTGTCAGGAGGCGCTGTGACCAGTCACAGTCAGGACAGGCGTACAGTGTCTGAAGCTGCAGGCCATTGAAGGCAGCGACAAGACCGGACAAGACATGCCCTGCCACCCCTGCCATCGCCAACGACTACACACTACACTTAGCCTGCGGCATGGGCAGGGCGGCAGGACGAGGACTTCGACGCCAGCGCCAAGACATAATAGCTGGTAGGAAATCACCCCGCGGCCACCTGTCGGGTCCCGGGCCCCCTTGTAAGCCACACGAGTCTTGGACTATAAAAGGCTCGGGTAGGCAACGTTAGAAAGGGTTCGCACTCCAGCATCTCACACCCTAGGCGTAACACATACTCAAGCTTAGGACTCCGGTTCTGAGCAACAAGCAATACAGCGAGCACCTCTGCTCACTTTGGACGTAGGGTTTTACGCTCCGGCGGCCTGAACCACATAAAACTCGCCATGTCAAGCTCCTCCCTCACTCGTCCCTTACGCTTAAGCTCTCCGCAAGCGACTAGCCCCTCCAAAAAAGAACCTCCGTGGGCTGCCCAGAGCAGGTCCGGGGGAAGTGTCGACCACACGCTTTGACATTTGGCGCGCCAGGAAGGGGGCTTTTCCCTTGCGCGATGAGTTTTTGACGACGAAGATGACGAAGCTTCCTTCAGCGGCAAGCTCTCCTCCTCCGTGTTCACGACGGACCGTGACTAGCGGGGAATACGTGTCGACACACTCAGGACGGAGTGTGTCGGCGCAAGCAGGAAGCCAGCAGCCGACTCCGGCAATGCAGGCTCCGACTAGCGTGAGATCTTCTGCGGCGCTGAGCGTTCCTCACGGGGGCGCGCTAGCTGCAGCAAGAGCGCTACTGCACAATCCACCTGCTGGGGACGCGCCTCAGGCAGCGACCCAGCAGTGAATTCGCGAGGTAGACCGTCTCGTCGTCGCCGCCGCAAACCCTCGACTTCGGCGGGGACGACGCTCCGGCCAACCGGCTGTGTCGCTGACGCGCACGCCGACGGTTGACGGACAGACAGCGGACTCCAGCTCCACCAGGCTCCCATCGACGGACCTGTGGACAGAGCTGAAACGACACCACTTGGGCCAAGACGCCCGAGTGTTCCTCGAGCGACGACGAGAAAGGCGTCGCAGCCGAGAGGCCGGCGTCAGCATGACGACTGCCTCAACCCTGCCTGAGGCGCAGACTTTCGCCACGCGAACTCTGCCCCAGGCATACGCCACGCAGCATATACCACAGCCATATGCCCTGTAAACAGCGCCCCCGATCTATGGCACAGCCTTGCCCATACCGGGGTACACTGTGCCAGCAGCGAACCAAGCATTCGCCGCACCAACGCCTGCAGCAACAGGGGCAGGATGTGCGGCCCTGGCGCCCCACCTTTGCTTCGCGAGGTGGCCACGCAAGTTTTGGCCGCACCTGCCCGAGAAGTACGACGGCAGCGTCAACCTGGCGGAGTTCCTCCAGATCTACTCCACCGCCGTACTTGATGCAGGAGGGGATGAGGCCGTCATGGCCAACTACTTCCCTGTCGCCTTGACCGGCCCAGACCGGTCTTGGCTCATGAACCTCCCCCAGGGTTCGATAACTTCCTGGGGAGAGCTCTGCCGGCAGTTCACCGCCAACTTCGGCAGTTCCTACACCTGGCCTGGCACGGAGCTCGACCTCCATGCCATCCAGCAACAACCTGGAGAATCACTGCGCTCTTTCATCCAACGGTTATCCCAGGTACGGAACACCATCCCACATATCCAAAATGCTTCTGTGGTGGTGGCGTTCTGGCAAGGCGTTCGGGACAAGAAGATGCTCAAGAAGCTCGCGACCAGAGAGGTCCGCGACGTCTCAGAGCTCTTTAGCCTGGTGGACAAGTGCGCCAGAGCAGCAGAAGGGTGGAACTGGCACTCCCTACCAGCCACCGTGGAGTTGAGGCCAACCCAGAGAAGATCAAGGCCATCAACTTGATGTGGCCTCCTGCCCGCATCAAAGAAGTCCAGAAACTCACGGGATGCCTAGCCGCGCTGAGTCGGTTTATACCGAGGCTAGCAGAGCGGGCACTCCCCTTCTTTAAGCTCCTACGCAAATCCGGTCCATTTGCCTGGACTGACAAAGCAGAAGAAGCTTTCCAGGAGTTGAAGCAGCTCCTGGTGACCCTACCTATCATGGTAGCCCACTGGCCCGTGGAGCATTTGTTGCTCTACATCGCGGCGACAACCGAAGTGGTGAGCTTGGTCCTCGTCGCAGAGCGGCCGGACCCCTCGTCATCACAGCCTGCTCCGGTAGCAGGAGACAGACGCCAGGAAACCCCGGAGGTCCAAGACGGCCACCCGGACCTCCAAGACAACCTCCCAGGGGTCCAACGGGACCTCCTTGGGGGCCCAACGGGACCTCCTGGAGATCCAGGGGGACCTCCTGGAGCCCCCAGAAAACCAGCGGGACCTCCCGGAAGGCCAAGGTGGGGTAGGTGCCTTCGAGTCCCAACTCCCAGAAGCCCCCCTGGACCCACTCACCTCCGGCAGGCCCGAGCCAATGGATGAAAACCTCTCTGACCTAAGAGAGAGGGTCCGAACCATCCATAGGCCTGTCTACTACATCAGCGAAGTCCTCCATGACGCCAAGACAAGGTACCTGGAGGCCCACAAGCTGCTGTATGCAGTGCTCGTGGCGTCCAGGAAGCTCTGCACCTACTTTCAGGCCCACCGGGTCTCGGTAGTCACCTCCTATCCGCTGAAGACGATCCTTCAAAGCCCCCATCTGACTCGCAACGTCGCTAATTGGTCAGCGGAGCTGGTGGAGTTTGAGATGGACTTCCTTCCTCGCCATGCAGTCAAAAGCCAAGCGCTGGCTGACTTTGTGGCTGAGTGGACACCAACGAAGGCTGACCCAGGGGGGCACGAAGACGGTGAACTAGAGCACCGAGCTCCGGTCTTCACTGAGCCTCACTGGACGCTCTTCTTCGACGGCTCCTCGCGAAAGCAGGGGGCCGGTGCCGGTGTACTGTTTCTCATGCCATCGAGGGAGCAGTTTGGGTACATGGTTGTCGGTACCCGCGATATGGGGTACCCCCGCGCACAGGGGGAAAATGCCTAAGGAACTCGCCCTTCTCTGCCGGGAGAGCTCCGAAGGCGCCACGCGTCCGGTGGGGCCGTACCTCCCTCTCCTCAGAGGAGAGCTCCGGGACCGCCACGTTGCATACAGAAGCCGGACCGCCCCCTCCGCGGGAGAGAGGTCCGAAGGTGCCACGTATCCGGCAGGGCCGGACCTCCCTCTCCTCAGAGAGGAGCTCCGGGCCCGCCACGTGGCCGACAGAAGCCGAACCTCCCCCTCCGTGGAGAGAGGTCCGAAGGCTCCACGTGTCCCGCGGGGCCGGACCCCCCCTCTCCTCTGAGGAGGGCTCCAGGCCCGCCACGTGGCCAGCATGATGGCGCTGCCTGCCCCCGAGCGATAGGCAGCGGGCGTAAAGACGCCTCATACCTTGCCCGTACAAGGTATTCAAGGCCCGCGTCTTCCCAAGACGCGGAGACACGGAGCACGCCTCTGTCAAGAGCCGTTGCGCCCAGTCGCATCACAGACTGGCGCGCGGTGTCAGAGCCTGCCAGCCAATAAACGCAGCGACAAGACATCCCATGCCGCCCGCGCCGTCATCAACCACTACGACTAGCATGTGGCATGGGCGGGGCTGCAAGACGAAGATTCAGAAGCCTTTGCCAGAGACAACTACCGGCATAACTGCAGATACGGTAGATCACAGCCAATCTCCCACGGACCACCTGTCGGGTCCTGGGCCCCCCTTGTAAGCCACCCGAGTCTTGGACTATAAAAGACTCGGGTAGGCGACGATAGCAAGGGTTCGCACTTTAGCCATTCACCCCCAAGCTGTAACTCATCCACAAGCTCAGGACTCCGGTTCTGAGCAGCAAGCAAAACAGCGACCATAGCTCGCCGTGGACGTAGGGTTTTACGCTCCGGCGGCCTGAACCACGTAAAACTCGCCGTGTCAAGCTCTTACTAACTCGTCCATACGCTCAAGCTCTCCGCAAGGGACTAGCCCCACCGAAAAAAGAACCTCTGCGGGCTGCCCAGTGCAGGCCCGGGGGAAGTGTCGACCGAACACTTCGACATTTGGCGCGCCAGGTAGAGGGGCTTTTCCCCTGCACGACGAGTTTCCGCCAACGAAGATGACCAAGCTTCCTTCAGCGGCAAACTCCGCTCCCCCGCCTCCGCGGTGAACCGCGACCAGGGGGGAGTACATGTCAACAAACTCGGGACGGAGTGTGTCGGTACAAGCTGGGAGCCAGCAACCGGCTCTGGCAGCGCCGACCCCGGCAATGCAGGCTCCAACCAGCGTCAGGTCTTCAGTAGCGCTGGGCGTACCCGGTGGGGGTGCGCTAGCTGCAGCAAGAGCGCTACTGCACAATCCGCCTGCTGGGGACGCGCCTCAGGCAGCGACCCAGCAGTGGATTCGCGAGGTAGACCGTCTCGTCCTCGCTGCCGCAAACCCTCGACTTCGGCAGGGACGACGCTCCGGCCATCTGGCCGTGTCACTGATGCGCACGCCAATGGTTGACGAGCAGACGGCAGATTCCAGCTCCACCAGGCTCCAGTCGACGGATCTGAGGACAGAGCTGGAACGGTGTCGCTTGGGTCAAGATGCCCGGGTATACCTCGAGCAACGCCGAGAAAGGCGTCGCAACCAAGAGGCTGGCGGCAGCATGACGTCGGCCTCGACTCAGCATGAAGAGCAGACTTTCGCCACGCGATCTCTGCCCCAGGCCTACGCCGTGCGGAATATGCCACAGTCATATGTCCTGCAGATGGCGCCCCCGGCCTATGGCGCAGCCTTGCCCATACCGGGGTACACTGCGCCCGGTGCAAACCAAGCGTTCGCGGCACCAGTACCTGCGGCGACAGAAGCAGGATGTGCGGCCCTCGCGCCCCACCTTCGCTTCGCGAAGTGATCACGCAAGTTTCGGCCGCACCTGCCCGAGAAGTACGACGGCAGCGTCAACCCGGCGGAGTTCCTCCAGATCTACTCCACCGCCGTACTTGCCGCAGGAGGGAATGAAGCCGTCATGGCCAATTACTTCCCTGTCGCCTTGACCGGTCCAGCCCAGTCTTGGCTCATGAACCTCCCCCAGGGTTCCATAACTTCCTGGGGAGAGCTCTGCCGGCAGTTCATCGCCAACTTCGGCAGATCCTACACCCGGCCTGGCACGGAGCTCGACCTCCACGCCATCCAGCAACAACCGGGGGACTCACTGCCCTCCTTCATCCAGCGGTTCTCCCAGGTGCGGAACACCATCCCACACATTCAAAATGCTTCTGTGGTTATGGCGTTCCGGCAAGGCGTCCGGGACAAGAAGATGCTCGAGAAGCTCGTGACCAGAGAGGTCCGCGATGTCTCCGAGCTCTTCAGCCTGGCAGACAAGTGCGCAAGGGCAGCCGAAGGGCGAAACTGGCACTCACTGCCGTCCTCCGAGTCAGGAGGACAGCCCGGATCTGGTCCTACTCCCTATAGAGGCAGCAAGAAGGCCAAGAACCGAGGCAGAGGCAAGATAGAATCACCGACCGCAGCTCCAGTCGTCACTGCAGCGACGCTCAGTGGGGCTCGGGGGCCGCGCCCCGACAAGAGGCAGCGAAGATCACCAATCCCAGAAGGTGATCAAGACAATATATGCCCCATGCACGGCAGCTGTCGCCACACTACTGCCGAGTGCCGGGAGATCCGAAAGCTCGCAGAGCGCTTCCGCAAAGGGAAGCAGCAGCCGACTGATGCCCCACCCTTCCGTCCAAAGGAGGGCAAGCAGGGGGTCGACGTCCCAGACAGCATCGACCACCCAGAGGAGTTCCAGGAGCCTCAGCGCGCCGTGAAGGCGGCACGCAACCATGAGAACTCCAGCTCCAGCGACGATGAGCGTTGAAAGAAGCTCTACGTCATATACGGCGGGTCTGCCGACCCCTCGTCCCAAAGTGCAGTCAAGACTCGGCGCCGAGCGGTAGCGTCGGTGGCTCCACTCCCAAGTGCCGCACCGCACCTCAAGTGGATGGGGACCCCCATCAGCTTTGACGCCACCGACTGCCCCAGGAACATGGCTGGGGCCGGCCAACTACCGCTCTTGGTAGCTCCGACCATCGCCAACGTGAGGATGTACCACTGTCGAAGTGTTTCGTCGACACTTCCCCCCGGCCTGCACTGGGCAGCCCGCGGAGGTTCTTTTTTCGGTGGGGCTAGACCCTTGCGGAGAGCTTGCGCGGATGGACGAGTTAGTAAGAGCTTGACACTGTGAGTTTTACGTGGTTCAGGCCGCCGGAGCGTAAAACCCTACGTCCACGGCGAGCTATGGAGCTCGCTGTATTGCTTGCTGCTCAGGGCCAGAGTCCTGAGCTTGGGGGTGAGTTACAGCTTGGGTGTGAATGGCTAGCGTATGAGTTGCGGAGGTGCGAACCCTTGCTATCGTCGCCTACCCGAGTCTTTTATAGTCCAAGAATCTGGTGGCTTACAAGGGGGCCCGGGACCCGACAGGTGGTCCCGGGGAGATTGTCTATCATCTACCGTATCTGCAGTTATGCCGGTAGTTGTCTCTGGCGGAGGCTTCTGAGTCTCCGTCTTGCTGCCCTGCTAATGCCGCATACTAGTCGTAGTGGTTGATGACGGCGCGGGCGGCATGGGATGTCTTGTCGCTGTGTTTATTGGCTGGCAGGCTCTGACACCGCGCGCCAGTCTGTGATGCGACTGGGCGCAACGGCACCTTTCAGAGGCGTGCTCTGCGTTTCCGCATCTTGGGAAGACGCGGGCCTTGAATACCTTGTACGGGCATGGTATGGGGCGTCTTTACGCCCGCTGCCTACCGCTCGGGAGCAGGCAGCGCTCTTCGGCTGGACACATGGCGGGCCCAGAGCCCTCCTCAGAGAAGAGGAAGGTCCAGCCCGCAGGACACGTGGAGCCTTTGGACCTCTCCCCGCGGAGGGGGAGGTCCGGCTTCTGTCGGCCACGTGGCGGGCCCGGAGCTCTCCTCTTTGGAGAGGGAGGCCCGGCCCCCTGGACACGTGGCGCCTTCGGACCTCTCCCCCACGGAGGTGGGAGGTCCGGCTTCTGCAGGCCACGTGTCGAACCCGGACCTCTCCTCTGAGGAGAGGGAGGTCCGGCCCCGCTGGACGCGTGGCGCCTTCGGAGCTCTCCCTGTGGAGAAGGGCGATTTCCTTAGGCATTTTCCCCTGTGCGCGGGGGTACCCCATATCACGGGTACCGACAGTGGCCCCCGGGCCCATCTCGGGGGAGATGGTGAGCCCGAGGTGGGACCTCCGTCTCTTCCATTCCGTGCATATTCTCGTCTTGAGTACTCCCTCTGCTGGCAGGGTCTTGACGGCTTCGGAGTTTAGCCTCTTAGGAGAGGGTGAAGCCTGGCATCGGAGCTCGGCCCGGCTGTTGGGGCGGAGGTCCGGGAGTCATCGGAGCTCAGGTACACGAAGGGCGTGAGGTCCGGCATCAGTGCTCGCCTCTGAAACGAGGGCGAGGGCTGGCATCGGAGCTCAGCACAGCTGTGGGGGCGGAGGTCCGGAAGTCATCGAAACTCAGGCCAGCGAAGGGCATGAGGTCCGTCATCAGCGCACGCTTCTGAAAGGAGGGCGAGGGCTGGCCTCGGAGCTCGGCCCAGCTGTGGGGGCGGAGTCCGGAAGTCATCGGAGCTCAGGCCAGCGAAGGGCGTGAGGTCCGGAGGTCATCGGAGCTCAAGCCAGCGAAGGGCGTGAGGTCCGGCATCAGCGCTCGCCTCTGAAAGGAGGGTGAGGGCTGGCCTCGGAGCTCGGCCTGGCTGTGGAGGCGGAATCCGGAAGTCATCGGACCTCAGGCCAACGAAGGGCGTGAGGTCCGACATCAGCGCTCGCCTCTGAAAGGAGGGCGAGGGCTGGCCTCGGAGCTCGGCCCAGCTGTGGGGGCGGAGGTCCGGAAATCATCGGAACTCAGGCCAGCGAAGGGCGTGAGGTCCGGCATCAGCGCTCGCCTCTGAAAGGAGGGCGAGGGCTGGCCTCGGAGCTCGACCTGGCTGTGGAGGTGCAGTCCGGAACTGCTCAGTGGTCCCCCCTTTCCTGTCCCATAGTCTCATTTGGCTTACTGTCCCTGGCCGGAATGCGGGGCTTGGGTAATCCAGTGCACTTGGTCCCGGAGGTCTGGCCCCAGCCCCAGTCAGGGTGTAACCGTCCGGCCCCCTGGTACTCAGACCGTAGCGCCGGGAGGCAGAGTGCGCATGCTTTGGGTGCAAGACCGGGCAAAGCAAGGCTCCTGACCCCCCGGTCTAGCGTAGGTCTTTTCTCGGAGGAGACCAACTGGCGGTACAGTACCCTTATAGGGGGAGATCCAAAAGGCCACCGGGCCTCTGGCAGGTACCCCAAGCACTACCGCCTTCGGCAGGACAGCAAATATCGACTATGCATGAGAGCCGGAAAGAGGAGCTGAGTTTACAATGGACGCACACTGTCTAGAGCATGGGGACGTGTTCATATAAATTAATGCGTAATTTAAATAAACACCTAAGTAAGCATGGTGAACTTACTGGGTAGCGTCGGAGCGCCTGTCTTCACGCAGAGCGGGTCATGCGTGGCTTCATCGTATGCCAGACACGGGGGGACCCCCATGGCTATATCAGGGGAAGCATGGCTTCGGCCCCGCATACCATGTGGAAGGGTAGTTCCCGTGACCCGGCCCTGGGAAGTCCGGCTGGCCCTCGACATGGAGGGGTCAGTATCCCCCGACGGCTCTGGGTGCACGTCTGCACCGGTTGCGTGGGTCTGCTTGGCGTGGACCTGGCATGCATTGCATCCCTAACCGGTTTGACGGCGTCCAGGTGGCTCTCGGTCAGTAGGAGCCATGCCGGGTGGCCTAACCGACCAACGTGCGGGACGGTGAGCGTTCCCAGCACTCACCTCCTTGGACTACTGCGAGCTAATCGCAGCCTTCCTCCTGGGTTATGCACCGCAATAGGATGTCGTGGCGCCACGCCAGTAAAGATACCTGCGCGTAGCACTTAGCCATCCGCACCACCCGTTCAGCGGATGCACGTTCATCAGGAAGGATGTCCTTCATGGAGTCCCGGACCTCCGTGGTCCATGCATCGGCACTGCTTGAGCTTCTGGATCTTGAGCGCTGGGTTGCAGGGAGTACCCAGTGACTCTTACGATCCTTTGGCGGCATACAGGGCCGCCGGGACTGCCTAGCTTCGAGGCACTGGTTCAGCCCCCTTCGCCCGGCTCGGCGGGCCGGGCTGTGGACCGCAGCAACGTCCTCTCGAAGACTCCTTCATGCGCAGGGGCTCTGATGGAGGCTTTCGTTGAGAGGTCGTCAGCTGCGTCCGTGCCAGCGCGCGGTACATGGCGCAGGTCCAAGGCGAGGAAGTCTTTCTCCAACATCCGCACGTGGAGCAGATAAGCAGCTAGCTGTGGGTCATTGCAGGGGCATTCACCCTTAACTTGCTTGATAACTAGCTGGGAGTCGCCCTGCGCCAACAACTGGCGAGCGCCCAGAGACAGGACTGTCTTTTAGGCCAAAGATGTGTGCTTCATACTCTGCCAAGTTGTTGGTTGCCTTGGAATTGAGACGCACCATGTACCCAGACTGCTCCCCCGATGGCATGAGGAGCAGAACGCCGGCACCGGCCCCCTGCTTTCGTGAGGAGCCATCGAAGAAGAGCGTCCAGTGAGGCCCGGTGAAGACCGGAGCTCGGTACTTTGGTTCACCGTCTTCGCGGCCCCCTGGGTCAGCCTTCGTTGGCGTCCACTCAGCCACGAAGTCAGCCAGTGCTTGGCTCTTGGCTGTCTGACGTGGTCGGGAGCTCAGCTTGAACTCCGCCGTCTTCGGGCTGTCTTCGGGCTTCGGAAGCTGGCAGTGAGTGCCAACTCCGCCCTCCGGCTGCTCTGGCACACTTGTCCGCCAGGCTGAAGATCTCGGAGGCATCGCAGACCTCTCTGGTTGCAAGTCTCTCAAGCATCTTCTCGTCCCGGACACTGTCGAAGTGCCGCCACCACAGAAGCACTTTGAACATGCGGAATAGTGTTGCGTACCTGGGAGAACCGCTGGATGAAGGAGCGCAGCGACTCCCCAGGTTGTTGCTTGATGGCGTGGAGGTCAGGCTCCGTGCCGGGACGGGTGTAGGAGCTGCCAAAGTTGGCGATGAACTGCCGGCAGAGCTCTCCCCAGGAAGTTATGGAACCCTGAGGGAGGTTCATTAGCCAAGACCGGGCTGGGCCGGTCAAGGCGACGGGGAAGTAGTTTGGCCATGACGGCCTCATCCCCTCCTGCGGCAAGCACGGCGGTGGAGTAGATCTGGAGGAACCCCGCCGGGTTGACGCTGCCGTCGTACTTCTCGGGCAGGTGCGGCCGAAACTTGTGCGGCCACCTCGCGAAGCGGAGGTTGGGCTCCAGGGCCATACATCCTGCCCCTGTTGCTGCAGGCGTTGGTGCCGCGAACGCTTGGTTTGCCGCCGGCACAGTGTACCCCGGTATGGGCAAGGCTGCGCCATAGACCGGGTGCGCCGTTTGCAGGACATATGGCTGTGGCATATGCTGCGCGGCGTGTGCCTGGGGCAGAGCTTGCATGGTGAAGATCTGCCCTTCAGGCTGGGTCGAGGCCGGCGTCATGCTGACGCCAGCCTCTTGGTTGCGACGCCTTTCTCGACGTCGCTCGAAGAACACTCGGGCATCTTGGCTCAAGTGGCATCGCTCCGGCTCTGCCCTCAGGCCCGTCGACGAAAGCCTGGTGGAGCTGGAGTCCGCCGTCTGCTCGCCAACCATTGGCGTGCGCATCAGCGACACAGCCGGTTGGCCGGAGCATCGTCCGCGCCGAAGTCGAGGGTTTGCGGAGGCGACGACGAGATGGTCTATCTCGCGAATCCACTGCTGGGTCGCTGCCTGAGGCGTGTCCCCAACAGGTGGATTGCGCAGTAGTGCTCTTGCTGCGGCTGGCGCACCCCCGCCGGGTACGCCCTGCGCTACTGAAGACCTGACGCTGGTTGGAGCCTGCATTGCCGGGGTCGGCGCTGCCAGAGCCGGTTGCTGGCTCCCAGTGCAGGTACAGGTGCCGCGAACGCTTGGTTGCGCCTGACACAGTGTACCCCGGTATGGGCAAGGCTGCGCCATAGGCCGGGGACGCCGCATGCAGAGCACATGGTTGTGGCTTATGCTGCGCGGCGTACGCCTGGGGCAGAGCTCGCGTGGCGAAGGTCTGCCCTTCAGGCTGGGTCGAGGCCGACGTCATGTTGTCGCAAGCCTCTTGAGTGCGACACCTTTCTCGACGTCGCTCGAGGTACACCTGGGCATCCTGGCCCAAGTGACACCGTTCCAGGTCTGTCCTCAGATCCGTCGACTGGAGCCTGGTGGAGCTGGAATCTGCCGTCTGCTTGTCAACCATTGACGTGCGCATCAGCGACACAGCCGGTTGGCCGGAGTGTCGTCCCCGCTGAAGTCGAGGGTTTGCGGCGGCGACGACGAGACGGTCTTCCTCGCGAATCCACTGCTGGGTCGCTGCCTGAGGCGCATCCCCAGCAGGTGGATTGTGCAGTAGCGCTCTTGCTGCAGCTAGCGCACCCCCACCGGGTATGTCCAGCGCTACTGAAGACCTGACGCTGGTTGGAGCCTGCATTGCCGGGGTCGGCGCTGCCAGAGCCGGTTGCTGGCTCCCAGTGCAGGTACTGGTGCCGCGAACGCTTGGTTGCGCCTGACACAGTGTACTCTGGTATGGGCAAGGTTGCGCCATAGGCCGGGGACGCCGCTTGCAGAGCACATGGTTGTGGCTTATGCTGCGCGGCGTATGCCTGGGGCAGAGCTCGCGTGGCGAAGGTCTTCCCTTCAGGCTGGGTCGAGGCCGACGTCATGTTTTCGCCAGCCTCTTGAGTGCGACGCCTTTCTCGACGTCGCTCGAGGTACACCCGGGCATCCTGGCCCAAGTGACACCGTTCCAGCTCTGTCCTCAGATCGGTCGACTGGAGCCTGGTGGAGCTGGAATCTGCCGTCTGCTCGTCAACCATTGACTTGCGCATCAGTGACACAGCCGGTTGGCCGGAGCGTCGTCCCCGCTGAAGTCGAGGGTTTGCGGCGGCGATGACGAGACGGTCTACCTCGTGAATCCACTGCTGGGTCACTGCCTGAGGCGCGTCCACAGCAGGTGGATTGTGCAGTAGCGCTCTTGCTGCAGCTAGCGCACCCCCACCGGGTACGTCCAGCGCTACTGAAGACCTGACGTTGGTTGGAGCCTGCATTGCCGGTGTTGACGTTGCCGGAGTCGGCTGCTGGCTACCAGCTTGTGCCGACACACTCTGTACTGAGTGCGTCGACATGTACTCCCCGCTGGTCACGGTTCGCCGTGAACGCGGAGGGGGAGAGTTTGCCGCTGAGGGAAGCTTGGTCATCTTCATCGGCGGAAACTCGTTGTGCAGGGAAACCCGAAGAAGGTTTCTAGGTTCATGGAGACCCCGGGCAACGCCTGTGACGGAGCCCTCAAGAATAATATTCCGCTGTTAGTTTATTTACATGTGATGAAATTATTATTGTCCATCGAGACATTTAATATGTAAGACTTACTTATATTCGACACCTGGCTTGTAATAAAGGATGCTTCACTATTTGTCATCACATGTATGAGAAAATGATTCTGGCATACATGTGATATTCACTTTGTTGTTCTTCGGAAAAACCGGGTGTGACAGAAGTGGTATCAGAGCCAAGGTTGCCCGTAGGAACGTGGACCTAGGTAGAAATGGACGTAGTTAAGGGCCCTATTTTCTTAAAAACTATTTTTCAAAGGTGTGGATTGAAAAGTGTTATTTAAATGAGTCACTTTCTTCATCTTACCCCAACTTTCATTCAAAATAGGATTTTTGGTTTGAGTTTATCTAACCTAAGTTTAAATTCTATTTGTTTTAGATGGTTCGCATGATTCGTACCGCTCGCAAGTCCACAGGAGGGAGAGTTCCCGTAGTTGCCCTTGCCGAGAGAGAGGAGAGCCGTCCGGTGACGTACCTTTCCTACGGATTGGCAGTAGGAGGCTTATTGCGCTGACTTCGGCGTATGCTCGAAGCCGCCGGCAATACGGGCAAGCTAATCATCCACTATAACTCTACCAGGACCATCCGTGAGAAGAGGGAAGAATGGAGTTCGGAGATGAGGATTATACAAGAAAATCAGCTGCTTAAGATTCACCACTCTCCAGCTTGTAGTGCGACACAGGTCGATGCGGAGAAAGATGTCACCTGGGAGGCCATCACCTGCCAGAGTCACATCTATTGTCGCCACTTGGACAAAACTTAGTACATGTATGTCCTCCAGCGTGAGAGTGGTACCACGGAGTACAAGTACCCGCCGGTGCAGCAAGGGACTTCCCATGAGCACATGGACTTGTGCTTGGAGGATGCTTCTATGCTCAGCACTCGACTGCAGGAGTGCCAACAAGAGCTTCAGGATGTCCGGGACACCCTGAAGGAAACGGAGGCGTTGCTGCGAGCCTGCTTAAGGGCGAGAGAAAGAGGAGATGGGAATGAACTGTGTGTCACCGCGAATTATACATGGACTCCTGACTCCCCAGATTGCCGAGCGATCAGGCGTCGTCGCACTTCTCCACCAGCAGCCTCCCCACCCAAAGCAGAGTCAGAAGGCAGCCGAAATGATGAGGAAGATCCTGAGGAGCCAGCTCAAGAAAACGAGTAGTGTAGAGTCCTTCCCTTAGTTAGCAAGATGTCGAATAGTCGAGTCGTTACGTTAAGTCAATGGTGTGTTAATGCTTGGTGTGTGACGTGAGTTGTGGAAGCCATGAGCAATTGTCCACAGCCTCGTCTTCAGATTGTTTTGCTTTGGTGTGTGAACCCACATGAAATAATAGTGCATTTATTTGGTGTGAGATATGAACCCTCGTAAAAGTATAACAAAGCCTCAACACTTCAAAGTACAAACAAATGAAAGTAGTAAGATGATACTAAATGCTTTCAAATTAACGTTGGTTGATTCTGCCAGATGGCTGGAAGAGGAAAAGGACGTGCTGCCAACCCCGCCAACAACAACGATGAGGCATGCAACCCTCATCTTTCTGGAGGCCAGGACCGGGGTGGTCGCCGTGAAGGAGTTGATCCCCTCAACCAAATGCTGGAGAATCAAAATCAACTCATCCAGAACTTGTCTCAAGTGGTGGCCAACTTGCATCAAGTTCCACCTCCACAAGCTGCACCACGCCAACCAAGGTTGAGTGAGTTTCTAGTAACTCAACCTCCAAAGTTTGCAACTGCTGCCGAACCTCTGGAGGCAGATGATTGGCTGAAGACCATTGAAAGTAAGATGAGGATCATCCAGTGCCAAGGGTATGAGAGGGTGCTGTTTGCCTCTCATCAATTGCATGGACCTGCTGCTGATTGGTGGACCGCCTACGTGGCCGCCCATCATGACCCTGAGAACATCACTTGGGAAGAGTTCAAGCGTAGCTTCCGCAACCATTACATCCCAAGAGGTGAACTCAAAAACAAGAGGAAGGAGTTTTTGGGACTGCAGCAGCGAAACATGACGGTGAGGGAATACCTCACTAAATTTACCCAACTATCCCGTTATGCCCCAAGGGACATAGAGACTGATGAGCAGAAACAAGATTGTTTCGTGGAAGGACTTACCGCAGAGATGCAGTGTGCAATGTCCTCGAATGAGTATGAAAGCTTCCAAAAGATGGTGGACAGAGCATTTGTGGTAGAAAGGAAGCTAAAGGCCTTGGAAAATGAGAATAACAGGAAGGCCGGTTGGTCACATCAAGCCTCGGGAAGCAACACTCGCCCCCGTATGATGCAGCAACCTACGGGGCAGACGAGCCGTGCTGCGGTACCCTACTCAGCACCAAGAGGGAACAACGCGAACTACAGGCCTCCGGCAGCACCAGCACAGCCACCACGTCAGTTTGTACAGTAGCCTCGCCCTGCATATCCACCTCGACCAGCAGTGCAAGGACCCCCAAACCAACCCCAAGACAACAAAGGCCAAGCACCTAAGGTTGGGGTGCAATGTTTTAGCTGTGGTGAAGTGGGGCACTATGCCCATAAGTGCCCAAAGAAGAAGCCCGCGCAGCCACAACAGCAGAATGTAATGAGAGGACGGGTAAACCACGTCACTATGGAGGAAGCACAAGATGCACCCGACGTGGTAGTTGGTAAGTTTCCTACCAATTTACACCTTGCAACCCTGCTGTTTTATTCTGGTGCCACCCACTCGTTTATTGCTCAAGGGTTTGTTAAGAAGTATGACCTAGCAACAACACAAATGAACCATATGCTAGCCCTAAACTCTCCAGGTGGAGAAATAAGGACAATACAAGTGTGTCCCAAGGTGAATCTAGACATTAATGGGGTAGTGTTTACTGCTAACCTCATAGTGATAGATTCCCAAGGGATCGATATTATTTTGGGCATGGATTGGTTGACCAAACATAAGGGAATCATTCATTGTTCGACCAGAACGGTGGAACTAACTCACCCTAGTGGCACAAGAGTAAAGTTCATAACAATACACGAGCCTAGGAGGGACATTAAATTAAATCAAGTTCAGGTGAAAGTGGAGGAGATCAGGATTATCCGGGAATATCCAGATGTTTTTCCGGAAGAATTGCCAGGTATGCCTCCCGATCGTGAAGTGGAATTTGCAATTGAGCTAGTGCCTGGAACAGCCCCGATATACAAGAGACCTTATCGGATGGACTCCAAGCAGCTAGAAGAACTCAAGGATCATTTGAGAGAATTGACGGAGAAGGGGTATATTCGCCCTAGTTCCTCACCATGGGGAGCTCCGGTGATATTTGCGCCCAAGAAAGACGGAACCCAAAGGTTATGCGTGGATTACCGTGCTTTGAATGAGGTAACCATCAAGAACAAGTACCCATTACCCCGCATTGAAGACTTGTTTGATCAGTTGAGGGGATCTTGTGTGTTCTTGAAAATTGATCTTAGGTCGGGATACCACCAACTCAAGATAAGGCAATTTGATATTCCCAAGACAGCTTTCGTATCTCGGTACGGACTGTATGAATACACTGTCATGCCTTTCGGGCTAACTAATGCCCCGTCATACTTCATGTATCTCATGAACAAGGTATTCATGGAATATCTGGACAAATTTGTGGTGGTTTTCATAGATGACATTCTCGTCTTCTCCAAAGATGAAGAAGAACATGAGAAACATTTAAGGTTGGTGTTGCAAAGGCTGAGAGAACACCAACTATATGCCAAGTTGAGCAAGTGTGAGTTTTGGCTGAAGAGAGTTCCCTTCTTAGGACATATAATCTCAGAAGGAGGAATCTCCGTAGATCCCGCCAAAATCGAGGATATACAGAAGTGGAAGACCCCTGAAAGTGTCGGGAAGTTCGAAGCTTCTTGGGATTGGCTGGATACTATCGACGGTTTATTGAGGGATTCTCTAAGATCTCAAGACCCCTCAACAAACTGTTGGAGAAGGGAATCACATTCACATGGACGCCACAGTGCGAGACGAGTTTTCAGGAGCTAAAGAAAAGATTGACAACAGCCCCAGTGTTGGTTATGCCAGATATGCAGAAGAATTTCACGGTGTACTGCGATGCCTCTGGAAACGGGTTGGGATGTGTTCTCATGCAAGAAGGGCATGTCGTGGCTTATGCATCCCGGCAGCTTCGGAAGCACGAGAAGAACTATCCTACACATGACCTCGAACTAGCCGCAGTGGTACACGCGTTGAAAATTTGGCGGCACTATTTGATGGGGAAGAGGACCGAGATATATACGGATCATAAGAGTTTGAAGTACATATTCACACAGCCAGACCTCAACCTCAGACAAAGGAGATGGCTAGAGTTAATCAATGACTTTGATGTGGGCATCAACTATCATCCCGGGAAAGCAAACGTCGTGGCCGATGCTTTGAGTCGGAAAGTGCAGGTCAATAAGTTGAGCTTGAAGGACATGCCTGCAGAATTGAAGGACGAGGTTATAAGGCTCAATCTATGTCTAGTAAATAGTGGTGAAGCCATCGCCATGGAAGTGGACTCCACACTCGAGCAAGACATACGCGAGGGCCAAAAGAATGATGAGAAGATACAAGAGATCAGACAACTCATCAAGGAAAATAAAGCTCCAGGTTTCAGAGAGGATGAACAAGGTACGGTGTGGCACGGGAAAAGGATCTGTGTGCCTGAAGTAAAGGAGAACCGTGAATTGATTTTGAAGGAGGCTCACGATTCTGACTATTCCATTCATCCTGGGAGTACGAAGATGTACTAGGACCTCAAGGGCAGGTATTGGTGGTATGGCATGACGCGAGATGTCGCGGAACATGTTGCCCTATGTGACACATGTCAGTTGGTGAAAGCGGAACATCAACGACCCGCGGGATTATTGCAACCACTCAAAGTGCCTGAATGGAAATGGGAAGAAATCAGCATGGATTTCATCGTGGGATTGCCTAGGACCCAATCAGGATATGATTCGATATGGGTCATCATTGATAGGCTAACAAAGGTAGCTCACTTCATCCCCGTGAAGGAAAGCTACAGCGGATCCAAATTGGCAGAGTTGTACATGTCAAGAATCGTGTGTTACCATGGAGTGCCAAAGAAGATTGTGTCGGATCGAGGGACACAATTCACCTCAAGGTTCTGGCAGAAGTTGCACGAAACCATGGGAACCCATCTGAACTTTAGTTCTGCCTATCATCCCCAAACTGATGGGCAGACCGAAAGAACCAATCAGATCCTTGAAGATATGCTAAGGGCATGTGCACTCAAAAACAATAGGAGTTGGGACAAGAACTTACCGTATGCGGAGTTTTCTTATAACAACAGCTATCAAGCTAGTATGAAGATGTCACCGTTTGAATCTTTGTACGGGAGGAAGTGCAGAACTCCCCTATTTTGGAACCAAACGGGGGAAAGTAAAGTGTTTGGTCCAGAAGTACTACAAGAAGCCGAGGCCAAGGTGAGGGAAGTTCGCAACAATTTGAGGATAGCACAGACACGCGAAAAGAGCTATGCCGATGTACGAAGAAGAGAGCTCGTTTTCAACGTAGGAGACTATGTCTATCTCAAGGTGTCCCCTATCAGAGGACTTCGTCGGTTCAAGGTGAAATGGAAGTTGTCACCTCGATACATCGGACCCTTTCAAGTTTTGGAGAGGAAAGGCGAAGTGGCGTATCAACTAGAGTTACCGTCTCGTCTATCGGATGTGCACGATGTGTTCCATGTGTCACAACTCAAGAAATGCCTGAGGACGCCTGAAGAGGTGTTACCCATGAATGAAGTGGACGTAGCTGAGGATTTGTCTTATGCCGAGCAACCATACAAGATTTTGGAGACAATGGAACGCCTCACCAGAAATAAAAGAATCCGTATGTGCAAGGTGCAGTGGAAGCATCACTCAGAAGAGGAAGCCACCTGGGAGCGGGAAGATGAGCTAAAGGCACAATTTCCGGAATTGTTTTCTTAGAACCACCAATCTCGAGGACGAGATTTCTTTTAAGGGGGGTAGAGCTGTAACACCCCAAAAATCTTGTTAAGAACCTAAATCATGTTAAGAGGGGAATTTAAAATTTTTTGGACGAGTTGCATGTTTTGCAAAAATTAAAATTCAAACTGGAATTCAAATTAAACTCAAAACAGAAAAGAAATAGAAAAAGAAAAAGGAAAAAAGAAAAAAAAAACGGCCAGTGGGCCGAAACCCACCAGCCAGCCCAGCCAGCGCCCGCGCCAGCCCGCAGCCGCGCGCGCCGCTTCCTTCCGCTGACAGGTGGGACCCACCAGATCGTCGTCTACCTCGCGCCCGCGCCGGACTCCCTCTCACCCGAATCAAAACCGATCGGGATTTCGGCGTATCCCCGCTGAATTCTGTTCGTAGGCGACGCGGACATGATCTAAACCACCCCGCCACCCTCCCCCGTCTATAAAAACCCCGGCCTCGTTCTGTTTTTCCCACGCGATCGGCTGTTTTTACTCCAGTGAGAACCGAAACTTCTCCGGCGAATTCTGGCCGATCTAAGCTCGGAATTTCCGGTCTAACTCACTGGTCTTGATCCACCGCCTCTGGGGAACCTTGCAGGTGCAGAAAACTCGGTGACTTGCGGTGTATACACAGCGCCGACGAGCTTCGCCGTGGTTTCGCCTCGGACCTCGTCGCCGATCACCTTCCAGTACCTCCGAGCTCAAGAAAACCCCCGAGGTGATATCCCCGACCTCCCCTCTACCGATCTATGCCATAAAATCATAGTTCTAGGAAGAATTCCCGAAGATCTGAAAGTTTCCGGCGAGATCGCCGCTTCCCGCCGCCGTGCGCCGCCGGCAGCGCCGCCCGCGCTCGATCAGAGCGACGTGGCCGCTTGTGCGCCGTTTATTTTAAATCGCACGGTAGGGTTTAAATCCCCGCGTGCCGGTTCGATATTATAATCTCGGCCGTCGGTTTAAAATCGGACGGTCCACGTCAGCCCCACGTTATAAAGACTGAAAATCTTACGTGCTACCCCCTGGGGTTCTCAGGAAATAAGAGCTAGCCCCGGAAATTTCTGATCTAGCCCCTGGAACTCCAGAAAATCATGTAAATTCATTTAAAAATCAGTTTTAGCCCCTGGACTTAATGAAAATTAGGAAAAACACCTCTGATAAGTGTAGCTAGACCCCTGGAAATTCTAAAAATAATATTATAGACCCTGTAATGGGATGAGTTTACCTTTTTAGCCCTGTTTAGTATTTAATTTAGGAAATTGAATATGTTGCTAGTGTTTAAAAATTAAATAGTGGGACAAACATATTGTCAAAATTTAATTAAAGACTTTCTCAGTATTTAGGAAACTTTGGAGTGAGATAAAAACGTATTTTGGGCTGAATTGAATCTGTCTAATTTATTATTCACATTTAGGGACACATTTTTAAGCAATGAATAGTTTTAGAAAATAGGGAAAATAATTGTGAAATAGTTTACATCAGAGGCAAAGGTCAAAATATGTTATTAAATTATTTAGGACTAGAACCTATTCTGTTAGACGATGTGTAATACTAATTTTATAATAAAGAACACATTTATGTATAGGAAAATAAATCTGAAAATATAGCAACTAGTAAATGATAAATGGAGTTTCTAGAACCCAAAGAATTCATTTTAAGGTTGGTAGAAATTCTAAAGGCACATATGGAGAAGAAAAATACTTTTCATACATACTTGGTAGTGAAAAGGTGTAGTAGTTGAATATAAGGAATTTATTTAAATGGGAAACTCATATATATACAGTAGGTAAGTATAAATGTGAACATAAAAGTAGGAATCATATACACATGATTAAAAGTGCATGCAAGCCACAAATCAACACACATAGAGTAACCACAACACATATAATGGTGAATGACTTTCATAAATGTGAATGTGTGGTTTGTATGAAGTGGAAGTGTGAACTATGTCTTATGGATTGTTGTTTTTCTTTTGCTATGTGTGATGGTATGATGTAGAACCTGCTCAAGGGCAAGTTATTCCTTTCCAAGATCAGGACTAGCCATTCCAAGAGCAGCAGGAAGGAGGCAAGTGTCCTTGACCACTTTGATCCTATGCTAGGATGTGTAGCTAGAATTATTTGCATTGTCAATTGAAATATGAAACCCATGCTAGGAAGTTTCCCTAGAATTGCATTACCTTGTTTCCTTGTAGCTTGGGTTGGGATTTATTTTATCATGTCATTTATTATTATGCATATGCTTAGCCATGCTTAGAATGGGATATTTGGGATATGAGATCATCAGTTTATTTTACCATACTCTTGAATGAGATATTGTGAGTTATGTAGAGGTAGGAATCAAGGCAAGTTGGATGTTTTGGTTGTGTGCTGGGTGCACGAGACTCGGGTTTGTGTTTAGTACTTGCCTGGATCCTAAGGACCGGTTCATGGAGCATGTAACCTGGGTTTACCGTGCCAACCACATGCTGAGATGGGGCAGCTTGGCCAATTAATTAGGTGTATCCCCGGCGTAGTATGGGTGTGTTGGATGGTGCGGGGAGTATGTGTCAGCTGGACTACCATATGAACCGCAAGGCTCAAGAGGGGGCCACTGCAGTGGGGTTGGAGCCTCTTGTATGCTGTTAGGGGTGAAACCTCAGTGGGCCCACGCTCGTCGGGAATCCCTTTGTAAAGGCTTCGTAGTGATCTCCTGGCTACACACCTGGGAAGTGTGAATGTGGTTCGTAGCCACTGGCATAATGGAGGTTCTTTTAGTCCACCCGGCAACGGGGGATGAAGTCACTACATGTGGGTACAGTGGTAAAACTCTGCAGAGTCAAAACTGTCATGGCAGCCGTGCTCACGGTCAAGAGCGGCTTGGACTTATTCATGATTAGAGGATTGATGGTTTTGGAAGTTAAGCGGGGAGCTTAATATTGGAAATGATGTTATGGTTATTGGATTATGATGATGGGACGGGAGATTGGGACCATTTAACCTGTGTAGTAATGTAGGTGCTTAATAAGCTAAGGTGATAGGTATTAATTGCTTAGTGCTTTAACCATGAGTTCAACCTCTCCTTGTTCTAGCCATGCATGACATAACTTTCCCACACTTGCTGAGTACCATTGGTACTCAACCTTGCATATTTGTTGGTTTATATTGCTGCTCAGGTCAAGATAATGAGGTGGTGTACAATGACCAAGACTTTGGACCCGAAGAAGGTTTCTAGGTTCATGGAGACCCCGGGCAACGCCTGTGACGGAGCCCTCAAGAATAATATTCCGCTGTTAGTTTATTTACTTGTGATGAACTTATTATTGTCCATCGAGACATTTAATATGTAAGACTTACTTATATTCGACACCTGGCTTGTAATAAAGGATGCTTCACTATTTGTCATCACATGTATGAGAAAATGATCCTGGCATACATGTGATATTCACTTGGTTGTTCTTCGGAAAAACCGGGTGTGACAGTGGTTTGATTCAAACAGTTCCTAAACAAAAAGAAGTGGTTTTTAAATCTGCAGGAGTGTTGTCACATTCAGGTTCAAATAAGCATACTGCATGCTCATATAGACATGAACACAAAGTTAAATTTCATTGTACCTATTGTGGTAGAGATGGTCATGTCATAGAACATTGTTATAGACAAGCTAAACAACATAAAAAGGAAAGAATGCAAGCTAGATCTTATAACTCTCATGCAAAATTTGCTGCAATACTAAACCGAATGTCAGGAACATGCAACCTGCTGTTATGAATCAGAAATATTCAAAGTTTACCTCCGGAGCTTCAGTTTTTGCCTCTGGACCTTCTGTTTTTGCCCCCAGAGCTACTGATTTTTGTGCTACACAAGTAACACCTCATAGGTCAGTAGTTAAGAACAAAAAATCACAAACTTTGACTCATAAACCTTCTGTTTTATCGCAGCTTTCGCATGTTATTCCTTCTGGACATCGTGTGACTCGGTACTGGATTACTAAATGCCTTTTAACTAACCCCAGTATCGAGTCATCGACGTATTGTGCTTCTATGTAGGTTACACGCTTGAGGAAGGAGAACATTTGGATTGTGGATTCAGGTTGCTCACGCCACATGACCGGTAACAAAGAATGGTTCTCCTCTCTCTCTTTTGTGTCACGTGTAGAGAATGTTTTTACTTTTGCCGATAATTCTTCAACTCCTATAATTGCTAAGGGTTCGGTTAGAGTAAATGATCACTACACTTTGAAGGATGTGGCACTTGTCAAAAATTTGAAATACAACTTGCTTTTTGTTTCACAATTGCTAGATGAAAATCTGGAAATTATTTTTAATAAAAACTGCTGCAGAGTTGTAGGTTCAAATAGTGAGCTTATTTTTAACATTTCTCGGTTTGGAAGAGTTTCTAAAGCTGATTTTGATATGTCTTCCTCTAAGCATATATGTCTAGTTGCTAATGATTCCAAAGATTTATATTTTTGGCATCGTAGACTTGGTCACATAGGCTTTGATCATCTCACGCGTATTAGTGCTCTTGATCGCATACGTGGGCTGCCTAAGCTTAAAGGTGACAAACAAATCGTGTGCTCTTCTTGTAGACATGATAAGATGGTTGAAGGTTCACATGCTCCTCTCACAATGACCATGACAACTGAACTGGGTCAACTTTTACACCTTGACACCGTAGGACCTTCATGTGTTCAATCCTTCGGAGGCAATTGGTATGTTCTTGTGATTGTTGATGACTATTCTAGATACTCTTGGGTTTACTTTATGGCATCTAAGAATGAAGCTTTTAGTCACTTTAGAACTTTATTTCTTAGATTATCAATTGATCACCCAGGATCTTTAAGAGCAATTAGAAGTGATAATGGAACCGAATTTAAAAATCAATCGTTTGATCACTTTTGTGCTGAAAATGCAATAGATCATCAATTTTCTTCACCATATGTACCTCAACAAAACGGTGTTGTAGAGAGAAAGAACAGAACCTTAGTTGAGATGGCTAGGACTATGCTTGATGAATATCAAACTCCTAGGAAATTTTGGGCTGATGCAATTGCAACCGCTTGTTATGTCTCAAATCGTGTTTTCTTGCGTGCTAAGCTAGTGTCACACACTTTAGGGTCTTTGGTTGCAAATGCTTTGTTAAGAAACATGGTAATCTTGATAAATTTGAAGCTAGATCTGTTGATGGCATGTTTCTTGGTTATCCATCTCATACTAGAGGCTACCGTGTGCTTTTACTTGATACTAACAAAATTTTGGAGACTTGTGAGGTTTCGTTTGATGAAGCTAGCCCAGTTACTAGTTCAAATATTGCAGGTCCTGATCCATATCCGCCAGGGGAGAGTATTTTCGTTGAAGAAGAGGAAGAAGTGGTGCTGCTGCCCGAAAATTCAGCAGCTAATGACATTGTTCCAGCTCCTGATCCTGATTCACAGCCAGCACCGACGACCACCATTGCTGGTCCAGATCCTCCTCACGTCACAAGCTCATCTATTTGTGATGAACATGAAGAAGAAGAAGCTTTTGAAGTGTCCACTCCCCTCCTTATTCTCAAAAGTCATCCTCCACAACAAATTATTAGAAGCTTGCATGAACGAGTTACAAGATCCAGGTTTTTCGACCCCAATTCTCATGCTCATTCTGCTTTTGTTGCTTCTTTTGAACCCAAAGATATATCACACGCACTCACTAATGAATCTTGGATTATTGCCATGCAATAAGAGTTAGAAAATTTTGAAAGAAATAATGTTTGGAAACTTGTACCTCCACCTCAAGGTCACACTTTAATTGGAACTAAATGGGTGTTTAAAAATAAACAAAGTGAGGATGGGGTTGTGGTTAGGAATAAGGCTAGGTTGGTTACTCAAGGTTTCACACAAGTTGAAGTCAAGATTTTGATGAAACTTTTGCTCCTGTTGCTAGATTAGAAGCCATAAGAATTTTGTTAGATTTTGCTGCATCTAAAGGTTTTAAGCTATATCAAATGGATGTTAAAAGTGCTTTTCCTAATGGCTACATAGATGAGGAGGTTTATGTCAAACAACCACCTGGTTTTGAAAATCCAAATTTTCCTAATCATGTTTACACACTGTCCAAAGCCTTGTACGGTCTAAAACAAGCCCCTAGAGCATGGTATGATAGGTTAAAAACATTCTTACTTGAAAAGGGGTATACCATGGGCAAGGTTGATAAAACTCATTTTGTGCTTAAGCATGGCAATGACTCATTATTTGTTCAAGTGTATGTGGATGATATTATCTTTGGTTGTCCTTCTCATGATCTTGTGTCCAAGTTTTCAGCTATGATGAGTTCAGAATTTGATATGAGTATGATGGGAGAACTCACGTACTTTTTGGGGCTGCAAATCAAGCAAACCAAGGAGGATACCTCTGTGCATTAAACAAAGTATACAAAAGATCTCCTAAGGTGCTTCAACATGGACAAAAGCAAGCCTCTTCGTACACAAATGGGAACAGCAACAACACTTGAACTTGATGAAGATTGTGATCCCGTTGATCAAAAAGAATATAGAAGCATGATGGGATCACTTTTGTATCTCACAGCATCAAGACCGGACATACAATTCAGCGTATGTCTTTGTGCACGGTTTCAAGCCTCCCCACGTGCTTCACATCGTCAAGCCGTCAAAAGGATTCTCAGGTACTTACATGGAACTCAATAATTTGGCATTTTTCTTCCTTCTTCCTCAACCGTTACTTTGAAAGCTTTTTCCGATGCTGATTTTGGGGGTTGTAGGATTGATAGGAAAAGTACTTCTGGTGCTTGTCATTTTCTTGGTAATTCACTTGTTGCCTGGTCCTCTAGAAAACAATGTTCAGTTGCACAATTCACTAAGCACATTGACATTAGGTATCAGTTTCTCCGTGATAATGTCGAAAAAAGGAACATTGTGCTTCACCATGTAGATACCGAACAATAATTGGCTGACATTTTTACGAAACCTTTTTATTTCACTCGTTTTTGTTACATTCGTAGTGAAATAGGGGTTATGCATCCTCATGGCTTAAATTGAGGGAGAATTTTGAAACTTGAGAAGTCCATGTGTGACTCTGAAATTAAAATAATATGAGTATAGTATTTCATGCATATATGACTTTGTGATTCCTTTTTCATGCTGAAAGTTCTTACTACATTACTCGTGTTATACATTTTGTAGTTTTTACCATGTCTAGTAATTAGAATAATTACTTAGATTAAATCTGGTCATGGTCGAACTTTCTTGCTGTTTTGAACTTGTTGCATGCTCACGAATGCTTTTAATCATAAAGAATTAATCAAGTAATCAACTCACATGTTAAGTTTTTATGTTCAAATAAAATAAATGAGAAAAGATCAAGAGAATATGCATGCATCGCACTTCTTCTTTTGAGATGGCTTATCATTGGACTTAGATATGAACTTGACAGGAGTTGTGTATGACTAAAACCATGTCCTTAAGCTTCTGACTGTAAAATGACATAGGCTTGGCTTGGATGGTTAGAATAAGGCTGATGCTGCATATAATCTCTTGCAAATGTCATAAGATCAAAATTTTTGCTTTAAATGTTAAATAAAATACAGCAACAAGTGTCATGCTTTCAGGTCTTGAAATAGTTAAGTTTGTGAGATCATGACTTGCTTAAATTGAAAATTACACTTGATCTCTAGCATGGCTTACTCTACTTTATGTATCTCATTGATGTGTTAGTGTAAGTTACTTGATAGTATGATTTGGATGAGCTTTGTTTTATATGTATATGTTATAATGTGCTCATGACAAATAAAAATTTCTCTTTTGTACCTTGCTGAATACATTGTCAAAGGGGGAGAAATTGATCACAGATTGCACACATTGACAAGTGTTTTGGCACGATTCTTCTCAGGGGAGAATTTTTGGTATTTTTGTTTTTCTTCTCATTTCATTTCTGATTTACAAAGGGGGAGAAATTGTTTTCAAAACTTTTCATGTGAAGAAGCCAATGTTCAGATTTTAAGTGGTGTTGCCAATGCATTCATCAAGAGGGAGATTGTGAGACCTATGTGTGCTGAATACATTGGCTTTGACGATAAAAGTTTTGAATACTACCAAAACACCTTTTTAACAAGGTCCGACGTATGGTCCGACTTGCTTTGTCTAGGTCTGACTTATTTTGGCTAGGTCCGACGTGTCTTTGCTAGCTCCGGTGCTAGGTCCGACTAGTTTTGGTAAGTTTTGTGCTAGGTCCGACTAAGCTTTAGTAAGCTCCGGCGCTGGGTCCGACTAGCTTTAGTAAGCTCCGGTTCAAGGTCCGGTTAGCTTTGGTAAGGTTCGGAGCTTGATTGCAATGGTTATGCTTTTAACTTGCAATGTTTCGAACTTGCTTTACTCTTATGGAAAGTTTGCTTAGTATTATTTTACTATGTTTTTAGTGTGTTTTGGTGGTTATGGCTGATATCATTTTGCTATGGTTTACAACATGCTTATGTGAGGTGCTCACGTAAGATGTAGTTTCGAAACTAAGGAGAGTCAAGTCGAGGACTTGTGCTCGGAAGTATTGGTTGTTTATTCATGTGCAGGTGTTGCTTGAGTTCAAGACATGGCTGGTGACGGGATCCATTGAACTAGTCTTAGGGAGAAGATGAGGTTCAACAACCAAGTTCGGGAGGAATTGTGGTTGAGTTGATCGGGAGGTTGCGCAGTATGTTTGAATCAAGAACAATGCATATGGAGGTATCTTCGACGTCGTTGGAAGATGTTTGCACATGTGCAAGGAGTGCATAGACGTGGCTGCATGGTTCCAAGGTGTGATGAAGAGGTGTGGACGTAAAGAATTGGTCGGAAAGGTCCAACCGACTAGGTTATGGACTAAGGCTGCGGCTGAGTCGTGTTTTACTCAAACATGGAAAGTTTTGAGTTGGTTATGATAGGATTTCGTGTGGGTCACGAATTTGAGTTGTTTTAGGAATGTTTGGGACGTTACTAAGGTGTTTGGAAGTCTTAAGATTGCTTCTATCTGCGTGTAGAAGAGTCTTGAGCAGTATTGGAAAGTTACAGTTTGAATCTAAGTAGGAGTAGGAGTCCTAGTTTGAATTGGGTTGGCCTTAGGGCTGGTTATATAAGCAAGGGAGGCCAAGGCTCGTGGGTGCACGACTTTGGGGCTGTTCCTCTTGTGTTTTGATAAACAAAATTTGTATTCTAAAGGAACTTTTGTGCCTTGTTAGTCCGACTTGTTTCAGACAATTTTTTCTCGTCGAGTTTCTGTTCAGCACTACCTTGCTTCGGTGGTTTTATCATAACTCGAGTTTTACAGATCCAATTGATGTGATTCTTTTTGGGTTGTCTTGAAAATTTCACGGTCATTGAATTCTCTGTTTCTGATCTACATGAGTTTTTTTGCAGTATTCCAGAACTGTTTTTCTCGCGTAGGACAGATTGACCTTTGTTCGATCAATCGTAACTTGAGTTTCTCTCAACGGATTTTCATGATTCTTGTTGTGACGTCTTCGTGACTTGATTCTCTACAATCTATACTAGTTTTGTCACAGTTGAACACGTTTAGATTAGTCGCACGCACGGTTTCTTTGACAGATCGGTTTTCTGCTGAGGGGTGTTTTGTTGCTTCCACTGAAAAGTTTTTATCTACCATTCACCCCCCCCCTCTGGTAGCTTTACACGTGTACTTCGATCCTACACCGTATAGTGGTACCCCGTGACATGAAGCTTCGGAAGAAAATCCTGGACGAGGCTCATTTGTCCAAGTATTCTATTCATTCTGGCAGCAACAAGATGTACCAGAATCTGAAAACCAGGTTTTGGTGGACATGGATGAAAAGAGAAATCGTGGAGTACGTATCCGAATGTGATACGTGTCGGCGTGTGAAGGCCGACCATATGCGTAAAGCCGGACAGCTGAAACCATTGAACATTCTGGCATGGAAGTGGGAGGATATGAGCATGGACTTCATAGTCGGGTTACCTCTCACATCTCATAAGCATGATTTGATTTGGGTGATAGTCGATTGACTAACCAAGTCGGCTCATTTTATTCTAGTACATACAAGTTACGTGGCCAAGCAATATGCAGAGCTGTATATTGCAAGGATCTTGTGCTTGCACGGTGTTCCCCGCTCTATTATTTCAGATTGTGGTGCACTGTTCGTCGCTTGGTTTTGGGAACAGCTGCACGCATCATTGCGGACCAAACTTATCCAAAGTTCCGCGTATCACCTGCAGACGGATGGTCAAACCGAACGGGTGAACAAGTGCTGGAAGACATGCTACGTGCTTGTGCCATCCACCACAGTAAAAACTGGGACGATCATTTGCCGTTCGCGGAGTTTTCTTACAACAATGGCTATCAAGCTAGCATCAAGATGGCACCATATGAAGCTCTCTACGGCTGGAAATGCCGCACACCCCTCAACTGATGTGTGTCCGGCGAGCGAGTTATCTACGGCATTGAACTTGTGAATGAGGCTGAAGAACGAGTGCGAGTAATACAAGCCAATCTCAAAGCTGCTCAATCTCGTCAGAAGAGCTATGCGGATAAAAGACGCTGCCCTCTTCACTTCGACATCGGGGGCCATGTTTATGTCCGTGTGTCTCCGATGAAGGGAGTTCATCGTTTCGGAGTGAAGGGAAAACTTGCGCCGCGGTTCATTGATCCGTTAGACGTCATTGAAAAATGTGGACCCGTGGCCTATCGCTTGGATTTACCGGCGTCGCTGTCACACCCGGTTTCTCCGAAGAACAACCGAGTGAATATCACATGTATGCCAGGATCATTTTCTCATACATGTGATGACAAATAGTGAAGCATCATTTATTATAAGCCAGGTGTCGAATATAAATAAGTCTTACATAGCACATGTCTCGATGGACGATACTAAGTTCATAACATAAAATAAAATAGCAGCGGAATATTATTCTTGTGGGCTCCGTCACAGGCGTTGCCCGGGGGACTCCATGAACTTAAAATCCTTCTTCGGGTCCGAAGTCTTGGTCATTAAACACCACATCATTCTCTTGACCTGAGCAGCAATATAAACCAACAAATATGCAAGTTTGAGTACCATTGGTACTCAGCAAGTGTGGGAAAATTTTGTCATGCATGGCTAGAGCAAGGAGAGGTTGAACTCATGGTTAAAGCACTACACAATTAATACCTATCACCTTAGCTTATTAAGCACCTACATTACTACATAGGTGAAATGATCCCAATCTCCCATCCCATCATCATAATCAAATAACCATAACATCATTTCCAATGTTAAGCTCCCTGCTTAACATCCACAACTTCCAAAGCCACCATCCTCTAATCTTGAATAAGTCCAAGCCGCTCTTTACCGTGAGCATGGCTGTCATGACAGTTTTGACTCTGCAGAGTTTGCATCACTGTACCCACATGTAGTGATTTCATCCCCCGTTGCCGGGTGGACTAAAAGAACCTCCATTATGCCAGTGGCTACGAACCACATTCACACTTCCAAGGTGTGTAGCCAGGAGATCACTACGAACCCTTTACAAAGGGATTCCCGACGAGCGTGGGCCCACTGAGGTTTACCCCTAACAGCATACAAGAGACTCCAACCCCGCTGCAGTGGCCCCCTCTTGAGCCTTGCGGTTCATATGGTAGTCCAGCTGACACCTATTCCCTGCACCATCCAACACACCCATACTACGCCAGAGATACACCTAATTAATTGGCCAAGCTGCCCCATCTCAGCATGTGGTTGGCACGGTAAAGCCAGGTTACATGCTCCATGAACCGGTCCTTAGGATCCATGCAAGTACTAAACACAAACCCGAGTCTCGTGCACCCAGCACCAACCAAAACAACTTGCCTTGATCCCTACCTCTACATAACCCAGAATAATTCATTCAAGAGTATGGTAAATAAACTGATGATCTCATATCCCAATTTTTCCCATTCTAAGCATGGCTATGCAGAAGCATATAAATAAATGATATGATAAAAATAAATCCCAACCCAAGCTACAAGGAAACAAGGTAATACAATTCTAGGGAAACTTCCTAACAGGGGTTTCATATTTCAATTGACAATGCAAATAATTCTAGCTACACATCCTAGTATAGGATCAAAGTGGTCAAGGACACTTGCCTTCTTCCTGCTGCTCTGGGAATGGGCAGTCCTGATCTTTGAAAGGAAGAACTTGCACTGGAGTAGGTTCTACTCATACCATCACACATAGCAAAAGAAAACAACAATCCATAAGACATAGTTCGCACTTCCACTTCATACAAACCACACATTCACATTTATGAAAGCCATTCACATTTCTATGTGTTGTGGTTACTCTATGTGTGTTGAGTTTTGGCTTACATACACTTTTAAACATGTGCATATGATTTGTACTTTTGTATTCATATTTATGTTTGCATACTATATATGAATTTCCAATTTAAATAAATTCCCTTTATTCAATTGATACACATTTTAGCTACCAAGTATGCATGGAAGGTATTTTCCTACTCCAAATGTGTCTTCAGACCTTCTACCAACCCTAAACTGAATTCTTTGGATTTTGGAAACTTCATTTAACATTTTATAGTTATTCATACCTAGCTTGCTATATTTTCAGATTTATTTCCTATGCCTAAATGTGAACTTTATTATGAAAATAGACACCTCATCTAAACAGAATAGGTTTTGGTCTAAAATATTAAATAATATATTTTGAACTTCTCCTCCGATGTGAACTAATTTAAATTTATTTTATCAATTTTCAGAATTATTCTCTACTTAAAAATGTGTCCCTATAACTAATGAATGTGAATAATCAATTAGACAGATTCATTTCAGCCAAAAATCTATTTTTATCTCACTCCAAAGTTTTCCAAGTACTAGGAAAGTTTTAAATTTGAATTTACAATGTGTTTGTCCCATCTTTTAAATTTTAAATACTAATCACATATTCAAATTCCTAAATTTAATATCACATAGGGTTAAAAAGGTAAACTCACCCCACTACAGGGTCTATTATATTATTTTAAGGATTTTCAGGGGCCTAACTATGCATAACAGAGGGGTTTTGCTAATTTTTATTAAGTCCAGGGGCTAAAACTGATTTTTAATTGAATTTACATGAATTTCTGAAGCTCCAGGGGCTAGATCAGAAATTTTCGGGGCTAGCTCGTATTTTCTGAGAACTCCAGGGGGTAGCGCGTAAGAATCCCGGCCTCTATAACGCGGGGCTGACGTGGACCGTCCGATTTAAAACAGACGGCTGAGATTATAACGCCGAACCGGTGTAAGGGCCTCAGTTTTTGACACCCATTTGTAGTGTTCATCCCCACACCACACACCTCATTTGAGGAAGAATGATGAACACAAATGAAGAGCAAGTAACAATTATCAACATGCTCATTAGGGAACAAACTTACACATTGCAAAAGTGGTATTTCCCACATGTGATATAGATGGGCTGGACATAGGAAAAACTCCTACACTTTGCTAAGGATGTCCATGCCAAGTTTCACCCAAATTCAAAACCTTTTTGAGGTCATCTTGGGTATAGATAGGAAGGGGGCAGTTTGAAAACATATTCAAATTCAAACTGTTTTTATACCATGAATTTGAAAGTGGAAGGCATATTCTTACTCAGCACATTTTTGTGAGCTCACACACCAATTTTCACTCCATTTGGAGTTGATCTTGACATGAGCTAAGGGGGAGAAATTCAAACTTTATTTGAATTTCAAACTGAACTTGTGCTGAAATTCATTCAAACCAAACCTCATTTGAACTTTGATCAATTCAAATGGCTCATGGGGGAATAATTTGAATTGCCAAGGGTAGTATGGGGTTCACTGTTTACAACAGTGATTAGAAGTAAATTTCAGAGGTTAAAAGGAAGGGTGGGACCCACATGTCAGCCTCTACTTCAACACAAACCGACTGAGACTTTTCACTCGGGTCACCGAGCCGCAGCGGTGATCGCCACCGAGGCCAGCCACCGCGCCACCAGCTGCTTGCCCACGCGCGGGCATGAGGCGGTGCAGAGCCTTCTTAAGGCGCCTGCCCCCTCCTCGGCCGAGGCACCACAGTTCTCTCCCGCAAGAACTCAGCGCCGGCTGAGAACTTCCGCAGCTCGGACTTGATCGGAGAACGCCGATCGCAGCTCCCTCCTTCCACTCCAGAGTCCCAGCAAGGTACTAGAGACCCTCCTCCATCCTTCCCATTGCTAGAATTCGGTTGGAACCGATTGATATCGGCTGTGCCGAAAGATCAAACTCGGAACTTGGAACCGCCGCACCTCGGGCTCTCGTGGACATCCCAACCTGGGCGTTGTCACGCCCGAGCCAAGGCACCCTTGGACGCGCAGGTGACCGGTGCTGCTCATCCCCGAGCCACAGCTCGAGTGGTTGCTCACCGGCGGCGAATTTCCACTTTTCCCCTTTCTGTGTGCAGAACGACCTTCGGGTACGATTCTGTTTAATTCGTGCTCTAGAAAGGATTAGAGGGCCTCAGGCCACTCCCACATGAGCTAGACACGGTAACGCACAAGTTGCCTTCACAACTCTGGGCCGGAGAACCTCTGTGCCCGGCGTAATTTAAGGTCTACTAATGGCGGAACGAACGGGGGGTATCGGGCGCACGGTGAGGACCTATTTCGGGCCTTCCCCGAGCTGCCTCGAGCTCATGTCGACCTTCTCTGAGGTCCACTGATGCTCCCCGACCGATTTCCCAAGTAGCTGAGGTACTAGGGGAGTCAGCCGACATGGCCGAAGTCATTCCGATATGGCGGCTCGTCGCCGACCATGCTCCGGCCGTTGTCATGAGCAGCTGACCCTCGGATCCTGTTCCCCAAGTAAAAGTAGGCAGGGGCGGCCAGAATCAAGAAGTTTGGAGCTGTACAGCAGCCGGCGGCGAGCTCTCCGGCGAGATCCCTCGGCGGCGGTGCGCGGGTGTCGCGAGGTTGAAGAAGGGGGTGGACCCCAACTGTCAGCGGCCGATATTTTGAATCGGGATCCAGCTGCGGCCGGGATCAGGTGAGCTGGCGCGCAAAATCCTTGTGGGCCGCGGTGTGCCATCGCCTAGGCGTGCGACGCGTGTACCCTGGGCCCACGCGCGAGTTTAAACTTTTTCCCGATTTTCAGATTTCCTTCAAACTTCAAATCCTTATAACTTTGGCTAGGAAGCTCCAAATTGAGTGAACCAAATTTTGCTGGATTCAGCTCTCTGAGTACTTTCCAGAAAATCAAGTTTCACTTCATGAAATTCCTTAATTCTCCAGGATTAATTCCTTAAAGTTTAAACTGTTAGGAATTTTAACTACAGAATCCTTTGGAGGAAAATCCTGAAATTTTGCTGAGATGTTCACCAAAATATCCTTGAACTACCATAAAAATGTCAGATCCATTTAAGCTCATTTAGTCCACCTAATGGTGTGATTAGCAAAACTGTTCCAGAGAAAATAGGAAATGTTCAGAAACATTTTCAGAATTTTCTCTGAAATTGTTTAGCTCATATCTTTAGTTAGAGACTTCCAAATTAAGTGAGACCAACTCCATTAGAACCCTCTGAAAATCTAGTTTTCAGAAAGTCATAGTTTGTCTCATGAAAATTCCTAGAACACCCTAAGAGTTCCAATTAAGGTCAAGGACATAATTATTTGTGGAGGGCTCAAATGAGCTTTGCTGCAACTAAAACTTGACCAAGTCTTTGTTTAGGTTGTAACCAAGCCACAGTAAAAGTTTCACAGTCATTAGGTCTATCTAGCAAAGGTTATAGACTTCACAACTTCAAACTTAATACAAATGCATTAAATTAATACATGTATTGTTTCTATCATGTAGTCGCTAAGGTCGAGGAGGAACCCGAAGTCCTAGACTTCGTTACTCCGGAGGAACAGCTAGCCTACGACCAAGAGCAGCAAGGCAAGCCCCGGTTTGCATTAACCTTTTTACAAATGTTTATTGTTTTGAGCACATCTTTGAATATTGTTCTTTGCATTAGAAGTCTTGATTGGAAACCCAACTGCACAGCCAAGATAACCATGGGTTGGGTTTAGGATTGCAAACCTCGTTAGCCACTGCATTGCTAGGATAGAGTAGGATTCGGTACAAGTCGAGTAGTTGGAACTACTCGCGAGAATAGGCTAGAGGCACATTGCTCGGGTAGAGATAGAACATGATACACATGGCAAGAAAATGAGACCGAGCGGAGAGTAAGGGCAGCAGGACTTTGGGGCCTGTGTGCTGTAGCTCCGCTTGTGTCGATTGAGGACCGAGCCGTGTGCGGGCCTGTTGAACAAGCTAGAACAGTACCGAAGACCTACCGGCTATATGGGAACCGGGAAACTGATGTAACTCGGGTAGCTGGGTATTGAGGCATTGCCCGTCGTTCAGAGGGTAGGTTGAGAGCTCGAGGTGTAAATCGGCTGGCGGCACGGAGATGCGCGTGCAGAGACCTCTTGCTCGGGACGATGGGACCGGTTCAATATTTGGCTGACGGGTGAAAGGTAGTCGCGTACGGCGTCCGTGATGGTTGTTGTAGGCAACATCGAGTACGGGCGTACGTGACGGTTTGTTCGGGTAACCCTGCAGGTGTAAATCGATTATAATCGCCGTCCCTCGCGGTCAGTGAGTACCACTTGTTCACTGTACCGTGACGTAGAAAGAACAGGCTAGTTACATGTTAAAAGGTTGCTGATTGAAAGTTGGACATTGATTGTTAATGATATGCCGTAGCGTAGAGCTAATTAAAGTTCTTTTCAACTTTGGGCAAAGTACATGAGAGAAATGCGTTTCTTGTTTGATTGCGGCTCTCTCATGTGCCTTAGCGTAAGGTTCTCCACAACCTGCTGCTAAAACTTGAAAGTAAGGTTCTACTAATTAGGCGAGTCCTTGCAAATGATTTTTGCCTCATGCAACCCATTACCCTCATGTTGAAGTTCCATGTTTAGGTGAGACGGGTCAGACTTGCTGGGCCTTCGTGCTCACTGCTTGTGTTTGATGCTTTTGCAGGGTTCTATGAGGAAGGGACTCCCGAAGAGGAGACGGAACCCCAGGAGGGGAACCCCGTCGAGTGGGAGTCGTGCACGCCGCAGAGTTAGTGTGCGTGTGTGCTAGCAAGGACACGTTCGAGGGCTGAACGTGTACTTGATGCTTAGTCTACGCCCGCGAGTGTAGACTGAACTTATTTTGATGTAAACATGTTCATAAAACGGTTTATGTAATGAAACTTCCGCTTCCGCTTTGCACCTTTGACGTGTGTTATACGGTGCTGTGCAACGCAGCACCCCTCAGCGTGATCCTGGCTCGACAGGACCAATGGGGTCGTGTCAGCGTGGTATCAGAGCTCGCTTGAGGTTTAACACAGTACAAAGGTCTTCTTTTTCAAAAATCCAGTGAGGAACGAGTTAGTAGCCCGTATAAGGATGTTATTAGTATATAGAAAGTGGCTTAGTAACCTAATTGTTATGTCGGAAAATCGTGCATCTCGGGACGTTCATGTCTTGGGGGGTGCACGTGAGCGCTGTCCACCAGTGCGCACAAGCTGAAGGGTGGAGCCCCACGGGTGGCAGGTAACCCGACCCGCTTTAGCATCCTCTACGACTCTTCATGTCGTTTGGGGTATTCGAGCAACGTCTGTCCCTGGCGTGCGTGGTGCAACATGGGAGACCCCGTCACGTGGTCTAAAACGTGAACACGTAACTCAAGGCGTGTTTGGCTTGAGAACATCCGGGCGAGTGATGACGGCCGGATGTACCAACTGTATGGATTCCGGGCTCGGTGTGCAGCCGAGTCTGATGATTGGTTGAATTTCTGCAGGTAGCCTTCCCACGAAACGTTAGACGTGTAGAATCCGTGTGCGAGTGACGAGTAGTGCCACTGAACTAACGAAGCCGGCTAAGTCCGGTATAGGTTTTTCCTTTGTGAGGACGTAGTACCGACATAAGCTGGTGACGCATCGACGTCACACCCAACTAAATGAACAACTTCATTTAAAAATTTGAAGGTTTTGATCCAAAGTAGTAAAATTGATGTAACTCCTTCCCTTGTACAGGATATTCAAAGTTAACAAGTTTTCAACTTATAGGATGTTAAGGACAGAGCACTCTGTTTTCAGCTGAATCAAGGCTGAAGTTAATCAGAGGCTAGATGTCGAGTTCTTTCGAGGTTGGGGTCGTATGATACATTTCTGGAAAGCTTTGGAAGAGCTTTACGACTTTTCTGTTGAGGTCCAGAGGTGTTTCATCCCTTAACCACTCGAAAAATGCAGTAGAGTTGAAACTGTCCAGAAAACAGGACAGAGCAAAGACTCTCTGTAAACTCTCTGTAAATTAAGCATAACTTCCTGTTTAAAAATCCAAAAATAGAAAATGAGGTAGTTCTGGAAAGCTTATGAGATGGGTTACAACTTTGTAACAGAAAGTTTTGTCAGGTTAGGAATAGAATTAACCGGGATTCTTGGATCAAAGCAGTACCTAAAGCAGGGAGGTGCTGTCCAATTTTGTCCAGAAATTCTGTTAACTTTGACATCTCATAACTTTTGAACCAGGACAGATCATAGGCCAACCAAATACTTTCTGGAAAGCTATTGAAGTTAACTTTAACTTTGATGTTGAGCTCCAGAACTGGTTTTGCTTTTAACCTTGCCTAAATCAGATTGATATGGGAACTGGTCAGGGCTGTCATGGTAACAGCAGATCAGCAGTCAAATTTGTTTAAGAATTTGAACTATGTTTCCAAGTGTTATGGGTTCAATGACATGTCTTATGTTATAGCCCAGAAGTTTACTGTTAAAAATAAATATTTGACATTTCTCAAATATATTTTACAGATGGCAGCAGATAAACAGTTGGAGAACGGGTGGGTAGTTTCCCACTGTTCTGACCGTAGCGGCTACCCGGAAGTATTGTGGCAAATGCTCCAATATTTCGGGTACGACCAGATGCCGCAATACTTCGCCAAGGAAGAAGGCGAAGAGGGGAACAAGACGTGGACGATCCATGTCGAGGTTCCCGCAGGACCTACGCCACCTGGTTGGGTGCCATTCACCGTCACGGTGAGAGGAAGACAACCGGAAGGGATGTGGCAAATGGCAGCCCGTGACACTATGTCACGTTTCTGCCAACTACACGTGCAGGCTATGGAGGGAACTCCATACGCACTCGTTCCGGTGGAGGGACGAGCTCAGCATGTGTGGGAAGAGAGGTACCTGGAGGCAACAGACCCGAATTGCCCAAGGTACAACCCCGCGGAGGCAAACCTCAGCCTCCAAATGAGGGCGGGAAACGCTGTGATGGACAGCCAAGCTGTTCATACGGAGCATCTCGCCGCCAAGCTCAAGGAGAGCACAAGCCGTGGAGATCATTTTGAGAGTGCTCACAGTGCACTCCGCAATGTGCTCCTTCCGACGATCAAGCGACTAAATGAGCAACACAATCAGTTGCGTCGTCTGAAGAAGGCAAAGAAGAAGGGCCGTGTTGACATCGCGGCGTTGCAAGAGCTGGTGCAGACCCTAACCCAGCAGAATGAGGACCTTGCTCAAGAGCGGGACGACGCTATTGAGGAAGGGCAAGGCTGGGAAGAGGACTACAACCAGGCTATGGACGAGGTGCATGCATTGCAGGACCTCGTGCCCCCGGTATTGGGCGTACCGGTAGTCTTGGGTCTTCCAGCCATGGGAGAACCTGGAATGGGAGAAGAGGTGGTAGACCCCGAGCCACCAGCAGAGGTACCGGAGGAGGACGACCCACAGGAGGTCGAGTTCTACTCCGAGTAGGGGGTTACGGTTGCCAAGTAGGGCAGCTAGGGTAGCGTAACCCAACTTTTGTAATCGGTGACATGTCGTGTAGACAGTAGCGTATGTATAGGTAGTGACGACATGAGCACGACTTCTCGGAGACCCGAGAATGATGTATCTTGTATAAAGTTTATGCTTTATCAATATATGTGAATGTTGTGCAAGTTAATCATGCGTCGCTTCAATACCTACTGCTGTTTATGGAATTTTGAGTAAGACATGTGCTAATTGCTGCTGTGCTGAATTTCAGAATGACGCGTACTCGTGCCAACCCTGATGTTGGAGGTACTAGCCAAGGGGGAGAGACCTCCCAACCGCCTCCCGAGGACTCCTTGGGACAGCAGCAGCAACAGCAACAGCAAACACCGCCACCGCCACTGCCGACGGTTACATTGGCCGACATTGTCGCGGCAATGGCGGGTTCACATCAGCAGCACACAGAGCTGCTGCAAACGTTAATTGCGAATACGTCTCGCCCAGAGAGACGTCAAGATCGTGAGGAGCGCCAACAGAGCTCCTACTCCGACTTCCTGGCGACTCATCCCCCTGTATTCTCAAGGGCGGATGAACCACTTGACGCGGACAACTGGCTCCGCGCCATAGAGATGAAGTTCGGGCTGCTCCAAGTCAGCGAGCAGCGCAAGACTCAGTTTGCGGTCCAGCAGCTCCAAGGATCCGCCAGCGCGTGGTGGGCCAACTTCTGTGCTTCACAGCCCACCGACCGAGCGATGACCTGGGCGGAGTTCCGGACGGCCTTCAGGGCCTATCATATACCGCCCGGTTTGATGAAGAGGAAGACGCAGGAGTTCCTACACCTGCAACAAGGGAGCCGAAACGCGCTGGAATATTCCAGGGCGTTCAACGATCTCTCGCTCTACGCGTCGTATCACGCAGATACGGACGAGAAGCGGCGGGACCACTTTTACCAGGGGCTTAACCCGCTCCTGAAGGACAAGCTGGCGATGTTCAATCGCGGCAGCCTCAACGACATAATTGATGCTGCGATTGTTCAGGAGGACTTCGGCAAGGAGTTGGCGGCGGCAGAGCGAAAGCGAAGCGCGCCGCAGAGCAGCGGAGAAGGAGGTGGTCCTTCTCAGAAGTTTCGGATGGTGAATCGCCCACCATCAGGCCCACGCTGGCAACCACCACAGCGGTCGATGCCGTTCCACGGTCGGCCGTAATCTTCACCGGCATTCCGGCCGGCACTGCCAGCACCACCGCAACAACAGCAGCAGCAGCGGGCGATGCCGCGTGCGTTTGCACCTCCGCAACGCATGCCGGGCTTTCGTCCCCCGGGTACTCCACCAGCAGCGGCCACATGTTACAAGTGTGGTCGTCCAGGACACTTCGCGAGCAGTTGCCCGGAGAGGCAAGGCGGCGGAGTGGCACCACAGTTTCCGGGGAGGAATCAACCCCGGAACCCTACTAATGCGCGGCGGGCAAACCCTAGGCCCGGTACTGTCCACCAGCTTGCCATTGAGGACGTGCCGGAGGGCGAGCCAATCCTTGCGGGTATGTTCCAACTCCACCAGCATCCCGCTATAGTACTATTTGATTCAGGCGCCACGCATAATTTTATTAGCCAAGCTTTCATTGCTAAACACAGCTTGCCAATACTACCCACCGATAGTCCATATTTAATTTGTTCACCGGGTGGGAAGATTTCAGCAAGCGTAATGGTCTCCAAAGCACCATTATGCTTAGCGGGTAGAGTGTACCCCACGTCTCTCATTATCTTAGAGGGACAGAAGGTCGATGTCATCCTAGGGATGTCGTGGTTAACCCGCCACGGCGCTGTTTTAGACACCGTCCTTCGAGTCGTGCACTTAAACTCAGAGGTGCACGGTTCTCACTCATTATTTCTGGACAGTCCAGAAATAAAACTTCCAAGTGTCTATCAAGCCACAACCATCAGATTGGAAGACATTCCAGTGGTCCGAGAGTTCCCGGATGTATTCCCGGACGAATTGCCGGGGATGCCACCCGATAGAGAGGTGGAGTTCAATATTGAACTTGCACCGGGAACCATGCCAATATCCCGAAGGCCGTACAAGATGGCGCCCAAGGAGTTGGCTGAACTGAAGACTCAGCTCACGGACCTTCTGGAGAAGGGTTTTATTAGGCCGAGCGCCTCGCCATGGGGCTGTTCGGCATTATTTGTCAAAAAGAAGGATGAAACGTTGCGGCTTTGCGTGGACTACCGTCCATTAAATGCCGTAACCATCAAGAACAAGTACCCGTTGCCACGGATCGACATGTTGTTTGATCAGTTGGTCGAAGCAAAGATCTTTTCCAAGATGGATTTAAGATCCGGGTACCATCAGATTAAGATAAGGGCGGAGGACATTCCAAAGACAGCTTTCTCGACAAGGTACGGACTTTATGAGTACCTGGTCATGTCCTTCGGCCTCACCAATGCTCCAGCTCACTTCATGTACTTAATGAACTCGGTGTTCATGCCGGAGCTGGACAAGTTTGTCGTGCTCTTCATCGACGACATCCTAGTATACTCCAAGTCGGAGGAAGATCACAAGAAACATCTGCGTATAGTCTTGCAACAGCTGCGGGATCACAAGTTATACGCAAAGTTCAGCAAATGCGAGTTTTGGATATCGCAAGTGCCTTTCCTCGGGCATATCATCTCAGCGGAGGGTATCGCTGTGGACCCGAGCAAGATCACACAAGTGCTGAATTGGAAATCCCCGAGAACTGTTCATGAGGTACGGAGTTTCCTCGGACTCGCGGGATATTATCGGAGGTTCATTCCGAACTTCTCGAAGATTGCCAAGCCAATGACAGAGCTGCTGAAGAAGGCTACCAAATATGTTTGGAGTCCAGCATGTGAAGAAGCATTCAAGGCTTTAGTCAAGCACCTGACATCAGCACCGGTTTTGGCGCAGCCAGATACAACAAAACCGTTCGATGTGTACTGCGATGCATCCGGCATTGGGCTCGGATGTGTGCTGATGCAAGACCGAAGAGTGGTCGCGTATGGATCACGGCAGCTTAGGAACCATGAGCAAAATTATCCAACTCACGACTTGGAGCTCGCTGCCGTGGTACTTGCACTGAAGATGTGGAGGCACTACCTACTCGGTAACCTCGTACATTTATATACCGACCACAAAAGCCTCAAGTACATATTCACTCAGAAGGAGCTGAACATGAGGCAACGAAGATGGTTAGAACTGATAAAGGATTATGAGATAGAGATCCATTATCATCCGGGCAAGGCAAACGTTGTGGCAGATGCGCTGAGCCGCAAGTCACACGTCAATAATCTGACCATCACACCGTTGGAAGAGAGCGAACCACCACTACATGTGATTCCACACGGAGCTCTCTACAACCTAGCTTTGATCCCCACCATCCGTGAAGAGATAGCGGCAGCCCAGAAGAATGACAAGGGCATGTCACATTTGCGGAGACGTGTAGATAGTGGGGAGTTAAAATGTTTCCGGAAGGACGGAGACGGCGTCCTATGGTTCAAGAACCGGATCGTCGTACCCCGAAACCCGGGGTTACGGAAGAAAATCTTTGATGAGGCTCACTTATCAAAGTTTTCTATTCACCCCGGCAGCAACAAAATGTATCAAGAACTCAAAAGAAAGTTTTGGTGGACACGGATGAAGCGAGAGACGGCAAAATACGTGTCCGAGTGTGATACATGTCGAAGGGTGAAGGCAGACCACATGCGGAAACCGGGACTGCTGCAACCACTGGACATTCCTGCCTGGAAGTGGGAGGACGTGAGCATGGATTTCGTCGTCGGTTTACCCACCACCTTACAGAAACATGATTCTGTGTGGGTGATCGTCGATCGGCTCACCAAAGTTGCCCATTTCATCCCGGTCAACACCAACTACAACGCCAAGAAGTACGTTGAACTGTACATCTCACGGATCCTATGCTTATACGGCGTACCCCGTACCATCGTATCGGACCGGGGCACTTTATTTGTGTCCCGTTTTTGGGAGCAGCTACACGCTGCCTTGGGGACGAAGCTGATCCGTAGTTCAGCCTACCACCTGCAGACGGATGGACAAACTGAGCGGGTAAATCAAATCCTAGAAGACATGCTACGAGCTTGCGCTATCGACCACGGCAAGAATTGGGATGATCACTTGCCATTAGCCGAGTTCTCGTACAACAATGGGTACCAAGCCAGCATCAAGATGGCGCCCTACGAGGCGCTATACGGAAGAAAATGCCGCACACCATTGAATTGGTGTGAGTCTGGCGAGAGAGTTACCTTCGGGATTGACCTTGTCAACGACGCGGAAGAAAAGGTTCGACTGATTCAAGCGAACCTAAGAGCCGCTCAATCCCGACAGAAACAGTATGCGGACCGGAGGAGGCGCCCATTACAATTCGAAGTTGGAGATCACGTATACCTACGAGTATCTCCAATGAAGGGCGTAAACAGATTTGGGGTGAGAGGAAAGTTGGCACCCCGATTCATCGGTCCATTCCAGATTACCGAAAGTTGTGGATCGGTAGCATACCGGCTGAAATTACCAGAAGCACTTTCCGGTGTGCACGACGTCTTTCACGTTTCCCAGCTGAGGAAGTGTCTCAAGCTATCAACTACCGTTCAGCTGGAAGACATTGAAGAACTGCAACCGGATCTCACCTATCGGGAGGAACCGGTGCAGATTATTGATGAGAAGGCCCGAACCACACGCAACCGTACGTTGTGGTTCTACAAGGTTCTGTGGAGTAATCACTCCATGGACGAAGCGACATGGGAGAGCGAAGAATTCCTTCGCACTAACTACCCCGACTTTCTCACGTCGCATATCCGGTAATTTTCCACCGTCCTCTCTCTCATTTTCACCTTATAATCTCGGGACGAGATTCTTTTAAGGGGGGAGGAATGTAAGGGCCTCAGTTTTTGACACCCATTTGTAGTGTTCATCCCCACACCACACACCTCATTTGAGGAAGAATGATGAACACAAATGAAGAGCAAGTAACAATTATCAACATGCTCATTAGGGAACAAACTTACACATTGCAAAAGTGGTATTTCCCACATGTGATATAGATGGGCTGGACATATGAAAAACTCCTACACTTTGCTAAGGATGTCCATGCCAAGTTTCACCCAAATTCAAAACCTTTTTGAGGTCATCTTGGGTATAGATAGGAAGGGGGCAGTTTGAAAACATATTCAAATTCAAACTGTTTTATACCATGAATTTGAAAGTGGAAGGCATATTCTTACTCAGCACATTTTTGTGAGCTCACACACCAATTTTCACTCCATTTGGAGTTGATCTTGACATGAGCTAAGGGGGAGAAATTCAAACTTTATTTGAATTTCAAACTGAACTTGTGCTGAAATTCATTCAAACCAAACCTCATTTGAACTTTGATCAATTCAAATGGCTCATGGGGGAATAATTTGTATTGCCAAGGGTAGTATGGGGTTCACTGTTTACAACAGTGATTAGAAGTAAATTTCAGAGGTTAAAAGGAAGGGTGGGACCCACATGTCAGCCTCTACTTCAACACAAACCGACTGAGACTTTTCACTCGGGTCACCGAGCCGCAGCGGTGATCGCCACCGAGGCCAGCCACCGCGCCACCAGCTGCTTGCCCACGCGCGGGCATGCATGAGGCGGTGCAGAGCCTTCTTAAGGCGCCTGCCCCCTCCTCGGCCGAGGCACCACAGTTCTCTCCCGCAAGAACTCAGCGCCGGCCGAGAACTTCCGCAGCTCGGACTTGATCGGAGAACGCCGATCGCAGCTCCCTCCTTCCACTCCAGAGTCCCAGCAAGGTACTAGAGACCCTCCTCCATCCTTCCCATTGCTAGAATTCGGTTGGAACCGATTGATATCGGCTGTGCCGAAAGATCAAACTCGGAACTTGGAACCGCCGCACCTCGGGCTCTCGTGGACAGCCCAACCTGGGCGTTGTCACGCCCGAGCCAAGGCACCCTTGGACGCGCAGGTGACCAGTGCTGCTCATCCCCGAGCCACAGCTCGAGTGGTTGCTCACCGGCGGCGAATTTCCACTTTTCCCCTTTCTGTGTGCAGAACGACCTTCGGGTACGATTCTGTTTAATTCGTGCTCTAGAAAGGATTAGAGGGCCTCAGACCACTCCCACACGAGCTAGACACGGTAACGCACAAGTTGCCTTCACAACTCTGGGCCGGAGAACCTCTGTGCCCGGCGTAATTTAAGGTCTACTAATGGCGGAACGAACGGGGGGTATCGGGCGCACGGTGAGGACCTATTTCGGGCCTTCCCCGAGCTGCCTCGAGCTCATGTCGACCTTCTCTGAGGTCCACTGATGCTCCCCGACCGATTTCCCAAGTAGCTGAGGTACTAGGGGAGTCAGCCGACATGGCCGAAGTCATTCCGATATGGCGGCTCGTCGCCGACCATGCTCCGGCCGTTGTCATGAGCAGCTGACCCTCGGATCCTGTTCCCCAAGTAAAAGTAGGCAGGGGCGGCCAGAATCAAGAAGTTTGGAGCTGTACAGCAGCCGGCGGCGAGCTCTCCGGCGAGATCCCTTGGCGGCGGTGCGCGGGTGTCGCGAGGTTGAAGAAGGGGGTGGACCTCAGCTGTCAGCGGCCGATATTTTGAATCGGGATCCAGCTGCGGCCGGGATCGGGTGAGCTGGCGCGCAAAATCCTTGTGGGCCGCGGTGTGCCATCGCCTAGGCGTGCGACGCGTGTACCCTGGGCCCACGCGCGAGTTTAAACTTTTTCCCGATTTTCAGATTTCCTTCAAACTTCAAATCCTTATAACTTTGGCTAGGAAGCTCCAAATTGAGTGAACCAAATTTTGCTGGATTCATCTCTCTGAGTACTTTCCAGAAAATCAAGTTTCACTTCATGAAATTCCTTAATTCTCCAGGATTAATTCCTTAAAGTTTAAACTGTTAGGAATTTTAACTGGAGAATCCTTTGGAGGAAAATCCTGAAATTTTGCTGAGATGTTCACCAAAATATCCTTTAACTACCATAAAAATTTCAGATCCATTTGAGCTCATTTAGTCCACCTAATGGTGTGATTAGCAAAACTGTTCCAGAGAAAATAGGAAATGTTCAGAAACATTTTCAGAATTTTCTCTGAAATTGTTTAGCTCATATCTTTAGTTAGAGACTTCCAAATTAAGTGAGACCAACTCCATTAGAACCCTCTGAAAATCTAGTTTTCAGAAAGTCATAGTTTGTCTCATGAAAATTCCTAGAACACCCTAAGAGTTCCAATTAAGTCAAGGACATAATTATTTGTGGAGGGCTCAAATGAGCTTTGCTGCAACTAAAACTTGACCAAGTCTTTGTTTATGTTGTAACCAAGCCACAGTAAAAGTTTCACAGTCATTAGGTCTATCTAGCAAAGGTTATAGACTTCACAACTTCAAACTTAATACAAATGCATTAAATTAATACATGTATTGTTTCTATCATGTAGTGGCTAAGGTCGAGGAGGAACCCGAAGTCCTAGACTTCGTTACTCCGGAGGAACAGCTAGCCTACGACCAAGAGCAGCAAGGCAAGCCCCGGTTTGTATTAACCTTTTTACAAATGTTTATTGTTTTGAGCACATCTTTGAATATTGTTCTTTGCATTAGAAGTCTTGATTGGAAACCCAACTGCACAGCCAAGATAACCATGGGTTGGGTTTAGGATTGCAAACCTCGTTAGCCACTGCATTGCTAGGATAGAGTAGGATTCGGTACAAGTCGAGTAGTTGGAACTACTCGCGAGAATAGGCTAGAGGCACATTGCTCGGGTAGAGATAGCACATGATACACATGGCAAGAAAATGAGACCGAGCGGAGAGTAAGGGCAGCAGGACTTTGGGGCCTGTGTGCTGTAGCTCCGCTTGTGTCGATTGAGGACCGAGCCGTGTGCGGGCCTGTTGAACAAGCTAGAACAGTACCGAAGACCTACCGGCTATATGGGAACTGGGAAACTGATGTAACTCGGGTAGCTGGGTATTGAGGCATTGCCCGTCGTTCAGAGGGTAGGTTGAGAGCTCGAGGTGTAAATCGGCTGGCGGCACGGAGATGCGCGTGCAGAGACCTCTTGCTCGGGACGATGGGACCGGTTCAATATTTGGCTGACAGGTGAAAGGTAGTCGCGTACGGCGTCCGTGATGGTTGTTGTAGGCAACATCGAGTACGGGCGTACGTGACGGGTTGTTCGGGTAACCCTGCAGGTGTAAATCGATTATAATCGCCGTCCCTCGCGGTCAGTGAGTACCACTTGTTCACTGTACCGTGACGTAGAAAGAACAGGCTAGTTACATGTTAAAAGGTTGCTGATTGAAAGTTGGACATTGATTGTTAATGATATGCCGTAGCGTAGAGCTAATTAAAGTTCTTTTCAACTTTGGGCAAAGTACATGAGAGAAATGCGTTTCTTGTTTGATTGCGGCTCTCTCATGTGCCTTAGCGTAAGGTTCTCCACAACCTGCTGCTAAAACTTGAAAGTAAGGTTCTACTAATTAGGCGAGTCCTTGCAAATGATTTTTGCCTCATGCAACCCATTACCCTCATGTAGAAGTTCCATGTTTAGGTGAGACGGGTCAGACTTGCTGGGCCTTCGTGCTCACTGCTTGTGTTTGAAGCTTTTGCAGGGTTCTATGAGGAAGGGACTCCCGAAGAGGAGACGGAACCCCAGGAGGGGAACCCCGTCGAGTGGGAGTCGTGCACGCCGCAGAGTTAGTGTGCGTGTGTGCTAGCAAGGACACGTTCGAGGGCTGAACGTGTACTTGATGCTTAGTCTACGCCCGCGAGTGTAGACTGAACTTATTTTGATGTAAACATGTTCATAAAACGGTTTATGTAATGAAACTTCCGCTTCCGCTTTGCACCTTTGACGTGTGTTATACGGTGCTGTGCAACGCAGCACCCCTCAGCGTGATCCTGGCTCGACAGGACCAATGGGGTCGTGTCAACCGGTACGCGGGGATTTAAATTCTACCGTGCGATTTAAAATAAGCGGCGCGCAAGCGGCCACGTCGCTCTGATCGAGCGCGGGCGGCGCTGCCCGGCGGCGCGCGGCGGCGGGAGGCGGTGATCTCGCTGGAGAGCTTCGGATCTTCGTCAATTCTTCCTAAAACTGGGATTTCATAGCTTAGATCGGTGGAGGGGAGGTCGGGGATCTCATCTCGGGGGTTTTCTTGAGCTCGGAGGTCCTGGAAGGCGGTCGGCGACGAGGTCTGAGGTGAATTCACGGTGAGGCTCGACGGCGCTGTGTTTGAAGCGCAAACCAACGAGTTTTCTGCACCTACGTGGTTCCCCGGGGGCGGTGGATAAAGATCAGCGCGTTAGATCAGAAATCCCGAGCGAAGATCGAGCGAAATTGGCCGGAGAAACTCGGGTTCTCACCGGAAGAAAAAGCGGCTGATCGTGGGTGAAAATTTGGAAGATGCCGGTGTTTATATAGCTGGGGAGGGGCGGCGTTCGGTTGTGGTCGAGTTTGCGTCGTCCGGAACCGAAATTCGGCTGGGATACGCGAGTATCCGGGGCGGTTTTGATTCGGAGGTGAGAAGAGTCCCGGCCGGCCGAGCGCGGGCGCGAGGAGGAAGAAGGATGGCGGGCCCCGCGTGTCAGTGGGAAAGAGGGGGGGCGCGCGGCTGCGGGCTGGCGCGGGGTGAGTGGGCCTGCTGGTGGGGACATAGAAGTTCTGCAACCGGACCTCACGTACACGGATTATCCAATCCGGATTGTCAATGAAAAGGCTCGCGCCACAAGAAACCGGACTTTATGGTTTTACAAGGTCTTGTGGAGTAACCATGCCGCTGATGAGGCTACATGGGAATGCGAGGACAATCTACAAACAAATTATCCGGACTTGCTATCATCGTATAACCAGTAAAGTTTCCCCACCTTTGCTTTTCTTTGGAATCTCAGGACGAGATTTTTTTAAGGGGGGAGGGATGTAAAATCCCCAAAAAGTGGTAGCAAGAATTTCAACACAATTACACTTAGGAAAAATGAGGGGAATGAAAACATTGAATTATAACGGTGTGAGTTCAAAGTGGTGATTCAAACTTCCCAAAAACTTCCAAACATGGAGATCTAAATTCATAACTTGGATATTCATATTTCAAATATTGAATCTTCCAAATTTCAGCTGATTTGGAGGGGTTTTAGTATTTGTTTGGGAGTAAAAGAGGAAGCCCTCTAATCTGACTTTCAAATTCAGTTTCAAATTCCAATTTCCTCCATTTGCAAATTTGGTTCCACAAATGTGTTCTCCGCATTTTAGTTAGCAGCCATGCCAAAAATCAGAAACTTTGGAGTTGGTTTGCTATGTTTTTGAAACAATGCAAAAGGGATAATTCAAATTCTATTTCAAATTCGAATGACCATATTAAATTAAAACTCCAAACGAGAATTCAAATCATTTGAATTCAATATTTCAAATCTTAGCTTTGGGGTGAAGTAAGGCATTCAATTATGAGTAGTTGGGGGGAAATTTGATTAAGAAAATAAAGTGGTGGGACCCAGCAGTCAGCCTCACAAATTCATTTTTCCCTCTCTCTATTTCCCTCGGTTGATCACAGCGTGCCAACTCTCGGCTGAAACCCATGCCCGAAGCTCCACAGAGTTAGTTTCTCGCGTGCTCCCGACGTCGGCTCGTGCGCGTGAGTGATCAAAGCGGCAGCCCGCATGCTTTTTCTCTCCTCCATGTTACACCGCAGCCTCCCCAGACCCCTACTCGAGCGCACGGCTGCAACCCCGAGCTACACAACTGCTCTCGGTTCCCTCATCACAGATCATCTCCCGGTGACACCAGCTCCTAGCTGAGCCACCCACAAGCTCCGCCGGAGCCTCCTCGATGTTTTCCACCCATTCCCAGTCCGTGGCCGGCCGTCTATACCGGCGCTGAGCTGTTCTGCTCCGATGAAAACAGAGCACAACACCGCTGCCTCGGTTCCACGTCTCCCGGCAAACTCCGACCTCCCCAGCGCGAGGAAAACCACCCCGAGGTGCGTTATGGGGTCTAGTTTGTCATACTGACGTCCAATTGTCCTATACCAGCACCGGCTAGCCGGAATTTATGGATTATCGACGGTGCAAGTGGAGGACCGATCGAGACAACTTTGGGAAATTCTTCCCACAAGTTTGATCATCGAATCTCCGGTATTAGACACAGCTACTAGAGCTCCTAGCTCCCTACCACACTGAAGCACAAAGAAAATCATCCCTTCTTCACCCCGGGCGACGAGAATCCGTCGCCGCCGGTGGAAACGGCTCAGTTCACCTGTCGAGCTCCCATTTGCGGGCGTTTTCAGCTCCCGTTAGGTGTGGCATCGTGTTCTATGTACTCTAGGGATGGTGTACGGCCCCTTAGATCATCGGTTGAAGCTTGGGACGTGCGGTTCCTCGCCGGTGCCGTGCCACCGAGTTGCCTCGCCGTTGCCGATGGGCTTCCCGGCGTTTTCAGACTTCGAAACCTTGCCCGGCTGCTAGGTCGTGATCCTAGGGTGATGTAGCACGAAACCGCATGGATAATGGTCAAGAAACGGGTGAGAGCACGGCGCGCCATCATCGGTTCCGGCGTGCGCGCGCGGGGCCTGTCGAGAGGTTGAAGACGACTGACTCATGGGCCCCACAATGAGTTCTCTGTGTAGAATTCAAACAGAGTGTTATTCAGATTTGAAAAATCCATAACTTTGTGTAGAGAACTCCAAAATGGTGAGACCAATTTTTTTGGAACCCTCATAAGGAGTACTTCACAGAGGAACAGAATTCTTGCTATGGAAATGCCCAGGAATTTCTGTAGAATTGTTTTTAATAAATCTTTTATAGATTTATTTCAGGAGCAATTCTTTACGAAACATTCCCAAAATTGGGCAGAAAATACTTTTTATAGTTACTGATTTTTAGTAAAAATTTGAGCTTCATTGGAGTTACTTTGCTAGGCCAAATTGCCTTCCAAAGTTCAGCCTTTATTTGAAAATTCAAATTCTAAACAGAAACTTTTCAGAACTCCTATCCAACTTCAAAAATTCATATCTTCCTGATGGTAGCTCCAAAAATGGTGAAACAAATGTTGTTAGCACCATGGAGACTTACCCTAATCAGATCTTCCACTGTTAGACATGTTAAAAGTCTAGATTTGGGCACAAAATGCAGAGAAGCATTTTACTTGTGGGGATTTTGGAGACCACAAAGTGCAATGAAATTTCTACAAATTTTGCTCAGATCATCCTTAGAGAGTCTAGTATCCACTGTAAACATCCCAAAGCAAATTAAGGAACATAAATAGCAGTAGCTATTAATAGAAGTTCACTTCTTATAATTCATTAGCACTCATACACATATTTTGTTACATTGCATATAGAGACTGAAGTTGAGGACACCCCGGAGCCATTGGACGTCCTCCCAACAGACGCTGACTTTCTGTTTAACTAGCAACCAGGCAAGCCCCGGTTTGCATTTAAGTACCTTTTACAAAGTTTTCATTTGTATCACTTATGTCTAGGTTGAAATGCTTGCATTAGAGTTAAGGTGTTTGAAACCTCACTTGCATGACTTTAAATCCTATGGAGGGTTGGGTAGTTTACAGACTCGACGAGTAGAGAATGCTGTGCTAATATGCTCAGGATCTCGGTAGAAGTCGAGTAGTTGGAATCTACTCGCGAGGTAAGGTTTTATCACACGGTATGGTCAGAGTAGAAAATGGCTTAAGAGTGGTGAAAATGAGACCCAGCAGGGGGGATAGGATGCAGTGAGCGGAGGTCTCACGTGTGTAGCCCTGTTGGTGTCGATTGAGGACCGAGCCGTGTGCGGGCCTGCTGAACAAGTATCGAACAGTACCGGATGGCATACTGAAATAAGCAGGAAACCGATGTAATTGGTTAACCTGGGTGCCGAGGCTTACCCAACTGTTTTATAGGAGTGGGTTGAGGGTAGCAAGGTGTAAATCTGCCGGTGGGCACAGTCACGCTCCACGTGGGGACCTCCTGCCCATTACAGATGGACCGGTTCGGCATTTGGGTTTCCTTTAAAAGGTGGTTGCATACAACAGAGTAGGAAGGTGTGTGAAATCACGCTTCTGAAAGTGGGTGTATGTGACGTGTTTTCCGGGTGTCTACTGATTGCAATCACCTTCCCTCACGGTTATTTGAGTACCGCTTGTTGACTATTCTGTAACGTAGTAAGAAGTGAAAGAAGCCAGATTAATGATAATATGCTGTGATGAATTATTGTTTTGAAACCATGTCTGCTGTAGATGTAGAGCTAATTAAGTTTATCTTCCACTTTGGGCATCACCACATCGGAGGAAAGCGTTTCTTGTTTGAGTGTGGACTTCCGATGTTAGGGCTTCCTAAGGCTCATTAAACTGTTGCTATAAAACTGAAAGTAAGGATTAACATGTAGGCGTGTCTTTATTGCAAAGTCTTTGTCCTATATTACACATCCCTGCATGTAGAGTTTCATGATTAGGGTTGTCAGTTAAGCCTTGATAAGCCACTGTGCTCACAGTTGCAATATTTGAGCTTTGTGCAGGTGAGAGCTATAAGGAGGCATCTGAGGACGAGGCGATGCCCCCGTCGGGGTACACGGCCGAGCTGGAGCCCTGCATGCCTCTGTGATCTCTGGTTGCATGTTGCTAGTGTGTAGCGTCCCCGGGCTGGACGGCTGCACTTTTGTTTCGTTAGGATTAGAGACAAGCTATGTATTTTACTTCCGCTGTATAATTAAGTTTTGTAAAATGACTTCCGCTGTTTTTATATCAAACAAAAGTTTGTATGTTGTTCTTATATTTTTCGTGTGTGCTGTTGGGTGCCGCATCGCACGGCACCACCCTCTGTGATCCCGGAGTGGGTGAAACACGGGGTGGTCCCCACAGACATGTTATCAGAGCCGCAATGGGAATAGCACGCTCGAAAAGAGCCTATTTTGAAAACATAGAAGTAGTCGAGTGAGGATTAGTCACTATGCCCACATAAGTTCTATTATAGTAGTAGTTACTAAGGTGGAAATGCTAACATACTTGTTATTAATTTGTAACGACGCTCCGACGTCAGGTAAGAGGTAAGGTACGCCACCGCAGGTGGATCAATTGCGGTAAGCTCGCCATACGAACAATAGTATGGAATGGTTTACCGTGGCTTGGCACGGTAGTGAATATGAGTATCTGAACCTCTCCATGGTTCTGAGAGCATATGAAAATGCTGATCTCCAGCGTGCTTTAGGCAAAAGTGACAATACCCCATCATGTGTTAAGCAACACGATAGTATGCAACTCTTGAACGTTCAATGTTCAAAGGGCCATACGCAGCGCTCGCCATCGGCGTGCCTCAATGGTCATGAGGCAGTAGGTGGTATCCGTTGGGTTGATGAAATTCCCAACCGTGACGACCCGTTCGCGCTCTACTCGGGTTCCCCGTCGTGTGGTGTAAAAACATGACCATGTACCTTGAGACGTCGTTTGACTCAAGGACGGTCCGTATGGCAATGATATGAACCGTATGTTTTTATTATGATATGGAACTGCCTGAAATGTCAAAAACCTTTGTGTGCACCATTATTGTGTGGTTTTCTGCAGGTACATTAACCACGTTAGCGCATGACGTGTAGAAACCGTTTGTGAGTGACGTATTTAGTTCCACCATTTGACATGTATATGCCGGAATACCGGCTTAGGATTTTTCTTTGGTGAGGAAACGTAGTACCGAGATGAGTATTAGTTGCATAAAAGTATATTTTCAAAGAAAAGAGTTAAAATGAAGTTTAGGATTCCATTTATGGGTTATTGAACTCCCATATTGAACTAAGAGTCAATTGGGAGTGTAGATTCATTTCCAAAGACTTAGGAACAACCTCCCCTGTTTTCTGCAGAAACTTTGCTGGAATTAAACAGGGTATAACTTAGGATTGGTTGAACGAATGGAAGTGTGGGATACCATTCTGGAAAGGCGTTGAAGTCGTCTACAAATTTTCTGTAGAGCTCCAGAACAAAATCAACCTCCAAATGGATGAAAATATCAGATGAGTAGGCACTGTCCAGAAACACGACAGACCAAAAGGGTAGGTTCGTGAGAGTGATCACAGTTGTAATTCCGCTGCAACTCTGATTTTATATTCCACTGCTGTACATTACTATTTGTAAAACAACTCTCTTGTTTAATACACACTTGTGTATGTCTTGGGATTCATTTCTGTGTGTGCTAGTCGGTGTCGACTAACACGGCACCACCCAATGCGATTCCTGGAGTGTCGGGGCGGTCCCGGCCCCCACAGCCATGGTATCAGAGCCGCATTGGGAATGGTACACCCGAAAATGAACAAGTTTTTGAAAACTAGGATTTACGAGTGAGGAATCGATTAATGCCCACATAAGGAGTATTATTAGCATAGCTAAGTAAGGTGGCAATGCTAACTTATGTGTTACTATTTTTGCTTTTCAAATCCGTAATGACGCACCTACATGGTGGTAAGAACAGTAAGGAACGCCACCGAAAGCGGTTAAATTTCGGTTTGCTCCCCTGATGAGGAAAGTGGTTCAGGGTATAGGTCTCACAGCCTTGTGTGAGACGTCAATATGAAACTCTTGAACTCTTCATATTCCTGAGTTCATATGAAACGATGGTCCTTGGCATGTGTCGGTACCCTCGATATGGGGTACCCCCGCGCACAGGGGAAATTGCCTAAGGATCTCGCCCTTCTCCGCAGGGAGAGCTCCGGAGGCGCCACGCGTCCAGCGGGGCCGGACCTCCCTCTCCTCAGAGGAGATCTCCAGGCCCACCACGTGGCATACAGAAGCCAGACCTCCCCCTCCGCGGGAGAGGTCCGAAGGTGCCGCGTGTCCGGAGAGGCCGGACCTCCCTATCCTCAGAGAGGAGCTCCGGGCTCGCCGCGTGGCCAACAGAAGCCGAACCTCCCCCTCCGCGGGGAGAGGTCCGAAGGCTCCACGTGTCCTACGGGGCCGGACCCCCCTCTCTTCTGAGGAGGGCTCCGGGCCCGCCATGTGGCCAGCAGAACGGCGCTGCCTGCCCCCGAGCGATAGGCAGCGGGCGTAAAGACGCCCCATACCTTGCCCGTACAAGGTATTCAAGGCCCGTGCCTTCCCAAGACGCGGAGCACGCCTCTGTCAGGTGCCGTTGCGCCCAGTCGCATCACAGACTGGCGCGCAGTGTCAGAGGCTGCCAGCCAATAAACGCAGCGACAAGACATCCCATGCCGCCCCCTCCGTCATCATCCACTACGACTAGCATGCGGCATGGACAGAGCTACAAGACGAAGACTCAGATGCCTTCGGCAGAGATAACTACCGGCATAACTGCAGATACGGTAGATATCAGTCAATCTCCCCGAGACCACCTGTCGGGTCCCGGCCCCCCTTGTAAGCCACCCGAGTCTTGGACTATAAAAGGCTCGGGTAGGCGACGTTAGCAGGGGTCCGGACTCTAGCCATCCGCACCCCTGGGTTCGCACTTTGCAACTCATACGCTAGCCATACACTCTCAAGCTGTAACTCACCCCCGAGCTCAGGCCTCCGGCCCCGAGCAGCAAGAAATACAGCGAGCTCCATAGCTCGCCGTGGACGTAGGGTTTTACGCTCCGGCGGCCTGAACCACGTAAAACTCACCGTGTCAAGCTCTTATTAACTCGTCCATCAGCGCAAGCTCTCCGCTAGAGACTAGCCCCACCGAAAGAAGAACCTCCACGGGCTGCCCAGTGCAGGCCCGGGGGAAGTGTCGACTGAACACTTCGACATTTGGCACGCCAGGTAGGGGGCTTTTCCCCTTGCGCGACGAGTTTCCGCCGACGAAGATGACCAAGCTTCCTTCAGCAGCAAACTCTCCCCCCCTGCGTCCGCGGCAAACCGTGACCAGGGGAGAGTACATGATGACACACTCAGGACGGAGTGTGTCAGGGCAAGCTGGGAGCCAGCAACCGGCTCTGACAGCGCCGACCCCGGCAATGCAGGCTCCAACCAGCGTCAGGCCTTCAGTAGTGCCGGGGGTACCCGGTGGGGGTGCGCTAGCAGCAGCAAGGGTGCTATTGCACAATCCGCCTGCTGGGGACGCACCTCAGGCAGCGACCCAGCAGTGGATTCGCGAGGTAGACCGTCTTGTCGTCGCCGCCGCAAACCATTGACTTTGGCGGGGACGACGCTCCGGCCAACCGGCTGTGTCGCTGACGCGCACGCCAACGGTTGATGGGCAGACGGCGGGTTCCAGCTCCACCAAACTTCCGTCGACGGACCTGAGGACAGAGCTGGAACGGTGCCACTTGGGCCAAGATGCCCGAGTGTTCCTCGAGCGACGTCGAGAAAGGCGTCGCACTCAAGAGGCTGGCGACAACATGACCTCGGCCTCGACCCAGCCTCGAGGGCAGACCTTCGCTACGCGAGCTCTGCCCCAGGCGTACGCCGCACAGCATAAGCCACAACCATGTGCTCTGCAAGCGGCGTCCCCGGCCTATGGCGCAACCTTGCCCATACCGGGGTACACTGTGCCAGGCGCAACCAAGCGTTCGCGGCACCAGTACCTGCACTGGGAGCCAGCAACCGGCTCTGGCAGTGCCGACCCCGGCAATGCAGGCTCCAACCAGCGTCAGGTCTTCAGTAGCGCTGGGCGTACCCGGCGGGGGCGCGCTAGCCGCAACAAGAGCGCTACTGCACAATCCGCCTGCTGGGGACGCGCCTCAGGCAACGACCTAGCAGTGGATTCGCGAGGTAGACTGTCTTGTCGTCGCCGCCGCAAACCCTTGACTTCGGCGGGGATGGCGCTCCGGCCAACCGGCTGTGTCGCTGACGCGCACGCCAACGGTTGACGGACAGATGGCGGATTCCAGCTCCACCAGGCTTCCGTCGACGGACCTGAGGACTGAGCTGGAACGATGCCACCTGGGCCAAGACACCCGAATGTTCCTCGAGTGACGATGAGAAAGGCGTCGCAGCCAAGAGGCCGGCGTCAGCATGACGACTGCCTCAACCCTGCCTGAGGCGCAGACTTTCGCCACGCGAACTCAGCCCCAGACATACGCCACGCGGCATATGCCACAGCCATATGTCCTGCAAATGGCGCCCCCGGTCTATGGCGCAGCCTTGCCCATAGCGGGGTACACTGTGCCAGCGGCAAACCAAGCGTTCGCGGCACCAACACCTGCAGCAACAGGGGCAGGATGTGCGGCCCTGGAGCCCCACCTCCGCTTCACGAGGTGGCCACGCAAGTTTCGGCCGCACCTGCCCGAGAAGTACGACGGCAGCGTCAACCCGGCGGGGTTCCTCCAGATCTACTCCACCGCCGTACTTGCCACAGGAGGGGATGAGGCCATCATGGCCAAGCTACTTCCCCGTCGCCTTGACCGGCCCAGCCCAGTCTTGGCTAATGAACCTCCCTCAGGGTTCCATAACTTCCTGGGGAGGGCTCTGCCGGCAGTTCATCGCCAACTTCGGCAGCTCCTACACCCGTCCCGGCACGGAGCTTGACCTCCAAGCCATCAAGCAACAACCTGGGGAGTCGCTGCGCTCCTTCATCCAGCGGTTCTCCCAGGTACGCAACACCATTCCGCATATTCAAAGTGCTTCTGTGGTGGCGGCACTTCGACAGTGTCCAGGACAAGAAGATGCTTGGGAGGCTTGCAACCAGAGAGGTCTGCGATGCCTCCGAGCCCTTCAGCCTGGCGGACAAGTGCGCCAGAGTAGCCGGAGGGCGGAGTTGGCACTCACTGCCAGCTTCCGAAGCCGGAAGACAGCCCGAAGACGGCGGAGTTCAAGCTGAGCTCCCGACCACGTCAGACAGCCAAGAGCCAAGCACTGGCTGACTTCGTGGCTGAGTGGACGCCAACGAAGGCTGACCCAGGGGGCCACGAAGACGGTGAACCAAAGTACCGAGCTCCAGTCTTCACCGGGCCTCACTGGACGCTCTTCTTCGACGGCTCCTCGCGAAAGCAGGGGGCCGGTGCCGGCGTACTGCTTCTCATGCCATCGGGGGAGCAGTCTGGGTACATGGTGCGTCTCAATTCCAAGGCAACCAACAACATGGCAGAGTATGAAGCACTCATCTTTGGCCTAAAAGACAGTCCTGTCTCTGGGCGCTCGCCAGTTGTTGGCGCAGGGCGACTCCCAGCTAGTTATCAAGAAAGTTAAGGGTGAATGCCCCTGCAATGACCCACAGCTAGCTGCTTATCTGCTTCACGTGCGGATGTTGGAGAAAGAATTCCTCGCCTTGGACCTGTGCCATGTACCGCGCGCTTGCACGGCCGCAGCTGACGACGTCTCAACGAAAGCCTCCATCGGAGCCCCTGCGCATGAAGGAGTCTTCGAGAGGACGTTGCTGCGGTCCACAGCCCGGCCCGCCGAGCCGGGCGAAGGGGGCTGAACCAGTGCCTCGAAGCTAGGCAGTCCCGGCGACCCTGGATGCCGCCAAAGGATCGTAAGAGTCACTGGGGACTCCGTGCAACCCAGCGCTCAAGATCCAGAAGCTCAAGTAGTCCCGATGCATGGACCACGGAGGTCCGGGACTCCTTGAAGGACATCCTTCCTGATGAACGTGCATCCGCTGAACGGGTGGTGCGGATGGCTAAGTGCTACGCGCTGGTATCTTTACTGGCGTGGCGCCACGACATCCTATTGCGGTGCATAACCTAGGAGGAAGGCTGCGATTAGCTCGCAGTAGTCCAAGGAGGCGAGTGCTGGGAACGCTCATCGTCCCGCACGTTGGTCGGTTAAGCCACCCGGCATGGCTCCTACTGACCGAGAGCTACCTGGATGCCGTCAAACCGGTTAGAGATGCAATGCGTGCCAGGTCCACGCCAAGTAGACCCACACAACCGGTGCAGACGCGCACCCAGAGCCGTCGGGGGATACCGGCTCCTCCATGTCGAGGGCCAGCCGGACTTCCCAGGGCCGGGTCACGGGAACTACCCTTCCACATGGTATGCGGGGCCGAAGCCATGCTTCCCCCTGATATAGCCATGGGGGTCCCCCCGTGTCCGGCGTACGATGAAGCCACGCATGACCCGCTCTGCGTGAAGACAGGCGCTCCGACGCTACCCAGTAAGTTCACCATGCTTACTTAGGTGTTTATTTAAATTACGCATTAATTTATATGAACACCTCCCCACGCTCTAGACAGTGTGCGTCCATTGTACACTCGGCTCCTCTTTCCGGCTCTCATGCATAGTCGATATTGCCGTCCTGCCGAAGGCGGTAGTGCTTGGGGTACCTGCCAGAGGCTCGGTGGCCTTTTCGATCTCCCCCTATAAGGGTACTGCACCGCCAGTTGGTCTCCTCCGAGAAAAGACCTACGCTAGAACGGGGGGTCAGGAGCCTTGCTTTGCCCGGTCTTGCACCCAAAGCATGCGCACTCTGCCTCCCGGCGCTACGGTCTGAGTACCAGGGGGCCGGGCGGTTACACCCTGACTGGGGCTGGGGCCAGACCTCCGGGACCAAGTGCACTGGATTACCCAAGCCCCGTATTCCGGCCTGGGACAGTAAGCCAAATGAGACTTAGGGATAGGAAAGGGGGGACCACTGAGCAGTTCCGGACCTCCGCCCCCACAGCTGGGCCGAGCTCCGAGGCCAGCCCTCGCCCTCCTTTCAGAGGCGAGCGCTGATGCCGGACCTCACGCCCTTCGCTGGCCTGAGCCCCGATGACTTCCGGACTCCACCCCCATAGCTGGGCCGAGCTCCGAGGCCAGCCCTCGCCCTCCATTCAGAGGCGAGCGCTGACGCCGGACCTCACGCCCTTCGCTGGCCTGAGCTCTGATGACTTCCGGACTCCGCCTCCACAGCCAGACCGAGCTCCGAGGCCAGCCCTCGCCCTCTTTTCAGAGGCGAGCGCTGATGCCGGACCTCACGCCCTTCGCTGGCCTGAGCTCCGATGACTTCTGGACTCCCCCTCCACAGCCAGGCCAAGCTCCGAGGCCAGCCCTCGCCCTCCTTTCAGAGGCGAGCGCTGATGAAGGACCTCACGCCCTTCGCTGGCCTGAGCTCCGATGACTTCCGGACTCCGCCCCCATAGCTGGGCCGAGCTCCGAGGCCAGCCCTCGCCCTCCTTTCAGAGGCGAGCGCTGATGCCGGACCTCACGCCCTTCGCTGGCCTGAGCTCTGATGACCTCCGGACCTCACGCCCTTCGCTGGCCTGAGCCCCGATGACATCCGGACTCCGGCCCCATAGCTGGGCCGAGCTCCGAGGCCAGCCCTCACCCTCCTTTCAGAGGCGAGCGCTGATGCCGGACCTCACGCCCTTCGCTGGCCTGAGCTCCGATGACTTCCGGACCTCCGCCCCCACAGCCGGGCCGAGCTCCGATGCAAGGCTTCACCCTCTCCTAAGAGGCTGAACACCGAAGCCGTCAAGACCCTGCCAGCACAGGGAGTACTCAAGACAAGAAAGTGCGCGGATCAGAAGAGACGAAGGTCCCACCTCGGGCTCGCTATCTCCCCCGAGATGGGCCCGGGGGCCACTGTCGGTACCCTCGATATGGGGTACCCCCGCGCACAGGGGAAATTGCCTAAGGATCTCGCCCTTCTCCGCAGGGAGAGCTCCGAAGGCGCCACACGTCCAGCGGGGCCGGACCTCCCTCTCCTCAGAGGAGAGCTCCGGGCCAACCACGTGGCATACAGAAGCCGGACCTCCCCCTCCGCGGGAGAGAGGTCCGAAGGTGCCGCGTGTCCGGAGAGGCCGGACCTCCCTCTCCTCAGAGAGGAGCTTCGGGCTCGCCGTGTGGCCAACAGAAGCCGAACCTCCCCCTCCGCGGGGAGAGGTCCGAAGGCTCCACGTGTCCTGCGGGGCCGGACCCCCCTCTCTTCTGAGGTGGGCTCCGGGCCTGCCACGTGGCCAGCAGAACGGCGCTGCCTGCCCCCGAGCGATAGGCAGCGGGCGTAAAGACGCCCCATACCTTGCCCGTACAAGGTATTCAAGGCCCGCGCCTTCCCAAGACGCGGAGCACGCCTCTGTCAGGTGCCGTTGCGCCCAGTCGCATCACAGACTGGCGTGCAGTGTCAGAGGCTGCCAGCCAATAAACGCAGCGACAAGACATCCCATGCCGCCCCCGCCGTCATCATCCACTACGACTAGCATGCGGCATGGACAGAGCTACAAGACGAAGACTCAGAAGCCTTCGGCAGAGACAACTACCGGCATAACTGCAGATACGGTAGATATCAGTCAATCTCCCCGGGACCACCTGTCGGGTCCCGGCCCCCCTTGTAAGCCACCCGAGTCATGGACTATAAAAGGCTTGGGTAGGCGACGTTAGCAGGGGTCCGGACTCTAGCCATCCGCACCCCTGGGTTCGCACTTTGCAACTCATACGCTAGCCATACACTCTCAAGCTGTAACTCACCCCCGAGCTCAGGCCTCGGCCCCGAGCAGCAAGAAATACAGCGAGCTCCATAGCTCGCCGTGGACGTATGGTTTTACGCTCCGGCAGCCTGAACCACGTAAAACTCGCCGTGTCAAGCTCTTACTAACTCGTCCATCTGCGCAAGCTCTCCGCTGGAGACTAGCCCCACCGAAAAAAGAACCTCCGCGGGCTGCCCAGTGCAGGCCCGGGGGAAGTGTCGACTGAACACTTCGACAGCATGCATTAGGGAAGAAAGTGGAACCCCATCATGTGGTCGGTAACACGATAGTGTTTTCTTTAGAAATAGTCTAGGAGGACATACGCAGCGCTTGCCATCGGCATGCCCTGCAGGGCAGTAGGTGGTAACCGTTGGGTTGATAAAATTCCCAACCGTGACGACCCGTTTGCGCTCTACTCAGGTTCCCTGTCATGTGTGTAAGGGCCTCAGTTTTTGACACATGTTTAAAGTGTTCATCACCACACCACACACCTCATTTGAAGCAAGTTGATGAACACAAATGAAGAGCAAGTAACCACCATCAACATGCTCATTAGAGAACAAACTCACATATTGCAAAAGTGGTATTTCCCACATGTGATGTAGAGGGGCTGGGCATATGAAAACTCCTACACATTGCTAGGGATGTCCATGCCAAGTTTCACCCAAATTCAAAACCTTTTTGAGGTCATTTTGGGTATAGCTAGAAAGAGGGCAGTTTGAAACCATATTCAAATTCAAACTGTTTTTATCCCATGAATTCAAAAGTGGGAGGCATATTCTTATTCAGCACATTTTTGTGAGCTCACACACCAATTTTCACTCCATTTGGAGTTGATCTTGACATGAGCTAAGTGGGACAAATTCAAACTTTATTTGAATTTCAAACTGAACTTGTGCTGAAATTCATTCAAACCAAACCCAATTTGAATTCTAATCAATTAAAATGGCTCATGGGTGAATAATTTGAATCACCATGGGTATTTTGGGGCTCACTGTTTACAACAGTGATTAGGAGTAAATTTCAGAGGTTAAAACCCCGGATGGGACCCACATGTCATAGAGAGAAGAGGGGAGACTTGCACCCAAAGTCACAGTCTCGGTGGGAACTTCCACCGAGCAGCTGCCGGTTCAACGCCCGGGAGCAGCTGCGCTCGCCACAGAGGAGGAGCAGCGCCACCAGCTGCTTCCCGCGGCCACACACGAGCCCAAGGGTGGTTCCAGGGTCCTCTTAAGACGCTCCACCGAGGCAGGCACCGCTCGCTTCCCCCTCTCCCGTGAACACCGAGCCCCAGCCTGCCGCCTCCCTGCTCGATCGCGAAAACCGCGAAAACATCTCGCCTTCTCCTTCCCTGAGATGCTAGACGGCAACTTGAGGTCGCACTCCACCTCCCCGACGCCAAAAACCCCGAGCTCCGACCTCCCTTGCCCGAGAACGATCGCCACAGCGACGACCTAACCTCAGCCGCAGGTCAGGCGCTCGTGGACAGCGTTCCACGGGAGCTTTCGCGGTCCAGCAAGGGCAGCACCAGGAGCGCGCAACAGCCGTGTTGCTCTCCTCCAAGTTTGGAAGCAAACCGTGAAGAATCCCCTGCGAATTTCCAGTTTTTACTCCGGCGACCTTAAACCGAGCTTCCGGTACGGATTCTTCAAATTCTCGCTCTTTGATCTTTCTTTAGTTATCAAATCTTGCACATAGACGCTGGACTAGCCGGCGATCATATTCCTTTCTGCATCCGTGGTGTGAAACCGACTAGGAATAACGAATTCTGAGCTTGATCAAGAGTGTTCATGGCGGGCACGCTCGGTCACACGGCGTCGACCGACTTGCCGCCATCTTTGAACCCGTTTGACACCTTGTCGACCTTCCTAGAAGTATACTGATGCTGTAGAACCAATTGTTCGAGGCTATGGCGGGTTAGAACCCACGGCCGACGGCGCCGAACCTCAACCGAGGCCGCCGCACGTCGCCGGGCTATTTCCGGTCACCGCCAGCTCGAGCTGACCCCACAGACGTGTTCCTCGACGTTGACAACCCCCTGGCGGCGAGTTTCAGACGGTGCGATGGCCGGCAGCGACAGTCCGGCGAGCTCCGAGTCTGCTCCGGCGAGGGGAGGCGGCGCGGGCGCGGGCGCGTCGGGAGGAAGACGAAGCTGACTGGCCCATGCGTCAGCGGCTCAAAATTTTAAATCGGGATCGGGTGTGGCCGGGATCGGGTGTGCTGGTGCGCAAAGACCCTGTGGGCCTCAGTGTGCGGTCGCCTCCGCGCCTAACACGTGTCCCCGCGGGCCTCGGCAGATTTAAACTTTTTCCCCGATTTTCAGATTTTCTTCAAACTTCAAATCCTCATAACTTTGGCTAGAAAGCTCCAAATCGAGTGAACCAAATTTTGTTGGATTCAGCTCTCTGAGTACTTTCCAGCAAATCAAGTTTCACTTCATGAAAATCCTTATTTCTACAGAATTAATTCCTCAAAATTTAAATTGTTTGTAATTTTAACTGGAGAATCCTTTGGAGGAAAATCCTGAAATTTGGCTGGGGTGTTCACCAAAATATCCCTGAACAACCATAAAAATTTAAGATCCATTTGAGCTCATTTGATCCACCTAATGGTGTGATTAGTGGAACTGTTCCAAAGAAAATAGAAAATGTTCAGAAACATTTTCAGAATTTTCTGTGAAATTGTTTAGCTCATATCTTTAGCTAGGAACCTTCAAATTAAGTGAGACCAACTCCATTAGAACTCTCTGAAAATCTAGTTTTCAGAAAGTCATAGTTTGTTTCATGAAAATTCTTAGAACACCCTAAAAGCCTTCAATTAAGGTCAAGTACACAATTAATTGTGGAGGGCTCAAATGAGCTTTGCTGCAACTAAAACTTGACCAAGTCTCTGTTTAAGTTGTAACCAAGCCACAGTAAAAGTTTCACAGTCATAGAGTCTGTCTAGTGGGACTTATAAGCTTCACAAGTTCAAACTTAATACAAATGCATTTAAATTGATACATGTACTTCTTCTATCATGTAGTCGCTAAGGTCGAGGAGGAACCCGAAGTCCTAGACTTCGTTACTCCGGAGGAGCATCTAGCCTACGACCAAGAGCAGCAAGGCAAGCTCCGGTTTGCATTACCCTTTTACAAATTTTATTGTGTTGAGCACTTACTTGAGTATCATTATTACTTGCATTAGAGTCTTGTTTGGAAACCCAATTGCATAGCCAAGAAAACCATGGGTTGGGTTTAGGATTGCAAAACCCCATTAACTACTGCAAAGCTAAGTTAGGGTAGGATTCTATATAAGTCAAGTCGTTGGAACTACTCGCGAGCATAGGCTAGAGGCACTCGACTCGGGTAGAGATAGCACATGAAACACATGGCAAGAAAATGAGACCAAGCGGAGGGTAAGGGCAGCTGGACTTTGGGGCCTGTGTGCTGTAGCTCTGCTTGTGTCGATTGAGGACCGAGCCGTGTGCGGGCCTGTTGAACAAGCTAGAACAGTACCGAAGACCTACCGGCTATATGGGAACCGGGAAACCGATGTAACTCGGGTAGCTGGGTGTTGAGGCATATCTGGTCGTTCAGAGGGATAGGTTGAGAGCTCGAGGTGTAAATCGTCTGGCGGCACTGAGATGCGCATGCAGAGACCTCTTGCTCGGGACGATTGGACCGGTTCAACATTTGGCTAATGGGTGAAAGGTAGTTGCGTACGGTGTCCGTGATGGGTATTGTAGGCAACCTCGAATACAGACGTACGTGACGGGTTGTTCGGGTAACCCTGCAGGTCTAAATCGATTATAATCACCATCCCTCGCGGTTAGTGAGTACCACTTGTTCACTGTACCGTGACGTAGAAAGAACAGGCTAGTTACATGTTAAAATGTTACTGATTGAAAGATGGACTTTGATTGTTAATGGTTTGTTGTAGTTTAGAGCTAACTAAAGTTCCTTTTAACTTTGGGCAAAGTACATGAGAGCAATGCATTTCTTGTTTGATTGCGGCTCTCTCATGTGCCTTAGCGTAAGGTTCTCCACAACCTGCTGCTAAAACTTGAAAGTAAGGTTCTACTAATTAGGCGAGTCCTTGCAAATGATTTTCACTTCAGGTAACCCATCACCCCTCATATAGAAGTTCCATGTTTAGGTGAGACGGGTCAGACTTGTTGAGCCTTCGTGCTCACTTCTTTTGTTTGAAGCTTTTGCCTGGTTCTATGAGGAAGGGACTCCCGAAGAGGAGACGGAACCCCCGGAGGGGAACCCCGTCGAGTGGGAGTCGTGCACGCCGTAGAGTTAGTATGCGTGTGTGCTAGCAAGGACACGTTCAAGGGCTGAACGTGAACTTGATGCATAGTCTACGCCCACGAGTGTGGACTGGACTTATTTTGATGTAAACATGTTCATAAACCACTTTATGTAGTAAAATTTCGCTTCCGCTTTGTACCTTTGACGTGTGTTATACGGTGCTGTGCAACGCAGCACCACTCAGCGTGATCTTGGCTCGACAAGACCGTGGGGTCATGTCAGCGTTGGTATCAGAGCTCGCTTGAGGTTGCACTGCAAAGGTCATCTTTTTCAAAAACCCAGTGAGGAACGAGTTAGTAGCCCGTATAAGGATGTTATTAGCATATAGAAAGTGGCATACTAACCTATCTGTCTATGTCGGAAAATCATGTATCTCGGGACATTTATGTCTTGGGGGGTGCACGTAAGCGCTGTCCACCAGTGCGCACAAGCTGAAGGGTGAAGCCCCACGGGTGGCAGGTAACCCGACCCGTTTTGATATCCTCTACGACTCATCATGTCGTCTGGGGTATACGAGCAACGTCTGTCTCTGGCATGCGTGGTGCAATTTGGGAGACCCCGTCACGTGGTCTGAAACATGAACACGTAACTCAAGGCGTGTTTGGCTTGAGAACATCCGGGCGAGTGATGACGGCCGGGTGTACGAACTGTATGGATACCGGGCTCGGTGTGCAGCCGAGTCTGACGATTGTTTGATTTTCTGCTGGTAGTCTGACCACGAAACGGTAGACGTGTAGTACCCGTGTGCGAGTGACGTTTAGTGCCACTGAATTAACGAAGCCGGCTAAGTCCGGTATAGGTTTTTCTTTGTGCGGACGTAGTACCGACATGATCTGGTGACACATCAACGTCACACCCCACTAAATGGACAACTTCATTTAAAACTTGAATTTTTTGATCCAAAGTAGTAAAACTTGATGTAACTCCTTCCCTTGAACAGGATATTCAAAGTTAACAAGTTTTCAACTTATAGGTTGTTAAGGACAGAGCACTCTGTTTTCAGCTGAATCAAGGCTGAAGTTAATCAGAGGTTAGAGGTTGAGTTCTTTCGAGGTCGGGGTCATATGATACATTTCTGGAAATATTTGGAAGAGCTTTACAACTTTTCCGTTGAGGTCCATTAGTGTTAAATCCCTTAACCAATCGAAAAATGCAGTAGGGTTGAAACTGTCCAGAAAACAGGGCAGAGAAAAGACTCTCTGTAAACTCTCTGTAAATTGAGCATAACTTCCTGCTTAAAAATCCAAAAATAGAAAATGAGGTAGTTCTGGAAAGCTTATGAGATGTATTACAACTTTGTAACCGAAAGTTTTGTCAGATTAGGAACAGAATTAACTGGAATTCTTGGATCAAATCAGTACCTAAAGCAGGGAGGTGCTATCAAAATTTCTCCAGAAATTCTGTTAAATTTGACATCTCATAACTTTTGAACCAGGACAGATGTTAGGCCAATCAAATACTTTCTGGAAAGCTATTGAAGTTAGCTTTAACTTTGATGTTGAGCTCCAGAATTGGTTTTGCCTTTAACATGGCCTGAATCAGGTTGAGATGGAAACTGATCAGGGCTGTCATGTTGAACAGCAGATCAGCAGTCAAATTTGTTTAAAATTTGAACTATGTTTCCAAGTTTTATGGGTTCAATGACATGTTTTATGTTATAACTCAATGGTTTACTGTTTAAATAAAATATTTGACATTTCTCAAATATATTTTCACAGATGACAGCAGATAAGCAGTTGGAGAACGGGTGGGGTGGTGTCCCACTGTTATCACCGCAGCGGCTATCCGGAAACATTGGGGCAGATGCTTCAATATTTCAGATACAACCAGATGCCGCAGTACTTCACCAAGGAAGAAGGCGAGGAGGGGAACAAGGCGTGGACAATCCATGTAGATGTCCCTGCAGGACCTACGCCACCCGGTTGGGTGCCGTTCACCGTCACGGTGAGAGGTAGACAGCCGGAAGGGATGTGGCAAGTGGCAGCCCGTGACACCATGTCACGTTTCTGCCAACTACACGTGCAGGCTATGGAGGGCACTCCTTACGCGCTCGTTCCGGTGGAGGGACGGGCTCAGCATGTGTGGTGTAACAACCCAAAACCTGTTAAGAGGGGAATTTAAAAAAATTTGGACGTATTGCATGTGGTGCAGAAATTCAAATTCAAATTGGAATTCAAATTCAACTCAAAACAGAAAAGAAAAAGAAAAAGAAAAAGAAAAAAACAAAACCCCGGCCAGTGGGCCGAAACCCACCAGCCGGCCCACCCGCCCCCGCGCCAGCCCGCAGCCGCGCGCTCCCCTCTCTCTCTCTCACTAACACGCGGGACCCGCGTGTCATCCCTCACCTCCCGCTCGCGCCAACTACCCGGACTCCTCCGCGCGCGGCCGATCGCAACTAACCTGGAAAACCGCGCTTTCCCATCCGAATTCTGGTCCCGGACGACTCAAACTCGATCACAACCGACACGCCGCCCTCTCCCGTCTATATAAACGCCGGCGTCGCCCTGTTTTCCCCACCCGATCAGCTGTTTTTCCTCACGGTGAGAACCGAATCTCCAATCACCGTTTTCTCTCGATCCTTGCTCGGATTTTCCGATCTAACGCGCCGATCGTGTTCCACCGCCTCCGGGGAATCACGCAGGTGCAGAAAACTCGGTGGTTTGCGCTCTAGGCACAGCTCCGACGAGCACCGCAGCGATTTCATCTCGGACCTCGTCGTCGACCGCCTTCCAGGGCCTCCGAGCTCAAGAAAAACTTTGAGGTGAGATCCCCGACCTCCCCTCTACCGATCTATGCCATGAAATCCCAGTTTTAGGAAGAATAGACGAAGATCCGAAGTTTTCCGGCGAGATCGCCGCCTCCCGCCGCTGCGTGCCGCCGGGCAGCGCTGCCCGCGCACGGTCAGAGCAACGTGGCCGCTTATGCGCCGTCTATTTTAAATCGCACAGTAGAATTAAAACCCGCGTACCGGTTCGGCGATCTAATCTGAGCCGTCTGTTTTAAATCGGACGGTCCACATCAGCCCCGCATTACAAAGGCCGGGATTCTTACGCGCTACCCCCTGGGGATCTCGGAAAATACGAGCTAGCCCAGGAAACTTCTGATCTAGCCCCTAGAACTTCAGAAATTCATGTAAATTCATTTAAAAATCAGTTTTAGCTCCTGGACTTAATAAAAATTAGGAAAACCCCTCTGTTATGTGTAGTTAGACCACTAGAAATTTATGAAATAATATAATAGACCCTGTAGTGGGGTGAGTTTACCTTTTTAACCCTATATGATATTAAATTTAGGAATTTGAATATGTGATTAGGATTTAAAATTTAAAAGGTGAGACAAACACATTGTAAATTCAAATTTAAACTCTTCTAGCACTTGGAAAACTTTGGAGTGAGTTAAAAATAGATTTTAAGCTGAAATGAATCTGTCTAATTGATTGTTCACATTTATTAGTTATAGGGACACATTTTTAGGTTAGAGAATAATTCTGAAAATTGGTAAAATAAATTTAAATTAGTTCACATCAGAGGAGAAATTCAAAAATATATTATTTAATATTTTATATCAGAACCTATTCTGTTTAGATGATGTGTCTTACTATTTTCATAATAAAGTTCACATTTAGGCATAGAAAATAAATCTGAAAATATAGGAAAATAGGTATGCATAACTAGAAAATGTTAAATGAAGTCTCCAAATCCAAAGATTTCAGTTTAGGATTTGGTAGAAGATCTGAAAACCCATTTGGAGTAGGAAAATACCTTCAATGCATACTTGGTAGCTAAGAAGTGTATCAATTGAATATAAGGAATTTGTTCAAATTGGAAGTTCATATATAGTGTACAAACAGAAATCTGAATACAAAAGTTAGAAATCATATACACATATTTAAAAGTGCATGTAATCCAAAAATCAACACACATAGAGTAACCACAACACTTAGAAATGTGAATGACTTTCATAGGTGTGAATGTGTGGTTTGTATGAAGTGAAAGTGTGAACTATGTCTTATGGATTGTTGTTTTCTTTTGCTATGTGTGTTGGCATGAGTAGAACCTACCCCAGAGCAAGTTCTTCCCTTCCAAGACCAAGACTTTCCATTCCTAGAGCAGCAGGAAGAAGGCAAGTGTCCTTGACCGCTTTGATCCTATACTAGGATGTGTAGATAGAATTATTTTGCATTGTCAATTAAAACATGAAACCCATGCTATGGAGTTTCCCTAGAATTGCATTACCTTGTTTCCTTGTAGCTTGGGTTGGGATTTTTTATTTTGTCATTTATTTATATGCTTATGCTTAGCGATGCTTAGAATGGGATAATTGGGATATGAGATCATCAATTTATTTACCTTACTCTTGAATGAGATGTTATGAGTTATGTAGAGGTAGGGATCAAGGCAAGTTGGATGATTTGGTTGGTGCTGGGTGCACGAGACTCGGGTTTGTGTTTAGTACTTGCCTGGATCCTAAGGACCGGTTCATGGAGCATGTAACCTGGCTTTACCGTGCCAACCACATGCTGAGATGGGGCAGCTTGGCCAATTAATTAGGTGTATCCCCGGCGTAGTATGGGTGTGTTGGATGGTGCGGGGAGTAGGTGTCAGCTGGACTACCATATGAACCGCAAGGCTCAAGTGGGGGCCACTGCAGCGGGGTTGGAGCCTCTTGTATGCTGTTAGGGGTGAAACCTCAGTGGGCCCACACTCGTCGGGATTCCCTTTGTAAAGGCTTCGTAGTGATCTCCTGGCTACACATCTGGGAAGTGTGAATGTGGTTCGCGGCCACTGGCATAATGGAGGTTCTTTTAGTCCACCCGACATCGGGGGATGAAATCACTACATGTGGGTACAGTGGTGCAAACTCTGCAGAGTCAAAACTGTCATGACAGCCGTGCTCACGGTCAAGAGCGGCTTGGACTTATTCATGATTAGAGGATGATGAATTGGGAAGTTGTGGATGTTAAGCGGGAAGCTTAACATTGGAGATGAGACTATGTTTACTTGATAATGATGATGGGTTGAGGAATTGGGATCCATTTCACCTGTGTAGTAATGTAGGTGCTTAATAAGCTAAGGTGATAGGTAATAATTGCGTAGTGCTTTAACCATGAGTTCAACCTCTCCTTGCTCTAGCCATGCATGAAATAACTTTCCCACACTTGCTGAGTACCAACGGTACTCAACCTTGCATATTTGTTGGTTTAAATTGCTGCTCAGGTCAAGGGGATGATGTGGTGTTCAATGACCAAGACTTCGGACCCGAAGAAGGATTCTAGGTTCATGGAGTCCCCCGGGCAACTCCTGTGACGGAGCCCACAAGAATAATATTCCGCTGCTATTTTGTTTACTTCTTATGAACTTATTATCGTCCATCGAGACATGTGCTATGTAAGACTTATTTATATTCGACACCTGGCTTGTTCACTATTTGCCATCACATGTGTGAGAAAATGATCCTGGCATACATGTGATATTCACTCGGTTGTTCTTCGGAGAAACCGGGTGTGACAGAAGTGGTATCAGAGCCAAGGTTGCCCGTAGGAACGTGGACCTAGATAGAAATGGACGTATTTAAGGACCCTATTTTCTTAAAAAATATTTTTACAAAGGTGTGGGTTGAAAAGTGTTATTTAATGGGGTCATTTTATTCATCTTACCCCAACTTTTATTCAAAATACGATTTTTGTTTAAAATCTTATCTAATTTAATTTTAAATGCTTTATGTTTTAGATGGTTCGCATGATCCGCACCGCCCGCAAGTCCACCGGAGGGAGAGTTCCCGTAGTTGCCCTTGCCCTGAGAGAGGTGGACCGTCCGGTGACGTATCTTCCTACGGATTGGCAGTAGGAGGCTTGTTGCGCCGTCTTCGACGCATGCTCCAAGCCGTCGGCAATACGAACAAGCTAATCATACACTACAGCTCCACCCGAACCATCCGTGAGAAGCGGGAAGAATGGAGTTCAGAAATGAGGATTATCCATGAAAATAAGCTGCTCAAGATCCACTGCTCTCCAGCTTGTCGAGCGACACAGGTCGATGCGGAGAAGGATGTCACCTGGGAGGCAATCACCTGCCAGAGTCACATCTATCGTCGCCACCTGGACAGGACTGAGTACATGTATGTCCTCTAGCGTGAGAGTGGTACAACGGAGTACAAGTACCCGCCAGTGCAGCAGGGGACTTCCCATGAGCACATGGACTTGTGCTTGGAGGATGCTGCCATGCTCAGCACTCGACTGCAGGAGTGTCAGCAGGAGCTTCAGGATGTATGTGACACTCTGAAGGAGACTGAGGCGTTGCTTCGAGCCAGCTTGAGGGCGAGAGAAAGAGGAGATGGGAATGAAATGTGTGTCGCCATGAATGACACATGGACTCCTGACTCCCCATATCACCGGGCGAGCAGGCGTCGCCGCACTTCTCCAACAGCAGCTTTCCCACCCAAAGCGGAGTCAGAGGGCAGCCGCAATAATGAGGAAGATCCCGAGGAGCCAGCTCAGTGATACAAGTAGTGTAGAGTCCTTTCCCTTAGTTTAGCAAATGTCGAGTAGTCGAGTCGTTACCTTAGTTAATGGTGTGATTATGTTTGGTGTGTGACGTGAGTTGTGGAAGCCATGGGTAATTGTCCACAACCTCGTCTTCAGGATTGTGTTGCTTTGATGTGGTGAACCCCTATGAATTAAGAGTGCATTTATTTCGCGTGAGACATGAAATCCTCAGAAAATATAAATATAATAAGGTCTCAAAATTTTGAAGTTTAAACAAGCAAATTGGGAAGTTAATACGTAATGCTTTAAATTGACATTTGGTTGATCATGAAGATGGCCGGAAGAGGAAAGGGTCGTGGTGCCAACCCCGCCAACAACGACGATGAGGCCGGCAACCCTCATCTTTCTGGAGGACAAGACAGGGGTGGTCGTCGGGAAGGAGTTGACCCCATCCACCAAATGCTTGAAAATCAGAATCAGCTCATCCATAGCCTGACTCAAGTGGTGGCCAACTTACACCAAGCTCCACCCCCACAAGCTGAACCACGCCAACCAAGGTTGAGTGAGTTTCTAGGGACTCAACCTCCAAAGTTTGCAAGTGCTGCTGAACCTCTGGAGGCAGATGACTGGCTAAAGACCATTGAGAGCAAGATGAAGATCATACAATGCCAAGGGTATGAGAGGGTGCTGTTTGCCTCTCACCAATTGCATGGACCTGCTGCTGATTGGTGGACCGCTTACGTAGCAGCCCATCATGACCCTGAGAACATCACTTGGGAAAAGTTCAAGCGTAGCTTCCGCAACCATTACATACCAATGGGTGAACTTAAAAACAAGAGAAATGAGTTCTTGGGGCTGCAGCAAGGAAACATGACGGTGAGGGAATACCTCACTAAATTCACCCAACTATCCCGTTATGCACCACGGGACATAGAGACGGATGAGCAGAAACAGGATTGCTTTGTGGAAGGACATGAGGCGGAAATGCAGTGTGCAATGTCCTCCAACGAGTATGAAAGCTTCCAAAAGATGGTGGACAGGGCATTTGTTGTGGAAAGGAAGCTGAAGGCCTTGGAAAATGAAAACAAGAGGAAGGCGGGATGGTCACACCAAGCCTCGGGCAGCAACACACGCCCATGTCTGATGCAGCAACCCGCAGGGCAGACGAGCCGTGCTGCGGTACCCTACTCCGCACCGAGAGGGTACAACCTGAACTTCAGGCCTCCGTCAGCACCAACACAGCCACAATGTCAGTTTATACAGCAGCCTCGCCCCACATATCAACCTCGACCAGCAGTACAAAGACCACCGAACCAACCCCAAGACAACAAAGGCCAGACACCTAAGGTTGGGGTGCAATGCTTTAACTGTGGTGAAGTGGGGCACTACGCCCATAAGTGCCCAAAGAAGAAGCCCGTGCAGCCGCAACAGCAGAATGTGATGCAAGGACGGGTGAACCACGTGACCATGGAGGAAGCGCAAGAGGCACCCGACGTGGTAGTTGGTAAGTTTCCTGCCAATTTACACATTGCAACCCTGTTGTTCGATTCTGGTGCTACCCACTCGTTCATTGCCCAAGGGTTTGTTAAGAAGCATGATCTAGCAACAACACAAATGAACCATATGCTAGCAGTAAACTCTCCAGGTGGAGAAATAAGGACAAGACAAGTGTGTCCCAAGGTGAATCTAGACATTAATGGGGTAGTATTTACTGCCACCCTCATAGTGATAGATTCACAAGGGATAGATATTATTTTGGGCATTGATTGGTTGACCAAACATAAGGGAATCATCCATTGTTCGACTAGAACGGTGGAACTAACTCACCCTAGTGGCACAAGAGTAAAGTTCATAACAATACAAGAGCCTAGGAGGGACATTAAATTAAATCAAATTGAGGTCAAAGTGGAGGAGATCAGGATTATCAGGGAATATCCAGACGTTTTTTCCGGAGGAGTTGCCAGGTATGCCTCCTGATCGTGAAGTGGAATTCGCAATTGAGCTAGTTCCTGGAACAGCTCTGATATACAAGAGATCTTATCGGATGGACTCCAAGCAGCTGGGAGAACTCAAGGATCATTTAAGAGAATTGACAGGGAAGGGGTACATTCGTCCTAGTTCCTCACCATGGGGAGCTCCAGTGATATTTGTGCCCAAGAAGGACGGAATCCAAAGGTTATGCATAGATTACCGTGCGTTGAATGAAGTAACCATCAAGAACAAGTACCCATTACCCCGCATTGAAGACTTGTTTGATCAGTTGAGGGGAGCTTGTGTGTTCTCGAAAATTGATCTCAGGTCGGGATACCACCAACTTAAGATAAGGCAAACTGATATCCCAAAGACAACTTTCGTATCTCGGTACGGACTGTATGAATACACAGTCATGCCTTTCGGGCTAACTAATGCCCCGGCATACTTCATGTATCTCATGAACAAGGTATTCATGATATATTTGGACAAATTTGTGGTGGTTTTCATAGATGACATTCTCGTCTTCTCCAAAGATGAAGAAGAACATGAGAAACATCTAAGGTTGGTGTTGCAAAAGCTGAGAGAACACCAACTATATGCCAAGTTGAGCAAGTGTGAGTTTTGGCTGAAGAGAGTTCCCTTCTTGGGACATATAATCTCGGAGGGAGGAATCTCCGTAGATTCCGCCAAGATCTAGGATGTATAGAAGTGGAAGACCCCTGAGAATGTCGGGGAAGTTCGAAGTTTCTTAGGATTGGCTGGGTATTATCGACGGTTTATTGAGGGTTTCTCCAAGATCTCGAGACTCCTCACCAAACTGTTGGAGAAAGGAATCACATTCACATGGACGCCGCAGTGCGAGATTAGTTTTCAAGAGCTGAAGAAAAGATTGACAACAGCCCCAGTGCTAGTTATGCCAGATATACAGAAAAACTTTTCCATGTACTGTGATGCCTCTGGAAACGGGTTGGGATGTGTTCTCATGCAAGAAGGGCATGTCGTGGCTTATGCGTCCCGGCAGCTCCGGAAACACGAGAAGAACTATCCTACACATGACCTAGAACTAGCCGCAGTGGTACACGCGTTGAAAATTTGGCGGCACTACTTGATGGGGAAGAGGACAGAGATATATACGGATCATAAGAGCTTAAAGTACATTTTCACACAGCCAGATCTCAACCTCAGACAAAGGACATGGTTAGAGCTGATCAACGACTTTGATGTGGGCATCAACTATCATCCTGGGAAAGCGAACGTCGTGGCGGATGCTCTAAGCCGGAAAGTGCAGGTCAATAGGTTGACCTTGAAGGACATGCCTACAGAATTGAAGGAAGAGGTTATAAAACTCAATCTATGTTTGGTGAATAGCGGTGAGGCCATCGCCATGGAAGTGGACTCCACATTAGAGAAAGACATCCGAAATGGTCAGAAGAATGACGAGAAGATACAAGAGATTAGAGAACTCATCAAGGAAAATAAAGCCCCTGGTTTTAGAGAGGATGAACAAGGTACGGTTTGGCACGGAAAAAGAATCTGTGTGCCTGAAGTGAAGGAGATCCGTGAATTGATTTTGATTGAGGCTCATGATTCCGACAATTCCATTCATCCTGGGAGTACGAAGGTGTATCATGACCTCAAGAGCAGGTATTGGTGGTATGGCATGAAGCGAGATGTCGCGGGACATGTTGCCCTATGTGGCACATGTCAGTTGGTGAAAGCAGAACATCAACGACCTGCGGGATTATTGCAACCACTCAAAGTGCCTGAATGGAAATGGGAAGAAATCGGTATGGACTTCATAGTGAGACTACCCAGGACCCAATCAGGATATGATTCGATATGGGTCATCATCGACAGGCTAACCAAGGTAGCTCATTTCATTCCCGTAAAAGAAAGCTACAGCGGATCCAAATTGGCGGAGTTGTACATGTCAAGGATCGTGTGTTACCATGGAGTGCCAAAGAAGATAGTGTCAGATCGAGGGACACAGTTCACCTCAAGGTTCTGGCAGAAGTTACATGAAACCATGGGAACTCATCTGAATTTTAGCTCTGCCTATCATCCTTAGACTGACGGACAAACGGAAAGGACCAATCAGATCCTTGAGGACATGCTGAGAGCGTGTGCACTCAAAAACAATCGGAGTTGGGATAAGAACTTACCGTATGCAGAGTTCTCCTATAACAACAGCTATCAGGCTAGTATGAAGATGTCACCATTTGAGGCTTTGTATGGGAGGAAGTGCAGAACTCCACTATTTTGGAACCAAACAGGGGACAGTAAAGTGTTTGGGCCCGAGGTACTACAAGAAGCCGAGGCAAAAGTGAGGGAAATCCGAAACAACTTGAGGATAGCACAGACACGACAAAAGAGTTATGCCGATGTACGGAGAAGAGAGCTTATTTTCAACGTGGGGGACTATGTCTATCTCAAGGTGTCCCCTATTCGAGGACTTCGTCGGTTCAAGGTGAAAGGGAAGTTATCACCTCGATACATCGGACCCTTTCAAGTTCTGGAGAGGAAAGGTGAAGTGGCATATCAACTAGAAATACCGGCTCGCCTATCAGATGTGCATGATGTATTCCATGTGTCACAGCTCAAGAAATGTCTAAGGATGCCTGCAGAGATGTTACCCATGAATGAGGTTGACGTACGAGAGGATCTGTCTTATGCCGAACAACCGGTCAAGATTTTGGAGACAATGGAACGCCTCACAAGAAATAAAAGAATCCGGATGTGCAAGGTGCAGTGGAAGCATCACTCGGAAGAGGAAGCCACATGGGAGCGAGAAGACGAGCTTAAGGCACAGTTTCCGGAATTGTTTTCCTAGAACCACCAATCTCGAGGACGAGATTTCTTTTAAGGGGGGTAGAGCTGTAACACCCCAAAACCTGTTAAGAGGGGAATTTAAAATTTTTTGGACATATTGCATGTGGTGCAGAAATTCAAATTCAAATTAGAATTCAAATTCAACTCAAAACAGAAAAGAAAAAGAAAAAGAAAAAACAAAACCCCGGCCAGTGGGCCGAAACCCACCAGCCGGCCCACCCGCCCCCACGCCAGCCCGCTGCCTCGCGCTCCCCTCCCTCTCTCACTGACACGCGGGACCCGCGTGTCATCCCTCACCTCCCGCTCGCGCCAACTACCCGGACTCCTCCGCGCGCGGCCAATCGCAACTAACCTGGAAAACCGCGCTTTCCCTGCCAAATTCTGGTCCCGGACGACTCAAACTCGATCACAACCGACACGCCGCCCTTCCCCGTCTATATAAATGCCGGCGTCGCCCCGTTTTCCCCACCCGATCAGCTCTTTTTCCTCCCGGTGAGAACCGAAGCTCCGATCACCGTTTTCTCTCGATCCTTGCTCGGATTTTCTGATCTAACGCGCCGATCGTGTTCCACCGCCTCCGGGGAATCACGCAGGTGCAGAAAACTCGGTGGTTTGCGCTCTAGGCACAGCTCCGACGAGCACCGCAGCGATTTCATCTCGGACCTCGTCACCGACCACCTTCCAGGGCCTCCGAGCTCAAGAAAAACCCCGAGGTGAGATCCCCGACCTCCCCTCTACCAATCTAGGCCATGAAATCCCAGTTTTAGGAAGAATAGACGAAGATCCGAAGTTTTTCGGCGAGATCGCCGCCTCCCGCCGCCGTGCGCCGCCGGGCAGCGCCGCCCGCGCACGGTCAGAGCGACGTGGCCGCTTATGCGCCATCTATTTTAAATCGCACGGTAGAATTAAAACCTGCGCGTACCGGTTCGGCGATCTAATCTGAGCCGTCTGTTTTAAATCGGATGGTCCACATCAGCCCCGCATTATAAATGCCAGGATTCTTACGCGCTACCCCCTGGGGATCTCGGAAAATACGAGCTAGCCCCGGAAACTTCTGATCTAGCCCCTGGAACTTCAGAAATTCATGTAAATTCATTTAAAAATCAGTTTTAGCCCCTGGACTTAATAAAAATTAGGAAAACCCCTCTGTTATGTGTAGTTAGACCCCTGGAAATTTATGAAATAATATAATAGACCCTGTAGTGGGGTGAGTTTACCTTTTTAACCCTATATGATATTAAATTTAGGAATTTGAATATGTGATGAGGATTTAAAATTTAAAAGGTGAGACAAACACATTGTAAATTCAAATTTAAACTCTTCTAGCACTTCGAAAACTTTGGAGTGAGTTAAAAATAGATTTTAAGCTGAAATGAATCTGTCTAATTAATTGTTCACATTTATTAGTTATAGGGGCACATTTTTAAGTTAGAGAATAATTCTGAAAATTGGTAAAATAAATTTAAATTAGTTCACATCAGAGGAGAAGTTCAAAAATATATTATTTAATATTTTAGATCAGAACCTATTCTGTTTAGATGATGTGTCTTACTATTTTGATAATAAAGTTCACATTTAGGCATAGAAAATAAATCTGAAAATATAGGAAAAAAGATATGCATAACTAGAAAATGATAAATGAAGTCTCCAAATCCAAAGATTTCAGTTTAGGATTTGGTAGAAGATCTGAAAACCCATTTGGAGTAGGAAAATACCTTTCATGCATACTTGGTAGCTAAGAAGTGTATCAATTGAATATAAGGAATTTGTTCAAATTGGAAGTTCATATATAGTGTGCAAACAGAAATCTGAATACAAAAGTTAGAAATCATATACACATGTTTAAAAGTGCATGTAAGCCAAAAATCAACACACATAGAGTAACCACAACACTTAGAAACGTGAATGACTTTCATAGGTGTGAATGTGTGGTTTGTATGAAATGAAAGTGTGAACTATGTCTTATGGATTGTTGTTTTCTTTTGCTATGTGTGTTGGCATGAGTAGAACCTGCCCCAGAGCAAGTTCTTCCCTTCCAAGACCAAGACTTTCCATTCCCAGAGCAGCAGGAAGAAGGCAAGTGTCCGTGACCACTTTGATCCTATACTAGGATGTGTAGATAGAATTATTTTGCATTGTCAATTAAAACATGAAACCCATGCTAGGGAGTTTCCCTAGAATTGCATTACCTTGTTTCCTTGTAGCTTGGGTTGGGATTTATTTATTTTGTCATTTATTTATATGCTTATGCTTAGCCATGCTTAGAATGGTATAAGTGGGATATGAGATCATCAATTTATTTACCTTACTCTTGAATGAGATGTTATGAGTTATGTAGAGGTAGGGATCAAGACAAGTTGGATGATTTGGTTGGTGTTGGGTGCGCGAGACTCGGGTTTGTGTTTAGTACTTGCCTGGATCCTAAGGACCGTTTCATGGAGCATGTAACCTGGCTTTACCGTGCCAACCACATGCTGAGATAGGGCAGCTTGGCCAATTAATTAGGTGTATCCCCGGCGTAGTATGGGTGTGTTGGATGGTGCGGGGAGTAGGTGTCAGCTGGACTACCATATGAACCACAAGGCTCAAGAGGGGGCCACTGCAGCGGGGTTGGAGCCTCTTGTATGCTGTTAGGGGTGAAACCTCAGTGGGCCCATGCTAGTCGGGAATCCCTTTGTAAAGGCTTCGTAGTGATCTTCTGGCTACACACCTGGGAAGTGTGAATGTGGTTCGCGGCCACTGGCATAATGGAGGTTCTTTTAGTCCACCCGGCATCGGGGGATGAAATCACTACATGTGGGTACAGTGGTGCAAACTCTGCAGAGTCAAAACTGTCATGACAGCCGTGCTCACGGTCAAGAGCGGCTTGGACTTATTCATGATTAGAGGATGATGAATTGCGAAGTTGTGGATGTTAAGCGGGAAGCTTAACATTGGAGATGAGACTATGTTTACTTGATAATGATGATGGGTTGAGGGATTGGGATCCATTTCACCTGTGTAGTAATGTAGGTGCTTAATAAGCTAAGGTGATAGGTAATAATTGCGTAGTGCTTTAACCATGAGTTCAACCTCTCCTTGCTCTATCCATGCATGACATAACTTTCCCACAGTTGCTGAGTACCAACGGTACTCAACCTTGCATATTTGTTGGTTTAAATTGCTGCTCAGGTCAAGGGGATGATGTGGTGTTCAATGACCAAGACTTCGGACCCGAAGAAGGATTCTAGGTTCATGGAGTCCCCCGGGCAACGCCTGTGACGGAGCCCACAAGAATAATATTCCGCTGCTATTTTGTTTACTTGTTACGAACTTATTATTGTCCATCGAGACATGTGCTATGTAAGACTTATTTATATTCGACACCTGGCTTGTAATAAATGATGCTTCACTATTTGTCATCACATGTGTGAGAAAATGATCCTGGCATACATGTGATATTCACTCGGTTGTTCTTCGGAGAAACCGGGTGTGACATGTGGGAAGGGAGATACCGGGAGGCAGCCGATCCAGGTTGCCCAAGGTACAGCCCCGCGGAGGCAATCCTTAGCCTCCAGATGAGGGCGGGAAATGCCGTGATGTACAGCCAAGCTGTTCATACGGAGCATCTCGCCACAAAGCTCAAGGAGAGCACGAGCCATGGAGACCATTTCGAGAGTGCTCACAGCGCACTCCGCAATGTGCTCCTTCCGACGATCAAGCGACTGAACGAACAACATAATCAGTTACATAGTCTGAAGAAGGCGAAGAGGAAAAGCCGTGTCGACATCACGGCATTGCAAGAGCTGGTACATACTCTAACCCAGCAGAATGAGGACCTTACTCAAGAGCGGAATGCCGCTATTGAGGAAGGGCAAGGCTGGGAAGAGGACTACAACCAGGCCATGGACGAGGTGCATGCTTTGCAGGACCTCGTACCTCCGGTATTGGGCATCCCGGTAGTCTTGGGCCTTCCAGCAATGGGAGAACCCGAGATGGGAGAAGAGGTGGTAGATCCAGAGCCACCGGCAGAGGTACCGGAGGAGGACAACCAGCAGGAGGTCAAATTCTACTCCGAGTAGGGGGTTACAGTTGCCAAGTAGGACAGCTAGGGTAGTGTAACCCAACTTTTGTAATCGGTGACATGTCGTGTAGACAGTAGCGTATGTATAGGTAGTGACAACATGAGCACGACTTCTCGGAGACCCGAGAATAATGTATCTTGTATAAAGTTTATGCTTTATCAATATATGTGAATGTTGTGCAAATTATTCATGTGTCACTTCAATACCTACTGTTACATATGGAATTTTAAGTATGACATGTGCTAATCGCTGCTGTTTTGAATTTCAGAATGACGCGTACTCGTGCCAACCCGGATGTTGGGGGTACTAGCCAAGGGGGAGAGACCTCCCAACAGCCTCCCGAGGACTCCTCGGGACAGCAGCAGCAACAGCAGCAACAGCAAACACCTCCACCGCCACTGCCAACGGTTACGTTGGCCGACATCGTCGCGGCAATGGCGGGTTCCCATCAGAAGCACACAGAGTTGCTGCAAACTCTTATTGCTAATACGTCTCACCCAGAGAGACATCAAGACCGTGAGGAGCGTCAACAGAGATCCTACTCCGACTTCCTGACAACTCATCCCCCAGTATTCTCAAGGGCGGATGGACCTCTTGACATGGACAACTGGCTCTGCGCAATAGAGATGAAGTTCGGGCTGCTCCAGATAAGTGAGCAGCGCAAGACTCAGTTCATGGTCCAGCAGCTCCAAGGATCCGAGAGCGCATGGTGGGCAAACTTCTGTGCTTCACAGCCCACCGACCGAGTTATGACCTGGGCGGAGTTCCGGACGGCCTTCAGGGCCTATCACATACCGCCGGGTCTGATGAAGAGGAAGACACAGGAGTTTCTACACTTGCAGCAAGGGAGCCGGAACGTGCTGGAATACTCCAGGGCGTTCAACGATCTTGCGCTCTACGCGTCGTATCACGCAGATACCGACGAGAAGCGGCGAGACCACTTTTACCAGGGGCTTAACACGCTCCTGAAGGACAAATTGGCGATGTTCAATCGCGGCAGCCTCAACGACATCATTGACGCTGCGATTGTTCAAGAGGACTCCGGCAAGGAGTTGGCGGCGGCGGAGCGAAAGCGAAGCGTGCCGCAGAGCAGCGGAGAAGGAGGCGGTCCTTCTCAGAAGTTTTGGATGGTGAATCGCCCACCATCAGGTCCACGCTGGCAGCCACCCTAGAGGTCGATGCCTTTCCGCAGTCGTCCGTACTCTTCACCGGCATTCAGGCCGGCACTGCCAGTACCACCTCCACAACAACAACAGCAGCAGCGGATGATGCCGCGTGCGTATGCACCTCAGCAACGCATGCCCGGTTTTCGTCCCCCGAGCACCACACCAGCAGCGGCCACATGTTACAAGTGTGGTCGTCCAGGACACTTTGCTAGCAGTTGCCCGGAGAGGCAAGGCGGTGGAGTTGCACCGCAATTTCTGGGGAAGAATCAGCCCCGGAACCCTACCAATGCACGGCGGGCAAACCCTAGGCCCGGCACTGTCCACCAGCTTGCCATAGAGGACGTGCCGGAGGGTGAGCCAATCCTTGCGGGTATGTTCCAACTCCACCAGCATCCCGCTATAGTACTATTTGATTCAGGCGCCACGCATAGCTTCATTAGCCAAGCATTCATTGATAAATATAGCTTGCAAATACTACCCACCAATAGTCCTTATGTGATCTGTTCACCGGGTGGGAAAATTTCAGCAAGCATGATGGTCCCAAAATCGCCATTGTGCTTAGAGGGTAGAGTCTACCCTACGTCTCTCATTATCTTAGAGGGACAAAAGGTCGATGTCCTCTTAGGGATGTCGTGGTTAACCCGCCACGGCGTTGTTTTAGACACCATCCTCCGAGTTGTGCACTTAAACTCGGAAGTGAACGAATCTCACTCCTTATTTCTGGACAGTCCAGAAATAAAACTTCCAAGTGTCTATCAAGCCACAACCATCAGATTGGAAGATATTCCAGTGGTCCGTGAGTTCCCTGACGTATTCCCAGACGATTTGCCGGGGATGCCGCCTGATAGAGAGGTGGAGTTCAAGATTGAACTTGCACCGGGAACCATGCCAATATCCCGAAGACCGTACAAGATGGCACCCAAGGAATTGGCTGAGCTGAAGACTCAACTAACGGACCTCCTGGAGAAGGGTTTCATTAGGCCGAGCTCCTCGCCATGGGGTTGTTCGGCATTATTTGTAAAGAAGAAGGATGAGACGTTGCGGCTTTGCATGGACTATCGTCCATTAAATGCCGTAACCATCAAAAACAAGTACCCGTTGCCACGGATCGACCTGTTGTTTGATCAGTTGGTCGAAGCAAAGATCTTTTCCAAGATGGACTTAAGATCCGGGTACCATCAGATTAAGAAAAGGGCTGAGGACATTCCGAAGACGGCTTTCTCGATGAGGTACGGACTTTATGAGTACCTGGTCATGTTCTTCGGCCTCACCAATGCTCCAGCTCACTTCATGTACTTGATGAACTTGGTATTCATGCCGGAGCTGGACTAGTTTGTCGTGGTCTTCTTCGACGACATCCTGGTATATTCCAAGTCGGAGGAAGATCACAAGCAGCATCTGCGTATACTCTTGCAACAGCTGCGGGATCACAAGTTATACGCGAAATTCAGCAAATGCGAGTTTTGGATATCGCAAATGCCTTTTCTCGGGCATATCATCTCAGCGGAGGGTATCGCTGTAGACCCGAGCAAGATCACTCAAGTGCTGAATTGGAAATCCCCGAGAACTGTTCACGAGGTACGGAGTTTCCTCGGACTCGCAGGATATTATCGGAGGTTCATTCTGAACTTCTCGAAGATTGCCAAGCCAATGACAGAGCTGCTGAAGAAGGCTACCAAATATGTTTGGACTCCAGCGTGTGAAGCAACATTCAAGGCTTCAGTCAAGCACCTAACATCAGCACCAGTTTTGGCGCAGCCAGACACAACAAGACCGTTCGATGTGTACTGCGATGCATCCGGCATTGGGCTCGGATGTGTGCTGATGCAAGACCGAGGAGTGGTCACGTATGGATCACGGAAGCTTAGAAACCATGAGCAGAATTATCCAACTCACGTTTTGGAGCTCGCTGCCATGGTACTTGCACTGAAAATGTGGAGGCACTATCTACTCGGTAACCACGTACATTTATATACCGACCACAAGAGCGTCAAGTACATATTCACTCAGAAGGAGCTGAACATGAGGCAGCGAAGATGGTTAGAATTGATAAAGGATTACGAAATAGAGATCCATTATCACCCCGGCAAAGCAAACGTAGTGGCAGATGCGCTGAGCCGCAAGTCACACATCAACAATCTGACCATCACACCGTTGGAAGAGAGCGAACCACCACTACGTGTGATTCCACACGGAGCTCTCTACAACCTAGCTTTGATCCCCACCATCCGTGAAGAGATAGCGGCAGCTCAGAAACATGACAAGGGCATGTCGCATTTGCGGAGACGTGTAGACAGTGGGGAGTTGAAATGTTTCCGGAAGGACGGAGACAGCGTCCTATGGTTCAAGGACCGGATCATCGTACCCCGTAACCCGGAGTTATGGAAGAAAATTTTTGATGAGGCTCACTTATCAAAATTTTCTATTCACCCCGGCAGCAACAAAATGTATCAAGAACTAGGAAACAAGTTTTGGTGGACACGGAAGAAGCGGGAGACTGCAAAGTACGTGTTCGAGTGTGATACATGTCGAAGGGTGAAGGCAGACCATATGCGGAAACCGGGACTGCTGCAACCACTGGGCATTCCTGCCTGGAAGTGGGAGGATGTGAGCATGGACTTCATCGTCGGTTTACCCACCACTCTTCAAAAGCATGATTCTGTGTGGGTGATCGTCGACCGGCTCACCAAAGTTGCCCATTTCATCCTGATCAACACCAACTACAACGCCAAGAAGTACGCTGAACTGTACATCTCATGGATCTTATGCTTGTAGGGCATACCCCGTACCATCATATCGGATCGGGGCACTTTATTTGTGTCCCATTTTTGGGAGCAGCTACACGCTGCCCTGGGGACGAAGCTGATCTGTAGTTCAGCCTACCACCCGCAAACGGACGGACAAACCGAGCGGGTAAATCAAATTTTAGAAGACATGCTACGAGCTTGCGCTATCAACCACGGCAAGAATTGGGATGATCACTTGCCGTTAGCCTAGTTCTCGTACAACAATGGGTACCAAGCCAGCATAAAGATGGCGCCCTACGAGGTGCTATACGGGCGGAAATGCCGCACACCACTGAATTGGTGTGAGTCTGGCGAAAGGGTCACCTTCGGGATTGACCTTGTCAACAACGCGGAAGAAAAGGTTCGATTGATTCAAGCGAACCTAAAAGCCGCCCAATCCCGGCAGAAACAGTACGCGGACCGGAGAAGACGCCCACTACAATTCGAAGTCGGGGATCACGTATATCTGCGTGTGTCTCCAATGAGGGGCGTAAACAGATTCGGCGTGAGAGGAAAGTTGGCACCCCGATTCATCGGTCCATTCCAGATTTCTGAAAGATAGCATACCGGCTGAAATTACCAGAAGCACTTTCCGGTGTGCACGACGTCTTTCACATTTCCCAGCTGAGGAAGTGTCTCAAGCTATCAACTACCGTTCATCTAGAAGACATTGAAGAACTGCAACCGGATCTCACCTATCGGGAGGAACCGGTTCAGATTATTGACGAAAAGGCCCGAACCACACGCAACCGTACGTTGTGGTTCTACAAGGTTCTATGGAGTAATCACTCCACGGACGAACCGACATGGGAGAGCGAAGGATTTCTTCGCGTTAACTACCCCGACATTTTCACGTCGCATATCCAGTAATTTTCCACCGTCCTCTCTCTCATTTTCACCTTATAATCTCGGGACGAGATTCTTTTAAGGGGGGAGGAATGTAAGGGCCTCAGTTTTTGACACATGTTTAAATTGTTCATAACCACACCACACACCTCATTTGAAGCAAGTTGATGAACACAAATGAAGAGCAAGTAACCACCATCAACATGCTCATTAGAGAACAAACTCACATATTGCAAAAGTGGTATTTCCCACATGTGATGTAGAGGGGCTGGGCATATGAAAACTCCTACACATTGCTAGGGATGTCCATGCCAAGTTTCACCCAAATTCAAAACCTTTTTGAGGTCATTTTGGGTATAGCTAGAAAGAGGGCAGTTTGAAACCATATTCAAATTCAAACTGTTTTTATCCCATGAATTCAAAAGTGGGAGGCATATTCTTATTCAGCACATTTATGTGAGCTCACACACTAATTTTCACTCCATTTGGAGTTGATCTTGACATGAGCTAAGTAGGACAAATTCAAACTTTATTTGAATTTCAAACTGAACTTGTGCTGAAATTCATTCAAACCAAACCCAATTTGAATTCTAATCAATTCAAATGGCTCATGGGTGAATAATTTGAATCACCATGGGTATTTTGGGGCTCACTGTTTACAACAGTGGTTAGGAGTAAATTTGAGAGGTTAAAACCCCGGGTGGGACCCACATGTCATAGAGAGAAGAGGGGAGACTTGCACCCAAAGTCACAGTCTCGGTGTGAACTTCCACCGAGCAGCTGCCGGTTCAACGCCCGGGAGCAGCTGCGCTCGCCACGGAGGAGGAGCAGCGCCACCAGCTGCTTCCCGCACCCACACACGAGCCCAAGGGCGGTTCCAGGGTCCTCTTAAGGCGCTCCACCGAGGCAGGCACCGCTCGCTTCCCCCTCTCCCGTGAACACCGAGCCCCAGCCTGTCGCCTCCCTGCTCGAACGGGAAAACCGTGAAAACATCTCGCCTCCTCCTTCCCTCAGCTGCTAGACGGCAACCTGAGGTCACACTCCACCTCCCCGACGCCAAAAACCCCGAGCTCCGACCTCCCTTGCCCGAGAACGATCGCCACAGCGGCGACCTAACCTCAGCCGCAGGTCAGGTGCTCGTGGACAGCGTTCCACGGGAGCTTTCGCGGTCCAGCAAGGGCAGCAGCAGGAGCGCGCAACAGCCGTGTTGCTCTCCTCCATGTTTGGAAGCAAACCGTGAAGAATCCCCAGCGAATTCCCAGTTTTTACTCCGGCGACCTTAAACCGAGCTTCCGGTATGGATTCTTCAAATTCTCGCTCTGTGATCTTTCTTTAGTTATCAAATCTTGCACATAGACGATGGACTAGCCGGCGATCAAATTCCTTTCTGCATCCGTGGTGTGATACCGACTAGGAGTGACGAATTCTGAGCTCGATCAAGAGTGTTCATGGCGGGCACGCTCGGTCACACGGTGTCGACCGACTTGCTGCCATCTTTGAACCCGTTTGACACCTTGTCGAGCTTCCTTGAGGTATACTGATGCTGTAGAACCAATAGTTCGAGGCTATGGCGGGTTAGAACCCACGGCCGACGGCGCCAAACCTCAACCGAGGCCGCCGCACGTCGCCGGGCTATTTCTTGTCACCGCCAGCTCGAGCTGACCCCACAGACGTGTTCCTCGACGTCGACAGCCCCCTGCCGGTGAGTTTCAGACCGTGCGATGGCCGGCAGCGACAGTCCGGCGAGCTCCGAGTCTGCTCCGGCGAGGGGAGGCGGCGCGGGCGCGCGAGCGCGTCGGGAGGAAGACGAAGCCGGCTGGCCCACGCGTCAGCGGCTCAAAATTTTAAATCAAGATCGGGTGTGGCCAGGATCGGGTGTGCTGGCGCGCAAATACCCTGGGGGCCTCAGTGTGCGGTCGCCTCCGCGCCTAACACGTGTCCCCGCAGGCCCCGGCAGATTTAATCTTTTTCCCCGATTTTCAGATTTCCTTCAAACTTCAAATCCTCATAACTTTGGCTAGAGAGCTCCAAATCGAGTGAACCAAATTTTGTTGGATTCAGCTCTCTGAGTACTTTCCAGCAAATCAAGTTTCACTTCATGAAAATCCTTATTTCTCCAGAATTAATTCCTCAAAATTTAAACTGTTTGGAATTTTAACTGGAGAATCCTTTGGAGGAAAATCCTGAAATTTTGCTGGGAGGTTCACCAAAATATCCCTGAACTACAATAAACATTTTAGAACCATTTAAGCTCATTTGATCCATCTAATGGTGTGATTAGTGGAACTGTTCCAAAGAAAATAGAAAATGTTCAGAAACATTTTCAGAATTTTCACTGAAATTGTTTAGCTCATATCTTTAGCTAGGAACCTTCAAATTATGTGAGACCAACTCCATTAGAACCCTCTGAAAATCTAGTTTTCAGAAAGTCATAGTTTGTTTCATGAATATCCTTAGAACACCTTAAAAGCCTTCAAATAGAGTCAAGTACACAATTAATTGTGGAGGGCTCAAATGAGCTTTGCTGCAACTAAAACTTGACCAAGTCTCTGTTTAAGATGTAACCAAGCCACAGTAAAAGTTTCACAGTCATAGAGTCTGTTCAGTGGGACTTATAAGCTTCACAAGTTCAAACATAATACAAATGCATTTAAATTGATACATGTACTTCTTCTATCATGTAGTCGCTAAGGTCGAGGAGGAACCCGAAGTCCTAGACTTCGTTACTCCAGAGGAGCAGCTAGCCTACGACCAAGAGCAGCAAGGCAAGCTCCGGTTTGCATTACCCTTTTACAAATTTTTATTGTTTTGAGCACTTACTTGAGTATCATTATTACTTGCACTAGAGTCTTGTTTGGAAACCCAATTGCATAGCCAAGAAAACCATGGGTTGGGTTTAGGATTGCAAAACCCCGTTAACTACTGCAAAGCTAAGTTAGGGTAGGATTCGGTACAAGTCGAGTAGTTGGAACTACTCGCGAGCATAGGCTAGAGGCACTCGACTCGGGTAGAGATAGCACATGAAACACATGGCAAGAAAATGAGACCAAGCGGAGGGTAAGGGCAGCAGGACTTTGGGGCCTGTGTGCTGTAGCTCCGCTTGTGTCGATTGAGGACCGAGCCGTGTGCGGGCCTGTTGAACAAGCTAGAACAGTACCGAAGACCTACCGGCTATATGGGAACCGGGAAACCGATGTAACTCGGGTAGCTGGGTGTTGAGGCATAGCTGGTCGTTCAGAGGGTAGGTTGAGAGCTCGAGGTGTAAATCGGCTGGCGGCACTGAGATGCGCGTGCAGAGACCTCTTGCTCGAGACGATTGGACCGGTTCAACATTTGGCTAACGGGTGAAAGGTAGTTGCGTACGGCGTCCCTGATGGTTGTTGTAGGAAACCTCGAATACGGGCGTACGTGACGGGTTGTTCGGGTAACCCTGCAGGTGTAAATCGATTATAATCGCCGTCCCTCGTGGTCAGTGAGTACCACTTGTTCACTGTACCGTGACGTAGAAAGAACAGGCTAGTTACATGTTAAAATGTTGCTGATTGAAAGATGGACTTTGCTTGTTAATGGTTTGTTGTAGTTTAGAGCTAACTAAAGTTCCTTTTAACTTTGGGCAAAGTACATGAGAGCAATGCTGTCGGTACCCGCGATATGGGGTACCCCCGCGCACAGGGGAAAATGCCTAAGGATCTCACCCTTCTCTGCAGGGAGAGCTCCGAAGGCGCCACACGTCCGGCGGGGCCGGACCTCCCTCTCCTCAGAGGACAGCTCCGGGCTCGCCACGTGGCCTGCAGAAGCCGGACCTCCCCATCCGCGGGAGAGAGGTCCGAAGGTTCCACATGTCCAGCAGGGCCGGACCTCCCTCTCCTCAGAGAGGAGCTCCGGGCTCGCCACGTGGCCGACAGAAGCCGGACCTCCCCCTCCGCGGGGAGAGGTCCGAAGGCTCCACGTGTCCTGCGGGGCCGGACCCCCCCTCTCCTCTGAGGTGCGCTCCGGGCCCGCCACGTGGCCAGCAGAACTGCACTGCCTGCCCCCGAGTGGTAGGCAGCGGGCGTAAAGACACCCCATACATTGCCCGTACAAGGTATTCAAGGCCCGCGTCTTCCCAAGACGTGGAGACGCGGAGCACGCCTCTGTCAGGTGCCGTTGCGCCCAGTCGCATCACAGACTGGCGTGCAGTGTCAGAGCCTACCAGTTAATAAACACAGCGACAAGACATCCCATGCCGCCCCCGCCGTCATCAACCACTACGACTAGCATGCGGCATGGGCAGGGCTGCAGGACGAAGACTCAGAAGCCTTCGCCACAGACAACTACCGGCATAACTGCAGATACGGTAGATAACAGTCAATCTCCTCGGGACCACCTGTCGGGTCCCGGGCCCCACTTGTAAGCCACCCGAGTCTTGGACTATAAAAGGCTCGGGTAGGCGATGTTAGCAAGGGTTCGGACTCCCGCAACTCATACGCTATAAATCAGTCATCCCCATGCTCAGGACTCCGGTTCTGAGAAGCAAGCAATACAACGAGCTCCTTAGCTCGCCGTGGATGTAGGGTTTTATGCTCCGGTGGCCTGAACCACGTAAAACTCGCCATGTCAAGCTGTTCCTAACTCGTCCATACGCTCAAGCTCTCCGCAAGTGACTAGCCCCACCGAAAAAAGAACCTCCGCGTGCTGCCCAGTGCAGGCCCAGGGGAAGTGTCGACCGAACACTTCCACATTTTGCGCGCCAGGAAGGGGGCTTTCCCTTGCGCGACGAGTTCCCGCCGACGAAGATGACCAAGCTTTCTTCAGCGGCAAACTCTCCTCCCCCACGTTCGCGGCGAACCGTGACCAGGGGGGAGTACATGTCGACACACTCAAGACGGAGTGTGTCGGCGCAAGCTGGGAGCCAGCAGCCGGCTCTGGCAGCGCCGACCCCGGCAATGCAGGCTCCGACCAGCGTGAGATCCTCTGCAGCGATAAGCGAACCCCACAGGGGTGCGCTAGCTGCAGCAAGAGCGCTACTGTGCAACCCACCTGCTGGGGACGCACCTCATTCAGCAACCCAGCAGTGGATATGCGAGGTAGACCGTCTCGTCGTCGCCGCCGCAAACCCTCGACTTCGGCGGGGACGACACTCCAGTCAACCGGCAGTGTCGCTGACGCGCACGCCCACGGTTGACGGGCAGACGGCGGACTCCAGCTCCACCAGGCCTCCGACGACGGACCTGAGGACAGAGCTGGAGCGATGCCACTTGGGCAAAGATGCTCGAGTGTTCCTCGAGCGATGTCGAGAGAGGCGTCGCATCCAAGAGGCTGGCGACAGCATGACGTCGGCCTCGACCCAGCCTGAAGGGCAGATTTTCGCCACGCGAGCTCTGCCCCAGGCGTAGGCCGCGCAGCATATGCCACAACCATATGCCCTGCAAACGGCGTCCCCGGTCTATGGCGCAGCCTTGCCCATACTGGGGTACACAGTGCCAGGTGGGAACCAAGCGTTCACAGCACCAATACCTGCGGCAACAGGAGCAGGATGTGCGGCTCTTGCACCCCACCTTCGCTTCGCGAGGTGGCCGCACAAGTTTCGGCCGCACCTGCCCGAAAAGTACGACGGCAGCGTCAACCCGGCAGAGTTCCTCCAGATCTACTCCACCGCCGTACTTGCCGCAGGAGGGGATGAGGCCGTCATGGCCAACTATTTCCCCGTCGCCTTGACCGGCCCAGTCCGGTCTTGGCTCATGAACCTACCCTAGGATTCCATAACCTCCTGGGGAGAGCTCTGCCGGCAGTTCGTCGCCAACTTCGGCAGTTCCTACACCCGGCCTGGCACGGAGCTCGACCTCCACTCCATCCAGCAACAACCAGGGGAGTCGCTGCGCTCCTTCATCCAGCGGTTCTCCCAGGTGCGGAACACCATCCCACACATCCAGAACGCTTCTGTGGTGGTGGCGTTCCGACAAGGCGTTCGGGACAAGAAGATGCTCGAGAAGCTCGCGACTAGGGAGGTCCGCGACGTCTCGGAGCTCTTCAGCCTGGCGGACAAGTGTGCCAGAGCAGCCGAAGGGCGGAGCTGGCACTCACTACCAGCCTCCGAGCCAGGGGTCAGCCGGGATCTGGCGCCGCTTCCTATGGAAGCGGCAGGAAGATCAAGAACAGGGGCGGTGGCAAGATGATGCCGCCAGCCGCGGCCCCCATTGCCGCAACAGCGGCGCCCAGTGGAGCTTGGGGGCCGCGCCCCGACAAAAGGCCGCGACAATCACCGGCTCCAGACGGAGGCCAGGGCGAGGTATGCCCCGTGCACGGCACCAGTTACCATACTGCTGCCGAGTGCCGGGAAATCCAGAAGCTCGCGGAGTGCTTCCGGAAAGGGAAGCAGCTTCTAACTGATGCCCCACCCTACCGTCAAAGGGAGGGCAAGCAGAAGGTCGACGCCCCAGACGACGTCGACCGCCAGGTGGAGTTCCAGGAGCTTCAGCGCGCCGTGAAGGCGGTGCGCAATCATGAGAGCTCAAGCTCCAGTGATGACGAGCACCGGAAGATGCTCTACGTCATCTTTGGTGGGTCCGCTGACCCCTCGTCCCGAAGCGCGGCTAAGGCCTTGCGCCGAGCGGTAGCGTCGGTGGCTCCCCTCCTGAGTGCAGCACCGCACCTCAGGTGGATGGGAACCCCCATCAGCTTCGATGCCACCGACTGCCCCAGGAACATGGCTGGGGCCGGCCAACTACCGCTCGTGGTGGCCCCCACCATCGCCAACGTGAGGATGTATCACGTTTTGGTGGATGGCGGGGCTGGACTGAACCTCATCAGTCGCGCAGCATTCCAGAAGCTGTAGATCCCGATGGCCAAGATCACCCCATCGAGCCCGTTCTCAGGGGTAGGGCCGGGACAGGTCGTTCCCTACGGCCACATCAGCCTCCCGGTGACCTTTGGGGCACCGGACAGCTATCGGACAGAGTACATTCTGTTCGACGTGGCCGAGATCGACCTCCCCTTCAACGCCATAATTGGCAGGCCAGCCCTGTACCGATTCATGGCAGTAGCCCACTACGGCTACCTTGTCTTGAAGATGCCTACACCAACAGGCATCCTCAAGGTTTGTGGACACCGTACTGCCGCAGTGTTAGCCTTGGAAAAACTCCAGGCGCTTACAGCAGCTAGAGCACCAACCCCAGGCAGTGCAGAACCAAACCGGCTCCACCAAAGTGCACGCCACCGTGCCTCTACCACAGCACCCCATGTGCAACCCCTCGACGAGGACGACGTCCCCTTTAGGCTCGTCCGAATCAGCGCCGATGCCACTCAGACCACCCGGGTAGCCGGGGGCCTGGATAGCAAATAGGAAGGCGCGCTCGTTACCTCCCTCCGGCACCATATCGATGTGTTGCATGACAGCCGTCGCAGATGCCAGAGATCCCTAGGGAGGTGATTGGGCACTATCTAAAGGTCTTCCCCGACACCCGGCCAGTCCGACAGAAGCCCCTCAAGCAGTCCACCGAGCAGTAAAGCCCCATCCGCGAAAGAAACCAAGAAGCTTCTGGGCGCTGGCTCCATACGGAAAGTCCGCCACCCCCGGTACTTTGCGAACCCTGTTGTTGTCCCAAAGGCCGGCGGGAAGCTCCGGAAGTGCATCGACTACACCAGTATCAATAAGGCATGTCCTAAAGATCTATTTTATCTCCCTATGATAGATCAAATAGTAGACTCGACGTCAGGCTGCGATATGCTGTGCTTCCTAGATGCTTACTCGGGTTTCCACCAGACCCCTATGTCTAGAGAAGAAGAAGAGCACACCTACTTCATCACAGTAGTTGGTATGTACTGTTATTCCTCTATGCCTTATGGCCTAAGGAACGCTCTCCCTACCTTCGTACGTGCAATGCACAAGACCTTAGGAGAGCTAATGAGAGACTCAGTTGAGGTGTGTGTCAAAGACATTGTTGTTAAGGTCAGGCAGAGTTCATCCCTACTAGATAACCTGGCCTTAGTCTTCGTCCTTCCGACAAGTGTGAGTTCGGTGTATCCTCTGGAAAACCCCAAGAATTCCTGGCCTCACGCCGAGGAACAGAGGCTAACCCAGAGAAGATCAAAGCCATCGGCTCGAGGCGGCCCCCCGCCTGCATCAAAAAAGTCCAGAAATTCGCGGGATGCCTAGCTGCGCTGAGTCGGTTTATACCGACGTTAGCAAAGCGAACGCTCCACTTCTCTAAGCTCCTACGCAAATTCAGCCCATTCGCTTGGACCGACGAAGCGGAGGAAGCTCCCCAGGAGCTGAACCATCTCCTGATGACCCTACCCGTAATGGTAGCCCCCGAGCCCGAAGAGCATCTGTTGCTCTACATCGCGGCGACGGCTGCAGTGGTGAGTATGGTCCTCGCCGCAGAGCGGCCAGACCCCTCATCGCCGCAACCTGCTCCGGTATCGGGAAACAAGCGCCAGGAAACCCCGGAGGTCCGAGACGATCCCCCGGGTCTCCGAGGCAACCCCCTGGAGGTCCAAAACGGACCCCGGACCCCCGACACAACCTCCCGGAGGACCAGCAGGACCTCCCGGAGGTGCAACGGGACCCCCCCGGAGGCCCAACAGAACCTCCCGGACGTCCAACGGGACCCCCCGGAGCTCCCGGGAAATCAGCGGGACCTCTGGAAGTCCAAGACAGCCTGGGGACCTCCGAGTATCAGCTCCCGGCAGCCTCCCCGGGCCCGCGGGAGGTTCTGTCTACTCCATCAGCGAGGTCCCCCATGACGCCAAGACAAGGTACCTGGAGGTACATAAGCTGCTGTATGCAGTGCTCATGGCGTCCAGGAATCTCTGCCACTGCTGCCAAACACACCGGACCTCAGTGGCCACCTCCTACCAGCTGAAGGCTATCCTCCACAGCCCCCACGCGACGGACGATGCCGCCAAATGGGCAGCGGAGCTACTGGAGTTTGAGCTAGGCTTCCTTCCTCGTCACGCGGGCAACAGCCAAGCACTAGCTGACTTCGTGGCTGAAGTGGACGCCAACGCAGGCTGACCCAGGGGGCCATGAAGACGGTGAACCAGGACCCCGAGCTCTGGCCTTCACCGGGCCTTACTGGACGCTCTTCTTCGACGGCTCCTTGCGAAAGCAGGGGGCCGGTGCTAGCATACTGTTCCTCATGCCATCGGGGGAGCAGTCTGGGTATATGGTGCGTCTCAATTCCAAGGCAACCAACAACATGGCAGAGTATGAAGCACTCATCCTTTGCCTACAGACAGCCCTGTCTCTAGGCGCTCGCCAGTTGTTGGCACAGGGCGACTCCCAGCTAGTTATCAAGGAAGATGGTGGAGAAAGACTTCCCCGCCTTGGACCTGCGCCATGTACCGCGCGCTGGCAAGGCCACAGCTGACGACCTCTCAACGAAGACCCCCACCGGAGCTCCTGTGCCCGAAGGGGGCTTCGAGAGGACGTTGCCACGGCCCACAGCCCGTCCCGCCGAGACGGGTGAAGGGGGCTAGACCAGCACCTCAAAGCTGGCTGTCCCAGCGGCCATGGACGCCACCAAGGATCGTAAGCGTCACTGGGGACTCCGTGCAACCCAGAGCTCAAGATCCAGACGCTCAAGTCAGAACCGATGCATGGATCACGGAGATCCGGGACTACTTGAAAGACAATATCCTCCCTGATGAACGTGTATCCGCTGAACGGATCGTGCGTATGGCTAAGAGACACGTGATGGTAGAAGGGGATCTCTACCGACGCGGCGCCAACCGCGTCCTATTGCGGTGCACAACCCAGGGGGAAGGCTGCGACTTGCTCGCTGAGATCCATGGAGGCGAATGTGGGAGTCACTCTTCCTCACGCACGCTTGTCGGTAAAGCCTTCCGGCATGGCTTGTACTAGCCGACAACACTCCAGGATGCCGTCAAGCTGGTCGGGAACTGCAATGCATGCCTGTTCCACGCCAAGCAGATCCATACACCGGCTTGGACGGTACAGATGATCCAGCCACATGGCCATTTGCCGTACGGGGGCTGGACATCCTGGGACCTGGGACCATTCCCCAGAGCTGAGGATGGGGACCCGCTCCCGAACCCTCGGAACACAGAACACCTCCGTAAGTTCTACCCCTAGAGCAACAATAGGACAAACTCTTCTTTTTATAATAAATTCCATAAAAGTCCAGGATCAGTGCTCGGAGCAGCTAAGCCTCAGGGGACGGTCCAGGACTACGTTCAGCTTCGCCTGGTTCCCACCCCAAGCACGTAGAGTCTTGCTTCCCTTGAGGCGGGTCATGGCCTCCATACTGAGCCTGCCTTCCTCCTATGGAAATTTATATGAAAAGAAACCTGTCCTACGTTGCTCTTCTTTGGTGCTCATTTAATTTACTTATTAAATTTTTATGACTGCACTACTAGCGCGTGCTTACCATGTGCTAAGCTCCCCCTTCTCATTCTCACCTTTAGTCGGCATTTGCTGCCCTACCAAAGGTGGTCGCGTTGGAGGTACCGGCCGATAGCCAGGGGGGCCCTGAGCCCCCGGCACTTCGCGCACGGTAGTCCCCAAGCACCGTATAAGTGGACGGGGACCATAAGCCAAATAAGACTATGAGATAGAGGAGGGGGAGCCCCCAAGGAGAATTACGTTTCCCTTACTTGTGTGCAGGATCTCTCGGCCTCAGCTCCCCGCAGAAGTATGGTAGGCACATCCATCCAGTGGAACGCACCTACCAGGGGGCCGCTACGGGATCGCGCAAGACCGAAACCCCAAGGTAAGATCAAAGAACCTAGACCTCACTGCTTCAGCAAGGGCGAGGCCCGAAGGCCCCACGTGTCCAGCGGGCCCAGAGCTCCCGCCTCCCCTGAGGGGGGCTCCGGACTCGCCACGCGGCAGGCCGAAACCAGACCTCCCCCTCAGCGGGGGGGCTCCGGAAGCCCCACGTGTCCAGCAGGGCCAGAGCTCCCGCCCACTCAGGAGGGGCTCTGGACCCGCCACGTGGCAGGCAGATCCGGACCTCCCCATAGGGCGAGATCCGGAGAACCACGGGGGCCCCTAATACAGTTAGGACCCGGGGAAGGTGTCTGTGCAGAGCTCCGAAATTGGTGAAGGCCTCTGAGTACCTTGCGGAGCTAAGGACTCCGTCAGGCAAAGCCAAGAAGGAGAGAAAAGGCATCACAGACACAAACATTCAAGAGAGTCTATTTATGCGAGGCTCCATGAGCTGGACTACAGACTCGATAAAAAGGGAGAAATAAGTCCTAGGGTCCTCCCGGCTCACGCCGAAACCTAGCGGCTACAAGGGCGGCCACGTCCTCGACTTCAGCTCTGGCAGCTTCCTCCCGCTCCGCGGCTGGGCCCTCTCTCGCTGGCTCCAGGGAGAAAGAAGGGTCTCGGCTCTTGAAGCATGCCAGCACATGTGAGGCGACCTCTAAGGCCAGGCCGCGTCCCTCGGCCTCAAGCTCGCTGGCGACCACCGAGTCTAGCCTGTCCAACTTGGCGCCGATCGACTCCAGTGCGGGGATCACCTCCGCCACCTTCAACGCAGGAGCCGCTGCCCTCACCGGACTGAAGCCAAGAGGGATCAGGGCGTACCCCGCTCGATTAACGAAGCTTGAGACCGCATGCGCCTCGGAGGACCGCAAGGCCGAGAGCTCCTCACCTCGCGGCGGGCTGCCTGCCGGGCCTCTTGGTTTCTCTCCGAGAGTTCCTTCTCCTTGACCGCTAGGGAGCTTTCCCGAAGGCGGAGAGTCTTGGCGAGCCGCTCAACCTCAGAAGCCTTGAAGTCGGCGGCCAACTCCCGATCCAGGACCGCCCGGCGTTCGCGGGAGACCTGTTCCTCCCTCATGTCGAGGTCTGCCTTCTGAACCTCTAGCTCCTCAGTCCGAGCTCGCAGGTCATCCTCGCCCGCCGCCTGTGGTGGACCGGAATCCGCTCATCCAGGATCGCAGAGGGTGGTGCCGCGCGATGCGACACCCGACAGCACACGTCATAAGAACGCAATATATTACATGGGAAAACAGCTGAAACTGTACCAACAGGTACAAACTTCAGTTACAACTATTGTTCTATTACACAGCGGAAGACTACACTATACAACTCACGCCCGCCTATTTAGCAAAAGTCGGTTGCCCAGCCCTAGGGCAACCCACACTAGCTGCACTCCTCAGCTCAGCGCGGCGTGTACGGCTCCCACTCAGCCGTGGTCCCCGACGGAGGGTAACCCTCGCCGGTGGACTCGTACTCCGAGTCAGTGGGTGGCTCCTCACCTGAAAAACACTTAAGCAGCAACCGTGAGCACAACGGCTCAGCAAGGCTTAACCGACTCACCTAAGCATGAAACTCTACATGAGGTGTACAATGGACATAGGATAGTAACATTTCAGCAAAACGACACGCCTACAAGTTCATCCTTAGTTCATCTTTTAGCAACAAGTTAACAGTTCATGAAATCTGAAATTTAGTAAGCAGTATTTGGTGGCACACATGTAGCAATACAATTATATCAATCAGCATCATTGAATCAACATATTTCGTCCATTAGTCTACGTTACGACGCAGTGAACAAGCGGTACTCGTCACCGCGAGGGACGGTGAATCGACTCGATATACACCTGCAGGGAAAACCCAAAGAGCACGTCACGTACGCCCACCCGTGGAGCTGCACAGCACGCTCACTCGATGTCGTACGGGACAACCTTTCACCCAACAGCCCAAACGTCGAACCGGTCGCACCGAAACGAGCAGGAGGTTCCCCACACGGAGCATCTCTCTATGCCCGTTGGCAGATTTTCACCTTGCTGCCCTCAACCTACACCTATAAATCGGTGTGCTATGCCTCGACGCCCGGAGGTTTAGGCTACATCAGTTTATCGGGGCCCATATATCCGATATGCCTTCGGTACGTTCAATACTTGTTCAGCAGGGCCGCACACGGATCGGTCCTCAATCGACACGGGCAGGGCTGCGCACACAAGACTCCCTCTTGCTGCGCCCTAGCCCCTGCCTAGTCTCATTTTCATTACTAAAATGATCTCACATCACTCAACCGAACCCGTGTGTCCCAAGCCTATCTCGCGAGTAGATTCCAACTACTCGACTTGTACCGAGTCCTATGACTCATTAAGCATAGCCGGTAGACTCGAGGTCTTAGACACTACCCTCACTCTTTTAGGAACCTTTGGTTATGCAGGTGGGGTTCCATTCATCCTACACCTAATGCACAATCATACTTCACATGACTCATGTAAACAAAAGAAAACTTATAAAAAGGTTAATGCAACCCGGGGCTTGCCTTGTTGCTGCTGGTCAGTAGTTAGTTCCTCGTCCGGAAGAAGGAAGTTCAGCACTTCCGGAGTCTCTTCTTCAACGGCTACACGTTAATGAAATACTACATGTTAATTTAGATGCAAATGTGAGTCTTAGAGTAAGACTTCTACTATTAGTTCTAATAACCAGCCTCTAACACCTGGAACTTTGTTTAAGAATTTAAAGATGAACTGGTGTTGGTGGTTTGGCTTGGACTTAATCACATGGTTAAATGCTAAGTGGTTTCCCCCCCTTTTCCACATTAATCCTTTAAGTGGTTAAACAGGACAGGGGTGATCTAGAGCTCCAATGGAGCTGAGAATTTTTGTGTGAGTTCTTTGTCACAAGAAAACTCTCTGGACCAAACATTAGCACTTTTCATGGAGTGGTTTGCTCAGAATAATTCTCTTGGCAAATCAGCAAGGAAGAATTTATTCTGAGGTAATACCCCTGTTCATGCTCAACTTAATGAACTACAATTTCAATTATAGCTCATAGAGTTTGCATGAATTTTCCTAACATTTTTGGGGTTAAGATTTGCCCAGAACTGATTTTCCAAGTTTTGGAAATTCTGTGAAAATGCTTCTGTATTCAAATAAACACAGCACCTTCCAATTTGAATTGCTCTGACCTAATCAACTCCAAATGGTCTGAAACTTTTACAGGGGTTTACTAATGTACTAAAGAACATTCTGGTAAAATTTGGGGATTTTTGGCTGAACCAATCTCCCTCTACAATTCTTTTGCTGAAAAGTTTTAAAGAATTTTCCAGAATTAATTATTGGGTTTCATACAAATTGGGTTGTGTATTTGGACAGAACTAGGCAAGAGGAATTCAACCCAATTTGAATCACTAAATTTGGAGCTTCCTAGCAAAAGTTATGCAGTTCCAAAGTTTGAACCAATTCTGGAATTCAAATTAATTCGGGAAAAGTTCAAACTCTGCCTGTGGGTCCACCCTACACGTGTCACCCGCCGGACTCGCGCCACACGGGGGCCAAAGACCTTTTCCCCGCGCCACCACACGGGATCACACGCCACAGCTGATCCGGGGTTTTAATCTTCAGCTGCTGACACGTGGGCCCGGTGGGTCTTCTTCCTCCTCTCGCTCCTGCGCCTCCCCCTCGCTGGCGCTGTACTGGAGCTCGCCGGACCCGGCTTCCCGGCCACCTTTCGTCCGGAGACTCGCCGCCTGGGGGTTTTCAGGGTCGGGGAACAAGTCTACGGGGTTGGCTTGGGCTGCCGGTGGCCGGAAGTAGGCTGGCGACGAGCCGCGGCCTTCAGTGATGATCGGCACCGTCGCCCGAGCACATTAGCCCGCCAAAAGCTCGGCGGATCCGCTCTAAAGCATCAGTGGAGGTCAGGAAATCACGGCGTGGCCTCAACCTGGCTCGGAAACGACGGCAAACCGGTCGTCACCGTGCGCCCGCGTGTTCCCGCCATGGCCGCCGACCGAAAAGCTCGAAATTAGCTGTAACCACGGCGTTTCTAGCTAGGGTTGTGGAGGGAAAAGGTTCCCTATCCTCTCTAGTTCTGGTGTGTGCAAAATGAACAACTTTAACCGAGAATTAAGCGTAAATTTCCACAGTTCTTACCCGCGGTCCGGTTTTCCTCGTCCGAGGGGAAAACTTGAAATTCCGAAGCTACGTCGCACGGATTGCTCTGGAATTTGGAGAGGAGCAGCGCAGGGAGTTGGCGCACCTTGGGGTGCTCTTGCTCAGTCGTGAAAGTGGTTGGTGTGAGCTTCCCACGGGAGCACCTTTGCTCGGTTCTCACCGGCGGCCACGAAAACATGTTTTTTCTCGGTGGGTAGTGGTTCACTTGACCGGAAGTGATGCGGGTAGTGTGTGGGAGGTCTGAGGATATAGGTTTGTTGCGCTGCCGACGTTGGTACACGAGAGACGATCGCTCCCGAGTGAGTGGATCACAGCGGCGGCTCCTCGGCGCTCTGTCGTGCGAGAGGGCAGTGACTGGGGGTCGGCCCGTGGTCGTGGCGAGCTGGGGCACGGCTGGGAGTTACTGCGCCCGCACAAGGAGCTCGCCAGCGCGCGAGGGGAGAGCAGGAGGTGGCGTCCGGCGTTTTCACAGCGCGTCACGGTGGAGCCTCGGCTCTGTTCCGAGTGCAACACTTAGCCCCTAAGGCTGTTGACTTTTGTGCCATTTTAACCTTCCCAATGACATGTGGGACCCACTTGTCAGTGCTCCCCCACCCCTCAAAAGATCTCCAAAGCTTAGCCAGAGATGAATCCAAATATTTGGAGTTTGAAACTGACCTACATTTGTATGGTTGAGCTCATTTCCCCCAAATTCAAATAAATATTTGAATTCTTGGCATATTTGGATCCTTTTTGGAAAAATGGGTAGCAAATCTTTTGAAAATTTCTGAAACTTTGCCTCCCCACCAATTTGGACCTGAGGAATCCAATTATGCACTTTGATCCTTGGTTTAGCTGCTGAAATCCTGAGTTTGAATGCAACAGTTTGGAAACACACTCTCATGTGTGATCATATGTGTATAATTTTCCCGTGTTGTGAAAGTGTAAGTTCCCCTCTAACCACTTCTTTGATAGAGGTTACTTGCTTCTCCCATTCCTTACCAGCCATCCACAACAAGAGCTGAGGTATGGTGAAGTGAAGAAAAGTTTTTGCAAGTCCCATTTCTTGGGCCTTTTACATCCCTCCCCCCTTAAAAGAATCTCGTCCCGAGATTACAAACGAAGAGATGGCGATGTAATGAGGATTTACCCGGGTTGAGAAGCCATGAACTCCGGGTAGCTTGAGCGAAGGAACTCCTCGCTCTCCCACGTCGCTTCTTCGGCGGTGTGGTTACTCCAGAGTATCTTGTAGAACCACAACGTTCTGCTACGCGTGGTCCTGGCTTTCTCATCAAGAATTCCCACCGGATATTCATTATATGTTAAATCCGGTTTCAGCTCGCCGATGTCTTCGGGAGGAACAGCAGCTGTATGCTTCAAGCATTTTCGCAGTTGCGAAAAATGGAAAATATCATGGACACCAGCCAGAGATGCGGGTAGCTCCAATCGATACGCTGCTGGTCCACACTTCTCGGTGATAGCGTAGGGTCCAATGAAACGGGGAGTGAGCTTCCCCTTCACACCGAACTGGTGCACGCCCTTCATCGGAGACACGCGGAGGTACACGTGTTCCCCAATGTCAAAGTGCAATGGTCTACGCCTCTTATCAGCGTAGCTCTTCTGTCGGGATTGAGCGGCCTTCAAATTGGCTTGAATTGTCCGAACGCGCTCCTCGGCGTCGTTCACCACATCAACCCTGAATGTGACCCTTTCACCGGACTCGCACCAATTTAACGGGGTGCGGCACTTGCGACCATAGAGAGCTTCGTAGGGTGCCATCTTGATACTCGCCTGATAGCCGTTGTTGTACGCGAATTCCGCCAATGGTAGGTGATCATCCCAATTCCTACCATGGTGGATGGCACATGCTCTCAACATGTCTTCCAGAACTTGATTCACCCTCTCTGTCTGGCCATCTGTCTGAGGGTGATAAGCGGAGCTCCTGATCAGCTTAGTACCCAATGCAGCGTGTAGCTGCTCCCAAAAGCGAGATACAAATAATGCACCTCGATCTGAGACAATGGTCTTGGGTACCCCGTATAGGCATAGAATCTTCGCTATGTATAGCTCCGCATATTTGCCGGCATTGTAACGTGTATTCACCGGGATGAAGTGAGCCGTCTTGGTTAACTGATCAACGATTACCCATATGGAATCATGCATGTTGGCTGTTAGGGGTAATCCCACAATGAAATCCATGCTCACATCTTCCCATTTCCATGCCGGGATCTTCAGGGGTTGCAGAAGCCCTGATTTCTTCATATGATCAGCTTTCACTCGTCTACACGTATCGCACTCGGATACGTACTTAGCTACCTCCCGCTTCATCCGTGTCCACCAAAATTTCTTTTTCAAATCTTGGTACATTTTGTTGCTGCCCGGATGAATGGAGTATTTAGACAAGTGAGCTTCATCGAGGATCTTTTTCCTCAACTCCATATCCCGGGGTACGACTATGCGGTCATTGAACCACAACGTCCCCTCATCATCTTTCTGGAAACATTTAATTTCTCCATTGTCTATCCGTCTCCGGAGATGTGCCATGCCTTTATCCGTTTTCTGAGCTGCAATGATGTCCTCCCTAATACTAGGGATGAGGGCAAGGTTGTACAGCGATCCATAAGGAACCAAGTATAAACTTGGCTCTTCCTCCTCCACCGGTGTAATGGTGAGGTGATGGACATGTGATTTCCGACTCAGCGCGTCGGCAACCACATTCGCCTTGCCGGGGTGGTAATGGATCTCAATCTCATAATCTTTGATCAGTTCTAACCATCTCCTCTGCCTCATGTTCAGCTCCTTCTGGGTGAAAATGTATTTCAAGCTCTTGTGGTCGGTGTAGAGATGCACCAAGTTCCCCAGGAGATAGTGCCTCCACATTTTCAGTGCCAACACCACGGCAGCAAGTTCAAGATCGTGGATTGGGTAGTGCTGCTCATGGTTCCGAAGTTGGCGTGAGCCATAAGCGACCACACGTCCTTCCTGCATCAACACGCAGCCGAGCCCAATACCGGACGCGTCACGATACACGTCGAAGGGCTTTGTTGTATCCGGCTGAGCTAATACCGGGGCTGTTGTGAGATGCTTCACCAGTGTTCGGAACGCTCCTTCACACGCCGTGTTCCAAACATATTTTGTCCCTTTCTTCAGCAGTTCTGTCATCGGCTTAGCGAGCTTGGAGAAGCTTGGAATGAATCTCCGGTAGTATCCCGCTAACCCGAGGAAGCTTCTGACTTCATGAACTGAAGTGGGAGCTTTCCATTTCAACACTTGCTCTATTTTACTTGGGTCAACCACAATGCCTTCAGCTGAGATGATATGTCCCAAGAATGGCACTTGGCTGATCCAAAATTCGCATTTGCTGAACTTGGCGTAGAGCTTGTGGTCTCGCAATCGTTGAAGAACGATCCGTAAGTGTTCGGCATGCTCGGCTTCTGTCTTGGAGTAAACCAAGATATCGTCGATGAACACTACCACAAACTTGTCCAGCTCCGGCATGAACACCGAGTTCATGAGATACATGAAATGGGCTGGAGCATTTGTGAGACCAAAAGACATGACGAGATATTCGTATAAGCCGTATCTCGTCGAGAATGCCGTCTTTGGGATATCCTCCGCCCGGATCTTGATCTGGTGATATCCAGAGCGAAGGTCCATCTTTGAGAATACACTTGCCCCCACCAGTTGATCAAACAAGATGTCAATACGGGGCAGTGGGTACTTATTCTTGATGGTGACGGCGTTGAGCGGCCGGTAATCCACACACAGCCTCAGGGTTTCATCCTTCTTCTTTACAAATAGCGCCGAGCATCCCCAAGGCGATGAACTCGGCCTAATGAAACCCTTGCTCAACAGATCATTGAGCTGTTCTTTCAGTTCAGCCAGCTCATTCGGAGCCATCTTGTATGGTCTCCGTGAGATGGGCGTAGTCCCGGGTGCAAGTTCAATCTTGAACTCGACATCCCGCTCAGGTGGCATGCCCGGAAGATCGTCCGGGAACACGTCGGGATACTCCCGGACTACGGGGATGTCTTCTAACTTGAGAACTTCAGCATTATTAATTGCTAAAACTTCCTGGACTGGCGTGTCTAACACCATGGAATGCGGACGGTGGAATGGAGAATTTAAGTGAACCGTCCGTGTCCGAGTCTCTAGGACAGCGCCATGGTATTGCAGCCATGACATCCCTAAGATTGCATCAATCTTTTGTCCCATAAGGATTATCAAGGTGGTGGGATATAGCTTCCCACCTAAGCACAGAGGTGCCTTTGGAATCATCATATTAGCTGAAATCTTCCCTCCCGGTGAGCATATCATATAAGTGCAGTCGGTTGGGAAGACTTGCAATTGATGTTTAGCCACATAGGATGCACTTATAAAGCTGTGGGTTGCACCAGAATCAAATAATATGACGATGGCTTGATTGTTGAGAGTAAACGTACCCGCCAGCACGTTGTCTCCCTCTGGGGCGTCCTCACTGTCGAGGTTGCGGACACCCCCAGTCCGCTGACCAACCTTCTTCACCGGAGGTCGGCCTCGAGCACCGCCCTGGAACTGGGCTTGCCCGCTGCTCTGCTGCCCCTGGGGACAGTCCTTCGCAAAGTGGCCCGCCTGGCCACACGTGAAGCAGGTGAAACGGGGCGGTCCCCCGCTGATCGGTGGACGGAAACCCGGGGCGCGTTGCGGCGGTGGAAACGCCCGGGGTACCGTCTGCTGTTGCTGTCTTGGTGGTGGCATTGGCGGACGGAACGGAGGTGCCTGAAAGGGACGTCCCCCGAACCGTTGCGGTCGCGCCGGTGGTTGCCACTGCTGCCCGGATGGTGTCCGATACACCATACGGTACTTCTGGGGAGCGCCACTCCCACCGCTGCTAGGTGGAGCGCTACGCTTCCTCTGCTCAGCTGCTAACTCCCGCTGAGCGTCCTCTTGCATGATGGCGGCATTGACTAGGTCGTTGAATGTGCCGCGGTTCCATTGTACGAGGTGGGTCTTCATTTCGGGATGTAACCCCCGATAGAAGTGCTCCCTCTTCTTCTCCTCCGTGGAGATGTAGTCTGACGCATACTGCGCCAGATGGTTGAAGGCACGGGAGTAGTCGTGGGCACTCCTCCCGCCCTGCTTCAGTTCCAAAAATTCTTGGAACTTTCTTTTCATTATTCCGGGAGGGATGTGATAGGCGCGGAACGCCTCCCGGAACTCTTGCCATTCCATGGCATGGCCAGCCGGTCGTGAGGCGACATAATTCGCCCACCACGCACCAGCGGCACCGTGGAGCTGCTGCGCTGCGTACAGTGTCTTCTGCCGCTCCGTACACGGGAGCAGCCCGAACTTGGACTCGATAGTCCGCAGCCAGTTGTCCGCCTCCAGTGGTTCTTCAGCTTCGGTGAACACTGGAGGGTGCGTACTCATGAAATCCGAGTACGACACTTCGCGGGGCTCCCGAGGCCCTCGCTCTTGACGTCCTCCCGCCTGGGACGTATTCTGCACGATCGTGCGGAGCAGGTCGGTCTGCTCCTCACGACCTCCCACCAATGCCGCTATCACATCCGCTAGAGTAAGCGGAGGCGGCGGTGGTGGCTGCTGCTGCGGGGTGCTGTCGTAGGCCGGTGGCTGGGAGTCATCGCCTCCCCCTTGGCTAGAGCCACCTACCTCGTGCGTGGTCCTAGTGCGAACCATCTGCAATCATACGACAATAACATCAGTTCCGCAACACTTGCATGCAGTTCCATTACGATGGGCGTAAAAATATTATGACAACAAAAACATGCGATATATCTCGTAAGCAGATAATGTAATAACTTTGCACAAGCTACACCATTACCAGACCAAACACCAGCTAGTTTAATCCAACTTGATGAACCTTCACTCTGGAAGCTCAACATAACTAGGTTTGGTCACTACGAGACATTACTATCGCGTTGTCATCATATATCGCACCCTTAGGGTACAACACCCTCTCCAACGAGCTCAACTGTCATTCTTCTGTCAGACTGACCAGTTTCTACCTATCCCAAGTTTTGATCTGGTTCTGTGCATTTTCATGACTCAAGTTGAATACCAAAGTTAAAGTTAACTTTAGTATCTTTTCAACGAGTATGCATTTGCCCCAGATCAGATTTGGCTAAAAAGTTATGCTAATTCAAAGTCAGCAGAATTTCTGGAAGAATTTTAACAGCACCTCCCTTGGAAGTGGCTGTCTCCAACCCTGGTTTCCACTGAATCCGTGCTGAAATTTCAGAAACATTGAATTGCAAAGATGTCACACATCTTCTACTCTTTCTAAGGATGTATTATATGACAATTTTAGATTTTTCTACTGGGAGTTATGTTTGAAAAACAGAACAGGCCAGAGAATGTTTAACTCTGTCCGGGCTCTGGAAGTCTACAACAAAGTTGTAGGGTACTTCAATACCTTTCCAGAGCTATGTAGCACCCCCTCTGGGCTAAAAGACCGGTGAGTTACGCCCTGTTGAAGATCAGCAAACATGCTGCCCAAAACAGAGCACTCTGTTTTTCAGTCTTTTTGGAACTACAATCATCACTATCCCATTCTTATACCCAACCAGGGTCCTAAATGTTGAACCTATATATTTTAATACTTCGTTATCATTATACTCATGCATATGCATACAATATCTCGGTACTACGTTCCTCACAAAAGAAAATCCTAACCGGATCATACCGGCATATACGTCTCAAGTGTGGCACTAAACGGTCTCTCGCACACGTTTTCTACACGGATACATACGTGGTTAGTACCTGCAGAAGACCACACAATGATGGTGCACTCAACGGTTGTTCATTTCAGGCAGTTCCATATTTAAAAGTAGATACAAACGCCCGTATCATTGTCATACGGCCGTCCTTGAGCGAAGTCATGTCTCAAGGCACGTGATCGTGTTTCAACACCACACGACGGGGAACCCGAGTATGTCATGAACGGGTCGTCACGGTTGGGAATGTTATCAACCCAACAGATACCACCTACTGCCCTGCAGGGCACGCCGATGGCAAGCGCTGCGTATGCCCTCCTGGCTATTTCCAGACGAACACACTCTCGCGTTACTGACCACGCGATGGGGTCTCCGCTTACTTGCCTAATGCACGCTAGGGATCAGCGTTTCATATGAACTCAGGGACATGAAGAGTCCAAGAGATTCATATTGACATCTCACACCAAGCTGTGAGACTCTATCCCTGAGCCACGTTCCTCGTCAGGGAGAGCTAACCGAAATTGAACCGCTTTCGGTGGCGTTCCCTACCATACTTACCAGAGCGTAGGTGCGTCGTTACATAATTGAAATTCAGAATTATAACACATAAGTTAGTCTTTGCCACTTTAAGTAACTATGCTAATATAGTCCTCCGCCACCTTCAACGCAGGAGCCGCTGCCCTCACCGGACTGAAGCCAAGAGGGATCAGGGCGGACCCCGCTCGATTAACGAAGCTTGAGACCGCATGCGCCTCGGAGGACCGCAAGGCCGAGAGCTCCTCACCTCGCGGCGGGCTGCCTGCCGGGCCTTTTGGTTTCTCTCGGAGAGTTCCTTCTCCTTGACCGCTAGGGAGCTTTCCCGAAGGCGGAGAGTCTTGGCGAGCCGCTCAACCTCAGAAGCCTTGAAGTCGGTGGCCAACTCCCGATCCAGGACCGCCCGGCGTTCGCGGGAGACCTGTTCCTCCCTCATGTCGAGGTCTGCCTTCTGAACCTCTAGCTCCTCGGTCCGAGCTCGCAGGTCATCCTCGCCCGCCGCCTGTGGTGGACCGGAATCCGCTCATCCAGGATCGCAGAGGGTGGTGCCGCGCGATGCGACACCCGACAGCACACGTCATAAGAACGCAATATATTACATGGGAAAACAGCTGAAACTGTACCAACAGGTACAAACTTCAGTTACAACTATTGTTCTATTACACAGCGGAAGACTACACTATACAACTCACGCCCGCCTATTTAGCAAAAGTCGGTTGCCCAGCCCTAGGGCAACCCACACTAGCTGCACTCCTCAGCTCAGCGCGGCGTGTACGGCTCCCACTCAGCCGTGGTCCCCGACGGAGGGTAACCCTCGCCGGTGGACTCGTACTCCGAATCAGTGGGTGGCTCCTCACCTGAAAAACACTTAAGCAGCAACCGTGAGCACAACGGCTCAGCAAGGCTTAACCGACTCACCTAAGCATGAAACTCTACATGAGGTGTACAATGGACATAGGATAGTAACATTTCAGCAAAACGACACGCCTACAAGTTCATCCTTAGTTCATCTTTTAGCAACAAGTTAACAGTTCATGAAATCTGAAATTTAGTAAGCAGTATTTGGTGGCACACATGTAGCAATACAATTATATCAATCAGCATCATTGAATCAACATATTTCGTCCATTAGTCTACGTTACGACGCAGTGAACAAGCGGTACTCGTCACCGCGAGGGACGGCGAATCGACTCGATATACACCTGCAGGGAAAACCCAAAGAGCACGTCACGTACGCCCACCCGTGGAGCTGCACAGCACGCTCACTCGATGTCGTACGGGACAACCTTTCACCCAACAGCCCAAACATCGAACCGGTCGCACCGAAACGAGCAGGAGGTTCCCCACACGGAGCATCTCTCTATGCCCGTTGGCAGATTTCCACCTTGCTGCCCTCAACCTACACCTATAAATCGGTGTGCTATGCCTCGACGCCCGGAGGTTTAGGCTACATCAGTTTATCGGGGCCCATATATCCGATATGCCTTCGGTACGTTCAATACTTGTTCAGCAGGGCCGCACACGGATCGGTCCTCAATCGACACGGGCAGGGCTGCGCACACAAGACTCCCTCTTGCTGCGCCCTAGCCCCTGCCTAGTCTCATTTTCATTACTAAAATGATCTCACATCACTCAACCGAACCCGTGTGTCCCAAGCCTATCTCGCGAGTAGATTCCAACTACTCGACTTGTACCGAGTCCTATGACTCATTAAGCATAGCCGGTAGACTCGAGGTCTTAGACACTACCCTCACTCTTTTAGGAACCTTTGGTTATGCAGGTGGGGTTCCATTCATCCTACACCTAATGCACAATCATACTTCACATGACTCATGTAAACAAAAGAAAACTTATAAAAAGGTTAATGCAACCCGGGGCTTGCCTTGTTGCTGCTGGTCAGTAGTTAGTTCCTCGTCCGGAAGAAGGAAGTTCAGCACTTCCGGAGTCTCTTCTTCAACGGCTACACGTTAATGAAATACTACATGTTAATTTAGATGCAAATGTGAGTCTTAGAGTAAGACTTCTACTATTAGTTCTAATAACCAGCCTCTAACACCTGGAACTTTGTTTAAGAATTTAAAGATGAACTGGTGTTGGTGGTTTGGCTTGGACTTAATCACATGGTTAAATGCTAAGTGGTTTTCCCCCCTTTTCCACATTAATCCTTTAAGTGGTTAAACAGGACAGGGGTGATCTAGAGCTCCAATGGAGCTGAGAATTTTTGTGTGAGTTCCTTGTCACAAGAAAACTCTCTGGACCAAACATTAGCACTTTTCATGGAGTGGTTTGCTCAGAATAATTCTCTTGGCAAATCAGCAAGGAAGAATTTATTCTGAGGTAATACCCCTGTTCATGCTCAACTTAATGAACTACAATTTCAATTATAGCTCATAGAGTTTGCATGAATTTTCCTAACATTTTTGGGGTTAAGATTTGCCCAGAACTGATTTTCCAAGTTTTGGAAATTCTCTGAAAATGCTTCTGTATTCAAATGAACACAGCACCTTCCAATTTGAATTGCTCTGACCTAATCAACTCCAAATGGTCTGAAACTTTTACAGGGGTTTACTAATGTCCTAAAGAACATTCTGGTAAAATTTGGGGATTTTTGGCTGAACCAAACTCCCTCTAAAATTATTTTGCTGAAAAGTTTTAAAGAATTTTCCAGAATTAATTATTGGGTTTCATACAAATTGGGTTGTGTATTTGGACATAACTAGGCAATAGGAATCCAACCCAATTTGAATCACTAAATTTGGAGCTTCCTAGCAAAAGTTATGCAGTTCCAAAGTTTGAACCAATTCTCGAATTCAAATTAATTCGGGAAAAGTTCAAACTCTGCCTGTGGGTCCACCCTACACGTGTCACCCGCCGGACTCGCGCCACACGGGGGCCACAGACCTTTTTCCCGCGCCACCACACGGGATCACACGCCACAGCTGATCCGGGGTTTTAATCTTCAGCTGCTGACACGTGGGCCCGGTGGGTCTTCTTCCTCCTCTCGCTCCTGCGCCTCCCCCTCGCCGGCGCTGTACTGGAGCTCGCCGGACCCGGCTTCCCGGCCACCTTTCGGCCGGAGACTCACCGCCTGGGGGTTTTCAGGGTCGGGGAACAAGTCTACGGGGTTGGCTTGGGCTGCCGGTGGCCGGAAGTAGGCTGGCGACGAGCCGCGGCCTTCTGTGATGATCGGCACCGTCGCCCGAGCACATTAGCCCGCCAAAAGCTTGGCGGATCCGCTCTAAAGCATCAGTGGAGGTCAGGAAATCTCGGCGTGTCCTCAACCTGGCTCGGAAACGACGGCAAACCGGTCGTCACCGTGCGCCCGCGTGTTCCCGCCATGGCCGCCGACCGAAAAGCTCGAAATTAGCTGTAACCACGGCGTTTCTAGCTAGGGTTGTGGAGGGAAAAGGTTCCCTATCCTCTCTAGTTCTGGTGTGTGCAAAATGAACAACTTTAACCGAGAATTAAGCGTAAATTTCCACAGTTCTTACCCGCGGTCCGGTTTTCCTCGTCCAAGGGGAAAACTTGAAATTCCGAAGCTACGTCGCACGGATTGCTCTGGAATTTGGAGAGGAGCAGCGCAGGGAGTTGGCGCACCTTGGGGGCTCTTGCTCAGTCGTGAAACTGGTTGGTGTGAGCTTCCCACGGGAGCACCTTTGCTCGGTTCTCACCGGCGGCCACGAAAACGTGGTTTTTCTCGGTGGGTAGTGGTTCACTTGACCGGAAGTGATGCGGGTAGTGCGTGGGAGGTCTGAGGATATAGGTTTGTTGCGCTGCCGACGTTGGTACACGAGAGACGATCGCTCCCGAGTGAGTGGATCACAGCGGCGGCTCCTCGGCGCTCTGTCGTGCGAGAGGGCAGTGACTGGGGGTCGGCCCGTGGTCGTGGCGAGCTGGGGCACGGCTGGGAGTTACTGCGCCCGCACAAGGAGCTCGCCAGCGCGCGAGGGGAGAGCAGGAGGTGGCGTCCGGCGTTTTCACAGCGTGTCGCGGTGGAGCCTCGGCTCTGTTCCGAGTGCAACACTTAGCCCCTAAGGCTGTTGACTTTTGTGCCATTTTAACCTTCCCAATGACATGTGGGACCCACTTGTCAGTGCTCCCCCACCCCTCAAAAGATCTCCAAAGCTTAGCCAGAGATGAATCCAAATATTTGGAGTTTGAAACTGACCTACATTTGTATGGTTGAGCTCATTTCCCCCAAATTCAAATAAATATTTGAATTCTTGGCATATTTGGATCCTTTTTGGAATAATGGGTAGCAAATCTTTTTGAAAATTTCTGAAACTTTGCCTCCCCACCAATTTGGACCTGAGGAATCCAATTATGCACTTTGATCCTTGGTTTAGCTGCTGAAATCCTGAGTTTGAATGCAACAGTTTGGAAACACACTCTCATGTGTGATCATATGTGTATAATTTTCCCGTGTTGTGAAAGTGTAAGTTTCCCCTCTAACCACTTCTTTGATAGAGGTTACTTGCTCCTCCCATTCCTTACCAGCCATCCACAACAAGAGCTGAGGTATGGTGAAGTGAAGAAAAGTTTTTGCAAGTCCCATTTCTTGGGCCTTTTACACCGCCAGCTGCGCAGCGACCCTCTCCGCCTCGGCTGCCGTGGAACGCTCCCGTTCCTCAACGATGAGTTTACGGCGCTCCAACAGCTGCCGTATCTCCTCCGCGGCAGAGAGGCTCTCCTCGGCACGAGCGTGTGCCTCCAGGGCCACCCTGTTGATCCGCCGCGATTCGGCGTCTATGAGGTCGACAGACCGCTTCAGTCGGTCGAGGAGCACTTCCCTGAAGTCAAGCAACTCCTGCCTGGAGTCGAGCTCGCTCTTGACCTTCGCGGTCCGCTCCCACAAAAGGTTCCCCTAGGTGAGGAGGCGATCCCGTTCAACCGTATGCTCCTCCCGCTCGCGACCAAGTGCGGCCAAGACCTGCCGGACGCTCGCTTCGGCAAGCGCGAAAGCATCCGCCAGGGGCAGTGGGGCAACAGAGGCCGGAGCAGCACCCCCGACCTCCTCCATCACTTCATCCTCAAGAGAAGTCGAGGCACCAGCGACCGAGACGAGACGCCGGTCAGGAGAAGCTGGCGCCGGGGCTCCGGCAGCCGGACCCGTCGGACTCTCTCTAGCTTCTGTCTTCTTGACCTGTGGAGAGGGGCGAGCGGGGGAAGTCGACACCGAGGTAGAAGCCGGGCCGCCAGGTGCATGGTCGACCTGTGCTGGCCTGGGGGCCGCGGCGGCCGTCTTGGCAGGAAGAGATGACGCCGCCGCGGAATCCGGGCACACCGGAACAGGAGAAGCTCGCGCTGACTTGGGGTCCGAGGCAGCTGTCCCGGTTTCCGAGTGCAACGGCGAAGACTCCCCGCCAGTCGAGGATGGCCGGGAAGCACAAACACTCCAGCGGGCTCTGAACCCCGACTTCCGAGCCGGGGTAGGACTCCCAGAGCCCGCCGTCGTCACTGACGGCCGCTCCGCAGTCGCTTGAACTGGCGGAACAGGGGACGCTCCAGAAGCTCCCCTCAACGCATCAGCCCGGGGCCTCTTTGAGTCGCCACCAGAAGGAGTGCCATCTCCAGAAGCAGGAGATGCAGGCACCCCAGATCCCCGACTTGGCACAGACGCCGCCACTGGAGGATATCGAGCATGCTTCTTCTCTGGTGGCGGGTTGGAGGCCATGACGAGGGAGGACTCAAAGGCAAGAAGACAAAGGCACAAGAGTCCAAGAAAAAGCGCTGGGAAGTGCAAAGGGAAGCCGCAATGTGGGTAAGATCCCCGCTTAAAACTTCCCAGGTGCAATTCCAAGCGATTCGAAACTCTTCGAATACGCCGCATCGGCAACCGCTTCGGCTCCAAGACCGAGGGCCGATGACAGGTGGACCCAAGCCATCCAGCTGAAGCGGTGGGTCAAGGAGTCAGTCTCCTAAGAAAACGAGCCGGCAAGGCACTCCGGCGGTTCCCTAAGAAGGTGTCGCAACGTGCAGAAGTGGCAGTCTTGGGAACCGCCGCAGTAAATGCAACCATCAAGTGGGCGCACGCTCCCACGATCCCGCGGCTGTTCGTGCTCCGGCAGCGGTCAATGTGGGACTTAGAGAAAGTGCGTGGATCAGAAGAGATGGAGGTCCCACCTCGGGCTCGCTATCTCCCCCGAGATGGGCCCGGGGGCCACTCTTGGTACCCGCGATATGGGGTACCCCCGTGCACAGGGGAAGATGCCTAAGGATCTCACCCTTCTCCGCAGGGAGAGCTCCGAAGGCGCCACGCGTCCGGCGGGGCCGGACCTCCCTCTCCTCAGAGGAGAGCTCCGGGCTCGCCACGTGGCCTGCAGAAGCCGGACCTCCCCCTCCGCGGGAGAGAGGTCCGAAGGTGCCACGTGTCCAGCGGGGCCGAACCTCCCTCTCCTCAGAGAGGAGCTCCGGGCTCGCCACATGGTCGACAGAAGCCGGACCTCCCCCTCCGTGGGGAGAGGTCCGAAGGCTCCATGTGTCCTGCTGGGCCGGACCCCCCCCTCTCCTCTGAAGAGGGCTCCGGGCCCGCCACATGGCCAGCAGAACGGCACTGCCTGCCCCCGAGCGGTAGGCAGCGGGCGTAAAGACGCCCCATACCTTGCCCGTACAAGGTATTCAAGGCCCGCGTCTTCCCAAGACGCGGAGACGCGGAGCACGCCTCTGTCAGGTGCCGTTGCGCCCAGTCGCATCACAGACTGGCGCGCAGTGTCAGAGCCTGCCAGCCAATAAACGCAGCGACAAGACATCCCATGCCGCCCCCGCCATCATCAACCACTACGACTAGCATGCGGCATGGGCAGGGCTGCAGGACGAAGACTCAGAAGCCTTCGCCAGAGACAACTACCGGCATAACTGCAGATACGGTAGATAACAGTCAATCTTCCCGGGACCACCTGTCGGGTCCCGGGCCCCCCTTGTAAGCCACCCGAGTCTTGGACTATAAAAGGCTCGGGTAGGCGACGTTAGCAAGGGTTCGGACTCCCGCAACTCATACGCTAGACATCAGTCATCCCCAAGCTCAGGACTCCGGTTCTGAGCAGCAAGCAATACAGCGAGCTCCTTAGCTCGCCGTGGACGTAGGGTTTTACGCTCCGGCGGCCTGAACCACGTAAAACTCGTTGTGTCAAGCTTTTCCTAACTCGTCCATACGCTCAAGCTCTCCGCAAGTGACTAGCCCCACCGAAAAAAGAACCTCTGTGGGCTGCCCAGTGCAGGCCGGGTGGAAGTGTCGACCGAACACTTCGACAAATGCGTTTCTTGTTTGATTGTGGCTCTCTCATGTGCCTTAGCGTAAGGTTCTCCACAACCTGCTGCTAAAACTTGAAAGTAAGGTTCTACTAATTAGGCGAGTCCTTGCAAATGATTTTTACCTCAGGTAACCCATCACCCCTCATATAGAAGTTCCATATTTAGGTGAGACGGGTCAGACTTGCTGAGCCTTCGTGCTCACTGCTTGTGTTTGAAGCTTTTGCAGGGTTCTATGAGGAAGGGACTCCTGAAGAGGAGACGGAACCCCCGCAGGGGAACCCCGTCGAGTGGGAGTCGTGCACGCCGCAGAGTTAGTGTGCTTGTGTGCTAGCAAGGACACGTCCAACGCCCGCGAGTGTGGACTGGACATATTTTGATGTAAAATGTTCATAAACCACTTTATGTAATAAAATTTCGCTTCCGCTTTGTACCTTTGACGTGTGTTATATGGTGCTGTGCAACGCAGCACCCCTCAGCGTGATCCTGGCTCGACAAGACCATGGGGTCGTGTCAATGTGGTGTGAAAACGTGACCATGTACCTTGAGACGTGACTTGACTCAAGGACGGCCCATATGGCAATGATATGGGGCGTATGTTTTTACTATGATATGGACCTGCATAAAATGACAAAACCGTGTGTGCATCACTATTGGGTGTTCTTCTGCAGGTACTAACCACGTTTACGTATCTCGTGTAGCACATGTTTGTGAGTGATCGAGTATTGCCACTGCTTAAACGATTGCCGGTTACACCAGTATAGGTTTTTCTTTCGTGAGAAAACGTAGTACCAACATGTGATGAAAATTTGCATATATGATAATGTAAGGATGTAGGGCTGAATAAAAGACCCAACCTTGAGTTGAAATAAAAAATTTTGAACTTAGGTTGAAACAAACTTAAAATTTTAGCACTCATGCCCATGTCGAAGTGAAGAAGCGTTAACCGGAACCGAGGTACCAAAACAGAGCATCCTCTCTTTTTGGGCAGCAGTGTTGCTGGACTTTGCCCAGGCATAACTTTAGTTCTGAGTAACCAAATGAAGTTTTCTTGACATATGGAAAGATTAGGAAGTCCTCTAGACATTTTATTTACAAACCCAAGGCAGAATCAAACTGCAACCTAGTGAAATTTTCATATTTCGAGAACTGGTCGGAACCAGGACAGGGCAAAAATGCTCTCTGTACTTTTCTGTAATCTGGCCATAAGTTTTTACAGAAAATTTTTCTAGGGTCATGCCATATACTATTGGAAAATATCCTACAACTTTGTTGTTAAGTGTTTTTCCATATTCTGTCTGGAAATAAATTTTATTGTGGGTTCAAATCAGACAATTTTAAAGGAGGTGCTACAGAAATTTTCCAGAATTTCTGTTGATTTGAAAACTTCGTATCTGTTGAACCAGAACAGCTATGAGGGATCAAAACTAAACGTTGGAAAGATACTGAAGTTTACTAAAACTTTGGTATTAAACTTAAGTCAAGAATCTGTAGTTAACTTGAGTAAATTTTGGAGTTTGTGCGAACTGGTCAGGGTAGTCAAGTTGAATAGTTTAGCGTACATAAGATTTATCTAAACATGAATGTGGTTATGCATTCATAAAGTTCATTACATATTCATGTTTTACTTATCTTTAATTACTGCTGGGATAAAATTTTGATTGACTCCAATTTTTTTTCGTGCAGTATGGTACGCGCACATCCTCAAATGGAGCTTGGAGGTTCAAATCGAGGTGAGAATGACTCGACTTCATCACAAGAGCCATCACCTACCGCATTGGTGGAAACTATGGCGAAGATGAATGAAACTCTCCAAACTTTAGTTCAGCAAGGGATGAATAGAGAACCTCAACATCACATGCCAACCGAGAGCACTTATATGGATTTCTTGGCGACACAACCGCCGGTATTTTCCGAAGCGGCTGACCATTGTGAAGCAAATCATTGGTTATGTAAGGGCCTAAGTTTTTGCACACCTTCAAAGTTTTCATCACACAACACACACCTCATTTGAGGAAAACTTATCAACACGTTTGAAGAGCAAGTAAACACCATCAACATGGTCATTAGGGGAGAAACTCACAAAATGCAAAGTGGTATTTCCCACATGCATCATATAGGGGTTGAGCATATGAAAAACTCCTACACCTTGCTAGGAATGCTCATGCCAAGTTTCACCCAAATCCAAAACCTTTTGAGGTATTTTTGGGTATAATTAGAAAGAGGCTAGTTTGAACTTAAATTCAAATTTAAATTCAAAAGTGGGATTCATATTCACGCTCAGCATATTTTTGTGAGCTCACACACCAATTTTCACTCCATTTGGAGTTAATCTTGACATGAGCTATTGTGGCTAAATTCAAATCAAATTTGAATTTCAGGTTCACATTTGCTGCAAATTTGATCAAATCAAATTACACTTTGAATTATTCTAAGTCCAGGGGTCATTTTGAATTTTGATCAAATCACAAAGGGTATTAGGGTGTCTACTGTTTTTAGCAGTTGGGAAATTAAATTTCAGAGGATAAAATTTGAAAGTAGGGCCCTCTTGTCAGTCACCCATTTGTAGCAAACCGAATGAAGACTGAGACTCGGTTTCTCGGGCTGCAGCTGAGCGCGCCACTGAGTCACAAGCGCCGGCCAGCAGCTGCTTCACTCGCGCGCGCTGGAGGCCACCGCTCGATGTCCTTACCCGGCGCCCGAACTCCCTCTGGGATATTTCACCGATCACAGCCGTTTGCATCAACTCCGAGCGAAAGAACCTCGCCGCTCACCCGAGCTCTCGGTTCCACCTTTGCCCGACCGAACCAGTGGTTGTCACGGTGAGCTGAGGCCGCAACCGAGTTCACCGATCCTTTCTCGACGTTCTCACACCAGTTCCAGACCGTGACCAACCTTCCTCGAGCTCCACCACGCCATTTCTTCTTCCTTGGTTCAGCCCGAGCCGCCATCATGGGAACAACTCGTCCGGCCATCACAGCCAACCTTTCCCCGAGCTGTGAACAGCAAAGAGGTTCGTCATAGATCCCTCTTTCATTACCGCAACCTCCGGCGGCGTGACATGAGCTGTCGTCACCGGAATTTCACGATTTTGAGCCGGTGTACAAAAGAGGCCGCCGGATCACTTCGCAAAATTCGTTCTACACACCATACCACTCATCACCTAACTTAGAGAACCACTTCTAGATGTCCGAGTGAGTTCATAGGATCACAAACCTCGGAGAACCATCGGGTATAGCCACTGCTCTTTGAGTTTTGCTAGTATTTCCGATTTCTGACCTAGGTCGCACGGTGACATATTAGTTGGGGCCGCTTCCGAGCTCATCTGAGTCCATGACGACCTTCCCTAGGCTGCACTGATGCTCTACGACCTTTGGCTCGATCATTTGGGGTGCTAGGAAACCAGGCCGACACGACCGAAGTTCATGTGAAGCCGCCGCTCGTCGCCGGCCATGTTCCGGTACTTGTCATGTCGAGCTAAGGCCAGTACCGTGTTCCCAGTGTGGGATTAGGCAGAGGAGGCGAAAATCTCAGAGTTTGGTGCAAGGCAGAGCCCCTCCGGCGAGCACTCCGGCGAGGGGGTCGGCGGCCGAGCGCGAATGTCGGGAGGTTGAAGAAGCCCCCGGACCCATGCGTCAGCGAGTCAAAATTTAAACCAGGGATCTGTTATGGCCCCGGATCATTTATGGCTGCGCGCGTAAAACTCTGTAGCAATTTAAACTTTTCCCGATTTTCAGTTTCTAGTTCAAACTTCAGACACTCATAACTTTGGCTAGAAAACTCCAAATCAAGTGATCCAAATCTTTTTGGATTCATATCTATGGGTACTTTCCAAAAATCAAGTTTCACTTTATGAAAATCCTTAATTCTCCAGAATTAATTCTTCAAAATTTAAACTGTTTAGAATTTTAACTGGAGTATCCCTTGGTGGAAAATTCTGAAATTTTGCCAAGTGTTCATAATAATATCCCTGAGATACCATGAAAATTTCAGATCCATTTGAGCTCATTTGATTCACCTAATGGTTTGATTAATAAAACTGTTCCAGAGAAAATGGAAAATGTCCAGAAACATTTTCAGAATTTCTCTGAAATTGTTTAGCTCATATCTTGGGCTAGGAATCTTCAAATTAAGTGAAACCAACTCCATTAGAAACCTCTGAAAATCTAGTTTTCAGAAAGTCATGGCTTGCCCCATGAAAATACCTAGAACACCCTAAGAGCTCCAAGTAAGCCAAATACACAATTATTTGTGGAGGGCTCAAATGAGCTTTGCTGCAAATGTAATTTGGACAAGTCTATGTTTAGGTTGTATCCAAACCACAGTAGAAATTTCAGAGTCATTGGGCCTTTCTAGCAGTACCTATTGTGTTAATAAGATTAACTCCAAACACACATGCATTTAAATTGATACATACATGTATTTGTTTCATGTAGTCGCTGAGGTTGATGAGGAGCCCGAAGTCTTAGACTTCATCACTCCGGAGGAACAGCTAGCATACGACCAACAGCAGCAAGGCAAGCTCCGGTTAGCATTAGCTTTTTTACAAAGTTTACTGTTTTGAGAACTTACTTTGAGTACCCACTTCAGTTATGCATTAGAGACTTGTTTGAAAACCCAAATGCATAGCCAAGAAAACCTGGGGTTGGGCCTAGGTTTTTATACCTCGATTAGCTACTGCAATGCTAAGATAGTGTAGGATTTGGTACAAGTCGAGTAGTTGGAACTGCTCACGAGAATAGGCTAGAGGCACACTACTCGGGTAAAGATAGCAAATGGAACACATGGCAAGTAAAATGAGACTGAGCGGAGAGTAAGGGCAGCAGGACTTAGGGGCCTGGGTGCTATAGCTCCGCTTGTGTTGATTGAGGACCGAGCCGTGTGCGGGCCTGTTGAACAAGCTAGAACAGTACCGAAGACCTAGCGGATATATGGGAACCGGGAAACCGATGTAATTCGGGTAGCTGGGTGTTGAGGCATTGCTTGTCGTCCAGAGGGTAGGTTGAGAGCTTGAGGTGTAAATTGGCTGGCGGCACTGCGGATGCACGCGCAGAGACCACTTGCTCAGGACGATAGGACCGGTTCAATATTTGGCTGATGGATGAAAGATGGTTGTGTACGACGTCCGTGATTGTTGCTGTAGGCAACATCGAGTACGGGCGTACGTGACAGGTTATTCGGGTAACCCTGCAGGTGTAAATCTATTATAATTGTCGTCCCTCGCGGTCAGTGAATACCACTTGTTCACTGTACCGTGACGTAGAAAGAACAGGCTAGAGTCATGTAAAAGTTGCTGATTGAAAGCTATACCTTGATTGTTAATGACTTGTTGTAGTTTAGAGCAAATTAAAGTTCTTTTCAACCTTGGGCAAAGCACATGAGAGAAATGGGTTTCTTGTTTGATTGCGGCTCTCTTGTGTGCCTTAGTGTAAGGTTCTCCACAACTTGCTGCTAAAACTTGAAAGTAAGGTTCAACTACTTAGGCAAGTCCTTTGCAACTTACTTTCCCAGTTACAATCTAGCATGTAGAAGTTTCATGTGTAGGAAAGACGGGTCAGACTTGTTGAGCCATCATGCTCGCTGCTTGTGTTTGAAGCTTTTGCAGGGTGTTATGAGGAGGAGACTCCCGAGGAGGAGACGGACCCCCAAGAGGGAAACCCCGTCGAGTGGGAGTCGGGCAGGCCGCCGTGTTAGTGTGCGTGTGTGCTAGAGGGGACACGTTCACGGGCTGAACCTGAACTCTGTGCGTAGTCTACGCCCGTGAGTGTGGAATGAACATATTCTGTTGTAAACATGTTCATAAACTATTTTATGTAATAAAACTTTGCTTCCGCTTTGTGTAAAGGCCTCAGTTTTTGAGACACGTTTAAAGTGTTCATCACCACACAACACACCTCATTTGAAGAAAGTTGATGAACACATTTGAAGAGCAAGTAACCATTATCAACATGCTCATTAAAGAATAATCTCACAAAATGCAAAAGTGGTATTTCCCACATGCATCATTTAGGGGCTGGGCATATGAAAACTCCTACACCTTGCTAGGGATGTCCATGCCAAGTTTCATCCAAATTCAAACCTTTTTGAGGTATTTTTGGGTATAGCTAGAAAGAGGGTGATTTGAACTCAAATTCAAATTTAAACTGTTTTTACCCCATGAATTCAAAAGTGGGAAACATATTCATACTCAGCACATTTTTGTGAGCTCACACACCAATTTTCACTCCATTTGGAGTTGATCTTGACATGAGCTTAGTGTAGCAAATTCAAACTTTATTTGAATTTCAAACTGAACATGTGCTGAAATTTAGTCAAACCAAACCCATTTGAATTCTAACCAATTCAAATGGCTCAGGGGTTAATAATTCAACTCACCACGGGCATTGTGGGGATTACTGTTTACAAGAGTAATATGGAGTTAATTTCAGAGGTTAAAAATGAAAGTGGGACCCACATGTCAGTCACTGAAGTGATTCAACCGACTGAAGCTCCATCACTCGGGTCTTCGGACTTCAGCAGCGATCGCCACCGAGGGAGGCCGCCGCGCCACCAGCTGCTTGGTCACGAGCGGGCACAAGTCGGTTCGGAGCCCTTCTTAAGGCGCCCCACTCCTCGGCCGAAGCCCCCTCGCCATTTTCCTCTCGCAAGCACACAGAACCGGATTCTTCCCTCCGCCGCTCGGAACTGATCGGAGAGCCCCGATCACAGCCACCCTGCTCCCTCCAGAGCTACGACAAGGTATTAGGAACCTTCCTTCTTCTTCCCCGTCATTAGAAATCGGCAAAAAACCGGTTGGTCTTGGCTATACCGAGAGTTCCATGCTGAGACCTAAAGCCGCCGCACTATGGACTCCCGTGGACAGCCCAACCGGGAGGTTGTCACACCCAAGCTAAGGCGTCCCTGAATGCGTTGGTGACCGGTGCTGCTCACCCCTGAGCCACAGCCCGAGTGCTTGATCGACGGCGGTGAATTTCCAGTTTTTCCCCTTTCTCGGTATAGACCGATCTTCGGGTGCGGTTCTGGCAAATTCACAATCTAGGAAGGGTTAGAGAGTCTCAATACGCTCCTACACAGACTAGACCTGGTAGCGCACAAGTTGCCTTCGCAGCCTTTAGCCGGAGAACTCCTGTACACGGCGTATTTCGCCGTTTGCCGTCGGCGGAGCATACGGGAAGCATCGGGCGCACAGTGAGGGACTACTTCGGATCTCCCCCAAGCTGCTTCAAGCTCAGGTCGACCTTTCCTAAGGTCCACTGATGCTCCCCGACCGTTTGCTCGATCGATTGAGGTGCTAGGGAGGTCGGCCGACACGGCCAATGTTCTCCCGAGGCCGCCGCTCGTCACCGACCATGTGCCAGCTGTTTTTCATGATGAACTGAGCCCAGAACCATGTTCCCCGAGTGGACTTAGGCAGGGGCGGCCAGAATCATGAAGTTTGGAGCACCACCGAGGCTGCCGGTGAGCTCTCCGGCGAGGCGTCGTGGCGGCCGAACGAGGGAGTCGGGAGGTAGACGAAGGGGGTGGGTCCCGGCTGTCAGCGGCTCGAATTTTAAATTGGGATCGGTCTGTGGCTCGGATATGGTGTGCTGGCGTGTAAAAACTCCGTGGACCCCGGTGTGCCGTCGCTCCAGCGCCCAACACGTGTCCCCGTGGACCCACCGGCAGATTTGAACTTTTCCCGATTTTCAGATTCTATTCAAACTTCAAATCCTCATAACTTGGGCTAGGAACATCCAAATCGAGTGAACCAAATTAATTCCTCAAATTTAAACTCTTTGGAATTTTAACTGGAGGATACTTTGGAGGAAAAGTCTGAAATTTTGCTAGGATGTTCACCAAAATATACCTGAACTAACATAAAAATTTCAGATCCATTTGGGCTCATTTGATCCACCTAATGGTGTGATTAATGAAACTGTTCCAGAGAAAATGGAAAATGTTCAGAAACATTTTTCAGAATTTCTCTGAAATTGTTTACCTCATATCTTTAGCTAGGAACCTTCAACGTAGGTGAAACCAACCCCATTAGAACCCTCTGAAAATCTAGTTTTCAGAAAGGCATGGATTGCTCCATGAAGACCCCTAGAACACCCTAAAGGCTCCAATTAAAGTCAAGTACATAGTTATTTGTGGAGGGCTCAAATGAACTTTGTTGCAACTTAAACTTGGCCAAATATCTGTTTAGGTTGTATCCAAACCACAGTAAAAATTTCAGAGTCATTGAGTCTGTCTAGTGGGACTTATAGCCTTCACAAGTTTAAAACTCAATTCAAATGCATTTAAATTAATACATGTACTTGTTACCTCATGTAGTGGCTAAGGTCGAGGAGGAACCCGAAGTCCTAGACTTCGTTACTCCGGAAGAGCAGCTAGCCTACGACCAAGAGCAGCAAGACAAGCTCCGGTTTGCATTAACTTTTTTACAAACTTTTATTGTTTTGCGAACTTACTTGAGTATCATTATTTCTTGCACTAGAGTCTTGTTTGAAACCCAAATGCATAGCCAAGAAAGCCATGGGTTGGGATTAGGATTGAAAACCCCGTTAGCTACTGCAATGCTAAGATAGTGTAGGATTCGGTACAAGTAGAGTAGTCGGAACTACTCGCGAGCATAGGCTAGAGGCACTCGACTCGGGTAAAGATAGCAAATGAAACACATAGCAAGAAAAATGAGACCGAGCGGAGAGTAAGGGCAGCAGGACTTTGGGGCCTGTGTGCTATAGCTCCGCTTGTGTCGATTGAGGACCGAGCCGTGTGCGGGCCTGTTGAACAAGCTAGAACAGTACCGAAGACCTACCGGCTATATGGGAACCGGGAAACCGATGTAACTCGGGTAGCTGGGTGTTGAGGCATAGCTGGTCGTTCAGAGGATAGGTTGAGAGCTCGAGGTGTAAATCGGCTGGCGGCACTGAGATGCGTGTTCAGAGACCTCTTGCTCGGGACGATTGGACCGGTTCAACATTTGGCAAACGGGTGAAAGGTGGTTGCGTACGGCGTCCGTGATGGTTGCTGTAGGCAACATCGAGTACGGGCGTACGTGACGGGTTATTCGGGTAACCCTGCAGGTGTAAATCGATTATAATCGCCGTCCCTCGCGATCAGTGAGTACCACTTGTTCACTGTACCGTGACGTAGAAAGAACAGGCTAGTTACATGTTAAAATGTTGCTCATTGAAAGATGGACTTTGATTGTTAATGATTTGCTGTAGTTTAGAGCTAATTAAAGTTTCTTTCAACTTTGGGCAAAGTACATGAGAGAAATGCGTTTCTTGTTTGATTGCGTCTCTCTCATGTGCCTTAGCGTAAGGTTCTCCACAACCTGCTGCTAAAATTTGAAAGTAAGGTTCCACTAATTAGGCGAGTCCTTGCAACTGTTTTATCTCCTGTACCTATCACCCCTCATGTAGAAGTTCCATGTTTAGGAGAGACGGGTCAGTCTTGCTGAGCCTTCGTGCTCACTTCTTGTGTTTGAGGCTTTTGCAGGGTTCTATGAGGAATGGACTCCCGAGGAGGAGACGGAACCCCAGGAGGGGAACCCCGTCGAGTGGGAGTCGTGCACGCCGCCGTGTTAGTGTGCGTGTGTGCTAGCAAAGACACGTTCACGGGCTGAACGTGAACTTGATGCGTAGTCTACGCCCGTGAGTGTAGACTGAACATATTTTGTTGAAAAAATGTTCATAAACCTCTTTATGTAATAAAACTTTGCTTCCTCTTTGTACCTTGTATGTGTGTTATCCGGTGTTGTGTAACGCGGCACCCCTCAGCGTGATCCTGGCTCGACAAGACCGTGGGGTCGTGTCACTTTGTACCTTTTATGTGTGTTATCTGGTGCTGTGCAACACAGCACCCCTCAGCGCGATCCTGGGTCGTCGAGGCCGTGAGGCCCTCGCAGCGTGGTATCAGAGCTCGTTTGAGGTTTAACGCACTAAAAAGGTCATATTTTTCAAAAACTCGGTGAGGAATGAGTTAGTAGCCCATATAAGGATATTATTAGTCTACAGAAAGTGGCAAATCTAACCTATGTGCTTATGTCGGAAAATCATGCATCTTGGGACGTCATATGTCTTGGGGGGGTGCATGTAAGCGCTGTCCACCAGTGTGCACAAGGTAAAGGGTGGAGCCTTACTGGAGGCAGGTAACCCGGCCCGCTTTAATATCCTCTACGACTCTTCATGTTGTTTGGGGTATTCGAGCAACGCCCTTCCCTGTCGTGCTACGGGCAAGTTTGGGAGACTCCGTCACGTGGTTAGTAACGTGAACACGTATCCCAAGGCGTGTTTGGCTTGAGAACAACCGTGCGAGTGATGATGGACGGTTTTATAAACTGTATTGGGACCGGGCTCAGTGTGCAGCCGAGCCTGACGATTGAGTGGTTTATTTGCAGGTAGTCTGACCGTGAATCGGTTGATGAGTAGCATCTGTGTGCGAGGGACGTTTAGTGCCACTGAACTAACGAAGCCGGCTAAGTACGGTATAGCTTTTTCTTTGTGAGGAACGTAGTACCAACATGAACTGGTGACGCTTCAACGTCACACCCCACTAAATGAACAACCTCATTGTAAAACTTGAAGGTTTTAATGCAGAGTACTAAAACTTTGATATAACTTCTTCCCTTAATCAGGATGTTCAAAGTTAACAAGTTTCAACTTATAGGATACTAAGGACAGAGTCTCATGTTTTCAGCTGAAATAAGGCAGAAGTTAAACAGAGGTTAGAGGTTGAGTTCTTTCGAGTTTGGGGTCATATGATACATTTATGGATATCTTTGGAAGATCTTTACAACTTTTCTATTGATGTACAGAGGTGTTTCATCCCTTAACCAGTCGAAAAATGCAGTAGAGTTGAAACTGTCCAGAAAACAGGCCAGAGCAAAAACACTCTGTAACTCTCTGTAAATTGAGCATAACTTCCTGCATAAAAATGAAAAAAATAGAAAATGAGATAGTTCTGAAAAGATCATTAGATATGTTACAACTTTTTAACAGAAAGTTTTGTCAAATTTGGTGTAGAATTAACTGGAATTCTTGGATCAAATCAGTACCTCAAGCAGGGAGGTGCTGTCCAATTTTTCCCAGAAATTCTGTCAAATTTGACATCTCGTAACTTTTGAACCAGGACAGATATGAAGCCAAGCAAATACTTTCTGGAAAGCTAGTGAAGTTTTCTTTAACTTTGATGTTGAGCTCCATAATTGGTTTTGCTTTTAGCATGGTCTAAATCAGGTTGAAATGGAAACCGATTAGGGTTGTCAGTTTGGGCAGCAGACCAGCAATCAAATTTGTTATGAGTTTGAATTGTGTTTCCATGTTTGAGTTCAATGACATGTTTTATATTATAACTTAATGATTTACTGTTGAAATGCATATTTGACCTTTTTCAAATATACTTCTACCGATGACAGAGGATAAACAACTGGAGAACGGGTTGGTGGTCTCCCGCTGTTCTCAATGCAGCTGTTATCCGGAAGTGTTGAAGCAAATGCTTCAATATTTCGGGTATGTGGAGATGCTGCAGTACCTCGCCAAGGAAGAAGGCGAGGCAGGGAACAAGACATGGACCATCCATTTCGAAGTTCTTGTAGGACCTACGCCACCCGGTTGGGCACCGTTCACCGTCACTGTGAGAGGTAGACAGCCAGAGGAGATGTGGCAAGTGGCAGCCCACAACACCATGTCGCGTTTCTGCCAGCTACACGTGAGAGATATGGAGGGCACTCCATATGTGCTGGTCCCAGTTTAGGGGTGAGCTAATAACGTGTGGAGGGAGAGGTACATGGAGGCAACAGATCCGGGTTGCCCAAGGTACAACCCCGCGGAGGCTAACCTCAGTCTCCAGTTGAGGGCAGGAAAGACCGTAATGGACAGCCAAGCTGTCCATACGGATCGTCTTGCCGTGAAGCTCAAGGAGAGCACCAGCCGTGGAGACCATTTCGAGAGTGCTCACAGCGCACTCTGTAATGTGCTCCTTCTGACGACAAAGCGACTGAACGAACAACATAATCAGTTGCATCGTTTGAAGAAGGCAAAGAAGAAAGGCCGCGTCGACATCACGGCTTTACAGCAGCAAGTGCAGGCCTTGACCCAGCAAAATGAGGTCCTCACTTAAGAGCATGATGACGCAATTGAGGAGAGCCTGGGCTGGGAGGAGGACCACAACCAGGACATGGACGAGGTGCACGTGTTGCAAGACCTCGTACCTCCGGTAGTGGGCCTACCGATGGTAGGTGCCGTACCAATGGTTTTGGGTATCCGGGCGATGGGGGAACCTGAGCCAGAAGAGGAGGTCATGGACCCGGAGCCACCAGCATAGGTAGCGGAGGAGGAAGACCCGCAGGAGATCGAGTTCTACTCTGAGTAGTGGGTTAACGTCGCCAAGTAGGGCAGCGAGGGTGGTGTATAAAAAACTTTTGTAATCAGTGACATGTCGTGTAGACCGTAGTATATGTATAGGTAGTGATGACATGAGCATGACTTCTCGGGGACCCGAGAATAATGTATCTTGTATGAAGTTTATGCTTTATTAATATATGTGAAAGTTGTACAAGTTTATTCATGTGTCACTTCAATACCTACTGTTTTATATGTAATTTTAAGAATGACATGTGCTGATCGCTGCTGTTTTGAATTTCAGAATGACTCGCACTCGTGCCAACCCAGAAGTTGGGGGTTCTATTCAAGGGGGAGATGCCTCCCAACAGCCTCCCGAGGCTTCCTCGGGACACCAACAGCAGCAACGGCAACAACCGCCACCGCCAACGGTTACATTGGCCGACATCGTTGCAGCCATTGCGGGTTCTCATCAGCAGCAGACGGAGTTGCTGCAAACTCTTATTGCAAATACGTCTCGACCAGGGAGGCGTCAAGACCGCGAGGAGAGCCAACAAAGCTCCTACTCTGATTTTCTGGCTACCGATCCCCCGGTATTCTCAAGGGCGGATGAACCCCTCGAAGCGGACAACTGGCTCCGCACGACGGACATGAAGTTCAGGCTGCTCCAAGTTACTGAGCAGCGCAAGACTCAGTTCACGGCCCAGCAGCTTCAAGGGTCCGCGAGCACTTGGTGGGCAAACTTTTGCGCCTCGCAACCCACGGAGCGAGTACTGACCTGGGCAGAGTTCCGGACAGCCTTAAGGGCCTATCACATACCGCCGGGTCACATGAAAATGAAGACGCAGGAGTTCCTTCGCCTGCAGCAAGGCAGCAGGAACGCGCTGAAATACTCCAGGGCGTTCAACGATCTCGCGCTCTATATACTTCATATCACACTAATACCGATGAGAAGCGGCAGCATCATTTCTACCAGTGGCATAATCCGCTCCTGAAGGACAAGCTGGCAATGTTCAATCGCAGCAGCCTCAATGACATTATTGATGCTGCGATTGTTCAGGAGGACTCTGGCAAGGAGTTAGCGGCGGAAGAGAAGAAGCAAAGCGCGCCGCAGAGCAGCGGACAGGGAGGTGGTCCTTCTCAGAAATACCTGATGGTGTATCGCTCACAATCGAGTCAACGCTGGTAGCCACCACAGATGCCGATGCCATTCCGCAGTCGGCCATAATCTCCACCGGCGTTCAGGCCGGCATTACCAGCACCACCACCGCAACAACAACAGCAGCAGCCGGCGATGCCGCGTGCGTTTGCACATCAGCAGCACATGCCGGGCTTTCGTCCCCCAAGCACGGGCCAGTCGTCAACCGCATGCTTCAAATGCGGTCGCCCAGGGCACTTTGCCAACAACTGCACCGAGAGGCAAGGCGGCGGAGTGGCACAACAGTTTCCAGGAAGGAATCAACCTCGGAACCCCATTAGTGCGCGGCTGGCAAATTCTAAGCCCGGCACCGTCCACCAACTCGCCATAGAGGACGTGCCGGAGGGAGAGCCAATCCTTGCGGGTATGTTCCAACTCTACCAGCATCCCGCTATAGTTTTATTTGACTCAGGCGGCACGCATAGTTTCATTAGCCAAGCTTTTATTTCTAAACACAGCTTGCAAATACTACCCACCGAAAGTCCATATTTGATTGGTTCACCGGGTGGGAAAATTTCAGCAAGCATGATGGTTTCGAAAGCACCATTATGCTTAGGGGGTAGAGTATACCCTACGTCTCTCATAGCTTTAGAGGGACAAAAGGTCGATGCCATCTTAGGTATGTCGTGGTTAACCCGACACAGCGCTGTTTTAGACACCGTCCTCCGAGTCGTGCATCTACACCCAGAAATGCACAAGTCACACTCATTATTTCTGGACAGTCCAGAAATAAAACTTCCAAGTGTATATCAATCCACCACCATCAGATTGGAAGACATTCCAGTAGTCCGTGAGTTCCCAGACTTGTTCCCGGATGATTTGCCAGGGATGCCGCCCGACCGAGAGGTGGAGTTCAAGATTGAACTTGCACCGGGAACGATGCCGATATCCCGAAGGACGTACAAGATGGCGTCAAAGGAATTGGCAGAACTGAAGACGCGGTTAACGCACCTGCGGGAGAAGGGTTTTATTAGGCCGAGCTCCTCGCCATGGGGCTGTTCGGCATTATTTGTGAAGAAGAAGTATGAGACATTGCGGCTTTGCGTGGACTATCGTCCACTAAATGCCGTAACTATCAAGAACATGTACCCGTTGCCACGGACTGACATGTTGTTTGATAAGTTGGTCGAAGCGAAGATCTTTTCCAAGATGGACTTAAGATCCGGGTACCATCATATTAAGATACAGGCTGAGGACATACCGAAGATGGCTTTCTCGATGAGGTACGGGCTTTATGAGTACCTGGTCATGTCCTTCAGCCTCACCAACGCTCCAGCTCACTTCATGTACTTGATGAACTCGGTATTCATGCCGGAGCTGGACAAGTTTGTCGTGGTCTTCATCGACGACATATTGGTATATTCCAAGTCGGAGGAAGTAGACACAAAGCATCTGTGTATAGTCTTGCAAAGTCTGCGGGATCAAAAACTATACGCGATATTCAGCAAGTGCGAATTCTTGATATCGCAAGTGCCTTTTCTCGGGCATATTATCTCAGCAGAGGGCATTGCTGTTGACCCGAGTAAGATCACACAAGTGCTGAGTTGGAAGTCCCCAAGAACTGTTCACGAGGTACGGAGTTTCCTTAGACTCGCGGGATATTATCGGAGGTTCATTCCGAACTTTTCAAAGATTGCCAAGCCTATGACCGAGCTGCTGAAGAAGGCTACCAAATATGTTTGGAGTGTAAAGGTCCCAAAATATGAATACAAAGAAACTCACGTTTGCACAAAGTTGGTTTCATATGTATGAAAAATGGGACTCGTTTAAACTTTTTTACATGTGATAATACACATGGGAGCTCTCTTCACACAAGTTCAAATATTTATTTGAAAACATGGAACCAAAAGGGATTTGAAACCAGGGTGGGAAGTTCCCATATGTGTGAGAAAGCTAAAATCAGATTTTGGAACAAATTTGTTCAACTCAAAAATTCTAATGAAAGTAACACAATGATCTTCAAACTGTTGTGTTAAAAATCTCATTTGCAGCAGCCAAATCAAAGATCAGATTTCATATTTGAATTCCTTAGGTCCAAATTAGGGGGTAGGAAAAGTTTCATGAATTTTTGAAATGTTTCCTACCAATTTTTTTGAATGGACTTTAAATTGCATAGGAATTCAAATTCAAATGTGGATATGGATGAAACTTGTCCAATTCTTCAAATTTCGTTCAGATTCAAATTTTCCACAATTGAATGGAGTTGTTTGCCAAAGTGAGGAGATAATTGTGAGAAAAATTTGAGGAGATAAGGGGGACAGTGGGGCCCACATGTTATAGGGCTAATTTGACTTGCACCCTAAGTCTTGTGCGCTGTTTTTCACTCCACCGAGGAGTTCCTCCCGGGCGACACCGAGTTGCTTACCGCCACCTCCCGAGTTCCACGTCCTTCGTACACTCGTGCTCTGCCTGATCCGTACACACCGAGCGCACTGAAGGAAGTTTGCCTTCCTTACTCGCTCGCGCCTCTCGGTGGTTCCCTCGTGCAAGAACAGAAACCGTAGCTCATCGCCGTGCTCTGCGTCTCCCGATCGCCGGCCCCAACCGAGCCTCGGTTGCTCGCGCCTGCAGCACAGAAAAGCAGTGCCCACATGTTCTCTACCACGCTAGCTCCACAACACCGAAGCTCCTAGCCCGTGGTGTGTGCAAATCAACGATTGGTGTGAAGAACCGGAGCTCAACGGCGGAAACCGAAGTCGGTCACCGTGGACGCTGAGCTACGGCTCCCTTCACCGTCCCTTCTCTACACAAAAAAGGTGCGCCATACTCCCTAGATCGTGTATCTGCAACCTTATAGCAAACGATCGACTGGGTGGGGAGAATTTCCAAAGTTCCCGAAACATGGTGCAAGCGGGTAGGGCTCGGTCTACCCCAAAATTCGCGTTGCACGATCCACTAGAGCTCAAGCAAGCTTGCACAGAACTTCCCTACTTACTAGCGCACCTCCTCAATGAAGAACCGAGCAAAAACATCAAGAAATGAGCAGGTTCTAGCCATTTTCTTAACCGTCGGTGAGAAATCGTCTCGGGTCACCGTGGAGCTCGATGTTGCCGGCCTTTTCACGAGGTTTGGCATCCATTTTCGACATCCTCAAGCTGCCACGGTGCTCTTCGATCAATTCCCCACCGTTTTGATGCAGTGTAGACAGTTTCCGATCACGCCGGAACCCTAGCGGCCGCTGCCGCCGTCGCGCACCCTTTTTCCGGTGATCTACGGCCGCCGGCGACCCTCTAGATGGGTTCAGCGCCACAAATTAAGGGGGGCGGCGAGTTTGAGGTCGGGAGATGGCCGGGAAGGCCGTTCAGGTGACGCTCGGCAGAGGGCGCCGCCACTGCCTCTGTTTGGCGCGAGGAAGAAGAAGAGCTGACGGGTGGGATCCATAGTCAGCGTTTATACATTTTCAGGATTTCCAGTTTTTAGTGTAAACTTTGGAGAGCCACAACTTTGTGTAAGGGTGTCCAATAATTGTCAAATAAATTTTGTTTGATTCCTCTCAGAGAGTAGTATCCAGGGGTACAGCCCAATATTTATGAAAATACCTGGATTTGGCTCATTATTTCATATAAGGAAACATTGTAGAAATTTTTCCAGGAGTTCTGTGAATTGGAAAATTCCGAAATTTGGTCAGGAGATTCTACCAAAATCACTTGAACTCCAGTAAAAATTTCAGAGGCATTGGACCTTATTTGCTTGGCCAAATGTGGTGTTAATTCCTTATGTCTCTGAAAATGGGAACATAGAACAGTGCTCATTTTCAGATTTTCCCCAATTCTTGTAAAGGTCATAGCTTGGTGTAGGAAGCTCCAATTAGTTATTCAAATTGGGTTTGATTCACGTTGAAGAACTCTATCCAAATATGCAACAAAATTTGTATGAAAGACATTATTTAAATTCTGGAAAATTCTTTAAATCTTTTCAGAAAAAGAATTTTTGAGGGTGTTTGGTTCATCCAAAAATCCTAATATTTTGCCAGAATATTCTTTATGAGGTTAGTGAACTCCTGTAAAAATTTCAGATCATTTGGAGTTGATTTAATTATGGCAATTCAGATTTGAAGTTGCTGTGTTCAATTGGATACAGAAACATTTTCAGAAAATTTCCAAAACTTGGAAATTCAGTTCAGGGTAATTCTTAGCTCTAAAAATCCTAGAGGAATTTATGCAGGTCCTACAAACTATAATTAAAATTGTAGTTCACTAAGCTTGGCATGAACATGTGAGTTACTTCAGAATTAATTTCCTTTTGCGTAATTGCTTAAGGAATTGTTCTGAATAAAACACCCAATGAAAAGTGTTCATTTTTGGTCCTGAGCACTTTCATGTGAACAGGAACTCACATGTAAAGTTTCAGCTCAAGTGGAGCAGTAGAGCTCCCTGTCCTTCATTCTCCATGCTTATGTATGTGGGAAAATACATAAGAGTATTGGAGGAATTTTAAAGAACACATATTCTTTCCACATTAGCTACAATTTGGCAAGATAAATCTCTGGTTAGATTAGTACGTGCTCTAAGGGTTTCGAAGTCATTGGAGTTATGTATCTTCAATTTCTTTCAAATCTTTTTTAGCTCACCTTATATGTTCATTAGTAGAGACTTAGTTTATAATCCAACTTCTAAGTAAGCTTTAGTTTCTCTTATTTTCCTTGCACAACAGAGGCAACCCATCATTCTTAGCACTTCCACACATTCCTTGTTCTTCATAAATTCAAGTCTTTAGTTATATGAATTGCATTATAAGAACTTGTGCATAAACATATCAATAGGACTTACGATAGAGGCAATCAACGGAGAAGTTCGACGGAGTGAATCGATTGAAATGGATCAGTTGATCAAGCCTCAAGGAGGACAAGACTCTAACTGATTTATATATTAGTCCTCTGCAAAACAAAGGCAAGCCCTGGTTTGCATCAAAATTTACAAGTTTTTATTTGTATTCACTTTATAATGTCTAGCATTTTGTTTATTGCATTAAGTCTAGATGGTATGACACTCCACATGCATGACCAGAAAACCCTGGAGTTTAATGTAGTGTAGGTTATCACTTGATTATAACTGCTGCTCTCAAGTTAACAAAAGTGGATTAAAAGAGGCATAACTCGAGTAGGTCGTTTCCTACTCGTGCACCGGGATTAAGGGGGATCAATCAGAAGAGTTGGGAATTGATCCTCATAGTTGGGAATGGAGACCGTGCAGTGGATGGAAGGCTCAAGGATGTGGTCCTGTGAACCTAGTCTATGTCTGAGTCGATTAAGGCCCGTTCTCGTGTGCGGCCCCGCTGGACAAGTTTGAGATGTGTACCGGATGCATACTGGCTATACGGGACCTAGGAAACGGATGTAACATGTTAACCTGGGTGTTAGGCATATCCCACCATCTGATACAGATGCTGAAAGGATAGAGAAGTCGGCTCTACGAGGGTTTGCCGTAGTGAGACTTAATCCCAGTGGGTGGGACCGGTTTGACATTTGGGTGTTGTGTGAAAGGTTGCCACGTACGACGTCAGTGATGGTTGCTGTGTGCAACGTCGAGTACGGGCGTACGTGTCGTGTCAGCCTGGTGTTTTTGATTGCAATCACCGTCGCTCGCGGTAGTGAGCATACTTGTACACTGAGTCATGTCGTAGTAATAAACTGGGAAAAGTTAATAATGCTTCGTGAGTAATCCTCATAATGGAGATGAGGAATGATCAACACCTTAACTAAATTTATTTTCCACCTTGTTCTAGTAGCGTCGAGGCAAAGCGTTCCTTTTTTGATTGTGGAGTCTCGACATTGATGGCGCAAGGTTTGTATGGATCTAGGGTAGCTCACTAAAGTTACTTTCACCTCGGGCAAGCGACATCGAGATGAAGCGTTTCTTGTTTGATTGTGGAGTCTCAATGTAAATTGCGCGAGGGCTATAAAAGTTGCTTAAAACTTGAAGTAAGGACTCTCCTTTAGCTCAAGTTCATCTTTTGTGCAAACTTCTATATTCAGCCCTCTATTTTCAGCATGTAGAGTTTCATGACTAGGGTGACAGTTAAGCCTTGCTGAGCTTCATGCTCACGGATACTGCATGAGTTGTTTTGCAGGGAATAACACTACGCTGATATGTACGGGTGTCTGATGAGACTCGGAACTCTCCGAGTGGTGAAATCATGGCAACCCCTGCCGCTGCTATTGTGAGTGTGTTGCTAGCGAGAAGGGTCCGCGGGCTGGACATCTTATATGTTGCTTAGCATAGATATGAGACGTGAGTTGTATCAGTCTTCTGCTGTAGATTATTTTGAGAAGTATTTGTAAAATTCACACTTTGTAAGCTTCCGCTTGATTTATGTAATATGATACTTTACTATGTGTGCTGTTGGGTGCCGCATCACACGGCACCACACAATGCAATTCCCGGGCGAGCGGCACGGCCCCGTGATCGGGTGCAGGCCCTCACAGCGTGGTATCAGAGCCGCATTGGTAATAGCGCATGGAATAAGGATCGTATTACGACAAAAACTTAGGATACGGTGAGTAAACAGTATTAGGCCCACATAAGGACTATAGTAGTATAGTTACTTAAAGTGGCATGACTAGCATACTTGTTATAATTCTAAATTTTGATTATGTAATGATGCACCTACGTTCAGTTAAGCATGGTAAGGAACGCCAACGAAAGCGGTTCAATTTCGGTTAGCTCCCCAGACGAGGAAAGTTGTTCAGTGATAGGTCTTACAGCTTGGTGTGAGATGTTAATATGAATCTCTTGGACTCTTCATGTTCCTGAGTTCATATGAAACATTGATCCCTAGCGTGCATTAGGCAAGCAAGTGGAGACCCCATCATGTGGTCAGTAACGCGACAGTGTGTTCTTCTGGAAATAGCCTAGGAGGACATACGCAGCGCTTGCCATCGGCGTGCCCTGCAGGGCAGTAGGTGGTATCTGTTGGGTTGATAAAATTCCCAACCGTGAAAACCCGTTCACGCTCTACTCAGGTCCCCGTCGTGTGGTGTCAAAATATGATCACGTACCTTGAGACGTGGCTTGACTCAAGGACGGCCCGTTTGGAAATGATACGGGGCGTATGTTTTTAGTATGATATGGATCTGCCTGAAATGAGAAAAACCTATGTGTGCAGCATTATTGAGTGTTTTTCTGCAGGTACTAACCACATACGTATCCTGTGTAGTACACGTGTGCGAGAGACCGTCTTAGTGCCACTGATAAAACGGATATGCCGGTATAATCCGGTTTAGGATTTTCTTTGGTGAGGCTACGTAGGACCTACATGTTTCTTACGGTGCATCGACACCGTACTAAACTTAATAACCTCTTCCCTATGAAGAAATGATTCATAAGCTCACTTTCAACTAAAAATGGAAGTTTGAAACAAATATTAGTTACTGAACTCTTATTTTGAGCTAAGATTCAAATGAGAGAAGGTCTAGGTTTCAAAGATTTCAAAAACAGAGGGCTCTGTTTCTGGCAGGAATTTTTGCTGGACTTTGACAGAGCATAACTCTGAGTAGACTTAACCAATTAAGGTTTCTGATACAGTTATGGAAATATTTTCAAGTGTTCTACAACTTCTTTGTATACCTCCAGAGCAAAATCACACATTAACTGGGTGAAAAGTCCATTTGAAGGGAAACTGTTCAGAACCAGGACAGCAGCAAAACCTCTATGGACCTTTCTGTTTTTAAGCCATAAATTCTTGTAGAAAAATCCCTAAGCAGCCGATGATACACAATTGGAAAGGTTATGAAATGTGCAACATTGTTGTAGTTCAAAGTTTGTTCAGATTCTTATTGTATTTGCATATACAACTGTGATAAAATCATCCACATACAAAGGAGATGCTCGCAAATTTTGTCCAGGAATTCTGTCATCTTTGAGCAATCATAACTTCTGATCCAGAAAAGATCTGGAGGCATAGAAGTACTCGTTGGAAATATATTGAAGTTAACTTTAACTTTGGTATTCAACCTGAGTTATGAAAATGCTTCTAAATGGATCAAAATGTGGGTTAGGACAGAAGAGTATGTTCTGCACAGCAAAGAGAACGGCTGAAGGAGCAACTAAGTGAACTCAAGAGCAAATGAGTTATACGACCAAGCTCTTGACCTTGGGGTTGCTCTACGCTGTGTAATAGGAATAAGGACGAAACCCTATGGCTTAGTTTTGATTTTCGTCCGCTTAACATTGTAACAATAAAGGACAAGTACCCGTTACTACAGATCGACGTACTGTTTGATCAGTTGGTCAAAGCAAAGATCTTTTCCAAGATGGACTTAAGATCAGGGTACCATCAGATTGAGATAAGGGCTGAGGCTATTTTGAACACAGTTTTTCGATGAGGTACGGAGTTTATGAGTACCTTGCCATGTTCCTTGGCCTCCCCAATGCTCCTTACTTGATGAAGTCAGTATTCATGCCGGAGCTGGACATGTTTTTCGTGGTCTTCATCGACGACCTACTGGTTTATTCCAAGTCGGAGGAAGCACACGAGAAGCACCTGCGTATAGTCTTGCAACAGCTGCGGGATCACAAGCTATACGCAAAATTCAGCAAGTGCGAAATCTAGATATCGCAAGTGCCTTTTCTCGGGCATATTATCTCAGCGGAGGGCATCGCTGTAGAGCCGAGCAAGATCGCACAAGCGCTGCACTTGATAGTCCCCACGGTCTATTAACGAGGTATTGAAATTCCTGGGACTCACGAGATATTATCGGAGACTTCTGAACTGCTCGAAGATTGCCAAGCCTATGACAGAGCTGCTGAAGAAGACTACCAAATATGTTTGGAGTCCAGCATGTAAAGCAGCATTCAAGGCATTAGTGAAGCACCTAACATCAGCACCAGTTTTGGCGCCAGCCAGACACAACAAAACAGATCGTTGTGTATTGCGATGCATCTGGCTTTGGGCTAGGATGTGTGCTGATGCAAGACCGAAGGGTGGTTGTGTATGGATCACGGCAACTGTAAGGGCCTCAGTTTTTGACACATAATTGAAGTGTTCATCACCACACACACACACCTCATTTGAGGAAAGATGATGAACACAAATGAAGAGCAAGTAACAATTATCAACATGCTCATTAGAAAACAAACTCACACATTGCAAAAGTGGTATTTCCCACATGTGATATAGATGGGCTGGACATATGAAAACTCCTACACTTTACTAAGGATATCCATGCCAAGTTTCACCCAAATTCAAAACCTTTTTGAGGACAGTTTGGGTATAGTTAGGAAGAGGGCAGTTTGAAACCATATTCAAATTCAAACTGTTTTTATTCCAGGAATTTAAAAGTGGAAGGCATATTCTTACTCAGCACATTTTTGTGAGCTCACACACCAATTTTCACTCCATTTGGAGTTGATCTTGACATGAGCTAAGGGGGAGAAATTCAAACTTTATTTGAATTTCAAACTGAACTTGTGCTGAAATTCATTCAAACCAAACCTCATTTGAACTTTGATCAATTCAAATGGCTCATGGGTGAATAATTTGAATTGCCAAGGGTAGTATGGGGTTCACTGTTTACAACAGTGATTAGGAGTAAATTTCAGAGGTTAAAACTGGAGGTGGAACCCACATGTCAGCCACTGCTCAGATCAAACCGACTGAGACTTTTTCACTCGGGTCGCCGAGCCGCAGCGGTGATCGCCACCGAGGGCAGCCGCCGCGCCAGCAGCTGCTTGCCCACGCGCGTGCGCAAGGCGGTGCAGAGCCTTCTTAAGGCGCCTGCCCCCCTCCCCGGCCGAGGCACCGCCGTTCTTCCCCGCAAGAACTCAGCGCCGGCCGACAGTTTTTCCGCAGCTCGGAATCAATCGGAGAACGCCGATCGCAGCTCCCTCCGTCCACTCCAGAGCCCCAGCAAGGTACTAGAGACCTTCCTCTGCCCTCCCCGTTGCTAGAATTCAGTTGAAACTGATTGATATCGGCTGTGCCGAAAGATCAAATTCGGGACTTGGAACCGCCGCACCTCGGGCTCCCGTGGACAGCCCAATGAGGGCGTTGTCACGCCCGAGCCAAGGCACCCTTGGACTCCCTGGTGACCGGTGCTGCTCATCCCCGAGCCACAGCTCGAGTGGTTGCTCACCGGCGGCGAATTTCCATTTTTCCCCTTTCTGTGTGCAGAACGACCTTCGGGTACGATTCTGTTTAATTCGTGCTCTAGAAAGGATTAGAGGGCCTCAAGCCGCTCTCACACGAGCTAGACACGGTAACGCACAAGTTTCCTTCACAACTCTGGGCCGGAGAACCTCTGTGCCCGGCGTAATTTGAGGTCTACTAATGGCGGAACGAACGGGCGGCATCGGGCGCATGGTGAGGACCTATTTCGGGCCTTCCCCGAGCTGCCTCGAGCTCATGTCGACCTTCTCTGAGGTCCACTGATGCTCCCCGACCGATTTCCCAAGTAGCTGAGGTGCTAGAGAAGTCAGCCGACATGGCCGAAGTCATTCCGAGGTGGCGGCTCGTCGCCGACCATGCTCCGGCCATTGTCATAAGCAGCTGACCCTCGGATCCTGTTCCCCGAGTAAAAGTAGGCAGGGGCGGCCAGAATCGAGAAGTTTGGAGCTGTACAGCGGCCGGCGGCGAGCTCTCCGGCGAGATCCCTCGGCGACGGGGCGCGGGTGTCGCGAGATTGAAGAAGGGTGTGGACCCCAGCTCTCAGCGGGAGATATTTTGAATCGGGATCCGGCTGCGGCCGGGATCGGGTGTGCTGGCGCGTAAAATCATTGTGGGCTGCGGTGTGCTGTCGCCTCGGCGTGCGACGCGTGTCCCCTGGGCCCACGCGCGAGTTTAAACTTTTCCCCGATTTTCAGATTTCCTTCAAACTTCAAATCCTCATAACTTTGGCTAGAAAGCTCCAAATTGAGTGAACCAAATTTTGCTGGATTCAGCTCTCCGAGTACTTTCCAGCAAATCAAGTTTCACTTCACAAAAACCCTTAATTCTCCAGAATTAATTCCTCAAAATTTAAACTGTTAGGAATTTTTACTGGAGAATCCTTTGGAGGAAAATCCTGAAATTTTGTTGGGATGTTCATCAAAATACCCCTGAACTACCACAAAAATTTCAGATCCATTTGAGCTTATCTGATCCACCTAATGGTGTGATTAGTGAAACTGTTCCAGAGAAAATAGAAAATGTTCAGAAACATTTTCAGAATTTTCTCCGAAATTGTTTAGCTCATAACTTTAGCTAGGAACCTTCAAATTAAGTGAGACCAACTCCATTAGAACCCTCTGAAAATCTAGTTTTCAGAAAGTCATAGTTGGCTTCATGAAAATTCCTATAACACCCTAAGAGTTCCAATTAAGGTCAAGGACATAATTAATTGTGGAGGGCTCAAATGAGTTTTGCTGCAACTAAAACTTGACAAAGTCTCTGTTTAGGTTGTAACCAAGCCACAGTAAAAGTTTCACAGTCATTAGGTCTGTCTAGCAAGTGTTATAGACTTAACAACTTCAAACTTAATACAAATGCATTAAATTAATACATGTATTGTTTCTATAATGTAGTCGCTAAGGTCGAGGAGGAACCCGAAGTCCTAGACTTCGTTACTCCGGAGGAACAGCTAGCCTACGACCAAGAGCAGCAAGACAAGCTCCGGTTTGCATTAACCTTTTTACAAATTTTTATTGTTTTGAGCACATACTTGTTTCATCTATTCTGTGCATTAGAGTCTTGTTTGGAAGCCCCACTGCATAGCCAAGAGAACCATGGGTTGGGTTAGGATTGCAAACCCCGTTAGCTACTGCATTGCTAGGATAGAGTAGGATTCGGTACAAGTCGGGTAGTTGGAACTACTCGCGAGAATAGGCTAGAGGCACATTGCTCGGGTAGGGATAGCACATGAAACACATGGCAAGAAAATGAGACCAAGCGGAGGGTAAGGGAAGCAGGACTTTGGGGCCTGTGTGCTATAGCTCCGCTTGTATCGATTGAGGACCGAGCCGTGTGCGGGCCTGTTGAACAAGCTAGAACAGTAACGAAGACCTACCGGCTATATGGGAACCGGTAAACTGATGTAACTCGGGTAGCTGGGTATTGAGGCATTGCCCGTCGTTCAGAGGGTAGGTTGAGAGCTTGAGGTGTAAATCGGCTGGCGGCACGGAGATGCGCGTGCAGAGACCTCTTGCTCGGGACGATGGGACCGGTTCAATATTTGGCTGACGGGTGAAAGGTAGTTGCGTACGGCGTCCGTGATGGTTGTTGTAGGCAACATCGAGTACGGGCGTACGTGACGGGTTGTTCGGGTAACCCTACAGGTGTAAATCTATTATAATCGCCATCCCTCGCGGTCAGTGAGTACCACTTGTTCACTGTACCGTGATATAGAATGAATAGGCTAGTTACATGTTAAAATGTTGCTGATTGAAAGATGGACATTGATTGTTAATGATATGCTGTAGCTTAGAGCTAACTAAAGTTCTTTTCAACTTTGGGCAAAGTACATGAGAGAAATGCGTTTCTTGTTTGATTGCGGCTCTCTCATGTGCCTTAGCGTAAGGTTCTCCACAACCTGCTGCTAAAACTTGAAAGTAAGGTTCTACTAATTAGGTGAGTCCTTGCAACTGATTTTTACCTCATGTAACCCATTACCCTCATGTAGAAGTTCCATGTTTAGGTTAGACGCGTCAGACTTACTGAGCCTTCGTGCTCACTGCTTGTGTTTGAAGATTTTGCAGGGTTCTATGAGGAAGGGACTCCCGAAGAGGAGACGGAACCCCAGGAGGGGAACCCCGTCGAGTGGGAGTCGTGCACGCCGCAGAGTTAGTGTGCGTGTGTGCTAGCAAGGACACATTCGAGGGCTGAACGGGTACTTGATGCTTAGTCTACGCCCGCGAGTGTAGACTGAACTTATTATGATGTAAACATGTTCATAAACTTGTTTATGTAATAAAATTTCCGCTTCCGCTTTGTGCCTTTGACGTGTGTTATACGGTGCTGTGCAACGCAGCACCCCTCAACGTGATCCTAGCTCGACAGGACCAGTGGGGTCGTGTCAGCGTTGGTATCAGAGCTCGTTTGAGGTTTAACACAATACAAAGGTCTTCTTTTTCAAAAATCCAGTGAGGAACGAGTTAGTAGCCCGTATAAGGATGTTATTAGCATATAGAAAGTGGCATATTAACCTATTTGTTATGTCGGAAAATCGTGTATCTCGGGACGTCTATGTCTTGGGGGGTACACATAAGCGCTGTCCACCAGTGCGCACAAGCTGAAGGGTGGAGCCCCACGGGTGGCAGGTAACCCGACCCGCTTTGATATCCTCTACGACTCTTCATGTCGTTTGGGGTATTCGAGCAACGTCTGTCCCTGGCGTGCATGGTGCAACTTGGGAGACCCCGTCACGTGGTCTAAAACGTGAACACGTAACTCAAGGCGTAGTTGGCTTGAGAACATCCGGGCGAGTGATGACGGCCGGGTGTACTAACTGTATGGATTCCGGGCTCGGTGTGCAGCCGAGTCTGATGATTGTTTGAGTTTCTGCAGCTAGCCTGACCACGAAACGGTAGACGTATAGCATCCGTGTGCGAGTGACGAGTAGTGCCACTGAACTAACGAAGCCGGCTAAGTCCGGTATAGGTTTTTCTTTGTGAGGACGTAGTACCGACATAATCTGGTGACGCATCGACATCACACCCAACTAAATGAACAAATTCATTTAAAAACTTGAAGGTTTTGATCCATAGTAGTAAAATTGATGTAACTCCTTCCCTTGAACAAGATATTCGAAGTTAACAAGTTTTCAACTTATAGGTTGTTAAGGACAGAGCACTCTGTTTTTAGCTGAATAAAGGCTGAAGTTAATCAGAGGTTAGAGGTTGAGTTCTTTCGAGATTGGGGTCGTATGATACATTTCTGGAAAGCTTTGGAAGATCTTTACAACTATTCTGTTGAGGTCCAGAGGTGTTTCATCATTTAACCACTCGAAAAATGCAGTAGAGTTGAAACTGTCCAGAAAACAGGACAGAGTAAAGACTCTCTGTAGACTCTTTGTAAATTGAGCATAACTTCCTGAATAAAAATCCAAAAATAGAAAATGAGGTAGTTCTGGAAAGCTTATGAGATGGGTTACAACTTTGTAACAGAAAGTTTTGTCAGATTAGGAACAGAAGTAACTGGGATTCTTGGATCAAATCAGTACCTAAGGCAGGGAGGTGCTGTCCAATTTTCCCCAGAAATTCTGTTAACTTTGACACCTCATAACTTTGAACCAGGACAGATCTTAGGCCAAGCAAATACTTTCTGGAAAGCTATTGAAGTTAGCTTTAAATTTTATGTTGAGCTGCAGAATTAGTTTTGCCTTTAACATGGCCTAAATCAGGTTGAAATGGAAACTGGTCAGGGCTGTCATGGGAACAGCAGATCAGCAGTCAAATTTGTTTAAAATTTGAACTATGTTTCCAAGTTTTATGGGTTCAATGACATGTCTTATGTTATAACTCAATGGTTCACTGTTTAAATAAATATTTGACATTTCTCAAATATAATTTTACAGATGGCAGCAGATAAACAGTTGGAGAACGGGTGGGTAGTTTCCCACTGTTCTGACCGTAGCGGCTACCCGGAAGCATTGTGGCAAATGCTCCAATATTTCGGGTACAATCAGATGCCGCAGTACTTCACCAAAGAAGATGGCAAAGGGGGGAACAAGACGTGGACGATCCATGTCGAGGTTCCTGCAGGACCTACGCCACCCGGTTGGGTGCCATTCACCGTCACGGTGAGAGGAAGACAACCGGAAGGGATGTGGCAGGTGGCAGCCCGTGACACTATGTCACGTTTCTGTCAACTACACGTGCAGGCTATGGAGGGCACTCCATACGCACAGGTTCCGGTGGAGGAACGAGCTCAGCATGTGTGGGAAGAGAGGTACCTGGAGGCAACAGACCCGAGTTGCCCAAGGTACAACCCCGCGGAGGCAAATCTCAGCCTCCAAATGAGGGCGGGAAACGCTGTGATGGACAGCCAAGCTGTTCATACGGAGCATCTCGCCACCAAGCTCAAGGAGAGCACAAGCCGTGGAGATCATTTCGAGAGTGCTCACAGCGCACTCCACAATGTGCTCCTTCCGATGATCAAGAGACTGAATGAACAACACAATCAGTTGCGTCGTCTGAAGAAGGCAAAGAAGAGGAGCCGTGTTGACATCGCGGCGTTGCAAGAGCTGGTGCAGACCCTAACCCAGCAGAATGAGGACCTTGCTCAAGAGCGGGACGACGCTATCGAGGAAGGACAAGGCTGGGAAGAGGACTACAACCAGGCTATGGATGAGGTGCATGCGTTGCAGGACCTCGTACCCCCGGTGTTAGGCGTACCGGTAGTCTTGGGTCTTCCAGCAATGGGAGAACCCGGGATGGGAGAAGAGGTGGTAGACCCAGAGCCACCAGCAGAGGTACCGGAGGAGGACGACCCACAGGAGGTCGAGTTCTACTCCGAGTAGGGGGTTACGGTTGCCAAGTAGGGCAGCCAGGGTAGCGTAACCCAACTTTTGTAATCGGTGACATGTCGTATAGACAGTAGCGTATGTATAGGTAGTGACGACATGAGCACGACTTCTCGGAGATCCGAGAATAATGTATCTTGTATAAAGTTTATGCTTTATCAATATATGTGAATGTTGTGCAAATTAATCATGCATCGCTTCAATACCTACTGTTGCTTATGGAAATTTTAAGTAAGACATGTGCTAATCGCTGCTGTTTTGAATTTCAGAATGACGCGTACTCGTGCCAACCCTGACGTTGGGGGTACCAGTCAAGGGGGAGAGACCTCCCAACCACCTCCCGAGGACTCCTCGGGACAGCAGCAGCAACAGCAACAATAAACACCGCCACCGCCACTGCCAACGGTTACATTGGCCGACATCGTCGTGGCAATGGCGGGCTCGCATCAGCAGCACACAGAGTTGCTGCAGACTCTTATCGCCAATACGTCTCGCCCAGAGAGACGTCAAGACCATGAGGAGCGTCAACAGAGCTCCTACTCCGACTTCCTGGCAACTCATCCCCCGGTATTCTCAAGGGCGGATGAACCACTTGACGCGGACAACTGGCTCCTCGCCATAGAGATGAAGTTCGGGCTGCTCCAAATCAGCGAGCAGCGCAACACTCAGTTCGCGGTCCAGCAGCTCCAAGGATCCGCGAGCGCCTGGTGGGCCAACTTCTGTGCTTCACAGCCCACCGACTGAGTGATGACCTGGGCGGAGTTCCGGACGGCCTTCAGGGCCTATCATATACCGCCAGGTCTGATGAATAGGAAGAGGCAGGAGTTCCTACACCTGCAACAAGGGAGCCGGAACGCGCTGGAATACTCCAGGGCGTTTAACGATCTCGCGCTATATGCGTCGTATCATGCTGATACCGACGAGAAGCGGTGGGACCATTTTTACCAGGGGCTTAACCCGCTCCTGAAGGAAAAGTTGGCGATGTTCAATCGCGGCAGCCTCAACGACATCATTGATGCTGCGATTGTTCAGGAGGACTCCGGCAGGGAGTTGGCGGCGGCAGAGCGAAAGAGAAGCGCGCCGCAGAGCAGCGGAGAAGGAGGCGGTCCTTCTCAGAAGTTTCGGATGGTGAATCGCCCACCATCAGGTCCACGCTGGCAGCCACCACAGCGGCCGATGCCGTTCCGCAGTCGGCCGTACTCTTCACCGGCATTCCGGCCGGCACTGCCAGCACCACCGCAACAACAACAGCAGCAGCGGGCGATGCCGCGTGCGTTTGCACCTCAGCAACGCATGCCGGGATTTCGTCCACCGAGCACACCACCAGCAGCGGCCACATGTTACAAGTGTGGTCGTCCAGGACACTTGGCAAGCGGTTGCCCGGAGAGGCAAGGCGGCGGAGTGGCACCACAGTTTCCGGGGAGGAATCAACCCCGGAACCCTACTAATGCGCGGCGGGCAAACCCTAGGCCCGAGCACTGTCCACCAACTTGCCATTGAGGATGTGCCGGAGGGTGAGCCAATCCTTGCGGGTATGTTCCAACTCCACCAGCATCCCGCTATAGTACTGTTTGATTCAAGCGCCACGCATAATTTTATTAGCCAAGCTTTCATTGCTAAACACAGTTTGCCAATACTACCCACCGATAGTCCATATTTAATTTGTTCACCGGGTGGGAAGATTTCAGCAAGCGTAATGGTCTCCAAAGCACCATTATGCTTGGCGGGTAGAGTGTACCCCACGTCTCTCATTATCTTAGAGGGACAGAAGGTCGATGTCATCCTAGTGATGTCGTGGTTAACCCGCCACGGCGCTGTTTTAGACACCGTCCTTCAAGTCGTGCACTTAAACTCAGAGGTGCACGGTTCTCACTCATTATTTCTGGACAGTCCAGAAATAAAACTTTCAAGTGTCTATCAGTCCACAACTATCAGATTGGAAGACATCCCAGTGGTCCGAGAGTTCCCTGATGTATTCCCGGATGATTTACCGGGAATGCCACCCGATAGAGAGGTGGAGTTCAAGATTGAACTTGCACCGGGAACCATGCCAATATCCAGAAGGCCGTACAAGATGGCGCCCAAGGAGTTGGCTGAACTGAAGACTCAGCTCACGGACCTTCTGGAGAAGGGTTTTATTAGGCCGAGCTCCTCACCATGGGGATGTTCAGCATTATTTGTCAAGAACAAAGATGAGACGTTGCGGCTTTGCGTGGACTATCGTCCATTAAATGCCGTAACCATCAAGAACAAGTACCCGTTGCCACGGATCGACATGTTGTTTGATCAGTTGGTCGAAGCAAAGATCTTTTCCAAGATGGATTTAAGATCCGGGTACCATCAGATTAAGATAAGGGCTGAGGACATTCCGAAGACGGCTTTCTCGACGAGGTACGGACTTTATGAGTACCTGGTCATGTCCTTAGGCCTCACCAATGCTCCAGCTCACTTCATGTACTTAATGAACTCGGTATTCATGCCGGAGCTGGACAAGTTTGTCGTGGTCTTCATCGACGACATCCTGGTATATTCTAAGTCGGAGGAAGATCACAAGAAACATTTGCGTATAGTCTTGCAACGGCTGCGGGATCACAAGTTATACGCGAAATTCAGCAAATGCGAGTTTTGGATATCGCAAGTGCCTTTCCTCGGGCATATCATCTCAGCGGAGGGTATCGCTGTGGACCCGAGCAAGATCACTCAAGTGCTAAATTGGAAATCCACAAGAACTATTCACGAGGTACGGAGTTTCCTCGGACTCGCGGGATATTATCGGAGGTTCATTCCGAACTTCTCGAAGATTGCCAAGCCAATGACAGAGCTGCTGAAGAAGGCTACCAAATACGTTTGGAGTCCAGCATGTGAAGCAGCATTCAAGGCTTTAGTCAAGCACCTGACATCAGCACCGGTTTTGGCGCAGCCAGACACAACAAAACCGTTCGATGTGTACTGCGATGCATCTGGCATTGGGCTCGGATGTGTGCTGATGCAAGACCAAAGAGTGGTCGCGTATGGATCACGGCAGCTTAGGAACCATGAGCAGAATTATCCAACTCACGACTTGGAGCTCGCTGCCGTGGTACTTGCACTAAAAATGTGGAGGCACTACCTACTCGGTAACCTCATACATTTATATACCGACCACAAAAGCCTCAAGTACATATTCACTCAGAAGGAACTGAACATGAGGCAACGAAGATGGTTAGAACTGATAAAGGATTACGAGATAGAGATCCATTATCATCCGGGCAAGGCAAACGTTGTGGCAGATGCGCTGAGCCGCAAGTCACACGTCAACAATCTGACCATCACACCGTTGGAAGAGAGCGAACCACCACTACGTGTGATTCCATACGGAGCTCTCTACAACCTAGCTTTGATCCCCACCATCCGTGAAGAGATAGCGGCAGCCCAGAAGAATGACAAGGGCATGTCACATTTGCGGAGACGTGTAGATAGTGGGGAGCTGAAATGTTTCCGGGAAGACGGAGACGGCGTCCTATGGTTCAAGGACCGGATCGTCGTACCCCGTAACCCGGAACTACGGAAGAATATCTTTGATGAGGCTCACTTATCAAAGCTCTCTATTCACCCCGGCAGCAACAAGATGTATCAAGAACTCAGAAGCAAGTTTTGGTGGACACGGATGAAGCGAGAGACTGCAAAATACGTGTCCGAGTGTGATACATGTCGAAGGGTGAAGGCAGATCACATACGGAAACCGGGACTGCTGCAACCACTGGGCATTCCTGCCTGGAAGTGTGAGGACGTGAGCATGGATTTCGTCGTCGGTTTACCCACCACCTTACAGAAACATGATTCTGTATGGGTGATCGTCGATCGGCTCACCGAAGTTGCCCATTTCATCCCGGTCAACACCAACTACAACGCCAAGAAGTACGCTGAACTGTACATCTCATGGATCCTATGCTTATACGGCGCACCCCGTACTATCATATCGGATCGGGGCACTTTATTTGTGTCCCGTTTTTGGGAGCAGCTACATGCTGCCTTGGGGATGAAGCTGATCCGTAGTTCAGCCTACCACCCGCAGACGGATGGGCAAACGGAGCAGGTAAATCAAATCTTAGAAGACATGCTACGAGCTTGCGCTATCAACCACGGCAAGAATTGGGATGATCACTTGCCATTAGCCGAGTTCTCGTACAACAATGGGTACCAAGCCAGCATCAAGATGGCGCCCTACGAGGCGCTATATGGAAGAAAATGCCGCACACCATTGAACTGGTGTGAGTCTGGCGAAAGGGTTACCTTCGGGATTGACCTTGTCAACAACGCGGAAGAAAAGGTTCGACTGATTCAAACGAACCTAAAAGCTGCTCAATCCCGACAGAAACAGTATGCGGACCGGAGAAGGTGCCCATTACAATTCGAAGTTGGAGAGCACGTATATCTACGGGTATCTCCAATGAAAGGCGTAAACAGATTTGGGGTGAGAGGAAAGTTGGCACCCCGATTCATCGGTCCATCCAGATTACCGAAAGATGTGGATCAGTGGCATACCGGTTGAAATTACCAGAAGCACTTTCCGGTGTGCACGACTTCTTTCACATTTCCCAGCTGAGGAAGTGTCTCAAGCTATCAACTACCGTTCAGCTGGAAGACATTGAAGAACTGCAACCGGATCTCACCTATCGGGAGGAACCGGTGCAGATTATTGATGAAAAGGCCCGAGCCACACGCAACCGTACGTTGTGGTTCTACAAGGTTTTATGGAGAAATCACTCCATGGACGAAGCGACATGGGAGAGCGAAGAATTTCTTCGCACTAACTACCCCGACTTTTTCAAGTCGCATATCCGATAATTTTTCCACCGTCCTCTCTATCATTTTCACCTTATAATCTCGGGACGAGATTCTTTTAAGGGGGGAGGATGTAAGGGCCTCAGTTTTTGACACATAATTGAAGTGTTCATCACCACACACACACACCTCATTTGAGGAAAGATGATGAACACAAATGAAGAGCAAGTAACAATTATCAACATGCTCATTAGAAAACAAACTCACACATTGCAAAAGTGGTATTTCCCACATGTGATATAGATGGGCTGGACATATGAAAACTCCTACACTTTACTAAGGATGTCCATGCCAAGTTTCACCCAAATTCAAAACCTTTTTGAGGTCAGTTTGGGTATAGTTAGGAAGAGGGCAGTTTGAAACCATATTCAAATTCAAACTGTTTTTATTCCAGGAATTTAAAAGTGGAAGGCATATTCTTACTCAGCACATTTTTGTGAGCTCACACACCAATTTTCACTCCATTTGGAGTTGATCTTGACATGAGCTAAGGGGGAGAAATTCAAACTTTATTTGAATTTCAAACTGAACTTGTGCTGAAATTCATTCAAACAAAACCTCATTTGAACTTTGATCAATTCAAATGGCTCATGGGTGAATAATTTGAATTGCCAAGGGTAGTATGGGGTTCACTGTTTACAACAGTGATTAGGAGTAAATTTCAGAGGTTAAAACAGGAGGTGGGACCCACATGTCAGCCACTGCTCAGATCAAACCGACTGAGACTTTTTCACTCGGGTCGCCGAGCCGCAGCGTTGATCGCCACCGAGGGCAGCCGCCGCGCCAGCAGCTGCTTGCCCACGCGCGTGCGCAAGGCGGTGCAGAGCCTTCTTAAGGCGCCTGCCCCCCTCCCCGGCCGAGGCACCGCCGTTCTTCCCCGCAAGAACTCAGCGCCGGCCGACAGTTTTTCCGCAGCTAGGAATCAATCGGAGAACGCCGATCGCAGCTCCCTCCGTCCACTCCAGAGCCCCAGCAAGGTACTAGAGACCTTCCTCTGCCCTCCCCATTGCTAGAATTCAGTTGAAACTGATTGACATCGGCTGTGCCGAAAGACCAAATTCGGGACTTGGAACCGCCGCACCTCGGGCTCCCGTGGACAGCCCAACCAGAGCGTTGTCACGCCCGAGCCAAGGCACCCTTGGACGCGCTGCTGACCGGTGCTGCTCATCCCCGAGCCACAGCTCGAGTGGTTGCTCACCGGCGGTGAATTTCCATTTTTCCCCTTTCTGTGTGCAGAACGACCTTCGGGTACGATTCTGTTTAATTCGTGCTCTAGAAAGGATTAGAGGGCCTCAAGCCGCTCTCACACGAGCTAGACACGGTAACGCACAAGTTGCCTTCACAACTCTGGGCCGGAGAACCTCTGTGCCCGGCGTAATTTGAGGTCTACTAATGGCGGAACGAACGGGCGGCATCGGGCGCACGGTGAGGACCTATTTCGGGCCTTCCCCGAGCTGCCTCGAGCTCATGTCGACCTTCTCTGAGGTCCACTGATGCTCCCCGACCGATTTCCCAAGTAGCTGAGGTGCTAGAGAAGTCAGCCGACATGGCCGAAGTCATTCCGAGGTGGCGGCTCGTCGCCGACCATGCTCCGGCCATTGTCATAAGCAGCTGACCCTCGGATCCTGTTCCCCGAGTAAAAGTAGGCAGGGGCGGCCAGAATCGAGAAGTTTGGAGCTGTACAGCGGCCGGCGGCGAGCTCTCCAGCGAGATCCCTCGGCGGCGGGGCGCGGGTGTCGCGAGGTTGAAGAAGGGGGTGGACCCCAGCTGTCAGCGGGAGATATTTTGAATCGGGATCCGGCTGCGGCCGGGATTGGGTGTGCTGGCGCATAAAATCATTGTGGGCCGCGGTGTGCTGTCGCCTCGGCGTGCGACGCGTGTCCCCTGGGCTCACGCGCGAGTTTAAACTTTTCCCCGATTTTCAGATTTCCTTCAAACTTCAAATCCTCATAACTTTGGCTAGAAAGCTCCAAATTGAGTGAACCAAATTTTGCTGGATTCAGCTATCCGAGTAATTTCCAGCAAATCAAGTTTCACTTCACAAAAACACTTAATTCTCCAGAATTAATTCCTCAAAGTTTAAACTGTTATGAATTTTTACTGGAGAATCCTTTGGAGGAAAATCCTGAAATTTTGCTAGGATGTTCATCAAAATACCCCTGAACTACCATAAAAATTTCAGATCCATTTGAGCTCATCTGATCCACCTAATGGTGTGATTAGTGAAACTGTTCCAGAGAAAATAGAAAATGTTCAGAAACATTTTCAGAATTTTCTCCGAAATTGTTTAGCTCATAACATTAGCTAGGAACCTTCAAATTAAGTGAGACCAACTCCATTAGAACCCTCTGAAAATCTAGTTTTCAGAAAGTCATAGTTGGCTTCATAAAAATTCCTAGAACACCCTAAGAGTTCCAATTAAGAACAAGGACATAATTAATTGTGGAGGGCTCAAATTAGTTTTGCTGCAACTAAAACTTGACCAAGTCTTTGTTTAGGTTGTAACCAAGCCACAGTAAAAGTTTCACAGTCATTAGGTCTGTCTAGCAAGGGTTATAGACTTAACAACTTCAAACTTAATACAAATGTATTAAATTAATACATGTATTGTTTCTATCATGTAGTCGCTAAGGTCGAGGAGGAACCCGAAGTCCTAGACTTCTTTACTCCGGAGGAACAGCTAGCCTACGACCAAGAGCAGCAAGGCAAGCTCCGGTTTGCATTAACCTTTTTACAAATTTTTATTGTTTTGAGCACATACTTGTTTCCTCTATTCTGTGCATTAGAGTCTTGTTTGGAAGCCCCACTGCATAGCCAAGAGAACCATGGGTTGGGTTAGGATTGCAAACCCCGTTAGCTACTGCATTTCTACGATAGAGTAGGATTCGGTATAAGTCGGGTAGTTGGAACTACTCGCGAGAATAGGCTAGAGGCACATTGCTCGGGTAGGGATAGCACATGAAACACATGGCAAGAAAATGAGACCAAGCGGAGGGTAAGGGCAGCAGGACTTTGGGGCCTGTGTGCTGTAGCTCCGCTTGTGTCGATTGAGGACCGAGCCATGTGCGGGCCTGTTGAACAAGCTAGAACAGTACCGAAGACCTACCGGCTATATGGGAACCGGGAAACTGATGTAACTCGGGTAGCTGGGTATTGAGGCATTGCCCGTCGTTCAGAGGGTAGGTTGAGAGCTTGAGGTGTAAATCGGCTGGCGGCACGGAGATGCGCGTGCAGAGACCTCTTGCTCGGGACGATGGGACCGGTTCAATATTTGGCTGACGGGTGAAAGGTAGTTGCGTACGGCGTCCGTGATGGTTGTTGTAGGCAACATCGAGTACGGGCGTACGTGACGGGTTGTTCGGGTAACCCTGCAGGTGTAAATCAATTATAATCGCCGTCCCTCGCGGTCAGTGAGTACCACTTGTTCACTGTACCGTGACGTAGAATGAATAGGCTAGTTACATGTTAAAATGTTGCTGATTGAAAGATGGACATTGATTGTTAATGATATGCTGTAGCTTAGAGCTAACTAAAGTTCTTTTCAACTTTGAGCAAAGTACATGAGAGAAATGCGTTTCTTGTTTGATTGCGGCTCTCTCATGTGCCTTAGCGTAAGGTTCTCCACAACCTGCTGCTAAAACTTGAAAGTAAGGTTCTACTAATTAGGCGAGTCCTTGCAACTGATTTTTACCTCATGTAACCCATTACCCTCATGTAGAAGTTCCATGTTTAGGTGAGACGGGTCAGATTTGCTGAGCCTTCGTGCTCACTGCTTGTGTTTGAAGCTTTTGCAGGGTTCTATGAGGAAGGGACTCCCGAAGAGGAGACGGAACCCCAGGAGGGGAACCCCGTCGAGTGGGAGTCGTGCACGCCGCAGAGTTAGTGTGCGTGTGTGCTAGCAAGGACACGTTCGAGGGCTGAACGGGTACTTGATGCTTAGTCTATGCCCGCGAGTGTAGACTGAACTTATTTTGATGTAAACATGTTCATAAACTTGTTTATGTAATAAAATTTCCGCTTCCGCTTTGTACCTTTGACGTGTGTTATACGGTGCTGTGCAACGCAGCACCCCTCAGCGTGATCCTGGCTCGACAGGACCAGTGGGGTCGTGTCAGCAACTCAGGAATCTTGAGCAACACTATTCGACTCATGACTTAGAGCTCGCTGCCGTGGTACTTGCATTCAAGATGTGGAGGCATTACCTATTAGGTAACCTCGCACAATTATATTCCAACAAAAAGAGCCTCAAGTGCATATTCACTCAGAAGGAGCTGAACATGAGGTAACAAAGATGGTTAGAGTTGATAAACGATTACGAAACAGAGATCCATTATCATCCAGGCAAGACAAACATAGTGGCAGATGCACTGAGTCGCAAGTCACACGTTCATAATCCAACCATCACCCTATTGGAAGAGAGCGAGCCACCATTATGTATGGTTCCTCCTAGAGCTCTCTACAATTTAGCTTTTATCCCCACCATCCGTGAGAAAGGGTGGCAGCCCAGAAACATGATCAGGGCATTTCACATTTGCGGAGATGTATAGACAGTGGGGAACTGAAATATTTCCGGAAAGACAGAGACGGCATGCTGCGGTTTAAGGACAAAATCGTCGTACCCCGTAACCCGCAGTTGAGGAAGAAAAATTTTGACGAGGCTCACTTGTCAAAGTTTCTATTCACCCCGATTCGTCGGTCCATTCCAGGTTTTCAGAAAGATGTGGATCAGTTGCACAGTGGCTGGAATTACCAGCGATATTCACCGGTGTGTACGACATCTTCCACATTTCTCAGCTGAGAAAGTGCCTCAAGTGTTCAACCACCATTCAGCTGGGAAATATTGACGAACTGAAGCCAGATCTCACACATCATGAGGGACTGGTTCAAATCATCGACATAAAGGGCCGAACCACACGCGACCATACGTTGTGGTTCTATAATGTTTTAGGGAGTGGCTACTCCTAGGTTGAAGCGACATGGGAGAGCGAAGGATTTCTTCGTGCCAAATTATCCTGACTTTGGACGTCGCACATCCTATAATTTTCCACCATCCTTCCTGTCATTTTACCTTATAATCTTGGGACTAGATTCTTTTAAAGGGGGAAGTAGTGTAAAGGTCCCAAAATATGAATACAAAGAAACTCATGTTTGCACAAAGTTGGTTTCATATGTATGAAAAATGGGACTCATTTAAACTTTTTCAAATGTGATAATACACATGGGAGATCTCTTCACACAAGTTCAAATATTTATTTGAAAACTTGAAACCAAAAGGGATTTGAAACCAAGGTGGGAAGTTCCCATATGTGTGAGAAATCTAAAATCAGATTTGGAACAAATTTGTTCAACTCAAAAATTCAAATGAAAGTAACATAATGATTTTCAAACTGTTGTGTTAAAAGTCTCATTTGCATCAGCCAAATCAAAGATCGGATTTCATTTTTGAATTCCTTACGTCCAAATTAGGGGGTAGGCAAAGTTTCATGAATTATGGAAATGTTTCCTACCCATTTTTTGAATGGACATTAAATTGCATAGGAATTCAAATTCAAATGTGGATTTGATGAAACTTGTCCAATTCATTAAATTCCGTTCAGATTCAATTTTTCCACAATTGAATGGAGTTGTTTGTCAAAATCAGGAGATATTTGTGAAAAAACTTGAGGGGATAAGGGGGGCAGTGGGGCCCGCATGTCATAGGGCTATTTTTACTTGCACCCTAAGTCTTGTGCTCTGTTTTTCACTCCACCGAGGAGTTCTTTGTAAAAGCCCAAGAGAAGGGACTTGCAAAATTTTTCATCACCTCACAACACCACAGGTTTTGTTGTGGATATTTTGTGAAGACTTGTGAAGAACAAGTAACCTCCATCAAAAGGGTGATTAGAGGGGAAAGCCCTAACTTTCACAAAGAAGGATTTTTACACATGAACATGAGAGGTTGAGCTCACCATTAGAACTTAAATAGTCTTTGGAGGGTTCAGGCCAAATTTCATGCAAATCCAACACTTTGTGAGGCACTTTTGGAGGCATTTGAAAAAGAGGCCAATTTGAATGTAAATTCAAATTGCAGCAACTTTCCTCACTTGAATTCAAAAGTTAGCTTCATATTCAAACTCAGCACATTTTTCTGAGTTGGTCCACCAATTTTCACCCCCATTGGAATTCATCTTGTCAGGAGTTAAATTTGCAAGAATTCAAAACTGAATTTTAATTTCAGTTCAAATGTGAAGCAAAGCTAGCCAAACAAATTTCAAATTTGGGAAACCAAATTCAAACTGTGACTTGGTAATTAAGTCTCACATTCAATTGTGAGTAGCTGGGGATATTTTCAGCAAAAACAGAGGTGAAAAACTAAGAGGATATTAGGGGGGGAAGAGGGCCCACTGATCAGCAGGCTTAAGACCGAAGGCAGCTCGTGCGAGTCACTCGGCAGCCGGCGATCAGCGCGTGACACCTCCTGCTCCGGTGCCCGAGTGGAAGAGGCCACTGCACGGTTAAAACCGCGAGTCACCACGCCAGCACGACGCCCACTCGGTCGTTTCCACGGTGCCCCGGTTGAACCGACGTTCTCCCACCCACAGTTACCTCCGCTCGCGAGCGTTTTCATCGCCGCCCTCTGGTCGCCGGTGCCCGGGCAACACCAGGCTCCCTCGTGCCCGAAAATCAACACAAGAAACAACCGGCCTAAGGTGCTGGTCCTTCTAGTTCAAACCGTTCGTCATTTCATACACTGTCGTAGGAGAATTTCCCCGGGGATGTTTCTGTGTTCTTAAAACCGAGCCACCCCAAATCCTAAAATTCGCGGGTATTGGCTCACCACCAAGTTTACCGAGCTACAAGCATGATCTACCCTGCCACGACCATCTAGGATCAAAAAGTACGAAGAACCGTGGAGTATAGACTCTGTTTATCGAGTTTTTTTCCCGGTCACAGCCGATATCGGGCCTAGGTCGATGGTGAGCACATAGCTCCGGCCGTTTCCATGGCCAACCGAGCTCAGTTTCATGCTCAGCATGCCACCATGGAGCTGTAGGAGCAAACCGTTCAGAAAATAAGGCCCTGAGTAGCTCAGACGACATCGCCGGAGTAGAGAGAGCCGCTGTCACCGTCGCGGGCGTGGTTCCGGCCATCGCCAAGCTTCGGTGAGGGCACCAGCGTGTTCTCCGAGCCGAGTTAGGCCCTGGCGGTGAGAACCATCGGAGGTCGTGCAGTGAAACGGCCGGCGGCGAGAACTCCGGCGAAGCGCCGTCGCGGGAATCGCGTGATGTCGCGAGGTAGACGAAAGGGAGCCGGGTCCACCGGTCAGCCTCTGTTCTCGCGCGGGGATCCATTTGCGGCCAGGATCCAGTGCGGCAGCGAGGGTAAAACCCCGTGGGCCGCGGTGTGGCCGCATTCTCAGTGGGCCAGTTTAAAGAGTGGGCCCCACCCACAGAGTTTAAACATTTTGGGAATTTCCAGTTTTAGTGCAAACTTCAAATGCACATAACTTTTGCTAGGAAGCTCCAAATTCAGTGAACCAAATTTTGCTGAACTCAGAATTTCGAGTACTTTCCAGAAATACAAATTTCAGCTCATGAAACGCAATAGTTTTCTAGAATTAAATCCCTAAATTTCAAACTGTTAGGAATTTTATCTGGAGGATTACTTTATGAAAAATTCTGAAATTGGGCTGAGAGGTTCATTGGAAAATCCTTGAGTCACATTAAAATTTTCGGACTCATCCAAGTTCATTTAGTCCCCCTAATGGGGTGGTTAAGTGAACTGCCCTGAGAAAATAGAAAAATATACAGAAACATTTTTCAGATTTTCTCAAATCTTGTTTAGGGCGTAACTTCCTCTAGAATTCTTCAAATGACATGAAACTAATTCCATTAGAACCATCTCAACTTCTAGTTTCCAGAAAGTAATGGTTGGAGCCATGAAAACCCCCGGAATTCCTTAGAAGCTCTAATATGACCAAATAGGCTTTTATTTGTACAAGGCTCAAATGAACCTTGGTTCAAATGAAACTTGGTCAAGACTCTGTTTAGGACCCTACCAAGCCACCATAAAAATTTCAGAACCAAAGGGGAGGGCTAGCTAGAGCTATAGTAATTACTTATTCATGTTTAAACATTGCATTTGAGTTGGCATGTAGTATCTCATTAACGTGTAGTCGCTGAAGGCGAGGAGACTCTGGAAGTGCTCGACTTCCTTCTTCCGGACGAAGCCTTAACCACTGACAAGCAGCAACAAGGCAAGCCCCAGTTTGCATTAAACCCTTTTATAAAGTTTTGCTTTGTTTACATGTCTAGTGTGAAGTATGAATGTGCATTAGGTGTAGGATGGATGGAACCCCACTTGCATAACCAAAATTTTCCTATAAGATTGAGGGTAGTGTCTAAGACCTCGAGTAGACAGGCTATGCTTAATGATTCATAGGACTTCGGTACAAGTCGAGTAGTTGGAATCTACTCGCGAGTTAGGCTTGGGACACACGGGATTGGTTCGAGTGATGTGAGATCACTTTAGTAATGAAAATGAGACTAGGCAGGGGCTAGGGCGCAGCAAGAGTAAGTCTTGTGTGGGCAGCCCTGTCCGTGTCGATTGAGGACCGATCCGTGTGCGGCCCTGCTGAACAACTATTGAACGTACCGAAGGCATATCGGATATATGGGCCCCGATAAACCGATGTAACTTGTACCTCCGGGCGTCGAGGCATAACGCACCGATTTATAGGTGTAGGCTGAGAGCAGCAAGGTGGAAATCTGCTAACGGGAATAGCGAGATGCTCCGTGTAGGGAACCTCCTGCTCGTTTTGGTGCGACCGGTTCGACGTTTGGACTGTTGGGTGAAAGGTTGTCCCGTACGACATCGAGTGAGCGTGCTGTGCAGCTCCACGGGTGGGCGTATGTGACGTGCTCTTTGGGTCTCACTGCAGGTGTATATCGAGTCGATTCGCCGTCCCTCACGGTGACGAGTACCGCTTGTTCACTGAGTCGTGACGTAGGTGTATGAAATGTGATGATTCAATATTGCTGTTACGATATAATTGTATTGTTACATGTGTGCCACTAAATATTGCTCACTAAATTTCATATTCATGAACTGTTCACTGTGGTTAAAATATGAATTAAGGATGAACTTGTAGGCGTGTTCCTTTGCTAAAAAATGTACCGCCCCATGTTTGTTGTACACTACATATAGAGTTTCATGCCTAGGAGAGTCGGTTAAGTCTTGTTGAGCCATCGTGCTCATGGTTGCTGCTTAAGTGTTTTTCAGGTTAGGAGCCACCCACGGACTCGGGTTACGAGTCCACCGATGAGGGTTACCCTCCGTCGGGGACCACGGCTGAGTGGGAGCCGTACAAACCGCGCTGAGCTGAGGAGTGCAGCTAGTGTGGGTTTCCCTAGGGCTGGGCAACCGAGTTTTGCTAGATAGGCAGGCGTGAGTTGTACAAATTAAAACTTCCGCTGTGTAATGTATACCGTAGTTGGTAACTGAACAGTGTACTACTTTGTACAGTTTCAGTTTGTTTTCTATGTAATACAATGTACCCTTATGATGTGTGCTGTCGGGTGTCGCACCGTGCGGCACCACCCTCTGCGATCCTGGATGAGCGGATTCCGGTCCGCCACAGCCTGGTATCAGAGCCGCATTGGGTATAGCACAGTAATTAATGACTGTATTATGGGAAAACTTAGGTTACGGTGAGGTTTCGCTAGTTTGCCCAAGTAAGGACTATCTTAGCATAGTTACTTAAAGTGGCAAGACTAACATATGTGTTATAATTCTGAATTTTTATTCAGTAACGACGCACCTACGCTCAGGTCAGAATGGTAAGGCACACCACCGAAAGCGGTTCAATTTCGGTTAGCTCCCCTGACGAGGAACGTGGTTCAGGGATAGGTCTCACAGCTTGGTGTGAGACGTCAATGTAAAGCTCTTGGACTCTTCATGTTCCTGAGCTCATATGAAACGCAGATCCCTTGCGTGCATTAGGCAAGTAAGTGGAGACCCCATCGTGTGGTCAGTAACGCGATAGTGTGTTTGTCTAGAAATAGCTCAGGAGGACATACGCAGCGCTTGCCATCGGCGTGCCCTGCAGGGCAGTAGGTGGTATCCGTTGGGTTGATAACATTACCAACCATGACGACTTGTTCATGATATACTCGGGTTCCCCGTCGTGTGGTGTTGAAAGACGATCACGTACCTTGAGACGTGACTTAACTCAAGGACGGCCGTATGGCAATGACACGGGCGTTTGTATTTACTTTCAAATATGGACCTGCCTGAAATGAAAATGACCTTTAAGTGCGTCATTATTGTGTGGTCTTCTGCAGGTACTAACCACGTATGTATCGCGTGTAGTATACGTGTGCGAGAGACCGTTTAGTGCCACAATTGAGACGTATATGCCGGTATAATCCGGTTAGGATTTTCTTTTTGTGAGGGATGTAGTACCGACATATCATAGGCATGTGCATGAAAATTAATCATAAAAAGGAATAATAATCACTAAGTTCAACATTTAGAATCCTGGTTGGGTCGAAAAAAATTGATAGTTCATCAGTGTAGTTCCAAAGGATTGAAAAACAGAGTGCTCTGTTTTGGGCAGCAAGTTTGCTGAACTTCGACAGGGCATAACTCACAGATTAATTAGCCATTGGAGGTGAGGGATATAGTTCTATAAAGGTGTTTAAGCACTCTACAACTTTGTTGTAGACTCCAAGAGCTGAATCACACCTTAAGATGGCTTAAATCCCAGAGGAATGTAAACTGTCCAGAACCAGGACAGATTTAAAACACTCTCTGGACTGTTCTGTTTTTCAAGCATAACATCCTGTAGAAAAATCTGAAATTATCATATGGTACATCTTTGGAAAGGATAGGAAAGGTGTTGCATCTTTGTAATTCAAAGTTTCTCTATTTTCTGCACGAAATTCAGTGGAAATGTGAGTTGAAAACAGCAACTTCAAGGGAGGTGCTGTTAAAATTCTTCCAGGAATTCTGTTGAATTTGAATTACCATAACTTTTAAGCCAGAGCTGATCTGAGGGCAAATAAATACTCGTTGGAAGGATGCTGAAGTTTACTTTAACTTTGATATTCAGCTTGAGTCATGAAAATGCCCAGAACCAGATCAAAATCTGGGATACATAGAAACTGGTCATTCTGACAGAGGGATGACAGTTGAACTTATTTGAGAGGTTGTTGTACCCTAGGGGGTTTAAGTACTTACAATGAGGTAGAACATACTCATGAGTGGTTATCTTCAACTAGTGAAAGATTTCAGTATCTGTCTTACTCAAGCTTCTTTTGCTAGAGACCATGTTTGTGTCGTATTGAAGATAAAAGGGTAGTATACGTGATGACAAAGCGATAGTAACGTCTCGTTGTGACAAAACCTAGTTGAAATGAACTTCCAAAGAGGGAGTCCATCAAATTGGATTTAACTAGATTGTATTTGGTCTGGTAATAGTGTAGCTTGTGCAAAGTTATTACATCTTCTACATACGAGATGTATCACATGTTTTACTATCATTATGTTTATGCCATTTCATTGGACTGCATGAAGTTGTTGCGGGACTGATATTTATTGTCGTATGGTTGCAGATGGTTCGCACTCGGACCACGCATGAGATTGGTGGCTCGAGCCAGCAGGGAGGCGATGACTCCCAGCCACCTGCCTACGACAGCACCCCGCAGCAACAACCACCACCGCCGCCTCCACTTACCCTAGCGGATGTGATAGCGGCACTGGTGGGGAATCGTGAGGAGCAGACCGACCTGCTCCGCACGATCGTGCATAATAGGTCCCAGGCGGGGGGGGGGGCGTCAAGAGAGGGGGCCTCGTGAACCCCGTGATGTGACATACTCGGACTTCATGAATACGCACCCTCCGGTGTTCACAGAAGCCGCAAAACCACTGGAGGCCGACAACTGGCTGCGGACAATCGAGTCCAAATTTGGGCTGCTCCAATGTACGGAGCGGCAAAAGACTCTGTTCGCGGCGCAGCAGCTTCACGGTGCCGCTGGTGCGTGGTGGGCGAACTATGTCACCTAACATTCGGCTGGCCATGCCGTGGAGTGGGAGGAATTCCAGAATGCGTTCCGCGCCTACCATATCCCTCCCGGGATAATGAAGAGGAAGTTCCAAGAATTCTTGGAGCTGAAGCAGGGCGGGAGGAGTGCCCATGACTACTCCCGTGCCTTCAACCATCTGGCGCAATATGCGTCGGACTATGTCTCCACCGAGGAGAAGATACGGGAGCACTTCTATCAGGGGTTACACCCCAAGATGAAGACGCTTCTCGTCCAATGCAATCGCAGCACCTTCAACGATCTCGTTAATGCCGTGATTATGCAAGAAGATGCTCAGCGGGAGTTGGTGTCTGAGCAGCGGAAGCGCAGCACTCCACCCAGCAGTCGGGGTGGTGCTCCCCAGAAGTACCACATGGTGTATCGGACACCATACGGACAGCAGTGGCATCCACCGGTGCGACCTCAACAGTTCGGGGGTCGTTCTTTCCAGGCACCCCCGTTCCGACCGCCGATGCCACCAATGCGACCGCAACCCTGGGTTTTTTCACCGCCACAACGCGCACTGGGTTTCCGTCTGACGATCAGTGCAGGACCGCCCCGCTACACTTGTTTCACGTGTGGCCAGGCGGGCCATTTCGTGAAGGACTGTCCCCAGGGGCAGCAGAGCAGCGGGCAAGACCAGTTCCAGGGCGGTGCTCGAGGCCGACCTCCAGTCAAGAAGGTTGGTCAGCGGACTGGGGGCATTCGCAACCTCTACGATGAGGACGCCCCAGAGGGAGACAACGTGCTGGCGGGTACGTTCACTCTCAACGATCAAGCCATCATCACATTATTTGATTCTGGTTCAACCCACAACTTCATAAGTGCATCATATGTGGTTAAGCATCAACTGGAAGCCTTTCCAACCGAGTGTTCTTATATGATCTTCTCACCAGGAGGAAAGATTTCGGCAACTATGATGATTCCGAAAGCACCACTGTGCTTAGGTGGGAAGATACACCCCACCACAATGATTATTCTTGAGGGGCAGAAGATTGATGCAATCTTAGAAATGTCATGGCTAAGCTACCATGGCGCTGTCCTAGAAACATTATCATGGACGGTTTACCTCAATTCCCCACTACACCGTCCGCAGTCCCTCATATTAGACAATCCAGTCCGGGAAGTTTCAGAAATCCATAATACTGAAACTCTCAAGTTAGAGGGCATTCCCGTAGTCCGGGAATACCCCGACATGTTTCCGGATGATCTTACGGGCATGACACCTGAGCGGGATGCCGAGTTCAAGATCGAGGTTGCACCCGGGACTACTCCTATCTCCCGGAGGCCATACAAAATGGCTCTGAACGAGCTGGCTGAACTGAAACAGCAGCTCAATGATCTGTTGAGCAAATGTTTATTAGGCCGAGTTCCTTGCCTTGGGGATGCTCGGCGCTGTTCGTGAAGAAGAAGGATGAAACCTTGAGGCTGTGTGTGGACTACTGGCCGCTCAACACCGTCACCATCAAGAATAAGTACCCACTGCCCCGCATTGACATTTTGTTTGATCAACTTGTGGGTGCAAGTGTGTTCTCCAAGATGGACCTTCGCTCTGGATATCATCAGATAAAGATCCGGGCGGAGGATATCCGAAGACGGCTTTCTCGACGAGATATGGCTTATATGAATATCTCGTCATGTCTTTTGGTCTCACTAATGCTCCAGCCCATTTCATGTATCTCATGAACTCGGTATTCATGCCAGAGCTGGACAAGTTCATTGTGGTATTCATTGATGATATCTTGGTTTACTCCAAGACGGAAGCAGAACACGCCGAACACTTGAGGATCGTTCTTCAATGATTGCGAGACCATAAGCTCTACGCCAAGTTCAGCAAATGTGAGTTTTGGATCAGCCAAGTGCCATTTTTGGGACATATTATCTCAGTGGAAGGCATTGCGGTTGACCCAAGCAAAATCGAACAAGTGCTGAAATGGAAAGCTCCCACTTCAGTCCATGAAGTCAGAAGCTTCCTCGGCTTAGTGGGATACTATCGGAGATTCATTCCAAGCTTCTCCAAGCTTGCTAAGCCAATGACAGAGTTGCTGAAAAAGGGAACAAAATATGTTTGGAACACGGCGTGTGAAGGGGCGTTCCAAGCATTAGTGAAGTATCTCACAACAGCCCTGGTCTTACCTCAACCGGATACAACCAAGCCCTTTGACGTGTATTGTGACGCGTCCGGTATTGGGCTCGTCTCTGTGTTAATGCAGGAAGGACGTGTGGTCGCATATGGCTCACGCCAACTTCGGAACAATGAGCAGCACTATCCGACTCATGATCTTGAGGTTGCTGCTGTTGTGTTGGCGCTAAAAATGTGGAGGCACTATCTCCTGGGGAATTTGGTGCATCTCTACACCGACCACAAGAGCTTGAAATACATCTTCACCCAGAAGGAGCTGAACATGAGGCAAAGGAGCTGGTTAAAACTAATCAAAGATTATGAGATTGAGATTCATTACCACCCCGGCAAGGCGAATGTGGTTGCCGACACGCTGAGTGGGAAATCACATGTCCATAATCTCACCATTACACCGGTGGAGGAGGAAGAGCCGAGTTTATACTTGGTTCCTTATGGATCGCTCTACAACCTTGCCCTTATCCCTACTATTAGGGAGGACATCGTGGCAGCTCAGAAGGTTGATAAGGGCATGTCACATCTCTGGAGACGGATAGACAACGGGGAGATCAAATGTTTCTGGAAGGATGATGAAGGGACGCTATGGTTCAATAACCGCATAGTCATACCCCGGGATATGAAGCTGAGGAAAAAGATCCTTGATGAAGCTCACTTGTCTAAATACTCCATTCATCCGGGCAGCAACAAAATGTACCAAGATTGGAAAAAGAAATTTTGGTGGACAAGGATGAAGTGGGAAGTGGCGGAGTACGTATCCGAGTGTGATACGTGTAGACGAGTGAAAGCTGATCATATAAAAAAATCAGGGCTTCTGCAACCCCTAAAAATTCCGGAATGGAAATGGGAAGATGTGAGCATGGATTTCATTATGGGATTACCCCTGAACTCCAACAAACATGATTCCATTTGGGTAAACGTTGACAGATTATCCAAGACGGCTCACTTCATCCCGGTGCATACACATTACAATGCTGGCAAGTACGCGGAGCTGTACGTAGCGAAGATTCTATGCTTATATGGTGTACCCAAGACCATCGTCTCAGATCGAGGTGCATTATTTGTATCTCCCTTTTGGGAGCAGTTACACGCTGCATTGGGTACCAAGCTGATTAGGAGCTCTGCCTATCACCCTCAGATAGATGGGCAAACAGAGAGGGTGAACCAAGTACTAGAAGACATGTTGAGAGCGTGTGCCATACACCACGGGAGGAATTGGGATGATCACCTACCGTTGGCGGAATTCTCGTACAATAACGGCTATCAGGCGAGTATCAAGATGGCACCATATGAAGCTCTCTACGGTCGCAAATGCCGCACCCCATTAAACTGATGCGAGTCCGGTGAAAGGGTTACATTCAGGGTTGATGTGGTGAACGACGCCGAAGAGCGCGTTCGGATAATTCATGCAAACTTGAAGGCTGCTCAATCCCCGCAGAAAAGCTATGCTGATAAGAGGCATAGACCGCTGCACTTTGACGTCGGAGAGCACGTGTACCTCCGTGTGTCGCCGATGAAAGGCGTGCACCGGTTCGGGGTGAAGGGGAAACTCGCTCCCCGTTTCATTGGATCCTATGCTATCACCGAGAAGTGTGTACCAGCGGCATATAGAATGGAGCTACCGGCATCTCTTGCTGGGGTTCACGATGTTTTCCATGTTTCACAACTGCGAAAATGTCTGAAACATACGGCTGCTGTTAATACCGAAGACACCACGAGCTGCAACCGGACTTGACGTATGATGAATATCCGGTGGCAATTATTGATGAGAAAGCCCGGACCACGCGTAGCCGAACGTTGTGGTTCTACAAGATACTCTGGAGTAACCACACCGCTGAAGAAGCGACGTCGGAGAGCGAGGAATTCCTTCGCTCAAATTACCCGGAGTTCATGGCGTCTCAGCACGGGTAGGTTCATATTACATCGCTGTCTCTTCTTTTGTAATCTTGGGACGAGATTCTTTTAAGGGGGAGGGATGTAAAAGCCCAAGAAAAGGGACTTGCAAAATTTTTCATCACCTCACAACACCACAGTTTTTGTTGTGGATATTTTGTGAAGACTTGTGAAGAACAAGTAACTTCCATCAAAAGGGTGATTAGAGATGAAAGCCCTAACTTTCACAAAGAAGGATTTTTACACATGAACATGAGAGGTTGAGCTCACCCTTAGAACTTAAATAGTCTTGGGAAGGTTCACGCCAAATTTCATGCAGATCCAACACTTTGTGAGGCACTTTTGGAGGCATTTGAAAAAGAGGCCAATTTGAATGTAAATTCAAATTTCATCTACTTTCCTCACTTGAATTTAAAAGTTAGATTCATATTCAAACTCAGCACATTTTTCTGAGTTGGTCCACCAATTTTCACTCCACTTGGAATTCATCTTGTCGGGAGCTAAATTTGCAAGAATTCAAAACTGAATTTGAATTTCAGTTCAAATGTGAAGCAAAGCTAGCCAAACAAATTTCAAATTTGGGAAACCAAATTCAAACTGTGACTTGGTGATTAAGTCTCACATTCAATTGTGAGTAGCTGGGGATATTTTCAGCAAAAACAGAGGTGAAAAACTAAGAGGATAGGGGGAAGAGGGCCCACTGGTCAGCAGGCTTAAGACCGAAGGCAGCTCGTGTGAGTCACTCGGAAGCCGGCGATCAGCGCGTGAACACCTCCTGCTCCCACCCCCGAGTGGAAGAGGCCACCGCACGGTGAAAACCGCGAGTCACCGCACCAGCACGACACCCACTCGGTCGCACAAGTTCAGTTTTGAATTCAAATAAAGTTTGAATTTGTCCCACTTAGCTCATGTCCAGATCAACTCCAAATGGTGTGAAAATTGTTGTGTGAGATCACAAAAATGTGCTGAATAAGAATATGCCTCCCACTTTTAAATTCATGGGATAAAAACAGTTTGAATTTGAATATGGTTTCAAACTGCCCTCTTTCTAACTATACCCAAAATGACCTCAAAAAGGTTTTGAATTTGGGTGAAACATGGCTTGGACATCCTTAGCAATGTGTAGGAGTTTCATATGCCCAGCCCATCTATATACCATGTGGAAAATGCCACTTTTGCAATATGCGAGTTTGTTCTCTAATGAGCATGTTGATGGTGGTTACTTGCTCTTCATTTGTGTTCATCAACTTTCCTCAAATGACATGTGTGTGTATGGTGATGAACACTTCAAATATGTGTCAAAAACTGAGGCCCTTACATTCCTCCCCCCTTAAAAGAATCTCGTCCCGAGATTATAAGGTGAAAATGAGAGAGAGGACGGTGGAAAATTACCGGATATGCGACGTGAAAAAGTCAGGGTAGTTAGCGCTAAGGAATCCATCGCTCTCCCATGTCGCTTCGTCCACGGAGTGATTACTCCATAGAACCTTGTAGAACCACAACGTACGGTTGCGTGTGGTTCGGGCCTTTTCGTCAATAATCTGCACCGGTTCCTCCCGATAGGTGAGATCCGGTTGCAGTTCTTCAATATATTCCAGCTGAACAGTAGTTGATAGCTTGAGACACTTCCTCAGCTGGGAAATGTGAAAGACGTCGTGCACACCGGAAAGTGCTTCTGGTAATTCCAGCCGGTATGCCACTGTTCCACATCTTTCGGTAATCTGGAATGGACCGATGAATCGTGGTGCCAACTTCCCTCTCACCCCAAATCTGCTTACGACCTTCATTCGAGATACCCGTAGATATACGTGATCTCCCACTTCGAATTGTAATGGGCGCCTTCTCCGGTCCGCATACTGTTTCTGACGGTATTGAGCGGCTTTTAGGTTTGCTTGAATCAGTCGAACCTTTTCTTCCGCGTTGTTGACGAGGTCAATTCCGAAGGTAACCCTTTCGCCAGACTCACACCAATTCAGTGGTGTGCGGCATTTTCTTCCGTATAGCGCCTCGTAGGGCGCCATCTTTATACTGGCTTGGTACACATTGTTGTACGAGAACTCGGCTAACGGCAAGTGATCATCCCAATTCTTGCCGTTGTTGATAGTGCAAGCTCGTAGCATGTCTTCTAAGATCTGATTTACCCGCTCTATTTGCCCATCCGTCTACGGGTGGTATTCTGAACTACGGATCAGCTTCGTCCCCAAGGCAGCGTGCAGCTGCTCCCCAAAACGGGACACAAATAAAGTGCCCCGATCCGATATGATGGTACGGGGTACGCTGTACAAGCATAGGATCCGTGAGATGTATAGTTCAGCGTACTTCTTGGCGTTGTAGTTGGTGTTGACCGGGATGAAATGGGCAACTTTGGTGAGCCGATCGACGATCACCCACACAGAATCATGTTTTTGCAAGGTGGTGGGTAAACCGACGATGAAGTCCATGCTCACATCCTCCCATTTCCAGGCAGGAATGCCCAGTGGTTGCAGCAGTCCCAGTTTCCGCATATGGTCTGCCTTCACCCTTCGACATGTATCACACTGGGACACGTATTTTGCAATCTCACGCTTCATCTGTGTCCACAAAAACTTGCTTCTGAGTTCTTGATACATCTTGTTGCTGCCGGGGTCAATAGAAAACTTTGACAAGTGAGCCTCATCAAAGATTTTCTTCCATAATTTCGGGTTACGGGGTACGACGATCCGGTCCTTGAACCATTGTAACACCCCAAATTTTGATTCAAAACCCTAAACCATGTTCAGAGGGGAATTTAAAAATTTTTGGACGTGTTGCATGTTTTGCAAAAATTCAAATTCAAACTGGAATTCAAATTGGACTCAAAACAGAAAAGAAATGGAAAAAGAAAAAGAGAAAACGGAAAAAAACCGGCCAGTGGGCCGAAACCCGCCAGCCGGCCCAATTCCTCCCCCCACCCCCGCGCCAGCCCGCAGCGGCGCGCCCGCGCTATCCCTCACAGACAGGTGGGACCCACTTGTCATCCCTAACCCCGCGACCCCAGACTCTCCCTCGCGCGCGATCTTAACCGATCGGAATACCGCGTCCCTCTGCCCGAATTCCTGTCCCAGAAGACTCAAACTCGATCACAACTGACCCACCGCCCTCCCCCGGCTATAAAAACCCCAGCCCCGATCGGTTTTTCCCACGCGATCGCCGATTTTTACTCCGGTGAGCACCGAGACTTCGCCGGTGAATTCTGGCCGATCTAAGCTCGGAAACTCTGATCTAACTCGCTGGTCTTGATCCACCGCCTCCGGGGAGCTTTGCAGGTGCAGAAAACTCGGAGACTTACGGTGTAAACACAGCGCCGACGAGCTTCGCCGTGGTTTTGCCTCGGACCTCGCCGCCGATCACTTTCCAGGACCCGCGAGCTCGAGAAAACCCCCGAGGTGAGATCCCTGACCTCCCCTCTACCGATCTATGCCATAAGATCACAGTTCTAGGCAGAATTCTCGCGGATCCGAAACTTTCCGGCGAGATCGCCGCTTCCCGCCGCCGTGCGCCGCCGGCAGCGCCGCCCGCGCTCGATCAGAGCGACGTGGCCGCTTGTGCGCCGTTTATTTTAAATCGCACGGTAGACTTTAAAACCCCACGTACCGGTTCGATGTTATAATCTCAGCCGTCGGTTTAAAATCGAACGGTCCACGTCAGCCCCGCATTATAAAGATTGGAATTCTTACGTGCTACCCCCTGGGGTTCTCGGGAAATAAGAGCTAGCCCCGGAAACTTCTGATCTAGCCCCTGGAACTCCAGAAAATCATGAAAATTCATTTAAAAAATCAGTTTTAGCCCCTGGACTCAATAAAAATTAGGTAAAACACCTCTGATAAGTGTAGCTAGACCCCTGGAAATTATGAAAATAATATTATAGACCCTGTAATGGGGAGAGTTCATTATTTTAACCCTGTTTAGTATTTAATTTAGGAAATTGAATATGTAACTAGTGTTTAAAAATTAAAAAGTGGGACAAACATAATTGTCAAAATTAATTAAAAACTTTCTCAGTACTTAGAAAACCTTGGAGTGAGATAAAACTATATTTTGGGCTGAAATGAGTCTGTTTCATTTATTATTCACATTTAATAGTATAGGGACACATTTTTAAGTAAAGAATAGCTATAGAAAAATAGGGAAAATAATTATGAAATAGTATACATCAGAAGCCAAGGTCAAAATATGTTATTAAATTATTTAGGACCAAAACCTATACTGTTTAGATGATGTGTATTACTAATTTCATAATAAAATACACAATTATGCATAGGAATATAAATCTGAAAATATAGCAACTAGTTAATGATAAATGGAGTTTTTAAAATTCAATGAGTTCAGTTTAGGGTTGATAGAAATTATGAAGGCACATATGGAGAAGAAAAATACTTTTCTTACATACTTAGTAGTTTAATATAAGGAATTTATTTAAAACTGAAACACACACACACATATATATATATATATAGTATGTAAGTATAAATATGAACACCAAAGTAGGAATCATACACATATAAATAAAAGTGTGTGCAAGCCACAGATCAACACACAAAGTAACCACAACACATATAATGGTGAATGAATTTCATAAATATGAATGTGTGGATTGTATGAAGTAAGAAGTGTGAACTATGTCTTATGATTGTTGTTTTTCTTTTGCTATGTGTGATGGTATGAAGTAGAACCTGTTCAAGAGCAAGTTATTCCTTTCCAAGATCAGGACTACCCATTTCAAGAGCAGCAAGAAGGAGGCAAGTGTCCTTGACCACTTTGATCCTATGCTATGATGTGTAGATAGAATTATTTGCATTGTCAAATGAAATATGAAACCCATGCTAGGAAGTTTCCCTAGATTTGCATTACCTTGTTTCCTTGTAGCTTGGGTTGGGATTTATTTTGGTCATGTCATTTATTTACATGAATATGCTTAGCCATGCTTAGAATGGGATATTTGGGATATGAGATCATCAGTTTATTTTACCATACTCTTGAATGAGCTATTGTGAGTTATGTAGAGGTAGGGATCAAGGCAAGTTGGATGATTTGGTTGGTGCTGGGTGCACGAGACTTGGGTTTGTGTTTAGTACTTGCCTGGATCCTAAGGACCGGTTCATGGAGCATGTAACCCGGCTTTACGGTGCCAACCACATGCTGAGATGGGGCAGCTTGGCCAATTAATTAGGTGTATCCCCGGCGTAGTATGGGTGTGTTGGATGGTGCGGGGAGTAGGTGTCAGCTGGACTACCATATGAACCGCAAGGCTCAAGAGGGGGCCACTGCAGCGGGGTTGGAGCCTCTTGTATGCTGTTAGGGGTGAAACCTCAGTGGGCCCACGCTCGTCGGGAATCCCTTTGTAAAGGCTTCGTAGTGATCTCCTGGCTGCACACCTGGGAAGTGTGAATGTGGATCGTAGCCACTGGCATAATGGAGGTTCTTTTAGTCCACCCGGCAACGGGGGATGAAATCACTACATGTGGGTACAGTGGTACAAACTCTGCAGAGTCAAAACTGTCTTGACAGCCGTGCTCACGGTTAAGAGCGGCCTGGACTTATTCATGATTAGAGGAGTGAAGGTTTTTGGAAGTTGTGGATGTTAAGCGGGGAGCTTAACATGGGAAATGATGTTATGGTTATTAGATTATGATGATGGGATGGGAGATTGGGACCATTTCACTTGTGTAGTAATGTAGGTGCTTAATAAGCTAAGGTGATAGGTATTAATTGCGTAGTGCTTTAACCATGAGTTCAATCTCTCCTTGTTCTAGCCCTGCATGGTATAATTTTCCCACACTTGCTGAGTACCATTGGTACTCAACCTTGCATTTTTTGTTGGTTTATATTGCTGCTCAGGTCAAGATAATGAGGTGGTGTATAATGACCAAGACTTTGGACCCGAAGAAGGTTTCTAGGTTCATGGAAGCCCCGGGCAACGCCTGTGATGGAGCCCTAAAGAATAATATTCCGCTGCTAGTTTATTTACTTGTGATGAACTTATTATTGTCCATCGAGACATTTACTATGTAAGACTTACTTATATTCGACACCTGGCTTGTAATAAATGGTGCTTCACTATTTGTCATCACATGTATGAGAAAATGATCCTGGCATACATGTGATATTCACTTGGTTGTTCTTCGGAAAAACCGGGTGTGACAGAGGTGGTATCAGAGCCAAGGTTGCCCGTAGGAACGTGGACCTAGGTAGAAATGGACGTATTTAAGGGCCCTATTTTCTTAAAAAAAACTATTTTCCAAGGTGTTGGTTGAAGAGTGTTATTTAAGGAGTCATTTTCTTCATCTTACCCCAAATTTTCATTCAAAATGGGATTTTTGTTTAAAAAAGTTTATCTAACCTAATTTTTAAATTCTTTTTGTTTTAGATGGTTCGCATGATTCGCACTGCTCGCAAGTCCACGGGAGGGAGAGTTCCCGTAGTTGCCCTTGCCGAAAGAGAGGAGAGTCGTCCAGTGACGTACCTTTCCTACGGATTGGCAGTAGGAGACTTGTTGCGCCGTCTTCGACGTATTCTCGAAGCCGCAGGCAATACGGGCAAGCTAATCATCCACTATAACTCCACCAGGACCATCCGTGAGAAGAGGGAAGAATGGAGTTCAGAAATGAGGATAATACACGAAAATCAGCTGCTTAAGATTCACCACTCTCCAGCTTGTCAAGCAACACAAGTTGACGCGGAGAAAGATGTCACCTGGGAGGCCATCACCTGCCAGAGTCACATCTATCATCGCCACTTGGACAAAACTGAGTACATGTATGTCCTCCAACGTGAGAGTGGTACCACGGAGTACAAGTACCCACCGGTGCAGCAAGGGACTTCCCATGAGCACATGGACTTGTGCTTGGAGGATGCTGCTATGCTCAGCACTCGACTGCAGGAGTGTCAACAAGAGCTTCAGGATGTCCGAGACACCCTGAAGGAAACGGAGGCGTTGCTGCGAGCTTGCCTAAAGGCGAGAGAAAGAGGATATGGGAATGAACTGTGTGTCACCGTGAATGATACATGGACTCCTGACTCCCCGGATCGCCGAGCAATCAGGCGTCGTCGCACTTCTCCACCAGCAGCCTCCCCACCCAAAGCAGAGTCAGAAGGAAGCCGAAATGAGGAGGAAGATCCCGAGGAGCCAGCTCAAGAGGACGAGTAGTGTAGAGTCTTTCCCTTAGCTAGCAAGAGGTCGAGTAGTCGAGTCGTTACGTAGTTAATGGTGTGATAATGATTGGTGTGTGACGTGAGTTGTGGAAGCCATGAGCAATTGTCCACAGCCTCGTCTTCAGATTGTTTTGCTTTGGTGTGTGAACCCACAGGAAATAATAGTGCATTTATTTGGTGTGAGATATGAACCCTCGTAAAAGTATAACAAAGCCTCAACACTTCAAAGTACAAACAAATGAAAGTAGTAAGATGATACTAAATGATTTCAAATTGACATTGGTTGATTCTGCCAGATGGCCGGAAGAGGAAAAGGACGTGCTGCCAACCCCGCCAACAACAACGATGAGGCATGCAACCCTCATCTTTCTGGAGGCCAGGACCGGGGTGGTCGCCGTGAAGAAGTTGATCCTCTCCACCAAATGCTGGAGAATCAAAATCAGCTCATCCAGAACTTGACTCAAGTGGTGGCCAACTTGCATCAAGTTCCACCTCCACAAGCTGCACCACGCCAACCAAGGTTGAGTGAGTTTCTAGGAACTCAACCTCCAAAGTTTGCAAGTGCTGCTGAACCTCTGGAGGCAGATGATTGGCTGAAGACCATTGAAAGTAAGATGAGGATCATACAGTGCCAAGGGTATGAGAGGGTGCTGTTTGCCTCTCATCAATTGCATGGACCTGCTGCTGATTGGTGGACCGCCTACGTGGCCGCCCATCATGACCCTGAGAGCATCACTTGGGAAGAGTTCAAGCGCAGCTTCCGCAACCATTACATCCCAAGAGGTGAACTCAAAAACAAGAGGAAGGAGTTTTTAGGACTGCAGCAGGGAAACATGACGGTGAGGGAATACCTCACTAAATTCACTCAACTATCCCGTTATGCCCCACGGGACATAGAGACTGATGAGCAGAAACAAGATTGTTTCGTGGAAGGGCTTACCGCAGAAATGCAGTGTGCAATGTCCTCAAATGAGTATGAGAGCTTTCAAAAGATGGTGGACAGAGCATTTGTGGTGGAAAGGAAGCTAAAGGCCCTGGAAAATGAGAATAAGAGGAAGGCTGGGTGGTCACATCAAGCCTCAGGGAACAACACCCGCCCACGTATGATGCAGCAACCTACGGGGCAGACGAGCTGTGCTGCGGTACCCTATTCAGCACCAAGAGGGTACAACCCAAACTACAGGCCTCCCGCAGCACCAGCACAGCCGCAACGTCAGGTTGTGCAGCAGCCTCGCCCCGCATATCCACCTCGACCAGCAGTGCAAGGACCCCCAAACCAACCCCAAGACAACAAGGGTCAGGCATCTAAGATTGGGGTGCAATGTTTCAGCTGTGGAGAAGTGGGGCACTACGCCCATAAGTGTCCAAAGAAGAAGCCCACGCAGCCACAGCAGCAGAATGTAATGAGAGGATGGGTGAACCACGTCACTATGGAGGAAGCACAAGAGGCACCCGACGTGGTAGTTGGTAAGTTTCCTGCCAATTTACACCTTGCAACTCTGCTGTTTGATTCTGGTGCTACCCACTCGTTCATTGCTCAAGGGTTTGTTAAGAAACATGACCTAGCAACCACACAAATGAACCATATGCTAGCGGTAAACTCTCCAGGTGGAGAAATAAGGACAAGACAAGTGTGTCCCAAAGTGAACCTAGACATTAATGGGGTAGTATTTACGGCTAACCTCATAGTGATAGATTCACAAGGGATAGATATTATTTTGGGTATGGATTGGTTGACCAAACATAAAGGAATCATCCATTGTTCGACCAGAACGGTGGAATTAACTCACCCCAGTGGCACCAGAGTAAAGTTCATAACAATACACGAGCCTAGGAGGGACATTAAATTAAATCAAGTGGAGGTGAAAGTTGAGGAAATCAGGACTATCAGGGAATATCCAGATGTTTTTCCGAAGGAGTTGCCAGGTATGCCTCCCGACCGTGACGTGGAATTCGCAATTGAGCTAGTACCGGGAACAGCCCCGATATACAAAAGACCTTATCGAATGGACTCCAAGCAGCTAGAAGAGCTCAAGGATCATTTGAGAGAATTGACGGAGAAGGGGTATGTTCGCCCTAGTTCCTCACCATGGGGAGCTCCGGTGATATTTGTGCCCAAGAAAGACGGAACCCAAAGGTTATGCGTGGATTACCGTGCCTTGAATGAGGTAACCATCAAGAACAAGTACCCATTACCCCGCATTGAAGACTTGTTTGATCAGTTGAGGGGAGCTTGTGTGTTCTCGAAAATTGATCTCAGGTCGGGATACCACCAACTCAAGATAAGGTAATCTGATATTCCCAAGACAGCTTTCGTATCTCGGTACGGACTGTATGAATACACTGTCATGCCTTTCGGGCTAACCAATGCCCCGGCATATTTCATGTACCTCATGAACAAAGTATTCATGGAATATCTGGACAAATTTGTGGTGGTTTTCATAGATGATATTCTCGTCTTCTCCAAAGGTGAAGAAGAACATGAGAAACATCTAAGGTTGGTGTTACAGAGGCTGAGAGAACACCAACTATATGCCAAGTTGAGCAAGTGTGAGTTTTGGCTGAAGAGAGTTCCCTTTTTAGGACATATAATCTCGGAGGGAGGAATCTCCGTAGATCCCGCCAAAATCGAAGATATCCAGAAGTGGAAAACCCCTGAAAATGTCGGGGAAGTTCGAAGCTTTTTGGGATTGGCTGGATACTATCGACGGTTTATTGAGGGATTCTCCAGGATCTCGAGACCTCTCACCAAACTGTTGGAAAAGGGAATCGCATTCACCTAGACGCCACAGTGCGATACAAGCTTTCAGGAGCTAAAGAAGAGATTGACAACAGCCCCAGTGCTGGTTATGCCGGATATGCAGAAGAATTTCACAGTATACTGCGATGCCTCTGGAAATGGGTTGGGATGTGTTCTCATGCAAGAAGGACATGTCGTGGCATATGCATCCTGGCAGCTTCGGAAGCACGAGAAGAACTATCCTACACATGACCTAGAACTAGCTGCAGTGGTACACGCGTTGAAAATTTGGCGGCACTACTTGATGGGGAAGAGGATAGAGATATATACGGATCATAAGAGTTTGAAGTATATATTCACACAGCCAGATCTCAACCTCAAACAAAGGAGATGGTTAGAGCTAATCAATGACTTTGATGTGGGCATCAACTATCATCCCGGGAAAGCAAACGTCGTGGCCGATGCTTTGAGTCGGAAAGTGCAGGTCAATAAGTTGAGCTTGAAGGACATACCCGCAGAATTGAAGGACGAGGTTATAAGGCTCAATCTATGTCTAGTAAATAGTGGTGAAGCCATCGCCATGGAAGTGGACTCCACACTCGAGCAAGACATACGCGAGGGCCAAAAGAATGATGAGAAGATACAAGAGATCAGACAGCTCATTAAGGAAAATAAAGCTCCTGGTTTTAGAGAGGATGAACAGGGAACGGTGTGGCACGGGAAAAGGATTTGTGTGCCAGAAGTAAAGGAGATCCGTGAATTAATTTTGAAGGAGGCTCACGATTCTGACTATTCCATTCATCCTGGGAGTACGAAGATGTACCAGAACCTCAAGAGCAGGTATTGGTGGTATGGCATGAAGCGAGATGTCGCGGAACATGTTGCCCTATGTGACACATGTCAGTTGGTGAAAGCAGAACATCAACGGCCCGCGGGATTATTGCAACCACTCAAAGTGCCTGAATGGAAGTGGGAAGAAATCAGCATGGATTTTGTCGTGGGATTGCCTAGGACCCAATCCGGGTATGATTCAATATGGGTCATTATTGATAGGCTAACCAAGGTAGCTCATTTCATCCCTGTGAAAGAAAGCTACAGCGGATCCAAATTGGCAGAATTGTACATGTCAAGGATTGTGTGTTACCATGGAGTGCCAAAGAAGATAGTGTCGGACCGAGGGACACAGTTCACCTCGAGGTTTTGGCAGAAGTTGCATGAAACCATGGGAACCCATCTGAACTTCAGCTCTGCCTATCATCCCCAAACTGACGGGCAGACGGAAAGAACCAATCAGATCCTTGAAGATATGTTAAGAGCATGTGCACTCAAAAACAATAGGAGTTGGGACAAGAACTTACCGTATGCGGAGTTTTCCTATAACAACAGCTATCAAGCTAGTATGAAAATGTCACCGTTTGAAGCTTTGTATGGAAGGAAGTGCAGAACCCCCCTATTTTGGAACCAAACAGGAGAAAGTAAAGTGTTTGTTCCAGAAGTGCTACAAGAAGCCGAGGCGAAGGTGAGGGAGATTCGCAACAACTTGAGGATAGCACAAACCCGCCAAAAGAGCTATGCCGATGTACGAAGAAGAGGGCTCGTTTTCAAGGTGGGAGACTATGTTTATCTCAAGGTGTCCCCTATCAGAGGGCTTCGTCGGTTCAAGGTGAAAGGGAAGTTGTCACCTCGATACATCAGACCCTTTCAAGTTTTGGAAAGAAAAGGCGAGGTGGCGTACCAACTAGAGTTACCGGCTCATCTATCGGACGTACACGATGTATTCCATGTGTCACAACTCAAGAAATGTCTGAGGACGCCTGAAGAGGTGTTACCCATGAATGAAGTGGATGTAGCTGAGGATTTGTCTTATGCCGAGCAACCATACAAGATTTTGGAGACAATGGAACGCCTCACCAGAAACAAGAGAATCCGGATGTGCAAGGTGCAGTGGAAGCATCACTCAGAAGAGGAAGCCACCTGGGAACGGGAAGATGAGCTCAAGGCACAATTTCCGGAATTGTTTTCTTAGAAACACCAATCTCGAGGACGAGATTTCTTTTAAGGGGGGTAGAGCTGTAACACCCCAAATTTTGATTCAAAACCCTAAACCATGTTCAGAGGGGAATTTAAAAATTTTTGGACGTGTTGCATGTTTTGCAAAAATTCAAATTCAAACTGGAATTCAAATTAGACTCAAAACAGAAAAGAAATGGAAAAAGAAAAAGAGAAAACAGAAAAAAAACCGGCCAGTGGGCCGAAACCCGCCAGCCGGCCCAATTCCCCCCCCCCCCCCCCCCCGCGCCAGCCCGCAGCCGCGCGCCCGCGCTATCCCTCACAGACAGGTGGGACCCACCTGTCATCCCTAACCCCGCGACCCCGGACTCTCCCGCGCGCGCGATCTTAACCGATCGGAATACCGCGTCCCTCAGCCCGAATTCCGGTCCCAGAAGACTCAAACTCGATCACAACTGACCCACCGCCCTCCCCCGGCTATAAAAACCCCAGCCCCGATCGTTTTTTCCCACGCGATCGCCGATTTTTACTCCGGTGAGCACCGAGACTTCGCCGGTGAATTCTGGCCGATCTAAGCTCGGAAACTCTGATCTAACTCGCTGGTCTTGATCCACCGCCTCCGGGGAGCTTTGCAGGTGCAGAAAACTCGGAGACTTACGGTGTAAACACAGCGCCGACGAGCTTCGCCGTGGTTTTGCCTCGGACCTCGCCGCCGATCACTTTCCAGGACCCCCGAGCTCGAGAAAACCCCCGAGGTGAGATCCCTGACCTCCCCTCTACCGATCTATGCCATAAGATCACAGTTCTAGGCAGAATTCTCGCGGATCCGAAACTTTCCGGCGCGATCGCCGCTTCCCGCCGCCGTGCTCGATCAGAGCGACGTGGCGGCTTGTGCGCCGTTTATTTTAAATCGCACGGTAGACTTTAAAACCCCGCGTACCGGTTCGATGTTATAATCTCAGCCGTCGGTTTAAAATCGGACGGTCCACGTCAGCCCCGCATTATAAAGATTGGAATTCTTACGTGCTACCCCCTGGGGTTCTCGGGAAATAAGAGCTAGCCCCGGAAACTTCTGATCTAGCCCCTGGAACTCCAGAAAATCATGAAAATTCATTTAAAAAATCAGTTTTAGCCCCTGGACTCAATAAAAATTAGGTAAAACACCTCTGATAAGTGTAGCTAGACCCCTGGAAATTATGAAAATAATATTATAGACCCTGTAATGGGGAGAGTTCATTATTTTAGCCCTGTTTAGTATTTAATTTAGGAAATTGAATATGTAACTAGTGTTTAAAAATTAAAAAGTGGGACAAACATAATTATCAAAATTAATTAAAAACTTTCTAAGTACTTAGAAAACCTTGGAGTGAGATAAAACTATATTTTGGGCTGAAATGAGTCTGTTTCATTTATTATTCACATTTAATAGTATAGGGACACATTTTTAAGTAAAGAATAGCTATAGAAAAATAGGGAAAATAATTATGAAATAGTATACATCAGAAGCCAAGGTCAAAATATGTTATTAAATTATTTAGGACCAAAACCTATACTGTTTAGATGATGTGTATTACTAATTTCATAATAAAATACACAATTATGCATAGGAATATAAATCTGAAAATATAGCAACTAGTTAATGATAAATGGAGTTTTTAAAATTCAAAGAGTTCAGTTTAGGGTTGATAGAAATTATGAAGGCACATATGGAGAAGAAAAATACTTTTCTTACATACTTAGTAGTTTAATATAAGGAATTTATTTAAAACTAAAACACACACACACACATATATATAGTATGTAAGTATAAATATGAACACCAAAGTAGGAATCATACACATATAAATAAAAGTGTGTGCAAGCCACAGATCAACATACAAAGTAACCACAACACATATAATGGTGAATGAATTTCATAAATATGAATGTGTGGATTGTATGAAGTAAGAAGTGTGAACTATGTCTTATGATTGTTGTTTTTCTTTTGCTATGTGTGATGGTATGAAGTAGAACCTGTTCAAGAGCAAGTTATTCCTTTCCAAGATCAGGACTACCCATTTCAAGAGCAGCAAGAAGGAGGCAAGTGTCCTTGACCACTTTGATCCTATGCTAGGATGTGTAGATAGAATTATTTGCATTGTCAAATGAAATATGAAACCCATGCTAGGAAGTTTCCCTAGATTTGCATTACCTTGTTTCCTTGTAGCTTGGGTTGGGATTTATTTTGGTCATGTCATTTATTTACATGAATATGCTTAGCCATGCTTAGAATGGGATATTTGGGATATGAGATCATCAGTTTATTTTAACATACTCTTGAATGAGCTATTGTGAGTTATGTAGAGGTAGGGATCAAGGCAAGTTGGATGATTTGGTTGGTGCTGGGTGCACGAGACTTGGGTTTGTGTTTAGTACTTGCCTGGATCCTAAGGACCGGTTCATGGAGCATGTAACCCGGCTTTACAGTGCCAACCACATGCTGAGATGGGGCAGCTTGGCCAATTAATTAGGTGTATCCCCGGCGTAGTATGGGTGTGTTGGATGGTGCGGGGAGTAGGTTTCAGCTGGACTACCATATGAACCACAAGGCTCAAGAGGGGGGCCACTGCAGCGGGGTTGGAGCCTCTTGTATGCTGTTAGGGGTGAAACCTCAGTGGGCCCACGCTCGTCGGGAATCCCTTTGTAAAGGCTTCGTAGTGATCTCCTGGCTGCACACCTGGGAAGTGTGAATGTGGATCGTAGCCACTGGCATAATGGAGGTTCTTTTAGTCCACCCGGCAACGGGGGATGAAATCACTACATGTGGGTACAGTGGTACAAACTCTGCAGAGTCAAAACTGTCTTGACAGCCGTGCTCACGGTTAAGAGCGGCCTGGACTTATTCATGATTAGAGGAGTGAAGGTTTTTGGAAGTTGTGGATGTTAAGTGGGGAGCTTAACATGGGAAATGATGTTATGGTTATTAGATTATGATGATGGGATGGGAGATTGGGACCATTTCACTTGTGTAGTAATGTAGGTGCTTAATAAGCTAAGGTGATAGGTATTAATTGCGTAGTGCTTTAACCATGAGTTCAATCTCTCCTTGTTCTAGCCCTGCATGGTATAATTTTCCCACACTTGCTGAGTACCATTGGTACTCAACCTTGCATTTTTGTTGGTTTATATTGCTGCTCAGGTCAAGATAATGAGGTGGTGTATAATGACCAAGACTTTGGACCCGAAGAAGGTTTCTAGGTTCATGGAAGCCCCGGGCAACGCCTGTGATGGAGCCCTAAAGAATAATATTCTGCTGCTAGTTTATTGACTTGTGATGAACTTATTATTGTCCATCGAGACATTTACTATGTAAGACTTACTTATATTCGACACCTGGCTTGTAATAAATGATGCTTCACTATTTGTCATCACATGTATGAGAAAATGATCCTGGCATACATGTGATATTCACTTGGTTGTTCTTCGGAAAAACCGGGTGTGACAACCATAGGACGCCGTCTCCGTCCTTCCGGAAACATTTCAGCTCCCCACTGTCTACACGTATCCGCAAATGTGACATGCCCTTGTCATTCTTCTGGGCTGCCGGTATCTCTTCACGGATGGTGGGGATCAAAGCTAAGTTGTAGAGAGCTCCATGTGGAATCATATGCAGTGGTTGTTCGCTCTCTTCCAACGGTGTGATGGTCAGATTGTTGACGTGTGACTTGCGGCTCAGCGCATCTGCCACTACGTTTGCCTTGCCCGGATGATAATGGATCTCTATTTCGTAATCCTTTATCAATTCTAACCATTTTCGTTGCCTCATGTTCAGCTCCTTCTGAGTGAATATGTACTTGAGGCTTTTGTGGTCGGTATATAAATGTACGAGGTTACCGAGTAGGTAGTGCCTCCACATTTTCAGTGCAAGTACCACGGCAGCGAGCTCCAAGTCGTGGGTTGGATAATTTTTCTCATGGTTTCTATGCTGCCGTGATCCATACGCGACCACCCTTCGGTCTTGCATCAGCACACATCCGAGCCCAATGCCGGATGCATCACAGTACACGTCAAATGGTTTTGTTGTGTCTGGCTGCGCCAAAACCGGTGCTAATGTCAGGTGCTTGACTAAAGCCTCGAATGCTGCTTCACATGTTGGACTCCAAACATATTTGGTAGCCTTCTTCAGCAGCTCCGTCATAGGCTTGGCAATTTTTGAGAAGTTCGGAATGAACCTCCGATAATATCCCGCGAGTCCGAGGAAACTCCGTACCTCGTGAACAGTTCTCAGGGATTTCCAATTCAGCCCTTGAGTGATCTTACTCGGGTCTACAGCGATACCCTCCGCTGAGATGATATGCCCGAGAAAAGGCACTTGAGATATCCAGAACTCGCATTTGCTGAATTTCGCTTATAGCTTGTGATCCCGCAGCCGTTGCAAGACTATACGCAGATGCTTCTTGTATCTTCCTCCGACTTGGAATATACCAGGATGTCGTCGATGAAGACCACGACAAACTTGTCCAGCTCCGGCATGAATACCGAGTTCATTAAATACATGAAGTGAGCTGGAGCATTGGTGAGGCCGTAGGACATGACCAGGTACTCATAAAGTCCGTACCTCGTCGAGAAAGCTGTCTTTGGAATGTCCTCCGCCCTTATCTTAATCTGATGGTACCCTGATCTTAAATCCATTGTGGAAAAGATCTTTGCTTCGACCAACTGATCAAACAATACGTCGATCTGTGGTAACGGGTACTGGTTCTTGATTGCCACATTGTTAAGCAGACGAGCACTACACAAAGTCGTAGTGTTTCGTGCTTCTCCGCTGAATACCCCAAGGTAACGACTCAGTCGTATAAAACCTTTGCTCATAGGGTTATTTAGCGGTGTCTTCCACTCTTCCCATCCATTGGGTGCCATTTTGTACGGCCTTCGCAAACTCGGTGGTGTTCCCGGCGCAAGTTTCATCTTGAACTCTACGTCCCGTTTGGATGGTATGCCCGGTAATAACTGGGAAACACCCCTGAAATCTACGTACCACCGGACTGCCCTCTATCTAAACAGTTTACAAGTGGTTCAATATTGCAATCTGTTGCCGACTGGCGCCCAGAACTAATGTATGAAGACCGTGCCGTGGGGAGTCTGAGCTTAACGGTTTAAAATTGATGTTGTGAACCGCTTCGTGGTAATTCAACCACGATATCCCAAAAATAACGTCGATCTTCAGACCCCAAGAATAAAGGGGGTCATGTGTTATAGTCTAACCCGCAAACAAAGAGGTGCTCGGAAAACAACATCACTTCATTTAATGCTGCCCCGGCGAAGATATGAGGCATTACCTCTTTGTAAAAGTGGTTTGGAGCTGATGTTGAGCCACAAAAGATTGACTAACAAAGCTAGGTGTGGCACCTAAGTCCAAGAGAATTAATACCGGTAGCTGATTCAGAGAAAACATCTCTGCTAACACGGCTTCTCCTTCTGGAACATCTTCACTCACTGTGTAGTGAATGTCGCCCCTTGTCTGCCCTCTTTTCTGCAGATATCGGTACGGGTCTGAACATTTTTAATATGATGACCCGCGCCCTTGAATTCTCTCCAGACAATACCTAGCACAATGGTCCATCCGACCACAATTAGAGCACGGATGTCTCTCCGGCTCTTCTCTAACTTGTGGTTGGAAGCCAGATACATATAGCTGCAGCGATGGAATACAAACCACCGTCTGATGCTGCTGCTCTGGAGGTGGTACAAGTTGTGGTACTTGACCAGCAATCAATCTCTAAGGAGTTAATCTTACAGGGGCCTACATATCACATTATGGCGTTCGGAACACCAACAAGTGCTTTTGGGCCACATTACTTGTACTAGCCTGCACGATATCACTCATTTTTCTCCTTTGTACAAAACAGACCTTGATGCACTAAATCTACAGTTTGGTCCAGTTAGAAGCATTTTCATCACTCAAGTTGTATACCAAAGTTAAAGTTAACTCCAATATCTTACCAACGAGTATTCACATGTTCTATATCACTTCTGGATCAAGAGTTATGATTTTTCAAAGTAGACAGAATTCCTGGATAAAATTTGCCAGCATCTCCCTTGTATGTGGCTGGTTTTATCACAGTTGTATATGCAAATACAATAGTAATCTGAACAAACTCTGAATTACAACAATGTTGCTTATCTCATAACCTTTCCAACGGTGTATCATATGACCCTTAAGATTTTTTTCTACAGAATGTTATAAGTGTTTTACAGAAACATCCAGGGAGATTTGCATCTGTCCTGTTTTCTGAACAGTTTCCACTCTACTGTATTTTTCGATTGGTTAAGGGATGAAACACCTCTGGACCTCAACAGAAGTGTCGTAAAGCTCTTCCAAAGCTTTCCATAAATGTATCATATGACCCCCAACCTCGAAAGAACTCAACCTCTAACCTCTGATCAAATTCAGCCTTGATTCAGCTGAAAACAGAGTGCTCTGTCCTTAACAACCTATAAGTTGAAAACTTGTTAACTTTGAATATCTTGTTCAAGGGAAGGAGTTACATCAAGTTTTACTACTTTAGATCAAAACCTTCATGTTTTAAACGAAGTTGTTCATTTAATGGGGTGTGACGTCGATGCGTCACCAGATTATGTCGGTACTATGTCCTCACAAAGAAAAAAAACTATACCGGACTTAGCCGGCTTCGTTAATGCAGTGGCACTAAACGTCACTCGCACACAGATGCTACACGTCTACCGTTTCGTGGTAAGGCTACCGGCAGAAACTCAAACAATCATCAGACTCGGCTGCACACCGAGCCCGGAATCCACACAATTCATACACCCGGCGGTCATCACTCGCCCGGATGTTCTCAAGCCAAACACGCCCTGAGTTACGTGTTCACGTTTCGGACCACGTGACGGGGTCTCCCAAGTTGCACCACGCACGCCAGGGACAGACGTTGCTCGAATACCCCAAACGACATGAAGAGTCGTAGAGGATATCAAAGTGGGTCGGGTTACCTGCCACCTGTGGGGCTCCACCGTTCAGCATGTGCGCACTGGTGGACAGCGCTTACGTGTACCCCCAAGACATAAACGTCCCGAGATACACGATTTTTCCGACATAAGCAAATAGGTTAGTATGCCACTTTCTATATGCTAATAACATCCTTATACGGGCTACTAACTCGTTCCTCACTGGATTTTTGAAAAAGATGACTGTCGAAGTGTTCAGTCGACACTTCCCCCGGGCCTGCACTGGGCAGCCCGCGGAGGTTCTTTTTTCGGTGGGGCTAGTCTCTAGCGGAGAGCTTGCGCAGATGGACGAGTTAGTAAGAGCTTGACACGGGGACTTTTACGTGGTTCAGGCCGCCAGAGCGTAAAACCCTACGTCCACGGCGAGCTATGGAGCTCGCTGTATTTCTTGCTGCTCGGGGCCGGAGGCCTGAGCCTGGGGGTGAGTTACAGCTTGTGAGTGTATGGCTAGCGTATGAGTTGCAAAGTGTGAACCCAGGGTGCGAATAGCTAGAGTGCGACCCCTGCTAACGTCGCCTACCCGAGCCTTTTATAGTCCAAGACTCGGGTGGCTTACAAGGGGGGCCGGGACCCGACAGGTGGTCCCGGGGAGATTGACTGATATCTATCGTATCTGCAGTTATGCCGATAGTTGTCTCTGCCGAAGGCTTCTGAGTCTTCGTCTTGTAGCTCTGACCATGCCGCATGCTAGTCGTAGTGGATGATGACGGCGGGGGCGGCATGGGATGTCTTGTCGCTGAGTTTATTGGCTGGCAGGCTCTGACACTGCACGCCAGTCTTTGATGCGACTGGGCGCAACGGCACCTGACAGAGGCGTGCTCCACGTATCCGCGTCTTGGGAAGGCACGGGCCTTGAATACCTTGTACGGGCAAGGTATGGGGTGTCTTTACGCCCGCTGCCTATCGCTCGGGGGCAGGCAGCGCCGTTCTGCTGGCCGTGTGGCGGGCCCGGAGCCCTCCTCAGAAGAGAGGGGGGCCGGCCCCGCAGGACACGTGGAGCCTTCGGACCTCTCCCCGCGGAGGGGGAGGTTCGGCTTCTGTTGGCCACGTGGCGAGCCCGGAGCTCCTCTCTGAGGAGGGGGAGGTCCGGCCTCTCTGGACACGCGACACCTTCGGACCTCTCTCCCGCGGAGGGGGAGGTCCGGCTTCTGTATGCCACGTGGTGGGCCCGGAGCTCTCCTCTGAGGAGAGGGAGGTCCGGCCCCGCTGGATGCGTGGCGCCTTCGGAGCTCTCCCTGCGGAGAAGGGCGAGATCCTTAGGCATTTTCCCCGGTGCGCGGGGGTACCCCATATCGAGGGTACCAACAGTGGCCCCCGGGCCCATCTCGGGGGAGATAGCGAGCCCGAGGTGGGACCTTCGTCTCTTCTGATCCGCGCACTTTCTTGTCTTGAGTACTCCCTGTGCTGGCAGGGTCTTGACGGCTTCGGTGTTCAGCCTCTTAGGAGAGGGTGAAGCCTGGCATCGGAGCTTGGCCCGGCTGTGGGGGCGGAGGTCCGGAAGTCATCGGAGCTCAGGCCAGCGAAGGGCGCGAGGTCTGGCATCAGCGCTCGCCTCTGAAAGGAGGGCGAGGGCTGGCCTCGGAGCTCGGTCTGGATGTGGAGGCGGAGTCCAGAAGTCATCGGAGCTCAGGCCAACGAAGGTCGTGAGGTCCGGCATCAGCGCTCGCCTATGAAAGGAAAGCGAGGGCTGGCCTCGGAGCTCGGCCCAGCTGTGGGGGCGGAGTCCGGCACTGCTCAGTGGTCCCCCCTTTCCTATCCCTTAGTCTCATTTGTCTTACTGTCCCAGTCCGGAATACGGGGCTTGGGTAATCCAGTGCACTTGGTCCCCGAGGTCTGGCCCCAGCCCCAGTCAGGGTGTAACCGCCCGGCCCCCTGGTACTCAAACCGTAGCGCCAGGAGGCAGAGTGCGCATGCTTTGGGTGCAAGACCGGGCAAAGCAAGGCTCCTGACCCCCCGTTCTAGCGTAGGTCTTTTCTCGGAGGAGACCAACTGGCGGTGCAGTACCCTTATAGGGGGAGATCCAAAAGGCCACCGGGCCTCTGGCAGGTACCCCAAGCACTACCGCCTTCGGCAGGACGGCAAATATCGACTATGCATGAGAGCCAGAAAGAGGAGCCGAGTGTACAATGGACGCACACTGTTGGGTAGCGACGGAGCGCCTGTCTTCACGCAGAGCGGGTCACGCGTGGCTTCGTCGTACGCCGGACACGGGGGGACCCCCATGGCTATATCAGGGGGAAGCATGGCTTCGGCCACGCATACCATGTGGAAGGGTAGTTCCTGTGACCCGGCCCTGGGAAGTCCGGCTGGCCCTCGACATGGAGGAGCAGGTATCCCCCGACGGCTCTGGGTGCGCGTCTGCACCGGTTGTGTGGGTCTGCTTGGCGTGGACCTGGCAAGCATTGCATCCCTAACTGGTTTGACGGCGTCCAGGTGGCTCTCGGTCAGTAGGAGCCATGCCGGGTGGCTTAACCGACCAAAGTGCGGGACGATGAGCGTTCCCAGCACTCGCCTCCTTGGACTACTGCAAGCTAATCGCAGCCTTCCTCCTGGGTTATGCACCGCAATAGGATGTCGTGGCGCCACGCCAGTAAAGATACCAGCGCGTAGCACTTAGCCATCCGCACCACCCGTTCAGCGGATGCACGTTCATCAGGAAGGATGTCCTTCAAGGAGTCCCGGACCTCCGTGGTCCATGCATCAGGACTACTTGAGCTTCTGGATCTTGAGCGCTGGGTTGCACGGAGTCCCCAGTGACTCTTACAATCCTTTGGCGGCATCCAGGGCCGCCGGGACTGCCTAGCTTCGAGGCACTGGTTCAGCCCCCTTCGCCCGGCTCGGCGGGCCGGGCTGTGGACCGCAGCAACGTCCTCTCGAAGACTCATTCGTGCTCAGGGGCTCCAATGGAGGCTTTCGTTGAGAGGTCATCAGCTGCGGCCGTGCAAGCGCGCGGTGCATGGCGCAGGTCCAAGGTGAGGAATTCTTTCTCCAACATCCGCACGTGAAGCAGATAAGCAGCTAGCTGTGGGTCATTGCAGGGGAATTCACCCTTAACTTGCTTGATAACTAGCTGGGAGTCGCCCTGCACCAACAACTGGCGAGCACCCAGAGACAGGACTGTCTTTTAGGCCAAAGATGAGTGCTTCACACTCTGCCAAGTTGTTGGTTGCCTTGGAATTGAGATGCACCATGTACCCAGACTGCTCCCCCGATGGCATGAGAAGCAGTACGCTGGCACCGGCCCCCTGCTTTCGCGAGGAGCCGTCGAAGAAGAGCGTCCATTTAGGCCCGGTGAAGACCGGAGCTCGGTACTTTGGTTCACCGTCTTTGCGGCCCCCTGGGTCAGCCTTCGTTGGCGTCCACTCAGCTACGAAGTCAGCCAGTGCTTGGCTCTTGGCTGTCTGACGTGGTCGGGAGCTCAGCTTGAGCTCCGCCGTCTTCGGGCTGTCTTCCGGCTTCGGAAGCTGGCAGTGAGTGCCAGCTCCGCCCTCCGGTTGCTCTGGCGCACATGTCCGCCTGGCTGAAGAGCTCAGAGACATCGCGGACCTCTCTGGTCGCGAGCTTCTCAAGCATTTTCTCGTCCCGGACACCCTGTTGGAATGCCACCACCACAGAAGCACATTGAATATGCGGGATGGTGTTACGTACCTGGGAGAACCGCTGGATGAAAGAGCGCAGCGACTCCCCAGGTTGCTGCTTGACAGCGTGGAGGTCAAGCTCCGTGCCAGGACGGGTGTAGGAGCTGCCGAAGTTGGCGACGAACTGCCGGCAGAGCTCTCCCCAGGAGGTTATGGACCCCTGAGGGAGATTCATGAGCCAAGACCGAGCTGGGCCGGTCAAGGCGACGGGGAAGTAGTTGGCCATGACAGCCTCATCCCATCCTGCGGCAAGTACGGCGGCGGAGTCCCCCGCCGGGTTGACGCTGCCGTCGTACTTCCCGGGCAGGTGCGGCCAAAACTTGCGCGGCCACCTCGTGAAGCGGAGGTGGGGCTCCAGGGTCGTACATCCTAACCCTGTTGCTGCAGGTGTTGGTGCCGCGAACGCTTGGTTCGCCGCTGGCACAGTGTACCCCGGTATGGGCAAGGCTGCGCCATAGACCGGGGCGCCGTTTGCAGGACATATGGCTGTGGCATATGCTGCGTGGCGTATGTCTGTGGCAGAGTTCGCGTGTCGAAAGTCTGCGCCTCAGGCAGGGTTGAGGCAGTCATCATGCTGACGCCGGCCTCTTGGCTGCGACGCCTTTCTCGTCGCTGCTCGAGGAACACTCGGGCGTCTTGGCCCAGGTGGCATCGTTCCAGCTCAGTCCTCAGGTCCGTCGACGGAAGCCTGGTGGAGCTGGAATCCGCCATCTGTCCGTCAACCGTTGGCGTGCGCGTCAGCGACACAGCCGGTTGGCCGGAGCGTCGTCCCCGCCGATGTCAAGGGTTTGCGGCGGCGACGACAGGACGGTCTACCTCGCGAATCCACTGCTGGGTCGCTGCCTGAGGCGCGTTCCCAGCAGGTGGATTATGCAGTAGCGCTCTTGCTATGGCTAGCGCACCCCCGCCGGGTACACCCAGTGCTACTGAATACCTGACGCTGGTTGGAGCCTGCTTTGCCGGGGTCGGCGCTGCCAGAGCCGGTTGCTGGCTCCCAGTGCAGGTACTGGTGCCGCGAACGCTTGGTTGCGCCTGGCACAGTGTACCCCGGTATGGGCAAGGTTGCGCCATAGGCCGGGGACGCCGCTTGCAGAGCACATGGTTGTGGCTTATGCTGTGCGGCGTACGCCTGGGGCAGAGCTCGCGTAGCGAAGGTCTGCCCTCCAGGCTGGGTCGAAGCCGACGTCATGTTGTCGCCAGCCTCTTGAGTGCGACGCCTTTCTCGACGTTGCTCGAGGAACACTCGGGCATCTTGGCCCAAGTGGCACCGTTCCAGCTCTGTCCTCAGGTCCGTCGACGGAAGCCTGGTGGAGCTGGAGTCCGCCGTCTGCTCGCCAACCATTGGCGTGCGCATCAGCGACACAGCCGGTTGGCCGGAGCGTCGTCCCCGCCGAAGTCGAGGGTTTGCGGCGGCGTCGACGAGACGGTCTATCTCACAAATCCACTGCTGGGTCATTGCCTGAGGCGCGTCCCCAGCCGGCGGATTGTGCAGTAGCGCTCTTGCTGCGGCTGGCGCACCCCCGCCGGGTACGCTCAGCGCTGCAGAAGATCTCACACTGGTCGGAGCCTGCATCGCCGGAGTTGGCGTTGCCGGAGTCGGCTGCTGGCTACCAGCTTGTGCCGACACACTCCGTCCTGAGTGTGTCGACGTGTACTCCCCAGTGGTCACAGTTCGCCGTGAACGCGGAGGGGGAGAGTTTGCCTCTGAAGGAAGCTTGGTCATCTTCGTCAGCGGAAACTCGTCGCGCTAGGAGAAAAGCCCCCTACCTGGCGCGCCAAATGTCGAAGTGTTCAGTTGACACTTCCCCCGGGCCTGCACAGGGCAGCCCGCGGAGGTTCTTTTTTCGGTGGGGCTAGTCTCTAGCGAAGAGCTTGCGCAGATGGACGAGTTAGTAAGAGCTTGACACGGCGACTTTTACGTGGTTCAGGCCACCAGAGCGTAAAACCCTACGTCCACGGCGAGCAATGGAGCTCGCTGTATTTCTTGCTGCTCGGGGCCGGAGGCCTGAGCTTGGGGGTGAGTTACAGCTTGTGAGTGTATGGCTAGCGTATGAGTTGCAAAGTGCGAACCCAGGGTGCGAATGGCTAGAGTGCGAACCCCTGCTAACGTCGCCTACCCGAGCCTTTTATAGTCCAAGACTCGGGTGGCTTACAAGGGGGGCCGGGACCCGACAGGTGGTCCAGGGGAGATTGACTGATATCTACCGTATCTGCAGTTATGCCGGTAGTTGTCTCTGCCGAAGGCTTCTGAGTCTTCATCTTGTAGCTCTGCCCATGCCGCATGCTAGTCGTAGTGGATGATGACGGCAGGGGCGGCATGGGATGTCTTGTCGCTGCGTTTATTGGCTGGCAGGCTCTGACACTGCACGCCAGTCTGTGATGCGACTGGGCGCAACGGCACCTGACAGAGGCGTGCTCCGGGTCTCCGAGTCTCGGGAAGGCGCGGGCCTTGAATACCTTGTACGGGCAAGGTATGGGGCGTCTTCACGCCCGCTGCCTATCGCTCGGGGGCAGGCAGCGCAGTTCTGCTGGCCACGTGGCGGGCCCGGAGCCCTCCTCAGAAGAGAGGGAGGGCCGGCCCCGCAGGACACATGGAGCCTTCGGACCTCTCCCCGCGGAGGGGGAGGTTCGGCTTCTGTTGGCCACGTGGCGAGCCCGGAGCTCCTCTCTAAGGAGGGGGAGGTCCGGCCTCTCTGGACACGCGGCACCTTCGGACCTCTCTCCCGCGGAGGGGGAGGTCCGGCTTCTGTATGCCACGTGGTGGGCCCGAAGCTCTCCTCTGAGGAGAGGGAGGTCCGGCCCCGCTGGACGTGTGGCGCCTTCGGAGCTCTCCCTGCGGAGAAGGGCGAGATCCTTAGGCATTTTCCCCTGTGCGCGGGGGTACCCCATATCGAGGTACCGACAATGACCATTGTAGTGCGTTAAACCTCAAGCGAGCTCTGATACCAACGCTGACACGACACCACGGTCTTGTCGAGCCAGGATCACGCTGAGGGGTGCTGCGTTGCACAGCACCGGATAACACACGTCAAAGGTACAAAGCGGAAGCGAAATTTTATTACATAAACAAGTTTATAAACATGTTTACTTCAAAATAAGTCCAGTCTACACTCACAGGCGTAGACTACGCATCAAGTCCACGCTCAGCCCTTGAACGTGTCTTTGCTAGCACACACGCACACTAACTCTGCGGCGTGCACGACTCCCACTCGACGGGGTTCCCCTCCTGGGGTTCCGTCTCTTCTTCGGGAGTCCCTTCCTCATAGAACCCTGCAAAAGCTTCAAACACAAGCAGTGAGCACGAAGGCTCAGCATGTCTGACCCGTCTCTCCTAAACATGGAACTTCCACATGAGGGGTGATGGGTACATGAGATAAAATCATTTGCAAAGGACTCGCCTAATTAGTGGAACCTTACTTTCAGATTTTAGCAGCAGGTGGTGGAGAACCTTACGCTAAAGCACATGAGAGAGCCGCAATCAAACAAGAAACGCATTTCTCTCATGTACTTTGCCCAAAGTTGAAAAGAACTTTAGTTAGCTCTAAACTACAGCAAATCATTAGCAATCAAGTCCATCTTTCAATCAGCAACATTTTAACATGTAAATAGCCTGTTCTTTCTATGTCACAGTACAGTGAACAAGTGGTACTCACTGACCACGAGGGACGGCGATTATAATCGATTTACACCTGGAGGGTTACCCGAACAACAACCCGTCACGTACGCCCGTACTCGATGTTGCCTACAACAACCATCACGGACGCCATACGCAACTACCTTTCACCCGTTAGCCAAATGTTGAACCGGTCCAATCGTCCCGAGCAAGAGGTCTCTGCACGCGCATATCAGTGCCGCCAGCCGATTTACACCTCGAGCTCTCAACCTACCCTCTGAACGACCAGCTATGTCTCAACACCCAGCTACCCGAGTTACATCAGTTTCCCGGTTCCCATATAGCCGGTAGGTCTTCGGTACTGTTCTAGCTTGTTCAACAGGCCCGCACACAGCTTGGTCCTCAATCAACACAAGCGGAGCTACGGCACACAGGCACCAAAGTACTGCAGCCCTTACCCTCTGCTCAGTCTCATCTTTCTTGCCATGTGTATCATGTGCTATCTCTACCCGAGCGATGTGCCTCTAGCCTATTTTCGCGAGTAGTTCCAACTACTCGACTTATACCGAATCCTACACTATTTTAGCATTGCAGTAGCTAACGGGGTTTGCAATCCTAAACCCAACCCATGGTTTTCTTGGCTATGCAGTTGGGTTTCCAAACAAGACTCTGATGCAAAGAATAAAGTAATCAAGTATGTACTCAAAACAATAAAAACTTGTAAAAAGGTTAATGCAAACCGGAGCTTGCCTTGCTGCTCTTGGTCGTAGGCTAGCTGTTCCTCCAGAGTAACGAAGTCTAGGACTTCGGATTCCTACTCGACCTTAGCGACTACATGATAGAGGAAATACATGTATCAATTCAAAAAAAAAGGCTCATTGACTATGAAACTTTTACTGTGGCTTGGTTGCAACCTAGACAGAGACTTGGTCAAGTTTTAGTTGCAGCAAAGCTCATTTGAGCCCTCCACAATTAATTATGTACTTGACCTTAATTGAAGGCTTTTAGGGTGTTCTAAGAATTTTCATGAAACAAACTACGACTTTCTGAACACTAGATTTTCAGAGGGTTCTAATGGAGTTGGTCTCACTTAATTTGAAGGTTCCTAGCTAAAGATATGAGCTAAACAATTCCAGGGGAAATCCTGAAAATGTTTCTGAACATTTTCTAATTTCTCTGGAACAGTTTCACTAATCACACCATTAGGTGAATCAAATGAGCTCAAATGGATCTGAAATTTTTATGGTAGTTCTGGGATATTTTGGTGAACATCCCAGCAAAATTTCAGGATTTTCCTCCAAAGGATTCTCCAGGTAAAATTCCAACCAGTTTAACCTTTGAGGAATTAATTCTGGAGAAATACGGGTTTTTATGAAGTGAAACTTGATTTGCTGGAAAGTGCTCAGAGAGCTGAATCCAACAAAATTTTGTTCACTCGATTTGGAGCTTTCTAGCCAAAGTTATGAGGATTTGAAGTTTGGAAGAATCCTGAAAATCGGTGGAAAAAGTTTAAACTCTCTGGGGCCCGCGGGGACACGTGTTGAGCGCGGAGGTGTCCGGCACACCGGGGCTCACTGGGTATTTGCGCGCCAGCACAGCCGATCCCGGCCACACCCGATCCCGATTTAAATTCTTCAGCAGCTGACACGTGGGCCAGCCGGCTTCGTCTTCCTCCCGCCGTTCTCTCGCGCCCGCGCCGCCGACCTTGCCGGAGCAGACCCGAAGCTCGCTGGCTCGCCACTGCCGGACCTCCCATGGTCTGGAACTCGCCGGCAGGGGTTTGTCGGCGTCGAGGAATACGTCGGTGGTGTCAGGTCGGGCTGGGGGTGACCGGAAATAGCCCGGCGACGTGCCGCGGCCTCGGTTGAGGTTCGGCATCGTCGACCGTGGGTTCTAACCCGCCAACACCTCGAACAAACGGTCCTACAGCATCAGTGTTCCTCTAGCAAGCTCGACAAGGTGTCAAAAGGGTTCGGGGACGGCGGCAAGTCGGTCGGCACCGTGTGACCGATCGTGCCCGCCATGACCGCCCTTGATCGGGCTCGAAATTCGTCACTCCTAGACAGTTTCACACCACGGATGCAGAAAAGAACTTGGTCGCCGGCTAGTACAGCGTCTATGTGCAAGATTTGATAACCACCGAGAGATCATACAGCTAGAATTTTAAGAAACCGTACCGGAAGCTCAGTTTAAGGTTGCCGGAGCAAAAACTGAGAATTCGCCGGCGAGAGTTCACGGCGTGGCTTGAGCTTCAGGTGGAAGCAGCGTGGAGTCCGTGCGCTCCTTTTGCCGCCCTTGCTCGGCCGTGGAAGTGGCTGTAGTGTGCTACCCACGTGAGACCGATCGCCGTCCTTCAGCTACACTGCGGCGGTCGTCGTTGATCACGGGAACAGGGGCCGAAACCCAGTGGTTCAGGGGTTGGGAGGGTGGTGCTCGAGCTCAGTATGTTGCCTGGCATCTCGGAGAGGCGAGGACACGATTGTTTGCTGTGTTTTCCCGATCGACCGAGAGCTCGGGAAGAAAAGGAATGGCGCCGCCCAGTGTCGCTCACAGGGATAGGAAGGCACCCGGTCTTCACCCTGCTGAGGCGGTGACGGTCGCGTGGGGGCACGAGCAGGCCGCCTGGGCGCCAGCGCGCATAGAGGGGAAGCAGCTGGTGGCGCCGGTGGCTGCTCGGTGGCACAGCCGACAGCTGCTCGGTGGAATTTCCCACCGAGGCTGTGACTTTGTGTGCAAGTTTTGCCTCCTCCTCTCTATGACATGTGGGTCCCACCCGGGGTTTTAACCTCTGAAATTTACTCCTAATCACTGTTGTAAACAGTGAGCCCCATAATACCCCTGGTGATTCAAATTATCCACCCATGAGCCATTTGAATTGAGTAGAATTGAAATTGGGTTTGGTTTGAATGAATTTCAGCACAAGTTCAGTTTTGAATTCAAATAAAGTTTGAATTTGTCCCACTTATCTCATGTCCAGATCAACTCCAAATGGAGTGAAAATTGGTGTGTGAGCTCACAAAAATGTGCTGAATAAGAATATGCCTCCCACTTTTAAATTCATGGGATAAAAACAGTTTGAATTTGAATATGGTTTCAAACTGCCCTCTTTCTAACTATACCCAAAATGACCTCAAAAAGGTTTTGAATTTGGGTGAAACTTGGCTTGGACATCCTTAGCAATGTGTAGAAGTTTTCATATGCCCAACCCATCTATATCACATGTGGAAAATGCCACTTTTGCAATATGTGAGTTTGTTCTCTAATGAGCATGTTGATGGTGGTTACTTGCTCTTCATTTGTGTTCATCAACTTTCCTCAAATGAGATGTGTGTGTATGGTGATGAACACTTCAAATATGTGTCAAAAACTGAGGCCCTTACAGCTGCCTCATCAAAGAAAATCCTAACCGGATTACACCGGCATATACGTATCCTTAGGTGGAACTAAGACAGTCACTCGCAAACATATTCTACTCGGAGCACGGTTTTCATGGTTAGTACCTGCATAAAAGACACACGATCATCAGGTTTGGCTGCACACCGAACCCGGTCCCAATACAGTTCATACACCCTTATGTCATCACTCGCACGGATGTTCTCAAGCCAAACACGCCTTGAGCTACGTGTTCACGTTACTAACCACGTGACGGGGTCTCCCAAACTTGCCCGTAGCACGCCAGAGAAGGGCGTTGCTCAAATACCCCAAATGACATGAAGAGTCGTAGAGGATACCCAAGCTGGCCGGGTTACCTGCACCCGTGAGGCTCCACCCTTCAGCTTGTGCGCACTGGTGGACAGCACTTACAAGCACCCCAAGACATGAAATGTCCCGAGATGCATGATTTTCCGACATAGACAAATAAGTTAGGTTGCCACCTTCATAATATGCTAATATAGTTGTCCTTATGTGGGCCTAGTATCGTTATCTCACCGTATCGTAAGTTTTTATCGTAATTGTGGGGGACACCCATCGCCGAACGACGGACGCCCTGCCAGGACCTCGTCAGGTGGTGCCGTGATATGCGGCACCCAATGGCACACGAGTCAAGAGAACATATAACATTACATAAATTATTTGCGGAAGCGTACAAGAGTATTTTACAAATACTTATTTCAAAATAAGCTACAGCGGAAGACTGTAACTCTCACGACTTATTTCTAAATTAGCAACAAAGAAACAGTCCAGCCCGCGGACGTTTCTTACTAGCATCACGAAGAACAAACTGCAGCGGTGAGGATGCTCTTGAGTACTCACTCGGAGGTTTCCGAGTTTCATCCACATCCCTTCTCATAAGCATGAAGTCAATCCTGCAAAACAACTCGGATAGCATCCATGAGCATAACGCTCAGCAAGACTTAACCGACAACCCTAGGCATGGAACTCTACATGTAGGGATGTATAATATAGGACAGGGACTTTGCATAAAGACACGCCAACATATTGATCCTTATTTTCAGTTTTATAGCAACAGTTTAATGAGCCTTAGGCAACCCTCACATCGAAAGTCCACAATCAAACAAGAAACGTTTTCCTCCGATGTGGTGATGCCCAAAATGGAATATAAACTTAATTAGCTCTATAACTACAGCATACAAGGTTTCAAGACATTAAAAGTTCAATACATCATATTCAAGTGGCTTATTTCACTTTTTACTACGTCACAGCGCAGTGAACAAGCGGGTACTCAAATAACCGTGAGGGACGGTGATTGCAATCAGGAGACACCCGGATAACACGTAACATACACCCACTTTCAGAAGCGTGATTCCACACCCCTTCCTACTCTGTTGTATGCAACAACGTTTCAAAGGAAACCCAAATGCCAAACCGCTCCATCCGTAACGGGCAGGAGGTCCCCGCGTGGAGCATGACCGTGCCCACCGGTAGATTTACACCTTGCTACCCTCAACCCACTCCTATAAAATGGTTGGGTAAGCCTCGTCACCCAGGTTAACCAATTACATCGGTTTCCTGGTTTCCATATGCCAGTATGCATCCGGTACTGTTCGATACATGTCCAGCAGGGCCGCACACGGCTCGGTCCTCAATCGACACCAACAGGGTTACGCACGTGAGACCTCCGCTCACTGCATCTTATCCCCCCTGCTGGGTCTCAGTTTCACAACTTAAGCCATTCTCTACCTCTTCTCATCCCGTTTGATAAATTTTTATCTCGCGAGTAGATTCCAACCACTCGACTTCTACCGAGATCCTAAGAACATTAACATGGCATTCTCTACTCGTTGAGTCTGTAATCTACCCAACCCTTCATAGGATTTAAAGGTTATACAAGTGGGGTTTCAATCACCCTAACTCTAATGCAAGCATTCACCCTAGACATAAGTAATACAAATAAAGAATTTGCAAAAGTTCTTAAATGCAAACCGGGGCTTGCCTGTTTTGCAGGGTAGAGGTATATAAGCAGTTAGTGATCCTTGCTGATCAACCCTTGATTCTCCGGAGTTTGATCCACTTCAGTGAATCGCTCCTTTGAATCCCCTTCGTCGTGAATCCTAATGAATTGCATATGCGCAGGTTTTATAGAATGCAATAGAAAGAAGTTAGACTTGATTTCTTAGAAACAGAGGTGGTGTGGAAAAGCCAAGAATGGCTTGGTTTGCCTCTGTTGTGCATAAAAACAAGAATAAACTTACTTGGTCTTAATGTCTTAGCTATACACTAACTAATTTTCCCTAATGATCATAAAAGATGAGCTGAAAGAATTTGAAGGCAACTGAACAACAAGAATTTCAATGGCTTCAAAACTTTTACAGCAGGTTCTATACTAACTATAGGGATTTAGCTGCCAAATTGCAGCTAATGTGGAATAATAATGGTTGTCCACAATTTCCATAATGCTCTTATGTATTTTTTTCCCACATACATAAGTATGGAGAACAAGAACAGGGAGATCTAAGGCTCAACTTGAGCTAACAATTTACATGTGAGTTCCTGGTCACATGAAAGTAATTTGGTCCAAAGTTCAGACCTTTTACTTGAGTAGTCCTCCCAGCATAATTCTTTAAGCATTTCGACTCAAAAGAATTAATTGTGAAGTAATGTGCATTTTCATGCCCAATTAAGTGAACTACAATTTCAAATATGTCTCAGAGAGCTTGCCTAATTTTCAATGATTTTTTGAGCTATGGATTGCCCAGAATAGATTTTTCAAGTGGGCAACATTTTCTGAAAATGTTTCTGGATTCATATGAACACAGCATTTTGTATTTAGCAAATTGCTACACAAATGATCGTCAAATGAGTTGAAAATTTGCTAGAAGGTCAACAATATGCTAAAGAATATTCTGGCAAAATTTGAGGATTTTTTAATAAGCCAAACTCCCTCAATAATTATTTTTCAGAAAACATTCAAAGAATTTTTCCAGAATTATATATTGATTTTCATACAATCTGAGTTCATATTTGGATAGACCTCTGACAAATGAATCCAACCCAATTGGAATGAATCAAATTGGAGGTTTCTACACAGAGATATGATTTTTCAAAGTGGGAACAATCTCTGGAATTGTTTTGCTACTAAAAATCCAACTGGGCCCGCTATTTAAATTCCAGCCAATAAGAAATGGGCCACAACGGGTTTACAGAGTTTTAGCGCGCCAGCACACCGGATCCGGGCCACAACAGATACCCGATTTAAATTCTTTTAGCCGCTGACGCGTGGGGCCCTCGGCTGTCTTCTTCCTCCCGCTGCTTTCCGGCGCCCGCGCACTCCCCCTCGCCGGAGTAATCGGTGGCTCGCCGGACCGGCGTTGCTGGCCGTCATCTGACCTGAAACTCGCCGCTAGGGGGTTTTTGATGTTGAGGAACACGATGATGGGGCGTTCAAGGGCTGCCGGTGACTGGAGATACCTCGGCGACGTGCGGCAGCCTCGGTTGGAGTTCGGCGCTGTCGCCCGGGGTTTCTATCCCATCAAAACATCGACCAACTCACGCTACAGCATCCTTGGAGCTTGAGGAAGACCGACATGGCCTCAAAAGTGCTCAAAAGTGGCTGCAACTGGGTCGGCACCGTGTGCCCGATTGGTTCCTCCAAGAACACGCTCGGTAGACCTCGGAATCCTCTGCTCATAGGTGATTTCATGCTAGGGTTGCTAAAGGAGAATTGATTGCCGGCTACTCTGGCTCCTATGTGCCAAGTTTGACGACCTATGGAGGATTAGAGAGCGGGAATTAGTAGAACTCGTACCGGACGCTCGGGTTGAAACCGCCGGAGCAAAATCACGAAATTTGCCGTCAATAGCTCACGGCATGGCTTGAGCATAGGGTGAGAGCAGCATGGTGGCCATGCACTCCCGTTGCCGCCCTCGCTTGGCCATGACAACCGCTGTGGCGAGCTGCCCACGAGCACCCGATCGCCGCTTTGAGTTAGGTCGCCGCGGTTGATGTGGTTCACGGGGAAAGGAACCCGTATCTCGGGCTGTTTTGTGCCATGGGAGTGGAGGATGAGCTTGCTATGCTGTGCTGCAGATCGGAGTGGAGGTGAGCGCGAGGTTTCACCGGTTTCCGATCACAGCTGAGGCAGCGGAGGGGAGAGGAGGCTCTGCTCGGTGGTTCACGCGAGGAGGAGAAGGCAAAGAGCAAACAGCTCGGTCTGGAGAGGAGGATCACGTTGAGCACGAAGGAGCTACTCACAGGGTGCCAGCAACCGGGAGAGGGGAGCAGGAGGTGGCGCCGTTGAGCCCTCGGTGGCGTCCGGTGAGAGCCCCTCGGCTGCTTCGAGTGAAACAGAGGCAGAGCACTCGGTTACTTTGTGTGCAAGTTTAGACCCTCAACCCAATGACATGTGGGTCCCACCACAGCTCCCTCTTATCCTCTAAAATATCTCCCAAAATTTGCAGATGGCTAAATCAAATTGTGGGAGTTCAAATCTGAGGTGCATTCGGATAATTGGACAAGTTTCATCCAAATTCAAATGGGTACTTTAATCCTTTGCAATTTAAAGTCCATTTTGGAAAATGAGTTGCAAAACAATTCAACCAATCATGAAACTTTGCATACCCACTAATTTGGACCTAAGGAATTCAAATATGAAATCTTATTTTTGTTTTGGTGGCTGCAAATGAGTTTTTTATCACAACAGTTTTCAAATTCATTGTGTTGCTCTCATTTGAATTTTGAGTTGAACAAATTTGTTCCAAATCTGACTTTAGCTTTCTCACACATATGGGAACTTCCCATCTTGGTTTTAGACCCCTCTTGGGTTCCAAGTTTTCAAACAATTATTTGAACTTGTGTGAAGAGAGCTCTCATTTGGGTTATCACATGTGGATAAAGTTTTAACAAGTCCCATTTTTTTCATGCCTTTGCCACGCATATGAATTCAAACCATGGTTTATTCATACGCATTTTTGGGACCTTTACATTCCCCCCCTTAAAAGAATCTCATCCCGAGATTCTAAAAGAAGAACGAGGTGGGAGAGGTTATTGCAAACTGTACAAAGCTAAAAGTTCCGGATAGTTGGTGTGGAGGTAATATTCACTTTCCCACGTCGCCTCTTCCACGGTATGATTACTCTATAGCACCTTGTAAAATCTGATCGTACGGTTCCGGGTTACCCGGGTCTTTTCATCTATAATCTGAACCGGTCGCTTGGTGTAGGTAAGGTCCGGTTTCAATTCGTCAATTTCTTCGGTGCAGACAGCAGTGGTATGTTTGAGGCACTTCCGCAGCTGTGACACATGAAACACATCATGGACGCCCGTAAAGACTGGCTTGTAGTTCCAGCTGGTAGGTTACGGGTCCTCACTTCGCCATGATAGCAAAAGGACCTATAAAACGGGGAGCAAGTTTCCTCTTTACACCGAACCGGTGAATTCCATTCATCGGAGACACACAGAGACAAACGTGCTCTCCGACGTCAAAATGCAATGATCTACGCCTTTGATCAGCGTAGCTCTTCTGTCGGGATTGTGCAGCCTTCAAATGTTCTTGTATCCACCGAACTCGACCTTCGGCTTCGTTGACAAGATCAACCCCAAACAGAACTCTTTCATCGGATTCACACCAATTCAGCGGTGTGTGACATTTTCTCCCGTAACTACGGGGTACGACTATCCTGTTCTTGAACCACAGGACACCGTCTCCGTCAATCCGGAAACATTTCAGTTCCCCACTGTCTATACGTCTCCGCAAATGTGACATGCCCTTGTCATGTTTCTGGGCTGCCACCCTCTCTTCATGGATGGTGGGGATAAAAGCTAAATTGTAGAGAGCTCTATGGGGAACCACATGTAATGGTGGCAAACTCTCTTCCAACGTTGTGATGACCAGATTATAAATGTGTGACAAGCGGTTCAGCGCATACGCCCCACGTTTACTTTGCCGAGGTGATAATGGATCTCTATTTCGTAATCCTTTATCAAATCCAACCATCTTTGCCCCGCGAGTCCAGGGAATTTCCATACCTCGTGAATAGACCCTAGGTACTTCCAAATGCATCACTTATGCGATCTTGCTTGGGTCTACAGCAATGCCCTTCGCTGAGATAATATGCTCGAGACAAAGTACTTGCGATATCTAAAATTCGCACTTGCTGAATTTCGCGTATAGCTTGTGATCCTGCAGCCTTTGCAAGACTCTACGCAGATGCTCCTCGTGTTCTTCCTCCGACTTGGAATAAACCAGTAGGTCGTCGATGAAGACCACGACAAACTTGTCCAGTTCCGGCATGAATACCGAGTTCATCAAGTACATGAACTGAACTGGAGCGTTGGGGAGGCTAAGGAACATGACAAGGTATTTATAAAGCCCGTACCTCGTCGAAAAGCTGTCTTTGAAATATCCTCAGCCCCTATCTTAATCTGATGGTACCCAGATCTTAAGTCAATCTTGGACCGTTTTGACCAACTGATAAAAAAAAATGTTGATCCGTGGTAACGGGTACTTATTCTTGGTTGTCACAATGTTGAGCGGATGAACGCTACACAAAGTCTTAGTGTTTCGCTCCTCTTCTTTACAAACCATTCTGAACAAGCCCAAGGTGATGAACTCAGTCGTATAAAACCCTTGCTCCTAAGATTATCCAGCGGTGTTTTCCAATCTGCCCATTCATTGGGTGCCATGTTGTACGGCCTTCGAGAACTCGGTGGTGTTCCCAGCGCAAGATCCATCTGGAACTCTACGTCCCGTTCAGGCAGCATGCCCGGTAACAATTGGGAAACACATCCTGATATTCATGTACCACCGGAATGTCCTCTATTTTAACAGTTTCCGAGTGGTTCAATATTGCAATCTGTTGCCGACTGGCGCCCAGAGCTAATGTATGAAGACCGTGCTGAGGGGAGTTGAGTTTAACGGTTCAAGAACTGATGTTGAGAACCGCATAGTGGTAATTCAATCACCACATCCCCCAAATAATGTCGATCTTCAGACCCCCGAGAAAAATGAGGGTCGTGGGTTATAGTCTAACCCCCAAACAAAGAGGTGCTCGGAAGACAACATCACTTGTTGTAATGCTTCCCTGGGCGAAGACATGAGGTATTGCCTCTTTGTAAAAGTAGTTTGGAGCTGATGTTGAGACATAAAAGACTGACTAATAAATCTAGGTGTGGCACTGGCGTCGAAGAGAATTAATACAGGTAGCTAATTCAGAGAAAGCATCTCTGCTAACGCGGCTTCTCCTTCCGGAACATCCACAATCACTATATAGTGAATGTTGCTCCTTGTCTGCCCTCTTTTCTACAGATATAGGTACGGGTCTGAATATTGAATACATTGTGACCTGCATCCTTGAATACCCTCCAGACAATACCTATTATACTGGCCCATCCGACCACAAGTGAAGCACGGATGTCTCTTCAGTGCCTCGCTGACCTGTGGTTGGGAGCTAGGTACATATAGCTGTAGCGATGGTACACAAACCACCGTCTGATGCTGCTGTTGTGGAGGTGGTGCAAGTTGTGGTACCTGATCTCAGCATTATTTGAAAGTATGTAGAACATGAACATGCTAAAACTTTATGAAAGCATAACACGAATCCATGTTTACACCTCTTCCTAAAGCAACCACAATCAATCCCCTATTCTGTACAGAACAAACCTTTCTGTACTTAACGCAGATTTTGATCCGGTTAACAGCATTTTCATAACTCAAGTTGAATACAAAAGTTAAAGTTAACTTTAGTATCTTTTCAACGAGTACTCATATGCCCCTAGACCATTTCTGGACCAAAAGTTATGATTGCTCAAATTTGACAGAATTTCTAGATAAAATTTGCCAGCATCTCCTTTGTATGTGGCTGTTTTTATCACAGTTGTACCTAAAATGGAGTACAATTCTGAACAAACTATGCACCACAAAATTGTTTGAAAATTTCATAACCTTTTCAATGGTGTATCATATGACCCTTAGAAATTTTTCTACTGAATGTTATGGCTAATTTACAGAAACATCCAGAGAAGGTTGCAGCCGTTCTGTTTTCTGGACAGTTTGCATTCAACTGGACATTCAACCAATTTGGCATCTGATTTTGCTCTGGAGTTCTACATAAAAGTTGTATAGCACTTAAAAGCCTTTCCAGAACTGTATCATACACCTCCATTGGGTCAATCTACTCACAGTTATGCTCTGTCAATGTCCAGCAAAAATTTCTGCCAGAACAGAGCACTCTGTTTTTGATATCAAAAGAAGCCTAGCAAGTCTCTTCATTGAAGCTTAGTTCAAATGAAGAGCTCAGTAACTAATATGTGCTTTCCAACATCCATTTTTAGTTTGAAATTTAGTCATGAATGATTTGTTCATAGGAAATAGGACTATCCAGTGTAGTACGGTGGCGATGCACCGTAAGACGTATGACGGTACTACGTTTCCTCACCAAAGAAAAATCCTAAGCCGGTATTCCAGCACATACGTATCAAATGGTGGAACTAAGAACATCACTCACAAACGGTTGCTAAATGTCATGCACTAACAGGGTTAGTGTACCTGCAGAAGAACACACAATAATGGTGCACACAAAGGTTTTTGACATTTCAGTCAGTTCCATATCATAGTAAAAACATACGGTCCGTATGATTGCCATACGGATCGTCCTTAAGTCAAGCCATGTATCAAGGTACATGGTCGTGTTTTCACACCATACGAAGGGTAACCCAAGTAGAGCGTGAACGGGTCGTCACGGTTGGGAATTTTATCGACCCAACGGATACCACCTACTGCCTCATGACCCTTGAGGCACGCCGATGGCGAGCGCTGCGTATGGTCCTTTGAACACTGAACGTTCAAGAGTTGCATACTATCGTGTTGCTTACCACCCGATGGGGTATTCTCACTTTTGCCTAAAGCACGCTGGAGATCAGCATTTTCATATGCTCTCAGAACCATGGAGAGGTTCAGAGACTCATATTTACCACCGTGCCAACCCACGGTATATCCTTCCATACTATTACTTGTATGGTGAGTTACCACAATTGATTCGCCTGCGGTGGCGTACCTTACCTCTTACATGATGTCGGAGCGTCATTACAGAATGTATAACAAGTAGTTAGCTTTTCCACCATAATATCTACTACTATCATAGACCTTATGTGGGCATAGTACTGTTATCTCACCGTATCCTAAGTTTTTAACGTAATATGATGCTTAATCCATGTGCTATTCCCAATGCAGCTCTGATACCACGCTGTGGGGGACACCTGCCGCCGAATGACGGGCGCCCCGCCAGGACCTCGTCGGGTGGTGCCGTGATATGCGGCAACCAATAGCACACGAGTCGTGAAAACACATCACATTACATAAATCATTTGCAGAAGCGTACAAGAGTATTTTACAAATAGTTATTTCAAAATAAGCTACAGCAGAAGACTATAACTCTCACGACTCATTTCTAAATTAGCAACAAAGAAACAGTCCAGCCCGTGGACGTTTCTTACTAGCAACAAGAAGAACAAACTGCAGCGGCCAGGATGCTCTTGAGTACTCACTCGGAGGTTTCCGAGTTTCATCCACATCTCTTTTCATAAGTGACACGACCCCAACGGCCTTGTCGAGCCAGGATCATGCTGAGGGATGCTGCGTTGCACAGCACCGGATAACGCACGTCAAAGATACAAAGCAGAAGCAAAGTTTTATTACATAAACCAGTTTATGAACATTGTTACAACAAAATAGTTCAGTCTACACTCGCGGGCGTAGACTATACATTGAGTTCACGTTCAGCCCGTAAACGTGTCATCGCTAGCACGCACGCACACTAACACGGCGTCGTGCATGACTCCCACTCGACGGGATTGCCCTCCTGGGGTTCCGTCTCCTCCTCGGGAGTCCCTTCCTCATAAAACCCTGCAAAAGCTTCAAACACAAGCAGTGAGCACGATGGCTCAGCAAGACTGACCCGTCTCTCCTATACATGAAACTTCTACATGATGGGTATAGGGTACATGAGGTAAATAATTTGCAGAGGACTCGCCTAATTATTTGAACCTTACTTTCAATGTTTTAGCAGCAGATTGTGGAGAACCTACACTAAGGCACATCAGAAAGCCGCAATTAAACAAGAAACGCATTTCTCTCATGTACTTTGCCCAAAGTTGAAAAGAACTTTAATTAGCTCTAAACTAAGAAGACATTAACAAGCAAAGTATGTCTTTCAAATCAGCAGACTTTTAACATGTACCTAGCCTGTTCTTTCTACGTCACGGTACAGTGAACAAGTGGTACTCACTGACCACGAGGGACGGCGATTATAATCGATTTACACCTGCAGGGTTCCCCGAATAACCCGTCACGTACGCCCGTACTCGATGTTGCCTACAGCAACCATCATGGACGTCGTACGCAACCACCTTTCTCCCGTCAGCCAAATGCGGTCCAATCGTCCCGAGCAAGAGGTCTCTGCACGCGCATCCACAGTGCCGCCAGCCAATTTACACCTCGAGCTTTCAACCTACCCTCTGAACGACCAGCTATGCCTCAACACCCAGCTACCCGAGATACATCGGTTTCCCGGTTCCCATATAGCCGGTAGGTCTTCGGTACTGTTGTAGCTTGTTCAACAGGCCCGCACACGGCTCGGTCCTCAATCGACACAAGTGGAGCTATAGCACCCAGGCCCCAAAGTCCTGCTGCCCTTACTCTCCGCTCGGTCTCATTTTTCTTGCCATGTGTTTCATTTGCTATCTTTACCCGAGTCAAGTGCCTCTAGCCTATCCTCACGAGTAGTTCCAACTACTCGACTTGTACCGAATCCTACATTATCTTAGCATTGCAGTAGATAAACGGGGCTTTCAATCCTAATCCCAACCCATGGTTCTCTTGGCTATGCACTTGAATTTCAAACAAGACTCTAATGCAATAAGTAAGTGGTCCTCAAAGTAAGTTCTCAAAATAGTAAAAATTGTAGAAAGGTTAATGCAAACCGGAGCTTGCCTTGCTGCTCTTGGTCGTAGGCTAGGTGCTCTTCTGGAGTGACGAAGTCTAAGATTTCGAGTTCCTCCTTAACCTTAACGACTACATATGATAAATATAAACATGTGTCAATTTAGATGCATTTGAATTGAAGTTAAACTTTGTGAATACTACAAGTATTACTAGACAGACCCAATGACTCTGAAATTTTTACTGTGGTTTGGTTACAACCTAAACATAGACTTGGCCAAGTTTTATTTGCAGTAAAGCTCATTTTAGCTCTCCACAAATAATTATGTACTTGACCTTAATTGGAGCTCCTAGGGTGTTCTAGGGATTTTCATGGAGCAAGCCATGACTTTCTGAAAACTAGATTTTTAGAGGGTTCTAATGGAGTTGGTCTCACTTAATTTGAAGTTTCCCAGCTACAGATATGAGCTAAACAATTTCAGAGAAATTCTGAAAATGTTTATGGACACTTTCTATTTTCTCTGGAACAGTTTTATTAATCACACCATTAGGTGGATTAAATGAGCTCAATTGGATCTGAAATTTCTATGGTAGCTCAGGGATATTTCGATGAATATCCTGGAAAATTTTCAGAATTTTCCTCTGAAGGGTTCTCCAGTTAAAATTCTAACCAGTTTGAACTTTGATGAATTAATTCTGGAGAAATAAGGATTTTCATGAAGTGAAACTTGATGTTCTGGAAAGTACTCAGAGAGCTGAATCCAACAAAATTTGGTTCACTCGATTTGGAGTTTCCTAGCCAAAGTTATGTGGGTTTGAAGTTTGAACTAAATCTGAAAATCGGGAAAAAGTTTAAACCGCTGCGCGTGGGACTGGGGCTACGCGTCAACTTCTCAGCGGTCGACACACGGGGCTACGGAATCTTTTGCGTGCAGCCGCACCCGATCCAGCGCCACAGTGAATCCCGGTTTTAAAATATCTGCAGCTGACACGTGGGATCGAGGGCTTAGTCCACCTCCGGCCTCCCGCGCTCGGCCGCCGCGACCCCTCGCCGGAGAGCTCGCCGGTGGCCTCTGTCATGCGCCGAACTCTATGATTTTGTCCGCCTCTGCCTAAATCCATCCGGGGAACACGATGCTGGGCTCAGCTCATCATGAAAATCACCGGCACATAGTCGGCGACGAGCGGCAGCTTCGGAAGAACTTCGGCCGTGTTGGCCGGCCTCCCTAGCACCCCAAACGATCGAGCAAAAGGCCGTAAAGCATCAGTGGATCCTAGGAAGACTGACATTTGCTCGAAGAAGCTCGGTAGAGGTCCTAAGTAGGCTCTCACCGTGCGCCCGACACTTTCCGCATAAGCTGCCGTTGGCAAGCTTCGAAATATGCCATGTACAGAGGTTCTCCTGCTAGGTGTTGTTAAGCTAACTTGTGCGCCAGTAAGCCTAGATCGTGTAGGAACAGTTTGAGGGTCTCTAAACAACTATGGGGTGAGAATTTGGCGGATCCGCACCCGAAGGTCGGTCTGCACCGAGTGAAAAGGAAAACTGAAATTCGTCGCCGTTGATCAAACGCTCGAGCTGTGGCTTGGGGGTGAGCAGCACCAGTCCCTAACAGGTCTGGGACGCCATAGCTTGGGCGTAACATGCTCCCGTTTGGGCTGTCCACGGGAGCCCGAAGTGCAGCGGACTTAGGTCACTGGAAGGAACTCTCGGCATTGTCGAGATCGTCCGAGTGCAGCCAATTTCCAGCAACGGGGAAGGAGAAGGAGAGTCCTTAGTACCGTTTTGCAGCTTGGAGGGAGTGGAGAGGCTGTGGTCATGGGTTTTCCGATCAACTGAGAGAGTGGCGGCGAGAGCTGCGTTTCCTGCGTGAGGGAGCAGAAAAGCAGCCGAATGCCTCTCTCGTCGGCTCGGGCTCGGGGATAAGAAGGCAGCGACGCGGTTCAGTGGCTCGGGGCGGCAATCAGCTGCTGTCCCGATCGATCCTTCGCCGTGGCGGCTGCTGGCTCGCGTGCGAGTAACCGAGCTCGGGCTTCAGTCGGTTGTTTTTGCTGCTGAGACTGACAAGTGGGTCCCACAAGGTGTTTAACCTCTGAAATTAAATTTTCCCCACTGCTCTAAACAGTAGAGACCCAATTAACCCTGGTCATTTGAATTATCTACCCCTGGGCCATTTTAATTGGATAGAATTCAAATTGGGTTTTGTTTGACTAAATTTCAGCACATATGCAGTTTGAAATTCAAATAAAGTTTAAATTTTCTAAACTTAGCTCATGTCAAGACCAACTCCAAATGGAGTGAAAATTGGTGGGTGAGCTCACAAAAATGTGCTGAGTAAGAATATGCCTCCCACTTTTGAATTCATGGGATGGAAATAGTTTGAATTTGAATTTGAGTTCAAACCACCCTCTTTTTAGTTATACCCAAAAAGACCTCAAAAAGTTTTGGGTTTGGGTGAAATTTGGCATGGACATTCCTAGTAAGGTGTAGGACTTTTTCATATGCCCAGCCCCCACATGATGCATGTGGGAAATGCCACATTTGCATTTTGTGAGTTCGTTCTCTAATGAGCATGTTGATGGTGGTTACTTGATCTTCAAATGTGTTCATCAAGTTTCTTCAAATGAAGGGTGTGTGTGGTGATGAACACTTTGAATATGTGCCAAAAACATAGGCCCTTACATTCCCCCCTTAAAAGAATCTCGTCCCGAGATTATAAGGTGAAAATGAGAGAGAGGACTGTGGAAAATTACCGTATATGCGACGTAAAAAAGTCGGGGTAGTTAGCGCGAAGAAACCTTCGCTCTCCCATGTCGCTTCATCAACAGAGTGATTACTCCATAGAACTTTGTAGAACCATAATGTACGGTTGCGTGTGGTTCGGGCCTTTTCATCTATAATCTGAACCGGCTCCTCCCGATACGTGAGATCCGGTTTCAGTTCTTCTATGTCCTCCAGCTGAATGGTAGTTGATAGCTTGAGACACTTCCTCAGCTGGGAGATGTGAAAGACGTCGTGCACACCGGAGAGTGCTTCTGGTAAATTGAGCCGGTATGCTACTGATCCACATCTTTCGGTAATCTGAAATGGACCGATGAATTGGGGAGCAACTTTCCCCTCACCCCGAATCTGTCCACGCCCTTCATTGGAGACACACGTAGGTATACGTGATCCCCGACTTCGAACTGTAATGGGCGTCTTCTCCGGTGTGCATATTGTTTCTGTCGGGATTGGGTGGCTTTTAGGTTCGCTTGAATCAGCCAAACCTTTTCCTCCGCGTTGTTGACAATATCAATCCCGAAGGTAACCCTTTTGCCAGACTCACACCAATTCAGTGGTGTGCGGCATTTTCTCCCGCATAGCGCCTTGTAAGACGCCATCTTTATGCTGGCTTGGTACCCATTGTTGTACGAGAACTCAGCCAACGGCAAGTGATCATCCCAATTCTTGCCGTGGTTGATAGCGCAGGCTCGTAGCATATCCTCTAAAATTTGATTTACCCGCTCGATTTCCCCATCGGTCTGCGGGTGGTATGCTGAACTATGGATCAGCTTCGTCCCCAACGCAGCGTGTAGCTGCTCCCAAAAACAGGACACAAATAAAGTGCCCCGGTCCGATATGATGGTGCGGGGTACGCCGTACAAGCATAGGATCCGTGAGATGTACAGTTCAGCATACTTCTTGGCGTTGTAGTTGGTGTTGACCGGGATAAAATGGGCAACTTTGGTGAGCCGGTCGACGATCACCAACACAGAACCATGCTTCTGAAAAATGGTGGATAAACCGATGATGAAGTCCATGCTCACGTCTTCCCACATCCAGGTAGGAACGCCCAGTGGTTGTAGCAGTCCCAGTTTTCGCATAAGATCTGCCTTCACCCTTCGACATGTATCACACTTGGACATGTATTTTGCGATCTCCCGCTTCATCCGTGTCAACCAAAACTTGCTTCTGAGTTCTTGATACATTTGTTGCTGCTGGGGTGAATAGAAAAGTTTGACAAGTGAGCCTCATCAAAGATTTTCTTCCGTAACTCCGGGTTACGGGGTACGAGGATCCGGTCCTTGAACCAATGGACGCCGTCTCCTTCTTTCCGGAAACATTTCAGCTCCCCACTGTTTATGCGTCTCCGCAAATGTGACATGCCTTTGTCATGTTTCTGGGCTGCCGCTATCTCTTCACGCATGGTGGGGATCAAAGCTAAGTTGTAGAGAGCTCCATGTGGAATCACATGCAATGGTGGCTCACTCTCTTCTAACGATGTGATGGTCAGATTGTTGACGTGTGACTTGCGTCTCAGCGAATCCGCCACTACGTTTGCCTTGCCGGGGTGATAATGGATCTCTATTTCATAATCCTTTATCAACTCTAACCATCTTCGCTGCCTCATGTTCAGCTTCTTCTGAGTGAATATGTACTTGAGGCTTTTGTGGTCGGTATATAAATGTACGAGGTTACCGAGTAGGTAGTGCCTCCACATTTTATGTGCGAGCACCACGGCAGCGAGCTCCAAGTCGTGAGTTGGATAATTCTGCTCATGGTTTCTGAGCTGCCGTGATCCACACGCGACCACCTTTCAGTCTTGCATCAGCACACATCCGAGCCCAATGCCGGATGCATCACAGTACACATCGAATGGTTTTGTTATGTCTGGCTGCACCAAAACCGGTGCTGATGTTAGGTGCTTCACTAAAGCATTGAATGCTGCTTCACATGCTGGACCCCAAACATATTTGGTAGCCTTCTTTAGCAGCTCTGTCATAGGCTTGGCAATCTTCGAGAAGTTTGGAATGAACCACCGATAATATCCCGCGAGTCCGAGGAAACGCCGTACCTCGTGAACAGTCCTCGGGGACTTCCAATTCAGCACTTGTGTAATTTTTCTCGGGTCTATAGCGATGCCCTCCACTGAGATAATATGCCCAAGAAAAGGCACTTGCGATATCCAGAATTCACACTTGCTGAATTTCGCGTATAGCTTGTGATCCCGCAGCCGTTGCAAGACTATACGCAGATGCTTCTTGTGTTCTTCCTCCGACTTGGAATACACCAATATGTCGTCGATGAAGACCATGACAAACTTGTCCATCTCCGGCATGAATACCGAGTTCATCAAATACATGAAGTGAGCTGGACCGTTGGTGAGGCCGAAGAACATGACCAGGTACTCATAAAGCCCGTACCTCGTCGAGAAAGCTGTCTTCCGAATATCCTCAGCCCGTATTTTAATCTGGTGGTACCCGGATCTTAAGTCCATCTTGGAAAAGATCTTTGCTTCAACCAACTGATCAAACAACATGTCGATCTGTGGCAACGGGTACTTGTTCTTGATAGTTACAGCGTTTAATGGACGATAGTCCATGCAAAGCCGCAACATATCGTCTTTCTTTTTCACAAATAATGCTGAATAGCCCCATGGCGAGGAGCTTGGCCTAATAAAGCTCTTCTCCAGCAAGTCCGTTAGCTGAATCTTCAGTTCAGCCAATTCCTTGGGCGCCATCTTGTACGGCCTTCAGGATATTGGCATGGTTCCCGGTGCAAGTTCAATCTTGAATCCACCTCTCTGTCAGGCGGCATCCCCGGTAAATCATCCGGGAACACGTCAGGAAACTCACGGACTACTAGAATGTCTTCCAATCTGATGGTGGTGGATTGATATATACTAGAAAGTTTGATTTCTTGACTGTACAGAAATAAGGAGTGTGATTCGTGCACTTTTGAGTTCAAGTGCACGATTCGGAGGACGGTGTCTAAAACAGCGCCTTGGCGGGTTAACCACGACATCCCTAAGATGACATCGACCTTTTGTCCCTCTAGAATTATGAGAGACGTAGGGTATACTCTACCCTCTAAGCATAATGGCGCTTTTGGAACCATCATGCAAGATACATTATACAAGATACATTATCCTCGGGTATCCAAGAAGTCGTGCTCATGTTGTCACTACCTATACATACGCTACTGTCTACCCGACATGTCACTAGTTACAAAAGTTTGGGTTACATCACCCCAGCTGCCCTACTTGGCAACGGTAACCTCCTACTCGGAGTAGAACTCGACCTCTTGTGGGTCGTCCTGCTCCGGTACCTCTGCTGGTGGCTCCGGGTCCATGACCTCCTCTTCCGGTTTGGGTTCCCCCATTGCCGGAAGACCCAAGACCACGGGTACGGCACCTACCACCGGTATGCCTATTACCGGAGGTACGAGGTCCTGCAACACGTGCACCTCATCCATGGCTTGGTTATAGTCCTCTTCCCAGCCTTGCCCCTCCTCAATAGCGTCGTCCTGCTCTAGAGTAAGGACCTCGTTCTGCTGGGTCAGAGCCTGCACCTGTTGTTGCAAAGCCGTGATGTCGACAAGGATTTTTCTCTTTGCCTTTTTCAGACGATGCAACTGATTATATTGTTCGTTCAGTCGCTTGATCGTCGGAAGGAGCACACTACAGAGTGCGCTGTGAGCACTCTCAAAATGATCTCTACGGCTGTTGCTCTCCTTGAGCTTCATGGCGAGACATTCCGTATGAACAGATTGTCTGTCCATTACGGCCTTTCCCGTCCACAATTGGAGGCTGAGATTTGCCTCCGTGGGGTTGTACATTTGGCAATCTGGATCTGTTGCCTCTATGTACCTTTGCCCCCATAAATGATCAGCCCGTCCCTCCACCGTAACGAGCGCGTATGGAGTGCCCTCCATAGCCCTCACGTGTAGTTGGCAGAAACGCGACATGGTGTCACGGGCTGCCACTTGCCACATCCCCTCCGGTTGTCTACCTCTCACCGTAACGGTGAACGGCGCCCAACCGGGTGGCGTAAGCCCTGCATGGATTTCGGCATGGATCGTCCACGTCTTGTTCCCCTCCTCGCCTTATTCTTTGGTGAATTACTGTGGCGTCTTGCTGTACCCAAAATATTGAAGCATTTGCCTCAATGCTTCCGGATAGCCACTGCAGTGAGAACAGTAGGACACCACCCACCCGTTCTCCAACTGTCTATCCGCTGTCATCTGTAGAAATATATTTGTGAAATGTCAAATATTTATTTGAACAGTAAACCATTAAGTTATAACATAAAACATGTCATTGAACTCATAAAACTTGGAAACATAGTTCAAACTTAAACAAATTTGACTGCTGATCTGCTGTCCAATATGACAGCCCTGACCAGTTTCCATTTCAACCTGATTTACAAAATGCTAAAGGCAAAACCAATTCTCGAGCTCAACATCAAAGTTAAAGTTAACTTCAAAAGATTTCCAGAAAGTATTTTCTTGGCCTAATATCTGTCCTGGTTCAAAAGTTATGGGATGTCAAAATTAACAGGATTTCTGGAGAAAATTGGACAGCACCTCCCTGCTTGAGGTACTGATTTGATCCAAGAATTCCATGTAATTCTACACCAAACCTAACAAAACATTCTGTTACAAAGTAATCACACATATCATAAACTTTCCATAACTACCTCATTTCCTATTTTTGGATTTTTATGCAGGAAGTTATGCTCAATTTACAAAGAGTTACAGAGAGTGTTTGCTCTGCCCTGTTTTCTTGACAGTTTCAACTCTACTGCATTTTTCGATTGGTTAAGGGATGAAACACCTCGGGACCTCAACAGAAAAGTTGTATAGCTCTTCCAAAGCTTTCCATAAATGTATCATATGACCTCAACCTCGAAATAACTCAACCTCTAACCTCTGATTAACTTGAGCCTTAATTAAGCTGAAAACAGGGGACTCTGGCCTTAGTATCCTATAAGTTGAAAACTTGTTAACTTTGAATATCCTGATTAAGGGGAGTGGTTACATCAAGTTTTAGTGCTCTGGATTAAAACTTTCCAGTTTTACAATGATTTGTTCATTTAGTGGAGTGTGACGTCGATGCGTCACCCGATCATGTCGGTACTACGTCCTCACAACAAAAAACCTATATCGGACTTAGCCGGCTTCGTTAGTTCAGTGGCACTAAGCGTCTCTCGAACACGGATGCTACACGTCTACCGTTTCGTGGTCAGACTACCTGCAGATAACTCATCCAATCGTCAGACTCAGCTGCACACCGAGCCCGGTATCCAAATAACTCGTACACCCGGCCGTCATCAGTGGCCCGGATGTTCTCAAGCCAAACACGCCTTGAGCTACGTGTTCACGTAACTGAACACGTGACGGGGTCTCCCAAATTGCCCAAAGCATGCCAGGGACAGATGTTGCTCGAATACCCCGATCGACATGAAGAGTCGTATAGGATATTAAAGTGGGTCAGGTTACCTGCCACCCATGGGGCTCCACCCTTCAGCTTGTGCGCACTGGTGGACAGCGCTTACATGCACCCCCCAAGACATAAAGCGTCCCGAGATGCACGATTTTCCGACATAAGCAAATAGGTTAGTATGCCACTTTCTATACACTAATATCATCCTTATATGGGCTACTAACTCGTTCCTCACTAGATTTTTGAAAAAAGGTGACCTTTGTAGTGCGTTAAACCTCAAGCGAGCTCTTGTACCACGCTGACATGACCCCAACGGACTTGTCGAGCCAGGATCATGCTAAGGGGTGCTGCGTTGCAAAGCACCGGATAACACACATCAAAGATACAAAGCGGAAGCAAAGTTTTATTACATAAACCAGTTTATGAACATTGCTACAACAAAATAGTTCAGTCTACACTCACGGGCGTAGAGTATACATCGAGTTCATGTTCAGCCCGTGAACGTGTCCTCGCTAGCACGCACACACACTAACACGGCGGCGTGCACGACTCCCACTCGACGGGATTCCCCTCCTGGGGTTCCGTCTCCTCCTCGGGAGTCTCTTCCTCATAAAACCCTGCAAAAGCTTCAAACACAAGCAGTGAACACGATGGGTCAGCAAGACTGACCCGTCTCTCCTATACATGAAACTTCTACATGATGAGTATAGGGTACATGAGGTAAATAATTTACAGAGGACTCGCCTAATTATTTGAACCTTACTTTCAATGTTTTAGCAGCAGATTGTTGATAACCTTACGCTAAGGCACATGAGAGAGCCGCAATCAAACAAGAAACGCATTTCTCTCATGTACTTTGACCAAAGTTGAAAAGAACTTTAATTAGCTCTAAACTACAACAAGACATTAACAAGCAAAGTATATCTTTCAAATCAGCAAACTTTTAACATGTACCTGGCCTGTTCTTTCTATGTCACTGTACAATGAACAAGTGGTACTCACTGACCGTGAGGGATGGCGATTATAATCGATTTACACCTGCAGGGTTACCCGAATAACCCGTTATGTACGCCCGTACTCGATGTTGCCTATAGAAGCCATCACGGACGTCGTACGCAACCACCTTTCACCCGTCAGCCAAATGTTGAACCGGTCCAATCGTCCCGAGCAAGAGGTCTCTGCGCGCGCATCCACAGTGCTGCCAGCCGATTTACACCTCGAGCTCTCAACCTACCCTCTGAACGACCAGCTATGCCTCAACACCCAGCTACCCGAGTTACATTGGTTTCCCCGTTCCCATATAGCCGGTAGGTCTTCGGTACTGTTCTAGCTTGTTCAACAGGCCCGCACATGGCTCGGTCCTCAATCGACACAAGAGGAGCTATAGAACCCAGTCCCCAAAGTCCTGCTGCCCTTACTCTCCGCTCGGTCTCATTTTTCTTGCTATGTGTTTCATTTGCTATCTTTACCCGAGTCGAGTGCCTCTTGCCTGTCCTCGTGAGTAGTTCCAATTACTCAACTTGTACCAAATCCTACACTATCTTAGCATTGCAGTAGCTAAACAGGGTTTTCAATCCTAATCCCAACCCATGGTTCTGTTGGCTATGCATTTGGGTTTCAAACAAGACTCTAATGCAAGAAGTAAGTGGTACTCAAAGTAAGTTCTCAAAACAGTAAAAATTGTAAAAAGATTAATGCAAACCGGAGCTTGCCTTGCTGCTCTTGGTCGTAGGCTAGCTGCTCTTCCGGAGTGACGAAGTCTAAGACTTTGGGTTCCTCCTCAGCCTTAGCGACTACATATGATAAATATAAACATGTGTAAATTTAGATGCATTTGAATTGAAGTTAAACTTTGTGAACACTACAAGTCTTACTATACAGACCCAATGACTCGGAATTTTTTACTGTTGTTTGGTTACAACCTAAACAGAGACTTGGCCAAGTTTTATTTGCAGTAAAGCTCATTTGAGCTCTCCACAAATAGTTATGTACTTGACCTTAATTGGAGCTGCTAGGGTGTTCTAGGAATTTTCATGGAGCAATCCATGACTTTCTGAAAACTAGATTTTTAGAGGGTTCTAATGGAGTTGGTCTCACTTAATTTGAAGTTTCCTAGCTACAGATATGAGCTAAACAATTTCAGAGAAATTCTGAAAATGTTTCTGGACATTTTCTATTTTCTCTGGAACAGTTTTATTAATCACGCCATTAGGTGGATTAAATGAGCTCAATTGGATCTGAAATTTTTATGATAGCTCCGGGATAATTTGTTGAACATCCTAGCAAAATTTCATAAGTTTCCTCCAAAGGGTTCTCCAGTTAAAATTATAACCAGTTTTAAATTTGAAGAATTAATTCTGGAGGAATAAGGATTTTCATGAAGTGAAACTTAATTTGTTGGAAAGTACACAGAGAGATGATTCCAACAAAATTTGGTTCACTCGATTTGGAGTTTCCTACCAAAGTTATGTGGGTTTGAAGTTTGAACTAAATCTGAAAATCGGGAAAAAGTTTAAACCGCTGTGCATGGGACCGGGGCTACGTGTCAACTTCTCAGAGGTCGACACACGGGGCTACGGAATCTTTGCATGCAGCCGCACCCGATCCGGTGCCACAGCGAATCCTGGTTTTAAAATATCTGCCGCTGACGTGTGGGACCGGGGGCTTCGTCTACCTCCGGCCTCCCGCGCTCGCTGCCGCGACCCCTCGCCGGAGAGCTCGCCGGTGGCCTCTGTCGTGCGCCAAACTCTATGATTTTGGCCGCCTCTGCCTAAATCCATCCGGGGAACACGATTCTGGGCTCAGCTCGCCATGAAAATCACAGGCACATAGTCGGCGATGAGCGGCGGCTTTGGAAGAACTTCGGCCGTGTTGGCCGACCTCCCTACCACCCCAAACAATCGAGCAAAAGGCCGTAAAGCATCAGTAGACCCTAGGAAAGACAGGCATGAGATCGAAGCAGCTCAGGAGAGGTCCTAAGTAGGCTCTCACCGTGTGCCCGACGCTTCCCGCATAAGCCGCCGTTGGCAAGCTTCGAAATATGCCATGTACAGATGTTCTAATGCTAGGTGTTGTGAAGCTAACTCGTGCGCCACTAAGACTAGATCGTGTAGGAACAGTTTGAGGGTCCCTAAACAACTATGGGGTGAGAATTTGGCGGATCAGCACCCAAAGGTTGGTCTGCACCGAGTGAAAGGGAAAACTGAAATTCGTCGCCGTTGATCAAACGCTCGAGCTGTGGCCCGGGGGTGAGCAGCACCAGTCCCTAACGCGTCCAGGGACGCCTTAGCTTGGGCGTAACATGCTCCCGTTTGGGCGTACTTAGGTCACCGGAAGGAACTCTCGGCATGGTCGAGATCGTCCGAGTTCAGCCAATTTCCAGCAACGGGGAAGGAGAAGGAGAGTCCATAGTACCGTTTTGCAGCTTGGAGGGAGTGGAGAGGCTGTGATCGCGGGCTTTTCTGATCAACCGAAAGAGCGGCGGTGAGAGCTGCGTTTCTTGCACAAGGGAGCATAGAAGCAGCCGAATGCCTCTCTCGCCGGCTCGGGCTCGGGGATAAGAAGGCAGCGATGCGGTTCAGCGGCTATGGGTGGCAATTAGCTGCTGTCCCGATCGATCCTTCGCTGTGGTCATTTGAATTATCTACCCCTGGGCCATTTTTATTCGGTAGAATTCAAATTGGGTTTTGTTTGACTAAATTTCAGCACATATGAAGTTTGAAATTCAAATAAAGTTCGAATTTGCTAAACTTAGCTCATGTCAAGACCAACTCCAAATGGAGTGAAAATTGGTGTGTGAGCTCACAAAAATGTGCTGAGTAAGAATATGCCTCCCACTTTTGAATTCATGGGATGGAAGTAGTTTGAATTTGAATTTGAGTTCAAACCACCCTCTTTTTAGTTATACCCAAAAAGGCCTCAAAAAGGTTTTGGATTTGGGTGAAATTTGGCATGGACATTCCTAGTAAGGTGTAGGACTTTTTCATATGCCCAGCCCCCATATGATGCATGTGGGAAATGTCACTTTTGCATTTTGTGAGTTCATTCTCTAATGAGCATGTTGATGGTGGTTACTTGCTCTTCAAATGTGTTCATCAAGTTTCTTCAAATGAAGGGTTTGTGTGGTGATGAACACTTTGAATATGTGCCAAAAACTTAGGCCCTTACATTAAGCATGAAGTCAATCCTGCAAAACAACTCGGGTAGCATCCGTGAGCATAACGCTCAGCAAGACTTAACCGACAACCCTAGGCATGGAACTCTACATGCAGGGATGTATAATATAGGACAGGGACTTTGCAATAAAGACACGCATACATGTTGATCCTTATTTTCAGTTTTATAGCAACAGTTTAATGAGCCTTAGGCAGCCCTCGCATCGGAAGTCCACAATCAAACAAGAAATGCGTTCCTCCGATGTGGTGATGCCCAAAGTGGAATATAAACTTAATTAGCTCTATAACTACAACATACAAGGTTTCAAGACATTAACAGTTCAATACAACATATTCAGTTGGCTTATTTCACTTCTTACTATGTCACAGCGCAGTGAACAAGCGGGTACTCAAATAACCGTGAGGGACGGTGATTGCAATCAGGAGACACCCGGATAACACGTCACATACACCCACTTTCAGAAGCGTGATTCCACACCCCTTCCTAATCTGTTGTATGCAACAACCTTTTAAAGGCATCCCAAATGCCAAAACGGTCCATTCGTAACGGGTAGGAGGTCCCTGCGTGGAGCGTGACTGTGCCCACCGGCAGATTTACACCTTGCTACACTCAACCCACTCCTATAAAATGGTTGGGTAAGCCTCGGCACCCAGGTTAACCCACTCCTTTAAAACTGTTCGATACTTGTCTAGCAGGGCCGCACATGGCTCGGTCCTCAATCGACACCAACAAGGCTACGCACGTGAGACCTCCGCTCATTGCATCCTATCCCCCCTGCTGGGTCTCAATTTAACAACTTAAGCTATTCTCTACCTCTTCTCATCCCATGTGATAAATTCTTATGTCGCGAGTAAATTCCAACCACTCGACTTCTACCGAGATCCTAAGAACATAGCATGGCATTCTCTACTCGTCAAGACTGTAATCTACCCAACCCTTCATAGGATTTAAAGGTTATGCAAGTGGGGTTTCAATCACCCTAACTCTAATGCAAGCATTCACCCTAGACATAAGTAATACAAATAAAGATTTTGCAAAAGTTCTTAAATGCAAACCGGGGCATGCCTGTTTTGCAGGGTAGAGGTATATAAGCAGTTAGTGATCCTTGCTGATCAATCCTTGATTCTCCGGAGTTTGATCCACTTCAGTGAATCACTCCTTTGAATCCCCTTCGTCGTGAATCCTAATGAATTGCATATGCACAAGTTTTATAGAATGCAATGTAAAGAAGTTAAGACTTGATTTCTTAGAAACAGAGGTGGTGTGGAAAGTACAAGAATGGCTTGGTTTGCCTCTGTTGTGCATAAAAACAGGAATAAACTTACTTGGTCTTAATGTCTTAGCTATACACTAACTTATTTACCCTAATGATCATAAAAGATGAGCTAAAAGGATTTTAAGGCAACTGAAGAACAAGAATTTCAATGGCTTAAAAACTTTTACAGAAGGTTCTATACTACCTAGGGATTTAGCTTGCCAAATTGCAGCTAGTGTGGAATACAAATGTGTTCTCCACAATTCCCATAATGCTCTTATGTATTTTCCCACATACATAAGTATGGAGAACAGGAACAGGGAGATCTAAGGCTCAAATTGAGCTGAAAATTTACATGTGAGTTCCTGGTCACATGAAAGTAATTTGGTCCAAAATTCAGACCTTTTACTTGAGTAGTCCTCCCAGAATAATTCATTAAGCATTTCTATTCAAAAGAATTAAGTGTGAAGTAATGTGCAATTTAATGCCCAATTAAGTGAACTACAATTTCAAATATGTCTCATAGAGCTTGAATAAATTTTCCTATGATTTTTGGAGCTATGGATTTCCCAGAATAGATTTTTTAAGTGGGCAACATTTTCTGAAAATGTTTCTGGATTCATATGAACACAGCATTTTCTATTTAGCAAATTGCAACTCAAATGATCTTCAAATGAGCTGAAAATTTGCTAGAATTTCAACAATATTCTAAATAATATTCTGGCAAAATTTGAGGATTTTTGAATAAGCCAAACTGCCTAATTATTCTTTTTCAGAAAACCTTCAAAGAATTTTCCACAATTATATATTGACTTTCATACAAATCTGAGTTCATATTTCGATAGACCTCTGACAAATGAATCCAATCCAATTGGAAGCACTCAAATTGGAGGTTTCTACACAGAGATATGATTTTTCAAAGTGGGAACAATCTCTGGAATTGTTTTGCTACTAAAAATCGACCTGGGCCCGCTATTTGAATTCCAGCCAATAGGAAATGGGCCACACCGGGTTTACAGAGTTTTACCGTGCCAGCACACTGGATCCGTGATGGGGCCCACCATCCTGGTTCACGGGGCCGGGGCACGTCACCCGAGAATCGCATTGGGTGGTGCCGTGTTATGCGGCACCCAACAGCACACATATAAGGAACACTGTATTACATAAATCAAAAGCAGAAGTTTACAATTGTTCTTTGTAAATAATTTACATAAAATAGATACAGCGGAAGTCTATAAACAGCTCACGTCGAATAACTAAGAAGCACTCGAGAAGAGGTCCAGCCCACGGACTCCTCTCGCTAGCAACACGAAGACATGGCAGCGGCTAGGTCCTCCATGTGTAACATGACTCGGACGTTTCCAAGTCTCACCGGACAACCTTCTTTATAGTGTCGTATAGACCTGCAAAACCACTCATATAGCAAGAGTGAGCACAAAGGCTCAGCAAGACTTAACCGTTTCTCCTAAAGCATGCAACTCTACATGAGGATAACTTAAGACCTAATCCTGTAATTTGCGAAATGACTCGCCTACGAGTTCATCCTTAACTTTCAGATTTTAGCCATAATAGTAGTGACTTTGCGCCCAGCAACATTGGAACTCCACAATCAAACAAGAAATGCGTTCCTCCGATGTGGTGATGCCCAAAGTGGAATATAAACTTAATTAGCTCTATAACTACAACATACAAGGTTTCAAGACATTAACAGTTCAATACAACATATTCAGTTGGCTTATTTCACTTCTTACTATGTCACAGCGCAGTGAACAAGCGGGTACTCAAATAACCGTGAGGGACGGTGATTGCAATCAGGAGACACCCGGATAACACGTCACATACACCCACTTTCAGAAGCGTGATTCCACACCCCTTCCTAATCTGTTGTATGCAACAACCTTTTAAAGGCATCCCAAATGCCAAAACGGTCCATTCGTAACGGGTAGGAGGTCCCTGCGTGGAGCGTGACTGTGCCCACCGGCAGATTTACACCTTGCTACACTCAACCCACTCCTATAAAATGGTTGGGTAAGCCTCGGCACCCAGGTTAACCCACTCCTTTAAAACTGTTCGATACTTGTCTAGCAGGGCCGCACATGGCTCGGTCCTCAATCGACACCAACAAGGCTACGCACGTGAGACCTCCGCTCATTGCATCCTATCCCCCCTGCTGGGTCTCAATTTAACAACTTAAGCTATTCTCTACCTCTTCTCATCCCATGTGATAAATTCTTATGTCGCGAGTAAATTCCAACCACTCGACTTCTACCGAGATCCTAAGAACATAGCATGGCATTCTCTACTCGTCAAGACTGTAATCTACCCAACCCTTCATAGGATTTAAAGGTTATGCAAGTGGGGTTTCAATCACCCTAACTCTAATGCAAGCATTCACCCTAGACATAAGTAATACAAATAAAGATTTTGCAAAATTTCTTAAATGCAAACCGGGGCATGCCTGTTTTGCAGGGTAGAGGTATATAAGCAGTTAGTGATCCTTGCTGATCAATCCTTGATTCTCCGGAGTTTGATCCACTTCAGTGAATCACTCCTTTGAATCCCCTTCGTCGTGAATCCTAATGAATTGCATATGCACAAGTTTTATAGAATGCAATGTAAAGAAGTTAAGACTTGATTTCTTAGAAACAGAGGTGGTGTGGAAAGTACAAGAATGGCTTGGTTTGCCTCTGTTGTGCATAAAAACAGGAATAAACTTACTTGGTCTTAATGTCTTAGCTATACACTAACTTATTTACCCTAATGATCATAAAAGATGAGCTAAAAGGATTTTAAGGCAACTGAAGAACAAGAATTTCAATGGCTTCAAAACTTTTACAGAAGGTTCTATACTACCTAGGGATTTAGCTTGCCAAATTGCAGCTAGTGTGGAATACAAATGTGTTCTCCACAATTCCCATAATGCTCTTATGTATTTTCCCACATACATAAGTATGGAGAACAGGAACAGGGAGATCTAAGGCTCAAATTGAGCTGAAAATTTACATGTGAGTTCCTGGTCACATGAAAGTAATTTGGTCCAAAATTCAGACCTTTTACTTGAGTAGTCCTCCCAGAATAATTCATTAAGCATTTCTATTCAAAAGAATTAAGTGTGAAGTAATGTGCAATTTAATGCCCAATTAAGTGAACTACAATTTCAAATATGTCTCATAGAGCTTGAATAAATTTTCCTATGATTTTTGGAGCTATGGATTTCCCAGAATAGATTTTTTAAGTGGGCAACATTTTCTGAAAATGTTTCTGGATTCATATGAACACAGCATTTTCTATTTAGCAAATTGCAACTCAAATGATCTTCAAATGAGCTGAAAATTTGCTAGAATTTCAACAATATTCTAAATAATATTCTGGCAAAATTTGAGGATTTTTGAATAAGCCAAACTGCCTAATTATTCTTTTTCAGAAAACCTTCAAAGAATTTTCCACAATTATATATTGACTTTCATACAAATCTGAGTTCATATTTCGATAGACCTCTGACAAATGAATCCAATCCAATTGGAAGCACTCAAATTGGAGGTTTCTACACAGAGATATGATTTTTCAAAGTGGGAACAATCTCTGGAATTGTTTTGCTACTAAAAATCGACCTGGGCCCGCTATTTGAATTCCAGCCAATAGGAAATGGGCCACACCGGGTTTACAGAGTTTTACCGTGCCAGCACACTGGATCCGTGATGGGGCCCACCATCCTGGTTCACGGGGCCGGGGCACGTCACCCGAGAATCGCATTGGGTGGTGCCGTGTTATGCGGCACCCAACAGCACACATATAAGGAACACTGTATTACATAAATCAAAAGCAGAAGTTTACAATTGTTCTTTGTAAATAATTTACATAAAATAGATACAGCGGAAGTCTATAAACAGCTCACGTCGAATAACTAAGAAGCACTCGAGAAGAGGTCCAGCCCACGGACTCCTCTCGCTAGCAACACGAAGACATGGCAGCGGCTAGGTCCTCCATGTGTAACATGACTCGGACGTTTCCAAGTCTCACCGGACAACCTTCTTTATAGTGTCGTATAGACCTGCAAAACCACTCATATAGCAAGAGTGAGCACAAAGGCTCAGCAAGACTTAACCGTTTCTCCTAAAGCATGCAACTCTACATGAGGATAACTTAAGACCTAATCCTGTAATTTGCGAAATGACTCGCCTACGAGTTCATCCTTAACTTTCAGATTTTAGCCATAATAGTAGTGACTTTGCGCCCAGCAACATTGGAACTCCACAATCAAACAAGAAATGCGTTCCTCCGATGTGGTGATGCCCAAAGTGGAATATAAACTTAATTAGCTCTATAACTACAACATACAAGGTTTCAAGACATTAACAGTTCAATACAACATATTCAGTTGGCTTATTTCACTTCTTACTATGTCACAGCGCAGTGAACAAGCGGGTACTCAAATAACCGTGAGGGACGGTGATTGCAATCAGGAGACACCCGGATAACACGTCACATACACCCACTTTCAGAAGCGTGATTCCACACCCCTTCCTAATCTGTTGTATGCAACAACCTTTTAAAGGCATCCCAAATGCCAAAACGGTCCATTCGTAACGGGTAGGAGGTCCCTGCGTGGAGCGTGACTGTGCCCACCGGCAGATTTACACCTTGCTACACTCAACCCACTCCTATAAAATGGTTGGGTAAGCCTCGGCACCCAGGTTAACCCACTCCTTTAAAACTGTTCGATACTTGTCTAGCAGGGCCGCACATGGCTCGGTCCTCAATCGACACCAACAAGGCTACGCACGTGAGACCTCCGCTCATTGCATCCTATCCCCCCTGCTGGGTCTCAATTTAACAACTTAAGCTATTCTCTACCTCTTCTCATCCCATGTGATAAATTCTTATGTCGCGAGTAAATTCCAACCACTCGACTTCTACCGAGATCCTAAGAACATAGCATGGCATTCTCTACTCGTCAAGACTGTAATCTACCCAACCCTTCATAGGATTTAAAGGTTATGCAAGTGGGGTTTCAATCACCCTAACTCTAATGCAAGCATTCACCCTAGACATAAGTAATACAAATAAAGATTTTGCAAAATTTCTTAAATGCAAACCGGGGCATGCCTGTTTTGCAGGGTAGAGGTATATAAGCAGTTAGTGATCCTTGCTGATCAATCCTTGATTCTCCGGAGTTTGATCCACTTCAGTGAATCACTCCTTTGAATCCCCTTCGTCGTGAATCCTAATGAATTGCATATGCACAAGTTTTATAGAATGCAATGTAAAGAAGTTAAGACTTGATTTCTTAGAAACAGAGGTGGTGTGGAAAGTACAAGAATGGCTTGGTTTGCCTCTGTTGTGCATAAAAACAGGAATAAACTTACTTGGTCTTAATGTCTTAGCTATACACTAACTTATTTACACTAATGATCATAAAAGATGAGCTAAAAGGATTTTAAGGCAACTGAAGAACAAGAATTTCAATGGCTTCAAAACTTTTACAGAAGGTTCTATACTACCTAGGGATTTAGCTTGCCAAATTGCAGCTAGTGTGGAATACAAATGTGTTCTCCACAATTCCCATAATGCTCTTATGTATTTTCCCACATACATAAGTATGGAGAACAGGAACAGGGAGATCTAAGGCTCAAATTGAGCTGAAAATTTACATGTGAGTTCCTGGTCACATGAAAGTAATTTGGTCCAAAATTCAGACCTTTTACTTGAGTAGTCCTCCCAGAATAATTCATTAAGCATTTCTATTCAAAAGAATTAAGTGTGAAGTAATGTGCAATTTAATGCCCAATTAAGTGAACTACAATTTCAAATATGTCTCATAGAGCTTGAATAAATTTTCCTATGATTTTTGGAGCTATGGATTTCCCAGAATAGATTTTTTAAGTGGGCAACATTTTCTGAAAATGTTTCTGGATTCATATGAACACAGCATTTTCTATTTAGCAAATTGCAACTCAAATGATCTTCAAATGAGCTGAAAATTTGCTAGAATTTCAACAATATTCTAAATAATATTCTGGCAAAATTTGAGGATTTTTGAATAAGCCAAACTGCCTAATTATTCTTTTTCAGAAAACCTTCAAAGAATTTTCCACAATTATATATTGACTTTCATACAAATCTGAGTTCATATTTCGATAGACCTCTGACAAATGAATCCAATCCAATTGGAAGCACTCAAATTGGAGGTTTCTACACAGAGATATGATTTTTCAAAGTGGGAACAATCTCTGGAATTGTTTTGCTACTAAAAATCGACCTGGGCCCGCTATTTGAATTCCAGCCAATAGGAAATGGGCCACACCGGGTTTACAGAGTTTTACCGTGCCAGCACACTGGATCCGTGATGGGGCCCACCATCCTGGTTCACGGGGCCGGGGCACGTCACCCGAGAATCGCATTGGGTGGTGCCGTGTTATGCGGCACCCAACAGCACACATATAAGGAACACTGTATTACATAAATCAAAAGCAGAAGTTTACAATTGTTCTTTGTAAATAATTTACATAAAATAGATACAGCGGAAGTCTATAAACAGCTCACGTCGAATAACTAAGAAGCACTCGAGAAGAGGTCCAGCCCACGGACTCCTCTCGCTAGCAACACGAAGACATGGCAGCGGCTAGGTCCTCCATGTGTAACATGACTCGGACGTTTCCAAGTCTCACCGGACAACCTTCTTTATAGTGTCGTATAGACCTGCAAAACCACTCATATAGCAAGAGTGAGCACAAAGGCTCAGCAAGACTTAACCGTTTCTCCTAAAGCATGCAACTCTACATGAGGATAACTTAAGACCTAATCCTGTAATTTGCGAAATGACTCGCCTACGAGTTCATCCTTAACTTTCAGATTTTAGCCATAATAGTAGTGACTTTGCGCCCAGCAACATTGGAACTCCACAATCAAACAAGAAACGCTTCATTCCAATGTAACTGTCCCAAGGTGGAAAATAACTTTAGTTTGCTCTATCTCTACTTTAAACAAGGTTTTCATGCAATTTACAATAATCATAGCAGCAATTAAACTTTGCAAACTGTTTCCACACAAGTTGATTACTACGTCACAACATGGGAGCAAGCGGTACTCAATAACCACAAGGGACAGTGATTCGAATGAAACACTACCGGATAACATGACACATACGCCCGCCTCTGAAGACCCAAATCTGGCGTCCTTCATTACGCCGTATGTGGCAACCTTTCTCAGGACACTAGACTGTAGAACCGGTCGCGCCGTCTCGGGCTCATAGGTCTAACGAGACGATGTGGTATGCCTCTACAATCCAGTGCACCTGGTAGATCGGTTTCCTGGTTCCCATATATCAGTAAGCATCTGGTACACAACTCAATACTTGCTCTTGGATGCGGCACACGCATCGGTCCTTAACCGACACAGGCAGAGCTACTCGACCAAGACCTCGTCTTGTCGCAGCCTAACCCCCCTGCCCGGTCTCATCTTTAGAAATGTAAACTTTAGTTTGCCTCTCCCTTCCAACCACACTTATGTGATCCTGAACTATAGCTCGCGAGTACATTCCAACTACTCGTCTTCTACCGGATGTTCTAGCTGTGGCGGACCGGAATCCGCTCATCCAGGATCGCAGAGGGTGGTGCCATGTGATGCGACACCCGACAGCACACGTCATAAGGACACAATATATTACATGGGAAAAACAATCTGAACTGTACAAACAGGTACAACTTCAGTACAAACTAGTATTTAATTTACACAGTGGAAGTCTACTCTGCACAACTCACGCCCGCCTATCTAGCAAAAGTTGGTTGCCCAGCCCTAGGGCAACCCACACTAGCTGCACATCTCAGCTCAGCGCGGCGTGTACGGCTCCCACTCAGCCGTGGTCCCCGACGGAGGGTAACCCTCGCCGGTGGACTCGTACTCCGAGTCCGTGGGTGGCTCCTCACCTGAAAAACACTTAAGCAGCAACCGTGAGCACGATGGCTCAACAAGACTTAACCGACTCACCTAAGCATGGAACTCTACATGAGGGGTATTATGGACATGGGATAGTAACAGTGCATCAATGGACACGCCTACAAGTTCATCCTTAGTTTATCTTTTAGCCACAAGTTAACAGTTCGGAAATCTGAAATTTAGTAAGCAAGGTTTGGTGGCACACATGTAGCAATACAATTATATCATGACAGCAATATTGAAGCATAACATTCCATAAATTATCTACGTTACGACGCAGTGAACAAGCGGTACTCGTCACCACGAGGGACGGCGAATCGACTCGATATACACCTGCAGGGAAACCCAAAGAGCACGTCACGTACGCCCACCCGTGGAGCTGCACAACAAGCTCACTCGATGTCGTACGGGACAACCTTTCACCCAACAGCCTGTAACACCCCAAAAATCTTGTTAAGAACCTAAATCATGTTAAGAGGGGAATTTAAAAAATTTTTGGACGAGTTGCATGTTTTGCAAAAATTCAAATTCAAACTGGAATTCAAATTAAACTCAAAACAGAAAAGAAATAGAAAAAGAAAAAGGAAAACAGAAAAAAACCGGCCAGTGGGCCGAAACCCACCAGCCGGCCCAGCCAGCGCCCGCGCCAGCCCGCAGCCACGCGCGCCGCTTCCTTCCGCTGACAGGTGGGACCCACCAGATCGTCGTCTACCTCGCGCCCGTGCCGGACTCCCTCTCACCCGAATCAAAACCGATCGGGATATCGGCGTATCCCCGCTGAATTCTGTTCGTAGGCGACGCGGACATGATCTAAACCACCCCGCCGCCCTCCCCCGTCTATAAAAACCCCGGCCTCGTTCTGTTTTTCCCACGCGATCGGCTGTTTTTACTCCGGTGAGAACCGAGACTTCTCCGGCGAATTCTGGCCGATCTAAGCTCGGAATTTCCGACCTAACTCACTGGTCTTGATCCACCGCCTCCGGGGAACCTTGCAGGTGCAGAAAACTCGGTGACTTGCGGTGTATACACAGCGCCGACGAGCTTCGCCGTGGTTTCGCCTCGGACCTCGTCGCCGATCACCTTCCAGGACCTCCGAGCTCAAGAAAACCCCCGAGGTGAGATCCCCGACCTCCCCTCTACCGATCTATGCCGTAAAATCACAGTTCTAGGAAGAATTCCTGAAAATCTGAAAGTTTCCGGCGAGATCGCCGCTTCCCGCCGCCGTGCGCCGACGGCAGCGCCGCCCGCGCTCGATCAGAGCGACGTGGCCGCTTGTGCGCCGTTTATTTTAAATCGCACGGTAGGGTTTAAATCCCCGCGTACCGGTTCGATGTTATAATCTCGGCCATCGGTTTAAAATCGGACGGTCCACGTCAGCCCCGCGTTATAAAGACTGGAAATCTTACGTGCTACCCCCTGGGGTTCTAGGGAAATAAGAGCTAGCCCCGGTAATTTCTGATCTAGCCCCTGGAACTCCAGAAAATCATGTAAATTCATTTAAAAATCAGTTTTAGCCCCTGGACTTAATGAAAAATAGGAAAAACACCTCTGATAAGTGTAGCTAGACCCCTGGAAATTCTGAAAATAATATTATAGACCCTGTAATGGGGTGAGTTTACCTTTTTAGCCCTGTTTAGTATTTAATTTAGGAAATTGAATATGTTGATAGTGTTTAAAAATTAAAAAGTGGGACAAACATATTGTCAAAATTTAATTAAAGACTTTCTCAGTATTTAGGAAACTTTGGAGTGAGATAAAAACATATTTTGGGCTGAATTCATTCTGTCTAATTTATTATTCACATTTAGGGACACATTTTTAAGCAATGAATAGTTTTAGAAAATAGGGAAAATAATTGTGAAATAGTTTACATCAGAGCCAAAGGTCAAAATATGTTATTAAATTATTTAGGACCAGAACCTATTCTGTTAGATGATGTGTAATACTAATTTTATAATAAAGAACACATTTATGTATAGGAAAATAAATCTGAAAATATAGCAACTAGTAAATGATAAATGGAGTTTCTAGAACCCAAAGAATTCATTTTAAGGTTGGTAGAAATTCTAAAGGCACATATGGAGAAGAAAAATACTTTTCATACATACTTGGTAGTTAAAAGGTGTAGTAGTTGAATATAAGGAATTTATTTAAATGGGAAACTCATATATATACAGTAGGTAAGTATAAATGTGAACATAAAAGTAGGAATCATATACACATGATTAAAAGTGCATGCAAGCCACAAATCAACACACATAGAGTAACCACAACACATATAATGGTAAATGACTTTCATAAATGTGAATGTGTGGTTTGTATGAAGTGCAAGGGTGAACTATGTCTTATGGATTGTTGTTTTTCTTTTGCTATGTGTGATGGTATGATGTAGAACCTGCTCAAAGGCAAGTTATTCCTTTCCAAGATCAGGACTACCCATTCCAAGAGCAGCAGGAAGGAGGCAAGTGTCCTTGACCACTTTGATGCTATGCTAGGATGTGTAGCTAGAATTATTTGCATTGTCAATTGAAATATGAAACCCATGCTAGGAAGTTTCCCTAGAATTGCATTACCTTGTTTCCTTGTAGCTTGGGTTGGGATTTATTTTATCATGTCATTTATTATTATGCATATGCTTAGCCATGCTTAGAATGGGATATTTGGGATATGAGATCATCAGTTTATTTTACCATACTCTTGAATGAGATATTGTGAGTTATGTAGAGGTAGGAATCAAGGCAAGTTGGATGTTTTGGTTGTGTGCTGGGTGCACGAGACTCGGGTTTGTGTTTAGTACTTGCCTGGATCCTAAGGACTGGTTCATGGAGCATGTAACCTGGCTTTACCGTGCCAACCACATGCTGAGATGGGGCAGCTTGGCCAATTAATTAGGTGTATCCCCGGCGTAGTATGGGTGTGTTGGATGGTGCGGGCAGTAGGTGTCAGCTGGACTACCATATGAACTGCAAGGATCAAGAGGGGGCCACTGCAGCGGGGTTGGAGCCTCTTGTATGCTGTTAGGGGTGAAACCTCAGTGGGCCCACGCTCGTCGGGAATCCCTTTGTAAAGGATTCGTAGTGATCTCCTGGCTACACACCTGGGAAGTGTTAATGTGGTTCGTGGCCACTGGCATAATGGAGGTTCTTTTAGTCCACCCGGCAACGGGGGGTGAAATCACTACATGTGGGTACAGTGGTACAAACTCTGCAGAGTGAAAACTGTCATCACAGCCGTGCTCACGGTCAAGAGCGGCTTGGACTTATTCATGATTAGAGGATTGATGGTTTTGGAAGTTAAGCGGGGAGCTTAACATTGGAAATGATGTTATGGTTAGTGGATTATGATGATGGGACGGGAGATTGGGACCATTTCACCTGTGTAGTAATGTAGGTGCTTAATAAGCTAAGGTGATAGGTATTAATTGCGTAGTGCTTTAACCATGAGTTCAACCTCTCCTTGTTCTAGCCATGCATGACATAACTTTCCCACACTTGCTGAGTACCATTGGTACTCAACCTTGCATATTTGTTGGTTTATATTGCTGCTCAGGTCAAGATAATGAGGTGGTGTATAATGACCAAGACTTTGGACCCGAAGAAGGTTTCTAGGTTCATGGAGACCCCGGGCAACGCCTGTGACGGAGCCCTCAAGAATAATATTCCGCTGTTAGTTTATTTACTTGTGATGAACTTATTATTGTCCATCGAGACATTTAATATGTAAGACTTACTTATATTCGACACCTGGCTTGTAATAAAGGATGCTTCACTATTTGTCATCACATGTATGAGAAAATGATCCTGGCATATGTGATATTCACTTGGATGTTCTTCGGAAAAACCGGGTGTGACACAGCCCAAACGTCGAACCAGTCGCACCGAAACGAGCAGGAGGTTCCCCGCAAGGAGCATCTCTCTATGCCCGTTGGCAGGTTTCCACCTTGCTGCCCTCAGCCTACACCTATAAATCGGTGCGTTATGCCTCGACGCCCGGAGGTTTAGGCTACATCGGTTTATCGGGGCCCATATATCTGATATGACTTCAGTACGTTCAATACTTGTTCAGCAGGACCGCACACGGATCGGTCCTCAATCGACACGGACAGGGCTGCGCACACAAGATTTCCTCTTGCTGCGCCCTAGCCCCTGCCTAGTCTCATTTTCATTACTAAGGTGATCTCACATCACTCGAACCAAACCCGTGTGTCCCAAACCTCACTCGCGAGTAGATTCCAACTACTCGACTTGTACCGAAGTCGTATGAATCATTAAGCATAGATTGTCTACTCGAGGTCTTAGACATGAAAAATTCTTGTTATGCAAGTGGGGTTCCATTCATCCTACACCTAATGCACATTGATACTTCATACTAGCCATGTGAACAAAGTAAAACTTTATAAAAAATATTAATGCTAACCGGGGCTTGCCTTGTTGCTGCTGGTCAGGGGTTAGTTCTTCTTCCGGAAGTAGGAAGTCGAGTACTTCCGGAGCCTCCTCGCCTTCAGCGACTACACGTTAATAAAATACTACATGCTAATGAATATGCACATAAGTTTAGGGTAATACTTCTGCTATTAGTTCTAATAACCAGTCTCTAACAACTGGAACTCTGTTTAAGAATTAAAGATGAACTGGGTGTTGGTGGTTTGGGCTTAGACCTAAGCACATGGTTAAGTGCTAAGTGGTTTTTCCCCTATTTCCATATTAATCCCTCAAGTGGTTAAACAGGACAGGGGTGATCTAGAGCTCCAATGGAGATGAGAATTTTTGTGTGAATTCCTTGTCACAAGAAAACCCTCTGGACCAAACATTAGCACTTTTCATTGAGTGGTTTGCTCAGAATAATTCTCTTAGCAAATAAGCAAAGAAGAATTAATTCTGAGCTAACACCCCTCTTCATGCGTAACTGAGTGAACTACAATTTCCCTTATAGCTCACATAGTCTGCATGAATTTCCTAGTATTTTTGGAGCTAAGACTTGTTCAGAACTGAATTTCCATGTTTTGGAAATTCTCTGAAATTGTTGCTGTATTCAAATGAACACAGCACCTTCAAATTTGAATTGCTCTAACCAAATCAACTCCAAATGGTCTGAAACTTTTACAGGGGTTCACTAACATCCTATAGAACATTCTGGCAAAATTTGAGGATTTTTGGATGAACCAAACTCCCTCTAAAATTCTTTTTCTGAAAAGCTTTTAATAATTTTCCAGAATTAATTAATGGGTTTCATACAAATTGGGTTGTATATTTGGACAGATCTAGGCAATATGAATCCAACCCAATTTGAATCATTAAATTTTGAGCTTCCTAGCAAAAGTTATGGGAGAAAAATTTTAAATAATCCGGAGAAAATTTTAAACTCTGACCGTGGGCCCGGCCCACACGTGTCACCGCTGGAGCTGAGCCACACGGGGCTACAGACCCCTTCCCGTGCAGTCACACTTGATCCCAGGGCCACAGTAGATCTGTGTTTTAAACTTCCCGTCGCTGACATGTGGGGCCTGCGGATCGTCTTTCTCCTCGCGTTCCCGCGCCCGCGCGCCTCCGGGCTCGCCGGAGACACGCTGGTACTTGCCGCCCGGCCGACTCTCGAGCTCTGCCTCACCGTCAGGGCCTAGTTTCGTGCGCTGAACACGATGGCACCGACTGCTCCGGCCGGCGGTGGCCCTAACCTAGCCGGCGACGGTGCAGCGGCTCGGACTCACTTCGGTTATGCCACCTGGCCAACTCAGCCCGCCAAAACCTCGGTGGAAGGGTTCTACAGCACCAGGGGATCTCAGAGAGGGTCGACAAGGCCATGTCAGGGCTCGGGAAGAGCTCTAACCTAGCCGTCACCGTGAGCCCGACCCTTCCCGCCATAACCGCGGTTGGAAAACCGGGAGATACGCCGGCTACAGCCAAAATTAGGCTAGGGTTGACAAGCAAACTTGGGCGCCGTCAAGTCTAGCTCCTGTGAGTGCAGTTTGATAAACTATAAGAAAGTATATGTCAGGAATTTGTGAGTTTCTTACCCGAAGGTAGTTCTGCATCGGCTGGAGATGTTTTGCGAAGTTCGCCGGCGGTGATTGGTCACTGGTTCTAGGCTTTGGGGTCGAGCAGCACGGAGCCTATGCGCATTGAAAACCGCTCCTTCTTGGTCGTGACCGGTCCTCTGCCGAGCTGCCCACGGGAGCACCTTTGCTCGGTTCTTCCCGGCCGCCACGAAGAACACCGTTCTCTCGGTCTTTGGTGGCTTAGCTCGACTGGAACTGGTGCGGGGAGGTCGTGGGATGTCTGGTGATGTTGAGTTTCTGGGCTGCTGATGCTTGCACGCGAGCTGAGATAGCTCCCGAGCGATTTGGCGATGGCGGCGGCGCCTCTGTTCTCTGGCGGTGAGAGTGAGGGAAACGGGTTTATCTCGGTGCTGTGGCTCGCTGAGCACGGCTGAGAGTTAAGGAACCCCCACGAGGAGCTCGCCAGCGCGTGCGATTCAGCAGGTGGTGGCGTCCGGCTCCGCCCCCCCCCCCCCCCCCGCGGTGTCGCTCGGTGAGCTTCTCTCGGTGGAGTGCAACCCGATCACAATACTTAGGGGTTAAGCCAACTGAACCCTATGACATGTGGGACCCACTTGGCAGTGCTCCCCCACCTCTTAAAAGATCTCCAAAAACTTGGCAAATGATGAATTCAAATGTTTGGAGTCACAAACTGAGCTACATTTGTATGGTTGGGCAAATTTCCCCCAAATTCAAAATGTATATTTGAATTCCTTGCACATTTGGATCCTTTTTGGAAAAATGGGTAGCAAACCTTTTCACAATTTATTGAAACTTTGCCTCCCCACTCATTTGGACCTAAGGAACCCAAATATGCACTTTGATTCTTGCGTTAGCTGCTGCAACCATGAGTTTGAGTACAGCAGTTTTGAATCACCATTATGTCCTCCCCTCATTTGAATTTTGAGTTGGACATTAGTTCAAATTCTCATTTTCTAACCCTCCCCTTGCACTTGAGTATTTCAACTCAGTGGTCTTAATCCAACTAGGGTCCAACATGTGAATGACTCTAAATTGGTTTTTAGAATCATCTCTCATGGGTTATCCCATGTGTGGAGAGTTTGAACCATCACCCTTTTGATGGAGGTTCCTTGCTCTTCACAATACGTTCACAACATATCCACAACAAAACTATGGTGTTGTGAGTGATGAAAAGTTTTTGCAAGTCCCTTTTATTGGGCTTTTACATCCCTCCCCCCTTAAAAGAATCTCGTCCCAAGATTACAAAAGAAGGGATAGCGATGTAATAGGGACTTACCCGTGCTGAGATGCCATGAACTCCGGGTAATTTCAGCGAAGGAATTCCTCGCTCTCCCACGTCGCTTCTTCGGCAGTGTGGTTGCTCCAGGGTATCTTGTAGAACCACAACGTCCTATTACGCGTGGTTTGGGCTTTCTCATCCAGAATTGCCACCGGATATTCAGCATATGTCAAATCCGATTGCAACTCGCCGATGTCTTCGGTAGAAACAGCAGCGGTATGTTTCAGACATTTTCTCAGCTGGGAGACATGGAAAATGTCATGGACACCAGAAAGAGATTCCGGTAACTCCAATCTATACGCTGCTGGTCCACACTTCTCGGTGATAGCGTAGGGCCCAATGAAACAGGGAGCGAGCTTCCCCTTCACACCGAACCGGTGCACGCCCTTTATCGGAGACACGCGGAGGTACACGTGTTCACCGACGTCAAAGTGCAATGGCCTACACCTCTTATCAGCGTAGCTCTTCTGCCGGGATTTAGCGGCCTTCAAATTATCTTGGATCGCCCGAACGCGCTCTTCGGCGTCGTTCACCACATCAACCCCGAATGTGACCCTTTCACCGGACTCGCACCAATTTAATGGGGTGCGGCATTTGCGCCCGTAGAGAGCTTCGTAGGGTGCCATCTTGATACTCGCCTGATAGCCGTTGTTGTACGAGAATTCTGCCAACGGTAGGTGATCATCCCAGTTCCTACCGTGGTGGATGGCACATGCTCTCAACATGTCTTCTAATACTTGGTTCACCCTCTCTGTTTGCCCATCTGTTTGAGGGTGATAGGCGGAGCTCCTGATCAACTTTGTACCCAATGCAGTGTGTAGCTGCTCCCAAAAGCGAGATACAAATAATGCACCTCGATCTGAGACGATGGTCTTGGGTACCCCGTATAGGCATAGAATCTTCGCTATGTACAGCTCCGCATATTTGCCGGCATTGTAACATGTATTCACCGGGATGAAGTGAGCCATCTTGGTTAACCGGTGAACGATTACCCAAATGGAATCATGCTTGTTGGATGTTATGGGTAATCCCACAATGAAATCCATGCTCACATCTTCCCATTTCCATGCCGGAATCTTCAGGGGTTGCAGCAGCCCTGATTTCTTCATGTGATCCGCTTTCACTCGTCGGCACGTATCGCACTCGGATACATACTTCGCTACCTCCCGCTTCATCCGTGTCCAACAAAATTTCTTTTTCAAATCTTGGTACATTTTGTTGCTGCCCGGATGAATGGAGTACTTGGACAAGTGAGCTTCATCGAGGATTTTCTTCCTCAGCTCCATATCCCGGGATACGACTATGCGGTCATTGAACCACAGCGTCCCCTCATCATCTTTACGAAAACATTTGATCTCTCCATTGTCTATCCGTCTTCGGAGATGTGCCATGCCTTTATCCGTCTTCTGAGCTGCAATGATGTCCCCCCTAATAGTAGGGATGAGGGCAAGGTTGTACAGCGATCCATAAGGAACCAAGTAATAAACTTGGCTCTTCCTCCTCCACCGGTGTAATGGTGAGGTGATGGACATGTGATTTCCGACTTAGTGCGTCGGCAACCACATTCGCCTTGCTGGGGTGGTAATGAATCTCGATCTCATAATCCTTGATCAGTTCTAACCACCTCCTTTGCCTCATGTTCAGCTCCTTCTGGGTGAAAATGTATTTCAAGCTCTTGTGGTCGGTGTAGAGGTGCACCAGATTCCCCATGAGATAGTGCCTCCACATTTTTAGCGCCAACACCACTGCAGCAAGCTCAAGATCAAGAGTCGGATAATGCTTTTTATGGTTTCAAAGTTGGCGTGAGCCATAGGCGACCACACGTCCTCCCTGCATCAACACGCAGCCGAGCCCAATACCGGACGCGTCACAGTACACGTCAAAGGGCTTTGTTGTATCCGGCTGAGCTAAGACCGGGGTTGTTGTGAGATGCTTCACCAATGCTTGGAACGCTCCTTCACACGCCGTGTTCCAAACATATTTTGTTCCCTTCTTTAGCAATTCCGTCATTGGCTTAGCGAGCTTGGAGAAACTTGGAATAAATTTCCGGTAGTATCCCGCTAACCCAAGGAAGTTTCTGACTTCATTTACTGAAGTGGGAGCTTTCCATTTCAGCACTTGCTCTATTTTACTTGGGTCAACCGCAATGCCTTCAGCTGAGATGATATGTCCAAGAATGGCACTTGGCTGATCCAAAACTCGCATTTACTGAACTTGGCGTAGAGCTTGTGGTCTCATAATCGTTGAAGAACGATCCGTAAGTGTTCGGCATGTTCGGCTTCTGTCTTGGAGTAAACCAAGATATCATCGATGAACACTACCACGAACTTGTCCAGCTCCGGCATGAACACCGAGTCCATGAGATAAATGAAATGGGTTGGAGCGTTTGTGAGACCAAAGGACTGACACGACCCCAACGGTCTTGTCGAGCCAAGATCACGCTGAGGGGTGCTGCGTTGCACAGCACCGGATAACACACATCAAAGGTAGAAAGCAGAAGCGAAATTTTATTACATAAAGGAGTTTATGAACATTTGTACATCAAAATAAGTCCAGTCTACACTCACGGACGTAGACTACGCATCAAGTACACGTTCAGCCCTTGAACGTGTCCTTGCTAGCACACACACACACACTAACTCTGCAGCGTGCACGACTCCAATTCGACGGGGTTCCCCTCCTGGGGTTCCGTCTCCTCTTCGGGAGTCCCTTCCTCATAGAACCCTGCAAAAGCTTCAAACACAAGCAGTGAGCACGAAGGCTAAGCAAGTCTGACCCGTCTCACCTAAACATGGAACTTCTACATGAGGGGTGATGGGTTACATGAGGTAAAAATCATTTGCAAGGACTCGCCTAATCAGTAGAACCTTACTTTCAAGTTTTAGCAGCAGGTTGTGGAGAACCTTACGCTAAGGCACATGAGAGAGCCGCAATCAAACAAGAAACGCATTTCTCTCATGTACTTTGCCCAAAGTTGAAAAGAACATTAGTTAGCTCTAAACTACAGCAAATCTTTAGCAATCAAGTCCATCTTTCAATCAGCAACATTTTATCATGTAACTAGCTTGTTCTTTCTACGTCACGGTACAGTGAACAAGTGGTACTCACTGACCGCGAGGGACGGCGATTATAATCGATTTACACCTGCAGGGTTACCCGATAAACCCGTCATGTACGCCCGTACTCGATGTTGCCTACAACAACCATCACGGACGCCGTACGCAACTACCTTTCACCCGTTAGCCAAATGTTGAACTGGTCCAATCGTCCCGAGCAAGAGGTCTCTGCACGCGCGTCTCAGTGCCGCCAGCCGATTTACACCTCGATCTCTCAACCTACCCTCTGAATGACCAGCTATGCCTCAACACTCAGCTACCCGAGTTACATCGGTTTCCCGGTTCCCATATAGCCGGTAGGTCTTCGGTACTGTTCTAGCTTGTTCAATAGGCCCGCACACGGCTCGGTCCTCAATCGACACAAGCGGAGCTACAGCACACAGGCCCCAAAGTCCTGCTGCCCTTACCCTCCGCTTGGTCTCATTTTTTTGCCATGTGTTTCATGTGCTATCTCTACCCGAGTCGAGTGCCTCTAGCCTATGCTCGCGAGTAGTTCCAACTACTTGACTTGTACCGAATCCTACACTATCTTAGCATTGCAGTAGCTAACAGGGTTTGCAATCCTAAACCCAACCCATGGTTTTCTTGGTTATGCAATTGGGTTTCCACACAAGACTCTAATGCAAAGAATAAGGTATTCAAGTATGTGCTCAAAACAGTAAAAATTTGTAAATAGGTTAATGCGAACCGGAGCTTGCCTTGCTGCTCTTGGTCGTAGGCTAGCTGTTCCTCCGGAGTAACGAAGTCTAGGACTTCGGGTTCCTCCTCGACCTTAGCGACTACCTGATAGAAGCAATACATGTATTAATTTAAATGCAGTTGTATTAACTTTTAAACTTGTGAAGTCTATAACTCTTACTAGACAAGCCCAATGACTGTGAAACTTTTACTGTGGCTGGGTTACAACCTAAACAGAGACTTGGTCAAGTTTTAGTTGCAGCAAAGCTCATTTGAGCCCTCCACAATTAATTATGCACTTGACCTTAATTGAAGGCTTTTAGGGCGTCCTAAGGATTTTCATGAAACAAACTATGACTTTCTGAAAACTAGATTTTCAGAGGGTTCTAATGGAGTTGGCCTCACTTAGTTTGAAGGTTCCTAACTAAAGTTATAAGCTAAACAATTTCAGGGAAATTCTGAAAATGTTTCTGAACATTTTCTATTTTCTCTAGAACAGTTTCACTAATCACACCATTAGGTGGATCAAATTAGCTCAAATGGATCTGAAATTTTTACGGTAGTTCAGAGATATTTTGGTGAACATCCCAGCAAAATTTCAGGATTTTTCTCCAAAGTATTCTCCAGTTAAAATTCCTAACAGTTTAAATTTTGAAGAATTAATTCTTGAGAAATAAGGGTTTTCATGAAGTGAAACTTGATTTGCTGGAAAGTGCTCAGAGAGCTGAATCCAACAAAATTTGGTTCACTCGATTTGGTGCTTTCTAGCCAAAGTTATGAGGATTTGAAGTTTGGAAGAATTCTGAAAATCGGGGAAAAGTTTAAACTTGCGAGTGGGCCCCGGGAACACGCGTCGCACGCCGAGGCGACCGCACACTGCGGCCCACAGGGTCTTTGCGCCCCAGCACACCCGATCCCGGTGACACCCCGATCCCGATTTAAAATATCTGTCGCTGACAGCTGGGGTCCACCCCCTTCTTCAACCTCGCAACATCCGCGCTCTGCCGCCGGGGGACTTCGCCGGAGAGCTCGCCGCCGGCTTCTGTAGAGCTCCAAACTTCATGATTCTGGCCGCCCCTGCCTACTTCCACTCGGGGAACAGGATTCTGGGGTCAGCTCGTCATAACAACGGCCGCCACCTGGTCGGCGACGAGCCGCAACCTCGGAAAGACTTCGGACATGTCGGTTGACTTCCCTAGCACCTCAACTACTCGAGCAACCGGTCGGGAAGCATCAGTGGACCTCAGGGAAGGTCGACATGAGCTTGAGGCAGCTCGGGGAAGGCCCGAAGTAGGTCCTCACCGTGCGCCCGACGCCTCCCGTTTGTTCCACCATTGCTAAACTTTAAAATACGCCGGTTGCAGAGGTTCTCCGGCCATAGGTTGTGAAGGCAACTTGTGCGTTACCGTGTCTAGTTTATGTGAGAGCTGATTGAGGCCCTCTAATCCTTTCTAGAGTACGAATTCAACGGACCCGCACCCGAAGGTCGTCCTGCACACCGAAAGGGGAAAACTGGAAATTTGCCGCCGGTGAGCAAACACTCGGGCTGTGGCTCGGGGGTGAGCAGCACCGGTCACCAGCGCGTCCAAGGGTGCCTTGGCTCAGGCGTGACAACGCCCCGGTTGGGCTGTCCACGGGAGCCCGAGGTGCGGCGGTTCTAAGTCACCGGATTGATCTTTCGGCATAGCCGATATCAATCGGTTTCAGCTGAATTCTAGCAGCGGGGAAGACGGAGGAAGGTTTCTAGTACCTTGCCGTGGCTCTGAAGGGGACGGAGAGGCGGTGATCAAGCTTCCCTGATCAGCTCCAAGTGATCGGCAGCGATGGCGCGGTTCTGATGCGAGGAGGCAGTAGAGTGGGCGGTGATCGCTCCGATCAGGGCGGTGGCGTAGATAAGGGGGCTGTGAGGCGGTTCAGTACGTCGGGGCGGCAAGCAGGTGGTGTCCCGATCGCCTCTTCGCCGTGGCGACTGCTCAGTCCGGCGCAAGAACCCGAGCTGGGTTTTCAGTCGGTTTGAGTTGGAGTAGTGGCTGACATGTGGGTCCCACTTCCAATTTTAACCTCTGAAATTTACTCCTAATCACTGTTGTAAACAGTGAGCCCCATACTACCCCTGGTAATTCAAATTATTCACCCATGAGCCATTTGAATTGAGTAGAATTCAAATTGGGTTTGATTTGAATGAATTTCAGCACAAGTTCAGTTTTGAATTCAAATAAAGTTTGAATTTGTCCCACTTAGCTCATGTCAAGATCAACTCCAAATGGAGTGAAAATTGGTGTGTGAGCTCATAAAAATGTGCTGAATAAGAATATGCCTCCCACTTTTTAATTCATGGGATAAAAACAGTTTGAATTTGAATATGGTTTCAAACTGCCCTCTTTCTAACTATACCCAAAATGACCTCAACAAGGTTTTGAATTTGGGTGAAACTTGGCATGGACATCCTTAGCATTGTGTAGGAGTTTCCATATGTCCAGCCCACCTATATCACATGTGGGAAAAACCACTTTTGCAATATGTGAGTTTGTTCTCTAATGAGCATGTTGATGGTGGTTACTTGCTCTTCATTTGTGTTCATCATCTTTCCTCAAATGAGGTGTGTGTGTATGGTGCCGAACACATCAATTATGTGTCAAAAACTGAGGCCCTTACATTCCTCCCCCCTTAAAAGAATCTCGTCCCGAGATTATATGGTGAAAATCAGAGAGAGGACGGTGGAAAATTACCGGATATGCGACGTGAAAAAGTCGGGGTAGTTAGCGCGAAGAAATTCTTCGCTATACCATGTCGCTTCGTCCATGGAGTGATTACTCCATAGAATCTTGTAGAACCACAACGTACGGTTGCGTGTGGTTCGGGCCTAATAATCTGCACCGGTTCCTCCCGATAGGTCAGATCCGGTTGCAGTTCTTCCATATCTTCCAGCTAAACGGTAGTTGATAGCTTGAGACACTTCCTCAGCTGGGCAATGTGAAAGACGTCGTGCACACCGGAAAGTGCTTCTGGTAATTTCAGCCGGTATGCCAATGATCCACATCTTTCGGTAATCTGGAATGGACCGATGAATCGGGGTGCCGACTTTCCTCTCACCCCAAATCTGTTTACGCCCTTCATTGGAGACACGCGTAGATATACGTGATCTCTAACTTCGAATTGTAATGGGCGCCTCCTCCGGTCCGCATACTGTTTCTGTCGGGATTGAGCAGCTTTTAGGTTCGCTTGAATGAGTCGAACCTTTTCTTCCGCGTGGTTGACAAGGTCAATCCCGAAGGTAACCCTTTTGCCAGACTCACACCAATTCAATGGTGTGCGGCATTTCCTCCCGTATAGCGCCTCGTAGGGCGCCATCTTGATGCTGGCATGGTACCCATTGTTGTACGAGAACTCGGCTAACGGCAAGTGATCATCCCAATTCTTGCCGTGGTTGATAGCGCAAGCTCGTAGCATGTCTTCTAAGATCTGATTTACCTGCTCGGTTTGCCCATCCGTCTGCGGGTGGTATGCTGAACTACGGATCAACTTCGTCGCCAAGGCAGCGTGTAGCTGCTCCCAGAAACGGGACACAAATAAAGTGCCCCGATCCTATATGATGGTACGCGGTACGCCGTACAAGCATAGGATCCGTGAGATGTACAGTTCAGCATACTTCTTGGCGTTGTAGTTTGTGTTGACTGGGATGAAATGGGCAACTTTGGTGAGCCGATCGACGATCACCCACACCGAATCATGTTTTTGCAAGGTGGTGGGTAAACCGACGATGAAGTCCATGCTCACATCCTCCCATTTCCAGGCAGGAATGCCCAGTGGTTGCAGCAGTCCCGGTTTTCGCATATGGTCTGCCTTCACCCTTCGACATGTATCACACTCGGACACGTATTTTGCAGTCTCCCGTTTCATCCGTGTCCACCAAAACTTGCTTCTGAGTTCTTGATACATTTTGTTGCTGCCGGGGTGAATAGAAAACTTTGACAAGTGAGCCTCATCAAAGATTTTCTTCTGTAACTCCGGGTTACGGGGTACAACGATCCGGTCCTTGAACCATAGAACGCCATCTCCGTCCTTCCGGAAACATTTCAGCTCCCCACTGTCTACACGTCTCCGCAAATGTGACATGCCCTTGTCATTCTTCTGGACTGCCACTATCTCTTCACGGATGGTGGGGATCAAAGCTAAGTTGTAGAGAGCTCCGTGTGGAGTCACATGTAGCGGTGGTTCGCTCTCTTCCAACGGTGTGATGGTCAGATTATTGACGTGTGACTTGCGGCTCAGCGCATCTGCCACTACGTTTGCCTTGCCCGGATGATAATGGATTTCTATTTCGTAATTCTTTATCAGTTCTAACCATCTTCGTTGCCTCATGTTGTGCTCCTTCTGAGTGAATATGTACTTGAGGCTTTTGTGGTCGGTATATAAATGTACGAGGTTACCGAGTAGGTAGTGCCTCCACATTTTCAGTTCAAGTACCACGGCAGCGAGCTCCAAATCGTGGGTTGGATAATTCTGCTTATGGTTTCTAAGCTGCCGTGATCCATACGTGACCACTCTTCGGTCTTGCATCAGCACACATCCGAGCCCAATGCCGGATGCATCGCAGTACACATCGAACGGTTCTGTTGTGTCTGGCTGCGCCAAAACCGGTGCTGATGTCAGGTGCTTGACTAAAGCCTTGAATGCTGCTTCACACGCTGGACTCCAAACATATTTGGTAGCCTTCTTCAGCAGCTCTGTCATTGGCTTGGCAATCTTCGAGAAGTTCGGAATGAACCTCCGATAATATCCCGCTAGTCCGAGGAAACTCGGTACCTCGTGAACAGTTCTCGAGGATTTCCAATTCAGCACTTGAGTGATCTTGCTCGGGTCCACAGCGATACCCGTATTCGCTACTATCTCATCTCACAAATCAACCTCGTCTCACACCGAGACCAATCTCATGTCATGACCCAGCAGTCATGCAAACATCTCATCATCCGGACTCAACAGTTCTAAACCAATGACCATAGCCGAGAACCTTCCCAATACCCATCCCGTCTAATCATGGCAGTTTATCCAGGTGCTCGTGACCGTAAGCTCGGCTATCATGATAGTTTTAATAACTCTGCAGAGTTTGCACCTCTTTACCCACATGTTTGTGATTTTGTCACCCGTCGGCGACTGCAGAACCTCCATTATACCAGTACACATCCGTCAGTGTATGGTCAAGAGATCACAAAATAGCCTTACAGAGTCATTGGGCCTGTCTAGTAAGACTTATAGTCTTCACACATTCAACATCAATTCAAATGCATTCAAAGTGATACATATATGTATTTATCTCATGTAGTAGCTAAGGTTGAGGAGGACCCCAAAGTCTTAGACTTCATCACTCTAGAGGAATAGCTAGCCTACGACCAAGAGCAGAAAGGCAAGCTCCAGTTTGCATTAGCCTTTTTATAAAGTTTACTGTTTTGAGAACTTACTTTGAGCACTCACTTAAATTATGCATTAGAGTCTTGTTTGGAAACCCAAATGCATAGCCAAGAAAACCCTGGGTTGGGCTTAGTTTTGTAAACCTCGATTAGCTACTGCAATGCTAACATAGTGTAGGATTCGGTACAAGTCGAGTAGTTGGAACTACTCGCGAGTCGTCCAGAGGGTAGGTTGAGAGCTTGAGGTGTAAATCGGCTGGCGGCACTGCAGATGCGCGCGCAGATACCTCTTGCTCGGGACGATAGGACCGGTTCAACATTTGGCTGACAGATGAAATGTGGTTGCATATGACGTCCGTGATGGTTGCTGTAGGCAACATTGAGTACGGGCGTACGTGACTGGTTATTTGGGTAACCCTGCAGATGTATATCAATTATAACTGCCGTCCCTCACGGTCAGTGAGTACCACCTTTTCACTATACCGTGACATAGAAAGAACAGGCTAGAGTCATGTAAAAGTTGCTGATTTAAAGCTATACATTGATTGTTAATGACTTTCTGTAGTCTAGAGCTAATTAAAGTTCTTTTCAACCTTGGGCAAAGTACATGAGAAAAATGTGTTTCTTGTTTGAATGCGGCTCTCTCATGTGCCTTAGCTTGAGGTTCTCCACAATGAGATGCTAAAACTTGAAAGTAAGGTTCAAATAATTAGGTGATTCCTTTGCAACTTATTTACCTCATGTACCCTGAATCCCTCATGTAGAAGTTTCATGTATAGGAGAGACGGGTCAGACTTGCTGAGCCATCGTGCTCACTGCTTGTGTTTGAAGCTTTTGCAGAGTGTTATGAGTAATAGAGTCCCGAGGAGGAGACAGAACCCCAAGAGGGAAACCCCGTCGAGTGGGAGTCGTGCACGCCGCCGTGTTAGTGTGTGTGTGTGCTAGCGGGGACACGTTCACAGGCTGAACGTGAACTCGATGCCTAGTCTACGCCTGTGAGTGTAGACTGAACATATTTTGTTGTACAAATGTTCATAAATTTGTTTATGTAATAAAACTTTGCTTCCGCTTTGTACCATTTTATGTGTGTTATCCGGTGCTGTGCAACGCAACACCCCTCAGCGTGATCCTGGCTTGACGAGGCCGCGAGGCCCTCACAGAGCCGTACACGCCATGCTGAAGATGAGTGCAGCTAGTGTGGGTTGTCCGTAGGGCTGGACAACCGACTTTTGCTAGTTAGGTGGGGGTGAGTTGTAGATTTATCTTCCGCTGTAGTAACTCTGTAATTAGATGTAAACTGAAGCTTTGTACTACTTTGTGTACATATTTGTGCGGCACCACCCTCTGAGATCCTGGGCGTAGGGGCTCCAGTCCGTCACAGCCTGTGACAGAGCCCACAAGACCATATTTCCGCTACTTTGTTTATTTTCATGTTATGAACATTTTATCGTCCTTTGAGACGCTATGTAAGACTTATTTGTATTCGAACACCTGGCTTGTAATATTAAGATGTTTCACCATTTGTCGTCACATGTAGGAGAAGATGATCCTGGCATACATGTGTGAATCACATGGTTGTTCTTCAGAAAAACCGGGTGTGACATCTCATCATTGACTACCTTTCCTGAATTAACATTGCTTTATTTTATATGCAACCAAGATATTTAATAGGTTGAAAATATTTTATTGTGAAATCATGTCATTTATTTTCAAAATAATTTGACTTTATTTGTCACAATTGCGGCAATATCTTGTTTATCGGTGACCCCAAAATTTTTGGTTTACCGAATTTGTTTCCTTAGTTATGTGTATAGGATTGACTTGAGAATTGTAAGGGTTTCTTGACAGTGTTTGAAGTGTAGGCTAGATCGGATTGAGAGGGAGGGCTTGGATCACCCCTCCACTTCTTTTATATACAAAACACTGTTGATTCTTGGAATTGATATGGATAAGTAGGTTCTTGCCCAACAGTTTATTTAAAAACCATCAACCCTTAGTTAGTGATTCAACACAACCTAGCTCAAATTGAATCCACAATTTTGTTCCAATTTAAAACCGTGGTAAACTTATTTGATTTTTTATGGGCTTTTCTATTTTTCACCCACGGATAATTTCTTACATCCCCCTCTGATCATAAGGTTAAAATATTAAAAGCTTATTCATTAATAAAATAATACACAGGATAAAAGGATTGCAACAGTCAACTATACCATACCAAAGGAACCCAGTTACTATTGCATACCATTTCAAATGAAAATAAGAATTATCTAACATAGGAGCTTCATAAACTTAAACTCATATGAAACTTTATTAATTCACTCATTTATAAATTCATCAAAACAATAAATTACAATATTCAAATAAGTGACTGGACCAATTGACTATGGTTCTTATTACATCTCGAAAAAAACTATCTTTAATTTATGGGGAGACAACGTAATAACAGTTAGTTGCAGCAGCCACCAAATCAGATGGTGTGGACACCAGTTTGTAATCTAACTTTAATAAAGTTGTTTGCTTTGGAGCTTTAAGCCTTTGAAAACGATACCAAAGACTTAACACTGTAGAGAAAAATTCGAGACTACAATCTGTAAGACTAATTTGTCTAAATTTTGTTATCTCCCTAGCAATAGGGGCTTGAAATAACTTGAATGCACTTGGTGATTGAAATAGTTTGCTTACATATCGTGCTTTGATATTATTCAAATATGTTTTGATTGCAATTGATGCTTGAAATAACTTGCTTACATATTGAGCTTCAAATAGCTTGCTTACATATCATGCTTCATTATTATTCAAATAATATTTTGAATACATTCGGTGCTTGAAATATATTGCTTACATATTGTACCTAATTAGTATTCAAATAGAATTGCTAGGTTTTCTCCAGATTAATTTTTAGTGAACTCTCAAGTTCATGTGCCCAGGAACTCCAAGAATTTCATAATTGAAAAGAACTCTAAATTATGTGTAATGATTCTGATGCAATTGTTTTTATTTCTCAATATCGCATATTCAACCCCTCCCTCCCTATGGACAACATCTATAGGTATTTGGTCCTTGAGCTTGCTTGATTTTTTTTCACTTGCCCTATTACTACTCTAGTTGCATGAGCTGTGTTAATCTCCCATACCATGACTTTCCCCTCAACAGCTATGATAATCCTGACAAGCTTACCCGAGTCGAGCTGGAGCAAAAATAAGCTTTGTCTGGTCTGAGCCCGAGCTTATGTGTAAGCTATAACGAGAAATCAGGCTTGCTCGATCTTAGCTCGGCTTTGTTTCGAGCTTGAGTTTGAGATGTTAGACTACCTCGAGCTCAGCTCGTTTATGGCCTTAGTCGTGGTGCATTGATTCTAGGTGTGAGATCTATGTGTGTTGAATGCATTAGCAATGGCTGTTTTAAGTGAGAGTTTCATGTAAAGTTTTGATAATTGACGTGGAACTTGATGTGCGGTTTGATATGGGAAGTGTTAACTTTTCTTTTGATGTGTGGGAGAGTATGTTCGGTGCTTATGGACTGAATTTTGATAAGTTTTGGTAGTTTGAATGTGAGCAACACATTTTTGTGAAGCTAGACTAACAGACTAACAAGAGTCATGTCAGACTTGTGCTCATAAAGAAAGGTTGTTTGCTCATGTGCGGGTGTTGCTTCATATCAACACATGGCTGGTGATCCTTGAACTAAACTTAGGGAGAAGTTCAGATTTGACACGACCCCATCGGCCTTGTCAAGCTAGGATCACGCTGAGGGGTGCTGCGTTGCACAGCACCGGATAGCACACATCAAAGGTACAAAGGGAAGCAAAGTTTTATTACATAAACAGGTTTATGAACACTCTTACAACAAAATATGTTCAGTCCACACTCACGGGCATAGACTACGCATCGAGTTCACGTTCATCCCGTGAACGTGTCCCCGCTAGCACGCACACACACTAACACGGCAGCGTGCACGACTCCCACTCGTCGGGGTTCCCCTCCTGGGGTTCCTTCTCCTCCTTGGGAGTCCCTTTTTCATAGACCCCTGCAAAAGCTTCAAACACAAGCAGTGAGCACGATGGCTCAGCAAGACTGACCCATCTCTCCTATACATGGAACTTCTACATGATGGGTACAGGGTACATGAGGTAAATAATTTGCAAAGGACTCGCCTAATTATTTGAACCTTACTTTCAAGTTTTAGCAGCAGGTTGTGGAGAACCTTACACTAAGGCACATGAGAGAGCCGCAATCAAACAAGAAACACATTTCTCTCATGTACTTTGCCCAAAGTTGAAAAGAACTTTAATTAGCTCTAGGCTACAACAAGACATTAACAAGCAAAGTATAACTTTCAAATCAGCAAACTTTTAACATGTATCTAGCCTGTTATTTCTACGTCACGGTACATTGAACAAGTGGTACTTACTGACCGCGAGGGACGGCGATTATAATCGATTTACACCTCCAGGGTTACCCGAATAACCAATCACGTAAGCCCGTACTCGATGTTGCCTACAACCACCATCACGGACGTCGTACGTGACCACCTTTCACCCGTCAGCCAAATGTTGGACCGGTCGAATCGTCCTGAGCAAGAGGTCTCTGCGCGTGCATCCACAGTGCCACCAGCCGATTTACACCTCAAGCTCTCAACCTACCCTCTGAACGACCAGCTATGCCTCAACACCCAGCTACCCGAGTTACATCAGTTTCCCGGTTCCCATATAGCCGGTATGTCTTCGGTACTGTTCTAGCTTGTTCAACAGGCCCGCACACGGCTCGGTAGTCAGTCGGCACAAGCGGAGCTATAGCACCCAGGCCCCAAAGTCCTGCTGCCCTTACTCTCCGCTCACTCTCATTTTTCTCGCCATGTGTTTCATTTGCTATCTTTACCCGAGTCGAGTGCCTCTAGCCTATCCTCGCGAGTAGTTCCAACTACTCGACTTGTACCAAATCCTACTCTATCTTAGCATTGCAGTAGCTAAACGGGGTTTTCAATCCTAATTCCAACCCATGGTTTTCTTGGCTATGCAATTGGGTTTCAAACAAGACTCTAATGCAAGAAGTAAGTGGTGCTCAAAGTAAGTTCTTCAAAACAATAAAAATTTATAAAAAGGGTTAATGCAAACCAGAGCTTGCCTTGCTGCTCTTGGTCGTAGGCTAGCTGCTCTTCCAGAGTGACGAAGTATAAGACTTCGGGTTCCTCCTCAACCTTAGCGACTACATGAGATAACAAGTATATGTATCAATTTAAATGCTTTTGGATTGAATTTCAAATTGTGAAGACTACAAGTCTTACTAGACAGACCCACTGACTCTGAAATTTTTACTGTGGTTTGCATACAACCTAAACAGAGAATTGGCCAAGTTTTATTTGCAGTAAAGCTTATTTGAGCTCTCCACAAATAATTATGCACTTGACCTTAATTGGAGCTCTTAGGGTGTTCTACGGATTTTCAGGGAGCAAGCCATGACTTTCTGAAAACTAGATTTTTAGGGGGTTCTAATGGAGTTGGTATGACTTAATTTGAAGTTTCCTAGCTACATATATGAGCTAAACAATTTCAGAGAAATTCTGAAAATGTTTCTGGACATTTTCTATTTTGTCTGGAACAGTTTTATTAATCACACCATTAGGTGGATCACATGAGGTCAAATGGATCTGAAATTTTTATGGTAGCTCAGGGATATTTTGGTGAACATCCTGGAAGAATTTCAGAATTTTCCTCCAAAGGGTTCTCCAGTTAAAATTCTAAGCAGTTTGAAATTTGAAGAATTAATTCTGGAGAAATAAGGATTTTCATGAAGTGAAACTTGATTTCTGGAAAGTACTCAGAGAGCTGAATCCAAAAAAATTTGGTTCACTCGATTTGGAGTTTCCTAGCCAAAGTTATGTGGGTTTGAAGTTTGAACTAAATCTGAAAATCGGGAAAAAGTTTAAACCGCTGCGCTTGGGACCGGGTGTAAGGGCCTCAGTTTTTGACACATATTTGAAGTGTTCTTCACCACACCACACACCTCATTTGAGGAAAGTTGATGAACACAAATGAAGAGCAAGTAACCACCATCAACATGCTCATTAGAGAACAAACTCACATATTGCAAAAGTGGTATTTCCGACATGTGATATAGAGGGGCTGGACATATGAAAACTCCTACACATTGCTAGGGATGTCCATGCCAAGTTTCACCCAAATTTAAAACCTTTTTGAGGTCATTTTGGGTATAGTTAGAAAGAGGGCAGTTTGAAACCATATTTAAATTCAAACTGTTTTTATTCCATGAATTCAAAAGTGGGAGGCATATTCTTAGTCAGCATATTTTTGTGAGCTCACACACCAATTTTCACTCCATTTGGAGTTCATCTTGACATAAGCTAACTGGGACAAATTCAAAATTTATTTGAATTCAAAACTGAACTTGTGTTGAAATTCATTCAAACCAAACCCAATTTGAATTCTACTCAATTCAAATGGCTCATGGGTGGATAATTTGAATACCCAGGGGTATTTTAGGGCTCACTGTTTAAAACAGTGATTAGGAGTAAATTTCAGAGGTTAAAACCCCGGGTGGGACCCACATGTCATAGAGGGAAGGAGAGAAACTTGCACCCAAAGTCAGAGTCTCGGTGGGAACTTCCACCGAGCAGCTGCCGACTCCACGCTCGGGAGCAGCTGCGCTCGCCACCGAGGAGCAGCAGCGCCACCAGCTGCTTCCCGCGCCCACACGCGAGCCCAAGGGCGGTTCCAGGGCCCTCTTAAGGCGCTCCACGGGGGCAGGCACCGATCATTTCCTCCTCTCCCGCGATCACGGAGCCACCAACCTGCCGCCTCTCTGCTCGATCGGAGAACCGCGAAACCAGCTCGCCTTCTCCCTCCCCGAGCTGCTAGATGGCCACCTGAGATCGCACTCCACCTCCCCAACGCCAGAAACCCCGAGCTCCGACCTCCTTTGCCCGAAAACGATCGCCACCGCGGCGACCTAGCCTCAGCCGAGAGTCAGGCGCCCATGGACAGCGTTCCACAGGCGTTTTCACAGTCCAGCAAGAGAGGCAACAGGAGCGCGCGACCACCGTGCTGCTATCCTCCAAGTTTGGAAGCAAACCGTGACGAATCCACAGAAAATTTCCAGTTTTGCTCCGGCGACCGTAAACCAAGCTCCCGGTACGGATTCTTCAAATTCTCGCTCTATGATCTTTCAGTGGTTATCAAATCTTGCACATAGACGCTGGACTAGCCGGCGATCAAGTTCTTTTCTGCATTCGTGGCGTGAAGCTGTCTAGGAGTGACGAATTTCGACCTCGATCAAGGGCGGTCATGGCGGGAACGATCGGTCACACGGTGCCGACCGACTTGCCGCCATCCCTGAACCCTTTTTACACCTTGTCGAGCTTCCTAAAGGTACACTGATGCTGTAGGACCGTTTGTTCGAGGTGTTAGCGGGTTAGAACCCACGGTCGACGGCGCCGAACCTCAACCGAGGCCGCGGCACGTCGCCGGGCTATTTCCGGTCACCCCCAGCCCGACCTGACACCACCGACGTGTTCCTCGACGTCGACAACCCCCTGGCGGCGAGTTTCAGAAAGTCATAGTTAAGTGAGACCAACTCCATCAGAACCCTCTGAAAATCTAGTTTTCAGAAAGTCATAGTTTGTTTCATGAAAATTCTTAGAACACCCTAAAAGCCTTTAATCAAGGTCAAGTACATAATTAATTGTGGAGGGCTCAAATGAGCTTTGCTGCAACTAAAACTTGACCAAGTCTCTGTTTAGGTTGTAACCAAGCCACCGTAAAAGTTTCATAGTCATTGAGTCTGTCTAGTGGGACTTATAAGATTCACAAGTTCAAACTTAATACAAATGCATTCAAAGTAATACATGTACTTCTTCTATCATGTAGTCGCTAAGGTCGAGGAGGAACCCGAAGTCCTAGACTTTGTTACTCCGGAGGAGCAGCTAGCCTACGACCAAGAGCAGCAAGGCAAGCTCCAGTTTGCATTAACCTTTTTACAAGTTTTTATTGTTTTGAGCACATACTTGATTACATTGTTCTTTGCATTAGAGTCTTGTTTGGAAACCCAACTGCATAGCCAAGAAAACTATGGGTTGGGTTTAGGATTGCAAACCCCGTTAGCTACTGCAATGCTAAGATAGTGTAGGATTCGGTACAAGTCAAGTAGTTGGAACTACTCGCGAGCATAGGCTAGAGGCACTCGACTCGGGTAGAGATAGCTCATGATACACATGGCAAGAAAGATGAGACCGAGCGGAGAGTAAGGGCAGCAGGACTTTGGGGCCTGTGTGCTGTAGCTCCGCTTGAGTCGATTGAGGACCGAGCCGTGTGCGGGCCTGTTGAACAAGCTAGAACAGTACCGAAGACCTACCGGATATATGGGAACCGGGAAACCGATGTAACTCGGGTAGCTGGGTATTGAGGCATTGCCCGTCGTTCAGAGGGTAGGTTGAGAGCTCGAGGTGTAAATCGGCTGGCGGCACTGAGATGCGCGTGCAGAGACCTCTTGCTCGGGACGATTGGACCGGTTCAATATTTGACTGACGGGTCAAAGGTGGTTGCGTACGGCGTCCGTGATGGTTATTGTAGGCAACATCGAGTACGGGCGTACTTGACGGGTTATTTGGGTAACCCTGCAGGTGTAAATCGATTATATTCGCCATCCCTCGCGGTCAGTGAGTACCACTTGTTCACTGTACCGTGACGTAGAAAGAACAGGCTAGTTGCATGTTAAAATGTTGCTGATTGAAAGATGGACTCTGATTGCTAATGATTTGCTGCAGTCTAGAGCTAACTAAAGTTCATTTTAACTTTGGGCAAAGTACATGAGAGAAATGCGTTTCTTGTTTGATTGTGGCTCTCTCATGTGCCTTAGCGTAAGGTTCTCCACAACCTGCTGCTAAAACTTGAAAGTAAGGTTCTACTAATTAGGCGAGTCCTTGCAAATGATTTTTACCTCATGAAACCCATAACCCCTCATGTAGAAGTTCCATGTTTAGGTGAGATGGGTCAGACTTGCTGAGCCTTCGTGCTCACTGCTTGTGTTTGAAGCTTTTGCAGGGTTCTATGAGGAAGGGACTCCCGAAGAGGAGACGGAACCCCAGGAGGGGAACCCCGTCGAGTGGGAGTCATGCACGCCGCAGAGTTAGTGTGCGTGTGTGCTAGCAAGGACACGTTCAAGGGCTGAACGTGAACTTGATGCGTAGTCTACGCCCGTGAGTGTAGACTGAACTTATTTTGATGTAAACATGTTCATAAACTTATTTATGTAATAAAGTTTCGCTTCCGCTTTGTACCTTTGACGTGTGTTATACGGTGTTGTGCAACGCAGCACCCCTCAGCGTGATCCTGGCTCGACAAGACCGTGGAGTCGTGTCAGCGTGGTATCAGAGCTCGCTTGAGGTTTAACGCACTAAAAAGGTCATCCTTTTCAAAAATCCAGTGAGGAACGAATTAGTAGCCTGTATAAGGATGTTATTAGCATATAGAAAGTGGCATACTGAACTATCTGTCTATGTCGTAAAATCGTGTATCTCGGGACGTTTATGTCTTGGGGGGTGCACGTAAGCGCAGTCCACCAGTGCGCACAAGCTGAAGGGTGGAGCCCCACGAGTGGCAGGTAACCCGACCCGCTTTAATGTCCTCTACGACTCTTCATGTCGTTTGGGGTATTCGAGCAACATCTGTCTCTGACGTGCGTGGTGCAACTTGGGAGACCCCGTCACGTGGTCTGAAACGTGAACACGTAACTCAAGGCATGTTTGGCTTGAGAACATCCGGGCGAGTGATGACGGCCGGGTGTACGAACTGTATGGATTCCGGGCTCGGTGTGCAGCCGAGTCTGACGATTGCTTGAGTTTCTTGCAGGTAGCCTGACCACGAAACGGTAGACATGTAGCATCCGTGTGCGAGTGACGTTTAGTGCCACTGAATTAACGAAGCCGGCTATGTCCGGTATAGGTTTTTCTTTGTGAGGACGTAGTACCGACATGCTCTGGTGACGCATCGACGTCACACCCAACTAAATGAACAACTTCATTGTAAAAACTTGAAGGTTTTGATCCAAAGAAGTAAAACTTTGCTGTAACCTCTTCCCTTAATAAGGACATTCCAAGTTAACAAGTTTTGAACTTATAGGTTGTTAAGGACAGAGCACTCTGTTTTCAGCTGAATCCAAGCTGAAGTTAATCAGAGGTTAGAGGTTGAGTTCTTTCGAGGGTAGGGTCATATGATACATTTCTGGAAATCTTTGGAAGAGTTTTACAACTTTTCTGTTGAGGTCCAGAGGTGTTTCATCCCTTAACCAACCGAAAAATGCAGTAGAGTTGAAACTGTCCAGAAAACAGGACAGAGCAAAGACTCTCTGTAAACTCTCTGTAAATTGAGCATAACTTCCTGCATAAAAATCCAAAAAAAAAAGAAAATGAGGTAGTTCTGGAAAGTTTATGAGAGGAGTTACAACTTTGTAACAGAAAGTTTTGTTAGATTAGGAACAGAATTAACTGGAATTCTTGGATCAAAACAGTACCATAGCAGGGACGTGCTGTCCAATTTTCTCCAGAAATTCTGTTAACTTCGATATCTCATAACTTTTGAACCAGGACAGATCTTAGGCCAAGCAAATACTTTCTGGAAATCTATTGAAGTTAGCTTTAACTTTGATGTTGAGCTACAGAACTAGTTTTGCCTTTAGCATGGCCTAAATCAGGTTGATATGGAAACTGGTCAGGGCTGTCATGTTGAACAGCAGATCAGCAGTCAAATTTGCTTAAAATTTGAACTATGTTTCCAAGTTTTATGGGTTCAATGACATGTCTTATGTTATAACTCCATAGTTTGCTGTTTAAATAAATATTTTACATTTCTCAAATATATTTTTTACAGATGACAGCAGATAAACAGTTGGAGAACGGGTGGGTGGTTTCCCACTGTTCTCACCATAGCGGCTACCCGGAAGCATTGTGGCAAATGCTCCAATATTTCGGGTACAACCAGATGCTGCAGTACTTCGCCAAGGAAGAAGGCGAAGAGGGGAACAAGGCATGGACAGTCCATGTTGAAGTCCCCGCAGGACCTACGCCACCCGGTTGGGTGCCCTTCACCGTTACGGTGAGAGAAAGACAACCGGAAGGGAAGTGGCAAGTGGCAGCCCGTGACACCATGTCACGTTTCTGCCAGCTACACGTGCAGGCTATGGAGGGCACTCCATATGCGCTCGTTCCGGTGGAGGGACGGGCTCAGCATGTGTGGAAAGAGAGGTTCCTGGAGGCAACGGACCTGAGTTGCCCAAGGTACAACCCCGCGGAGGCAAATCTCAGCCTCCAGATGAGGGCGGGAAAAGCCGTGATGGACAGCCAAGCTGATCATACGGAGCATCTCGCCACAAAGCTCAAGGAGAGCACAAGCCGTGGGGACCATTTCGAGAGTGCTGACAGCGCACTCCGCAATGTGCTCCTTCCGATGATCAAGCGACTGAATGAACAACACAATCAGTTGCGTCGTCTGAAGAAGGCAAAGAAGAAGAGCCGTGTTGAGATCTCGGCGTTGCAAGAACTGGTACAGAATCTGACCCAGCAGAATGAGGAACTTACTCAAGAGCGGGACGACACTATTGAGGAAGGGCAAGGCTGGGAAGAAGATTACAACCAAGCCATGGACGAGGTGCATGCTTTGCAGGACCTCGTACCTCCGGTATTAGGCATACTGGTGGTCTTGGGTCTTCCAGCAATGGGAGAACCTGGGATGGGAGAAGAGGTGGTAGACCCAGAGCCACCAGCAGATGTACCGGAGGAGGACGACCCACAGGAGGTCGAGTTCTACTCCGAGTAGGGGGTTACAATTGCCATGTAAGGCAGCTAGGGTAGTGTAGCCCAAATTTTGTAATCGGTGACATGTCGTGTAGACAGTAGCATATGTATAGGTAGTGACGACATGAGCACGACTTCTCGGAGACCGAGAATAATGTATCTTGTGTAAAGTTTATGCTTTATCAATATATGTGAATGTTGTGCAAATTAATCATGTGTCACTTCAATACCTACTGTTGCATATGGAATTTTAAGTAAGACATGTGCTAATCGCTGCTGTTTTGAATTTCAGAATGACGCGTACTCGTGCCAACCCTGATGTTGGGGGTACCAGCCAAGGGGGAGAGACCTCCCAACAGCCTCGCGAGGACTCCTCGGGACAGCAGCAGCAGCAACAGCAACAGCAAACACCACCACCGCCACTGCCAACGGTTACATTAGCCGACATCGTCGCGGCAATGGCGGGTTCACATAAGCAGCACACGGAGTTGCTGCAAACTCTCATTGCGAATACGTCTCGCCCGGAGAGACGTCAAGGTCGTGAGGAGCGTCAACAGAGCTCCTACTCCGACTTCCTGGCGACTCATCCCCCAGTATTCTCAAGGGCGGATGAACCTCTTGACGCGGACAACTGGTTCCGCGCAATAGAGATGAAGTTCGGACTGCTCCAGATAAGCGAGCAGCGCAAGACTCAGTTCGCGGTCCAGCAGCTCCAAGGATCCGCGAGCACGTGGTGGGCCAACTTCTGTGCTTCACAGCCCACCGACCGAGTAATGACCTGGACGGATTTCCGGACGGCCTTCAGGGCCTATCATATACCGCCAGGTCTAATGAAGAGGAAGACGCAGGAATTCATACACCAGCAACAAGGGAGCCGGAACGCGCAGGAATACTCCAGGGCGTTCAACGATCTCGCGCTCTACGCGTCGTATCACGCAGATACTGACGAGAAGCGGCGGGACCACTTTTACCAGGGGCTTAACCCACTCCTGAAGGACAAGTTGGCGATGTTCAATTGCGGCAGCCTCAACGACATCATTGATGCTGCGATTGTTCAAGAAGACTCCGGCAAGGAGTTAGCAGCGGCGGAGCGAAAGCGAAGCGTGCCGCAAAGCAGCGGAGAAGGAGGCGGCCCTTCTCAGATGTTTCGGATGGTGAATCGCCCACCATCAGGTCCACGCTGGCAGCCACCACAGCGGTCGATGCCGTTCCACAGTCGGCCGTACTCTTCACCGGCATTCAGGCCGGCACTGCCAGTACCACCATCACAACAACAACAGCAGCAGCGGGCGATGCCGCGTGCGTATGCACCTCAGCAGCGCATGCCGGGCTTTCGTCCCCAGAGCACTACACCAGCAGCGGCCACATGTTACAAGTGTGGTCGTCCAGGACACTTCGCGAGCAGTTGCCCGGAGAGACAAGGCGGCGGAGTGGCACCGCAGTTTCCGGGGAGGAATCAACCCCGGAACCTTACTAATGCGCGGCGGGCAAACCCTAGGCCCGGCACCGTCCACCAGCTTGCCATAGAGGACGTGCCGGAGGGCGAGCCAATCCTTGCGGGTATGTTCCAACTCCACCAGCATCCCGCTATAGTACTGTTTGATTCAGACGCCACGCATAATTTTATTAGCCAAGCTTTCATTGCTAAACACAGCTTGCCAATACTACCCACCGATACTCCATATTTAATTTGTTCACCGGGTGGGAAGATTTCAGCAAGCGTAATGGTTTCCAAAGCACCATGATGCTTGGCGGGTAGAGTGTAACCCTCGTCTCTCATTATCTTAGAGGGACAGAAGGTCGATGTCATCCTAGGGATGTCGTGGTTAACCCGCCACGGCGCTGTTTTAGACACCGTCCTTCGAGTCGTGCACTTAAACTCAGAAGTGCACGGGTCTCACTCATTATTTCTGGACAATCCAGAAATAAAACTTCCGAGTGTCTATCAAGCCACAACCATCAGATTGGAATATATTCCAGTGGTCCGAGAGTTCCCTGACGTATTCCCGGATGATTTGCCAGGGATGCCGCCCGATAGAGAGGTGGAGTTCAAGATTGAACTTGCACCGGGAACCATGCCAATATCCTGAAGGCCGTACAAGATGGCGGCCAAGGAGTTGGCTGAACTGAAGACTCAGCTCACGGACCTCTTGGAAAAGGGTTTCATTAGGCCGAGCTCCTTGCCATGGGGCTGTTCGGCATTATTTGTCAAGAAGAAGGATGAGACGCTATGGCTTTGCGTGGACTATCGTCCATTAAATGCCGTAACCATCAAGAACAAGTACCCGTTGCCACGGATCGACATGTTGTTTGATCAGTTGGTCGAAGCAAAGATCTTTTCCAAGATGGATTTAAGATCCGGGTACCATCAGATTAAGATAAGGGCTGAGGACATTCTAAAGACAGCTTTCTCAACAAGGTACGGACTTTATGAGTACCTGGTCATGTCCTTCGGCCTCACCAATGCTCTAGCTCACTTCATGTACTTGATGAACTCGGTATTCATGCCGGAGCTGGACAAGTTTGTCATGGTCTTCATCGACGACATCCTGGTATATTCCAAGTCGGAAGAAGATCACAAGAAGCATCTGCGTATAGTCCTGCAACGGCTGCGGGATCACAAGTTATACGCGAAATTCAGCAAATGCGAGTTTTGGATATCACAAGTGCCCTTTCTCGGGCATATCATCTCAGAGGAGGGTATCGCTGTAGACCCGAGCAAGATCACTCAAGTGCTGAATTGGAAATCCCCGAGGACTGTTCACGAGGTACGGAGTTTCCTCGGACTCGCGGGATATTATCGGAGGTTCATTCCGAACTTCTCGAAGATTGCCAAGCCAACGACAGAGCTGCTGAAGAAGGCTACCAAATATGTTTGGAGCCCGGCATGTGAAGCAGCATTCAAGGCTTTAGTCAAGCACCTGACATCAGCACCGGTTTTGGCACAGCCAGACACAACAAAGCCGTTCGATTTGTACTGCGATGCATCCGGCATTGGACTCGGATGTGTGGTGATGCAAGACTGAAGAGTGGTCGCATATGGATCACGGCAGCTTAGAAACCATGAGCAAAATTATCCAACTCACGACTTGGAGCTCGCTGCTGTGGTACTTACACTGAAAATGTGGAGGCACTACCTACTCGGTAACCTCGTACATTTATATACCAACTACAAAAGCCTCAAGTACATATTCACTCAGAAGGAGCTGAACATGAGGCAGCGAAGATGGTTAGAACTGATAAAGGATTATGAAATAGAGATCCATTATCATCCGGACAAGGCAAACGTGGTGGCAGATGCGCTGAGCCGCAAGTCACACGTCAACAATCTGACCATCACACCGTTGGATGAGAGCGAACCACCACTGCATGTGATTCCACATGGAGCTCTCTACATCCTAGCTTTGATCCCCACCATCCGTGAAGAGATAGCGGCAGATCAGAAACATGACAAGGGCATGTCGCATTTCCGGAGACGTGTAGATAGTGGGGAGCTTAAATGTTTCCGGAAGGACGGAGACGGCGTCCTATGGTTCAAGGACCGAATCGTCGTACCCCGTAACCCGGAGCTACGGAAGAAATTTTTTGATGAGGCTCACTTATCAAAATTTTCTATTCACCCCGGCAGCAACAAAATGTATCAGGAACTCAGAAGCAAGTTTTGGTGGACACGGATGAAGCGTGAGACTGCAAAATACGTGTCCGAGTGTGATACATGTCGAAAGGTGAAGGCAGACCATATGAGGAAACCGGGACTGCTGCAACCACTGGGCATTCCTGCCTGGAAGTGGGAGGATGTGAGCATGGACTTCATCGTCGGTTTACCCACCACTTTTCAGAAGCACGATTCTGTGTGGGTGATTGTCGATCGGCTCACCAAAGTTGCCCATTTCATCCCGGTCAACACCAACTACAACGCCAAGAAGTACGCTGAACTGTACATCTCACGGATCCTATGCTTGTACGGCGTACCCCGTACCATTATATCGGATCAGGGCACTTTATATGTGTCCCGTTTTTGGGAGCAGCTACACGCTGCCTTGGGGACGAAGCTGATCCGTAGTTCAGCATACCACCCGCAGACGGATAGGGAAACCGAGCGGGTAAATCAGATCTTAGAAGACATGTTGCGAGCATGCGCTATCAACCACGGCAAGAATTGGGATAATCACTTGCCGTTAGCCGAGTTCTCGTACAACAATGGGTACCAAGCCATTATAAAGATGGCGCCCTACGAGGCGCTATACGGTAGGAAATGCCGCACACCACTGAATTGGTGTGAATCTGGCGAAAGGGTTACCTTCGGGATTGACCTCGTCAACAATGCGGAAGAAAAGGTTTGACTGATTCAAGCGAACCTAAAAGCCGCTCAATCCCGTCAGAAACAGTATGCGGACCGGAGAAGGCGCCCATTACAATTCAAAGTTGGAGATCACGTATATCTACGGGTGTCTCCAATGAAGGGCGTAAACAGATTTGGGGTGAGAGGAAAGTTGGCACCCCGATTCATCGGTCCATTCCAGATTACCGAAAGATGTGGATCAGTGGCATACCGGCTGGAATTACCAGAAGCACTTTCCAGTGTGCACGACGTCTTTCACATTTCCCAGATGAGGAAGTGTCTCAAACTATCAACTACCGTTCAGCTGGCAGATATTGAAGAACTGAAACCGGATCTCACCTATCAGGAGGAACCGGTGCAGATTATTGATAAAAAGGCCCGAACCACACGCCACCGTACGTTGTGGTTCTACAAGGTTCTATGGAGTAATCACTCCATGGACGAAGCGACATGGGAGAGTGAAGGATTCCTTCGCGCTAACTACCCCAACTTTTTCACGTCGCATATCAGGTAATTTTCCACCGTCCTCTCTCTCATTTTCACCTTATAATCTTGGGACGAGATTCTTTTAAGGGGGAGGAATGTAAGGGCCTCAGTTTTTGACACATATTTGAAGTGTTCTTCACCACACCACACACCTCATTTGAGGAAAGTTGATGAACACAAATGAAGAGCAAGTAACCACCATCAACATGCTCATTAGAGAACAAACTCACATATTGCAAAAGTGGTATTCCCCACATGTGATATAGAGAGGCTGGACATATGAAAACTCCTACACATTGCTAGGGATGTCCATGCCAAGTTTCACCCAAGTTTAAAACCTTTTTGAGGTCATTTTGGGTATAGTTAGAAAGAGGGCAGTTTGAAACCATATCCAAATTCAAACTGTTTTTATCCCATAAATTCAAAAGTGGGAGGCATATTCTTAGTCAGCATATTTTTGTGAGCTCACACACCAATTTTCACTCCATTTGGAGTTCATCTTGACATAAGCTAAGTGGGACAAATTCAAACTTTATTTGAATTCAAAACTGAACTTGTGCTGAAATTCATTCAAACCAAACCCAATTTGAATTCTACTCAATTCAAATGGCTCATGGGTGGATAATTTGAATACCCAGGGGCATTTCGGGGCTCACTGTTTACAACAGTGATTAGGAGTAAATTTCAGAGGTTAAAACCCCGGGTGGGACCCACATGTCATAGAGGGAAGGAGGAGAAACTTGCACCCAAACTCAGAGTCTCGGTGGGAACTTCCACCGAGCAGCTGCCGGCTCCACGCTCGGGAGCAGCTGCGCTCGCCACCGAGGAGCAGCAGCGCCACCAGCTGCTTCCCGCGCCCACACGCGAGCCCAAGGGCGGTTCCAGGGCCCTCTTAAGGCGCTCCACGGGGGCAGGCACCGATCATTTCCTCCTCTCCCGCGACCACCGAGCCACCAACCTGCCGCCTCTCTGCTCGATCGGAGAACCGTGAAACCAGCTCGCCTTCTCCCTCCCCGAGCTGCTAGACGGCCACCTGAGATCGCACTCCACCTCCCCAACGCCAGAAACCCCGAGCTCCGACCTCCTTTGCCCGAAAACGATCGCCACCGCGGCAACCTAGCCTCAGCCGAGAGTCAGGCGCCCGTGGACTGCGTTCCACAGGCGTTTTCACGGTCCAGCAAGAGAGGCAACAGGAGCGTGCGACCACCGTGCTGCTCTCCTCCAAGTTTGGAAGCAAACCATGAAGAATCCACAGAGAATTTCCAGTTTTTGCTCCGGCGACCGTAAACCGAGCTTCCGGTACGGATTCTTCAAATTCTCGCTCTATGATCTTTCGGTGGTTATCAAATCTTGCACATAGACGCTGGACTAGCCGGCGATCAAGTTCTTTTCTGCATCCGTGGCGTGAAACTGTCTAGGAGTGATGAATTTCAAGTTCGATCAAGGGCGATCATGGCGGGCACGATCGGTCACACGGTGCCGACCGACTTGCCGCCATCCCTGAACCCTTTTGACACCTTGTAGAGCTTCCTAGAGGTACACTGATGCTGTAGGACCGTTTGTTCGAGGTGTTAGCGGGTTAGAACCCACGGTCGACGGCGCCGAACCTCAACCGAGGCCATGGCACGTCGCCGGGCTATTTCCGGTCACCCCCAGCCCAACCTGACACCACCGACGTGTTCCTCAACGTCGACAACCCCCTGGCGGCGAGTTTCAGACCATGGGAGATCCGGCAGCGGCGAGCCGGCGAGCTCCGGGTCTGCTCCGGCGAGGTCGGCGGCGCGGGCGCGAGAGGGCGGCGGGAGGAAGACGAAGCCGGCTGGCCCACGTGTCAGCGGCCGAAGAATTTAAATCGGGATCGGGTGGGGCGGGGATCGGCTGTGCTGGCGCGGAAATACCCTGTGGGCCTCAGTGTGCCGGACACCTCCGCGCTCAACACGTGTCCCCGCGGGCCCCCGCGAGTTTAAACTTTTTCCCCGATTTTCAAATTTCTTCCAACCTTCAAATCCTCATAACTCTGGCTAGAAAGCTCTAAATCGAGTGAACCAAATTTTGTTGGATTTAGCTCTCTGAGTACTTTCCACCAAATCAAGTTTCACTTCATGAAAATCGTTAATTCTCCATAATTAATTCCTCAAAATTTAAAATATTTGGAATTTTAACTGGAGAATCCTTTGGAGGAAAATCCTGAAATTTTGCTGGAATGTTCACCAAAACATCCCTGAACTACCATAAAAATTTCAGATCCATTTGAGTTCATTTTATCCACCTAATGGTGTGATTAGTGAAACTGTTCCAGAGAAAATAGAAAATGTTCAGAAACATTTTCAGAATTTTCTCTGAAATTGTTTAGCTCATATCTTTAGCTAGGAACCTTCAAATTAAGTGAGACCAACTCCATTAGAACCCTCTGAAAATCTAGTTTTCAGAAAGTCATAGTTTGTTTCATGAAAATCCTTAGAACACCCTAAAAGCCTTTAATCAAAGTCAAGTACATAATTAATTGTGGAGGGCTCAAATGAGCTTTGCTGCAACTAAAACTTGACCAAGTCTCTGTTTAGGTTGTAACCAAGCCACCATAAAAGTTTCACAGTCATTGAGTCTGTCTAGTTGGACTTATAAGCTTCACAAGTTTAAACATAATACAAATGCATTCAAAGTAATACATGTACTTCTTCTATCATGTAGTCGCTAAGGTCGAGGAGGAACCCGAAGTCCTAGACTTCGTTACTCCGGAGGAGCAGCTAGCCAATGACCAAGAGCAGCAAGGCAAGCTCTGGTTTGCATTAACCTTTTTACAAGTTTTTATTGTTTTCAGCACATACTTGATTACTTTGTTCTTTGCATTAGAGTCTTGTTTGGAAACCCAACTGCATAGCCAAGAAAACCATGGGTTGGGTTTAGCATTGCAAACCCCGTTAGCTACTGCAATGCTAAGATAGTGCAGGATTCGGTACAAGTCCAGTAGTTGGAACTACTCGCGAGCATAGGCTAGAGGCACTCGACTCGGGTAGAGATAGCACATGATACACATGGCAAGAAAGATGAGACCGAGCGGAGAGTAAGGGCAGCAGGACTTTGGGGCCTATGTGCTGTAGCTCCGCTTGAGTCGATTGAGGACCGAGCCGTGTGCGGGCCTGTTGAACAAGCTAGAACAGTACCGAAGACCTACCGGATATATGGGAACCGGGAAACCGATGTAACTCGGGTAGCTGGGTATTGAGGCATTGCCCGTCGTTCAGAGGGTAGGTTGAGAGCTCGAGGTGTAAATTGGCTGGCGGCACTGAGATGCACGTGCAGAGACCTCTTGCTCGGGACGATGGGACCGGTTCAATATTTGGCTGACGGGTGAAAGGTGGTTGCGTACGGCGTCCGTGATGGTTGTTGTAGGCAACATCGAGTACGGGCGTACGTGACGGGTTATTCGGATAACCCTGCAGGTGTAATCGATTATAATCGCCGTCCCTCGCGGTCAGTGAGTACCACTTGTTCACTGTACCGTGACGTAGAAAGAACAGGCTAGTTGCATGTTAAAATGTTGCTGATTGAAAGATGGACTCTGATTGCTAATGATTTGCTGTAGTCTAGAGCTAACTAAAGTTCATTTCAACTTTGGGCAAAGTACATGAGAGAAAAGCGTTTCTTGTTTGATTGCGGCTCTCTCATGTGCCTTAGCGTAAGGTTCTCCACAACCTGCTGCTAAAACTTGAAAGTAAGGTTCTACTAATTAGTCGAGTCCTTGCAAATGAATTTTACCTCATGAAACCCATAACCCCTCATGTAGAAGTTCCATGTTTAGGTGAGACGGGTCAGACTTGCTGAGCCTTCGTGCTCACTGCTTGTGTTTGAAGCTTTTGCATGGTTCTATGAGGAAGGGACTCCCAAAGAGGAGACGGAACCCCAGGAGGGGAACCCCGTCGAGTGGGAGTCGTGCACGCCGCAGAGTTAGTGTGCGTGTGTGCTAGCAAGGACACGTTCAAGGGCTGAACGTGAACTTGATCCGTAGTCTACTCCCGTGAGTGTAGACTGAACTTATTTTGATGTAAACATGTTCATAAACTTGTTTATGTAATAAAGTTTCGCTTCCGCTTTGTACCTTTGACGTGTGTTATACGGTGTTGTGCAACGCAGCATCCCTCAGCGTGATCCTGGCTCGACAAGACCGTGGGGTCGTGCCACCGGGGCTACGTGCGGTCGACACACGGGGCTACGGAATCTTTCACGCGCAGCCGCACCCGATCCGGTGCCACAGCGAATTCCGGTTTTAAAATTCCTGACGCTGACGCGTGGGACCAGGGGCTTCGTCTACCTCCGGCCTCCCGCGCTCAGCCGCCTCGACCCCTCGCCGGAGAGCTCGCCGGTGGCCTCTGTCGTGCGCCAAACTCTATGATGTTGGCCGCCTCTCCCTAAATCCATCCGGGGAACACGATGCTGGGCTCAGCTCGTCATGAAAATCACCGGCACATAGTCGGCGACGAGCGGCGGCTTCAAAAGAACTTCGTCCGTGTTGGCCGGCCTCCCTAGCACCCCAAACGATCGAGCAAAAGGCCGTAAAGCATGAGTGGACCCTAGGAAAGACCGACATGAGCTCGAAGCAGCTCAGGAGAGGTCCTAAGAAGGCTCTCACCATGCGCCCGATGCTTCCCGCATAAGCCGCCGTTGGCAAGCTTCGAAATATGCCATGTACAGAGGTTCTTATGCTAGGTGTTGTGAAGCTAACTTGTGCGCCACTAAGCCTAGATCATGTAGGAACAGTTTGAGGGTCTCTAAACAACTATGGGGTGAGAATTTGGCGGATCCGCACCCGAAGGTCGGTCTGCGCCGACTGAAAGGTAAAACTGAAATTCGTCGCCGTTGATCAAACACTCGATCTGTGGTTGGGGGTGAGAAGCACCAGTCCCTAACGCGTACGGGGACGCCCTAGCTTGGGCGTAACACCCTCCCGTTTGGGCTGTCCACGGACGCCCGAACTGCGGCGGACTTAGGTCACCGGAAAGAACTCTCTGTATGGTCGAGATCATCTGAGTTCAGCCAATTTCTAGCAACAGGGATGTAGGATCAAAGTACACTTGTAAATCTACCAGAGGGCTAGTGAATGGTAGATAAAACTTTTCAGCGGAAGCAACAAAACACCCCTCAGCAGAAAACCAATCTGTTAAAGAAACCATGTGTGTGACTAATCTAAACGTGTTCAACTGTGACAAAACTAGTATAGATTGTAGAGAATCAAGTCACGAAGACGTCACAACAAGAATCATGAAAATCCGTTGAGAGAAACTCAAGTTACGATAGAAAGATCGAATAAAGGTCAATCTGTCCTACGCGAGAAAAACAGTTCTGGAATACTGCAAAGAAACTCATGTATATCAGAAACCACAAACGAAATGACCGTGAAATTTTCACAGATGATATATAATCAAGTATTTAAGACAAGCCAAAAAGAATCACATCAATTGGATCTGTAAAACTCGAGTTATGATAAAACCACCAAAGCAAGGTAGTGCTGAACAGAAACTCGACGAGAAAAACTTGTCTGAAACAAGTCGGACGAACAAGGCACAAAATTTCCTTTAGAATACGAATTTTATTTATAAAAACACAAGAGGAACAGCCCTAAAGCCGTGCACTCACGAGCCTTGGCCTCCCTTTCTTATATAACCAGCCCTAAGGCCAACCCAATTGAAACTAGGACTCCTACTCCTACTTGGATTCAAAACTGTAACTTTCCAATACTGCTCAAGACTCTTCTACACGCAGATAGAAGCAATCTTAATACTTCCAAACACCTTAGTAACGTCCCAAACATTCCTAAAACAACTCAAATTCGTGACCCACACGAAATCCTATCATAACCAACTCAAAACTTTCCATATTTGAGTCAAACACGACTCAGCCGCAGCCTGAGTCCATAACCTAGTCGGTTGGACCTTTCTGACCAATTCTTTACGTCCACATCTCTTCATCACGCCTTGGAACCATGCAGTCACGTCCATGCATTCCCTGCACACGTGCAAACATCTTCCAACGACGTCCAAGATACCTTCATATGCATTGTTCTTGATTCAAACATACTGCGCAACCTCCCGATCAACTCAACCACAATTCCTCCTGAACTTGGTTGTTGAACCTCATCTTCTCTCTAAGACTAGTTCAATGGATCCCGTCACCAGCCATGTCTTGAACTCAAGCAACACCTGCACATGAATAAACAACCAATACTTCCGAGCACAAGTCCTCGACTTGACTCCCGTTAGTTTCGAAACTACAACATCTTACGTGAGCACCTCACATAAGCATGTTGTAAACCATAGCAAAATGATATCAGCCATAACCACCAAAACACACCAAAAACTTAGTAAAATAATACTAAGCAAACTTTCCATAAGAGTAAAGCAACTTCCAAACATTGCATGTTAAAAGCATAACCATTGCAATCAAGCTCCGAACCTTACCAAAGCTAACCGGACCTTGAACCGGAGCTTACCAAAGCTAGTCGGACCTAGCGCCGGAGCTTACTAAAGCTTAGTCGGACCTAGCACGGAACTTACCAAAGCTAGTCGGACCTAGCACCGGAGCTAGCAAAAACAAGTCGGACCTAGCCAAAATAAGTCAGACCTAGACAAAGCAAGTCGGACCTTACGTCGGACCTATCGTCGGACCTTGCAGGAGCTCGGACCTAGAGTCGGACCTTGTTAAAAAGGTGTTTTCGTAGTATTCAAAACTTTCATCGTCAAAGCCAATGTATTCAGCACACATAGGTCTCATATTCTCCCCCTTGATGAATGCATTGGCAACACCACTTAAAATCCGAACATTGGCTTATTCACGTGAAAAGTATTGAAAACAATTTCTCCCCCTTTGTAAATCAGAAATAAAACGAGAAGAAAAACAAAAATACCAAAAATTCTCCCCCTGAGAAGAATCGTGCCATAACACTTGTGAATGTGTGCAATGTGTGATCAATTTCTCCCCCTTTGACAATGTATTCAGCAAGCCACAAAAGAGAAATTTTAATTTATTATGAGCACATTATAACATATACATATAAAACAATACTGATCCAAATCATACTATCAAGTAACTTGCACTATCACATCAATGAGATACATAAAGTAGTGTAAGCCATGCTAGAGATCAAGTGTAATTTTCAATTTAAACAAGTCATGATCTCACAAACTTAACTATTTCGAGATCTGAAGGTATGACACTTGTTGCTGCATTTTATTTATCATTTAAATCACAAATCTTGATCTTATGACATTTGCAAGAGATTATATGCAGCATCAGTCTTATTCTAACCAACCAAGCCATGCCTATGTCATTTGACAGTCAGAAGCTTAAGGACATGGTTTTAGTCATACACAACTCCTTTCAAGTTCATATCTAAGTGCAATGATAAGCCATCTCAAAATAAAAAGTGCGATGCATGCATATTCTCTTGATCTTTTCTCATTTCTTTATTTGAACATAAAAACTCAACATGTGAGTTGATTACTTGATTAATTCTTTATGATTAAAAGCACTTGTGAGCATGCAACAAGTTCAAAACAGTAAGAAAGTTTGAGCATGACCAGATTTAGTGTAAGTAATTATTCCAATTACTAGACATGGTAAAAACTACAAAATGTAAAACACGAGTAATGTAGTAAGAACTTTCAGCATGAAAAAGGAATCACAAAGTCATATATGCATAAAATACTATGCTCATATTATTTTAATTTCAGATTCACACATAAACTTCCAAAGTTTCAAAATTCTTCCTCAATTTAAGCCATGAGGATGCATAACCCCTATTCACTATGAATGTAACAAAAACGAGTGAAATCCAAAGGTTTTGTAAAAATGTCAGCCAATTGTTGTTCGGTATCTACATGGTGAAGCACAATGTTCCCTTTTTCGACATAATCACGGAGAAAGTGATACCTAATGTCAATGTGCTTAGTTCTCGAATGTTGCACGGGGCTTTTAGCAATGCAAAGGGCACTAGTGTTATCACAAAACAGTGGAACACTATCTAGATCAACCCCATAGTTCTTAAGTGTTTGAACAATCCAAAGAATTTGTGAGCAAGCACTAGCAGCAGCTACATATTCAGATTCGGCCGTGGATTGTGCAACTGAACTTTGTTTTCTAGAGGACCATGCAACAAGTGAATTACCAAGAAAATGACAAGCACCAGAAGTACTTTTCCTATCAATCCTACAACCCCCAAAATCAGCATCGGAAAAAGCTTTCAAAGTAACGGTTGAGGAAGAAGGAAGAAAAATGCCAAATTCTTGAGTTCCATGTAAGTACCTGAGAATCCTTTTGACGGCTTGACGATGTGAAGCACGTGGGGAGGCTTGAAACTGTGCACAAAGACATACACTGAATTGTATGTCCGGTCTTGACGCCGTGAGATACAGAAGAGATCCGATCATGCTTCTATATTCTTTTTGATCAACAGGATAACAATCTTCATCAAGTTCAAGTGTTGTTGCTGTTCCCAGTGGTGTCCGAAGAGGCTTGCTTTTGTCGATGTTGAAGCGCCTTAGGAGATCTTTTGTATACTTTGTTTGATGCACAAAGGTACCCTCCTTGGTTTGCTTGATTTGCAGCCCAAAAAAGTACGTGAGTTCTCCCATCATACTCATCTCAAATTCTGAACTCATCATAGCTGAAAACTTGGACACAAGATCATGAGAAGCACAACCAAAGGTAATATCATCCACATACACTTGAACGAATAATGAGTCATTGCCATGCTTAAGCACAAAAAGAGTTTTAACAACCTTGCCCATGGTAAAACCCTTTTCAAGTAAGAATGTTTTTAACCTATCATACCATGCTCTAGGGGCTTGCTTGAGACCTTACAAGGCTTTGGACAGTTTGTAAACATGATTAGGAAAATTTGGATTTTCAAAACTAGGTGTTTGTTTGACATAAACCTCCTCATCTATGTAGCCATTAAGAAAAGCACTTTTAACATCCATTTGATATATCTTAAAACCTTTAGATGCAGCAAAAGCTAACAAAATTCTTATGGCTTTTAATCTAGCAACAGGAGCAAAAGTTTCATCAAAATCTAGACCTTCAACTTGTGTGAAACATTGAGCAACCAACCTAGCCTTATTCCTAACCACAACCCCATCCTCACTTTGTTTATTTTTAAACACCCATTTAGTTCCAATTTAAGTGTGACCTTGAGGTGGAGGTACAAGTTTCCAAACATTATTTATTTCAAAATTTTCTAACTCTTCTTGCATGGCAATAACCCGAGATTCATTAGTGAGTGCGTGTGATATATCTTTGGGTTCAAAAGAAGCAACAAAAGCAGAATGAGCATGAGAATTGGGGTTAAAAAACCTGGATCTTATAACTCGTTCATGCAAGCTTCCAATAATTTATTGTGGAGGATGACTTTTGAGAATCCGGAGGGGAGTGGACACTTCACAAGATTCTTCTTCATGTTCATCACAAATAGATGAGCTTGTGACCTGAGGAGGATCTGGACCAGCAATGGTGGTCGTCGGTGCTGGCTGTGAATCAAGATCAGGAGCTGGAACAATGTCATTAGCTGCTGAATTTTCGGGCAGCAGCACCACTTCTTCCTCTTCTTCAATGAAAATACTCGCCCCCTGCAGATATGGATACGGACCTGCAATATTTGAACTAGTACCTGGGCTAGCTTCATCAAAAGAAACCTCACAAGTCTCCATAATTTTGTTAGTATCAAGTAAAAGCACATGGTAGCCTCTAGTATGAGATGGATAACCAAGAAACATGCCATCAACAGATCTAGCTTCAAATTTATCAAGATTACCATGTTTCTTAACAAAGCATTTGCAACCAAAGGCCCTAAAGTGTGTGACACTAGGCCCATGTCCAAACCTGAGCTCATATGGTGTTTTACCTAGCTTAGCACGCAAGAAAACACGATTTGAGACATAACAAGCGGTTGCAATTGCATCAGCCCAAAATTTCCTAGGAGTTTGATATTCATCAAGTATAGTCCTAGCCATCTCAACTAAGGTTCTGTTCTTTCTCTCTACAACACCGTTTTGTTGAGGTACATATGGTGAAGAAAATTGATGATCTATTGCATTTTCAGCACAAAAGTGATCAAACGATTGATTTTTAAATTCGGTTCCATTATCACTTCTAATTGCTCTTAAAGATCCTGGATGATCAATTGATAATCTAAGAAATAAAGTTCTAAAGTGACTAAAAGCTTCATTCTTAGATGCCATAAAGTAAACCCAAGAGTATCTAGAATAGTCATCAACAATCACAAGAACATACCATTTACCTCCGAAGTATTGAACACGTGAAGGTCCTACGGTGTCAAGGTGTAAAAGTTGACCCGGTTCAGTTGTCATGGTCGTTGTGAGAGGAGCATGTGAACCTGCAACCATCTTAGCATGTCTACAAGAAGAGCACACAATTTCTTTGTCCCTTTTAAGCTTAGGCAGCCCACGTATGCGATCAAGAGCACTAACACGCGTGAGATGATCAAAGCCTACGTGACCAAGTCTACGATGCAAAAAATATAAATCTTTGGAATCATTTGCAACTAGACATCTATGCTTAGAGAAAAACATCAAAATCATCTTTAAAAACTCTTCCAAACCGAGACATGTTCAAAATAAGCTCACTATTTGAACCTACAACTTTGCAGCAGTTTTTATTGAAAATAATTTCCAGATTTTCATCTAGCAATTGTGAAACAGAAAGCAAGTTGTATTTCAAATTTTTGACAAGTGCCGCATCCTTCAAAGTGTAGTGATCATTTACTCTAACCGAACCCTTAGCAATTATAGGAGTTGAAGAATTATTGGCAAAAGTAACATTCTCTACACGTGACACTAAAGAGAGAGAGGAGAACCTTTCTTTGTTACCGGTCATGTGGCGTGAGCAATATGAATCCACAATCCAAATGTTCTCCTCCTCAAGCGCGTGACCTACACAATACGTCGATGACTCAATACTGGGGTTAGTTAAAAGGCATTTAGGAATCCAGTACTGAGTCACACGACGTCCAGCAGGAATAACATGCGAAAGCTGAGATAAAACAGCAGGTCTATGAGTCAAAGTTTGAGATTTTTTGTTCTTAACTACTGACCTATGAGGTGTTACTTGTGTAGCACGAAAATCAGTAGCTCCGGAGGCAAAAACAGAAGGTCCGGAGGCAAAAACTGAAGCTCCGGAGGCAAAAACTGACGCTCCGGAGGTAAACTTTCAATATTTCTGACTCATAACAGCAGGTTGCATGTTCCTGACATTCGGTTTAGTATGTGCAGCAAATTTTGCATGAGAATTATAAGATCTAGCTTGCATTCTGTCCTTTTTATGTTGTTTAGCTAGTCTATAAAAAAATCTATGACATGACCATCTCTACCACAATAGGTACAATGGAATTTAACTTTGTGTTCATGTCTAGATGAGCATGCAGTATACTTATTTGAACCCGATCTGACAACACTCCTGCAGATTTAAAAACCACTTCTTTTTGTTTAGGAACTGTTTGAATCAAACCACTTCTTAATGATTTTACAATTTTAGGTGGATGTTCCTTAGCATGAGCATGTGAATCAAAACCTAAACCAGTTTTATCATTGCAAGACTTGGAAGAATTCAGCAGTAAGTTTAGGTTCTTATTCCCAATACAAAACCGATCTAATGTCTTATGCATGTTATCAAGTTTATTTGATAGATCGAGGCAATTTCCACATGAAGTTTTTCCTTTTAGTTTGCAATTGGAACAATATTTAACTTCATGAGAACGTAAAGCATTGTTCAATATAGAAATTTGTTTCATAGCATCTTGTAGTTTCTTATCAAGATCATCCCAAGTAGAAAAATGCAAATCAATTGTAGAACAACAAGCATCTTTCAAGTTTTTATCATTAAGTGAAGCAAGCTTTTTGTTCTTTTCGATTTCAAGTTCTGTAGGATCGAAGAGCACGTGAAAAGCTACCAGAGGGGGGGTGAATGGTAGATTAAAACTTTTCACAGCGGAAACAACAAAAACCCCTCAGCAAAAATCAATCGGTTAAAGAAACCGTGTGGGCAAGTGTTTTCAAACGTGTTCAACCGTGACAAATCAAGTAGAAAGGTAGAGAATCAAGTCACGGATCTAATGCAACAAGAATCACATGAAAACACGAAGTAAAACTTGAGATACGATCAAAAAATTAAACGAAGATCAATCTGTTCTACCCGGTATAAAACAGATCTACAACACTGCGAAGAAACTCGTGTATCTCAAAAACTACAGATCCGAAGCTCCTGAAAATTTCACAGATGATAGATAATTGAGTTTTGAAGACAACCGAAAAAGAATCACGTCAATCGGATCTGTAAAACTCGAGTTATGAACGAAACACCGAAGCAACGTCGGTCTGTCTAGAAACTCGGCGAGAAAGACTTGACGAAAAACAAGTCGGACGAACAAGGCACAAAAGCTCCTCAAAACTATGAACTTTTTTCAATAGAAACACAAGAGGAACAGCCCAAAGTTCTCTACCCACGAGAGCTCTGGCCTCCCTTGCTTTTATAGCCAGCCCTCAGGCTAAACAATCCAATCTAGGACTCCTACTCCTAATTGGACTCGTATCCTAACTTACAATAACTGCTCAGGACTCTCCTATTCGCAGATAGAAGCAATCGTGAGACTTCCAAACACGTTAGGAACGTCCTAAACATTCCTAAAACAACTGAACTTCGTGCCTAGCACGAAATCCTATTATAACCAACTCAAATCTTCCATATTTGAGCCATATCCGACTCAGCCTCAGCCTGAGTACGCAATCCAGCCGGTTGGACCTTTCCGACCAATTCTTTACGTCCACTTCTTTTCATCACGCCTTGGAACAATGTTGCCACGTCCATGCACTCCTTGCGCACGTGCAAACACCTTCCAACGACGTACACGCAACCTTCATATGCACTGCCCTTGATCCAAACATGCTGCGCGACCTCCCGATCAACTCAACCAAAGGTCCTCCCGAACTTGGTTGTTGGAACCTCATCTCCTCCCTGAGACTAGTCCAAGGATCCCGTCACCAGCCATGTCTTGAACTCAAGCAACACCTGCACATGAATAAACAACCAATTCTTCCGAGCACAAGTACTCGACTTGACTCACGTTAGTTCAAAAACAACAACACCTTACATGAGCACGTCACATAAGCATGTTGCAAACCATATCAAATGATAGCAGCAATAACCACCAAAACACACCAAAAACTTAGCAAATTAATACTAAGCAAACCTTCCCATAAAGCAAGTTTGAAACATTGCGAGTGAAAAGCAAAAACAAGACGCTGCAGTTCTACTTGTTGAACTTCACGGCAGCTTGCCAACACTTGGCGGACCTAACAAAGAACTTGTCGTACCTTGCCACAGAAGAATGTTTTGGCAATATTCAAAACTTTGAATGTTAATGCTAACTTTTATCCTAATTGCCAATGTATTCAGCACACATAGGTCTCACAATCTCCCCCTTGATGAATGCATTGGCAACACCAATTAAAATCCAAACATTGGCTTATGAAAAGTTTTGAAAAGCTTTGAAAACTCATTTCTCCCCCTTTATTAATTTCTCCCCATTTTTTAAAATCAGAGAGGGAAGAAAGTGTATAACATATGCAAAGTGTAAAAAAATCTCTCTTTATACATATTTCTCCCCCTTTGACAATGTATTCAGCAAGGTTCAAAAGAGAAATTTTTAAATGTTATGAGCATATTATAACATATACATACAAAACAAAGATCATCCATGTCATACTATCAGGTTATTTACACTATCACATCAATGAGATACATAAAGTAGTGTAAGCCATGCTAGAGATCAAATGTATTTTTCAGTTTAAGCAAGTCATGATCTCCCTTACTCAACTATTTCAAAACCTGAAAACATGACACTTGTTGCTGCATTTTTATTATTCATAATCATTTAAGGCACAAAGTTGATCTTATGATATTTGCAAGAGATTATATGCCGCATCAGTCTTATTCTAACCAACCAAGCCAAGGCTATGTCATTTGACAATCAGAAGCTTAAGGACATGGTTTAGTCATACACAATTCCCTCCAAGTTCATATCATAGTGCAATGATAAGCAATCTCAAAAGAAGAAGTGCAATGCATGCATATTCTCTTGATCTTTTCTCAATTTTTTATTTGAAAACTCAACATGTGAGCTGATCAATTGATTAATTTTTTATGATTAAAAGCACTTGTGAGCACGCAACAAGTTCAGAACAGCAAGAAAGTTCGATCATGACCAGATTTAGTGTAAGTAATTATTCCAATTACTAGTCATGGCAAAAACTACAAAATGTATAACATGAGTAATGTAGTATGAACTTTCAGCCTGTAAAAGGAATCACAAAGTGATATATGTATGAAATACTATGCTCATATTATTTTAGTTTCAGATTCACACATAGATTTTCAAAGTTTCAAAAACTCCCCCTCAATTTAAGCCGTGAGGATGCATAACCCCTATTTCACTACGAATGAAACAAAAATGAGTGAAATCCAAAGGTTTTGTAAAAATATCAGCCAATTGTTGTTCGGTATCGACATGGTGAAGCACAATGTTTCCTTTTTCAACATTATCACGAAGAAAGTTATACCTAATGTCAATGTCCTTAGTTCTAGAGTGTTTCATGGCGTTTTTAGCAATACAAATTGCACTAGTGTTGTCAGAAAACAGTGGAACACTATCTAAATCAACCCCATAGTCCTTAAGTGTTTGAACAATCCAAAGAATTTGTGAGCAAGCGCTAGCTGCAGCTACATATTCAGATTCGGTCGTGGATTGTGCAACTGAACTTTGTTTTCTAGAGGACCAAGCAACAAGTGAATTACCAAGAAAATGACAAGCACCCGAAGTACTTTTCCTATCAATCCTACAACCCCCAAAATCAGCATCCGAAAAAACTTTCAAAGAAACGGTTGAGGAAGAAGGAAGAAAAATGCCAAATTCTTGAGTTCCATGTAGGTACCTGAGAATCCTTTTGATGGCTTGGCGATGTGAAGCACGTGGAGAAGCTTGAAAACGTGCACAAAGACATACGCTGAATTGTATGTCCGGTCTTGACGCCGTGAGATACAAAAGTGATCCAATCATACTTCTGTATTCTTTTTTATCGACCGGGTCACCATTATCGTCAAGTTCAAGTGTTGTTGCTGTTCCAATTGGTGTCCGAAGAGGCTTGCATTTGTCCATGTTGAACCGCTTAAGAAGGTCCTTTGTACACTTAGTTTGATGCACAAAAGTTCCATCTTTTGTTTGCTTGATTTGCAGCCCCAAAAAGTATGTGAGTTCTCCCATCATACTCATCTCAAATTCTGAACTCATCATAGCTGAAAACATAGACACGAGATCATGAGAAGCACAACCAAAGATAATATCATCCACATACACTTGAACGAATAATGAGTCATTGCCATGCTTAAGTACAAAAAGAGTTTTATCAACCTTGCCCATGGTAAACCCCTTTTCAAGTAAGAATGTTTTTAACCTATCATACCATGCTCTAGGGGCTTGTTTTAGACCGTACAAGGCTTTGGACAGTTTGTAAACATGATTAGGAAAATTTGGATTTTCAAAACCCGGTGGCTCCTTAACATAAACCTCCTCCTCTATTTAGCCATTAAGAAAAGCACTTTTAACATCCATTTGATATAACTTGAAACCTTTAGATGCAGCAAATGCTAATAAAATTCTTATAGCTTCTAATCTAGCAACAGGAGCAAATGTTTCATCAAAATCTAGACCTTCAATTTGAGTGAAACCATGAGCAACCAACCTAGCTTTATTCCTAACCACAACCCCATCCTCACTTTGCTTATTTTTAAATACCCATTTAGTTCCAATTAATGTGTGACCTTGAGGTGGAGGTACAAGTTTCCAAACATTATTTCTTTCAAAATTTTCTAATTCTACTTGCATGGCATTAATCCATGATTCATTAGTGAGTGCGTGTGATATATCCTTGGGTTCAAAAGAAGCAACAAAAGCAGAATGAGCATGAGAGTTTGGATCGCAAAACCTGGACCGAGTGACTCGTTCATGCAAGCTTCCAATGATTTGTTGTGGAGGATGACTTTTGAGTACTCGGAGGGGAGTAGACACTTCACAAGCACCTTCTTCTTCATGTTCGGACCTTTGATTAGGAGAGCTTGTTGATTGAGGATGGTCCGAACCAGCAGTAGTGACTGTTGGTGCTGGTTGTGGTGCAAAATCAGCAGCTTGATCGTTATTTACTTCCGAGTTTTCGGGCAGCAGCACCACTTCTTCATCTTCTTCAATAAAAATACTCTCCCCCTGCGGATATGGATCCGGACCTGCAATATCGGAGCTAGTACTTGGGCTAGCTTCATCAAAAGAAACCTCGCAAGTCTCCACAATTTTGTTAGTGTCAAGTAAAAGCACACGGTAGCCTCTAGTATGAGATGGATAACCAAGAAACATGCCATCAACAGATCTAGCTTCAAATTTATCAAGATTACCATGTTTCTTAACAAAGCATTTGCAACCAAAAACCCTAAAGTGTGTAACACTAGGCCTATGTCCAAACCGGAGCTCATATGGGGTTTTTCCAAGCTTAGCACGCAAGAAAACACGATTTGAGACATAACAAGCGGTTGCAATTGCATCAGCCCAAAATTTCCTAGGAGTTTGATATTCATCAAGCATAGTCCTAGCCATCTCAACTAAGGTCCTGTTCTTTCTTTCTACGACACCATTTTGTTGTGGTACATAGGGTGAAGAGTATTGATGATCTATTCCATTTTCAGCACAAAAGTGATCAAAGGATTGGTTTTTAAATTCAGTTCCGTTATCACTTCTAATTGCTTTTAATGATCCTGGGTGATCAATAGATAATCTAAGAAACAAAGTTCTAAAATGACTAAAAGCTTCATTCTTAGATGCCATAAAATAAACCCAAGAATATCTGGAATAATCATCAACAATCACAAGCACATACCATTTACCTCTGAAGGATTGAACACGTGCCAGACCTACTGTGTCAAGATGTAAAAGTTGTCCCGGTTCAGCTGTCATGGTCATTGTGAGAGGAGCATGTGAACCTGCAACAAACTTAGCATGTCTACAAGAAGAGCACACAATATCATTGTCCTTTTTAAGCTTCGGCAGCCCACGTATGCGATCGAGAGCACTAACACGAGTGAGATGATCAAAGCCTATGTGACCAAGTCTATGATGCCAAATATATAGATCCTTTGTATAATTAGCAACTAGACACCGATGCTTAGAAGTTGACAAATCAAAATCAGCTTTAAAAACTCTTCCAAACCTAGACATGTTAAACAAAAGCTCACCTTTTGAATCTACAACCTTGCAGCAATTTTTAGCAAAGCTAACCTCTAGATTTTCATCTAGCAATTGTGAAACCGAAAGCAAGTTGTATTTCAAATTTTTAACAAGTGCCACATCTTTGAAAGTGTAGAGATTGTTTACTCTAACCGAACCTTTAGCAATTATGGGAGTAGAAGAGTTATCGGCGAAAGTAACATTTTCTACACGTGACACAAAAGAGAGAGAGGAGAACCATTCTTTGTTACTGGTCATGTGGCGTGAGCAACCTGAATCCACAATCCAAATGTTCTCCTTCCTCAAACGTGAAACCTACACAGCAGCACAATACGTCGATGACTCAATACTGGGGTTAGTTAAAAGACTTTTAGGAATCCAGTACTGAGTCACACGACGTCCAGCAGGAATAACACACGAAAGCTGAGAAGGTACAATAGGTTTATGAGCCAAACATCGAAAATTTTTGTTCCCAACTACTGACTTTGAAGATGTGTTATATGTAGCACAAAAAACAGTAGGTCCGGGAGCAAGTTTTTGACTGATTACAGCAGGTTGCAAGCTCCGAACATTCGGTCTAGCAGATTTTGCTTGGTTGTTATGTGATCTAGCAAGTATTCTTTGTTTCTTATCGTGTTTAGCAAGTCTATAACAAAAATCCATGACATGACCATCTCTACCACAGTAGGTACAATGACAAATAACCTTATTATCATGTCTAGATGAGCAAGCAACACGTTTATTAGAACCCGAATGGGACAGTACTCCTGCAGATTTGAAAATCACCTCTTTTTGTCTAGGAGCTGTTTGAATCAAACCGCTTCCTAATGAATTTACAACTTTAGGTGGGTGTGCCTTAGCATGATCATGAGAATTAAAACCTAAACCAGTTTTATCATTACAAGACTTGGAAGAATTCAGCAGCAAGTTTAGGTTCTTATTTGCATTAGAAAACCGATCTAGTGTCCTATGCATGTGATCAAGTTTATTGGACAGATCAAAGCAGTTTTCACATGAAGTTTTTCCTTTTAGTTTGCAATTTGAACAATATTTAACTTCATGCACACGTAAAGCATTGTTCAAAATAGAAATCTCATTCATAGCATCATTTAGTTTCTTATTCAGATCATCACATGAAGAACAATGCAAATCAATTGTAGAACAACAAGCATCTTTCAAATTTTTATCCTTAAGTGCAGCAAGCTCTTTGTTCTTTTCAATTTCAAGTTCAAGTTTATCAAGTGTAGATGCGTGTGCACTTCTTAAAGAGGATAATTGTTCATAAATCAAATCACATGAGGAACAAGAATCATCACTAGGAATCAAAGTTTTTAAACGATTAATTTCAGATTCTAGTGATTCAATTTTAACAGCATTGTTCCTAAGTTTTTTATCCTTTTTCTTTAATATAACAGTGGCACGAGAAATAGCATCACACATTTCTTCGCAAGTGGGACATACCTCTTCATCGTCGCTGTTGTGTTCTGCCTCCTCGGAGCTTGAACTTGACTTGCTCGCCATGCAGCACATATTTGCCATAGCTTCTTCATCTTCATCACTACCGGTGTCCACATCACTTGAGCCGAAATCTTGAAGTGCAGAGATCATAGTATGCACTATGTTGCGCATTGATAAATCTTTCTTCTTCTTATTCTTTGCAAACGATTTCTTTGGCCTTGTTTGCTTTTCTTCACGTGAAGTTGGACCTGAAAGGTTAGGGCACTCCGTACGAAAATGTCCTGTCTTACCACATTCAAAACATCATTGAGGTCCGGAGCTTCGTCTCCTTCTAGTTCTCACATTTTGCAATGCTTTTGAGAACCGAGTAGAGATGAGTGCAAGCTCCTCCTCTGGAAACTCTTCAATCTGTTCAAGGGTTAGAGAGGACAGCAAAGAGAGTGCACCACTAGATGATGATTGACTAGAACTAGACATGTCACGTTGTGAAACAAATGCAATAGACTTATTGGGGTTTTTACGTGAGATGATGTCAATTTCATGAGTTTTCAATTTAGAATAAAGCACATCTAAAGTAAGAGAACTCATGACAGTAGATTCACGAATAGATGTAACTTTCATCTCCCAAATTGACATATCTAATGCTCCTAACAATTGTCTAGCATTTTCAGCATCTGAAAAGTTAACATTGACACTACGCAAGTTGCTGAGAATTTTATTAAAGCGAGCAAAAAGGTCGTCAATTGACTCACCGGGTTGCATCTCAAAACACATGTATTCTTTCTTGAACATATCTTGCCTTACCTCCTTGATCGTATTGGATCCTTCATGGTAGTCACAAAGAGCTTTCCAAACATCATATGCAGATCGGAGGTGTGCAACACGGTCGAAGTCGCTTTGAGTCAATCCTTGGATGATCAAGTTGCGAGCCTTGTTGTTGTTGTCAACATCTCTCATGTTCACAGCCGTAACTTGATCGTTGGGTGGTACATCGAAGTTCCGGTAGACCTTTTCCCATATGGCGAAGCCTTGCGTCTGTATGTAGGCCTCCATCCGCGCCTTCCAAACCTGAAAATCGATGCCATTGAACACACAAGGTTTTGCGGAGTTCTTCTCCATGATGGTTAGTCAAAACACATGCAAATCACAAATATTAGAGCACCTTGGCTCTGATACCAATTGTAGGATCGAAGAGCACGTGAAAAGCTACCAGAGGGGGGGTGAATGGTAGATTAAAACTTTTCGCTGCGGAAACAACAAAAGCCCCTCAGCAAAAATTAATCAGTTAAAGAAACCATGTGTGCAAGTGTTTTCAAACGTGTTCAACCGTGACAAATCAATTAGAGAGGTAGAGAATCAAGTCACGGGTCTAATGCAACAAGAATCACTTGAAAACACGAAGTAAAACTTGAGATACGATCAAAACATTAAACGAAGATTAATCTGTTCTACCCGATATAAAACAGATCTGCAACGCTGCAAATAAACTCGTGTATCTCCAAAACTACAGATCCGAAGCTCCTGAAAATTTGACAGATGATATATAATTGAGTTGTAAAGACAACCCAAAAAGAATCACGTCAATCGGATCTGTAAAACTCGAGTTATGAACGAAACACCTAAGCAACGTCGGTCTGTCCAGAAACTCGGCGAGAAAGACTTGACGAAAAACAAGTCGGACGAACAAGGCACAAAAGCTCCTCGAAACTATGAATTATTCAATAGAAACACAAGAGGAACAGCCCAAAGTTCTCTACCCACGAGAACTCTGGCCTCCCTTGCTTTTATAGCCAGCCCTCAGGCTAAACAATCCAATCTAGGACTCCTACTCCTAATTGGACTCGTATCCTAACTTACCATAACTGCTCAGGACTCTCCTATTCGCAGATAGAAGCAATCGTGAGACTTCCAAACACCTTAGGAACGTCCTAAACATTCCTAAAACAACTCAACTTCGTGCCTAGCACGAAATCCTATCATAACCAACTCAAATCTTCCATATTTGAGCCATATCCGACTCAGCCTCAGCCTGAGTACGCAGTCCAGCCGGTTGGACCTTTTCGACCAATTCTTTACGTCCACTTCTCTTCATCACGCCTTGGAACAATGTTGCCTCGTCCATGCACTCCTTGCACACGTGCAAACACCTTCCAACGACGTACACGCAACCTTCATATGCACTGCCCTTGATCCAAACATGTTGCGCGACCTCCCGATCAACTCAACCACAGCTCCTCCCGAACTTGGTTGTTGGAACCTCATCTCCTCCGTGAGACTAGTCCAAGGATCCCGTCACCAGCCATGTCTTGAACTCAAGCAACACCTGCACATGAATAAACAACTAATTCTTCCGAGCACAAGTCCTCGACTTGACTCACGTTAGTTCGAAAACCACAACACCTTACATGAGCACGTCACATAAGCATGTTGCAAACCATATCAAATGATAGCAGCCATAACCACCAAAACACACCAAAAACTTAGCAAATTAATACTAAGCAAACCTTCCCATAAAGCAAGTTTGAAACATTGTGAGTTAAAAGCAAAAACAAGACGCTGCAGTTCTACGAGTTGAACTTCACGGGAGCTCCCTAAAAACAAGCTCCGGACCTCACAGAAGCTCTCCGGACCTTGCATCGGACCTTGTCAACACTTGGCGGACCTAACAAAGAACTTGTCGGACCTTGCCACAGAAGAATGTTTTGGCAATATTCGAAACTTTGAATGTTAATGCTAACTTTTATCCTAATTGCCAATGTATTCAGCACACATAGGTCTCACAAGTTCAAGTTTATCAAGTGTGGATGTGTGTGCACTTCTTAGAGAGGACAATTGTTCATATATTAAATCACATGAGGAACAAGAATCATCACCAGGAATCAAGGATTTTAAACGATTAATTTCAGATTCTAGTGACTCAATTTTAACAGCATTGTCCCTAAGCTTTTTGTCCTTTTTCTTAACAATAATAGTGGCACGAGAAATAGCATCACACATTTATTCGCAAGTAGGACATACCTCTTCGTTGTCACTGTTGTGTTCTGCATCCTCCATACTTGATTTTGATTTGCCCGCCAAGAAGCACAAGTTTGCCAGATCATCTTCATCTTCATCACTTCCAATGTCTACATCACTCGAGCCAAGTTCTTGAAGTGTGGTGATGAAACTGTTTATTAGTTTGCGTCCTGTAAAACCCTTCTTTTTCTTGTTGGTGTTGCCAAAAGAGGACTTGACTTTATTCTGCTTTTTATCTCGGTTAGAAGGACCTGAAAGGTTAGGGCAATCTATATGAAAGTGTCCTGTCTTACCACGTTTAAAGCATCATTGAGGTCTGGAGCTTCCTCTCCTTCTAGTTCTCACATTTTGCAATGCTTTTGAGAACCTAGTAGAAAGAAGTACTAGCTCCTCCTCTGGAAACTCCTCAATCTGTTCCAGGGTTAGTGAAGACAACAAAGCAAGTGTATTGCTAGATGATTGGCCGGAGCAATGCATATCACGTTGTGAGACAAATGCAAGTCTTACTCGGGTTCTTACGTGATATAATGTCAATTTCATGAGTTTTTAGCTTAGAATAAAGAACATCTAATGTAAGAGTACTCATGACAGTGGATTCACGTATGTATGTTACTTTCATCTCCCAAATTGACATGTCTAATGCACTTAGTAATTGCCTAGCATTTTCAGCATCTGAAAAATTAACATTGACGCTACGCAAGTTGCTGAGAATTTTATTAAAGCGAGCAAAGAGGTCATCAATGGACTCACCGGGTTGCATCTCAAAGCGCATGTATTCTTTCTTGAACATATCCTGTCTTACCTCCTTGATCGTGTTGGATCCTTCGTGGTAGTCACAAAGTGCTCTCCACACATCGTACGCCGATCGGAGGTGTGCAACACGGTCGAAGTCGCTCTGAGTTAGTCCTTGTATGATCAAGTTTCGAGCCTTGTTGTTGTTGTCGACATCTCTCATGTTTGTAGCCGTGACTTGATCGTTTGAAGGCACATCGTAAGGCTTGTACACCTTTTCCCATATTGCAAAGCCTTGCGCCTGGATGAAAGCTTCCATGTGTGCCTTCCAAACCTGAAAATCAATACCACTAAACACGTGCAAAATCACAAAGATTAGAGCAACCTGGCTCTGATACCAATTGTAGGATCGAAGTACACGTATAAAGCTACCATAGGGGGCGTGTGAATGGTAGATAAAAACTTTTCAGCGGAAGCAATAAAACACCCCTCAGCAGAAAACCGATCTGTTAAAGAAACCGTGTGTGCAACTAATCTAAACGTGTTCAACTGTGACAAAACTATTATAGATTGTAGAGAATCAAGTCACGAAGACGTCACAACAAGAATAATGAAAATCCATTGAGAGAAACTCAAGTTACGATCAAAAGATCGAACAAAGGTCAATCTGTCCTACACGAGAAAAACAGTTCTGGTATACTGCAAAGAAACCCGTGTAGATAAGAAACCACAGATTCAATGACCGTGAAATTTTCACAGATGATATATAATCAAGTGTTTAAGACAAGCCAAAAAGAATCACATCAATTGGATCTGTAAAACTCGAGTTATGATAAAACCACCGAAGCAAGGTAGTGCTGAACAGAAACTCGACGAGAAAAACTTGTCTGAAACAAGTCGGACGAACAAGGCACAAAAGTTCCTTTAGAATAAGAAATTTATTTATCAAAACACAAGAGGAACAGCCCCAAATTCGTGCACTCACGAGCCTTTGCCTCCTTGCTTATATAACAAGCCCCAAGGCCAACCCAATTCAAACTAGAACTCCTACTCCAACTTGGATTCAAACTGTAACTTTCCAATACTGCTCAAGACTCTTCTACACGCAGATAGAAGCAATCTTAATACTTCCAAACACCTTAGTAACGTCTCAAACGTTCCTAAAACAACTCAAATTCGTGACCCACACGAAATCCTATCATAACCAACTCAAAACTTTCCAATATTGAGTCAAACACGACTCAGCCGCAGCCTGAGTCCATAACCTAGTCGGTTGGACCTTTCCGACCAATTCTTCACATCAACATCTCTTTATCACGCCTTGGAACCATGCTGCCACGTACATGCACTCCTTGCACACGTGCAAACATCTTCCAACGACGTCCAAGATACCTTCATATGCATTGTTCTTGATTCAAACATACTGCGCAACCTCCCAATCAACTCAACCACAATTCCTCCCAAACTTGGTTGTTGAACCTCATCTTCTCCCTAAGACTAGTTCAATGGATCCCGTCACCAGCCATGTCTTGAACTCAAGCAACACCTGCACATGAATAAACAACCAATACTTCCGAGCACAAGTCCTCGATTTGACTCTCGTTAGTTCTGAAACTACAACATCTTATGTGAGCACCTCACATAAGCATGTTGTAAACCATAGCAAAATGATATCAGCCATAACCACCAAAACACACCAAAAACATAGTAAAATAATACTAAGCAAACTTTCCATAAGAGTACAGCAACTTCGAAATGTTGCAAGTTAAAAGCAGAACCATTGCAATCAAGCTCCGAACCTTACCAAAGCTAACCGGACCTTGAACCGGAGCTTACCAAAGCTAGACGGACCTAGCGCTGGAGCTTACTAAAGCTTAGTCGGACCTAGCACGGAACTTACCAAAGCTAGTTGGACCTAGCACCGGAGCTAGCAAAAACAAGTCGGACCTAGCACGGAACTTACCAAAGCTAGTTGGACCTAGCACCGGAGCTAGCAAAAACAAGTCGGACCTAACCAAAATAAGTCAGACCATGACAAAGCAAGTCGGACCTTATGTCGGACCTATCGTCGGACCTTGCAGGAGCTCGGACCTAGAGTCGGACCTTATTAAAAAGGTGTTTTGGTAGGCCTCACAGGGGAAGGAGAAGGAGAGTCCCTAGTACCGTTTTGCAGCTTGGAGGGAGTGGAGAGGCTGTGATCGTGGCTTTTTCCGATCAACCGAGAGAGCGGCGGCGAGAGCTGCGTTTCTTGCGCGAGGGAGCAGAGAAGCAGCCGAATGCCCCTCTCGCCGGCTCGGGCTCGGGGATAAGAAGGCAGCGAGGCGGTTCATCGGGTCGGGGTGGCAAGCAGCTGCTATCCCGATCGATCTTTCGCCGTGACGGCTGCTGGCTCGCGCGCGAGTAACCGAGCTCGGGCTTCAGTCGGTTGTTTTTGCTGCTGAGACTGACAAGTGGGTCCCACCCGAGGTTTAACCATTGAAATTAAATTTTCCCCACTGCTCTAAACAGTAGAGACCCAATTAACCTTGGTCATTTGAATTATATACCCCTGGGCCATTTGAATTGGTTAGAATTCAAATTAAGTTTTTTTTGACTAAATTTCAGCACATATGCAGTTTGAAATTAAAATAAAGTTTGAATTTACTAAACTTAGCTCATGTCAAGACCAACTCCAAATGGAGTGAAAATTGGTGTGTGATCTCACAAAAATGTGCTGAGTAAGAATATGCCCCCAACTTTTGAATTCATGGGATGGAAACAGTTTGAATTCGAATTTGAGTTTAAACCACCCTCTTTCTAGCTATACCTAAAAAGACTTCAAAAAGGTCTTGAATTTGGGTAAAATTTGGCATGGAAATTCCTAGCAAGTTGTAGGACTTTTTCATATGCCCAGCCCCCATATGACGCATGTGAGGAAATGCCACTTTTGCATTTTGTGAGTTCATTCTCTAATGAGCATGTTGATGGTGGTTACATGCTCTTCAAATGTGTTCATCAAGTTTCTTCAAATGAAGGGTGTGTGTGGTGATGAACACTTTGAATATGTGCCAAAAACTTAGGCCCTTACATTCCTCCCCCCTTAAAAGAATCTCGTTCCGAGATTATAAGGTGAAAATGAGAGAGAGGACGGTGGAAAATTACCGTATATGCGACTTGAAAAAGTCGGGGTAGTTAGCGCGAAGAAATTCTTCAATCTCCCATGTCGCTTCGTCCACGGAGTGATTACTCCATAGGACTTTGTAGAACCACAACATACGGTTGCGTGTGGTTCGGGCTTTTTCATCAATAATCTGAACCGGTTCCTCCCAATACGTGAGATCCGGTTTCAGTTCTTCTATATCCTCCAGCTGAATGGTAGTTGATAGCTTGAGACACTTCCTCAGCTGGGAGATGTGAAAGACGTCGTGCACACCAGAAATCGCTTCTGGTAATTTCAGCCAGTATGCTACTGATCCACATCTTTCGGTAATCTGAAACGGACCGATGAATCGGGGTGCCAACTTTCCTCTCACCCTGAACCTGTTTACGCCCTTCATTGGAGACACACATAGGTATACGTGATCCCCGACATCGAACTGTAATGGGCGTCTTCTCCGGTCCGCATATTGTTTCTGTTGGGATTGTGCGGCTTTTAGGTTCGATTGAATTAGCCGAACCTTTTCCTCCCTGTTGTTGACAAGATCAATCCCGAAGGTAAACCTTTCCCCAGACTCACACGAATTCAGTGGTGTGCGGCATTTTCTCCCGTATAGAACCTCGTAAGGCGCCATCTGGATGCTGGCTTGATACCCATTATTGTACGAGAACTCGGCCAATGGCAAGTGATCATCCAAGTTCTTGCCGTGGTTGATAGCGCAAGCTCGTAGCATGTCTTCCAAAGTTTGATTTACCTGCTCGGTTTGCCCATCCGTCTGCGGGTGGTATGCCGAACTACGGATCAGCTTCGTCCCCAATGCAGCATGTAGCTGCTCCCAAAAATGGGACAAAAATAAAGTGCCCCGATCCGATATGATGGTACGGGGTACGCCGTACAAGCATAGGATTCGTGAGATGTACAGTTCAGCATACTTCTTGGCATTGTAGTTTGTGTTGACCGGGATGAAATGGGCAACTTTGGTGAGCCGGTCGACGATCACCCACACAGAATCATGTTTCTGAAAAGTGGTGGGCAAACCGACGATGAAATCCATGCTCACATCCTCCCACTTCCAAGCAGGAACACCCAGTGGTTGTAGCAGTCCCGGTTTCCGCATATGATCTGCCTTCACCCTTCGACATGTATCACACTCGGACACGTACTTTGCGATCTCCCGCTTCATTCGTGTCCACCAAAACTTGCTTCTAAGTTCTTGATACATTTTGTTACTGCCGCGGTGAATAGAAAACTTTGACAAGTGAGCCTCATCAAAGATTTTCTTCCGTAACTCCAGGTTACGGAGTACGACGATCCGGTCCTTGAACCATAGGACGCCGTCTCCGTCTTTCCGGAAACATTTCAGCTCCCCACAGTCTATACGTCTCCGCAAATGTGACATGCGCTTGTCATTTTTCTGGGCTGCCGCTATCTCTTCACGGATGGTGGGGATCAAAGATAAGTTGTAGAGAGCTCCATGTGGAATCACATGCAGTGGTGGTCCACTCTCTTCCAACGGTGTGATGGTCAGATTGTTGACGTGTGACTTGCGACTCAGCACATCCGCCACTACGTTTGCCTTGTCGGGGTGATAATGGATCTCTATTTCGTAATCCTTTATCAACTCTAACTATCTTCGCTGCTTCATGTTCAGCTCTTTCTTAGTGAATATGTACTTGAGGGTTTTGTGGTCGGTATATAAATGTACGAGGTTACCGAGTAGGTAGTGCCTCCACATTTTCAGTGCAAGTACCACGGCAGCAAGCTCCAAATCGTGAGTTGGATAATTCTGCTCATGGTTTCTGAGCTGCCGTGATCCATACACGACCACTCTTTGGTCTTGCATCAGCACACATCCGGGCCCAATGCCGGATGCATCGCAGTACACATCGAACGGTTTTGTTGTGTCTGGCTGCGCCAAAACTGGTGCTGATGTTAGGTGCTTCACTGATGCCTTGAATGCTGCTTCACATGCCGGACTCCAAACATATTTGGTAGCCTTCTTCAGAAGCTCTGTCATAGGCTTGGCAATCTTTGAGAAGTTCGGAATGAACCTCCGATAATATCTCGCGAGTCCGAGGAAACTCTGTACCTCGTGAACAGTTCTCGGGGATTTCCAATTCACCACTTGTGTGATCTTACTCAGAACTACAGCGATGCCCTCCGCTTAGATGATATCCAGAATTCGCACTTGCTGAATTTCGCGTATAGCTTGTGATCCCGCAGCCGTTGCAAGACTCTACGCAGATGCTTCTTGTGTTCTTCCTCCGACTTGGAATATACCAATATGTCGTCGATGAAGACCACGACAAACTTGTCCAGCTCCGGCATGAATACCGAGTTCATTAAATACATGAAATGAGCTGGAGCATTGGTGAGGCCGAAGGACATGACCAGGTACTCATACAGTCCGTACCAAGTCGAGAAAGCCGTCTTCGGAACATCCTCAGCCCGTATTTTAATCTGTTGGTACCCGGATCTTAAGTCCATCTTGGAAAAGATCTTCGCTTCGACCAACTGATCAAACAACATGTTGATCCGTGGCAACGGGTACTTGTTCTTGATGGTTACGGCATTTAGTGTACGGTAGTCCACACAAAGCCGCAACGTCGCGTCTTTCTTCTTCACAAACAATGCCGAACAGCCCCATGGCGAGGAGCTCGGCCTAATAAAACCCTTCTCCAGCAGGTCCGTTAGCTGAGTCTTCAGTTCAGCCAATTCCTTGGGCGCCATCTTGTACGGCCTTCGGGATATTGGCATCGTTCCCGGTGCAAGTTCAATCTTGAACTCCACCTCTCTGTCGGGCGGCATCCCCGGTAAATCATCCAGTAACATGTCAGGGAACTCACGGACTACTGGAATGTCTTCCAATCTGATGCTGGTGGATTGATATATACTTGGAAGTTTGATTTCTGGACTGTCCAGAAATAAGGAGTGTGATTCGTGCACTTTTGAGTTTAAGTGCACGATTCGGAGGACGGTGTACAAAACAGCGCCGTGGCGGGTTAACCACGACATTCCTAAGATGACATTGACATTTTGTCCCTCTAGAATTATGAGAGACGTAGGGTATACTCTACCCTCTAAGCATAATGGCGCTTTTGGGACCATCATGCTTGCTGAAATCTTCCCACCCGGTGAACAAATAAAGTACGGACAATCGGTGGGTAGTATTTGCAAGCTATATTTAGCAATGAAAGCTTGCTTAATGAAGCTATGCGTGGCGTCTGAATCAAACAATACTATAGCGGGATGCTGGTGGAGTTGGAACATACCCGCAAGGATCGGCTCTCCCTCCGGCACATCCTCTATGACAAGTTATGGACGGTGCCGGGCCTAGGGTTTGCCCGCCGCGCATTAGTGGGGTTCCGGGGTTGATTCCTCTCCGGAAGTTGCGGTGCAACTCTGCCGCCTTGCCTCTCTGGACAACTGATGGCGAAGTGTCCTTGACGACCACACTTGTAGCATGTGTCTGTTGCTTGTCCGGTGCTTGGGGGATGAAAGCCCGGCATGCGCTGCTGTGGTGCATACGCACGCGGCATCGCCCGCTGTTGTTGTTGTTGCTGCAGAGGTGGTACTGGCAGTGCCGGCCTGAATGACAGTGGAGAATATGGCCGACTGCGGAATGGCATCGGCCTCTGTGGTGGCTGCCAGCATGGACCCGATGGTGGGTGATTCACCATCCTATATTTCTGAGAAGGACCACCTCCCTCTCTGCTTCTTTGCGGCACGCTTCGCTTCCTTTCCGCCGCCGCTAACTCCTTGCCGGAGTCTTCTTGAACAATCGCAGCATCAATTATTATCGTTGAGGCTGCCGCGATTGAACATCGCCAGTTTTTCCTTCAGGAGCGGGTTAAGCCCCTGGTAGAAATGATCCCGCCGCTTCTCGTCGGTATCGGCATGATAAGAAGCGTAAAGCACAAGATATTTGAACGCCCTGGAGTATTCCAGCGTGTTACGGCTTCCTTGCTGCAGGCATAAGAACTCCTGTGTCTTTCTCTTCATGAGATCTGGCGGTATGTGATAGGCCCTGAAGGCCGTCCTGAATTCCGTCCAGGTCATAACTCGCTCTGTGGGTTGCGAAGCATAGTAGTTCGCCCACCATGCGCTCGCGGATCCCTAGAGTTTTTGGACCGCGAACTGATTCTAACGCTGCTCACTCACTTGGAGCAGCCCGAACTTCATCTCCACCGTGCGTAGCCAGTTGTTCGCATCGAGGGGTTCATCCGCCTTTGAGAATACCGGGGGATGAGTAGCCAGAAAATCGGAGTAGGAGCTCTGTTGGCGCTCCTCGCGATCTTGACGCCTCTCTGGTCGAGACGTATTCGCAATGAGGGTTTGCAGCAACTCCGTGTGCTGCTGTGGGGAGCCCGCCATCACTGCCACAATGTCCGCCAAAGTAACCATTGGCGGTGGCGGTGGTGGTTGTTGCTGTTGCTGCTGCTGCTGTTGCTGTCCCGGAGAATCCTCGGGAGGTGGTTGGTGATATTAACCCAACAGATACCACCTACTGCCCTGCAGGGCATGCCGATGGCAAGCGCTGTGTTGTGTCCTCCTGGGCTATTTCCAGACGAACACACTCTCGCGTTACTGACCACGCGATGGGGTCTCCACTTACTTGCCTAATGCACTCTAGGGATCAGCGTTTCATATGAACTCAGGAACATGAAGAGTCCAAGAGTTTCATATTGACGTCTCACACCAAGCTGTGAGATCTATCCCTGAACCACGTTCCTCGTCAGGGGAGCTAACCGAAATTGAACCGCTTTCGGTGGCGTTCCTTACCATTCTTACCAGAGCGTAGGTGCGTCGTTACATAATTGAAATTCAGAATTATAACACATAAGTTAGTCTTGCCACTTTAAGTAACTATGCTAATATGGTCCTTACTTGGGCAAACTACCGGATCCTCACCGTAAGCCTAAGTTTTCCCGTAATACAGTCCTTAAGTACTGTGCTATCCCCAATGCAGCTCTGATACCAGGTTGTGGCGGACCGGAATCTGCTCATCCAGGATCGCAGAGGGTGGTGCCGCGCGATGCTACACCCGACAACACACATCATAAGGATACATTGTATTACATAAGAAAACAAACTGAAACTGTACAAACTGGTACAATACTCAGTTACGAACTAGTGTCTTTATTACACAGCGGAAGTCTAATTTATACAACTCACGCCCGCCTATCTAGAAAAAGTCGGTTGCCCAGACCTAGGGCAACCCACACTAGCTGCACTCCTCAGCTCAGCGCGGCGTGTACGGCTCCCACTCAGCCGTGGTCCGCAATGGAGGGTAACTCTCGCCGGTGGACTCGTAACCCGAGTCCGTGGGTGGCTCCTCACCTGAAAAACACTTAAGCAGCAACCGTGAGCACGATGGCTCAACAAGACTTAACCGACTCACCTAGGCAAGAAACTCTACATGTAGGGTACAATGAACATGGGATGGTAAAATTTCAGCAAATGGACACGCCTATAGTTGATCCTTAGTTCATCTTTTAGCTACAAGTTAACAGTTTATGAATCTGAAATTTAGTAAGCAATATTTAGTGGCACACATGTAACAATACAATTATATCATACAGCAGAATTTAATCATAGCATTCCATAATTTATCTATGTTACGACGCAGTGAACAAGCGGTACTCGTCACCGTGAGGGACGGCGAATCGACTCGATATACACCTGCAGGGATACCCAAGGAGCACGTCACGTATGCCCACCCGTGGAGCTGCACAGCACGCTCACTTGATGTCGTATGGACAACCTTTCACCCAACAGCTCAAACGTCGAACCGGTCACACCGAAACGGACAGGAGGTTCCCTACACGGAGCATCTCTCTATGCCCGTTAGCAGATTTCCACCTTGCTGCCCTCAACCTACACCTATAAATCAGCGTGCTATGCCTCGACGTCCGGAGGTTTAGGTTACATCGGTTTATCGGGGCCCATATATCCGATATGCCTTCGGTATGTTCAATACTTGTTCAGCAGGGGCGCACACGGATCGGTCCTCAATCGACACGGACAGGGCTGCGCACACAAGACTTCCTCTTGCTGCGCCCTAGTCCCTGCCAAGTCTCATTTTCATTGCTAAGGTGATCTCACATCACTCGAACCAATCCCGTGTGTCCCAAGCCTAACTCGCGAGTAGATTCCAACTACTCGACTTGTACCGAAGTCCTATGAATCATTAAGCATAGCCTGTCGAGGCATAGCACGCTGATTTATAGGTGTAGGTTGAGGGCAGCAAGGTGGAAATCTGCTAACGGGCATAGAGAGATGCTCCGTGTAGGGAACCTCCTGTCCGTTTCGGTGTGACCGGTTCGACGTTTGAGCTGTTGGGTGAAAGGTTGTCCCATACGACATCAAGTGAGCGTGCTGTGCAGCTCCACGGGTGGGCATACGTGACGTGCTCCTTGGGTATCCCTGCAGGTGTATATCGAGTCGATTCGCCGTCCCTCACGGTGACGAGTACCGCTTGTTCACTGCGTCGTAACATAGATAAATTATGGAATGCTATGATTAAATTCTGCTGTATGATATAATTGTATTGTTACATGTGTGCCACTAAATATTGCTTACTAAATTTCAGATTCATAAACTGTTAACTTGTAGCTAAAAGATGAACTAAGGATCAACTATAGGCGTGTCCATTTGCTGAAATTTTACCATCCCATGTTCATTGTACCCTACATGTAGAGTTTCTTGCCTAGGTGAGTCGGTTAAGTCTTGTTGAGCCATCGTGCTCACGGTTGCTGCTTAAGTGTTTTTCAGGTGAGGAGCCACCCACGGACTCGGAGTACGAGTCCACCGGCGAGGGTTACCCTCCGTCGGGGACCACGGCTGAGTGGGAGCCGTACACGCCGCGCTGAGCTGAGACGTGCAGCTAGTGTGGGTTACCCTAGGGCTGGGCAACCGACTTTTGCTAGATAGGCGGGCGTGAGTTGTACAAAAGAAACTTCCGCTGTGTAATAAAGACCAGAGTTTGTAACTGAGAAATGTACTACTTTGTACATTCAGTCTGTTTTTCCCATGTAATATAATGTGTTCTTATGACGTGTGCTCTCGGGTGTCGCATCGCGCGGCACCACCCTCTGCGATCCTGGATGAGCGGATTCCGGTCCGCCACAGCCTGGTATCAGAGCTGCAGTGGGGATAGCACAGTACTTAAGGACGGCATTATGGGAAAAACATAGGTATACGGTGAGGATTCGGTAGTTGCCCAAGTAAGGACTATATTAGTATAGTTACTTAAAGTGGCAAAGACTAACCTATGTGTTATAATTCTGAATTTCAATTATTGTAACGACGCACCTACGCTCTGGTAAGTTTGGTAAGGAACGCCACCGAAAGCGGTTCAATTTCGGTTAGCTCCCTCTGACGAGGAACATGGTTCAGGGATTGATCTCACAGCTTGGTGTGAGACGTCAATACGAACCTCTTGAACTCTTCATGTTCCTGAGTTCATATGAAACGCTGATCCCTAGCGTGCATTAGGCAAGTAAGTGGAGACCCCATCGCATGGTCAGTAACGCGAGAGTGTGTTCCTCTGGAAATAGCCCAGGAGGACATACGCAGCACTTGCCATCGGCGTGCCCTGCAGGGCAGTAGGTGGTATCTGTTGGGTTGATAACATTCCCAACCGTGACGACCCGTTCATGACATACTCGGGTTCCCCGTCGTGTGGTGTTGAAACACGATCACGTACCTTGAGACGTGACTTAGCTCAAGGACGGCCGTATGGAAATGATACGGGCGTGTGTATTTACTTTCAAATATGGTACTGTCTGAAATGAAACCAACCATTGAGTGCACCATTATTGTGTGGTCTTCTGCAGGTACTAACCACGTATGTATCCGTGTAGAAAACGTGTGCGAGAGACCGTTTAGTGCCACACTTGAGACGTATATGCCAGTATGATCCGGTTAGGATTTTCTTTTGTGAGGAACGTAGTACCGAGTTATTGTAGGCATATGCATGAAAATAATGATAACAAGGAATTAAAATCTATAGGTTCAACATTTAGGACCCTGGTTGGGTATAAGAATGGGATAGTGATGAGTGTAGTTCCAAAAAGACTGAAAACAGAATGCTCTGTTTTGGACAGCAAGTTTGCTGATCTTCAACAGGGCATAACTCACAGGTCTTTCAGCCCAGAGAGGTGTGCTATATAGTTCTGGAAAGGTATTTAAGTACTCTACAACTGTGTTGTAGATTTCCAGAGCTGAAACTCACCTTAAGATGGCTAAAATCCCAGAGGAATGTGAACTGTCCAGAACAAGGACAGAGTAGAACATTCTCTGAACTGTTTTGTTTTTCAATGATAACTCCCAGTAGCAAAACCCAAAAATTTCATATGATACCTCCTTAGAAAGAGTAGAAGATGTGTGATATCTTTGCAATTCAAAGATTCTGAAGTTTCAGCACAGATTTCAGTGGAAACTCGAATGGAAAACAGCAACTTCCATGGGAGGTGCTGTTAAAAATTCTTCCAGAAATTCTGCTGACTTTGAATTAGCATAACTTTTTAACCAAGGCTGATCTGGAGGCAATTGAATACTCGTTGGAAAGATACTGAAGTTAAATTTAACTTTGGTATTCAACTTGAGTCATGAAAATGCCCATTACCAGATCAAAACTTGGAATAGGTAGAAACTGGTCATTCTGACAAAAGAATGACCATTGAACTCATTGGAGAGGGTGTTGTACCCTAAGGGTGGTATACGTGATGACAACACGATAGTAATGTCTCGTGGTGGCCAAACCTAGTTATGGTGAGCTTCCAAAGTGGAGGTTCATCAAGTTGGATTAAACTAGCTTGTGTTTGGTCTGGTAATGGTGTAGCTTGCGCAAAGTTATTACACTATCTACTTACGAGATGTATCGCATGTTTCTATTGTCATTATGTTTTACACCTATTTCATTTGGACTGCATGCACTCTCTTGCGGGACTGATGTTATTGTCGTATGGTTGCAGATGGTTCGCACTAGGACCACGCACGAGGTTGGTGGCTCTAGCCAAGGGGGAGGCGATGACTCCCAGCCACCGGCCTACGACAGCACCCCGCAGCAGCAGCCACCACAGCCCTTACTCTAGCGGATGTGATAGCGGCACTGGTGGGAGGTCGTGAGGAGCAGACCGACCTGCTCCACACGATCGTGCAGAATACGTCCCAGGCAGGGGGACGTCATGAGCGAGGGCCTCGTGAGCCCCGTGAAGTGTCGTACTCGGATTTCATGAGTACGCACCCTCCAGTGTTCACCGAAGCCGAAGAACCACTTGAGGTGGACAACTGGCTGCGGACTATCGAGTCCAAGTTTGGGCTGCTCCGGTGTACGGAGCGACGGAAGACCCTGTTCGCAGCACAGCAGCTCCACGGTGCCGCTGGTGTGTGGTGGGCGAACTATGTCGCCTCACGCCCGGCTGGCCATGCCGTGGAATGGCAAGAGTTCCGGGAGGCGTTCCGCGCCTATCACATTCCTCCCGGAATCATGAAGAGGAAGTTCCAAGAATTCTTGGAGCTGAAGAAGGGCGGGAGGAGTGCCCATGACTACTCCCGTGCCTTCAACCATCTGGCGCAATATGCGTCAGACTACATCTCCACCGAGGAGAAAAAGCTGGAGCACTTCTATCGGGGGTTACACCCCGAAATGAAGACACATCTCGTTCAGTGGAATCGCGGCACGTTCAACGACCTAGTCAATGCCGCGATTATGCAAGAGGATGCTCAGCGGGAGTTGGCAGCTGAGCAGAGGAAGTGCAGCGCTCCACCAAGCAGCGGTGGGGGGCGCCTCAGAAGTACCATATGGTGTATCGGACACCATCCGGGCAGCAGTGGCATCCACCGGCGCGACCTCAACGGTTCGGGGGACGTCCGTTCCAGTCACCCTCGTTCCGTCCGCCGATGCCACCACCAAGACAGCAACAGCAGCAGCAGACGGTACCACGGGCGTTTCCACCGCCACAGCGCGCCCCGGGATTCCGTCAAGCGATCAGCGGGGGACCGCCCCGTTTTACCTGCTTCACGTGTGGCCAGGCGGGCCACTTCACGAAGGACTGTCTCCAGGGGCAGCAGAGCAGCGGGCAAGCCCAGTTTCAAGGCGGTGCTCGAGGCCGACCTCCGGTGAAGAAGGTTGGTCAGCGGACTGGGGGTGTCCGCAACCTCGACAATGAGGACGCCACAGAGGGAGATAACGTGCTTGCGGGTACGTTTACTCTCAACCGTCAAGCCATCGTCATATTGTTTGATTCTGGTGCAACCCACAGCTTTATAAGTGCATTCTATGTGGCTAAGCATCAAATGCAAGTCTTCCCAACCGACTGCACTTATATGATTTGCTCACCGGGAGGGAAGATTTCAGCTAATATGATGATTCCAAAGGCACCTCTGTGCTTAGGTGGGAAACTATATCCCACCACCTTGATAATCCTTATGGGACAGAAGATTGATGCAATCTTAGGGATGTCATGGCTACAATACCATGGCGCTGTCCTAGAGACTCGGGCACGGATGGTTCACTTAAATTCTCCATTCCACTGTACGCATTCCATGGTGTTAGACACGCCAGTTCGGGAAGTTTTAGCAATTAATAATGCTGAAGCTCTCAAGTTAGAAGACATCCCCGTAGTCCGGGAGTATCCTGATGTGTTCCCGGATGATCTTCCGGGCATGCCACCTGAGCGGGATGTCACGTTCAAGATTGAACTTGCACCCGGGACTACGCCCATATCATGGAGACCATACAAGATGGCTCCAAATGAACTGGCTGAACTGAAAGAACAGCTCAATGATCTGTTGAGCAAGGGTTTCATTAGGCCGAGTTCCTTGCCTTGGGGATGCTCGGCGCTATTCGTGAAGAAGAAGGATGAGACCCTGAGGCTGTGTGTGGATTACCGGCCGCTCAACGCCGTCACCATCAAGAATAAGTACCCACTGCCCCGCATCGACATATTGTTTGATCAACTTGTGGGTGCCAGTGTGTTCTCCAAGATGGACCTTCGCTCTGGATATCACCAGATAAAAATCCGGGCGGAGGATATTCCGAAGACGGCATTCTCGACGAGACATGGACTATATGAATATCTCGTCATGTCATTTGGTCTCACAAATGCTACAGCCCATTTCATGTATCTCATGAACTCGGTGTTCATGCCAGAGCTGGACAAGTTCGTGGTAGTGTTAATCGACGATATCTTGGTTTACTCCAAGACGGAAGCCGAACATGCCGAACACTTGCGGATCGTTCTTCAACGATTGCGAGACCACAAACTCTACGCCAAGTTCAGTAAATGCGATTTTTGGATCTGCCAAGTGCCATTCTTGGGGCATATCATCTCCGCAGAAGGCATTGCGGTTGACCCAAGCAAAATAGAGCAAGTGCTGAAATGGAAAGCTCCCACTTCAGTTCATGAAGTCAGAAGCTTCCTCGGGTTAGCGGGATACTACCGGAGATTCATTCCAAGTTTCTCCAAGTTCGCTAAGCCGATGACAGAATTGCTGAAGAAAGGCACGAAATATGTTTGGAACACGGCATGTGAAGGAGCATTCCAAACATTGGTGAAGCATCTCACCACAGCCCCGGTCTTAGCTCAGCCGGATACAACGAAGCCCTTCGACGTGTACTGTGACGCGTCCGGTATTGGGCTCGGCTGCGTGTTGATGCAGGAAGGACGTGTGGTCGCATATGGCTCACGCCAACTTCGGAACCATGAGCAGCATTATCCCACTCATGATCTTGAGCTTGCTGCAGTGGTTTTGGCGCTAAAAATGTGGAGGCACTATCTCCTAGGGAACTTGGTGCATCTCTACACCGACCACAAGAGTTTAAAATACATTTTCACCCAGAAGGAGCTGAACATGAGGCAAAGGAGGTGGTTAGAATTGATCAAGGACCATGAAGTTGAGATCCACTACCACCCCGGCAAGGTGAATGTGGTCATGTCCATCACCTCACCATTACACCGGTGGAGGAGGAAGAGCCGAGTTTATACTTGGTTCCTTATGGATCGCTGTACAACCTTGCCCTCATCCCTACTATTAGGGAGGACATCATTGCAGCTCAGAAAACGGATAAAGGCATGGCACATCTCCGGAGACGGATAGACAATGGAGAGATCAAATGTTTCCGGAAAGATGATGAGGGGACGCTGTGGTTCAATGACCGCATAGTCGTACCCCGGGATATGAAGCTGAGGAAGAAGATCCTCGACGAAGCTCACTTGTCCAAATACTCCATTCATCCGGGAAGCAACAAAATGTACCAAGATTTGAAAAAGAAATTTTGGTGGACACGGATGAAGTGGGAGGTAGCTAATACGTATCCGAGTGCGATACGTGTAGACGAGTGAAGGCGGATCATATGAAGAAACCAGGGCTGCTGCAACCCCTGAAAGTCCCGGCATGGAAATGGGAAGATGTGAGCATGGATTTCATTGTGGGATTACCCCTAACATCCAACAAGCATGATTCCATATGGGTGATCGTCGATCGGTTAACCAAGACGGCTCATTTCATCCCGGTGAATACACGTTACGATGCCGGCAAATATGTGGAGCTATACATAGCGAAGATTCTATGCCTATATGGGGTAGACCATTGTCTCAGATCGAAGTGCATTATTTGTATCTCGCTTTTGGGAGCAGCTACACGCTGCATTGGGTACTAAGTTGATCAGGAGCTCCGCCTATCACCCTCAGACAGATGGCCAGACAGAGAGGGTGAATCAAGTTCTGGAAGACATGTTGAGAGCATGTGCCATCCACCATGGTAGGAACTGGGATGATCACCTACCATTGGCGGAATTCTCGTACAATAACGGCTATCAGGCGAGTATCAAAATGGCACCTTACGAAGCTCTCTACGGTCGTAAATGCCGCACCCCATTAAATTGGTGCGAGTCCGGTGAAAGGGTCACATTCGGGGTTGATGTGGTGAACGACGCCGAAGAGCGTGTTCGTGCAATTCAAGCTAACTTGAAGGCCGCTCAATCCCGACAGAGAAGCTACGCTGATAAGAGGCGTAGGCCGTTGCATTTTGACGTTGGGAAACACGTGTACCTCCGCGTGTCTCCGATGAAGGGCGTGCACTGGTTCGGTATCAAGGGGAAGCTCGCTCCTCGTTTCATTGGACCCTACGCTATCACCGAGAAGTGTGGACCAGCAGCGTCTCAATTGGAGCTACCGGCATCCCTGGCTGGTGTCCATGATGTTTTCCATGTTTCGCAACAGCGAAAATTTTTGAAGCATACAGCTGCTGTTCCTACCGAAGACATCGGTGAGCTGAAACCGGATTTAACATATGATGAGTATCCGGTGGAAATTCTTGATGAGAAAGCCCGAACCACGCGTAGAAGAACATGGTGGTTCTACAAAATACTCTGGAGTAACCACACCACCGAAGAAGCGACGTGGGAGAGCGAGGAGTTCCTTCGCTCAAATTACCCGGAGTTTATGGCTTCTCAACACGGGTAAGTCCCTACTACATCGCTATCTCTTCTTTTGTAATCTCGGGACGAGATTCTTTTAAGGGGGGAGGAATGTAAGGGCCACAGTTTTGGCACACATTTGAAGTGTTCATCACCACACCACACACCTCATTTGAGGAAAGATGATGAACACAAATGAAGAGCATGTAACCACCATCAACATGCTCATTAGAGAACAAACTCACATATTTCAAAAGTGGTATTTCCCACAGGTGATATAGGTGAGCTGGACTTATGAAAACTCCTACACATTGCTAAGGGTGTCCATGCCAAGTTTCACCCAAATTCAAAACCTTTTTGAGGTCATTTTGGGTATAGATAGAAAGAGGGCAGTTTGAAACCACATTCAAATTCAAACTGTTTTTGTCCCATGAATTTAAAAGTGGGAGGCATATTCTTATTCAGCACATTTTTGTGAGCTCACACACCAATTTTCACTCCATTTGGAGTTGATCTTGACATGAGCTAAGTGGGACGAATTCAAACTTTATTTGAATTCAAAACTGAACTTGTGCTGAAATTCACTCAAACCGAACCCAATTTGAATTCTATTCAATTCAAATGGCTCAGGGGTGAATAATTTGAATCACCAGGGGTATTATGGGGCTCACTGTTTATAACAGTGATTAGGAATAAATTTCAGAGGTTAAAACCCCGGGTGGGACCCGCATGTCATAGAGGGGAGAAAGAGAAACTTGCACCCAAAGTCAGAGTCTCAGTGGGAAATTCCACCGAGCAGCTGTCGGCTGTGCCACCGAGCAGCTACCGGCGCCACCAGCTGCTTCCCTCTTCGCGCGCTGGCGCCCAGGGCGGCTGGCTCGCGCCCCCACGCAACCGGCACCGCCTCAACCGAGCAGGAGTCGGCCGGCTTTATTTTCTCGCGGGCAAACCCGAGCAGCGGCATTGTTTCTCGCCGCAGCTCTCTGCTCAATCGGGAAAACCAGCAAAACCATCTCCTCCTTCGTCCCTGAGCTGCTAGACAGCCACCTGAGCTCACACTCCACCTCTCCAACGTCAGAAACCTCGAGCTCCGACCTCCTTTGCCCAAAGACGATCGCCACCGCGGCGACCTAGCCTCAGCCGAGAGTCAGGCGCCCGTGGGCAGCGTTCCACAGGCGTTTTCACGGTCCAGCGAGAGAGGCAACAGGAGCGCGCGACCACCGTGCTGCTCTCCTCCAAGTTTTGTAACACCCGAATCCCTCACTGCCACCGGGGCCAAACCGTCAGCCTTCTTCCCCAAAGCAACCGCCGGCTCCTCCTCTCTCTCTCTCTCACTCCCCGTTATTATCACATGTGGGGGAAATGTGTGGCAACCGACCAAATCCCGCGCCCCTGCAGCAACCGCCGCCTCTCCCCGCCGCCGCCTCCTCCCCTTCTATAAATACCACCCCAAACCGGCCCTCCTTCCTCACAGAAAACACAAACTCTCCTCTCCCGAAGAGAAAAACCACAATTCTCAATTTCCCGAAAAACACACGTTGATCTTCGGATCTAACACCCTCTAAGACATTCCCCGATCACTAGAGCCCAATTCCGATGAAAATTTGTGAAAAAACAAGCCTGGGAAGTAATTCCGACGAGGTTCACCGGAATCTCTCACTGCCGCCGTCGATCGTGCTTCTCCGGCCATCTCTGACCTCCGAGGACCCCCTAGGTGAGTTCTCCACCCCCTCATCTCTCTTTTAGTGCAAGTAGATCAAGAATCGGTAGAGAAATCGGGAAAACCGAGAATTCCGGCCACCGCCGCCGCTCGCCGGCGACTGCGCGGCCGCCGGACGCGAGAGAGACGAAGTCGGGGCGACGTGGCCGCCTCTCAGCCCTCGGATCTGAATTGAACGGTTAAAATTAAAAGAACCGATACCGGTTCGATTCTTTTAATCTGGGCCGTTGATCTCAGATCCAACGGCCCATATTTAAAATTAGCCGTAACTGTTGGAAATTTAGCAAAGGGGTCCCTGGGGATTCAAACAAATAGGAAATAGCCCCTAATTCTTGCAGAATTAAGCCTAGGACTATTAGAAATTTGTAAATTCAATTTAAAATAACTAAACCACCCCTGCACATTTTAGAAATTGATAATATAGTTCTGTAAAATTCCATTTGAACCCTAGGAAGTCTGAAAATATTACAAATTGGCCCAAAACAGTTTAAAAGTGGGTTTTAATTATGTAATTATTCAAATTAGGGCTAAATAGTTTCTGAAAAATGTTAGAAAACTATTAAAAACCATGTTTAAACATTCTGACCAGAATATTAAATCTGAAATTGAAATTAAATAATTTCAAGGACTGAAGTTAATTATATAGTAACAAATAATTCTGAAAATTTAAATAAAAATAATATAAATATCAGAAAAATTGTAGGAATTTATTAAACAGCACAATAATATTCTGTTTTGGGTTTTTATTCATTTTAAATTTTCTGTAGTCCAGAATAATTATTTAAAAAACTGAAAATGTATTTTTAAGTATTAAATAAATACTGAAAAATAGATAAAAATAGTATATATTAAAGAAAAATTTTGGAAACTGTTCTAAATGCTTAAATAGGTTCTGAATTGCAGAAAAATAGAAATATGGGTTCTGAAAATTATTATAGTAATAATTTAAATGATTTTTAGGATTTAATTAATTATAAGAATTCACATATATATTTATAAAATTCTAAAAATTTATTCAAATCATCTCACAAACTGAAAATGAGTGTTTGGATGTGGCAATAGTAAAATAAAAGGATATAGGTAGCCAATTGAAACATATTTTCCTCCTAACTCACATAAAATGACAAGAAATCAATAGTTGCATGTGTGTAACCAAACCTATGTGATTGAAATGACCTGGTATGATTCTTATGGCATGTTTGTTACTGTTTTGTGGGTGCAAATGCATGGATAGAACCAACCCAAGAACTAGTTCCAAATCTTCAAGAGCAAGAGTTTGAAGTGCATCACCCTTCACTCAAAGGCAAGTGTTCCTTGATCACTTTGTTCCTATTCTAGGATGAATAGGTAGATTATTTGCATGATGTCTTTAATATGAAACCCAGTGTAGGATGTTTCCATAGTTTCATTGCTTTATCTTTCCTTGCAAAACCATGGAGGGAATTAGATAGGACTTGATGGTTATCATTTTATGTGCTTAGCCATGCTTAGAACTTTAGAGATGAATGAAACGCAGTTGATACTAGTCTTGGGGATTATATGAAAGACACAAGTGTATGTGTCATGTGGTTATGAATCTAGACAGGCTGGTTGTTTGGTTGGTGCTTCGTGCACGAGACTCGGGAATGAGTTAGTGCCTGTCCTAGATTCTAAGGACCGGTTCATGGAACAGTTAACCCGGCTTTACAGTGCCACCACAAGACTGAGATGGGGCAGCTTGGCCAATTAATTAGGAGTTTGCCAGTATAGTATGAGTGTTTGGATGGTGCGGGGAATGGGAGTCCATTTTTGACTGCCCTGGGAACTGCAAGGCTCAAGAGGGGGCTTCTGTAGGGGAGGGTTACTCCCAGGAACTACAGCGGTGAAACCTCAGTGGGCTTGTACTTGCCGGTAGACCCTTTGTAAAGGCCATGTAGTGATCTCCTGATCGCACACCAAAGGAAGTGTGTAATGTGGCTTGCAACCACAGATAACAGGGAGGTTTCATAGTCCACCTGGTAACAGGGGATGAAATCACTACTTGTGGGTAAAGTGGTACAATCTCTGCAGAGAACCAAACTGTCATGACAGCCGTGCTCACGGTCAAGAGCGGCTTGGACTTGTCCATGATTAGAGAAACATGGATGTGAGTCAAAAGAGGTTGTTGGGTGGTGTAACCTAACATTAATGACTTAACTATAATGATGGTGGGATTATCACATAGTAAGATAGGTTGCTAATCAAAGCTAAGGCTTAGGATTAATGCGTAGTGCTTAACCATGTTAGCCTTCCCTTGCTATTGGCCTTCATAACATTCTTTCCTACACTTGCTGAGTATCTTCGGTACTCAAACTTGCTTTTGTTGGATATCATATGTTGGTTCAGGTGCAAATGAAGACGTAGACTTTGACGAGGAATACTTCGATCCCGAGGAGTTATTCTAGGTTGGCGAAACCCCCGGGCAACGCCTGTGGAGATGGAGCCACCATGACATAGTCTTCCGCTGTTGTGTTTAATGTATTGGTACTAATAGTTGATATTTTATGAAAAATTATGTAATATTATTATGTGCGTTAAACTTGGCTTGTAATATAATGATATTACACTCTTGTCGGCACATGTATGAATCAACTGATCCTGGCATACATGTGAGAATACGCTCGGTGTTTCCTATGGAAAACCGGGTGTGACAAAGTGGTATCAGAGCCAAGGTTGCCCGTAGGACGCAAACCTAGATAGAAATGGACGAGATAGACATCACTATTTTTATTAAAAACTATTTTGCTAAAAGGAGGATTATTTAAATATGTTGTCTAACCTCTTCTATACTCAAAATTATGTTATTGTTTATTTTCTAACATATTTTAAATTTTTCTTGAAACAGATGGCACGCACACGTCTCACAGCCCGTAAGTCCACCGGAGGACGAGTTCCTCGACACCAGCTGGCTGAGCGCACTGCTGAGGAGGTGGACAACCCCGCCACCTACCAGACCCACGGGGAGTCCACTAGAGGCATGGTGGATCGCCTTCGACATCTCCTTCGCTGTGCTGGTTATACCGGCAAGCTAGAGGAGCAGTACGACACGACTCGAGTCTCTCGTGCAGAGCGAGACGAGTGGAAGTCGCAGGCGAGGATCTACCATGAGAACAAGCTGCTCAAGATACACAACTCGCCAGCATGGAGGTCCACCATGGCAGAGGCTGAGAAGGACGCTACTTGGGAGGCAATCACTTGCCAGAGCTACACCAACCGTGGCCGCCTTGAGGGGACCCAATACATGTACATTCCCCGGCAACAAAGTGGAAGCGCGGTGTTCAACTATGAGCCTCTCCATGAAGGTTGTGATGTGGTGCAGATGGACATGAGTCTTCAGGTAGGGGTGGACGTCAGCACGAGACTGCAGAACTGTCAACAGGAACTCCAAGACGTCCGGGACCTTCTGAAGAAGACGGAGGCCATTATGCGTGGACTTATGAGGATGAGGGATGGAGAGGTGAGTGATCTCTACGCTTCGGATGGAGACACTTGGACTCCGGACTCTCCAGACCGTAGGGCAGCCAAACGCCCTCATGTTCCTCCAGCACCTGAGGCCTCCACAGCGGAGTCAGAGGCTAGCAACCCAGGTGGTGATGGCGGGAACCCACAGGAGGATGCACCGAACCTAGGGGACAACTAGGATAGGTGTCCTTGTTCATGTAGTAATTCGTGTAGTACATATGTATGGTAATGTATTGACTAGTATGTAATGTTTGATTAGTGAACTTGTGAAGAATGATGATGTAATGTATGTTAGTAGATGAACGTGAGTTGTGAAAGCCATAGGCTTATGTTCACAACCACGTTAGTGTATGTAAATATCTATTAAGGAATATAAGTGCTTAGTTTGTTTCAATCATGACCATTTAATAAACGAAGTAGAAACTTTAGTAACTCTTGTATAGAATGGATGAAGTAAGGATACAACATAATACATCTAGGAGAACATCTATACATTAATTTTAAACATAGTCTTTTACAATAGATGGCAGGAAGAAGGAGACGCAATGAAGGGAACAACAACAATGAGGCTGCAGAGTTTCCTTTACCTAGATGGCAGCCACGAGTTCCACGCAGAGCAGATGGAGAAGCTATACAACAGATGATAAACATGCAAAATCAACTCATTCAGAACCTGACACAAGTGGTGGCCAACATGCAACCCCAAATTCAGAATGCACCACGTCAACCAAAACTGAATGAGTTTCTAAGTACTCAACCACCAAAGTTCGACAACGCTATAGAGCCATTGGAAGCTGATGATTGGCTCAAGAATGTTGAGAACAAGTTGCAGATCATACAGTGCCCAGGACGTGAGAGAGTGCTCTTTGCCTCTCACCAACTATATGGATCTGCAGCGGATTGGTGGACGGCGTACAAAGAAGCTCATGAAGATCCAGAAAGTATCTCATGGAATGAGTTCAAACTTGCCTTCCGTAATCACTATGTTACAGCCGGAGAAATCAAGAACAAACGGAAGGAGTTCCTCAATCTGAAGCAAGGGAGCATGTCCGTGCGAGAATACCTTACCAAGTTCACACAGTTATCTCGCTATGCTCCAGGAGACATAGACACGGACAAAAAGAAACAAGATTGTTTCATTGAGGGATTGAACTCAGAGATACAGTATGCTATGTCTTCAAGTGACTATGAAAGTTTCCAAAAGCTCATCAACAAGGCTTTCATAGTGGAGAGGAAAAGACAGAAGTTAGTCGAAGAACGAAAGAGGAATATGAATTGGCAAGGACAGGCTTCTAGCAGCAACAGTCGGCCCCGTTTCTCATCACCGCCGACGGGAGTTATGAATCGACCTATAGCTCCCAATCAGTTTCAGAGGAACTACAACCCTGCTGCTAGGAACCCCACTTTCCAACCACAACAGCAGAGACAACAAATGCAGCAACAACGTCCTGCCTTTCAACCTCGTCCTGCAGGGCCAAACCCTCAAAATGCACCAACAGGCAACAAGGCACCCATGAACAAGGTCACGGGGCAATGCTTCAACTGCGGAGAAACGGGACATTATGCCAACCGATATCCCAACAAGAAGCCACCTCAGGCACAGAATCTTGTGCGTGGCAAGGTGAATCATGTGACGATGGAGGAAGCACAGGAGGCACCAGATGTGGTGATTGGTATGTTCTCCGCGAACACTCATCCTGCTACAATTTTATTTGACTCTGGTGCAACGCACTCATTCATAGCCAAGGAATTCATAACCAAGCACAAACTACAAATTACATCTATGAATCGAGTGCTATTAGTGAATTCTCCTGGAGGAGAAATAAAGACAAAACAAATATGTCCCAAGGTAAAGCTAGGAGTCAATGGAGTAGAATTCCTTGCAAATCTTATTGTGATAGAATCACAAGGAATAGATATTATCTTGGGGATGGACTGGTTGACCAAGTACAAAGGAGTTATACATTGCTCAACAAGGACAGTGGAACTAACTCATACGAATGGAACTAAGGTTGAGTTCACATCTATTCAAGTACCCTCTGGAAATGTTCAACTCAACAAAACTGAAGTAGTTATTGAGGACATAAAGGTGGTCAATGAGTTTCAGGATGTATTTCCCGAGGAGTTACCAGGTATGCCACCGGATCGAGAAGTAGAGTTCATTATAGAACTAGTACCTGGTACTGCTCCTATATATAAAAGACCATACCGGATGGATACCCAACAACTAGCAGAACTCAAGGATCATATCCGAGAGTTATCGGAGAAAGGGTATATCCGTCCCAGTTCCTCACCATGGGGAGCTCCAGTCATATTTGTACCAAAGAAGGATGGAACCAAGAGGCTATGTGTAGATTACCGTGCCCTCAATGAAGTGACAATCAAAAACAAGTACCCTTTACCTCGTATTGAGGACTTGTTTGATCAATTAAGAGGTGCATGTGTATTCTCCAAGATTGACCTCCGTTCCGGATATCATCAACTAAGGATAAGAGAATCGGATATTCCGAAGACGGCATTTGTTTCTAGGTATGGACTGTATGAATATACAGTTATGCCTTTTGGACTAACAAATGCTCCGGCATATTTCATGTACCTTATAAATAAGGTGTTCATGAAATACTTGGACAAGTTTGTGGTAGTGTTCATTGATGATATCCTTATATACTCAAAGAATGAGAAAGAACATGAAGAGCACCTGAGAATAGTCTTACAAAAGCTAAGGGAAAACAAACTTTGTGCCAAATTCAGTAAATGTGAATTTTGGCTTAAGAAAGTTGCTTTTCTGGGACATATCATCTCTGAAGGAGGAATCGAAGTAGACCCAGAAAAGATATCTGGTGTGCAAAAGTGGAAGACACCAGAGAATGTTGGGAAGATCCGAAGCTTCTTAGGATTGGCAGGCTATTACAGAAGGTTTATTGAAGGGTTTTCAAAAATAGCCAAGCCACTCACAAAGATGTTGGAAAAAGGAGCTGCTTTTATATGGTCTCAAGAGTGTGAATCAAGCTTCCAAGAATTAAAGAAGAAGTTAACAACTGCCCCAGTCTTGGTTATGCCTGATATGGAGAAATCATTCTCTGTATATTGTGATGCATTAGGGCAAGGGTTAGGATGTGTGCTTATGCAAGAAGGACATGTTATTGCCTATGCTTCCCGACAACTTCGGAAGCATGAGAAGAACTATCCTACCCATGACCTAGAGTGGGCAGCAGTTGTGCATGCATTAAAGTTATGGAGACATTACATAATGGGTAAAATAACAGAGATCTATACCGATCATAAGAGCTTGAAGTATATCTTCACTCAACCGGATCTAAACCTTCGGCAAAGGAGATGGTTGGAGTTCATTAACGATTTTGATGTGGGGATCAACTATCATCCTGGAAAAGCCAATGTGGTTGCAGATGCTTTGAGCAGAAAGACACATGTTAACATGTTGACCATAAGAGATCTACAACCCCAACTATGTGAAGAGTTCGCAAAGCTCAACTTATGCTTGGTGAATCATACAGAAACTATAGCAATGGAAGTTGATTCAACCCTGGAACAAGATATACGGAATGGTCAAAAGAATGATGAAAAGATCAAAGAAATCAAGCAGTTGATCAAAGAAAACAAGGCTCCGGGATTTAGAGAAGATGAGAATGGCATCGTATGGCATGGTAAAAGAATATGTGTACCAGACATCAAAGAAATAAAGAAATTAATATTAAAAGAAGCTCATGATTCTGACTATTCTATCCATCCTGGAAGTACAAAGATGTATCATGATCTTAAAACAAGGTATTGGTGGTATGGAATGAAAAGAGACGTTGCAGAACATGTGGCCTTGTGCGACACATGTCAACTAGTCAAAGCAGAACATCAAAGGCCTGCAGGGTTATTACAACCACTAAAGATATCTGAATGGAAGTGGGAAGAAATAGGGATGGACTTTATAGTGGGTTTGCCCAGAACACAAACAGGGTATGATTCGATCTGGGTGATAGTGGATAGATTAACAAAAGTTGCTCACTTTATTCCAGTGAAAGAAAATTATAATGGTTCCAAACTAGCAGAATTGTATATGTCAAGAATAGTCTGCCTACACGGTGTACCCAAAAAGATAGTATCAGATAGAGGTACACAATTCACTTCAAGGTTTTGGCAGAAATTACATGAGTCTTTGGGGACTCGATTAAATTTCAGTTCTGCATACCATCCGCAAACTGATGGGCAGACCGAAAGGACCAACCAGATTCTTGAAGATATGCTCCGAGCTTGTGCACTCAAGAATAGTAGGAGTTGGGATAAGAATTTGTCATATGCAGAATTTTCCTACAATAATAGCTATCAAGCAAGTATGAAGATGTCCCCTTTTGAGGCTTTATATGGAAGGAGATGTAGAACTCCACTATTTTGGGATCAAATAGGAGAGAATAAGGTGTTTGGACCTGAAGTGCTAAATGATGCCGAAAAGAAAGTCAGAGAGATTCGCAATAATCTAAAGATAGCTCAAACAAGACAAAAGAGCTATGCAGACACCAGGCGAAGAGAACTAGTCTTCGAAGTGGGAGACTATGTGTATCTCAAAGTGTCACCCATGCGGGGACTCAGGAGATTTAAAGTAAGAGGGAAACTAGCACCTCGGTATATCGGACCATTCAAGGTACTGGAACGCAAAGGAGAGGTAGCATATCAGTTGGAGTTACCCTCTCGGTTGTCGGATGTACACGACGTGTTCCACGTATCACAACTCAAGAAGTGTTTGAGAACACCAGAAGAACATCTGCCAATGGATGAGTTGGACATACAGGAAGATCTCTCGTATACCGAGTACCCCGTCAAAATCCTTGACACAATGGAAAAAGTCACAAGAAACAAAATAATCTGCATGCATAAGGTTCAATGGAAACATCATTCCGAGGCAGAAGCTACATGGGAAAGGGAAGATGAACTCATATCACAATTTCCTAATCTATTTACTTTGTAAACTCCAATCTCGAGGACGTGATTTTTCTTAAGGGGGGTAGAGTTGTAACACCCGAATCCCTCACTGCCACCGGGGCCAAACCGTCAGCCTTCTTCCCCAAAGCAACCGCCTGCTCCTCCTCTCTCTCTCTCACTCCCCGTTATTATCACATGTGGGGGAAATGTGTGGCAATCGACCAAATCCCGCGCCCCTGCAGCAACCGCCGCCTCTCCCCGCCGCCGCCTCCTCCCCTTCTATAAATACCACCCCAAACCGGCCCTCCTTCCTCACAGAAAACACAAACTCTCCTCTCCCGAAGAGAAAAACCACAATTCTCAATTTCCCGAAAAACACACGTTGATCTTCGGATCTAACACCCTCTAAGACATTCCCCGATCACCAGAGCCCAATTCCGACGAAAATTTGTGAAGAAACAAGCCTGGGAAGTAATTCCGACGAGGTTCACCGGAATCTCTCACTGCCGCCGTCGATCGTGCTTCTCCGGCCATCTCTGACCTCCGAGGACCCCCTAGGTGAGTTCTCCACCCCCTCATCTCTCTTTTAGTGCAAGTAGATCAAGAATCGGTAGAGAAATCGGGGAAACCGAGAATTCCGGCCACCGCCGCCGCTCGCCGGCGACTGCGCGGCCGCCGGATGCGAGAGAGACGAAGTCGGGGCGACGTGGCCGCCTCTCAGCCCTCGGATCTGAATTGAACGGTTAAAATTAAAAGAACCGATACCGGTTCGATTCTTTTAATCTGGGCCGTTGATCTCAGATCCAACGGCCCATATTTAAAATTAGCCGTAACCGTTGGAAATTTAGCAAAGGGGTCCCTGGGGATTCAAACAAATAGGAAATAGCCCCTAATTCTTGCAGAATTAACCCTAGGACTATTAGAAATTTGTAAATTCAATTTAAAATAACTAAACCACCCCTGCACATTTTAGAAATTGATAATATAGTTCTGTAAAATTCCATTTGAACCCTAGGAAGTCTGAAAATATTACAAATTGGCCCAAAACAGTTTAAAAGTGGGTTTTAATTATGTAATTATTCAAATTAGGGCTAAATAGTTTCTGAAAAATGTTAGAAAACTATTAAAAAACCATCTTTAAACATTCTGACCAGAATATTAAATCTGAAATTGAAATTAAATAATTTCAAGGACTGAAGTTAATTATATAGTAACAAATAATTCTGAAAATTTAAATAAAAATAATATAAATATCAGAAAAATTGTAGGAATTTATTAAACAGCACAATAATATTCTGTTTTGGGTTTTTATTCATTTTAAATTTTCTGTAGTCCAGAATAATTATTTAAACAACTGAAAATGTATCTTTAAGTATTAAATAAATACTGAAAAATAGATAAAAATAGTATATATTAAAGAAAAATTTTGGAAACTGTTCTAAATGCTTAAATAGGTTCTGAATTGCAGAAAAATAGAAATATGGGTTCTGAAAATTATTATAGTAATAATTTAAATGATTTTTAGGATTTAATTAATTATAAGAATTCACATATATATTTATAAAATTCTAAAAATTTATTCAAATCATCTCACAAACTGAAAATGAGTGTTTGGATGTGGCAATAGTAAAATAAAAGGATATAGGTAGCCAATTGAAACATATTTTCTCCTAACTCACATAAAATGACAAGAAATCAATAGTTGCATGTGTGTAACCAAACCTATGTGATTGAAATGACTTGGTATGATTCTTATGGCATGTTTGTTACTGTTTTGTGGGTGCAAATGCATGGATAGAACCAACCCAAGAACTAGTTCCAAATCTTCAAGAGCAAGAGTTTGAAGTGCATCACCCTTCACTCAAAGGCAAGTGTTCCTTGATCACTTTGTTCCTATTCTAGGATGAATAGGTAGATTATTTGCATGATGTCTTTAATATGAAACCCAGTGTAGGATGTTTCCATAGTTTCATTGCTTTATCTTTCCTTGCAAAACCATGGAGGGAATTAGATAGGACTTGATGGTTATCATTTTATGTGCTTAGCCATGCTTAGAACTTTAGAGATGAATGAAACGTAGTTGATACTAGTCTTGGGGATTATATGAAAGACACAAGTGTATGTGTCATGTGGTTATGAATCTAGACAGGCTGGTTGTTTGGTTGGTGCTTCGTGCACGAGACTCGGGAATGAGTTAGTGCCTGTCCTAGATTCTAAGGACCGGTTCATGGAACAGTTAACCCGGCTTTACAGTGCCACCACAAGACTGAGATGGGGCAGCTTGGCCAATTAATTAGGAGTTTGCCGGTATAGTATGAGTGTTTGGATGGTGCGGGGAACGGGAGTCCATTTTTGACTGCCCTGGGAACTGCAAGGCTCAAGAGGGGGCTTCTGTAGGGGAGGGTTACTCCCAGGAACTACAGCGGTGAAACCTCAGTGGGCTTGTACTTGCCGGTAGACCCTTTGTAAAGGCCATGTAGTGATCTCCTGATCGCACACCAAAGGAAGTGTGTAATGTGGCTTGCAACCACGGATAACAGGGAGGTTTCATAGTCCACCTGGTAACAGGGGATGAAATCACTACTTGTGGGTAAAGTGGTACAATCTCTGCAGAGAACCAAACTGTCATGACAGCCGTGCTCACGGTCAAGAGCGGCTTGGACTTGTCCATGATTAGAGAAACATGGATGTGAGTCAAAAGAGGTTGTTGGGTGGTGTAACCTAACATTAATGACTTAACTATAATGATGGTGGGATTATCACATAGTAAGATAGGTTGCTAATCAAAGCTAAGGCTTAGGATTAATGCGTAGTGCTTAACCATGTTAGCCTTCCCTTGGTATTGGCCTTCATAACATTCTTTCCTACACTTGCTGAGTACCTTCGGTACTCAAACTTGCTTTTGTTGGATATCATATGTTGGTTCAGGTGCAAATGAAGACGTAGACTTTGACGAGGAATACTTCGATCCCGAGGAGTTATTCTAGGTTGGCGAAACCCCCGGGCAACGCCTGTGGAGATGGAGCCACCATGACATAGTCTTCCGCTGTTGTGTTTAATGTATTGGTACTAATAGTTGATATTTTATGAACAATTATGTAATATTATTATGTGCGTTAAACTTGGCTTGTAATATAATGATATTACACTCTTGTCGGCACATGTATGAATCAACTGATCCTGGCATACATGTGAGAATATGCTCGGTGTTTCCTATGGAAAACCGGGTGTGACAAGTTTGGAAGCCAACCGTGAAGAATCCGCGGAGAATTTCCAGTTTTTGCTCCGGCGACCGTAAACCGAGCTTCCGGTACGGTTTCTTTAAATTCTCGCTCTATGATCTTTCGGAGGTCATCAAATCTTGCACATAGACGCTGGACTAGCCGGCGATCAAGTTCTTTTCTGCATCCATAGCGTGAAACTGTCTAGGAGTGACGAATTTCGAGCTCGATCGAGGTCGGTCATGGCGGGCACAGTCGGTCACACGGTGCCACCGACTTGCCGCCATCCCTGAACCCTTTTGACACCTTGTCGAGCTTCCTAGAGGTACACTGATGCTGTAGGGTCGTTTGCTCGAGGTGTTGGCGGGTTTAGAAACCACGGTCGACGGTGTCGAACCTCAACCGAGGCCGCGGCACGTCGCCGAGCTATTTCCGGTCACCCCCATCCCGACCTGTCACCACCGACGTGTTCCTTGACGTCGACAACCCTCTGGCGGCGAGTTTCAGACCATGGGAGGTCCGGCAGCGGCGAGCCGGCGAGCCCCGAGTCTGCTCCGGCGAGGTCGGCGGCGCGGGCGCGAGAGAACGGCGGAAGGAAGACGAAGCCGGCTGGCCCACATGTCAGCGGCTGAAGAATTTAAATCAGGATCGGGTGTGGCCGGGGATCGGCTGTGCTGGCGCGCAAATACCCTGTGAGCTCCGGTGTGCCGGACACCTCCGCGCTCGACACGTGTGGTATCTCCGGTGTGCCGAACACCTCCGCGCTCGACACGTGTCCCCGCGGGCCCCGAGAGTTTAAACTTTTCCCCCGATTTTCAGGATTATTCCAAACTTCAAATCCTCATAACTTTGGCTAGAAAGCTCCAAATCGAGTGAACCAAATTTTGTTGGATTTAGCTCTCTGAGCAATTTCCAGCAATACCAAATTAAGTTCATGAAAGTGAATAGTTTTCCAGAATTAAATCCCTAAAATTTAAACTGTCGGGAATTTTATCTGGAGAACTACTTTATGAAAAATTCTGAAATTTGGCCTAAAGGTTCATTCGAAAATCCCTGAATACCAATAAAATTTTCAGACTCATCCAAGTTCATTTAGTTACCCTAATCGGGTGATTAGAAGAACTGCCCTGAGAAAATAGAAAAATGTACAGAAACATTTTTCAGATTTTCTCAAAGCTTAATTAGGGCATAACTTTCTGTAGAATTCTTCAAATGACATGAAACCAACTCCATTAGAACCATCTTAAAGTCTAGTTTCCAGAAAGTCATGGTTGGAGCCATGAAAACCCCTGGAATTATAAAGAGGCTCAAATATTGACCAAGTGGGCTTTTATTTATACAAGGTGCAGATGAACTTTGTTTCAAATGAAACTTGGTCAAGACTCTGGTTAGGATCCTACCAAGCAACAATAAAAATTTCAGAGCCAAAGGGGAGGTCTAGCTAGAGTTAGTAGTAAATAAGTATTCAAGTTTACACATTGCATTTAAATTTACATGTAGTATTATATTCAACGTGTAGCCATTGAAGAAGAGACTCCGGAAGTGCTGGACTTCCTTCTTCCGGACAAAGAACTAACTACTGACCAGCAGCAACAAGGCAAGCCCCGGTTTGCATTAACCTTTTATAAGTCTTACTTTGTTTACATGTGTCATATGAAGTATGTATGTGCATTAGGTATAGGATGAATGAAACCCCACTTGCATAACCAAAGGTTCCTAAAAGAGTGAGGGTAGTGTCAAGGACCTCGAGTAGACAGGCTATGCTTAATGAGTCATAGGACTTCGGTACAAGTCGAGTAGTTGGAATCTACTCGCGAGATAGGCATTGGGACACACGGGTTCGGTTGAGTGATGTGAGATCACTATAGTAATGAAAATGAGACTAGGCAGGGGCTAGGGCGCAGCAAGAGTGAGTCTTGTGTGCGCAGCCCTGCCCGTGTCGATTGAGGACCGATCCGTGTGCGGCCCTGCTGTACAAGTATTGAACGTACCGAAGGCATGTCGGATATATGGGCCCCGATAAACTGATGTAGCCTAAACCTCCGGGCGTCGAGGCATAGCACACCGATTTATAGGTGTAGGTTGAGGGCATCAAGGTGGAAATCTGCCAACGGGCATAGAGAGATGCTCCGTGTGGGGAACCTCCTGCTCGTTTCGGTGCGACCGGTTCGACGTTTGGGCTGTTGGGTGAAAGGTTGTCCCGTACGACATCGAGTGAGCGTGCTGTGCAGCTCCACGGGTGGGCGTATGTGACGTGCTCTTTGGTTTTCCCTGCAGGTGTATATCGAGTCGATTCGCCGTCCCTCGCGTTGACGAGTACCGCTTGTTCACTGCATCGTAACGTAGACTAATGAATTAAATGTTATGATTCCATATTGCTGTTATGATATAACTGTATTGCTACATGTGTGCCGCCAAATATTGCTCACTAAATTTCAGCTTCATGAACTGTTAACTTGTTGCTAAAAGATGAACTAAGGATGAACCTGTAGGCGTGTCCATTTTCTGCAACATTGCTATCCTATGTCATGGTACACCTCATGTAGAGTTTCATGTTTAGGTGAGTCGGTTAAGCCTTGCTGAGCCTTTGTGCTCACGGTTGCTGCTTAAGTGTTTTTCAGGTGAGGAGCCACCCACGGACTCGGAGTACGAGTCCACCGGCAAGGTTTACCCTCCGTCGGGGACCACGGCTGAGTGGGAGCCGTACACGCCGCGCTGAGCTGAGACGTGCAGCTAGTGTGGGTTGCCCTAGGGCTGGGCAACCGACTTTTGCTAGATAGGCGGGCGTGCTACAAAAGAAACTTCCGCTGTGTAATAAATACCATAGTTTGTAACTGAGAAATGTACTACATTGTACATTCAGTGTGTTTTTCCCATGTAATATAATGTGTTCTTATGACGTGTGCTGTTGGGTGTCGCATCGCGCGGCACCACCCTCTGCGATCCTGGATGAGTGGATTCCGGTCCGCCACAGCGCCTCACCGGAGTTCTCGCCGCCGGCCGTTTCCCTGCACGACCTCCGATGGTTCTCGCTGCCTGGGCCCAACTTGGCTCGAGGAACACGCTGGTGCCCTCACCGAAGCTCGGCGATGGCCGGAACCATGGCCGCGACGGTGACAGTGGTTCTCTCTACTCCGGCGATGTCGCCAGGGCTACTCAGGGCCTTATTCTTCAAACGGTTTGCTCCTACAGCTCCGCTGTGGCATGCTGAGCACGAATATGAGCTCGGTTGGCCATGGAAATGGCCGGAGCTACGTGCTCAACGTCGACCTACGCCCGATATCGGCTGTGCCCCGAAAATTTCGAAGAGCCGTAACCCTAGCCCATGGTTCTCGCTGGTTTTTGATCCTAGGTGGTCGTGTACCAGTGCAGAACGTGTGTGTAGCTCCCCCGGTGGTGAACTACCCACTCTGAATCTCCGTGTTTTGCATCATTTGGTACTTTGAACACCGAATGAATAAACGGACAATTACTACCCCGATGAAGCACGAGAGGATGAGCGGTCGGTATGAGTGTGTCACGCACCTTGGAGCGGACCTTTTTCGTGTAGCTCGCCGGGCACGAAACGGATCCTAGCTCTCGGACACCGGGGATCAGAGGAGGTCGGCGTTCTGTTCTTGCGCGGAACCGGGAAAGGAGCTCGGGGTGTGGCCGTTCTCGCTCGGGAAACAGAAGGAAGAGGGGAGTAGCGTGTGTGCTGGCCTTTGAGCCGCGATTTTTCACCGTGAGGTGGACATCCGATCGTCGCTGGCGATCGGAGCGCAGTCTCGCTGGCGCGCGCGCGGCTTCGGCCGAAGAAATATCACCCGAGGGAAAACTTCAGAGTGAAGTCTGCTGACATGTGGGCCTCCCCTCTAATTTCTTTTTCCCACTTTTTCATTTCTGTTTTTTGCTGAATATATCCCCAGCTACTCACCATTGAATGTGAGACTTAGCCCCCAAGTGTTGGTTTGAATTTGAGTTCTCAAATTTAAACTTTATTTGGCTAAATTGGCTTCATGTTTAAACTGAAATTCAAATTCAGTTTTGAATTATTGCAAATTTAGCTCCCGACAAGCTGAACTCCAATGGGGACGAAAATTGGTGGATTAACTCAGAAAAATGTGCTGAGTTTGAATATGAAGCTAACTTTTGAATTTATGTGCTGAAAGTTGCTGCAATTTGAATTCATATTCAAATTGGCCTCTTTATCAAATGCCTCCAAAAGTGTCTCAAAAAGTGTGGGATTTGCATGAAATTTGGCCGGAACCTTCCCAAGACTTTTTAAGTCCAAGGGGTGAGCTCAACCTTTCATGTTCATGTGTAGAAATCCAACTTTGTGAAAGTTAGGGCTTTCCCCTCTAATCATCCTTTTGATGGAGGTTACTTGCTCTTCACAATTCTTCACAAGATATCCACAACAAAAACTGTGGTGTTGTGAGGTGATGAAAAGTTTTTGCAAGTCCCTTTTCTTGGGCTTTTACAGTTGGGAGGTTTCTCCCCCCTGACTAGAACCCCCAAAGTCCGGGTTGGCACGAGTACGAGTCATTCTGAAATTCAAAACAGTAGCAGTCAGCACATGTCATACTTAAAATCCCATATGAAACAGTAGGTATTGAAGTGACACATGAATAATTTGCACAACATTCACATATATTGATAAAGCATAAACTTTATACAAGATATATTATCCTCGGGTCTCCAAGAAGTCGTGCTCATGTCATCACTACCTATACATACCCTACTGCCTATACGACATGTCACCGATTACAAAATTTTTTTTCCTACCACTCTCGTCGCCCCACTTGGCAACGGTAACCTACTACTCGGAGTAGAACTCGACCTCCTGCGGGTCGTCCTCCTCCGGTACCTCTGCTGGTGGCTCTGGGTCTACAATCTCCCCTTCCGGTTCGGGTTCCCCCATTGCTGGAAGACCCAAGACCACGGGTGCGGCACCTACCACCGGTATGCCCATTACCGGAGGTACGAGGTCCTGCAACGCGTGCACCTCGTCCATGGCTTGGTTATAGTCCTCTTCCCAGCCTTGCCCCTCCTCAATAGCGTCATCCCGCTCTTGAGTGAGGACCTCGTTCTGCTGGGTCAGAGCCTGCACCTGTTGTTGCAAAGCCGTGATGTCGACACGGCTTTTTCTCTTCGCCTTCTTCAGACAATGCAACTGATTGTATTGCCCGTTCAGTCTCTTTATCGTCGGAAGGAGCACATTGCGGAGTGTGCTGTGAGCAGTCTCGAAATGATCTCCATGGCTTGTGTTCTCCTTGAGCTTTGCAGCAATACAATCCATATGAACAGCTTGGCTGTCCATCACGGCTTTTCCTGCCCTCAACTGGAGACTGAGGTTTGCCTCCGCAGGACTGTACCTTGGGCAACCCAGATCTGATGCCTCCATGTACCTCCCTTCCCACACATGATTAGCCCGTCCCTCCACCGGAACGAACGCGTATGGAGTGCCCTCCATAGCTCTCATGTGTAGTTGGCAGAAATGCGACATAGTGTCGCGGGCTGCCACTTGCCACATTTCTTCCGGCTGTCTACCTCTCACCGTAACGGTGAACGGCGCCCAACCGGGTGGCGTAGGCACTGCAGAAACTTCGACATGGATCATCCACGTCTTGTTCCCCTCCTCGCCTTCTTCTTTGGCGAAGTACTGCAGCATCTTGCTGGACCCGAAATATTGAAGCATTTGCCTCGATGCTTCCGGATAGCCGCTGCAGTGAGAACAGTAGGACACCACCCACCCATTCTCCAGCTGTCTATCAGCTGTCATCTGTGAAAACATATTTGAGAAATGTCAAATATTTATTTGAACAGTAAACCCTTGAGTTATAACATAAAACATGTCATTGAACTCATACAACTTGGAAACATAGTTCAAACTTAAACAAATTTGACTGCTGATCTGCTGTCCAATATGACAGCCCTGACCAGTTTCAATTTCAACCTGATTTAGACCATGCTAAAAGCAAAACAATTTCTGGAGCTCAACATCAAAGTTAAAGCTAACTTAAATAGCTTTCCATAAAGTATTTGTTTGGCCTAATATCTGTCCTGGTTCAAAAGTTATGAGATGTCGAAGTTGATAGAATTTCTGGAGAAAATTGGACACCACCTCCCTGCTTTAGGTACTGATTTGATCCAAGAATTCCAGTTAATTCTACTCCCAATCTGACAAAACATTCTGATACAAAGTTGTACCCATCTCATAAACTTTTCAGAACTTCCTCATTTTCTATTTTAGTATTTTTATGCAGGAAGTTATGCTCAATTTATAGAGTTACAGAGAGTGTTTGCTCTGCCCTATTTTCTGGACAGTTTCAACTCTACTGCATTTTTCAATTGGTTAAGGGATGAAACATCTCTGGATATCAACAGAAAAGTTGTAAAGCTCTTCCAAAGATTTACAGAAATGTATCATATGACCCTAACCTCGAAGGGACACAACCTCTAACCTCTGATTAACTTCAGCCTTAATCCAGCTGAAAACAGGGGACTCTGTCCTTAGTATCCTATAAGTTGAAAACTTGTTAACTTTGAATATCCTGATTAAGGGAAGGGGTTACATAAAAGTTTTAGTGCTCTGGATTAAAACTTTCCAGTTTTACAATGAAGTTGTTCATTTAGTGGAGTGTGACGTCGATGTGTCACCAGATCATGTCGGTACTACGTCCTCACAAAGAAAAACCTATACTGGACTTAGCTGGCTTCGTTAGTTCAGTGGCACTAAACGTCACTCGCACACGGATGCTACACGTCTACCGTTTCGTGGTCGGACTACCTGCATATAACTCACACAATCGTAAGACTCGGCTGCACACTGAGCCCGGTATCCATACAATTCGTACACCCGGCCGTCATCACTCGCCCGGACGTTCTCAAGCCAAACACGCCTTGAGCTACGTGTTCACGTTACTGACCACGTGACGGGGTCTCCCAAATTGCCCAAAGAACGCCAGGGATAGACGTTTCTCGAATACCCCAAACGACATGAAGAGTCATAGAGGATATTAAAGCGGGTCGGTTTACCTGCCACCCATGGGGCTCCACCCTTCAGCTTGTGCACACTGGTGGACAGCGCTTACGTGCACCCCCCAAAACATAAAGCGTCCCGAGATGCACTATTTTGCGACATAAGAAAATAGTTTAGTATGCCACTTTCTATACTCTAATAACATCATTATATGGGCTGCTAACTCTTTCTTCACTGGATTTTTGAAAAAGATGACCTTTGTAGTGCATTAAACGTCAAGCGAGCTCTGATACCATGCTGAGGATCACGCTGAGGGGTGCTGCGTTGCACAACACCGGATAACACACATCAAAGGTACAAAGCGGAAGCAAAATTTTATTACATAAACAGGTTTATGAACACTCTCACAACAAAATATGTTCAGTCCACACTCACGGGCGTAGACTACGCATCGAGTTCACGTTCAGTCCGTGAATGTGTCCCCGCTAGCATGCACACAGACTAACACGGCGGCGTGCACGACTCCCACTCGACGGGGTTCCCCTCCTGGGGTTTCGTCTCCTCCTCGGGAGTCCCTTACTCATAGACCCCTGCAAAAGCTTCAAACACAAGCAGTGAGCATGATGGCTCAGCAAGACTGACACGTCTCTCCTATACATGGAACTTCTACATGATGGGTACAGGGTACATGAGGTAAATAATTTGCAAAGGAATCGCCTAATTATTTGAACCTTACTTTCAAGTTTTAGCAGCAGGTTGTGGAGAATCTTACGCTAAGGCACATAAGAAAGCCGCAATCAAACAAGAAACACATTTCTCTCATGTACTTTGCCCAAAGTTGAAAAGAACTTTAATTAGCTCTAGGCTACACCAAGACATTAACAAGTAAAGTATAACTTTCAAATCAGCAAACTTTTAACATGTATCTAGCCTGTTCTTTCTACGTCATGGTACAGTGAACAAGTGGTACTCACTGACCGCGAGGGACGGCGATTATGATCGATTTACACCTGCAGGGTTACCCGAATAACCCATCACGTACGCCCGTACTCGATGTTGCCTACAGCAACCATCACGGACGTCGTACGCAACCATCTTTCACCCGTCAGCCAAATGTTGAACCGGTCCAATCGTCCCGAGCAAGAGGTCTCTGCACGCACATCCACAGTGCCGCCAGCCGATTTACACCTCGAGCTCTCAACCTACCCTCTGAACGACCAGCTATGCCTCAACACCCTGCTACCTGAGTTACATCGGTTTCCCTGTTCCCATATAGACGGTAGGTCTTCGGTACTGTTCTATCTTGTTCAACAGGCCCGCTCACGGCTCGGTCCTCAATCGACACAAGCGGAGCTATAGCACCCAGGCCCCAAAGTCCTGCTGCCCTTACTCTCCGCTCGGTCTCATTTTTCTCGCCATGTGTTTCATTTGCTATCTTTACCCAAGTCGAGTACCTCTAGCCTATCCTCGCGAGTAGTTCCAACTACTCGACTTGTACTGAATCCTACTCTATCTTATCATTGCAGTAGCTAAATGGGGTTTTCAATCCTAATCCCAACCCATGATTTTCTTGGCTATGAAATTGGGTTTCAAACAAGACTCTAATGCAAGAAGTAAGTGGTGCTCAAAGTAAGTTCTTCAAAACAATAAAATTATATAAAAAGGGTTAATGCAAACCAGAGCTTCCCTTGCTGCTCTTGGTCATAGGCTAGCTGCTCTTCCGGAGTGACGAAGTCTAAGACTTCGGGTTCCTCCTCAACCTTAGCAACTACATGAGATAACAAGTATATGTATCAATTTAAATGCTTTTGAATTGAATTTAAACTTGTGAAGACAACAAGTCTTACTAGACAGACCCACTGACTCTGAAATTTTTTACTGTGGTTTGGATACAACCTAAACAGAGACTTGGCCAAGTTTTATTTGCAGTAAAGCTCATTTGAGCTCTCCACAAATAATTACGTACTTGACAGCTCTTAGGGTGTTCTAGGGATTTTCATGGAGCAAGCCATGACTTTCTGAAAACTAGATTTTTAGAGGGTTCTAATGGAGTTGGTCTCACTTAATTTGAAGTTTCCTAGCTACAGATATGAGCTAAACAATTTCAGAGAAATTCTGAAAATGTTTCTGGACATTTTCTATTTTCTCTGGAACAGTTTTATTAAACACACCATTAGGTAAATCATATGACCTCAAATGGATCTGAAATTTTTTATGGTATCTCAGGGATATTTTGTTTAACATCCTGGCAAAATTTCAGAATTTTCCTCCAAAGGGTTCTCCAGTTAGAATTCTAACCAGTTTGAAATTTGAAGAATTAATTCTGTAAAAATAAAGATTTTCATGAAGTAAAACTTTATTTGCTGCAAAGTACTCAGAGAGCTGAATCCAACAAAATTTGGTTCACTCGATTTGGAGTTTCCTAGCCAAAGTTATGTGGGTTTAATGTTTGAACTAAATCTGAAAATCGGGAAAAAGTTTAAACCGCTGCGCGTGGGACCGGGGCTACGTGTCAACTTCTCAGCAGTCGACACATGGGGCTACGGAATCTTTTGCACGCAGCCGCACCTGATCCGGTGCCACAGCGAATTTTAAAATATCTGCTGCTGACGCGTGGGACCGGGGGCCTACGGCCTCCCGCGCGCGGCCGCCGCGACCCCTCGCCGGAGAGCTCGAAGGTGGCCTCTGTCGTGCGCCAAACTCTATGATGTTGGCCGCCTCTGCCTAAATCCATCCGGGGAACATGATGCTGGCTCAGCTCATCATGAAAATCACCTGCACATAGTCGGCGACGCGAGGTGGCTTCGGAAGAACTTCGGCCGTGTTGGCCGGCCTCCCTAGCACCCCAAACGATTGAGCAAAAGGTAGTAAAGCATCAGTGGACCCTAGGAAAGAACGACATGAGATCGAAGCAGCTCGGGAGAGGTCCTAAGTAGGCTCTCACCGTGCGCCCGATGCTTCCCGCATAAGCCGCCATTGGCAAGCTTCGAAATATGCCATGTACAGAGGTTCTTATGCTAGGTGTTGTGAAGCTAAGTTTTGCGCAACTAAGCCTAGATCGTGTAGGAACAGTTTGAGGGTATCTAAACAACTATGGGGTGAGAATTTGGCGGATCCACACCCGAAGGTCGGTCTGCGCCGAGTGAAAGGGAAAACTGAAATTCGTCGCCGTTGATCAAACGCTCGAGCTGTGGCTCGGGGGTGAGCAGCACCAGTCCCTAACGCGTCCATTGACACCTTAGCTTGGGCGTAACACCCTCCCGTTTGGGCTGTCCACGGACGCCTGAAGTGCGGCGGACTTAGGTCACCGGAAAGAACTCTCAGTATGGTCGAGATCGTCCGAGTTCAGCCAATTTCCAGCAACGGGGAAGGAGAGTCCCTAGTACCGTTTTGCAGCTTGGAGGGAGTATAGAGGCTGTGATCTTGGCTTTTTCCGATCAACCAAGAGAGCGGCGGCGAGAGCTGCGTTTCTTGCGCGAGGGAGCAGAGAAGCAGCCGAATGCTCCTCTCGCCGGCTCGGGCTCGGGGATAAGAAGGCAGCGAGGTGGTTCAGCGGGTCGGGGTGGCAAGCAGCTGCTGTCCCGATCGATCTTTCCCCATGGCGGCTGCTGGATCGCGCGCGAGTAACCGAGCTCGGGCTTCAGTCGGTTGTTTTTGCTGCTGAGACTGACAAGTGGGTCCCACCCGGGGTTTAACCTCTGAAATTAAAATTTCCCCACTGCTCTAAACAGTAGAGACCCAATTAACCTTGGTCATTTGAATTATCTACCCCTGGGCCATTAGAATTGGATAGAATTCAAATTGGGTTTTGTTTGACTAAATATCAGCACATATGCAGTTTGAAATTCAAATAAAGTTTGAATTTACTAAACTTAGCTCATGTCAAGACCAACTCCAAATGGAGTGAAAATTGGTGTGTGAGCTCACAAAAATGTGCTGAGTAAGAATATGCCTCCCACTTTTGAATTCATGGGATGGAAACAGTTTGAATTTGAATTTGAGTTCAAACCACCCTCTTTCTAGCTATACCCAAAAGGACTTGAAAAAGGTCTTGAATTCGGGTAAAATTTGGCATGGACATTCCTAGCAAGGTGTAGGACCTTTTCATATGCCCAGCCAACATATGATGCATGTGGGGAAATGCTACTTTTGCATTTTGTGAGTTCATTCTCTAATGAGCATGTTGATGGTGGTTACTTGCTCTTCAAATGTGTTCATCAAGTTTCTTCAAATGAAGGGTGTGTGTGGTGATGAACACTTTGAATATGTGCCAAAAACTTAGGCCCTTACAAGATTCAACAACCAAATTAAGAGGAATTATGTCTGAGGCAATCATAGATGTCATAAACCATTTTTATATCAAGAATGATGCATATGAATGTGCTTGTTGAGACGTCTCAAGTGGTGTTGTAAATATGTATGGATGTCGTGGGCACAAGTTTAGGGATGAAACTAGGTTGTGACTTGATTCTAACATATTAAGACGATGAAAAGTGGAGGTTGGACGTGTTTGGAAGGTGTGTGCACGTGTGAAAGGAGTGCATAGACATGACAACATGGTTCCAAACCGTGGTGAATGTAAAATCCCCAAAAAGTGGTAGCAAGAATTTCCACACATGTACACTTAGGAAAAATGAGGAGAATTAAAACTTGGGATTTTAACGGTATCAGTTCAAAGCTATGATTCAAACTCCCCAAAACTTCCAACATGGAGATCTAAATTCATAACTTGGGTCTTCATATTTCAAATATTCAACCTTCCAAATTTCAGCTCATTTGGAGGGGTTTTAATATTTGTTTGGGATTAAAAGAGGAAACCCTCTAATCTCAATTTAAATTTCATTTTCAAATCCCAACTTCCTCAATTTGCAAATTTGATTCCACAAATGTGTTCTCCACATTTGAATTAGCAGCCATGCCAAAAAATCAGAAACATGGGAGTTGGTTTGCTATGTTTTTGGAATAATGCAAAAGGGGGGATTCAAGTTTCATTTCAAATTCAAATGACCACACCCAATTCAAACTCCACACCAGAATTCAAATCATTTGAATTCAACATTTCAAACCTTAGCTTTGGGGTGAAGTAAAGCATTCAATTGTGAGTAACTGTGGTGAAAAGATCAGTGGAGAAATTTGATTAAGAAAATGAGGTGGTGGGACCCAGAAGTCAGTCTCACAATTTCATTTCTCCTCTCTATTTTTCCCTTGGGCGTTCACCCCGCGCCACCGAGCGACGGCCGCTCCACCGAGCTGCTTCCTCGCATGCTCCCGAAGTCAAGCCGGTGCGTGTGGGTGATCAGAGCCGCAGCACACTTCTACTTCTCCTCTCTGCCTCCATCCGCAGCCTCCCCAGCCCCTCTGCTCGAGCGCACGACCGAAACCTCGAGCTACACCGCTGCTGGGTTCTCCCGCGATCGACCACAGCCCCCAGAGATCGGTTGCTCAAGTGTACCACAGCAAAAACCATCACCAACACATACTCTAGCCATCCACCATCCCTACTCCTTCGATCTCTGCCCGTTGGAGCTTGAAATTCCCGGAGTTGTTGCTGTGCCGCCGTGAACACCGGATGTTCCAACTTTCGGTCACCGTGGACAGCTCAAACCGGAGAAGCTCACACTCAAGTGACCCAACCCATTGGTGCACCTACGACCGGAGCTATTCACCTCCAAAATTCAGCCCAATCCGTGACTCCTGGGAGGAGAATTCGGAGATTTTTCCTCGGGCAGCGCAACTCGACCCCGAGGTAAAGAGTTGCTAAATTCAGCTTCAATTCGTGTTGTGAGTAGCTCAAACTTAACACACAGGTTCTAGACTAGCTAGCGCCCTTCCTCCCTCGATTCTAGGCCGGGAAATTAGGTGTAGAGCAAGGATTACACGTTCTTGTCGCGGGAAAACCTTCGGACCACTTTGGGCGCACGGTGCCGATAGGTTTGGAGGGCTCCCCAACGGATTAGGTCGCCATGCCTAGCTCCTACATCTTCCATTGGTGCTCTAGAGCCTGAGAGCCGATTGTTTGGTGGAGGAATGAATCTTTCCGACCTCGCCGGAGTTCGAAACCCAGCTGTCACCGGTGCGCACCATTTTCCGGCAAGTTTCGGCCGCCGGCGACACCACCATCGTGCTCAGCGGGGTGAAAAATGGGGGAGCAGCGAGATTTGGCCCGGGAGGCAGCCGGGAATGCCATTCCCGCCGTCCTCGCCGGAGAACGCCGCCGGTCCTCTGTTTGGCGCGAGGTGGAAGAGGGTGCTGACATGTGGGGCCCGCCGGCAGCGTTTAAACATTTCCAGATTTTCCTATTTCAGTTCAAACTTTGAAGAGCCATAACTTTGTGTAGGAATGTCCAAAAATTGTAATAGAAATTTTGTTTGATTCCTCTTAGAGAATACTATCCAGGGGTACAGCCCAATGGTTATGAAAATCTCTGTATTTGGCTCATTAATTCATTTAAATAAAATATTGTAGGCATTTCGCAGGAGTTGTGTTTATTGAAAAATTCCCAAATTTGGGCAGGACAGTCTTCCAAAAATCCTTGAACTCCAGTTGAAATTTCAGAGGCATTGGACCTCATTTGCTTGGCCAAATATGGTGTCAATCCTTTATGTCTCTGAAAAATGGGAAAATAAACAGAGACATTTTCAGCATTTCTTATCAACTTCCAAAATTCATATCTCTCTGTTGGTAGCTCCAAAAATGGTGAAACAAATTTTGTTGAAACCATGGAGACCTACCCTAATTAGATGTTCCACTGTTAGACATGTTAAAACTCCAGATTTGGGCTCAAAATTCAGAGAAGCCTTGTACTTGTGGGAATTTTGGAGACCACATGGTGCAATGAAATTTCTCCAAATTTTGCTCAGATCATCCTTAGAGAGTCTAGTATTCACTGTAAAATCCCAAAACCAATTAAGGAACATAAATTACAGTAGCTATAAATAGAAGTGAATTCTTATATTTCATTAGCACTTATGCATATATTTTGTTACATTTCATATAGTGACCGAAGTTGAGAACGCACTGGAGCCGTTGGACGTCCTTCCACCATACGCTTACTTTCCATTTAACTCGCAACCAGGCAAGCCCCGGTTTGCATTTAAGTACCATTTACAAAGTTTTCCATTTGTGTAACTTATGTCTAGGTTGAAATGTTTGCATTAGAGTTAAGGTGTTTGAAACCCCAATGGCATGACTTTAAATCCTATGAAGGGTTGGGTAGTTTACAGACTCGAGAGTAGAGAATGCCATGCTAATGTGCTTAGGATCTCGGTAGAAGTCGAGTAGCTGGAATCTACTCGCGAAGTAAGGTGTTATCACACGGTATGGAAAGAGTAGAAAATGGCTTAAGAGTGGTGAAAATGAGACCCAGCAGGGGGGATAGGATGCAGTGAGCGGAGGTCTCACGTGCGTAGCCCTGTTGGTGTCGATTGAGTACCGAGTCGTGTGCGGGCCTGATGAACATGTATCGAACAGTACCGGATGGCATACTGACATAAGCAGGAAACCGATGTAATTGGTTAACCTGGGTGCCGAGGCTTACCCAACCGTTTTATAGGAGCGGGTTGAGGGTAGCAAGGTGTAAATCTGCCGGTGGACATAGTCACGCTCCAAGCGCGACCTCCTGCCCGTTACGGATAGACCGGTTAGGCATTTGGGTTTCCTTTGAAAGGTGGTTGCATACAATAGAGTAGGAAGGTGTGTGGAATCACACTTCTAAAAGTGGGTGTATGTGACGTGTTGTCCGAGTGTCTCCTGATTGCAATCACCATCCCTCGCGGTTATTTGAGTACCGCTTGTTCACTGTTCTGTGACGTAGTAAGAAGTGAAAGAAGCCAGATGATTGATAATATGCTGTGATGAACTATTAATGTTTGGAAACCGTGTATGTTGTAGATGTAGAGCTAATTAAGTTTATCTTCCACTTTGGGCATCACCACATCGGAGGAAAGCATTTCTTCTTTGATTGTGGACTTTCGATGTGAAGGCTTCCTAAGGCTTATTAAACTGCTGCCATAAAACTGAAAGTAAGGATTAACATGTAGGCGTGTCTTTATTGCAATGCTGTTATCCTACATTACTAATACCTGCATGTAGAGTTTCATGATTAGGGTGTCGGTTAAGACTTGCTGAGCCATCATGCTCACGGTTGCAATATTTGAGCTGTGTGCAGGTGAGAGCTATGAGGAGGGGTCCGAGGATGAGGCGGTGCCCCCGTCAGGGTACATGGCCAAGCTGGAGCCCTGCATGCCGCCGTGATCTCCGGTTCCATGTTGCTAGTGTGTAGTGTCCCTTTGCTGGACGGCCACACTTTTGCTTAGTTAGGATGAGAGAGTAGTTATAAAGAATAATTCCGCTGTATAATTGTGTTTTGTAAAAGACTTCTGCTGTTTTATATCAAATAAAAGTTTGTATGTTGTTCTTAATCTTTTCTTGTGTGCTGTTGGGTGCCGCATCGCACGGAACCACCCTATGCGATCCTGAGTGGGTGAACCACGGGTGGTCCCCATAGTGAAGGTGTTTGAATGTGTGTGGAGGTTCACATAAGTTTGCGATGTGATCCAAACATGTTTGATGTGGAAAATTTGATTTTAGATAGGTTCTTAGTTGAGTCGAAGACATTGTCTGAATCAGATGGATTTAGATGTGACTTTTGATAGTAATTAGGCTGTTTTAGACAGAAAACATGTTATTTTGAGTTGGTTGCACGTTCAGGCTAGAGAGTCCAAATTAGGGTTGGATTTTGAGTTGTTTATATCCATAACTTGTGGTTGCATCAAAAGAGTTTGAAATATTATGATTCTGAATTATATTTTAATAAATAGAGTCCAAATAGTATTAGGAGGTGTCCTAGTTAAACAATACTGCTTTAGACGTGTCCTAGTTGGTATGTCTATCCAAAGATAGAAGGTGATACTGACTACCATAGCACTGTGTATCTATAGATAGAAGGTGATCAGACAATGGTTGTAATCCACTTTATGTACACTGCCTATATATATGAGTGCTCAAGACCCTATGAGGTCATCCGGCGCCAATTATTCTCACATGGTATCGGATTGATAGCAGTTACTTACACAAAAGCTTATTTCTTTGCGGTCATGTATTTTTGGCTGTGACCCTCTTCTTCCACAGTGTTTCCATTTTCTCCATAGTGGCAGGGGATTCTACAAAGTGCCATCTATGGTGGACAGTGATATGGATGCCACGTCAATTTGTTCAACCGCTAGATTTAGTTTTGACCTCATGCGCACCACTTAAACACAATATGACTCATTTGAGCAAATTACAAGGAGTGTTACTTGCACGCACCGTACATGTTGTTATACTTAAGGAGTTCTTATACACCACTTATCTACATCATCAAGTGACAATTAAGATAATGCTTTATCATGGGAGTCAGAGAAAATTAGCTATGCTGAGTAGCTTGATGATGAGTAGCGTTCATCACATGTACGTGCTTTGCCCCTGCTGAAGCCCAGTTCTGTGTTTCATCTTTAATCTGAGATAGCATCCGATCAGGGTTATTTGCCTTGCAGTAAAAAACTCTAGCGTTTCTCTCCTGCCGTAAAACTGAGCAGACTAGAATAATTAGCCATCTTCATCCTAGCAAGCTTGGTGACCTTGTAGACCCTGCAGGCATGCACTACAGGAAAATCAACATTTTACGACGGCTGTAACCCTATGCCGTCGTAAGTAAACTGCCTTACGACGACTACGGGCCCATGGCCGTCGTAAGTTACTGGACCGTCGTAAGTTATCCGTAACTTACGACGGCCATAACCCTAAGCCGTCGTAAGTTACAACACCGTCGTAAACTAAGTTTAACTTACGACGGTCATAACCTAAGCCGTCGTAAGTTACACAGCCGTCGTAAGTGTATGTTTTAACCGCCTCCTCTCCCCGATCTCGGGCTCATTTAGCCCGAGCCCGCACCGCCACCACCGCCCGCACCGCTGCCGCCACGAGCCCGCACCGCCACCGCCGTCGCCCTGCGCCACCCCAGCACCGCCGCCGCGCACCGCCCGTGCCGCCCGAGCTGCTCAGCGCCGCCACCCCGCGCCGCTCCAGCGCCGCCGCCGCACGCCACCCCGCCGCCCGAGCCGCCCGGCACCGCCCGAGCCGCCCCGGCGCTGCCGCCACTTTGAGGTACGTTTTATTTAGTAATTAATTTAGTTCATCTAGTTGATTTAGTAATTAATTAAGTTTATTTAGTAATTAATTTAGTTTTTAGTTCATTCAGTAATTTATTTAGTTTATTTAGGTCATCTAAACGTTGTAAACGGGCTGAACGAAACAGTTTTGGGTCGGGTTTTAACGCTGTTTTGCCCCGTTTACGTGAAGTATGTAAAACGAATACAAATTGGACCCTATCTGCACCCGTTAAGTGTCAACCAAATCGAGCACACGCTGCAGCCTGCAGCCGAGATGCCTTCCGTGCGCCGCTGCCACTGAGCCCGCGCTGCCGCCGCCGCCGCCACTACTGGAAAATCAACATTTTATGATGGCTAAATTTATTTATGTGGGTCAGCCATCGTAAATTAACGTACTTACGACGGCGTGTGGTAGCCGTCGTAAGTTTACTAACTTACGACCGTCGCTGGCTCTCGGCCATCATAAATAAAAGGACCGACGGAATTTAACTACCATTTACGACAGCTAAAACCTAAACCGTCGTAAGTAAAGAAGCCGTCGTAAATAAAGAACATAACCCTACATCTCACGGGCCGCGCGCGCGGCCCACTCACGCGCGCGACCCGCCGACTGCCGCCGCGCTGCTCCGCCTCGCCCTCTCCGAGCCGCCTCCGCCGCCACACCCCGCCCTGCCGCTGCGCACCACCGTCCCGCGCCCCGCCCCACCGCGCACCACCGTCCCGCGCCCCGCCCGCCGCAGTGCAGTCGCCCCGCGCCCCACCCCGCGCTGCCACAGCCGCCACCGTCCCATCCCAAGCCCCGACCGGCCGCCCCTGCTCGCGCCGAGCCCCGGCCGGGCCTCGGCCGCCACCGCTCGCCGCGCCCCGCACCGAGCCCCGCCCTGCTGCGCCGCCCGGCCCCGCCCCAAGCACCGCCCTGCCGCGCCACCCGACCCCGCCCCAAGCCCCGCCCCGCCATGCCCGGCCCCTGCTCGCGCCGCCCGGAGCCCCTGCTCGCCGCGCCGCCTGGCCCCTGCTCGCCATGCTTCGAGCTCCTGCTCGTCACGCCGCCCGGCCCCTGCTCGCCGTGCCGCCTCCCGACGCCATAGGCGCTGTGACCCGACACCGTGGGCGCCGCCTCCCCGATATCGTCGCCAAGCCAAGGTCTGCCTCCAACGTCCACGTGTTAAATTGATGTTCCTCCTGTTAAATTGATTGTTATGTTCATGACATGCATGTGTTTTGTTGAATTAGGAGGTAATTAGTTTTTTTTTACGTGTGTATGTGTGTGTGTGGAGAAAGAGACAGAGAGAAACAATCATTAGTTGAATTAGCTAGTAATTAGTTGTTTTCTTGTTGAATTATGGTAGCTTTCCCTTTGTTGAGTAATTAGTTGTTTTATTGCTGATTAGTTGTTAATTTATTTGTTGATTATTTGTTGAATTGTTGGTTATTTGATTAATAGAATAATTAGTTGTTTAAATGGTTGAATTAGTTGATTACATGTTTAATTTGATCATAGTTGATTAATTGTTTAATTAGTATTGTAATTGATTATTGTTTAATTAATACTTTGATTGATTGCGTGATTAGTTACTATATGTAAATAAATGGGTTTTGGCCCGTTCTGGCCTGAGACGACCCATTTAGAGTCTGTCACGGCCCATTTAGTGGTAATATATTAGTCAAGACAGGCACAGAAGACGGCAAGGTCCCGCGCGTGGACGGCAGGCCCCGACGGGGCGGTCTCATCTTTGACCCACTTACGACGGGGCATAACGTACGACGGCTAACCCTAAAGGCGTCGTAAGATAATGGCAGGCCCCAGCGGGGCATAACTTAGGACGGCTGACCCACTTTTTTGTCTCTCGCTCGTTCTTTCCTTCTCTCTCGTTCTTTCCTCTCTCTCTCCCTTTTAAATGACTCAAAAATGAAAGATTGACGTAAACCTATACAACATGCGTCACCCGTTTCGAACCGGCCCGTCTGATATGTGTTACGCATGTGAGGCGTGTAGGTTCGGAATTGTCCCTTTTTGGACAGTTTGGGAGTGACCGAGGGGGCGTGGCTTGCGATGAGAGCGGGTTTAGATCTAGACGAGATTTCGACGGCATAACCCTGTTGTTCTCTGCTGCACCATTTTCGGGCGTGCAGTGGAGAACAGCGGGGTTATGCTGCCGAAATTTCGTTCGGATCCAGACCACGCATCTCGTCATGAGCACGCTCCTCTCGGTCACTCTTGGGTGGGTTTAGGACCTATCCTTTCCAATAGATGTAGGGCCGTGACATAAATAAATTATAAAGTAACTATAATTTCCTTGACATTAAACTGCAGATTCAAACATGGGTGAGGACCTTAGTTGGATGTATACCAGTTGGAAGAACAGTTCTGGTGCTCACTCGGATGAGTGGTTCGCCAAGACAGATGCTTTTGTAGATTGAGCTTTTTCATCGTCAATGATCGATAAGGTGCGGTGCCCATGTATAAAATGTCGGAATACCAAGTTTTTGAACAAAATGACGGTCTCAATACACTTGTGTCGAAACGGTTACATGCCACATTATGAGGTGTGGACCTTCCACAGCGAGACAACTTCTGAAACTGTACAAGAAGTGGAAGGGGAAAATGATGATAACACGGGGGTTGATAGGATCGATGAGATGCTTGAAGCTATACAACCAGAGTTTACGGAGGATCCTCCTACAACGGAGGTTGAAGCGTTCTTCAAGCTTCTCAAAGCTTCAGAAGAGCCGCTGCATGAACACACTGAAGTGACCCTCCTCACTTTCATGACTAGACTTATGGCAATTAAGTCTAGGTACTTCTTTTCTAATAACTGCTACAACGACCTCATCAAATTGATCAGCGACATCCTTCCACGGCCTCATAAAGTACCTAAAGATATGTATCAGGCGAAGAAATTGCTTTCCGGTCTTGGTATGAAATATGAGAAGATTGATGTGTGTCCAGATAATTGCATGCTTTTCTGAAAAGAGCATGCAAAAGAGAAGAAATTCTTAAAATGTGGTGAATCAAGGTTTGTCGAAGTTGTTAATAACGATGGTGATAATGTGATGACAAAAGGCGCACGTAAGCAACTTCGTTACTTACCCGTGACACCTCGGTTGAAGCGGATGTTTCTATCAAAAAGAACGGCCAGACATATGAGATGGAACAAGGAAGGTGTACGTTAGAACAATGCAGTCATGATACACCCGGCCGACGGTGAGGCATGGAAGACGCTTGACCAGTTCGATCCAGACTTTAGTCGTGATGCGAGAAATGTTCGCATCGGGTTGGCGACAGATGGATTCTCGCCGTCCAGTACAAATGCCACGCCATACTCCTGTTGGCCCGTCTTTGTCATTCCGTACAACCTACCACCAGCTCTTTGCATGAAGTACGAGTTCATGTTCCTTAGCCTCATTATACCTGGGCCGGATCATCCTGGGCCACGTCTCAACATGATGTTGAAACCGCTGATCGAAGAATTGAAAATGTTGTGGACAGGAGTCGAAGCGTACGACTGCTATAAAAAGCAGAAATTCAACCTTCGAGCTGCTTATTTGTGGTTCGTCCATGATTTCCCGGCATACGGTATGTTTTCTGGATAGAGCACTCACGGTCGTTTGACATGTCCAATATGTGCTTCCGACACGGACTGTTTTTGACTTACTCATAGAGGAAAAATATGCTACTTCGATTGTCACAGACGTTTGCTGCCTCCGAATCACATGTTTAGGCAACAGAGGAATGTCTTTAAAAAGACACCATTGTCACTAAAGGACCACCGAAACGTCTAAATGGATCTGAAATATTTGATATGCTGGACAAACTGGTGCCAGATAAAGGACATCTGGGATATTTTATCGGTTACGGAGAGGATCACAATTGGACTCATATATGTGGACTATGGGAGCTACCATATGTGAAGTCATTGATACTAATGCATAACGTTGATGTAATGCATCAAGAGCGTAATATGGCCGAATGTATTATAAGCACTTGCATGGACATGACGGGCAAAACGAAAGACAATATAAAGGCTCGAAAGGACCTGGCAGAGCTTTGTAACCGTCCAACTCTTGAGCTCTCTAAAAGTGGTGCTAAACCACGTGCTTCTTTCTGTCTTCGACCTAAAGAAAAGAAAGAAGTACTCAAATGGTTGAAAATTTTGAAATTCCCAGATGGTTACGCAGCTAGTCTGAAACGAGCCTTGAATATCAAAACGGGAAAGATGACAGGGTTGAAGAGTCATGATTATCACATAATTATGGAAAGACTTCTACCTGTTATGTTTCGGGGCTATTTTGATGATGCGGTGTGGAAGGTGCTAGCCGAGCTTAGTCACTTCAAGAGACAGCTCTGTGCAAAAGAAATCACGATAGAGATGATGCATAAATTGGAGAAGGAGATACCGGTACTATTATGTAAGATGGAAATTTTTTTCCTCAAGGGTTCTTCAATCCAACGCAACATCTCCTCATCCATCTTCCATTTGAAGCTAAAGTTGGAGGTCCCTTGCAATATAGGTGGATGTATCATATTGAAAGAGCACTAAGATATGTGAAATCAATGGTTCCTAACAGGGCAAAGGTAGAAGGATGCATCGTCGAAGCATTTACTGTTAAACAAGTAGGATACTTTTAAAGTGTTCACTTTGCAGAGGAAAACAATGTCAACACTTCAGCAATGTGGTACAATGTGGATGAGCAACCTCCTTGTAGCGATCTCTCTATTTTTGCAACAAGAGGCACTACTGTTGGTAGTTCCACTTCCTACAACTCTACCGTAGAAGAAAGGAGTGCTGCTTTCCTTTACATGTACGCGAATATAGATGAGATGGACAAATATTTTGAGTAAGTGTTTGTCTTACATTTATACTAATCGGTGTATTTTGTAACACATCTATTCTAAAAAGTTTTCTTTTTGTACAGTGAATTCCACAAGCAAAATTGGACACATAGGCATCAACCTATGAGCAAACAAGTAGAAGTGATGCGACGGGAAGGAATAAATGGAGGACCTAATTTCCTATCCTGGTTTCGAGATCATGTAACATTTTCTCGTTAACTTAGCAACATTTACAAAGTATTCTTATAACTTACGAGTATTTACAAAGTTTTCTTATAACAGTGCATTAAAGATGCCGACGTCCATGAAGACATGCGACAACTATCCTATGGATTGATTAAAGTTAGGAGCTACGGTCGATATGACACCAATGGCTACCGATTCCGTACAACTCAATTTGAATCTCTTCGTCCTCTCGCGGCAACATCTAATACCGGAGTTGTGACGAGGGCAGTCGACTCTCAAGGACGTGAAACTAATTATTATGGAATCATTAATAAAATCATTGAATTTGCTTTTGCCGGGAATAAGGATCTTCGAGCAGTATTCCTTGACTGTGATTGTTTTGATATCAATCATGAAACTCGACTAAACCAATTTGGCATGGTGGAAGTCAAACACAACGAACGGCTACGAGGATACGATTCATTTGTTCTTGCACACCAAGTGGAGCAAGTGTATTATCTATCTTATCCATGCAAAAAACTCAAAGCTTGGTGGGTTGTACATAAGGTTAATCCTCGTGAGCGGTTCTACACTCCAGGAGATAATGGATACCATGATACTGATGAGTTTGACGAGGATTACCAAGAAGAGGAGTTGCCAGACTCGTTTATCATCGAGCCTGGTGTAGGACTCGATGACTTAGTTGGAGACGCTCAAGATGTCGAGACTTCCGATATGCGTAAATGGAAACAAGATCCAGTTCAGACGCTCACGAAAGAAGATCGATGGTCTGGTTTAAGGAGTAGGGTACATGATCATGACGTTGATGAATTTTGAAATTGATGATGTAACGTTTTCTTCACTAACTTAACATGAATTTTGTATATATTATCTTAGCATATTTATCAATTATTCCTTGCAACAGGATGTCATCATCAAAGGGGAGCGGGAAGAAGGGGGCACGATGGTTCCTCACTCGGTCACGGGACCTCTTCTCAGGTAGCTCGTCAGGTGCGAGCAGACGCTCTCAGCTGATGAGGCACCTACCAGACTTTGCGGGCCGAGCTCTGGCCTTACAATGCACAAAGGTAATTTTCAGTTGTCAATCACGTTATTTTAAATTGCACTTATAAATAATTTATTCTTATCAATCCTTTAATTTTGCAGTCTGACTCACAGTCATCAGATTCAGAGTCAGAGGTTAGGGTGCCACCACAGGCTAGCCAGCCCTCAGAGCCGGCTACCCTACCTTCGGAGCCGGCGAGCGTGGATCCTTCGGGCTCTAGTGGTGACCAGCCTTCCGGGTCACCGGACGTGGTGCCCGCGCAGAGGCGACGGACGAGGAGGACCCACTTTGCGGCTCCTCCTGTTCCTCATGAACAGGTCACTATTCGTCCAGTTGGAGAGAGGTAAAAAATCATATACTTGGTACATATTTCATGATGTCTACAGATACTTACTGAGATAACAAATTTTGCAGATCTTGGTAGACTGTTCATTCACGGGCCAGGGACACCACAGGCAGGTTAACGGTGTCATCGGGGCTTTAGTGCGTTTGCACTATCCCGGTGTCATCCATGGTGTCCCTTCTTTGTCGTGGGATGACTACGCTCATGTCTCACACGAGGTGCACGACACTCTTTAGGGGGGCGTATGGAACTATTTTATGGTAAGTTTAAATGTTTACATTCTTCAACTTATTTAAATTGTTAATGCATATTGATTAAATGTTTGTTTTCTTATAGTTGAGGAACCAGTTAGAGGAAACAAGCGAGAGCATGATGGAGCACGCGACACTCGTGTTCCACACAAACACTCAGAAGCTCGTGACGCAAGCATTGTCGTACGCCCGCATACAGGCTGTTAACGACTACCAGAAACGGCATCAGCAGCAGCAGGAACGGGGTCCCATTAGAAGGGACTCTGACACATACTTCACAGAGGATCAATACGCAGAGGTAAGTTCTAATTGTTAAAAAAACTCAATATTTACTTATGTTAACAGTTAATGATATACTAAATATGTGCAGGTTAGTATTTCCTTGTTAGAGGGTCAACCCGACGCATACCGAGCTCTCTGTCGGTATTGGGCTAGCGATGACTTCAAAGCTAAGTCCATGAGGGCTCGAGGATGCAGAGGGTCCGGTGGGAAGCACGCCTATGGCGCCGATGGTCATTTGCGTTTGGCTAAACGCATGGTAAGTGTATTATAAGTTCATTTATGTGTCCATAACTTATTTATCCTACTAACACGCATCTACAGGAGCGAGAGGCCGGCCAGGAGCCTAGCGCGACCAAGGTTTGGAAGAGAGGTCACAGGGGAAGTGACCCGTCGCAGCCGGGGCAGTGCAGTCAGGTCGCGACCGATCGATTTGTAAGTTTTCAAAATTATTCCATTTAATTATAACTAATATTATTATTGACACACTAACACCATTTCTATGTTATTTAGGAAAAGTACGGCCAGGAAGTCGTCAAAATACACGGTGAAGGGTACGATTGGGAAAACGCGCCGATCGACCCTCAAGCCGTGTATGCAAGCGGCGGCGGGAAGGCCCATGGACGGTGAGTTGGTTTCTTTGATTTAGGTTTTTCACTCTTCCTTCTTTTACTTATTATTTTTCTTTCTTTTATAGGTTTGCCATTTTTGATGGAGTTGTCGACTCGAGGTCGACGCGACCTGCGAGAGGCACTTCATCGACGCAGACTTCGTCGGTTGGGCCGTCGAGTGGCCGTCTCTCGCAGAGGGACATGGAGTTCCCTACCATGCAGGAGAGGCTGACGCGGACCCAGGAGGAGCTCGACGGGACGAGGGCCATCCAGGAGTACTAAGCTAACTACATGGCCCAGATGCAGGTAGCGATGGAGGTAAGTAATTTCAATTACTGTAGTTTACTTTCATAACATTTTAGTAATACATATGTTCTAATATTTTCCAATTATAGGCCTTAGCTCGATAGAACAGCCAACAAATCGTGATTCCTGCGTGGCAGCCGCCACAGGTGACCCCGTCACAGGAGCCCACAGCCCAGGTGCCTCCGGTACAGGTAATAAACTCTTTAATATTGTATTTTTCATCTAACATAAGGAGAGAGGGATATGTAGAGTGGTACAAAAGGGAGAGAGGGAGTGCGCGAGAGAGAGAGTGAGAGTGAGATGGAGAAATGGAGTGTTGCAATAGAGGGACAGAGAGAGTGCGAGAGAGGGTGTGAGTGAGACTGACATAAAGAGAGGATGAATAGTATAGAGATAGAGGAATAGAGTGAGAGAGATGATGAAAAGTATAGAGAGAGGAAGAGAGTGAGAAAAAAGAGAAAGACATTGATATCTGAATCCAAACCGTCGTAACTACTCATGTGTTTTGTAGGGTTTGGCGACGGAGGCCTCTACTCCATCGCCACAGCTACCGGTTCCAAGAGAGACGCGTGGAGATGATTTCTTCGGCTCCGGAGATAGCCGAGGGGGTAGTGTGTAGCTCGTTTGTAGTTTCTGTTGTGTGTGATGCATATGAACTGTTGTATGAACTGTTTTATGACTGTTTACTCCTGTTTTATAACTGTTTGTTCTGTGAGCTGGTCATCGAGCAAGGTTAGTGCGTTTCTGTTTTTTAAAAAAATTACAAACATAACTTACGACGGCTACTGCCTAGAAGCCGTCGTAAGTTAGCTTCTGCTACTTACGACGGTCACCAGAACCGTCGTAAGTAACGTGCCTTGGGCAACCACGTGGCCTGGGCCGTGACTTACGACGGATGCGTGACGCCGTCGTAAGTTACTTTATTTACGACGGTAGCCGTCGTAAGTTAGCTTATTTACGACAAAATAATTATCTCGGCTCTATACCATTTAAGTAAGGAAATACCGTCGTAAGTAGCTTACTTACGACGGTTTATGCCTTAATTATGACGGCCTTGGTCGTCGTAAGTCCGTCGTATCCCTGTAGTGATGTTGAACAATCTAGATATGAATTTTCTCATTGTGCCACGACGACGAGTCAAGGACTTGGTCTTGGACCCACACCGCAATTTGGTGCCAGATCCACTGCAATAGGGGGCACTCACAAACAAATGTGTCACCTTGTCCAGACATCTGAGGCATAATTGTCAAAGATAGTTATTCGGATAACCATGATTTTGTAGATGAGCAGCCGTCCAAATACGGTCTTGCAGAATAGCCACATGAAGAATTTCCTACGAGATGGTGCCCAAACCCTCCCGACTTCTTGCTAATCGTGCTGCTCTCGAACTGCAGTAGGTATGCCGAACGTACAGAGTAATTCCCATGGGGAGTGCTGATCCATGAGATCTCATCAGCTTGATCATCCTGCGGATTAAAATTAGCCTCCTCGACTATCAACCATAACTGAACATAATCTGGTAGCAGCTCCATCGCCAAGTCACGAGACACATCAACTATCCACTTTTTGTCCATTGCTTCAGCCACAAAGCGATTCTTTTCTATTGAAGAGAGTTGGGAGTTGCACCGCTAGATGTCACATCTAGTTTTTGCCACGATCTGTTCTTTCATACATGTGTTGATAATAGTGAAGTATCATGTTAATATAAGCCAAGTACGTGTTTAACATAAATATTACATGATTGTCTTCTAAAGACTAAACAAAGTTAATATTACACAATATTGCAGCAGCGGAATATCGTTGTGTGGTGCTCCCTCACAGGTGTTGTCGGGGGTCTCGCCAGCCTACTACAACTCTTCGGGGTCAAAGTCCTCTTCGTTGTACTCTACCTCGTCACCATATCGTGAGCAGCATTTACAATCAAACAAAAGCAAGTTTGAGTACCTAGGGTACTCAACAAGTGTAGGAAAGAAATGACATGAAGGCTTATCTTAAGGAAGGCTAACTCAAGTTAAGCACTAAGCATAAATCTTAATTACTTAGCTTTAATTAGAAACCTATATTACTAAGTGAATATATCCCACCAATTGCAGGGTAGGACCCTCCTTCTCTGGTTACACCACATTATAATTATAATCCAATGAATTCAGGTTACACCATGTGACATTCATTAATGACCAACATTGCCAGGTTACACCACCTGACAATCCCACCCAACCCATTTCAGTTTTCACTCATCATGAACAAGCCAATGCCGCTCTTGATCATGAGCACGGCTGTCATGACAGTTTTTATTGTCTGTAGAGATTGTACAACGTTACCCACAAGTCGTGATTTCATCCCCTGTTGCTAGATGGACTAAGGAAACCTCCCTGATGTCCATGGTAACTAACCACATTACACACTTCCTTAGGTGTGCGACGAGGAGACCACTACGAGGCATTTATAAAGGGTCTACTAGCAAGTACATGCCCACTAAGGTTTTACCATTGTAGTTCCCAGGAGTACACAATCCCTCACAGAAGCCCCCTCTTGAGCCTTGTGGTTCCCAGAGAAGTCCCTCGGACTCCCATTCCCCGCACCTCCCAATCACTCATACAATGCCGGAAGAACACCTAGTTAATTGGTCAAGCTGCATCATCTCAGCATTATGGTGGCACTGTAAAACCGGGTTAGTTGTTTCATGAACGGTCCTTAGAATCTAAGATAGAAACTATCACTATCCTGAGTCTCGTGCACACAACACCATATCAAAACTACCAGACTGTATAGATTTCTATCTCTATGACATATTATTGTGTCTCATTAAAAACCCAATATATCAAGTAATATCCATACCCAACCATATTTTATATAGTCTAAGCAATGCTAAGCACAATTTAATGACAATTAATTATTATAAATAATTCCCACCAAGGCTTCAAGGAATAGTATGGAAAACTAGGTACTATTATAACATAGGATTTCATATTAATGACAACATGCATATATACTAATTAGCTAAAATAGGAGCAATGTGGTCAAGGACACTTGCCTTATTTTTGCAGCTCGGTAACGTCGAAAACTTGCTGTTGAAGATTGACAACTGGTTTTGGCGCTGGTTCTAGGGTGGTTTCGGAATCCGAGATGTTTTGGAAGTTGGTCCGCGATGATGGGTGGTGGCAAGTGATGGTGATTGTCGATGTGGCATCACTAGGGCTACAAATGTTCCTCTTTTTGTTACTTGTAAGTTTCACTAAATCACCACGAACATGTAGTGCCAATTAGATTGACGGGGATGCATCAAACATGGCGGGGCAGCGAGGATCGACGACATGCGGTGATGAACTGGTTAGAAAATGTGAAACTTCGTCTAAAAACACTAATTCTCGACCTTTTCTAACAATTCGGAGGAGGGAAACACGAGGAACTCAACTAGCATGTTTTTGTTATTTGGATTGTTCGGAAATGGGTCAGTGACGGTGATGAGCGGCGATCCTCGTTGATGTTCGTCAAGAGAGTGCTTGCGTCAAAGATCATCCTTGATTTCTCGCCAGAAAACTTCTCGAAGAAAAGGGTGCAAGCTGTGAGGAAGATTTGGGGGGGGGGGTTTCCAGTTGTTTAAATAGGAGGGTTAGGGGTGGTGGTTGTGGCACGAAAGGGCATGAGGAAAGGGGCGCAGGCGTGAAGAGGCGTATATGGAAGTTGTTTGTGTATATCGGTGGTAGGCTCGGAAACTTCGATGAAACTGGTTGTTTCAGCGATGAATGGGATACTTTTCTCGCTTTCGTGGAGAAGGCCGGATGAGTTCCTCGGCAAGGCATAAAAGGACTACGAACTAGCTAACAAACTAAGGAAACTATGAAAAGCAAAAAGATACGAATGGTTGATCAAAATTGAGGATTCTATTCATCTTGTTAGTGGGCTGCCTTTAAATAGACACGATATATCTTGGAAATCCTAGTTAACTACGACTGTTTTGTATCTTGAACTTAAACTCTAAGATAATCTTATCACTAACCTATTTTTTGGAGCATACCCACAAATATGTTGCACCTACACCTTCTAGAACTTGTTTTATAATGACACAAACAAGTTATAAGTGATACATTATCATGTTCATCCTGAAACTCACTAAGTCTTCCTACGGTCTCGATATCTTGCAGTTTTGGCGCTTTTATCTCGCTCCCGCAAGGTAAACTTTGGTTCGCGACTGACTCTTCCACCCACAAGCCTAAACCTTGGATTTCCAATATAAAGCCGCCTCCCTCACCTCGTTTCTCAGCATTTTTCACCTGCAAAACATATTGCCAATTTGAACACTCAACACATGCCCCCTGTTTTTAGGCAAACGATGTGTGCCAAAAAACATATTCTTGGTCATGATTCATCAAACAAATCAGCTGTTTAACCTTGCAACATCTAGATAAACCACAGAATTGAAGAAAAAATCACCCTTTCTGCCATATACTAGGACAACACTTTTTCAAGTACCTCCCGTTGATAGCTTTGCCAGAGTTCTCTCCTTGAAAGGTTTCCACAAAGTATGCATTCCACGGAACAATACCAACAATGTTGAATGGCCCTTCCCAGCTTGGTGACCACTTTACAAAATTCTTATCTCTAGTTCGTACGAGTAAAATTGTTGTCCACACCAAGTCTCCATGTTGAAACAATTTATCCCTTACATTCTTGTTGTACATCTTTGCCACCCTGAGCTTTTCCTTTTCAATTTCTCTTAAATAATATAATCGACTCTCGGATACTTCATCTACCATATCAATCATAAGTTCTTTATACTCCATTGCCAAAAGATTGTTCTGTTGAGCCACTCTACAAGCTTGCAACTTGATCTCAATAGGAAGCACAACTTCTTGCCCATATACAAGTTCCAAAGGAGTTACTTTGGTAACACCATGCTTGGAAATTCTATGAGCCCACAGCTCCTCACTCGAAGTCTCATGCCATCTCATTGGATTCTCTTTTATCTTCTTCTTAATCAGTTTGATCAAGATCTTGTTGCTAGATTTGGCTTGTCCCTTGCTTTGAGCATAATACGGTGAAGAATTTAATAACTTGATCCCAAAAGACTCGGAAATTCTCTAAGCTTATATGACAATAAATAACCTCCTTGATCTGTAGTCAAGGTTTGTGTAACACCGAATCTATGTATGATATGTTCTAAGACATAGCTTATTACCTCCTTGTAGGTATTGTTCTTCAATGGGATAACCTTTGTCTACATGGTAAAGTAATCTGTTGCAACCAACACATAATTATGATTCATGAATGATGAAGGATGTATCTCACCAATGAAATCCAAACCCCATCCTCTGAATGGTCACGACTTTACAATGGGATGCAACATGCTAGCCAGAGCCAACTGGATGTTACCAAACCTTTGGCAAGCTTCAAATCCTTTGTACTACATGAACCAATCACTTTGCATTGTTGGCCAATAGAACCCTACCCTCTTCAACATCCACTTAATCTTGTGCACTGACTGGTGTGTACCACAGAGTCCTTCGTGCACCTCACCCATGGCTTCCTTAGCCTGTTCTTGATCTAAGCACTTCAGTAGAATACCACTTATGGTTCGGCGATAGAGCCCATCATTGATCAAAGTGTATTTCAATGATTGACGGTGAACTTTCCTATCCCTGCACTCACTAGGATTCTTGATACATTCTATCAACAGAACTCTCCAGTCATCTATAATCATGATATCAAACTTGGCCAATTTGTTCTGTCTTACCTTAGCCTCAAAGTCCTTGGATTATGTCGGCTTAGTTTTTGTGACAAACTTCCCTCTCTTTATCTCATAGCCCGATGCTTGTTGTGCCAAGATATTTTCTCTCCAGTTTTCTTCGCTAAATATGTGCTTGATGCAGAAAGCATCTAGAGTTTTTATGACATCCAAGCTTTCACAGGAATCACGTTAATAGACGACGGCCAGAAACCGTCGTTTATAAGGCTAAAACTGTCGTCTATAGCTTATAGACGACGGTAATAACTAATTGATGATGGTTTCCGGCCGTCTATGATTATTAGTCATCTATAAGGTTATAGACGACGGTTTCTTCTGGCCGCTCCTGGCGGTAACCGTCGTCTATAAGATAATTGATGACGGCCGCTCCTGGCCGTCGTCAACTCCTACCACGTGGCACATAGTGGACCTTATAGACAACGGTTTCTTCTGACCTTCGTCTATAATTATGGCTTATAGACGATGGCTACTGCTCCACCGTTGTCTATAATTATGGCTTATAGACGACGGCTACTGCTCCACCGTCGTCTATAAATATGGCTTATAGACGATGGCTAGGCACCAGAAACCGTCGTCTATAACGCTCGCATTTAAAAAAATAGAAAATACTGCCCTTGCTTTGAGGCAAGCCCTGGATCGATGGCCAGCTCACACAGGCAGAAAATATTATACACAAGTACAAGCATATATATATCACAAGAAACGTTACAAAACAGATCGGAAACAATACATGCGACACACGCCACATTAAACGCTACCCCGTCCAATACCGGAGTTTGGAAAGTCGTCCTCCTGCAGTTGCCCAAGCAACGCAAGTTGGGGCGATTGTATGCGAGCCTCCGTGCCTGATCCCTGTGATTTGCAAGTGTGGTTAGACAAATTACAAGTATAAACATGCATATTTGACTAAATTTGCTTATTAAAATGCCGAATTGAGCAAGTTAACTAGATTTTTCTATGTTTGAGTAAGTTTGCTCATATTTTAGTAAGTTTGAGCAAGATCGACTAAGTTTGAGCAAGTTTAACTAGTTTTGGCTATATTACTCATCAAATTTTACTAAGTTTGATCAAGTCTAACTAGTTTTGCTATATTTGGGTAAGTTTGATCAAATTTTACAGAATTTGAACAGGTTTAACTATTATTAGCCATTTTGAGTCATTTTGTACCTGTGCACCTGTCGTCGGCACCTGCACCTGCGGCAGCTCCAACGGTGGTGGCGCCCACTGCGGAAAGACAACCTGCTGTCCTGCGGGCATAGCCCGCAAATAGGAACCAAATCATTTCACATAGCATTTATATATTAGAAATATTTATTACAACGGTCAGGATTTACCTGCATGGCAGCTTGCAACTGGAGCATGTACAAGGTTTGATACTCGTCCCTAGCCCTGAGCACCGCTGCCTGCATCTCGTCCCTAGCCCTGAGCGCCGCTGCCTGCATCTCGTCCCGAGACCTAAACGCTTCTTGCATCCTCTGGAGCTCCTCCTGGACACTCCATAGCTCCAGCTCTTGGGTCATACGAAAGCTGTTGGACCCACCCTGCTGCAATAAAGAGGCTCTCAAGGAAGACCGCGCCTGCCTCGAGTCGACCACTCCATCGAAGATGGCTAATCTAAACAACGGAGTAAGATTATTAAATTTTCATATCTCAATGTTCATGATAGTAAACCAAAAATATTAAAACTGACCATCCATGGGGTTTCCCGCCACCTCTTGCATACGCGGCTTCGGGAATAATTGTTGGTGCACTCTCCCAATCATACCCTTCAGCTCGAAGCCTCCACGCCTCCTGCCCATACTTTTCCTGGAAATCCAGGAAAATAACGTCTTCAGAACTAACGCGATGCAAACACCCATCGCCGCATGCAGACGAATCTGAAACGACCGGCGGCGGCGACCCAACGTGGGCACCGTCTACATCGCCAGCAAAGCCATGCACCGGACCGTAAACCAATCCAACCAGCGACTGAACAGTGGAACCCTGGTACGCGCGCACGCATCAGTCGCGCGTGAAACACTGTTAAAAATCTCGGATTTGGGGCGATGCTGGTGATGCTGGTTGGAGGCAAGATGAAGTCTGCGGCGGCAGGGTCGTCGGCATGGGAGAAGACGATCATCAGCGGGATGTCCGGGGTGGTGTGGCCGGGGGAGATGCTGGTGATGCTGGGCCCGTCAGAGAGTGGCAAGACGACGCTGCTGACAGAGCTGGGCGGGCGGCATGGCGGCCGGCCGGTGCTGTCCAGGATCGTCGGCATGCTATGACGGACGGCGGCAGAGGGGGCCGCACCGTCGTGGTCACCATCCACCAGCCGTCGTTGGGGCTCTGCCACATATTCGACAAGGTGCTGCTGCTCTCCACCGACGGGTGCCCCATCTACTACGGCCGCGCTGCCGACGCGCTCTCCTACTTCGCCTCCGCCAGCTTCGCCTCGCCGCTCTCCGTCAACCCCGCTGACCTCATGCTCGACCTCGCCAATGGTAAGCCACCATGCCGGGAGAAGAGGAGGGGAGGAGGGAGATAGGCGGCGTACCTCATTGGGATGACGATGGTCGGTGGCAGCGGTGTTCCGACGAAGCGGTGGCGGCGGTGGCGGTCCGATGATGCAATGGCGGTCCGACGAAGCTGATGAAGCGGCGGCTGCGGCGAGTGAGGAAGAAAGCCGAGTGGTGGTAGCGGTGGCGAGTGAGGAATAGATCCGAGTTGTGTCCGCCGCGCGACTATATCGAACCTTATAAACGACGGTGTACTTGTACCGTCGTCTACAACATCTTATTTACGACGGTGTTGTTTAACCGTCGTCTATAAAGTCTGGGTAGACCCAGATTTCGGCCCATGTTGGCGAGGGTCGTTATTGTCGACGGTGGGCCGTTGTCTATAAGGTATCCGGCCTTATAGATGACGGTACCAGGTTAACCGTCGTCAATTAATGACTAATTGACGACGGTGGATTCTATCCGTCATTAATGTAAAAGCCCAAGAAAAGGGACTTGCAAAAACTTTTCATCACCTCACAACACCACAGTTTTTGTTGTGGATATATTATGAAGAATTGTGAAGAGCAAGTAACCTCCATCAAAAGGGTGATTAGAGGGGAAAGACCTAACTTTCATAAAGTAGGATTTCTACACATGAACATGAGAGGTTGAGCTCACCCCTATAACTTAAACAGTCTTGGGAAGGTTCAGGCCAAGTTTCATACAAATCCAACACTTTTTGAGGCACTTTTGGAGGCATTTGAAAAAGAGTCCAATTTGAATGTAAATTCAAAGTGCAGCAACTTTCATCACTTAAATTCAAAAGTTGGCTTCATATTCAAACTCAGCACATTTTTCTGAGTTAGTCCACCAATTTTCATCCCCATTGGATTTCATCTTGTCGGGAGCCAAATTTGCAAGAATTTAAAACTGAATTTGAATTTCAGTTGAAATGTGAAGCAAATTTAGCCAAACACATTTCAAATTTGGGAAACCAAATTCAAACTGTGACTTGGTGATTGAGTATCACATTTAATTCTGAGTAGCTGGGGATATTTTGGCCCAAACAGAAATGAGAAAAAATTAAAAAGGAATTAGAGGGGAGGCCCCACTTGTCAGCAGCCTTAAGACTGAAGCTTCCTCAGTGATCTTTCCTCCCTCGGCCGAGAACCCGCGCCAGCTGCGGCCAGCATCGGCGCCCGACCGTCTCACCTTGCAACCTCCTGCTTTCCCCCTTGAGCTGGCAAGCTGCTCCCGAATCGATCACCCCCCGAGGCAGTCGGCCGCTCACAGCACAGCCACACCGAGGCTCGGTTCCTATCCGCACGATGAGAGAATCGCGTTCACGCCGCCGTTTGCATTCGATAAAGAACCCGGCAAAAATCACCATGCACAGTGCCTTCCAGACAGCCAAACCACACCGGCCGCTCGTCCTCTACCTCCTCGGCGCATAAACATTCGAGTTCAGCCCTTCCAACCCTAGCTCAGCGGAAGAAACGGCTGTAGCTCGGCTCAAGGTGACAGCGCAACCGCGGGGCTTTCACGCCCGAGCTAGGACACTCAGAGGAGTGATGGAGCCCCCTGCTGCTCCTCGCCGAACCTCAACTCAAGCCGTGATCAGTCGAGCAGGAATTTGGCGATTCCCTCTCGGCCCGTGCAAGGTGACCCCTGGTGAGAAATCCTCAAAATTCAATTGAGATTCTTGTTTCTAGGCCACCAAACCGTGCACACATGAACTAGACTGGCTAGCGGTCGATTTCCATTCATAACCCTAGCTAAAAAACTGACGCGGTGCGGAGTATTTCATTTCATCCCAAGCTCAACCGTGCGGCATGGATCGGGCGCACGGTGAGAACCCCTCTGGAGGTGTTGCCATGCACCGGTCTTTACTTGCCATGCCTCCCTAGCACCCACTGGTGCTTTAGAACGGATTGGCTGGGTTGTTGGCGGGCTAGGACCGTCGCGCGACGATGCCGAACATCGCCCGAGGCCGCCGCACGCCGCCGGCACAGTTCCGGTCCCCTAGCGCCCGAACCAAGCCCACAACCAAGTTTCCCGACCCCATAAACCCCCGGCGGCGATCCCCGGGAACGCTCAGCCAGCGAGGCGCCGCCTCGGTCTGGCAAGGTAAGCGCGCGCGGGAAGGAGAGTTCGGAGGAAGAAGAAAGGTGGGGCTGGCCCACCGGTCAGTGAGTGAAGTTTAAAACCGGATCGGATATGGCTCGGGATCCTGTGTGGCTGCGTGCGGGGTAACCCTGTGGCCCGTGTGTTCTCGGTTTTCACTGGCTGTGATTTAAAGCGTGGGCCCAGGTTCTTTTCCAATAGCAAAATAATTCCAGTTTAAGCTCAAACTTTAGAAATTCATAACTTTGTGTAGGAAGCTCCAAATTCAGTGAACCAAATTTTGCTGAACTCAGAATTTTGAGTACTTTCCAGCAATACCAATTTCAGCTCATGAAACTTAATAAATTTCCAGAATTAAATCCCTAAAATTTAAACTGTTGGGAATTTTATCTGGAGAATTACTTCGTGAAAAATTCTGAAATTCAGCTGAGAGATTCAGTGAAAAGAGTCACAGTAAAATTTTCAGACTCATCCGAGTTCATTTAGTTCCCCTAGTGGAGTGATTATGTGAACTGCCCTAAGAAAATAGAAAAATGTACAGAAACATTTTTCAGATTTTCTCAAATCTTGTTTAGGGCACAACTTCCTCTAGGATTATTCAAATGACATGAAACCAATTCCATTAGTACCATCTTAAATTCTAGTTTCCAGAAAGTAATGATTGGAGCCATGAAAAACCCTGGAATTACTAGAGACTCTAATATTGACCAAATAGGCTTTTATTTGTACAAAGCTCAAATGAACTTTGTTTCAGATGAAACTTGGTTAAGACTCTGGTTAGGACCCTACCAAGCCACCATAAAAATTTCAGAAACAAAGGGGAGGGTTAGCTAAAGTTATAGTAATTACTTATGCAAGTTTACACATTGCATTTGAATTGGCATATAGCATATGGTTAACGTGCAGTCGCTGAAGGCGAGGAGACTCCGGAAGTGCTCGACTTCCTTTTTCTGGCCAAAAACCTAACCACCGACCAGCAGCAACAAGGAAAGCCCCGGTTTGCATTAACCCTTTTATAAGTTTTTCTTTGTTTACATGTTTCGTATGAAGTATGAATGTGCATTAGGTGTAGGATGGATGGAACTCCACTTGCATAACCAAAAGTTTCCTATAAGAGTGAGGGTATTGTCTAAGACCTCGAGTAGACAGGCTATGCTTAATGATTTATAGGACCTCGGTACAAGTCGAGTAGTAGGAATCTACTCGCGAGTTAGGCTTGGGACACACGGGATTGGTTCGAGTGATGTGAGATCACTTTAGAAATGAAAATGAGACTAGGCAGGGGCTAGGGCGCAGCAAGAGGAAGTTTTGTGTGCGCAGCCCTGTCCGTGTCGATTGAGGACGGATCCGTGTGCGGCCCTGCTGAGCAAGTATTGAACGTACCAAAGGCATATCGGATATATGGGTCCCGATAAACCGATGTAACCTAAACCTCTGGCCGTCGAGGCATAGCGCACCGATTTATAGGTGTAGGTTGAGGGCAGCAAGGTGGAAATCTGCTAACGGGAATAGAGAGATGCTCCGTGTAGGGAACCTCCTGTCTGTTTCGGTGCGACTGGTTCGACATTGGGCTGTTTGGTGAAAGGATGTCCCATACGACATAGAGTGAGCGTGCTGTGCAGCTCCACGGGTGGGCGTACGTGACGTGCTCTTTGGGTATCCCTGCAGGTGTATATCGAGTTGATTCGCCGTCCCTCGCGGTGACGAGTACCGCTTGTTCACTGCATCGTAACGTAGATATACTACGTAATGTTATGTTTCAATTCTGCTGTATGATATAATTGTATTGCTACATGTGTGCCACCAAATATTCCTTACTAAATTTCAGAATCCTAAACTGTTAACTTGTGGCTAAAAGATGAACTAAGGATGAACTGGTAGGCGTGTCCGTTTGCTGCAATTTTACCACCCCATGTTCATTGTACACTACATATAGAGTTCCATGCCTAGGTGAGTCGGTTAAGTCTTGTTGAGCCACCGTGCTCACGGTTGCTTCTTAAGTGTTTTTCAGGTGAGGAGCCACCCACGGACTCGGGTTACGAGTCCACCTGCGAAGGTTACCCTCCGTCGGGGACCACGGCTGAGTGGGAGCCGTACACGCCGCGCTGAGCTGAGGAGTGCAGATAGTGTGTGTTGCCCTAGGGCTGGGCAACCAACTTTTGCTAGATAGACGGGTGTGAGTTGTACAAATTAAAATTTCCGCTGTGTAATATATACCTTAGTGTGTGACTGAACAAGTGTACTACTTTGTACATATCAGTTTGTTTTCTATGTAATACAATGTATCCTTATGATGTGTCCTGTAGGGTGTCGCATCACGTGGCACCACCCTCTGCGATCTTGGATGAGCGGATTCCGGTACGCCACAATCAATATGTTTATTGATGACGGCACTGTCGTCAATAATTTTGGCCGTCGTATATTGTCGCGATTCCTGTAGTGTTTGTTCTCGGTAGTCATTCAAGATTCCATCCAAGCAATGGCTCTCACCGATGATCTTTTGAATTACAAGGTTGGAATCACAGAAAACTTCTATATTCTTGACTCCCATGTTGACCAAACACTCCAAGCCATTCAACAATGCTTCATACTCCGCCTGATTGTTAGTACATTCAAATCCTAGCCGAATTTAGATAGGTCGTACGTGGTGTCTGTGGGTGAGACCAATACAGAACCAACTCCCTGAGCTCTATCACAAACGGATCGATCAAAGTAAAGTTTCCATTGACATACCTCGACTAAGTATTTATCCTCAGGTTGTATACTGTGTTCCACGATAAAGTCAGCCATGACCTGTCCTTTCATGCTACGAAGAGGCTCGTACATCAGGTCGTATTCCACCAGAGAGTAAGCCCATTTGCCAAGTCTGCCACTTAAGATTGGTTTTTGCAACATGAGCTTGACTATATCATGTTGACAAGCACAATGCACATGCTAGGAAGAATGTAGTGCCAAAACTTGAAACAAGCATGTTATAGAGATAGACACACTTCTTAATAAAAATATACCTTGTTTCGGCATCCAGTAACCTTCTACTCGAGTAGGCCACAGAGAACTTTTTACCATGATCTTCTAAAGATAACACAGCCCCTATAACTTGGTCTTGAGCAGCAATATAAAGCCTAAAGGCTTGTCCAACCTTAGGTGCTTGCAAGACTGGAGGATTGATCAAATAAGTTTAGTTTCGAAAGGGGCATAAAGGATCCAATCTTGCCTGCCAAGTTAGATATAAACCTTCTCAAATAGTTGATCTTTCCTAGCAGTCTCTGGACATATCTTTTACATGTCGGCTCTTCTATCGTCTTGATAGCTTCTACCTTCTTGGGGTCATCTTCTATCCCATGTTCATGCACAGTGAACCCCAAGAATCTTCCAGCCGACACACCAAAGGCACACTTCAATGGATTCATTGTTAGACCATATCTCCTCGTTCTTTCAAAGGCTACATGTAAATCAACAATGTGTTCATGAAAACCCGCCGATTTTACCACAAGATCATCAATATATACCTCCAAGATGATACCCAACAGATAATGGAAAATAATGTTCATGGCTCTTTTATATGTAACTCCAACATTTTTTAGTCCAAAGATCATCACAATGCACTCAAACAACCCCACAAACCATGGACAACAAAAAGCTGTCTTGGATGTGTCTTCCTCAGCCATGAATATCTGGTTATATCCAGCATTGCCATATAGAAAGTTGATCATCTTGTGTCCCGAGGCACCTGTTGGAATGTATCCAGCCACGTACAAGCAACATGTTGTACCTGCTCCAGACATCTACCACGAAGAATGCTGTGGGCATGGTCTTTGTGGAACCCCTTCCGGGATCCACACTCCAGGATACACATTGGATGGTGCCGTGCGATGCGGCACCCAACAGCATACACGAAAAGAACCATAAAATACAAAGTCTTTTATTTCTCAATATAGTGTCATTTAAAGAATAATGTACCACAATGGTACACGCAACAGAATATAAATGCACACTTACTCTCGGTCCTAACTATGCAAAAGAGAAGACGTCCAGCCCGGGGACGCTTCTTACTAGCTTCCACAAAGAAGAGTGCAGCGGCAGGGTTTCCGGTGAGTCCTTGATGGCTCACCGATCAACCATCTTCCTAGCAAATTTTATAACCTGCAAAACACTAATAATGCAACCGTGAGCACGATGGCTCAGCAAGACTTAACCGACACTCCTAACCATGAAACTCGACATGCAGGGATTCTTAACATAGGAAAAATATGATGCAATAAATACACGCCTACATGTTAATCCTTACTATCAGTTTAATAGCAGAAGATTATTATGCCTTAGGCAGCCCTCACATCGAAAGTCCACAATCAAACAAGAAACGCTTTCCTCCGATGTGGTGATGCCCAAAGTGGAATATAAACTTAGTGAGCTCTACAACTATAGCATACATGGTTGGCAATACAATTAATTTAAGAACTTCACAACAGCAATGATTCATCTGCCTTCATCTGGAAATAATTACTACGTCATAACTCAGTGAACAAGTGGTACTCAAATAACCATGAAGGACGGTGATTCGAATCAGGAAACACCCGGAACACACGATACATACACCCACCTTGAAAGACTCATACTAGAGCTCTTTCTTACGTTGTATGCAGCAACCTTTCACCCGTCACTCCAATGCCGAACCAGTTCTGCCGACCCATCAGAAGGGCAACTACCCAGAACACGTCGAAGTTGCTCCTCTAGCGGGTTTACACCTCTGACACTAACCCCCAAACGACGGCCGTATAAGTTTCGACACAAGAGTACCCAAGGATATCGGTTTCCTGGACCCCATAATTCCAGTATGCATCCAGTACTGTTCAAACTTGCTCAGCAGGGCGGCATACGCATCGATCCTTAACCGACACAAACAGAGCTACGGCAACACAGGCCCAACGTCCTGCTGCTCCTACTCTCTGCCCGGTCTTATTTTCCTTTCCAGTTATTCCATTATCTAGAATCATACCCCGCTGAACCTGTAAAAGCCCAAGAAAAGGGACTTGCAAAACTTTTCCTCACCTCACAACACCACACTTTTGTTGTGGATATGTTGTGAAAAATGGTGAAGAGCAAGTAACCTCCATCAAAAGGTATTAGTTCAAACCTTCTACACTTATGATAACTCATGGGAGGGTGATTCAAAACTGTTGCATTCAAACTCATGGTTGCAGCAGCCAACACAAGGATCAAAATGCATAATTTGGTTCCTTAGGTCCAAATTAGTGGGGAGGCAAAGTTTCAATAATTGTTGAAAAGGTCTTCTACCCATTTTTCCAAAAAGGATCCAAATATGCAAAGAATTCAAATATACATTTGAATTTGAGGGAAATTTCTCCAACCCTACAAATGTAGCTCAGTTTGAGACTCCAAACATTTGAATTCATCACTTGCCAAATTTTTGGAGATCTTTTGAGAGGTGGGGGAGCACTGACAAGTGGGACCCACATGTCATTGGGGAGGTTAAAATTGCACAAAGATCAATAGCCTTAGGGGCTAAGTGTTGCACTCGGAACAGAGCCGAGGCTCCACCGTGACTCACCGAGAAGCGCCGGATGCCACCTCCTGCTCCTCCCTCTCGTGCTGGCAAGCTCCTCGTGGGGGCTTCAACTCGCAGCCGTGCCTCAGCGAGCCACAGCACCGAGAGAAACCCGATTTCCTTCGCTCCCACCGCCAGAGAACAGAAGCGCCGCCGCCATCGCCAAATCATTCGGGAGCGACCTCAGCTCGTGTGCAAGCATCAGCAGCCCAGCAAAACAACATCCTCAGACCTCCCCGCACCAGTTTCAGTCGGGCTGAGCCACCACAAACCGAGCAAACGACGTTCTTCGCGGCAGCCGGGAAGAACCGAGCAAAGGGGCTCCCGTGGGAAGCTCGGCAGAGGACTTGTCACGACCAAGAAGGAACGGTTTTGGACGCGCCTAGGCTCCACACTGCTCGACCCCAAAGCCTAGAACCAGTGACCGATCATCGCCGGCGAATTTCGCAAAACATCTCCAGCCGGTGCAGAACTACCCTCAGGTAAGAAAACCGTAAATTCCCGACGTAGACATGCTTAGGGCACATCATACTGCACTCACAGGAGCTAGACTTGATGGTGCTCAAGTTCACTTCGCAACCCTAGCTGGATTTTGGCTGTAGCCGGCGTATTTTCCGGTTTTTCCACAGCGGATATGGCGGGAAGGGTCGGGTTCACGGTGATGGCCAGGTTAGAGCTCTTCCCGAGCCCTTGCATGGCCTTGTCGACCTTCTCTGAGATCCCCCGGTGCTGTAGAACCCTTCCACCGAGGTTTTGGGGGGCTGAGTTGTCCGGGTGGCATAACCGAAGAAAGTCCGAGCCGCTGCACCGTCGCCGGCTAGGTTAGGGCCACCGCCGGCCGGAGCAGTCGGTGCCATCGTGTTCAGCGCACGAAACTAGGCCCTACCGGCGAGGGAGCGCTCGAGAGTCGGCCGGGCGGCAAGTATCAGTGTGTCTCCGGCGAGCCCGACGGCGCGCGGGCGCGGGAACGCGAGGAGGAAGACGACCCGCGGGCCCCACGTGTCAGTGACGGGAAGTTTAAAACCTAGATCTACTGTGGCCCCGGGATCAAGTGTGACTGCACGGGAAGGGCTCTGGAGCCCCGTGCGGCTCAGCTCCAGCGGTGACACGTGTGGGCCGCGCCCACGTTCACAGTTTAAATTTTTCTTCGGTTTATTTAGAACTTCAGTTTTAGTTCAAACTTTAGAACCCCATAACTTTTGCTAGGAAGCTCCAAATTTAGTGATTCAAATTGGGTTGGATTCATCTTGCCTAGCTCTGTCCAAATATACAACCCAATTTGTATGAAACCCATTAATTAAGTCTGGAAAATTCTTTAAATCTTTTCAGCAAAAGAATTGTTGAGGGAGTTTGGTTCATCCAAAAATCCCCAAATTTTGCCAGAATGTTCTGTATGATGTTAGGGAACCCCTGTAAAAATTACAGACCATTTGGGGTTGAATTTGTCAGAGCAATTCAAATTTGAAGGTGCTGTGTTCATTTGAATACAGAACCATTTCCAGAGAATTTCCAAAAACTTGGAAATTAAGTTCTGGTCAAATCTTAGCTCCAAAAATACTATGAAAATTCATGCAAACTCTATGAGATATAATTGAAATTGTAGTTCACTAAGTTGGGCATGAACAGGGGTATTACCTCAGAATTAATTCTTCTTTGCTTATTTGCTAAAAGAATTATTCTGAAGAAACCACTCAATGTAAAGTGCTAAATTTTGATCCAGGGAGTTGTCTTGTGACAAGGAACCCACACAAAAAAATTCTCAGCTCCATTGGAGCTCTGGTTCACCTTGTCCTGTTTAATCACTTGATAGATTAATATGGGAGAGGGGGAAAACCAATTAGAACTTAATCATGTGCTTAGATCCAGACCCAACCCACTAGCCCCAGTTTCCTTTTAAATTATTGAACAGATTTCCAGTTGTTAGAGGCTGGTTATTAGAACTAATAGCAAAAGCATTACAATAAACTCATATGCATATTCATTAACATGTAGTATTACATTAATGTGTAGTCGCTGAAGGCGAAGAGACTCCGGAAGTGCCGGACTTCCTACTTCCGGAAGAAGAACTAACTCCCGACCAGCAGCAACAAGGCAAGCCCCGGTTTGCATTAACTTCTTTTATCAAGTTTTACTTTATTCACATGTCTAGGGTGAAGTATGGATGTGCATTAGGTGTAGGATGAATGAAACCCCACTTGCATAACCAGAATTTTTCCCAAAGGGTGAGGTTAGTGTCTAAGACATCGGGTAGACAGGCTATGCTTAATGTTTCATAGGACTTCGGTACAAGTCGAGTAGTTTCATAGGCTATGCTTAATGTTTCATAGGACTTTGGAATCTACTCGCGAGTTTAGGCTTGGGACACACGGGATCGGTTGAGTGATGTGAGATCAGTTTAGTAATGAAAATGAGACTAGGCATGGGCTAGAGCGTAGCAAGAGGAAGTCTTGTGTGCGAAGCCCTGCCCGTGTCGATTGAGGACCGATCCGTGTGCGGCGCTGCTGAACAAGTATTGGACGTACCGAAGGCATATCGGATATATGGGCCCCAATAAACAGATGTAGCCTAAACCTCTGGGCGTCGAGGCATAGCACACCGATTTATAGGTGTAGGTTGAGGCCAGCAAGGTGGAAATCTTCCAACGGGCATAGAGAGATGCTCCGTGTGGGGAACCTCCTTCTCGTTTCGGTGCGACCGGTTCGACGTTTGGGCTGTTGGGCGAAAGGTTGTCCCGTACGACATCGAGTGATCGTGCTGTGCAGCTCCACGGGTGGGCGTACGTGACGTGCTCTTTGGGTTTCCTTGCAGGTATATATTGAGTCGATTCGCCGTCCCTCGCGGTGACGAGTACCGCTTGTTCACTGTGTCGTAACGTAGATAATTTATGGAATGTTATGCTTCAATATTGCTGTCATGATATAATTGTATTGCTACATGTGTGCCACCAAATATGGCTTACTAAATTTCAGCTGTCCGAACCGTTAACTTGCTGCTAAAAGATGAACTAAGAATGAACTTGTAGGCGTGTCCATTCGCTGCAATATTACTATCCTATGTCATTGTACACCTCATGTAGAGTTTCATGTTTAGGTGAGTCGGTTAAGCCTTGTTGAGCCTTCGTGCTCATGGTTGCTGCTTAAGTGTTTTGCAGGTGAGGAGCCACCCAGGGACTCGGAGTACGAGTCCACCGGCTAGGGTTACCCTCCGTCGGGGACCACGGCTGAGTGGGAGCCATACACGCCACGCTGAGCTGAGACGTGCAGCTAGTGTGGGTTGCCCTAGGGCTGGGCAACCAGCTTTTGCTAGATAGGCGGGCGTGGGTTGTACAGAGTAGACTTCCACTGTGTAAAATAAATACTAGTTGGTAACTGAAGTTGTACCTTTTTGTACAGTTCAGTTGTTTTCCCATGTAATATATTGTGTTCTTATGACGTGTGCTGTCGGGTGTCGCATCGTGCGGCACCACCCCCTGCGATCCTGGATGGGCGGATCCCGGTCCACCACAGCCTGGTATCAGAGCTGCATTGGGGATAGCACAGTACTTAAGTACTGTATTATGGGAAAACTTAGGATTACGGTGAGGAATCGGTAGTTTGCCCAAGTAAGGACTATACTAGTATAGTTACTTAAAGTGGCAAAGACTAACCTATGTGTTATGATTCTGAATTTTAGTTATGTAACGACGCACCTACGCTCTGGTAAGAATGGTAAGGGATGCCACCAAAAGCGGTTCAATTTCGGTTAGCTCCCCTGACGAGGAATGTGGTTCAGGGAGTTGTCTCACAGCTTGGTGTGAGACGTCAATATGAAACTCTTGGACTCTTCATGTTCCTGAGTTCATATGAAACGCTGATCCCTAGCGTGCATTAGGCAAGTAAGTGGAGACCCCATCGCGTGGTCAGTAACGCGAGAGTGTGTTCGCCTGGAAATAGCCCAGGAGGACATAGGCAGCGCTTGCCATCGGCGTGCCCTGCAAGGCAGTAGGTGGTATCTGTTGGGTTGATAAAATTCCCAACCGTGACGACCCGTTCATGACATACTCGGGTTCCCCATCGTGTGGTGTTGAAACACGATCACGTACCTTGAGACGTGACCTAACTCAAGGACGGCCGTATGGCAATGATATGGGTGTTTGTATTTACTTTTTAATATGATGCTGCCTGAAATGAAAACAACCCTTGAGTGCACCATTATTGTGTGGTCATCTGCAGGTACCAACCACGTATGTGTCCGTGTAGTAAACGTGTGCGAGAGACCGTTTAGTGCCACACTTGAGACGTATATGCCGGTATAATCCGAATAGGATTTTCTTTTGTGAGGAACGTAGTACCGAGATATCATAGGCATATGCATGAAAAATAATGATAACAAGGAATTAAAAATCACTAGGTTCAACATTTAGGACCCTGGTTGGGTAGAAAAATTGGAGGGTGATGAGTGTAGTTCCAAAAGACTGAAAAACAGAGTGCTCTGTTTTGGCCAGCAAGTTTTCTGATCTTCAACAGGGCATAACTCACAGGTCTTTTAGCCCAGAGAGGTGTGGTAAATAGTTCCGGAAAGATATCTAAGTACTCTATAATTTTGCTGTAGATTTTTAGAGCTGAAACCCACAGATTTATAAGTGCATCCTATGTGCTAAGCATCAAATACAAGTCTTCCCAACCGACTGCACTTATATGATCTGCTCACCGGGAGGGAAGATTTCAGCTAATATGATGATTCCAAAAGCACCTCTGTGCTTAGGTGGGAAACTATATCCCACCACCTTGATAATCCTTATGGGGCAAAAGATTGATGCAATCTTAGGGATGTCATGGCTACAATACCATGGCGCTGTCCTGGAGACTCGGACACGGACGGTTCATTTAAACTCTCCATTTCACCGTCCGCATTCCATGGTATTAGGCACTCCAGTCCGGGAAGTTTTAGCAGTTAATAATGCTGAAACTCTCAAGTTAGAAGACATCCCCGTAGTCCGGGAGTGTCCCGATGTGTTCCCGGATGATCTTTCGGGCATGCCACCTGAGCGGGACGTCGAGTTCAAGATTGAACTTGCACCCGGGACTACGCCCATATCACGGAGGCCATACAAAATGGCTCCCAATGAGCTGGCTGATCTAAAAGAACAGCTCAATGATCTGTTGAGCAAGGGTTTCATTAGGCCGAGTTCCTCGCCTTGGGGATGCTCGGCACTGTTTGTAAAAAAGAAGGATGAAACCCTGAGACTGTGTGTGGATTACCGGCCGCTCAACGCCGTCACCATCAAGAACATGTACCCACTGCCCTGCATCGACATATTGTTTGATCAACTTGTGGGGCAAGTGTGTTCTCAAAGATGGACCTTCGCTCTGGATATCACCAGATAAAGATCCGGGCGGAGGATATCCCGAAGACGGCCTTCTCAACGAGATATGGATTATATGAGTATCTCGTCAGGTCCTTTGGTCTCACAAACGCTCCAGCCCATTTCATGTATCTCATGAACTCGGTGTTCATGCCGGAGCTGGACAAGTTCGTGGTAGTGTTTATCGACGACATCCTGGTTTACTCCAAGACAGAAGCCGAACATGCCGAACACTTGAGAATCGTTCTTCAACGATTGCGAGACCACAAGCTCTACGCCAAGTTCAGTAAATGCAAGTTTTGGATCAGCCAAGTGCCATTCTTGGGACATATCATCTCAGCTGAAGGCATTGCGGTTGACCCAAGCAAGATAGAGCAAGTGCTGAAATGGAAAGCTCCCACTTCAGTTCATGAAGTCAGAAGCTTCCTCGGGTTAGCGGGATACTATCGGAGATTCATTCCAATCTTCTCCAAGCTTACTAAGCCGATGACAGAATTGCTGAAGAAGGGAACAAAATATGTTTGGAACACGGCGTGTGAAGGAGCATTCCAAGCATTGATGAAGCATCTCACCACAGCCCCGGTTTTAGCTCAGCCGGATACAACAAAGCCCTTCGACGTGTATTGTGACGCGTCCGGTATTTGGCTCGGCTGCATGTTTAGCAGGAAGTATGTGTGATCGCTTATGGCTCACGCCAACTTCGGAACCATGAGCAGCATTATCCCACTCATGATCTTGAGCTTGCTGCAGTGGTGTTGGCACTGAAAATGTGGAGGCACTATCTCTTGGGAAATCTGGTGCATCTCTACACCGACCACAAGAGCTTGAAATACATTTTCACCCAGAAGGAGCTGAACATGAGGCAAAGGAGGTGGTTAGAACTAATCAAGGACTATGAGACTGAGATCCATTACCACCCCGGCAAGGCGAATGTGGTTGCCGACGCGCTGAGTTGGAAATCACATGTCCATCACCTCACCATTACACCGGTGGAGGAGGAAGAGCCAAGTTTATACTTGGTTCCTTATGGATCGCTGTACAACCTTGCCCTCATCCCTACTATCAGGGAGGATATTATTGCAGCTCAGAAGACTGATAAAGGCATGGCACACCTCCGGAGACGGATAGATAATGGGGAGATCAAATGTTTCCGAAAGGATGATGAGGGGACGCTATGGTTCAATTACCGCATAGTCGTACCCCGGGATATGGAGTTGAGGAAAAAGATCCTCGACGAAGCGCACTTGTATAAGTACTCCATTCATCCGGGCAGAAAAAAAATGTACCAGGATTTGAAAAAGAAATTTTGGTGGACACGGATGAAGCGGGAGGTAGCTAAGTACGTATCCGAGTGCGATACGTGTAGACGAGTGAAAGCTGATAACATGAAGAAATCAGGGCTATTGCAACCCCTTAAGATCCCGGCATGGAAATGGGAAGATGTGAGCATGGATTTCATTGTGGGATTGCCCCTAACATCCAACAAACATGACTCTATTTGGGTAATCATTGATCGGTTAACCAAGACGGCTCACTTCATCCCGGTGAATACACGTTACAATGCTCGCAAATTAGAGGATCTGTACATAGCAAAGATTTTGTGCTTATACGGGGTACCCAAGACCATCGTCTCGGATCGAGGTGCATTATTTGTATCTCGCTTTTGGGAGCATCTACACGCTGCATTGGGTACTAAGCTGATCAGGAGCTCCGCCTATCACCCTCAAACAGATGGGCAAACAGAGAGGGTGAACCAAGTATTAGAAGACATGTTGAGAGCATGTGCCATTCACCACGGTAGAAACTGGGATGATCACCTACCGTTGGCGGAATTCTCGTACAACAACGGCTATCAGGCGAGTAACAATATGGCACCCTACAAAGCTCTCTACGGTCGTAAATGCCGCACCCCATTAAACTGGTGCGAGTCCGGTGAAAGGGTCACATTCGGGGTTGATGTGGTAAACGACGGCGAAGAGCGCGTTCGGACGATCCAAACTAATTTGAAGGCTGCTCAATCCCAGCAGAAGAGCTACGCTGATAAGAGGCGTAGACCGTTGCACTTTGACGTCGGTGAATACGTGTACCTCCGCGTGTCTCCGATGAAGGGCGTGCACCAGTTCGGTGTGAAGGGGAAGCTCGCTCCCTGTATCGTTGGATCCTATGCTATCACCGAGAAGTAAGGACCAGCGGCGTATCAATTGGAGTTACCGGCATCCCTTTCTGGTGTCCATGATGTTTTCCATGTTTCGCAACTGCGAAAATGTTTAAAGCATACAGCTGCTGTTGCTACTGAAGACATCGGCGAGCTGAAACCGGATTTGACATATGATGAGTATCCGGTGGAAATTCTTGATGAGAAAGCCAGAACCACGCGTAGCAGAACGTTGTGGTTCTACAAAATACTCTGGAGCAACCACACCGCCGAAGAAGCGACGTGGGAGAGTGAGGAATTCCTTCACTCATATTACCCGGAGTTTATGGCTTCTCAGGACGGGTAAGTCCCTATTACATCGCTATCTCTTCTTTCGTAATCTCGGGACGAGATTCTTTTAAGGGGGGGGGATGTAAAAGCCCAAGAAAAGGGACTTGCAAAACTTTTCCTCACCTCACAAAACCACACTTTTGTTGTGGATATGTTGTGAAAAATAGTGAAGAGCAAGTAACCTCCATCAAAAGGGTATTAGTTCAAACCTTCTACACTTATGATAACTCATGGGAGGGTGATTCAAAACTGTTGCATTCAAACTCATGGTTGCAGCAGCCAACACAAGGATCAAAGTGCATAATTGGATTCCTTAGGTCCAAATTAGTGGGGAGGCAAAGTTTCAATAATTGTTGAAAAGGTTTGCTACCCATTTTTCCAAAAAGGATCCAAACATGCAAAGAATTCAAATATACATTTGAATTTGAGGGAAATTTCTCAACCCTACAAATGTAGCTCAGTTTGAGACTCCAAACATTTGAATTCATCACTTGCCAAATTTTTGGAGATCTTTTGAGAGGTGGGGGAGCACTGACAAGTGGGACCCACATGTCATTGGAGAGGTTAAAATTGCACAAAGATCAATAGCCTTAGGGGCTAAGTGTTGCACTCGGAACAGAGCCAAGGCTCCACCATGACTCACCGAGAAGCGCCGGACGCCACCTCCTGCTCCTCCCTCTCGCGCTGGCGAGCTCCTCGTGGGGGCTTTAACTCTCAGCCGTGCCTCAGCGAGCCACAGCACCGAGAGAAACCCGATTTCCTTCGCTCCCACCGCCAGAGAACAGAAGCGCTGCCACCATCGCCAAATCGTTCGGGAGCGACCTCATCTCGCGTGCAAGCATCGGCAGACCAGAAAAACAACATCCTCAGACCTCCCCGCACCAGTTCCAGTCGGGCTGAGCCACCACAAACTGAGCAAACGACGTTCTTCGCGGCAGCCGGGAAGAACCGAGCAAAGGGGCTCCCGTGGGCAGCTCGGCAGAGGACTTGTCACGACCAAGAAGGAGCGGTTTTGGACGCGCCTAGGCTCCACGCTGCAAGACCCCAATGCCTAGAACCAGTTACCGATCATCGCTGGCGAATTTCGCAAAACATCTCCAGCCGGTGCAGAACTACCCTCTGGTAAGAAAACCGTAAATTCCCGACGTAGACTTGCTTAGGGCACATTATACTGCACTAACAGGAGCTAGACTTGACGGCGCTCAAGTTCACTTCGCAACCCTAGCTGGATTTTGGTTGTAGCCGGCGTATTTTCCCGTTTTTCCACTGTGGGTATGGCGGGAACGGTCGGGTTCACGGTGATGGCTAGGTTAGAGCTCTTCCCGAGCCCTTGCATGGCCTTGTCGACCTTCTCTGAGATCCCCCGGTGCTGTAGAACCCTTCCACCGAGGTTTTGGCGGGCTGAGTTGGCCGGGTGGCATAACCGAAGTAAGTCCGAGCCGCTGCACCGTCGCCGGCTAGGTTAGGGCCACCGCCGGCCAGAGCAGTCGGTGCCATCGTGTTCAGCGCAAGAAACTAGGCCCTATCGGCGAGGGAGAGCTCGAGAGTCGGCTGGGCGGCAAGTATCAGCGTGTCTCTGGCGAGCCCGGCGGCGCGCGGGCGCGGGAACACGAGGAGGAAGACGACCTGCGGGCCCCACGTGTCAGTGATGGGAGGTTTAAAACCTAGATCTACTGTGGCCCCGGGATCAAGTGTGACTGCACGGGAAAGGGTCTGTAGCCCCGTGTGGCTCAGCTCCAGCGGTGACATGTGTGGGCCGGGCCCATGGTCAGAGTTTAAATATTTCTTCAGTTTATTTAGAACTTCATATTTAGTTCAAACTTTAGAACCCCATAACTTTTGCTAGGAAGCTTCAAATTTAGTGATTCAAATTGGGTTGGATTCATCTTGCCTAGCTCTTTCCAAATATACAACCCAATTTGTATGAAACCCATTAATTAATTCTGGAAAATTCTTTAAAGCTTTTCAGCAAAAGAATTGTTGAGGGAGTTTGGTTCATCCAAAAATAACCAAATTTTGCCAGAATGTTCTGTAGGATGTTAAGGAACCCCTGTAAACATTTCAGACCATTTGGGGTTGATTTGGTCAGAGCAATTCAAATTTGAAGGTGCTGTGTTCATTTGAATACAGAACCGTTTCCAGAGAATTTCCAAAAACTTGGAAATTCAGTTCTGGTCAAATCTTAGCTCCAAAAATACTAGGAAAATTCATGAAAACTCTATGAGCTATATGAAATTGTAGTTCACTAAGTTGGGCATGAACAGGGGTATTACCTCATAATTAATTCTTCTTTGCTTATTTGCTAAAAGAATTATTCTGAACAAACCACTCAATGAAAAGTGCTAAATTTTGATCCATGGAGTTGTCTTGTGACAAGGAACCCACACAAAAAAATTCTCAGCTCCATTGGAGCTCTGGATCACCCTGTCCTGTTTAATCACTTGATAGATTAATATGGGAGAAGGGGAAAATCAATTAGCACTTAATCATGTGCTTAGATCCAGACCCAACCCACTAGCCCCAGTTTCCTTTTAAATTCTTGAACAGAGTTCCAGTTGTTAGAGGCTGGTTATTAGAACTAATAGCAAAATCATTACAATAAACTCATATGCATATTCATTAACATGTAGTATTACATTAACGTGTAGTCGTTGAAGGCGAAGAGACTCCGGAAGTGCTGGACTTCCTACTTCCGGAAGAAGAACTAACTCCCGACCAGCAGCAACAAGGCAAGCCCCGGTTTGCATTCACTTCTTTTATCAAGTTTTACTTTGTTCACATGTCTAGGGTGAAGTATGGATGTGCATTAGGTGTAGGATGAATGAAACCCCACTTGCATAACCAGAATTTTTCCCTAAGAGTGAGGTTAGTGTCTAAGACCTCGAGTAGACAGGCTATGCTTAATGTTTCATAGGACTTCGGTACAAGTCGAGTAGCTGGAATCTACTCGCGAGTTTACGCTTGGGATACACGGGATCGGTTGAGTGATGTGAGATCACTTTAGTAATGAAAATGAGAATAGGCAGGGGCTAGGGCGTAGCAAGAGGAAGTCTTGTGTGCGCAGCCCTGCCCGTGTCGATTGAGGACCAATCCGTGTGCAGCCCTGCTGAACAAGTATTGAACGTACCGAAGGCATATCGGATATATGGGCCCGATAAACCGATGTAGCCTAAACCTCCGGGCGTCGAGGCATAGCACACCGATTTATAGGTGTAGGTTGAGGGCAGCAAGGTGGAAATCTGCCAACGGGCTGTAAGGGCCTCAGTTTTTGATACAAAATTGAAGTGTTCATCACCACACCACACACCTCATTTGAGGAAAGTTGATGAACACAAATGAAGAGCATGTAACCACCATCAACATGCTCATTAGAGAACAACCTCACATATTGCAAAAGTGGTATTTCCCACATGTGATATAGGTGGACTGGACATATGAAAACTCCTACACATTGCTAAGGATGTCCATGCCAAGTTTCACCCAAATTCAAAACCTTTTTGAGGTCATTTTGGGTATAGTTAGAAAGAGGGCAGTTTGAAACCATATTCAAATTCAATCTGTTTTTATCCCATGAATTTAAAAGTGGGAGTCATATTCTTACTTAGCACATTTTTGTGAGCTCACACACCAATTTTCACTCCATTTGGAGTTGATCTTGATATGAGCTAAGTGGGATAAATTCAAACTTTATTTGAATTCAAAACTGAACATGTGCTGAAATTCATTCAAATCAAATCCAATTTGAATTCTACTCAATTCAAATGGCTCATGGGTGAATAATTTGAATCACCATGGGTATTTTGGGGCTCACTGTTTACAACAGTGATTAGGAGTAAATTTCAGAGGTTAAAACCCCGGGTGGGACCCACATGTCATAGAGGGAAGAAGGAGAAACTTGCATCCAAAGTCAAAGTCTCGGTGGGAACTTCCACCGAGCAGCTGCTGACTCCACGCTCGGGAGCAGCTGCGCTCGCCACCGAGGGGCAGCAGCGCCACCAGCTGCTTCCCGCGCCCACACGCGAGCCCAAGGGCGGTTCCAGGGCCCTCTTAAGGCGCTCCACGGGGGCAGGCACCGATCATTTTCTCCTCTCCCGTGATCAGCGAGCCACCAACCTGGCGCCTCTGCTCGATCGGAGAACCGCAAAACCAGCTCGCCTTCTCCCTCCCCGAGCTGCTAGATGGCCACCTGAGATCACATTCCACCTCCCCAACGCCAGAAACCCGAGCTCCAACCTCCTTTTCCCGAAAACGATCGCCACCGCGGCGACCTAGCCTCAGCCGAGAGTCAGGCGCCCGTGGACAGCGTTCCACAGGCGTTTTCACGGTCCAGCAAGAGAGGCAACAGGAGCGCGCGACCACCGTGCTGCTCTCCTCCATGTTTGGAAGCAAACCGTGAAGAATCCACAGAGAATTTCCAGTTTTTGCTCCGGCGACCGTAAACTGAGCTTCCGGTACGGTTTCTTTAAATTCTCGCTCTATGATCTTTCGGAGGTTATCAAATCTTGCACATAGACGCTGGACTAGCCGGCGATCAAGTTCTTTTCGGCATCCGTGGCGTGAAACTGTCTAGGAGTGATGAATTTCGAGCTCGATCCAGGGCGATCATGGCGGGCACGATCGATCACATGGTGCCGACCAACTTGCCGCCATCCCTGAACCCTTTTGACACCTTGTCGAGCGTCCTAGAGGTACACTGATGCTGTAGGACCGTTTGTTCGAGGTGTTGGCGGGTTAGAACCCACGGTCGACGGCGCCGAACCTCAACCGAGGCCGTGGCACGTCGCCGGGCTAATTCCGGTCACCCCCAGCCCGGCCTGACAGCACCGACGTGTTCCTCAACGTCGATAAACCCCTGGCGGCGAGTTTCAGACCATGGGAGGTTTGGCAGCGGCGAGCCGGCGAGCCCCGAGTCTGCTCCGGCGAGGTCGGCGGCGCGGGCGCGAGAGAATGGCGGGAGGAAGACGAAGCCGGCTGGCCCACGTGTCAGCGGCTGAAGAATTTAAATCGGAATCGGGTGTGGCCGGGGATCGGCTGTGCTGGCGCGCAAATACCCTGTGAGCTCTGGTGTGCCGGACACCTCCGCGCTCGACACGTGTCCCCGCGGGCCCCCGTGAGTTTAAACTTTTCCCCCGATTTTCAGAATTCTTCCAAACTTCAAATCCTCATAACTTTGTCTAGAAAGCTCCAAATCGAGTGAACCAAATTTTGCTGGATTCAGCTCTTTGAGCACTTTCCAGCAAATCAAGTTTCACTTCATGAAAACCCTTAATTCTCCGGAATTAATTCCTCAAATTTAAACTGTTTGGAATTTTAACTGGAGAATCCTTTAGAGGGAGATCCTGAAATTTTGCTGGGATGTTCACCAAAATATCCCTGAACTACCATAAAAATGTCAGACCCATTGGAGCTCATTTAATCCACCTAATGGTGTGATTAGTGAAACTGTTCCAGAGAAAATAGAAAATCTTCAGAAACATTTTCAGAATTTTATCTGAAATTGTTTAGCTCATATCTTTAGTTAGGAACTTCCAAATTAAGGGAGACCAACTCCCTTAGAACCCTCTGAAAATCTAGTTTTCATAAAGTCATAGTTTGTTTCATGAAAATCCCTAGAACACCCTAAGAGTTCCAATTAAGGTCAAGGACATAATTAATTTTGGAGGGCTCAAATGAGCTTTACTGCAACTAAAACTTGACCAAATCTCTGCTTAGGTTGTAATCAAGCCCCAGTAAAAGTTTCAAAGTCATTGGGTCTGTCTAGCAAGGGTTATAGACTTCACAACTTCAAACTTAATACAAATGCATTTAAATTGATACATGTATTCCTTCTATCATGTAGTCGCTAAGGTCGAGGAGGAACCCGAATTCCTAGACTTCGTTACTCCGGAGGAGCAGCTAGCCTACGACCAAGAGAAGCAAGGCAAGCTCCATTTTGCATTAACCTTTTTACAATTTTTTATTGTTTTGAGCACATACTTGATTACTTTATTCTTTGCATTAGAGTCTTGTTTTGGAAACCCAAATGCATAGCCAAGAGAACCATGAGTTGGGTTTAGGGTTGCAAACCCCGTTAGCTACTGCATAGCCATGATAGAGTAGGATTCGGTACAAGTCGAGTAGTTGGAACTACTCGCGAGCATAGGTTAGAGGCACTCGACTCGGGTAGTGATAGCACATGAAACACATGGCAAGAAAATGAGACCAAGCGGAGGGTAAGGGCAGCAGGACTTTGGGGCCTGTGTGCTGTAGCTCCGCTTGTGTCGATTGAGGACCGAGCCGTGTGCGGGCCTGTTGAACAAGCTAGAACAGTACCGAAGACCTACCGGCTATATGGGAACCGGGAAACCGATGTAACTCGGGTAGCTGGGTATTGAGGCATTGCCCGTCGTTCAGAGGGTAGGTTGAGAGCTTGAGGTGTAAATCGGCTGGCGGCACTGAGATGCGCGTGCAGAGACCTCTTGCTCGGGACGATGGGACCGGTTCAATATTTGGCTGACGGGTGAAAGGTGGTTGCGTAAGGCGTCCGTGATGGTTTTTGTAGGCAACATCGAGTACGGGCGTACGTGACGGGTTGTTCGGGTAACCCTGCAGGTGTAAATCGATTATAATCGCCGTCCCTCGCGGTCAGTGAGTACCACTTGTTCACTGTACCGTGACGTAGAAGGAACAGGCTAGTCACATGATAAAATGTTGCTGATTGAATTATGGACATTGATTGTTAATGATATGCTGTAGTTTAGAGCTAACTAAAGTTCTTTTTCGACTTTGGGCAAAGTACATGAGAGAAATGCGTTTCTTGTTTGATTGCGGCTCTCTCATGTGCCATAGCGTAAGGTTCTCCACCACCTGCTGCTAAAACTTGAAAGTAAGGTTCTACTAATTAGGCGAGTCCTTTGCAAATGATTTTACCTCCTGTACCCATCACCCCTCATGTAGAAGTTCCATGTTTAGGTGAGACGGGTCAGACTTGCTGAGCCTTCGTGCTCACTGCTTGTGTTTGAAGTTTTTGCAGGGTTCTATGAGGAAGGGACTCCTGAAGAGGAGACGGAACCCCAGGAGGGGAACCCCGTCGAGTGGGAGTCGTGCACGCCGCAGAGTTAGTGTGCGTGTGTGCTAGCAAGGACACGTTCAAGGGCTGAACGTGAACTTGATGCGTATTCTACGCCCGTCAGTGTAGACTGAACTTATTTTGATGTAAACATGTTCATAAACTTGTTTATGTAATAAAAATTTTGCTTCCGCTTTGTACCTTTGACGTGTGTTATCCGGTGCTGTGCAACGCAGCACCCCTCAGCGTGATCCTGGCTCGACAAGACCGTGGGGTCGTGTCAGCGTTGGTATCAGAGCTCGCTTGAGGTTTAACACAGTACAAAGGTCTTCTTTTTCAAAAATCCAGTGAGGAATGAGTTAGTAGCCCGTATAAGGATGTTATTAGCATATAGAAAGTGGGATATTAGCCTATTTATTTATGTTGGAAAATTGTGTATCTCGGGAAGTTTATGTCTTGGGGGTACACGTAAGCGCTGTCCACCAGTGCGCACAAGCTGAAGGGTGGAGCCCCACGGGTGGCAGGTAACCCGACCCGCTTTAGTATCCTCTACGACTCTTCATGTCGTTTGGGGTATTCGAGCAACGTCTATCCCTGGCGTGCGTGGTGCAACTTGGGAGACCCCGTCACGTGGTCTGAAACGTGAACACGTAACTCAAGGCGTGGTTGGCTTGAGAACATCTGGGCGAGTGATGACGGTCGGGTGTACGAACTGTATGGATTCCGGGCTCGGTGTGCAGCCGAGCCTGACGATTGTTTGAGTTTTTGCAGGTAGCCTGACCACGAAACGGTAGACGTGTAGCATCCGTGTGCGAGTGACTTTTAGTGCCACTGAATTAACGAAGCCGGCTAAGTCCGGTATAGGTTTTTCCTTGTGAGGACGTAGTACCGACATAATCTGGTGACGCATCGACGTCACACCCAACTAAATGAACAACTTCATTTAAAACTTGAAGGTTTTGATATAAAGTAGTGATGTAACTCCTTCCCTTGAACAAGATATTCAAAGTTAACAAGTTTTCAACTTATAGGTTGTTAAGGACAGAGCACTCTGTTTTCAGCTGAATCCAAGCTGAAGTTAATCAGAGGTTAGAGGTTGAGTTCTTTCGAGGGTAGGGTCATATGATACATTTCTGGAAATCTTTGGAAGAGTTTTACAACTTTTCTGTTGAGGTCCAGAGGTGTTTCATCCCTTAACCAATCGAAAAATGCAGTAGAGTTGAAACTGTCCAGAAAACAGGACAGAGCAAAGACTCTGTGTAAACTCTCTGTAAATTGAGCATAACTTCCTGCATAAAAATCCAAAAAAATAGAAAATGAGGTAGTTCTGGAAAGTTTATGAGAGGAGTTACAACTTTGTAACAGAAAGTTTTGTCAGATTAGGAACAGAATTAACTGGAATTCTTGGATCAAAACAGTACCATAGCAGGGACGTGCTGTCCAATTTTCTCCAGAAATTCTGTTAACTTCGATATCTCATAACTTTTGAACCAAAACAGATCTTAGGCCAAGCAAATACTTTCTGGAAAGCTATTGAAGTTAGCTTTAACTTTGATGTTGAGCTACAGAACTAGTTTTGCATTTAGCATGGCCTAAATCAGGTTGATATGGAAACTGGTCAGGGCTGTCATGTTGAACAGCAGATCAGCAGTCAAATTTGCTTAAAATTTGAACTATGTTTCCAAGTTTTATGGGTTCAATGACATGTCTTATGTTATAACTCCATAGTTTGCTGTTTAAATAAATATTTGACATTTCTCAAATATATTTTTTACAGATGACAGCAGATAAACAGTTGGAGAACGGGTGGGTGGTTTCCCACTGTTCTCACCATAGCGGCTACCCGGAAGCATTGTGGCAAATGCTCCAATATTTCGGGTACAACCAGATGCCGCAGTACTTCGCCAAGGAAGAAGGCGAAGAAGGGAACAAGGCATGGACAGTCCATGTTGAAGTCCCCGCAGGACCTACGCCACCCGGTTGGGTGCCCTTCACCGTTACGGTGGGAGGAAGACAACCGGAAGGGATGTGGCAAGTGGCAGCCCGTGACACCATGTCACGTTTCTGCCAACTACACGTGCAGGCTATGGAGGGCACTCCATATGCGCTCGTTCCGGTGGAGGGACAGGCTCAGCATGTGTGGAAAGAGAGGTACCTTGAGGCAACGGACCCGAGTTGCCCAAGGTACAACCCCGCGGAGGCAAATCTCAGCCTCCAGATGAGGGCGGGAAATGCTGTGATGGACAGCCAAGCTGTTCATACGGAGCATCTCGCCACAAAGCTCAAGGAGAGCACAAGCCGTGGGGACCATTTCGACAGTGCTCACAGCGCACTCTGCAATGTGCTCCTTCCGATGATCAAGCGACTGAATGAACAACACAATCAGTTGCGTCGTCTGAAGAAGGCAAAGAAGAAGAGCCGTGTTGACATCGCGGCGTTACAAGAACTGGTACAGAATCTGACCCAGCAGAATGAGGAACTTACTCAAGAGCGGGACGACGCTATTGAGGAAGGGCAAGGCTGGGAAGAAGATTACAACCAAGCCATGGACGAGGTGCAAGCTTTGCAGGACCTCATACCAACGGTATTAGGCATACTGGTTGTCTTGGGTCTTCCAGCAATGGAAGAACCCGGGATGGGAGAAGAGGTGGTAGATCCAGAGCCACCAGCATATGTACCGGAGGAGGACGACCCACAGGAGGTCGAGTTCTACTCCAAGTAGGGGGCTACAATTGCCATGTAAGGCAGCTAGGGTAGTGTAGCCCAAATTTTGTAATCGGTGACATGTCGTGTAGACAGTAGCATATGTATAGGTAGTGACGACATGAGCACGACTTCTCGGAGACCGAGAATAATATATCTTGTGTAAAGTTTATGCTTTATCAATATATGTGAATGTTGTGCAAATTAATCATGTGTCACTTCAATACCTACTGTTGCATATGGAATTTTAAGTAAGACATGTGCTAATCGCTGCTGTTTTGAATTTCAGAATGACGCGTACTCGTGCCAACCCTGATGTTGGGGGTACCAGCTAAGGGGGAGAGACCTCCCAACAGCCTCGCGAGGACTCCTCGGGACAGCAGCAGCAGCAACAGCAACAGCAAACACCACCACCGCCAATGCCAACGGTTACATTAGCCGACATCGTTGCGGCAATGGCGGGTTCACATCAGCAGCACACGGAGTTGCTGCAAACTCTCATTGCGAATACGTCTCGCCCGGAGAGACGTCAAGATCGTGAGGAGCGTCAACAGAGCTCCTACTCCGACTTCCTGGCGACTCATCCCCCAGTATTCTCAAGGGCAGATGAACCTCTTGACGCGGACAACTGGCTCCGCGCAATAGAGATGAAGTTCGGGCTGCTCCAGATAAGCAAGCAGCGCAAGACTCAGTTCACGGTCCAGCAGCTCCAAGGATCCGCGAGCACGTGGTGGGCTAACTTCTGTGCTTCACAGCCCACCGACCGAGTAATGACCTGGACGGATTTCCGGACGGCCTTCAGGGCCTATCATATACCGCCAGGTCTAATGAAGAGGAAGACGCAGGAATTCTTACACCTGCAACAAGGGAGCCGGAACGCGCAGGAATACTCCAGGGCGTTCAACGATCTCGCGCTCTACGCGTCGTATCACGCGGATACTGACGAGAAGCGGCGGGACCACTTTTACCAGGGGCCTAACCCACTCCTGAAGGACAAGTTGGCGATGTTCAATTGCGGCAGCCTCAATGACATCATTGATGCTGCGATTGTTCAAGAAGACTCTGGCAAGGAGTTAGCAGCGGCGGAGCGAAAGCGAAGCGCGCCGCAAAGCAGCGGAGAAGGAGGCGGCCCTTCTCAGAAGTTTCAGATGGTGAATCGCCCACCATCAGGTCCACGCTGGCAGCCACCACAGCGGTCGATGCCGTTCCACAGTCGGCCGTACTCTTCACCGGCATTCAGGCCAGCACTGCCAGTACCACCACCACAACAACAACAGCAGCAGCGGGCGATGCCACGTGCGTATGCACCTCAGCAGCGCATACCGAGATTTCGTCCCCCGAGCACTACACCAGCAGCGGCCACATGTTACAAGTGTTGTCGTCCAGGACACTTTACGAGCAGTTGCCCGGAGAGGCAAGGCGGCGGAGTGGCACCGCAGTTTCCGGGGAGGAATCAACCCCGGAACCTTACTAATGCGCGGCGGGCAAACCCTAGGCCCGGCACCGTCCACCAGCTTGCCATAGAGGATGTGCCGGAGGGCGAGCCAATCCTTGCGAGCATGTTCCAACTCCACCAGCATCCCGCTATAGTTCTGTTTGATTCAGACGCCACGCATAATTTTATTAGCCAAGCTTTCATTGCTAAACACAGCTTGCCAATACTACCCACCGATACTCCATATTTAATTTGTTCACCGGGTGGGAAGATTTCAGCAAGCGTAATGGTTTCCAAAGCACCATTATGCTTAGCGGGTAGAGTGTACCCCACGTCTCTCATTATCTTAGAGGGACAGAAGGTCGATATCATCCTAGGGATGTCGTGGTTAACCCGCCACGGTGCAGTTTTAGACACCGTCCTTCGAGTCGTGCACTTAAACTCAGAAGTGCACTGGTCTCACTCATTATTTCTGGACAATCCAGAAATAAAACTTCCGAGTGTCTATCAAGCCACAACCATCAGATTGGAATATATTCCAGTGGTCCGAGAGTTCCCTGACGTATTCCCGGATGATTTGCCGGGGATGCCGCCCGATAGAGAGGTGGAGTTCAAGATTGAACTTGCACCGGGAACCATGCCAATATCCTGAAGGCCGTACAAGATGGTGGCCCAAGGAGTTGGCTGAACTGAAGACTCAGCTCACGGACCTCCTGGAGAAGGGTTTCATTAGGCCGAGCTCCTTGCCATGGGGCTGTTCGGCATTATTTGTCAAGAAGAAGGATGAGACGCTATGGCTTTGCGTGGACTATCGTCCATTAAATGCCGTAACCATCAAGAACAAGTACCCGTTGCCACGGATCGACATGTTGTCTGATCAGTTGGTCGAAGCAAAGATCTTCTCCAAGATGGATTTAAGATCCGGGTACCATCATATTAAGATAAGGGCTGAGGACATTCCGAAGAAGGCTTTCTCGACAAGGTACGGGCTCTATGAGTACCTGGTCATGTCCTTCGGCCTCACCAATGCTCCAGCTCACTTCATGTACTTGATGAACTCGGTATTCATGCCGGAGCTGGATAATTTTGTCGTGGTCTTCATCGACGACATCCTGGTATATTCCAAGTCGGAGGAAGATCACAAGAAGCATCTGCGTATAGTCTTGCAACGGCTGCGGGATCACAAGTTATACGCAAAATTCAGCAAATGCGAGTTTTGGATATCGCAAGTGCCTTTCCTCGGGCATATCATCTCAGCAGAGGGTATTGCTGTAGACCCGAGCAAGATCACTCAAGTGCTGAATTGGAAATCCCCGAGAACTGTTCACGAGGTACGGAGTTTCCTTGGACTCGCGGGATATTATCGGGGGTTCATTCCGAACTTCTCGAAGATTGCCAAGCCAATGACAGAGCTGCTGAAGAAGGCTACCAAATATGTTTGGAGTCCAACATGTGAAGCAGCATTCAAGGCTTTAGTCAAGCACCTGACATCAGCACCGGTTTTGGCGCAGCCAGACACAACAAAACCGTTCGATGTGTACTGCGATGCATCCGGCATTGGGCTCGGATGTGTGCTGATGCAAGACCGAAGAGTGGTCGCGTATGGATCACGGCAGCTTAGAAACCATGAGCAAAATTATCCAACTCACGACTTGGAGCTCGCTGCCGTGGTACTCGCACTGAAAATGTGGAGGCACTACCTACTCGGTAACCTCGTACATTTATATACTGACCACAAAAGCCTCAAGTACATATTCACTCAGAAGGAGCTGAACATGAGGCAACGAAGATGGTTAGAACTGATAAAGGATTACGAAATAGAGATCCATTATCATCCGGGCAAGGCAAACGTAGTGGCAGATGCGCTGAGCCGCAAGTCATACGTCAATAATCTGACCATCACACCGTTGGAAGAGAGCGAACCACCACTACATATAATTCCACATGGAGCTCTATACAACCTAGCTTTGATCCCCACCATCCGTGAAGAGATAGCGGCAGCCCAGAAGAATGACAAGGACATGTCGCATTTGCGGAGACGTGTAGACAGTGGGGAGTTGAAATGTTTCCGGAAGGACGGAGACGGCGTCCTATGGTTTAAGGACCGGATCGTCGTACCCCGTAACTCGGAGTTACGGAAGAAAATCTTTGATGAGGCTCACTTTTCAAAGTTTTTTATTCACCCCGGCAGCAACAAAATGTATCAAGAACTCAGAAGCAAGTTTTGGTGGACACGGATGAAGCGAGAGACTGCAAAATACGTGTCCGAGTGTGATACATGTCGAAGGGTGAAGGCAGACCACATGCGGAAACCGGGACTTCTGCAACCACTGGGCATTCCTGCCTCGAAGTGGGAGGACGTGAGCATGGATTTCATCGTCGGTTTACCCACCACCTTGCAGAAACATGATTCTGTGTGGGTGATCGTCGATCGGCTCACCAAAGTTGCCCATTTCATCCCGGTCAACACCAACTACAACGCCAAGAAGTACGCTGAACTGTACATCTCACGGATCCTATGCTTGTACGGCGTACCCCATACCATCATATCGGATCGGGGTACTTTATTTGTGTCCCGTTTTTGGGAGCAGCTGCACGCTGCCTTGGGGACGAAGCTGATCCGTAGTTCAGCATACCACCCGCAGACGGATGGACAAACCGAGCGGGTAAATCAGATCTTAGAAGACATGCTACGAGCTTGCGCGATCAACCACGGCAAGAATTGGGATGATCACTTGCCGTTAGCCGAGTTCTCGTACAACAATGGGTACGAAGCCAGCATCAAGATGGCGCCCTACGAGGCGCTATACGGTAGGAAATGCCGCACACCATTGAATTGGTGTGAGTCTGGCGAAAGGGTTACCTTCGGGATTGACCTCGTCAATAACGCGGAAGAAAAGGTTCGACTGATTCAAGCGAACCTAAAAGCCGCTCAATCCCGTCAGAAACAGTATGCGGACCGGAGAAGGCGCCCATTACAATTCGAAGTTGGAGATCATGTATACCTACGGGTGTCTCCAATGAAGGGCGTAAACAGATTTGGGGTGAGAGGAAAGTTAGCACCCCGATTCATCGGTCCATTCCAGATTACCGAAAAATGTGGATCAGTAGCATACCGGCTGAAATTACCAGAAGCACTTTCCGGTGTGCACGACGTCTTTCACATTTCCCAGCTGAGGAAGTGTCTCAAGCTATCAACTACCGTTCAGCTGGAAGGTATTGAAAAACTGCGACCGGATCTCACCTATCGGGAGGAACCGGTGCAGATTATTGATGAAAAGGCCCGAACCACACGCAACCGTATGTTGTGGTGCTACAAGGTTTTATGGAGTAATCACTCCATGGACGAAGCGACATGGGAGAGCGAAGAATTTCTTCGCGCTAACTACCCCAACTTTTTCAAGTCGCATATCTGGTAATTTTCCACCGTTCTCTCTCTCATTTTCACCTTATAATCTTGGGACGAGATTCTTTTAAGAGGGGAGGAATGTAAGGGCCTCAGTTTTTGACACAAAATTGAAGTGTTCATCACCACACCACACACCTCATTTGAGGAAAGAGCAAGTAACCACCATCAACATGCTCATTAGAGAACAAACTCACATATTGCAAAAGTGGTATTTCCCACATGTGATATAGGTGGGCTGGACATATGAAAACTCCTACACATTGCTAAGGATGTCCATGCCAAGTTTCACCCAAATTCAAAACCTTTTTGAGGTCATTTTGGGTATAGTTAGAAAGAGGGCAGTTTGAAATCATATTCAAATTCAAACTGTTTCTATACCATGAATTTATAAGTGGGAGGCATATTCTTACTCAGCACATTTTTGTGATCTCACACACCAATTTTCACTCCGTTTGGAGTTGATCTTGACATGAGCTAAGTGGGACAAATTCAAACTTTATTTGAATTCAAAACTGAACTTGTGCTGAAATTCATTCAAATCAAATCCAATTTGAATTCTACTCAATTCAAATGGCTCATGGGTGAATAAAATTTGAATCACCATGGGTATTTTGGGGCTCACTGTTTACAACAGTGATTAGGAGTAAATTTCAGAGGTTAAAACCCCGGATGGGACCCACATGTCATAGAGGGAAGAAGGAGAAACTTGCATCCAAAGTCAAAGTCTCGGTGGGAACTTCCACCGAGCAGCTGCTGACTCCATGCTCGGGAGCAGCTGCGCTCACCACCGAGGGGCAGCAGCGCCACCAGCTGCTTCCCGCGCCCACACGCGAGCCCAAGGGCGGTTCCAGGGCCCTCTTAAGGCGCTCAATGGGGGCAGGCACCTATCATTTTCTCCTCTCCCGTGATCACCGAGCCACCAACCTGCCACCTCTCTGCTCGATCGGAGAAACGTGAAACCAGCTCGCCTTCTCCCTCCCCGAGCTGCTAGACGGCCACCTGAGATCGCACTCCACCTCCCCAATGCCATAAACCCGAGCTCCGACCTCCTTTTCCCGAAAACGATCGCCATTGCGGCGACCTAGCCTCAGCCGAGAGTCAGGCGCCCGTGGACAGCGTTCCACAGGTGTTTTCATGGTCCAGCAAGAGAGGCAACAGGAGCGTGCGACCACCGTGCTGCTCTCCTCCATGTTTGGAAGAAAACCGTGAAGAATCCACAGAGAATTTCCAGTTTTTGCTCCGGCGACCGTAAACCGAGCTTCCGGTACGGTTTCTTTAAATTCTCGCTCTATGATCTTTCGGAGGTTATCAAATCTTGCACATAGACGCTGGACTAGCCGGCGATCAAGTTCTTTTCTGCATCCGTGGCATGAAACTGTCTAGGAGTGACGAATTTCGAGCTCGATCGAGGGCGATCATGGAGGGCACGATCGATCACACGGTGCCGACCAACTTGCTGCCATCCCTGAACCCTTTTGACACCTTGTCGAGCTTTCTAGAGGTACACTGATGCTGTAGGACCGTTTGTTTGAGGTGTTGGCGGGTTAGAACCCACGGTCGACGGCGCCGAACCTCAACCGAGGCCGCGGCACGTCGCCGGGCTAATTCCGGTCACCCCCAGCCCGGCCTGACACCACCGTCGTGTTCCTCGACGTCAATAAACCCCTGGCGGCGAGTTTCAGACCATGGGAGGTCCGGCAGCGACGATCCGGCGAGCCCCGAGTCTGCTCCGGTGAGGTCGACGGCACGGGCGCGAGAGAATGGCGGGAGGAAGACGAAGCCGGCTGGCCCACGTGTCAGCGGCTGAAGAATTTAAATCGGGATCGGGTGTGGCCGGGGATCGCCTGTGCTGGCGTGCAAATACCCTGTGAGCTCCGGTGTACCGGACACCTCAGCGCTCAACACGTGTCCCCGCGGGCCCCCGCGAGTTTAAACTTTTCCCCCGATTTTCAGAATTCTTCCAAACTTCAAATCCTCATAACTTTGGCTAGAAAGCTCCAAATTGAGTGAACCAAATTTTGCTGGATTCAGCTCTTTGAGCACTTTCCAGCAAATAAAGTTTCACTTCATGAAAACCCTTAATTCTCCGGAATTAATTCCTCAAAATTTAAACTGTTTGGAATTTTAACTGGAGAATCCTTTAGAGGGAGATCCTGATATTTTGCTGGGATGTTCACCAAAATATCCCTCAACTACCATAAAAATTTCAGACCCATTGGAGCTCATTTAATCCACCTAATGGTGTGATTAGTGAAACTGTTCCAGAGAAAATAGAAAATGTTCAGAAACATTTTCAGAATTTTCTCTGAAATTGTTTAGCTCATATCTTTAGTTAGGAACTTCCAAATTAAGGGAGACCAACTCCCTTAGAACCCTCTGAAAATCTAGTTTTCAGAAAGTCATAGTTTGTTTCATGAAAATCCCTAGAACACCCTAAGAGTTCCAATTAAGGTCAAGGACATAATTAATTGTGGAGGGCTCAAATGAGCATTACTGCAACTAAAACTTGACCAAATCTCTGCTTAGGTTTTAACCAAGCCCCAGTAAAAGTTTCACAGTCATTGGGTCTGTCTAGCAAGGGTTATAGACTTCCCAACTTCGAACTTAATACAAATGCATTTAAATTGATACATGTATTCCTTCTATCATGTAGTCGCTAAGGTCGAGGAGGAACCCGAAGTCCTAGACTCCGTTACTCCGGAGGAGCAGCTAGCCTACGACCAAGAGCGGCAAGGCAAGCTCCGGTTTGCATTAACCTTTTTACAAATTTTTATTTTTTTGAGCACATACTTGATTACTTTATTCTTTGCATTAGAGTCTTGTTTGGAAGCCCAAATGCATAGCCAAGAGAACCATGGGTTGGGTTTAGGGTTGCAAACCCCGTTAGCTACTGCATAGCCATGATAGAGTAGGATTCGGTACAAGTCGAGTAGTTTGAACTACTCGCGAGCATAGGTTAGAGGCACTCGACTCGGGTAGTGATAGCACATGAAACACATGGCAAGAAAATGAGACCAAGCGGAGGGTAAGGGCAGCAGGACTTTGGGGCCTGTGTGCTGTAGCTCCGCTTGTGTCGATTGAGGACCTAGCCGTGTGCGGGCCTGTTGAACAAGCTAGAACAGTACCGAAGACCTACCGGCTATATGGGAACCTGGAAACCGATGTAACTCGGGTAGCTGGGTATTGAGGCATTGCCTGACGTTCAGAGGGTAGGTTGAGAGCTTGAGGTGTAAATCGGCTGGCGGCACTGAGATGTGCGTGCAGAGACCTCTTGCTCGGGACGATGGGACCGGTTCAATATTTTGCTGACGGGTGAAAGGTGGTTGCGTACGGCGTCCGTGATGGTTGTTGTAGGCAACATCGAGTACGGGCGTACGTGACGGGTTGTTCGGGTAACCCTGCAGGTGTAAATCGATTATAATCGCCGTCCCTCGTGGTCAGTGAGTACCACTTGTTCACTGTACCATGACGTAGAAAGAACAGGCTAGTCACATGATAAAATGTTGCTGATTGAATTATGGACATTGATTGTTAATGATATGCTGTAGTTTAGAGCTAACTAAAGTTCTTTTTCGACTTTGGGCAAAGTACATGAGAGAAATGCGTTTCTTGTTTGATTGCGGCTCTCTCATGTGCCTTAGCGTAAGGTTCTCCACCACCTGCTGCTAAAACTTGAAAGTAAGGTTCTACTAATTAGGCGAGTCCTTTGCAAATGATTTTACCTCCTGTACCCATCACCCCTCATGTAGAAGTTCCATGTTTAGGTGAGACGGGTCAGACTTGCTGAGCCTTCATGCTCACTGCTTGTGTTTGAAGTTTTTGCAGGGTTCTATGAGGAAGGGACTCCCGAAGAGGAGACGGAACCCCAGGAGGGGAACCCCGTCGAGTGGGAGTCGTGCACGCCACAGAGTTAGTGTGCGTGTGTGCTAGCAAGGACACGTTCAAGGGCTGAACGTGAACTTGATGCGTAGTCTACGCCCGTGAGAGTAGACTGAACTTATTTTGATGTAAACATGTTCATAAACTTGTTTATGTAATAAAAATTTTGCTTCCGCTTTGTACCTTTGACGTGTGTTATCCGGTGCTGTGCAACGCAGCACCCCTCAGCGTGATCCTGGCTCGACAAGACCGTGGGGTCATGTCACGGGCATAGAGAGATGCTCCGTGTGGGGAACCTCCTGCTCGTTTCGGTGTGACCGGTTCGACGTTTGGGCTGTTGGGTGAAAGGTTGTCCCGTACGACATCGAGTGAGCGTGCTGTGCAGCTCCACGGGTGGGCGTACGTGACGTGCTCTTTGGGTTTCCCTGCAGGTGTATATCGAGTCGATTCGCCGTCCCTCGCGGTGACGAGTGCCGCTTGTTCACTGCATCGTAATGTAGATAATTTATGGAATGTTATGCTTCAATATTGCTGTCATGATATAATTGTATTGCTACATGTATGCCACCAAATATGGCTTACTAAATTTCAGCTGTCCGAACCGTTAACTTGCTGCTAAAAGATGAACTAAGGATGAACTTGTAGGCGTGTCCATTCGCTGCAATATTACTATCCTATGTCATTGTACACCTCATGTAGAGTTTCATGTTTAGGTGAGTCGGTTAAGCCTTGCTGAGCTTCGTGCTCACGGTTGCTGCTTAAGTGTTTTGCAGGTGAGGAGCCACCCACGGACTCAGAGTACGAGTCCACCGGCGAGGGTTACCCTCTGTCGGGGACCACGGCTGAGTGGGAGCCGTACACGCCGCGCTGAGCTGAGACGTGCAGCTACTGTGGGTTGCCCTAGGGCTGGGCAACCAACTTTTGCTAGATAGGCGGGCGTGAGTTGTACAAAAGAAACTTCCGCTGTGTAAAATAAATACTAGTTGGTAACTGAAGTTGTACCTTTTTGTACAGTTCAGTTGTTTTCCCATGTAATATATCGTGTTCTTATGACGTGTGCTGTCGGGTGTCGCATCGTGCGGCACCACCCTCTGCGATCCTGGATGGGCGGATCCCGGTCCGCCACAGAACCAACATCCTAAACTCGCGAGTAGCTTTCAACTACTCGACATGTACCGGATCCTATACAACTTAAGCCAAGCAGAAACTACACGGTGGTAACCTGTTCTACCCTCTAACTCCAAGGGTTTGTGGGTCATGCATTTGGAGTATCAATCACCTTGACCAAATGCACAATACATACTAGACCAATAAAAATGATACAAAGTAAAATGTAAGTAAAAGCTGTTAAATGCAAACCGGGGCTTGCCTTATGTTGCTGCAGGTTTATTACTACTTTGAAGTCAGTAACTTGTCGACGGTTAAAGCTTCAACTTTCTGCTCCGAGTCGAGTTTTTCATCGAACTCCTTCGTCGTATTTGCTGCCAACATGAATATGCACAGGTTTATGTTGCAAGTAAAGATATTATAAAACAAAAGTGTTTTATGTCTTAAGCATGGTTTAGACCAACTGGTAAGGGAGTGAGGAGCTCTGTTATGGATAAAAACAGAGAACTTTAGCTGGGCAATAGATGTTGATTGGAGTAAAGTTTGAAAAGTGATATATATAATGGACATAAGAAAGATATTGGAAAGAGCCAGCAGAAAACTGGGGAAGATGATCTCAACTTGCTCTGAAATTTTTACAGTGGTCTATAGATCATACAGAGGTATGTCTTGCAAAATTTCATATAAAATTGATGTAAGATGTGGCCTAAGGAATTTTCTTAGCTATTTGGCTTCTCTGAATTCCCATGGCAATTCTAGGGTATTGGCATGCTCCAAATTTGGTTTTTCAGAAACTTGAGTATCATGAGTCCATAGGACTTGGTTTCACCGTTTTTGGAGCTTCCTACACAGAGATACGAAATTTAGAAGTTGGAGCTAGAAGCTGAAAAATCTTTCTGTTATTTTTCCTAATTTTCAGAGACATACAAGATTGAATCAAAATTTGGCCAAGCAAATGAAGTCCAATGCCTCTGAATGTTTTAAGAGTTCAAGGATTTTTGGAAGAATGTCCTGCCCAAATTTCGGAATTTTCCAATAAACAGAACTCCTGCAAAAATTCCTAAAAGATTTTTCTTAAATGAATTAATGAGCGAAATCCAGGGATTTTCATAAATACTGGGCTGCACCCCTTGATAGTACTGTTTTATAGGAATCCAACAAAATTTATTTGACAATTGTTGGACATTCCTACACAAAGTTATGGCTCTTCAAAGTTCAAACCGAATTAGGGAAAATCTGGAAAAGTTTAAACCCGACAGTGGGTCCCACTGCCCAGTTTTATCTTCAACCTCGCACCAGACAGGGTCAGTGGTGGCTCCGTCCGTCGAGGGTCACCGGAAGGCCCTTCCCGGCCACCTCCCGACCCCCTGCTGCCCCCCCCCCCATTTTCCACCACCCTGAACACACTGGTGTGGTCGCCGGCGGCCGAATCTCACCGGAAACCATCGCACACCGGCAACAGCAAGACCTAGGGCTCCCGCGAGGTCGTACACGGTGAATTCTCCACCAAATGATCGGTTATTTCGCTCTAAAGCACCGTAGGGGATCCCTCATCACCGGCATGAGCTCAAATCGGCTCAAAAATGGCTGCAAATAGGAGCTCATCGGCGACCTAGGATGAAAATAGGTGCCGGCCCGAAATTCTTGAAGACAGCGCCTACACTTGATGATTTTCGATGCTTTTTGATCCTAGAGGAGCGTGGGAGTGTCTAGATCATGTTTGTAGCTTGGAACACGTGATGGTGGATTGATTACGACAAATTTTGAAGATTGGTGAGGCTCGGTCCTAGGTATACCGAAGCAAAGAACGGGGAAATTCATCCCCGGCGATGCATCAGGAGAGGAACGGTTTGCACGGTCGGTTTGCACACCTGAGGGTGCTCCTTTTTCATGTAGAGCGTCGGGCACGAGGACGAGCGTAGAGCTCGGGCGCCGGGGAACAGAGAGTCGGCTGCGTTGGCTGTGCTTTCCTTCGGTCTGTGCGAGGGTGTGTAGGGGAAGGGGGTGGCTCACGTGGTGTGTTGATCATACTAGGCAAAGGAGCAAGCAAAGAAGGATGTGGCGCCAAACTTGCCCCCGAAGTCATCTGTCGGTGTGCTGTCGGGAGCTGGAGCGAGGGAGGAAAACAGAGGCGGTAGAAACCTAGTGTGTATGACATGTGGGGTCCACCTCTCCCCCTTACCTGTAAAGGTCCCAAAAATATGAATACAAAGAAACACGTATTTGCAAAAGTTGGTTTCATATGTATGAAATTTGGGACTTGTTAAAACTTTTCCACATGTGATAACACACATGAGGGTTTTCTTCACACAAGTTCAAATGTGTGTGAAAACTAAGATGGGAAGTTCCCATGTGTGTGAGAAAACTAAAGTCAGATTGGAAACAAACTTGTTCGAACTCAAAATTCAAATGAGAGCAACACAATGGAATTCAAAACTGTCGTGCTACAAATATCAATTGCAGCAGCCAAAATAAAATTCAGGTTTCATGTTTGGATTCCTTGGGTCCAAATTAGGGGGTGTGCAAAGTTTCATGATTTATAGAAATGATTTGCAACCCATTTTTCCAAAATGGATTTAAATGACAAAGAATTCAAATGCATATTTGAATTTGGATGAAATTTGCCCAATTGTCCAAATGCCTCTCAGATTTAAACTTCCACAATTGAATTCACTCATGTTCAAACTTTGGGGGATATTTTGGAGAGGATAAGGGGAGACTGAGCAGTGGGACCCACATGTCATTGAGGGAACTGAACAATTGCTAAAGATTTTCAGCACACGGTCTCTGTTTGCTTTCCTCCCACGCGAAGCAACGGCAGAACCGACTTCTCTCCGATCGACACCGAGGGTCAGCCGGCAGCCACCTCCTGCAGGATTTCCTTCGTGCTGGAGAGCTACTGGGGGGTCGTTATCTACTGCCGCGCTCCCTCTCACCCTCTTTACCGAAGAATCGACGCTGTCTTGCTCTTCCCACGCGAGAAACCAACTGAGACAACCGCCGAGCTCTCGATCGATCAGCCGCCCCAGCAGCTCGCGTGCGAGCCTTAGCTGATCGGCCAAACAACACCACCGTCCTCCCCACGACCTCCTCGAGCCATCACCGAGTGTGTTCGTGCCCTCTACACCGAGAACACCCCGTTCCCGCGGCGGCCGAACACCACGGCGATGAGGTGCTCCCGTGGCCAGCTACACAGAGCGGTTTTCACGACCAAGCAAGAGGATTCCTGGATGCGCAAGAGTTCCCTGCAGCTTCCATCCGAAGCACAGAGCTTGTCCTTGCGTCTTGCCGACGAATTTCAAGATTCCCCTCCAGCCAGCTCAAAACGAGGTGCGGGTAAGAGTCTGTTAAATTCTCGCGCTATGATTGTTTAGAGCACTGCAAATTTCACTGACATGATGTAGCCTTGCTTAGCAACAACTTCCCTTTTGGAACCCAGCTAGAAACACACTCTGCACGACGTATGTTCGATCATTCTAACGGCGGTTTTGGTAGAAACCATTGGGCACTCGATGAACCCAAGGTAGGAGTCATTCCCGAGCCCATGTGCGGCCATGCCTAGCTTTGCCTGTGACCCCGTGTGGCACCCTCCCGGTAACAGAGACGTGTCCCTTGGCCCCACCGTCAGTTTAAACTTTTTTCCGGATTTATTCAAATCCCAGATTTTCCCCCAAACTTTAGAAGAGCATAACTTTTGCTAGGAACCTCCAAATTTAGTGATTCAAATTGGGTTAGATTCAGATTGACAAAATCTATCCAAATATGCAACCCAATTTGTATGAAAGTCTTTTCTTAATTCTGGAAAATTCTTTAAAGCTTTTCAGCAAAAGAAATTTAGAGGGAGTTTGGTTTATCCAAAAATCCTCAAATTTTGCCAGAATATTCGTTAGGGTGTTATTAGACTCCTGTAAAGTTTCAGCTCATTTGGAGTTTATTTGTTCAGGGTAATTCAGATTGTAAGTTGATGTGTTCAATTGAATACAAAACCATTTTCAAGATTCCAAAACCTGTAAATTCAGTTCTGGACAATTCTTAGTTCCAAAAATCCTAGGAAAATTCATGCAAGCTCTATGAACTATAATTGAAATTCTGGTTCACTTAGTTTGACATGAACATAAGTGTTACCTCAGAATAAATTCTTCTTTGCTTAATTGCTTAGAAAATTGTTCTGAATAAACCACTCAATGTAAAGTGCTAATTTTTGGTCCAGATAACTTTCTTGTGATAAGGAACTCACATGAAAATTTTCAGCTCCATTGGAGCTGTGGATCACCACTATCATGTGTAACCACTTAAGGTGATCAACACTTAAGTGGGAAAGGCACTCAACATTAGATCATATTGTTTAAACCCAACCCAAACCACTAGCACCAGTGTCATTTTAAATTCTTAAACAGAGTTCCAGTTTTAAAACTGTCATTAGATCTTATTAGCAAAAGCTTTTCAATTAAATACATATGCATGATCATATCGTGTAGCATCTACGTGAAGAACGTGAGAAGGACTTAAAGTGAAGATCAAGGAGGAAGGAAAAGCAAGTAATCAAGCTCCAAGTGATCGTCACTAACTGATTGTAATCTTAGCCACCTGCAAAACAGGCAAGCCACTGTTTGCATTTGTAACAGTTTTATAAAGCTTTTCCATTTTTAGAGATCATAGCTTTGCATCATTGATTGCATTAAGTCTAGTTGACATTGAAAACCCCACTTGCATGACCAGAAATACCTAAGAGAGAAAGGGTAGAATAGCACCTCCTCGAGTGGATTTGGCTACGCCTAATGTTAGTAGGAAAGGACCGGTATAAGTTGAGTAGTTGGAATCTACTCGCGAGTTTAGTGCTTGTTTATTCGGAGCGGGTCTAAAATAGAAAAGATGAGGAAAGTTCACACATAAGAAATGGAGACCAGGCAGGGAGGCTTAGATGCAGCAGGTTGCGGACCGTGCGTGCATAGCCCTGCCTGTGTCGGTTAAGGCCCATCCGTGCTCGGCCCTGTTGGAGAAGTTTGAGTTGTGTCCCTGGCGCATACTGGCTATATGGGACCCAGGAAACCGATGTACCTTGGGAGATCCATAGTGGAACTTTTCCAACTGCCTTAGGCTTTCGGCGTCAGGGTAGCAGGAGGTAACTCGCTTAAGAACATACCACTGCGGGTATGTACCTTGAGGGAGCTTGCGTACTCAGGGCAGTTGGACTGCGTCCAATGTGGAAGATCTTGGGAAAGGTGGCTGCGTACAACGTCAGTCGAGGTTGCTGCCGGCAACTCGGAGTACGGGTGTACGTGTCGTGTAGTCCGGGCGTGTACTGATTCGAATAACCGTCGCTCGCTGTTATATGAGCATACTTGCCCACTGCGTCTTGACATAGTAACAACTGGAACTGGTTATCTTTGACCTTGTTAAGACTGTGATATAACTTGTATTGCAACCATGATTGAATAAGAGATAGGCTCATTAATATTTACTTTCGCCTTGTGCAAGGAGCATTGCAACAAAGACTTTCTTGTTTGATTGTGGAGTTGCGATGCTGTTCAGTTCAAGGTCTGTACAATGGGGCTTAAATCTGAAAGTTAAGGATCAACTTTAGGCGAGTCCTTTACGCAAATCTAGATATCCTAATTGTGAAACGCCGTGCATGTAGAGTTTCTTGTTTAGGAGAGACGGATCAGTCTTGCTGAGCCTATGTGCTCGCGCTTGCTATATAAGTGGTTTTGAAGGTTAACATCAATGCTAAGAAGAAGGTTGTCCGGTGAGACTCGGAGATTTCCGAGTCATGTAACACATGGAGAACCCAGCCGCTGCCGTTGTCTTCGTGTTTCTAGCGAGAGGAGTCCGCGGGCTGGACTTCATCTTGAGTGCTCTTAGTTATTCGACGTGAGTTGTTATAGACTTCCACTGTAGCTATTTTATGTAAATTATTTACAAAGAAAAATCTGTAAGCTTTCGCTATTGTTTTATGTAATACATTGTTCCTTATATGTGTGCTGTTGGGTGCCGCACAGCACGGCACCACCCAATGCGATTCTCGGGCAAGTGCCCCGTCCCTATGACTAATTGGGCGGCGTCGGGCCATATCAGCGTGGTATCAGAGTTTTCACAAGTGGTATCATTAGCTGAGCCCTGTCTCAGTCGGTACCCGGCCCGTCTCAGCTGGTATCAGAGCCGCATTGGTAATAGCACACGGAATAAGGATCGTATTACGACAAAAATTTTAGGTTACGGTGAGGATACGATACTGGGCCCACATAAGGATTACTATTAGCTTATTATGAAGGTGGCAAACTAACTTATTTGTTATGTCGGAAAATCGTGCATCTCGGGACGAGTTATGTCTTGGGGGGTGCACGTAAGCGCTGTCCACCAGTGCACACAAGTTGAAGGGTGGAGCCCCACGGGTGGCAGGTAACCCGACCCGCTTTGGTATCCTCTACGACTCTTCATGTCGTTTGGGGTACTCGAGCAACGACCTTCCCTGGCGTGCTGTGGGCAATTTTGGGAAACCCCGTCACGTGGTTAGTAATGTGAACACGTAGCTCAAGGCGTGTTTGGCTTGAGAACACCCGTGCGAGTGATGACGGACGGGTGTGAGAACTGTATGGATACCAGGTTCGGTGTGCAGCCGGACCTGACGATTGAGTGTGACTTATGAAGGATTAACCACAAAACCATAGTACGAATAGAACATGTTTGTGAGTGACCGTTTAGTACCACCTAGGATACGAAGATGCCGGTATAATCCGGTTTGGATTTTCTTTTGGTGAGGCTAGGTAGTACCAACATGCTTCTTACGGTGCATTGACGCCGTACTAAACTTTATAACTCCTTTCCTTTGAAGAAATGACTCATGAACTAACTTTCAACTAAAAATGGAAGTTTTAACAAATATTAGTTATTGAACTCTTATTTTGAGCTAAGATTCAAATGAAAGGAAGACTAGGCTTCAAAGATTTCAAAAACAGAGTGCTCTGTTTTAGGCAGGAATTCTTGCTGGACTTTAACAGAGCATAACTCTGAGTAGCTTGACCCAATCAAGGTGTATGATACAGTTCTGGAATGATTTTCAAGTTATATACAACTTATTTGTAGACCTCCAGAGCAAAATCACACGCTAAATGGGTAGAAAGTTCAGAGGAAGGTAAACTGTCCAGAACCAGGACAGCAGCAAAGCCTCTCTGGACCTTTCTGTTTTTAAGCCATAAATTTCTGTATAAAAATCCTTAAGAAGCCTATTATACACCCTGGGGAAGGTTATGAAATGTGCGATATTGTTGTAGTTCAAAGTTTGTTCAGATTCTTATTGTATTTACATATACAACTGTGATAAAATCAGCCACGTATAGAGGAGGTGCTGGCAAATTTTATCCAGGAATCCTGTCAACTTTGGAAAATCATAACTCTTAATCCGGAGACGATCTAAAGGCATATGAGTACTCGTTAGAAAGATACTGAAGTTAACTTTAACTTTGGTATTCGACTTGAGTTATGAAAATTCTCTTAACTAGATCAAAATCTGGAGATAGTGCATAAAGGTCTGTTCTGTACAGATAGGCTGGATAGCTATGCCTACTAAGGAGTTGTGTAAACATGAATTTGTTACTGCTTTCATAATGTTTTTACATATTCAGGTTTTCATTAGTCTCACATACTGCTGAGTTCCTGTTTAACTCCTCTCAACTATATTTTTGCAGTATGGTTCGTACTCGCTCTAGGAGTAGGGCTGGGAGTTCTCGCGGAGGCGGTGATGCTTCTATTCCACCGTCGGAACCACCATCCACGGGATGGATGGATCTTAGGACTCGAGTCGTCGAGTCTAATCAAGAGAACGCTAGGCCACTCCAAGAAGCAACGCAAGAACGCACACGCTTACTCCAAGCTTTGGTACAGCAAGGCGTACTCCAGAACACGCAACAAGTCGTTGCACCTCGGAACGCTTATCTGGATTTCTTGGCGACTCGACCGCCTATCTTTACTGAAGCCACCGAACCTGTGGAAGCAGATCAATGGCTTTGTGTCATGGATTGCAAATTCGGAGTATTCGAGTGTGATGAATACCAGAAGACCAAGTTGGCCGCTCAGCAACTCCATGGAGCCACCGGAAACTGGTGGATGGATCATCTTGCCACCATTCCGGAGGATCATCAAGTGCCATGGAGTGAGTTTTGTGAAGCCTTTCGTACTCGTCATATACCATTAGATATTATCAAGGCAAAGCGGGAGGAATTTTTGGGCTTGAAGCAAGGGGACATGATTGTTCTCGAGTATGTCCGAAGGTTTAACCTTTTGGCCCAATATGCTCCCGAATATGTGGAGAAAGAAGAGGCACGGTGCGACTTATTCTTCCATGGCCTGAGTTCCATATTACAGGAGAAGTTGGCCGTGCACAATAATGGCAGTTACACCGACATGGTCGATGCGGCTTTCATCCAAGAGAAGCCGACACTTGATTGGCAAGCTGAGAAGAGAAAGATGAGTAAAATCGAGCAGGCTAGCAGAAGTTATGTGCCTCAAAAGTACCATTTGGTGTATCAAACGCCATCCGGTGAAAGATGGAGGCCACCTGTACGATCAACTCCTCAGAAATTGATTGCTGGTCAAGTTCTACAACTTGCACCACCTCCATAGCCGCAGCATCAGATGGTGGTTTGTGCTCCATCGCTGCAGCCATGTGTACCAAGCATCCAACCGCAAGTCAACGAGGAACTGAAGAGACATCCGTGTTTCACTTGTAGGCTTATGGGCCATTATGCTAGGTATTGTCCGGATGGAACTCTGAGGCTACGGGTCATCATATTTACAACAATACGACCCGTACCTCAATCTACAAACAGGAGGGCAGATAAGGGGCAACATTCACTATACTGTGATTGATGATGTTCCGGAAGGAGAAGCCGCTTTAGCAGGGATCTTTTCTCTGAATCAACTATCGGTTTTGATTCTCTTTGATTCCGTTGCCAGACACAATTTCATTAGCCAATCTTTCGTGGCTCAACATCAGCTCCAAACAGTTTATACAAAGAGGCAATACCTCATATCTTCGCCCGGGGGCAGCAGTACCGCAAACGAGGTTGTCTCCCGAGCACCTCTTTGTTTGGGGGGTAAAATATATCCTACGACTCTCATTATTCTTGAAGGTCTGAAGATCGACATCATTTTGGGGATGTCTTGGTTGAATTACCACCAGGCGGTTCTTAACATCAGCTCCAGGACCGTTGAGCTCAACTCCCCACAGCACGGTCTTCATATATTAATTCTGGGCGCCAGACGGCAACAGATTGCAACAGTGAACCACACGGAAGTTGTTAAGATAGAGGACATTCCGGTGGTACGTGAGTATCCGGATGTGTTTCCCGATGATTTACCGGGCAATGCCGCCCGAGCGAGACGTTGAGTTCAAGATTGAGCTTATACCGGGAACCACACCGATATCACGAAGGCCGTACAAGATGGCACCCAATGAACTGGCAGAATTGAAGACACAGCTGAATGACCTAATGAGCAAGTGCTTTATACGACCGAGTTCGTCACCTTGGGGTTGTTCAGCATTGTTTGTCAAAAAGAAGGACGAAACACTACGGCTTTGTGTTGATTATCGTCCTTTGAACGCCGTTACCATCAAGAACAAGTATCCACTACCTCGCATTGATATGCTCTTCGATCAATTAGTTGGTGCGAAGGTATTTTCGAAGATGGATCTTCGGTCCGGATATCATCAGATTAAAATCCGGGCAGAAGATATTCCGAAGACGGCATTCTCAACGAGATACAGACTGTATGAGTATCTCGTTATGTCTTTTGGTTTGACCAACGCCCCGACACACTTTATGTACCTGATGAATTCAGTGTTCATGCCGGAGTTGGATAAATTCATCGTTGTCTTCATCAACGATATCTTGGTGTACTCCAAGTCAGAGGAAGAACATGCTGAACATCTGCATATTGTGCTACAAAGATTGCGAGATCATCAGCTCTATGGAAAATTCAGCAAGTGTGAATTCTGGATTAATCAAGTACCTTTTCTCGGACACATCATTTCAGCGGAGGGCATCGCTGTAGATCCAAGTAAGATTATCCAAGTGCAGAAATGGGAGTCACCAAAGTCAGTGCATGACATCCGTAGCTTCCTTGGTTTAGCGGGTTATTACCAGAGGTTCATTCCGGGTTTCTCCAAGATTGCTAAACCGATGACAGGATTATTAAAGAAGAATACCAGATTTGTGTGGGGTGCTGCGTGTGAACAAGCTTTCAAGGCTTTAGTGAAGCATCTCACAACAGCCCCAGTTCTTGCTCAGCCGGATACGACGAAGCCATTCTACGTTTATTGCGATGCATCTGGCATTGGTCTTGGCTGCGTGCTGATGCAAGAAAGACGAGTGGTTGCTTATGGATCTCGTCAACTCATAAATCACGAGCAGCATTATCCAACTCATGATCTTGAGTTAGCTGCCGTGGTCCTTGCTTTAAAGATGTGGAGGCATTACTTGCTCGGAAATCTTGTACACCTCTACACCGACCACTAGAGCTTGAAGTACATCTTCACTCAGAATGAATTGAACACGAGGCAACGAAGATGGCTAGAGCTCATCAAGGACTATGAACATGAGATTCATTATCATCCAGGAAAGGCGAATGTGGTCGACAATGCGCTCAGTCGTAAGGCGCATATCCATCACCTAGGTATCGCTGAAATGGATGATGACGAACCAAGCCTCCGTGTCATCCCGTATGGAGCTCTCTATGATCTCGCTCTCATTCCTACCATCCAAGAGGAGATCATTGGAGCTCAACAAAAAGACAAAGGTATGTCTCACATACGGCGAAGATTAGACAACATAGAAATGATGTGCTTCCAGAAGGACGATGAGGGTACTTTGTGGTTTAACGACCGGATTGTAGTACTCTGGGATATGGGACTACGGAAGAAAATTTTGGATGAAGCTCATTTGTCCAAGTTTTCCATTCATCCGGGCAGTAATAAAATGTACCAAGATCTCCGGAAGAAGTTTTGGTGGACACGTATGAAACGTGAAGTTGCAAAATACGTTTCAGAGTGTGATACGTGTCGAAGAGTTAAGGCCGACCATGTAAAGAAGTCAGGCCTGTTGCAGCCATTGCAAGTACCGGCATGGAAGTGGGATAACTTGAGTATGGACTTCATCGTCGGGTTGCCGATGACCTCCCACAACCATGATTCGATTTGGGTAATTGTGGACCGGTTAACCAAATCAGCACATCTCATCCCTGTGCATACTAGGTATAATGCAAAGCAGTATGCGGAGCTGTACATAGCATGGATCTTGTGCTTACATGGAGTTCCCCGTACCATTGTGTCAGATAGAGGATCGCTGTTCGTAGCCCGTTTTTGGGAGCAGCTACACGCATCCTTGGGTACGAAGTTGATTAGAAGCTCTGCGTATCACACTCAAACCGATGGGCAAACTGAGAGGGTGAATCAAATACTGGAAGATATGCTAAGAGCATGTGCCATCCACCACGGTAAGAGCTGGGATGATCACTTACCGTTGGTGGAGTTCTCGTACAACAACGGATCTCAGACGAGCATCAAAATGGCACCATATGAAGCTCTATACGGCTGGAAGTACCGTACGCCATTGAATTGGTGCGAATCCGGTGAACAAGTAACATTCGGGGTTGATCTTGTCAATGAAGCCGAAGAGAGAGTTCGGATAATACAAGAGAACCTCAAAGTTGCCCAATCTCGTCAAAAGAGCTACGCGGATCAGAGGCGTCGACCACTGCATTTCGAAGTCGCAGAGCACGTGTATCTTCGTCTGTCTCCGATGAAAGGGATTCATCGGTTCGGTGTCAAGGGGAAACTTGCTCCCCGATTCATCGGTCCGTTTGCTATAACGGAGAAGTGCGGAAACGTAGCCTACCGGCTGGAACTATCGGCAAGCCTTGCCGGTATTCACGACATATTTCACGTGTCCCAGCTGCGGAAGTGTCTCAAGTTTACCGCTGCCATCCGCACTGAAGACATCGGCAAGTTGAAGACGGATCTCACCTATGTCGAGCAACCTATAGAGATTATCGACGAAAAGACCCGGATCACCCGGAACCGGACTTTGAGATTTTACAAAGTCCTTTGGAATAATCATACCCCGGAAGAGGCGACGTGGGAAACCGAAGATTACATCCACAAGAACTATCCGGAGCTTTTATCATAAACTTTGTAATTACCTCCCGTCTCGTTCTTCTTTGGAATATCGGACGAGATTCCTTTTAAGGGGGGAGGAATGTAAAGGTCCCAAAAATATGAATACAAAGAAACACGTATTTGCAAAAGTTGGTTTCATATGTATCAAATTTGGGACTTGTTAAAACTTTTCCACATGTGATAACACACATGAGGGTTTTCTTCACACTAGTTCAAATGTTTATTTGGAAACTTGGAACCCAAGAGGGGTCAAAAACTAAGATGGGAAGTTCCCATGTGTGTGAGAAAACTAAAGTCAGATTGGGAACAAACTTGTTCAAACTCAAAATTCAAATGAGAGCAACACAATGGAATTCAAAACTGTTGTGCTACAAATCTCATTTGCAGCAGCCAAAATAAAAATCAGGTTTCATATTTGGATTACTTGGGTCCAAATTAGGGGGTGTGCAAAGTTTCATGATTTATGGAAATGATTTGCAACCCATTTTTCCAAAATGGACTTTAAATGACAAAGAATTCAAATGCATATTTGAATTTGGATGAAATTTGCCCAATTATCCAAATGCCTTTCAGATTTAAACTTCCAAAATTGAATTCCCTCATGTTCAAACTTTGGGGGATATTTTGGAGAGGGATAAGGGGTGACTGAGCAGTGGGACCCACATGTCATTTAGGGAACTGAACAATTGCTAAAGATTTTCAGCACACGGTCTCTGTTTGCTTTCCTCCCACGCGAAGCAACGGCAGAACCGACTTCTCTCCGATCGACACCGAGGGTCAGCCGGCAGCCACCTCCTGCTGGATTTCCTTCGCGCTGGAGAGCTACTGGGGGGTCGTTATCTACTGCCGCGCTCCCTCTCCCCTCTTTACCGAAGCATCGACGCTGTCTTGCTCTCCCCACGCGAGAAACCAACTGAGACAACCGCCGAGCTCTCGATCGATCAGCCGCCCCAACAGCAAGCGTGCGAGCCTCAGATGATCGGCCAAACAACACTACCGTCCTCCCCACGACCTCCTCGAGCCATCACCGAGTGTGTTCCTGCCCTCTACACCGAGAACACCACGTTCCCGCGGCGGCCGAACACCACGGCGACGAGGTGCTCCCGTGGCCAGCTCCCCAGAGCGGTTTTCACGACCAAGCAAGAGGACCCTGGACGCGCAAGAGTTCCATGCAGCTTCCATCCGAAGCACAGAGCTTGTCCTTGCGTCTTGCCGACGAATTTCAAGATTCCCCTCCGGCCGTCTCAAACCGAGGTGCGGGTAAGAGTCTGTTAAATTCTCGCGCTATGATTGTTTAGAGCACTGCAAATTTCACTCACATGAAGTAGCCTTGCTTAGCAACAACTTCCCTTTTGGAACCCAGCTAGAAACACGCTCTGCATGACGTATGTTCGATCTTTCTAACGGCGGTCTTGGTAGAAACCGTCGGGCACTCGATGAACTCTAGGTAGGAGTCATTCCCGAGCCCATGTGCGGCCATGCCTAGCTTTACCAACCTCCACTGGTGCTGTAGAGCCTTTCCAGGGAGCTTTTGGCGGGCTATAGCATCGGGGCGACGTCGCCGGACTCCCTCAGAGCCGCTGCACCGGTGCGGGGTGGTTTAGAGGCATCGCCGGTCTGTGGGAATCACATCAACGTGTTCCTCGCACCAAATTAGGGCCTGGCGGCGAGTTTCAGCGTTAGGGGTGGCCGGACGACCGAATCCGAGGCTGCTCCGGCGAGCCCCGCGGCGCAGAAGCGCGGGAGCGAGAGGTTGAAGACGACCTCACAGGGTCCGCGTGTCAGTGACTCAGGATAGAGGAGCTGGATACTCTGTGGCGCCGGATTAACTGTGACAACGCGGGAAACAATCCTGTGACCCCGTGTGGCGCCCTCCCGGTAACAGACACGTGTCCCTTGGCCCCACCGTCAGTTTAAACTTTTTCCCGGATTTATCCAAATCCCAGATTTTCCCCCAAACTTTAGAAGAGCATAACTTTTGCTAGGAACCTCCAAATTTAGTGATTCAAATTGGGTTAGATTCAGATTGACAAACTATATCCAAATATGCAACCCAATTGTATGAAAGTCTTTATTTAATTCTGTTAAATTCATTAAATCTTTTCAGCAAAAGAATTTTAGAGGGAGTTTGGTTTATCCAAAAATTTTCAAATTTTGCCAGAATATTCTTTAGGGTGTTATTAGACCCTGTAAAAGTTTCAACTCATTTCGAGTTGATTTGATCAGGGTAATTCAGATTGTAAGTTGCTGTGTTCAATTGAATACAGAACCATTTTCCGTGAATTTCCAAAACATGTAAATTCAGTTCTGGACAATTCTTAGTTCCAAAATCCTAGGAAAATTTATGTAAGCTCTATGAACTATAATTGAAATTCTGGTTCACTGAGTTTGACATGAACATAAGTGTTACCTCAGAATAAATTCTTCTTTGCTTAATTGCTTAGAAAATTGTTCTAAATAAACCACTCAATGAAAAGTGCTAATTTTTGGTCCAGATAACTTTCTTGTGATAAGTAACTCGCATAAAAATTTTCAGCTCCATTGGAGCTCTGGATCACCACTGTCATGTGTAACCTCTTAAGGTGATCAACACTTAAGTGGGAAAGGCACTCAACATTTGATCATTGTGTTTAAACCCAACCCAAACCACTAGCACCAGTGTCATTTTAAATTCTTAAACAGAGTTCCAGTTTTAAAACTGTCATTAGATCTTATTAGCAAAATCTTTTCAATTAAATACATATGCATGATCATATCGTTTAGCATCTACGTGAAGAACGTGAGAAGGACTTAAAGTGAAGATCAAGGAGGAAGGAAAAGCATGTAATCAAGCTCCAAGTGATCGTCACTAACTGATTGTAATATTAGCCACCTGCAAAACAGGCAAGTCCCGGTTTGCATTTGGAACAGTTTTATAAATCTTTTCCATTTTTAGAGATCATAGCTTTGCATTATTGATTGCATTAAGTCTAGTTGATATTGAAAACCCCACTTGCATGACCAGAAATACCTAAGAGAGAAAGGGTAGAATAGCACCTCCTCGAGTGGATTTGGCTACGCTAATGTTAGTAGGAAAGGTCCGGTAGAAGTCGAGTAGTTGGAATCTACTCGCGAGTTTAGGGATGGTTTATTCGGAGCGGGTCTAAAATAGAAAAGATGAGGAAAGTTCACACATAAGAAATGGAGGCCGTGCAGGGAGGTTTAGATGCAGCAGGTTGCGGACCGTGCGTGCATAGCCCTGCCTGTGTCGGTTATGGCCCGTCCGTGCTTGGCCCTGTTGGACAAGTTTGAGTTGTGTACCGGGCGCATACTGGCTATATAGGACCCAGGAAACCGATGTACCTTGGGAGATCCATAGTGGAACTTTTCCACTCTCTTAGGCTTTCGGCGTCAGGGTAGCAGGAGGTACCTCGCTTAAGAACATACCACTGTGGGTATGTACCTTGAGGGAGCTTGCGTACTCGGGGCAGTTGGACTGCGTCCAATGTGGAAGATCTTGGGAAAGGTGGCCGCGTAAAACGTCAGTCGAGTTTGCTGCCAGCAACTCGGAGTACGGGTGTATGTGTCGTGTAGTCAGGGCGTGTACTGATTCGAATCACCGTCGCTCGCGATTATATGAGCATACTTGCCCACTGCGTCTTGACGTAGTAACAAATGGAACTGGTTATCTTTGAACTTGATAAGACTGTGATATAACTTGTATTGCAACCATGATTGAATTAGAGATAGGCTCATTAAACTTTACTTTCGCCTTGTGCAAGGAGCACTGCAACAAAGTGTTTCTTGTTTGATTGTGGAGTTGCGATGCTGTTCAGTTTAAGGTCTGTACAATGGGGGTTAAAATCTGAAAGTTAAGGATCAACTTTAGGCGAGTCTTTTACGCAAATCTAGCTATCCTAATTGTGAACCGCCGTGCATGTAGAGTTTATTGTTTAGGAGAGACGGATCAGTCTTGCTGAGCCTATATGCTCATGCTTGCTATATAAGTGGTTTTGCAGGTTAACATCGACGCTAAGAAGAAGGTTGTCCGGTGAGATTCGGTGATTTCCGAGTCATGTAACACATGGAGAACCCAGCTGCTTCTGTTGTCTTCGTGTTGCTAGCGAGAGGAGTCCGCGGGCTGGACTTCATCTCGAGTGCTCTTAGTTATTCGACGTGAGTTTTTATAGACTTCCGCTGTAGCTATTTGATGTAAATTATTTACAAAGAAAAATTTGTAAGATTCCGCTATTGTTTTATGTAATACATTGTTCCTTGTATGTGTGCTGTTGGGTGCCGCACAACACGGAACCACCCAATGCGATTCCCGGGCAAGTGCCCCGTCCCTGTGACTAAACGGGTGGCGTCGGGCCGTGTCAGCATGGTATCAGAGCTGTGACAAGTGGTATCATAGCTGAGCCCATTCTCAGTCGGTACCCGGCCCGTCTCATTACCCCCCCCCCTCCCAATTCCATTTAAAATAGCAAACGAGCTCCAAATTTGATCAAACTCGGAGGATAGGCCAAAAGAAATGTGAGAAACACAACGGTGCACTAAAATTGGATTTCGGTGAATTTGGAATTTAAAACTGAGATTTAAATTCAAATTTGAATTTTCTCCTGTTTAAATTCCAACAAATAGGAAATCCTTTTCAAATGCTCTGAAAATTTGCCAGGCTATTATTGGATGTGTGGAGAACCAAATGATATCTTTAGATCTCCGTGTTAAGGAATTTTTGCAAGTTCAAGTTTAGACTTGGAGCTCACACCTTTAAATTCAAAAGTTTAAATTCCCCCTCACTTTCTTGGTGTGAATTGCAGCTCCACTTTGCTAGACTTTTTGGGGATTTCACATCCCTCCCCCCTTAAAAAGAATCTCGTTCCGAGATTCATAAAGAAGAGATGAAGCGGTAGAGAAGGAATTACCGGATATAAGCGGACAGCAAGTCCGGATAATTTGAATGGAGGTATTCTTCACTCTCCCATGTTGCTTCCTCCATGGTATGATTGCTCCATAATACCTTATAAAATAGGAGTGTCCGATTCCTTGTTGACCGAGACTTTTCATCGATAATCCAGATTGGATGCTCGGTATATGAGAGATCCGGTTGCAATGTCTCGAGATCTTCATTGCGGACAGCAGTGGTATTCTTGAGACATTTCCGAAGCTGAGAGACGTGAAATATATCATGCACGACAGCGAGGTTTGTTGGTAGCTCAAGCTGGTAGGCTACGGGTCCACTTTTCTCCGTGATAGCAAATGGACCGATAAAACGGGGAGCGATCTTCCCTTTTACACCGAATCGGTGAACTCCCTTCATTGGAGATACGCGGAGATATACGTACTCTCCGATGTTGAAGTTAAGCGGTCGACGTCACTGGTCTGCATAGCTCTTCTGTCGAGATTGAGCAGCCTTTAAATTAGCTTGTATGACCCGAACTCATTCTTCGGCGTCATTGACAAGGTCAATCCTGAATGTTACTCTTTCACCGGATTCACACAAGTAAGCAGTGTGCGACATCTCCGGCCGTAGAGAGCCTCATACAGTGCCATCTTGATACTCGTTTGATAGCTGTTGTTGTACGAGAATTCCACCAATGGTAGATAAGCATCCCAATTCTGACCATGGTGGATGGCACACGCTCTCAACATATCTTCCAAGACTTGATTCGCCCTCTCGGTTTGGCCATCTGTTTGAGGGTGATATGCGGAGCTTCTAAGCAATTTGGTTCCCAAAGATGCATGCAGCTGTTCCCAGAAACGAGAAACGAACAGTGCACCATGATCTGAAACTATTGTTCTTGGAACTCCATGCTGGCATAATATCCGTTCAATGTATAACTCCACATATTTCTTGGCGTTGAATCCCACATTCACAGGTATGAAGTGTGCTGACTTGGTTAATCGGTCAACGATTACCAAAACCGAATCATGCTTTCAAGATGTGAGCGGTAACCCAAAAATGAAATCCATACTCACATCTTCCCACTTCCATGCCGGAATATGAAGGGGCTGTAGCAAACCAGGTTTCTTCATGTGATCTGCTTTCATCCTTCGACACGTATCGCACTCGGATACGTTTTTAGCTATTTTCCGCTTCATCCGTGTTCACCAAAACTTGTTTCTCAAATCTTGGTACATCTTGTTGCTGCCTGGCTGAATGGAAAATTTTGATAAATGAGCATCGCCTAATATCTTCTTACGAAGCTTCATGTCCCTCGTTACGGCTATACGGTTCTTGAACCATAGCGTACCATTCTCATCTTTCCGAAAGCACTTAGCTTCTTCTTTGTCGATTCTCTTCCGGATATGGGACATGCCCTTATCTTTCTTTTGCACCTCTACAATTTCATCACGAATTATAGGAATGAGGGCAAGGTGAAAGAATAATGACCCATAGAGAATCAAGCGCAGGCTCGGTTCTTCTTCTTATTCCATTGCAGCCATGGTTAGGTTATGAACACGTGATTTCTGACTAAGTGCGTCGCACACACATTTGCTTTTCCAGGATGGTAATGAATCTCTAGTTCATAATCCTTGATAAACTGTAACCATCTTCGCTGTCTCATATTTAACTCCTTTTGTGTGAAGATATATTTCAAACTCTTGTGGTCGGTCTAGAGGTGGACTAAGTTTCCAAGCAAATAGTGCCTCCACATCTTTAGAGCAAGAACCACAGAAGCTAGCTCGAGATCATGTGTCGGATAATTCTGCTCATGATTCCTAAGCTGCCTGGATCCATGCGCGACCACTCACCCTTCTTGCATAAGCATGCAGCCAAGGCCGATGCAGGATGCATCGCAATAAACATCAAAAGCCTTAGTTGTATCGGGCTGCGCCAACACGGGGGCTGTTGTGAGGTGCTTTACCAATGCTTTGAACGCCTCCTCACATGCTTCCCTCCACACATATTTCTTGCCTTTCTTCAGAAATTCCGTCATTGGTTTAGAGACCTTGGAGAAATTCGGAATGAATCTCCGGTAGTACCCCGCTAAACAGAGAAAACTACAGACTTCGTGGACTGACTTTGGTGAACTCCAATTCAGCACTTGGACAATTGTGCTTGGATCTACCGCAATGCCCTCCACAGAAATAATGTGCCCCAGAAATGGCACTTGGTTGATCCAAAACTCACATTTGCTGAATTTCGCATATAACTTGTGATCCCGTAGGCATTCGAGCACAATATGCAGATGTTCGGCGTGTTCTTCCTCCGTCTTAGAATATACCAAGATATCGTCGATGAAGAGCACGACGAACTTGTCCAGCTCCGGCATGAAGACTGAATTCATCAAGTACATAAAATGAGCCGGAGCATTAGTGAGTCCGAATGACATGATAAGATACTCATATAACCCGTATCTCGTCGAGAATGCCGTCTTGGGTACGTCTTCTGCCCAGATTTTTATCTGGTGATATCCAGACCGAAGATCCATCTTCGAGAAAACCTTAGCACCTACTAGTTGATCGAAAAGCATATCGATACGTGGTAGTGGATACCTGTTCTTGATTGTTACGGCATTAAGCGACGATAGTCCACACATAGCCTCAAAGTCTCATCCTTTTTCTTGACAAACAGCACGGAGCATCCCCATGGTGATGAACTGGGTCGAATGAAGCCTTTGCTTAATAAATCATTCAGCTGCTCCTTCAGCTCCGCGAGTTCCTTTGGTGCCATTTTATACGGCCTCCGAGATATGGGTGTGGTTCCCGTTGCTAGTTCAATTTTGAACTCCACTTCACGTTCGGGCGGCATGTTTGGTAAATCGTCGGGAAACACGTCCGGATATTCCCGGACCATTGGAATGTCCTCCGGTTTCTTAGCTTCAACGGTGTGGACAGCAGTGACTTCTGGTGCAACATTTCTCAGCATCAACATGTGTTGCCCGTGCTTCTTCGAATTCAGCTGCACCGTTCATGAACTAATATCAAAGATAGCTTGGTGATGTGTCAACCAAGCCATTCCCAAGATAATTTCAATCCGCAAGCCTTCCAGGATGATAATAGTACTAGGATATATTCGCCCATCCAAACATATAGGCGCTCGAGCAACAATTCTGCCCGCTGTCCTACTACCTCCCGGTGAATTAATCTCATAAGATGCGGCCAAGGAGGTTGCTGGTATTTGGTGCTTAACCACATAATCTTTGCTGATAAAACATGTGTAGCACCCGAGTCGAACAACACGAACGTGGACTGATCACGTAGACTGAACATGCCCGCAAACATGGGTTCTCCCACGGGAACATCTTCAACTGCCATATAGTTTACATTCCCCACTTTCAGTGTTGTCCTCCTTGGCTGACCATGGAATTTCTTTGCAGCTTGAGATGACATGTGACTGCTGCTTTGCTGGGTCATTTGACCCTCCTAAGGAATATGCTCTACATCGCTACAAGTACCGTACGATGCGAGCTTAGGATCTTCATAATATGGAGGTGGTTGATATTCTTGTGCACTTTGCTGAGGTGCGGGTGCACAAATACTCATTTGCTGCTGTTGCAGCAGTGGCTGAACATCCATGGGTAAATATGGACAGTATTTGATCTGAGGAGGCCTGTCAAAGGACTGAATTTTCACCCCGGATGGTAAGCAATATATCACCGGTTGTTCTTGATGATAATCACCCGTACTTGCCAGTGATAATTTTCTCTTCCTCTTACTTTCCTTATGCTCGAGTTCAGCTATTTCTTGAATCATAGCGACATTAACTAACTCGCTATAATTCCTTTTATTGAATTGTGCCACTTTCGCCCGAAGCTCCACATTGAGGCCCTGGGAGAAGTAATGACACTTCATCGTCTCCTTATGTACACAAGCGGATGCATATTGTACTAAACAGTTAAATTCTGTAAAGTACTCTATAACACTCATGCCTCCTTGTTTGAGTTCATAGAACTCTTCAACTCTGGTTTTGATGATGCCCTCACAGATATGACGTGCACGGAAAGCATCCCGAAACTCCATCCACGTCACATGATGGCCTTCAGCAATCTTAGCAAGATATTCAGACCACCATGCCCCAGTGGATCCATGAAGTTGCTGAGCGGCAAATAAAGCCTTCCCATATTCATCACACTGGAGCATTCCCAGTTTAGATTCAATAACCCAGAGCCAATGATCTACCTCCAAGGCTTCTTTAGCTTCCGAGAATACAGGGTCTTGCTAGAAAATGCAGATACGTATTCAGTGTGGGGTTTTGCTGTGAGGTCTCCTGTCGGATGCCTTGGTGCACCAACAACTCAAGAGACTCAGCCATTCTTCCCAACACCTCCGCCAGTCCGGTTGATGATGGTGGTGATCGTCGCTGCAACGAATCATTTCCATCCCAACTGGAACCACCAACTTCATATCCGGAATGAGTATGATTCATACAGCAAGAGTGGGCAATTTACGGTTAATATCCAAGATTGTTCTCACTTGAACTAAAAATTATTAACCGCAAAAGCATCACATCAACAGTGCAGCATATATGAAATGGAACAAGGTTTTTGACAATTCTGAAATACAAGGATTGCTCAAGTTTGTCAAACACTTAAACCAACAACAAGGAATGATGAAATATATCCAAAAAATCTGTCATGGAACTTAGAGAAGTATAAAAACCTTCATGTCCACAACAAGTCCTAGGTTACATGGGCAATGAGCAATGCTCTGTTCAGAATGACCATTTGACCTTAATCCCAGAATTTGATTATGAAAATGGCAGTTTCATGTCCCAAGTTGAATATCAAAGTTATATATAACTTCAATATATTTCCAACGAGTATTTATTTGCCTTCATATCAGTTCTGGATCAGGAGTTATGATATTTCAAACTTGACAGAAATCTGGAACAATTTTGACAGCACCTCCTCTGAAAGTAGCTGTTTTGTCTGCAAGGTTTCATAAAGTTCTACCCCAAATCTGTAGAAACGTTGAACTAAAAAGTCATAGAACATATCACAAACTTTCCAACTATGTCTAACATAATACTTAAAGATTTTTCTACAAGAAGTTATGGTCAAAATACAGAAAAATCCAGAGAGTATTTTTTTGGTCTGCCCTGTTTCTGGACAGTAACACTCATCTGAGATTTTAATCCATTTGGAGGGCAATTCTGTTCCGGGGTTCTACAGAAAAATTGTAGATGACTTCAAAACCTTTCCAGAAATGTATCTGACATGACCCCACGGTCTTGTCGAGCCAGGATCACGCTGAGGGGTGCTGCGTTGCACAGCACCGGATAACACACATCAAAGGTACAAAGCAGAATCAAAATTTTATTACATAAATGAGTTTATGAACATTTGTACATCAAAATAAGTCCAACTCACGGGCGTAGACTACGCATCAAGTCCACGTCCAGCCCTTGAACGTGTCCTTGCTAGCACAAACGCACACTAACTCTGCGGCGTGCACGACTCCCACTCGACGGGGTTCCCCTCCTGGGGTTCCGTCTCTTCTTTGGGAGTCCCTTCCTCATAGAACCCTGCAAAAGCTTCAGACACAAGCAGTGAGCACGAAGGCTCAGCAAGACAGACCCGTCTCTCCTAAGCATGGAACTTCTACATGAGGGTTGATAGGTTACATGAGGTAAAAATCATTTGCAAGGACTCGCCTAATTAGTGGAACCTTACTTTCAAGGTTAAGCAGCAGGTTGTGGAAAACCTTACGCTAAGGCACATGAGAGAGCCGCAATCAAACAAGAAACGCATTTCTCTCATGTACTTTGCCCAAAGTTGAAAAGAACTTTAGTTAGCTCTAAACTACAGCAAATCATTAGCAATCAAGTCCATCTTTCAATCAGCAACATTTTAACATGCAACTAGCCTGTTCCTTCTACGTCACGGTACAGTGAACAAGTGGTACTCACTGACCGCGAGGGACGGCGATTATAATCGATTTACACCTGCAGGGTTACCCGAACAACCCGTCACGTACGCCCGTACTCGATGTTGCCTACAACAACCATCACGGAAGTCGTACGCAACTACCTTTCACCTGTTAGCCAAATGTTGAACCGGTCCAATCGTCCCGAGCAAGAGGTCTCTGCACGCGCATCTCAGTGCCGCCAGACGATTTACACCTCGAGCTCTCAACCTACCCTCTGAACGACCAGCTGTGCCTCGACACCCAGCTACCCGAGTTACATCGGTTTCCCGGTTCCCATATTGTGACACCCTCATCTCAGGTGTTGTGAGGGCCCGGCCCGGGAATCGCAGTGGGTGATGCCGTGCGATGCGGCACCCAACAGCATGCACGAAAAGACGATAAGAACATAACGGAACCATTTTTTTTCTCAAGATAAGATCTTTTACAACATAAGTACACGCGCAGCGGAAATTAACATTTGCTGGACAAGCTACTCACTCTCGACCCTATCTACGCCGAAGAGAAGTCGTTCAGCCCGTGAACGCTTCCTACTAGCTTCACCAAAGTAAGGCAGCGGCTAGGTTTCCGATGAGTTGAACGAACCATGAGGTTCGTCGTCTCACCGAACAACCCTCTTCATAGCAGGCATCCTGCTACCTGCAAAAACAACTCAGAAGCAACCGTGAGCACTAAGGCTCAACAAGACTTACCCGTCAATCCTAAACATGCAACTCTACATGCAGGTGTAGTAAGACAGTAGGCATAGGAATTTGCAAAATGCAGCTTGACTAAACTTGATCCTTATATTCAGATTCTTATAGCCTTCATTTTAGTGGTCCTCACGCCTCACAACATCGGAAGTCCACAATCAAACAAGAAACGTTTATCCCGATGTTGCTAGCCTAAGGTGGAAATGAAACTTAGTTGGCTCTATATCTACTTCAGTCAAGGTTACAATACAGTGATTAATCCACAAACAGCAAGTTAAGAGACTTAGTTCATCTTCTTACTAAGTCACGGCGCAGTGGGCAAGTATGCTCAATCCTCTTCCGCGAGCGACGGTATGGAGTAATCACTCCATGGACGAAGCGACATGGGAGAGCGAAGAATTTCTTCGCGCTAACTACCCCAACTTTTTCAAGTCGCATATCTGGTAATTTTCCACCGTTCTCTCTCTCATTTTCACCTTATAATCTCGGGACGAGATTCTTTTAAGAGGGGAGGAATGTAAGGGCCTCAGTTTTTGACACAAAATTGAAGTGTTCATCACCACACCACACACCTCATTTGAGGAAAGAGCAAGTAACCACCATCAACATGCTCATTAGAGAACAAACTCACATATTGCAAAAGTGGTATTTCCCACATGTGATATAGGTGGGCTGGACATATGAAAACTCCTACACATTGCTAAGGATGTCCATGCCAAGTTTCACCCAAATTCAAAACCTTTTTGAGGTCATTTTGGGTATAGTTAGAAAGAGGGCAGTTTGAAATCATATTCAAATTCAAACTGTTTCTATACCATGAATTTATAAGTGGGAGGCATATTCTTACTCAGCACATTTTTGTGATCTCACACACCAATTTTCACTCCGTTTGGAGTTGATCTTGACATGAGCTAAGTGGGACAAATTCAAACTTTATTTGAATTCAAAACTGAACTTGTGCTGAAATTCATTCAAATCAAATCCAATTTGAATTCTACTCAATTCAAATGGCTCATGGGTGAATAAAATTTGAATCACCATGGGTATTTTGGGGCTCACTGTTTACAACAGTGATTAGGAGTAAATTTCAGAGGTTAAAACCCCGGATGGGACCCACATGTCATAGAGGGAAGAAGGAGAAACTTGCATCCAAAGTCAAAGTCTCGGTGGGAACTTCCACCGAGCAGCTGCTGACTCCATGCTCGGGAGCAGCTGCGCTCACCACCGAGGGGCAGCAGCGCCACCAGCTGCTTCCCGCTCCCACACGCGAGCCCAAGGGCGGTTCCAGGGCCCTCTTAAGGCGCTCAATGGGGGCAGGCACCGATCATTTTCTCCTCTCCCGTGATCACCGAGCCACCAACCTGCCACCTCTCTGCTCGATCGGAGAAACGTGAAACCAGCTCGCCTTCTCCCTCCCCGAGCTGCTAGACGGCCACCTGAGATCGCACTCCACCTCCCCAATGCCATAAACCCGAGCTCCGACCTCCTTTTCCCGAAAACGATCGCCATTGCGGCGACCTAGCCTCAGCCGAGAGTCAGGCGCCCGTGGACAGCGTTCCACAGGTGTTTTCATGGTCCAGCAAGAGAGGCAACAGGAGCGTGCGACCACCGTGCTGCTCTCCTCCATGTTTGGAAGAAAACCGTGAAGAATCCACAGAGAATTTCCAGTTTTTGCTCCGGCGACCATAAACCGAGCTTCCGGTACGGTTTCTTTAAATTCTCGCTCTATGATCTTTCGGAGGTTATCAAATCTTGCACATAGACGCTGGACTAGCCGGCGATCAAGTTCTTTTCTGCATCCGTGGCATGAAACTGTCTAGGAGTGACGAATTTCGAGCTCGATCGAGGGCGATCATGGAGGGCACGATCGATCACACGGTGCCGACCAACTTGCTGCCATCCCTGAACCCTTTTGACACCTTGTCGAGCTTTCTAGAGGTACACTGATGCTGTAGGACCGTTTGTTTGAGGTGTTGGCGGGTTAGAACCCACGGTCGACGGCGCCGAACCTCAACCGAGGCCGCGGCACGTCGCCGGGCTAATTCCGGTCACCCCCAGCCCGGCCTGACACCACCGTCGTGTTCCTCGACGTCAATAAACCCCTGGCGGCGAGTTTCAGACCATGGGAGGTCCGGCAGCGACGATCCGGCGAGCCCCGAGTCTGCTCCGGTGAGGTCGGCGGCACGGGCGCGAGAGAATGGCGGGAGGAAGACGAAGCCGGCTGGCCCACGTGTCAGCGGCTGAAGAATTTAAATCGGGATCGGGTGTGGCCGGGGATCGCCTGTGCTGGCGTGCAAATACCCTGTGAGCTCCGGTGTACCGGACACCTCAGCGCTCAACACGTGTCCCCGCGGGCCCCCGCGAGTTTAAACTTTTCCCCCGATTTTCAGAATTCTTCCAAACTTCAAATCCTCATAACTTTGGCTAGAAAGCTCCAAGTTGAGTGAACCAAATTTTGCTGGATTCAGCTCTTTGAGCACTTTCCAGCAAATAAAGTTTCACTTCATGAAAACCCTTAATTCTCCGGAATTAATTCCTCAAAATTTAAACTGTTTGGAATTTTAACTGGAGAATCCTTTAGAGGGAGATCCTGATATTTTGCTGGGATGTTCACCAAAATATCCCTCAACTACCATAAAAATTTCAGACCCATTGGAGCTCATTTAATCCACCTAATGGTGTGATTAGTGAAACTGTTCCAGAGAAAATAGAAAATGTTCAGAAACATTTTCAGAATTTTCTCTGAAATTGTTTAGCTCATATCTTTAGTTAGGAACTTCCAAATTAAGGGAGACCAACTCCCTTAGAACCCTCTGAAAATCTAGTTTTCAGAAAGTCATAGTTTGTTTCATGAAAATCCCTAGAACACCCTAAGAGTTCCAATTAAGGTCAAGGACATAATTAATTGTGGAGGGCTCAAATGAGCATTACTGCAACTAAAACTTGACCAAATCTCTGCTTAGGTTTTAACCAAGCCCCAGTAAAAGTTTCACAGTCATTGGGTCTGTCTAGCAAGGGTTATAGACTTCCCAACTTCGAACTTAATACAAATGCATTTAAATTGATACATGTATTCCTTCTATCATGTAGTCGCTAAGGTCGAGGAGGAACCCGAAGTCCTAGACTCCGTTACTCCGGAGGAGCAGCTAGCCTACGACCAAGAGCGGCAAGGCAAGCTCCGGTTTGCATTAACCTTTTTACAAATTTTTATTTTTTTGAGCACATACTTGATTACTTTATTCTTTGCATTAGAGTCTTGTTTGGAAGCCCAAATGCATAGCCAAGAGAACCATGGGTTGGGTTTAGGGTTGCAAACCCCGTTAGCTACTGCATAGCCATGATAGAGTAGGATTCGGTACAAGTCGAGTAGTTTGAACTACTCGCGAGCATAGGTTAGAGGCACTCGACTCGGGTAGTGATAGCACATGAAACACATGGCAAGAAAATGAGACCAAGCGGAGGGTAAGGGCAGCAGGACTTTGGGGCCTGTGTGCTGTAGCTCCGCTTGTGTCGATTGAGGACCTAGCCGTGTGCGGGCCTGTTGAACAAGCTAGAACAGTACCGAAGACCTACCGGCTATATGGGAACCTGGAAACCGATGTAACTCGGGTAGCTGGGTATTAAGGCATTGCCTGACGTTCAGAGGGTAGGTTGAGAGCTTGAGGTGTAAATCGGCTGGCGGCACTGAGATGTGCGTGCAGAGACCTCTTGCTCGGGACGATGGGACCGGTTCAATATTTTGCTGACGGGTGAAAGGTGGTTGCGTACGGCGTCCGTGATGGTTGTTGTAGGCAACATCGAGTACGGGCGTACGTGACGGGTTGTTCGGGTAACCCTGCAGGTGTAAATCGATTATAATCGCCGTCCCTCGTGGTCAGTGAGTACCACTTGTTCACTGTACCATGACGTAGAAAGAACAGGCTAGTCACATGATAAAATGTTGCTGATTGAATTATGGACATTGATTGTTAATGATATGCTGTAGTTTAGAGCTAACTAAAGTTCTTTTTCGACTTTGGGCAAAGTACATGAGAGAAATGCGTTTCTTGTTTGATTGCGGCTCTCTCATGTGCCTTAGCGTAAGGTTCTCCACCACCTGCTGCTAAAACTTGAAAGTAAGGTTCTACTAATTAGGCGAGTCCTTTGCAAATGATTTTACCTCCTGTACCCATCACCCCTCATGTAGAAGTTCCATGTTTAGGTGAGACGGGTCAGACTTGCTGAGCCTTCATGCTCACTGCTTGTGTTTGAAGTTTTTGCAGGGTTCTATGAGGAAGGGACTCCCGAAGAGGAGACGGAACCCCAGGAGGGGAACCCCGTCGAGTGGGAGTCGTGCACGCCACAGAGTTAGTGTGCGTGTGTGCTAGCAAGGACACGTTCAAGGGCTGAACGTGAACTTGATGCGTAGTCTACGCCCGTGAGAGTAGACTGAACTTATTTTGATGTAAACATGTTCATAAACTTGTTTATGTAATAAAAATTTTGCTTCCGCTTTGTACCTTTGACGTGTGTTATCCGGTGCTGTGCAACGCAGCACCCCTCAGCGTGATCCTGGCTCGACAAGACCGTGGGGTCATGTCACGGGCATAGAGAGATGCTCCGTGTGGGGAACCTCCTGCTCGTTTCGGTGTGACCGGTTCGACGTTTGGGCTGTTGGGTGAAAGGTTGTCCCGTACGACATCGAGTGAGCGTGCTGTGCAGCTCCACGGGTGGGCGTACGTGACGTGCTCTTTGGGTTTCCCTGCAGGTGTATATCGAGTCGATTCGCCGTCCCTCGCGGTGACGAGTGCCGCTTGTTCACTGCATCGTAATGTAGATAATTTATGGAATGTTATGCTTCAATATTGCTGTCATGATGTAATTGTATTGCTACATGTATGCCACCAAATATGGCTTACTAAATTTCAGCTGTCCGAACCGTTAACTTGCTGCTAAAAGATGAACTAAGGATGAACTTGTAGGCGTGTCCATTCGCTGCAATATTACTATCCTATGTCATTGTACACCTCATGTAGAGTTTCATGTTTAGGTGAGTCGGTTAAGCCTTGCTGAGCTTCGTGCTCACGGTTGCTGCTTAAGTGTTTTGCAGGTGAGGAGCCACCCACGGACTCAGAGTACGAGTCCACCGGCGAGGGTTACCCTCTGTCGGGGACCACGGCTGAGTGGGAGCCGTACACGCCGCGCTGAGCTGAGACGTGCAGCTACTGTGGGTTGCCCTAGGGCTGGGCAACCAACTTTTGCTAGATAGGCGGGCGTGAGTTGTACAAAAGAAACTTCCGCTGTGTAAAATAAATACTAGTTGGTAACTGAAGTTGTACCTTTTTGTACAGTTCAGTTGTTTTCCCATGTAATATATTGTGTTCTTATGACGTGTGCTGTCGGGTGTCGCATCGTGCGGCACCACCCTCTGCGATCCTGGATGGGCGGATCCCGGTCCGCCACAGAACCAACATCCTAAACTCGCGAGTAGCTTTCAACTACTCGACATGTACCGGATCCTATACAACTTAAGCCAAGCAGAAACTACACGGTGGTAACCTGTTCTACCCTCTAACTCCAAGGGTTTGTGGGTCATGCATTTGGAGTATCAATCACCTTGACCAAATGCACAATACATACTAGACCAATAAAAATGATACAAAGTAAAATGTAAGTAAAAGCTGTTAAATGCAAACCGGGGCTTGCCTTATGTTGCTGCAGGTTTATTACTACTTTGAAGTCAGTAACTTGTCGACGGTTAAAGCTTCAACTTTCTGCTCCGAGTCGAGTTTTTCATCGAACTCCTTCGTCGTATTTGCTGCCAACATGAATATGCACAGGTTTATGTTGCAAGTAAAGATATTATAAAACAAAAGTGTTTTATGTCTTAAGCATGGTTTAGACCAACTGGTAAGGGAGTGAGGAGCTCTGTTATGGATAAAAACAGAGAACTTTAGCTGGGCAATAGATGTTGATTGGAGTAAAGTTTGAAAAGTGATATATATAATGGACATAAGAAAGATATTGGAAAGAGCCAGCAGAAAACTGGGGAAGATGATCTCAACTTGCTCTGAAATTTTTACAGTGGTCTATAGATCATACAGAGGTATGTCTTGCAAAATTTCATATAAAATTGATGTAAGATGTGGCCTAAGGAATTTTCTTAGCTATTTGGCTTCTCTGAATTCCCATGGCAATTCTAGGGTATTGGCATGCTCCAAATTTGGTTTTTCAGAAACTTGAGTATCATGAGTCCATAGGACTTGGTTTCACCGTTTTTGGAGCTTCCTACACAGAGATACGAAATTTAGAAGTTGGAGCTAGAAGCTGAAAAATCTTTCTGTTATTTTTCCTAATTTTCAGAGACATACAAGATTGAATCAAAATTTGGCCAAGCAAATGAAGTCCAATGCCTCTGAATGTTTTAAGAGTTCAAGGATTTTTGGAAGAATGTCCTGCCCAAATTTCGGAATTTTCCAATAAACAGAACTCCTGCAAAAATTCCTAAAAGATTTTTCTTAAATGAATTAATGAGCGAAATCCAGGGATTTTCATAAATACTGGGCTGCACCCCTTGATAGTACTGTTTTATAGGAATCCAACAAAATTTATTTGACAATTGTTGGACATTCCTACACAAAGTTATGGCTCTTCAAAGTTCAAACCGAATTAGGGAAAATCTGGAAAAGTTTAAACCCGACAGTGGGTCCCACTGCCCAGTTTTATCTTCAACCTCGCACCAGACAGGGTCAGTGGTGGCTCCGTCCGTCGAGGGTCACCGGAAGGCCCTTCCCGGCCACCTCCCGACCCCCTGCTGCCCCCCCCCCCCCATTTTCCACCACCCTGAACACACTGGTGTGGTCGCCGGCGGCCGAATCTCACCGGAAACCATCGCACACCGGCAACAGCAAGACCTAGGGCTCCCGCGAGGTCGTACACGGTGAATTCTCCACCAAATGATCGGTTATTTCGCTCTAAAGCACCATAGGGGATCCCTCATCACCGGCATGAGCTCAAATCGGCTCAAAAATGGCTGCAAATAGGAGCTCATCGGCGACCTAGGATGAAAATAGGTGCCGGCCCGAAATTCTTGAAGACAGCGCCTACACTTGATGATTTTCGATGCTTTTTGATCCTAGAGGAGCGTGGGAGTGTCTAGATCATGTTTGTAGCTTGGAACACGTGATGGTGGATTGATTACGACAAATTTTGAAGATTGGTGAGGCTCGGTCCTAGGTATACCGAAGCAAAGAACGGGGAAATTCATCCCCGGCGATGCATCAGGAGAGGAACGGTTTGCACGGTCGGTTTGCACACCTGAGGGTGCTCCTTTTTCATGTAGAGCGTCGGGCACGAGGACGAGCGTAGAGCTCGGGCGCCGGGGAACAGAGAGTCGGCTGCGTTGGCTGTGCTTTCCTTCGGTCTGTGCGAGGGTGTGTAGGGGAAGGGGGTGGCTCACGTGGTGTGTTGATCATACTAGGCAAAGGAGCAAGCAAAGAAGGATGTGGCGCCAAACTTGCCCCCGAAGTCATCTGTCGGTGTGCTGTCGGGAGCTGGAGCGAGGGAGGAAAACAGAGGCGGTAGAAACCTAGTGTGTATGACATGTGGGGTCCACCTCTCCCCCTTACCTGTAAAGGTCCCAAAAATATGAATACAAAGAAACACGTATTTGCAAAAGTTGGTTTCATATGTATGAAATTTGGGACTTGTTAAAACTTTTCCACATGTGATAACACACATGAGGGTTTTCTTCACACAAGTTCAAATGTGTGTGAAAACTAAGATGGGAAGTTCCCATGTGTGTGAGAAAACTAAAGTCAGATTGGAAACAAACTTGTTCGAACTCAAAATTCAAATGAGAGCAACACAATGGAATTCAAAACTGTCGTGCTACAAATATCAATTGCAGCAGCCAAAATAAAATTCAGGTTTCATGTTTGGATTCCTTGGGTCCAAATTAGGGGGTGTGCAAAGTTTCATGATTTATAGAAATGATTTGCAACCCATTTTTCCAAAATGGATTTAAATGACAAAGAATTCAAATGCATATTTGAATTTGGATGAAATTTGCCCAATTGTCCAAATGCCTCTCAGATTTAAACTTCCACAATTGAATTCACTCATGTTCAAACTTTGGGGGATATTTTGGAGAGGATAAGGGGAGACTGAGCAGTGGGACCCACATGTCATTGAGGGAACTGAACAATTGCTAAAGATTTTCAGCACACGGTCTCTGTTTGCTTTCCTCCCACGCGAAGCAACGGCAGAACCGACTTCTCTCCGATCGACACCGAGGGTCAGCCGGCAGCCACCTCCTGCAGGATTTCCTTCGTGCTGGAGAGCTACTGGGGGGTCGTTATCTACTGCCGCGCTCCCTCTCACCCTCTTTACCGAAGAATCGACGCTGTCTTGCTCTTCCCACGCGAGAAACCAACTGAGACAACCGCCGAGCTCTCGATCGATCAGCCGCCCCAGCAGCTCGCGTGCGAGCCTTAGCTGATCGGCCAAACAACACCACCGTCCTCCCCACGACCTCCTCGAGCCATCACCGAGTGTGTTCGTGCCCTCTACACCGAGAACACCCCGTTCCCGCGGCGGCCGAACACCACGGCGATGAGGTGCTCCCGTGGCCAGCTACACAGAGCGGTTTTCACGACCAAGCAAGAGGATTCCTGGATGCGCAAGAGTTCCCTGCAGCTTCCATCCGAAGCACAGAGCTTGTCCTTGCGTCTTGCCGACGAATTTCAAGATTCCCCTCCAGCCAGCTCAAAACGAGGTGCGGGTAAGAGTCTGTTAAATTCTCGCGCTATGATTGTTTAGAGCACTGCAAATTTCACTGACATGATGTAGCCTTGCTTAGCAACAACTTCCCTTTTGGAACCCAGCTAGAAACACACTCTGCACGACGTATGTTCGATCATTCTAACGGCGGTTTTGGTAGAAACCATTGGGCACTCGATGAACCCAAGGTAGGAGTCATTCCCGAGCCCATGTGCGGCCATGCCTAGCTTTGCCTGTGACCCCGTGTGGCACCCTCCCGGTAACAGAGACGTGTCCCTTGGCCCCACCGTCAGTTTAAACTTTTTTCCGGATTTATTCAAATCCCAGATTTTCCCCCAAACTTTAGAAGAGCATAACTTTTGCTAGGAACCTCCAAATTTAGTGATTCAAATTGGGTTAGATTCAGATTGACAAAATCTATCCAAATATGCAACCCAATTTGTATGAAAGTCTTTTCTTAATTCTGGAAAATTCTTTAAAGCTTTTCAGCAAAAGAAATTTAGAGGGAGTTTGGTTTATCCAAAAATCCTCAAATTTTGCCAGAATATTCGTTAGGGTGTTATTAGACTCCTGTAAAGTTTCAGCTCATTTGGAGTTTATTTGTTCAGGGTAATTCAGATTGTAAGTTGATGTGTTCAATTGAATACAAAACCATTTTCAAGATTCCAAAACCTGTAAATTCAGTTCTGGACAATTCTTAGTTCCAAAAATCCTAGGAAAATTCATGCAAGCTCTATGAACTATAATTGAAATTCTGGTTCACTTAGTTTGACATGAACATAAGTGTTACCTCAGAATAAATTCTTCTTTGCTTAATTGCTTAGAAAATTGTTCTGAATAAACCACTCAATGTAAAGTGCTAATTTTTGGTCCAGATAACTTTCTTGTGATAAGGAACTCACATGAAAATTTTCAGCTCCATTGGAGCTGTGGATCACCACTATCATGTGTAACCACTTAAGGTGATCAACACTTAAGTGGGAAAGGCACTCAACATTAGATCATATTGTTTAAACCCAACCCAAACCACTAGCACCAGTGTCATTTTAAATTCTTAAACAGAGTTCCAGTTTTAAAACTGTCATTAGATCTTATTAGCAAAAGCTTTTCAATTAAATACATATGCATGATCATATCGTGTAGCATCTACGTGAAGAACGTGAGAAGGACTTAAAGTGAAGATCAAGGAGGAAGGAAAAGCAAGTAATCAATCTCCAAGTGATCGTCACTAACTGATTGTAATCTTAGCCACCTGCAAAACAGGCAAGCCACTGTTTGCATTTGTAACAGTTTTATAAAGCTTTTCCATTTTTAGAGATCATAGCTTTGCATCATTGATTGCATTAAGTCTAGTTGACATTGAAAACCCCACTTGCATGACCAGAAATACCTAAGAGAGAAAGGGTAGAATAGCACCTCCTCGAGTGGATTTGGCTACGCCTAATGTTAGTAGGAAAGGACCGGTATAAGTTGAGTAGTTGGAATCTACTCGCGAGTTTAGTGCTTGTTTATTCGGAGCGGGTCTAAAATAGAAAAGATGAGGAAAGTTCACACATAAGAAATGGAGACCAGGCAGGGAGGCTTAGATGCAGCAGGTTGCGGACCGTGCGTGCATAGCCCTGCCTGTGTCGGTTAAGGCCCATCCGTGCTCGGCCCTGTTGGACAAGTTTGAGTTGTGTCCCTGGCGCATACTGGCTATATGGGACCCAGGAAACCGATGTACCTTGGGAGATCCATAGTGGAACTTTTCCAACTGCCTTAGGCTTTCGGCGTCAGGGTAGCAGGAGGTAACTCGCTTAAGAACATACCACTGCGGGTATGTACCTTGAGGGAGCTTGCGTACTCAGGGCAGTTGGACTGCGTCCAATGTGGAAGATCTTGGGAAAGGTGGCTGCGTACAACGTCAGTCGAGGTTGCTGCCGGCAACTCGGAGTACGGGTGTACGTGTCGTGTAGTCCGGGCGTGTACTGATTCGAATAACCGTCGCTCGCTGTTATATGAGCATACTTGCCCACTGCGTCTTGACATAGTAACAACTGGAACTGGTTATCTTTGACCTTGGTAAGACTGTGATATAACTTGTATTGCAACCATGATTGAATAAGAGATAGGCTCATTAATATTTACTTTCGCCTTGTGCAAGGAGCATTGCAACAAAGACTTTCTTGTTTGATTGTGGAGTTGCGATGCTGTTCAGTTCAAGGTCTGTACAATGGGGCTTAAATCTGAAAGTTAAGGATCAACTTTAGGCGAGTCCTTTACGCAAATCTAGATATCCTAATTGTGAAACGCCGTGCATGTAGAGTTTCTTGTTTAGGAGAGACGGATCAGTCTTGCTGAGCCTATGTGCTCGCGCTTGCTATATAAGTGGTTTTGAAGGTTAACATCAATGCTAAGAAGAAGGTTGTCCGGTGAGACTCGGAGATTTCCGAGTCATGTAACACATGGAGAACCCAGCCGCTGCCGTTGACTTCGTGTTTCTAGCGAGAGGAGTCCGCGGGCTGGACTTCATCTTGAGTGCTCTTAGTTATTCGACGTGAGTTGTTATAGACTTCCACTGTAGCTATTTGATGTAAATTATTTACAAAGAAAAATCTGTAAGCTTTCGCTATTGTTTTATGTAATACATTGTTCCTTATATGTGTGCTGTTGGGTGCCGCACAGCACGACACCACCCAATGCGATTCTCGGGCAAGTGCCCCGTCCCTATGACTAATTGGGCGGCGTCGGGCCATATCAGCGTGGTATCAGAGTTTTCACAAGTGGTATCATTAGCTGAGCCCTGTCTCAGTCGGTACCCGGCCCGTCTCAGCTGGTATCAGAGCCGCATTGGTAATAGCACACGGAATAAGGATCGTATTACGACAAAAATTTTAGGTTACGGTGAGGATACGATACTGGGCCCACATAAGGATTACTATTAGCTTATTATGAAGGTGGCAAACTAACTTATTTGTTATGTCGGAAAATCGTGCATCTCGGGACGAGTTATGTCTTGGGGGGTGCACGTAAGCGCTGTCCACCAGTGCACACAAGTTGAAGGGTGGAGCCCCACGGGTGGCAGGTAACCCGACCCGCTTTGGTATCCTCTACGACTCTTCATGTCGTTTGGGGTACTCGAGCAACGACCTTCCCTGGCGTGCTGTGGGCAATTTTGGGAAACCCCGTCACGTGGTTAGTAATGTGAACACGTAGCTCAAGGCGTGTTTGGCTTGAGAACACCCGTGCGAGTGATGACGGACGGGTGTGAGAACTGTATGGATACCAGGTTCGGTGTGCAGCCGGACCTGACGATTGAGTGTGACTTATGAAGGATTAACCACAAAACCATAGTACGAATAGAACATGTTTGTGAGTGACCGTTTAGTACCACCTAGGATACGAAGATGCCGGTATAATCCGGTTTGGATTTTCTTTTGGTGAGGCTAGGTAGTACCAACATGCTTCTTACGGTGCATTGACGCCGTACTAAACTTTATAACTCCTTTCCTTTGAAGAAATGACTCATGAACTAACTTTCAACTAAAAATGGAAGTTTTAACAAATATTAGTTATTGAACTCTTATTTTGAGCTAAGATTCAAATGAAAGGAAGACTAGGCTTCAAAGATTTCAAAAACAGAGTGCTCTGTTTTAGGCAGGAATTCTTGCTGGACTTTAACAGAGCATAACTCTGAGTAGCTTGACCCAATCAAGGTGTATGATACAGTTCTGGAATGATTTTCAAGTTATATACAACTTATTTGTAGACCTCCAGAGCAAAATCACACGCTAAATGGGTAGAAAGTTCAGAGGAAGGTAAACTGTCCAGAACCAGGACAGCAGCAAAGCCTCTCTGGACCTTTCTGTTTTTAAGCCATAAATTTCTGTATAAAAATCCTTAAGAAGCCTATTATACACCCTGGGGAAGGTTATGAAATGTGCGATATTGTTGTAGTTCAAAGTTTGTTCAGATTCTTATTGTATTTACATATACAACTGTGATAAAATCAGCCACGTATAGAGGAGGTGCTGGCAAATTTTATCCAGGAATCCTGTCAACTTTGGAAAATCATAACTCTTAATCCGGAGACGATCTAAAGGCATATGAGTACTCGTTAGAAAGATACTGAAGTTAACTTTAACTTTGGTATTCGACTTGAGTTATGAAAATTCTCTTAACTAGATCAAAATCTGGAGATAGTGCATAAAGGTCTGTTCTGTACAGATAGGCTGGATAGCTATGCCTACTAAGGAGTTGTGTAAACATGAATTTGTTACTGCTTTCATAATGTTTTTACATATTCAGGTTTTCATTAGTCTCACATACTGCTGAGTTCCTGTTTAACTCCTCTCAACTATATTTTTGCAGTATGGTTCGTACTCGCTCTAGGAGTAGGGCTGGGAGTTCTCGCGGAGGCGGTGATGCTTCTATTCCACCGTCGGAACCACCATCCACGGGATGGATGGATCTTAGGACTCGAGTCGTCGAGTCTAATCAAGAGAACGCTAGGCCACTCCAAGAAGCAACGCAAGAACGCACACGCTTACTCCAAGCTTTGGTACAGCAAGGCGTACTCCAGAACACGCAACAAGTCGTTGCACCTCGGAACGCTTATCTGGATTTCTTGGCGACTCGACCGCCTATCTTTACTGAAGCCACCGAACCTGTGGAAGCAGATCAATGGCTTTGTGTCATGGATTGCAAATTCGGAGTATTCGAGTGTGATGAATACCAGAAGACCAAGTTGGCCGCTCAGCAACTCCATGGAGCCACCGGAAACTGGTGGATGGATCATCTTGCCACCATTCCGGAGGATCATCAAGTGCCATGGAGTGAGTTTTGTGAAGCCTTTCGTACTCGTCATATACCATTAGATATTATCAAGGCAAAGCGGGAGGAATTTTTGGGCTTGAAGCAAGGGGACATGATTGTTCTCGAGTATGTCCGAAGGTTTAACCTTTTGGCCCAATATGCTCCCGAATATGTGGAGAAAGAAGAGGCACGGTTCGACTTATTCTTCCATGGCCTGAGTTCCATATTACAGGAGAAGTTGGCCGTGCACAATAATGGCAGTTACACCGACATGGTCGATGCGGCTTTCATCCAAGAGAAGCCGACACTTGATTGGCAAGCTGAGAAGAGAAAGATGAGTAAAATCGAGCAGGCTAGCAGAAGTTATGTGCCTCAAAAGTACCATTTGGTGTATCAAACGCCATCCGGTGAAAGATGGAGGCCACCTGTACGATCAACTCCTCAGAAATTGATTGCTGGTCAAGTTCTACAACTTGCACCACCTCCATAGCTGCAGCATCAGATGGTGGTTTGTGCTCCATCGCTGCAGCCATGTGTACCAAGCATCCAACCGCAAGTCAACGAGGAACTGAAGAGACATCCGTGTTTCACTTGTAGGCTTATGGGCCATTATGCTAGGTATTGTCCGGATGGAACTCTGAGGCTACGGGTCATCATATTTACAACAATACGACCCGTACCTCAATCTACAAACAGGAGGGCAGATAAGGGGCAACATTCACTATACTGTGATTGATGATGTTCCGGAAGGAGAAGCCGCTTTAGCAGGGATCTTTTCTCTGAATCAACTATCGGTTTTGATTCTCTTTGATTCCGTTGCCAGACACAATTTCATTAGCCAATCTTTCGTGGCTCAACATCAGCTCCAAACAGTTTATACAAAGAGGCAATACCTCATATCTTCGCCCGGGGGCAGCAGTACCGCAAACGAGGTTGTCTCCCGAGCACCTCTTTGTTTGGGGGGTAAAATATATCCTACGACTCTCATTATTCTTGAAGGTCTGAAGATCGACATCATTTTGGGGATGTCTTGGTTGAATTACCACCAGGCGGTTCTTAACATCAGCTCCAGGACCGTTGAGCTCAACTCCCCACAGCACGGTCTTCATATATTAATTCTGGGCGCCAGACGGCAACAGATTGCAACAGTGAACCACACGGAAGTTGTTAAGATAGAGGACATTCCGGTGGTACGTGAGTATCCGGATGTGTTTCCCGATGATTTACCGGGCAATGCCGCCCGAGCGAGACGTTGAGTTCAAGATTGAGCTTATACCGGGAACCACACCGATATCACGAAGGCCGTACAAGATGGCACCCAATGAACTGGCAGAATTGAAGACACAGCTGAATGACCTAATGAGCAAGTGCTTTATACGACCGAGTTCGTCACCTTGGGGTTGTTCAGCATTGTTTGTCAAAAAGAAGGACGAAACACTACGGCTTTGTGTTGATTATCGTCCTTTGAACGCCGTTACCATCAAGAACAAGTATCCACTACCTCGCATTGATATGCTCTTCGATCAATTAGTTGGTGCGAAGGTATTTTCGAAGATGGATCTTCGGTCCGGATATCATCAGATTAAAATCCGGGCAGAAGATATTCCGAAGACGGCATTCTCAACGAGATACAGACTGTATGAGTATCTCGTTATGTCTTTTGGTTTGACCAACGCCCCGACACACTTTATGTACCTGATGAATTCAGTGTTCATGCCGGAGTTGGATAAATTCATCGTTGTCTTCATCAACGATATCTTGGTGTACTCCAAGTCAGAGGAAGAACATGCTGAACATCTGCATATTGTGCTACAAAGATTGCGAGATCATCAGCTCTATGGAAAATTCAGCAAGTGTGAATTCTGGATTAATCAAGTACCTTTTCTCGGACACATCATTTCAGCGGAGGGCATCGCTGTAGATCCAAGTAAGATTATCCAAGTGCAGAAATGGGAGTCACCAAAGTCAGTGCATGACATCCGTAGCTTCCTTGGTTTAGCGGGTTATTACCAGAGGTTCATTCCGGGTTTCTCCAAGATTGCTAAACCGATGACAGAATTATTAAAGAAGAATACCAGATTTGTGTGGGGTGCTGCGTGTGAACAAGCTTTCAAGGCTTTAGTGAAGCATCTCACAACAGCCCCAGTTCTTGCTCAGCCGGATACGACGAAGCCATTCTACGTTTATTGCGATGCATCTGGCATTGGTCTTGGCTGCGTGCTGATGCAAGAAAGACGAGTGGTTGCTTATGGATCTCGTCAACTCATAAATCACGAGCAGCATTATCCAACTCATGATCTTGAGTTAGCTGCCGTGGTCCTTGCTTTAAAGATGTGGAGGCATTACTTGCTCGGAAATCTTGTACACCTCTACACCGACCACAAGAGCTTGAAGTACATCTTCACTCAGAATGAATTGAACACGAGGCAACAAAGATGGCTAGAGCTCATCAAGGACTATGAACATGAGATTCATTATCATCCAGGAAAGGCGAATGTGGTCGACAATGCGCTCAGTCGTAAGGCGCATATCCATCACCTAGGTATCGCTGAAATGGATGATGACGAACCAAGCCTCCGTGTCATCCCGTATGGAGCTCTCTATGATCTCGCTCTCATTCCTACCATCCAAGAGGAGATCATTGGAGCTCAACAAAAAGACAAAGGTATGTCTCACATACGGCGAAGATTAGACAACATAGAAATGATGTGCTTCCAGAAGGACGATGAGGGTACTTTGTGGTTTAACGACCGGATTGTAGTACTCTGGGATATGGGACTACGGAAGAAAATTTTGGATGAAGCTCATTTGTCCAAGTTTTCCATTCATCCGGGCAGTAATAAAATGTACCAAGATCTCCGGAAGAAGTTTTGGTGGACACGTATGAAACGTGAAGTTGCAAAATACGTTTCAGAGTGTGATACGTGTCGAAGAGTTAAGGCCGACCATGTAAAGAAGTCAGGCCTGTTGCAGCCATTGCAAGTACCGGCATGGAAGTGGGATAACTTGAGTATGGACTTCATCGTCGGGTTGCCGATGACCTCCCACAACCATGATTCGATTTGGGTAATTGTGGACCGGTTAACCAAATCAGCACATCTCATCCCTGTGCATACTAGGTATAATGCAAAGCAGTATGCGGAGCTGTACATAGCATGGATCTTGTGCTTACATGGAGTTCCCCGTACCATTGTGTCAGATAGAGGATCGCTGTTCGTAGCCCGTTTTTGGGAGCAGCTACACGCATCCTTGGGTACGAAGTTGATTAGAAGCTCTGCGTATCACACTCAAACCGATGGGCAAACTGAGAGGGTGAATCAAATACTGGAAGATATGCTAAGAGCATGTGCCATCCACCACGGTAAGAGCTGGGATGATCACTTACCGTTGGTGGAGTTCTCGTACAACAACGGATCTCAGACGAGCATCAAAATGGCACCATATGAAGCTCTATACGGCTGGAAGTACCGTACGCCATTGAATTGGTGCGAATCCGGTGAACAAGTAACATTCGGGGTTGATCTTGTCAATGAAGCCGAAGAGAGAGTTCGGATAATACAAGAGAACCTCAAAGTTGCCCAATCTCGTCAAAAGAGCTACGCGGATCAGAGGCGTCGACCACTGCATTTCGAAGTCGCAGAGCACGTGTATCTTCGTCTGTCTCCGATGAAAGGGATTCATCGGTTCGGTGTCAAGGGGAAACTTGCTCCCCGATTCATCGGTCCGTTTGCTATAACGGAGAAGTGCGGAAACGTAGCCTACCGGCTGGAACTATCGGCAAGCCTTGCCGGTATTCACGACATATTTCACGTGTCCCAGCTGCGGAAGTGTCTCAAGTTTACCGCTGCCATCCGCACTGAAGACATCGGCAAGTTGAAGACGGATCTCACCTATGTCGAGCAACCTATAGAGATTATCGACGAAAAGACCCGGATCACCCGGAACCGGACTTTGAGATTTTACAAAGTCCTTTGGAATAATCATACCCCGGAAGAGGCGACGTGGGAAACCGAAGATTACATCCACAAGAACTATCCGGAGCTTTTATCATAAACTTTGTAATTACCTCCCGTCTCGTTCTTCTTTTGAATATCGGACGAGATTCCTTTTAAGGGGGGAGGAATGTAAAGGTCCCAAAAATATGAATACAAAGAAACACGTATTTGCAAAAGTTGGTTTCATATGTATCAAATTTGGGACTTGTTAAAACTTTTCCACATGTGATAACACACATGAGGGTTTTCTTCACACAAGTTCAAATGTTTATTTGGAAACTTGGAACCCAAGAGGGGTCAAAAACTAAGATGGGAAGTTCCCATGTGTGTGAGAAAACTAAAGTCAGATTGGGAACAAACTTGTTCAAACTCAAAATTCAAATGAGAGCAACACAATGGAATTCAAAACTGTTGTGCTACAAATCTCATTTGCAGCAGCCAAAATAAAAATCAGGTTTCATATTTGGATTACTTGGGTCCAAATTAGGGGGTGTGCAAAGTTTCATGATTTATGGAAATGATTTGCAACCCATTTTTCCAAAATGGACTTTAAATGACAAAGAATTCAAATGCATATTTGAATTTGGATGAAATTTGCCCAATTATCCAAATGCCTTTCAGATTTAAACTTCCAAAATTGAATTCCCTCATGTTCAAACTTTGGGGGATATTTTGGAGAGGGATAAGGGGTGACTGAGCAGTGGGACCCACATGTCATTTAAGGAACTGAACAATTGCTAAAGATTTTCAGCACACGGTCTCTGTTTGCTTTCCTCCCACGCGAAGCAACGGCAGAACCGACTTCTCTCCGATCGACACCGAGGGTCAGCCGGCAGCCACCTCCTGCTGGATTTCCTTCGCGCTGGAGAGCTACTGGGGGGTCGTTATCTACTGCCGCGCTCCCTCTCCCCTCTTTACCGAAGCATCGACGCTGTCTTGCTCTCCCCACGCGAGAAACCAACTGAGACAACCGCCGAGCTCTCGATCGATCAGCCGCCCCAACAGCAAGCGTGCGAGCCTCAGATGATCGGCCAAACAACACTACCGTCCTCCCCACGACCTCCTCGAGCCATCACCGAGTGTGTTCCTGCCCTCTACACCGAGAACACCACGTTCCCGCGGCGGCCGAACACCACGGCGACGAGGTGCTCCCGTGGCCAGCTCCCCAGAGCGGTTTTCACGACCAAGCAAGAGGACCCTGGACGCGCAAGAGTTCCATGCAGCTTCCATCCGAAGCACAGAGCTTGTCCTTGCGTCTTGCCGACGAATTTCAAGATTCCCCTCCGGCCGTCTCAAACCGAGGTGCGGGTAAGAGTCTGTTAAATTCTCGCGCTATGATTGTTTAGAGCACTGCAAATTTCACTCACATGAAGTAGCCTTGCTTAGCAACAACTTCCCTTTTGGAACCCAGCTAGAAACACGCTCTGCATGACGTATGTTCGATCTTTCTAACGGCGGTCTTGGTAGAAACCGTCGGGCACTCGATGAACTCTAGGTAGGAGTCATTCCCGAGCCCATGTGCGGCCATGCCTAGCTTTACCAACCTCCACTGGTGCTGTAGAGCCTTTCCAGGGAGCTTTTGGCGGGCTATAGCATCGGGGCGACGTCGCCGGACTCCCTCAGAGCCGCTGCACCGGTGCGGGGTGGTTTAGAGGCATCGCCGGTCTGTGGGAATCACATCAACGTGTTCCTCGCACCAAATTAGGGCCTGGCGGCGAGTTTCAGCGTTAGGGGTGGCCGGACGACCGAATCCGAGGCTGCTCCGGCGAGCCCCGCGGCGCAGAAGCGCGGGAGCGAGAGGTTGAAGACGACCTCACAGGGTCCGCGTGTCAGTGACTCAGGATAGAGGAGCTGGATACTCTGTGGCGCCGGATTAACTGTGACAACGCGGGAAACAATCCTGTGACCCCGTGTGGCGCCCTCCCGGTAACAGACACGTGTCCCTTGGCCCCACCGTCAGTTTAAACTTTTTCCCGGATTTATCCAAATCCCAGATTTTCCCCCAAACTTTAGAAGAGCATAACTTTTGCTAGGAACCTCCAAATTTAGTGATTCAAATTGGGTTAGATTCAGATTGACAAACTATATCCAAATATGCAACCCAATTGTATGAAAGTCTTTATTTAATTCTGTTAAATTCATTAAATCTTTTCAGCAAAAGAATTTTAGAGGGAGTTTGGTTTATCCAAAAATTTTCAAATTTTGCCAGAATATTCTTTAGGGTGTTATTAGACCCTGTAAAAGTTTCAACTCATTTCGAGTTGATTTGATCAGGGTAATTCAGATTGTAAGTTGCTGTGTTCAATTGAATACAGAACCATTTTCCGTGAATTTCCAAAACATGTAAATTCAGTTCTGGACAATTCTTAGTTCCAAAATCCTAGGAAAATTTATGTAAGCTCTATGAACTATAATTGAAATTCTGGTTCACTGAGTTTGACATGAACATAAGTGTTACCTCAGAATAAATTCTTCTTTGCTTAATTGCTTAGAAAATTGTTCTAAATAAACCACTCAATGAAAAGTGCTAATTTTTGGTCCAGATAACTTTCTTGTGATAAGTAACTCGCATAAAAATTTTCAGCTCCATTGGAGCTCTGGATCACCACTGTCATGTGTAACCTCTTAAGGTGATCAACACTTAAGTGGGAAAGGCACTCAACATTTGATCATTGTGTTTAAACCCAACCCAAACCACTAGCACCAGTGTCATTTTAAATTCTTAAACAGAGTTCCAGTTTTAAAACTGTCATTAGATCTTATTAGCAAAAGCTTTTCAATTAAATACATATGCATGATCATATCGTTTAGCATCTACGTGAAGAACGTGAGAAGGACTTAAAGTGAAGATCAAGGAGGAAGGAAAAGCATGTAATCAAGCTCCAAGTGATCGTCACTAACTGATTGTAATATTAGCCACCTGCAAAACAGGCAAGTCCCGGTTTGCATTTGGAACAGTTTTATAAATCTTTTCCATTTTTAGAGATCATAGCTTTGCATTATTGATTGCATTAAGTCTAGTTGATATTGAAAACCCCACTTGCATGACCAGAAATACCTAAGAGAGAAAGGGTAGAATAGCACCTCCTCGAGTGGATTTGGCTACGCTAATGTTAGTAGGAAAGGTCCGGTAGAAGTCGAGTAGTTGGAATCTACTCGCGAGTTTAGGGATGGTTTATTCGGAGCGGGTCTAAAATAGAAAAGATGAGGAAAGTTCACACATAAGAAATGGAGGCCGTGCAGGGAGGTTTAGATGCAGCAGGTTGCGGACCGTGCGTGCATAGCCCTGCCTGTGTCGGTTATGGCCCGTCCGTGCTTGGCCCTGTTGGACAAGTTTGAGTTGTGTACCGGGCGCATACTGGCTATATAGGACCCAGGAAACCGATGTACCTTGGGAGATCCATAGTGGAACTTTTCCACTCTCTTAGGCTTTCGGCGTCAGGGTAGCAGGAGGTACCTCGCTTAAGAACATACCACTGTGGGTATGTACCTTGAGGGAGCTTGCGTACTCGGGGCAGTTGGACTGCGTCCAATGTGGAAGATCTTGGGAAAGGTGGCCGCGTAAAACGTCAGTCGAGTTTGCTGCCATCAACTCGGAGTACGGGTGTATGTGTCGTGTAGTCAGGGCGTGTACTGATTCGAATCACCGTCGCTCGCGATTATATGAGCATACTTGCCCACTGCGTCTTGACGTAGTAACAAATGGAACTGGTTATCTTTGAACTTGATAAGACTGTGATATAACTTGTATTGCAACCATGATTGAATTAGAGATAGGCTCATTAAACTTTACTTTCGCCTTGTGCAAGGAGCACTGCAACAAAGTGTTTCTTGTTTGATTGTGGAGTTGCGATGCTGTTCAGTTTAAGGTCTGTACAATGGGGGTTAAAATCTGAAAGTTAAGGATCAACTTTAGGCGAGTCTTTTACGCAAATCTAGCTATCCTAATTGTGAACCGCCGTGCATGTAGAGTTTATTGTTTAGGAGAGACGGATCAGTCTTGCTGAGCCTATATGCTCATGCTTGCTATATAAGTGGTTTTGCAGGTTAACATCGACGCTAAGAAGAAGGTTGTCCGGTGAGATTCGGTGATTTCCGAGTCATGTAACACATGGAGAACCCAGCTGCTTCTGTTGTCTTCGTGTTGCTAGCGAGAGGAGTCCGCGGGCTGGACTTCATCTCGAGTGCTCTTAGTTATTCGACGTGAGTTTTTATAGACTTCCGCTGTAGCTATTTGATGTAAATTATTTACAAAGAAAAATTTGTAAGATTCCGCTATTGTTTTATGTAATACATTGTTCCTTGTATGTGTGCTGTTGGGTGCCGCACAACACGGAACCACCCAATGCGATTCCCGGGCAAGTGCCCCGTCCCTGTGACTAAACGGGTGGCGTCGGGCCGTGTCAGCATGGTATCAGAGCTGTGACAAGTGGTATCATAGCTGAGCCCATTCTCAGTCGGTACCCGGCCCGTCTCATTACCCCCCCCTCCCAATTCCATTTAAAATAGCAAACGAGCTCCAAATTTGATCAAACTCGGAGGATAGGCCAAAAGAAATGTGAGAAACACAACGGTGCACTAAAATTGGATTTCGGTGAATTTGGAATTTAAAACTGAGATTTAAATTCAAATTTGAATTTTCTCCTGTTTAAATTCCAACAAATAGGAAATCCTTTTCAAATGCTCTGAAAATTTGCCAGGCTATTATTGGATGTGTGGAGAACCAAATGATATCTTTAGATCTCCGTGTTAAGGAATTTTTGCAAGTTCAAGTTTAGACTTGGAGCTCACACCTTTAAATTCAAAAGTTTAAATTCCCCCTCACTTTCTTGGTGTGAATTGCAGCTCCACTTTGCTAGACTTTTTGGGGATTTCACATCCCTCCCCCCTTAAAAAGAATCTCGTTCCGAGATTCATAAAGAAGAGATGAAGCGGTAGAGAAGGAATTACCGGATATAAGCGGACAGCAAGTCCGGATAATTTGAATGGAGGTATTCTTCACTCTCCCATGTTGCTTCCTCCATGGTATGATTGCTCCATAATACCTTATAAAATAGGAGTGTCCGATTCCTTGTTGACCGAGACTTTTCATCGATAATCCAGATTGGATGCTCGGTATATGAGAGATCCGGTTGCAATGTCTCGAGATCTTCATTGCGGACAGCAGTGGTAATCTTGAGACATTTCCGAAGCTGAGAGACGTGAAATATATCATGCACGACAGCGAGGTTTGTTGGTAGCTCAAGCTGGTAGGCTACGGGTCCACTTTTCTCCGTGATAGCAAATGGACCGATAAAACGGGGAGCGATCTTCCCTTTTACACCGAATCGGTGAACTCCCTTCATTGGAGATACGCGGAGATATACGTACTCTCCGATGTTGAAGTTAAGCGGTCGACGTCACTGGTCTGCATAGCTCTTCTGTCGAGATTGAGCAGCCTTTAAATTAGCTTGTATGACCCGAACTCATTCTTCGGCGTCATTGACAAGGTCAATCCTGAATGTTACTCTTTCACCGGATTCACACAAGTAAGCAGTGTGCGACATCTCCGGCCGTAGAGAGCCTCATACAGTGCCATCTTGATACTCGTTTGATAGCTGTTGTTGTACGAGAATTCCACCAATGGTAGATAAGCATCCCAATTCTGACCATGGTGGATGGCACACGCTCTCAACATATCTTCCAAGACTTGATTCGCCCTCTCGGTTTGGCCATCTGTTTGAGGGTGATATGCGGAGCTTCTAAGCAATTTGGTTCCCAAAGATGCATGCAGCTGTTCCCAGAAACGAGAAACGAACAGTGCACCATGATCTGAAACTATTGTTCTTGGAACTCCATGCTGGCATAATATCCGTTCAATGTATAACTCCACATATTTCTTGGCGTTGAATCCCACATTCACAGGTATGAAGTGTGCTGACTTGGTTAATCGGTCAACGATTACCAAAACCGAATCATGCTTTCAAGATGTGAGCGGTAACCCAAAAATGAAATCCATACTCACATCTTCCCACTTCCATGCCGGAATATGAAGGGGCTGTAGCAAACCAGGTTTCTTCATGTGATCTGCTTTCATCCTTCGACACGTATCGCACTCGGATACGTTTTTAGCTATTTTCCGCTTCATCCGTGTTCACCAAAACTTGTTTCTCAAATCTTGGTACATCTTGTTGCTGCCTGGCTGAATGGAAAATTTTGATAAATGAGCATCGCCTAATATCTTCTTACGAAGCTTCATGTCCCTCGTTACGGCTATACGGTTCTTGAACCATAGCGTACCATTCTCATCTTTCCGAAAGCACTTAGCTTCTTCTTTGTCGATTCTCTTCCGGATATGGGACATGCCCTTATCTTTCTTTTGCACCTCTACAATTTCATCACGAATTATAGGAATGAGGGCAAGGTGAAAGAATAATGACCCATAGAGAATCAAGCGCAGGCTCGGTTCTTCTTCTTATTCCATTGCAGCCATGGTTAGGTTATGAACACGTGATTTCTGACTAAGTGCGTCGCACACACATTTGCTTTTCCAGGATGGTAATGAATCTCTAGTTCATAATCCTTGATAAACTGTAACCATCTTCGCTGTCTCATATTTAACTCCTTTTGTGTGAAGATATATTTCAAACTCTTGTGGTCGGTCTAGAGGTGGACTAAGTTTCCAAGCAAATAGTGCCTCCACATCTTTAGAGCAAGAACCACAGAAGCTAGCTCGAGATCATGTGTCGGATAATTCTGCTCATGATTCCTAAGCTGCCTGGATCCATGCGCGACCACTCACCCTTCTTGCATAAGCATGCAGCCAAGGCCGATGCAGGATGCATCGCAATAAACATCAAAAGCCTTAGTTGTATCGGGCTGCGCCAACACGGGGGCTGTTGTGAGGTGCTTTACCAATGCTTTGAACGCCTCCTCACATGCTTCCCTCCACACATATTTCTTGCCTTTCTTCAGAAATTCCGTCATTGGTTTAGAGACCTTGGAGAAATTCGGAATGAATCTCCGGTAGTACCCCGCTAAACAGAGAAAACTACAGACTTCGTGGACTGACTTTGGTGAACTCCAATTCAGCACTTGGACAATTGTGCTTGGATCTACCGCAATGCCCTCCACAGAAATAATGTGCCCCAGAAATGGCACTTGGTTGATCCAAAACTCACATTTGCTGAATTTCGCATATAACTTGTGATCCCGTAGGCATTCGAGCACAATATGCAGATGTTCGGCGTGTTCTTCCTCCGTCTTAGAATATACCAAGATATCGTCGATGAAGAGCACGACGAACTTGTCCAGCTCCGGCATGAAGACTGAATTCATCAAGTACATAAAATGAGCCGGAGCATTAGTGAGTCCGAATGACATGATGAGATACTCATATAACCCGTATCTCGTCGAGAATGCCGTCTTGGGTACGTCTTCTGCCCAGATTTTTATCTGGTGATATCCAGACCGAAGATCCATCTTCGAGAAAACCTTAGCACCTACTAGTTGATCGAAAAGCATATCGATACGTGGTAGTGGATACCTGTTCTTGATTGTTACGGCATTAAGCGACGATAGTCCACACATAGCCTCAAAGTCTCATCCTTTTTCTTGACAAACAGCACGGAGCATCCCCATGGTGATGAACTGGGTCGAATGAAGCCTTTGCTTAATAAATCATTCAGCTGCTCCTTCAGCTCCGCGAGTTCCTTTGGTGCCATTTTATACGGCCTCCGAGATATGGGTGTGGTTCCCGTTGCTAGTTCAATTTTGAACTCCACTTCACGTTCGGGCGGCATGTTTGGTAAATCGTCGGGAAACACGTCCGGATATTCCCGGACCATTGGAATGTCCTCCGGTTTCTTAGCTTCAACGGTGTGGACAGCAGTGACTTCTGGTGCAACATTTCTCAACATCAACATGTGTTGCCCGTGCTTCTTCGAATTCAGCTGCACCGTTCATGAACTAATATCAAAGATAGCTTGGTGATGTGTCAACCAAGCCATTCCCAAGATAATTTCAATCCGCAAGCCTTCCAGGATGATAATAGTACTAGGATATATTCGCCCATCCAAACATATAGGCGCTCGAGCAACAATTCTGCCCGCTGTCCTACTACCTCCCGGTGAATTAATCTCATAAGATGCGGCCAAGGAGGTTGCTGGTATTTGGTGCTTAACCACATAATCTTTGCTGATAAAACATGTGTAGCACCCGAGTCGAACAACACGAACGTGGACTGATCACGTAGACTGAACATGCCCGCAAACATGGGTTCTCCCACGGGAACATCTTCAACTGCCATATAGTTTACATTCCCCACTTTCAGTGTTGTCCTCCTTGGCTGACCATGGAATTTCTTTGCAGCTTGAGATGACATGTGACTGCTGCTTTGCTGGGTCATTTGACCCTCCTAAGGAATATGCTCTACATCGCTACAAGTACCGTACGATGCGAGCTTAGGATCTTCATAATATGGAGGTGGTTGATATTCTTGTGCACTTTGCTGAGGTGCGGGTGCACAAATACTCATTTGCTGCTGTTGCAGCAGTGGCTGAACATCCATGGGTAAATATGGACAGTATTTGATCTGAGGAGGCCTGTCAAAGGACTGAATTTTCACCCCGGATGGTAAGCAATATATCACCGGTTGTTCTTGATGATAATCACCCGTACTTGCCAGTGATAATTTTCTCTTCCTCTTACTTTCCTTATGCTCGAGTTCAGCTATTTCTTGAATCATAGCGACATTAACTAACTCGCTATAATTCCTTTTATTGAATTGTGCCACTTTCGCCCGAAGCTCCACATTGAGGCCCTGGGAGAAGTAATGACACTTCATCGTCTCCTTATGTACACAAGCGGATGCATATTGTACTAAACAGTTAAATTCTGTAAAGTACTCTATAACACTCATGCCTCCTTGTTTGAGTTCATAGAACTCTTCAACTCTGGTTTTGATGATGCCCTCACAGATATGACGTGCACGGAAAGCATCCCGAAACTCCATCCACGTCACATGATGGCCTTCAGCAATCTTAGCAAGATATTCAGACCACCATGCCCCAGTGGATCCATGAAGTTGCTGAGCGGCAAATAAAGCCTTCCCATATTCATCACACTGGAGCATTCCCAGTTTAGATTCAATAACCCAGAGCCAATGATCTACCTCCAAGGCTTCTTTAGCTTCCGAGAATACAGGGTCTTGCTAGAAAATGCAGATACGTATTCAGTGTGGGGTTTTGCTGTGAGGTCTCCTGTCGGATGCCTTGGTGCACCAACAACTCAAGAGACTCAGCCATTCTTCCCAACACCTCCGCCAGTCCGGTTGATGATGGTGGTGATCGTCGCTGCAACGAATCATTTCCATCCCAACTGGAACCACCAACTTCATATCCGGAATGAGTATGATTCATACAGCAAGAGTGGGCAATTTACGGTTAATATCCAAGATTGTTCTCACTTGAACTAAAAATTATTAACCGCAAAAGCATCACATCAACAGTGCAGCATATATGAAATGGAACAAGGTTTTTGACAATTCTGAAATACAAGGATTGCTCAAGTTTGTCAAACACTTAAACCAACAACAAGGAATGATGAAATATATCCATAAAATCTGTCATGGAACTTAGAGAAGTATAAAAACCTTCATGTCCACAACAAGTCCTAGGTTACATGGGCAATGAGCAATGCTCTGTTCAGAATGACCATTTGACCTTAATCCAAGAATTTGATTATGAAAATGGCAGTTTCATGTCCCAAGTTGAATATCAAAGTTATATATAACTTCAATATATTTCCAACGAGTATTTATTTGCCTTCATATCAGTTCTGGATCAGGAGTTATGATATTTCAAACTTGACAGAAATCTGGAACAATTTTGACAGCACCTCCTCTGAAAGTAGCTGTTTTGTCTGCAAGGTTTCATAAAGTTCTACCCCAAATCTGTAGAAACGTTGAACTAAAAAGTCATAGAACATATCACAAACTTTCCAACTATGTCTAACATAATACTTAAAGATTTTTCTACAAGAAGTTATGGTCAAAATACAGAAAAATCCAGAGAGTATTTTTTTGGTCTGCCCTGTTTCTGGACAGTAACACTCATCTGAGATTTTAATCCATTTGGAGGGCAATTCTGTTCCGGGGTTCTACAGAAAAATTGTAGATGACTTCAAAACCTTTCCAGAAATGTATCTGACATGACCCCACGGTCTTGTCGAGCCAGGATCACGCTGAGGGGTGCTGCGTTGCATAGCACCGGATAACACACATCAAAGGTACAAAGCAGAATCAAAATTTTATTACATAAATGAGTTTATGAACATTTGTACATCAAAATAAGTCCAACTCACGGGCGTAGACTACGCATCAAGTCCACGTCCAGCCCTTGAACGTGTCCTTGCTAGCACAAACGCACACTAACTCTGCGGCGTGCACGACTCCCACTCGACGGGGTTCCCCTCCTGGGGTTCCGTCTCTTCTTTGGGAGTCCCTTCCTCATAGAACCCTGCAAAAGCTTCAGACACAAGCAGTGAGCACGAAGGCTCAGCAAGACAGACCCGTCTCTCCTAAGCATGGAACTTCTACATGAGGGTTGATAGGTTACATGAGGTAAAAATCATTTGTAAGGACTCGCCTAATTAGTGGAACCTTACTTTCAAGGTTAAGCAGCAGGTTGTGGAAAACCTTACGCTAAGGCACATGAGAGAGCCGCAATCAAACAAGAAACGCATTTCTCTCATGTACTTTGCCCAAAGTTGAAAAGAACTTTAGTTAGCTCTAAACTACAGCAAATCATTAGCAATCAAGTCCATCTTTCAATCAGCAACATTTTAACATGCAACTAGCCTGTTCCTTCTACGTCACGGTACAGTGAACAAGTGGTACTCACTGACCGCGAGGGACGGCGATTATAATCGATTTACACCTGCAGGGTTACCCGAACAACCCGTCACGTACGCCCGTACTCGATGTTGCCTACAACAACCATCACGGAAGTCGTACGCAACTACCTTTCACCTGTTAGCCAAATGTTGAACCGGTCCAATCGTCCTGAGCAAGAGGTCTCTGCACGCGCATCTCAGTGCCGCCAGACGATTTACACCTCGAGCTCTCAACCTACCCTCTGAACGACCAGCTGTGCCTCGACACCCAGCTACCCGAGTTACATCGGTTTCCCGGTTCCCATATTGTGACACCCTCATCTCAGGTGTTGTGAGGGCCCGGCCCGGGAATCGCAGTGGGTGATGCCGTGCGATGCGGCACCCAACAGCATGCACGAAAAGACGATAAGAACATAACGGAACCATTTTTTTTCTCAAGATAAGATCTTTTACAACATAAGTACACGCGCAGCGGAAATTAACATTTGCTGGACAAGCTACTCACTCTCGACCCTATCTACGCCGAAGAGAAGTCGTTCAGCCCGTGAACGCTTCCTACTAGCTTCACCAAAGTAAGGCAGCGGCTAGGTTTCCGATGAGTTGAACGAACCATGAGGTTCGTCGTCTCACCGAACAACCCTCTTCATAGCAGGCATCCTGCTACCTGCAAAAACAACTCAGAAGCAACCGTGAGCACTAAGGCTCAACAAGACTTACCCGTCAATCCTAAACATGCAACTCTACATGCAGGTGTAGTAAGACAGTAGGCATAGGAATTTGCAAAATGCAGCTTGACTAAACTTGATCCTTATATTCAGATTCTTATAGCCTTCATTTTAGTGGTCCTCACGCCTCACAACATCGGAAGTCCACAATCAAACAAGAAACGTTTATCCCGATGTTGCTAGCCTAAGGTGGAAATGAAACTTAGTTGGCTCTATATCTACTTCAGTCAAGGTTACAATACAGTGATTAATCCACAAACAGCAAGTTAAGAGACTTAGTTCATCTTCTTACTAAGTCACGGCGCAGTGGGCAAGTATGCTCAATCCTCTTCCGCGAGCGACGGTGATTCGAATCAATAACAACCCGGAATACACGACACATACACCCGCCTCGAAAGACTCTCTCAAGAGCTCTTTCTTATGTTGTATGCAGCAACCTTTCACACGACACCCCGACATACAAAAACGCTTCGCGCCGAGCAGGATGGTCCTCTACGCGGACACGTCGAAGTTGCCCGCTAAAGGATTTACACCTCCCGCCTTCTCAACGCCATTCCCACGCGAAGGATGAGTTTCTATATCACGGTCCATCGTGTTACATCGGTTTCATGGGTCCCATACCCCACTATATATCCGGTACAGCTCAATCTTGTCCAGCAGGGCCGCATACATACGGTCCTTAACCGACACGGACGGGGCTACATCCAACCTCCACATTTGCCTTACCATCCCGGTCCAGGCCAAATGTGGTCTCAAGCATTGTCACACCCATCGCAGGTCGAGACCAACCTTGAGCTCTCCATCCTACAGGAACATCCCCGTCCCCATCTCATATTCATGAGGGTGCTCTTATCATTTATCTCTCGCGAGTAACTCCATTACTCGAACTTTCTCGCGAGTAGCTTTTTACTACTCGACTTCTACCGAGCTAGCTACAACATTAGCCTAGCATCTACAACGAGGCAAAGCCTACACTAAACTTTTTAATGAGGGATGTAATAGGCATGCAAGTGGGTTTCAATCATCCTAGACATAATGCACTCAAGTCTAATAAACATGATGTGATGTAAAGCAAAATTTAAAACGGTAAAGATATGCAAACCGGGGCTTGCCTTGCTCAACGGTTTTGTTAGAAGCTAGAAGTTAGTCTTCCTCCGGAGAATCCGCCAAACTCGTCACGATATGGAGATCCTCGCTGCAGAGTCGAGTCCTCGTCGAACGTCGATGTCACGTGCTATTAAGATGATTTATGCACATGTATTCAAAATCAATTTAGAAAATGATTCAAATCTGTTGTACAGTTAACTCACACCTAAAAGGAACAAACAACAGAAAGGTTTCTGTTGTTGGATCTACAACCTTAGAGATGATGAAAGCTAGGGTGAAAAGAAATACTAGTAATCACCATGTGATTAAGTCCATTATATGAACACTTAAACCTAAAATATGGTAGCTCCAGTTCCAGAGGTCCAATGAAGCTGAGAATTTTACCACAGCTTCTATGGACGCTAGATAGGCAGTGGGCAAAAATTGAGCTCATGAAATGGCTCAAGGTGATCACAATAATTCCTTATGTGATTTTCACTAATCTGCCTTTACCCCCTAGATATGAAGCTTTCCTATGCTGCAAAGTAGAATTTTTGTGAAATACAAAATGTCCTGAGTCCATAGGAATTGGTTTTACCATTTTTGGAGTTTCCTACATGGAGATATGGATTTTACAAAGAATGGGGAAAAGCTGAAATTGTCTCTATTCATTTTCCCATTTTTCAGAGACATAAGGAATGAACACATCATTTGACCAAGCAAATGAGGTCCAATGCCTCTGAAATTTTTACTGAAGTTAAAGGAATTATGGAACAATGTCCTGTCCAAATTTGGGAATTTTCCAATAAACAGATTGGTCTGCCTCTGAAATTTATTTTAAATGAATTAATGAGCCAAATTCAGGGAATTTCATAAACATTGGTCTGCACCCCTGGATAGTACTCTTTGCGAGGAATCCAACAAAATTTGTTTCACAATTTTTGGACACTCCTACACAAAGTTATGGCTCTCCAAAGTTTGAACTAGAGTGGGAAAATCTGGAAATTGTTTAAATGATGACAGTGGGTCCCACCTGTCATCCCTAACCTTCAGACTCGCGCCCAACAGGGCAGTGGTGGCCCACTCCGGCGAGGTCGCCGGAAAACAAGTTCCCAGCCACCTCCAGACCCCCTGCTGGCAGCCCCCCCATATTTCCCCACGCTGAACACGTTGGTGAGGTCCCCGGCGGCTGAAACTCGCCGGAAAATAGGGCGCACCGGCCACAGCAAACCCTAGAGCTCCGGCGAGGTCTTGCACGGTGAATTCTCCACCAAATGGTCGGTTCTTGGGCTCTACATCCCCAGGGGATCATGTAGAAGACCGGCATGAGGTCTAAACCAGCTGGAGATGGCTCTAAACCTATCGGCACCGTGCACCCGATAGGGTCCAGCGGCATACCCTCTAAAAGAGCTCGGATTGCTCACTCTACACTCAATTTCTTGGTCTAAAATCAATGGCGGAGGTATGCTAGGCAGTTAACAACCTGTGTGTGAAGTTTGAGACCCAACAAACACGAATTGAGGACGAATTTTACAATTCCTTACCTCAAGGTCCATTTCTGCCGTCCGGGAGAAACATTTGAAATTCTCCCTCTGTAATCAACGGCTAGGGATGAGATTTGGAGGTGAGAAACTAGACTTGTTGGTGAACAGATGGGGTGGCTTGCTTGGGCGTGATCCCTTCTTGTTTGGGCTGGGCACGGTGATCAGTTCCAGTTTCTTCAGCTTTAGCTCGGGAGCAGTAGAAACTTTGCTGCTTCTAGGCGCCGGTGACCTCGGGACGGCGGAGGGAAGTTGCCAGCCGGCCAGAGCACTCACGGGCGAAGGTTTTTGCTGTGGGAAGCTGGGGCAAAGATTGCTTGGTTTTCTCTGGGTGATCAGAGGAAACAGGGAACGGTGGCTGGGTGCTTCACGGGAGGAGAAACAGAGAATGGGCACGAGCGAGAGAGAAACAAAGTTCGGTTGCCCTTCGTGCGTGGAGGATAAGGGCTGGAGGACGGTCGACCAGAACACAGGAGGTGGCGCCGGGAGCTTGTCAGGAACAGTCCCTGCCGAGAGCTGGCGCGCGCTCAGCCGTCGCTAGAGTCGGTTTGCACTTCTGTGAGACTGACTGGTGGGGTCCACAGCGACAATTCTCCCTCTTATCCCCCATTTCGATTTAAAATAGCAAATGAGCTCCAAATTTGTTCAAACTTGGAGGATTGGTCAAAGGAATTATGAGGAACTCAAATCTGAAATCAGATTTTGAAATTGAGTATGTTTGGTTCAAAATTCAAATTTAAGTTGGAATTTGACTGTGCCCTCATTTAATCCTCGGAATAAATAGTATATGAAACCTAAAATTCTCCAAATTTGAAATTAGGCTTTTGAATACATGAGAAATGCATCTATGCTCTCACATATGGGCCTTTGTACAATCTGAATAGGAATCCTTTCAAAAGAATTCAAATTGCATTTAAATTTCCTCCACTGTACTCATAGAGAAGGTGCTCATGAGTTAGAGTTTTTGGGAGTGTAATTATTTCCCCTAGGTTAACATGTGTTGAGCATGGTCTAGAGAAAATTTTTAACTCCCTCACATGTCCATTTGTGTGTTCATCATTTCATGTGACACAATTATATTCTTTTATCGCTTTAACTTTGTTTCATGAGCTGACATCAACCTTTACAAAAGTTAGGGCTGTTACATTCCTCACCCCTTAAAAGAATCTCGTCCCGAGATTACAAAAAGAAAGAAGAAGGGAGAATGACTACTGGACATATGGTACAAACAAGTCAGGAAAATTTAAACGGAGAAAATCCTCGCTTTCCCACGTGGCTTCATCAGCTGTGTGGTTGCTCCACAAGACTTTGTAAAATCGCATTGTCCGATTTCTTGTGGTGCGAGTCTTTTCGTCAATAATCTGTATCGGATACTCAGAATAAGTGAGATCCGGTTGAAGATCCTCAATGTTCTCCATATGAACTGCGGTTGGGTACTTAAGACATTTCCGCAGCTGAGAGACGTGGAAAACATTGTGAATGCCCGAAAGTGACGCCGGTAACTCCAGACGATAGGCCACGGGTCCACATATTTCAGTGACAGCAAACGGCCCGATGAATCGCGGAGCAAGCTTTCCCTTCACTCCAAACCGATGAACCCCTTTCATCGGAGAGACACGAAGATAAACATGGTCCCTGATGTCGAAGTGAAGAGGTCGACGTCTTTTGTCTGCATAACTCTTCTGCCGAGATTGAGCAGCCTTTAAATTGGCTTGAATCACTCGCACTCGTTCCTCGGCTTCATTCGCAAGATCAATCCCGTAGACCACTCTCTCGCCGGATTCACACCAATTCAGTGGTGTGCGGCACTTCCGGCCATAAAGAGCTTCATACGGGGCCATCTTGATGCTGGATTGATAAAAGTTATTATATGAGAATTCTGCTAACGGTAGATGGTCATCCCAATTCTTTCCATGACTGATGACACATGCCCGTAGCATATCCTCCAGAATCTGATTGACTCTCTCCGTTTGACCATCAGTTTGCGGATGATACGCTGAACTCCGAATTAACTTGGTTCCCAAAGAAGCATGCAGTTGCTCCCAAAATCTGGATACGAACAACGCACCTCGATCAGACACGATGGTGCGGGGAACTCCGTGTAAACACATGATTCTTGAGATGAACAGCTCCGCATACTTCTTTGCCACATATTTTGTATGGACTGGAATAAAATGTGCTGTCTTGGCCAAACGATCAATGATTACCCAAATAGAATCATGCTTGTTGCTGGTCATGGGTAAACCGACGATGAAGTCCATACTTATGTCTTCCCACTTCCATGCTGGAACCTTCAGCGGTTGAAGTGGTCCGGCTTTCCGCATATGGTCGGCTTTAACCCGCCGACACGTATCACACTCGGATACGTACTTCGCAATCTCTCTTTTCATCCGTGTCCACCAGAACTTAGATTTCAAGTCCTGGTACATCTTATTGCTTCCCGGATGAATGGAGTACTTGGATAAATGTGCTTCATCCAATATCTTCCTCCGCAATTTCATGTTTCGGGGTACCACTATGCGGTTGTTAAACCATATAGTACCCTCTTCATCTTTGCGGAACATCTTCAATTCACCGCTGTCCACTCTCCTCCGGATATGAGACATACCTCTGTCTCTCTTCTGAGCCTCTACAATCTCATCTCGGATTGTAGGAATAAGAGCGAGGTTGAACAGCGACCCATAGGGAACTAAGCGCAGGCTTGGTTCTCCTTCTTCATGTGCAGCCATGGATAAATGGTGAACGTGAGCTTTCCGACTAAGTGCGTCGGCAACCACATTCGCTTTACCCGGATGGTAATGAATTTCAAGTTCATAGTCCTTGATCAATTCGAGCCATCTTCGCTGCCTCATATTCAGTTCTTTCTGTGTGAAGATGTACTTCAAGCTTTTGTGGTCAGTGTAGAGATGTACTAGATTGCCTAGTAGATAATGTCTCCACATTTTCAATGCTAAGACCACTGCAGCTAGTTCAAGGTCGTGCGTCGGGTAATTCTGCTCATGACCCCTGAGTTGTCGGGATCCATACGCGACCACACGTCCTTCTTGCATCAACACACAACCCAAACTAGTGCCGGATGCATCACAATAGACATCAAAAGGCTTCGTGGTGTCCGGCTGGGCCAAAATTGGAGCTGCAGTGAGATACTTCACTAAAGTTTGAAAAGCTTGTTCGCATGAATTGCTCCAATCATACTTGGTGCTTTTCTTCAACAGCTCCGTCATAGGTTTAGCGACTTTGGAGAAGTTTGGAATGAATCTCCGGTAATAGCCCGCTAAACCTAGGAAACTCCTCACTTCATGAAAGATGTTGGAGATTTCCAATTCAGCACTTGCTCGATTTTACTTGGGTCCACAGCAATGCCTTCGGCTGAAATAATATGCCCAAGAAACGGCACTTTGCTGATCCAAAACTCACATTTACTGAACTTTGCATATAGCTTGTGATCCCTCAAGCGTTGGAGTACAATACACAAATGTTCAGCGTGTTCTTCATCTGACTTTGAATAGACCAAGATGTCGTCGATGAAAACCACGACGAACTTATCTAACTCCGGCATGAACACAGAGTTCATGAGATACATAAAGTGAGCCGGAGCATTGGTCAACCCAAAGGACATGACAAGATATTCATAAAGACCATATCTTGTTGAGAACGCCGTCTTAGGTACATCTTCTGCCCGGATCTTTATCTGGTGATACCCGAACCGAAGATCCATCTTGGAAAATACCTTAGCACCCACTAGTTGATCGAACAAAATGTCAATGCGCGGTAGTGGATACTTATTCTTGATAGTGACAGCATTCAGTGGACGATAATCTACGCATAGTCTCAAAGTCTCGTCCTTCTTCTTCACGAAGAGTGTGGAACAGCCCCAAGGTGATGAACTTGGGCGTATAAAACCTTTGTCCATGAGGTCATTAAGCTGCTCCTTCAATTCTGCTAGCTCCTTCGGTGCCATTTTATATGGTCGCCGAGAAATAGGTGTTGTTCCCGGAGCTAGTTCAATCTTGAACTCTACATCACGTTCCGGCGGCATGCCTGGCAAGTCTTCGGGAAACACATCTGGATATTCACATACCACTGGAATATCCTCAAGCTTAGGAGCTTCAATCTGATGCACTGCTGCAACACATTGTGACGGATTCACAAGATACAATATGTTGCAACCATGTATTGGGGAATTCAGTTGGACAGTCCGCGAGCTGATGTCAAAGATAGCTCCATAATGTGTCAACCATGACATCCCCAAGATAATATCAATCCTTTGGCCTTTGAGTATGATAAGGCTCGCAGGATAGATATTTCCACCCAAACTTAACAGTGCCCGAGAGACCATCTCATCTGTTGATATCTTGCCTCCGGGTGAGCTGATATGAAATGGATGCTTAACTGTGCTAAATGGAAGATTATTCTTCAGCACATAGTCTCTGCTAATAAAATTGTGGGTGGCCCCAGAATCAAATAACACAAAAATGGGCTGTTCATGTAAAGTGAACATGCCCGCCAAAACTGGTTGCCTTTAGCAATATCCTCAATAGCAGTGTAATTAACCCTGCCATCTTTTGAACGATTCTTCTGTGAAGGTTCACGGTGCTGATCTGAGCATTGCTGAGACAACACACGAGTGTGACTCTGCTCAGCACCACGACGGTTTCGTGTTGTAGAAATCCTCAGCTCTCTACTAACACGAGGTGGAGATAACTCGTGCGTAGCTGGTTGCGGTAGGGTTGCACGAATAATTTCTGTCCGCTGCTGTTGAGGTGGAGGCTCATAAGTGATCAACTCCAGCCGTGGTTGTGAGAGTTGCACCGCAGGCTGAATTTGTTGCCTAACTGGCGAGTAATACCGCACTCGATAGTTCGGACGAACCTCGATGTCACTGTCCGGCGGTATACTTCTTTTCAGTTCCGCTTCGCAACGAAGATGCATGTCTTCCTTAATGATAGCGGCATTTACCAACTCATTGTAAATACCGTTATTGAACAAAGTCACTTGTTCCTTAAGTTCGACATTCAAACCTCGGAAGACATAGTCGCACTTCAATGCTTCCGAGTCTACCATATGAGTGGCGTATTGCATCAAGTCTTCAAACTCTTTGAAGTACTCGTACGCACTCCTTTCTCCTTGCCTTAGCTCCAGAAAATCTTGATACTTTGTTCGAAGAATTCCCGAACAAACGTGACGTGACTGGAAAACATTCCGGAATTCATCCCACGTCACTCGATGACCTTCAGGAAGAGTAGCAATGTACTCTGCCCACCAAACTCCAGCAGCTCCGTGGAGTTGTTGAGCGGCAAATAAAGTCTTCTGGTACTCATCACACTCAAGCGTATCGAACTTGGCTTCAATACATTGGAGCCAATGAGCCGACTCCAACGGTTCTTTCGCTTCCGAGAAAACCGGTGGTTGTCTTGCTACAAAATCCAAATAGGTGCTTGGCGGGGGATTTTGCTGTAGTGTCTCCTGTCGTATGCTTTGTCGCACCAACAGATCCAGAGACTCAGCCATCTTCGCCAAGATTTCCGCCAATCCGGTTGATGATGTCGGCACTTCTTGTCGTGGCGAATTAATTTCGCCGTAACTCGACTCACCAACCTCACTCCTAGAATGAGCACGATCCATGCTGCAAGAGTGAGCAATTTACGGTTAAAATTTAAAGTTTAAACTCAACTTGAATTGAAAACATAACCGTAAAAGCATCACATCAATATTGCAGCACTACACAATCTAACCAGGGTTTCGACAGTGCTGAAATCTATCAACCGTGAGAAAGTTTGTCCAAACCCTTAATTCCAACAGTAGGACGAACAGAAAAATAACTCAAGAACATGTTATGGAGCTTAGAGAAGTCTGAAACATCCCTGTCCACAACAAGTCTTAAGTTACCTAGGCAATAAGCACTACTCTGTTCAGAATGACCAATTGGTCTTAATCCCAGAATTTGAATATGAAGATGGCAATTTCATATCACAAGTTGAATATAAAAGTTATAGTTAACTTAAATATCTTTCCAATGAGTATTCATTTGCCTTCATATCAGTCCTGGATAAAAAATTGTGATATTTGAAAGTTAACAAAAATCTGGAACAATTTTGACAGCACCTCCTTTGAAAGTATCTGTTTTATCCGCAAGATTTCATCACTTTAAACTCCAAATCTGGAGAAACTTTGAACTACAAAGTCATAGCATATATCACAAGCTTTCCAACGGTGTATTACATGACCCTTAGAAATTTTTCTATAGAATGTTATGGTCGAAACACAGAAATTTCCAGAAAGCAATTTGTGCCTGCCCTGTTTTTGGGCAGTTCACGCTCCTCTTAGAATTTCATCCATTTGGAGGGTGATTCTGATCTGGAGTTCTACTGAAGAGTTGTAGAAGACTTCAATAGCTTTCCATAAATGTATCACTCACCTCCATTGGTTCAACCAAACAAAAGTTATGTCCTGTTCAACTTCAGCAAAAATTTTTTTGCTGAAAACAGGGGAGGTTATTCCTAAGTCTTTGTGAATGAATCTATACTCCCAATTGACTCTTAGTTCAATATAGGAGTTCATTAACCCTTAATGAAATCCTAGACTCCAAATTTCCTCTTTTTCTTTTCAAACCTCCTTTTTCATACAGTTCAGAACACATTCCGGTACTACGTTGCCTCACCAAATTAAAATCCTAACCGGTGTTATACCGGCTTATACGTTTCAAGGGGTGGCACTAATACGATCACTCACAAACGTTTTCTACACGACATGTTCTAACGTGGTTAAGGCACCTGCAGAAAATCACTCAATAATGATGCACACATTGGTTTATCATTTCAGGCAGGTCCATATCGTAGTAAAAACATACGCCCCGTATCATTGCCATACGGCCGTCCTTGAGTCAAGCCATGTCTCAAGGTACATGATCGGGTTATTTACCACCCGACGGGGGCTCCACACCTTTGCAATAAAGCACACCGGTGGAACAGCGCTTTCGTAAGCCTCATAGGGCATGAAGAGTCCTAGAGAAATTACTTCGTGTTACAAACCACACGATGGGGTCTCCTCCTCTCGCCCCTGGGTTTGCGCACTGGAGGCTAGTGCCATTCATATGTCTCTAAGACATGAAGAGTCTTAGAAAACATATTCACTTCCCGTCCATTGCTGAATGGGACATCCCACACTACTTTCCTCGTATGGGTGAGCTAACCAAAATTGATCCGCTTTCGGTGGCGTTCCTTACCATTCTTACCTCCACGTAGGTGCGTCGTTACTGAAATTAAATACTGAAGAGTAACACACTGTTAGCTTGCCCCATCTCATATTCATGAGGGTGCTCTTATCATTTATCTCTCGCGAGTAACTCCATTACTCGAACTTTCTCGCGAGTAGCTTTTTACTACTCGACTTCTACCGAGCTAGCTACAACATTAGCCTAGCATCTACAACGAGGCAAAGCCTACACTAAACCTTTTAATGAGGGATGTAATAGGCATGCAAGTGGGTTTCAATCATCCTAGACATAATGCACTCAAGTCTAATAAACATGATGTGATGTAAAGCAAAATTTAAAACGGTAAAGATATGCAAACCGGGGCTTGCCTTGCTCAACGGTTTTGTTAGAAGCTAGAAGTTAGTCTTCCTCCGGAGAATCCGCCAAACTCGTCACGATATGGAGATCCTCGCTGCAGAGTCGAGTCCTCGTCGAACGTCGATGTCACGTGCTATTAAGATGATTTATGCACATGTATTCAAAATCAATTTAGAAAATGATTCAAATCTGTTGTACAGTTAACTCACACCTAAAAGGAACAAACAACAGAAAGATTTCTGTTGTTAGATCTACAACCTTAGAGATGATGAAAGCTAGGGTGAAAAGAAATACTAGTAATCACCATGTGATTAAGTCCATTATATGAACACTTAAACCTAAAATATGGTAGCTCCAGTTCCAGAGGTCCAATGAAGCTGAGAATTTAACCACAGCTTCTATGGAAGCTAGATAGGCAGTGGGCAAAAATTGAGCTCATGAAATGGCTCAAGGTGATCACAATAATTCCTTATGTGATTTTCACTAATCTGCCTTTACCCCCTAGATATGAAGCTTTCCTATGCTGCAAAGTAGACTTTTTGTGAAATACAAAATGTCCTGAGTCCATAGGAATTGGTGTTACCATTTTTGGAGTTTCCTACATGGAGATATGGATTTTACAAAGAATGGGGAAAAGCTGAATTTGTCTCTGTTTATTTTCCCATTTTTCAGAGACATAAGGAATGAACACATCATTTGACCAAGCAAATGAGGTCCAATGCCTCTGAAATTTTTACTGAAGTTCAAGGAATTTTGGAACAATGTCCTGTCCAAATTTGGGAATTTTCCAATAAACAGAACTCCTGTAAAAATTCAGAAGAAATTTTTCTTAAATGAATTAATGAGCCAAATTCAGGGATTTTCATAAACATTGGTCTGCACCCCTGGATAGTACTCTTCGAGAGGAATCCAACAAAATTTGTTTCACAATTTTTGGACACTCCTACACAAAGTTATGGCTCTCCAAAGTTTGAACTAGAGTGGGAAAATCTGGAAATTGTTTAAATGCTGACAGTAGGTCTCACCTGTCATCCCTAACCTCCAGACTCGCGCCCAACAGGGCAGTGGCGGCCCACTCCGGCGAGGTCGCCGGAAAACAAGTTCCCAGCCACCTCCAGACCCCCTGCTGGCCGCCCCCCCATATTTCCCCACGCTGAACACGTTGGTGAGGTCCCCGGCGGCTGAAACTCGCCGGAAAATAGGGCGCACCGGCCACAGCAAACCCTAGAGCTCCGGCGAGGTCTTGCACGGTGAATTCTCCACCAAATGGTCGGTTCTTGGGCTCTACAGCCGCAGGGGATCATGTAGAAGACCGGCATGAGGTCTAAACCAGCTGGAGATGGCTCTAAACCTATCGGCACCGTGCACCCGATAGGGTCCAGCGGCGTACCCTCTAAAAGAGTTCGGATTGCTCACTCTACACTCAATTTCTTGGTCTAAAATCGATGGAGGAGGTGTGCTAGGCAGTTAACAACCTGTGTGTGAAGTTTGAGACCCAACAAACACGAATTGAGGACGAATTTTACAATTCCTTACCTCAAGGTCCGTTTCTGCCGTCCGGGAGAAAAACTTGAAATTCTCCCTCTGTGTTCAACGGCTAGGGCTAAGATTTGGAGGTGAGAAACTAGACTTGTTGGTGCACAGATGGGGTGGCTTGCTTGGGCGTGATCCCTTCTTGTTTGGGCTGGCCACGGTGATCAGTTCCAGTTTCTTCAGCTTTAGCTCAGGAGCAGTAGAAACTTTGCTGCTTCTAGGCGCCGGTGAGCTCGGGACGGTGGAGGGAAGTTGCCAGCCGGCCAGAGCACTCACGGGCGAAGGTTTTTGCTGTGGGAAGCTGGGGCAAAGATTGCTTGGTTTTCTCTGAGTGATCAGAGGAAACAGGGAACGGTGGCTGGGTACTTCACGGGAGGAGAAACAGAGAATGGGCACGAGCGAGAGAGAAACAAAGTTCGGTTGCCCTTCGTGCGTGGAGGATAAGGGCTGGAGGACGGTCGACCAGAACACAGGAGGTGGTGCCGGGAGCTTGTCGGGAACAGTCCCTGCCGAGAGCTGGCGCGCGCTCAGCCGTTGCTAGAGTCGGTTTGCACTTCTGTGAGACTGACTGGTGGGGTCCACAGCCACAATTCTCCCTCTTACCCCCCATTTCGATTTAAAATAGAAAATGAGCTCCAAATTTGTTCAAACTTGGAGGATAGGTCAAAGGAATTATGAGGAACTCAAATCTGAAATCAGATTTTGAAATTGAGTATGTTTGGTTCAAAATTCAAATTTAAGTTGGAATTTGACTGTGCCCTCATTTAATCCTCGGAATAAATAGTATATGAAACCTAAAATTCTCCAAATTTGAAATTAGGCTTTTGAATACATGAGAAATGCATATATGCTCTCACATATGGGCCTTTGTACAATCTGAATAGGAATCCTTTCAAAAGAATTCAAATTGCATTTAAATTTCCTCCACTGTACTCATAGAGAAGGTGCTCATGAGTTAGAGTTTTTGGGAGTGTAATTATTTCCCCTAGGTTAACATGTGTTGAGCATGGTCTAGAGAAATTTTTTAACTCCCTCACATGTCCATTTGTGTGTTCATCATTTCATGTGACACAATTATATTCTTTTATCGCCTTAACTTTGTTTCATGAGCTGACATCAACCTTTACAAAAGTTAGGGCTGTTACAGGTGTCAGCATATGTTCATGTTTTACGAAGAAGAAAAACATTTTAAGAAAAGTGGGAACAGAAACAAGTATCAAAAGGATAGCCAGTAAAACTCTCTGAGAGCGCCGAAGGCAACTTCCACGACCAGCAGACCATGTGGCGTATTCGGAGCTCATTCCCGAGAGATTGGGAGAGGTCCGATGCTAAACTAGATACGTGGCAGGCTCGGGGGTCACCTCCGCATTTGGAAAGAGGTCCGACCCTGTGGGACACGTGCTGCCGCGGAGCTAGCCTCTGCGGAAGAAGCAAAGGCATTTTTCATAGGACACGTGTCATCCTCGGAGCTAGTCCTCGCGGAAATAAGAGGACCAGTCGCGTGGGATACGTGTCAATCTCGGAGCTCATCGCAGAGAAGTCCGGATCTATCGAACACGTGTCGCCACCGGAGCTTATCACCGGAAGGTCCGTCGCAGCTAAACACGTGTCGACCTCAGGGCATGTCCCTGAGGAAAGGAGAGCGGAAGGACCGGCACCAACACATGGCGTGCGCGGAGCTCATCTCCGAAGAAGAGGGAGGTCTCGATCGATTGACACACGGCGCAACCGGAGCTCGTCTCTGCGGACGAGGAGATACCAGGCCCGGAGGACACGTGGAGCTTCCGGAGCTCATCATCACGGAGGTAGCGTGTTCTGGAGCGGTTTTTACGCGTAAGGACACCGGTACGCAACGGAAACCGATCTAAATTCCATGATGTTACCAAAGATAAGACGTTAGGATCCAACAAAGATCTAAATAAGACTCTTATTCGGGATCCGATCAGATTAGGACTCTTCTCTTCCCGATTATAAATAGAACCCAAAACCTCTGGCCGAAACCACGAACTTCTCTTTCAAATCCTGAGCCGACGACTTAGAGCCCTAGCCCTAACTCGCCGAGCAAAACATCGCCGAAGCGCAACAAGGGAGATCATCGGAGAAGAACCGAGCGGTCTGAGGAGGACCTCGAAGTCAAGAAGAACGTGAGGTAGGACTTCAATACCACCTTATGACATCATTGTGTTCATCTCTTGCATCTGTTCCTCAATTCCTTTCGAACAGAAGCTTTCTCGTGGGCAGATCACTCGATGATCAGTTTGATCTAAAAGACAAGACCATCGCCACGTCCACCTTTAGTCCGAACACCTCTGTCCATGCAAGCCATGCAAGAGCACACCAATCTAATAAAAATCATAGGATAGCATGCATATGCATCATCGCATCTAGTTTAAGGTTTGCGTGTGATATTGATTGCTGTGAATCTTGTATGCACGTGAATCCTACATAGCAGGACAGGTTCAGGAAGCTGTCTACGACGAACTACAGCAACCAGGTTTTGAGAATCAAGAACAACCGGAACCGCAAGAACAAGGCAAGTGCTCCTTGACCATGTTGATCCTATGTTTTGGGAAAAACTATTTTGTTTTGTGAAAAAGTGTGTGTGCTGAGTCAAAAATGATGGGAAACCCTTTTATAGGAGTTTACTAGTTTTGATTAAACCACCCTTGTCGCCTGGGAAGTTTATGAGTCGGGTATGGTTTTTGCTTTATGCTTCGCTAAGTCTCTGGGATCGGGAAGCGAGATAGAGGTGTCTAGCTAACTGCACTTGTACTGATAATAAGTAACTGATGAGGTTAATGAACATGGATCGGAGGGAGATCTAGGCAAGCCTGGGTTTGTGAATGAGGTAGCATGAGTTGGTGGTTTTACTTGCCGTAGATATAAGGACCGGTTCATGCATGCACATGCCAGGATAACAGTGCCACCACAAGGCCAAGTATGGGTGCGGCTTAGCTGAGTAATTAGGTAAGTTGCTAGGGTGTTATGGACTGTGGAAGGCGCGGGGAATTGGAGTCGAGTGAGGACTGCCCTGGGAACTGCATGGCACAAGAGGGGGTCCGTGGGTGGAAGATTTGGAGATTCTAGCCTGCCGGTGAAACCTTAGTGAGTCCATACATCTAGTAACCCCTTTGTAAAGGCTATTTTGTGATCTCTTGACCATACACCGACCGCTGTGTACTGGTAAAATGGAGGTTCTGCAGTCGCCGACGGGTGACGAAATCACAAACTTGTGGGTAAAGAGGTACAAACTCTACAGAGTTGTTAAAACTATCATGATAGCCGAGCTTACGGTCACGAGCACCTGGCTAAACTGCCATGATTAGATTGGATGGTTACTGGAATGGTTATTGGGGAGGTTCTTGGTTATGGTTATTGGTTTGGAACTGTTGAGTCCGGGAAGATGAGATGGTTGCATGACTGATGGGTCATGACATGAGATTGGTCTCGGTGTGAGACGTGGTTGTTTTATGAGGTGAGATGGTAGCGAATACGAGGAGGTATTCGTGAGTATGAATAAAAGATTGGTTAATGTTCGGATGGAACACGAGAAGTGATGGAGGTATGTTGGTAATTTAATACATGCTGGGATTGCATTCATCTAAAGTTAAGTTGTTGTTTTATCATGGTTTTATAAATCTGCTTTTCTGCAAATAAGGCTTTTTATACCTACCTTGTTTATGAGCTGCATATCATGTGTTTTCCCGCACTTGCTGAGTACATCATTGTACTCAAACTTGCATTATTATTTCTTCATCAACAGCAAGAAAGGACTACTATGAAGACCGAATAGAGCATTATGGCGTGTGATCTGTTCTCAACCTTGCCTGTGGAGGGAGTAGAGATGAAGCCACTTCTGCTTAGTTTTGCTTCCGCATTAGTTTTTGCTTCCGCATTTAAATAAAGATTTCCGCTGCGTAGAAATAAGACTTCCGCTGTGAGCATGAGTCCAAGACTCATGAGGTGTTGTAATAAACTCTGTTATTCGGGGTAATATATAATCTGAATTCAGTTTGTGGAATGTATGTGTATGTGTGATGAACATCCTGGGCACACATATGCATTAGTTCTCGGTTCCGTGGTTTTCCACAGAATTGAGGGCGTCACAGATTGGTATCAGAGCCACGGGTTGACAGTAGGTTACACGCCTAAGTAGAAACCTTAGATTGATATTAGAGCCACGGGTTAACAGCAAGTCACCCCTAAATAGGAGTCACAGGTAGCTAAGCCACGCTGACCAAAGGAAGCGCCCTAGTGTGAATAGCCTAGATTGGCCTTTAAAACCACCTTGACAAACCATCCTTGAATAGGAGTTGAGTGGGCCCTTGTGATGATTACTTGTGAATATGTGCTTAGTGTGAGTTGTGGGACGTCTCAAAAATGTTGTCCATATCCACACGTAAGAAGAAGGAGGTGTGAGATGTTTCGGCACTTGCTCGCATCCTCATAAGGGCTAATATATATAGTCCAACTCACCTTGATGCATATAGTTGAAAAGACCTAGCTAATCTTCTAACCTTCTATTCTATTTCGTTCTCTCTCACAGATGGTGAGAGGAAACGCCAGCCGAAGGAACGTCCAGGAAGATGACCACGAGGAAGTTCCTGCTAACCCCGGAGCTGGCGAAAACAACCTAGAAAGGTTAATGGCCATGAAAAACCAGCTTATGCAAACCATGATCCAAACTTTGGGTCAGTTGCAGGCCAACCAGCACCCCGTTCCGGCACCACCGCCACCACCACCGCCGGCTCATAACAGGTTGGGAGAGTTCATGAGGACTCGACCACCCACCTTTGCTCAAGCAAGCGATCCAATGGAGGCCGATGATTGGTTGAAATCCATGGAGAAGAAGCTTGCCATTGTTCAGTGCAACGACCGAGAGAAGGTTCTCTTTGCGTCGCACCAACTGATGGGAGCAGCTGCTGACTGGTGGGATGCCTTGAGCAACGCCCATGCCAACCCGGAGACAATCACTTGGACTGAGTTCAAGGAAAGTTTCCGCTCCCACTACATCCCTGTTGGCGTAATGATGCTCAAGAGGCAGGAGTTTGAAAGTCTCCGCCAAGGACAGAAAAGTGTGAATGAATATCTCAACAAGTTCATACAACTGTCCCGGTATGCCCCCGAAGATGTCAACTCAGATCAGAAGAAGCAGTACCTGTTCATGAGAGGGCTGAACAATGAGATCCAAGTTCAGCTCCTCAACAATGACTACGTAAGCTTCCAGAAGCTGGTTGACAAGGCTATTGTGGTGGAAAACAAGATCCGAGAGATTGAGCGCGAGTGCAAAAGGAAGATGCCATACCAGCCCCAAGGGAGCAACGTACGACCTAGGTACATGCCCCCTGCACCGCAGTATGGACCAACCACTCCTACGTACCGCCCTGGTCAGCCACCACAGCAATAATTCGTTGCACCAGCACCCCGTGTGCCCATGCCTCCTGCGCCCCGGCCTAACAATGGCGCTCCTGTTCAAAATACCCGCCCCAATGTACCTGCTGCCGTAGGCAACAGGGCATGCTTTGCATGCGGGGAAGTAGGCCACTTCGCTAACCAGTGCCCGAAGAGACCCTGGGCAGCAAGGAAACGTGCCAAAGCAGAACCAGCGACCAAACGGAGGAGACAATCAAGGGAACCGTGGACCGCAGAACTATGCTCGTGGCCGCGTTAACCATGTCACTGCTGAGGAAGCACAACAGGCTGAGGACGTCGCAATTCGTATGTTGCTTGCCAACTCCAACCCAGCCACCATTTTATTTGATTCTGGAGCATCACATTCCTTCATATCATCCAAATATGTTGACAAACATCATCTACCCGTATCCCACTTAGAATGTGCTATGTTAGTTAATTCTCCTGGAGGAGAAATGAGGACTAGTATAGTATGTCCTAAGGTAAGCCTTAAAATAAGGGGGTAGACTTCCTTGCCAACCTTATTGTCTTGGACTCCCACGGAATTGACATCATACTCGGAATGGACTGGTTAAGCAATCACAATGGAGTAATCCAATGCGCTGAGAGAAGCGTGCAATTGACAAACGAACATGGTATCCGTGTCGAGTTTGAGTCAGCCCAGCAAGCAACCGAACGGGCGGATTTGAACCATGTTGAAGGAGTAGCATTGGACAACATTCCAGTGGTTCAGGAATTTTCAGACGTGTTCCCGGAAGAACTTCCAGGTATGCCACCTGACCGGGACATCGAGTTTGCCATAGATTTGGTACCTGGAACTGCACCCATAGCCAAGAGACCATATAGGATGCCCGTCAACGAGTTAGTTGAACTCAAGAAGCAAATTCAAGAACAGTTGGAGAAGGGTTTTATCCATCCAAGCTCATCACCATGGGGAGCTCCGGTACTCTTCGTGGACAAGAAGGACGGAACCCAAAGAATGTGCGTGGACTACAGGTCTCTCAATGAGGTGACAATCAAGAATAAATGTGACGGACCGGGATCTGCTCATCCAGGATCGCAGAGGGTGGTGCCGCGCGATGCGACACCCGACAGCACACGTCATAAGAACACAATATATTACATGGGAAAAACAGCTGAAACTGTACAAACAAGTACAAACTTCAGTTACAATTATTGTTCTATTACACAGCGGAAGACTACACTATACAACTCACGCCCGCCTATTTAGCAAAAGTCGGTTGCCCAGCCCTAGGGCAACCCACACTAGCTGCACGTCTCAGCTCAGCGCGGCGTGTACGGCTCCCACTCAGCCGTGGTCCCCGACGGAGGGTAACCCTCGCCGGTGGACTCGTACTCCGAGTCCGTGGGTGGCTCCTCACCTGAAAAACACTTAAGCAGCAACCGTGAGCACGAAGGCTCAGCAAGGCTTAACCGACTCACCTAAGCATGAAACTCTACATGAGGTGTACAATGGACATAGGATAGTAACATTTCAGCAAAACGACACGCCTACAAGTTCATCCTTAGTTCATCTTTTAGCAACAAGTTAACAGTTCATGAAATCTGAAATTTAGTAAGCAGTATTTGGTGGCACACATGTAGCAATACAATTATATCAATCAGCATCATTGAATCAACATATTTCATCCATTAGTCTACGTTACGACGCAGTGAACAAGCAGTACTCGTCACCGCGAGGGACGGCGAATCGACTCGATATACACCTGCAGGGAAAACCCAAAGAGCACGTCACGTACGCCCACCCGTGGAGCTGCACAGCACGCTCACTCGATGTCGTACGGGACAACCTTTCACCCAACAGCCCAAACGTCGAACCGGTCGCACCGAAACGAGCAGGAGGTTCCCCACACGGAGCATCTCTCTATGCCCGTTGGCAGATTTCCACCTTGCTGCCCTCAACCTACACCTATAAATCGGTGTGCTATGCCTCGACGCCCGGAGGTTTAGGCTACATCGGTTTATCGGGGCCCATATATCCGATATGCCTTCGGTACGTTCAATACTTGTTCAGCAGGGCCGCACACGGATCGGTCCTCAATCGACACGGGCAGGGCTGCGCACACAAGACTCTCTCTTGCTGCGCCCTAGCCCCTGCCTAGTCTCATTTTCATTACTAAAGTGATCTCACATCACTCAACTGAACCCGTGTGTCCCAATGCCTATCTCGCGAGTAGATTCCAACTACTCGACTTGTACCGAAGTCCTATGACTCCTTAAGCATAGCCTGTCTACTCGAGGTCTTAGACACTACCCTCACTCTTTTAGGAACCTTTGGTTATGCAAGTGGGGTTCCATTCATCCTACACCTAATGCACAATCATACTTCACACGACTCATGTAAACAAAAGAAAACTTATAAAAAGGTTAATGCAAACCGGGGCTTGCCTTGTTGCTGCTGGTCAGTAGTTAGTTCCTCGTCCGGAAGAAGGAAGTCCAGCACTTCCGGAGTCTCTTCTTCAACGGCTACACGTTAATGAAATACTACATGTTAATTTAGATGCAAATGTGAGTTCTAGAGTAAGACTTCTACTATTAGTGCTAATAACCAGCCTCTAACACCTGGAACTTTGTTTAAGAATTTAAATATGAACTGGTGTTGGTGGTTTGGCTTGGACTTAATCACATGGCTAAATGCTAAGTGGTTTTCCCCCCTTTTCCATATTAATCCCTTAAGTGATTAAACAGGACAGGGGTGATCTAGAGCTCCAATAGAGCTGAGAATTTTTGTGTGAGTTCCTTGTCACAAGAAAACTCTCTGGACCAAACATTAGCACTTTTCATGGAGTGGTTTGCTCAGAATAATTCTCTTGGCAAATCAGCAAGGAAGAATTAATTCTGAGGTAATACCCCTGTTCATGCTCAACTTAATGAACTACAATTTCTATTATAGCTCATAGAGTTTGCATGAATTTTCCTAGCATTTTTGGAGTCAAGGTTTGCCCAGAATTGAATTCCCAAGTTTTGGAAATTCTCTGAAAATGTTTCTGCATTCAAATGAACACAGCACCTTCCAATTTGAATTGCTTAGACCAAATCAACCCCAAATGGTCTGAAACTTTTACAGGTGTTTACTAATGTCCTAGAGAACATTCTGGCAAAATTTGGGGATTTTTGGATGAACCAAACTCCCTCTAAAATTCTTTTGCTGAAAAGCTTTAAAGAATTTTCCAGAATTAATTAATGGGTTTCATACAAATTGGGTTGTATATCTGGACAGAGCTAGGCAAGATGAATCCAACCCAATTTGAATCACTAAATTTGGAGCTTCCTAGCAAGAGTTATGCAGTTCCAAAGTTTGAACCAATTCTGGAATTCAAATTAATTCGGGAATAGTTCAAACTCTGCCTGTGGGTCCACCCTACACGTGTCAACCGCCGGAATCACGCCACACGGGGCCACAGCCCTTTTCCCGCGCCACCACACGGGATCGCACGCCACAGCTGATCCGGAGTTTTAAATCTTCAGCTGCTGACACGTGGGCCCGGCAGGTCTTCTTCTTCCTCTCGCTCCCGCGCCTCCCCCTCGCCGGCGCTGTACTGGAGCTCGCCGGACCCAGCTTCCCGGCCACCTCTCGGCCGGAGACTCGCCGCCTGGGGGTTTTCAGGGTCGGGGAACAAGTCTATGGGGTTGGCTCGGGCTGCCGGTGGCCGGAAGTAGGCTGGCGACGAGCCGCGGCCTTCGGTGATGATCGGCACCGCCGCCCGAGCACATTAGCCCGCCAAAAGCTCGGCGGATCCGCTCTAAAGCATCAGTGGAGGTCAGGAAATCTCGGCGTGGCCTCAACCTGGCTCGGAAACGACGGCAAACCGGTTGTCACCGTGCGCCCGCGTGTTCCCGCCATGGCCGCCGACCGAAAAGCTCGAAATTAGCTGTAACCACGGCGTTTCTAGCTAGGGTTGTGGAGGGAAAAGGTTCCCTATCCTCTCTAGTTCTGGTGTGCGCAAAATGAACAACTTTAACCGAGAATTAAGCGTAAATTTCCACAGTTCTTACCCGCGGTCCGGTTTTCCTCGTCCGAGGGGAAAACTTGAAATTCCGAAGCTACGTCGCATGGATTGCTCTGGAATTTGGAGAGGAGCAGCGCAGGGAGTTGGCGCACCTTGGGGTGCTCTTGCTCAGTCGTGAAACTGGTTGGTGTGAGCTGCCCACGGGAGCCCGACGTCGGTTTCCACCGGTTGCACCTCGGCTTCGGTGCTGATGCTCAAAATACGGCCGACAGGAACCCCGAACGCCGGAGCTGAGCTGAGGGAACTCTTGTGCACGCGCTGGCGCTCCTTTTTTGTGTTGATCGCTTGAGCAGTCGGGATGCGATGCCGGTTTAGGATCGGGACGAACAGGCGCGGCGCCGGCGGCTTGCTTGCTCGGGAGTAAAGATAACAGGGCTCGTGGGAGGGCTGTGGCCGACTGAGCACGGCGTAGGGGAGATAAGGGCGCGGGGGAACCGATGCTTGAAGCAGCTCGGGAGGTGCTTCGGTCGTCGGTCGACCGTGCGGTGGCAGCCGGTGGGAGAGCGCAACTCGCTCGAGTGTGAACTGTGGAACCGAGTAACTTAGGCAGTAAGCTTCTCCCCTCTCTTCTCACTGACCAGTGGGGCCCACAGCTCCCCTCTGCCCCAAAATATCTCCAAATTTTTGGCAAATGAGTAATTCAAAAGTTTGAAGTCTCAAACTGAGCCACATTTGCATGTTTGGCCAAGTTTCCCTCAAATTCAAATGTATATATGCATTCTTGCCTATTTGGCTCCTTTTTGGACCATTGGGTAGCAAACCCTTGCAAAAATTATTGAGACTTTGTCTCCCCACTAATTTGAACCCGAGGAATCCAAGTATGCCCTTTACTCCTTCTTTTAACTGCTGAAATCCTGAAGTTGAATGCAACAGTTTGAAATTTCCCTCCCATGTGTGATCATATGTGTATAACCCTACTTTGTGAAAGTGAAGACTTTCCCTTCTAATCACTCCTTTGATGGAGGTTACATGCTTTTCACAACATTTCCTAAGGTGTCCACAATGAAAATTGTGGTGTTGTGAGATGAAGAAAAGTTTTTACAAGTCCCTTTTCTTGGGCTTTTACATCCCTCCCCCCTTAAAAGAATCTCGTCCCGAGATTATAAAAGAAGAGATAGCGATGTAATAGGGACTTACCCGTGTTGAGAAGCCAAGAACTCCGGGTAATTTGAGCGAAGGAACTCCTCGCTCTCCCACGTCGCTTCCTCGGCGGTGTGGTTACTCCAGAGTATTTTGTAGAACCACAACGTTCTGCTACGCGTGGTCCTGGCTTTCTCATCAAGAATTCCCACCGGATACTCATCATATGTTAAATCCGGCTTCAGCTCGCCGATGTCTTCGGTAGGAACAGCAGTTGTATGCTTCAAGCATTTTCGCAGTTGCGAAACATGGAAAATATCATGGACACCAGCCAGAGATGCCGGTAGCTCCAATCGATACGCTGCTGGTCCACACTTCTCGGTGATAGCGTAGGGTCCAATGAAACGGGGAGCGAGCTTCCCCTTCACACCGAATCGGTGTACGCCCTTCATTGGAGACACGCGGAGGTACACGTGTTCCCCAACGTCAAAGTGCAACGGCCTACGCCTCTTATCAGCGTAGCTCTTCTGTCGGGATTGAGCGGCCTCCAAATTGGCTTGAATTGTCCGAACGCGCTCTTCGGCGTCGTTCACCACATCAACTCCGAATGTGACCCTTTCACCGGACTCGCACCAATTTAATGGGGTGCGGCATTTACGACCGTAGAGAGCTTCATAGGGTGCCATTTTGATACTCGCCTGATAACCGTTGTTGTACGAGAATTCCGCCAATGGTAGGTGATCATCCCAGTTCCTACCATGGTGGATGGCACACGCTCTCAACATGTCTTCCAGGACTTGATTCACCCTTTCTGTCTGACCATCTGTTTGAGGGTGATAAGCGGAGCTCCTGATCAACTTAGTACCCAATGCAGCGTGTAGCTGCTCCCAAAAGCGAGATACAAATAATGCACCTCGATCTGAGACAATGGTCTTGGGTATCCCGTATAGGCATAGAATCTTCGCTATGTATAGCTCCGCATATTTGCCGGCATTGTAACGTGTATTCACCGGAATGAAGTGAGCTGTCTTGGTTAACCGATCAACGATTACCCATATGGAATCATGCTTGTTGGCTGTTAGGGGTAATCCCACAATGAAATCCATGCTCACCTCTTCCCATTTCCATGCCGGGATCTTCAGGGGTTGCAGCAGCCCTGATTTCTTCATATGATCAGCTTTCACTCGTCTACACGTATCACACTCGGATACGTACTTAGCTACCTCCCGCTTCATCCGTGTCCACCAAAATTTCTTTTTCAAATCTTGGTACATTTTGTTGCTGCCCGGATGAATGGAGTATTTGGACAAGTGAGCTTCATCGAGGATCTTTTTCCTCAATTCCATATCCCGGGGTACGACTATGCGGTCATTGAACCACAGCGTCCCCTCATCATCTTTCCGGAAACATTTAATTTCTCCATTGTCTATCCGTCTCCGGAGATGTGCCATGCCTTTATCCGTTTTCTGAGCTGCAATGATGTCCTCCCTAATAGTAGGGATGAGGGCAAGGTTGTACAGCGATCATAAGGAACCAAGTATAAACTTGGCTCTTCCTCCTCCACCGGTGTAATGGTGAGGTGATGGACATGCGATTTCCGACTCAGCGCGTCGGCAACCACATTCGCCTTGCCGGGGTGGTAATGGATCTCAATCTCATAATCTTTGATCAGTTCTAACCACCTCCTCTGCCTCATGTTCAGCTCCTTCTGGGTGAAAATGTATTTCAAGCTCTTGTGGTCGGTGTAGAGATGCACCAAGTTCCCCAGGAGATAGTGCCTCCACATTTTCAGCGCCAACACCACGGCAGCAAGTTCAAGATCGTGAGTCGGGTAGTGCTGCTCATGGTTCCGAAGTTGGCGTGAGCCATAAGCGACCACACGTCTTTCCTGCATCAACACGCAGCCGAGCCCAATACCGAACGCGTCACAATACACGTCGAAGGGCTTTGTTGTATCCGGCTGAGCTAATACCGGGGCTGTTGTGAGATGCTTCACCAATGTTCGGAACGCTCCTTCACACGCCGTGTTCCAAACATATTTTGTCCCTTTCTTCAGCAACTCTGTCATCGGCTTAGCGAGCTTGGAGAAACTTGGAATGAATCTCCGGTAGTATCCCGCTAACCCGAGGAAGCTTCTGACTTCATGAACGGAAGTGGGAGCTTTCCATGTCAACACTTGCTCGATTTTACTTGGGTCAACCGCAATGCCTTCAGCTGAGATGATATGTCCCAAGAATGGCACTTGGCTGATCCAAAATTCGCATTTGCTGAACTTGGCGTAGAGCTTGTGGTCTCGCAATCGTTGAAGAACGATCCGTAAGTGTTCGGCATGCTCGGCTTCTGTCTTGGAGTAAACCAAGATATCGTCGATGAACACTACCACGAACTTGTCCAGCTCCGGCATGAACACCGAGTTCATGAGATACATGAAATGGGCTGGAGCATTTGTGAGACCAAAGGACATGACGAGATATTCGTATAAGCCGTATTTCGTCGAGAATGCCGTCTTCGGGATATCCTCCGCCCGGATCTTGATCTGGTGATATCCAGAGCGAAGGTCCATCTTTGAGAATACACTTGCCCCCACCAGCTGATCAAACAAGATGTCAATACGGGGCAGTGGGTACTTATTCTTGATGGTGACGGCGTTGAGCGGCCGGTAATCCACACACAGCCTCAGGGTTTCATCCTTCTTCTTTACAAATAGCGCCGAGCATCCCCAAGGCGAGGAACTCGGCCTAATGAAACCCTTGCTCAACAGATCATTGAGCTGTTCTTTCAGTTCCGCCAGCTCATTTGGAGCCATCTTGTATGGTCTCCGTGATATGGGCGTAGTCCCGGGTGCAAGTTCAATCTTGAACTCGACATCCCGCTCAGGTGGCATGCCCGGAAGATCATCCGGGAACACATCAGGATACTCCCGGACTACGGGGATGTCTTCTAACTTGAGAACTTCAGCATTATTAATTGCTAAAACTTCCCGGACTGGCGTGTCTAACATCATGGAATGCGGACGGTGGAATGGAGAATTTAAGTGGACCGTCCGGGTTCGAGTCTCTAGGACAGCGCCATGGTATTGCAGCCATGACATCCCTAAGATTGCATCAATCTTTTGTCCCATAAGGATTATCAAGGTGGTGGGATATAGTTTCCCACCTAAGCACAGAGGTGCCTTTGGAATCATCATATTAGCTGAAATCTTCCCTCCCGGTGAGCAGATCATATAAGTGCAGTCGGTTGGGAAGACTTGCAATTGATGTTTAGCCACATAGGATGCACTTATAAAGCTGTGGGTTGCACCCGAATCAAATAATATGATGATGGCTCGATGGTTTAGAGTAAACGTACCCGCCAGCACGTTGTCTCCCTCTGGGGCGTCCTCATTGTCGAGGTTGCGGACGCCTCCAGTCCGCTGACCAACCTTCTTCGCCGGAGGTCGGCCTCGAGCACCGCCCTGAAACTGGGCTTGCCCGCTGCTCTGCTGCCCCTGGGGACAGTCCTTCGCAAAGTGGCTCGCCTGGCCACACGTGAAGCAGGTGAAACGGGGCGGTCCCCCGCTAATCGGTGGGCGGAAACCCGGGGCGCGTTGTGGCGGTGGAAACGCCCGGGGTACCGTCTGCTGCTGCTGCTGTCTTGGTGGTGGCATCGGCGGACGGAACCGGGGTGCTTGGAACGAACGTCCCCCGAACTGCTGAGGTCGTGCCGGTGGTTGCCACTGCTGCCCGGATGGTGTCCGATACACCATACGGTACTTCTGGGGAGCGCCACTCCCACCGCTGCTAGGTGGAGCGCTACGCTTCTTCTGCTCAGCTGCTAACTCCCGCTGAGCGTCCTCTTGCATGATGGCGGCATTGACTAGATCGTTGAATGTGCCGCGGTTCCATTGTACGAGGTGGGTCTTCATTTCGGGATGTAACCCCCGATAGAAGTGCTCCCTCTTCTTCTCCTCCGTGGAGATGTAGTCTGACGCATACTGCGCCAGATGGTTGAAGGCACGGGAGTAGTCGTGGGCACTCCTCCCGCCCTGCTTCAGTTCCAAAAATTCTTGGAACTTTCTCTTCATTATTCCGGGAGGAATGTGATAGGCGCAGAACGCCTCCCGGAACTCTTGCCATTCCACGGCATGGCCAGCCGGACGTGAGGCGACATAATTCGCCCACCACGCACCAGCGGCACCGTGGAGCTGCTGCGCTGCGAACAGTGTCTTCTGCCGCTACGTACACTGGAGCAGCCTGAACTTGGACTCGATAGTCCGCAGCCAGTTGTCCGCCTCCAGTGGTTCTTTAGCTTCGGTAACAATGGAGGGTGCGTACTCATGAAATCTGAGTACGACACTTCGCGGGGCTCACGAGGCCCTCGCTCTTGACGTCCTCCCGCCTGGGACGTATTTTGCACGATCGTGCGGAGCAGGTCGGTCTGCTCCTCACGACCTCCCACCAATGCCGCTATCACATCCGCTAGAGTAAGCGGAGGCGGCGGTGGTGGCTGCTGCTGCGGGGTGCTGTCGTAGGCCGGTGGCTGGGAGTCATCGCCTCCCCCTTGGCTAGAGCCACCTACCTCGTGCGTGGTCCTAGTGCGAACCATCTGCAACCATACGACAATAACATCAGTCCCGCAATACTTGCATGCAGTTCCCTTACACTGGGCGTAAAAATATTATGACAACAAAAACATACGATATATCTCGTAAGCGGATAATGTAATAACTTGCACAAGCTACACCATTACCCGACCAAACACAAGCTAGTTCAATCCAACTTGATGAACCTCCACTTTGGAAGCTCAACATAACTAGATTTGGTCACTACGAGACATCACTATCACGTTGTTATCACGTATAACACCCTTAGGGTACAACACCCTTTTCGATGAGTTCAACTGTCATTCTTCTGTCAGAATGACCAGTTTCCACCTATTCCAAGTTTTGATCTGGTTCTGTGCATTTTCATGACCCAAGTTGAATACCAAAGTTCAAGTTAACTTCAGTATCTTTCCAACGAGTACTCATTTGTCCCCAGATCAGCTTTGATTAAAAAGTTATGTTAATTCAAAGTTAGCAGAATTTCTGGAAGAATTTTAACAGCACCTCCTTTGGAAGTGGCCGTTTCCAACCCTGATTCCCACCAAATTCTGTGCTGAATTTTCAGGAACTTTGAATTGCAAAGGTGTAGCACATCTTCTACTCTTTCTAAAGATGTATTATATGACAATTTTAGATTTTTCAACTGGGAGTTATGTTTGAAAAACAGATCAGTTCAGAGGATGTTTTACTCTGCCCTGGTTCTGGACAGTTTACATTCCTCTGGGATTTCAGCCATCTCAAGGCGAGTTTCAGCTCTGGAAGTCTACAACAAAGTTGTAGAGTACTTGAATACCTTTCCATAACTATATAGCACACCTCCCTGGGCTAAAAGACCTGTGAGTTATGCCCTGTTAAAGATCAGCAAACATGCTGCCCAAAACAGAGCACTCTGTTTTTCAGTCTTTTTGGAACTACACTCATCACTATCCCATTCTTATACCCAACCAGGGTCCTAACTGTTGAACCTATAGATTTTAATTCTTTGTTATCATTATACTCATGCATATGCCTACAATATCTCGGTACTACGTTCCTCACAAAAGAAAATCCTAACCGGATCATACCGATATATACGTCTCAAGTGTGGCACTAAACGGTCTCTCGCACACGTTTTCTACACGGATACATACGTGGTTAGTACCTGCAGAAGACCACACAATGATGGTGCACTCAAAGTTTGTTCATTTCAGGCAGTTCCATATCTAAAAGTAAATACAAACGCCCGTATCATTGTCATACGGCCGTCCTTGAGCGAAGTCACGTCTCAAGGCACGTGATCGTGTTTCAACACCACACGACGGGGAACCCGAGTATGTCATGAATGGGTCGTCACGGTTGGGAATGTTATCAACCCAACAGATACCACCTACTGCCCTGCAGGGCACGCCGATGGCAAGCGCTGCGTATGTCCTCCTGGGATATTTCCAGACGAACATACTCTCGCGTTACTGACCACGCGATGGGGTCTCCGCTTACTTGCCTAATGCACGCTAGGGATCAGCGTTTCATATGAACTCAGGGACATGAAGAGTCCAAGAGGTTCATATTGACATCTCACACCAAGCTGTGAGATCAATCCCTGAACCACGTTCCTCGTCAGGGGGAGCTAACCGAAATTGAACCGCTTTCGGTGGCGTTCCTTACCATACTTACCAGAGCGTAGGTGCGTCGTTACATAATTGAAATTCAGAATTATAACACATAAGTTAGTCTTTGCCACTTTAAGTAACTATGCTAATATAGTCCTTACTTGGGCAACTACCGAATCCTCACCGTATACCTAAGTTTTTCCCATAATGCAGTCCTTTAGTACTGTGCTATCCCCACTGCAGCTCTGATACCAGGCTGTGGCGGACCGGGATCCGCTCATCCAGGATCGCAGAGGGTGGTGCCGCGCGATGCGACACCCGACAGCACACGTCATAAGAACACAATATATTACATGGGAAAAACAGCTGAAACTGTACAAACAAGTACAAACTTCAGTTACAATTATTGTTCTATTACACAGCGGAAGACTACACTATACAACTCACGCCCGCCTATTTAGCAAAAGTCGGTTGCCCAGCCCTAGGGCAACCCACACTAGCTGCACGTCTCAGCTCAGCGCGGCGTGTACGGCTCCCACTCAGCCGTGGTCCCCGACGGAGGGTAACCCTCGCCGGTGGACTCGTACTCCGAGTCCGTGGGTGGCTCCTCACCTGAAAAACACTTAAGCAGCAACCGTGAGCACGAAGGCTCAGCAAGGCTTAACCGACTCACCTAAGCATGAAACTCTACATGAGGTGTACAATGGACATAGGATAGTAACATTTCAGCAAAACGACACGCCTACAAGTTCATCCTTAGTTCATCTTGTAGCAACAAGTTAACAGTTCATGAAATCTGAAATTTAGTAAGCAGTATTTGGTGGCACACATGTAGCAATACAATTATATCAATCAGCATCATTGAATCAACATATTTCATCCATTAGTCTATGTTACGACGCAGTGAACAAGCAGTACTCGTCACCGCGAGGGACGGCGAATCGACTCGATATACACCTGCAGGGAAAACCCAAAGAGCACGTCACGTACGCCCACACGTGGAGCTGCACAGCACGCTCACTCGATGTCGTACGGGACAACCTTTCACCCAACAGCCCAAACGTCGAACCGGTCGCACCGAAACGAGCAGGAGGTTCCCCACACGGAGCATCTCTCTATGCCCGTTGGCAGATTTCCACCTTGCTGCCCTCAACCTACACCTATAAATCGGTGTGCTATGCCTCGACGCCCGGAGGTTTAGGCTACATCGGTTTATCGGGGCCCATATATCCGATATTCCTTCGGTACGTTCAATACTTGTTCAGCAGGGCCGCACACGGATCGGTCCTCAATCGACACGGGCAGGGCTGCGCACACAAGACTCTCTCTTGCTGCGCCCTAGCCCCTGCCTAGTCTCATTTTCATTACTAAAGTGATCTCACATCACTCAACCGAACCCGTGTGTCCCAATGCCTATCTCGCGAGTAGATTCCAACTACTCGACTTGTACCGAAGTCCTATGACTCCTTAAGCATAGCCTGTCTACTCGAGGTCTTAGACACTACCCTCACTCTTTTAGGAACCTTTGGTTATGCAAGTGGGGTTCCATTCATCCTACACCTAATGCACAATCATACTTCACACGACTCATGTAAACAAAAGAAAACTTATAAAAAGGTTAATGCAAACCGGGGCTTGCCTTGTTGCTGCTGGTCAGTAGTTAGTTCCTCGTCCGGAAGAAGGAAGTCCAGCACTTCCGGAGTCTCTTCTTCAACGGCTACACGTTAATGAAATACTACATGTTAACTTAGATGCAAATGTGAGTTCTAGAGTAAGACTTCTACTATTAGTGCTAATAACCAGCCTCTAACACCTGGAACTTTGTTTAAGAATTTAAATATGAACTGGTGTTGGTGGTTTGGCTTGGACTTAATCACATGGCTAAATGCTAAGTGGTTTTCCCCCTTTTCCATATTAATCCCTTAAGTGATTAAACAGGACAGGGGTGATCTAGAGCTCCAATAGAGCTGAGAATTTTTGTGTGAGTTCCTTGTCACAAGAAAACTCTCTGGACCAAACATTAGCACTTTTCATGGAGTGGTTTGCTCAGAATAATTCTCTTGGCAAATCAGCAAGGAAGAATTAATTCTGAGGTAATACCCCTGTTCATGCTCAACTTAATAAACTACAATTTCTATTATAGCTCATAGAGTTTGCATGAATTTTCCTAGCATTTTTGGAGTCAAGGTTTGCCCAGAATTGAATTTCCAAGTTTTGGAAATTCTCTGAAAATGTTTCTGCATTCAAATGAACACAGCACCTTCCAATTTGAATTGCTCTGACCAAATCAACCCCAAATGGTCTGAAACTTTTACAGGGGTTTACTAATGTCCTAGAGAACATTCTGGCAAAATTTGGGGATTTTTGGATGAACCAAACTCCCTCTAAAATTCTTTTGCTGAAAAGCTTTAAAGAATTTTCCAGAATTAATTAATGGGTTTCATACAAATTGGGTTGTATATCTGGACAGAGCTAGGCAAGATGAATCCAACTGACACGACTCACTGGTCCTGTCGAGCCAGGATCACGCTGAGGGGTGCTGCGTTGCACAACACCGTATAACACACGTCAAAGGTACAAAGCGGAAGCGGAAGCTTTATTACATAAACAAGTTTATTAACATGTTTACATCAAAATAAGTTTAGTCCACACTCGCGGGCGTAGACTAAGCATCAAGTGCACGTTCAGCCCTCGAACGTGTCCTTGCTAGCACACTCGCACACTAACTCTGCGGCGTGCACGACTCCCACTCGACGGGGTTCCCCTCCTGGGGTTCCGTCTCCTCTTCGGGAGTCCCTTCCTCATAGAACCCTGCAAAAGCTTCAAACACAAGCAGTGAGCACGAAGGCTCAGCAAGTCTGACCCGTCTCACCTAAACATGAAACTTCTACATGAGGGTGATGGGTTGCATGAGGTAAAAATCATTTGCAAGGACTCGGCTAATTAGTAGAACCTTACTTTCAAGTTTTAGCAGCAGGTTGTGGAGAACTTTACGCTAAGGCACATGAGAGAGCCGCAATCAAACAAGAAACGCATTTCTCTCATGTACTTTGCCCAAAGTTGAAAAGAACTTTAGTTAGCACTAAGCTACAACATATCATTAACAATCAATATCCAACTTTCAATCAGCAACATTTTAACATGTAACTAGCCTGTTCTTTCTACGTCACGGTACAGTGAACAAGTGGTACTCACTGACCGCGAGGGACGGCGATTATAATCGATTTACACCTGCAGGGTTACCCGAACAACCCGTCACGTACGCCCGTACTCGATGTTGCCTACAACAACCATCACGGACGCCGTACGCGACTACCTTTCACCCGTTAGCCAAATATTGAACCGGTCCCATCGTCCCGAGCAAGAGGTCCCTGCACGCGCATCTCTGTGCCGCCAGCTGATTTACACCTCGAGCTCTCAACCTACCCTCTGAACGACGGGCAATGCCTCAATACCCAGCTACCCGAGTTACATCAGTTTCCCGGTTCCCATATAGCCGGTAGGTCTTCGGTACTGTTCTAGCTTGTTCAACAGGCCCGCACACGGCTCGGTCCTCAATCGACACAAGCGGAGCTACAGCACACAGGCCCCAAAGTCCTGCTGCCCTTACTCTCCGCTCGGTCTCATTTTCTTGCCATGTGTATCATGTGCTATCTCTACCCGAGCAATGTGCCTCTAGCCTATTCTCGCGAGTAGTTCCAACTACTCGACTTGTACCGAATCCTACTCTATCCTAGCAATGCAGTGGCTAACGGGGTTTGCAATCCTAAACCCCAACCCATGGTTTTCTTGGCTATGCAGTGGGGTTTCCAAACAAGACTCTGATGCACAACATAAAGAAAACAAGTATGTGCTCAAAACAATAAAAATTTATAAAATGGTTAATGCAAACCGGGGCTTGCCTTGCTGCTCTTGGTCGTAGGCTAGCTGTTCCTCCGGAGTAACGAAGTCTAGGACTTCGGGTTCCTCCTCGACCTTAGCGACTACATGATAAGAACAATGTATGTATTAATTAAATGCTTTTGTATTAACTTTGAAGTTGTGAAGTCTATAACCTTTACTAGATAGACCTAATGACTGTGAAACTTTTACTGTGGCTTGGTTACAACCTAAACAGAGACTTGGTCAAGTTTTAGTTGCAGCAAAGCTCATTTGAGCCCTCCACAAATAATTATGTCCTTGACCTTAATTAAAGGCTTTTAGGGTGTTCTAGGTATTTTCATGAAACAAACTATGACTTTCTGAAAACTAGATTTTCAGAGGGTTCTAATGGAATTGGTCTCACTTAATTTGGAAGTCTCTAACTAAAGATATGAGCTAAACAATTTCAGAGAAAATTCTGAAAATGTTTCTGAACATTTTCTATTTTCTCTGGAACAGTTTTACTAATCACACCATTAGGTGGACTAAATGAGCTCAAATGGATCTGAAATTTTTATGGTAGTTCAAGGATATTTTGGTGAACATCTCAGCAAAATTTCAGGATTTTCCTCCAAATGATTCTCCAGTTAAAATTCCTAACAGTTTAAACTTTAAGGAATTAATTCTGGAGAATTAAGGAATCTCATGAAGTGACACTTGATTTTCTGGAAAGTACTCAAAGAGCTGAATCCAGCAAAATTTGGTTCACTCAATTTGGAGCTTTCTAGCCAAAGTTATAAGGATTTGAAGTTTGAAGGAAATCTGAAAATCGGGGAAAAGTTTAAACTCGCGCGTGGGCCCAGGAGACACGCGTCGCACGCCGAAGCGACAGCACACCGCGGCCCACAAGGCTTTTGCGCGCCAGCACACCCGATCCCGGCCGCAGCCGGATCCCGATTCAAAATATCGGCCGCTGACAGCTGGGGTCCACCCCCTTCTTCAACCTCGCGACACCCGCGCTCCGCCGCCGAGGGACCTCGCCGGAGAGCTCGCCGCCGGCTGCTGTACAGATTCAAACTTCTTGATTCTGGCCGCCCCTGCCTACTTTTACTTGGGGAACATGATCCGAGGGTCAGCTGCTCATGACAACGGCCGGAGCATGGTCGGCGACGAGCCGCCATATCGGAACGACTTCGGCCATGTCGGCTGATGCTCCTAGTGCCTCAGCTACTTGGGAAACCGGTCGGGGAGCATCAGTGGACCTCAGAGAAGGTCGACATGAACTCGGGGCAGCTCGGGGAAGGCCCGAAATAGGTCCTCACCGTGCGCCCGATACCCCCCGTGCGTTCCGCCATTAGTAGACCTTGAATTACGCCGGGCACAGAAGTTCTCCGGCCCAGAGTTGTGAAGGCAACTTGTGCGTCACCGTGTCTAGTTCGTGTGGGAGTGGCCTGAGGCCCTCTAATCCTTTCTAGAGCACGAATTAAACAGAATCGTACCCGAGGGTCGTTCTGCACACAGAAAGGGGAAAAGTGGAAATTCGCCGCCGGTGAGCAACCACTCGAGCTGTGGCTCGGGGATGAGCAGCACCGATCACTTGCGCGTCCAAGGGTGCCTTGGCTCGAGCGTGACAACGCCCAGGTTGGGCTGTCCACGAGAGCCCGAGGTGCGGCGGTTTCCAGTTCCGAGTTTGATCTTTCGGCACAGCCGATATCACTCGGTTTCAATCGATTTCTATCAATGGGAAGGATGGAGGATGGTTGCTAGTACCTTGCTGGGACCTTGGAATGGAAAGAGGGAGCTGCGATCGGCTTGATCAAGCAGGAACTCGAGCGGCGGCGATGGCAGTGGGAAAAGCAGTCGCGCACGTCGGTAGCTCGGGGAAATGGTGACTGAGGCACGCCGGGGAGGGAATAAATAGCTCGGCCGGCTGGCCTCCGGCTTGGGGCACGCAGCAGGAGCTGGCGCCGGCCGGCCCCTTCGGTGGCGCGCGCGCATAACAGCCGGGAACCGACTGAACTGTGGTTCAGTCGGTTTGCTTTGAGGCTGAGGCTGACATGTGGGTCCCACTCCTCTTTTAACCTCTGAAATTTATTCCTAACAGCTGTGGTAAACAGTGAACCCTATTCTACCCTTGGCAACTCAAATTATTCACCCAAGAGCCATTTGAATTGATCAAAGTTCAAATGAGGTTTGGTTTGAATGAATTTCAGCACAAGTGCAGTTTGAAATTCAAATAAAGTTTGAATTTCTCCCCCTTAGCTCATGTCAAGATCAACTCCAAATGGAGTGAAAATTGGTGTGTGAGCTCACAAAAAAGTGCTGAGCAAGAATATGCCTTCCACTTTTAAATTCAGTGGGTGAAAACAGTTTGAATTTGAATATGTTTTCAAACTGCCCCTTTCCTATCTACACCCAAGATGACCTCAAAAATGTTTTGAATTTGGGTGAAACTTGGCATGGACATCCTTGGCAAAGTGTAGGAGTTTTCATATGTCCAGCCCATCTATATCACATGTGGGAAGTACCACTTTTGCAATGTGTGAGTTTGTTCCCTAATGAGCATGTTGATAATTGTTACTTGCTCTTTATTTGTGTTCATCATTTTTCCTCAAATGAGGTGTGTGGTGTGGGGATGAACACTGCAAATGGGTGTCAAAAACTGAGGCCCTTACATTCCTCCCCCCTTAAAAGAATCTCGTCCCGAGATTATAAGGTGAAAATGAGAGAGAGGACGGTGGAAAAATTACCGGATATGCGACGTGAGAAAGTCGGGGTAGTTAGTGCGAAGGAATTCTTCGCTCTCCCATGTCGCTTCATCCATGGAGTGATTACTCCACAGAACCTTGTAGAACCACAACGTACGGTTGCGTGTGGTTCGGGCCTTTTCATCAATAATCTGCACCGGTTCCTCCCGATAGGTGAGATCCGGTTGCAGTTCTTCAATGTCTTCCAGCTGAACGGTAGTTGATAGCTTGAGACACTTCCTCAGCTGGGAAATGTGAAAGACGTCGTGCACACCGGAAAGTGCTTCTGGTAATCTTAGCCGGTATGCCACCGATCCACATCTTTCGGTAATCTGGAATGGACCGATGAATCGGGGTGCTAACTTTCCTCTCACCCCAAATCTGTTTACGCCCTTCATTGGAGACACTCGTAGATATACGTGGTCTCCAGCTTCGAATTGTAACGGACGCCTTCTCCGGTCCGCATACTGTTTCTGTCGGGATTGAGCGGCTTTTAGGTTCGCTTGAATTAATCGAACCTTTTCTTCCGCGTTGTTGACAAGATCAATCCCGAAGGTAACCCTCTCGCCAGACTCACACCAATTCAATGGTGTGCGGCATTTTCTCCCGTATAGCGCCTCGTAGGGCGCCATCTTGATGCTGGCTTGGTACCCATTGTTGTACGAGAACTCGGCTAACGGCAAGTGATCATCCCAGTTCTTGCCGTGGTCGATAGCGCAAGCTCGTAGCATGTCTTCTAAGATTTGATTTACCCGCTCCGTTTGCCCATCCGTCTGCGGGTGGTAGGCTGAACTACGGATCAGCTTCGTCCCCAAGGCAGCGTGGAGCTGCTCCCAAAAACGGGACACAAATAAAGTGCCCCGGTCCGATACGATAGTACGGGGTACGCCGTATAAGCATAGGATCCGTGAGATGTACAGTTCAGCGTACTTCTTGGCGTTGTAGTTGGTGTTGACCGGGATGAAATGGGCAACTTTGGTGAGCCGATCGACGATCACCCACACAGAATCATGTTTCTGTAAGGTGGTGGGTAAACCGACGACGAAATCCATGCTCACGTCCTCCCACTTCCAGGCAGGAATGCCCAGTGGTTGCAGCAGTCCCGGTTTCCGCATGTGGTCTGCCTTCACCCGTCGACATGTATCACACTCGGACACGTATTTTGCAGTCTCTCGCTTCATCCGTGTCCACCAAAACTTGCTTCTGAGTTCTTGATACATCTTGTTGCTGCCGGGGTGAATAGAAAACTTTGATAAGTGAGCCTCATCAAAGATTTTCTTCCGTAACTCCGGGTTTCGGGGTACGACGATCCGGTCCTTGAACCATAGGACGCCGTCTCCGTCCTTCCGGAAACATTTCAACTCCCCACTGTCTACACGTCTCCGCAAATGTGATATGCCCTTGTCATTCTTCTGGGCTGCCGCTATCTCTTCACGGATGGTGGGGATCAAAGCTAGGTTGTAGAGAGCTCCATGTGGAATCACATGTAGTGGTGGTTCGCTCTCTTCCAACGGTGTGATGGTCAGATTATTGACGTGTGACTTGCGGCTTAGCGCATCTGCCACGACGTTTGCCTTGCCCGGATGATAATGGATCTCTATTTCGTAATCCTTTATCAGTTCTAACCATCTTCGTTGCCTCATGTTCAACTCTTTCTGAGTGAATATGTACTTGAGGCTTTTGTGGTCGGTATATAAATGTACGAGGTTACCGAGTAGGTAGTGCCTCCACATTTTTAGTGCAAGTACCACGGCAGCGAGCTCCAAGTCGTGAGTTGGATAATTTTGCTCATGATTCCTAAGCTGCCGTGACCCATACGCGACCACCCTTCGGTCTTGCATCAACACACATCCGAGCCCAATGCCGGATGCATCGCAGTACACATCGAACGGTTTTGTTGTGTCTGGCTGCGCCAAAACCGGTGCTGATGTCAGGTGCTTGACTAAAGCCTTGAATGCTGCTTCACATGCTGGACTCCAAACATATTTGGTAGCCTTCTTCAGCAGCTCTGTCATTGGCTTGGCAATCTTCGAGAAGTTCGGAATGAACCTCCGATAATATCCCGCGAGTCCGAGGAAACTCCGTACCTCATGAACAGTTCTCGGGGATTTCCAATTCAGCACTTGCGTGATTTTGCTCGGGTCCACAGCGATACCCTCCGCTGAGATGATATGCCCGAGGAAAGGCACTTGCGATATCCAAAACTCGCATTTGCTGAACTTTGCGTATAACTTGTGATCCCGCAGCCGTTGCAAGACTATACGCAGATGTTTCTTGTGATCTTCCTCCGACTTGGAATATACCAGGATGTCGTCGATGAAGACCACGACAAACTTGTCCAGCTCCGGCATGAACACCGAGTTCATTAAGTACATGAAGTGAGCTGGAGCATTGGTGAGGCCAAAGGACATGACCAGGTACTCATAAAGTCCGTACCTTGTCGAAAAAGCTGTCTTTGGAATGTCCTCAGCCCTGATCTTAATCTGATGGTACCCGGATCTTAAATCCATCTTGGAAAAGACCTTTGCTTCGACCAACTGATCAAACAACATGTCGATCCGTGGCAACGGGTACTTGTTCTTGATGGTTACGGCATTTAATGGACGGTAGTCCACGCAAAGCCGCAACGTTTCATCCTTCTTTTTGACAAATAATGCCGAACAGCCCCATGGCGAGGAGCTCGGCCTAATAAAACCCTTCTCCAGAAGGTCCGTGAGCTGAGTCTTCAGTTCAGCCAACTCCTTGGGCGCCATCTTGTACGGCCTTCGGGATATTGGCATGGTTCCCGGTGCAAGTTCAATCTTGAACTCCACCTCTCTATCGGGTGGCATCCCCGGCAAATCATCCGGGAATACATCAGGGAATTCTCGGACCACTGGAATGTCTTCCAATCTGATGGTTGTGGCTTGATAGACACTTGGAAGTTTTATTTCTGGACTGTCCAGAAATAATGAGTGAGAACCGTGCACTCCTGAGTTTAAGTGCACGACTCGGAGGACGGTGTCTAAAACAGCGCCGTGGCGGTTTAACCACGACATCCCTAGGATGACATCGACCTTCTGTCCCTCTAAGATAATGAGAGACGTGGGGTACACTCTACCCGCTAAGCATAATGGTGCTTTGGAGACCATTACGCTTGCTGAAATCTTCCCACCCGGTGAACAAATTAAATATGGACTATCGGTGGGTAGTATTGGCAAGCTGTGTTTAGCAATGAAAGCTTGGCTAATAAAATTATGCGTGGCGCCTGAATCAAATAGTACTATAGCGGGATGCTGGTGGAGTTGGAACATACCCGCAAGGATTGGCTCGCCCTCCGGCACGTCCTCAATGGCAAGCTGGTGGACAGTACCGGGCCTAGGGTTTGCCCGCCGCGCATTAGTAGGGTTCCGGGGTTGATTCCTCCCCGGAAACTGTGGTACCACTCCGCCGCCTTGCCTCTCCGGGCAACTGCTCGCGAAGTGTCCTGGACGACCACACTTGTAACATGTGGCCGCTGCTGGTGGAGTACTTGGTGGACGAAAGCCCGGCATGCGTTGCGGAGGTGCAAACGCACGCGGCATCGCCCGCTGCTGCTGTTGTTGTTGCGGTGGTGCTGGCAGTGCCGGCCGGAATGCCGGTGAAGAATACGGCCGACCGAGGAACGGCATCGACCGCTGTGGTGGCTGCCAGCGCGGACCTGATGGTGGGCGATTCACCATCCGAAACTTCTGAGAAGGACCGCCTCCTTCTCCGCTGCTCTGCGGCGCGCTTCGCTTTCGCTCTGCCGCCGCCAACTCCTTGCCGGAGTCTTCCTGAACAATCGCAGCATCAATTATGTCGTTGAGGCTGCCGCGATTGAACATCGCCAGCTTGTCCTTCAGGAGCGGGTTAAGCCCCTGGTAAAAGTGGTCCCGCCGCTTCTCGTCCGTATCTGCGTGATACGACGCGTAGAGTGCGAGATCGTTGAACGCTCTGGAGTACTCCAGCGCGTTCCGGCTCCCTTGTTGCAGGTGTAGGAATTCCTGCGTCTTCCTCTTCATCAAACCGGGCGGTATATGATAGGCCCGGAAGGCCGTCCGGAACTCCGCCCAGGTCATCACTCGGTCGGTGGGTTGTGAAGCACAAAAGTTGGCCCACCACGCGCTCGCGGATCCTTGGAGCTGCTGGACCGCGAACTGAGTCTTGCGCTGCTCGCTGATTTGGAGCAGCCCGAACTTCATCTCTATGGCGCGGAGCCAGTTGTCCGCGTCAAGTGGTTCATCCGCCCTTGAGAATACAGGGGGATGAGTCGCCAGGAAGTCAGAGTAGGAGCTCTGTTGGCGCTCCTCACGATCTTGACGTCTCTCTGGGCGAGACGTATTCGCAATTAACGTTTGCAGCAGCTCTGTATGCTGCTGATGTGAACCCGCCATTGCCGCGACAATGTCGGCCAATGTAACCGTTGGCAGTGGCGGTGGCGGTGTTTGCTGTTGCTGTTGCTGCTGCTGTCCCGAGGAGTCCTCGGGAGGTGGTTGGGAGGTCTCTCCCCCTTGGCTAGTACCTCCAACATCGGGGTTGGCACGAGTACGCGTCATTCTGAAATTCAACACAGCAGCAATTAGCACATGTCTTACTCAAAATTCCATAAACAGGAGTAAGTATTGAAGCGACGCATGATTAACTTGCACAACATTCACATATATTGATAAAGCATAAACTTTATACAAGATACATTATTCTCGGATCTCCGAGAAGTCGTGCTCATGTCGTCACTACCTATACATACGCTACTGTCTACACGACATGTCACTGATTACAAAAGTTGGGTTACGCTACCCTAGCTGCCCTACTTGGCAACCGTAACCCCCTACTCGGAGTAGAACTCGACCTCCTGTGGGTCGTCCTCCTCCGGTACCTCTGCTGGTGGCTCGGGGTCTACCACCTCTTCTCCCATTCCAGGTTCTCCCATGGCTGGAAGACCCAAGACTACCGGTACGCCCAATACCGGGGGCACGAGGTCCTGCAATGCATGCACCTCGTCCATAGCCTGGTTGTAGTCCTCTTCCCAGCCTTGTCCTTCCTCAATAGCGTCGTCCCGCTCTTGAGCAAGGTCCTCATTCTGCTGGGTTAGGGTCTGCACCAGCTCTTGCAACGCCGCAATGTCAACACGGCTCTTCTTCTTTGCCTTCTTCAGACGACGCAACTGATTGTGTTGTTCATTCAGTCGCTTGATCGTCGGAAGGAGCACATTGCGGAGTGCACTGTGAGCACTCTCAAAATGATCTCCACGGCTTGTGCTCTCCTTGAGCTTGGTGGCGAGATGCTCCGTATGAACAGCTTGGCTGTCCATCACAGCGTTTCCCGCCCTCATTTGGAGGCTGAGATTTGCCTCCGCGGGGTTGTACCTTGGGCAACTCGGGTTTGTTGCCTCTAGGTACCTCTCTTCCCACACATGCTGAGCTCGTCCCTCCACCGGAACGAGTGCGTATGGAGTTCCCTCCATAGCCTGTACGTGTAGTTGGCAGAAACGTGACATAGTGTCACGGGCTGCCACTTGCCACATCCCTTCCGGTTGTCTTCCTCTCACCGTGACGGTGAATGGCACCCAACCGGGTGGCGTAGGCCCTGCAGGAACCTCGACATGGATCGTCCACGTCTTGTTCCCCTCTTCGCCTTCTTCCTTGGCGAAGTATTGCGGCATCTGGTTGTACCCGAAATATTGGAGCATTAGCCACAATGCTCCCGGGTAGCCGCTACGGTCAGAGCAGTGGGAAACTACCCACCCGTTCTCCAACCGTTTATCTGCTGCCATCTGTAAAAATATATTTGAGAAATGTCAAATATTTATTTAAACAGTAAACCATTGAGTTATAACATAAGATATGTCATTGAACCCTTAACACTTGGAAACATAGTTCAAATTTTTAAACAAATTTGACTGCTGATCTGCTGTTCCCATGACAGCCCTGACCAGTTTCCATATCAATCTGATTTAGGCCAGGTTAAAAGCAAAACCAGTCCTGGAGCTCAACATCAAAGTTAAAGTTAACTTCAATAGCTTTCCAGAAAGTATTTGGTTGGCCTAAGATCTGCTCTGGTTCAAAAGTTATGAGATGTCAAAGTTAACAGAATTTCTGGGAACAATTGGACAGCACCTCCCTGCCTTAGGTACTGATTTGATCCAAGAATTCCAGTTAATTCTGTTCCTAATCTGACAAAACTTTCTGTTACAAAGTTGTAACCCATCTCATAAGCTTCCCAGAACCACCTCATTTTCTATTTTTGGATTTTTTTTTGCAGGAAGTTATGCTTAATTTACAGAGAGTCTACAGAGAGTCTTTGCTCCGTCCTGTTTTCTGGACAGTTTCAACTCTACTGCATTTTTCGAGTGGTTAAGGGATGAAACACCTCTGGAACTCAACAGAAAAGTTGTAAAGCTCCTCCAAAGCTTTCCAGAAATGTATCATACGACCCCAACCTCGAAAGAACTCAACCTCTAACCTCTGATTAACTTCAGCCTTGATTTAGCTGAAAACAGAGTGCTCTGTCCTTAACATCCTATAAGTTGAAAATTTATTAACTTTGAATATCCTGTTCAAGGGAAGGAGTTACATCAAGTTTTACTACTTTGGATCAAAACCTTCAAGTTTTTAAATGAAGTTGTTCATTTAGTTGGGTGTGACGTCGAGGCGTCACCAGATTATGTCGGTACTACGTCCTCACAAAGGAAAAACCTATACCGGATTTAGCCGGCTTCGTTAGTTCAGTGGCACTACTCGTCACTCGCACACGGATGCTACACGTCTACCGTTTCGTGGTAAGGCTACCTGCAGAAACTCAAACAATCATCAGACTCGGCTGCACACCGAGCCCGGAATCCATACAGTTTGTACACCCGGCCGTCATCACTCGCCCGGATGTTCTCAAGCCAAACACGCCTTGAGTTACGTGTTCACGTTTCAGACCACGTGACGGGGTCTCCCATGTTGCACCACGCACGCCAGGGACAGACGTTGCTCGAATACCCCAAACGACATGAAGAGTCGTAGAGGATATCAAAGCGGGTCGGGTTACCTGCCACCCGTGGGGCTCCACCCTTCAGCTTGTGCGCACTGGTGGACAGCGCTTACGTGCACCCCCCAAGACATGAACGTCCCGAGATGCACGATTTTCCGACATAACAAATAAGTTAATAAGCCACTTTCTATATACTAATAACATCCTTATACGGGCTACTAACTCGTTCCTCACTGGATTTTTGAAAAAGAAGACCTTTGTACTGTGTTAAACCTCAAGCGAGCTCTGATACCACGCTGACACGACCCCACTGGTCCTGTCGAGCCAGGATCACGCTGAGGGGTGCTGCGTTGCACAACACCGTATAACACACGTCAAAGGTACAAAGCGGAAGCGGAAGCTTTATTACATAAACAAGTTTATTAACATGTTTACATCAAAATAAGTTTAGTCCACACTCGCGGGCGTAGACTAAGCATCAAGTGCACGTTCAGCCCTCGAACGTGTCCTTGCTAGCACACTCGCACACTAACTCTGCGGCGTGCACGACTCCCACTCGACGGGGTTCCCCTCCTGGGGTTCCGTCTCCTCTTCGGGAGTCCCTTCCTCATAGAACCCTGCAAAAGCTTCAAACACAAGCAGTGAGCACGAAGGCTCAGCAAGTCTGACCCGTCTCACCTAAACATGAAACTTCTACATGAGGGTGATGGGTTGCATGAGGTAAAAATCATTTGCAAGGACTCGCCTAATTAGTAGAACCTTACTTTCAAGTTTTAGCAGCAGGTTGTGGAGAACTTTACGCTAAGGCACATGAGAGAGCCGCAATCAAACAAGAAACGCATTTCTCTCATGTACTTTGCCCAAAGTTGAAAAGAACTTTAGTTAGCACTAAGCTACAACATATCATTAACAATCAATATCCAACTTTCAATCAGCAACATTTTAACATGTAACTAGCCTGTTCTTTCTACGTCACGGTACAGTGAACAAGTGGTACTCACTGACCGCGAGGGACGGCGATTATAATCGATTTACACCTGCAGGGTTACCCGAACAACCCGTCACGTACGCCCGTACTCGATGTTGCCTACAACAACCATCACGGACGCCGTACGCGACTACCTTTCACCCGTTAGCCAAATATTGAACCGGTCCCATCGTCCCGAGCAAGAGGTCCCTGCACGCGCATCTCTGTGCCGCCAGCTGATTTACACCTCGAGCTCTCAACCTACCCTCTGAACGACGGGCAATGCCTCAATACCCAGCTACCCGAGTTACATCAGTTTCCCGGTTCCCATATAGCCGGTAGGTCTTCGGTACTGTTCTAGCTTGTTCAACAGGCCCGCACACGGCTCGGTCCTCAATCGACACAAGCGGAGCTACAGCACACAGGCCCCAAAGTCCTGCTGCCCTTACTCTCCGCTCGGTCTCATTTTCTTGCCATGTGTATCATGTGCTATCTCTACCCGAGCAATGTGCCTCTAGCCTATTCTCGCGAGTAGTTCCAACTACTCGACTTGTACCGAATCCTACTCTATCCTAGCAATGCAGTGGCTAACGGGGTTTGCAATCCTAAACCCCAACCCATGGTTTTCTTGGCTATGCAGTGGGGTTTCCAAACAAGACTCTGATGCACAACATAAAGAAAACAAGTATGTGCTCAAAACAATAAAAATTTATAAAATGGTTAATGCAAACCGGGGCTTGCCTTGCTGCTCTTGGTCGTAGGCTAGCTGTTCCTCCGGAGTAACGAAGTCTAGGACTTCGGGTTCCTCCTCGACCTTAGCGACTACATGATAAGAACAATGTATGTATTAATTAAATGCTTTTGTATTAACTTTGAAGTTGTGAAGTCTATAACCTTTACTAGATAGACCTAATGACTGTGAAACTTTTACTGTGGCTTGGTTACAACCTAAACAGAGACTTGGTCAAGTTTTAGTTGCAGCAAAGCTCATTTGAGCCCTCCACAAATAATTATGTCCTTGACCTTAATTAAAGGCTTTTAGGGTGTTCTAGGTATTTTCATGAAACAAACTATGACTTTCTGAAAACTAGATTTTCAGAGGGTTCTAATGGAATTGGTCTCACTTAATTTGGAAGTCTCTAACTAAAGATATGAGCTAAACAATTTCAGAGAAAATTCTGAAAATGTTTCTGAACATTTTCTATTTTCTCTGGAACAGTTTTACTAATCACACCATTAGGTGGACTAAATGAGCTCAAATGGATCTGAAATTTTTATGGTAGTTCAAGGATATTTTGGTGAACATCTCAGCAAAATTTCAGGATTTTCCTCCAAATGATTCTCCAGTTAAAATTCCTAACAGTTTAAACTTTAAGGAATTAATTCTGGAGAATTAAGGAATCTCATGAAGTGACACTTGATTTTCTGGAAAGTACTCAAAGAGCTGAATCCAGCAAAATTTGGTTCACTCAATTTGGAGCTTTCTAGCCAAAGTTATAAGGATTTGAAGTTTGAAGGAAATCTGAAAATCGGGGAAAAGTTTAAACTCGCGCGTGGGCCCAGGAGACACGCGTCGCACGCCGAAGCGACAGCACACCGCGGCCCACAAGGCTTTTGCGCGCCAGCACACCCGATCCCGGCCGCAGCCGGATCCCGATTCAAAATATCGGCCGCTGACAGCTGGGGTCCACCCCCTTCTTCAACCTCGCGACACCCGCGCTCCGCCGCCGAGGGACCTCGCCGGAGAGCTCGCCGCCGGCTGCTGTACAGCTTCAAACTTCTTGATTCTGGCCGCCCCTGCCTACTTTTACTTGGGGAACATGATCCGAGGGTCAGCTGCTCATGACAACGGCCGGAGCATGGTCGGCGACGAGCCGCCATATCGGAACGACTTCGGCCATGTCGGCTGATGCTCCTAGTGCCTCAGCTACTTGGGAAACCGGTCGGGGAGCATCAGTGGACCTCAGAGAAGGTCGACATGAACTCGGGGCAGCTCGGGGAAGGCCCGAAATAGGTCCTCACCGTGCGCCCGATACCCCCCGTGCGTTCCGCCATTAGTAGACCTTGAATTACGCCGGGCACAGAAGTTCTCCGGCCCAGAGTTGTGAAGGCAACTTGTGCGTCACCGTGTCTAGTTCGTGTGGGAGTGGCCTGAGGCCCTCTAATCCTTTCTAGAGCACGAATTAAACAGAATCGTACCCGAGGGTCGTTCTGCACACAGAAAGGGGAAAAGTGGAAATTCGCCGCCGGTGAGCAACCACTCGAGCTGTGGCTCGGGGATGAGCAGCACCGATCACTTGCGCGTCCAAGGGTGCCTTGGCTCGGGCGTGACAACGCCCAGGTTGGGCTGTCCACGAGAGCCCGAGGTGCGGCGGTTTCCAGTTCCGAGTTTGATCTTTCGGCACAGCCGATATCACTCGGTTTCAATCGATTTCTATCAATGGGAAGGATGGAGGATGGTTGCTAGTACCTTGCTGGGACCTTGGAATGGAAAGAGGGAGCTGCGATCGGCTTGATCAAGCAGGAACTCGAGCGGCGGCGATGGCAGTGGGAAAAGCAGTCGCGCACGTCGGTAGCTCGGGGAAATGGTGACTGAGGCACGCCGGGGAGGGAATAAATAGCTCGGCCGGCTGGCCTCCGGCTTGGGGCACGCAGCAGGAGCTGGCGCCGGCCGGCCCCTTCGGTGGCGCGCGCGCATAACAGCCGGGAACCGACTGTTTGCTTTGAGGCTGAGGCTGACATGTGGGTCCCACTCCTCTTTTAACCTCTGAAATTTATTCCTAACAGCTGTGGTAAACAGTGAACCCTATTCTACCCTTGGCAACTCAAATTATTCACCCAAGAGCCATTTGAATTGATCAAAGTTCAAATGAGGTTTGGTTTGAATGAATTTCAGCACAAGTGCAGTTTGAAATTCAAATAAAGTTTGAATTTCTCCCCCTTAGCTCATGTCAAGATCAACTCCAAATGGAGTGAAAATTGGTGTGTGAGCTCACAAAAAAGTGCTGAGCAAGAATATGCCTTCCACTTTTAAATTCAGTGGGTGAAAACAGTTTGAATTTGAATATGTTTTCAAACTGCCCCTTTCCTATCTACACCCAAGATGACCTCAAAAATGTTTTGAATTTGGGTGAAACTTGGCATGGACATCCTTGGCAAAGTGTAGGAGTTTTCATATGTCCAGCCCATCTATATCACATGTGGGAAGTACCACTTTTGCAATGTGTGAGTTTGTTCCCTAATGAGCATGTTGATAATTGTTACTTGCTCTTTATTTGTGTTCATCATTTTTCCTCAAATGAGGTGTGTGGTGTGGGGATGAACACTGCAAATGGGTGTCAAAAACTGAGGCCCTTACACCAACCCAATTTGAATCACTAAATTTGGAGCTTCCTAGCAAGAGTTATGCAGTTCCAAAGTTTGAACCAATTCTGGAATTCAAATTAATTCGGGAATAGTTCAAACTCTGCCTGTGGGTCCACCCTACACGTGTCAACAGCCGGAATCACGCCACACGGGGCCACAGCCCTTTTCCCGCGCCACCACACGGGATCGCACGCCACAGCTGATCCGGAGTTTTAAATCTTCAGCTGCTGACACGTGGGCCTGGCGGGTCTTCTTCTTCCTCTCGCTCCCGCGCCTCCCCCTCGCCGGCGCTGTACTGGAGCTCGCCGGACCCAGCTTCCCGGCCACCTCTCGGCCGGAGACTCGCCGCCTGGGGGTTTTCAGGGTCGGGGAACAAGTCTATGGGGTTGGCTCGGGCTGCCGGTGGCCGGAAGTAGGCTGGCGACGAGCCGCGGCCTTCGGTGATGATCGGCACCTCCGCCCGAGCACATTAGCCCGCCAAAAGCTCGGCGGATCCGCTCTAAAGCATCAGTGGAGGTCAGGAAATCTCGGCGTGGCCTCAACCTGGCTCGGAAACGACAGCAAACCGGTTGTCACCGTGCGCCCGCGTGTTCCCGCCATGGCCGCCGACCGAAAAGCTCGAAATTAGCTGTAACCACGGCGTTTCTAGCTAGGGTTGTGGAGGGAAAAGGTTCCCTATCCTCTCTAGTTCTGGTGTGCGCAAAAAGAACAACTTTAACCGAGAATTAAGCGTAAATTTCCACAGTTCTTACCCGCGGTCCGGTTTTCCTCGTCCGAGGGGAAAACTTGAAATTCCGAAGCTACGTCGCACGGATTGCTCTGGAATTTGGAGAGGAGCAGCGCAGGGAGTTGGCGCACCTTGGGGTGCTCTTGCTCAGTCGTGAAACTGGTTGGTGTGAGCTGCCCACGGGAGCCCGACGTCGGTTTCCACCGGTTGCACCTCGGCTTCGGTGCTGATGCTCAAAATACGGCCGACAGGAACCCCGAACGCCGGAGCTGAGCTGAGGGAACTCTTGTGCACGCGCTGGCGCTCCTTTTTCGTGTTGATCGCTTGAGCAGTCGGGATGCGATGCCGGTTTAGGATCGGGACGAACAGGCGCGGCGCCGGCGGCTTGCTTGCTCGGGAGTAAAGATAACAGGGCTCGTGGGAGGGCTGTGGCCGACTGAGCACGGCGTAGGGGAGATAAGGGCGCGGGGGAACCGATGCTTGAAGCAGCTCGGGAGGTGCTTCGGTCGTCGGTCGACCGTGCGGTGGCAGCCGGTGGGAGAGCGCAACTCGCTCGAGTGTGAACTGTGGAACCGAGTAACTTAGGCAGTAAGCTTCTCCCCTCTCTTCTCACTGACCAGTGGGGCCCACAGCTCCCCTCTGCCCCAAAATATCTCCAAATTTTTGGCAAATGAGTAATTCAAAAGTTTGAAGTCTCAAACTGAGCCACATTTGCATGTTTGGCCAAGTTTCCCTCAAATTCAAATGTATATATGCATTCTTGCCTATTTGGCTCCTTTTTGGACCATTGGGTAGCAAACCCTTGCAAAAATTATTGAGACTTTGTCTCCCCACTAATTTGAACCCGAGGAATCCAAGTATGCCCTTTACTCCTTCTTTTAACTGCTGAAATCCTGAAGTTGAATGCAACAGTTTGAAATTTCCCTCCCATGTGTGATCATATGTGTATAACCCTACTTTGTGAAAGTGAAGACTTTCCCTTCTAATCACTCCTTTGATGGAGGTTACATGCTTTTCACAACATTTCCTAAGGTGTCCACAATGAAAATTGTGGTGTTGTGAGATGAAGAAAAGTTTTTACAAGTCCCTTTTCTTGGGCTTTTACAATAAATACCCTCTGCCCCGTATAGAGGACCTGTTCGATCAAATGAAAGGAGCCCAAGTATTCTCCAAGGTTGATCTTCGGTCGGGATATTTCCAGCTGAAGATTAAGCCCTCCGATATATCTAAGACAGCCTTTCGGACGCGGTATGGTTCATATGAATATACCGTTATGTCTTTTGGATTGACGAATGCACCCGCATACTTCATGTACCTTATGAATAAGGTTTTCATGGAGTACTTGGACAAGTTCATCGTGGTTTTCATCGACGACATTATGGTGTATTCAAAAAGTAAGGAGGAGCATCAAGAACATCTGAGATTGACCTTGCAGAAGTTGCATGAGCATCAGTTGTATGCCAAGCTCAACAAATGTCAATTTTGGCTAAAAGAAATATCCTTCCTAGGCCACATCATCTCCGAGGAAGGGGTATCGGTTGATCCTGGAAAGGTGAGAGATGTTCTGAAGTGGGACCAACCGAAGAGTGTGAGGGATATTCGGAGTTTCCTTGGGATGGCAGGATACTATCGGCGCTTCATTAAAGACTTCTATAAAATAGCAAAACCTATGACGGAGTTGCTAATGAAGGGAAAAATCTTTCAATGGATACAAGCCTGCCAAGAAAGTTTTGAGGAACTCAAGAAAAGGCTAACCACAGCACCAGTTCTGGTATTGCCAGACGTGAGCAAGAGCTTTGACATATATTGTGACGCATCCAGACAAGGGCTCGGGTGTGTACTCATGCAGGAAGGACAAGTGGTAGCCTATGCCTCACGACAATTAAAGAAGCACGAGCTTAACTATCCTACGCACGACTTGGAGATAGCAGCGGTAGTGCATGCATTGAAGATTTGGAGACATTATATCCTTGGTCATCGATGTGAGATTTATACGGATCATAAAAGCCTCAAGTACATATTTACACAAACGGACTTGAATTTGAGGCAACGTCGATGGTTAGAACTCATCAAGGATTATGATGTAGGAATCAACTACCACCCCGGGAAGGCCAATGTAGTAGCTGACGCGTTGAGCAGAAAGGGAGCATGCCACCAACTCACGGTTCGGGAGCTACCACCCGAACTACATAAGGAGTTCGAACGGTTACACCTCGGATTCTTGAATAACATGGAAATAATGGAGATCCACTCCTCATTGGAGCAAGAAATAAGAAAGGGCCAAGCAATGGACGAGGGGATCAAGAAGATCAAGGAAAGAATCCGACAAGGGGTAGAGAAGGATTTCAAGGAGGATGAAAAGGGTACGCTTTGGCTAGGAAAAAGGATTTGTGTGCCAAAACTAAGACACCTTCGCGACATGATATTAAGGGAGGCACATGATTCACCCTATTCCATACATCCAGGGAGCACCAAAATGTACAAGGATTTGAAAACCTGCTATTGGTGGGATGGTATGAAGAGGGATATAGCCGAATACGTTGCCCTATGCGACACATGCCAACGGGTAAAAGCCGAACATCAAAAACCCGCTGGATTGCTGCAACCTTTGAAAATACCCGAATGGAAATGGGAGGACATCAGTATGGACTTCATCGTCGGATTGCCACGTACTCAGTCAGGATACGACTCCATCTGGGTCATTGTGGACCGGTTGATGAAAACCGCCCATTTTCTTTCGGTAAAGACCAGTTACAACGTTGCACAATTGGCAGAATTGTACATGGAGCGGATCGTGTGCCGTCACGGAGTTCCGAAGAGGATAGTTTCAGATCGAGGTTCTCAGTTTACCTCTAGATTCTGGAGGAAACTGCAGAAAGCCATGGGTACACGACTGGATTTTAGCTCCGCCTATCACCCACAAACAGATGGACAAACCGAAAGGACGAACCAAATTTTGAAGGACATGTTGAGAGCCTGCGCCTTGAAACGTGGGCGTAGTTGGGATAGGAGTTTACCATATGCCGAATTCTCCTATAACAACAGCTATCAAGCTAGCTTGAAGATGTCGCCTTTCGAAGCCTTATATGGCAGACGGTGTAGAACGCCGCTGTTCTGGAACGAGACTGGAGAGAACCAGGTGTTTTGACCCGAAGTACTACAAGAAGCTGAAAAGCAAGTCCAAACGATACGGGAGAACTTAAAGGCTGCTCAGTCACGACAGAAAGGCTATGCGGACAATAGGCGTAGGAATTTGACCTTTGAAGTAGGAGACTTCGTATACCTTAAGATATCGCCTATCCGAGGCCAACAACATTTTAACGTCAAAGGCAAACTAGCGCCTCGCTACATCGGACCATTTAAGATTTTGGATAAGCGAGGAGAAGTAGCCTATCAACTAGAGCTCCCAAACCACCTCTCTGACGTGCATGACGTGTTTCATGTATCACAGCTCAAGAAGTGCTTGAGAATACCAGAGGAACAAGTGTCAATGGGAGAACTTGAACTTCAAGAGGACATGACTTACGCAGAACACCCCGTCCGAATCTTGGACGTAAAGGAAAGGGTCACCCGAAACAAGGTGATTCGATGGTGCAAGGTACAATGGAGCCATCACACTGAAGCTGAAGCCACATGCGAGCGTGAAGAGGATATTAAGGCAGAATTCCCCCATCTATTTTCTACTAACGAATCTCGAGGGCGAGATTCAATTTAAGGGGGGTAGATTTGTGACACCCTCATCTCGGGTGTCAGCATATGTTCATGTTTTATGAAGAACAAAAACATTTTAAGAAAAGAGGGAACAGAAACAAGTATCAAAAGGATAGCCAGTAAAACTCTCTGAGAGCGCCGAAGGCAACTTCCATGACCAGCAGACCACGTGGCGTGTTCGGAGCTCATTCCCGAGAGATTGGGAGAGGTCCGACGCTAAACTAGATACGTGGCAGGCTCGGGGGTCACCTCCGCATTTGGAAAGAGGTCCGACCCTGTGGGACACGTGCTGCCGCGGAGCTAGCCTCTGCAGAAGAAGCAAAGGCATTTTTCATAGGACACGTGTCATCCTCGGAGCTAGTCCTCGCAGAAATAAGAGGACCAGTCGCGCGGGATACGTGTCAATCTCGGAGCTCATCGCAGAGAAGTCCGGACCTATCGAACACGTGTCGCCACCAGAGCTTATCACCGGAAGGTCCGTCGCAGCTAAACACGTGTCGACCTCGGGGCATGTCCTTGAGGAAAGGAGAGCGGAAGGACGGGCACCAACACGTGGCGTGCGCGGAGCTCATCTCCGAAGAAGAGGGAGGTCTCGATCGATTGACACACGGCGCAACCGGAGCTCGTCTCTGCGGACGAGGAGATACCAGGCCCGGAGGACACGTGGAGCTTCCGGAGCTCATCATCACGGAGGTAGCGAGTTCTGGAGCGGTTTTTATGCGTAAGGACACCGGTACGCAACGGAAACCGATCTAAATTCCACGATGTTACCAAAGATAAGACGTTAGGATCCAACAAAGATCTGAATAAGACTCTTATTCGGGATCCGATCAGATTAGGACTCTTCTCTTCCCGATTATAAATAGAACCCGAAACCTCTGGCCGAAACCACGAACTTCTCTTTCAAATCCTGAGCCGACGACTTAGAGCCCTAGCCCAAACTCGCCGAGCAAAACATCGCCGAAGCGCAACAAGGGAGATCATCGGAGAAGAACCGAGCGGTCTGAGGAGGACCTCGAAGTCAAGAAGAACGTGAGGTAGGACTTCAATACCACCTTACGACATCATTGTGTTCATCTCTTGCATCTGTTCTTCAATTCCTTTAAAACAGAAGCTTTCTCGTGGGCAGATCACTCGATGATCAGTTTGATCTAAAAGACAAGACCATCGCCACGTCCACCTTTAATCCGAACACCTCTGTCCATGCAAGCTATGCAAGAGCACACCAATCTAATAAAAATCATAGGATAGCATGCATATGCATCATCGCATCTAGTTTAAGGTTTGCGTGTGATATTGATTGCTGTGAATCTTGTATGCACGTGAATCCTACATAGCAGGACAGGTTCAGGAAGCTGTCTACGACAAACTACAGCAACCAGGTTTTGAGAATCAAGAACAACCGGAACCGCAAGAACAAGGCAAGTGCTCCTTGACCATGTTGATCCTATGTTTCGGGAAAAACTATTTTGTTTTGTGAAAAAGTGTGTGTGCTGAGTCAAAAATGATGGGAAACAGTTTTATAGGAGTTTACTAGTTTTGATTAAACCACCCTTGTCGCCTGGGAAGTTTATGAGTCAGGTATGGTTTTTGCTTTATGCTTCGCTAAGTCTCTGGGATCGGGAAGCGAGATAGAGGTGTCTAGCTAACTGCACTTGTACTGATAATAAGTAACTGATGAGGTTAATGAACATGGATCGGAGGGAGATCTAGGCAAGCCTGGGTTTGTGAATGAGGTAGCATGAGTTGGTGGTTTTACTTGCCGTAGATCTAAGGACCGGTTCATGCATGCACATGCCAGGATAACAGTGCCACCACAAGGCCAAGTATGGGTGCGGCTTAGCTGAGTAATTAGGTATGTTGCTAGGGTGTTATGGACTGTGGAAGGCGCGGGGAATGGGAGTCGAGTGAGGATTGCCCTGGGAACTGCATGGCACAAGAGGGGGCCCGTGGGTGGGAGAATTAGAGATTCTAGCCTGCCGTTGGAACCTTAGTGAGTCCATACATCTAGTAACCCCTTTGTAAAGGCTATTTTGTGATCTCTTGACCATACACCGACGGCTGTGTACTGGTAAAATGGAGGTTCTGCAGTCGCCGATGGGTGACGAAATCACAAACTTGTGGGTAAAGAGGTACAAACTCTGCAGAGTTGTTAAAACTATCATGATAGCCGAGCTTACGGTCACGAGCACCTGGCTAAACTGCCATGATTAGATTGGAATGGTTACTGGAATGGTTATTGGGGAGGTTCTTGGTTATGGTTATTGGTTTGGAACTGTTGAGTCCGGGAAGATGAGATGGTTGCATGACTGATGGGTCATGACATGAGATTGGTCTCGGAGTGAGACGTGGTTGTTTTATGAGGTGAGATGGTAGCGAATACGAGGAGGTATTCGTGAGTATGAATAAAAGATTGGTTAATGTTCGGATGGAACACGAGAAGTGATGGAGGTATGTTGGTAATTTAATACATGCTGGGATTGCATTCATCTAAAGTTAAGTTGTTGTTTTATCATGGTTTTATAAATCTGCTTTTCTGCAAATAAGCCTTTTTATACCTACCTTGTTTATGAGCTGCATATCATGTGTTTTCCCGCACTTGCTGAGTACATAATTGTACTCAAACTTGCATTATTATTTCTTCATCAACAGCAAGAAAGGACTACTATGAAGACCGAGTAGAGCATTATGGCGTGTGATCTGTTCTCAACCTTGCCTGTGGAGGGAGTAGAGATGAAGCCACTTCTGCTTAGTTTTGCTTCCGCATTAGTTTTTGCTTCCGCATTTAAATAAAGATTTCCGCTGCATAGAAATAAGACTTCCGCTGTGAGCATGAGTCCAAGACTCATGAGGTGTTGTAATAAACTCTGTTATTCGTGGTAATATATAATCTGAATTCAGTTTGTGGAACGTATGTGTATGTGTGATGAACATCCTGGGCACACATATGCATTAGTTCTCGGATACGTGGTTTTCCACAGAATTGAGGGCGTCACACATATAGCCGGTAGGTCTTCGGTACTGTTCTAGCTTGTTCAACAGGTCCGCACACGGCTCGGTCCTCAATCGACACAAGCGGAGCTACAGCACACAGGCCCCAAAGTCCTGTTGCCCTTACTCTCTGCTTGGTCTCATCTTTCTTTCCATGTGTATCATGTGCTATCTCTACCCGAGTCGAGTGCCTCTAGCCTATGGTCGCGAGTAGTTCCAACTACTCGACTTGTACCGAATCCTACCCTAACTAAGCTTTGCAGTAGCTAACGGGGTTTTGCAATCCTAAACCCAACCCATGATTTTCTTGGCTATGCAATTGGGTTTCCAAACAAGACTCTAATGCATGTATTAATGATACACAAGTAAGTGCTCAAAACAATAAAAATTTGTAAAAGGTTAATGCAAACCGGAGCTTGCCATGCTGCTCTTGGTCGTAGGCTAGCTTCTCCTCCGGAGTCACAAAGTCTAGGACTTCGTGTTCCTCCTCAACCTTAGCGACTACATGATATACAAGTATATGTATTAATTTAAATGCATATGATTGAGTTTAAACGTGTGAAATCTATAACTCTTACTAGACAGACCCAATAACTATGAAACTTTTACTGTGGCTTGGTTACAACCTAAACAGAGACTTGGTCAAGTTTTAGTTGCAGCAAAGCTCATTGGAGCCCTCCACAATTAATTATGTACTTGACCTTAATTGAAGGCTTTTAGGGTGTTCTAAGAATTTTCATGAAACAAACTATGACTTTCTGAAAACTAGATTTTCAGAGGGATCTAATGGAGTTGGTCTCACTTAATTTGAAGGTTCCTAGCTAAAGATATGAGCTAAACAATTTCAGAGAAAATTCTGAAAATGTTTCTGAACATTTTCTATTTTCTCTGCAACAGTTTCACTAATCAAACCATTAGGTGGATCAAATGAGCTCAAATGGATCTGAAATTTTTATGGTAGTTCAGGGATATTTTGGTGAACATTCCAGCAAAATTTCAGGATTTTCCTCCAAAGGATTCTCCAGTTAAAATTCCAAACAGTTTAAATTTGAGGAATTAATTATGGAGAAATACGGATTTTCATGAAGTGAAAACTGATTTGCTGGAAAGTGCTCAGAGAGATGAATCCAACAAAATTTGGTTCACTCAATTTTGATCTTTCTAGCCAATGTTAGGAGGATTTGAAGTTTGAATGAAATCTGAAAATCGGGGGAAAAGTTTAAATCTGCCGGGGCCCGCGGGGACACGTGTTAGGCGCGGAGGCAACAGCACACTGAGGCCCACAGGGTTTTTGCGCGCCAGCACACCAGATCCCGGCCGCAGCCCGATCCCGATTTAAAATATCTCCCGCTGACAGCTGGGGTCAACCCCCTTCGTCTACCTCTCGCCGCCCGCGCTCTGCCGCCGGGGTACCTCGCCGGAGAGCTTGCCGGCAGCTTCTGTAAAGCTCCAAACTTTACGATTTTGGCCGCCTCTGCCTATTTTCACTCGGGGAACAGGATTCTGAGCTCAGCTCGTTATGACAACGGCCGGCACCTGGTCGGCGACGAGCGGCGGCTTCGGAAAGACTTCGGCCGTGTCGGCTGACCTCATAGAACCTCAACTACTCGAGCAACCGGTCGGGGAGCATCAGTGGACCTCAGGGAAGGTCGACATGAGCTTGAAGCAGCTCGGGGGAAGCCCAAAGTAGGTCCTCACCGTGCGCCCGATGCCTCCCGCTTGCTCCGCCATCGGTAAACTTTGAAATACGCCGGGTACAGAGGTTCTCCGGCCAAAGGTTGTGAAGGCAACTTGTGCGTTACCGTGTCTAGTGTATGTGAGAGCGGATTGAGGCCCTCTAATCCTTTCTAGAGTACGAATTCGACAGAACCGCACCCGAAGGTCGTTCTGCACCCAGAAAGGGGAAAACTAGAGATTCACCGCCGGTGAGCAAGCACTCGGGCTGTGACTCGGGGGTGAGCAGCACCGGTCACCAGCGCGTCCAAGGGTGCCTTGGCTCGGGCGTGACAACTCCCCGGTTGGCTTTCCCCGGGAGCCCGAAATGCGGCGGCGTTAGGTCACCGGATTGAACTCTAGGTATAGCCGAGATCGACCGGTTTCAGCTGAATTCTAGCAACGGGGAAGACAGAGGAAGGTTCCTAGTACCTTGCCGTAGCTCTGGAGGGGACAGGGAGGCTGTGATCACGCTTCCTTGATCAGCTCCGAGTGATCGGCAGCGATGGCGCGTTTCTGGTGCGAGGAAGCAGCAGAGTGTGCGGTGCTCACTCCGATCAGGGCGACGGTGTAGATAAGGGGGCTGTGAGGCGGTTCAGCAAGTCGGGGCGGCAAGCAGGTGGTGTCCCGATCGATTCCTCGCCGTGGCGTCTGCTCAGTCCGGTGCAAGAACTCGAGCTGGGTTTTCAGTCGGTTTGATCTGGATTAGTGGCTGACATGTGGGTCCCACTTCCAATTTGACCTCTGAAATTAACTCCAATTCACTGTTGTAAACAGTAATCCCCACAAAGCCCCTGGTGATTTGAATTATCCACCTTTGAGCCATTTGAATTGGTTAGGATTCAAATTGGGTTTGGTTTGAATGAATTTCAGCACATGTTCAGTTTGAATATTCAAATAAAGTTTGAATTTGCCCCACTTAGCTCATGTCAAGATCAACTCCAAATGGAGTGAAAATTGGTGTGTGAGCTCACAAAAATGTGCTGAATAAGAATATGCCTCCCACTTTTGAATTCATGGGATAAAAACAGTTTGAATTTGAATATGGTTTCAAACTGCCCTCTTTCTAGCTATACCCAAAATGACCTCAAAAAGGTTTTGAATTTGGGTGGAACTTGGCATGGACATCCCTAGCAATGTGTAGGAGTTTTCATATGCCCAGCCCCTCTATATCACATGTGGAAAATACCACTTTTGCAATATGTGAGTTTGTTCCCTATTGAGCATGTTGATGGTGGTTACTTGCTCTTCATTTGTGTTCATCAACTTGCTACAAATGAGGTGTGTGTGTGGTGATGACACGTCCAACATGTGTCAAAAAAACTGAGGCCCTTACAGTATCCCTCGCCTCCATTGGTTCAACCAATCTAAAGTTATTCCCTGTTTGATTTCAGCAAAAATTCTGCCGAAACCAGGGGAGGTTGTTTCTAAATGTTTGAGATGAAACTATACTCCCAATTGACTCTTAGTTCAATATAGGAGTTCATTAACCCCTAATGGAATCCTAGACTCCAAATCTACTCTTTTATTTGAAAATTTCATATTCATGCAGTTAAGAACATATCACGGTACTACGTTTCCTCACCAAATAAAAAATCCTAACCGGCGTTACACCGGCATATGCGTCTCAAGTGGTGGCACTAAAACGATCACTCACACACGGGTTCTAAATGGAATGTTCCACTCGTGGTTAAGGTACCTGCAGAAAAACAATCAATAATGATGCACACAATGGTTTTCCATTTCAGGCAGGTCCATATCATAGTAAAAACATACGCCCCGTATCATTACCATATGGGCTGTCCTTGAGTCAAGCCACGTCTCAAGGTACATGATCGGGCTATTCACCACCCGACGGGGGCTCCACACCTTTGCAATAAAGCACACCGGTGGAACAGCGCTTTCTTAAGCCTCATAGGACATGAAAAGTTCTAGAGAACATACTTCGTGTTACAAACCACACAATGGGGTCTCCTCCTCTTGCCCCTGGGTTTGCGCACTGGAGGCTAGTGCATTTCATATGTCTCTAAGACATGAAGACTCTTAGAAAACATATTCACTTTCCGTCCATTGCTGAACAGAACATCCCACACAACTTTCCTCGTATGGGGGAGCTAACCAAAATTGATCCGCTTTCAGTGGCGTTCCTTACCATTCTTACCTCCACGTAGGTGCGTCGTTTCAGAATTGAAATATTGAATAATAACACACTGTTAGCTTGCCACCTTAAGTAACTATGCTAATAATAGTCCTTATCTGGGCATACTATAAGTTCCTCACTCGTATGCTTCTAAGTTTTCAAAAATAAGCTTTTTTCATGCGTGCTATTCCCAATGCGGCTCTGATACCACGCCTGTGTGGAACCCCTTTCGGGATCCACACTCCAAGATACACATTGGGTGGTGCCGTGCGATGCGGCACCCAACAGCATACACGAAAAGAACCATAAAGTACAAAGTCTTTTGTTTCTCAATATAGTGTCATTTACAAAAGAATGTACCACGAAGGTACATGCAGCGGAATATACATGCACACATACTCTCTGTCCTAACTATGCAAAAGAGAATACATCCAGCCCGTGGACGCTTCTTACTAGCTTCCACAAAGATGAGTGCAGCAGCAGGGTTTCCGGTGAGTCCCTTATGGCTCACCGATCAACCATCTTCCTAGCAAATTTTATAACCTGCAAAACACTAATAATGCAACCGTGAGCATGATGGCTCAGCAAGACTTAACTGACACTCCTAACCACGAAACTCTACATGCAGGGATTCTTAACATAGGAAAAATATGATGCAATAAAGACACGCCTGCATGTTAATACTTACTTTCAGTTTAATACCAGCAGATTATTATGCCTTAGGCAGCCCTCACATCGGAAGTCCACAATCAAATAAGAAATGCTTTCCTCTGATGTGGTGATGCCCAAAGTGGAATATAAACTTAGTGGGCTCTACAACTATAGCATACATGGTTGGCAATACAATGAATTTAAGAACTTCACATCAGCAATGATTAATCTCACTTCATCTGGAAATAATTACTACGTCACAACTCAGTGAACAAGTGGTACTCATATAACTGCGAGGGATGGTGATTCGAATCTGGACACATTTGGAACACACGATACATACACCCGTCTCGAAAGACTCATACTAGAGCTCTTTCATACGTTGTATGCAGCAACCTTTCACCCTTCACTCCAATGCCGAACTAGTTCTGCCGAGCCATCAGAAGGGCCACTACCCGGAACACGTCGAGGTTGCTCCGCTAGCGGGTTTCACCTCTGACACAAACCCCCAAAGGACGACCGTATAAGTTTCGACACGAGAGTACCCAAGTTATATCGGTTTCCTGGACCCCATAATTCCAATATGCATCCGGTACTGTTCAAACTTGCTCAGCATGGCGGCATACGCATTGGTCCTTAACTGACACAAACAGAGCTACGGAAACACAGGCCCAACGTCCTGCTGCTCCTACTCTCTGCCTAGTCTCATTTTCCTTTCCAGTTAATCCATTCTCTAGAATCATACCCCGCTGAACCAACATCCTAAACTCGCGAGTAGCTTCCAACTACTCGACTTGTACTGGATCCTATACAACTTAAGCCGAGCAGAAACTACACGACGGTAACCTGTTCTACCCTATAACTCCAAGGATTTGTGGGTCGTGCATTTGGAGTATCAATCACCTTGACCTAATGCACAATACATACTAGACCAATAAAAATGGTACAAAGTAAAATGTAAGTAAAAGCTGTTAAATGCAAACCGGGGCTTGACTTGTGTTGCTGCAGGTTTATTACTACTTTGAAGTCAGTAACTTGTCGATGGTTAAAGCTTCAACTTGCTGCTCCGAGTCGAGTTTTTCGTCGAACTCCTTCATCGTATTTCCTACCGACATGAATATGCACAGGTTTATGTTGCAAGTAAAGATATTATAAAACAAAAGTGTTTTATGTCTTAAGCATGGTTTAGACCAACTGGTAAGGGAGTGAGGAGCTCTGTTATGGACAAAAACAGAAACTTTAGCTGGCCAATAGATGTTGGTTGGAGTAAAGTTTGAAAAGTGATATATAATGGACATAAGAAAAATATTGGAAAGATCCAGAAGAAAATGGAGAAGATGATCTCAACTTGCTCTGAAATTTTTACAGTGGTCCATAGATCATACAGAGGTATGGCTTGCAAAATTTCAGATAAAGTTGATGTAAGATGTGGCATAAGGAATTTTCTTAGCTATTTGGCTTCTCTGAATTCCTATGGCACTTCTAGGGTCTTGGCATTGTGGCGGACTGGAATCCGCTCATTCAGGATCACAGAGGGTGGTGCCGCACGATGCGACACCCGACAGCACACATCATAAGGAAACATTGTATTACATAGAAAACTGACTGAATATGTACAAAGTAGTACAATACTTCAGTTACAAACTAGTGTTTATATTACAACAGCGGAAGCTAAGTTTGTACAACTCACCCCCATCTACCTAGCAAAAGTCGGTTGCCCAGCCCTAGGGCAACCCACACTAGTTGCACTTGTCCAGTTCAGCGCGGCGTGTACGGCTCCCACTCAGCCGTGGTCCCCAGCGGAGGGTAGCCCTCACCGGTGGACTCGTAACCCGAGTCCGTGTGATACACCTCACCTGAAAAACACTTAAGCAGCAACCATGAGCACGATGGCTCAACAAGACTTAACCGACTCACCTAGGCATGAAATTCTACATGCAGTGTATAACGAACATGGGATGGTAATTAGAAGCAAATGGACACGGCTACAAGTTCATCCTTATTTCATCTTTTAGCCACAAGTTAACCGTACATGAATTTGAAATTTAGTGAGCAATATTTGGTGGCACACATGTAGCAATACAATTATACATATCAGCAGATTTGAATCATAACATTTCATAATTTATCTACGTTATGACACAGTGAACAAGCGGTACTCGTCACCACGAGGGACGGCGAATCAACTCGATATACACCTGCAGGGATACCGAAAGAGCACGTCACGTACGCCCACCCGTGGAGCTGCACAGCACGCTCACTCGATGCCGTACGGGACAACCTTTCAACCAACAGCCCAAACGTCAAACCGGTCGCACCGAAACGAGTAGAAGGTTCCCTGCATGGAGCATCTCTCTATGCCCGTTAGAAGATTTCCACCTTGCTGTCCTCTGCCTACACCTATAAATCGGTGCGTCATGCCTCAACGCCCGGAGGTATAGGTTACATCGGTTTATCAGGGCCTATATATCCGATATGCCTTCGGTACGTTCAATACTTGTTCAGCAGGGCCGCAAACGGATCGGTCCTCAATCGACACGGACAGGGCTGCGCACACAAGACTTCCTCTTGCTGCGCCCTAGCCCCTGCCTAGTCTCATTTTTATTACTAAAGTGATCTCACATCACTCGAACCAATCCCGTGTGTCCCAAGCCTAACTCGCGAGTAGATTGCAACTACTCGACTTGTACCGAAGTTCTATGAATCATTAAGCATAGCCTGTCTACTCGAGGCCTTAGACACCACCCTCACTCTTATGGGAAAATTCTGGTTATGCACTTGGGTTACATCCACCCTACACCTAATGCACATCCATAAACCTCATACCAAGTATAGAACAAAGCAAAACTTTGTAAAATGGTTTAATGTAAACCGGGGCTTGCCTTGTTGCTGCTGGTCAGTGGTTAGGGCTTTGTCCGGAAGAAGGAAGTCGAGCACTTCCGGAATTCCCTCGCCTTCAGCGACTACATGTAAGCAGTATGCTATATGTTAATTTAAATGCAATGTTTGAAATTGAATACGTAATTACCATAACTCTAGCTAGCCCTCCCCTTTGGCTCTAAAATTTTTATGGTGGCTTGATAGGGTCCTAAACAGAGTCTTGACCAAGTTTCCTTTGAAACAAAGTTCATTTGAGCTTTGTATAAATAAAATCCCATTTGGTCAATATCAGAGCCTCTAAGGAATTCCATGGGTTTTCATGGCTCCAACCCTTACTTTCTGGAAACTAGAATTTGAGATTGTTCTAATGGAATTGGTTTCATGTAATTTGAAGAATTCAAGATGAAGTTATGCCCTAGACAAGAATTGAGAAAATCTGAAAAAATGTTTCTGTACATTTTTCTATTTTCTTAGGGCAGTTCACGTAATCACACCATTAGGGGGACTAAATTAACTTGTATGGGTCTGAAAATTTTACTGTAACTCAAGGATTTTTCAGTGAACCTCCCAGCAAAAGTTCAGAATTTTTCATAAAGTAATTCTCCAGATAAAATTCCTAACAATTTAAAATTTAGAGAAATAATTCTGGAAAACCATTAAGTTTCATGAGCTGAAATTTGTTTTGATGGAAAGTACTCAAAAAGAGGAATTCAGCAAAATTTAGTTCACTAAATTTGGAGCTTCCTAGCAAAAGTTGTGTGCATTTGAAGTTTGAAATAAAACTAGAAAATCCCAGAAAAGTTCAAACTCTGCGTGCGGGCCCCACAATACAGTGCCGTCTTCATCCTCGCGCCAACGGCCGGCTGCGGCAGTGTTCTCTGGCGAGCTCCACGGAACCCACCTTTCTGACCTCCTCCAGCCCGGAAACTTGCCGCCTCCCCCTTTTGGACCACGGGCAACTCCTCCCCGTGGTCTGCCGGGGACCCCGGTCACCGGAAACCCATCGGCGACGGGCGGCAGCGGCGGTTGAAGTTCAGAAGCATGGCACTCATGCTAGGAGGGCTCAAATCCTTCGGTCTCTCTTCCTAGAACACCGTGGTGACATCCTAAGCACCGGCATGAGCTCAAATTAGGTCAACCGAGGCTGCAACTACTGGTTCATCGGCGACCTAGGGTGAAAATCGGCGCCGATGCAAAAATATCGAAGAACATCACCAAGACTCGATGAAACTCGATGGTTTTTGATCCTAGAGACGCGTGGGTGAGTCTAGATCATGTCTATAGCTCGGTCCAGGGGATAGTGGCTTGATTGCTACGAATTTCCAGATTTCGTGTGGCTCGGTTCTAAACACACCGACGCACTAATCAACCAAATTCTCTGCCCATCGTGCGAGAGAGAGAGCGAGGTCGGCATGGTTGTGATCAGCACCTCGGGGCGGACCTTTTTCGTGTAGCTCGTCGGGACGAAAGTGCCTGTGACGCCCGGGCGCTGGTGATCAGAGAGGTCGACAGGAGGTTGCTTGCTTCGGTGAGTGAAAGGGATGGGATCGAGGGGACGAGTTCACGTGGCCTTAGTGCGTAGTGATCACAGCAACCGGTACTTCCAGGCGCAGCACAGGAGTGCGGTGTCTCCCTCGCTTGGGCGCGGGAGCAGGAGGTGGCACGCGGTGAACGTCAGCTGCCGAGTGACTCGCACGAATTGACTTCGGGTATAAGTCTTCTGACCAGTGGGCCCCCTTTCCCTCTTCTTTTTCTTTCCATTTTTGTTTGGGCTAGCAAATGAACACCAAATTTGATCAAACTTGGAGAACCAGCCAATAGGAATATGAGGAACACCAAGGTGCTCTGAAACTTGATTTTAAGCAAAGTCGGAATTTGAAACTGAAGTTCAAATTCAAATTCAAATTGTCTCCCGTTAAAAATTCCAACAAATAGCGAAATCTTTCCCAAATGAGCTGAAAACTTGCCGGGCTACCCGTGGATGTGTGGAGAACCATGTGGTACGTTTAGGTCTTTGTGTTTGGACATTGTGACCCGTTACTATAGTACTTGGAGCTCACACCTTCCAATTCAAAAGTTTAAACTTTCTCTCATTTCTTTGGTGTACATTTCCAGCTCCATTTACTAAACTTTTTGGGAATTCAAATCCCTCCCCCCTTAAAAGAATCTCGTCCCGAGATTATAAAGGAGGAGACAGCAATGTATTCGGAACTCACCCATGATGAGACGCGATGAAATCTGGGTAGTTTGAGCGAAGGAAGTCCTCGCTCTCCAACGTCGCTTCTTCGGCAGTGTGGTTGCTCCACAGTATCTTGTAGAACCACAGCGTTCGGCTACGTGTGGTCCGAGCCTTCTCATCAAGAATTGCCACCGGATATTCAGCATACGTCAAATCCGGTTGCAGCTCGCTGATGTCTTCGGTGGGAACAGCAGCCGTATACTTCAGACATTTTCGCAGTTGCGAAACATGGAAAACGTCTCGAACACCCGCAAGAGATGCTGATAGTTCTAGTATATAAGCCACTGGTCCACCCTTCTCGGTGATAGCATAGGATCCAATAAATCTGGGGGCGAGCTTCCCCTTCATGCCGAATCGGTGCACGCCTTTAATCGGAGATACACGGAGGTACACGTGCTCCCCGATATAAAAGTGCAGCGGCCTACGCCTCTTATCCGCGTAGCTTTTCTGTCGGGATTGAGCGGCCTTCAAGTTGGCTTGAATCATCCGAACACGCTCTTCGGCGTCGTTCATCACATCAACCCTGAATGTGACCCTTTTACAGGACTCGCACCAGTTTAATGGGGTGCGGAATTTGCGACCATAAAGAGCCTCATATGGTGCCATCTTGATACTCGCCTGATAGCCGTTGTTGTACGAGAATTCCGCCAATGGTAGATGATCATCCCAGTTTCTACCGTGGTGGATGGCACACACTCTCAACATGTCTTCTAGTACTTGGTTCACTCTCTCTGTTTGACCATCTGTCTGAGGGTGATAGGCGGAGCTTCTAATAAGTTTAGTACCCAATGCAGCGTGCAACTGCTCCCGAAAACGAGACACAAATAATGCACCTCGATCCGAGACTATGGTCTTGGGTACCCCATATAAGCATAGAATTCTCGCTATGTACAGCTCCACATATTTGCCGGCATTGTAACGTGTATGCACAGGAATGAAGTGAGCCGACTTGGTTAATCGGTCAACGAGTACCCAAATGGAATCATGCTTGTTGGAAGTCAGGGGTAATCCCACAATGAAATACATGCTCACATCTTCCCACTTCCATGCCGGGATTTTCAGGGGTTGCAGCAGCCCTGATTTCCTCATATGATCCGCTTTCACTCGCCTACACATATCACATTCGGATACGTACTTAGCCACTTCCCGCTTCATCCGTGTCTACCCAAAATTTCTTTTTCAAATCTTGGTACATTTTGTTGCTGCCCGGATGAATGGAGTATTTAGACAAGTGAGGTTCATCAAGAATCTTCTTCCTCAGCTCCATATCCCAGGGTACGACTATGCGGTCATTAAACCACAGCGTCCCCTCATCATCCTTCCGGAAACATTTGATTTCCCCGTTGTCTATCCGTCTCCGGAGATGTGCCATGCCCTTATCACTTTCTGAGCTACAATGATCTCCTCCCTAACGGTAGGGATGAAGGCAATGTTGTAGAGTGATCCATAAGGAACCAAGTATAAACTCGGCTCTTCCTCCTCCACCGGTGTAATAGTGAGGTTATGGACATGTGATTTCCGACTCAGCGCGTCGGCAACCACATTCGCCTTGCCGGGGTGGTAATGAATCTCAATCTCATAATCTTTGATCAGTTCTAACCACCTCCTTTGCCTCATATTCAGCTCCTTCTGGGTGAAAATATACTTCAGGCTCTTGTGGTCGGTGTTGAGATGCACCAAATTCCCCAGGAGATAGTGCCTCCACATTTTCAGCGCCAAAATCACAGCATCGAGCTCAAGATCATGAGTCGGATCATGCTGCTCATGGTTTCGAAGTTGGCGTGAGCCATACGTGACCACACATCCTTCATGCATCAACACGCAGCCGAGCCCGATACCGGATGCATCACAATACACGTCAAAGGGCTTAGTTGTATCCGGTTGAGCTAAGACCGGGGCTGTTGTGATATGCTTCACTAGTGCTTGGAACGCTCCGTCACATGCCATGTTCCAAACATAATTTGTTCCCTTCTTCAATAATTCTTTCATCGGGTTAGTAAGCTTGGAGAAACTTGGAATGAATCTCCGATAGTATCCCGCTAAGCCGAGGAAGCTTCTGACTTCATGGACTGAAGTGGGAGCTTTCCATTTCAGCACCTGCTCGATTTTGCTTGGGTCAACCGCAATGCCTTCCACTGAGATGATATGTCCCAAATATGGCACTTGGATGATCCAAAACTCACATTTGCTGAACTTGGCATATAGCTTATGGTCCCGCAGTAATTGAAGAACGATCCTCAAGTGTTCGGCGTGTTCTGCTTCTGTCTTGGAATAAACCAAGATATCATCAATGAACACCACAACGAACTTGTCTAGCTCCGGCATGAACACCGAGTTCATTAGATACATGAAATGTGCCGGAGCATTAGTGAGACCAAAAGACATGACGAGATATTCATATAAGCCATATCTCGTCGAGAAGGCCATCTTCGGGATATCCTCCGCTAGGATTTTTATTTGATGATATCCAAAGCGAAGGTCCATCTTGGAGAACACACTTGCACCCACAAGCTGATCAAACAGAATGTCAATGCGGGGCAGTGGGTATTTGTTCTTGATGGTGACGGCGTTGAGCGGCCGGTAGTCCACACACAATCTCAAGGTTTCATCCTTCTTCTTTACGAACAGCGCCGAGCATTCCCAAGGCGAGGAACTCGGCCTAATAAAACCCTTGCTCAACAGATCATTGAGCTGTTCTTTCAATCAGCCAGCTCGTTCGGAGCCATTTTGCATGGTCTCCGTGAGATAGGTGTAGTCCCGGGTGCAAGCTCAATCTTGAATTCCACATCCCGCTCAGGTGGCATGCCCGAAAGATCATCCGGAAACACGTCGGGGTATTCCCAGACTACGGGGATGTCCTCTAACTTGAGAGCTTCAGATTTATTAATTGCTGAAACTTCCGGACTGGATTGTCTAATATGAGGGACCGGACGGTGTTGTGGGTAGTTAAGGTGAACCGTCCGTGATAATATTTCTAGGACAGCGCCATGGTAGCTTAGCCATGACATCCCTAAGATTGCATCAATCTTCTGCCCCTCAAGAATAATCATAGTGGTGGGATATATCTTCCCACCTAAGCACAGTGGTGCTTTCGGAATCATCATAGTTGCTGAAATCTTTCCTCCTAGTGAGTAGATCATATAAGAGCACTCGGTTGGAAAGGCTTCCAGTTGATGCTTAACCACATATGATGCACTTATAAAGTTGTGGGTTGCACCCAAATCAAATAATATGATGATTGCTTGATCGTTTAGAGTGAACGTACCCGCCAGCATGTTGTCTCTCTCTGGGGCGTCCTCATTGTCGAGGTTGGGAACGGCCCCAGTTCGCTGACCAACCTTCTTGACCGGAGGTCGCCCTCGAGCACCGCCCTGGAACTGGGCTTGCCCGCTGTCCTGCTGCCCCAGGGGACAGTCCATCGAGAAATGGCCCGCCTGGCCACACGTAAAGCAAGTGTAGCGAGGCGGTCCTCCGCTGATCGGCGGACGGAAACCCGGGGCGCGTTGTGGAGGTGGAAACGCCCGGGGTACTATTTGCGGATGCTGCTGTTGTTGCGGTCGCGGTGGTGGCATCGGCAGTCGGAACGGGGGTGACTGGAAGGAACGACCCCCGAACTGTTAAGGTCTCGCCGGTGGATGCCACTGCTGACAGGATGGTGTCCGATACACCATGCTGTATTTCTGGGGAGCTCTACCCCCACTGATGGGTGGAGTGCTGCGCTTCTGCTGCTCAGCCGCCAACTCCCGCTGAACGTCTTCTTGCATGATCGCGGCATTAACGAGATCGTTGAAGGTGCCACGATTGCATTGGCGAGATGCGTCCTCACCTCGGGGTGTAACCCCTCATAGAAGCGCTCTCGCTTCTTCTCCTCGGTGGAGACGTAATCCAATGCATATTGCGCCAGATGGTTGAAGGCACGGGAGTAGTCGTGGGCACTCCTCCCGCCCCTCTTGAGCTCCCAGAACTCTTGGAACTTCCACTTCATTATCCCGGTAGGGATACGGTAGGCGCGGAACGCCTCCCGGAATTCTTCCCACTCCACGGCATGGCCAGCAGGCAGTGTGGTGACATAGTTCGCCCACCACGCACCAGCGGCACCGTGAAGCTGCTGCATCACAAACAGAGTCTTCTGCCGCTCCGTACATTGGAGCAGCCCAAACTTGGACTCAAGCAGACCAAATACAAGCTAGTTAAATCCAACTTGACGGACTTCCTTTTTGGAAGTTCATCACAACTAGGTTTGGTCACTACGAGACGTTACATCGCTTTGTCATCACGTATACTACCCTTTTATCTTCAATACGACACAAACATGGTATCTAGCAAAAGAAACTTGAGTAATACATATACTCAAATATTTCTCTAGTTGAAGATAACCACTCATGAGTATGTTCTACCCCATTGGAAGTACTTAAACACCCTAGGGTACAACAATCTCTCAAATGAGTTCAACTGTCATCCCTCTGCCAGAATGACCAGTTTCTACATATTCCAGATTTTGATTTGGTGCTCAGCATTTTAATGAATCAAGATGAATACCAAAGTTAAATTTAACTTCAGTATCTTTCCAACGAGTATTTATTTGCCCTCATATCATCTCTGGTTAAAGAGTTATGATAATTCAAAGTCAACAGAATTTCTGGAAGAATTTCAACAGCACCTCCTTTGGAAGTTGCTTTTTCAACTCTAATTTCAGCTCAATTCCGTGCTGCAATTGCAGAAACTTTGAATTACAAAGATGTAACACATCTCCTACCTTTTCCAAAAATGTATCATATGACAATTTTAGATTTTTCTACAAGAAGTTATACTTGAAAAACAGAACAGTCCAGAGAGTATTTTAAATCTGTCCTGGTTCTGGACAGTTTACAATCATCTGGAATTTCAGCCAGTTTAAGGTGTCATTCAGCTCTGGGCGTCTACAAGAAGGTTGTAGAGCACTTAAACACCTTTCCAGAACTATATCCCACACCTCCATTAGCTTAATGATCTGTGAGTTATGCCCTGTCAAGGTTCAGCAAACTTGCTGCCCAAAACAGAGCACTCTGTTTTTCAGTCCCTTGGAGCTATGCTGATGAACTATAGCATTTATCTACCCAACCAGGGCCCTAAATTTTGAAACGTGGTGATTTTAGTTCCTTATTATCATTATCTTTCATGCACATGCCTATGATATGTGAAACAAGCTCGATACCAACTGAGACAGGGCTCAGCTCATGATACCACTTGTCACAGCTCTGATACCACGCTGAGACAGCCCCGACGCCGCCCGTTCAGTCACAGGGATGGGGCACTTGCCCGGGAATCGCATTGGGTGGTGCCGTGTTGTGCGGCACCCAACAGCACACATACAAGGAACAATGTATTACATAAAACAATAACGGAAGCTTACAAATTTTTCTTTGTAAATAATTTACATCAAGTAACTACAGCAGAAGTATATAACAACTCATGTCGAATAACTAAAGAGCACTCGAGAGGGAGTCCAGCCCGCAGAATCCTCTCGCTAGCAACACGAAGACAACACCAGTGGCTGGGTTCTCCTCGTGTTAAACGACTCGGAGGTCACCGAGTCTCACCGGACAACCTTCTTCTTAGCATCGATGTTAACCTGCAAAACCACTTATATAGCAAGAGTGAGCACATAGGCTCAGCAATACTGATCCGTCTCTCCTAAACAAGAAACTCTACATGCACGATGGTTGCAATTGGGTTAGCTAGATTTGCATAAAGGACTCGTCTAAAGTTGATCCTTAACTTTCAGATTTTAAGCCTCATTGTGCAGACCTTTAGCCGAAAAGCATCGCAACTCCACAATCAAAAAAGAAACGCTTTGTTGCGATGCTCCTTGCACAAAGTGAAAGTAAAGTTTTAATGAGCCTATCTCTAATTCAATCATGGTTGCAATACAAGTTACCGCACAGCCTTATCAAGTTCAAAAGATAACCAGTTCCAGTTGTTACTATGTCAAGACGCAGTGGCCAAGCATGCTCATATAACCGCGAGCGACGGTGATTCGAATCAGTACACGCCCGGACTACATGACATGTACACCCATACTCCAAGTTGCTGGCAGTAACCTCGATTGACGTTGTACGCGACCACCTTTCCCAAGATCTTCCACATTGGACGAAGTCCAACTGCCCCGAGTACGCAAGCTCCCTCAAGGTACATACCCGCAGTGGTATGTTCTTAAGCGAGTTACCTCCTGCTACCCTGACGCCGAAAACCTAAGGCAGTTGGAAAACTTCCACTATGGGTCTCCCAAGGTATGTCGGATTCCTGGGTCCCATATAGCCAGTATTTGTCCGGTACACAACTCAAACTTGTCCAACAGGGCCAAGCATGGACGGGCCTTAACCGACACAGGCAGGGCTATGCACGCACAGTCCGCAGCCTGTTGCATCTAAACCTCCCTGCCCAGTCTCCATTTCTTATGTGTGAACTTTCCTCATCTTTTCTATTTTGGACCCGCTCCGAATAAACCAGCCCTAAACTCGCGAGTAGATTCCAACTACTCGACTTCTACCAGACCTTTCCTACTAACATTAGCGTAGCCAAATCCACTTGAGGAGGTGCTATTCTACCCTTTCTCTCTTAGGTATTTCTGGTTATGCAACTGGGGTTTTCAATATCAACTAGACTTAATGCAAACAAACAATTCAAGCTATGAGCTCTAGAAATGGAAATATTTTATAAAACTGTTCAAATGCAAACCGGGGCTTGCCTGTTTTGCAGGTGGCTAAGATTACAATTAGTTAGTGACGATCACTTGGAGCTGGATCACTTGTTTTCCTCCCTCCTTGATCTTCACTTTAAGTCCTTCTCACGTTCTCCACGTATATGCTACACGATATGATCATTCATATGTATTTAATTGAAAAGCTTTTGTTAATAAGGTCAAATGAAAGTTTTAAAACTGGAACCTTGTTTAAGAATTTAAAATGACACTGGTTCTAGTGGTTTGGGTTTGGTTTAAACACTATGATCAAATGTTGAGTGCCTTTCCCACTTAAGTGTTGATCACCTTAAGAGGTTACACATGACAGTGGGGATCCAGAGCTCCAATGGGGCTGAAAATTTTCATGTGAGTTCCCCGTCACAAGAAAGTCATCTGGACCAAAAATTAGCACTTTCCATTGAGTGGTTTATGCAGAACAATTCTCTAAGTAATTAAGCAAAGAGGATTTGGAAATTCCCTGAAAATGCTTCTGTATTCAATTGAACACAGCAACTTACAATCTGAATTACCCCGATCAATTTAACTACAAATGATCTGAAACTTTTACAGGAGTTTAAGAACACCCTAAAGAATATTCTGGCAAAATTTGAGGATTTTTGGATAAACCAAACTCCCTCTAAAATTTATTTAGTGAAAAGATTTAAAGACTTTTTCCAGAATTAAATGAAGACTTTCATATAAATTGGGTTGCATATTTGGATAGAGTTTGTCAATATGAATCTAACCCAACTTGAATAACTAAATTTGGAGATTCCTAGCAAAAGTTATGCCCTTCTAAAGTTTGGGGAAATTCTGGAATTTGAATAAATCCGGAAAAAGTTTAAACTGACGGTGGGACCAGGTGGGGCACGTGTCACTCGCTGGAACCGGCGACACACGGGCCACAGATTTATTTCCCGTGTTGACACAAACGATCCGACGTTACAGAGGATCAGGCCTCCCCCCTTAGAGCCAGTGACACACGGGCCCGGCAAGGTTGTCTTCAACCTCGCGCTCCAGCGCGCCCATGCCGCCGGAGTTCGCCGGAGACCCTCTGAAATCGGTCGTCCAGCCATCTCAAATGCTCAAACTCGCCGCTAGCCCCTAATTCAACGTGAGGAACACGATGGTGTAGTTTTCCCGAGCTGGCAGGTCCACAAACTAGCCCGCGACTGCGCAACGCCTCGGATGAAGTTCGGCGGCGTCGCCCCAATGAGCTAGCCCGCCAAAAAGCTCCCTGGAAAATCCCTACAGCACCAGTGAAGGTTGGAGAAGCTCGGCATGGCCGCACATGGGCTCGGGAACGGTTCCAAACTAGGGTTCACCGTGTGCCCGACGTGTTCTACCAAAACTCCGTTGGAAAGATCGAAAATACGCCGTATAGAGCGAGTTTCTTGCTAGGTTTCAAAAGGGGAGTTGTTGCTAAGCAAGTCTATGTCATGTGTGTGCAATTTGCAGTGCCCTAAACAATTATAGCGTGAGAATTTTAAGATTTCATACCCTCGGGTCCGATTACACCGGCCGGAGCGGAATCCTGAAATTCGTCGGCGAGAGGCGAAGACAAGCGCTGTGCTTTGGATGGAAGCTTCAGGGGGATCCCGCGCGCCCACTGGTGGCTTAGCTTGGCCGTGACAAAGCGCGGTTGAGGCTGTCCACGAGAGCCGTCGGTGGCGGTTTCTTCCGGCCGCCACTGAATCTCGGTTCTCTCGTGGTGTGAGGGCTAAACTCACGCAGGGATGGTGCGAGGGGTTTGTGGGAGGATCCGCGGTGCCGTTTGATCGCTCAGCTGAGGCTCGCACGCGAGCTTTCGGTTGCGGCTGATCGATCGGAAGGCAGCGGCAGTGGCTCGGTTGTTTCTCGTGTGAGGGAAGAAAGAACCGCGCCGTTCTTCGGTACCGTGGGATAAATGGAGCACGACGGTGGGGTAAGGACGTCCAGGCAGCTCTCCAGTGCGCTGAAAATCAACAGGAGGTGGAGGCGTCGGCTCTGTTCGTTGTCGCCCGGTGGAAAGTTGGCTCTGCCGATTGCTTCGTGTGGGAGTGAACAAACAGAGACCGTGTACTGAAGATCTTTTGAAATTTTTAGTTCCCTCAATGACATGTGGGTCCCACAGCTCAGTCCCTTCTTATCCCTCTCCAAAATATCTCCCAAAGTTTGAATATGATGGAATTGTATTGTGGGAGTTTAAATCTGAGAGGTATTTGGACAATTAGGCAAGCTTCATCCAAATTCAAATATGCATTTGAATTCTTTGTCATTTAATGTCCATTTTGGAAAATTGGTTGCAAATCATTTCCATAAATCATGAAACTTTGCATACCCCCTAATTTGGACCCAAGGAATTCAAATATGAAATCTGATTTTTAATTTGGCTGCTGCAAATGAGATTTGTACCACAACAGTTTTTAAATTCATAGTGTTGCTCTCATTTGAATTTTTGAGTTGAACAAGTTTGTTCCAAATCTGCCTTTAGTTTTCTCACACATATGGGAACATCCCATCTTTGTTTTAGACCCCTCTTGGGTTCCAAGTTTTCAAACAAACATTTGAACTTGTGTGAAGAAAGCCCTCATGTGTGTTATCACATGTGGAAAAGTTTTTAACAAGTCCCAAATTTTATACATACGAAACCAACTTTTGCAAACAAGGGTTTCTTTGTATTCACATTTTTGGGACCTTTACCTTCCTCCCCCCTTAAAAGGAACCTCGTCCCAAGATTACAAAAGAAGAACGGAAAGGGAGGGTAATCACAAAGTTTATGACAAAAGTTCCGGATAGTTCTTGTGGATATAATCTTCGGTTTTCCACGTTGCCTCTTCCGGGGTATGATTACTCCACAGGACTTTGTACAACCTTAAAGTCCGGTTCTGGGTGATCCGGGTCTTTTCGTCGATAATCTGTACAGGCTGCTCGACGTAGGTGAGATCCGGCTTCAACTCGTCGATGTCTTCGGTGCGGACAGCAGCGGTAAACTTGAGACACTTACGCAGCTGAGGCACGTGAAATATGTCGTGAATACCGGAAAGACTTGCCGGTAGTTCCAGCCGGTAGGCTACAGTCCAGCACTTCTCCGTGATAGCAAACGGACCGATGAATCGGGGAGCAAGTTTCCCCTTGACACCGAACCGATGAATCCCTTTCATCGGAGACACACGAAGATACACGTGCTCTCCGACATTGAAATGCAGCGGTCGACGTCTCTGGTCCGCGTAGCTCTTTTGACGAGATTGGGCAGCTTGAGGTTCTCTTGTATTCTCTGAACTCTCTCTTCGGCTTCATGGACAAGGTCAACCCCGAATGTTACTCGTTCACCGGACTCACAGCAGTTCAATGGCGTACGGCACTTCTGGCCGTATAGAGCTTCATATGGTGCCATTCTGATGCTCGTCTTATATCCGTTGTTGTACGAGAACTCCGCCAACGGTAAGTGATCATCCCAGCTCTTACCGTGGTGGATGGCACATGCTCTTAGCATATCTTCCAATATTTGATTCACCCTCTCAGTTTGCCTATCGGTTTGAGGGTGATACACAGAGCTTCAAATCAACTTCGTCCCCAAGGATGCATGAAGCTGTTCCCAGAAACGGGCTACGAACAGCGACCCTCTATTTTACACAATGGTGCGGGGAACTCCATGTAAGCACAAGATCCATGATATGTACAGCTTTGCATACTGCTTTGCGTTATACCTTGTATGCACAGGGATGAAATGTGCTGATTTGGTTAACCGATCGACGATTACCCAAATCGAATCATGGTTGTGGGAGGTCATCGGCAATCCGACGATGAAGTCCATACTCAAGTCTTCCCACTTCCATGCCGGTACATGCAATGGCTGTAACAGGCCTGACTTCCTAACATGGTCGGTCTTGACTCTTCGACACGTATCACATTCTGAAATGTACTTTGCGACTTCACGTTTCATACGTGTCCACCAAAACTTCTTCCGGAGATCTTGGTACATTTTGTTGCTGCTCGGATGAATGGAAAATTTGGACAAATGAGCTTCATCCAAAATTTTATTCCATAGCCCCATATCCCGGGGTACTACAATCCGGTCGTTGAACCACAAGGTACCATCCTCGTCCTTCTGGAAGCACTTCATTTCTCCGTTGTCTAATCTTCACTGTATGTGAGACATGCCCTTGTCTTTTCGTTGAGCCTCAATGATCTCCTCTCGGATGGTAGGAATGAGAGCGAGATTATAGAGAGCTCCATACAGGATGACACGGAGGCTTGGTTCTTCACAATCCATTTCAGCAATAGTCAGGTGATGGATATGCGCCTTACGACTAAGCGCATCGGTGACCACATTCGCCTTTCCTGGATTATAATGAATTTCAAGTTCATAGTCTTGAATGAGCTCTAGCCATCTTCCTTGCCTCATGTTCAATTATTTATGAGTGAAGATGTACTTCAAGCTCTTGTGGTCGGTGTAGAGGTGTACAAGATTTCCGAGCAAGTAATGCCTCCACATCTTCAAGGCAAGGACCACGGCAGCTAACTCAAGATCATGAGTTGGATAATGCTGCTCGTGATTTCTGAGTTGACAAGATCCATAAGCGACCACTCATCCTTCTTGCATCAGCACGCCGCCAAGACCAATGCCAGATGCATCACAATACACGTCGAATGGCTTCGTCGTATCCGGCTGAGCAAGAACTGGGGCTGTTGTGAGATGCTTCACTAAAGTCTTGAAAGCTTGTTCGCACGCCGCACCCCATACAAATCGGGTATTCTTCTTTAATAATTCCGTCATCAGTTTAGCAATCTTGGAGAAATCCGGAATGAACCTCCGGTAATATCCCGCTAAATCGAGGAAGCTTCGGATTTCATGCACAGACTTTGGTGACTCCCATTTCTGTACTTGGATAATCTTACTCGGATCTACAGCGATGCCCTCCGCTGAAATTATGTCCGAGAAAAGGTACTTGATTAATCCTGAATTCACACTTGGTGAATTTTCCATAGAGCTGATGATCTCGCAGTCTTTGTAGCACAATATAAAGATGTTCAGCATGTTCTTCCTCTGACTTGGAGTACACCAAGATATCGTCGATGAAGACAACGACGAATTTATCCAACTCCGGCATGAACACTGAATTCATCAGGTACATAAAGTGTGCCAGGGCGTTGGTCAAACCAAAAGACATAACGAGGTACTCATACAGCCCGTACCTCGTTGAGAATGCCGTCTTCGGAATATCTTCTGCCCGGATTTTAATCTGGTGATATCCGGACCGAAGATCCATCTTTGAAAATATCTTCGCACCCACTAATTGATCGAAGAGCATATCAATGCGAGGTAGTGGATACTTGTTCTTGATGGTAACGGCGTTCAAAGGACGAGAATCAACACAAAGCCGTAGTGTTTCGTCCTTCTTCTTGACAAACAATGCTGAACAACCCTAAGGTGACGAACTCGTGCATATAAAGCCCTTGCTAATTAGGTCATTCAGTTGTGTCTTCAATTCTGCCAGTTCATTGGGTGCCATTTTGTACGGCCTTCGTGATATCGGTGTTGTTCCTGGTATAAGTTCAATCTTGAACTCAACGTCTCGCTCGGGCAGCATGCCCGGTAAATCATCGGGAAATACATCCGGATACTCACGTACCACCGGAATGTCCTCTATCTTAAAAGCATCCGTGTGGTTCACTGTTGCAATCTGTTGCCGTCTGGCGCCCAGAATTAATATGTGAAGACAGTGCTGTGGGGAGTTGAGCTCAACGGTCCTGGAGCTGATGTTAAGAACCGCCTTGTGGTAATTCAACCACGACATCCCCAAAATGATGTTGATCTTCAAACCCTCAAGAATAATGAGAGTCATAGGGTATATTCTACCCCCAAACAAAGAGGTGCTCAGGAGACAACCTCGCTTGCGGTACTGCTGCCCCCGGGCGAAGATATGAGGTATTGCCTCTTTGTATAAACTGTTTGGAGCTGATGTTGAGCCACAAAATATTGGCTAATGAAGTTGTGTGTGGCACCGGAATCAAAGAGAATCAAAACCGGTAGCTGATTCAGAGAAAAGATCCCTGCTAAAGCGGCTTCTCCTTCCAGAACATCATCAATCACAGTATAGTGAATGTTGCCCCATATCTGCCCTCCTGTCTGCAGATTGAGGTACGGGTCGTATTGTTGTAAATATGATGACCCGCAGCCTCTAGTCCCTCCGGACAATGCCTAGCATAATGGCCTATATTCCTACAAGAGAAACACGGATGTCTTTCCGGTTCTTCGTTGACTTGCGGTGGGATGCTAGGTACACATGGCTGCAGCGATGGAGCACAAACCACCGTCTGATGCTGCGGCTGTGGAGGTGGTGCAAGTTGTAGAACTTCACCAGCAATCAATCTCTGAGGAGTTGATCGTACAGGTGGCCTCGATCTTTCACCGGGTGGTGCTTGATACACTAAACGGTACTTCTGAGGCACATAACTTGTGCTGGCCTGCTCGATCTCACTCATCTTTCTCTTCTCAGCTTGCCACTCAAGTGTCGGCTTCTCTTGAATGAAAGCCGCATCGACTATGTCGGTGTAGCTGCCGTTATTGTGCCGGCCAACTTCTCCTGTAATATGCCACCCAGGCCATGGAAGAATAGGTCACACCGTGCCTCTTCTTTCGCCACATATTCGGGAGCATATTGGGCCAAAAGGTTAAACCTTCTGACATATTCGAGGACACTCATGTCCCTTTGCTTTAAGCCCAAAAATTCCTCCCGCTTTGCCTTGACAATACCTAGTGGTATGTGACGAGTACGAAAGGCCTCACAAAACTCACTCCATGGCACTTGATGGTCCTCCGGAATGGTGGCGAGATGATCAACTCACCAGTTTCCGGCAGCTCCATGGAGTTGCTGAGCGGCAAACTTGTTCTTCTGGTATTCATCACACTCGAATACTCCGAATTTGTACTCCATGACACGAAGCCACTGATCTTCTTCTACAGGTTCGGTAGCTTCAGTAAAGATTGGCGGTTGAATCGCCAAGAAATCCAGATAAGCGTTCCGAAGTGGAACGACTTGTTGCGTGTTCTGGAATCCGCCTTGCTGTACCAAAGCTTGGAGTAAGCATGTGTGTTCCTGCATTGCTTCTTGGAGTAGCCTAGTGTTCTCTTGGTTAGACTCGATGACTCGAGTCATAAGATCCATCCATCCCGTGGATGGTGGTTCTGACGGTGGAATTGAAGCATCACCGCCTCGGCGAGAACTCCCGGCCCTACTCCTAGAGCGAGTACGAACAATACTGCAAAATGTAGTTGAGATGAGTTAAACAAGAACTCAGCAGTATGTGAGGCTAATGGAAACATTAATATGTCAAACTTTATGAAAGCAGTAACAAAATCCATGTTTCCACAATTCCTTAGTAGGCATGGCTATCTAGCCTATCTGTACAGAACAGACCTTTATGCACTATCTACAGATTTTGATCTAGTTAAGAGCATTTTCATAACTCAAGTTGAATATCAAAGTTAAAGTTAACTTCTGTATCTTTCCAACGAGTGCTTATATGCCTTCATATCATCTCTGGCTTAAGAGTTATGATTTTCAAAAGTTGACAAAAGTCCTGGATAAAATTTGCCAGCATCTCCTTTTTATGTGGCTGATTTTATCACAGTTGTATATGCAAATACAATAAGAATCTGAACAAACATTGAATTACAAAAATGTTTCACATTTCATAACCTTTCCAGCGGTGTATCGTAGCCTTCTTAAGGATTTTTCTACAGAAGGTTATGGCTTAAAAACAGAAAGGTCCAGAGAGTTTTGCTGCTGTCCTGGTTCTGGACAGTTTACCTTCCTCTGAACTTTCTACCAATTTAGCGTGTGATTTTGCTCTGGACCTCTACAAAGAAGTTGTAGATCACTTGAAATCTTTGCTGAACCGTATCATACACCTTAATTAGGTCAATATACTCAGAGTTATGCTCTGTTAAAGTCCAGCAAGAATTTCTGCCGAAAACAGAGCACTCTGTTTTTGAAATCTTTGAAGCCTAGTCTTCCTCTCATTTGAATCTTAGCTCAAAATAAGAGATCAGTAACTAATATTTGTTTCAAACTTCCATTTTTAGTTTAAAGTTAGTTCATGAGTCATTTCTTCAAAGGAAAGGGGTTATTAAGTTTAGTACGGCGTCGATGCACCGTAAGAAGCATGTCGGTACTACGTAGCCTCACTAAAAGGAAATCCTAACCGGATTATACCGGCCTAAACCTATCTTAGGTGGCACTAGAACGGTCACTCGCAAACGTGTTCTATTCATACTACGGTTTCGTGGTTCATCCTGCATAACTCACACTCAATCGTCAGGTCCGGCTGCACACCGAACCCGGTATCCATACAGTTCTTACACCAGTCCGTCATCACTCGCACCGGTGTTCTCAAGCCAAACACGCCTTGAGCTACGTGTTCACGTTGCTAACCACGTGGCAGGGTTTTACAAACTTGCCCGTAGCATGCCGGGGAAGGGCGTTGCTCGAGTACCCAAAACGACATGAAGAGTCGTAGAGGATACCATAGCGGGTCGGGTTACCTGCCACCCATGGGGCTCCACCCTTCAGCTTGTGCGCACTAGTGGAAAGCGCTTATGTGCACCCCACAAGACATAAATCGTCCCGAGATGCACGACTTCCGACATAACAAATAAGTTAGTTTGCCACCTTCATATTAACCTAATAGTAATCCTTATGTGGGCCTAGTACCGTATCCTTACCGTAACCAAAATTTTTTTCGTAATACCTTCCTTATTCCGTGCGCTATTACCACTGCGGCTCTGATACCAATTGAAACAGGCTCGATACCAACTGAGACTGGGCTCAGCTCATGATACCACTTGTCACAGCTCTGATACCACGCTGAGACAGCCCCGACGCCGCCCGTTCAGTCACGGGGACATGGCACTTGCCCGGGAATCGCATTGGGTGGTGCCGTGTTGTGCGGCACCCAACAGCACACATACATGGAACAATGTATTACATAAAACAATAGCGGAATCTTACAAGTTTTTCTTTGTAAATAATTTACATCAAGTAACTACAGCGGAAGTCTATAACAACTCATGTCGAATAACTAAAGAGCACTTGAGAGGGAGTCCAGCCCGCGGACTCCTCTCGCTAGCAACACAAAGACAACAGCAGCGGCTGGGTTCTCCTCGTGTTAAACGACTCGGAGGTCACAGAGTCTCACCGGACAACCTTCTTCTTAGCATCGATGATAACCTGCAAAACCACTTATATAGCAAGAGTGAGCACATAGGCTCAGCAAGACTGATCCGTCTCTCCTAAACAAGAAACTCTACATGCACGACGGTTGCAATTGGGTTAGCTAGATTTGCATAAAGGACTCGCCTAAAGTTGATCCTTAACTTTCAGATTTTTAAGCCTCATTGTGCGGACCTTGAGCCGAAAAGCATCACAACTTCACAATCAAACAAGAAACGCTTTGTTGCGATGCTCCTTGCATAAAGTGAAAGTAAAGTTTTAATGAGCCTGTCTCTAATTCAATCATGGTTGCAATACAAGTTACCGCGAGCGACGGTGATTCGAATCAGTACACGCCCGCACTACATGACACGTACACCCGTACTCCGAGTTGCCGAGCAACCTCGACTGACGTTGTACGCGGCCACCTTTCCCAAGATCTTCCACATTGGACGCAGTCCAACTGTCACGAGTATGCAAGCTCCCTCAAGGTACATACCTGCAATGGTATGTTCTTAAGCGAGTTAACTCATGCTACCCTGACGCCGAAAGCCTAAGGCAGTTAGAAAAGTTCCACTATGGATCTCTCAAGGTACATCGATTTCCTGGGTCCCATATAGCCAGTATGTGCCCGGTACACAACTCAAACTTGTCCAACAGGGCCAAGCAAGGACGGGCCTTAACCGACACAGGCAGGGCTATGCACGCACAGTCCGCAACCTGCTGCATCTAAACCTCCCTGCCCAGTCTTCATTTCTTATGTGTGAACTTTCCTCATCTTTTCTATTTTGGACCCGCTCCGAATAAACCAGCCCTAAACTCGCGAGTAGATTCCAACTACTCGACTTCTACCGGACCTTTCCTACTAACATTAGTGTAGCCAAATCCACTCGAGGAGGTGATATTCTATCCTTTCTCTCTTAGGTATTTCTGGTTATGCAACTGGGGTTTTCAATATCAACTAGACTTAATGCAAACAAACAATGCAAGCTATGATCTCTAGAAATGGATATATTTTATAAAACTGTTCAAATGCAAACCGGGGCTTGCCTGTTTTGCAGGTAACTAAGATTACAATCAGTTAGTGACGATTACTTGTAGCTTGATCACTTGTTTTCCTCCCTCCTTGATCTTCACTTTAAGTCCTTCTCACGTTCTCCACGTATATGTTACACAATATGATCATGCATATGTATTTAATTGAAAAGCTTTTGCTAATAAGGTCAAATGACAGTTTTAAAACTGGAACCCTGTTTAAGAATTTAAAATGACACTGGTGCTAGTGGTTTGGGTTGGGTTTAAACACTATGATCAAATGTTGAGTGCCTTTCCCACTTAAGTGTTGATCACCTTAAGAGGTTACACATGACAGTGGGGATCCAGAGCTCCAATGGGGCTGAAAATTTTCATGTGAGTTCCTTGTCACAAGAAAGTCATCTGGATTAAAAATTAGTACTTTTCTTTGAGTGGTTTATGCAGAACAATTCTCTAATAATTAAGCAAAGAGGAATTAATTCTGAGGTAACACCCATGTTCATGTAAAACTTAGTGAACCCCAATTTCAATTATAGTTCATAGAGCTTGCATGAATTTTCCTAGGATTTTTGGAGCTAAGAATTGCCCAGAACTGATTTTACAAGTTTTGGAAATTCTCTGAAAATGCTTCTGTATTCAATTGAACACAGCAAATTACAATCTGCATTACCCTTATCAATTCAACTCCAAATGAGCTGAAACGTTTACAGGAGTCTAAGAACACCCTAAAGAATATTCTGGCAAAATTTGAGGATTTTTGGATAAACCAAACTCCCTCTAAAATTCTTTTAGTGAAAAGATTTAAAGAATTTTCCAGAAATAAATAAAGACTGTCATAGAAATTGGGTTGCATATTTGGATAGAGTTTGTCAATCTTAATCGAACCCAATTTGAATAACTAAATTTTGGAGGTTCCTAGCAAAAGTTATGTCCTTCTAAAGTTTAGGGAAATTCTGGAATTTGAATAAATCTAGAAAAAGTTTGAACTGACGGTGGGACCAGGGGGGCACGTGTCACTCGCTGGAACCGGCGACACACGGGCCACAGATTTATTTCCCGCATTGACACAAACGATCCGGCGTTACAGAGGATCAGGCCTCCCCCCTTAGAGCCCCTGACACGAGGGCCCGGCGAGGTCATCTTCAACCTCGCGCTCCCACGCGCCCACGCCGCCGGAGTTCATCGGAGATCCTCTGAAATCGGTCGTACAGCCATCTCAAATGCTCAAACTCGCCGCTAGCCCCTAATTCAACGTGAGGAACACGATGTTGTGGTTTTCCCGAGCTGGGAGGGCCCCAAAACTAGCCCGCGACGGCGCAACGGCTCGGATGAAGTTCGGCGACGTTGCCCTGATGAGCTAGCCCGCCAAAAGCTCCCTGGAAAAGCCCTACAGCACCAGTGAAGGTTGGAGAAGCTCGGCATGTCCACACATGGGCTTGGGAACGGCTCCAAACTAGGGTTCACCATTTGCCCGACGTGTTCTACCAAAACCGCCGTTGGAAAGATCAAAAATACGCCGTACAGAGCGAGTTTCTTGCTAGGTTTCAAAAGGGGAGTTGTTGCTAAGAGAGTCTATGTCATGTGTGTGCAATTTGAAGTGCTCTAAACAATTATAGCACGAGAATTTTAAGATTTCATACCCGCGGGTCCGATTACACCGGCCGGAGCGGAATCCTGAAATTCATCGGCGAGAGGTGAAGACAAGCGCTGTGCTTCGGATGGAAGCTGCAGGGGGATCCCGCGCGTCCACCTGTGGCTTAGCTTGGCCGTGACAAAGCACGGTTGAGGCTGTCCACGAGAGCCGTCGGTGGCGGTTTCTTCTGGCCGCCACTGAATCTCGGTTCTCTCGTGTTGTGAGGGCTAAACTCACGCAGGGATGGTGCGAGGGGTTTGTGGGAGGGCCCGTGGTGCCGTTTGATCGCTCAGCTGAGGCTCGCACGCGAGCTTTCGGTGGCGGTTGATCGATCGGAAGGCAACAGCAGTGGCTCGGTTGTTTCTCGCGTGAGGGAAGAAAAAACCGCGCCGTTCTTCGGTACCGTGGGATAAAAGGAGCACGGCAGTGGGGTAAGGACGTCCAGGCAGCTCTCCAGCACGCTGAAAATCAACAGGAGGTGGAGGTGTCGGCTCTGTGCGGTGTCACCCGGTGAAAAGTCGGCTCTGCCGATTGCTTCGCGTGAGAGTGAATAAACAGACCGTGTACTGAAGATCTTTTGAAATTTTCAGTTCCCTCAATGACATGTGGGTCCCACAGCTCAGTCCCTCCTTATCCCTCTCCAAAATATCTCCCAAAGTTTGAATATGATGGAATTGCATTGTGGGAGTTTAAATCTGAGAGGCATTTGGACAATTGGGCAAGTTTCATCAAAATTCAAATATGCATTTGAATTCTTTGTCATTTAAAGTCCATTTTGGAAAATGGGTTGCAAATCATTTCCATAAATCATGAAACATTGCATACCCCCTAATTTGGACCCAAGGAATTCAAGTATGAAATCTGATTTGTAATTTGGCTGCTGCAAATGAGATTTGTAGCACAACAGTTTTTAAATTTGTAGTGTTGCTCTCATTTGAATTTTTGAGTTGAACAAGTTTGTTCCAAATCTGCCTTTAGTTTTCTCACACATATGGGAACATCCCATCTTGGTTTTAGACACCTCTTGGGTTCCAAGTTTTCAAACAAACATTTGAACTTGTGTGAAGAAAGCCCTCATGTGTGTTATCACATGTGGAAAAGTTTTTAACAAGTCCCAAATTTTATACATATGAAACCAACTTTTGCGAACAAGGGTTTCTTTGTATCCACATTTTTGGGACCTTTACAATGTGTCGGTACTACGTTCCACACAAAAAGAAAATCCTAACCGGATTATACCGGCATATACGTCTCAATTGTGGCACTAAACGGGCTCTCACACACGTATACTACACGGGATACATACGTAGTTAGTACCTGCAGAAGAACACCCAATAATGATGCACTCAAAGGTTATTCTCATTTCAGGCAGGTCCATATTTGAAAATAAATACAAACGCCCATATCGTTGCCATGCGACCGTCCTTGAGTTAAGCCACGTCTCAAGGTACGTGATCGTGTTTTAACACCACACGACGGGGAACCCGAGTAGAGCGCGGACGGGTCGTCACGGTTGGAAATTTTATCAACCCAACAGATACCACCTACTGCCCTGCATGGCACGCCTATGGTAATCGCTGCGTAAGTCCTCTTGGACTATTTCCAGACGAACACACTCTCGCGTTACTGACCACGCGATGGGGTCTCCACTTGCTTGCCTAATGCACGCTAGGGATCAGCGTTTCATATGAACTCAGGAACATGAAGAGTCCAAGAGTTTCATATTGACGTCTCACACCAAGCTGTGAGACCTATCCCTGAACCACATTCCTCGTCAGGGGAGCTAACCAAAACTGAACCGCTTTTGGTGGCGTGCCTTACCATTCTTATCTGAGCATAGGTGCATCGTTACAGAATCAAAATTCAGAATTATAACACATATGTTAGTCTTGCCACTTTAAGTAACTATGCTAATATAGTCCTTACTTGGGCAAACTAGCGAATCCTCACCGTAATCCTAAGTTTTCCCATAATACAGTCCTTAATTATTGTGCTATCCCCAATGCGGCTCTGATACTAGCCTGTGGCGGACCGGATCACAGAGGGTGGTGCCGCACGATCTGACACCCGACAGCACACATCATAAGGAAACATTGTATTACATAGAAATCTGGCTGAATATGTACAAAGTAGTACAATACTTCAGTTACAGACTAGTGTTTATATTACAACAGCGGAAGCTAAGTTTGTACAACTCACGCCCATCTACCTGGCAAAAGTCAGTTGCCCAGCCCTAGGGCAACCCACACTAGCTGCACTCCTTCAGCTCAGCGCGGCGTGTACGGCTCCCACTCAGCCATGGTCCCCGGCGGAGGGTAGCCCTCGCCGGTGGACTCGTAACCCGATTCCGTGGGATACTCCTCACCTGAAAAACACTTAAGAAACAACCATGAGCACGATGGCTCAACAAGACTTAACTGACTCACCTAGGCATGAAACTCTACATGCAGTGTATAACGAACATGGGATGGTAATTAGCAGTAAATGGACACGCCTACAAGTTCATCCTTATTTCATCTTTTAGCCACAAGTTAACTGTTCATGAATTTGAAATTTAGTGAGCAATATGTGGTGGCACACATGTAGCAATACAATTATACATATCAGCAGAATTGAATCATAACATTTCATAATTTATCTACGTTACGATGCAGTGAACAAGCGGTACTCGTCACCGCGAGGGACGGCGAATCGACTCGATATACACCTGCAGGGATACCCAAAGAGCATGTCACGTACGCCCACCCGTGGAGCTGCAGAGCACGCTCACTCGAGGCAGTATGGCACAACCTTTCACCCAACAGCCAAAACGTCGAACTGGTCGCACAGAAACGAGCAGGAGGTTCCCTACACGGAGCATCTCTCTATGGATTTAGTCTTGCAAATTCAAACTGAATTTGAGGAATTCAAAGTCTAGCCACCCTTTTTAAACTCAGCATTCTGGTGATTGAGAGGATCAGCTTGAGAAGATATTTGGGGAAGAAATGTGGAGTGGGATCCACATGTCAAAGAGATGAAGAGGCTGCCTTACTCACTAAGTTTTACTCTCGGTGGGAAATTTTCCCGAGCAGCTCACGGGAGCCACCGAGGAGCTTGCCACGCCAGCTCCTGCTGCCGGTCTCCATGCGCTGGCACCCCAAGGTCGGTCCTGACCGCGCCCTCAACGTGAGCACGTGCCCCCTGTCCGAAGCAAAGTGCAGTTGCCTTCCTCTCTCGCGAGAACGCCGAGCAACCCGAGCTCCTCCCCTCCGCCCTCTTGGTCGATCGGGAAACCGAAGAAATCGTCGCGCTCTTCCCTCCCCCGAGCTGCTAAACCTTTCCCTGAGCTCGGCCTCCACCTCCCCGACACGAAACCAAGCGAGCTTCGGTCTCCTTTGCCCGAGAACAAACGCCGCCGCGGCGACCTAGCTCAAAAACGTGATCGGGCGCACGTGGGCAGCTCGCCACAGCGGTTTTCACGGCCAAGCGAGGGTGGCAACGGGAGCGCACGGCCACCGTGCTGCTCGCACCCGGAGCGCAGGCCGTGCCACGAGCTATCGACGGAGAATTTCGAGGTTTTGCTCCGGCGACCTCATTCCGAGTTTCTGGTACGATTCCTTCGAATTCTTGCCCTCTGATTCTCCTTAAGTCATCAAATTTGGCACAGAAAAGCTGGACTAGCCGGCGGTCATATCCTCTTTAGCATCCGTGGCATGAAACTAACGGGGATCCACGAATTTTGAGCTCTACCGAGCATGATCACGGCGGACCCATTCAGTCGCACGATGACAACCTAGTTCCAGCCATTTCCGAGCTAGTTTAATGCTGTGCCGATCTTCCTAGAGGTACGCTGGTGCTGTAGGGCTCGTCGGCACAAGTTCTGGAGGGCTGGAGACCTCGGGCGACGCTGCCGGACTACCACAGAAGCAGTTACACGTCGCCGGCCATTTTCCGGCCGTCGGCAGCCCAAGCAAATCTCACAGCCGTGTTGCTCGATGCCCAAAACCCCCTGGCGGCGAGTCTGGGTTCGTATGGTGGCCGGAAACGGCCGGCCGGCGAGCACCGGCGAGCTCCAGCGAGGGGGAGAGCGCGGGCGCGGGGAGGGAGCCGAAGGAAGAAGAAGACGGGTGGGTCCCGTCTGTCAGCAGCAGAAAATTTAAACCCGGGATCGGGTGTGGCTGGATTCTGTGTGCTGGCGCGCAAAACCCCGTGGCCCCGGTGTGGCTTCGTTTCTATTGGCTGGGATTCAAAACAGTGGGTCCAGCCGGATTTTCTGTAGGAAAAAAATTCCAGACTTAGCTCAATATTTGGAAATTCATATCTCCATGTAGAAAACTCCAATTTGAGTGATTCCAATTGCGTTGGGTTCATCTTTCCGAGTTCTATCCAAATATGAACTCAGCTTTGCATGAAAGTCAATATTATATTCTGGAAAATTCTTTGAAAGTTTTCTGAAAAAGAATTATTGAGGGAGTTTGGGTTATCCCAAAAATCCCCAAATTTCGCCAGAATATTATTTAGCATATTTTTGACCTACTAGCAAATTTTCAGCTCATTTGAAGATCATTTGAGTAGGAATTTGCTAAATGCAAACTACTGTGTTCAAAAGAGTCCAGAAACATTTTCAGAAAATGTTTCCCATTTCAAAAATCTGTTCTGAGCAATCTATAGCTCCAAAAATCATAGGAAAATTTACGCAAGCTCTCTGAGATATACTTGGAATTGTAGTTCACTTAATTGGGCATGAAAATGCACATTACTACAGAATTAATTCTTTTGAGTAGGAATGCTTAAAGAATTGTTCTGGGAGAACTACTCAAGTAAAAGGGCTGAAATTTCGACCAGATTACTATCATGTAATCAAGAACTTATATGTAAATTATCAGCCCAAGATGAGTCCTTGAACTCCCTGTTCTTATTCTCCATACTTGTGTATATGTAGGAATACATAAGAGATATTGTGAGAATTAGGGAGGACACAATATGACTCCACATTAGCTGCAATTTGGCAAGCTAAATCCTTAGTAGTATAGAACCTGCTGTAAAAGTTTTGAGGCCATTGGAGTTCTTGTTCTTCAGTCGCACTCAAATCCTGTCAGCTTATCTATTATGTTCATTAGGGAACATGATTAGTGTATAGCTAAAGCCTTTAGGACAAATTAGTTTATTTCTGTTCTTTGCACAACAGAGGCAAACCAAGCCATGCTTGGCTTTTCCACACAACCTCTGTTCCTAAGAGATTAATTCTATAACTTCTTTCTATTACATTCTATAAAATATGTGCATATGCATTTCAATAGGAACCACAACGAAGGGGACTCAAAGGAGTGATTCATCGAAGTGGATCAAGCTCCGGAGAGTCAAGGGTGGATCTGCAAGGACACTAACTGTTTATATACAACTACCGTGCAAAACAGGCAAGCTCCGGTTTGCATTTAACAGCTGTTAAGTTTTTATTTTGTATTCACTTTCGGTTAAGATTTAAACTGTGTATTAAGTCTAATGTTTGATACTCCTCTTGCATAGCCAAATGACCAATGTTGTATTGGGTAGGTGTCTTTCACCGTGTAGAACTTCCATGCTTAAGTACGGTTCGGTAGAAGTCGAGTGGTGAGATGCTACTCGCATGTTCAGGAACAACAGGGGCATACGGGATTGGTTCATAAATGATTTAGCAAGTTAAAGTTGAGACCGGAAGGTTGTAGGAGCAGCAGGACATAGGGGCCTGGGTGCTATAGACCTGTCCGTGTCGGTCAAGGACCGATCTGTATGCGGCCCTGTTGAACAAGTTTGAGTTGTGTACCGGACTCATGCTGGCTATATGGGACCCAGTAAACCGATGTACCTCAGGAAGCTGTCGTTGGGACTTTTCGGGTCGCCTCAGGCGGACGACCGGTGTGCAGTATGTGGGGAATATTCTCATGACATCTCATGTCGGTAGGTGCACCATGAGAGTAGATACTGTAAGGGCGACTTGATCGATTCAACGGGGGTGATACGTGTCGTGTAGTCTGGGTATTATTGATTCGAATCACCGTCACTCGCGGAATGGACCGAGCATACTTGTTCTCACAGTCGTGACGTAGTAAGAACTTGCATGAGAAAGGAACTAATCATATTGATGTGAAGTATTATACTAGCGTTGTATTGGATCCTGATGAATAGGCTATTGCAAACTCGATTCTTTTATGCCATGAGCAATTTACATCGGGGGAAAGCGTTTCTTGTTTGATTGTGGACTCCCGATGCGGCATGCCCAGGGTTACTTAATATGCTGCAATTAATATCTGAAAGTAAGGATTCACTTTTAGGTGAGTTAATTATGCTTATGCCATCCCAGGTTAGGTTCATAACCTCACTTAGAGTTTCATGTTTAGGGTGACGGTTAAGTCTTGCTGAGCGTTATGCTCACGGATGCTATCCGAGTTGTTTTGCAGGTAATTGACTCGATGCTTATGAGAAGGGATGCCGATGAGACTCGGGAACCTCTGAGTGCTTACTCAAAGAGCATCCTCGCCGCTGCAGATTGTCTTCGTGTTGCTAGTAAGAAACGTCCGCGGGCTGGACCGTTTCTTTGTTGCTAGTTTAGATAGGAGTCGTGAGAGTGATAGTCTTCGGCTGTAGTTTACTCTGATATAACTATTTGTAAAACATTCTTGTACGCTTCCGCTAAACTATTTATGTAATATGATGTGTGTTCATCGACCCGTGTGCTGTTGGGTGCCGCATAACACGGCACCACCCAACGAGGTCCTGTGGTCCCCCACACCAACGTGCCTTTTTGTTGTATTCCCAAGTTCTATAAGTGTTTTGGCTACCTGGTCCCTAAGGTTGTCGTGCCTTTTTGTTGTCTTCCGCTGTAGTTTACTCTGATTTGGAAGGCCATAGGGTGTAGTTTGGGGTTGCGCTTGAGGGAAGAACGTGTCAGGTACCGCTCCCTGTTGGAGGTATGTTTGGTCCATTAGCAATGGTTTGGTAATAAGGTTACTAGACGTTCACCCCCGGTTGCCTAGGTGCAACGTAAGACGGTGGAACGCTTCCTACATTGGTTGGCACGTTATACATGTTGCAATCTACATGCCCCCCACCCCCCCCACTTCATCTTGTACTTATTGGACCATAGATTGGATCTGCTGATGTAAGTTGCTATCTATGTTCTGCTCAAACTCAGCTTTGAAAGATCAAAAGAGTTTTTTAATCCATCTGTAATTGTGTGTGCAAGCCGCTCAAAGTCAGCACCATACTTGCTGGCAACGGACACGTTTACCATGTGAACAAGTTCCTCGAGTGTGAAAGATGAGTTTACCTTACGAGTTGAGGCTTGCACCGTGTCAGCCTTATGAACTATGCCTCCTCGGTCTTCTGGAAGCACGCCAGCTTGCTCTGGAGTCATGCTGCCTTCTCTTGCTCGATCTCGCGCTCCAACTCCTCTTGAGTCCTCTGCTGATCCTCCTGCGTGAGATCTTCTAACTGGACTTTGATCATGTTGCTAGCATCGACGGCCAAACAGTCCGCTTTCCTCCTTGAAGCCTCAGCCATATCTTCTCTTGTTGATCGGTACAGAGCCGCGCAGATCATCGAGTACCACGTGAAGCTTGATCACCAAAACATCGATCCCCACCATAGTCGCCAATTCTGTTGGTATATCTCGGTGGTACACTCCAAAACATAGATAAAACTCGTTGTTTCAGCGATGAATGGGATAGTTTCCTCGCTTTCATTGAGAAGGGTGGACGCTTTCCTCGGCAAAGCACCAAAGGACTACGAACTAGCTAAGAAACTAAGGAAAAACTATGAAAAGTTAAAAGATACGGATGTTTGATCTGAATTGAGGACTTTATTCATCTCGGCAGCGGGCTTGTCAGTGTTTCAGATTTTCAACAAGTAATCGAATGCACCACGCGTTGTACATCGAGGTGGCCTAGCTAAGAACACACAAAGATTTATCCTGGTTTGGGCAACAGTGCCCTACGTCCATCCGGGGTGTCTCGCTTGCTTTTACAAGAATTGGAGTTGTTCTTACAAATGTGAGAGCCTATCCGCACGAACCGGCAAGCTTCTCCTATTTATACTCTTTCTCTCTCCCTTTCTATTTATCATGGCGGGGAGACAAGTTGTGGGTGCCGGAATGGCCTGTCCTATCGTACGGCTCAACAGGATACTCGACGGAGTCGCTATAGCCATAGCCTGCCGCCACACCTGCTCTCGTCCCGTAGTCAGGGGTAGCCCATACCGAGGCGCATGCGCGCTCCACGTTCCACTCCTATTCAGTCTTGTCGGAGGTGACGGGCATTCAATAGAGGAGCAAGGCAGGTACTCGATTACCCTCCCACTCGGTAGAGGCGGGGCCTTCTCCACATTGAAGGCCACCTGCATTACTCTTACCCGAGGTTGGGCTTCGGCCCTTCCTTCGGGGCTTGGACTCCTTTTGGAACCACATCGAGGGCGGATTTTGCATCCTGCCTAGGGGTCGGACCCGGGCTACTCATCCGATCTCCTCCCGAGCTCAGACTCGGGTTTGCGTCATTATCCTTCGTGGGCTGCCCTCACGTTTTCTTCGGGGGTCTGGATACAGAACCCTGTACCCACGAGCCCCTAGTTGGCCAGGGGATGAACCTCAATTGGCCTTGCTCCTGCACAATCGAAAAAGCAAATAAAAGAGTAATTAGTACTTGGCTTATTTATATAGCCGCAACATGTGAACCTCCAGCGGCCGGTCACGACCATTGGTTGTTCCCGCTGTGGTTCTGCAGCGAGCCCACGGGCCCCTCTTTAGAGAGGTCGGGTTGTCATTCTTGACGAGTTTGCCTCGCCCCCCATCCATGAACTGTTCATGGCTCAAAGTCGTCGGGTCGATCGGGGGCTTACCTCGAAGGTTGAGCCTCGTGAGCTACCTATTGAGTGGAGCCGAGTGAAACCCATTCATCCTGTTTGTTTTGGACGGTCAGAACCTTTGGCCCATCTTCGTGCCATGGGGCTTTCTGGTCGAGGCTTCGTTACCCATGTTTCATTAATTCCCAGCTCGAGGCCTGCGTGTAGTTCTCGAGATCTTTCGTTGGCTCGGGCGGCTCGTTGCTGACCCAACGGGAGGTTACCTCGACGCTTGCGGTGCTGGGGCTCGGCTACAAGCTTAGAAGCGTCAGGGGGATCCATCCCACCCGAAATTGTCTTTTCACGGACTGCTTCGCGTCACTTGCCCCTTGCTCAAGTTCGTCCAATGCGGCTCCTGAGCCATCCACTGGCTGGCCTTTGAACCCGGGACTTTCGAGCCCATTAATGCAGGCAGGAGACTTATCCCTTTTAACGGTTGTGTCGCCCTTCGCGGATTCTAGTTTCGCTGGGGTTGAGGAGGTTCCTCTTGACTCAGATCCCGTGGTGTGTTTCTGATTTCTTGCATAGTGCCCAATGATTACGGCCTAGTGGGCCCCTTGCGCTTTTTTGGGCGGTTTCTTTGAGGGGGGGGCCGAGGAGGCGCCACTCTGACTCGCTTCCCTTGCAATTTTTTCGGTTTTTAATCCGGGCTTGATTTATTTTATGGTGCAGGTTTCCATGAGGCTGTGGCGGTCACTGTGGGGACCACCCCGTGGTTCACCCACTCCGGGATCGCATAGGGTGGTGCCATGCGATGCGGCACCAAACAGCACACACAAAAACAATTAAGAACAACATACATACTTTTATTTGATATAAAACAGCGGAGATCTTTTTATAAAATTTAATTATACAGCGGAAGTCTTATACATAGACAGCCTCTCATCGTAACTATCCAAAAGTGCAGCCGTCCAGCCCGGGGACACTACACACTAGCAATATGTAACCGGAGATCACGGCGGCATGCAGGGCTCTGTGATGGCTCTCTAGGATGATAGACTGGCCCCACATACCACCACTCGTCTTTTCTGCGCACTTTGTCCTCACTCGTGCGCACCCGGGAAAACTTTCCGGTCGGTCACCCATCCCCAAATTCCTCCGGGCCAAGCACGCTTAACCTCGGAGTTCTTTGCAGGTGGGCTTCCGGAAAAGAAGGTATACCTTGGTGGTATGAGTACTCTATCAATCCTATTAAGCCGGGAGTCAGGATATCACACAATCCACCCCCCTTAGAAGACCGACGTCCTCGTCGGTCAACGCCAAGACAGGAACGTCCCCTCTTAGCCACGTCCGTACGTTCAGTACTGGCATACGCGTACGTCCGGTTAGCAGCATACGTACCATACCGTGTCCCACATAGAGGACCCACGCGTCATGCGTACGTACCTGCGTCCCTGACCCGTACGCTACCGTATCCTTGTCACTGATCCGTACGCACCCGTGAAACTGCGAGGGTCGGCTCTGATACCATTTGTGACGGCTCTCTAGGATCATAGACTGTCCCCACATACCACCACTCGTCTTTCCTGCGCACTTTGTCCTCACTCGTGCGCACCCGGGAAAACTTCCCGGTCGGTCACCCATCCCCAAATTCCTCCGGGCAGCTGTCGGCTGTGCCACCGAGCAGCTACCAGCGCCACCAGCTGCTTCCCTCTCCGCGCGCTGGTGCCCAGGGCGGCTGGCTCGCGCCCCCACGTGACCGGCACCGCCTCAGCCGAGCAGGAGTCGGCCGGCTTTATCTTCTCGCGGGCAAACCCGAGCAGCGGCATTGTTTCTCGCCACAGCTCTCTGCTCAATCGGGAAAACCAGCAAAACCATCTCCTCCTTCGTCCCTGAGCTGCTAGACAGCCACCTGAGCTCGCACTCCACCTCTCCAACACCAGAAACCTCGAGCTCCGACCTCCTTTGCCCAAAGACGATCGCCACCGCGGCGACCTAGCCTCAGCCGAGAGTCAGGCGCCCGTGGGCAGCGTTCCACAGGCGTTTTCACGGTCCAGCGAGAGAGGCAACAGGAGCGCGCGACCACCGTGCTGCTCTCCTCCAAGTTTGGAAGCCAACCGTGAAGAATCTGCAGAGAATTTCCAGTTTTTGCTCCGGCAACTGTAAACCGAGCTTATGGTACGGTTTCCTTAAATTCTCGCTCTATGGTCTTTCGGAGGTCATCGAATCTTGCACATAGACGCTGGACTAGCCGGTGATCAAGTTCTTTTCCGCATCCGTAGCATGAAACTGTCTAGGAGTGACGAATTTCGAGCTCGATCGAGGGCGGTCATGGCGGGCGCGATCGGTCACACGGTGCCGACCGACTTGCCGCCATCCCTGAACCCTTTTGACACCTTGTCGAGCTTCCTAGAGGTACACTGCTGCTGTAGGGCCGTTTGTTCGAGGTGTTGGCGGGTTCAGAAACCACGGTCGACGGTGTCGAACCTCAACCGAGGCCGCGGCACGTCGCCGAACTACTTCCGGTCACCCCCAGACCGACCTGTCACCACCGACGTGTTCCTCGACGTCGACAACCCCCTGGCGGCGATTTTCAGACCATGGGAGGTCCGGCAGCGACGGGCTGGCAAGCCCCGAGTCTGCTCCGGCGAGGTCGGCGGCCCGGGCGCGAGAGAACGGCGGGAGGAAGACGAAGCCGGCTGGCCCACGTGTCAGCGGCTGAAGAATTTAAATCAGGATCGGGTGAAGCTAGGGATCGGCTGTGCTGGCGCGCGAACACCCTGTGAGCTCCGGTGTGCCGGACACCTCCGCGCTCGACACATGTGGTATCTCCGGTGTACCGTACACCTCCGCGCTCGACACGTGTCCCCGCGGGCCCCGAGAGTTTAAACTTTTCCCCTGATTTTCAGAATCCTTCCAAACTTCAAATCCTCAGAACATTGGCTAGAGAGCTCCAAATTCAGTGAACCAAATTTTGCTGAACTCAGGATTCTGAGTACTTTCCAGCAATACCAAATTCAGCTCATGAAAGTGAATAGTTTTCCAGAATTAAATACCTAAAGTTTAAACTGTTGGGAATTTTATCTAGAGAACTACTTTATGAAAAATTCTGAAATTTGGCTAAGAGGTTTATTGGAAAATTCCTGAATCCCAGTAAAATTTTCAGACTCATCCAAGTTCATTTAGTTACCCTAATTGGGTGATTAAGGGGACTGTCCAGAGAAAATAGAAAAATGTACAGAAACATTTTTCAGATTTTCTCCAATCTTAATTAGGACATAACTTTCTGTAGGATTCTTCAACTGACATGAAACCAATTCCATTAAAACCGTCCTAAATTCTAGTTTCCAGAAAGTAATGGTGAGAGCCATGAAAAACCCTAGAATTACTTAGGGGCTCAATTATTGACCAAAGAGGCTTTTATTTGTACAAGGTTCAATTGAACTTTGTTTCAAATAAAACTTGGGCACAACTCGGGTTAGACCCCTACCAATCCACCAAAAAATTTCAGAACCAAAGGGGAGGGCTAGCTAGAGTTATTAGCAATTATGTATTTAAGTTCACACATTGCGTTTAAATTTACATGTAGTATTGTATTCAACGTGTAGCCATTGAAGAAGAGACCCCGGAAGTGCTGGATTTCCTCCTTCCGGAAGAGGAACTAACCCCTGACCAGCAGCAACAAGGCAAGCCCCGGTTTGCATTAACCCTTTTTATAAGTCTTACTTTGTTTATATGAGTCATATGAAGTATGTATGTGCTTTAGGTGTAGGATGAATGGAACCCCACTTGCATAACCAAAGATTCCTAAAAGAGTGAGGGTAGTGTCTAAGACCTCGAGTAGACAGGCTATGCTTAATGAGTCATAGGACTTCGGTACAAGTCGAGTAGTTGGAATCTACTCGCGAGATAGGCCTGGGACACACGGGTTCGGTTGAGTGATGTGAGATCACTTTAGTAATGAAAATGAGACTAGGCAGGGGCTAGGGCGCAGCAAGAGAGAGTCTTGTGTGCGCGGCCCTGCCCGTGTCGATTGAGGACCGATCCGTGTGCGGCCCTGCTGAACAAGTATTGAACGTACCGAAGGCATATCGGATATATGGGCCCCGATAAACCGATGTAGCCTAAACCTCCGGGCGTCGAGGCATAACGCACCGATTTATAGGTGTAGGCTGAGGGCAGCAAGGTGGAATTCTGCCAACGGGCATAGAGAGATGCTCCGTGTGGGGAACCTCCTGCTCGTTTCGGTGCGACCGGTTCGACGTTTGGGCTGTTGGGTGAAAGGTTTTCCCGTACGACATCGAGAGAGCGTGCTGTGCAGCTCCACGGGTGGGCGTACGTGACGTGCTCTTTGGGTTTCCCTGCAGGTGTATATCGAGTCGATTCGCCGTCCCTCACGGTGATGAGTACCTCTTGTTCACTGCGTCGTAACGTAGACTAATGAATGAAATGTTATGATTCAATATTGCTGTTATGATATAATTGTATTGTTACATGTGTGCCACCAAATACTGCTTACTAAATTTCAGATTTCAGGAACGGTTAACTTGTTGCTAAAAGATGAACTAAGGATGAACTTGTAGGCGTGTCCTTTTGCTGCAACATTACTATCCTATGTCCATTGTACCTCTCATGTAGAGTTTCATGCTTAGGTGAGTCGGTTAAGCCTTGCTGAGCCTTCGTGCTCACGGTTGCTGCTTAAGTGTTCTTCAGGTGAGGAGCCACCCACGGACTCGGAGTACGAGTCCACCGGCGAGGGTTACCCTCCGTCGGGGACCACGGCTGAGTGGGAGCCGTACACGCCGCGCTGAGCTGAGGAGTGCAGCTAGTGTGGTTTGCCCTAGGGCTGGGCAACCACTTTTGCTAGATAGGCGGGCGTGAGTGGTATAAAAGAAACTTCCGCTGTGTAATAAAGACCCTAGTTTGTAACTGAGAAGTGTACTACTTTGTACATTCAGTTTGTTTTTCCCATGTAATATAATGTGTTCTTATGATGTGTGCTGTCGGGTGTCGCATCGCGCGGCACCACCCTCTGCGATCCTGGATGAGCGGATTCCGGTCCGCCACAGCCTGGTATCAGAGCTGCAGTGGGGATAGCACAGTACTTAAGGACTGCATTATGGGGAAAACTTAGGTATACGGTGAGGATTCGGTAGCTGCCCATGTAAGGACTATACTAGCATAGTTACTTAAAGTGGCAAAGGCTAACTTATGTGTTATAATTCTGAATTTCAATTATGTAACGACGCACCTACGCTCTGGAAAGTATGGTAAGGAACGCCACCGAAAGCGGTTCAATTTCGGTTAGCTCCCCCTGACGAGGAACGTGGTTCAGGGATTGATCTCACAGCTTGGTGTGAGATGTCAATATGAAGCTCTTGGACTCTTCATGTTCCTGAGTTCATATGAAACACTGATCCCTAGCGTGCATTAGGCAAGTAAGTGGAGACCCCATCGCGTGGTCAGTAACGCGAGAGTGTGTTCGTCTGGAAATAGCCCAGGAGGACATACGAAGCGCTTGCCATCGGCGTGCCCTGCCGGGCAGTAGGTGGTATCTGTTGGGTTGATAACATTCCCAACCGTGACGACCCGTTCATGACATACTCGGGTTCCCCGTCGTGTGGTGTTGAAACACGATCACGTACCTTGAGACGTGACCTAGCTCATGGACGGCCGTATGGAAATGATACGGGCGTTTGTATTTACTTTCAAATATGGTACTGCCTGAAATGGAAACAAAACCTTGAGTACACCATTATTGTGTGGTCTTCTGCAGGTACTAACCACGTATGTATCCGTGTAGAAAACGTGTGCGAGAGACCGTTTAGTGCCACACTTGAGACGTATATGCCGGTATGATCCGGTTAGGATTTTCTTTTGTGAGGAACGTAGTACCGAGTTATTGTAGGCATATGCATGAAAATAAGGATAACAAGGAATTAAAATCGATAGGTTCAACATTTAGGACCATGGTTGGGTATAATAATGGGATAGTGATGAGTGTAGTTCCAAAAAGACTGAAAAACAGAGTGCTCTGTTTTGGACAGCAAGTTTGCTGATCTTCAACAGGGCATAACTCACAGGTCTTTTAGCCAGAGAGGTGGGCTATATAGTTCTGGAAAGGTATTTAAGTACTCTACAACTTTGTTGTAGACTTCCAGAGCTGAAACTCACTTTAAGATGGCTTAATTCCCAGAGGAATGTAAACTGTCCAGAACCAGGACAGAGTAAAACATTCTCTGAACTGTTCTGTTTTTCAAACATAAATCCCAATAAAAAAAATTTAAAATTTTCATATGATACATCCTTAGAAAGAGTAAAAGATGTGTGACAACTTTGCAATTCAAAGTTTCTGAAATTTCAGCACAGATTTCAGTGGAAACCAGGGTTGAACACAGCCACTTCCGAGGGAGGTGCTGTTAAAATTCTTCCAGAAATTCTGCTGACTTTGAATTAGCATAACTTGTTGACCAAAGCTAATCTGGGGGCAAATGAATACTCGTTGGGAAGATATTGGAGTTGACTTTAACTTTGATGTTCAACTTGAGCCATGAAAATGCCCAGAACCATATTAAAACTTGGAATAGGTAGGAACTGGTCATTCTGACAAAAGAATGACAGTTGAACTCATTGGAGAGGGTGTTGTAACCTAAGGGTGGTATACGTGATGACAACGCGATAGTAATGTCTCGTAGTGACCAAACCTAGTTATGTTGAGCTTCCAAAGAGGAGGTTCATCAAGTTGGATTGAACTAGCTTGTGTTTGGTCTGATAATGGTGTAGCTTGTGCAAAGTTATTACATTATCTACATACGAGATGTATCGCATGTTTTATTGTCATTATGTTTTACGCCTATTTTTATTGGTCTGCATGCAACAATGCTGTGGGACTGATGATTATTGTCGTGTGGTTGCAGATAGTTCGCACTAGGACCACGCACGAGGTTGGTGGCTCTAGCCAACAGGGAGGTGATGACTCCCAGCCACCGGCCTACGACAGCACCCGCAGCAGCAGCCGCCACCGCCGCCTCCGCTTACTCTAGCGGATGTGATAGCGGCATTGGTGGGAGGTCGTGAGGAGCAGACCGACCTGCTCCGCACGATCGTGCAGAATACGTCCCAGGCGGGGGGACGTCAAGATAGAGGGCCTCGGGAGCCCCATGATGTGTCGTACTCGGATTTCATGAGTACGCACCCTCCAGTGTTCACCGAAGCCGAAGAACCACTGGAGGCGGACAACTGGCTGCGTACCATCGAGTCCAAGTTCGGGCTGCTCCAATGTACGGAGCGGCAGAAGACTCTGTTCGCAGCACAGCAGCTCCACGGTGCCGCTGGTGCGTGGTGGGCGAACTATGTCGCCTCACGTCCGGCTGGCCATGCCGTGGAATAGCAAGAGTTCCGGGAGGCGTTCCGCGCCTATCACATTCCTCCCGGAATCATGAAGAGGAAGTTCCAAGAATTCTTGGAGCTGAAGCAGGGCGGGAGGAGTGCCCATGACTACCCCCGTGCCTTCAACCATCTGGCGCAATACGCGTCAGACTACATCTCCACCGAGGAGAAAAAGCGGGAGCACTTCTATCGGGGATTACACCCCGAAATGAAGACCCATCTCGTTCAGTGGAATCGCGGCACTTTCAACGACCTAGTCAATGCCGCGATTATGCAAGAGGATGCTCAGCGGGAGTTGGCAGCTGAGCAGAGGAAGTGCAGCGCTCCACCTAGCAGTGGTGGTGGCGCGCCACAGAAGTACCGTATGGTGTATCGGACACCATCCGGGCAGCAGTGGCATCCACCGGCGCGACCTCAACGGTTCGGGGTACGTCCGTTCCAGTCACCCTCGTTCCGTCCGCCGATGCCACCACCAAGACAGCAGCAGCAACAGCAGCAGCAGATGGTACCCTGGGCATTTCCACCGCCACAACGCGCCCCGGGATTCCGTCCACCGATCAGCGGGGGACCGCCCCGTTTCACCTGCTTCACGTGTGGCCAGGTGGGCCACTTCGCGAAGGACTGTCCCCAGGGGCAGCAGAGCAGCGGGCAAGCCCAGCTCCAGGGCGGTGCTCGAGGCCGACCTCCGGTGAAGAAGGTTGGTCAGCGGACTGGAGGCGTCCGCAACCTCGACAATGAGGACGCCCCAGAAGGAGACAACGTGCTGGCGGGTACGTTCACTCTCAACCATCAAGCCATCATAATATTGTTTGATTCTGGTGCAACCCACAACTTTGTAAGTGCATCATATGTGGCTAAGCATCAGCTGGAAGCCTTTCCAACCGAGTGTTCTTATATGATCTGCTCACCGGGCGGAAAGATTTCAGCAACTATGATGGTTCCAAAAGCACCATTATGCTTAGGTGGGAAGATATATCCCACCACTATGATTATCTTAGGGGGGCAGAAGATCGATGCAATCTTGGGAATGTCATGGCTAAGTTACCATGGCGCTGTCCTGTAAACTCTAACACGGACGGTTCACCTCAACTCCCCGTTATACCGTCCGCAGTCCCTCCTATTAGATAACCCCGTCCGGGAGGTTTCAGCAGTCAACAATACTGAAGCCGTCAAGTTGGAGGACATTCCCGTAGTCCGGGGGTACCCCGACGTGTCCCCGGATGATCTTCCGGGCATGCCACCTGAGCGGGATGTCGAGTTCAAGATCGAGCTCGCACCCGGGACTACGCCCGTATCACGGAGACCATACAAAATGGCTCCAAATGAGCTGTCTGAACTGAAAGAACAGCTCAATGATCTGTTGAGCAAGGGTTTCATTAGGCCGAGTTCCTCGCCTTGGGGATGCTCGGCGCTGTTCGTGAAGAAGAAAGATGAAACCCTGAGGCTGTGTGTGGACTACCGGCCGCTCAATGCCGTCACCATCAAGAATAAGTACCCACTGCCCCTCATCGACATATTGTTTGATCAACTTGTGGGTGCAAGTGTGTTCTCAAAGATGGACCTTCGCTCTGGATATCACCAGATCAAGATCCGGGCGGAGGATATCCCAAAGACAGCCTTCTCGACGAGATATGGATTATATGAATATCTCGTCATGTCCTTTGGTCTCATAAATGCTCCAGCCCATTTCATGTATCTCATGAACTCGGTGTTCATGCCGGAGCTGGACAAGTTTGTGGTAGTGTTCATCGATGATATCTTGGTTTACTCCAAGACAGAAGCCGAACATGCCGAACACTTGCGGATCGTTCTTCAACGATTGCGAGACCACAAGCTCTACGCCAAGTTCAGCAAATGCGAATTTTGGATCAACCAAGTGCCATTCTTGGGACATATCATCTCAGCGGAAGGCATTGCGGTTGACCCAAGCAAAATAGAGCAAGTGCTGAAATGGAAAGCTCCCACTTCAGTTCATGAAGTCAGAAGCTTCCTCGGGTTAGCGGGATACTACCGGAGATTCATTCCAAGTTTCTCCAAGCTCGCTAAGCCGATGACAGAATTGCTGAAGAAAGGGACGAAGTATGTTTGGAACACGGCGTGTGAAGGAGCGTTCCAAGCATTGGTGAAGCATCTCACAACAGCCCCGATGTTAGCTCAGCCGGATACAACAAAGCCCTTCGACGTGTATTGTGACGCGTCCGGTATTGGGCTTTGCTGTGTGTTGATGCAGGGAGGACGTGTGGTCGCTTATGGCTCACGCCAACTTCGGAACCATGAGCAGCACTACCCGACTCATGATCTTGAGCTTGCTGCCATGGTGTTGGCACTGAAAATGTGGAGGCACTATCTCCTGGGGAATCTGGTTCATCTCTACACCGACCACAAGAGCTTGAAATACATTTTCACCCAGAAGGAGCTGAACATGAGGCAACGGAGGTGGTTAGAATTAATCAAGGACTATGAAATTGAGATTCACTACCACCCCGGAAAGGCGAATGTGGTTGCCGACGCGCTGAGTCGGAAATCACATGTCCATCACCTCACCATTACACCGGTGGAGGAAGAGCTAAGTTTATACTTGGTTCCTTATGGATCGCTGTACAACCTTGCCCTCATCCCTACTATTAGGGAGGACATCATTGCAGCTCAGAAGACGGATAAAGGCATGGCACATCTCCGGAGACGGATAGACAACGGGGAGATCAAATGTTTCCGGAAAGATGAGGAGGGGACGCTATGGTTCAATGACCGCATAGTCGTACCCCGGGACATGGAACTGAGGAGAAAGATCCTAGATGAAGCTCACTTGTCTAAGTACTCCATTCATCCGGGCAGCAACAAGATGTACCAAGATTTGAAGAAGAAATTTTGGTGGACACGGATGAAGCGGGAGGTAGCTAAGTACGTATCCGAGTGCGATACGTGCCGACGAGTGAAAGCTGATCACATGAAGAAATCAGGGCTGCTGCAACCCCTGAAGATCCCGGCATGGAAATGGGAAGATGTGAGCATGGATTTTATTGTGGGATTACCCCTAACATCCAACAAGCATGATTCCATATGGGTAATCGTTGATCGGTTAACCAAGACGGCTCACTTCATCCCGGTGAATACACGTTACAATGCCGGCAAATATGCGGAGCTGTACATAGCAAAGATTCTATGCCTATACGGGGTACCCAAGACAATGTAAGGGCCTCAGTTTTTGACACCCATTTGCAGTGTTCATCCCCACACCACACACCTCATTTGAGGAAAAATGATGAACACAAATAAAGAGCAAGTAACAATTATCAACATGCTCATTAGGGAACAAACTCACACATTGCAAAAGTGGTACTCCCCACATGTGATATAGATGGGCTGGACATATGAAAACTCCTACACTTTGCCAAGGATGTCCATGCCAAGTTTCACCCAAATTCAAAACATTTTTGAGGTCATCTTGGGTGTAGATAGGAAAGGGGCAGTTTGAAAACATATTCAAATTCAAACTGTTTTCACCCACTGAATTTAAAAGTGGAAGGCATATTCTTGCTCAGCACATTTTTGTGAGCTCACACACCAATTTTCACTCCATTTGGAGTTGATCTTGACATGAGCTAAGGGGGAGAAATTCAAACTTTATTTGAATTTCAAACTGCACTTGTGCTGAAATTCATTCAAACCAAACCTCATTTGAACTTTGATCAATTCAAATGGCTCTTGGGTGAATAATTTGAGTTGCCAAGGGTAGAATAGGGTTCACTGTTTACCACAGCTGTTAGGAATAAATTTCAGAGGTTAAAAGAGGAGTGGGACCCACATGTCAGCCTCAGCCTCAAAGCAAACCGACTGAACCACAGTTCAGTCGGTTCCCGGCTGTTGTGCGCGCGCGCCACCGAAGGGGCCGGCCGGCGCCAGCTCCTGCTGCGTGCCCCAAGCCGGAGGCCAGCCGGCCGAGCTATTTATTCCCTCCCCGGCGTGCCTCAGTCACCATTTCCCCGAGCTACCGACGTGCGCGACTGCTTTTCCCACTGCCATCGCCGCCGCTCGAGTTCCTGCTTGATCAAGCCGATCGCAGCTCCCTCTTTCCATTCCAAGGTCCCAGCAAGGTACTAGCAACCATCCTCCATCCTTCCCATTGATAGAAATCGATTGAAACCGAGTGATATCGGCTGTGCCGAAAGATCAAACTCGGAACTGGAAACCGCCGCACCTCGGGCTCTCGTGGACAGCCCAACCTGGGCGTTGTCACGCCCGAGCCAAGGCACCCTTGGACGCGCAAGTGATCGGTGCTGCTCCTCCCCGAGCCACAGCTCGAGTGGTTGCTCACCGGCGGCGAATTTCCACTTTTCCCCTTTCTGTGTGCAGAACGACCCTCGGGTACGATTCTGTTTAATTCGTGCTCTAGAAAGGATTAGAGGGCCTCAGGCCACTCCCACACGAACTAGACACGGTGACGCACAAGTTGCCTTCACAACTCTGGGCCGGAGAACTTCTGTGCCCGGCGTAATTCAAGGTCTACTAATGGCGGAACGCACGGGGGGTATCGGGCGCACGGTGAGGACCTATTTCGGGCCTTCCCCGAGCTGCCCCGAGTTCATGTCGACCTTCTCTGAGGTCCACTGATGCTCCCCGACCGGTTTCCCAAGTAGCTGAGGCACTAGGAGCATCAGCCGACATGGCCGAAGTCGTTCCGATATGGCGGCTCGTCGCCGACCATGCTCCGGCCGTTGTCATGAGCAGCTGACCCTCGGATCATGTTCCCCAAGTAAAAGTAGGCAGGGGCGGCCAGAATCAAGAAGTTTGAAGCTGTACAGCAGCCGGCGGCGAGCTCTCCGGCGAGGTCCCTCGGCGGCGGAGCGCGGGTGTCGCGAGGTTGAAGAAGGGGGTGGACCCCAGCTGTCAGCGGCCGATATTTTGAATCGGGATCCGGCTGCGGCCGGGATCGGGTGTGCTGGCGCGCAAAAGCCTTGTGGGCCGCGGTGTGCTGTCGCTTCGGCGTGCGACGCGTGTCTCCTGGGCCCACGCGCGAGTTTAAACTTTTCCCCGATTTTCAGATTTCCTTCAAACTTCAAATCCTTATAACTTTGGCTAGAAAGCTCCAAATTGAGTGAACCAAATTTTGCTGGATTCAGCTCTTTGAGTACTTTCCAGAAAATCAAGTGTCACTTCATGAAATTCCTTAATTCTCCAGAATTAATTCCTTAAAGTTTAAACTGTTAGGAATTTTAACTGGAGAATCATTTGGAGGAAAATCCTGAAATTTTGCTGAGATGTTCACCAAAATATCCTTGAACTACCATAAAAATTTCAGATCCATTTGAGCTCATTTAGTCCACCTAATGGTGTGATTAGTAAAACTGTTCCAGAGAAAATAGAAAATGTTCAGAAACATTTTCAGAATTTTCTCTGAAATTGTTTAGCTCATATCTTTAGTTAGAGACTTCCAAATTAAGTGAGACCAATTCCATTAGAACCCTCTGAAAATCTAGTTTTCAGAAAGTCATAGTTTGTTTCATGAAAATACCTAGAACACCCTAAAAGCCTTTAATTAAGGTCAAGGACATAATTATTTGTGGAGGGCTCAAATGAGCTTTGCTGCAACTAAAACTTGACCAAGTCTCTGTTTAGGTTGTAACCAAGCCACAGTAAAAGTTTCACAGTCATTAGGTCTATCTAGTAAAGGTTATAGACTTCACAACTTCAAAGTTAATACAAAAGCATTTAATTAATACATACATTGTTCTTATCATGTAGTCGCTAAGGTCGAGGAGGAACCCGAAGTCCTAGACTTCGTTACTCCGGAGGAACAGCTAGCCTACGACCTAGAGCAGCAAGGCAAGCCCCGGTTTGCATTAACCATTTTATAAATTTTTATTGTTTTGAGCACATACTTGTTTTCTTTATGTTGTGCATCAGAGTCTTGTTTGGAAACCCCACTGCATAGCCAAGAAAACCATGGGTTGGGGTTTAGGATTGCAAACCCCGTTAGCCACTGCATCGCTAGGATAGAGTAGGATTCGGTACAAGTCGAGTAGTTGGAACTACTCGCGAGAATAGGCTAGAGGCACATTGCTCGGGTAGAGATAGCACATGATACACATGGCAAGAAAATGAGACCGAGCGGAGAGTAAGGGCAGCAGGACTTTGGGGCCTGTGTGCTGTAGCTCCGCTTGTGTCGATTGAGGACCGAGCCGTGTGCGGGCCTGTTGAACAAGCTAGAACAGTACCGAAGACCTACCGGCTATATGGGAACCGGGAAACTGATGTAACTCGGGTAGCTGGGTATTGAGGCATTGCCCGTCGTTCAGAGGGTAGGTTGAGAGCTCGAGGTGTAAATCAGCTGGCGGCACAGAGATGCGCGTGCAGGGACCTCTTGCTCGGGACGATGGGACCGGTTCAATATTTGGCTAACGGGTGAAAGGTAGTCGCGTACGGCGTCCGTGATGGTTGTTGTAGGCAACATCGAGTACGGGCGTACGTGACGGGTTGTTCGGGTAACCCTGCAGGTGTAAATCGATTATAATCGCCGTCCCTCGCGGTCAGTGAGTACCACTTGTTCACTGTACCGTGACGTAGAAAGAACAGGCTAGTTACATGTTAAAATGTTGCTGATTGAAAGTTGGATATTGATTGTTAATGATATGTTGTAGCTTAGTGCTAACTAAAGTTCTTTTCAACTTTGGGCAAAGTACATGAGAGAAATGCGTTTCTTGTTTGATTGCGGCTCTCTCATGTGCCTTAGCGTAAAGTTCTCCACAACCTGCTGCTAAAACTTGAAAGTAAGGTTCTACTAATTAGGCGAGTCCTTGCAAATGATTTTTACCTCATGCAACCCATCACCCTCATGTAGAAGTTTCATGTTTAGGTGAGACGGGTCAGACTTGCTGAGCCTTCGTGCTCACTGCTTGTGTTTGAAGCTTTTGCAGGGTTCTATGAGGAAGGGACTCCCGAAGAGGAGACGGAACCCCAGGAGGGGAACCCCGTCGAGTGGGAGTCGTGCACGCCGCAGAGTTAGTGTGCGAGTGTGCTAGCAAGGACACGTTCGAGGGCTGAACGTGCACTTGATGCTTAGTCTACGCCCGCGAGTGTGGACTAAACTTATTTTGATGTAAACATGTTAATAAACTTGTTTATGTAATAAAGCTTCCGCTTCCGCTTTGTACCTTTGACGCGTGTTATACGGTGTTGTGCAACGCAGCACCCCTCAGCGTGATCCTGGCTCGACAGGACCAGTGGGGTCGTGTCAGCGTGGTATCAGAGCTCGCTTGAGGTTTAACACAGTACAAAGGTCTTCTTTTTCAAAAATCCAGTGAGGAACGAGTTAGTAGCCCGTATAAGGATGTTATTAGTATATAGAAAGTGGCTTATTAACTTATTTGTTATGTCGGAAAATCGTGCATCTCGGGACGTTCATGTCTTGGGGGGTGCACGTAAGCGCTGTCCACCAGTGCGCACAAGCTGAAGGGTGGAGCCCCACGGGTGGCAGGTAACCCGACCCGCTTTGATATCCTCTACGACTCTTCATGTCATTTGGGGTATTCGAGCAACGTCTGTCCCTGGCGTGCGTGGTGCAACATGGGAGACCCCGTCACGTGGTCTGAAACGTGAACACGTAACTCAAGGCGTGTTTGGCTTGAGAACATCCGGGCGAGTGATGACGGCCGGGTGTACAAACTGTATGGATTCCGGGCTCGGTGTGCAGCCGAGTCTGATTATTGTTTGAGTTTCTGCAGGTAGCCTTACCACGAAACGGTAGACGTGTAGCATCCGTGTGCGAGTGACGAGTAGTGCCACTGAACTAACGAAGCCGGCTAAATCCGGTATAGGTTTTTCCTTTGTGAGGACGTAGTACCGACATAATCTGGTGACGCCTCGACGTCACACCCAACTAAATGAACAACTTCATTTAAAAACTTGAAGGTTTTGATCCAAAGTAGTAAAACTTGATGTAACTCCTTCCCTTGAACAGGATATTCAAAGTTAATAAATTTTCAACTTATAGGATGTTAAGGACAGAGCACTCTGTTTTCAGCTAAATCAAGGCTGAAGTTAATCAGAGGTTAGAGGTTGAGTTCTTTCGAGGTTGGGGTCGTATGATACATTTCTGGAAAGCTTTGGAGGAGCTTTACAACTTTTCTGTTGAGTTCCAGAGGTGTTTCATCCCTTAACCACTCGAAAAATGCAGTAGAGTTGAAACTGTCCAGAAAACAGGACGGAGCAAAGACTCTCTGTAGACTCTCTGTAAATTAAGCATAACTTCCTGCATAAAAATCCAAAAATAGAAAATGAGGTGGTTCTGGGAAGCTTATGAGATGGGTTACAACTTTGTAACAGAAAGTTTTGTCAGATTAGGAACAGAATTAACTGGAATTCTTGGATCAAATCAGTACCTAAGGCAGGGAGGTGCTGTCCAATTGTTCCCAGAAATTCTGTTAACTTTGACATCTCATAACTTTTGAACCAGAGCAGATCTTAGGCCAACCAAATACTTTCTGGAAAGCTATTGAAGTTAACTTTAACTTTGATGTTGAGCTCCAGGACTGGTTTTGCTTTTAACCTGGCCTAAATCAGATTGATATGGAAACTGGTCAGGGCTGTCATGGGAACAGCAGATCAGCAGTCAAATTTGTTTAAAAATTTGAACTATGTTTCCAAGTGTTAAGGGTTCAATGACATATCTTATGTTATAACTCAATGGTTTACTGTTTAAATAAATATTTGACATTTCTCAAATATATTTTTACAGATGGCAGCAGATAAACGGTTGGAGAACGGGTGGGTAGTTTCCCACTGCTCTGACCGTAGCGGCTACCCGGGAGCATTGTGGCTAATGCTCCAATATTTCGGGTACAACCAGATGCCGCAATACTTCGCCAAGGAAGAAGGCGAAGAGGGGAACAAGACGTGGACGATCCATGTCGAGGTTCCTGCAGGGCCTACGCCACCCGGTTGGGTGCCATTCACCGTCACGGTGAGAGGAAGACAACCGGAAGGGATGTGGCAAGTGGCAGCCCGTGACACTATGTCACGTTTCTGCCAACTACACGTACAGACTATGGAGGGAACTCCATACGCACTCGTTCCGGTGGAGGGACGAGCTCAGTATGTGTGGGAAGAGAGGTACCTAGAGGCAACAAACCCGAGTTGCCCAAGGTACAACCCCGCGGAGGCAAATCTCAGCCTCCAAATGAGGGCGGGAAACGCTGTGATGGACAGCCAAGCTGTTCATACGGAGCATCTCGCCACCAAGCTCAAGGAGAGCACAAGCCGTGGAGATCATTTTGAGAGTGCTCACAGTGCACTCCGCAATGTGCTCCTTCCGACGATCAAGCGACTGAATGAACAACACAATCAGTTGCGTCGTCTGAAGAAGGCAAAGAAGAAGAGCCGTGTTGACATTGCGGCGTTGCAAGAGCTGGTGCAGACCCTAACCCAGCAGAATGAGGACCTTGCTCAAGAGCGGGACGACGCTATTGAGGAAGGACAAGGCTGGGAAGAGGACTACAACCAGGCTATGGACGAGGTGCATGCATTGCAGGACCTCGTGCCCCCGGTATTGGGCGTACCGGTAGTCTTGGGTCTTCCAGCCATGGGAGAACCTGGAATGGGAGAAGAGGTGGTAGACCCCGAGCCACCAGCAGAGGTACCGGAGGAGGACGACCCACAGGAGGTCGAGTTCTACTCCGAGTAGGGGGTTACGGTTGCCAAGTAGGGCAGCTAGGGTAGCGTAACCCAACTTTTGTAATCGGTGACATGTCGTGTAGACAGTAGCGTATGTATAGGTAGTGACGACATGAGCACGACTTCTCGGAGATCCGAGAATAATGTATCTTGTATAAAGTTTATGCTTTATCAATATATGTGAATGTTGTGCAAGTTAATCATGCGTCGCTTCAATACTTACTCCTGTTTATGGAATTTTGAGTAAGACATGTGCTAATTGCTGCTGTGTTGAATTTCAGAATGACGCGTACTCGTGCCAACCCCGATGTTGGAGGTACTAGCCAAGGGGGAGAGACCTCCCAACCACCTCCCGAGGACTCCTCGGGACAGCAGCAGCAACAGCAACAGCAAACACCGCCACTGCCAACGGTTACATTGGCCGACATTGTCGCGGCAATGGCGGGTTCACATCAGCAGCATACAGAGCTGCTGCAAACGTTAATTGCGAATACGTCTCGCCCAGAGAGACGTCAAGATCGTGAGGAGCGCCAACAGAGCTCCTACTCTGACTTCCTGGCGACTCATCCCCCTGTATTCTCAAGGGCGGATGAACCACTTGACGCGGACAACTGGCTCCGCGCCATAGAGATGAAGTTCGGGCTGCTCCAAATCAGCGAGCAGCGCAAGACTCAGTTCGCGGTCCAGCAGCTCCAAGGATCCGCGAGCGCGTGGTGGGCCAACTTTTGTGCTTCACAACCCACCGACCGAGTGATGACCTGGGCGGAGTTCCGGACGGCCTTCCGGGCCTATCATATACCGCCCGGTTTGATGAAGAGGGAGACGCAGGAATTCCTACACCTGCAACAAGGGAGCCGGAACGCGCTGGAGTACTCCAGAGCGTTCAACGATCTCGCACTCTACGCGTCGTATCACGCAGATACGGACGAGAAGCGGCGGGACCACTTTTACCAGGGGCTTAACCCGCTCCTGAAGGACAAGCTGGCGATGTTCAATCGCGGCAGCCTCAACGACATAATTGATGCTGCGATTGTTCAGGAAGACTCCGGCAAGGAGTTGGCGGCGGCAGAGCGAAAGCGAAGCGCGCCGCAGAGCAGCGGAGAAGGAGGCGGTCCTTCTCAGAAGTTTCGGATGGTGAATCGCCCACCATCAGGTCCGCGCTGGCAGCCACCACAGCGGTCGATGCCGTTCCGCGGTCGGCCGTATTCTTCACCGGCATTCCGGCCAGCACTGCCAGCACCACCGCAACAACAACAGCAGCAGCGGGCGATGCCGCGTGCGTTTGCACCTCCGCAACGCATGCCGGGCTTTCGTCCACCAAGTACTCCACCAGCAGCGGCCACATGTTACAAGTGTGGTCGTCCAGGACACTTCGCGAGCAGTTGCCCGGAGAGGCAAGGCGGCGGAGTGGTACCACAGTTTCCGGGGAGGAATCAACCCCGGAACCCTACTAATGCGCGGCGGGCAAACCCTAGGCCCGGTACTGTCCACCAGCTTGCCATTGAGGACGTGCCGGAGGGCGAGCCAATCCTTGCGGGTATGTTCCAACTCCACCAGCATCCCGCTATAGTACTATTTGATTCAGGCGCCACGCATAATTTTATTAGCCAAGCTTTCATTGCTAAACACAGCTTGCCAATACTACCCACCGATAGTCCATATTTAATTTGTTCACCGGGTGGGAAGATTTCAGCAAGCGTAATGGTCTCCAAAGCACCATTATGCTTAGCGGGTAGAGTGTACCCCACGTCTCTCATTATCTTAGAGGGGCAAAAGGTCGATGTCATCCTAGGGATGTCGTGGTTAAACCGCCACGGCGCTGTTTTAGACACCGTCCTCCGAGTCGTGCACTTAAACTCAGGAGTGCACGGTTCTCACTCATTATTTCTGGACAGTCCAGAAATAAAACTTCCAAGTGTCTATCAAGCCACAACCATCAGATTGGAAGACATTCCAGTGGTCCGAGAATTCCCTGATGTATTCCCGGATGATTTGCCGGGGATGCCACCCGATAGAGAGGTGGAGTTCAAGATTGAACTTGCACCGGGAACCATGCCAATATCCCGAAGGCCGTACAAGATGGCGCCCAAGGAGTTGGCTGAACTGAAGACTCAGCTCACGGACCTTCTGGAGAAGGGTTTTATTAGGCCGAGCTCCTCGCCATGGGGCTGTTCGGCATTATTTGTCAAAAAGAAGGATGAAACGTTGCGGCTTTGCGTGGACTACCGTCCATTAAATGCCGTAACCATCAAGAACAAGTACCCGTTGCCACGGATCGACATGTTGTTTGATCAGTTGGTCGAAGCAAAGGTCTTTTCCAAGATGGATTTAAGATCCGGGTACCATCAGATTAAGATCAGGGCTGAGGACATTCCAAAGACAGCTTTTTCGACAAGGTACGGACTTTATGAGTACCTGGTCATGTCCTTTGGCCTCACCAATGCTCCAGCTCACTTCATGTACTTAATGAACTCGGTGTTCATGCCGGAGCTGGACAAGTTTGTCGTGGTCTTCATCGACGACATCCTGGTATATTCCAAGTCGGAGGAAGATCACAAGAAACGTCTGCGTATAGTCTTGCAACGGCTGCGGGATCACAAGTTATACGCAAAGTTCAGCAAATGCGAGTTTTGGATATCGCAAGTGCCTTTCCTCGGGCATATCATCTCAGCGGAGGGTATCGCTGTGGACCCGAGCAAAATCACGCAAGTGCTGAATTGGAAATCCCCGAGAACTGTTCATGAGGTACGGAGTTTCCTCGGACTCGCGGGATATTATCGGAGGTTCATTCCGAACTTCTCGAAGATTGCCAAGCCAATGACAGAGCTGCTGAAGAAGGCTACCAAATATGTTTGGAGTCCAGCATGTGAAGCAGCATTCAAGGCTTTAGTCAAGCACCTGACATCAGCACCGGTTTTGGCGCAGCCAGACACAACAAAACCGTTCGATGTGTACTGCGATGCATCCGGCATTGGGCTCGGATGTGTGTTGATGCAAGACCGAAGGGTGGTCGCGTATGGGTCACGGCAGCTTAGGAATCATGAGCAAAATTATCCAACTCACGACTTGGAGCTCGCTGCCGTGGTACTTGCACTGAAAATATGGAGGCACTACCTACTCGGTAACCTCGTACATTTATATACCGACCACAAAAGCCTCAAGTACATATTCACTCAGAAGGAGCTGAACATGAGGCAACGAAGATGGTTAGAACTGATAAAGGATTACGAGATAGAGATCCATTATCATCCGGGCAAGGCAAACGTTGTGGCAGACGCGCTAAGCCGCAAGTCACACGTCAATAATCTGACCATCACACCGTTGGAAGAGAGCGAACCACCACTACATGTGATTCCACATGGAGCTCTCTACAACCTAGCTTTGATCCCCACCATCCGTGAAGAGATAGCGGCAGCCCAGAAGAATGACAAGGGCATATCACATTTGCGGAGACGTGTAGACAGTGGGGAGTTGAAATGTTTCCGGAAGGACGGAGACGGCGTCCTATGGTTCAAGGACCGGATCGTCGTACCCCGAGACCCGGAGTTACGGAAGAAAATCTTTGATGAGGCTCACTTATCAAAGTTTTCTATTCACCCCGGCAGCAACAAGATGTATCAAGAACTCAGAAGCAAGTTTTGGTGGACACGGATGAAGCGAGAGACTGCAAAATACGTGTCCGAGTGTGATACATGTCGACGGGTGAAGGCAGACCACATGCGGAAACCGGGACTGCTGCAACCACTGGGCATTCCTGCCTGGAAGTGGGAGGACGTGAGCATGGATTTCGTCGTCGGTTTACCCACCACCTTACAGAAACATGATTCTGTGTGGGTGATCGTCGATCGGCTCACCAAAGTTGCCCATTTCATCCCGGTCAACACCAACTACAACGCCAAGAAGTACGCTGAACTGTACATCTCACGGATCCTATGCTTATACGGCGTACCCCGTACTATCGTATCGGACCGGGGCACTTTATTTGTGTCCCGTTTTTGGGAGCAGCTCCACGCTGCCTTGGGGACGAAGCTGATCCGTAGTTCAGCCTACCACCCGCAGACGGATGGGCAAACGGAGCGGGTAAATCAAATCTTAGAAGACATGCTACGAGCTTGCGCTATCGACCACGGCAAGAACTGGGATGATCACTTGCCGTTAGCCGAGTTCTCGTACAACAATGGGTACCAAGCCAGCATCAAGATGGCGCCCTACGAGGCGCTATACGGGAGAAAATGCCGCACACCATTGAATTGGTGTGAGTCTGGCGAGAGGGTTACCTTCGGGATTGATCTTGTCAACAACGCGGAAGAAAAGGTTCGATTAATTCAAGCGAACCTAAAAGCCGCTCAATCCCGACAGAAACAGTATGCGGACCGGAGAAGGCGTCCGTTACAATTCGAAGCTGGAGACCACGTATATCTACGAGTGTCTCCAATGAAGGGCGTAAACAGATTTGGGGTGAGAGGAAAGTTAGCACCCCGATTCATCGGTCCATTCCAGATTACCGAAAGATGTGGATCGGTGGCATACCGGCTAAGATTACCAGAAGCACTTTCCGGTGTGCACGACGTCTTTCACATTTCCCAGCTGAGGAAGTGTCTCAAGCTATCAACTACCGTTCAGCTGGAAGACATTGAAGAACTGCAACCGGATCTCACCTATCGGGAGGAACCGGTGCAGATTATTGATGAAAAGGCCCGAACCACACGCAACCGTACGTTGTGGTTCTACAAGGTTCTGTGGAGTAATCACTCCATGGATGAAGCGACATGGGAGAGCGAAGAATTCCTTCGCACTAACTACCCCGACTTTCTCACGTCGCATATCCGGTAATTTTTCCACCGTCCTCTCTCTCATTTTCACCTTATAATCTCGGGACGAGATTCTTTTAAGGGGGGAGGAATGTAAGGGCCTCAGTTTTTGACACCCATTTGCAGTGTTCATCCCCACACCACACACCTCATTTGAGGAAAAATGATGAACACAAATAAAGAGCAAGTAACAATTATCAACATGCTCATTAGGGAACAAACTCACACATTGCAAAAGTGGTACTCCCCACATGTGATATAGATGGGCTGGACATATGAAAACTCCTACACTTTGCCAAGGATGTCCATGCCAAGTTTCACCCAAATTCAAAACATTTTTGAGGTCATCTTGGGTGTAGATAGGAAAGGGGCAGTTTGAAAACATATTCAAATTCAAACTGTTTTCACCCACTGAATTTAAAAGTGGAAGGCATATTCTTGCTCAGCACATTTTTGTGAGCTCACACACCAATTTTCACTCCATTTGGAGTTGATCTTGACATGAGCTAAGGGGGAGAAATTCAAACTTTATTTGAATTTCAAACTGCACTTGTGCTGAAATTCATTCAAACCAAACCTCATTTGAACTTTGATCAATTCAAATGGCTCTTGGGTGAATAATTTGAGTTGCCAAGGGTAGAATAGGGTTCACTGTTTACCACAGCTGTTAGGAATAAATTTCAGAGGTTAAAAGAGGAGTGGGACCCACATGTCAGCCTCAGCCTCAAAGCAAACCGACTGAACCACAGTTCAGTCGGTTCCCGGCTGTTGTGCGCGCGCGCCACCGAAGGGGCCGGCCGGCGCCAGCTCCTGCTGCGTGCCCCAAGCCGGAGGCCAGCCGGCCGAGCTATTTATTCCCTCCCCGGCGTGCCTCAGTCACCATTTCCCCGAGCTACCGACGTGCGCGACTGCTTTTCCCACTGCCATCGCCGCCGCTCGAGTTCCTGCTTGATCAAGCCGATCGCAGCTCCCTCTTTCCATTCCAAGGTCCCAGCAAGGTACTAGCAACCATCCTCCATCCTTCCCATTGATAGAAATCGATTGAAACCGAGTGATATCGGCTGTGCCGAAAGATCAAACTCGGAACTGGAAACCGCCGCACCTCGGGCTCTCGTGGACAGCCCAACCTGGGCGTTGTCACGCCCGAGCCAAGGCACCCTTGGACGCGCAAGTGATCGGTGCTGCTCCTCCCCGAGCCACAGCTCGAGTGGTTGCTCACCGGCGGCGAATTTCCACTTTTCCCCTTTCTGTGTGCAGAACGACCCTCGGGTACGATTCTGTTTAATTCGTGCTCTAGAAAGGATTAGAGGGCCTCAGGCCACTCCCACACGAACTAGACACGGTGACGCACAAGTTGCCTTCACAACTCTGGGCCGGAGAACTTCTGTGCCCGGCGTAATTCAAGGTCTACTAATGGCGGAACGCACGGGGGGTATCGGGCGCACGGTGAGGACCTATTTCGGGCCTTCCCCGAGCTGCCCCGAGTTCATGTCGACCTTCTCTGAGGTCCACTGATGCTCCCCGACCGGTTTCCCAAGTAGCTGAGGCACTAGGAGCATCAGCCGACATGGCCGAAGTCGTTCCGATATGGCGGCTCGTCGCCGACCATGCTCCGGCCGTTGTCATGAGCAGCTGACCCTCGGATCATGTTCCCCAAGTAAAAGTAGGCAGGGGCGGCCAGAATCAAGAAGTTTGAAGCTGTACAGCAGCCGGCGGCGAGCTCTCCGGCGAGGTCCCTCGGCGGCGGAGCGCGGGTGTCGCGAGGTTGAAGAAGGGGGTGGACCCCAGCTGTCAGCGGCCGATATTTTGAATCGGGATCCGGCTGCGGCCGGGATCGGGTGTGCTGGCGCGCAAAAGCCTTGTGGGCCGCGGTGTGCTGTCGCTTCGGCGTGCGACGCGTGTCTCCTGGGCCCACGCGCGAGTTTAAACTTTTCCCCGATTTTCAGATTTCCTTCAAACTTCAAATCCTTATAACTTTGGCTAGAAAGCTCCAAATTGAGTGAACCAAATTTTGCTGGATTCAGCTCTTTGAGTACTTTCCAGAAAATCAAGTGTCACTTCATGAAATTCCTTAATTCTCCAGAATTAATTCCTTAAAGTTTAAACTGTTAGGAATTTTAACTGGAGAATCATTTGGAGGAAAATCCTGAAATTTTGCTGAGATGTTCACCAAAATATCCTTGAACTACCATAAAAATTTCAGATCCATTTGAGCTCATTTAGTCCACCTAATGGTGTGATTAGTAAAACTGTTCCAGAGAAAATAGAAAATGTTCAGAAACATTTTCAGAATTTTCTCTGAAATTGTTTAGCTCATATCTTTAGTTAGAGACTTCCAAATTAAGTGAGACCAATTCCATTAGAACCCTCTGAAAATCTAGTTTTCAGAAAGTCATAGTTTGTTTCATGAAAATACCTAGAACACCCTAAAAGCCTTTAATTAAGGTCAAGGACATAATTATTTGTGGAGGGCTCAAATGAGCTTTGCTGCAACTAAAACTTGACCAAGTCTCTGTTTAGGTTGTAACCAAGCCACAGTAAAAGTTTCACAGTCATTAGGTCTATCTAGTAAAGGTTATAGACTTCACAACTTCAAAGTTAATACAAAAGCATTTAATTAATACATACATTGTTCTTATCATGTAGTCGCTAAGGTCGAGGAGGAACCCGAAGTCCTAGACTTCGTTACTCCGGAGGAACAGCTAGCCTACGACCAAGAGCAGCAAGGCAAGCCCCGGTTTGCATTAACCATTTTATAAATTTTTATTGTTTTGAGCACATACTTGTTTTCTTTATGTTGTGCATCAGAGTCTTGTTTGGAAACCCCACTGCATAGCCAAGAAAACCATGGGTTGGGGTTTAGGATTGCAAACCCCGTTAGCCACTGCATTGCTAGGATAGAGTAGGATTCGGTACAAGTCGAGTAGTTGGAACTACTCGCGAGAATAGGCTAGAGGCACATTGCTCGGGTAGAGATAGCACATGATACACATGGCAAGAAAATGAGACCGAGCGGAGAGTAAGGGCAGCAGGACTTTGGGGCCTGTGTGCTGTAGCTCCGCTTGTGTCGATTGAGGACCGAGCCGTGTGCGGGCCTGTTGAACAAGCTAGAACAGTACCGAAGACCTACCGGCTATATGGGAACCGGGAAACTGATGTAACTCGGGTAGCTGGGTATTGAGGCATTGCCCGTCGTTCAGAGGGTAGGTTGAGAGCTCGAGGTGTAAATCAGCTGGCGGCACAGAGATGCGCGTGCAGGGACCTCTTGCTCGGGACGATGGGACCGGTTCAATATTTGGCTAACGGGTGAAAGGTAGTCGCGTACGGCGTCCGTGATGGTTGTTGTAGGCAACATCGAGTACGGGCGTACGTGACGGGTTGTTCGGGTAACCCTGCAGGTGTAAATCGATTATAATCGCCGTCCCTCGCGGTCAGTGAGTACCACTTGTTCACTGTACCGTGACGTAGAAAGAACAGGCTAGTTACATGTTAAAATGTTGCTGATTGAAAGTTGGATATTGATTGTTAATGATATGTTGTAGCTTAGTGCTAACTAAAGTTCTTTTCAACTTTGGGCAAAGTACATGAGAGAAATGCGTTTCTTGTTTGATTGCGGCTCTCTCATGTGCCTTAGCGTAAAGTTCTCCACAACCTGCTGCTAAAACTTGAAAGTAAGGTTCTACTAATTAGGCGAGTCCTTGCAAATGATTTTTACCTCATGCAACCCATCACCCTCATGTAGAAGTTTCATGTTTAGGTGAGACGGGTCAGACTTGCTGAGCCTTCGTGCTCACTGCTTGTGTTTGAAGCTTTTGCAGGGTTCTATGAGGAAGGGACTCCCGAAGAGGAGACGGAACCCCAGGAGGGGAACCCCGTCGAGTGGGAGTCGTGCACGCCGCAGAGTTAGTGTGCGAGTGTGCTAGCAAGGACACGTTCGAGGGCTGAACGTGCACTTGATGCTTAGTCTACGCCCGCGAGTGTGGACTAAACTTATTTTGATGTAAACATGTTAATAAACTTGTTTATGTAATAAAGCTTCCGCTTCCGCTTTGTACCTTTGACGTGTGTTATACGGTGTTGTGCAACGCAGCACCCCTCAGCGTGATCCTGGCTCGACAGGACCAGTGGGGTCGTGTCAACCATTGTCTCAGATTGAGGTGCATTATTTGTATCTCGCTTTTGGGAGCAGCTACACGCTGCATTGGGTACTAAGTTGATCAGGAGCTCCGCCTATCACCCTCAGACAGATGGCCAGACAGAGAGGGTGAATCAAGTCCTGGAAGACATGTTGAGAGCATGTGCCATCCACCATGGTAGGAACTGGGATGATCACCTACCATTGGCGGAATTCTCGTACAACAACGGCTATCAGGCGAGTATCAAAATGGCACCTTACGAAGCTCTCTACGGTCGTAAATGCCGCACCCCATTAAATTGGTGCGAGTCCGGTGAAAGGGTCACATTCGGGGTTGATGTGGTGAACGACGCCAAGGAGCGCGTTCGGACAATTCAAGCCAATTTGAAGGCCGCTCAATCCCGGCAAAAGAGCTACGCTGATAAGAGGCGTAGACCGTTGCACTTTGACGTTGGGGAACACGTGTACCTCCGCATGTCTCCGATGAAGGGCGTGCACCGGTTCGGTGTGAAGGGGAAGCTCGCTCCCCGTTTTATTGAACCCTACGCTATCACTGAGAAGTGTGGACCAGCGGCGTATCGATTGGAACTACCGGCATCTCTCGCTGGTGTCCATGATGTTTTTCATGTTTCGCAACTGCGAAAATGTTTAAAGCATACGGGTAAGTCCCTACTACATCGCTATCTCTTCTTTTGTAATCTCGGGACGAGATTCTTTTAAGGGGGGAGGGATGTAAAAGCCCAAGAAAAGGGACTTGCAAAAACTTTTCTTCATCTCACAACACCCCAGTTTTCGTTGGGGATATCATAGGAAATATGGTGAAGAGCAAGTAACCTTCATCAAAAGAGTGATTATAGGGGAAAGTCTTCCTTTTCACAAAGTGGGATTTGGACATAGGAACAGGGGAGGTTGAGCTCACCCCTAGAACTTAAAAAGTCTTGGGAAGGTTCAGTGCAAGTTTCATAGAAATCCAACACTTTTTGAGGCACTTTTTGGGTTATTTGAAAAAGAGGCCAATTTGAATGTAAATTCAATTTGCAGCAACTTTCATCACCCAAATTCAAAAGTTAGCTTCATATTCTTATTCAGCATATTTTTGTGAGCTCACACACCAATTTTCACTCCATTTGGAGTTGATCTTGACATGAGCTAAGTGGGACGAATTCAAACTTTATTTGAATTCAAAACTAAACTTGTGCTGAAATTCACCCAAGCCGAACCCAATTTGAATTCTATTCCATTCAAATGGCTCAGGGGTGAATAATTTGAATCACCAGGGGTATTATGGGGCTCACTGTTTACAACAGTGATTAGGAGTAAATTCCAGAGGTTAAAACCCCGGGTGGGACCCACGTGTCATAGAGGGGAGAAGGAGAAACTTGCACCCAAAGTCAGAGTCTCGGTGGGAAATTCCACCGAGCAACTGTCGGCTGTGCCACCGAGCAGCTACCGGCGCCACCAGCTGCTTCCCTCTCCGCGCGCTGGTGCCCAGGGCGGCTGGCTCGCGCCCCCACGCGACCTGCACCACCTCAGCCGAGCAGGAGTCGGCCGGCTTTATCTTCTCGCGGGCAAACCCGAGCAGCGGCATTGTTTCTCGCCACAGCTCTCTGCTCAATCGGGAAAACCAGCAAAACCATCTCCTCCTTCGTCCCTGAGCTGCTAGACAGCCACCTGAGCTCGCACTCCACCTCTCCAACACCAGAAACCTCGAGCTCCGACCTCCTTTGCCCAAAGACGATCGCCACCGCGGCGACCTAGCCTCAGCCGAGAGTCAGGCGCCCGTGGGCAGCGTTCCACAGGCGTTTTCACGGTCCAGCGAGAGAGGCAACAGGAGCGCGCGACCACCGTGCTGCTCTCCTCCAAGTTTGGAAGCCAACCGTGAAGAATCTGCAGAGAATTTCCAGTTTTTGCTCCGGCAACTGTAAACCGAGCTTATGGTACGGTTTCCTTAAATTCTCGCTCCATGATCTTTCGGAGGTCATCGAATCTTGCACATAGACGCTGGACTAGCCGGCGATCAAGTTCTTTTCCGCATCCGTAGCATGAAACTGTCAAGGAGTGACGAATTTCGAGCTCGATTGAGGGCGGTCATGGCGGGCGCGATCGGTCACACGGTGCCGACCGACTTGCCGCCATCCCTGAACCCTTTTGACACCTTGTCGAGCTTCCTAGAGGTGCACTTCTGCTGTAGGGCCGTTTGTTCGAGGTGTTGGCGGGTTTAGAAACCACGGTCGACGGTGTCGAACCTCAACCGAGGCCGCGGCACGTCGCCGAACTACTTCCGGTCACCCCCAGACCGACCTGTCACCACCGACGTGTTCCTCGACGTCGACAACCCCCTGGCGGCGATTTTCAGACCATGGGAGGTCCGGCAGCGGCGGGCCGGCAAGCCCCGAGTCTGCTCCGGTGAGGTCGGCGGCGCGGGCGCGGGAGAACGGCGGGAGGAAGACGAAGCCGGCTGGCCCACGTGTCAGCGGCTGAAGAATTTAAATCGGGATCGGGTGAAGCCAGGGATCGGCTGTGCTGGCGCGCGAATACCCTGTGAGCTCCGGTGTGCCGGACACCTCCGCGCTCGACATGTGTGGTATCTCCGGTGTACCGGACACCTCCGCGCTCGACACGTGTCCCCGCGGGCCCCGAGAGTTTAAACTTTTCCCCCGATTTTCAGAATCCTTCCAAACTTCAAATCCTCAGAACTTTGGCTAGAGAGCTCCAAATTCAGTGAACCAAATTTTTCTGAACTCAGGATTCTGAGTACTTTCCAGCAATACCAAATTCAGCTCATGAAAGTGAATAGTTTTCGAGAATTAAATCCCTAAAGTTTAAACTGTTGGTAATTTTATCTGGAGAACTACTTTATGAAAAATTCTGAAATTTGGCTAAGAGATTCATTGGAAAATCCCTGAAACCCAGTAAAATTTTCAGACTCATCCAAGTTAATTTAGTTACCCTAATTGGGTGATTAAGGGGACTGCCCAGAGAAAATAGAAAAATGTACAGAAACATTTTTCAGATTTTCTCCAATCTTAATTAGGACATAACTTTCTGTAGGATTCTTCAACTGACATGAAACCAATTCCATTAGAACCGACCTAAATTCTAGTTTCCAGAAAGTAATGGTGAGAGCCATGAAAAACCCTAGAATTACTTAGGGGCTCAATTATTGACCAAAGAGGCTTTTATTTGTACAAGGTTCAATTGAACTTTGTTTCAAATAAAACTTGGGCACAACTAGGGTTAGACCCCTACCAATCCACCATAAAAATTTCAGAACCAAAGGGGAGGGTTAGCTAGAGTTATTAGCAATTATGTATTTAAGTTCACACATTGCGTTTAAATTTACATGTAGTATTGTATTCAACATGTAGCCATTGAAGAAGAGACCCTGGAAGTGCTGGATTTCCTCCTTCCAGAAGAGGAACTAACCCCTGACCAGCAGCAACAAGGCAAGCCCCGGTTTGCATTAACCCTTTTTATAAGTCTTACTTTGTTTACATGAGTCATATGAAGTATGTATGTGCATTAGGTGTAGGATGAATGGAACCCCACTTGCATAACCAAAGATTCCTAAAAGAGTGAGGGTAGTGTCTAAGACCTCGAGTAGACAGGCTATGCTTAATGAGTCATAGGACTTCGGTACAAGTCGAGTAGTTGGGATCTACTCGCGAGATAGGCCTGGGACACACGGGTTCGGTTGAGTGATGTGAGATCACTTTAGTAATGAAAATGAGACTAGGCAGGGGCTAGGGCGCAGCAAGAGAGAGTCTTGTGTGCGTGGCCCTGCCCGTGTCGATTGAGGACCGATCCGTGTGCGGCCCTGCTGAACAAGTATTGAACGTACCGAAGGCATATCGGATATATGGGCCCCGATAAACCGATGTAGCCTAAACCTCTGGGCGTCGAGGCATAACGCACCGATTTATAGGTGTAGGCTGAGGGCAGCAAGGTGGAAATCTGCCAACGGGCATAGAGAGATGCTCCGTGTGGGGAACCTCCTGCTCGTTTCGGTGCGACCGGTTCGACGTTTGGGCTGTTGGGTGAAAGGTTGTCCCGTACGACATCGAGAGAGCGTGCTGTGCAGCTCCACGGGTGGGCGTACGTGACGTGCTCTTTGGGTTTCCCTGCAGGTGTATATCGAGTCGATTCACCGTCCCTCGCGGTGACGAGTACTGCTTGTTCACTGCGTCGTAACGTAGACTAATGAATGAAATGTTATGATTCAATATTGCTGTTATGATATAATTGTATTGTTACATGTGTGCCACCAAATACTGCTTACTAAATTTCAGATTTCAGGAACGGTTAACTTGTTGCTAAAAGATGAACTAAGGATGAACTTGTAGGTGTGTCCTTTTGCTGCAACATTACTATCCTATGTCCATTGTACCTCTCATGTAGAGTTTCATGCTTAGGTGAGTCGGTTAAGCCTTGCTGAGCCTTCGTGCTCACGGTTGCTGCTTAAGTGTTTTTCAGGTGAGGAGCCACCGACGGACTCGGAGTACGAGTCCACCGGCGAGGGTTACCCTCCGTCGGGAACCACGGCTGAGTGGGAGCCGTACACGCCGCGCTGAGCTGAGGAGTGCAGCTAGTGTGGTTTGCCCTAGGGCTGGGCAACCACTTTTGCTAGATAGGCGGGCGTGAGTGGTATAAAAGAAACTTCCGCTGTGTAATAAAGACCCTAGTTTGTAACTGAGAAGTGTACTACTTTGTACATTCAGTTTGTTTTTCCCATGTAATATAATGTGTTCTTATGACGTGTGCTGTCGGGTGTCGCATCGCGCGGCACCACCCTCTGCGATCCTGGATGAGCGGATTCCGGTCCGCCACAGGCTCCAGCTCCTGTAGCCCGACGGGGGCATCGCCTCATCCTCGGAACCTTCCTCATAACTCTCAGCTGCACACAGCTCAAATATAGCAACTGTGAGCACGATGGATCAGCAAGTCTTAACCGACAACCCTAGGCATGGAACTCTATATGCAAGGATGTATAAGATAGGAAAAAGGACTTTGCAATAAAGACATGCCTACATGTTGATCACTACAGGAAACATCGCACCTTACGACGGCCACGTTATTTGCGACGGCTAGCCGTCGTAAGTAAATTAACTTACGACGGTCGCTACGGGCCGTCGTAAGTTTACTAACTTACGACGGCTACGGGACCATGGCTGTCGTAAGTTACTGGACCATCGTAAGATAACCGTAACTTACGATGGCCATAACCCTATGCCGTCGTAAGTTACAACACCGTCGAAAACTAAGTGTAACTTACGACGTCCATAACCTAAGCCGTCGTAAATTACGAGACCGTCGTAAGTGGATGGTTTTAACCGCCGCCTCGGCCCGGGCTCGCGCTCATTTAGCCTGAGCCCTCACCACCGCCGCCGTCGTCCTGCGTCGCCCCGCCGCCCGAGCCGCCCCCGCCCCGCCGCCTGAGCCGCCCCCGCCCCGCCGCCCGAGCCGCCCCCACTCCGCCGCCCGACGCCGCTCGAGCTGCCTCAGCGCTTCCCCGATCCTCCCCGGCGCTGCCCCGAGCCGCCCCGAGCCGCCCCCGCCCCTCCTCCCTAGCCAACCCCACTCCGCCGCCCGGCGCAGCTCGAGCTGCCTCGGTGCTTCCCCGATCCGCCCGGAGCCACCCAAGCGCCACCCCGAGCCGCCCCGACGCCGCCCCGAGCCGCCCCGGTGCCGCCTCCACTTTGAGGTACGTTTTGTTTATTAATTAATTTAGTTCATTTAGTCGATTTAGTAATTATTTTAGTTTATTTAGTTCATTTAGTAATTAATTTAGTTTGTTTAGTTCATTTAGTAATTAATTTAGTTTATTTAGGTAATCTAAACATTGTAAACGGGCTGAATGAAACAGTTTTGGGTCAGATTTAAACGATGTTTTGCCTCGTTTGCGTGAAGTATGTAAAACGAATACAAATTGTACCCTATCTGCACCCGTTGAGCGTCACCCAAATCAAGCACGCGCCTCAGCCCGTAGCCGAGATGCCTTCCGTGCACCGCTGCCACCGAGCCCGCGCTGCTGCCGCCGCCGCCGAGCTGCATCGTGCCCACGAGAATGCCTGCTGCGCGCCGCGCCGCCCAACTAAGCTTCAAGCAGGCGCCATCACGGACCAAGCTGTTCCCCGCCCCCTCAGTCGCTGGATCTGCGCACAGAGGCCATGTTCCATCCCGCTTCATCTGAATTATGGTAGTAATTAGTTGTTTTCTTGTAATTCTGCTTCATCCTCTTCTCTACCTCAGCCTCCTCAGCCTCCTCAGCCCAGCCCACTTTACGTTTTCTGCTAGTAATTAGTTGTTTTCTTGTTGAATTATGGTAGCTTTCCCTTTGTTGAGTAATTAGTTGTTTTATTGCTGATTATTTGTTAATTTATTTGTTGAATTGTTGGTTATTTGATTAATAGAACAATTAGTTGTTTAAATGGTTGAATTAGTTGATTACATGTTTAATTGATCTTAGTTGATTAATTGTTTAATTAGTATTGTAATTGATTATTGTTTAATTAATACTTTGATTGATTGCGTAATTAGTTACTATATGTAAATAAATGGGTTTCGGCCCGGTCCGGCCTGACAGGACCCATTTAAGTTCTGTCACAGCCCATTTAGTGGTAATGTATTAGTCGAGACAGGCACGGAGGACGGCAAGCTCCCGTGAGTGGACGGCGGGCCCCGATGGGGCGGTTTCATCTTTGACCCACTTACGACAGGGCATAACGTACGACGGCTAACCCTAAAGGCGTCGTAAGATGATGGCAGGCCCCAGCGGGGCATAACATAGGACGGCTGACCCACTTTTTTGTCTCTCTCTCGTTCTTTCCTTCTCTCTCGTTCTTTCCTCTCTCTCTTTTAAATGACTCAAAAATGAAAGATTGACGTAAATCTATACAACATGCGTCACCCGTTTCGAACCGGCCAGTCTCACATGTGTTACGCATGTGAGGCGTGTAGGTTCGGAATTGTCCCTTTTGGACAGCCTGGGAGTGACCGAGGGGGCGTGGCTTGTGATGAGACGCGGGTTTAGATCTAGACGAGATTTCGACGGCATAACCCTGTTGTTCTCTGCTGCACCATTTTTGGGCGTGCAGTGGAGAACAACGGGGTTATGCTGCCGAAATTTCGTTCGGATCCATACCATGCGTCTCGTCATGAGCACGCTCCGCTCGGTCACTCTTGGGTGTGTTTAGGACCTATCCTATCCAATAGATGTAGTGCCGTGACATAAATAAATTATAAAGTAACTATAATTTCCTTGACATTAAACTGCAGATTCAAACATGGGTGAGGACCGTAATTGGATGTATACCGGTTGGAAGAACAGTTCTGGTGGTCACTCGGATGAGTGGTTCGCCAAGACAGATGCTTTTGTAGATCGAGCTTTTTCATTGTCAATGATCGATAAGGTGCGGTGCCCATGTACGAAATGTAGGAATACCAAGTTTTTGGACAAAATGACGGTCTCAATACACTTGATTCGAAATGGTTACATGTCACATTATGAGGTATGGACCTTCCACAGCGAGACAACTTCTGAAACTGTACAAGAAGTGGAAGGGGAAAATGATGATAACACGGGGGTTGATAGGATGGATGAGATGCTTGAAGCTATACAATCAGAGTTTACGGAGGATCCTCCTACAACGGAGGTTGAAGCGTTCTTCAAGCTTCTCAAAAGCTTCAGAAGAGCCACTGCATGAACACACTGAAGTGACCCTCCTCACTTTCATGACTAGACTTATGGCAATTAAGTCTAAGTACTTCTTTTCTAATAACTGCTACAACGACCTCATCAAATTGATCAGCGACATCCTTCCACAGCCTCATAAAGCACCTAAAGATATGTATCAGGCGAAGAAATTGCTTTCCGGTCTTGGTATGAAATATGAGAAGATGGATGTGTGTCCAGATAATTGCATGTTCTGGAAAGAGCATGCAAAAGGGAAGAAATGCTTAAAATGTGGTGAATCAAGGTTAGTCGAAGTTGTTAATAACGATGGTGATAATGTGATGACAGAATTCACACGTGGCAGCCGCCACAGGTGACCCCGTCACAGGAGCCCGCAGCCCAGGTGCCTCCGGTACAGGTAATAAACTCTTTAGTATTGTATTTTTCATCTAACATAAGGAGAGAGGGAGATGTAGAGTGGTACAGAAGGGAGAGAGGGAGTGCGAGAGAGAGAGAGAGTGAGAGTGAGATGGAGAGATGGAGTGTTGCAATAGAGGGAGGGAGAGAGTGCGAGAGAGGGTGTGAGTGAGACTTACATAAAGAGGGGATGAATAGTAAAGAGAGAGGAACGGAGTGAGAGAGATGATGAAAAGTATAGAGAGAGGAAGAGAGTGAGAAAAAAGAGAAAGACATTGATATCTGAATCCAAACCGTCGTAACTACTCATGTGTTTTGTGGGGTTCGACGACGGAGGCCTCTACTCCATCGCCACAGCTACCGGTTCCAAGAGAGACGCCTGGAGATGATTTCTTCGGTTCCGGAGGTAGTCGAGGGGGTAGTGTGTAGCCCGTTTGTAGTTTATGTTGTGTGTGATGCATATGAACTGTTGTATGAATTGTTCTATGACTGTTTACTCCTGTTTTCTAACTGTTTGTTCTGTGAGCTGGCCATCGAGCCAGGTTAGTGCATTTCTGTTTTTAAAAAAATTACAAAAATAACTTACGATGGCTACTGCCCAGAAGCCATCGTAAGTTAGCTTCTGCTACTTACGACGGTCAGTAAAACCGTCGTAAGTTAGCTTCTGCTACTTACGACGGTCACCAAAACCGTCGTAAGTAACGTTCCTTGGGACACCACATGGCTTGGGCCGTTACTTACGACGGATGCGTAAGTTACTTTATTTACGACGGTAGCCGTCGTAAGTTAGCTTATTTACGACATAGTAATTACCTCGGCTGTATACCGTTGTAAGTAACGAAATACCGTCGTAAGTAGCTAACTTACGACGGTTTATGACTTAATTACGACGGCCTCAGCCATCGTAAGTCCGTCGTATCCCTGTAGTGGATCCTTACTTTCAGTTTTATAGCAACAGTTTAATGAGCCCTAGGCAGCTCTCACATCGGAAGTCCACAATCAAACAAGAAATGCTTTCCTCCGATGTGGTGATGCCCAAAGTGGAATATAAACTTAATTAGCTCTATAACTACAGCATACAAGGTTTCAAGACATTAATAGTTCAATACAGCATATTCAGTTGGCTTATTTCACTTCTTACTACGTCACAGCGCAGTGAACAAGCGGGTACTCAAATAACCGCGAGGGACGGTGATTGCAATCAGGACACATCTGGATAACACGTTACATACACCCACTTTCAGAAGCGTGATTCCACACCCCTTCCTACTCTGTTGTATACAACAACCTTTCAAAGGCAACCCAAATGCTGAACCGGACCATCCGTAACGGGCAGGAGGTCCCCGTGTGGAGCGTGACTTTGCCCACCGGCAGATTTACACCTTGCTACCCTCAACCCACTCCTATTTACGGTTGGGTAAGCCTCAGCACCCAGGTTAACCAATTACATCGGTTTCCTGGTTCCCATATGCCAGTATGCATCCGGTACTGTTCAATACTTGTCCAGCAGGGCCGCACACAGCTCGGTCCTCAATCGACACCAACAGGGCTACGCACATGAGACCTCCGCTCACTGCATCCTATCCCCCCTGCTGGGTCTCATTTTCACAACTTAAGACATTCTCTACCTCTTCTCATCCCGTGTGATAAATACTATCTCGCGAGTAGCTTCCAACCGCTCGACTTCTACCGAGATCCTAAGAACATTAGCATGGCATTCTCTACTCGTCGAGTTTATAAACTACCTAACCCTTCATAGGATTTAAAGGCTATGTAAGTGGGGTTTCAATCACCCTAACTCTAATGCAAGCATTTCACCCTAAACATAAGTGATACAAATAAAGAATTTGCAAAAGTACTTAAATGCAAACCGGGGCTTGCCTGGTTGCGAGTTCAATGGGAAGTCAGCTTCTGGTGGGAGGATGTCCAATGGCTCCGGTGCGTCCTCAACTTCGATCACTAAATGAAATGTAGAAAAATATATGTATAAGTATTAAGGATTTATAAGAAGTAACTTCTATTCATAGATACTGCTATTTAGGATCCTTAATTGGCTTTCGGATTTTTCCAGTGGATACTAGACTCTCTAAGGATGATCTGAGCAAAATTTGGAGAAATGTCATTGCACAATGTAGTCTCTAAAATTCCTACAAGTACAAGTCTTCTCTGAATTTTGAGCCCCAATCAGGAGCTTTGACATGACTAACAGTGGAATATCTGATTAGGGTAAGTCTCCATGGTTCCAACAGAATTTGGTTCACCAATTTTGGAGCTACCAACAGAGAGATATGAATTTTTGAAGTTGGACAGGAGTTCTGAAAAGTTTCTGTTTAAATTTGAATTTACAAATAAGGGGTGAACTTTGGAAGGAAATTTAGCCTATCAAATGAACTCCAATAAAGCTCAAATTTTACTGGAGATCAGTAATATCATAAGGAACTTCCTGGCCAAATTGGAAGAAATTCCATAATAGGGATCTTCTGGAATTAATTTCCAAAGGTTTAATTTTGATGAATTTTGGAGAAATTTCCAGAGATACTCAGATCAATTTCTATGCATTTTTGCAAAGTACTGACTGAGAGGAATCCAGCAAAAAAAATTTCACAAATTTTGGACATTCCTACTGAGAGTTATGGTCCTTTGAAGTTTGCACTAAATCTGGAAATTGAAGAAATGTTTAAATTCTGGCTGTGGGCCACACCTGTGGCGCTACCCACTCAGATGACAGCAACACCGAGGCCACAGGGTTATTTCCCGCGCAGCTGCACCGATCCGGTGCCACAGGCCGATCCCCACGCGGTACAGAGGCTGACCCGTGGGACCCGGTCCTCCTTCTTCTTCCTCGCGCTGCCCGCGCCTCCCGCGGCGGCACACGCCGGCGAGGCTCGCTGGGATGGGGTTCCCGTGGTCCGAACTTCCCCAAACTCGCCGCCTGTGAGTTCTACACCGTGCTGAACACGATGGGTGGTTGGAAGCGGATGACAACAGCCGGAACGGTGCTCGCACCGGCGACCACGTCGAACCTCACTTGGGCCACCTCGTTCTCACTCGACAGTGGTCTTTCACGCTAGGGTTTGCTCTAAAAGCACCAGTGTCACCTGGACAACGTCGACCCAGAGCCCACTCTCCATGAAAACGACCGGAGAGGGGACCTTACCAGCGACCCGAGCCCGCAACACGACGGTGGTGACAAAAACTCGAAGAACTCCTCCAGACCTTGATGGCTTCCAGCGCCGTTTGAGCGAGAAGGACCATAGGGATCTAGCAAAGCTTCTCCTAGACCATAATGAGCTTTACCTACTGCTGCACGACAAATTTGATCGTAGACCGAACGGTGTCGCTACGAACTAGGGTTTGGTAAAACCCAAAATTCTCACTACCTGCTTGATCAATTGACAGGAAGTTTTCGGCGATACGATCTACGGACAACAACGCACCTTTCTTGCGCAGGGAAGGGCTGGTGAAACCGGCCGTAGCTCGCTGTCCACGGTGAACCGAACGTGGTTTCGCTGGGGCACCTCCGACGTCGGCGCCAAGTTCTGGTTTGCACGTAGCACGAGCTAGGAAGCTTAGGTGGGAGAACGGTGGATGCTGGAGCACGCACTTGTGCTTCTATTTGCTGCTTAGAGCTTGATCACCCGAGTTCGGGCGAGTGTGTGCGAGGGAGGAACAGAAATGGCGCTTGGCAGTTTCTTGTGGGAGAAAACGGAGAAAGTGGTGAGCGTGCGAGGGAGCAAAAGGGAGTTTCGGTGCTGCAGCTGGGGGTGCGGAGGTGATCGCGTGGCCGAGAAACAGGAGCTGGCGCGGTGCCGTCCTCGGGAGCGGATCACGCCAGGAGATGGCGGCGCCTCGGCGATCGGCTGATGGAAAACAGAGGCGGTAGCACATTTGTGTAGCTGACAAAGGGGTCCAACCACCTCTAATTTTTATCCAATTTCCACTGATATTTTTACCCCCGCTACTCAGAATTAAAGTCCATACTTCCACCCCAAGTCATTGATTGAAAATTTGAATTCAAATGATTTGAATTCGGTTGTGGAGTTTGAATTGAATATGGTCATTTGAATTAGAAAATGGAATTTGAATTTCTTCCTTTTGCATTGTTCCAAAACATAGCAAACCACTCCAAAGTTTCTGATTTTTGGCATGGCTGCTAATTCAAATGTGGAGAACTCATTTGTGGAACCAAATTTGCAAATTGAGGAAATTGGAATTTGAAACTGAATTTGAAATTCAGATTAGCGGGCTTCCTCTTTTAATCCCAAACAAATATATAAATCCCTCCAAATGAGCTGAAATTTGGAAGGTTAAATATTGAAATATGATGACCCAAGTTATGAATTTATATCTCCATGTTTCAAAGTTTTGGGAAGTTTGAATCACGACTCTGAACTTACACCGTTATAATTCAAAGTTTTAATTCCCCTCATTTTTCCTATGTGTACATGAGCTGAATTCTTCTTGCTACCACTTTTTGGGGATTTTACATCCCTCCCCCCTTAAAAAGAATCTCATCCCGAGATTCCAAAAGAAATGCAAAGTTGGGGAAACTTTACCGGGTATATGATGATAGCAAGTCCGGATAATTAGTTCGTAGATATCCCTCGCTTTCCCATGTCGCCTCATCAGCGGTATGGTTACTCCACAAGACCTTGTAGAACCATAAGGTCCGGTTTCCTGTGGCATGAGTCTTTTCATCGATAATCCGGATTGGATACTCCGTGTACGTGAGGTCCGGTTGAAGAACTTCTATGTCTTCAGTGCGGATTTCAGCCGAGGGTTTGAGGCACTTCCTCAGCTGAAACATATGGAAGACTTGTGAATTCCTGCGAGCGACGCCGGTAAATCCAAGCGATAGGCCATGGGTCCATATTTTTCAATGAAGGCAAATGGACCAATGAACTGCAGCGCAATTTTTCCCTTCACTCTGAAATGATGAACTCCCTTCATCGGAGACACACGGACATAAACCTGGTCTCCGATGTCGAAGTGGAGAGGACGGCGTCTTTTATCCGCATAGCTCTTCTGACGAGATTGAGCAGCCTTGAGATTGGCTTGTATTACTCGCACTCGTTCTTCAGCCCCATTCACAAGTTCAATGACGTAGATAACTCGCTCGCCGGATTCGCACCAGTTGAGAGGTGTGCGAGATTTCCGGCCGTAGATAGCTTCATACGGTGCCATCTTGATGCTAGCTTGATAGCCATTGTTGCAAGAAAACTACGCCAATGGAAAATGATCGTCCCAATTCTTGCCATGGTGGAGGGCACAAGCGCGTAGCATGTCTTCCAGCACTTGATTCACCCTTTCAGTTTGACCGTCCGTCTGCGGGTGATATGCGGAGCTTCAGATCAGTTTGGTCCCCAATGATGCGTGCATCTGTTCCCAAAACCGAGCGACGAACAGCGCACCGCCATCTGAAATAATGGAGCGGGGAACACCGTGCAAACACAAGATCCTTGCGATATACAACTCCGCATATTGCTTGGCCACGTACTTTGTATGTACGGGGATAAAATGAGCCGACTTGGTTAGTCGATCGACTATTACCCAAATCGAGTCATGCTTGTGGGAGGTGAGAGGTAACCCGACTATGAAGTCCATGCTGATATCCTCCCACTTCCACGCTGGAATGTTCAATGGTTGTGGCTGTCCGGCTTTACGCATATGGTCGGCTTTCACACGCCGACACGTATCACAATCGGATACGTACTTTGCAATTTCTCTTTTCATCCGTGCCCACCAAAACCTGGTTTTCATATCCTGGTACATCTTGTTGCTACCCGGATGAATAGAATACTTGGACAAATTAGTTTCGTCCAAGATTTTCTTCTGAAGCTTCATATCACGGGGTACCACTATACCGTGTTTAAACCATAGAGTGTCGTGTTCATCTCTTTGGAAGCATTTCATTTCGCCATTCTTCATCCTTCTCCGAATGTGCAACATTCCCATGTCTTTCTTCCGAGCTTCCATAATCTCCTCTTGTATGGTAGGGACGAGAGCAAGATTATATTATGCCCATGCAGAACCAAGTACAGACTCGGCTCCTCCTCTTCAAGTGGGGTGATGGTCAGATAGTTGACATGAGATTTGCGGCTTAAGGCATCGGCAACCACATTTGCCTTACCGGGATGGTAGTGAATCTCGATCTCATAGTGTTTGATCAGTTCTAGCCATCTCCATTGTCGCATATTCATCTCCTTTTGAGTGAATATATACTTCAAACTCTTGTGGTCGGTTTAGAGGTGCACTAATTTCCCGAGTAAATAGAGCCTCCACATTTTCAAGGCCAACACCACAGCAGCGAGGTCAATATCATGAGTCGGATAGTGCTGCTCATGGTTACAGAGTTGACATGATCCATAGGCGACCACTCTTCCTCCTTGAATCAATACACAGCCAAGCCCGATACCGGACGCATCGCAATATACGTCGAAGGGCTTGGTTGTATCCGGTTGAGCTAACACCGGGGCTGTTGTAAGATGCTTCACTAATGATCGGAAAGTTTCTTCACATGCTGAGTGACACGACCCCATCGGTCTTGTCGAGCCAGGATCATGCTGAGGGGTGCTGCGTTGCACAACACCGAATAACACACATCAAAGGTACAAAGTGGAAGCAAAGTTTTATTACATAAACCAGTTAACATTTTTACAACAAAATAGTCCAGTCCACACTCACGAGTGTAGACTAAGCATTGAGTTCACATTCAGCCCGTGAACGTGTCCCCACTAGCACGCACACACACTAACACGGCGGCGTGCACGACTCCCACTCGATGGGGTTCCCCTCCTGGGGTTCCGTCTCCTCCTCGGGAGTCCCTTCCTCATAGAACCCTGCAAAAGCTTCAAACACAAGCAGTGAGCATGAAGGCTCAGCAAGACTGACCCATCTCTCCTATACATGGAACTTCTACATGATGGTTGATAGGTTACATGAGGTAAAATAAGTTGCAAAGGACTCACATAATTAGTGGAACCTTACTTTCAAGTTTTAGCAGCAGGTTGTGAAGACTTTACGCTAAGGCACATGAGAGGGCCGCAATCAAACAAGAAACACATTCCTCTCATGTACTTTGCCCAAAGTTGAAAAGAACTTTAGTTAGCTCTAGACTACAGCAAACCGTTAACAATCAAAGTCACGGTACAGTGAACAAGTGGTACTCACTGACCGCGAGGGACGGCGATTATAATCGACTTACACCTGCAGGGTTACCCGAATAACCCGTCACGCACGGCCGTACTAGATGTTTCCTACAACAACCATCACGGACACCGTACGCAACCACCTTTCACCCGTTAGCCAAATGTTGAACCGGTCCAATCGTCCCGAGCAAGAGGTCTCTGTGCGCACATCCACAGTGCCGCCAGCCGATTTACACCTCGAGCTCTCAACCTACCCTCTGAACGACCAGCTATTCCTCAACACCCAGCTACCCGAGTTACATCGGTTTCCCGGTTCCCATATAGCCGGTAGGTCTTCGGTACTGTTCTAGCTTGTTGAACAGGCCCGCACACGCCTCGGTCCTCAATCGACACAAGCGGAGCTATAGCACCCAGGCCCCAAAGTCCTGCTGCCCTTACTCTCCGCTCGGTCTCATTTTTCTTGCCAATGTGTTTCATTTGCTATCTCTACCCGAGTCGAATGCCTCTAGCCTATCCTCGCGAGTAGTTCCAACTACTCGACTTGTACCGAATCCTACCCTACCCTAGCATTGCAGTAGCTAAACAGGGTTTCAATCCTAATCCCAACCCATGATTTTCTTGGCTATGCATTTGGGTTTTCATACAAGACTCTAATGCAAAAGTAATGGTACTCAAAGTAAGTGCCCAAAACAGTAAAAAGTTAAAAAAGGGTTAATGCAAACCGGAGCTTACCTTGCTGCTCTTGGTCGTAGGCTAGCTGCTCTTCCTGAGTGACGAAGTCTAAGACTTCGGGTTCCTCCTCAACCTCGACTACATGATATAACAAGTATATGTGTTAATTAAATGCATTTGAGTTGAAGTTAAACTTGTGAAGATTATAAGTCTTACTAGACCGACCCAATGACTCTGAAATGTTTACTGGGGTTTGGTTACAACCTAAACAGAGACTTGGCCAAGTTTTAGTTGCAGCAAAGCTCATGTGAGCTCTCCACAAATAATTATGTACTTGACCTTAATTGGAGCTCTTATGGTGTTCTAGGGATTTTCATAGGGCAAGCTATGACTTTCTGACAACTAGATTTTCAGAGGGTTCCGATGGAGTTGGTCTCACTTAATTTGAAGGCTCCTAGCTAAAGATATGAGCTAAACAATTTCAGAGAAATTTTGAAAATGTTTCTGAACATTTTCTATTTTCTCTGGAACAGTTTTATTAATCACACCATTAGATGGATCAAATAATCTCAAATGGATCTGATATTTTTATGGTGGCTTACGGATATTTTGGTGAACATCCCAGATAAATTTCAGAATTTTCCTCCAAAGGGTTCTCCAGTTAAAATTCTAAACAGTTTAAATTTTGAAGAATTAATTCTGGAGAAATAAATATTTTCATGAAGTGAAACTTGACTTGCTGGAAAGTACTCAGAGACCTGAATCCAACCCAATGGAATCACTCAATTCGGAGGTTTCTACAGAGAGCTATGAATTTCCAAAGCTTGAGCAGCAACTGGAATTGTTTTCCTACTGAAAACTCTACTGGGCCTGCTTATTTAAATGGCAGCCAATCAGAAATGGGCCACACCCGGGCCACAGCTTTTCAGCGCGCCAACACACCGGATCCCAGCCACACACGATCGGGGATTTAAATTTTGAGTTGCTGACAGCCGGGGCCCACCCCTTCGTCTTCCTCCCGCCGGTTCCCAGCGCGCGCCCGTGCTCTCCGCTCGCCGGAGCAAGCTGTAGCTCGCTGGCCGGCCATTCCCGGCAACCGTCTGAGCTAAAACTCGCCGCCAGTGCGTTTAGGACCCCGAAGAACACAATGGAAGGTGGCCGGCGACGTGCAGCGGCCTCTGTTGAGGTTCGGCAGCGTCGGCCGGGAGTTCTAACCCGCCAAAACCTGTACCGACAAGCTCTACAGCACCATTGCACCTCTAGGAATCTCGACAAGGCCTCAAAGGTGTCCAGAAATGACTGCAAGGTTGTCGGCACCGTGTGACCGATCGTGTCCGCCATGCACGCCCTTGATCGAGCTCGAAATCCCTCGCTCCTAGCCGGTTTCATGCAACGGATGCTAAAAGGAAAATGATCGCCGGCTAGTCCAGCGTCTATGTGCCAAGTTTGATGACTGAAGGAGGATCAGAGAGCAGGAATTCGAAGGAACCATACCGGATGCTCGGGTTGAGGTTGCCGGAGCGAAATCTGGAAATTCCCGTTCGATGCTTCACGGTTGGCTTCACAAATTGGAGGAGAGCAGCACGGTGGCTGCACGCTTCTGTTGCCACTCTTGCTGGGCCGTGAAAGTCACAAATTGATGACTGAAGGAGGATCAGAGAGCAGGAATTCGAAGGAACCATACCGGATGCTCGGGTTGAGGTTGCCGGAGCGAAATCTGGAAATTCCCGTTCGATGCTTCACGGTTGGCTTCACAAATTGGAGGAGAGCAGCACGGTGGCCGCACGCTTCTGTTGCCACTCTTGCTGGGCCGTGAAAGTCCCTGTGGAATGCTGTCCGCGAGCGCCCGATCACGTTTTTGAGCTCAGTTGCGGCGGACGGCGCTGATCACGGGAAAAGGAGGCCGACGCTCGGTGGTTTAGGCGTCGGGGAAGTAGACGCTGAGCTCAGGGTGCTGTCTAGCCGCTCGGGAGAGGAGAGGGTTTGATGTTTCCATGTTTTCTCGAGTGAACAGAGAGGCGGTAGGCAGAGGAGCTCGGCTCGGTGCAGCTCGCTTGGAGGAGTTAGCAACTGAGGCTTCGCTCGGGCCGAGGGGATGATCACGCCGAAGGAACCGCCCCTGGGCGCCAGTGTTTGGGGAGAAGCAGCAGGAGGTGGCGCGGTGGATTCCTCCCGGTGGCGTCCTCGGAGGAAGCCCGGTGACCGAGTGCTGAAGTTTCAGTCGGCTGAATTTGATTCAGTGGCTGACATGTGGGTCCCACCTCTTTTTTAACCTCTGAAATTAACTTTTCTCCACTGCTTTAAATAGTAGAGCCCAAATTACCCTCAGGCTTTTGAATTATCTACCCCTGGACCATTTGAATGGGATAGAATTCAAATTGTTTTGTGTTTGACTAAATTTCAGCACATATGCAGTTTTGAAATTCAAATAAAGTTTGAATTTGCCAAACTTAGCTCATGTCAAGATCAACTCCAAACGGAGTGAAAATTGGTGGGTGAGCTCACAAAAATGTTCTGAGCAAGAATATGCCTCCCACTTTTGAATTCATGGGATGAAAACAGTTTGAATTTGAATTCAAACCACCCTCTTTCTAGCTATACGCAAAAGGACTTGAAAAAGGTTTTGAATTTGGGTGAAACTTGACATGGACATTCCTAGCAAGGTGTAGGAGTTTTTCATATGTCCAGCCCCTAGATAATGCATGTGGGAAATGCCACTTTTGCATTGTGTGAGTTTGTTCTCTAGTGATCATGTTGATGGTGGTTACTTGCTCTTCAAATGTGTTCATCAACTTTCTTCAATGGAAGTGTGTGTGTGGTGTGATGAACACTTTGAGTATGTGCCAAAAACCTAGGCCCTTACACTGAGTTCCAAACATACTTGATCCCCTTCGTCAACAGTTCAGTCATCGGCTTAGCAAGCTTGGAGAAGTTCGGTATGAATCTCCGATAATATCCTGCTAACCCGAGGAAACTCCTGACTTCGTGGACTGATGTGGGGGACTTCCATTTCAGCACTTGTTTGGTTTTGCTTGGATCAACTGCAACACATTCTGCAGAAATAATATGACCCAGGAATGGCACTTGGTTGATACAAAACTCGCACTTGCTGAACTTGTCGTAAATCTTATGGTCTCACAATCGTTGAAGCACGATGTGCAGATGTTTGGCGTGTTCCTCTTCCGACTTGGAGTAAACCAAGATGTCGTCTATGAACACCACCACAAATTTGTCCAACTCCGGCATAAACAGAGTTCATGAGATACATGAAGTGTGCCAGGGCGTTGGTGAGACCAAAGGACATGACGAGGTATTTATACAACCCATATCTCGTCGAGAAGGACGTCTTCGGAATATCCTCCGCTCGGATCTTGATTTGATGATATTCGGAGCGAAGATCCATTTTTGAAAATACACTCGCACCCACAAGTTCATCGAAGAGAATATCGATGCGGGGCAGTGGATATTTATTCTTGATGGTGACGGCGTTGAGAGGTCGGTAGTCCACACACAACCTCAAGGTTTCATCCTTCTACTTCACAAACAGCGCCGAGCACCCCCATGGCGTGGAACTTGGTCGAATGAAACCCTTCTTCATTAAATTGTTGAGCTGCTCCTTCAGTTCAGCCAGCTCATTCGGAGCCATCTTGTATGGTCTCCGTGAGATTGGTTTCGTCCCAGGTACAAGTTCAATCTTGAACTCGACATCCCTTTCGGGTGGCATGCCCGGGAGATCATCCGGAAAGACATCCGGGTATTCACGGACCACACGAATATCCTCAAGTTTTGTGGCTTCCGTGTTATATGTGGCTAGAGCTTCTTGAATCGAATGGTCAAGAATAAGAACATGTGGTTCATGAAGTGGAGATTTTAAACGAACCACACGTGGAATGATGTCAAGAACAGCACCATGGCGATGTAGCCATGACATTCCTAAAATGACATCATGTTTTTGACTCTCTAACATGATTAGAGAAGTCGGATATAGATTCCCACCCAACTGTAATGGTGCTCTATAGACCATCCTATCAGCTGTTATTTTCCCACCCGGAGAGCATATCAAGTATGAACTATTTGTGGGAATAACAGGCAATTGATATTTAATAACATAATACTGACTTATGAAATTATGGGTGGCACCGGAGTCAAAAAGTATGACTACGGGATGATCTAAATAAGAAAACATACCCGCGAGGACGGGTTCGCCTTCCGGCACATCTTCGATGGCTAACTGGTGGACGTTGCCGGGTTTTGGTGCTGGTTTCTTGAGCTGATTGTGGGGCTGATTAGCACCCTGATACGGTGCTGCACCCCTTCCCTGTCGCGGCTCGGGGCAGTCCCTCGAAATATGCCCGACACGGTCACACGTGAAGCACGTGTAAGGTGTCGGGGTCCCTCCGACTTGAGGACGGAATCCCGGTGCACGCGGTTGAGACTGAGGTGCACGTGGGACCATCCTTTGCTGCTGCTGTTGCTGTGGTGGATACGATGGTCGGAAGCCTGGCACTTTATATTGCCGACCGCGAAACTGAGGCTGTCGCGCCGGTAGCTGCCATCTCTGCCCGGATGGTTAGCGATACACCACGCGGTATTTTTGTGGTGCCCCACCACTGCTGCTCGTCAGCGTGCTGCGTTTCCTCTTATCAGAACCACGCTCGCGCTGAGCATTTTCTTGTAAAACTGCGGCATTAACTAGGTCGTTGAATGTGCCGCGATTGCTTTGGGCGAGATGGACCTTCATTTTTGAATTCAGGCCCCGGAAGAATGCGTTCCGCTTATCTTCCTCTGTTCTCAAAAATCCTGGCGCATACTGGACCAGCCGGTTGAATGATCTGGAGTACTCATGAGCACTCCTCTCGCCTTGTTTCAGCGCCAGGAACTCCTGGAGCTTCCTCTCCATAACACCGGGAGGTATATGATAGGCGTGGAACACCTCCCGGGACTCCGTCCATGTGACGGCATGGCCAGCCGGTAATGAGGCGATGTAGTTCGCCCACCATGTACCAGCTTCTTCTTGAAGCTGTTGTGCTGCATACAGCGCCTTCTGGTGTTCGGTACACTGAAGTAAACCGAACATTGCTTCAACAGTGCGGATGAAGCTGTCCGCCTCCAACGGTTCTTCGGCCTGCGTAAAGACCGGTGGATGGGTCGCCATGAATTCTGAATATGAACTTTGTTGGGGCTGGCGTTGCCCATTGTCTTGGCGCCCTCCTGGACGGGACGCATTCTGCTGCACCAGCATCCGCAGCAACTCGGTTTGCTCGTCGCGCGAGCCGAGCACTGCGGCGAGAACCTCCTCAAGGTTTCTTGGAAGTTCTGGCGGTGGAGGAGGTGGTTGCTGCTGCGTCGTGGTTTGCTCCGGAGGTGAGACTCATCACCACGAACCTGACTCGGACCTCCCTCCTCTTGCGTGGACCGTGTACGCACCATTCTGCATTCATACCATTCAAACGATTAGTACATGTTGATTTATTTCATCCAGTCTATACAATAGCAATGCAAGAATGGAATAAACAATACGTGTAACAATCACACATATGGATAAAGTATAAATTTTATACAACATATACATCCCTGGACCATGTCACACGATCGAGTTCCAAAGTGTTGAACTTTATGGGTTAAAAGTTCATTTCGACCATCGTTATTCACCACAGGATGTTAAGTGTGTTAGCCTGCATAAATTCTCGCTATTGTACTGGACCCTAACATGTCCTCGCTCGAAATGATATTTGGAATGCATTAGCTTTTCGACTCCAACTCACTGTTTTACAACAGCCGCTTGACATCGAAAGGTAAAACTAATTGTTTTGGTTGAAAACTTCAACATGGTGTTCTGTCCAGTTTCTGGTCCAGCTGACCAGTCTGGATAATTCAACTGTTTTGACCACCTTAGAGGCAAACTCTGGACTAGAGTTCCACAACAAAGTTGTAGTAGACTCCAAAAGGAATCCATATTGTATTTATTTGCCTCCATGGCCTTCCTAGTTTGTGAGTTATGACGTCTACAAGTTGACAGAATTTTCTCAGGAATTTTGACAGCACCTCCTTTGCAAGTTGCTGCCTTGTTCGCAAAATTCCATGTATTTCTGCCCTCAATCTAGGAAAGCACTGAACTACAAAGTCGTAGCACATTTCCTATACTTTCCAACGATGTCTTAGTTGACTCTTAGAATTTTTTCTACAGAAAGTTGTAGTCCAAATATAGAAAATTCCAGAGAGCATTCTTGGACTGCCCTGTTTCTGGACAGTGCCTACTCACCTGAGATTTTCATCCATTTGGAGGGAGATTTTGTTCTAGAGCTCTACAGCAAAGTTGTAGAGAACTTCAAAACCTTTCCAGAATTGTATCCCACACTTCCATTGGTTCAACCATCCTAAGTTATACCCTGTTTAAATTCAGCAAAGTTTTTGGCGAAAACAGGGTAGGTTGTTCCTAAGTCTTTGGAAATGAATCTACACTCCCAATTGACTCTTAGTTCAATATAGGAGTTCAATAACCCCTAAATGGAATCCTAAACTTCATTTTAACTCTTTTTTAAAAAAAAATATCCTTTTATGCAGTTTTGGTACTACGTTTCCTCACCAAAGAAAAATCCTAAGCTGGTATTCGGGCATATATGTGTCAAATGGTGGAACTAAGAATGTCACTCACAAACTGTTTCTAAACGTCATCCACTAACGTGGTTAATGTACCTGCAGAAAACCACACAATAATGGTGCACACAAAGGTTTTTGACATTTCAGGCAGTTCCATATCATAGTAAAAAAACATACGGTCCGTATCATTGCCATACAGATCGTCCTTGAGTCAAGCCACGTCTCAAGGTACATGGTCGTGTTTTCACACCACACGACGGGAACCTGAGTAGAGTGCGAATGGGTCGTCACGGTTGGGAATTTTATCAACCCAACAGATACCACGAACTGCCTCAATACCGTTGAGGCACGCCGATGCCGAGCGCTGCGTATGGCCCTTTGAACATTGAACATTCAAGAGTTGCATACTATTGTGTTGCTTACCACACGATAGGGTATTCTCACTTTTGCCTAAAGCACGCTGGAGATCAGCGTTTTCACATGCTCTCGGAACCCTAGAGAGGTTCAGATACTCATATTAACTACCGTGCCAAGCCACGGAACCCCGATCCATACTATTACTCGTATGGCGAGATACCGCAATTGATCCGCCTACGGTGGCGTACCTTACCTCTTACCTGATGTTGGAGCGTCGTTACAGAATGTATAACACATAAGTTAGCTTTTCCACCATCATATCTACTTCTATCATAGACCTTAGATGGGCTTAATGACTAATCCTCACTCGACTACTTCTAAGTTTTCAAAATAGGTTTTTTTAGCGTGCTATTCCCAATGCGGCTCTGATACCACGCCTATGGGGACCACCCCGTGGTTCACCCACTCCGGGATCGCATAGGGTGGTGTCGTGCGATGTGGCACCCAACAGCACACACGAAAAGAATTAAGAACAACATACAAACTTTTAATTGATATAAAACAGCGGAAGTCTTTTTACAAAACTTAATTATACAGCGGAAGTCTTATACATAGACAGCCTCTCATCCTAACTATGCAAAAGTGCAGTCGTCCAGCCAGGGGACGCTACAAACTAGCAACATGTAACCGGAGATCACAGCGGCGTGCAGGGCTCCAGCTCGGCCGTGTACCCCGATAGGGGCATCGTCTCATCCTCGTAACCTTCCTCATAACTCTCACCTACACACAGCTCAAATATAGCAACCGTGAGCACGATGGCTCAGCAAGTCTTAACCGACAACCCTAGGCATGGAACTCTACATGCAAGGATGTGTAAGATAGGAAAAAGGACTTTGCAATAAAGACATGCCTACATGTTGATCCTTACTTTCAGTTTTATAGCAACAGTTTAATGAGCCTTAGGCAACTCTCACATTGGAAGTCCACAATCAAACAAGAAACGCTTTCCTCCGATGTGGTGATGCCCAAAGTGGAATATAAACTTAATTAGCTCTATAACTACAGCATACAAGGTTTCAAGAAATTAATAGTTCAATACAGCATATTTAGTTGGCTTATTTCACTTCTTACTACGTCACAGCACAGTGAACAAGCGGGTACTCAAATAACCACGAGGGACGGTGATTGCAATCAGGACACACCCGGATAACACGTTACATACACCCACTTTCATAAGCGTGATTCCACACCCCTTCCTACTCTGTTGTATGCAACAACCTTTCAAAGGCAACCCAAATGCCGAAACGGTCCATCCGTAACGGGCAGGAGGTCCCTGCGTGGAGCGTGACTGTGCCAACTGGCAGATTTACACATTGCTACCCTCAACCCACTCCTATTTACGGTTTGGTAAACCTCGGCACCCAGGTGAACCAATTACATCGGTTTCCTGGTTCCCAAATGCCAGTATGCATCCGGTACTTTTTGATACTTGTCCAGCAGGGCCTTACACGACTCGGTCCTCAATCGACACCAACAGGGCTACGCACGTGAGACCTCCGCTCACTGCATCCTATCCACCCTGCTGGGTCTCATTTTCACAACTTAAGCCATTCTCTACCTCTTCTGATACCGTGTGATAAATACTATATCGCGAGTAGCTTCCAACCACTCGACTTCTACCGAGATCCTAAGAACATTAGCACGGCATTCTCTACTCATCGAGTTTATAAGATACCCAACCCTTCATAGGATTTAAATGGCTATGCAAGTGGGGTTTCAATCACCCTAACTCTAATGCAAGCATTTCACCCAAAATATAAGTGATACAAATAAAGAATTGGAAAAAGTACTTAAATGCAAACCAGGGCTTGCCTGGTTGCAATTCAAATAGGAAGTCAGCTTCTGGTGGGAGGACGTCCAACGGCTCCGGTGCGTCCTCAACTTCGGTCACTAAATTAAATGTAGCAAAATCTATGTATAAGTATTAAGGATTTATAAGAAGTAACTTCTATTCATAGCTACTGCTATTTAGGGTCCTTAACTGGCTTTTGGATTTTTCCAGTGGATACTAGACTCTCTAAGGATGATCTGAGCAAAATTTGGAGAAATGTCATTGCACAATGTAGTCTCCAAAATTCCTACAAGTACAAGGCTTCTCCGAATTTTGAACCCACATCAGGAGCTTGGACATGACTAACAGTGGAAGATCTGACTAGGGTAAGTCTCCATGGTTCCAACAAAATTTGTTTCACCATTTTTGGAGCTACCAACAGAGAGATATGAATTTTTGAAGTTGAACAGGAGTTCTGAAAAGTTTCTGTTTAAATTTGGATTTTCAAATAAGGGCTGAACTTTGGAAGGAAATTTAGCATAGGAAATGAACTCCAATGAAGCTCACATTTTTACTGGACATCAGTAATATCATAAGGAACTTCCTGGCAAATTTTGAAGAAATTCCATAACAGGGATCTTCTGGAATTAATTCCCAAATATTTAATTTTGATGAATTTTGGAGAAATTTCCAGTTATCCTCAGATCAATTTCCTTGCGTTTCTGCAATGTACTGACTTAGAAGAATCCAGCAAAATTTGTTTCACAAATTTTGAACATTCCTACTGAGAGTTATGGTCCTTTGAAGTTTGCACTAAATCTGGAAATTGAAGAAATGTTTAAATTCTGGCTGTGGGCCCCACCTTTGGCGCTACCCACTCAGATGACGGCAACACCAAGGCCACAGGGTTATTTCCCGCGCAGCCGCACCCGATCCGGTGCCACAGGCCGATCCCCGCGCGGTACAGAGGCTGAGCGGTGGGACCCGGTCCTCCTTCTTCTTCCTCGCGCTGCCAGCGCCTCCCGCGGCGGCGCACGCCAGCGAGGCTCGCCGGGACGGGGTTTCTGTAACAGCCCTAACTTTTGTAAAGGTTGATGTCAGCTCATGAAACAAAGTTAAGGCGCTAAAAGAATATAATTGTGTCACATGAAATGATGAACACAAATATGGACATGTGAGGGAGCTAAAAATTTTCTCTAGCCCGTGCTCAACACATGTTAACATAGGGGAAAGAATTAGACTCCCAAAAACTCTAACTCATGTGCACCTTCTCTATGAGTAGAGGGGAGGAAATTTAAATGCAATTTGAAGCCTTTTAAAAGGATTTCTATTCAGATTGTCGAAGGGCCTATATGTGAGATCATAGATGCATCTCTCATATATCAAGAGCCTAAGTTTCAAATTTGGAGAATTTTGGAGCTCATCTACCAATTATTTGGAGGAGTATTTGTGAGCACATTCAAATTCAAATTTGAATTTGGAAACTGAGTCAAATGTGCTCAATTTTGAAATCAGGTTTCATATTCAAATGTTTCACATCATGTTCGACCTCTCGTCCAAATTTGGGGAGATTTGGACAATGTTTAGGTGGGAATCTTAAAGCACAGTGAGGGAAAAAAATTTTGGGAGATGTGGAGCCCACCTGTCAGCCTCTCATCACAGGGCACCGCCTCTGTTTTTCCCCTCGGACGAGCGCGCGCCCGACAGCGCGCCGGCGCCCGGCGTTACCGCCATTCCCCAGCGCCAGCTCCTGCTTGCCGCTCTCGCTCGACCTGATCGACTCCACCGCGGGCGCACCGAAGGAGTTCGCTTACTCCTCTTCCCTCTCGCCTCGGTAGTTTGCCCACGGTCACAACAGCTCGGCCGCTCTCGAGCTCCCGATTGTCAGCCGCCACCGCACCTCCCCAGCTGAAGCTTCCAACACAGAAAAGGCGCGCAAGGGCGTGCACAAGTTGCTCATCGGCGCACCTCGGAGTTGGGAGCTGCGATTCGGCGTGAGTTGGAGATTTGGCGCCAAGAACCGAAGCTCACGGCGGAACTCCGACCGGCTCACCGTGGACACCGAGCTACAGACCATTTCACCGTTCCCCCTCTACACAAGAAAGGTGTGTCATTTTCCCTAGCTCGCGTAGCTGCAAACCATACAACGATCCATCAGCCGAGTGAGGAGAATTTCCAGTTCTCCCAAAACGTGGTGTATCCGGGTAGAACTGGGTCTACCCCGGAATTTGAGTTGCTCGGGTAACTACTGCCTTAGCGAGCTGGCAAACATCTTCCTCATATCCTAGCGCTCCCTCTCGACCGAGAATCGGGCTAAACGATCCAGAAACGACTGGGTTCTTGCGGTTTTTCGGGCCGCCATGGAAAAACGCCTCGGGTCTCCGTGGACCCCTAGGTTGCCGGCCGTTTCACCGGTGTTAGAGTCCCTGTCCAGCCTCTACTAGTCCCCCTGATGCTGTAGAGCCCGAGAGATGGTCATTTGGTGAAGGAACGACGGAAACCGACCTCGCCGGAGTTCTAACCTTCTCTGTGATCGGTGCGGGCTAGTTTCCGGCGATCCTCGGCCGGCGACGACCTTCTAACCGAGTTCAGCACTGAAAGTTGTGGGGGGGCGGCGGACTTGAGGTTGGGAGGCGACTGGAAACTGGGTTCCGGCGAACCTCGCCGGAGGACGCCGCCACTCGGGCCTCTGGCGCGAGGTTGAAGGAGAAGGCTGACGGGTGGGACCCACCGTCAGCGTTTAAACATTTTTGGGAGTTTCAGTTTCTAGTTCAATCTTTGAAAAGCCATAACTTTGTGTAGGAATGTCCAAAAATTGGGAAACAAATTTTGTTGGATTCCTCTCAAAGAGTACTATCCAGGGGTGCAGACCAATGTTTATGAAAATCCCTAAATTTGGCTCATTAATTCATTTAAGAAAAATCTTGTCTGAATTTTTACAGGAGTTCTGTTTATTGGAAAATTCCCAAATTTTGACAGGACATTCTTCCAAAATTCCTTGAACTCCAGTAAAAATTTCAGAGGCATTGGACCTAATGTTCTTGGTCAAATAATGTGTTCATTCCTTATGTCTCTGAAAAATAGGAAAATAAACAGAGACAATTTCAGCTTTTCACCATTATTTGAAAAATCCATATCTCCATGTAGGAAACTCCAAAAATGGTAAAACCAATTCCTATGGACTCAGGACATTTTGTACTTCACAAAAAGTCTACTTTTCAGCATAGGAAAGCTTAATATCTAGGGGGTAAAGGCAGATTAGTGAAAACCACATAAGGATTTGTTGTGCTCACATGAAGCCATTTCATGAGCTCAATTTTTGCACACTGCCTGAATACCTTCCATAGAGGCTGTGGTTAAATTCTCAGCTTCATTGGACCTCTGGAACTTGAGCTACCATCTTTTAGGTTTAAGTGTTCATATAATGGACTTAATCACATGGTGATTATTAGTATCTCTTTTCACCCTAGCTTTCATCATCTCTAAGGTTGTAGATCCAACAGCAGAAACCTTGCTGTTGTTTATCTCTCTTATGCGTGAGTTAACTTGTACAACAACAGTTTTGAATCATTTTCTAAATTGCTTGTGAATACATGTGCATACATCATCTTAATAGCTCACGTGACGTCGACGTTCGACGAGGACTCGACTCTACAGCGAGGATCTCCATCTTGGGACGAGTTTGGTGGATTCTCCGGAGGAAGACTAACTCCTAGCTTCTAACAAAACCGTTGAGCAAGGCAAGCCCCGGTTTGCATATCGTTACCGTTTTAAATTTTGCTTTACTTCACATCATGTTTATTAGACTTGATATTGTGCATTATGTCTAGGATGATTGAAACCCACTTGCATGACTAATACATCCCTGAGTAGAAGGTTTAGTGTAGGCTTTGCCTCGTTGTAGATGCTAGGCTAATGTTGTAGCTAGCTCGGTAGAAGTCTAGTAGTAAAAAGCTACTCGCGAGAAAGTTCGAGTAATGGAGTTACTCGCGAGAGATAAATGATAAGAGCACCGTCATGAATATGAGATGGGGACGGGGATGTTCCTGTAGGATGGAGCGCTCAAGGTTGGTCTCGACCTGCGATGGGTGTGACAATGCTTGAGACCACATTTGGCCTGGACCGGGATGGTAAGGCAAATGTGGAGGTTGGTTGTAGCCCCGTCCGTGTCGGTTAAGGACCGTATGTATGCGGCCCTGCTGGACAAGATTGAGCTGTACCAGATATATAGTGGGGTATGGGACCCATGAAACCGATGTAACACGATGGACCGTGATATAGAAACTCATCCTTCGCGTGGGAATGACGTTGAGAAGGCGGGAGGTGTAAATCCTTTAGCGGGCAACTTCGACGTGTCCGCGTAGAGGACCATCCTGCTCGGCGTGAAGCGTTTTTCTATGTCGGGGTGTCGTGTGAAAGGTTGCTGCATACAACGTAAGAAAGAGCTCTTGAGAGAGTCTTTCGAGGCGGGTGTATGTGTCGTGTATTCCGGGTTGTTATTGATTCGAATCACCGTCGCTCGCGGAAGAGGATTGAGCATACTTGCCCACTGCGCCGTGACTTAGTAAAAAGATGAACTAAGTCTCGTAACTTGCTGTTTGTGGATTAATCATTGTATTGGAACCTTGACTGAAGTAGATATAGAGCCAACTAAATTTCATTTCCACCTTAGGCTAGCAACATCGGGATAAGCGTTTCTTGTTTGATTGTGGACTTCCGATGTTGTGAGGCGTGAGGACCACTAAAATGAAGGCTAAAAGAATCTGAATATAAGGATCAAGTTTAGTCAAGCTGCATTTTGCAAATTCCTATGCCTACTGTCTTACTACCCCTGCATGTAGAGTTGCATGTTTAGGAGTGACGGGTAAGTCTTGTTGAGCCTTAGTGCTCACGGTTGCTTCTGAGTTGTTTTTGCAGGTAGCAGGATGCCTGCTATGAAGAGGGTTGTTCGGTGAGATGATGAACCTCACGGTTCGTTCAACTAATCGGAAACCTAGCCGCTGCCTTTCTTTGGTGAAGCTAGTAGGAAGCGTTCACGGGCTGAACGACTTCTCTTCGGCGTAGTTAGGGTCGAGAGTGAGTAGTTTGTCCAGCACATTTTAATTTCCGCTGCGTGTGTACGTTATGTTGTAAAAGAAATTACCTTGAGTAACAAAATAGTTATGTTATGTTCTTATCGTCTTTTCGTGCATGCTGTTGGGTGCCGCATCGCACAGCACCACCCACTGCGATTCCCAGGCCGCGGGCGTCCCACAGTCGTGGTATCAGAGCCGCATTGGGAATAGCACGCATGAAAAGAGCATATTTTTGAAAACTTAGGGGTATACGAGTGAGGAACGTATAGTATGCCCACATAAGGAGTATTATTAGCATAGTTATCTAAGGTGGCAAGCTAACAGTGTGTTACTCTTCAGTATTTAAATTCAGTAACGACGCACCTACGTGGAGGTAAGAATGGTAAGGAACGCCACCGAAAGCGGATCAATTTCGGTTAGCTCACCCATACGAGGAAAGTAGTGTGGGATGTTCCGTTCAGCAATGGACGGGAAGTGAATATGTTTTCTAAGACTCTTCATGTCTTAGAGACATATGAATGGCACTAGCCTCCAGTGCACAAACCCAGGGGCAAGAGGAGGAGACCCCATCGTGTGGTTTGTAACACGAAGTATGTTCTCTAGGACTCCTCATGTCCTATGAGGCTTACGAAAGCGCTGTTCCACCGGTGTGCTTTAGTGCAAAGGTGTGGAGCCCCCGTCGGGTGGTGAATAACCCGATCATGTACCTTGAGACGTGGCTTGACTCAAGGACGGCCCGTATGGCAATGATACGGGGCGTATGTTTTTACTATGATATGGACCTGCCTGAAATGATAAACCAATGTGTGCATCATTATTGAGTGATTTTCTGCAGGTACCTTAACCACGTTAGAACATGTCGTGTAGAAAACGTTTGTGAGTGATCGTTTTAGTGCCACCACTTGAGACGTATAAGCTGGTATAAAGCCGGTTAGGATTTTAATTTGGTGAGGCAACGTAGTACCGTGATGTGTTTTGAACTGCATGAAAATGAAGGTTTGAAAAGAAAAAGAGTAAATCTGGGGTCTAGGATTCTATTAGGGGGTGATGAACTCCTATATTGAACTAAGAGTCAATTGGGAGTATAGATTTCTTCACAAAGACTTAGGAATAAACCTCCCCTGTTTCCGGCAGAATCTTTGCTGAAGTTGAACAGGGCATAATTTTTGTTTGGTTGAACCAATGGAGGTGAGTGATACATTTCTGGAAAGCTATTGAAGTATTCTACAACTCTTCAGTAGAACTCCAGACCAGAATCACCCTCCAAATGGATGATATTCTCAGATGAGTGTGAACTGTCCAAAAACAGGGCAGGCACAAATTGCTCTCTGGAAATTTCTGTATTTTGACCATAACTTTCTGTAGAAAATCTTCTAAGGGTCAAGTAATACACCGTTGGAAAGCTTGTGATGTCAAAGAGTTCAAAGTTTCTCCAGATTCGGAGTTTAGTTGTATGAAATCTTGCGGACAAAACAGCCACATTCAAAGGAGGTGCTGTCAAAATTGTTCCAGATTTCTGTTAACTTTGAGATATCACAACTTTTGATCCAGAACTTATATGAAGGCAAATGAATACTCTTTGGAAAGATATTGAAGTTAACTATAACTTTGATATTCAGCTTGAGATGTGAAATTGCCATTTTCATATTCAAATTCTGGGGTTAAGACCAATCGGTCATTCGGAACAGAGTAGTGCTTATTGCCTATGTAACTTAAGACTTGTTGTGGACAGGGATTTTTTTACACTTCTCTAAGCTCCATAACATATTCTTGAGTTATTTTTCAGTTTGTCCTACTGTTGGAATTAAGGGTTTGGACAAACTTGCTCACATTTGATAGATTTCAGTATTGTCGAACCCTAGTTAGCTTGTGTAATGCTGCAATATTGATGTGGTGCTTTTACGGTTATGTTTTCAATTCAAGTTGAGTTTAAACTTTGAATTTTAACCGTAAATTGCTCACTCTTGCAGCATGGATCATGCTCATTCCAGGAGTGAGGTTGGTGAGTCGAGTCACGGCGAAAGTAATTCGCCACGACAAGAAGTGCCGACATCATCAACCGGATTGGCGGAAATCTTGGCAAAGATGGCTGAGTCTCTGGATCTGTTGGTGCGACAAAGCATACGACAGGAGACACTACAGCAAAATCCTCCGCCAAGCACTTATCTGGATTTTCTAGCAAGACAACCACCGGTTTTCTCGGAAGCGAAAGAACCGTTGGAGTCGGCTCATTGGCTTCAATGTATTGAAGTCAAGTTCGATACGCTTGAGTGCGATGAATATCAGAAGACTCTATATGCCGCTCAACAACTCCACGGAGCTGCTGGAGCCTGGTGGGCGGAGTACATCGCTACTCTTCCTGAAGGTCATCGAGTGACGTGGGATGAATTCCGGAATGTTTTCCAGGCACGTCACGTTTGTTCGGGAATTCTTCGAACAAAGTATCAAGATTTTCTGGAGCTAAAGCAAGGAGAAAGGAGTGCGTACGAGTACTTCAAGGAGTTTGAAGACTTGATGCAATACGCAACTCATATGGTTGACTCGGAGGCGTTGAAGTGCGAGTATTTCTCCCGAGGTTTGAATGTCGAACTTAAGGAACAAGTGACCTTGTTCAATAACGGTATTTACAATGAGTTGGTAAATGCCGCTATCATTAAGGAAGACATGCATCTTCGTTGTGAAGCGGAACTGAAAAGAAGTATACCGCCGGACAGTGATATCGAGATTCATCCGAACTATCGAGTGCGGTATTACTCGCCAGTTAGGCAACAAATTCAGCCTGTGGTGCAACTCTCACAACCACGGCTGGAGTTGATCACTTATGAGCCACCACCTCAACGGCAGCGGACAGAAATTATTCGTGCAACCCTACCACAACCAGCTACGCACGAGTTATCTCCACCTCGTGTTAGTAGAGAGCTGAAGATTTCTACAACACGAAACCGTCGTGGTGCTGAGCAGAGTCACATTCGTGTGTTGCCTCGTCCATGCTCAGATCAGCATCGCGAACCTTCACAGAAGAATCTTTCAAAAGCTGGCAGGATTAATTATACTGCTATTGAGGACATTGCAAAAGGCGAACCAGTTTTGGCGGGCATGTTCACTTTACATGAGCAGCCCACTTTCGTGTTATTTGATTCCGGAGCCACCCACAATTTTATTAGCAGAGACTATGTGCTGAAGAATAATCTTCCATTTAGCACAGTTAAGCATCCGTTTCATATCAACTCACCCGGAGGCAAGATATCAACAGATGAAATGGTCTCACGGGCACCTTTATGTTTGGGTGGAAATATCTATCCTGCGAGCCTTATCATACTCAAAGGCCAAAGGATTGATATTATCTTGGGGATGTCATGGTTGACACATTATGGAGCTATCTTTGACATCAGCTCTCGAACTGTCCAACTGAATTCCCCAATACACGGTTGCAACACATTGAATCTTGTGGATCCATCACAACAAGTTGCAGCAGTGCATCAGATTGAAGCTCCTAAACTTGAGGATATTCCAGTGGTATGTGAATATCCAGATGTGTTTCCCGAAGACTTGCTGGGCATGCCGCCCGAACGTGATGTAGAGTTCAAGATTGAACTAGCACCGGGAACAATACCTATTTCTCGGCGACCATATAAAATGGCACCGAAGGAGCTAGCAGAATTGAAGGAGCAGCTTAATGACCTCATGGACAAAGGTTTTATACGCCCAAGTTCATCACCTTGGGGCTGTTCCGCACTCTTCGTGAAGAAGAAGGACGAGACTTTGAGACTATGCGTAGATTATCGTCCACTGAATGCTGTCACTATCAAGAATAAGTATCCACTACCGCGCATTGACATTTTGTTCGATCAACTAGTGGGTGCTAAGGTATTTTCCAAGATGGATCTTCGGTCCGGGTATCACCAGATAAAGATCCGGGCAGAAGATGTACCTAAGACGGCGTTCTCAACAAGATATGGTCTTTATGAATATCTTGTCATGTCCTTTGGGTTGACCAATGCTCCGGCTCACTTTATGTATCTCATGAACTCTGTGTTCATGCCGGAGTTAGACAAGTTCGTCGTGGTTTTCATCGACGACATTTTGGTCTATTCAAAGTCAGAAGAAGAACATGCTGAACATTTGCGTATTGTACTCCAACGCTTGAGGGATCACAAGCTATATGCAAAGTTCAGTAAATGTGAGTTTTGGATCAGCAAAGTGCCGTTTCTTGGGCATATTATTTCAGCGGAAGGCATCGCTGCGGACCCAAGTAAAATCGAGCAAGTGCTGAATTGGAAATCTCCAACATCTGTTCATGAAGTGAGGAGTTTCCTTGGTTTAGCGGGTTATTACCGGAGATTCATTCCCAACTTCTCCAAAGTCGCTAAACCTATGACGGAGCTGTTGAAGAAAAGCACCAAATATGATTGGAGCGATTCATGTGAACAAGCTTTTCAAACTTTAGTGAAGCATCTCACTACAGCTCCAGTTTTGGCCCAGCCGGACACCACGAAGCCTTTTGATGTCTATTGTGATGCATCCGGCATTGGTTTGGGTTGTGTGTTGATGCAAGAAGGACGTGTGGTCGCGTATGGATCCCGGCAACTCAGGGGTCATGAGCAGAATTACCCGACGCACGACCTTGAACTAGCTGCAGTGGTCTTAGCATTGAAAATGTGGAGACATTATCTACTAGGCAATCTAGTACATCTCTACACTGACCACAAAAGCTTGAAGTACATCTTCACACAGAAGGAACTGAATATGAGGCAGCGAAGATGGCTAGAATTGATCAAGGACTATGAACATGAAATTCATTACCATCCGGGTAAAGCGAATGTGGTTGCCGACGCACTTAGTCGGAAAGCTCACGTTCACCATTTAGCCATGGCTGCACATGAAGAAGGAGAACCAAGCCTGCGCTTAGTTCCCTACGGATCGCTGTTCAACCTCGCTCTTATTCCTACAATTCGAGATGAGATTGTAGAGGCTCGGAAGAGAGACAGAGGTATGTCTCACATCCGGAGGAGAGTGGACAGTGGTGAATTGAAGATGTTCCGCAAAGATGAAGAGGGTACTATATGGTTTAACAACCGTATAGATGTACCCCGGAACATGAAATTGCGGAGGAAGATATTGGATGAAGCACATTTATCCAAGTACTCCATTCATCCGGGAAGCAATAAGATGTACCAGGACTTGAAATCTAAGTTCTGGTGGACACGGATGAAAAGAGAGATTGCGAAGTACGTATCCGAGTGTGATACGTGTCGGCGGGTTAAAGCCGACCATATGAGGAAAGCCGGACCACTTCAACCGCTGAAGGTTCCAGCATGGAAGTGGGAAGACATAAGTATGGACTTCATCGTCGGTTTACCCAGGACCAGTAACAAGCATGATTCTATTTGGGTAATCGTTGATCGTTTGACCAAGACCACTCATTTTATTCCAGTCCATACTAAATATGTGGCAAAGAAGTATGCGGAGCTGTTCATCTCGAGAATCGTGTGTTTACACGGGGTTCCCCGCACCATCGTGTCTGACCGAGGTGCGTTGTTCGTATCCAGATTTTGGGAGCAACTGCATGCTTCCTTGGGAACCAAATTAATTCGGAGTTCAGCATATCATCCGCAAACTGACGGTCAAACGGAGCGAGTCAATCAGATCCTAGAGGATATGCTACGGGCATGTGTCATCAGTCATGGAAAGAATTGGGATGACCATCTACCGTTAGCAGAATTCTCATATAATAATGGTTATCAATCCAGCATCAAGATGGCCCCGTATGAAGCTCTTTATGGCCGGAAGTGCCGCACACCACTGAATTGGTGTGAGTCCGGCGAGAGAGTGGTCTACGGGATTGATCTTGTGAATGAAGCCGAGGAACGAGTGCGAGTGATCCAAGCCAATTTAAAGGCTGCTCAATCTCGGCAGAAGAGTTATGCAGACAAAAGACGTCGACCTCTTCACTTTGACATCGGGGACCACGTTTATCTTCGTGTCTCTCCGATGAAAGGGGTTCATCGGTTTGGAGTGAAGGGAAAGCTTGCTCCGCGATTCATCGGGCCGTTTGCTGTCACTGAGATATGCGGACCCGTGGCCTATCGTCTGGAGCTACCGGCGTCACTTTCGGGTATTCACAATGTTTTCCACGTCTCTCAGCTGCGGAAATGTCTTAAGTACCCAACCGCAGTTCATATGGAGAACATTGAGGATCTTCAACCGGATCTCACTTATTCGGAGTATCCGATACAGATTATTGACGAGAAGACTCGCGCCACAAGAAATCGGACATTGCGATTTTACAAGGTCTTGTGGAGCAACCACACCGCTGATGAAGCTACGTGGGAAAGCGAGGATTTTCTCCGTTTAAATTTTTCCGACTTGTTTGTACCATATGTCCAGTAGTCATTCTCCCTTCTTCTTTCTTTTCGTAATCTCGGGACGAGATTCTTTTAAGGGGGGAGGAATGTAACAGCCCTAACTTTTGTAAAGGTTGATGTCAGCTCATGAAACAAAGTTAAGGCGCTAAAAGAATATAATTGTGTCACATGAAATGATGAACACAAATATGGACATGTGAGGGAGTTAAAAATTTTCTCTAGCCCGTGCTCAACACATGTTAACATAGGGGAAAGAATTAGACTCCCAAAAACTCTAACTCATGTGCACCTTCTCTATGAGTAGAGGGGAGGAAATTTAAATGCAATTTGAAGCCTTTTAAAAGGATTTCTATTCAGATTGTCGAAGGGCCTATATGTGAGATCATAGATGCATCTCTCATATATCAAGAGCCTAAGTTTCAAATTTGGAGAATTTTGGAGCTCATCTACCAATTATTTGGAGGAGTATTTGTGAGCACATTCAAATTCAAATTTGAATTTGGAAACTGAGTCAAATGTGCTCAATTTTGAAATCAGGTTTCATATTCAAATGTTTCACATCATGTTTGACCTCTCCTCCAAATTTGGGGAGATTTGGACAATGTTTAGGTGGGAATCTTAAAGCACAGTGAGGGAAAAAAATTTTGGGAGATGTGGAGCCCACCTGTCAGCCTCTCAACACAGGGCACCGCCTCTGTTTTTCCCCTCGGACGAGCGCGCGCCCGACAGCGCGCCGGCGCCCGGCGTTACCGCCATTCCCCAGCGCCAGCTCCTGCTTGCCGCTCTCGCTCGACCTGATCGACTCCACCGCGGGCGCACCGAAGGAGTTCGCTTACTCCTCTTCCCTCTCGCCTCGGTAGTTTGCCCACGGTCACAACAGCTCGGCCGCTCTCGAGCTCCCGATCGTCAGCCGCCACCGCACCTCCCCAGCTGAAGCTTCCAACACAGAAAAGGCGCGCAAGGGCGTGCACAAGTTGCTCACCGGCGCACCTCGGAGTTGGGAGCTGCGATTCGGCGTGAGTTGGAGATTTGGCGCCAAGAACCGAAGCTCACGGCGGAACTCCGACCGGCTCACCGTGGACACCGAGCTACAGACCATTTCACCGTTCCCCCTCTACACAAGAAAGGTGTGTCATTTTCCCTAGCTCGCGTAGCTGCAAACCATACAACGATCCATCAGCCGAGTGAGGAGAATTTCCAGTTCTCCCAAAACGTGGTGTATCTGGGTAGAACTGGGTCTACCCCGGAATTTGAGTTGCTCGGGTAACTACTGCCTTAGCGAGCTGGCAAACATCTTCCTCATATCCTAGCGCTCCCTCTCGACCGAGAATCGGGCTAAACGATCCAGAAACGACTGGGTTCTTGCGGTTTTTCGGGCCGCCATGGAAAAACGCCTCGGGTCTCCGTGGACCCCTAGGTTGCCGGCCGTTTCACCGGTGTTAGAGTCCCTGTCCAGCCTCTACTAGTCCCCCTGATGCTGTAGAGCCCGAGAGATGGTCATTTGGTGAAGGAACGACGGAAACCGACCTCGCCGGAGTTCTAACCTTCTCTGTGATCGGTGCGGGCTAGTTTCCGGCGATCCTCGGCCGGCGACGACCTTCTAACCGAGTTCAGCACTGAAAGTTGTGGGGGGGGGGGGCGGCGGACTTGAGGTTGGGAGGCGACTGGAAACTGGGTTCCGGCGAACCTCGCCGGAGGACGCCGCCACTCGGGCCTCTGGCGCGAGGTTGAAGGAGAAGGCTGACGGGTGGGACCCACCGTCAGCGTTTAAACATTTTTGGGAGTTTCAGTTTCTAGTTCAATCTTTGAAAAGCCATAACTTTGTGTAGGAATGTCCAAAAATTGGGAAACAAATTTTGTTGGATTCCTCTCAAAGAGTACTATCCAGGGGTGCAGACCAATGTTTATGAAAATCCCTAAATTTGGCTCATTAATTCATTTAAGAAAAATCTTGTCTGAATTTTTACAGGAGTTCTGTTTATTGGAAAATTCCCAAATTTTGACAGGACATTCTTCCAAAATTCCTTGAACTCCAGTAAAAATTTCAGAGGCATTGGACCTAATTTTCTTGGTCAAATAATGTGTTCATTCCTTATGTCTCTGAAAAATAGGAAAATAAACAGAGACAATTTCAGCTTTTCACCATTATTTGAAAAATCCATATCTCCATGTAGGAAACTCCAAAAATGGTAAAACCAATTCCTATGGACTCAGGACATTTTGTACTTCACAAAAAGTCTACTTTTCAGCATAGGAAAGCTTAATATCTAGGGGGTAAAGGCAGATTAGTGAAAACAACATAAGGATTTGTTGTGCTCACATGAAGCCATTTCATGAGCTCAATTTTTGCACACTGCCTGAATACCTTCCATAGAGGCTGTGGTTAAATTCTCAGCTTCATTGGACCTATGGAACTTGAGCTACCATCTTTTAGGTTTAAGTGTTCATATAATGGACTTAATCACATGGTGATTATTAGTATCTCTTTTCACCCTAGCTTTCATCATCTCTAAGGTTGTAGATCCAACAACAGAAACCTTGCTGTTGTTTATCTCTCTTATGCGTGAGTTAACTTGTACAACAACAGTTTTGAATCATTTTCTAAATTCTTGTGAATACATGTGCATACATCATCTTAATAGCTCACGTGACGTCGACGTTCGACGAGGACTCGACTCTACAGCGAGGATCTCCATCTTGGGACGAGTTTGGCGGATTCTCCGGAGGAAGACTAACTCCTAGCTTCTAACAAAACCGTTGAGCAAGGCAAGCCCCGGTTTGCATATCGTTACCGTTTTAAATTTTGCTTTACTTCACATCATGTTTGTTAGACTTGATATTGTGCATTATGTCTAGGATGATTGAAACCCACTTGCATGACTAATACATCCCTGAGTAGAAGGTTTAGTGTAGGCTTTGCCTCGTTGTAGATGCTAGGCTAATGTTGTAGCTAGCTCGGTAGAAGTCGAGTAGTAAAAAGCTACTCGCGAGAAAGTTCGAGTAATGGAGTTACTCGCGAGAGATAAATGATAAGAGCACCCTCATGAATATGAGATGGGGACGGGGATGTTCCTGTAGGATGGAGCGCTCAAGGTTGGTCTCGACCTGCGATGGGTGTGACAATGCTTGAGACCACATTTGGCCTGGACCGGGATGGTAAGGCAAATGTGGAGGTTGGTTGTAGCCCCGTCCGTGTCGGTTAAGGACCGTATGTATGCGGCCCTGCTGGACAAGATTGAGCTGTACCGGATATATAGTGGGGTATGGGACCCATGAAACCGATGTAACACGATGGACCGTGATATAGAAACTCATCCTTCGCGTGGGAATGGCGTTGAGAAGGCGGGAGGTGTAAATCCTTTAGCGGGCAACTTCGACGTGTCCGCGTAGAGGACCATCCTGCTCGGCGCGAAGCGTTTTTCTATGTCGGGGTGTCGTGTGAAAGGTTGCTGCATACAAAGTAAGAAAGAGCTCTTGAGAGAGTCTTTCGAGGCGGGTGTATGTGTCGTGTATTCCGGGTTGTTATTGATTCGAATCACCGTCGCTCGCGGAAGAGGATTGAGCATACTTGCCCACTGCGCCGTGACTTAGTAAAAAGATGAACTAAGTCTCGTAACTTGCTGTTTGTGGATTAATCACTGTATTGGAACCTTGACTGAAGTAGATATAGAGCCAACTAAATTTCATTTCCACCTTAGGCTAGCAACATCGGGATAAGCGTTTCTTGTTTGATTGTGGACTTCCGATGTTGTGAGGCGTGAGGACCACTAAAATGAAGGCTAAAAGAATCTGAATATAAGGATCAAGTTTAGTCAAGCTGCATTTTGCAAATTCCTATGCCTACTGTCTTACTACCCCTGCATGTAGAGTTGCATGTTTAGGAGTGACGGGTAAGTCTTGTTGAGCCTTAGTGCTCACGGTTGCTTCTGAGTTGTTTTTGTAGGTAGCAGGATGCCTGCTATGAAGAGGGTTGTTCGGTGAGACGATGAACCTCACGGTTCGTTCAACTCATCGGAAACCTAGCCGCTGCGTTTCTTTGGTGAAGCTAGTAGGAAGCGTTCACGGGCTGAACGACTTCTCTTCGGCGTAGTTAGGGTCGAGAGTGAGTAGTTTGTCCAGCACATTTTAATTTCCGCTGCGTGTGTACGTTATGTTGTAAAAGAAATTACCTTGAGTAACAAAATGGTTATGTTATGTTCTTATCGTCTTTTCGTGCATGCTGTTGGGTGCCGCATCGCACGGCACCACCCACTGCGATTCCCGGGCCGCGGGCGTCCCACAGTTCCCGTGCTCCAAACATCCCCAAACTCACCGCCTGTGAGTTCTACACCGTGCTGAACACGATGGTGGGGTTGGGATCGGATGACAATGGCCGGGACGGTGCTCGCACCGGTGACCATGTCGAAACTCACTTTGGCGACCTTGTTCTCACTCGACAGTGGGTCTTTCGGGCTACGGTTTGCTCTAAAAGCACCAGTGTCACCTGGACAACGTCGAATCAGAGCCTGCTCTCCATGAAAATCACTAGAGAGGGTACCTCACCGGCGACCCTAGCCCGCAACACGACGGTGGTGACAAAAACTTGAAGAACTCCTCCAGTCCTTGATTGTTTCCAGCGCCGTTTGAGCGAGAAGGACCGTAGGGATCTAGCAAAGCTTCTCCTAGACCAGAATGAGCTCTAGCTACTGCTGCGCAACGAATTTGATCATAGACCGAACAGCGTCGCTATGAACTAGGGTTTGGTAAAACCCAAAATTCTCACTACCCGCTTGATCAATTGACAGGAAGTTTTCGGCGACACGATCTATGGACAACAACACACCTTTCTTGCGCAGGGAAGGGGCGGTGAAACCAGCCGTAGCTCGCTGTCCACGGTGAACTGAACATGGTTCCTCCGGGGCACCTCCGACATCGGCGCCAAGTTCTAGTTTGCACGTAGCACGAGCTAGGAAGCTTAGGTGGGAGAACAGAGGATGCTGGAGCATGCACGCACTTGTGCAGCACTTCATTCGCTGCCTGCTGCATGAGTACGGGCTGGAGCTCCATCATTTGACGCCGGACGGCATTCTTCAAGTGTCGCTCTTCATCATCTTTGTGCGAGGTGTACTTGGGGATGGATCCCCACTTCGGATTTGTGGAGGTTCTTCTTTCGTGTGCGGCCGTCATATAATCAAGGCCCGCTCCTGTCCGTGGGGGGGGCTGTGAGACCTATGTGTGCTGAATACATTGGCTTTGACGATAAAAGTTTTGAATACTACCAAAACACCTTTTTAACAAGGTCCGAGCTCCTGCAAGGTCCGACGATAGGTCCGACTTCTTTTAGGTAGCTCCGGCAAGGTCCGACGTAAGGTCCGACTTGCTTTGTCTAGGTCTGACTTATTTTGGCTAGGTCCGACTTGTTTTTGCTAGCTCCGGTGCTAGGTCCGACTAGCTTTGGTAAGTTCCGTGCTAGGTCCGACTAACCTTTAGTAAGCTCGGCGCTGGGTCCGACTAGCTTTGGTAAGCTCTGGTTCAAGGTCCAGTTAGCTTTCATAAGGTTCGGAGCTTGATTGCAATGGTTCTGCTTTTAACTTGCAATGTTTCGAACTTGCTTTACTCTTATGGAAAGTTTGCTTAGTATTATTTTACTATGTTTTTGGTGTGTTTTGGTGGTTATGGCTGATGTCATTTTTTTATGGTTTACAACATGCTTATGTTAGGAGCTCACGTAAGATGTTGTAGTTTCGGAACTAACGAGAGTCAAGTCGAGGACTTGTGCTCGGAAGTATTGGTTGTTTATTCATGTGCAGGTGTTGCTTGAGTTCAAGACATGGCTGGTGACGAAATCCATTGAACTAGTCTTAGGGAGAAGATGAGGTTCAACAACCAAGTTCGGGAGGAATTGTGGTTGAGTTGATTGGGAGGTTACGCAGTATGTTTGAATCAAGAACAATGCATATGAAGGTATCTTGGACGTCGTTGGAAGATGTTTGGACGTGTGCAAGGAGTGCATGGACGTGTCTGCATGATTCCAAGGCGTGATGAAGAGATGTGGACGAAAAGAATTGGTCGGAAAGGTCCAACTGACTAGGTTATGGACTCAGGCTGCGGCTGAGTCGTGTTTGACTCAAATATGGAATGTTTTGAGTTGGTTGTGATAGGATTTCGTGTGGGTCACGAATTTGAGTTATTTTAGTAATATGGGATACGTTCCTAAGGTGTTTGGAAGTCTTAAGATTGCTTCTATCTGCGTATAGAAGAGTTCTAAACAGTATTGGAAAGTTACAGTTTGAATCCAAGTAGGAGTAGGAGTCCTAGTTTGAGTTGAGTTGGCCTTTGGGCTGGTTATATAAGCAAGGGAGGCCAGAGCTCGTGGGGCACGAATTTGGGCTGTTCCTCTTGTGTTTTGATAAATAAAATTCGTATTCTAAAGGATCTTTTGTGCCTTGTTCGTCCGACTTGTTTCAGACAAGTTTTTTCGTCGAGTTTCTGTTCAGCACTACCTTGCTTCGGTGGTTTTATCATAACTCGAGTTTTACAGATCCAATTGATGTGATTCTTTTTGGGTTGTCTTCACAACTTGATTATCTATCATCTGTGAAAATTTCACGGTCATTTCATTTGTGGTTTCTGATATACACGAGTTTTTTTGCAGTACTCTAGAACTGTTTTTCTCGCGTAGGACAGATTGACCTTTGTTCGATCTTTCGATCGTAACTTGAGTTTCTCTCAACGGATTTTCATGATTCGTGTTGTGACGTCTTTGTGACTTGATTATCTACAATCTATACTAGTTTTGTCACGGTTGAACACGTTTAGATTAGTCGTACACGCGGTTTCTTTAACCGATCGGTTTTCTGCTGAGGGGTGTTTTGTTGCTTCCGCTGAAAAGTTTTTATCTACCATTCACCCCCCTCTGGTAGCTTTACACGTGTACTTCGATCCTACAGGGGCGCCGTCATCGAACCGCTCCATGGATGATCGGACTTCGTCTATGCGCGCCTACCTACTCCGCCGATCAGATGGGAGCACCAGTGGTTCTATGTTAAGAATGACGCTCCTTCCCTTCCGCCCTTCTCGGGCAGGCCTCCTTAGGAGCAAGATTCCTGGAAGTGGGAGATCCCAAGGAGGGAGATGGGGAGGCTCAACCCGATCCTTTACATGTCCAGGAGCTGAAGAGGACGGGCCTCTCCGGCGCCCATCTTGTTTAAACCTTTATCCGGCGGAGGGTGCTGCCTATCCGGGTCCCCCCACACACTGAACTTCTCCAGGGGGCCAGACAATCCATGTCAGGAGTCAGTTGAGTAACTTTCCCTGGAGGAGGTGTCTCCCCGTTTCCAGGCGATTTTTGGATCGAGCACCGGCGAGCCCTGTTCTCTCGGGCCAAGCTTTTAACCTTACTTACAAATCACTAATTTGGCAGAGGCATCTCATAGTCTAAAATAGCACACTAGTCTTCAAAGTTGAGGCAAACCCTAAGAAACTTTAGATCACACTAGATCAAATTTTTACCTCTCCATAGGAAACGAGGCGCAGCACCTGGATGTTCCTGAAGGAGGCCGCGATCAACTCGAGGGACTCGTCGGTGACGACCATGCACTTGAAGGTGAGCTCCTTGAGCAGCGGCCACCCGTCGGCGGCAGCGGCGACCCACAGCTCGGCCTCGGTGAAGCACACGTCCTCCCCAATGCAGCGCTGCACGGCGTACCCATAGACACCCTCAGTGCCACCATGCACGTCGTTGCCCTAGCCGATGGCAGCGGCGTGCTGCTGGTCCTATGGCGATGTGACGTGAGGGATCTCGATGAGGGGCATGCCCATCTCTTTCTCCTCCGTCCTCACCTCCGCCAGTGCACAAAAATTCGCCTAATAGCCTACAAATTCACCGGGAACACCATGTATCTTGATACGGACGGGTCAGATCGGAAGGGAAACCCTAGCAGAAAAGGGTGGGGAATCGGGGCGTCGGAAGGGGTTGGGGGCAGCTAATCGGAGGATCAGGTGTGGGGATCTAGAGCAGGGGTTACCAGTGCTAGTCCATCAGAGGGAGGCGGAAGGAAAGGAATGGGTGGTTGGTGTAAAGGTCCCAAAATATGAATACAAAGAAACTATTGTTTGCACAAAGTTGGTTTCATATGTATGGAAAATGGGACTTGTTAAAACTTTTTCCACATGTGATAACACACATGAGAGCTTTCTTCACACCAGTTCAAATATTTATTTGAAGACTTGGAACCCAAGAGGGATCTAAAACCAAGGTGGGAAGTTCCCATATGTGTGAGAAAGCTAAAGTCAGATTTTGGAACAAATTGTTCAACTCAAAAATTCAAATGAGAGTAACACAATTATTTTCAAACTGTTGTGTTAAAAATCTCATTTGCAGCAGCCAAATCAAAGATCAGATTTCATATTTGAATTCCTTAGGTGCAAATTAGGGGGTAGGCAAAGTTTCATGAATTTTGGAGATGTTTCCTACCCATTTTCGGAATGGACTTTAAATTGCATAGGAATTCAAATTCAAATGTGGATTTGGATGAAACTTGTCCAATTCATCAAATTCCGTTCAGATTCAAATTTTCCACAATTGAATGGAGTTGTTTGCCAAAGTGAGGAGATATTTGTGAGAAAAATTTGAGGGGATAAGGGGGACAGTGGGGCCCACATGTCATAGTGCTACTTCGACTTGCACCCTAAGTCTTGTGCTCTGTTTTTCACTCCACCGAGGAGTTCTCCCAGGAGACACCGAGCTGCTTCGTGCCACCTCCGGGGTTCCACCTCCTGCTCAAACTTGTGCTCGGCCTGATCCTTACACACCGACCAAACCGAAGCACGCTGCTTGCCTCACTCGCTCGCGCTCTCGGTGTTTCCTCATGCAAGTACAGAACCAGCAGCTCACCGCCGCGCTCTGCGTTTCCCGATCGCCGGCCCCAACCGAGCCTCGGTTGCTCACGCCGGCAGCACAGGAAAGCAGCGCCCGCGGGTTCTCTACCATGCTAGCCCCACAACACCGAAGCTCCTAGCCCGTGGCGTGCGCAAATCAACGAATGGCGCCAAGAACCGAAGCTCACCGGCGGAAACCGAAGTCGGTCACCGTGGACAGCGAGCTACGGCTCCCATCACCGTTCCTTCTCTACACAAAAAAGGTGTGTCATACTCCCTAGATCGTGTAGCAGCAACCCTTTTAGCAAATGATCGACCGATCATGGAGAATTTCCAAGGTTCCCGAAACCGGGTGCTTGCGGGTAGGGGTCGGTCTACCGCAAAATTCTAGTGGCACAGTCCAACAAAGCTCGGGCGAGGTTGCACACAACTTCTACATATCATAGCGGCCCTCCTCGACAAAAAACCGAGCAAAAACATCTAGGATCGACCGAGTTATAGCCATTTCTCGTGTCGCCATGGAGAAATCTTCTCGGGTCACCATGGAGCTCGATGTTGCTTGCCTTTTCACGGGGTTTGGCGTCCATTTTCAGCATCCTCAAGCTTCCATGGTGCTCTCCGATCAATTCCTGACCGTTGTGATGCGGTGCAGACGGTATCCGACTACGCCGGAACCCTAGCGGCCACTGCCGCCGCCGTGCACCATTTTCCTGCGATCCCCGGCCGCCGGCGACCATTCCAACGTGTTCTGCGGTCCGAGTTATGGTGGGGCGGCGAGTTTGAAGTCAGGATGTCACACCCGGTTTTTCCGAAGAACAACTGGGTGAATATCACATGTATGCCAGGATCATTTTCTCATACATGTGATGATAAATAGTGAAGCATCATTTATTACAAGCCAGGTGTCGAATATAAATAGGTCTTACATAACATATGTCTCGATGGACGATAATAAGTTCATAACAAGTAAATGAAATAGCAGCGTAATATTATTCTTGAGGGCTCCGTCACAGGCGTTGCCCAGGGACTCCATGAACCTAGAAACCTTCTTCGGGTCCAAAGTCTAGATCATTATACACCACCTCATTATCTTGACCTGAGCAGTAATATAAACCAACAAATATGCAAGGTTGAGTACCGATGGTACTCAGCAAGTGTGGGAAAGTTATGTCATGCATGGCTAGAGCAAGGAGAGGTTGAACTCATGGTTAAAGAACTACGCAATTAATACGTATCACCTTAGCTTATTAAGCACCTACATTACTACACATGTGAAATAGTCCCAAACTCCCATCATCATAATCAAATAACCATAACATCATTTCCAATGTTAAGCTCCCCGCTTAACACCCACGACTTCCAAAGCCATCATCCTCTAATCATGAATAAGTCCAAGCCGCTCTTGACCGTGAGCACGGCTGTCATGACAGTTTTGACTCTGCAGAGTTTGCACCACTGTACCCACATGTAGTGATTTCATCCCCCGTTGCCAGGTGGACTAAAAGAACCTCCATTATGCCAGTGGCTACGAACCACATTCACACTTCCCAGGTGTGTAGCCAGGAGATCACTACGAAGCCTTTACAAAGGGATTCCCGACGAGCGTGGGCCCACTGAGGTTTCACCCCTAACAGCATACAAGAGGCTCCAACCCCGCTGCAGTGGCCCCCTCTTGAGCCTTGCGGTTCATATGGTAGTCCAGCTGACACCTATTCCCCGCACCATCCAACACACCCATACTACACCGGGGATACACCTAATTAATTGGCCAAGCTGCCCCATCTCAGCATGTGGTTGGCACGGTAAAGCTAGGTTACATGCTCCATGAACCGGTCCTTAGGATCCAGGCAAGTACTAAACACAAACCAGAGTCTCGTGCACCCAGCACCAACCAAAACATCCAACATGCCTTGATCCCTACCTCTACATAACTCACAATATCTCATTCAAGAGTATGGTAAAATAAACTGATTATCTCATATCCCAAATATCCCATTCTAAGCATGGCTAAGCATATGCATAATAATAAATGACATGATAATATGAATCCCAACCCAAGCTACAAGGAAACAAGGTAATGCAATTCTAGGGAAACATCCTAGCATGGGTTTCATATTTTTAATTGACAATGCAAATAATTCTATCTACACATCCTAGTATAGGAACAAAGTGGTCAAGGACACTTGCCTCCTTCCTGCTGCTCTTGGAATGGGTAGTCCTGATCTTGGAAAGGAAGAACTTGCTCTAGATCAGGTTCTACTCATACCATCACACATAGCAAAAGAAAACAACAAGTCATAAGACATAGTTCACCCTTCCACTTCATACAAACCACACATTCACATTTATGAAAGCCATTCACAACTCTATGTGTTGTGGTTACTCTATGTGTGTTGATTTTTGGCTTACATGCACTTTTAAACATGTGTATATGATTTCTACTTTTGTATTCACATTTATGTTTGCATACTATATATGAGTTTCCAATTTAAATAAATTACTTACATTCAATTACTACACCCTTTTAGCTACCAAGTATGCATGAAAGGTATTTTCCTACTCCATATGTGTCTTCAGACCTTCTACCAACCCTAAACTGAATTCTTTGGATTTTGGAAACTTCATTTATCATTTTCTAGTTATTCATACCTAGTTTGCTATATTTTCAGATTTATTTCCTATGCCTAAATGTGAACTTTATTATAAAAATAGTAAGACACCTCATCTAAACAGAATAGGTTTTGGGTCTAAATATATAATAATATATTTTTGAACTTCTCCTCTGATGTGAACTATTTTACATTTATTTTACTAATTTTCAGAATTATTCTCTACTTTAAAATATGTCCCTATAACTAATAAATGTGAATAATCAATTAAACAGATTTATTTCAGCCAAAAATCTATTTTTATCTCACTCCAAAGTTTTCCAAGTACTAGGAAAGTTTTTAATTTGAATTTACAATGTGTTTGTCCCATCTTTTAAATTTTAAATACTAAACACATATTCAAATTCCTAAATTTAATATCACATAGGGTTAAAAAGGTAAACTCACCCCACTACAGGGTCTATTATATTATTTTAAGAATTTCCAGGGGTCTAACTACACATAACAGAGGGGTTTTCCTAATTTTTTAAGTCCAGGGGCTAAAACTGATTTTTAAATGAATTTACATGATTTTCTGAAGTTCCAGGGGCTAGATCAGAAGTTTCTGGGGCGAGCTCGTATTTTCCGAGAACCCAGGGGGTAGCGCATAAGAATCCCGGCCTTTATAACGCGGGGCTGAGGTGGACCGTCCGATTTAAAACAGACGGCTGAGATTATAACATCGAACCGGTACGCGGGGATTTAAATTCTACCGTGCGATTTAAAATAGACGGCGCAGAAGCGGCCACGTCGCTCTGATCGAGCGCGGGCGGCGCTGCCCGGCGGCGCACGGCGGCGGGAGGAGGCGATCTCGCCGGAGAGTTTCGGATCTTCGTCAATTCTTCCTAGAACTGTAATTTTATGGCATAGATCGGTAGAGGGGAGGTCGGGGATCTCACCTCGGGGGTTTTCTTGAGCTCGGAGGTCCTGGAAAGCGATCGGCGACGAGGTCCGAGGTGAATTCATGGCGAGGCTCGTCGGCGCTGTGTTTGAACCGCAAACCACCGAGTTTTCTGCACCTACGAGGTTCCCCGGAGGCGGTGGATCAAGACCAGCGAGTTAGATCAGAATTCCCGAGCGAAGATCGAGCAGAATTCGTCGGAGAAGCTCGGGTTCTCACCGGAGAGAAGAACGGCGGATCGTGAGGAAAAACGGGACGATGCCGGGGTTTTTATAGACGGGGGAGGGCGGCGTGTTAGTTTAGATCGAGTAGGAGTCCTCTGGAACAAGAATTCGGGCGGAAATCCGGTCGGTTAAGATCGCGCGCGCGGGGAAACAGTCCCGGGTTCGGACGAGCGGGAGCTCGGGGATGACAGGTGGGTCCCGCCTGTCTGCAAGAGGGAAACGGCGCGCGGCTGCGGGCTGGCGCGGGGCTTGGGTGGGCCGGCTGGTGGGTTTCGGCCCACTGGCCGGGAAGGTTTGTTTTTTTCTTTTTCTTTTTCTTTTTCATTTCTGTTTTGAGTTTAATTTGAATTCCAGTTTGAATATGAATTTTTGCAACACATGCAATACGTCCAAAAATTTTTAAATTCCCCTCTTGGCAGGATTTTGGGGTGTTACAGCTCTACCCCCCTTAAAAGAAATCTCGTCCTCGAGATTGGTGTTTCTAAGAAAACAATTCCGGAATTTGTGCCTTAAGCTCATCCTCTCGCTCCCAGGTGGCTTCCTCTTCTGAGTGACGATTCCACTGCACCTTGCACATCCAGATTCTTTTATTTCTTGTGAGGCGTTCCATTGTCTCCAAAATCTTGTATGGTTGCTTGGCATAAGACAGATCCTCAACTACGTCAACCTCATTCATGGGTAACACCTCTTAAGGTGTTCTCAGACATTTCTTGAGTTGTGACACATGGAATACATCGTGCACATCCGATAGGCGAGCCGGTAATTCTAGTTGATACGCCACATCGCCTTTCCTCTCCAGAACTTGAAAGGGTCCGATGTATCGAGGTGACAACTTCCCTTTCACCTTGAACCGACGAAGTCCTCAGATAGGGGACACCTTGAGATAGACATAGTCTCCCACGTTGAAAACGAGCTCTCTCCTCCGTTCATCGGCATAGCTCTTTTGTCGTATCTGTGCTATCCTCAAGTTGTAGCGAATTTCCCTCACTTTCGCCTCGGCTTCTTGTAGTACTTCAGGACCAAACACTTTACTTTCCCCTGTTTGGTTCCAAAACAGGGGAGTCCTGCACTTCCTCCCATACAAAGCTTCGAACGGTGACATCTTCATACTTGCCTGATAGCTGTTGTTATAGGAGAATTCCGCATACGGTAAGTTCTTGTCCCAACTCCGATTGTTTTTGAGTGCACATGCCCTCAGCATATCCTCAAGTATCTGATTTGTTCTTTCCGTCTGCCCGTCAGTTTGAGGATGATAGGCAGAACTAAAGTTCAGATGGGTTCCCAAGGTTTCATGCAACTTCTGCCAGAACCTTGAGATGAACTGTGTCCCTCAATCCGACACTATCTTCTTTGGCACCCCATGTAACACACGATCCTTGACATGTACAACTCCGCCAATTTGGATCCGCTGTAGTTTTCTTTCACGGGGATGAAATGAGCTACCTTGGTTAGCCTGTCGATGATGACCCATATCGAATCATATCCTGATTGGGTTCTAGGCAGTCCCACTATGAAATCCATACCGATTTCTTCCCATTTCCATTCAGGAACTTTGAGTGGTTGCAATAATCCCGCGGGTCGTTGATGTTCTGCTTTCACCAACTGACATGTGTCACATAGGGCAACATGTTCCGCGACATCTCGCTTCATGCCATACCACCAATACCTGCTCTTGAGGTCCTGGTACATCTTCGTACTCCCAGGATGAATGGAATAGTCAGAATCGTGAGCCTCCTTCAAAATCAATTCACGGATCTTCTTTACTTCTGGCACACAGATTCTTTTCCCGTGCCACACCGTTCCCTGTTCATCCTCTCTTAAACCAGGGGCTTTATTTTCCTTGATGAGTTGCCTGATTTCTTGTATCTTCTCGTCATTCTTTTGACCCTCGCGTATTTCTTGCTCTAGTGTGGAGTCCACTTCCATGGCGATTGCTTCACCACTATTCACAAGGCATAGATTGAGCCTTATAACTTCGTCCTTCAATTCTGCAGGCATGTCCTTCAAGCTCAACTTATTGACCTGCACTGCTGGTCGAGGTTGATACGTAGGGCGAGGCTGCTGTACGAACTGACGTGGGGGCTGTATTGGTGCTGCCGGAGGCCTGTAGTTCGGGTTGTACCCTCTTGATGCTGAGTAGGGTACCGCAGCACGGTTCATCTGCCCTGCGGGTTGCTGCATCAGACGTGGGCAGGTGTTGCTCCCTGAGGCTTGATGTGACCACCCGGCCTTCCTCTTGTTCTCATTTTCCAAGGCCTTCAGCTTCCTTTCTACCACAAACGCTCTGTCCACCATCTTTTGGAAGCTTTCATACTCGTTGGAGGACATTGCACACTACATTTCTGCGGTAAGTCCTTCCACGAAACAATCCTGTTTCTGTTCATCAGTCTCTATGTCCCGTGGGGCATAACGGGAGAGTTGAGTAAATTTAGTGAGGTATTCCCTCACAGTCATGTTACCTTGCTGCAACCCCAAGAACTCCTTCCTCTTTTTTTTGAGTTCACCCCTTGGTATGTAATGGTTGCGGAAGCTACGCTTGAACTCTTCCCAAGTGATGTTCTCAGGGTCATGATGGGCGGCCACGTAAGCGGTCCACCAATCAGCAGCAGGTCCATGAAATTGATGAGAGGCAAACAGCACCCTCTCATACCCTTGGCACTGTATGATCCTCATCTTGCTCTCAATGGTCTTTAGCCAGTCATCTGCCTCCAGAGATTCAGCAGCACTTGCAAACTTCGGAGGTTGAGTTCCCAGAAACTCACTCAACCTTGGTTGGCGTGGTGCAGCTTGTGGAGTTGGAACTTGATGCAAGTTGGCCACCACTTGAGTCAGGTTCTGGATGAGCTGATTTTGATTTTCAAGCATATGGTGGATGGGATCAACTCCCTCACGGTGTCCACCCCTGTCTTGGCTCCCAGAAAGATGAGGGTTGCAGGCCTCATCGTTGTTGTTGGCGGGGTTGGCAGCACGACCTTTTCCTCTTCCGGCCATCTAGCATGATCAACCAAATGTTAATTTAAAGCATTACGCATTATCTTACTACTTTCACTTGTTTGTACTTTGAAGTGTTGAGCCTTTGTTATACTTTTCTGAGGGTTTATGTATCACACAAAAATAAATGCACTATTATTTCATGTGGGTTCACACACCAAAGCAAAACAATCTGAAGACGAGGTTGTGGACAATTGCTCGTGGCTTCCACAACTCACGTCACACACCAAGCATTAACACACCATTAACTAAGATAACGACTCGACTACTCGACATCCTTCTAAACTAAGGGAAGGACTCTACACTACTCGTATCACTGAGCTGGCTCCTCGGGATCTTCCTCATTATTGCGGCTGCCTTCTAACTCCGCTTTGGGTGGGGAAGCTGCTGGTGGAGAAGTGCGACGACGCCTGATCGCCCGGCGATCTGGAGAGTCAGGAGTCCATGTGTCATTCACGGTGACACACAGTTCATTCCCATCTCCTCTTTCTCTCGCCCTCAAGCAGGCTCGAAGCAACGCCTCGGTTTCCTTCAGGGTGTCACGAACATCCTGAAGCTCCTGCTGACACTCCTGCAGTCGAGTGCTAAGCATAGCAGCATCCTCCAAGCACAGGTCCATGTGCTCATGGGAAGTCCCCTGCTGCACTGGCGGGTACTTGTACTCCGTGGTACCACTCTCATGCTGGAGGACATACATGTACTCAGTCCTGTCCAGGTGTCGACGATAGATGTGACTCTGGCAGGTGATGGCCTCCCAGGTGACATCCTTCTCCGCATCGACCTGTGTCGCTCGACAAGCTGGGGAGCGGTGGATCTAAAGCAGCTGATTTTCGTGGATAATCCTCATCTCTGAACTCCATTCTTCCCTCTTCTCTCGCATGGTCCTGGTGGAGCTATAGTGTATGATTTGCTTTCCCATATTGCCGGCGGCTTGGAGCATACGTTGAAGACGGCGCAACAAGCCTCCTACTGCCAATCCATATGAAAGGTACGTCACCGGACGGCTCTCCTCTCTTTGGGCAAGGGCAACTACGGGAACTCTCCCTCTTGTGGACTTGAGAGCGGTGCGAATCATGCGAACCATCTAAAATAAAAAGCATTTAAACTTAGGTTAGATAAACTTTTAAACAAAAATCCTATTTTGAATGAAAGTTGGGGTAAGATGAAGAAAGTGACTCCATTAAATAACACTTTTCAACACACACCTTGAAGAATAGTTTTTAAGAAAATAGGGCCCTTAAATACGTCCATTTCTACCTAGGTCCACGTTCCTACGGGCAACCTTGGCTCTGATACCACTTCGGTCACACCCGGTTTTTCCGAAGAACAACTGGGTGAATATCACATGTATGCCAGGAACATTTTCTCATACATGTGATGACAAATAGTGAAGCATCATTTATTACAAGCCAGGTGTCGAATATAAATAAGTCTTACATAACATATGTCTCGATGGACGATAATAAGTTCATAACAAGTAAATAAAATAGCAGCGGAATATTATTCTGGAACGCTCCGTCACAGGCGTTGCCCGGGGACTCCATGAATCTAGAAACCTTCTTCGGGTCCAAAGTCTTGATCATTATACACCACCTCATTATCTTGACCTGAGCAGCAATATAAACCAACAAATTTGCAAGGTTGAGTACCGATGGTACTCAGCAAGTGTGGGAAAGTTATGTCATGCATGGCTAGAGCAAGGAGAGGTTGAACTCATGGTTAAAGCACTACGCAATTAATACCTATCACCTTAGCTTATTAAGCACCTACATTACTACACAGGTGAAATAGTCCCAAACTCCCATCCCATCATCATAATCAAATAAACATAACATCATTTCCAATGTTAAGCTCCCCGCTTAATACCCACGACTTCCAAAGCCATCATCCTCTAATCATGAATAAGTCCAAGCCGCTCTTGACCGTGAGCACGGCTGTCATGACAGTTTTGACTCTGCAGAGTTTGCACCACTGTACCCACATGTAGTGATTTCATCCCCCGTTGCCAGGTGGACTAAAAGAACCTCCATTATGCCAGTGGCTACGAACCACATTCACACTTCCCATGTGTGTAGCCAGCAGATCACTACGAAGCCTTTACAAAGGGATTCCCGACGAGCGTGGGCCCACTGAGGTTTCACCCCTAACAGCATACAAGAGGCTCCAACCCCGCTGCAGTGGCCCCCTCTTGAGCCTTGCGGTTCATATGGTAGTCCAGCTGACACCTATTCCCCGCACCATCCAACACACTCATACTACGCCGGGGATACACCTAATTAATTGGCCAAGCTGTCCCATCTCAGCATGTGGTTGGCACGGTAAAGCCAGGTTACATGCTCCATGAACCGGTCCTTAGGATCCAGACAAGTACTAAACACAAACCCGAGTCTCGTGCACCCAGCACCAACCAAAACATCCAACTTGCCTTGATCCCTACCTCTACATAACTCACAATATCTCATTCAAGAGTATGGTAAAATAAACTGATGATCTCATATCCCAAATATCCCATTCTAAGCATGGCTAAGCATATGCATAATAATAAATGACATGATAATATGAATCCCAACCCAAGCTACAAGGAAACAAGGTAATGCAATTCTAGGGAAACATCCTAGCATGGGTTTCATATTTTTAATTGACAATGCAAATAATTCTATCTACACATCCTAGTATAGGAAAAAGTGGTCAAGGAGACTTGCCTCCTTCCTGCTGCTCTTGGAATAGGTAGTCCTGATCTTGGAAAGGAAGAACTTGCTCTGGAGCAGGTTCTACTCATACCATCACACATAGCAAAAGAAAACAACAAGTCATAAGACATAGTTCACCCTTCCACTTCATACAAACCACACATTCACATTTATGAAAGCCATTCACAGCTCTATGTGTTGTGGTTACTCTATATGTGTTGATTTTTGGCTTACATGCACTTTTAAACATGTGTATATGATTTCTACTTTTGTATTCACATTTATGTTTGCATACTATATATGAGTTTCCAATTTAAATAAATTACTTACATTCAATTACTACACCCTTTTAGCTACCAAGTATGCATGAAAGGTATTTTCCTACTCTATATGTGTCTTCAGACCTTCTACCAACCCTAAACTGAATTCTTTGGATTTTGGAAACTTCATTTATCATTTTCTAGTTATTCATACCTAGTTTGCTATATTTTCAGATTTATTTTCTATGCCTAAATGTGAACTTTATTATAAAAATAGTAAGACACCTCATCTAAACAGAATAGGATTTGGGTCTAAATATATAATAATATATTTTTGAACTTCTCCTCTGATGTGAACTATTTTACATTTATTTTACTAATTTTCAGAATTATTCTCTACTTGAAAATATGTCCCTATAACTAATAAATGTGAATAATCAATTAAACAGATTTATTTCAGCCAAAAATCTATTTTTATCTCACTCCAAAGTTTTCCAAGTACTAGGAAAGTTTTTTATTTGAATTTACAATGTGTTTGTCCCATCTTTTAAATTTTAAATACTAAGCACATATTCAAATTCCTAAATTTAATATCACATAGGGTAAAAAAGGTAAACTCACCCCACTACAGGGTCTGTTATATTATTTTAAGAATTTCCAGGGGTCTAACTACACATAACAGAGGGGTTTTCCTAATTTTTATTAAGTCCAGGGGCTAAAACTTATTTTTAAATGAATTTACATGATTTTCTAAAGTTCCAGGGGCTAGATCAGAAGTTTCCGGGGCTAGCTCGTATTTTCCGAGAACCCCAAGGGGTAGCGCGTAAGAATCCCGGCCTTTATAACGCGGGGTTGACGTGGACCGTCCGATTTAAAACAGACGGTTGAGATTATAACATCGAACCGGTACGCGGGGATTTAAATTCTACCCTGCGATTTAAAATAGACGGCGCACAAGCGGCCACGTCGCTCTAATCGAGCGCGGGCGGCGCTGCCCGGCGGCGCACGGCGGCGGGAGGCGGCGATTTTGCCGGAGAGTTTCGTATCTTCGTCAATTCTTCCTAGAACTGTGATTTTATGGCATAGATCGGTAGAGGGGAGGTCGGGGATCTCACCTCGGGGATTTTCTTGAGCTCGGAGGTCCTGGAAAGCGATCGGCGACGAGGTCCGAGGTGAATTCACGGTGAGGCTCGTCGGCGCTGTGTTTGAACCGCAAACCACCGAGTTTTCTGCACCTGCGAGGTTCCCCGGAGGCGGTGGATCAAGACCAGCTAGTTAGATCAGAATTCCCGAGCGAAGATCGAGCAGAATTGGCCGGAGAAGCTTGGGTTCTCACCGGAGAGAAAAACGGCGGATCGTGGGGAAAAACGGGACGATGCCGGGGTTTTTATAGACGGGGGAGGGCGGCGTGTTAGTTTAGATCGAGTAGGAGTCCTCCGGAACCAGAATTCGGGCGGAAATCCGGTCGGTTAAGATCGCGCGCGCGCGGGGAAACAGTCCCGGGTTCGGATGAGCGGGAGCTCGGGGATGACAGGTGGGTCCTGCCTGTCTGCGAGAGGGAAACGGCGCGCGGCTGCGGGCTGGCGCGGGGCTTGGGTGGGCCGGCTGGTGGGTTTCGACCCACTGGCCGGGAAGGTTTGTTTTTTTCTTTTTCTTTTTCTTTTTCATTTCTTTTTTGAGTTTAATTTGAATTCCAGTTTGAATTTGAATTTTTGCAACACATGCAATATGTCCAAAAATTTTTAAATTCCCCTCTTGACAGGATTTTGGGGTGTTACACAGGAGATGGCCGGGAAGGACGTTTCGGCGATGCTCGCTGGAGGGCGCCACCGCTGCCTCTGTTTGGCGTGAGGAAGAAGACGACCTGTCGGGTGGGACCCACTAGCAGGCGTTTAAACATTTTAGGAATTTCAGTTTTCAGTTTAAACTTTGGAGAGCCACAACTTTGTGTAGGAGTGTCAAAAAATTGTCAAATAAAATTTGTTGGATTCCTCTCAGAGAGTAGTATCCAGGGGTACAGCCCAATATTTATGAAAATACCAGGATTTGGCTCATTAATTCATATAAAAAATCTTGTAGGAATTTTTCCAGCAGTTCTGTGTATTGGAAAATTCCCAAATTTGGGCAGGAGATTCTTCCAAAAATACTTGAACTCCAGTAAAAATTTCAGAGGCATTGGACCGGATTTTCTTGGCCAAATGTGGTGTTAAGTCCTTATGTCTTTGAAAAATTGGAAAAATATAATCGAGTTCATTTTCAGATTTTCCCAATCTTGTTAAGGTCATATCTTGGTGCAGGAACCTCCAAATTTAGTGATTCAAATTGGGTTGGATTAGTATTGAATAGCTCTATCCAAATATGCAACCCAATTTGTATTAAACTCATTATTTAATTCTGGAAAATTGTTTAAATAGTTTCAGCAAAAGAATTTTAGAGGGAGTTTGGTTCATCCAAAAATCATCAAATTTTGCCAGAATATTCTTTAGGACGTTAGTGAACCCCTGTAAATCGTTCAGCTCATTTGGAGTTGATTTAGTTAGGGTAATTCAGATGTGAATTTGCTGTGTTCAATTGGATACAGAAACATTTTCAGAGAATTTCCAAAACATGGAAATTCAGTTCTGAGAAATTCTTAGCTCCAAAAATCCTAGGACAGTTCATGCAAGTCCTATGAAATATAACTGAAATTGTAGTTCACTAAGTTTTGCATGAACATGTGAGTTACTTCCGAATTTTTTTTACTTAATTGCTTAGAGAATTGTTCTAAACAAACCACTAAGTGAAAAGTGCTAATTTTTGGTCCAGATGACTTTATTGTGACAAGAAACTCACATAAAAATTTTCAGCTGCATTGGAGCTCTAGATAACCCCTGTTCTGTTTAACCTTTTAAGGTTATCAACATAGAAGAGGGGGAAGACACTTAACACTTAATCATGTTGCCTAAACCCAAACCCAAACCACTAGCACCAGTGTCATTTTAAATTCTTAAACGGAGTTCCAGATTTTAAAATTGTCATTAGAACTTGTTAGAAAAATCTTTACAATTAAATCCATATGCATATTCATAACGTGTAGCATCTACGTGAAGAATTTGAAGTCATCGGAGTGGAGATCAAAGAAGGGGGAAAGCAAGTGATCAAACCTCAAGGGGTCTTCAATAACTGAACATCATATATATAAGTCCCCTGCAAAACAAAGGAAACCCCCGGTTTGCATCAAAATTTACATGTTTTATTTGTATTCACTTTATCTTGTCTAGCATTTAGTTTATTGCATTAAGTCTAGATGGTATGAAACTCCAAATGCATGACCCAGAAAAACCTGGAGTACAATGTAGAATAGGTTATCAATTGATTATAAATGCTGATCCCAAGTTAAGAAAAGTGGATTAAAAGAGGCATAACTTGAGTGGGCAGTTTCCTACTCGTGAACATTAAGGGGGATCAATCAGAAGAGTTGGGAATTTATCCTCATAGTTGGGAATGGATACCAGGCAGTGGATGGAAGACTCAAGGATGTGGTCCTGTGAACCTATTCTATGTCTGAGTCGATTAAGGCCCGTTCTCGTGTGTGGCCCTGTGGGACAAGTTTGAATTGTGTACCAGATGCATACTGGCTATATGGGACATAGGAAACCGATGTAACATGTTAACCTGGGTGTCGAGGCATACCCCACCGTCTGATGAAGATGCTGAAAGGATAGAGAAATCGGCTATACGAGGGTTTGCCGTAGTGAGACTTAATCCCAGTGGTGGGACCGGTTCGACATTCGGGTGTCGTGTGAAAGGTTGCCACGTATGACGTCAGTGATGGTTGCTGTGTGCAATGTCGCGTACGGGCATACGTGTCGTGTCAGCCGAGTGTTTTTTATTGCAATCACCGTCGCTCGTAGAATGGACCGAGCATACTTGTTCTCTGCGTCATGGCGTAGTAATAAACTGGGAAAAGTTAATAATGCTTCATGAGTAATCCTCATAATGGAGATGAGGAATGATCAACACTTTCACTAAATTTATTTTCCACCTTGGGCTAGTATCGTCGAGGCAAAGCGTTTCTTGTTTGATTGTGGAGTTTCGACGTTGATGGCGCAAGGTCTGTATGGGTCTAGGGTAGCTCACTAAAGTTACTTTCACCTCGGGCAAGTGACATCGAGATGAAGCGTTTCTTGTTTGATTGTGGAGTCTCGAGGTAAATAGTGTGAGGGCTATAAGAGTTACTTAAAACTTGAAGTAAGAACTCTCCTTTAGCTCAAGATCATCTTTTATGCAAATTTCTATATTCAGCCCTCTATTTCAGCATGTAGAGTTTCATGACTAGGGTGACAGTTAATCTTGCTAGGCTTCATGCTCACAGATACTACATGAGTTTTTTTGCAGGTAATAACCCTACGATGAATGGTACGGTTGTCCAATGAGACTCGGAACTCTCCGAGTGGTGATCTCATGGGAAACCCGCCGCTGCTATTGTGGTCGTGTTGCTAGCGAGAAGGGTCCGCGGGCTGGACATCTTCTCAGTTGCTTAGCATAGGTATGAGACGTGAGTTGTACTAGTCTTCCGCTGTAGATTATTTTGAGAAGTATTTGTAAAATTCACACTTTGTAAGCTTCCGCTTGATTTATGTAATATGATGCTTTATTATGTGTGCTGTTGGGTGCGGCATCGCACGACACCGCCCAATGCAATTCCTGGGCGAGTGGCACGGCCCCGTGATTGGGACCGGTCCCTCACAGCGTGGTATCAGAGCCGCATTGGTAATAGCACACGGAATAAGGATCGTATTATGATAAAAACTTAGGATACGGTGAGAATTCGTTAGTATGCCCAAATAAGGACTATAGTAGTATAGTTACTTAAAAGTAGCATGACTAACATATGTATTATAATTCTGAATTTTGATTATGTAGCGACGCACCTACACTCAGTTAAGCATGGTAAGGAACGCCAACGAAAGCGGTTCAATTTCATTTAGCTCCCCTAACGAGGAAAGTGGTTCAGGGATAGGTTTCACAGCTTGGTGTGAGACGTCAATATGGAACTCTTGGACTCTTCATGTTCCTGAGTTCATATGAAATGCTGACCCCTAGCATGCATTAAGCAAGCAAGTGGAGACCCCATCGTGTGGTCAGTGACGCGATAGTGTGTTCTGCTGGAAATAGCCTAGAAGGACATACGCAGCGCTTGCCATCGGCGTGCCCTGCAGGGCAGTAGGTGGTATCCGTTGGGTTGATAAAATTCCCAACCGTGACGACCCGTTCGCGCTCTACTCGGGTTCCCCGTCGTGTGGTGTAAAAACGCGACCATGTACCTTGAGACGTGGCTTGACTCAATGACGGCCTGTATGGAAATGATACGGGCGTATGTTTTTGGTATGATATGGAACTGCCTGAAATGAGAAAACCTATGTGTGCATCATTATTGAGTGTTCTCTTGCAGGTACTAACCACGTACGTATCCCGTGTAGTACACGTGTGCGAGGGACCGTTTAGTGCCACAATTGAGACGTATATACCGTTATGATCCAGTTAGGATTTTCTTTTTTGTGAGGAACGTAGTACCGACATTTCTCTTACGGTGCATCGACGCCATACTAAACTTAATAATCCTCTTCCCTATGAAGAAATGATTCATGAGCTAACTTTCAACTAAAAATGGAAGTTTGAAACAAATATTAGTTACTGAACTCTTATTTTGAGCTAAGTTCCAAATGAGAGAAGGTCTAGGTTTCAAAGATTTCAAAAACAGAGTGTTCTGTTTCTGGCAGGAATTATTGCTGAACTTTAACAGAGCGTAACCCTGAGTAGATTTGACCAATTAAGGTGTATTATACTGTTATGGAAATATTTCAAGTGCTCTACAATATCTTTGTAGACCTCCAGAGCAAAATCACACGTTAAGTTGGTGAAAAGTCCAGTTGAAGGCAAACTGTTCAGAACCAGGACAGCAGCAAAACCTCTCTGGACCTATCTGTTTTTAAGTCATAACTTCCTGTAGAAAAACCCCTAAGGAGCCTATGATACACCATTGGAAAGGTTATGAAATGTGCAACATGTAAAAGTCCCAAAAACGTGAATTCAAAGAAACAGATGATTGAACATCATTGTGTTTCGGGTTCATGGAAAATGGGAATTACAAAAACTTTCTTACATGGGATGGTATACATGAGGTGTAACCACATGGGTTCAAGCATTCCTTTGAATGTGTTGGACCACGGTGGAGTTAAACCCATGTGTAAATCATCCATGTGCATGAGGAAGAATTAAAAGTAGGTCTTTAGACTCAAATGCTCACCTCAAAGTGCCGCCAAATTGTTGAATAAACAAGGAGCCTCATACATTTGAAATTGATGAGAATATGGTGGCAAACTCTTGATTTGAGGGTGAGCTAGCGAGGAGTGGATTATGATCATGTTTGTATTCTTGCTGAATTCAAACATGTTAAGGAAAGGGAAGGACTTGAGTTATGTCACATGAAATGATAAACTCAAACATGGACATGTGGGGAAAGCTAAAAATTTTCTTTAGCTCATACTGAACATATGTTAACACAGGGAAAGAATTTCATTCCCAAAAATCTAACTCATGTGCACATCCTCTATGAGTAGAGGGGAGGGAAATTTAAACCCAATTTTGAATGTTTGCAAAGGATTCATGATCAGATTGTCCAAAGACCTATATGTGAGATGACCATTGCAGTCCTCATGTATTAAAGAGCTTAAGTTCCAAATTTGGAGACATTTTTGAGCTCATATACCATTTGTTCCAAGCATTATTGAGATCACCTTCGAATTCAAATTTGAGGGGCATATTCAAACTGAACTTGTGAGGTTCAGAGTAGGACCAAGATTGATCAAGCATGGGCTAGGAACAAACCAAAGTTTTTCCCTCAAATTCAAATAGGTCATCATAAAGGAGGTTTTCAAACTGTGGGTTCAAAGTTTATATTTGCAGCAACCAAATTTAAATGTTGAGTCCACATTTAAAATCTTCATCCCCAAATTTGTGGGAATATAATTTTTCACCACATTGGGAAGTATTTTGGCTAAGCATTTGCAAGAGGACTCAAAGGGTGCATTTGAATTCAAGTTCAAATTCGAATTTGGAAGAAGTTTGGCCATAGGTCCAAATGAGTTCCAAGGATTTAGCTCCACATATTTGAATTTGGTCAATTGCAAAATTTGGAAGATCTTTTGGGGGAGGAGCAGGGGTGGACCCCACAGGTCAGTGAGCTAAATTGTGACTTGTACCCGAAGCAAACCCTCTGTTCTCTGTGTTTACACTGAAGCAGCTAAGTCCCGGTGCTCTGTCTCACTCGAACGGTCTGAGGGCTTACAGTGCGCCACCGATGCTGAGCACCGCACCACCTCCCAGCTTCTTGAGCAGTGCTGGAGAGATGCTCGTGGGTCTTCTGCACCTTAGCGTGATCCTTCCCTCGCTGCACCGAGCTACTTCCGTTTCCTTACCTCCTCACGAGCAACCATCGGGAACACGTCGCCTCCATTCGGTCGATCCCAGGGAGCCAACCAAATCTCGCGCAGCCAACCCGCTGAGCTGCAAAATGGTCCTGAGGGAGCTCCTCCTACGTCCTCTGCGCCAAAACAGCCGAGTTCCGGCCTCCCTAACCCTAGAATAGCTCGTTGGAAATATACTGAAGTTAACTTTAACTTTTGTATTCAACTTGAGTTATGAAAATGCTGTTAAACGGATCAAAAGCTGGGTTAGGACAGAAGAGTGTGTTCTGTACAAACAAAGAGCACAGGTTAGGCCTACCACACAGAAGTGATTAAACTCGAGGATAGTCCGGTGGGATGTGAGTATCCGATGTGTTTCCAATGAGTTACCGGGCATTGCCGGTTAATGGGACGTCAAGTTCAAGATTGAACTGACGCCGGAAACAACACCGATTCCACGGTGGCCGTATGAGATGGCACCCAATGAACTAGCGGAGTTGAAGGAGCAACTAAGTGAACTTATGAGCAAAGGTTTTATACGACCAAGCTCATCGCCTTGGGGTTGCTCTGCACTATTTGTTAAGAAGAACGATGATACACTATGATTAAGTGTTGATTATCGTTCGCTAAAGGCCGTGAGGGGCCCGGTCCCGATCACTGGGCCGTGCCGCCTCGCCCGAGGAATCGCATTGGGTGGTGTCGTGTTATGCGGCACCCAACAGCACACTTATAAGGAACACAATATTACATAAATCAAGAGCGGAAGCTTACAATTATTCTTTGTAAATAATTTACATAAAATAGCTACAGCGGAAGTCTATAAACAGCTCACGATGAATATCTAAGAGGCACTCGAGAAGAGATCCAGCCTGCGGACTCCTCTCGCTAGCAACACGAAGACATGGCAGCGGCTAGGTTCTCCATGTGTGACATGACTCGGAAGTCCCCGAGTTTCACCGGACAACCTTCTTTATAGCGTTGAGGGTTACCTGTAAAACCACTTATATAGCAAGAGTGAGCACAAAGGCTCAGCAAGGCTTAACCGTCTCTCCTAAAACATGCAACTCTACATGAAAGTAACCTAAGACTTAAACCTGTCATTTGCGAAAAGACTCGCCTACGAGTTCATCCTTAACTTTCAGATTTTTAGCCACAATAGTAGTGACCTTGCGCCCAGCAACAATTGAACTCCACAATCAAACAAGAAACGCTTCATTCCAATGTCACTTGTCCCAAGGTGAAAAATAAATTTACTTTGCTCTATCTCTACTTCAGACAAGGTTCTCATGCAGTTTAACATAATCATAGCAGCAATTATACTTTTGCAAACTGTTCCCACACAACTTGCTTACTACGTCACAACACAGTGAGCAAGCGGTACTCATAACTGCGAGGGACGGTGATTCGAATCAAACACTACCCGGATAACTCGACACATACGCCCGCCTCTGAAGACCCAATTCTGGTGTCCTTCATTACGTCGTATGTGGCAACCTTTCTCAGGACACTAAACTGTAGAACTGGTCACGCCGTCTCAGGCTCATAGGTCTAACAAGACGATGTGGTATGCCTCTACAATCCAATGAACCTGGTACATCGGTTTCCTGGTTCCCATATATCAGTAAGCATCCGGTACACAACTCAATACTTGCTCAGCGGGGCTGCATACGCTTCGGTCCTTGACTGACATGGGCAGAGCTACTCGACCAAGACCTCATCTTGTCGCTACCTAACTCTCCTGCCCAGTCTCATCTTTAGAAATGTAAACTTTAGCTTGCCTCTCTTTCCAACCCCACTTATGTGATCCTAAAACAAAGCTCGCGAGTAGATCCCAACTACACGTCTTCTACCGGATGTCCTAGCCTATTTAGCACGGCCTTATTCTACAGCGATGTCACAATTCTACCCTTTACCTCAGGGTTCATGTTTGGTTATGCAAGTGGAGTATCAACATCCTTGACCTAATGCACATACAAACCTTGACCAAATGTAGTGAACAAAGGGAAAACTTTAAAAACAACTTAAGTGCAAACCGGGGCTTGCCTTGGTTTTGCAGGCGACTAAAGTCAGATGAGTAGGAAGTTAGTTGCTGATGACTTGAAGTTCAACTCCTGACCTTCTTGCTTCTTGATCCAAGTTTCACCTTTCCTTCTTCACTTCCCACGTTTAATCACTACACGTTATGAATATGCATACATGTTTAATTGTAAAACTCTTGCTAAGAAGTGCTAAAGACAAGTTTTAAAACTGGAACTTTGTTTAAGAATTTAAAATGATACTGGGGCTGGTGGTTTGGGTGTGTGTCTAAGCACTATCATCAAGTGAGAAGTGAGGTTCATCACTTGGGTGGTGATCACCTAATTGGTTGAACAGAACACTACTGATCCAGGCTCCAATGGAGCTGGAAATTTTCTTGTGAGTTCCTTGTCACAAGAAAGTCCTCTGGACCAAAATTCTTAATATTTCACTAAGTAGATCGCCCAAATTAATTCCTTAAGCATCTAAGCCAAAAAGGAATTAATTTTGAACAAATTTGCACTTTCATGCAAACTCAAGTGAACTATGATTTCATACCTAGCTCAGAGAGTATGCATGAATTTTCCTAGGATTTTTGGAGCTAAGGAATGGCCAGAACTGAATTTCCAAGTTTTGGAAATTCTCTGAAAATGTTTCTGTATTCATTTGAATACAGAAACTTGAAATCAGTATTACCCTAACTAAATCAAATCCAAATGAGCTGAAACTTTTACAGCAGTCTCCTAATATACTAAAGAATATTCTGGCAAATGTGGGGAATTTTGGATGAACCAAACTTCCTCTAGAATTCTTTTTCTGAAAAGCTTTAAAGAATTTTCCAGAATTTCCTATTGGTTTTCATGCAAATTGGGTTGCATATTTGGATAGAGATTTTCATCCTGAATCCAAGCTAATTTGAATCAATAAATTTGGAGCTTCCTAACAAAAGTTATGAGGTTCTAAAGTCTGAACCAAATCTGGAATTCAATTTAAATTGGGGAAATATTCAAACTCTGACAGTGGCCCCATCCAACACGTGTCGGTTGCCGGAGCTAAGCCACACGGGGCCACAGGACCCTTCCCGCGCCACCACACTGGATCCTGGGGCCACAGCGGATCGAAGATTTAAAATATCGCCACTGACATGTGGGACCGGCCGGTCGTCTTCCTCCTCCCGACGCCCGTGCGATCCCGCCGCCGAGCTCGCCGGAGCTCTCGCCGCGAATGGTTTCCGGTCCTCGGAACTTGCTGATTTTCTCTGCCCCCACGTATTCTCGCACGAGGAACACGTTTCCGGCCTCATCTCCGATCGACAATGGCCGGAACCCTAGGTGCGACGGCGACAGTGGCTTCGGCAGCTTCGGCGACGTCGTTAGGGCGCTGTACTGCCACGACCTTGCTCCGGTTAGCTCCTACAGCATCGCCACAACCTAGGGAGCAACGTCCTAGGTTCTGATCTCGTGAGGAAACATCGGCAACTAGGAGCTCACCGTGCGACCTAGGTGGATTTTGGTGAAAACTCGAAAAACCCGAAGAACCGAAGGTTTCCTCGACGGTTCTCTCTAGTTCTTGATCCCACTTGTCCGCACGGGTGTCTACAGCTGGGTTTCTAAGTCTGGTGATGAGTGGTGCACCGTGTTGCCTTAATTTCTCGGTTTTATACAAGCGGCTCATATTGCATGTCCGCGGGGAAAACCAAATTCCGGCGAGCACGGCCGGTGACAAGCTACCAGCGCTTCTGTGGAGCAAGAAGGGTTACAGGCGCACCTTTTTGCTTTTGCAGCACGACGGGAGATGCTCCGTGGTGGCCGGGCGACGTGATCTTGCCGCGGCGACTTCCTTCGGTGTTGTGGAGGAGAACCGAGCTCGACGCCGACGTCCCGACAGGGCTAGCGTCCGGTTCTTTCTTGTGCCATGCTGAGGGAGGTCCGGCGGTGCTGTGGTGCAGCTTAGCTCGTCGTGCAATGGGGTGGAGCAGCCGGGCAGCGCTGAACCGACGGCTCTCCCCTGGGCGGCCGAGTTTCTCGCCGAGGCGTGTGGCAGTCGGTGAGCAGCGGCTGTGAGGCGGTCGGATGAAGCGTTGCGCTCTCGGTGGGGTGATAAGAGCAACGAAAAATCGACCCCTGAGCAGCTCGGGAGGTGGCGGTGACTGCTGCCTCGGTGGAGCGCCACGGCTGTCCGCTTCGGGCTCAGTCTGAACAGAGCAAGAGGCTTGCTTCGGTTGCAAGACTACCCCATCTTCAGTCCATGACATGTGGAGCCCACAGCTCCTCTCTGCCCCCAAAAGATCTCCAAATTTGTGGCACATGCAAATTCAGCCATGAGGTACTCAAATCCAAAAGTCAATTGGCAATTTGACCAGTTTTGCCTCAGTTTCAAATTTGAATTCAAATTTAGAGGAAATTTACAAGTCCCCTTGATATACATATCAAAGCACCTCCAAATTTTCTCAAAATTTGTCTCCCTCATAATTTGGACCTGAGAAATTCAAATATGCCATCTGATCCTTAAGTTGGCCGCTGCAAATACAAATTTTCAAACAACAGTTTGAGTTTCCTTTTTGGAAAGGGCCTTCTTTGCCTTGAAGTAGACCATTTAATTCAAACTGAAATTTAAGTCCTCTTTGGTGATGACCCATCTGAATTTGGGTGAAACCCTTTGGTTTGTTCCTAGCCCATGCTTGATCAATCTTGGTCACAAGCTGAACCACACAAGTTCAGTTTGACCATGCCCCTCAAATTTGAATTTGAAGGTGATCTCAATCAATGCTTTGAACAAATGGTATATGAGCTTAAAATCCCTCCCATTTTGGAACTTAAGCTCTTCAATACCTGAGGACTGCAATGGTCATCTCATATATATGCTTTTGGACCATCTGATGAATGCTTTGCAAGGGTTCAAAAGTGGGGTTTAAACATCCCTCCCCTCTACTCATAGGGAATGTACATATGAGTTAGATTTTTGGGAATGAAATCCTTTCCCGGGTTAACATGTGTTCAACAGGAGTTAAAGAAGATTTTTGCTCTTCCCACATGTCCATGTTTGAGTTTATCATTTTATGTGACATAACTCAAATCATTCCCTTGTCCTAACATGTTTGAATTCAGCATGAACTCAACATGATCATAGTCGATTCCCTTTTGGCTCACCCTCAAATCAGAAAGTTGCCACCACATTCTCCTCAATTCAAATGTATGAGGCTCCATATGTATACAAAAGCTTGGCAGTAATTTGAGCTGAGCCTTTGAGACTAAAGACCTTATTTTTGTTCTTTCTCATGTTCATGTATGCTTACACATGAGTTTAACTCCACCTTGGTCTAACACTTTCAAAGGCATGCTTGAACCCATGTGGTTGCACCTCATGTGTACCATCCCATGTAAGAAAGTTTTTGTAAGTCCCATTTTTCATGAACAGAAACACACTGACGTTCAATCATCCGTTCCACACACTGACGTTCAATCATCCGTTCCTTTGCATTCACGTTTTTGGTACTTTTACATTCCTCCCCCCTTAAAAAGAATCTCATCCCAAGATTCCAATAGGAGAACGATACGGGAGAGGTAATGCCAAGTGGTAGGGCGATAAAAACTCCGGATTGTTCATGCGGAGGTAATCTTTGCTCTCCACGTTGTTCCTTCCATGGTATGATTACCCCACAGCACCTGGTAAAACCTTAATATCCGATTCCAGGTGTTCCGGATTCTTCTCATCGATAGTCTGAACCAGTCGCTCGGTGTAGGTACGATCCGGCTTCAACTAGTCAAGTTCTTCGGTGTGGACGGCAATGGTAGCTTTAAGCCACTTCCATAGCTGTGACATATGAAATATGTCGTGAACACCAGCAAGGCTTGCCGGTAGTTCCAGCCGGTAAGCTACGGGTCCACACATCTCCGTGATAACCAGTGGATCTAAGGCTCAGGGAGCAAAATCTCCCCTTTACATCGGACCGGTGAATCCCTTTCATCGGAGACACGCAAAGACAATGTGTTCTATGCCGTCGAAATGCAACGGTCGATGCCTTTGAACAGCCTCCAAGTTCACTTCTACCATTCGAACTCAGCCATCGGCTTTGTTGACAAATCAACCCTGAACAGTACTCTTTCACCGTACTCACACCACCTTTACGGTGTGCGACATTTCCTACTGTAGAGCTTCATCTTACGAGGTATAACTATATGGTATTTAAACCATAGAGTACCCTCATTGCCCTTTATAGTGACGGCATTGAGTGAACGAAAATCAACACTTAATCTTAGTGTCCCATCGTTCTTCTTAACGCACAGCGCAGAGCAACCCCATGGTGATGAGCTTGGTTGTGTAAAACCGTTGCTCATAAGTGCACTTAGTTGCTCCTTCAACTTCGCTAGTTCATTGGGTGCCATCTTATACGGCCTTCGTGAAATCGATGTTGCTTCCAGCGTCAGTTCAATCTTGAACTTGACGTCCCGTAAGCCTGCATTGCCCGGTAACTCATCGGAAACACATTGGATATTCACGTCCCACCGGAAAATCCTCGAATTTAATCACTTCCGTGGGATAGGCCTACCCAGTCCTCTTTTCTGTACAGAATGGACTCTTCTGCCTTCATCCAGATTCTTGATCCATTGAACAGCATTTTCATAACTCAAGTTGCATACAAAAGTTATAGTTAACTTCAGTATCATTTCAACGAGTATTCATACGCCTTCAGATCATCTCTGGATCAAAAGTTATGATTTCTCAAAGTTGACAGAATTCCTGGATAAAATCTGCCAGCATGACCTTTGTATGTGGCTACTTTTATCACAGTTGTATATGAAAACGCAATAAGAATCTGTGCAAACTTTGAACTACAACAATGTTGCACATTTCATAACCTTTCCAACGGTGTACCATAGGCTCCTTAAGGATTTTTTTACAGGAAGTTATGGCTTAAAAACAGAAAGGTCCAGAGAGGTTTTTCTGCTGTCCTGGTTCTGAACAGTTTGCCTTCAACTGGACTTTCCACCCACTTAACGTGTGATTTTGCTCTGGAGGTATACAAAGAAGTTGTAGAGCACTTGAAAATATTTCCAGAAATGTATCATACACCTTAATTGGTTAAAGCTACTCAGAGTTATGCCCTGTTAAATTCCAGCAAGATTTCCTGCCAGAAACAGAGCACCCTGTTTTTGAAAACTTTGACATAGTTATACTCTCATTTGAATCTTAGCTCAAAATAAGAGTTCATTAACTAATACTGGTTTCAAACTTCCATTTTTAGTTGAAAGTTAGATCATGAATCATTTCTCCATAGGGAAGAGGATTATATGTTTAGTACGGTGTCGATGCACCGTAAGAGGTATGTCGGTACTACGTTGCCTCACCAAAAGAAAATTCTAAACCGGATTATACCGGCATATACGTATTATCAGTGGCACTAAGACGGTCTCTCGCACACGTGTACTACACGGGATACGTACGTGGTTAGTACCTCCAAAAGAACACTCAATAGTGGTGCACTCAAAGGTTGTTTCATTTCAGGCAGTTCCATAATTGAAAGTAAATACAAACGCCCGTATCATAGCCATACGGCCGTCCTTGAGTTAAGCCACGTCTCAAGGTACGTGATCGTGTTTCAACACCACATGACGGGGAACCCGAGTATACCATGAACGGATCATCACGGTTGGGAATGTTATCAACCCAACGGATACCACCTACTGCCCTGCAGGGCACGCCGACGGCAAGCGCTGCGTATGTCCTCGTGGGCTACTTTCAGACGAACACACTATCGCGTTACTGACCACACGATGGGGTCTCCACTTACTTGCCTAATGCACGCTAGGGATCAGCATTTCATATGAACTCAGGAACATGGAGAGTCCAAGAGTTTCATATTGACGTCTCACACCAAGCTGTGAGACCTATCCCTGAACCACTTTCCTAGTCAGGGTAGCTAACTGAAATTGAACCGCTTTCGGTGGCGTTCCTTACCATGTTTACCTGAGCGTAGGTGCGTCGTTACATAATAAAAATTCAGAATTAAAACACATATGTTAGTCTTGCCACTTTAAGTAACTACACTACTATAGTCCTGAGGTGGGCCTAATATCGTTTCCTCACCGCATCCTAAGTTTTTGTCATAATACGATCCTTATTCCGTGCGCTATTACCAATGCGGCGCTGATACCACACTGAGGGGGCCCGGTCCCGATCACTGGGCCGTGCCGCCTCGCCCGAGGAATCGCATTGGATGGTGCCTTGTTATGCGGCACCCAACAGCACACATGTAAGGAACACAGTATTACATAAGTCAAAAGCGGAAGCTTACAATTATTCTTTGTAAATAATTTACATAAAATAGCTACAGCGGAAGTTTATAAACAGCTCACGATGAATATCTAAGAGGCACTCGAGAAGAGATCCAGCCCGCGGACTCCTCTCGCTAGCAACACGAAGACATGGCAGCGGCTAGGTTCTCCAAGTGTGAGATGACTCGGAAGTCCCCGAGTCTCACCGGACAACCTTCTTTAGAGCGTTGAGGGTTACCTGCAAAACCACTAATATAGCAAGAGTGAGCACAAAGGCTCAGCAAGGCTTAACCGTCTCACCTAAAACATGCAACTCTACATGAAAGTAACCTAAGACTTCAACCTGTCATTTGTGAAAAGACTCGCCTACGAGTTCATCCTTAACTTTCAGATTTTTAGCCATAATAGTAGTGACCTTGCGCCCAGCAACATTGGAACTCCACAATCAAACAAGAAACGCTTCATTCCATTGTTACTTGTCCCAAGGTGAAAAATAAATTTAGTTTGCTCTATCTCTACTTCAAAAAAGGTTCTCATTCAGTTTAACATAATCATAGCAGCAATTATACTTTTGCAAACTGTTCCCACACAACTTGCTTACTATGTCACAACACAGTGAGCAAGCGGTACTCATAACCACGAGGGACGGTGATTCGAATCAAACACTACCTGGATAACTCGACACATACGCCCGCCTCTGAAGACCCAATTCTAGCGTCCTTCATTACGTCGTATGTGGCAACCTTTCTCAGGACACTAAACTGTAGAACCGGTCGCGCCGTCTCGGGCTCATAGGTCTAACGAAACGATGTGGTGTGCCTCTACAATCCAGTGAACCTGGTACATCGGTTTCCTGGTTCCCATATATCAGTAAGCATCCGGTACACAACTCAATACTTGCTCAGCGGGGCTGCATACGCTTCGGTCCTTGACCGACACGGGCAGAGCTACTCGACCAAGACCTCGTCTTGTCGCTACCTAACTCTCCTGCCCGGTCTCATCTTTAAAAACGTAAACTTTAGTTTGCCTCTCTTTCCATCCCCACTTATGTGATCCTAAAACAAAGCTCGCGAGTAGATCCCAACTACTCGTCTTCTACTGGATGTCCTAGCCTATTTAGCACGGCCTTATTCTACAGCGATGTCACAATGCTACCCTTGACCTCAGGGTTCATGTTTGGTTATGCAAGTGGAGTATCAACATCCTTGACCTAATGCACATACAAACCTTGAGCAAATGTAGTGAACAAAGGGAATACATTAAAAACAACTTAAGTGCAAACCGGGGCTTGCCTTGGTTTTGCAGGTGACTAAAGTCAGATGAGTAGGAAGTTAGTTGCTGATGACTTGAAGTTCAACTCCTGACCTTCTTGCTTCTTGATCCAAGTTTCACCTTTCCTTCTTCACTTCCCACGTTTAATCACTACACGTTATGAATATGCATACATTTTAATTGTAAAACTCTTGCTAACATGTGCTAAAGACAAGTTTTAAAACTGGAACTTTGTTTAAGAATTTAAAATGATACTGGGGCTGGTGGTTTGGGTGTGTGTCTAAGCACTATCATCAAGTGAGATGTGAGGTTCATCACTTGGGTGGTGATCACCTAATTGGTTGAACAGAACACTACTGATCCAGGGCTCCAATGGAGCTGGAAATTTTATTGTGAGTTTCATGTCACAAGAAAGTCCTCTGGACCAAAATTCAGAATATTTCACTGAGTAGATCACCCAAATTAATTCCTTAAGCATCTAAGCCAAAAAGGAATTAATTTTGAATAAATTTGCACTTTCATGCAAACTCAAGTGAACTATGATTTCATACCTAGCTCAGAGAGTATGCATGAATTTTCCTAGGATTTTTGGAGCTAAGGAATGGCCAGAACTGAATTTCCAAGTTTTGGAAATTCTCTGAAAATGTTTCTGTATTCATTTGAATACAGAAACTTGAAATCAGTATTACCCTAACTAAATCAACTACAAATGTGCTGAAACATTTACAAGAGTCTCCTAATATCCTAAGGAATATTCTGGCAAAATTTGGGGAATTTTGGATGAACCAAACTTCCTCTAGAATTCTTTTTCTGAAAAGTTTTAAAGTATTTTCCAGAATTTCCTATTGGTTTTCATGCAAATTGGGTTGCATATTTGGATAGAGTTTTTCATCCTGAATCCAACCCAATTTGAATCACTAAATTTGGAGCTTCCTAACAAAAGTTATGAGGTTCTAAAGTCTGAACCAAATCAGGAATTCAATTTAAATCGGGGAAATGTTCAAACTCTGACAGTGGCCCCATCCAACACGTGTCGGTTGCCGGAGCTAAGCCACATGGGGCCACAGGACCCTTCCCGCGCCACCACAACGGATCCCGGGGCCGCAGCGGGTCGAAGATTTAAAATATCACCACTGACATGTGGGACCGGCCAGTCGTCTTCCTCCTCCCAACGCCCGCGCGATCCCGCCGCCGAGCTCACCGGAGCTCTCACCGGGAAGGGTTTCTGGTCCTTGGAACTTGCTGATTTTTGCCACCCCCACGTATGCTCGCACGAGGAACACGTTTCCGGCCTCATCTCCGATCGAGAATGGCCGGAACCCTAGGTGCGACGGTGACAGTGGTTTTGGCAACTTCGGCGACGTCGCTAGGGCGCTGTACTGCAACAACCTTGCTCCGGTTAGTACCTACAGCATCGCCATGACCTAGGGAGCAACGTCCCGGTTTGTGATCTCGTGAGAAACATCGGCAACTAGGAACTCACCGTGCGACCTAGGTGGATTTCGGTGAAAACTCGAAAAACCCGAAGAAACCGAAGGTTTCCTCGACGGTTCTCTCTAGTTCTTGATCCCACGTGTCCGCACGGGTGTCTACAGCTGGGTTTCTAAGTCTGGTGATGAGTGGTGCACCGTGTTGTCTTAATTTCTCGGTTTTCTACAAGCGGCTCATATTGCATGTCCGCGGGGAAAACCAAATTCCGGCGAGCACGGCCGGTGACAAGCTACCAGCGCTTCTGTGGAGCAAGAAGGGTTACAGGCGCACCTTTTTGCTTTTGCAGCACGACGGGAGATGCTCCGTGGTGGCCGGGCGATGTGATCTTGCCGCGGCGACTTCCTTCGTTGTTGTGGAGGAGAACCGAGCTCGACGCCGACGTCCCGACAGGGCTAGCGTCCGGTTCTTGCTTCTGCCATGCTGAGGGAGGTCCGGCGGTGCTGTGGGGCAGCTTAGCTCGTCGTGCAACGGGGTGGAGCAGCCGGGCGGCGCTGAACCGACGGCTCTCCCCTGTGCGGCCGAGTTTCTCGCCGAGGCGCGCGGCAGTCGGTGAGCAGCGGCTGTGAGGCGGTCGGATGAAGCGTTGCGCTCTCGGTGGGGTGATAAGAGCAACGAAAAATCGACCCCTGAGCAGCTCGGGAGGTGGCGGTGACTGCTGCCTCGGTGGAGCGCCACGGCTGTCCGCTTCGGGCTCAGTCTGAACAGAGCAAGAGGCTTGCTTCGGTTGCAAGTCTACCCCATCTTCAGTCCATGACATGTGGAGCCCACAGCTCCTCTCTGCCCCCAAAAGATCTCCAAATTTTTGGCACATGCAAATTCAGCCATGAGGTCCTCAAATCCAAATGTCAATTGGCAATTTGACCAGTTTTGCCTCAGTTTCAAATTTGAATTCAAATTTAGAGGAAATTTAAAAGTCCCCTTGATATACATATCAAAGCACCTCCAAATTTTCTCAAAATTTGTCTCCCTCATAATTTGGACCTGAGGAATTTAAATATGTCATCTGATCCTTATGTTGGCCATTGCAAATACAAATTTTCAAACAACAGTTTGAATTTCCTTTTTGGAAAGGGCCTTCTTTGCCTTGAAGTAGACCATTTAATTCAAACTGAAATTTAAGTCCTCTTTGGTGATGACCCATCTGAATTTGGGTGAAACCCTTTGGTTTGTTCCTAGCCCATGCTTGATCAATCTTGGTCCCAAGCTGAACCGCACAAGTTCAGTTTGACCACGCCCCTAAAATTTGAATTTGAAGGTGATCTCAAACAATGCTTTGAACAAATGGTATATGAGCTTAAAATCCCTCCCATTTTGGAACTTAAGCTCTTCAATACCTGAGGACTGCAACGGTCATCTCATATATATGCTTTTGGACCATCTGAACATGAATGCTTTGCAAGTGTTCAAAAATGGGGTTTAAACTTCCCTCCCCTCTACTCATAGGGAATGTACATATGAGTTAGATTTTTGGGAGTGAAATCCTTTCCCGGGTTAACATGTGTTAAACAGGAGTTAAAGAAGATTTTTGCTCTTCCCACATGTCCATGTTTGAGTTTATCATTTTATGTGACATAACTCAAATCATTCCCTTGTCCTAAAATGTTTGAATTCAGCATGAACTCAACATGATCATAGTCCATTCCTTTTTGGCTCACCCTCAAATCAGAAAGTTGCCACCACATTCTCCTCAATTCAAATGTATGAGGCTCCATGTGTATACAAAAGCTTGGCAGTAATTTGAGCTGAGCCTTTGAGACTAAAGACCTTATTTTTGTTCTTTCTCATGTTCATGTATGCTTACACATGAGTTTAACTCCACCTTGGTCCAACACTTTCAAAGGCATGCTTGAACCCATGTGGTTGCACCTCATGTGTACCATCCCATGTAAGAAAGTTTTTGTAAGTCCCATTTTTCATGAACAGAAACACACTGACGTTCAATCATCCGTTCCTTTGAATTCACATTTTTGGGACTTTTACGGGCCGTCTCGATAAACCACAAGTACCCTGCCCCGCATCGATATTTTAGTCGCTCAACTAGTTGGTGCAGCGGTATTCTCGAAGATGGTTGGAGCTCATCAAAGATCATAACTTCAAGACCCACTACTAAGTGAACGCGGTTGCCAACACGTGTAGTCGGAAAGCCCATGTTCACGACTTGGCAATTGCTGAGTTAGAAGAAGAAAAACCCGGTATCCGTGTCATTCTGTATGGAGTACTTTATAACATCGCTCTCGTTCCAACAATCTGAGGAAAGACAAGGGTATGTCTCACATACGGAGAAGAATAGATAACGGAGAGATGAGGTGGTTCAGGAGGGACAATGAGGGTACTCTATGGTTTAAAGACCGTATAGTTATACCTCTTAAGATGAAGCTCTACGGCCGGAAATGGCGCACACTGCAGATGTGGTGTGAGTACGGCGAAAGAGTACTGTTCGGGATTGATTAGTCAACCAAGCCGATGACCGAGTTCGGGTAATAGAAGCGAACTTGAAGGCAGTACAATCCCGACAGGAAAGTCACGATAGTCAAAGGCATAGACCGTTGCATTTCGACGGCGGAGAACAAGTTTATCTTCACATGCCTCTGATGAAAGGAATTCACCGGTCCGATGTAAAAGGGGAATATTGCTCCCTGAACTTAAGATCCATTAGCTATCACGTAGAAGTGCGGACCCTGCCTACCGGCTGGAACTATCAGCGAACCATGCTGGTGTTCACGACATATTTCACGTGTTGCAGCTACAGAAGTGCTTTAAAGCTACCATTGCCGTCCGCACCAAACAAATCAACGAGTTGAAGCCGGATCGTGCCTACACCGAGCGACCGGTTCGGACTATCGATGAAAAGATCCGGAACACCTGGAATCGGACATTAAGCTTTGACAAGGTGCTGTGGATTAATCATACCACGAAAGAAACCACGTGGAAAGCAAAAATTACCTCCGCAGGAACAATCCGGAGCTTTTATCGTCAAACAGCTTGGAATTACCTCTCCCGTCTCGTTTTTCTTTTGGAATCTTAGGACGAGATTCTTTTTAAGGGGGGGATGTAAAAGTCCCAAAAACGTGAATGCAAAGAAACGGATGATTGAACGTCATTGTGTTTCGGGTTCATGGAAAATGGGACTTACAAAAACTTTCTTACATGGGATGGTATACATGAGGTGCAACCACATGGGTTCAAGCATTCCTTTGAATGTGTTGGACCACGGTGGAGTAAAACCCATGTGTAAATCATACATGTGCATGAGGAAGAATTAAAAGTAGGTCTTTACACTCAAATGCTCACCTCAAAGTGCCGCCAAATTGTTGAATACACATTGAGCCACATACATTTGAAATTGAGGAGAATATGGTGGCAAACACTTGGTTTGAGGGTGGGCTAGAGAGGAGTGGATTATGATCATGTTTGAATTTATGCTGAATTCAAACATGTTATGGCAATGGAAGGACTTGAGTTATGTCACATGAAATGATAAACTCAAACATGGACATGTGGGGAAAGCTAAAACTTTTCTTTAGCTCATACTGAACACATGTTAACCCAAGGAAAGAATTTCATTCCCAAAAATCTAACTCATGTGCACATCCTCTATGAGAGGGGAGGGAAATGTAACCCAATTTTGAACCTTTGCAAAGGATTCGTGATCAGATTGTCCAAAGGCCTATATGTGAGATGACCATTGCAGTCCTCAGGTATTAAAGAGCTTAAGTTCCAAATTTGGAGAAATTTTTGAGCTCATATACCGTTTGTTCAAAGCATTATTGAGATCACCTTCAAATTCAAATTTGAGGGGCATATTCAAACTGAACTTATGAGGTTCAGAGTAGGACCAAGATTGATCAAACATGGGCTAGGAACAAACCAAAGATTTTCCCTCAAATTCAAATTGGTCATCATAGAGGAGGTTTTCAAACTGTGAGTTCAAAGTTTATATTTGCAGCAACCAAATTTAAAAGTTGAGTCCACATTTAAAATAATCAGCCCCAAATTTGTGGGAATATAAATTTTCACCACATTGGGAAGTATTTTGGCTAAGCATTTGCAAGAGGACACAAAGGGTGCATTTGAATTCAAGTTCAAATTCGAATTTGGGAGAAGTTTGGCCATAGGTCCGAATGAGTTCCAAGGATTTAGCTCCACATATTTGAATTTGGTCAATTGCCAAATTCGGAAGATCTTTTGGGGGAGGAGCAGGGGTGGACCCCACAGGTCAGTGAGCTAAATTGTGACTTGTACCCGAAGCAAACCCTCTGTTCTCTGTGTTTACACTGAAGCAGCTGAGTCCCGGTGCTCTGTCTCACTCGAACGGTCCGAGGGCTTACAGTGCGCCACCGATGCTGAGCACCGCGCCACCTCCCAGCTTCTTTAGCAGTGCTGGAGAGCTGCTCGTGGGTCTTCTGCACCTCAGCGTGATCCTTCCCTCGCTGCACCGAGGTACTTCCGTTTCCTTACCTCCTCGAGAGTAACCATCGGGAAGACGTCGCGTCCATCGGTCAATCACAGGGAGCCAACCAAATCTCGCGCAACCACCCCGCTGAGATGCAAAATGGTCCTGAGGGAGCTCCTCCTACGTCCTCGGCGCAAAAACAGCCGAGTTACGGCCTCCCTAACCCTAAAATAGCTCGGTTCCGTGGCAACCTAACGGCAGGGCGAACCAGTGTGCATGTGGACAGCCCACACCGGGAACTTTCACGCCCGGGCAAGGACACCCCCGGACGACAGTTGAACCGTGCTGCTCACCCCCAAACCTCAGGCAAAGCCGTGGACTACCGAGCGAGAATTCAGGAAAATTTTGCTGGCGGCCACAAAACGACGTTGCGGTATGAAACCTCAAAATTCCCACTCAATTCTAGTCCTTAGTTCACTAAACTGTGCACAAATGATCTAGACTCGATGGCAATCGTTTTCTCTTCACAACCCTAGCTAGAAACTGACGGGGTGCGAGGTATTTCATGTCCTCCCGAGCTCCACCGTCGCCACAACTCACGGGCGCACGGTGACAACCGAATTACCGCCATTTCCGAGCCATGTTGAGGCCATGCCGAGCTAGCCCATCCTCCACTGGTGCTTTTGAGCAGTTCGGTCGAGCTTTTGGCAGGCTATAAGGGCTGGGCGACGGCGCCGAGCTTCACCGAATGCAGCCGCACGTCGCCGGCCTACATCCGGACACCGGCAGCCCGAGAGCACCGCACTAATGGCTTTCTCATAGCTGGAAACCCCCATGCGGTGAGTACCGAGCCGAGAGGTGGCCGGGAAGCCGATTCCGGCGAGCTCCGGTAGGATTCCGGCGAGGGGGTAGCACGGGAGCGGAAAAAGCCCGAGGAGGAAGAAGACCGGGCGGGTCCCACGTGTCAGTGACGAAAATTTAAAGTTGCTGATCTGCTGCAGCTCCGGGATCCCTTGTGGCTGTGCGGGAAGGGTTCTGTGGCCCTGTGTGGCTTGTTCCAGAGAGTGACAAGTGTGCCCTGGACCCACACGCAGGATTTGAACAATTCTCGGTTTATTTGAATCCCCAAATTAAATTCAAACTTTAGAACCTCATAACTTTTGCTAGGAAGCTCCAAATTTAGTGATTCAAATTGGGTTGGATTAAGATTGAACAACTCTATCCAAATGTGCAACCCAATTTGTATGAAAATCATTATTAAATTCTGGAAAATTCTTTAAAGCTTTTCAGAAAAATAATTTTAGAGGGAGTTTGGTTCATCCAAAAATCCTCGAATTTTGCCAGAATATACTTTAGGATGTTATGAAACTCCTGTACATGTTTCAGCTCATTTGGAATTAATTTATTTAGGATAATTCTGATTTCAAGTTTCTGTGTTCAAATGAATACAGAAACAATTTCAGAGAATTTTCAAAACTTGGAAATTCAGTTCTGGGAAGTTCTTAGCTCCACAAATCCTAGGAACATTCATTCAGGCTCCCTGAGCTATGTTTGAAATAGTGGTTCACTTGAATTTGCATGAAAGTGCAAATTTATAAAGAATTAAATCCTTTTTGCCTAAATGCTTAGGGAATTGTTCGGAGTGATCTACTCATGGAAATATTCTAAATTTTGGTCCAGGTGACTTTCTTGTGACATGGAACTCACATGAAAAATTTCAGCTCCATTGGAGTCCTGGATCAGTACTGTTCTGTTTAACCTCTTAGATGATCAACACACAAGTGAGGAAACACACATCTCACTTGATCATAGTGCTAAACCCAAACCCAAACCACTAGTACCAGTGTCATTTTAAATTCTTAAATGGAGTTCCAGTTTTAAACTTGTCTTTAGAACTTGATAGCAAAAGTTTTACAATTAAACATATATGCATATTCATAACGTATAGTAATTAAATGTGGAAAAGTGGAGGAGAAGTGAAGCTTGGATCAAGGAGCAAGAAGGCCAGTGATTAACCTTCAAGCTGTAAGGGCCTAAGTTTTTGGCACATGATCAAAGTGTTCATCACCACCCACACACCTCATTTGAAGAAACTTGATGAATACATTTGAAGAGCAAGTAAACACCATCAACATGCTCATTAGAGGATAAACTCACAAAATGCAAAAGTGGCATTTTCCACATGCATCATCTAGGGGCAGAGCTTCTGAAAAACTCCAACACCTTGCTAGGAATGCTCATGCCAAATTTCACCCAAATTCGAAACCTTTTTGAAGTCCTTTTTGGTATAACTAGAAAGAGGGTGGTTTGAACTCAAATTCAAATTCAAACTATTTCCATCCCATGAATTCAAAAGTGGGAGCCATATTCTTACTCAGCACATTTTTGTGAGCTCACACACCAATTTTCACTCCATTTGGAGTTGATCTTGACATGAGCTAAGTTTAGCAAATTCAAACTTTATTTGAATTTCAAACTGCATAGGTGCTGAAATTTAGTCAAACACTTCACAATTTGAATTCTATCAATTCCAAATGGGCATGTGGTAGATAATTCAAATCCTATAGGGTATTAGAGGGATTACCGTCTGGAGCAGTAGAGGAAAGTTAATTTCAGAGCTAACGGGTGGGACCCACCTGTCAGCCTCACAGATCACAGAACTGACTGAGGCACTGAGTGCTTGGGTCTCAGGCTCCCGCCGTGGTCGCCACCACGCCAGGCCGTCGAGGCCAGCAGCTGCTTGCCTTCCCGATGCCATTCCGCAGTCGGCCCTGTTCTCCACCGGCATTCAGGCCGGCACTGCCAGTACCACCTCCGCAGCAACAACAGCAACAGCGGGCGATGCCGCGTGCGTATGCACCTCAGCAGCGCATGCCGGGCTTTCGTCCCCCAAGCACCGGGAAAGCAGTAGCCACATGCTACAAGTGTGGTCGTCCAGGACACTTCGCCAACAATTGTCCTGAGAGGCAAGGCGGCGGAGTTGCACCATAGCTTCTGTAAGGGCCTCAGTTTTTGACACACAGTTGCAGTGTTCATCACCACACCACACACCTCATTTGAGGAAGAATGATGAACACAAATGAAGAGCCAGTAACAATTATCAACATGCTCATTAGAGAACAAACTCACACATTGTAAAAGTGGTATTTCCCACATGTGATATAGGTGGGCTGGACATATGAAAACTCCTACACATTGCTAAGGATGTCCATGCCAAGTTTCACCCAAATTCAAAACCTTTTTGAGGTTATTTTGGGTATAGCTAGAAAGAGGGCAGTTTGAAACTATATTCAAATTCAAACTGTTTTTATCCCATTAATCCAAAAGTGGGAGGCATATTCTTACTCAGCACATTTTTGTGAGCTCACACACCAATTTTCACTCCATTTGGAGTTAATCTTGACATGAGCTAAGTGCGGCAAATTCAAACTTTATTTGAATTTCAAACTGAACTTGTGCTGAAATTCATTCAAACCAAACCCAATTTGAATTCTACTCAATTCAAATGGCTCATGGGTGAATAATTTGAATCACCAGGGGTATTTTGGGGCTCACTGTTTACAACAGTGATTAGGAGTAAATTTCAGAGGTTAAAACCCCGGGTGGGACCCACATGTCATAGAGAGAAGGAGGCAAAACTTGCACACAAAGTCACAGCCTCGGTGGGAAATTCCACCGAGCAGCTGTCGGCTGTGCCACCGAGCAGCTACCGGCGCCACCAGCTGCTTCCCCTCTCCGCGCGCTGGTGCCCAGGGCGGCTTCCTCGCGCCCCCACGCGACCATCACCACCTCAACGGGGTGAAGACCGGGTGCCTTCTTATTCCCGTGAGCGACACTGGGCGGCGCCATTCCTTTTCTTCCCGAGCTCTCGGTCGATTGAGAAAACACAGCAAACAATCATGTTCTCGCCTCTCCGAGTTGCCAGGCAACATCGTGAGCTCGAGCACCACCGGGTTTCGGCCCCTGTTCCCGTGATCAACGACGACCGCCGCAGTTTAGCTGAAGGACGGCGATCGGTCTCACGTGGGCAGCACACTACAGCCACTTCCACGGCCGAGCAAGGGCGGCAACAGGAGCGCACGGACTCCACGCTGCTTCCACCTGAAGCTCAAGCCACGCCGTGAACTCTCGCCGGCGAATTCTCAGTTTTTGCTCCAGCGGCCGTAAACCGAGCTTCCGGTACGGTTTCTTTAAATTCTCGCTCTATGATCTTTCGGAGGTTATCAAATCTTGCACATAGACGCTGGACTAGCCGGCGATCAAGTTCTTTTCTGCATCCGTGGCGTGAAACTATCTAGGAGTGACGAATTTTGAGCTCGATCGAGGGCGGTCATGGCGGGCACGATCGGTCACACGGCGAGAACGGCGGGAGGAAGACGAAGCCGACTGGCCCACGTGTCAGTGGCTGAAGAATTTAAATCGGGATTGGGTGTGGTCGGGGATCGGCTGTGCTGGCGCGCAAATACCCTGTGAGCTCCGGTGTGCCAGACACCTCCGCGCTCGACACGTGTGGTATCTCCGGTGTGCCGGACACCTCCGTGCTCGACACGTGTCCCCGCGGGCCCCCGAGAGTTTAAACGTTTTCCCCGATTTTCAGAATTCTTCCAAACTTCAAATCCTCATAACTTTGGCAAGAAAGCTCCAAATCGAGTGAACCAAATTTTGCTGGATTCAGCTGTCTTAGTACTTTCCACCAAATCAAGTTTCACTTCATGAAAATCCTTCACTCTCCAGAATTAATTCCTCAAAGTTTAAGCTGTTTGGAATTTTAACTGGAGAATCCTTTTGGAGGAAGATTCTGAAATTTTACTGGGATGTTCACCAAAATATCCCTGAACTACCATAAAAATTTCAGATCCATTGGAGCTCATTTAATCCGCCTAATGGTGTGATTAGAGAAGCGGTTCCAGAGAAAATAGAAAATGTTCAGAAACATTTTCAGGATTTTCTCTGAAATTGTTTAGCTCATATCTTTAGCTAGGAACTTCCAAATTAAGTGAGACCAATTCCATTAGAACCCTCTGAAAAGCTAATTTTCAGAAAGGCATAGTTTGTTTCATGGAAATCCTTAGAACACCCTAAAAGCCTTCAATTAAGGTCAAGTACATAATTAATTGTGGAGGGCTCAAATGAGCTTTGCTGCAACTAAAACTTGACCAAGTCTCTGTTTAGGTTGTAACCAAGCCACAATAAAAGTTTCACAGTCATTAGGTCTGTCTAGCAAAGTTTATAGACTTCACAACTTTAAACTTAATACAAATGCATTAAATTAATACATGCATTATTTCTATCATGTAGTCGCTAAGGTCGAGGAGGAACCCGAAGTCCTAGACTTCGTTACTCCGGAGGAACAGCTAGCCTACGACCAAGAGCAGCAAGGCAAGCTCCGGTTTGCATTAACCTTTTTACAAATTTTTATTGTTTTGAGCATATACTTGTTTCCTTTGTTCTGTGCATTAGAGTCTTGTTTGGAAATCCAACTGCATAGCCAAGAAAATCATGGGTTGGGTTTAGGATTGCAAACCCCGTTAGCTACTGCAATGCTAAGGTAGATTAGGATTCGGTACAAGTCGAGTAGTTGGAACTACTCGCGAGAATAGGCTAGAGGAACATTGCTCGGGTAGAGATAGCACATGATACACATGGCAAGAAAATGAGACCGAGCGGAGAGTAAGGGCAGCAGGACTTTGGGGCCTGTGTGCTGTAGCTCCGCTTGTGTCGATTGAGGACCGAGCCGTGTGCGGGCCTGTTGAACAAGCTAGAACAGTACCGAAGACCTACCGGCTATATGGGAACCGGGAAACTGATGTAACTCAGGTAGCTGGGTATTGAGGCATTGCCCGTCGTTCAGAGGGTAGGTTGAGAGCTTGAGGTGTTAATCGGCTGGCGGCACGGAGATGCGCGTGCAGAGACCTCTTGCTCGGGACGATGGGACCGGTTTAATATTTGGCTGACGGGTGAAAAGTAGTTGCGTACGGCGTCCGTGATGGTTGTTGTAGGCAACATCGAGTACGGGCATACGTGACGGGTTGTTCGGGTAACCCTGCAGGTGTAAATCAATTATAATCGCCGTCCCTCGCGGTCAGTGAGTACCACTTGTTCACTGTACCATGACGTAGAAAGAACAGGCTAGTTACATGTTAAAATGTTGCTGATTGAAAGCTGGACATTGATTGTTAATGATATGCTGTAGCTTAGAGCTAACTAAAGTTCTTTTCAACTTTGGGCAAAGTACATGAGAGAAAAGCGTTTCTTGTTTGATTGCGGCTCTCTCATGTGCCTTAGCGTAAGGTTCTCCACAACCTGCTGCTAAAACTTGAAAGTAAGGTTCTACTAATTAGGCGAGTCCTTGCAACTGATTTTTACCTCATGCAACCCATTACCCTCATGTAGAAGTTCCATATTTAGGTGAGACGGGTCAGACATGCTGAGCCTTCGTGCTCACTGCTTGTGTTTGAAGCTTTTGCAGGGTTCTATGAGGAAGGGACTCCCGAAGAGGAGATGGAACCCCAGGAGGGGAACCCCGTCGAGTGGGAGTCGTGCACGCCGCAGAGTTAGTGTGCGTGTGTGCTAGCAAGGACACGTTCGAGGGCTGAACGTGCACTTGATGCTTAGTCTACGCCCGCGAGTGTAGACTGAACTTATTTTGCTGTAAACATGTTCATAAACCTGTTTATGTAATAACATTTCGCTTCCGCTTTGTACCTTTGACGTGTGTTATACGGTGCTGTGCAACGCAGCACCCCTCAGCGTGATCCTGGCTCGACAGGACCAATGGGGTCGTGTCAGCGTGGTATCAGAGCTCGCTTGAGGTTTAACACAGTACAAAGGTCTCCTTTTTCAAAAATCCAGTGAGGAACGAGTTAGTAGCCCGTATAAGGATGTTATTAGCATATAGAAAGTGGCATATTAACCTATTTGCTATGTCGGAAAATCGTGCATCTCGGGACGTTCATGTCTTGGGGGGTGCACGTAAGCGCTGTCCACCAGAGCGCACAAGCTGAAGGGTGGAGCCCCACGGGTGGCATGTAACCCGACCCGCTTTGATATTCTCTACGACTCTTCATGTCGTTTGGGGTATTCGAGCAACGTCTGTCCCTGGCGTGCGTGGTGCAACTTGGGAGACCCCGTCACGTGGCCTAAAACGTGAACACGTAACTCAAGGCGTGGTTGGCTTGAGAACATCCGGGCGAGCGATGACGGCCAGGTGTACTAACTGTATGGATTCCGGGCTCGGTGTGCAGCCGAGTCTGATGATTGTTTGAGTTTCTGCAGGTAGCCTGATCTTGAAACGGTAGACGTGTAGCATCCGTGTGCAAGTGACGTTTAGTGCCACTGAAATAACGAAGCCGGCTAAGTCCGGTATAGGTTTTTCTTTGTGAGGACGTAGTACCGACATGATCTGGTGACGCATCGGCGTCACACCCAACTAAATGAACAAATTCATTTAAAAACTTGAAGATTTTGATCCATAGTAGTAAAACTTGATGTAACTCCTTCCCTTGAACAAGATATTCGAAGTTAACAAGTTTTCAACTTATAGGTTGTTAAGGACAGAGCACTCTGTTTTTAGCTGAATCAAGGCTGAAGTTAATCAGAGGTTAGAGGTTGAGTTCTCTTGAGGTTGGGGTCGTATTATACATTTCTGGAAATCTTTGGAAGAACTTTACAACTTTTCTGTTGAGGTCCAGAGGTGTTTCATCCCTCAACCACTCGAAAAATGCAGTAGAGTTGAAACTGTCCAGAAAACAGGACAGAGCAAAGACTCTCTGTAGACTCTCTGTAAATTGAGTATAACTTCGTGCATAAAAATCCAAAAATAGCAAATGAGGTAGTTCTGGAAATCTTATGAGATGGGTTACAAATTTGTAACAGAAAGTTTTGTCATATTTAGAACAGAATTAACTGGAATTCTTCGATTTAATCAGTACCTAAAGCAGGGCGGAGGACATTCCAAAGACAGCTTTCTCGACAAGGTACGGACTTTATGAGTACCTGGTCATGTCCTTTGGCCTCACCAATGCTCCAGCTCACTTCATGTACCTAATGAACTCGGTATTCATGCCGGAGCTGGACAAGTTTGTCATGGTCTTCATCGACGACATCCTGGTATATTCCAAGTCGGAGGAAGATCACAAGAAACGTTTGCGTATAGTCTTGCAACGGCTGCGAGACCATAAGTTATATGCAAAATTCAGCAAATGCGAGTTTTGGATATCGCAAGTGCCTTTCCTCGGGCATATCATCGCAGCGGAGGGTATCGCTGTGGACCCGAGCAAGATCACTCAAGTGCTGAATTGGAAATCCCCGAGAACTGTTCACGAGGTACGGAGTTTCCTCAGACTCGCGGGATATTATCGGAGGTTCATTCCGAACTTCTTGAAGATTGCCAAGCCAATGACAGAGCTGCTGAAGAAGGCTACCAAATATGTTTGGAGTCCAGCATGTGAAGCAGCATTCAAGGCTTTAGTCAAGCACCTGACATCAGCACCGGTTTTGGCGCAGCCAGACACAACAAAACCGTTCGATGTGTACTGCGATGCATCCGGCGTTGGGCTCGGATGTGTGCTGATGCAAGACCGAAGAGTGGTCGCGTATGGATCACGGCAGCTTAGGAACCATGAGCAGAATTATCCAACTCACGACTTGGAGCTCGCTGCCGTGGTACTTGCACTAAAAATGTGGAGGCACTACCTACTCGGTAACCTCGTACATTTATATACCGACCACAAAAGCCTCAAGTACATATTCACTCAGAAGGAGCTGAACATGAGGCAACGAAGATGGTTAGAACTGATAAAGGATTACGAGATAGAGATCCATTATCATCCGGGCAAGGCAAACGTTGTGGCAGATGCGCTGAGCCGTAAGTCACACGTCAACAATCTGACCATCACACCGTTGGAAGAGAGCGAACCACCACTACGTGTGATTCCATACGGAGCTCTCTACAACCTAGCTTTGATCCCCACCATCCATGAAGAGATAGCAGCAGCCCAGAAGAATGACAAGGGCATGTCACATTTGCGGAGACGTGTAGATAGTGGGGAGCTGAAATGTTAACGGAAAGACGGAGACGGCGTCCTATGGTTCAAGGACCGGATCGTCGTACCCCGTAACCCGGAACTACGGAAGAAGATCTTTGATGAGGCTCACTTATCAAAGCTCTCTATTCACCCCGTCAGCAACAAGATGTATCAAGAACTCAGAAGCAAGTTTTGGTGGACACGGATGAAGCGAGAGACTGCAAAATACGTGTCCGAGTGTGATACATGTCGAAGGGTGAAGGCAGACCACATGCGGAAACCGGGACTGCTACAACCACTGGGCGTTCCTGCCTGGAAGTGGGAGGACGTGAGCATGGATTTCATCGTCGGTTTACCCACCACCTTGCAAAAACATGATTCTGTGTGGGTGATCGTCGATCGGCTCACCAAAGTGGCCCATTTCATCCCGGTCAACACCAACTACAACGCCAAGAAGTATGCTGAACTGTACATCTCACGGATCCTATGCTTATACGGCGTACCCCGTACTATCATATCGGATCGGGGCACTTTATTTGTGTCCCGTTTTTGGGAGCAGCTACACGCTGCCTTGGGGACGAAGCTGATCCGTAGTTCAGCCTACCACCCGCAGACGGATGGGCAAACGGAGCGGGTAAATCAAATCTTAGAAGACATGCTACGAGCTTGCGCTATCAACCACGGCAAGAATTGGGATGATCACTTGCCGTTAGCCGAGTTCTCGTACAACAATGGGTACCAAGCCAGCATCAAGATGGCGCCCTACGAGGCGCTATACGGAAGAAAATGCCGCACACCATTGAACTGGTGTGAGTCTGGCGAAAGGGTTACCTTCGGGATTGACCTTGTCAACAACGCGGAAGAAAAGGTTCGACTGATTCAAGCAAACCTAAAAGCCGCTCAATCCCGACAGAAACAGTATGCGGACCGGAGAAGGCGCCCATTACAATTCGAAGATGGAGAGCACGTATATCTACGGGTATCTCCAATGAAGGGCGTAAACAGATTTGGGGTGAGAGGAAAGTTGGCACCCCGATTCATTGGTCCATTCCAGATTACCGAAAGATGTGGATCAGTGGCATACCGGTTGAAATTACCAGAAGCACTTTCTGGTGTGCACGACGTCTTTCATATTTCCCAGCTGAGGAAGTGTCTCAAGCTATCAACTACCGTTCAGCTGGAAGACATTGAAGAACTGCAACCGGATCTCACCTATCGGGAGGAACCGGTGCAGATTATTGATGAAAAGGCCCGAACCACACGCCACCGCACGTTGTGGTTCTACAAGGTTCTATGGAGTAATCACTCCATGGACGAAGCGACATGGGAGAGCGAAGAATTACTTCGCACTAACTACCCTGACTTTTTCACGTCGCATATCCGGTAATTTTCCACCGTCCTCTCTCTCATTTTCACCTTATAATCTCGGGACGAGATTCTTTTAAGGGGGGAGGAATGTAAGGGCCTCAGTTTTTGACACACAGTTGCAGTGTTCATCACCACACCACACACCTCATTTGAGGAAGAATGATGAACACAAATGAAGAGCAAGTAACAATTATCAACATGCTCATTAGAGAACAAACTCACACATTGTAAAAGTGGTATTTCCCACATGTGATATAGGTGGGCTGGACATATGAAAACTCCTACACATTGCTAAGGATGTCCATGCCAAGTTTCACCCAAATTCAAAACATTTTTGAGGTTATTTTGGGTATAGCTAGAAAGAGGGCAGTTTGAAACTATATTCAAATTCAAACTGTTTTTATCCCATGAATTCAAAAGTGGGAGGCATATTCTTATTCAGCACATTTTTGTGAGCTCACACACCAATTTTCACTCCATTTGGAGTTAATCTTGACATGAGCTAAGTGCGGCAAATTCAAACTTTATTTGAATTTCAAACTGAACTTGTGCTGAAATTCATTCAAACCAAACCCAATTTGAATTCTACTCAATTCAAATGGCTCATGGGTGAATAATTTGAATCACCAGGGGTATTTTGGGGCTCACTGTTTACAACAGTGATTAGGAGTAAATTTCAGAGGTTAAAACCCCGGGTGGGACCCACATGTCATAGAGAGAAGGAGGCAAAACTTGCACACAAAGTCACAGCCTCGGTGGGAAATTCCACCGAGCAGCTGTCGGCTGTGCCACCGAGCAGCTACCGGCGCCACCAGCTGCTTCCCCTCTCCGCGCGCTGGTGCCCAGGGCGGCTTGCTCGCGCCCCCACGCGACCATCACCACCTCAACGGGGTGAAGACCGGGTGCCTTCTTATTCCCGTGAGCGACACTGGGCGGCGCCATTCCTTTTCTTCCCGAGCTCTCGGTCGATCGAGAAAACACAGCAAACAATCGTGTTCTCGCCTCTCCGAGTTGCCAGGCAACATCCTGAGCTCGAGCACCACCGGGTTTCGGCCCCTGTTCCCGTGATCAACGACGACCGCCGCAGTTTAGCTGAAGGACGGTGATCGGTCTCACGTGGGCAGCACACTACAGCCACTTCCATGGCCGAGCAAGGGCGGCAACAGGTGCGCACGGACTCCACGCTGCTTCCACCTGAAGCTCAAGCCACGCCGTGAACTCTCGCCGGCGAATTCTCAGTTTTTGCTCCGGCGGCCGTAAACCGAGCTTCTGGTACGGTTTCTTTAAATTCTCGCTCTATGATCTTTCGGAGGTTATCGAATCTTGCACATAGACGCTGGACTAGCCGGCGATCAAGTTCTTTTCTGCATCCGTGGCGTGAAACTGTCTAGGAGTGACGAATTTTGAGCTCGATCGAGGGCGGTCATGGCGGGCACGATCGGTCACATGGTGCCGACCGACTTGCCGCCATTTCTAAACCCTTTGGCACCTTGTCGAGCTTCCTAGAGGTACACTGATGCTGTAGGACCATTTGTTCGAGGTGTTGGCGGGTTAGGACCCACGGTCGACAGCGCCGAACCTCAACCGACGCCGCGGCACGTCGCCGAGCTATTTCCGGTCACCCCCAGCCCGACCTGACACCACCGACGTGTTCCTCGACGTCGACAACCCCCTGGCGGCGAGTTTCAGACCATGGGAGGTCCGGCAGCGGCGAGCCGGCGAGCTCCGGGTCTGCTCCGGCGAGGTCGGCGGCGCGGGCGCGAGAGAACGGCGGGAGGAAGACGAAGCCGACTGGCCCACGTGTCAGCGGCTGAAGAATTTAAATCGGGATCGGGTGTGGTCGGGGATCGGCTGTGCTGGCGCGCAAATACCCTGTGAGCTCCGGTGTGCCAGACACCTCCGCGCTCGACATGTGTGATATCTCCAGTGTGCCGGACACCTCCGCGCTCGACACGTGTCCCCGCGGGCCCCCGAGAGTTTAAACGTTTTCCCCAATTTTCAGAATTCTTCCAAACTTCAAATCCTCATAACTTTGGCTAGAAAGCTCCAAATCGAGTGAACCAAATTTTGCTGGATTCAGCTCTCTGAGTACTTTCCAGCAAATCAAGTTTCACTTCATGAAAATCCTTCAATCTCCAGAATTAATTCCTCAAAATTTAAGCTGTTTGGAATTTTAACTGGAGAATCCTTTTGGAGGAAGATTCTGAAATTTTACTGGGATGTTCACCAAAATATCCCTGAACTACCATAAAAATTTCAGATCCATTGGAGCTCATTAAATCTGCCTAATGGTGTGATTAGAGAAGCGGTTCCAGAGAAAATAGAAAATGTTCAGAAACATTTTCAGGATTTTCTCTGAAATTGTTTAGCTCATATCTTTAGCTAGGAACTTCCAAATTAAGTGAGACCAATTCCATTAGAACCCTCTGAAAAGCTAATTTTCAGAAAGGCATAGTTTGTTTCATGGAAATCCTTAGAACACCCTAAAAGCCTTCAATTAAGGTCAAGTACATAATTAATTGTGGAGGGCTCAAATGAGCTTTGCTGCAACTAAAACTTGACCAAGTCTCTGTTTAGATTGTAACCAAGCCACAATAAAAGTTTCACAGTCATTAGGTCTGTCTAGCAAAGGTTATAGACTTCACAACTTTAAACTTAATACAAATGCATTAAATTAATACATGCATTATTTCTATCATGTAGTCGCTAAGGTCGAGGAGGAACCCGAAGTCCTAGACTTTGTTACTCCGGAGGAACAGCTAGCCTACGACCAAGAGCAGCAAGGCAAGCTCCGGTTTGCATTAACCTTTTTACAAATTTTTATTGTTTTGAGCACATACTTGTTTCCTTTGTTCTGTGCATTAGAGTCTTGTTTGGAAATCCAACTGCATAGCCAAGAAAACCATGGGTTGGGTTTAGGATTGCAAACCCCGTTAGCTACTGCAATGCTAAAGTAGATTAGGATTCGGTACAAGTCGAGTAGTTGGAACTACTCGCGAGAATAGGCTAGAGGCACATTGCTCGGGTAGAGATAGCACATGATACACATGGCAAGAAAATGAGACCGAGCGGAGAGTAAGGGCAGCAGGACTTTGGGGCCTGTGTGCTGTAGCTCCGCTTGTGTTGATTGAGGACCGAGCCGTGTGCGGGCCTGTTGAACAAGCTAGAACAGTACCAAAGACCTACCGGCTATATGGGAACCGGGAAACTGATGTAACTCGGGTAGCTGGGTATTGAGGCATTGCCCGTCGTTCAGAGGGTAGGTTGAGAGCTTGAGGTGTAAATCGGCTGGCGGCACAGAGATGTGTGTGCAGAGACCTCTTGCTCGGGACGATGGGACCAGTTCAATATTTGGCTGACGGGCCAAAGGTGGTTGCGTACGGCGTCCGTGATGGTTGTTGTAGGCAACATCGAGTACGGGCGTACGTGACGGGTTGTTCGGGTAACCCTGCAGGTGTAAATCGATTATAATCGCCGTCCCTCGCGGTCAGTGAGTACCACTTGTTCACTGTACCGTGACGTAGAAAGAACAGGCTAGTTACATGTTAAAATGTTGCTGATTGAAAGCTGGACATTGATTGTTAATGATATGCTGTAGCTTAGAGCTAACTAAAGTTCTTTTCAACTTTGGGCAAAGTACATGAGAGAAAAGCGTTTCTTGTTTGATTGCGGCTCTCTCATGTGCCTTAGCGTAAGGTTCTCCACAACCTGCTGCTAAAACTTGAAAGTAAGGTTCTACTAATTAGGCGAGTCCTCGCAACTGATTTTTACCTCATGTAACCCATTACCCTCATGTAGAAGTTCCATGTTTAGGTGAGACGGGTCAGACTTGCTGAGCCTTCGTGCTCACTGCTTGTGTTTGAAGCTTTTGCAGGGTTCTATGAGGAAGGGACTCCAGAAGAGGAAACGGAACCCCAGGAGGGGAACCCCGTCGAGTGGGAGTCATGCACGCCGCAGAGTTAGTGTGCGTGTGTGCTAGCAAGGACACGTTCGAGGGCTGAACGTGCACTTGATGCTTAGTCTACGCCCGCGAATGTAGACTGAACTTATTTTGCTGTAAACATGTTCATAAACCTGTTTATGTAATAACATTTCGCTTCCGCTTTGTACCTTTGACGTGTGTTATACGGTGCTGTGCAACGCAGCACCCCTCAGCGTGATCCTGGCTCGACAGGACCAATGGGGTCGTGTCAGCTTCCGGGGAGGAATTAGCCCAGGAACCCCACTAATGCGCGGCGGGCAAATCCTAGGCCCGGCACTGTCCACCAACTTTCCATAGAGGACATGCCGGAGGGTGAACCAATCCTTGTGGGTATGTTCCAACTCCACCAGCATCCCGCTACAGTATTATTTGATTCATGCGCCACGCGTATCTTTATTAGCCAAGCTTTTATTGCTAAATACAGCTTGCAAATACTACCCACCGAGAGTCCGTACTTGATTTGTTCACCGGGTGGGAAGATTTCAGAAAGCATGATGGTTCCAAAAGCGCCATTATGCTTAGAGGGTAGAGTATACCCTATGTCACTCATAGTTCTAAAGGGACAAAAGGTCGATATCATCTTAGTGATGTCGTGGTTAACCCTCCACGGCGCTGTTTTGGACACCATCCTCCAAATTGTGCACTTGAACTCAGAAGTGCACGAATCTCATTCCTTATTTCTGGACAGTCCAGAAATAAAACTTCCAAGTGTGTATCAATCCACAACCATCAGATTGGAAGACATTCCAGTAGTCTGTGAGTTCCCTGACGTATTCCCAGATGATTTACCGGGGATGCTACCCGGCAGAGAGGTGGAGTTGAAGATTGACTTGCACCAGGAACCATGCCAATATCCCGAAGGCCGTACATGATGGCGCCCAAGGAATTGGCTGAACTAAAGATGCAGTTAACGGACCTGGTGGAAAAGGGTTTTATTAGGCCGAGCTCCTCGCCATGGGGCTGTTCGGCATTGTTTGTGAAGAAGAAAGACGAGACGTTGCGGCTTTGCGTGGACTATCGTCCACTAAACATTGTAACCATCAAGAACAAGTACCCGTTGCCACAGATCGACATGTTGTTTGATCAGTTGGTCGAAGCAAAGATCTTTTCCAAGATGGACTTAAGATCCAGGTACCACCAGATTAAGATACGGGCTGAGGATATTCCGAAGACGGCTTTCTCGACAAGGTACGGACTTTATGAGTACCTGGTCATGTCCATCGGCCTCACCAACGCTCCAGCTCACTTCATGTATTTGATGAACTCGGTCTTAATGCCAGAGCTGGACAAGTTTGTCGTGGTCTTCATTGATGACATATTGGTATATTGAAAGTCGGAGGAAGAACACAAGAAGCATCTGTGTATAGTCTTGCAACGGCTGCGGGACCACAAGCTATACGCGAAATTCAGCAAGTGCGAATTCTGGATATTACAAGTGCCTTTTCTCGGGCATATTATTTCAGCAGAGGGCATCGCTGTAGACCCGAGTAAAATCACACAAGTGCTGAATTGGAAGTCCCCGAGAACTGTTCATGAGGTACGGAGTTTCCTCGGACTCGCGGGGTATTATCGGAGGTTCATTCCGAACTTCTCGAAGATTGCCAAGCCTATGATAGAGCTTCTGAAAAAGGCTACCAAATATGTTTGGGGCCCAGCATGTGAAGCAGCGTTCAAGGCACTAGTGAAGAACCTAACATCAGCACCGGTTTTGGCACAGCCAGACACAACAAAACCGTTCGATGTGTACTGCGATGCATCCGGCATTGGGCTCGGATGTGTGCTGATGCAAGACCGAAGAGTGGTCGCGTATGGATCACGACAACTCAGAAACCATGATCAGAATTATCCGACTCACGTCTTGGAGCTCGCTGCCGTGGTGCTCGCACTTAAAATGTGGAGGCACTACCTACTCGGTAACCTCGTACATCTATATACCGACCACAAAAGCCTCAAGTACATATTCACTCAGAAGGAGTTGAACATGAGGCAACGAAGATGGTTAGAATTGATAAAGGATTACGAAATAGAGATCCATTATCACCCCGGAAAGGCAAACGTAGTGGCGGATGAGCTGAGTCGCAAGTCACATGTCAACAATCTGACCATCACACCATTGGGAGAGAGCGAGCCACCATTTCATGTGATAACACATGGAGCTCTCTACAACTTAGCCTTTATCCCCACCTTCCATGAAGAGATAGCGGCAGCTCAGAAAAATGATAAGGGCATGTCGCATTTGCGGAGACGTGTAGACAGTGGGGAGCTGAAATGTTTCCGGAAAGACGGATATGGTGTCCTATGGTTCAAGGACTGGATCGTCGTACCCCGTAACCCTGAGTTACGGAAGAAAATCTTTGATGAGGCTCACTTGTCAAAGTTTTCTATTCACCCCGGCAGCAACAAAATGTATCAAGAACTCAGAAGCAAGTTTTGGTGGACACGGATGAAGCGGGAGATCGCAAAGTACGTGTCCGAGTGCGATACATGTCGAAGGGTGAAGGCAGACCATATGAAGAAACCGGGATTACTACAACCACTGGGCGTTCTCGCCTGGAAGTGGGAAGATGTGAGCATGGACTTCATCGTCGGTTTACCCACCACTTTTAAGAAGCATGATTCTGTATGGGTGATCGTCGACCGGCTCACCAAAGTTGCTCATTTCATCCCGGTCAACACAAACTACAATGCCAAGAAGTACGCTGAATTGTACATCTCACAGATCCTATGCTTGTACGGCGTACCCCGCACCATCATATCGGATCGGGGCACTTTATTTGTGTCCCATTTCTGGGAGCAGCTACATGCTGCGTTGGGGACAAAGCTGATCCGTAGTTCAGCGTACCACCCGCAGACGGATGGACAAACCGAGCGGGTAAATCAGATTTTAGAAGACATGCTACGAGCTTGCTCTATTAACCATGGTAAGAATTGAGATGATCACTTGTCGTTGGCCGAGTTCTCGTACAACAATGGGTACCAAGCCAGCATTAAAATGGCGCCTTACGAGGCACTATACGGGAGAAAATGCCGCACACCACTGAATTGGTGTGAGTCTGACTAAAGGGTCACCTTCGAGATTGATTTTGTCAACAACGGGGAGGAAAAGGTTCGGCTGATTCAAGCGAACCTAAAAGCCGCCCAATCCCGACAGAAACAATATGCGGACCGGAGAAGACGCCCATTACAGTTCGAAGTCGGGGATCACGTATATCTACATGTGTCTAAAATGAAGGGCGTGAACAGATTCGGGGTGAGGGGAAAGTTAGCACCCCGATTCATCGGTCCATTTCAGATTACCGAAAGATGTGGACCGGTAGCATGCCGGCTGAAATTACCAGAAGCACTTTCTGGTGTGCACGACGTCTTTCACATCTCCCAGCTGAGGAAGCATCTCAAGCTATCAACTACCGGTTCAGATTATTGATGAAAAGGCTCGAACCACACGCAACCGTACGTTGTGGTTCTACATGGTTCTATGGAGTAATACTCCGTAGACGAAGCGACATGGGAGAGCGAAGGATTTCTTCGCGCTAACTACCCAGACTTTTTCACGTCGCAGATACGGTAATTTTCCACCATCCTCTCTCTCATTTTCACCTTATATCTCGGGACGAGATTCATTTAAGTGGGTTGGAATGTAAGGGCCTAAGTTTTTGGCACATGATCAAAGTGTTCATCACCACCCACACACTTCATTAGAAGAAACTTGATGAATACATTTGAAGAGCAAGTAAACACCATCAACATGCTCATTAGAGGATAAACTCACAAAATGCAAAAGTGGCATTTTCCACATGCATCATCTAGGGGCTGAGCTTGTGAAAAACTCCAACACCTTGCTAGGAATGCTCATGCAAAATTTCACCCAAATTCAAAACCTTTTTGAAGTCCTTTTGGGTATAACTAGAAAGAGGGTGGTTTGAACTCAAGTTCAAATTCAAACTATTTCCATCGCATGAATTCAAAAGTGGGAGGCATATTCTTACTCAGCACATTTTTGTGAGCTCACACACCAATTTTCACTCCATTTGGAGTTGATCTTGACATGAGCTAAGTTTAGCAAATTCAAACTTTATTTGAATTTCAAAGTGCATAGGTGCTGAAATTTAGTCAAACACTTCATAATTTGAATTCTATAAATTCCAAATGGGTATGTGGTAGATAATTCAAATCCTATAGGGTCTTAGAGTGATTACTGTTTGGAGCAGTAGAGGAAAGTTATTTCAGAGGTTAAAACCCGGGTGGGACCCACCTTTCAGCCTCACAGATCACAGAACCGACTGAGGCACCGAGTGCTTGGGTCTCGGGCTCCTGCCGTGGTCGCCACCGCGCCAGGCCATCGAGGCAAGCAGCTGCTTGCCACCCCGAGCCGCTGAACCGCCTCGCTGCCTTCTTATCCCCGCAGCTGAGCCAAACCGAGGTGTTATCGATCGTTGCTTCACACTCGCGCAAGAAAAGAATCGCCTCGCCGCCGCTCGCTCGGAACTGATCGGAGAACCCATGATCGCAGCCGCTCCACTTCCTCTAATCTGCAAAATGGTACTAGAGGCTCTCCTCTTCCTTCCCAGCCGTAGGAAATTAGCTCAACTCGGATGATCTTGCGCACACCGAAGGTTTTGCCCGGTGACTTAAGTCCGCCGCACCTCGGGCTCCCGTGGACAGCCCAAACGGGAGCGTGTCACGCCCAAGCTAAGGCGTCCTCGGATGCGCTAGAGGCTGGTGCTTCTCACCCCCGAGCCACAGCCCGAGTGTTTGCTCACCGGCGACGAATTTCAGTTTCCCCTTTCACTCGGCGCAGACCGACCTTCGGGTGCCGATCCGCCAAATTCTCACTCCATAGTTGTTTAGAGATCCTAAAACTGTTCCTACATGATCTAGACTTAGTGGCGCACAAGTTAGCTTCACAACACCTAGCATGAGAACCCGTGTACATGGCGTATTTCCAAGCTTGCCAACAGCGGCTTATGCGGGAAGCATCGGGCGCACGGTGACAGCCTACTTAGGACCTCTCCCGAGCTGCTTCGAGCCCATGCCAAGCTTCCCTAGGACTCCCTGATGCTCTTCGGCCTTTTGCTCGATCGGTTGGGGTGCTAGGAAGACCGGCCGACACGGCCGATGTTCTTCCGAAGCTGTCGCTCATCGCCGGCCATGTGCCGGTGATTTTCATGACGAGCTGAGCCTAGCATCATGTTCCCCGGATGTAGTTAGGCAGAGGGGGCCAAAATCATGGAGCTTGGCGCATGGCAGAAGCCCTCCGGCGAGCACTCCGGCGAGGGGGGGGGCGACGGCCGAGCGTAGGAGGCCAGAGGGAGACGAAGCCTCCGGTCCCACGTGTCAGCGGCCGATATTTTAAACCCCCAGATTAGATGTGGCACCGGATCGGGTGCGGCTGCGCGTGAAAGATTCCGTAGCCCCATGTGTCGACCGCTGAGAAGTTGACACATAGCCCCGGTCCCACGCGCAGCGGTTTAAACTTTTTCCCGATTTTCAGATTTAGTTCAAACTTCAAACCCACATAACTTTGGCTAGGAAACTCCAAATCGAGTAAACTAAATTTTGTTTTGTTCAGCTCTCTTAGTACTTTCCAAAAAATCAAGTTTCACTTCATGAAAATCCTTATTTCTCCAGAATGAATTCTGCAAAATTTTAAAATATTTAGAATTTTAACTGGAAATTCCTTTGGAGGAAAATTTTGAAATTTTTCTAGGATGTTTACCAAAATATCCCTGAGCTACCATAAAATTTCAGATCCGTTTGAGCTCATTTGATCCACCAAATGATGTGATTAATAAAACTGTTCCAGATAAAATTAGAAAATGTCCAGAAACATTTTCAGAATTTCTCTGAAATTGTTTAGCTCATATCTTTAGCTAGGAACCTTCAAATTAAGTGAGACCAACTCTATTAGAACCCTCTGAAAATCTAGTTTACATAAAGTCATGGCCTGCAACATGAAAATCTCTAGAACACCCTACAAGATCCAATTAAGGTCAATTACTTAATTATTTGTGGAGAGCTCAAATGAGCTTTGCTGCAAATGAAACTTGGCCAAGTCTCTGTTTAGGTTGTAACCAAACCACAGTAAAAATTTCAGAGTCAGTGGGTGTTTCTAGTAAGACTTATAGTCTTCACAAGTTGAAATTCAATTCAAATGCATTGATACATGTACATGTTATCTCATGTAGTCGCTAAGGTTGAGGAGGAAACCGAAGTCTTAGACTTCGTCAGTCCGGAAGAGCAGCTAGCCTACGACCAAGAGCAGCAAGTTAAGCTCCAGTTTGTATTAACCTTTTCACAAAGTTTTACTGTTTTGAGAACTTACTTTGAGAACTCAATAAATTCTTGCATTAGAGTCTTGATTGAAACCCAAATGCATAGCCAAGAAAACCCTGGGTTGGGATTAGGTTTGAAAACCTCGTTAGCTACTGCAATGCTAACACAGTGTAGGATTCGGTACAATTCAATGTAAGGGCCTCAGTTTTTGACACATATTTGAGGTGTCCATCACCATACACACACACACCTCATTTGAGGAAAGTTGATGAACACAAATGAAGAGCAAGTAACCACCATCAACATGCTCATTATAGAACAAACTCACTTATTGCAAAAGTGGTATTTCCCACATGTGATATAGAGGGGCTGGGCATATGAAAACTCCTACACATTGCTAAGGATGTCCATGCCAAGTTTCACCCAAATTCAAAACCTTTTTGAGGTCATTTTGGGTATAGCTAGAAAGAGGGCAGTTTGAAACCATATTCAAATTCAAACTGTTTTTATCCCATGAATTCAAAAGTGGGAGGCATATTCTTATTCAGCACAATTTTGTGAGCTCACACTCCAATTTTCACTCAATTTGGAGTTGATCTTGACATGAGCTAAGTGGGACAAATTCAAACTTTATTTGAATTCCAAACTGAACTTGTGCTGAAATTCATTCAAACCAAACCCAATTTGAATTCTAATCAATTCAAATGGCTCATGGGTGAATAATTTGAATCACCAAGGTTATTTTGGGGCTCACTGTTTACAACAGTGATTAGGAGTAAATTTCAGAGGTTAAAACCCCGGGTGGGACCCACATGTCATAGAGAGAAGGAGGGAAGTCTTGCACACAAAGTCACAGCCTCGGTGGGAAATTCCACGGAGCAGCTGTCGGCTGTGCCACCGAGAAGCCACCGGCGCCACCAGCTGCTTCCTTCCCCGCGCGCTGGCGCCCAGGGCGGCTTGCTTGCGCCTCCACGCGACCGGCACCGCCTCAGCCCGAGCGAGGACCCGCTGGCTTTATCCCCTCGCGTGCAACCCCGAGCAGCGGCAGATTTTCTCCCCGAAGCTCTCTGCTCGAATGGGAAAACCAGCAAACGATCGCCTTTTTTGTTCCTGAGATGCTAGACAGCAACCTGAGATCGCACTCCACCTCCCCGACGCCAAAAATCCCGAGCTCTGACCTCCCTTGCCCGAGAACGATCGCCACAGCGGCGACCTAAACTCAGCCGAAGGTCAGGCGCTCGTGGACAGCGTTCCACAGGTGTTTTCACGGGCCAGAGAGGGTAGCAGCAGGAGCGCGCAACAGCCGTGCTACTCTCCTCCAAGTTTGGAAGCAAACCGTGAAGAATCCACGGCGAATTTCCAGTTTTTGCTCCGGCGACCTTAAACTGAGATTCCGGTACAGATCCTTCAAATTCTCACTCTAAGATCCTTCTCTAGCTATCAAATCTTGCACATAGTTGCTGGACTAGCTGGCGATCAAATTCCTTTCTGCATCCGTGGTATGAAACCGGCTAGGGATGACAAATTTTGAGCTCGATCAAGGGCGTTCATGGCGGGCACGCTCGGTCACACGGTGCCGACCGATTTGCCGCCTTCTTTGAACCCTTTTGACACCTTGTCGAGCTTCCTAGAGGTATACTGATGCTGTAGAACTGATTGTTCGAGGTGTTGGCATGTTAGAACCCACGGTCGACGGCGCCGAACCTCAACCGAGGCCGCGGCACGTCGCCGGGCTATTTCCGGTCACCGCCAGCTCGAACTGACCCCACAGATGTGTTCCTCAACGTTGACAACCCCCTGGCGGCGAGTTTCAGACCATGGGATGGCCAGCAGCGGCGAGCCGGCGAGCTCCGGGTCTGCCCCGGCGAGGGGAGGCGGCGCGAGCGCAAGGGCGCGTCGGGAGGAAGACGAAGCCGGCTGGACCACGCGTCAGTGGCTCAAAATTTTAAATCGGCATCGGGTGTGGCCGGGTCTGGTGTGCTGGTGCGCAAAGACCCTGTGGGCCTCAATGTGCGGTCGCCTCCGCGCCTAACACGTGTCCCCGCGGGCCCCGGCAGATTTAAACTTTTCCCCCGATTTGCAGATTTCATTCAAACTTCAAATCCTCATAACTTTGGCTAGAAAGCTCCAAATCGAGTAAACCAAAATTTGTTGGATTCAGCTCTCTGAGCACTTTCCCGCAAATCAAGTTTCACTTCGTGAAAATCCTTATTTCTCCAGAATTAATTCCTCAAATTTTAAACTGTTTGGAATTTTAACTGGCTGATCCTTTGGAGGAAAATTCTGAACTTTTGCTGGGATGTTCAACAAAATATCCCTGAACTACCATAAAAATTTCAGATCCATTTAGCTCATTTGATCCACCTAATGGTGTGATTAGTGAAACTGTTCCAAACAAAATAGAAAATGTTCAGAAACAATTTCAGAATTTTCTCTGAAATTGTTTAGCTCATATCTTTAGCTAGGAACCTTCAAATTAAGTAAGACCAATTCCATTAGAAGCCTCTGAAAATCTAGTTTTCAGAAAGTCATAGTTTGTTCCTTGAAAGTCCTTAGAACACCCTAAGAGTTCCAATTAATGTCAAGTACATAATTAATTGTGGAGGGCTCAAATGAGCTTTGCTGCAGCTAAAACTTCACCAAGTCTGTATTTAGGTTGTAACCAAGCCACAGTAAAAGTTTCACAGTCATTGATTCTTTCTAGTGGGATTTATAAGCTTCACAAGTTCAAACTTAATTCAAATGCATTTAAATTAATACATGTACTTCCTATATCATGTAGTCGCTAAGGTCGAGGAGGAACCCAAAGTCCTAGACTTCGTCACTCCGGAGGAACAGCTAGCCTACGACCAAGAGCAGCAAGGCAAACTCCGGTTTGCATTAACCATTTTACAATTTTTTATTGTTTTGAGCACATACATGAATATTATTATTCCTTGCATTAGAGTCTTGTGTGGAAACCCAACTGCATAGCCAAGAAAACCATGGGTTGGGATTAAGATTGAAAACCCTGTTAGCTACTGCAATGCTAAGATAGAGTAGGATTCGGTACAAGTCGAGTAGTTGGAACTACTCGCGAGCATAGGCTAGAGGCACTCGACTCGGGTAGAGATAGCACATGATACACATGGCAAGAAAAATGAGACCGAGCGGAGAGTAAGGGCAGCAGGACTTTGGGGCCTGTGTGTTATAGCTCCACTTGTGTCGATTGAGGACCGAGCCGTGTGCGGGCCTGTTGAACAAGCTAGAACAGTACCAAAGACCTACCAGCTATATGGGATCCGGGAAACCGATGTAACTCGGGTAGCTGGGTATTGAGGCATTGCCCGTCGTTCAGATGGGAGGTTGAGAGCTCGAGGTGTAAATCGGCTGGCGGCACGGAGATGCGTGTGCAGAGACCTCTTGCTCGGGACGATGGGACCAGTTCAATATTTGGCTGACGGGCCAAAGGTGGTTGCGTACGGCGTCCGTGATGGTTGCTGTAGGCAACATCGAGTACGGGCGTATGTGACGGGTTGTTCGGGTAACCCTGCAGGTGTAAATCGATTATAATCGCCATCCCTCGCGGTCAGTGAGTACCACTTGTTCACTGTACCGTGACATAGAAAGAACAGGCTAGTTACATGTTAAAATGTTGCTGATTGAAAGATGGACTTTGCTTGTTAATGGTTTGCTGTAGTTTAGAGCTAACTAAAGTTCCTTTTAAACTTTGGGCAAAGTACATGAGAGAAATGCATTTCTTGTTTGATTGCGGCTCTCTCATGTACCTTAGCGTAAGGTTCTCCACAACCTGCTGCTAAAACTCGAAAGTAAGGTTCTACTAATTAGGCGAGTCCTTGCAAATGATTTTTACCTCATGTAACCCATCACCCCTCATGTAGAAGTTCCATGTTTAGGTGAGACGGGTCATATTTGCTGAGCCTTCGTGCTCACTGCTTGTGTTTGAAGCTTTTGCAGGGTTCTATGAGGAAGGGATTCCCGAAGAAGAGACGGAACCCCAGGAGGGGAACCCCGTCGAGTGGGAGTCGTGCACGCCGCAGAGTTAGTGTGTGTGTGTGCTAGCAAGGACACGTTCAAGGGCTGGACGTGGACTTGATGCGTTGTCTACGCCCGTGAGTGTAGACTGGACCTATTTTGATGTAAACATGTTCATAAACCACTTTATTTAATAAAACTTTTGCTTCCACTTTGTAGCTTTGATGTGTGTTATTCGGTGCTGTGCAACGCAGCACCCCTTAGCGTGATCCTGGCTCGACAAGACCGTGGGGTCGTGTCAGTGTTGGTATCAGAGCTCGCTTGAGGTTTAACGCACTACAAAGGTCCTCTTTTTCAAAAATCCAAGTGAGGAACGAGTTAGTAGCCCATATAAGGATGTTATTAGCATATAGAAAGTGACATACTAACCTATTTGTCTATGTCGGAAAATCGTGTATCTCAGGACGTTTATGTCTTGGGGGGTGCACGTAAGCGCTGTCCACCAGTGCGCACAAGCTGAAGGGTGGAGCCCCAAGGGTGGTACGTAACCCGACCCGCTTTAATGTCCTCTACGACTCTTCATGTCGTTTGGGGTATTCGAGTAACGTCTGTCCCTGGCGTGCGTGGTGCAACTTGGGAGACCCCGTCACGTGGTCTGAAACGTGAACACACAACTCAAGGCATGTTTGGCTTGAGAACATCCGGGCGAGTGATGACGGCCGGTTGTACGAACTGTATGGATACCGGGCTCGGTGTGCAGCCGAATGTGATAATTGTTTGAGTTTCTGCAGGTAGCCTTACCACGAAACGGTAGACGTGTAGCATCCGTGTGCGAGTGACGAGTAGTGCCACTGAAATAACGAAGCCGGCTAAGTCCGGTATAGGTTTTTCCTTTGTGAGGACGTAGTACCGACATAATCTCGTGACGCCTCGACGTCACATCCAATTAAATGAACAACTTCATTTAGAAACTGGAAGGTTTTGATCCAAAGTAGTAAAACTTGATTTAACTCCTTCCCTTAATCAGGATATTCAAAGTTAACAAGTTTTCAACTTCTAGGGTGTTAAGGACAGAGCACTCTGTTTTCAGCTGAGTTAAGGCTAAAGTTAATCAGAGGTTAGAGGTTGAGTTATTTCGAGGTTGGGGTCATATGATACATTTCTGGAAATCTTTGGAAGCGCTTTACAACTTTTCTGTTGAGGTCCAGAGGTATTTCATCCCTTAAACAGTCGAAAAATGCAGTAGAGTTGAAACTGTCCAGAAAACAGGGCAGAGCAAAGACTCTCTGTAAACTCCCTGTAAATTGAGCATAACTTCCTGCATAAAAATCCAAAAATAGAAAGTGAGGTAGTTCTGGAAAGCTTATGAGATGTATTAGAACTTTATAACAGAAAGTTTTGTCAGAGTAGGAACAGAATTAACTGGAATTCTTGGATCAAAACAGTACCTAAAGCAGGGAGGTGCTGTCCAATTTTCTCCAGAAATTCTGTTAACTTTGACATCTCATAACTTTTGAACCAGGACAGATCTTAGGCCAAGCAAATACTTTCTGGAAATCTATTGAAGACATCTTTAACTTTGTTGTTGATCTCCAGAATTGGATTTGCATTTAACATGGCCTAAATCAGGTTGAAATGGAAACTGGTCAGGGCTGTCATGTTGAACAGCAGATCAGCAGTCAAATTTGCTTAAAATTTGAACTATGTTTCCAAGTTTTATGAGTTCAATGACATGTCTTATGTTATAACTCAATGGTTTACTGTTTAAATAAATATTTGACATTTCTCAAATATATTTTTACAGATGACAGCAGATAAGCAGCTGGAGAACGGGTGGGTGGTGTCCCACTGTTCTCACCGCAGCGGCTATCCGGAAGCATTGTGGCAAATGCTCCAATATTTCGGGTACAACCAGATGCCGCAGTACTTCGCCAAGGAAGAAGGCGAGGAGGGGAACAAGACGTGGACAATCCATGTCGAAGTCCCTGCAGGACCTACGCCACCAGGGTGGGCGCCGTTCACCGTCACGGTGAGAGGTAGGCAACCCGAGGGGATGTGGCAAGTGGCAGCCCGTGACACCATGTCACGTTTCTGCCAACTACATGTGCAGTCTATGGAGGGCACTCCATACGCGCTCGTTCCGGTGGAGGGACAGGCTCAGCATGTGTGGGAAGAGAGGTACCTGGAGGCAACGGACCCAAGTTGCCCAAGGTACAGCCCCGCGGAGGCAAATCTCAGCCTCCAGGTGAGGGCAGGAAACGCCGTGATGGTCAGCCAAGCTGTTCATACGGAGCATCTCGCCACACAGCTCAAGGAGAGTACGAGCCGTGGGGACCATTTCGAGAGTGCTCACAGCGCACTCCGCAATGTGCTCCTTCCGACGATCAAGCGACTGAACGAACAACATAATCAGTTGCATCGTCTGAAGAAGGCGAAAAGGAAAAGCCATGTCGATATTGCGGCATTACAAGAACTGGTACAGAATCTGACCCAGCAGAACAAGGACCTTACTCAAGAGCGGGATGACGCTATTGAGGAAGGGCAGGGCTGGGAAGAGGACTACAACCAGGCCATGGACGAGGTGCATGCTTTGCAGGACCTCGTACCTCCGGTATTGGGCGTACCGGTAGTCTTGGGCCTTCCAGCAATGGGAGAACCCGAGATGGGAGAAGAGGTGGTAGATCCAGAGCCACCAGCAGAGTTACCGGAGGAGGAAGACCCGCAGGAGGTCGAGTTCTACTCCGAGTAGGGGGTTACAGTTGCCAAGTAGGGCAGCTAAGGTAGTGTAACCCAACTTTTGTAATCGATGACATGTCGTGTAGGCAGTAGAGTATGTATAGGTAGTGACGACATGAGCACGACATCTCGGAGACCCAAGAATAATGTATCTTGTATAAAGTTTATGCTTTATCAATATATGTGGATGTTGCGCAAATTATTCATGTGTCACTTCAATACCTACTGTTGCATATGGAATTTTAAGTATGACATGTGCTAATCACTGCTGTTTTAAATTTCAGAATGACGCGTACTCGTGCCAACCCGGATGTTGGGGGTACTAGCCAAGGGGGAGAGACATCCCAACAACCTACCGAGGACTCCTCGGGACAGCAGCAGCAACAGCAGCAACAGCAACAGCAAACACCGCCACTGCCAACGGTTACATTGGCCGACATTGTCGCGGCAATGGCGGGTTCACATCAGCAGCACACGGAGTTGCTGCAAACTCTTATTGCTAATACGTCACGCCCAGAGAGACGTCAAGACCGTGAGGAGCGTCAACAGAGCTCCTACTCCGACTTCCTGGTGACTCATCCCCCGGTATTCTCAAGGGTGGATGAACCTCTTGACGCGGACAACTAGCTCCGCGCAATAGAGATGAAGTTCGGGCTGCTCCAGATAAGCGAGCAGCGCAAGACTCAGTTCGCGGTCCAGCAGCTCCAAGGATCCGCGAGCGCGTGGTGGGCGAACTTCTGTGCGTCACAGCCCACCGACCGAGTTATGACCTGGGCAGAGTTCCAGATGGCCTTCAGGGCCTATCACATACCGCCAGGTCTGATGAAGAGGAAGACACAGGAATTCCTACACCTGCAGCAAGGGAGCCGGAACGCGCTGGAGTACTCCAGGGCGTTCAACGATCTCGCGCTCTATGCGTCGTATCACGCCGATACCGACGAGAAGCGGCGGGACCACTTTTACCAGGGGCTTAACCCGCTCCTGAAGGACAAGTTGACGATGTTCAATTGCGGCAGCCTCAACAACATCATCGATGCTGTGATTGTTCAGGAGGACTCCGGCAAGGAGTTAGCGGTGGCGGAGAGGAAGCGGCGCACGCCGCAAAGCAGCGGAGAGGGAGGCGGTTCCTCCCAGAAATTTCGGATGGTGAATCGCCCACCATCAGGTCCACGCTGGCAGCCACACCAGAGGTTGATGCCGTTCCGCAGTCGGCCGTACTCTTCATCGGCATTCAGGCCGGCACTGCCAGTACCACCTCCACAACAACAACAGAAGCAGCGGACAATGCCGCGTGCATATGCGCCTCAGCAACGCATGCCGGGCTCGTCCCCCGAGCACTACACCAGCAGCGGCCACATGTTACAAGTGTGGTCGCCCAGGACACTTCGCGAGCAGATGCCCGGAGAGGCAAGGCGGCGGAGTGGCACCGCAGTTTCCGGGGAGGAATCAACCCCGGAACCCTACTAATGCGCGGCGGGCAAACCCTAGGCCCGGCACCGTCCACCAGCTTGCCATAGAGGACGTGCCGGAGGGCGAGCCAATCCTTGCGGGTATGTGCCAACTCCACGAGCATCCCGCCATAGTACTCTTTGATTCAGGTGCCACGCATAATTTTATTAGCCAAGCTTTCATTTCTAAACACAGCTTGCAAATACTACCCACCGATAGCCCATATTTAATTTGTTCATTGGGTGGGAAAATTTCAGCAAGCGTAATGGCTTCCAAAGCACCATAACGCTTAGCGGGTAGAGTCTACCCTACGTCTCTCATAATCTTAGAGGGACAAAAGGTTGATTTTATCCTAGGGATGTCGTGGTTAACCCGCCACGGCGCTGTTTTAGACACCGTCCTTCGAGTCGTGCACTTAAACTCAGAAGTGCACGGATCTCACTCCTTATTTCTGGACAGTCCAGAAATAAAACTTCCAAGTGTCTACCAAGCCACAACCATCAGATTGGAAGATATTCCAGTGGTCCGAGAGTTCCCTGACGTATTCCCGGACGATTTGCCGGGGATGCCGCCCGATAGAGAGGTGGAGTTCAAGAATTGAACTTGCACCGGAAACCATGCCAATATTCCGAAGGCCGTACAAGATGGCGCCCAAGGAATTGGCTGAATTGAAGACCCAGCTAACGGACCTGCAGGAAAAGGGTTTTATTAGGCCGAGCTCCTCGCCATGGGGCTGTTTGGAATTATTTGTGAAGAAGAAGGATGAGACATTACGGCTTTGCGTGGACTATCGTCCATTAAATGCCGTGACCATTAAGAACAAGTACCCGTTGCCACGGATCGACATGTTGTTTGATCAGTTGGTCGAAGCAAAGATCTTTTCCAAGATGGACTTAAGATCCGGGTACCATCATATTAAGATAATGGCGGAGGACATTCCAGAGACAGCTTTCTCGACGAGGTACGGACTTTATGAGTACCTGGTCATGTCCTTCGGCTTCACCAATGCTCCAGATCACTTCATGTATTTGATGAACTCGGTATTCATGCTGGAACTGGACAAATTTGTCGTGGTCTTCATCGACGACATCTTGGTATATTCCAAGTCGGAGGAAGATCACAAGAATCATCTGCGTATAGTCTTGCAATGGCTGTGGGATCACAAGCTATGCGCGAAATTCAGCAAATGCGAGTTCTGGATATCGCAAGTGCCTTTTCTCGGGCATATCATCTCAGCGGAGGGTATCGCTGTAGACCCGAGCAAGATCACTCAAGTGCTGAATTGGAAATCCCCGAGGACTGTTCACGAGGTACTGAGTTTTCTCGGACTCGCGGGATATTATCGGAGGTTCATTCCGAACTTCTCGAAGATTGCCAAGCCTATGACGGAGCTGCTGAAGAAGGCTACCAAATATGTTTGGAGTCCAGCATGTGAAGCAGCATTCAAGGCTTTAGTCAAGCACCTAACATCAGCACCGGTTTTGGCGCAGCCAGACACAACAAAACCGTTCGATATGTACTGCGATGCATCCGGCATTGGGCTCGGATGTGTGCTGATGCAAGACCGAAGGGTGGTCGCGTATGGATCACGGCAGCTTAGAAACCATGAGCAGAATTATCCAACCCACGATTTGGAGCTCGCTGCCGTGGTACTTGCACTGAAAATGTGGAGGCACTACCTACTCGGTAACCTCGTACATTTATATACAGACCACAAGTGCCTCAAGTACATATTGACTCAGAAGGAGCTGAACATGAGGCAACGAAGATGGTTAGAATTGATAAAGGATTACGAAATAGAGATCCATTATCATCCGGGCAAGGCAAACGTAGTGGCAGATGCGCTGAGCCGCAAGTCACACGTCAACAATATGACCATCACACCGTTGGAAGAGAGCGAACCACCACTGCATGTGATTCCACATGGAGCTCTCTAGAACTTAGCTTTGATCCTCACCATCCGTGAAGAGATAGCGGCAGCCCAGAGGAATGACAAGAGCATGTCAAATTTGCGGAGACGTTGTAACAGCCCTAACTTTTGTAAAGTTTGATGTCAGCTCATAAAACAAAGTTAAGGCAACAAAAGACTATAATTGTGTCACATGAAATGATGAACACATAAATGGACATGTGAGGGAGTTAAAAATTTTCTCTAGACCATGCTCAGCACATGTTAACCTAGGGGAAATAATTACACTCCTAAAACTCTAACTCATGTGCACCTCCTCTATGAGTAGAGTGGAGGGAATTTATATGCAATTTGAATCTTTTGAAAGGATTTCTATTCAGATTGTCCAAAGGCCTATATGTGAGATCATAGATGCATCTCTCATATATTCAAGAGCCTAAGTTTCAAATTTGGAGAATTTTTGGTTTCATATACTATTTATTCCGAGGATTAAATGAGGGCACGTTTAAATTCAAACTTGAACTTGAATTTTGAACCAAACAAACTCAATTTCAAAATCTGATTTCAGATTTGAGTTCCTCATAATTCCCTTGACCTATCCTCCAAGTTTGAACAAATTTGGAGCTCATTTGCTATTTTAAATCGAAATGGGGGATAAGAGGGAGAATTGTGGCTGTGGACCCCACTGGTCAGTCTCACAAAATTGCAACCGACTCCATCGACTGTTGTACGTGTGCCACCTCCCTCAGCCGGCGTCGACCGACGTGCTCCAGCACCAGCTCCTGATTCTATCCACGATCTCAGCCTGATCTTCACTCAGCTGGTGCAAAAAAGCAATTTGCTTTTCTTCCCTGCTCGGTCTGCTCCGGTGGGTTCCTCTCCCAAGCAGAGCAGAACCACCGCTCTGCTCTTCTTCCCCTCACGCAGCCACCACCATAGCTCGTTTGCTCGCGCCTTCAGCAGCAAAAAGGTTCGCCCCTGAGTGCTCTAGCCGGCTGTCAACTTCCCTCCGCTGTTCCATGCTTGCTGGCGCCTAGAAACAGCGAGGTTTCCTCTGCTCGCGAGTTCAAACTCAGGCAACCAAAACTGGACGCCGTGGACAGCCCAAACCAGAAGGGATCACGCCCAAGCAAGCCACCCCATCTTTGCACTAACAAGTCTAGTTGCTCACCTCCAAAGCTCAGCCCCAGCCATTGATCACAGAGGGAGAATTTCATGTTTTTCTCCTGGGCGGCAGAAACGGACCTTGAGTGCTCACGGTTGCTGAGCCTTAGTGCTCACGGTTGCTTCTGAGTTGTTTTTGCAGGTAGCAGGATGCCTGCTATGAAGAGGGTTGTTCGGTGAGACGACGAACCTCACGGTTCGTTCAACTCATCGGAAACCTAGCCGCTGCCTTTCTTTGGTGAAGCTAGTAGGAAGCGTTCACGGGCTGAACGACTTCTCTTCGGCGTAGTTAGAGTCTAGAGTGAGTTTGTCCAGCAAATTTTAATTTCCGCTGCGTGTGTACATTTTGTTGTAAAAGAAATTATCTTGAGTAACAAAAATGGTTCCGTTATGTTCTTACGCCTCTTTTCGTGCTTGCTGTTGGGTGCCGCATCACACGGCACCACCCACTGTGATTCCCGGGCCGGGCTTCACAGACGTATAGACAGTGGGTAGCTGAAATGTTTCCGGAAGGACGGAGACAGCGTCCTATGGTTCAAGGACCGAATCGTCGTACCCCGTAACCCGGAATTACGGAAGAAAATCTTTGATGAGGCTCACTTGTCAAAGTTTTCTATTCACCCCAGCAGCAACAAGATGTATCAAGAACTCAGAAGCAAGTTTTGGTGGACACGGATGAAACGGGAGACTGCAAAATACGTGTCCGAGTGTGATACATGTCGAAGGGTGAAAGCAGACCATATGCGGAAACCGGGACTGCTGCAACCACTGGGCATTCCTGCCTGGAAGTGGGAGGATGTGAGCATGGACTTCATCGTCGGTTTACCCACCACTCTTTAAAAGCATGATTCTGTGTGGGTGGTCGTCGACCGGCGCACCAAAGTTGCCCATTTCATCCCGGTCAACACGAACTACAACGCCAAGAAGTACGCTGAACTGTACATCTCACGGATCCTGTGCTTGTACGGCGTACCCCGTACCATCATATTGGATCGGGGCACTTTATTTGTGTCCCGTTTTTGGGAGCAGCTGCACGCTGCCTTCGGGACGAAGCTGATCCGTAGTTCAGCATACCACCCGCAGACGGATGGGAAAACCGAGCGGGTAAATCAGATCCTAGAAGACATGTTACGAGCTTGCGCTATCGACCACAGCAGGAATTGGGATGATCACTTGCCGTTAGCCGAGTTCTCGTACAACAATGGGTACCAAGCCAGCATCAAGATGGCGACCTACGAGGCGCTATACGGGCGGAAGTGCCACACACCACTGAATTGGTGTGAGTCTGGCGAAAGGGTCACCTTGGGGATTGACATTGTCAACAACGCGGAAGAAAAGGTTCGACTGATTCAAGCGAACCTAAAAGCCGCCCAATCCCATCAGAAACAGTATGTGGACCGGAGAAGACGCCCACTACAGTTCGAAGTGGGGGATCACGTATATCTACGTGTGTCTCCAATGAAGGGCATAAACAGATTCGGGGTGAGAGGAAAGTTAGCACCCCGATTCATCGGTCCATTCCAGATTACCAAAAGATGTGGATCTGTAGCATACCGGCTGAAATTACCAGAAGCACTTTCCGGTGTGCACGGCGTCTTTCACATTTCCCAGCTGAGGAAGTGTCTCAAGCTATCAACTACCGTTCAGCTGGAAGAAATTGAAGAACTGCAACCGGATCTCACCTGTTTGGAGGAACCGGTTCAGATCATTGACGAAAAGGCCCGAACCACACGCAACCGTACGTGTGGCGGACCGGAATCCGCTCATCCAGGATCGCAGAGGGTGGTGCCACGCGATGCGACACCTGACAGCACACGTCATAAGAACACATTATATTACATGGGAAAAACAAACTGAATGTACAAAGTAGTACACTTCTCAGTTACAAACTAGGGTCTTTATTACACAGCGGAAGTTTCTGTTGTACAACTCACGCCCGCCTATCTAGCAAAAGTCGGTTGCCCAGCCCTAGGACAACCCACACTAGCTGCACGTCTCAGCTCAGCGCGGCGTGTATGGCTCCCACTCAGCCGTGGACCCCGACGGAGGGTAAACCTCGCCGGTGGACTCGTACTCTGAGTCCGTGGATGGCTCCTCACCTGAAAAACACTTAAGCAGCAACCGTGAGCACGAAGGCTCAGCAAGGCTTAACCGACTCACCTAAGCATGAAACTCTACATGAGGGGTACCATGACATAGGATAGCAATATTGCAGCAAATGGACACGCTTACGAGTTCATCCTTAGTTCATCTTTTAGCAACAAGTTAACAGTTCATGAAGCTGAAATTTAGTGAGCAATATTTGGTGGCAAACATGTAGCAATACAATATTATATCAAATCAGCAGTATTGAATCACCATATTTTATACATTAGACTACGTCACGACTCAGTGACCAAGTGGTACTCTTCACCGTGAGGGACGGCGAATCGACTCGATATACACCTGCAGGGAAACCCAAAAAGCACGTCACGTACACCCACCCGTGGATCTGCACAGCACGATCACTTGATGTCGTACGGGACAACCTTTCACCCAACAGCCCAAACGTCGAACCGGTCGCACCGAAACGAGCAGGAGGTTCCCCACACGGAGCATCTCTCTATGCCCGTTGGCAGATTTCCACCTTGCTGCCCTCAGCCTACACCTATAAATCGGTGCGTTATGCCTCGACGCCCGGAGGTTTAGGCTACATCGGTTTATCGGGGCCCATATATCCGATATGCCTTCGGTATGTTCAAACTTGATCAGCGTGGGCCGCACATGGATCGGTCCTCAACCGACACGAACAGGGCTGCGCACACAAGACTCCCTCTTGCTGCGCCCTAGCCCCTGCCTAGTCTCATTTTCATTACTAAAGTGATCTCACGTCACTCAACCGAACCCGTGTGTCCCAAGCCTATCTCGCGAGTAGATTCCAACTAATCGACTTGTACCGAAGTCCTCATTAACCATAGCCTTTCTACTCGAGGTCTTAGATGCTACCCTCACTCTTATGGAAAATTTCTGGTCATGCAAGTGGGGTTCCATCCATCCTATACTTAATGCACATTCACACTTCATATGACACATGTAAACAAAGTAAAATCTTATAGAAGGTTAATGCAAACTGGGGCTTGCCTTGTTGCTGCGGGTCAGTAGTTGGCTCTTCTTCTGGAAGGAGGAAGTCCAGCACTTCCGGAGTCTCTTCTTCAGTGACTACACGTGTAATGAAATACGACATGTAAATTTAAATGAAATGTGTGAACTTGAATACTTAATTACTAATAACTTCAGCTAGCCCTCCCCTTTGGTTCTGAAATTTTTATGGTGGATTGGTAGGGTCCTAACCAGGGTCTTGACCAAGTTTCATTTGAAACAAAGTTCATTTGAGCTTTGTACAAATAAAAACCTATTTGGCCAATAATTGAGCCTCTAAGTAATTCCAGGGTTTTTGATGGCTCCCACCATTACTTTCTGGAAACTAGAATTTAGGATGGTTCTAATGGAGTTGGTTTCATGTCATTTGAAGAATTCTACAGAAATTTATGCCCTAATTAAGATTTGAGAAAATCTGAAAAATGTTTCTGTACATTTTTCTATTTTCTCAGGGCAGTTCTTTTAATCACCCCATTAGGGTAACTAAATGAACTTGGATGAGTCTGAAAATTTTACTGGAATACAGGGATTTTCCAATGAACCTATCAGCCAAATTTCAGAATTTTTCATGAAGTAGTTCTCCAGATAAAATCCCCAACAGTTTAAAATTTAGGGATTTAATTCTGGAAAACTATTGACTTTCATGAGCTGAATTTGGTATTGCTAGAAAGTACTCAGAATCCTGAGTTCAGCAAAATTTGGTTCACTGAATTTGGAGCTTCCTACACCAAATTAGGAATTTCTAAAGCTTGAGCTGATCCCTGAATTATTTTCCTACAGAAAATCCCCTCCCGCGCTAAACCAGAGGCTGACAGTGGGGCCCGCCCGTTTAAATTGAACTAACCACGCGCTCGCGCGTGATTAGCACAGGGCTGACAGGTGGGGCCGAGCCCTTCGTCTACCTCCCGACGTCGCCGCCCCGAGCCGCCGGAGCTCCGGCGAGGTCGGCGTTCCCGGCGATCTAGCTCGCCGGAGCCAACGAGACTCGCCGCCCCCACGTAATCTCGGGTGCTGAACCCGCTGGACACCATGTCGCCGCCGGCTAACCGCCATAGCTCGCCGGCGACGAGCCCTATGCCTCTGTGCTACCTCGGCAACTTGTTCCCGCCCTTCTGACCATCTCCTTCGTGCGTTAATCGCGTCGCCACACTCAGGGAAACCTCGGGAAGTTCGGCATGAGCTCTGTTGGGCCCTAAACGGCCGGCAACCCAGACCTCACCGGCGACCCCCTCCTCCGCCACACTGTTCTAGGGTGAACTTAGGGTTACGGCGGTGATTTCCTTCCGGTTTTCGATCGAGAAGGGTCGCCAGAACCTCTAGATGCTCTCTCACAGCTCCGTTCGACCTCCCACCCACTAAGCTTCCTGAATTTCTCCTAAACCTAATCGGGTCCCGAAATGAGCTACCCGCCCTAAACTGGAAAATTCTCCGCGCACAAAGGTCGAACCTTGGAACGGTTTGCGCGGTGGTCTTGAGGACGAGCTAGCGCTTCACTTTCCTATGGAGGTCAAAGCCGGAAGATGATCACAGCTGGGTTGGCACAGGATCGGAGCTCGGGCGACTAGGCTGCTGGTTGCGGAACTCGAGAAAATCAGCAACTCGCCGGCGGTCTCGGGCCTTTTATAGGCCCCTGAGGACAGTGGAGAGCGCGACACCTGCTGTGCCACCTCCTCTGCCGAAGCAGGAGCTGGCCGGCTGAGGTGGTCGGGCGCCGACGCTGGCCGCAGCTGGCGAGCGCGCTCGGTCGAGGAAGTCGGCTGAGGAGACTTCTGTGCTAAGTCTACTGACCAGTGGGCCTCCCCTCTAATTCTTTTGTTTTTCCAATTTCCTGAATTCTGTTGTGCCAAAATATCCTCAGCTACTCACAATTTAATGTGAGACTTAGTCACCAAGTCTTGGTTTAAATTTGAATTCTCAAATTTGAACTGTGTTTGGCTAAATTTGCTGCATGTTTAAACTGAAATTCAAATTCAGTTTTGAATTCTTGCAAATTTAGCTCTTGTCAAGATGAACTCCAATGAGGATGAAAATTGGTGGGCTTACTCAGAAAAATGTGCTGAGTTTGAATATGAAGCTAACTTTTGAATTTGAGTGATGAAAGTTGCTGCAATTTGAATTTACATTCAAATTGGCCTCTTTTTCAATTACCTCCAAAAGTGCCTCAAGTGTTGGATTTACATGAAATTTGGCTTGAACCTTCCCAAGACTTTTCAAGTCCTAGGGGTGAGCTCAACCTATTATGTTCATGTGTAGAAATCCTACTTTGTGAAAGTGTAGGCTTTCCCCTATAATCCCTCTTTTGATGGAGGTTACTTGCTCTTCACCCTTTTTCACAATCTATCCACAACAAAACTGTGGTGTTGTGAGGTGATAAAAAGTTTTTTTGCAAGTCCCTTTTCTTGGGCTTTTACAGTACGTTGTGGTTCTACAAGGTTCTATGGAGTAATCACTCCGTGGATGAAGCGACATGGGAGAGCGAAGGATTTCTTCGCGCCAACTACCCCAACTTTTTCACGTCGCATATCCGGTAATTTTCCACCGTCCTCTCTCTCATTTTCACCTTATAATCTCGGGACGAGATTCTTTAAAAGGGGGGAGGAATGTAAGGGCCTCAGTTTTTGACACATATTTGAGGTGTCCATCACCATACACACACACCTCATTTGAGGAAAGTTGATGAACACAAATGAAGAGCAAGTAACCACCATCAACATGCTCATTAGAGAACAAACTCACATATTGCAAAAGTGGTATTTCCCACATGTGATATAGAGGGGCTGGGCATATGAAAACTCCTACACATTGCTAAGGATGTCCATGCCAAGTTTCACCCAAATTCAAAACCTTTTTGTGGTCATTTTGGGTATAGATAGAAAGAGGGCAGTTTGAAACCATATTCAAATTCAAACTGTTTTTATCCCATGAATTCAAAATTGGGAGGCATATTCTTATTCAGCACAATTTTGTGAGCTCACACTCCAATTTTCACTCAATTTGGAGTTGATCTTGACATGAGCTAAGTGGGACAAATTCAAACTTTATTTGAATTCCAAACTGAACTTGTGCTGAAATTCATTCAAACCAAACCCAGTTTGAATTCTAATCAATTCAAATGGCTCATGGGTGAATAATTTGAATCACCAGGGGTATTTTGGGGCTCACTGTTTACAACAGTGATTAGGAGTAAATTTCAGAGGTTAAAACCCCCGGTGGGACCCACATGTCGTAGAGAGAAGGAGGGAAGTCTTGCACACAAAGTCACAGCCTCGGTGGGAAATTCCACCGAGCAGCTGTCGGCTGTGCCACCGAGAAGCCACAGGCGCCACCAGCTGCTTCCTTCCCCGCGCGCTGGCGCTTAGGGTGGCTTGCTCGCGCCTCCACGCGACCGGCACCGCCTCAGCCCGAGCGAGGACCCGCTGGCTTTATCCCCTCGCGTGCAACCCCGAGCAGCGGCAGATTTTCTCCCCGAAGCTCTCTGCTCGAACGGGAAAACCAGCAAATGATCGCCTCCTTCGTTCCTGAGCTGCTAGACAGTAACCTGAGATCGCACTCCACCTCCCCGACGCCAAAAACCCCGAGCTCTGACCTCCCTTGCCCGAGAACGATCGCCACAGCGGCAACCTAAACTCAGCCGAAGGTCAGGCGCTCGTGGACAGCATTCCACAGGCGTTTTCACGGGCCAGCGAGGGTAGCAACAGGAGCGCGCAACAGCCGTGCTGCTCTCCTCCAAGTTTAGAAGCTAACCGTGAAAAATCCACGGCAAATTTCCAGTTTTTGCTCCAGCGACCTTAAACTGAGCTTCCGGTACAGATCCTTCAAATTCTCGCTCTAAGATCCTTCTCTAGCTATCAAATCTTGCACATAGACGCTAGACTAGCCGGCGATCAAATTCCTTTCTGCATCCGTGGTATGAAACCGACTAGGGATGACGAATTTTGAGCTCGATCAAGGGCGTTCATGGCGGGCACGCTCGGTCACACGGTGCCGACCGACTTTCCGCCATCTTTGAACCCTTTTGACACCTTGTCGAGCTTCCTAGAGGTATACTGATGCTGTAGAACCGATTGTTCGAGGTGTTGGCAGGTTAGAACCCATGGTCGACGGCGCCGAACCTCAACCGAGGCCGCGGCACATCGCCGGGCTATTTCCGGTCACCGCCAGCTCGAACTGACCCCACAGACGTGTTCCTCGATGTCGACAACCCCCTGGCGGCGAGTTTCAGACCATGGGATGGCCGGCAGCGGCGAGCCGGCGAGCTCCGGGTCTGCTCCGGCGAGGGGAGGCGGCGCGAGCGCGAGGGCGCGTCGGGAGGAAGACGAAGCCGGCTGGCCCACGCGTCAGCGGCTCAAAATTTTAAATCGGGATCGGGTGTGGCCGGGATCTGGTGTGCTGGCGCGCAAAGACCCTGTGGGCCTCAATGTGCGGTCGCCTCCGCGCCTAACACGTGTCCCCACGGGCCCCGGCAGATTTAAACTTTTCCCCTGATTTTCAGATTTCATTCAAACTTCAAATCCTCATAACTTTTGCTAGAAAGCTCCAAATCGAGTGAACCGAATTTTGTTGGATTCAGCTCTCTGGGCACTTTCCAGCAAATCCTTATTTCTCCATAATTAATTCCTCAAAGTTTAAACTGTTTGGAATTTTAACTGGAGGATCCTTTGGAGGAAAATTCTGAAAGTTTGCTGGGATGTTCACCAAAATATCCCTGAACTACCATAAAAAGTTCAGATCCATTTGAGCTCATTTGATCCACCTAATGGTGTGGTTAGTGAAACTGTTCCAAAGAAAATAGAAAATGTTCAGAAACAATTTCAGAATTATCTCTGAAATTGTTTAGCTCATATCTTTAGCTAGGAACCTTCAAATTAAGTAAGACCAATTCCATTAGAACCCTCTGAAAATCTAGTTTTCAGAAAGTCATAGTTTGTTCCTTGAAAGTCCTTAGAACACCCTAAGAGTTCCAATTAAGGTCAAGTACATAATTAATTGTGGAGGGCTCAAATGAGCTTTGCTGCAGCTAAAACTTGACCAAGTCTGTATTTAGGTTGTAACCAAGCCACAGTAAAAGTTTCACAGTCATTGACTCTGTCTAGTGGGATTTATAAGCTTCACAAGTTCAAACTTAATTCAAATGCATTTAAATTAATACATGTACTTCCTATATCATGTAGTGGCTAAGGTCGAGGAGGAACCCGAAGTCCAAGACTTCGTCACTCTGGAGGAACAGCTAGCCTACGACCAAGAGCAGCAAGGCAAGCTCCGGTTTGCATTAACCTTTTTACAAATTTTTATTGTTTTGAGCACATACTTGAATATTATTATTCCTTGCATTAGAGTCTTGTGTGGAAACCCAACTGCATAGCCAAGAAAACCATGGGTTGGGATTAAGACTGAAAACCCCGTTAGCTACTGCAATGCCAAGATAGAGTAGGATTCGGTACAAGTCGAGTAGTTGGAACTACTCGCAAGCATAGGCTAGAGGCACTCGACTCGGGTAGAGATAGCACATGATACACATGGCAAGAAAAATGAGACCGAGCGGAGAGTAAGGGCAGCAGGAATTTGGGGCCTGTGTGCTATAGCTCCGCTTGTGTCGATTTAGGACCGAGCCGTGTGCGGGCCTGTTGAACAAGCTAGAACAGTACCGAAGAACAAACGGCTATATGGGAACCGGGAAACCGATGTAACTCGGGTAGCTGGGTATTGAGGCACTGCCCGTCGTTCAGAGGGTAGGTTGAGAGCTCGAGGTGTAAATCGGCTGGCGGCACGGAGATGCGCGTGCAGAGACCTCTTGCTCGGGACGATGGGACTGGTTCAATATTTGGCTGATGGACGAAAGGTGGTTGCGTACGGCGTCCGTGATGGTTGCTGTAGGCAACATCGAGTACGGGCGTATGTGACGGGTTGTTCGGGTAACCCTACAGGTGTAAATCGATTATAGTCGCCGTCCCTCGCGGTCAGTGAGTACCACTTGTTCACTGTACCGTGACGTAGAAAGAACAGGCTAGTTACATGTTAAAATGTTGCTGATTGAAAGATGGACTTTGCTTGTTAATGGTTTGCTGTAGTTTAGAGCTAACTAAAGTTCCTTTTAAACTTTGGGCAAAGTACATGAGAGAAATTTGTTTCTTGTTTGATTGCGGCTCTCTCATATGCCTTAGCGTAAGGTTCTCCACAACCTGCTGCTAAAACTCGAAAGTAAGGTTCTACTAATTAGGCGAGTCCTTGCAAATGATTTTTACCTCATGTAACCCATCACCCCTCATGTAGAAATTCTATGTTTAGGTGAGACGGGTCAGACTTGCTGAGCCTTCATGCTCACTTCTTGTGTTTGAATCTTTTGCAGGGTTCTATGAGGAAGGGACTCCCGAAGAAGAGACGGAACCCCAGGAGGGGAACCCCGTCGAGTGGGAGTCATGCACGCCGCAGAGTTAGTGTGCGTCAAGGACACGTTCAAGGGCTGGACGTGGACTTGATGTGTAGTCTACGCCCGTGAGTGTAGACTGGACCTATTTTGATGTAAACATGTTCATAAACCACTTTATGTAATAAAAGTTTTGCTTCGGCTTTGTACCTTTGATGTGTGTTATTCGGTGCTGTGCAACGCAGCACCCCTCAGCGTGATCCTGGCTCGACAAGACCGTGGGGTCGTGTCATTCAAGTAGTTGGAACTACTCGCGAGAATAGGCTAGAGGCACATCGCTCGGGTAAAGATAGCAAATGAAACACATGGCAAGAAAAATGAAACCGAGCGGAGAGTAAGGGAAGAAGGACATTGGGGCCTGGATGCTATAGCTCCGCTTGTGTCGATTGAGGACCGAGCCGTGTATGGGTCTGTTGAACAAGTTAGAACAGTACCGAAGACCTACCGGCTATATGGGAACCGGGAAACCGATGTAACTCGGGTAGCTGGGTGTTGAGGCATAGCTGGTCGTTCAGAGGGTAGGTTGAGAGCTCTGTAAAAGCCCAAGAAAAGGGACATGCAAAAACTTTTCATTCACCTCACAACACCACAGTTTGGTGGTGAATATCTTGTGATGAATTGTGAAGAGCAAGTAACCTCCATCAAGAGGGTATTAGTTCAAACTTCCTACACATATGATAACACATAAGAGGGTGATTCAAAACTGTTGCATTCAAATTCATGGTTGCAGCAGCTAACACAAGGATCAAAGTGCATATTTGGATTCCTTAGGTCCAAATCAGTGGGGAGGCAAAGTTTCAATAATTTTTGAAAAGGTTTGCTACCCATTTTTCCAAAAAGGATCCAAATGTGCAAAGAATTCAAATATACATTTGAATTTGGGGGAAATTTGCCCAACCATACAAATGTAGGTCAGTTTGAAATTCCAAAGATTTGAATTCATCCCTTGCCAAGTTTTGGAGTTCTTTTGAGGGGTGGGGGAGCACTGACAAGTTGGTCCCACATGTCATTGGGGAGGTTAAGAATGCACAAGGATCAATAGCCTTAGGGGCTAAGTGTTGCACTCGGAACAGAGCCGAGGCTCCACTGTGACACACCAAGAAATGCCGGGCGCCACCTCCTGCTCTCCCCTCGCATGCTGGCGAGCTCCTCGTGGGGGCGCAGTAACTCCCAGCCGTGTACCAGCTCGCCACAACAACGAGCCGATCCCCAGCCACCGCCCTCTCGCACGACAGAACGCTGAGGAGCCGCCGCTGTGATCCAGTAACTCGGGAGTGATCGTCTCTCGCGTACCAACGTCGGCAACTCAGCAAACCGGCACCCCCAGACCTCCCACGCCCTCCCCGCACCAGTTTCAGTCGAGCTAAGCCAAGGGAACGGTGTTGTTCGCGGCGGCCGGGAAGAACTGAACAAAGGTGCTCCCGTGGGTAGCTCCGCAGAGGACTTGTCACAACCAAGAAGAAGTGGTTATGGATGCACCTAGGCTCCACGCTGCTCGACCCCGAAGCATAGCACCAGTGACCGATCATCGCCGGCGAATTTCGCAAAGCACTTCCAGCCGGTGCAGAACTACCTTCGGGTAAGAAAACCACAAATTCCCAACATATACTTGCTTAGAGTTTATCAAAACTGCACTCTCAGGAGCTAGACTTGACGGCGCACAAGTTTGCTTCGCAACCCTAGCGTAATTTTGGCTGTAGCCGGCGTATTTCCCGGTTTTCCAACCGTGGATATGGCGGGAAGGGTCGGGCTCACGGTGACGGCTAGGTTAGAGCTCTTCCAAAGCCCTGACATGGCCTTGTCGACCTTCTCTGAGATTCCCCGGTGCTGTAGAACCCTTCAACCGAGGTTTTGGCGGGGTGAGTTGGCCGGGTGGCATAACTGAAGTGAGTCCGAGTCGCTGCACCGTCGCCGGCTAGGTTAGGGCCACCGCCAGCCCGAGAAGTCAGTGCCATTGTGTTCAGCGCACGAAACTAGGCCCTGGGGGCGAGGGAGAGCTCGAGAGTCGGCCGGGCGGCACGTATCAGCGTGTCTCCGGCGAGCCTGGCGGCGCGCGGGCGCGGGAACGCGAGGAGGAAGACACCCCGCGGGCCCCACGTGTCAGCGTCGGGGAGTTTAAAACCCAGATCTACTGCGGCCCCGGGATCAAGTGTGACTGCACGGGAAGGGGTCTGTAGCCCCGTGTGGCTCAGCTCCAGCGGTGACACGTGTCGGCCGGGCCCACGGTCAGAGTTTAAATTTTTCCCCGGTTTATTTAGGATTTCAGATTATGTTCAAACTTTAGAACCCCATAATTTTTGCTAGGAAGCTCCAAATTTAATGATTCAAATTGGGTTGGATTCATCTTGCCTAGCTTGTCCAAATAAACAACCCAATTTTTATGAAACCCAATAATTAATTCTGGAAAATTCTTTTAAGCTTTTCAGCAAAAGAATTTTAGACGGAATTCGGTTCATCCAAAAATCCCCAACTTTTGCCAGAATGTTCTTTAGGATGTTAGTGAAACCCTGTAAAAGTTTCAGTCCATTTGGAGTTGATTTGATCAGAGCAATTCAAATTTGAAGGTGCTGTGTTCATTTGAATACAGAAACATTTTCAGAGAATTTCCAAAACTCTATGAGCGATAATTGAAATTGTAGTTCACTAAGTTGGGCATGAACAGGGGTGTTACCTCAGAATTAATTCTTCTTTGCTTATGTGCTAAGATAATTATTCTGAGCAAACCACTCAATCAAAAGTGCTAATGTTTGGTCCAGAGGGTTTTCTTGTGACAAGGAACTCACACAAAAATTCTCAGCTCCATTGGAGCTCTGGATCATCCCTGTCCTGTTAAACCACTTGAGGGATTAATATGGAAAAGGGGGAAAACCACTTAGCACTTAACCATGTGCTTAGGTCTAAGCCCAAACCACCAACAACCAGTTCATCTTTAAATTCTTAAACAGAGTTCCAGTTGTTATAAACTGGTTATCAAAACTAATAACAGAAGTATTACCATAACCTCATGTGCATATTCATTAACATGTAGTATTATGTTAACGTGTAGTCGCTGAAGGCGAGGAGGCTCCGGAGGTACTCGACTTCCTGCTTCCAGAAGAGGAAGTAACCCCTGACCAGCAGCAACAAGGCAAGCCTCGGTTTGCATTAAACTATTTTTCAAGTTTTACTTTATGAACACTTAGTGTGGAGTATCATTATGCATTAGGTGTAGGATGGATGAAACCCCACTTGCATGACCAGAAATTTTCCATAAGAGTGAGGGTAGTGTCTAAGACCTCGCGTAGACAGGCTATGCTTAATGATTCATAGGACTTCGGTACAAGTCGAGTAGTTGGAATCTACTCGCGAGTTAGGCTTGGGACACACGGGATTGGTTCCAGTATGTGAGATCACTTTAGTAATGAAAATGAGACTAGGCAGGGGCTAGGGCGTAGCAAGAGGAAGTCTTGTGTGTACAGCCCTGCCCGTGTCGATTGAGGACCGATCCGTGTGCGGCCCTGCTGAACAAGTATTGAACATACCGAAGGCATATCGGATATATGGGCCCCGATAAACCGATGTAGCCTAAACCTCCGGGTGTCGAGGCATAGCACACCGATTTATAGGTGTAGGTTGAGGGCAGCAAGGTGGAAATCTGCCAACGGGCATAGAGAGATGCTCCGTGTGGTGAACCTCCTGCTCGTTTCGGTGCGACCGGTTCGACGTTTGGGTTGTTGGGTGAAAGGTTGCCCCGTACGACATCGAGTCAGCGTGCTGTGCAGCTCCACGGGTGGGCGTACGTGACGTGCTCTTTGGGTTTCCCTGCAGGTGTATATCGAGTCGATTCGCCGTCCCTCGTGGTGACGAGTACCACTTGCTCACTGCGTCATAACGTTGATAATTTATGGAATGTTATGCTTCAATATTGCTGTCATGATAAAATTGTATTGCTACATGTGTGCCACCAAATATGGTTTACTAAATTTCAGCTTTCCGAACCGTTAACTTGCTGCTAAAAGATGAACTAAGGATGAACTCGTAGGGGTGTCCATTTGCTGCAATATTACTATCCTATGTCATTGTACACCTCATGTAGAGTTTCATGTTTAGGTGAGTCGGTTAAGCCTTGCTGAGCCTTCGTGCTCACGGTTGCTGCTTAAGTGTTTTTCAGGTGAGGAGCCACCCACGGACTCGGAGTACGAGTCCACCGGCGAGGGTTACCCTCCGTCGGGGACCACGGCTGAGTGCGAGCCGTACACGCCGCGCTGAGCTGAGACGTGCAGCTACTGTGTGTTGCCCTAGGGCTGGACAACCGACTTTTGCTAGAGAGACGGGCGTGAGTTGTATAGTGTAGACTTCCGCTGTGTAACATAAATAGTAGTTTGTAACTGAGTAGTGTACTACTTTGTACAGTTCAGTTGTTTTTCCCATGTAATATATTGTGTTCTTATGACGTTTGCTGTCAGGTGTTGCATCGTGCGGCACCACCCTCTGCGATCCTGGATGAGCGGATTCCGGTCCGCCACAGCCTGGTATCAGAGCTGCAGTGGGGATAGCACAGTACTTAAGGACTGTATTATGGGAAAACTTAGGATTACGGTGAGGATTCGGTAGTTGCCCAAGTAAGGACTACATTAGCCTAGTTACTTGAAGTGGCAATACTAACTATGTGTTATAATTCTGAATTTTAATTATGTAACGATGCACCTACGCTTTGGTAAGTATGGTAGGGAACGCCACCGAAAGCGGTTCAATTTCGGTTAGCTCCCCTGACGAGGAAAGTGGTTCAGGGATAGGTCTGACAGCTTGGTGTGAAACGTCAATATGAAACTCTTGGACTCTTCATGTTCCTGAGTTCATATGAAACGCTGATCCCTAGCGTGCATTAGGCAAGTAAGTGGAGACCCCATCGCGTGGTCAGTAACGTGAGGGTGTGTTCGTCTGGAAATAGCCCAGGAGGACATACGCAGCGCTTGCCATCGACGTGCCCTGCAGGGCAGTAGGTGGTATCTGTTGGGTTGATAACATTCCCAACCGTGACGACCCGTTCATGACATACTCGGGTTCCCCGTCGTGTGGTGTTGAAACACGATCATGTACCTTGAGACGTGACCTAACTCAAGGACGGCTGTATGACAATGATACGGGCGTTTGTATTTACTTTTAATTATGGTCCTGCCTGAAATGAAAAACCATTGCGTGCATCATTATTGTGTGGTCTTCTGCATGTACTAACCACGTATGTATCCGTGTAGAAAACGTGTGCGAGAGACCGTTTAGTGCCACACTTGAGACGTATATACCGGTATGATCAGGTTAGGATTTTCTTTTGTGAGGAACGTAGTACCGAGATATTGTAGGCATATGCATGAAGATAATGATAACAAGGAATTAAAATCATTAGGTTCAACAGTTAGGACCCTGGTTGGGTAGGAAAATTGGATAGTGATGAGTGTAGTTCCAAAAAGACTGAAAAACAGAGTGCTCTGTTTTGGGCAGCAAGTTTGTTGATCTTCAACAGGGCATAACTCACAGGTCTTTTAGCCCAGGGGGGTGTGCTATATATTTCTGGAAAGGTATTTAAGTACCCTACAACTTTGTTGTAGACTTCCAGGGCTGAAACACAACTTAAGATGGCTTAAATCCCAGAGGAATGTAAACTGTCCAGAACCAGGACAGAGTAAAACATTCTCTGAACTGTTCTGTTTTTCAAACATAACTCCCAATAGAAAAACCTAAAAATTTTCATATGTTACATTTGTAGAAAGGGTAGAAGAAGTGTTACATCCATGCAATTCAAAGTTTCTGAAATTTCAGCACAGAATTCAGTGGAAATCAGAGTTGAAAACAGCAACATCCCCAAAGGAGGTGCTGTTGAAATTCTTCCAGGAATTCTGTTGACTTTGAATGACCATGACTTTTTAACCCGAGCTGATCTGAGGGAAAATAAGTACTCGTGGAAAGATACTGAAGTTAACTTTAACTTTGGTATTCAGCTTGAGTCATGAAAATGCCCAAAACCAGATCAAAACATGGAATAGGTAGAAACTGGTCATTCTGACAGAGGAGTGACAGTTGAACTCATTGGAGAGGGTGTTGTACCCTAAGGTTGGTTTACGTGATGACAAAGCGATAGTAATATCTCGTAGTGACCAAACCTAGTTATGGTGAGCTTCCAAAGAGGAGGTTCATCAAGTTGGATTAAACTAGCTTGTATTTGGTCTGGTAATGGTGTAGCTTGTGCAAAGTTATTACATTATCTACATACGAGATGTATCGCATGTTTCATTGTCATTATGTTTTTACACCTATTTTTATTGGACTGCATGCAATATGCTGCGGGACTGATGTTTATTGTCGTATGGTTGCAGATGGTTCATACTAGGACCATGCACGAGGTTGGGGGCTCTAGCCAATATGGAGGCGGTGACTCCCAGCCACCGGCCTACGACAGCATCCCGCAGCAGCAGCCACCACCGCCGCCTCCGCTTACTCTAGCGGATGTGATTGCGGCACTGCTGGGTGGTCGTGAGGAGCAGACCGACCTGCTCCGCATGATCGTGCAGAATACGTCCCAGGCGGGGGGGGGGGGGTCCAGACAGAGGGCCTCGTGAGCCGCGTGAACTGTCGTACTCGGATTTCATGGGTACGCACCCTCCAGTGTTCACCGAAGCTGAAGAACCACTGGTGGCCTGACAATTGGCTGTGGACCATCGAGTCCAAGTTCGGGCCGCTCCAATGTACGGAGCGGCAGAAGACTCTGTTCGCAGCGCAGCAACTCCACGGTGCCGCTGGTGCGTGGTGGGCGAACTATGCCGCCTCACGTCCGGCTGGCCATGCCGTGGAATGGGAAGAATTCCGGGAGGTGTTCTGCGCCTATCATATCCCTCCTGGGATCATGAAGAGGAAGTTCCAAGAATTTTTGGAACTGAAGCAGGGCGGGAGGAGTGCCAACGACTACTACCGTGCCTTCAACCATCTGGCGCAATATGCGTCGGACTACATCTCCACTGAGGAGAAAAAGCGGGAGCACTTCTATCGGGGGTTACACCCCGAGATGAAGACACATCTCTTTCAGCGGAATCGCGGGACATTCAACGACCTAGTCAATGCCGCGATCATGCAAGAAGACGTTCAGCGGGAGTTGGCATCTGAGCAGCGGAAGCGCAGCGCTCCACCCAGCGGTGGGAGTGGCACTCCCCAGAAGTACCGGATGGTGTATCGGACGCCATCCAGGCATCAGTGGCAACCACCGGCGCGACCTCAACGGTTCGGGGGACGTCCTTTTCAGTCACCTCCGTTCCGTCCGCCGATGCCACCACCAATACAGCAGCAGCAGCAGCAGAAGACGGCACCCCGGGCGTTTCCACTGCCACAACGCGCCCCGGGTTTCCATCCACCAATCAGCGGGGGACCGCCCCGTTTCACCTGCTTCACGTGTGGCCAGGTGGGCCACTTCGCGAAGGACTGTCCCCAGGGGCAGCAGAGCAGCGGGCAAGCCCAGTTCCAGGGCGGTGCTCGAGGCCGACCTCCGGTGAATAAGGTTGGTCAGCAGACTGGGGGCGTCCGCAACCTCGACAATGACGACGCCCCAGAGGGAGACAACGTGCTGGCGGGTACGTTTAGTCTCAACAATCAAGCTATCGTCATATTGTTTGATTCTGGTGCAACCCAAAGCTTTATAAGTGCATCCTACGTGGCTAAGCATCAAATGCAAGTCTTCCCAACTGACTGCACCTATATGATCTGCTCACCGGGAGGGAAGATCTCAGCAAATATGATGATCCCAAAGGCACCTCTGTGCTTAGGTGGGAAACTATATCCCACCACCTTGATAATCCTTATGGGGCAAAAGATTGATGCAATCTTAGGGATGTCATGGCTACAATACCATGGCGCTGTCCTGGAGACTCGGACATGGACGGTTCATTTAAACTCTCCATTCCACCGTCCGCATTCCATGGTATTAGACACTCCAGTCCGGGAAGTTTTAGCAGTTAATAATGCTGAAGCTCTCAAGTTAGAAGACATCCCCGTAGTCCGGGAGTACCCCGACGTGTTTCCGGATGATCTTCCAGGCATGCTACCTGAGCGGGATGTCAAGTTCAAGATCGAGCTCGCACCCGGGACTACGCCCATATCACGGAGACCATATAAAATGGCTCCAAATGAGCTGGCTGAACTGAAAGAACAGCTCAATGATCTGTTGAGCAAGGGTTTCATTAGGCCGAGTTCCTCGCCTTGGGGATGCCCGGTGCTGTTTGTAAAGAAGAAGGATGAAACCCTGAGGCTGTGTGTGGACTACCGGCCGCTCAACGCCGTCACCATGAAGAATAAGTACCCACTACCTCGCATCGACATATTGTTTGATCAACTTGTGGGTGCAAGTGTATTCTCCAAGATGGACCTTCGCTCTGGATATCATCAGATAAAGATCCCGGCGAAGGATATCCCGAAGACGGCTTTCTCGACGAGATATGGATTATATGAATATCTCGTCATGTCCTTTTGTCTCACAAATTCTCCAGCCCATTTCATGTATCTCATGAACTCGGTATTCATGCCGGAGCTGGACAAGTTCATGGTAGTGTTCATCGATAATATCTTGGTTTACTCCAAGACAGAAGCCCAACATGCCGAACACTTGCTGATCGTTCTTCAACGATTGCGAGACCACAAGCTCTATGCCAAGTTCAGCAAATGCGAGTTTTGGATCAGCCAAGTGCCATTCTTAGGACATATCATCTCAGCTGAAGGCATCACGGTTGACCCAAGCAAGATAGAGCAAGTGCTGAAATGGAAAGCTCATACTTCAGTTCATGAAGTTAGAAGCTTCCTCGGGTTAGCGGGATACTATCGGAGATTCATTTCAAGCTTCTCCAAGCTTGCTAAACAGATGACAGAATTGCTGAAGAAGGGAACGAAATATGTTTGGAACACGGCGTGCGAAGGAGCATTCCAAGCATTGGTGAAGCATCTCACCACAGCCCCGGTTTTAGCTCAGCCAGATACACAAAGCCCTTCGACGTGTATTGTGACGCGTCTGGTATTGGGCTCAGCTGCGTGTTGATGCAGGAAGGACGTGTGGTAGCATATGGCTCGCGCCAACTTCAGAACCATGAGCAGCACTATCCGACTCATGATCTTGAGCTTGCTGCAGTGGTTTTGGCGCTAAAAATGTGGAGGCACTATCTCCTGGGAAATCTGGTGCATCTCTACACCGACCACAAGAGCTTGAAATACATTTTCACCCAGAAGGAGCTGAACATGAGGCAAAGGAGGTGGTTAGAATTGATCAAAGATTATGAAATTGAGATTCATTACCACCCCGGCAAGGCGAATGTGGTCGCCGACGCGCTGAGTCGGAAATCACATGTCCATCACCTCACCATTACACCGGTGGAGGAGGAAGAGCCGAGTTTATACTTGGTTCCTTATGGATCGCTGTACAACCTTGCCCTCATCCCTACTACTTGGAAGGACATCATTGCAGCTCAGAAAAATGATAAAGGCATGGCACATCTCCGGAGACGGATAGACAATGGAGAGATCAAATGTTTCCGGAAAGATGATGAGGGGACGCTGTGGTTCAATGACCGCATAGTCGTACCACGGGATATGGAGCTGAGGAAGAAAATCCTCGATGAAGCTCACTTGTCTATGTACTCCATTCATCCGGGCAGCAACAAGATGTACCAAGATTTGACAAAGAAATTTTGGTGGACACGGATGAAGCGGGAGGTAGCGAAGTACGTATCAGAGTGCGATACGTGCCGACGAGTGAAAACTGATCACATAAAGAAATCAGGGCTGTTGCAACCCCTGAAGATCCTGGCATGGAAATGGGAAGATGTGAGCATGGATTTCACTGTGGGATTGCCCCTAACTGCCAACAAACATGATTCTATTTGGGTAATCGTTGATCGGTTGACCAAGACGGCTCACTTCATTCCGGTGAATACACGTTACAATGCCGGCAAATATGCGGAGCTATACATAGCAAAGATTCTGTGTTTGTACGGGGTACCCAAGACCATCGTCTCCGATCGAGGTGCATTATTTGTATCTCGCTTTTGGGAGCAGCTACATGCTGCATTGGGTACTAAGTTGATCAGGAGCTCCGCCTATCACCCTCAGACAGATGGGCAAACAGAGAGGGTGAAGCAAGTATTAGAAGACATGTTGAGAGCATGTGCCATCCACCACGGTAGGAACTGGGATGATCACCTACCGTTGGAGGAATTCTCGTACAACAACGGCTATCAAGCGAGTATCAAGATGGCACCCTACGAAGCTCTCTACGGTCGCAAATGCCGCACCCCATTAAATTGGTGCGAGTCCGGTGAAAGGGTCACATTCGGGGTTGATGTGGTGAACGACGCGAAGAGCGCGTTCGTGCAATTCAAGCTAACTTGAAGGCCGCTCAATCCCGACAGAAGAGCTACGCTGATAAGAGGCGTAGACCGTTGCACTTTGACATCGGTGAACACGTGTAGCTCCGCGTGTCTCCAATGAAAGGCGTGCACCGGTTCGGTGTAAAGGGGAAGCTCGCTCCCCGTTTCATTGGACCCTCTGCTATCACCGAGAAGTGTGGACCAGCGGCGTATAGACTGGAGCTACCGGCACCTCTTGCTGGTGTCCATGACATTTTTCATGTCTCTCAGCTGAGAAAATGTCTGAAACGTACCGCTGTTGTTACTACCGAAGACATCGGCGAGCTGAAACCGGATCTGACATATGATGAGTATCCGGTGGAAATCCTTGATGAGAAAGCCAGAACCACGCGTAGCAGAACGTTGGGGTTCTACAAAATACTCTGGAGCAACCACACCGCCAAAGAAGCGACGTGGGAGAGCGAGGAATCCTTTCACTCAAATTACCCGGAGTTCATGGCGTCTCAGCACGGGTAAGTCCCTATTACATCGCTATCTCTTCTTTTGTAATCTCGGGACGAGATTCTTTTAAGGGGGGAGGGATGTAAAAGCCCAAGAAAAGGGACTTGCAAAAACTTTTCATTCACCTCACAACACCACAGTTTGGTGGTGAATATCTTGTGAAGAATTGTGAAGAGCATGTAACCTGCATCAAGAGGGTATTAGTTCAAACTTCCTACACATATGATAACACATAAGATGGTGATTCAAAACTGTTTCATTCAAATTCATTGTTGCAGAAGCTAACACAAGGATCAAAGTGCATATTTGGATTCCTTAGGTCCAAATCAGTGGGGAGGCAAAGTTTCAATAATTTTTGAAAAGGTTTGCTACCCATTTTTCCAAAAAGGATCCAAATGTGCAAAGAATTCAAATATACATTTGAATTTGTGGGAAATTTGCCCAACCATACAAATGTAGGTCAGTTTGAAACTCCAAACATTTTAATTCATCCCTTGCCAAGTTTTGGAGATCTTTTGAGGGGTGGGGGGAGCACTGACAAGTGGGTCCCACATGTATTGGGGAGGTTAAGAATGCACAAGGATCAATAGCCTTAGGGGCTAAGTGTTGCACTCGGAACAGAGCCGAGACTCCACCGTGACACACCGAGAAACGCCGGGCGCCACCTCCTGCTCTCCCCTCGCGTGCTGGTGAGCTCCTCGTGAGGGCGCAGTAACTCCCAGCCGTGCACCAGCTCGCCACAACAACGAGCCGATCCCCAGCCACCGCCCTCTCGCACGACAGAATGCCGAGGAGCTGCCGCTGTGATCCAGTCACTCGGGAGCGATCGTCTCTCGCGTACCAACGTCGGCAACTCAGCAAACCAGCACCCCCAGACCACCCACGCCCTCCCCGCACCAGTTTCAGTCGAGCTAAGCCAAGGGAACGGTGTTCTTCGCGGCGGCTGGAAAGAACTGAACAAAGGTGCTCCCGTGGGCAGCTCGGCAGAGGACTTGTCACGACCAAGAAGGAGTGGTTTTGGACGCGCCTAGGCTCCACGCTGCTCGACCCTGAAGCCTAGCACCAGTGACCGATCATCGCCGGCGAATTTCGCAAAGCACTTCCAGCCGGTGCAGAACTACCTTCGGGTAAGAAAACCACAAATTCCCAACATATACTTGCTTAGAGTTTATCAAACTGCACTCTCAGGAGCTAGACTTGACGGCGCACAAGTTTGCTTCGCAACCCTAGCGTAATTTTGGCTGTAGCCGGCGTATTTCCCGGTTTTCCAACCGCGGATATGGCGGGAAGGGTCGGGCTCATGGTGACGGCTAGGTTAGAGCTCTTCCCGAGCCCTGACATGGCCTTGTCGACCTTCTCTGAGATTCCCCGGTGCTGTAGAACCCTTCCACCGAGGTTTTGGCGGGCTGAGTTGGCCGGATGGCATAACCGAAGTGAGTCCGAGCCGCTGCACCGTCGCTGGCTAGGTTAGGGCCACCGCCGGCCGGAGCAGTCGGTGCCATCGTGTTCAGCGCACGAAACTAGGCCCTATCGGCGAGGGAGAGCTCGAGAGTCGGTCGGGCGGCAAGTATCAGCGTGTCTCCGGCGAGCTCGGCGGCGCGCGGGCGCGGGAACGCGAGGAGGAAGATGACCCATGGGCCCCACGTGTCAGCGTCGGGGAGTTTAAAACCCAGATCTACTGCGGCCCTGGGATCAAGTGTGACTGCGTGGGAAGGGGTCTGTAGCCCCATGTGGCTCAGCTCCAGCGGTGACACGTGTGGGCCGGGCCCACGGTCAGAGTTTAAATTTTTCCCCGGTTTATTTAGGATTTCAGATTTAGTTCAAACTTTAGAACCCCACAATTTTTGCTAGGAAGCTCCAAATTTAATGATTCAAATTGGGTTGGATTCATCTTGCCTCGCTCTGTCCAAATATACAACCCAATTTGTATAAAACCCATTAATTAATTCTGGAAAATTCTTTAAACTTTTCAGCAAAATAATTTTAGAGGGAATTTGGTTCATCCTAAAATCCCCAAAATTTTCCAGAATGTTCTTTAGGATGTTAGTGAAACCCTGTAAAAGTTTCAGACCATTTTGAGTTGATTTGATCAGAGCAATTCAAATTTGAAGGTGCTGTGTTCATTTGAATACAGAAACATTTTCAGAGAATTTCCAAAACATGGAAATTCAGTTCTGGACAAATCTTAGCTCCAAAAATGCTAGGAAAATTCATGCGAACTCTATGAGCTATAATTGAAATTGTAGTTTACTAAGTTGGGCATGAACAGGGGTGTTACCTCAGAATTAATTCTTCTTTGCTTATGTGCTAAGATAATTATTCTGAGCAAACCACTAAGTGAAAAGTGCTAATGTTTGGTCCAGAGGGTTTTCTTGTGACAAGGAACTCACACAAAAATTCTCAGCTCCATTGGAGCTTTGGATCACCCCTGTCCCGTTTAACCACTTGAGGGATTAATATGGAAAAGGGGGAAAACCACTTAGCACATAACCATGTGCTTAGGTCTAAGCCCAAACCACCAACAACCAGTTCATCTTTAAATTCTTAAACAGAGTTCCAGTTGTTAGAAACTGGTTATCAAAACTAATAACAGAAGTATTACCATAACCTCATGTGCATATTCATTAACATGTAGTATTGTATTAACGTGTAGTCGCTGAAGGCGAAGAGGCTCCGGAGGTACTCGACTTCCTGCTTCCAGAAGAGGAACTAACCCCTGACCAGCAGCAACAAGGAAAGCCCCGGTTTGCATTAAACTATTTTTCAAGTTTTACTTTAGGAACACTTAGTGTGGAGTATGATTATGCATTAGGTGCAGGATGGATGAAACCCCACTTGCATGACCAGAAATTTTCCATAAGAGTGAGGGTAGTGTCTAAGACCTTGGGTAGACAGGCTATGCTTAATGATTCATAGGACTTCGGTACAAGTCGAGTAGTTGGAATCTACTCGCGAGTTAGGCTTGGGACACACGGGATTGGTTCGAGTGATGTGAGATCACTTTAGTAATGAAAATGAGACTAGGCAGGGGCGAGGGCGTAGCAAGAGGAAGTCTTGTGTGCGCAGTCCTGCCCGTGTCGATTGAGGACCGATCCGTGTGCGGCCCTGCTGAACAAGTATTGAACGTACCGAAGGCATATCGGATATATGGGCCCCGATAAACCGATGTACCCTAAACCTCCGGGCGTCAAGGCATAGCACACCGATTTATAGGTGTAGGTTGAGGGCAGCAAGGTGGAAATCTGCCAACGGGCATAGAGAGATGCTCCGTGTGGGGAACCTCCTTCTTGTTTCAGTGCGACCGGTTTGAAGTTTGGGCAGTTGGGTGAAAGGTTGTCCCGTACGACATCGAGTGAGCGTGCTGTGCAGCTCCACGGGTGGGCGTACGTGACGTGCTCTTTGGGTTTCCCTGCAGGTGTATATCGAGTCGATTCGCCATCCATCGCGGTGACGAGTACCGCTTGCTCACTGCATCGTGACGTAGATAATTTATGGAATGTTATGCTTCAATATTGCTGTCATGATAAAATTGTATTGCTACATGTGTGCCACCAAATATGGCTTACTAAATTTCAGCTTTCTGAACCGTTAACTTGCTGCTAAAAGATGAACTAAGGATGAACTCATAGGCGTGTCCATTTGCTGCAATATTACTATCCTATGTCATTGTACACCTCATGTAGAGTTTCATGTTTAGGTGAGTCGGTTAAGCCTTGCTGAGCCTTCGTGCTCACGGTTGCTGTTTAAGTGTTTTTCAGGTGAGGAGCCACCCACGGACTCGGAGTACGAGTCCACCGGCGAGGGTTACCCTCTGTCGGGGACCACGGCTGAGTGGGAGCCGTACACGCCGCGCTGAGCTGAGACGTGCAGCTAGTGTGGGTTGCCCTAGGGCTGGGCAACTGACTTTTTCTAGAGAGACGGGCGTGAGTTGTATAGTGTAGACTTCCGCTGTGTAACATAAATAGTAGTTTGTAACTGAGTAGTGTACTACTTCATACAGTTCAGTTGTTTTTCCCATGTAATATATTGTGTTCTTATGATGTGTGCTGTCAGGTGTCGCATCGTGCGGCACCACCCTCTGCGATCCTGGATGAGCGGATTCCGGTCCGCCACAAGCTCGAGGTCTAAATCGGCTGGCAGCACTATGGATGCGCGCGCAGAGACCTCTTGCTCGGGACGATTGGACCAGTTCAACATTTGGCTGACGGGTAAAAGGTGGTTCCGTACGACATCCATGATGGTTGCTGTAGGCAACATCGAGTACGGGCGTACATGACGGGTTATTCGGGTAACTCTGCAGGTGTAAATCGATTATAATCGCCATCCCTCGCGGTCAGTTTGTACCACTTGTTCACTGTACCATGACGTAGAAAGAACAGGCTAAATACATGTTAAAAATTTGCTGATTTGAAAGTTATACTTGCTTGTTGATGTCTTGTTGTAGCCTAGAGCTAATTAAAATTCTTTTCAACTTTGGGCAAAGTACATGAGAAATGTGTTTCTTGTTTGATTGCGGCTCTCTCATGTGCCTTAGCGTAAGGTTCTCCACAACCTGCTGCTAAAACATGAAAGTAAGGTTCAAATAATTAGGCAAGTCCTTTGCAACTTATTTTACCTCATATACCCTAAAACCATCCATGTAGAAGTTTCATGTATAGGAGAGACGGGTCAGTCTTGCTGAGCCATCGAGCTCACTGCTTGTGTTTGAAGCTTTTGCAGTGGTTTATGAGGAAGGGACTCCCGAGGAGAAGACGGAACCCCAGGAGGGGAACCCTGTCGAGTGGGAGTCGTGCACGCCACCGTGTTAGTGTGTGTGCGTGCTAGTGGGGTGACACGACCCCACGGTCTTGTCAAGCCAGGATCATGCTGAGGGTGCTGCTTTGCACAGCACTGAATAACACACATCAAAGGTACAAAGCGGAAGCAAAATTTTATTACATAATGTGGTTTATGAACATTTTTGCATCAAAATATGTCCAGTCTACACTCACTGGCGTAGACTATGCATCAAGTTCACATTCAGCCCGTGAGCGTGTCCTTGCTAGCACACACGCACACTAACACGGCGGCTGCACGACTACCACTCGACGGGGTTCCCCTCCTGGGGTTCCGTCTCCTCCTCGGGAGTCCCTTCCTCATAGAACACTGCAAAAGCTTCAACACAAGCAGTGAGCACGAAGGCTCAGCAAGACTGACCCGTCTCTCCTAACATGGAACTTCTACATGAGGGGTGATAGGTACATGAGGTAAAAAAACAATTTGCAAGGACTATCCTAATTAGTGGGACCTTACTTTAAAGTTTAGCAGCAGGTTGTGGAGAACCTTACGCGAAGGCACATGAGAGAGCCGCAATCAAACAAGAAACGCATTTCTCTCTTGTACTTTGCCAAAAGTTGAAAAGAACTTTAGTTAGCTTTAAACTACAACAAATCATTAGCATTCCAGTCCATCTTTCAATCAGCAACATTTTAACATGAAACTAGCCTGTTCTTTCTACGTCACGGTACAGTGAACAAGTGGTACTCACTGACCGCGAGGGACGGTGATTATAATCAATTTACACCTGCAGGGTTACCCGAACAACCCGTCACGTACGCCCGTACTCGAGGTTGCCTACAACAACCATCATGGACGTTGTACGCAACTACCTTTCACCCGTTAGCCAAATGTTGAACCGGTCCAATCGTCCCGAGCAAGAGGTCTCTGCACGCGCATCTCAGTGCCGCCAGCCGATTTACACCTCGAACTCTCAACCTACCCTCTGAACGACCAGCTATGCCTCAACACCCAGCTACCCGAGTTACATCGGTTTCCCGGTTCCCATATAGCCGGTAGGTCTTCGGTACTGTTCTAGCTTGTTCAACAGGCCCGCACACGGCCTGGTCCCCAATCGACACAAGTGGAGCTACAGCACACAGGCCCCAAAGTCCTGCTGCCCTTACCCTCCGCTTGGTCTCATTTTCTTGCCATGTGTTTCATGTGCTATCTCTACCCGAGTCGAGGGCCTCTAGCCTATGCTCGCGAGTAGTTCCAACTACTCGACTTGTACCGAATCCTACCCTAACTTAGCTTTGCAGTAGTTAACAAGGTTTTGCAATCCTAAACCCAACCCATGGTTTTTTGGCTATGCAATTGGGTTTCCAAACAAGACTAACGCAAGTAATAATGATACTCAAGTAAGTGCTCAAAACAATAAAAATTTGTAAAAGGGTAATGCAAACCGGAGCTTGCCTTGCTGCTCTTGGTCGTAGGCTAGCTGCTCCTCCAGAGTAACGAAGTCTAGGACTTCGGGTTCCTCCTCGACCTTAGCGACTACATGATAGAAGAAGTACATGTATCAATTTAAATGCATTTGTATTAAGTTTGCACTTGTGAAGCTTATAAGTCCCACTAGACAGACTCTATGACTGTGAAACTTTTACTGTGGCTTGGTTACAACTTAAACAGAGACTTGGTCAAGTTTTAGTTGCAGCAAAGCGAATTGGAGCCCTCCATAATTAATTGTGTATTTGACCTTAATTGAAGGCTTTTAGGGTGTTCTAAGGATTTTCAATAAACAAACTATGACTTTCTGAAAACTAGATTTTCAGAGGATTCTAATGGAGTTGGTCTCACTTAATTTCAAGGTTCCTAGCTAAATATATGAGATAAACAATTTCAGAGAAAATTCTGAACATTTTCTATTTTCTTTGGAACAGTTCCACTAATCACCCCATTAGGTGGAACTAATGAGCTCAAATTGATCTGAAATTTTTATGGTAGTTGAGGGATATTTTGGTGAACATCCCAGCAAAATTTCAGGATTTTCCTCCAAAGGATTCTCCAGTTAAAATTCCAAACAGTTTAAGATTTGAGGAATTAATTATGGAGAAATAAGGATTTTCATGAAGTGAAACTTGATTTGATGGAAAGTACTCAGAGAGATGAATCCAACAAAATTTGGTTCACTCGATTTGTAGCTCTCTAGCCAAAGTTATGAGGATTTGAAGTTTGAAGGAAATCTGAAAATCGGGGAAAAAGATTAAATCTGCCGGGGCCCGCAGGGACACGTGTTAGGCGCGGAGGCGACCGCACACTGAGGCCCACAGGGTCTTTGTGCGCCTGCACACCCGATCCCGGCCACACCCGATCCCGATTTAAAATTTTGAGCCGCTAACGAGTGGGCCAGCCGGCTTCGTCTTCCTCCCGACGCGCCCGCGTGCCCGCGCCGGCTCCCCTCACTGGAGCAGACTCGGAGCTCGCCGGACTGTCGCTGCCGGCCATCGCACGGTCTGAAACTCGACGCCAGGGGGTTGTCGACATCGAGGAACATGTCTGTGGGGTCAGCTCGAGCTGGCGGTGACCGGAAATAGCCCGGCGACGTGCGGCGGCCTTGGTTGAGGTTCGGCGCCGTCGGCCGTGGGTTCTAACCGGCCATAGCCTCGAATGATTGGTTCTACAGCATCCGAATACCTCTAGGAAGCTCGAAAAGGTATCAAACGGGTTCAAAGATGGCGGCAAGTCGGTCGACACCGTGTGACCCAGCGTGCCCGCCATGAACACTCTTGATCGAGCTCAGAATTCGTCACTCCTAGTCGGTTTCACACCACAGATGCATAAAGGAATTTGATCGCCGGCTAGTCCAGCGTCTATGTGCAAGATTTGATAACTAAAGAAAGATCACAGAGCGAGAATTTGAAGAATCCGTACCGGAAGCTCGGTTTAAGGTCGCTGGAGTAAAAACTGGAAATTCGCAGGGGATTCTTCACGGTTTGCTTCCAAACTTGGAGGAGAGCAACACGGCTGTTGCGCGCTCCTGCTGCTGCCCTTGCTGGACCGCGAAAGCTCCCGTGGAACGCTGTCCACGAGCGCCTGACCTGCAGCTGAGGTTAGGTCGCCGCTGTGGCGATCGTTCTCGGGCAAGGGAGGTCGGAGCTCGGGGTTTTTGGCGTCGGGGAGGTGGAGTGCGACCTCAGGTTGCTGTCTAGCAGCTCAGGGAAGGAGGAGGCGAGATGTTTTTGCGGTTTTCCCGATCGAGCAGGGAGGCGGCAGGCTGGGGCTCGGTGTTCACTGGAGAGGGGGAAGCGAGCGGTGCCTGCCTCGGTGGGGCGCCTTAAGAGGACCCTGGAATAGCCCTTGGGCTCGTGTGTGGGCACGGGAAGCAGCTGGTGGCGCTGCTCCTCCTCGGTGGCGAGCGCAGCTGCTCCCGGGCGTTGAACCGGCAGCTGCTCGGTGGAAGTTCCCACCGAGACTGTGACTTTGGGTGCAAGTCTCCCCTCTTATCTCTATGACATGTGCGTCCCACCCGGGGTTTTAACCTTTGAAATTTACTCCTAATCACTGTTGTAAACAGTGAGCCCCAAAATACCCATGGTGATTCAAATTATTCACATGAGCCATTTAAATTGATTATAATTCAAATTGGGTTTGTGTTTGAATGAATTTCAGCACAAGTTCAGTTTGAAATTAAAATAAAGTTTGAATTTGTCCCACTTAGCTCACGTCAAGATCAACTCCAAATGTAGTGAAAATTGGTGTGTGAGCTCACAAAAATGTGCTGAATAAGAATATGCCTCCCACTTTTGAATTCATGGGATAAAAACAGTTTGAATTTGAATATGGTTTCAAACTGCCCTCTTTCTAGCTATACCCAAAATGACTTCAAAAAGGTTTTGAATTTGGGTGAAACTTGGCATGGACATACCTAGCAATGTGTAGGAGTTTTCATATGCCCAGCCCCTCTACATCACATGTGGGAAATACCACTTTTGCAATATGTGAGTTTGTTCTCTAATGAGCATGTTGATGGTGGTTACTTGCTCTTCATTTGTGTTCATCAACTTGCTTCAAATGAGGTGTGTGGTGTGGTGATGAACACTTTAAACATATGTCAAAAACTGAGGCCCTTACAGATTACTCCATAGAACTTTGTAGAACCACAACGTACGGTTGCGTGTGGTTCGGGCCTTCTCGTCAATGATTTGAACCGGTTCCTCCTGATAGGTGAGATCTGGTTTCAGTTATTCAATGTCCTCCAGCTGAACGGTAGTTGATAGCTTGAGACACTTCCTCAGCTGGGAAATGTGAAAGACGTCGTGCACACCGGAAAGTGCTTCTGGTAACTTCAGCCGGTATGCTACTGATCCACATCTTTCGGTAATCTGGAACGGACCGATGAATCGGGGTGCCAACTTTCCTCTCACCCCAAATCTGTTCACGCCCTTCATTGGAGACACACGCAGGTATACGTGATCCCCGACTTCGAACTGTAATGGGCGTCTTCTCCGGTCCGCATACTGTTTCTGTCGGGATTGGGCGGCTTTTAGGTTCGCTTGAATCAGTTGAAGCTTTTCTTCCGCGTTGTTGACAAGGTCAATCCCGAAGGTAACCCTTTCGGAAGACTCACACCAATTCAGTGGTGTGCGGCATTTTCTCCCGTATAGCGCCTCATACGGCGCCATCTTGATGCTGGCTTGGTACCCATTGTTGTACGAGAACTCGGCTAACGGCAAGTGATCATCCCAATTCTTGCCGTGGGTGATAGCGCAAGCTCGTAGCATGTCTTCTAAGATCTGATTTACCTGCTCGGTTTGCCCATCCGTCTGCGGGTGGTAGGCTGAACTACGGATCAGCTTCGTCCCCAATGCAGCGTGTAGCTGCTCCCAAAAATGGGACACAAATAAAGTGCCCCGGTCCGATATGATGGTACGGGGTACGCCGTACAAGCATAGGATCCGTGAGATTTACAGTTCAGCGTACTTGTTGGCATTGTAGTTGGTATTGACCGGGATGAAATGGGCAACTTAGGTGAGCCGGTCGACGATCACCCACACAGAATCATGCTTCTAAAAGTGGTGGGTAAACCGACGATGAAGTCCAAGCTCACATCTTCCCACTTCCAGGCAGGAACGCCCAGTGGTTGTAGCAGTCCCGGTTTCCGCATATGATCTGCCTTCACCCTTCGACATGTATCACACTCGGACACATACTTTGCGGCCTCCCGCTTCATCCATGTCCACCAAAACTTGCTTCTAAGTTCTTGATACATTTTGTTGCTGCAAGGATGAATAGAAAATTTTGATAAGTGAGCCTCATCAAAAATTTTCTTCCGTAGTTCCAGGTTACGGGGTACGACGATCCAGTCCTTGAACCATAGGACACCGTCTCCGTCTTTCCGGAAATATTTTAACTCCCCACTGTCTACACGTCTCCGAAAATGCGACATGCCCTTGTCATGTTTCTGAGCTGCCGCTATCTCTTCACGGATGGTGGGGATCAAAGCTAAGTTGTAGAGAGCTCCATGTGGATTCACATGTAGTGGTGGTTCGCTCTCTTCCAACGGTGCGGTGGCCAGATTGTTGACGTGTGACTTGCGACTCAGCGCATCCGCCACTACGTTTGCTTTTCCGGGGTGATAATGGATCTCTATTTCGTAATCCTTTATCAGTTCCAACCATCTTCGCTGCCTCATGTTCAACTCCTTCTGATTGAATATGTACTTTAGGCTCTTGCGGTCGGTATATAGATGTACGAGGTTACCGAGTTGTAGTGCCTCCACATTTTCAGTGCAAGTACCACGGCAGCGAGCTCCAAGTCATGAGTTGGATAATTCTGCTCATGATTTCTAAGCTGCCATGAACCATACGCGACCACTCTTCGGTCTTGCATCAGCACACATCCGAGCCCAATGCCGGATGCGTCGCAGTACACATCGAACGGTTTTGTTGTGTCTGGCTGCGCCAAAACCGGTGCTGATGTCAGATGCTTCACTAATGCCTTGAACGCTGCTTCACATGCTGGACTCCAAACATATTTGGTAGTCTTCTTTAGCAGCTTCGTCATAGGCTTGGCAATCTTCGAAAAGTTTGGAATGAACCTCCGATAATATCCCGCGAGTCGGAGGAAACTCCGTACCTCGTGAACCGTTCTCGGGGACTTCCAATTCAGCACTTGTGTGATCTTACTCGGGTCTACAGCGATACCCTCTGCTGAGATGATATGCCCGAGAAAAGGCACTTGCGATATCCAGAATTCGCACTTGCTGAATTCCGCGTATAGTTTGTCATCCCGCAGCCGTTCCAAGACTATACGCAGATGCTTCTTGTGATCTTCCTCTGACTTGGAATATACCAGGATGTCGTCGATGAAGACCATGACAAACTTGTCCAGCTCCGGCATGAATACCGAGTTCATTAAGTACATGAATTGAGCTGGAGCATTGGTGAGGCCGAAGGACATGACCAGGTACTCATAAAGTCCGTACCTCATCGAGAAAGCCGTCTTCGGAATATCCTCAGCCATTATCTTAATCTGATGGTACCCGGATCTTAAGTCCATCTTGGAAAAGATCTTTGCTTCGACCAACTGATCAAACAACATGTAGATCCGTGGCAACGGGTACTTATTCTTTATGGTTACGGCGTTTAGTGGACGATAGTCCACGCAAAGCCGCAACGTCTCGTCTTTCTTCTTCACGAATAATCCCGAACAGCCCCATGGCGAGGAGGTCGGCCTAATAAAATCCTTCTCCAGCAGGTCCGTTAGCTGGGTCTTCAATTCAGCCAATTCCTTGGGCGCCATCTTGTACGGCCTTCGGGATATTGGCATGATTCCCGGTGCAAGTTCAATCTTGAACTCCACCTCTCTATCAGGTGGCATCCCCAGGGAATCGTCCCGGAATACGTTAGGGAACTCTCGGACCACTGGAATATCTTCCAATCTGATGGTTGTGGCTTGATAGACACTTGGAAGTTTTATTTCCAGACTGTCCAGAAATAAGGAGTGAGATTCGTGCACTTCTGAGTTTAAGTGCACCACTCGAAGGATGGTGTCTAAAACAGCGCCGTGGCGGGTTAACCACGACATCCCTAAGATGACATCGACCTTTTGTCCCTCTAAGATTATGAGAGACGTAGGGTATACTCTACCCGCTAAGCATAATGGCGCTTTTGGAACCATCATGCTTGCTGAAATTTTCCCACCCGGTGAACAGATCACATAAGGACTATCGGTAGGTAGTATTTGCAAGCTATATCTAGCAATGAAAGCTTGGCTATTGAAGCTATGCGTGGCGCCTGAATCAAACAATACTATGGCGGGATGCTGGTGGAGTTGGAACATACCCGCGAGGATTGGCTCACCCTCCGGCACGTCCTCTTTGGCATACTGGTGGACAGTACCGGGCCTAGGGTTTGCCCGCCGTGCATTAGTAGGGTTCCGGGGCTGATTCCTCCCCGGAAGTTACGGTGCAACTCCACTGCCTTGCCTCTCCGTACAACTGCTGGCGAAGTGTCCTGGACGACGACACTTGTAACATGTGGTCGCTGCTTGTGCGGTGCTCGGGGGAGAAAAGCCCGGCATGCGCTGCTGAGGTGCATACGCACGCAGCATCGTCCGCTGCTGCTGTTGTTTTTGCGGAGGTGGTGCTGGCAGTGCCGGCCTGAATGCCGGTGAAGAATACGGCCGAATGCGGAATGGCATCGACCTCTGTGGTGGCTGCCAGCGTGGACCTGATGGTGGGCGATTCACCATCCAAAACATCTGAGACGGACCGCCTCCTTCTCCGCTGCTTTGTGGCGCGCTTCTCTTTCTCTCCACCGCCGCTAACTCCTTGCCAGAGTCTTCCTGGACAATTGCAGCATCAATGATGTCATTGAGGCTGCCGCGATTGAACATCCCCAATTTGTCCTTCAGGAGCGGGTTAAGCCCCTGGTAAAAGTGGTTCCGCCGCTTCTCGTCGGTATCGGCGTTATACGACGCGTAGAGCGCAAGATCGTTGAACGCCCTGGAATATTCCAGCGCGTTCCTGCTCCCTTGTTGCAGGTGTAAGAATTCCTGCGTCTTCCTCTTCATCAGACCCGGCGGTATGTGATAGGTCCTGAAGGCCGTCCGGAACTCCGCCCAGGTCATAACTCGGTCGGTGGGCTGTGAAGCACAGAGGTTTGCCCACCACGCGCTCGCGGATCCTTGGAGCTGTTGGATCATGATCTGAGTCTTGCGCTGCTCACTTAGTTGGAGCAGCCCAAACTTCATTTCTATCGCGCGGAGCCAGTTGTCCACGTCGAGAGGTTCATCCGCCCTTGAGAATACCGGGGGATGAGTCGCTAGAAAGTCGGAGTAGGAGCTCTGTTGACGCTCCTCACGGTCTTGACGTCTCTCTGGGCGAGACGTATTGGCGATGAGAGTTTGCAGCAACTCCGTGTGCTGCTGATGGGAACCCGCCATTGCTGCTACAATATCCGCCAAAGTAACCATTGGCGGTTGTGGTGGCGGTTATTTCTGTGGTTGCTGCTGCTGTTGCTGTCCCGAGGAGTCCTCAGGAGGCTGTTGGGAGGTTTCTCCCCCTTGACTAGAACCCTCAACGTCAGGATTGGCACGAGTACGAGTCATTCTGAAACTCAAAACAGCAGCGATCAGTACACGTCATACTAAAAATTCCATATGCAACAGTAGGTATTGAAGTGACGCATGAATAATTTGCACAACATTCACATATATTGATAAAGCATAAACTTTATACAAGATACATTATTCTCGGGTCTCCGAGAAGTCGTGCTCATGTCGTCAGTACCTATACATACGCTACAGCCTACATGACATGTCACTGGTACAAAAGTTCGGGTCATACTACTCTGGTTGCCCTACTTGGCAACGGTAACCCCCTACTCGGAGTAGAACTCGACCTCCTGTGGGTCGTCCTCCTCCGGTACCTCTGTTGGTGGCTCCGGATCTACCACCTTTTCTCCCGTCTCAGGTTCTCCCATTGCCGGAAGACCCAAGACCACCGGTATGCCCAATACCGGAGGTACGAGGTCCTGCAATGCATGCACCTCGTCCATAGCCTGGTTGTAGTCTTCTTCCCAGCCTTGCCCTTCCTCAATAGCGTCATCCCGCTCTTGAGTAAGGTCCTCATTCTGCTGGGTTAGAGTCTGCACCAACTCTTGTAACGCCACGATGTCGACACGGCTTTTCTTCTTCGCCTTCTTCAACGATGCAACTGATTATGCTGTTCGTTCGGTCGCTTGATCGTCGGAAGGAGCACATTGCGGAGTGTGCTGTGAGCACTCTCCAAATGGTCTCCACGGCTTGTGCTCTCCTTGAGCCTTGCGGCGAGATGCTCCATATGAACAGCTTGGCTGTCCATCATGGCGTTTCCCGCCCTCATCTGGAGGCTGAGGTTTGCCTCCGCGGGGTTGTACCTTGGGCAACCAGGGTCTGTTGCCTTCCGGTACCTCCCTTCCCACACATTCTGAGCCCGTCCCTCCACCGGAACGAGCGCGTATGGAGTGCCCTCCATATCCTTCACATGTAGTTGGCAGAAACGTGACATGGTGTCTCGGGCTGCCACTTGCCACATCCCTTCCGGTTGTCTACCTCTCACCTTGACGGTGAACGGCACCCAACCGGGTGGCGTAGGTCCTAAAGGGACTTCGACATGGATTGTCCACATCTTTTTCCCATTCTCTCCTTCTTCCTTGGCGAAGCACTGAGGTATTTGCTGGTACCCGAAGTATTGAAGCATTTGCCACAATGCTTCCGGATAGCCGCTGAGGTGAGAACAGTGGGATTCCACCCACCCGTTCTCAAGATGTTTATCCGCTGTCATCTGTAAAAATATATTTGAGACACGTCAAATATTTATTTGAAAATTAACCCATTAGGTTATAACATAAAACATGTCATTGAACCTATAAAACTTGGAAACATAGTTCAAATTTACACAAATTTGACTACTGATCTGCTGTCCAACATGACAGCCCTGACCAGTTTCCATTTCAACCTGATTTAGGCCATGCTAAAGGCAAAACCAATTCTGGAGCTCAACATCAAAGTTAAAGCTAACTTCAATAGATTTCCAGAAAGTATTTGCTTGGCCTAATATCTGTCCTGGTCCAAAAGTTATGAGATGTCAAAGTTAACAGAATTTCTGGAGGAGATTGGACAGCACCTCCTTGACTTAGGTACTGACTTGATCCAAGAATTCCAGTTAATTCTGTCCCCAATCTGACAAAACTTTCTGTTACAAAGTTGTAATTCATCTCGTGAACTTTTCAGAACTACCTCATTTTCTATTTTTGGATTTTTATGCAGGATGTTATGCTCAATTTATAGAGAGTTTACAGAGAGTATTTGTTCTGCCCTGTTTTCTGGACAGTTTCAACTCTACTGCATTTTTCGATTGGTTAAGGGATGAAACACCTCTGGACCTCCCCGGAAAAGTTGTAAATCTCCTCCAAAGCTTTCCACAAATGTATCATATAACCCCAACCTCGAAATATCTCAATCTCTAACCTCTGATCAACTTCAGCCTTAATTCAGCTGAAAACAGAGTGCCCTGTCCTTAGCAACATATAAGTTGAAAACTTGTTAAAATTGAATATCCTGATTAAGGGAAAGAGTTACATCAAGTTTTACTGCTTTGTATTAAAAACCTTCAAGTTTTTCAATGAAGTTGTTCATTTAGTGGGGTGTGACGTCGATGTGTCACCAGAGCATGTCGGTACTACGTCCTCACAAAAAAACCTATACCGGACTTAGCCGGCTTCGTTGGTTCAGTGGCACTAAACGTCACTCGCATACGGATGCTACACGTCTACCGTTTCGTGGTTAGACTACCTGCAGAAACTCAGAGAATCGTCAGCCTCGGCTGCACACCGAGCCCGGTATCCATACAGTCCGTACACCTGGCCGTCATCACTCGCCCGGATGTTCTCAAGCCAAACATGCCTTGAGCTACGTGTTCACGTTATTGACCACGTGACGGGGTCTCCCAAGTTGCACCATCCACGCCAGGGACATACGTTGCTCGAATACCCCAAACAACATGAAGAGTCGTAGAGGATATTAAAGCGGGTCGGGTTACCTGCCACCCGTGGGGCTCCACCCTTCAGCTTGTGCGCACTGGTGGACAACGCGTACGTGCACCCCCCCAAGACATACACGTCCCGAGATGCACGATTTTCCAACATAATCAAATAGGTTAGTATGCCACTTTGTATACACTAATAACATCCTTGTATGGGCTAATAACTCATTCCTCACTAGATTTTTGAAAGAGATGATCTTTTTAGTGCGTTAAACCTCAAGCGAGCTCTGATACCACGCTGACACGATCCCGCGGTCTTGTCGAGCCAGGATCACGCTGATGGGTGCTGCTTGCACAGCACCGAATAACACACGTCAAAGGTACAAAGCGGAAGCAAATTTTTATTTCATAAAGTGGTTTATGAACATTTTTACATCAAAATATGTCCAGTCTACACTCACGGGCGTAGACTACGCATCAAGTTTACGTTCAGCCCGTGAACGTGTCCCTGCTAGCACACACGCACACTAACACGGCGGAGTGCACGACTCCCACTCGACGGGGTTCCCCCCCTGGGGTTCCGTCTCTTCCTCGGGAGTCTCTTCCTCATAGAACCCTGCAAAAGCTTCAAACACAAGCAGTGAGCACAAAGGCTCAGCAAGACTGACCCGTCTCTCCTAACATGGAACTTCTACATGAGGGGTGATAGGTACATGAGGTAAAAAATCATTTGCAAGGACTCGCCTAATTAGTGGGACCTTACTTTCAAGTTTTAGCAGCAGGTTGTGGAGAACCTTACGCGAAGGCACATGAGAGAGCCGCAATCAAACAAGAAACACATTTCTCTCATGTACTTTTCCCAAAGTTGAAAAGAACTTTAGTTAGCTTTAAACTACAACAAATCATTAGCATTCCAGTCCATCTTTCAATCAGCAACATTTTAACATAAAACTAGCCTGTTCTTTCTACGTCATGGTACAGTGAACAAGTGGTACTCACTGACCGCGAGGGACGGCGATTATAATCGATTTACACCTGCAGGGTTAACCGGATAACCCGTCATGTACGCCCGTGCTCGATGTTGCCTACAGCAACCATCACGGACGCCGTACGCAACTACCATTCACCCATCAGCCAAGTGTTGAACCGGTCCAATCGTCCCGAGCAAGAGGTCTCTGCACGCGCATCTCATTGCCGCCAGCGATTTACACCTCAAGCTCTCAACCTAACCTCTGAACGACCAGCTATGCCTCAACACCCAGCTGCCCGAGTTACATCCGTTTCCTGGTTCCCATAGGGCCGGTAGGTCTTTGGTACTGCTCTAGCTTGTTCAACAGGCCCCCACACGGCTCGGTCCTCAATCGACACAAGCGGAGCTATAGCACACAGGCCCCAAAGTCCTGCTTTCCTTACTCTACGCTTAGTCTAATTTTTCATGCCATGTGTATCATGTGCTATCTCTACCCGAGTCGAGTGCCTCTAGCCTAAGCTCGCGAGTAGTTCCAACTACTCGACTTGTACCGAATCCTACACTATCTTAGCATTGCAGTAGCTAACGGGGTTGCAATCCTAAACCCAACCCATGGTTTTCTTGGCTATGCAGTTGGGTTTCCAAACAAGACTCTCATGCCAGAATTAATGGTACTCAAGTAAGTGCTCAAAACAATAAAAATTTGTAAAAAGGTTAATGCAAACCGGAGCTTGCCTTGCTGCTCTTGGTCGTAGGCTAGCTGCTCCTCCGGAGTAACGAAGTCTAGGACTTCGGGTTCCTCCTCGACCTTAGCGACTACATGATATAAGAAGTACATGTATTAATTAAATGCATTTGAATTGAGCTTTAAACATGTGAACCTTCTAAGTCTCACTAGACAGACTCAATGACTCTGAGATTTTTATTGTGGCTTGGTTACCACCTAAACAGAGACTTGGTCAAGTTTTAGTAGCAGCAAAGCTCATTTGAGCTTTCCACAAATAATTATGTCCTTGACCTTAATTGGAGCTCTTAGGGTATTCTAGGGTTTTCATGGAGCAAGCCATGACTTTCTGGAAACTAGATTTTCAGAGGGTTCTAATGGAGTTGGTCTCACTTAATTTTAAGGTTCCTAACTAAAGATATGAGCTAAACAATTTCAGAGAAAATTCTGAAAATGTTTCTGAACATTTTCTATTTTCTCTGGAACAGTTCCACTAATCACACCCTTAGGTGGATCTAATGAGCTCAAATGGGCCTGAAATTTTTATGGTAGTTCAGGAACATTTTGGTGAACATTCCAGCAAAATTTCAGAATTTTCCTCCAAGGGATTCTCCAGTTAAAATTCCACGCAGTTTAAATTTTGAGGAATTAATTCTGGAGAATTAAGGATTTTAATAAAGTAAAACTTGTTTTTCTGGAAAGTGCTCAAAGAGCTGAATCCAACAAAATTTGGTTCACTCGATTTGGAGTTCCTAGCCCAACTTATGAGGATTTGAAGTTTGTATGAAATCTGAAAATTGGGGGAAAAGTTTAAATCTGCTGGTGGGCCACTGGGACACGTGTTGTGTGCTGATGCGTCGGCACACCGAGGTATACGGAGTCTTTCGCGCGCCAGCACACCGGATCCGAACCGCAGCCCGATCCTGATTTAAAATATGAGCCGCTGACAGTTGGGCCCCGCGTCTTCTTCTTCCTCCCGCCCTCTTTCTCGCACCCGCGTGCTCCCCCCTCGCCGGAGCAGACTGCTTCTCGCCGGACCGGCGCTTCCGGCCGCCGCCCAGCTAGAGACTCGCCGCCAGAGGGTTTAGGGCATCGAGGAACACGATGGTGGGCTCTGCTTGGGCTGCCGGTGGCCGGAACCAGCTCGGCGACGTGCGGCGGCTACTGCTGTGGTTCGGCGCCGTCGCCCGGGGTCTCCAGCCCGCCAATACTTGCACCGACGGGCTCTACACCACCAACGCAGCTCTAGGAAGATCGGCACAACCTCAGAGTAGCTCAGGAATGGCCGCAAATACGGTTGCACCGTGCGACCGAATGGGTCCGCGGCGAACCCCCTTAGTAGAGCTTGAATTCTGCCGCTTCGAGTCGTTTTCATGCGATGGATGCTTAAGGAGAATTGATCGCCGGCTAATACAGCATACACGTGCAGAGTTTGATGACTTTCAGCACATGTTCAGTTTGAAATTCAAATAAAGTTTGAATTTGCTCCACTTAGCTCATGTCAAGCTCAACTCCAAATGGAGTGAAAATTGGTGTGTGAGCTCACAAAAATGTGCTGAGTAAGAATATGCCTCCCACTTTTGAATTCATGGGATGAAAACAGTTTGAATTTGAATTTGAGTTCAAACTACCCTCTTTCTAACTATACCCAAAATGACCTCAAAAAGGTTTTGAATTTGGGTGAAACTTGGCATGGACATTCCTAGTAATGTGTAGGAGTTTTCAACATGTCCAGCCCCTAGATGATGCATGTGGGAAATACCACTTTTGCATTTTGTGAGTTTATTCTCTAATGAGCATGTTGATAATGGTTACTTGCTCTTCAAATGTGTTCATCAACTATCTTCAAATGAGGTGTGTGTGTGTGGTTATGAACACTTTGAATGTGTCAAAAACTGAGGCCCTTACACGGGGACACGTTCACGGGCTGAACGTGAACTTGATGCATAATCGACGCCCATGAGTGTAGACTGGACTTATTTTGTGGTAACATGTTCATAAACTGGTTTATTAATAAAACTTTGCTTCCGTTTTGTATCTTCGATGTGCGTTATCCGGTGCTGTACAACGCAGCACCCCTCAGCGTGATCCTGGGGCCACGAGGCCGTTGGGGCCCTCGCACAAGTCATCAGCAACTAACTTCATAATTATCTGACTTTAGTCACCTGCAAAACCAAGGCAAGCTCCGGTTTGCATTTATGTTCTTTTATACACATTTTCCTTTGTTCACTACTATGGGTCAAAGTTTGTATGTGCATTAGGTCAGGAATGTTTTATTCTCCAAATGCAAGACCAAATGAACCCTGGAGTTAAGGGTAGAAAAGGGTCAGCGCTGTAGAATAATGCCATGCTAAATAGCTTAGGACATCCGGTAGAAGTCGAGTAGTTGGAATCTACTTGCGAGTTATAGTCGGGATTACATGGGTGTAGTTGAAAAATAGGCAAACTAAAGTTTATATTTCTAAAGATGAGACCGGGCAGGATGGTTAGGCAGTGACAAGAAGAGGTCTTGGTCTTGTAGCTCTGCCTGTGTCTGTTAAGGACCGATGCATGTGCGGCACCCATGAGCAAGTATTGAGTTGTGTATCGGATGCTTACTGCTTTATGGGAACCAGGAAACCGATGTAACAGGTTAACTGGATTGTAGAGGCATACCACGTCGTCTTGTTAGACCTATGAGCCCGAGACAGCGCGACCGGTTCTACAGTCGAGTGTCCTGCGAAAGGTTGCCACATACGACGTAATGAAGGACACCAGATTTGGTTCTTCAGAGGCGGGCGTATGTGTCGAGTTATCAAGGGTAGTGTTTGATTCAAATCACCGTCCCTCACGGTTATTGAGTACCGCTTGCTCACTGTGTTGTGACGTAGTAATCAAGTTGTGTGAGAACAGTTTGCAAAGTTTTAATTGCTGCTATGATAATCAGAATTGCATGAAAACCTTGTTTGAAGTAGAGATAGAGCAAACTAAAGTTAATTTCCACCTTGGGACAAGTAACATTGGAATGAAGCGTTTCTTGTTTGATTGTGGAGTTCCAATGTGGCTGGGCGCAAGGGCACTACTGTGATGGCTAAAATCTGAAAGTTAAGGATGAACTTGTAGGCGAGTCTTTTTGCAACTTACATGTTTAAGTCTTAAGTTACTTTCATGTAGAGTTGCATGCTTAGGAGAGACAGTTAAATCTTGCTGAGCCTTTGTGCTCACTCTTGCTATAGGAGTGGTTTTGCAGGTTAACACGACGCTATAAAGAAGGTTGTCCGGTGAGACTGAGGAACTTCCGAGCCGGTAACACATGGAGAACCTAGCTGCTGCAATGTCTTCGTGTTGCTAGCGAGAGGAGTCCGCAGGCTGGACCTCTTCTCGAGTGCTTCTTAGTTATTCGACGTGAGCTGTTTATAGACTTCCGCTGTAGTTAATTTATGTAAATTATTTACAAAGAATATTTTTATGCTTCCGCTTTTGATTTATGTAATACAGTTTTCCTTATATGTGTGCTGTTGGGTGCCGCATGACACGGCACCACCCAATGCGATTCCCTGGCGAGGTGCCCCGTCCCCGTGACTGAACGGGCGGCAATCAGGGGACCTGTCACAACATTGTTATAGTTCAAAGTTTGTTCAGATTCTTATCGTATTTGCATATACAACTGTGATAAAATCAGCCACATACCAAGGAGATGCTGGCAAATTTTGTCCAGGAATTCTGCAAACTTTGAGCAATCATAACTTCTGATGCAAATGATCTAGAGGCATATGAGTACTCGTTCGAAAGATACTGAAGTTATCTTTAACTTTGGTATTCAACTTGAGTTATAAAAATGCTTGAAAACGGATCAAAAGCTGGGTTAGGACAGACGAGTCTGTTCTGCACAGCAAAGAGAACGGTTGAAGGAGCAACTAAGTGAACTCATGAGCATATGAGTATACGACCAAGCTCATGACCTTGGGGTTGCTCTGCGGTATGTAGTAGGAAGGAGGATGAAACACTATGGCTTAGTGTTGATTTTCGTTCGCTTAACATAGTGACAATCAATAACAAGTACCCTTTACCACAGATCGACATATTGTTTGATCAGTTGGTAAATGCAAAGATCTTTTTCAAGATGTACTTAAGATCAGGGTACCATCAGATTGAAATACAGTCTGAGGCTATTCCGAAGTCAGCTTTTCGACGAGGTACGGGGGTTATGAGTACCCTTCCATGTTCCTTGGCCTTACCAACACTCCAGCTGAGTTCATGTACTTAATGAACTTTGTATTCCTGCCGGAGCTGGACATGTTTGTCGTAGTCTTCATTGACGACCTACTGGTTTATTCCAAGTCGGCGGAAGCACACGAGAAGCACCTGCGTATAGTCTTGCAACGGCTGCGGGGTTACAAGCTATACGTGAAATTCAGCAAGTGGGAATTCTAGGTATCACAAGTACTTTGTCTCGGGCATATCATCTCAGCGAAGGGCATTGCTGTAAGCCCGAGTAATATCGAACAAGTGCTGCATTGGAAGTCCCTGAGAACTGCTCACTAAGTAAGGAGTTTCCTCGGACTCATGGGATATAATCGGAGGTTCGTTCCAAACTTCTCGAAGATTGCCAAGCCTATGACCTAGCTTCTGAAGAAGGCTACCAATTAGATTTGGAGTCCAGCATGTAAAGCAGCATTCAAGGTATTAGTGAAGCACCTAACATCAGCACCAGTTTTGGCGCAGCCAGACACAACAAACCGTTCGATGTGTACTGCAATGCATCCGGCTTTGGGCTAGGATGTGTGCTGATGCAAGACCAAAGTGTGGTCGTGTATGGATAACGGCAACTCAGGAATCATGAGCAACACTATCCGACTCATGACTTGGAACTCGCTGCCGTGGTACTCGCACACAAAATGTGGAGGCACTACCTACTCGGTAACCTCGTGCATCTATATATCGACCACAAGAGCCTCAAGTACATATGCACTCAGAAGGAGTGGAACATGAGGCAACAAAGATGGTTGGAGTTGATAAAGGATTACGAAATAGAGATCCATTATCACCCCATCAAGGTTAACATGGGCGAACGTGGGAGTCGCAAGTCACACGTTCATAATACCATCAACCGTTGGAAGAGAGCGAGCCACCATTACGTGTGGATCCCCCTAGAGCTCTCTACAATTTAGCTTTTATCCCCACCATCCATGAAGATAGGGTGGCAGACCAGAAACATGACAAGGGCAGGTCACATTTGCGGAGATGTATAGACAGTGGGGAACTGAAATAATTCTTGAAAGACGGAGACGGCGTCCTGTGGTTTAAGGACAGAATCGTTGTACCCCGTAACACGGAGTCGAGGAAGAAAGATTTTGATGAGGCTCACTTGTCAAATCTTCTATTCATCTCGATTCATCGGTCCATTCAGGTTATGGAAAGATGTGGATCAGTTGCATACCGGCAGGAATTCCCAGCGACATTCGCCAGTGTGTACGACATTTTCCACACTTCTCAGCTGAGGAAGTGCCTCAAGTGTTCAACCACCATTCAGCTAGGGAATATCGGGGAACTGAAACCAGATGTCACACATCCGGAGGGACTGGTTCAGATCATCGACATAAAGGGCCGAACCACACACGACCATGCGTTGTGGTTCTATAATGTTTTAGGGAGTGGTTACTCCTCGGTTGAAGCGACAGGGGAGAGCGAAGGATTCCTTCGCACCAATTATCCCGACTTTGACGTCGCACATCCTATAATTTTTCAACCATCCTCCCTCTCATTTTTACCTTATAATCTCGGGACGAGATTCTTTTAAGGGGGGAGGAATGTAAAGGTCCCAAAATATGAATACAAAGAAACTCTTGTTTGCACAAAGTTGGTTTCATATGTATGAAAAATGGGACTTGTTAAAACTTTTTCCACATGTGAAAACACACATGAGAGCTTTCTTCACACAAGTTCAAATATTTATTTGAAGACTTGAAACCCAAGAGGGTTATAAATCCAAGGTGGGAAGTTCCCATATGTGTGAGAAAGCTAAAGTCAGATTTTGGAACAAATTGTTCAACTCAAAAATTCAAATGAGAGTAACACAATGATTTTCAAACTGTTGTGTTAAAAATCTCATTTGCAGCAGCCAAATCAAAGATCATATTTCATATTTGAATCCCTTAGGTCCAAATTAGGGGGTAGGAAAAGTTTCATGAATTTTGGAGATGTTTCCTACCCATTTTTTGAAAGGACTTTAAATTGCATAGGAATTCAAATTCAAATGTGGATTTGGATGAAACTTGTCTAATTCTTCAAATTCCGTTCAGATTCAAAATTTTCCACAATTGAATGGAGTTGTTTGCCAAAGTGAGGAGATATTTGTGAGAAAAATTCGAGGGGATAAGGGGGACAGTGGGGCCCACATGTCATAGGGCTACTTTGACTTGCACGCTAAGTCTTGTGCTCTGTTTTTCACTCCACTGAGGAGTTCTCCCGGGCGACACCGAGCTGCTTCGTGCCACCTCCGGGGTTCCACCTCCTGCTCAAACTTGTGCTCGGCCTGATCCTTACACACCAAGCAAACCGAAGCATGCTGCTTCCCTCACTCGCTCGCGCTCTCGGTGTTTCCTCACGCAAGAACAGAACAAGCAGCTCACCGCCGCGCTCTGCGTTTCCCGATCGCCGGCCCCAACCGAGCCTCGGTTGCTCGCGCCGGCAGAACAGAAAAGCAGCGCCCGTGGGTTCTCTACCACGCTAGCCCAACAACACCGAAGCTCCTAGCCCGTGGCGCATGCAAATAAACGAATGGCGCCAAGAAACGAAGCTCACCGGCGGAAACCAAAATCGATCACCGTGGACAGCGAGCTACGGCTCCCTTCACTGTTCCTTCTCTGCTGGAAAAAGGTGTGGCATACTCCCTAGATCGTGTAGCAGCAACCCTTTTAGCAAATGATCGACCGAGCGTGGAGAATTTCCAAGGTTCCCGAAACACGTGCTTGCGGGTAGGGGTCGGTCTACCCCAAAATTCTAGTGGCACAGTCCACCAAAGCTCGGGCGAGGCTACACACAAATTCTACACCTCCTAGCGGTCCTCCTCGATGAAAAACCGAGCAAAAACATCTAGGATCGACCGAGTTATAGCCATTTTTCGTGCCGCCATGGACAAATCATCTCGGGTCACCATGGAGCTCGATGTTGCCGGCCTTTTCACGGGGTTTGGCGTCCATTTTCAGCATCCTCAAGCTTCCACGGTGCCCTCCGATCAATTACCGATCGTTTTGATGCGGTGTAGATGGTTTCCGACCACGCCGGAACCCTAGCGGCCATTGCCGCCGCCGCGCACCATTTTCTGGCGATCCCCGGCCGCCGGCGACCATCCCAACGTGTTCTGTGGTCCGAGTTAGGCTGGGGCGGCGAGTTTGAGGTCGGGAGATGGCCGGGAAGGCCATTCCGACGACGCTCGCTGGAGGGCGCCGCCGCTGCCTCTTTTTGGCGCGAGGAAGAAGACGACCTGTCAAGTGGGACCCACTAGCAGGCGTTTAAACATTTTAGGAATTTCAGTTTTCAGTTTAAACTTTGGATTGCCACAACTTTGTGCAGGAGTGTCAACAAACTGTCAAATAAATTTTTTTGGATTCCTCTCAGAGAGTAGTATCCAGGAGTACAGTCCAATATTTACGAAAATACATAGATTTGGCTCATTAATTCATATAAGGAAAATCTTGTAGGAAATTTTCCAGGAGTTCTGTGTATTGGAAAATTCCCAAATTTGGGAAGGAGATTCTTCCAAAAATACTAGAACTCCATTAAAAATTTAATAGGCATTGGACCGCATTTGCTTGGCCAAATGTGGTGTTAATTCCTTATGTCTTTGAAAATTAGAAAAATAGAATAGAGTTCCTTTTCAGATTTTCCCCAATCCTTGTTAAGGTCATATCTTGGTGCAGGAACCTCCAAATTCAGTGATTCAAATTGGGTTGCATTCATATTTAATAGATCTATCCAAATATGCAACCCAATTTGTATGAAACTCATTATTTAATTCTGGAAAATTCTTTAAAGCTTTTCAGCAAAAGAATTTTAGAGGGAGTTTGGTTCATCCATAAATTCTCAAATTTTGCCAGATTGTTCTTTACGATGTTATTGAACCACTGTAAAAGTTTCAACTCATTTGGAGTTGATTTGTTTAGGGGAATTCAGATTTGAAGTTTCTGTTTTCAATTGGATACAGAAACATTTTCAGAGAATTTCCAAAATTTGGAAATTCAGTTCTGAGAAATTCTTAGCTCCAAAAATCCTAGGAAAAGTCATGCAAGTCCTATGAAATATAACTGAAATTGTAGTTCGCTAAGTTTGGCATGAACATGTGAGTTACTTATTCCTTTTTTCTTAATTGCTTAGAGAATTGTTCTGAACAAACCACTAAGTGAAAAGTGCTAATTTTTGGTCCAGATGACTTTCTTGTGACAAGGAACTCACATGAAAATTTTCAGCTCCATTGGAGCTCTGGAACACCCCTGTTCTGTTTAACCTTTTAAGGTGATCAACATAGAAGAGGGGGAAGACACTTAACACTTAATCATGTTGCCTAAACCCAAACCCAAACCACTAGCACCAGTGTCATTTTAAATTCTTAAACAGAGTTCCAGATTTTAAACTTGTCATTAGAATTTGTTAGAAAAATCTTTACAATTAAATCCATATGCATATTCATAACGAGTAGCATCTATGTGAAGAATTTGAAGTCATCGGAGTGGAGATCAAAGAAGGGGAAAGCAAGTGATCAAACCTCAAGGGGTCTTCAATAACTGAACATCATATATGTAAGTACCCTGCAAAACAAAGGCAAGCCCAGGTTTGCATCAAAACTTACAAGTTTTATTTGTATTCACTTAATCTTGTCTAGCATTCAGTTTATTGCATTAAGTCTAGATGGTATGAAACTCCAAATGCATGACCCAAAAAACCTGGAGTACAATGTAGAATAGGTTATCAATTGATTATAAATGATGATCTCAAGTTAACAAAAGTGGATTAAAAGAGGCATAACTCGAGTGGGTAGTTTCCTACTCGTGAACCGGGATTAAGGGGGATCAATCGGAAGAGTTGGGAATTGATCCTCATAGTTGGGAATGGAGACCAGGCAGTGGATGGAAGGCTCAAGGACGTGGTCCTGTGAACCTAGTCTATGTCTGAGTCGATTAAGGCCCGTTCTCGTGTGCGGCCCTGTGGGACAAGTTTGAGTTGTGTACCGGATGCATACTGGCTATATGGGACCCAGTAAACCGATGTGACATGTTAACCTGGGTGTCTAGGCATACCCCACCGTCTGATGCAGATTCTGAAAGGATAGAGAAGTCGGCTCTACGAGGGTTTGCTGTAATGAGACTTAATCCCAGTCGGTGGGACCGGTTTGACATTCGGGTGTCGTGTGAAAGGTTTCCACGTACGACGTCGGTGATGGTTGCTGTGTGCAACGTTGAGTACGGGCGTACGTGTCGTGTCAGCTGGGTGTTTTTGATTGCAATCACCGTCGCTCGCGGAATGGACTGAGCATACATGTTCTCTGCGTCGTGACGTAGTAATAAAATGGGAAAAGTTAATAATGCTTCGTGAGTAATCCACATAATGGAGATGAGGAATGATCAACACTTTTACTAAATTTATTTTCCACCTTCGGCTAGAAGCGTCGAGGCAAAGCATTTCTTGTTTGATTGTGGAGTATCGACGTTGATGGCGCAAGGTCTGTATGGGTCTAGGGTAGCTCACTAAAGTTACTTTCACCTCGGGCAAGTGACATCGAGAATGAAGCGTTTCTTGTTTGGTTGCGGAGTCTCGATGTAAATTGCGCGAGGGCTATAAAAGTTACTTAAAACTTGAAGTAAGGACTCTCCTTTAGCTCAAGATCATCTTTTTTGCAAATTTCTATATTCAACCCTCTATTTCAGCATGTAGAGTTTCATGACTAGGGTGACGGTTAAGTCTTGCTGAGCTTCATGCTCACAGATACTGCATGAGTTGTTTTGCAGGTAACAACCCTACGCAGAATGGTACGGTTGTCCGATGTGACTCAGAACTCTCTGAGTGGTGATCTCAATGGAAACCCGCCGCTGTTATTGTGGTCGTGTTGCTAGCGAGAAGGGTCCATGGGCTGGACATCTTCTCTGTTGCTTAGCATAGGTATGAGACGTGAGTTGTACTAGTCTTCCGCTGTAGAATATTTTGTGAAGTATTTGTAAAATTGACACTTTGTAAGCTTCCGCTTGATTTATGTAATATAATGCTTTATTATGTGTGCTGTTGGGTGCCGCATCGCACGGCACCGCCCACGCAATTCCCGGGCGAGTGGCATGGCCCCAAAATCGGGACCGGGCCCTCACAGTTGGCCGGGTGGAGGAAGGCAAGGCAGAGGTTGGAGAGCATGGTGGCGCAGGCACGAGCCAGGAGGCGAGCGGCGTCAGGGGAGTGGGCGCGGGGTGGAGGTGGGAGAAGTGGCGTGCCGCTGTGGTGTTGAGCTCGAGCGCGCGGCAGCACGAGGCGAGAGGGAGCGGGAGAGGCGGCACGCGGTGCTGGAACCGAGGAGGCGTGGGGGAGACCGGTGAGGGTGGCCGTTGCAGAAGAGGGGGCGGGGAGGGCGCCGGGCCGGAGGGGCTCGGGCACGGGGTGCAGAGGTGAGAGAGCCGGGGGGCTTGGGGTGGGTTAGTGTTAGTGGTGAAAAAAGATATGGGCTGGGCCTGAGTTAAAAAAATGGGTGTTACACCGACCGCCTGTGAAAAAGAATTATCACCTGCGGTTCTTTACAGTGACTTCCTATGAAAGTGCAATATCACAGGCGGTTCTTTATCACCGACCGCCTGTGAAGATATATACCCTATACAACCCTATGTGCTATTATTTCTAGTTGCGAGCTCAAATTCAAATACACATTCACACACAGCACAAACACTGGTTGATATTATAGAGAATCAAGTCACGAAGCCACTGCAACAAGAATCACGTGAAAACACTAAGTAGAACTTGAGTTATGATCAAAAGACTAGACGAAGGTCAATCTGTTCTACCCGATTTTAAAAACAGATCTGCAATGCTGCAAAGAAACTCGTGTATATCAAACAACACAAATCAAGTGATCGTGAATTTTTTCACATACGATAAATAATCAAGTTTTGAATAAACTAAAAAAGAATCACGTTAATTGGATCAGTAAAACGCGAGTTATGATTATTTCAAACTGAACATGTGCTGAAATTTAGTCAAACCAAACCCAATTTGAATTCTAACCAATTCAAATGGCTCATGGGTGAATAATTCAAATCACCATGGGCATTGTGGGAATTACTGTTTAAAACAGTAATATGGAGTTAAGTTCAGAGGTTAAAAATGAAAGTGGGACCCACATGTCAGCCACTGAAGTGATTCAACCGACTGAAACTCCCTCACTCGGGTCTTCGGGCTTCAGCAACGATCACACCGAGGGAGGCCGCCGCACCACCAGCTGCTTGGCCACGAGCAGGGACAAGTCGGTTCGGAGCCCTTCTTAAGGCGCCCCACTCCTCGGCCGAAGCCCCCTCGCCATTTTCCCCTCGCAAGCACACAGAACCGGATTCTTCCCTCCGCCGCTCGGAATTGATCGAAGAGCCCCGATCACAGCCACCCTGCTCCCTCCAGAGCTACGACAAGGTATTAGGAACCTTCCTTTTTCTTTCCCGTCGTTAGAAATCGGCAAAAATCGGTTGATCTCGGCTATACCGAGAGTTCCATGCAGAGACCTAAAGCCGCTGCACTTCGGGCTCCCATGGACAGCCCAACTGGGAGGTTGTCACACCCAAGCTAAGGCGTCCCTGGACGCGTTGGTGACCGGTGCTGCTCACCCCCGAGCCACAGCCCGAGTGCTTGATTGACGGCGGCGAATTTCCAGTTTTTCCCCTTTCTCGGTATAGACCGACCTTTGGGTGCGGTTCTGGCAAGTTCACACTCTAGGAAGGGTTAGAGAGTCTCAATCCGCTTCTACACAGACTAGACCTTGTAGCGCACAAGTTTCCTTCACAACCTTTAGCCGGAGAACTCCTGCACACGGCGTATTTCGCAGTTTGCCGTCGGCGGAGCATACGGGAAGCATCGGGCGCACGGTGAGGGACTACTTCGGACCTCCCCCGATCTGCTTCAATCTCAGGTCGACCTTCCCTAAGGTCCACTGATGCTCTTCGACCATTTGCTCGATCGATTGAGGTGCTAGGGAGGTCGGCCGACACGGCCGAAGTTCTCCCGAGGCCGCCGCTCGTCGCGACCATGTGCTGGCTGTTTTCATGATGAACTGAGCCCAGAACCGTGTTCCCCGAGTGGACTTACGCAGGGGCGGCCAGAATCATGAAGTTTGGAGCACCACCGAGGCTGCCGGCGAGCTCTCCGGCGAGGCGTCGCGGCGGCCGAACGCGGGAGTCGGGAGGTAGACGAAGGGGGTGTGTCCCGGCTGTCAGCGGCTCGGATTTTAAATCGGGATCAGTCTGCGGCTCGGATCTGGTGTGCTGGCACGCAAAAACTCCATGGACCCCGGTGTGCCGTCGCTCCAGCGCCCAACACGTGTCCCCGTGGACACAATGGTAGATTTAAACTTTTCCCCGATTTTCAGATTTCATTCAAACTTCAAATCCCCATAACTTTGCCTAGAAAACTCCAAATCGAGTCAACCAAATTTTGTTGGATTCAGCTCTCTGAGTAATTTCCAGAAAATCAAGTTTCACTCCATGAAAATCATTATTTCTCCAGAATTAATTCCTCAAATTTTAAAATATTTGGAATTTTAACTGGAGGATCCTTTGGAGGAAAAGTCTGAAATTTTGCTAGTATGTTCAACAAAATGTCCCTGAACTACCATAAAAATTTCAGATCCATTTGAGCTTATTTGATCCACCTAATGGTGTGATTAATGAAACTGTTCCAGAGAAATTCTGAAAAATGTTTCTGACCTTCAAAGTAGGTGAGACCAACTCCATTAGAACCCTCTGAAAATCTAGTTTTCATAAAGGCATGGCTTGCTCCATGAAGATCCATATAACACCCTAAAGGCTCCAATTAAGGTCAAGTACATAATTATTTGTGGACGGCTCAAATGAGCTTTGCTGCAACTAAAACTTGGCCAAATCGCTGTTTAGGTTGCATACAAACCACAGTAAAAATTTCAGAGTCATTGAGTCTGTCTAGTGGGACTTATAGACCTCACAAGTTTAAAACTCAATTCAAATGCATTTAAATTAATACATGTACTTGTTACCTCATGTAGTCGCTAAGGTTGAGGAGGAACCCGAAGTCCTAGACTTCGTTACTCCGGAAGAGCAGCTAGCCTACGACCAAGAGCAGCAACGCAAGATCCGGTTTGCATTAACCTTTTTACAAACTTTTATTGTTTTGAGAACTTACTTGAGTATCACTATTTCTTGCACTAGAGTCTTGTTTGAAACCCAAATGCATACCCAAGAAAGCCATGGGTTGGGATTAGGATTGAAAACCCCGTTAGCTACTGCAATGCTAAGATAGTGTAGGATTCGGTACAAGTCGAGTAGTCGGAACTACTCGCGAGCATAGGCTAGAGGCACTCGACTCGGGTAAAGATAGCAAATGAAACACATGGCAAGAAAAATGAGACAGAGCGGAGAGTAAGGGCAGCAGGACTTTGGGGCCTGTGTGCTATAGCTCCGCTTGTGTCGATTGAGGACCGAGCCGTGTGCAGGCCTGTTGAACAAGCTAGAACAGTACCAAGGACCTACCGGCTATATGGAACCAGGAAACCGATGTAACTCGGCTAGCTGGGTGTTGAGGCATAGCTGGTGGTTCAGAGGTTAGGTTGAGAGCTCGAGGTGTAAATCGGCTGGCGGCACTGAGATGCGCGTGCAGAGACCTCTTGCTCGGGACGATTGGACCGGTTCAACATTTGGCTAAAGGGTGAAAGGTGATTGCGTACGGCGTCCGTGATGGTTGCTGTAGGCAACATCGAGTATGGGTGTACGTGACGGGTTATTCGGGTAACCCTGCAGGTGTCAATCGATTGTAATCGCCGTCCCTCGCGGTCAGTGAGTACCACTTGTTCACTGTACCGTGACGTAGAAAGAACAGGCTAGTTACATGTTAAAATGTTGCTGATTGAAAGATGGACTTTGATTGTTAATGATTTGCTGTAGTTTAGAGCTAATTAAAGTTTCTTTCAACTTTGGGTAAAGTACATGAGAGAAATGCGTTTCTTGTTTGATTGCGGCCCTCTCATGTGCCTTAGCGTAAGGTTCTCCACAACCTGCTGCTAAAATTTGAAAGTAAGGTTCCACTAATTAGGCGAGTCCTTGCAACTTGTTTTATCTCCTGTACCTATCACCCCTCATGTAGAAGTTCCATGTTTAGGTGAGACGGGTCAGTCTTGCTGAGCCTTCGTGCTCACTGCATGTGTTTGAAGCTTTTGCAGGGTTCTATGAGGAAGGGACTCCCGAGGAGGAGACGGAACCCCATGAGGGGAACCCCGTGGAGTGGGAGTCGTGCACGCCGCCGTGCTAGTGTGCGTGTGTGCTAGCAAGGACACGTTCACGGGCTGAACGTGAACTTGATGCGTAGTCTACACCCGTGAGTGTAGACTGAACATATTTTGTTGTAAAAATGTTCATAAACCTCTTTATATAATAAAACTTTGCTTCCGCTTTGTACCTTTGATGTGTGTTATCCGGTGCTGATTAACGCAGCACCCCTCAGCGTGATCCTGGCTCGACAAGACCGTGGGGTCGTGTCAGCGTTGGTATCAGAGCTTGCTTGAGGTATAACGCACTAAAAAGGTCATCTGTTTCAAAAATCCAGTGAGGAACGAGTTAGTAGCCCATATAAGGATGTTATTAGTGTATAGAAAGTGGCATACTAATCTATTTGCTTATGTCGGAAAATCGTGCATCTCGGGACGCTTTATGTCTTGGGGGGTGCACGTAGGCGCTGTCCACCAGTGCGCACAAGCTGAAGGGTGGAGCCCCACGGATGGCAGGTAACCCGACCCGCTTTAATATCCTCTACGACTCTTTATGTCGTTTGGCGTATTCGAGCAACGTCTGTCCCTGGCGTGCGTGGTGCAATTTTGGAGACCCCGTCACGTGGTCACTAACGTGAACACGTAGCTCAAGGCGTGTTTGACTTGAGAACATCCGGGCGAGTGATGACGGCTGGGTGTACGAACTGTATAAATACCGGGCTCGGTGTGCAGCCGAGTATGACGATTGTGTGAATTATCTGAAGATAATCTAACCACGAAACGGTAGACGTGTAGTATTCATGTGCGAGAAAGGTTTAGTGCCACTGAACTAACGAAGCCGGCTAAGTCCGGTATAGGTTTTTCTTTGTGAGGACGTAGTACCGGGGCTGTGCTGAGATGCTTCACCAATGCTTGGAACGCTCCTTCACACGCCGTGTTCCAAACATATTTTGTTCCCTTCTTCAGAAATTCTATCATCGGTTTAGCGAGCTTGGAGAAGCTTGGAATGAATCTCCGATATTATCCCACTAACCCGAGGAAGCTTCTGACATGAACTGAAGTGGGAGCTTTCCATTTCAGCACTTGCTCTATCTTGCTTGGTCAACCGTCATGCCTTCAGCTGAGATGATATGTCCTAAGAATGGCACTTGGCTGATCCAAAACTCGCATTTGCTGAACTTGGCATAGATCTTGTGGTCTCGCAATCGTTGAAGAACGATCTGCAAGTGTTCGGCATGTTCGGCTTCTGTCTTGGAGTAAACCAAGATATCATCGATGAACACTACCACGAACTTGTCCAGCTCCGGCATGAATACCGCGTTCATGAGATACATGAAATGGGCTGGAGCGTTTGTGAGACCAAAGGACATGACGAGATATTCATATAATCCGTATATCATCGAGAAAGCCGTCTTCAGGATATCCTCCGCCCGGATCTTTATCTGATGATATCCAGAGCGAATGTCCATCTTGGAGAATACACTTGCACCCACAAGTTGATCAAACAATATGTCGATGCGAGGTAGTGGGTACTTGTTCTTGATGGTTTCGGCGTTGAGCGGCCGGTAGTCCACACACAGCCTCAGGGTTTCATCCTTCTTCTTTACAAACAGCGCCGAGCATCCCCAAGGCGAGGAACTCGGCCTAATGAAACCCTTGCTCAACAGATCATTGAGCTGTTCTTTCAGTTCAGCCAGCTCATTTGGAGCCATTTTATATGGTCTCCGTGATATGGGCGTAGTCCCGGCTGCGAGCTCCATCTTGAACTCGACATCCCGCTCAGGTGGCATGCCCGGAAGATCATCCGGAAACACGTCGAGGTACTCCCGGACTACGGGGATGTCTTCTAACTTGAGAGCTCCAGCATTATTAACTGCTAAAACTTCCCGTACTGGAGTGTCTAATACCATGGAATGCGGACGGTGGAATGGAGAGTTTAAATGAACCGTCCGTGTCCGAGTCTCCAGGACAGCGCCATGGTATTGTAGCCATGACATCCCTAAGATTGCATTAATCTTTTGCCCCACAAGGATTATCAAGGTGGTGAGATATAGTTTCCCACCTAAGCACAGAGGTGCCTTTGGGATCATCATATTTGCTGAGATCTTCCCTCCCGTTGAGCAGATCATATAGGTGCAGTCGGTTGGGAAGACTTGCATTTGATGCTTAGCCACATAGAATGCACTTATAAAGCTGTGGGTTGCACCAGAATAAAACAATATGATGATAGCTTGATTGTTGAGAGTAAACGTACCCGCCAGCACATTGTCTCCCTCCGGGGCGTCCTCATTGTCGAGGTTGCGGACGCCCCCAGTCCGCTGACCAACCTTCTTCACCGGAGGTCGGCCTCGAGCACCGCTGGAACTGGGCTTGCCCGCTGCTCTGCTGCCCCTTGGGACAGTCCTTCGCGAAGTGGCCCGCCTGGCCACACGTGAAGCAGGTGAAACGGGGCGGTCCCCCGCTGATTGGTGGACGGAAACCCGGGGCGCGTTGTGGCGGTGGAAACGCCCGGGGTGCTGTCTGCTGCTGCTGCTGCTGCTGCTGTCTTGGTGGTGGCATCGGCGGACGGAATGGAGGTGACTGAAAAGGACGTCCCCCGAACCGTTAAGGTCGTGCCGGTGGTTGCCACTGCTGCCCGGATGGCATCCGATACTCCATCCGATACTTCTGGGGAGCGCCACTCCCACCGCTGGGTGGAGCGCTGCTATTCCGCTGCTCAGCTGCCAACTCCCGCTGAGCGTCTTCTTGCATGATCGCGGCATTGACTAGGTTGTTGAATGTGCAGCAATTCCACTGAACGAGATGTGTCTTCATCTCGCGGTGTAACCCCCGATAGAAGTGCTCCCGCTTTTTCTCCTCAGTGGAGATGTAGTCCGACGCATATTGCGCCAGATGGTTGCAGGCACGGGAGTAGTCGTGGGCACTCCTCCCGCCCTGCTTCAGTTCCAAAAATTCTTGGAACTTCCTCTTCATGACCCCGGGAGGGATATGATAGGCGCGGAACACCTCCCGGAATTCTTCCCATTCCACGGCATGGCCAGTCGGACGTGAGGCGACATAGTTCGCCCACCACGCACCAGCGGCACGGAGTTGCTGCGCTGCGAAAAGAGTCTTCTGCCGCTCCGTACATTGGAGCAGCCCGAACTTGGACTCGTGGTCCGCAGCTAATTGTCAGCCTCCAGTGGTTCTTCAGCTTCGGTGAACACTGGAGGGTGCGTACTCATGAAATCCGAGTACGACACTTCACGGGGTTCACGAGGTCCTCTGTCTGGACGCCCCCCCGCCTGGAACGTATTCTGCACGATCGGGCGGAGCAGGTCAGTCTGCTCCTCACGACCACCCACCAGTGCCGCAATCACATCCGCTAGAGTAAGCGGAGGCGGCGGCGGTGGCTGCTGCTGCGGGGTGCTGTTGTAGGCCGGTGGCTGGGAGTCATCACCTCCCTGTTGGCTAGAGCCACCAACCTCGTGCGTGGTCCTAGTACAAACCATCTTCAACCATACGACAATAATCATCAGTCCCGCAACATTTTGCATGCAGTTCAATAAATACAGGCGTAAAACATAATGACAATAAAGCATGTGATACATCTCCTATGTAGATAATGTAATAACTTGGCATAAGCTACACCATTACCAGACCAAATACAAGCTAGTTACACCTAACTTGATGAACCTCCTCTTTGGAAGCTCACCATAACTAGGTTTGGTCACTACGAGACGTTACTATCGCGTTGTCATCACGTATATTACCTCTTTATCTTCAATACGACACAAACATGGTCTCTAGTAAAAGAACTTGAGTGAGACCTATACTCAAATCTTTCACTAGTTGAAGATAACCCCCCATGAGTATGTTCTACCCCATTGGGAGTACTCAAAACACTTCTAGGATACAACAATCTCTCCCATGAGTTCAACTGTTATGCCTCTGCCAGGATGACCAGTTTCTACATATCCAAGATTTTGATCTGGTTGTGTGTATTTTAATGACTCGAGTTGAATACCAAAGTTAAAGTTAACTTCAGTATCTTTCCAACGAGTACTTATTTGCCCTCAGATCAGCTCTGGTTAACAAGTTATGGTCATTCAAAGTCAACAGAATTCCTGGAAGAATTTCAACAGTACCTCCTTTGGGGAAGTTGCTGTTTTCAACTCTGATTTCCACTGAATTCTGTGCTGAAATTTCAGAAACTTTCAATTGCAAGGATGTAACACTTCTTCTACCCTTTCTACAAATGTAACATATGAAAATTTTTAGGTTTTTCTATTGGGAGTTATGTTTGAAAAACAGAACAGTTCAGAGAATGTTTTACTCTGTCCTGGTTCTGGACAGTTTACATTCCTCTGGGATTTAAGCCATCTCAAGGTGTGTTTCAGCCCTGGAAGTCTACAACAAAGTTGTAGGGTACTTAAATACCTTTCCAGAACTATATAGCACACCCCCCTGGGCTAAAAGACCTGTGAGTTATGCCCTGTTGAAGATCAACAAACTTGCTGCCCAAAACAGAGCACTCTGTTTTTATGTCTTTTTGGAACTACACTCATCACTATCCAATTTGTCTAACCATCCAGGGTCCTAACTGTTGAACCTAATGATTTTAATTCCTTGTTATCATTATATTCATGCATATGCCTACAATATATCGGTACTACGTTCCTCACAAAGAAAATCCTAACCGGATTATACCGGCATATACATCTCAAGTGTGGCACTAAACGGTCTCTCGCACACGTTTTCTACACGGATACATACGTGGTTAGTACCTGCAGAAGACCACACAATAATAGTGCACTCAAGGGTTGTTTTCATCTCAGGCAGTTCCATATTTGAAATTAAATACAAACGCCCGTATCATTGCCATACGACCGTCCTTGAGTTAAGTCACGTCTCAAGGTATGTGATCGTGTTTCAATACCACACGATGGGGAACCCGAGTATGTCATGAACGGGTCGTCACGGTTGGTAATGTTATCAACCCAACATATACCACCTACTGCCCTGCAGGGCACGCCGATGGCAAGCGCTGCGTATGTCCTCCTGGGCTATTTCCAGACGAACACACTCTCGCGTTACTGACCACGCGATGGCGTCTCCACTTACTTGCCTAATGCACGCTAGGGATCAGCGTTTCATATGAACTCAGGAACATGAAGAGTCCAAGAGTTTCATATTTATGTCTCACACCAAGCTGTGAGACCTATCTCTGAACCACTTTCCTCGTCAGGGGAGCTAACCGAAATTGAACCGCTTTCGATGGCGTTCCTTACCATACTTACCAAAGCGTAGGTGCGTCGTTACATAATTAAAATTCAGAATTATAACACATAGTTAGTATTGCCACTTTAAGTAACTAGGCTAATATAGTCCTTACTTGGGCAACTACCGAATCCTCACCGTAATCCTATGTTTTCCCGTAATACAGTCCTTAAGTACTGTGCTATCCCCACTGCAGCTCTAATACCAGGCTGTGGCGGACCGGAATCTGCTCATCCAGGATCGCAGAGGGTGGTGCCGCACGATGCGACACCTGACAGCACACGTCATAAGAACATAATATATTACATGAGAAAAACAACTGAACTGTACAAAGTAGCACACTACTCAGTTACAAACTACTATTTATGTTACACAGCGGAAGTCTACACTATACAACTCACGCCCGTCTCTCTAGCAAAAGTCGGTTGCCCAGCCCTAGGGCAACCCACACTAGCTGCACGTCTCAGCTCAGCGCGGTTTGTACGGCTCCCACTCAGCCGTGGTCCCTGACGGAGGGTAACCGTCGCTGGTGGACTCGTACTCCGAGTCCGTGGGTGGCTCCTCACCTGAAAAACACTTAAGCAGCAACCGTGAGCACGAAGGCTCAGCAAGGCTTAACCGACTCACCTAAACATGAAACTCTACATGAGGTGTACACTGACATAGGATAGTAATATTGCAGCAAATGGACACGCCTACGAGTTCATCCTTAGTTCATCTTTTAGCAGCAAGTTAACGGTTCAGAGAGCTGAAATTTAGTAAGCCATATTTGGTGGCACACATGTAGCAATACAATTTTATCATGACAGCAATATTGAAGCATAACATTCCATAAATTATCTACGTTATGACGCAGTGAACAAGCGGTACTCGTCACCGCGAGGGACGGCGAATCGACTCGATATATACCTGCAGGGAAACCCAAAGAGCATGTCACGTACGCCCACCCGTGGAACTGCACAGAACGCTCACTCGATGTCATACGGGACAACCTTTCACCCAACAGCCCAAACGTCGAACAGGTCGCACTGAAACGAGCAGGAGGTTCCCCACACGGAGCATCTCTCTATGTCCGTTGGCAGATTTCCACCTTGCTGCCCTCAACCTACACCTATAAATCGGTGTGCTATACCTCGACACCCGGAGGTTTAGACTACATCGGTTTATCGGGGCCTATGTATCCGATATGCCTTCGGTACGTTCAATACTTGTTCAGCAGGGCCGCACACGGATTTGTCCTCAATCGACACGGGCAGGGCTGCGCACACAAGACTTCCTCTTGCTACGCCCTAGCCCCTGCCTAGTCTCATTTTCATTACTAAAGTGATCTCACATCACTCGAACCAATCCCATGTGTCCCAAGCCTAACTCGCGAGTCGATTCCAACTACTCGACTTGTACCGAAGTCCTATGAATCATTAAGGATAGCCTGTCTACGCGAGGTCTTAGACACTACCCTCACTCTTATGGAAATTTTCTTGTCATGCAAGTGGGGTTTCATCTATCCTACACCTAACGCATAATCATACTCCATACTAAGTGTTCATAAAGTAAAACTTGAAAAATAGTTTAATGCAAACCGGGGCTTGCTTTGTTGCTGCTGGTCAGGGGTTAGTTCCTCTTCTGGAAGCAGGAAGTTGAGTACCTCCGGAGCCTCCTCGCCTTCAGCGACTACACGTTAATACAATACTACATGTTAATGAATATGCACATGAGGTTATGGTAATAATTCTGTTATTAGTTTTGATAACCAGTTTCTAACAACTGGAACTCTGTTCAAGAATTTAAAGATGAACTGGTTGTTGGTGGTTTGGGCTTAGACCTAAGCACATGGTTAAGTGCTAACTGGTTTTCCCCCTTTTCCATATTAATCCCTCAAGTGGTTAAACAGGACAGGGGTGTTCCAGAGCTCCAATGGAGCTGAGAATTTTTGCGTGAGTTCCTTGTCACAAGAAAACCCTCTGGACCAAACATTAGCGCTTTTCATTGATTGGTTTACTCAGAATAATTCTCTTAGCACATAAGAAAAGAAGAATTAATTCTGAGGTAACACCCCTGTTCATGCCCAACTTAGTGAACTACAATTTCAATTATAGCTCATAGAGTTTGCATGAATTTTCCTAGCATTTTGGGAGCTAAGATTTTCCCAGAACTGAATTTCCAAGTTTTGGAAATTCTCTGAAAATGTTTCTGTATTCATATGAACACAGCAACTTCAAATTTGAATTGCTCTGCTCAAATCAACTCCAAATGGTCTGAAACTTTTACAGGGTTTCACTAACATCCTAAAGAACATTCGGGCAAAATTTGGGGATTTTTGTATTAACCAAATTCCCTCTAAAATTCTTTTTCTAAAAATCTTTAAGGAATTTTCCAGAATTAATTAATGGTTTTCATACAAATTGGGTCGTATATTTGGACAGAGCTAGGCAAGATGAATCAAACCCAATTAGAATCATTAAATTTGGAGCTTCCTAGCAAAAATTATGGGGTTCTAAATTTTGAACTAAATCTGAAATCCTAAATAAACCGGGGAAAAATTTAAACTCTGACCGTGGGCCCGGCCCACACGTGTCACCGCTAGAGCTGAGCCACACGGGGCTACAGACCCCTTCCCGTGCAGTCACACTTGATCCCGGGGCCGCAGTAGATCTGGGTTTTAAACTCCCCGATGCTGACACGTGGGGCCGCGGGTCGTCTTCCTCCTCGCGTTCCCGCGCCCGCGCGCCGCCGGGCTCGCCGGAGACACGCTGATACTAGCCGCCCGGCTGACTCTCGAGCTCTCCCTCGCCGCACGGGCTTAGTTTCATGCGCTGAACACGATGGTACCGACTGCTCCGGCCGGCGGTGGCCCTAACCTAGCCGGCGATGGTGCAGCGGCTCGGACTCACTTCGGTTATGCCACCCGGCCAACTCAGCCCGCCAAAACCTCGGTGGAAGGGTTCTACAGCACCGGGGAATCTCAGAGAAGGTCGACAAGGCCATGTCAGGGCTCGGGAAGAGCTCTAACCTAGCCGTCACCGTGAGCCCGACCCTTCCCGCCATATCCGCGGTTGGAAAACCGGGAAATACGCCGGCTACAGCCAAAATTACGCTAGGGTTGCAAAGCAAACTTGTGCGCCATCAAGTACAGCTCCTGAGAGTGCAGTTTGATAAACTCTAAGCAAGTATTTGTTGGGAATTTGTGGTTTTCTTACTCGAAGGTAGTTCTGCACCGGCTGGAAGTGCTTTGCGAAATTCGCCGGCGATGATCGGTCACTGGTGCTAGGCTTCGGGGTCGAGCAGCGTGGAGCCTAGGCGCGTCCAAAACCACTCCTTCTTGGTCGTGACAAGTCCTCTGCCGAGCTGCCCACGGGAGCACCTTTGTTCAGTTCTTCACGGCCGCCACGAAGAACACCGTTCCCTTGGCTTAGCTCGACTGAAACTGGTGCGGGGAGGGCGTGGGAGGTCTGGGGGTGCCGGTTTGCTGAGTTGCCGACGTTGGTACGCGAGAGACGATCGCTCCCGAGTGACTGGATCACAGCGGCGGCTCCTCGGCGTTCTGTCGTGCGAGAGGGCGGTGGCTGGGGATCGGCTCGTTGTTGTGGCGAGCTGGTGCATGGCTGGGAGTTACTGCGCCCCCACGAGGAGCTCGCCAGCACGCGAGGGGAGAGCAGGAGGTGGCGCCCGGCATTTCTCGGTGTGTCACGGTGGAGCCTCGGCTCTGTTCCGAGTGCAACACTTAGCCCCTAAGGCTACTGATCCTTGTGCATTCCTAACCTCCCCAATGACATGTGGGACCCACTTGTCAGTTCTCCCCACCCCTCAAAAGATCTCCAAAACTTGGCAAGGGATGAATTCAAATGTTTGGAGTTTTAAACTGACCTACATTTGTATGGTCGGGCAAATTTCCCCTAAATTCAAATGTATATTTGAATTCTTTGCACATTTGGATCCTTTTTGGAAAAATGGGTAGCAAACCTTTTCAAAAATTATTGAAACTTGGCCTTCCCACTGATTTGGACCTAAGGAATCCAAATATGCACTTTGATCCTTGTGTTAGCTGCTGCAACCATGAATTTGAATGCAACAATTTTGAATCACCCTCTTATGTGTTATCATATGTGTAGGATGTTTGAACTAATACCCTCTTGATGGAGGTTACTTGCTCTTCACAATTCTTCACAAGATATTCACCACCAAACTGTGGTGTTGTGAGGTGGATGAAAAGTTTTTGCAAATCCCTTTTCTTGGGCTTTTACAAAAACTTGAAAGTTTTAATTCGGAGCATTAAAACTTTGCTGTAACCTCTTACCTTAATCAGGATATTCAAAGTTAACAAGTTTTCAACTTATAGGTTGCTAAGGACAGAGCACCCTGTTTTAAGCTGAATTAAGGCTGAAGTTAATCAGAGGTTAGAGGTTGAGTTCTTTCGAGGTTGGGGTCATATGATACATTTCTGGAAAGCTTTGGAAGATCTTTACAACTTTCTGTTGATGTCCAGAGGTGTTTCAACCCTTAACCAATCGAAAAATGCAGTAGAGTTGAAACTGTCCAGAAAACAGGGCAGAGCAAACGCTCTCTGTAATCTCTTTGTAAATTGAGCATAACTTCCTGCATAAAAATCCAAAAATAGAAAATGAGGTAGTTCTAGAAAGCTTGTGAGATGGGTTACAACTTTGTAACAGAAAGTTTTGTAGGATTGGTAGCATAATTAACTGGAGTTCTTGGATCAAATCAGTACCTAAAGCAGGGAGGTGCTGTCCAATCTTCTCCAGAAATTCTGTTAACTTTGACATCTCATAACTTTTGAACCAGGAAAGATCTTAGGCCAAGCAAATACTTTCTGGAAAGATATTGAAGATAGATTTAACTTTGATTTTGAGCTCTAGAATTGGTTTTGATTTTAGCATGGCCTAAATCAGGAATGGAAACTGGTCAGGGCTGTCATGTTGGACAGCAGATCAGCACTCAAATTTGTTTAAATTTGAACTATGTTTCCAAGTTTTATGGGTTCAATGACATGTTTTATGTTAAAACTCAATGGTTTACTGTGCAAATAAATATTTGACATTTCTAAAATATATTTTTACAGATGACAGCGGATAAACAGTTCAAGAACGGGTGGGTGGAATCTCACTGTTCTCACCACAGCGGGTATCCGGAAGCATTGAGGCAGATGCTTCAATATTTCGGGTACAACCAGATGCCGCAGTACTTCGCCAAGGAAGAAGGCGAGGAGGGGAACAAGACTTGGACAATCCATGTCGAGGTTCCTGCAGGACCTACGGCACCAGATTGGGCGCCGTTCACCGTTACGGTGAGAGGTAGACAACCGGAGGGGATGTGGCAAGTGGCAGCCCCTGACACCATGTCGCGTTTTTGCCAACTACACGTGAGAGCTATGAAGGGAACTCCATACGCACTCGTTCTGGTGGAGGGACGGGCTAGTCATGTGTGGGAAGGGAGATACATAGAGGCAACCGATCCGTGGTGCCCAAGGTACAGCCCCGCGGAGGCAAACCTCAGCCTCCAAATGAGGGCGGGAAAGGCCGTGATGGACAGCCAAGCTGTTCATACGGAGTGTCTCGCCACAAAGATCAAGGAGAGCACAAGCCGTGGAGACCATTTCGAGAGTGGTCACAGCGCACTCCGCAATGTGCTCCTTCCGACGATCAAGCGACTGAACGAACAGCATAATCAGTTGCATCGTCTGAAGAAGGCGAAGAAGAAGAGCCGTGTCGACATAACGGCGTTGCAAGAACTGGTGCAGACACTAACCCAGCAGAACGAGGACTTTACTCAAGAGCGGGACGACGCTATTGAGGAAGGGCGAGGCTGGGAAGATGACTACAACCAGGCCATGGACAAGGTGCATGCATTGCAAGACCTCGTACATCCGGTATTGGGCATACCGGTGGTCTTGGGTCTTCCGGCAATGGGAGAACCTGAGATGGGAGAAGAGGCTGTAGATCCGGAGCCACCAGTAGAGGTACCGGAGGAGGACGACCTGCCGGAGGTCGAGTTCTACTCCGAGTAGGGGGTTACGGTTGCCAAGTAGGGCAGCTAGAGTAGTGTAACCCAAACTTTTGTAATCGGTGACATGTCGTGTAGGCAGTAGCGTATGTATAGGTAGTGAAGACATGAGCATGACTTCTCGGAGACCTGAGAATAATGTATTTTTTGTATAAAGTTTATGCTTTATCAATATATGTGAATGTGGTGCAAATTATTCATGCGTCGCTTCAATACCTACTGTTTCATATGGAATTTTTAAGTATGACATGTGCTGATTGCTGCTGTTTTGAATTTCAGAATGACTCGTACTCGTGCCGACCCGGACGTTGGGGGTTCTAGTCAAGGGGGAGAAACCTCCCAACAGCCTCCTGAGGACTCCTCGGGACAGCAACAGCAACAGCAGCAACAACAACAACAAACACCGCCACCGCCACCGCCAACGGTTACATTGGCCGACATCGTTGCGGCAATTGCGGGTTCTCATGAGCAGCACACGGAGTTGCTGCAGACCCTTATTGCAAATACGTCTCAGCCAGAGAGACGTCAAGATCGTGAGGAGCATCAACAGAGCTCCTACTCCGACTTCCTAGCGACTCATCCCCCGGTATTCTCAAGGGCGGATGAACCCCTCGATGCAGACAACTGGCTCCGCACGATAGAGATGAAGTTCGGGCTGCTCCAAATAAGTGAGCAGCACAAGACTCAGTTCGCGGTCCAGCAGCTCCAGGGATCCGCGAGCGCGTGGTGGTCAAACTACAGTGCTTCACAGCCCACCGACCGAGTTATAACCTGCGCGGAGTTCCGGACAGCTTTCAGGGCCTATCACATACCGCCAGGTCTGATAAAGAGGAAGACACAGGAGTTTCTACACCTGCAGCAAGGGCGTTCAACGATCTCACGCTCTATCCGTCGTATCACGCCGATACTGACGAGAAGCGGCGGGACCACTTCTACCAGGGGCTTAACCCGCTCCTGAAGGACAAGCTGGCAATGTTCAATTGCGGCAGCCTCAATGACATAATTGATTCTGTGATTGTTCAGGAGGACTCCGGCAAGGAGTTAGCTGTAACAGCTCAGATACCACGCTGAGACGGCCCCACTGGACCTCGTCGGGTGGTGCCGTGTTATGCGGCACCCAACAGCACACGGGTCGATGAACACACATCATATTACATAAATAGTTTGCGGAAGCGTACAAGATTCTTTTACAAATAAATATATATCAGAGTAAACTACAGCGGAAGACTATCACTCTCACGATTCATATCTAAACTAGCAACAAAGAAACAGTCCAGCCCGCGGACGTTTCTTACTAGCAACACGAAGATCAATCTGCAGCGGCGAGGATGCTCTTTGAGTAAGCACTCGGAGGTTCCCGATTCTCATCGGCATCCCTTCTCATAAGCATCGAGTCAATTACCTGCAAAACAACTCGGATAGCATCCGTGAGCATAATGCTCAGCAAGACTTAACCGTCACCCTAAACATGAAACTCTAAGTGAGGTTATGAACCTAACATAGGATGGCATAAGCATAATTAAACTCGCCTAAAAGTGAATCCTTACTTTCAGATATTAATTGCAGCATTTTAAATAACCCTGGGAACGCCACATCGGGAGTCCACAATCAAACAAGAAACGCTTTCCCCCGATGTAAATTGCTCATGGCATAAAAGAATCGAGTTTGCACTAGCCTATTCATCAAGCTCCAATACAAGGTAGAATAATACTTCACATCAAGATGATTAGTTCCTTTCTCATGCAAGTTCTTACTACGTCACGACTGTGAGAACAAGTATGCTCGGTCCATTCCGCAAGCGACGGTGATTCAAATCAATAACACCCAGACTACACGACACGTACGCCCGTACTCGACGTTGCCTACAACAACCATCACTGACGTCGTACGTGGCAGCCTTTCCCCCGTTTCACCCCCGCTGAATCGATCAAGTCGCCCCGTACAGTAGCTACTCTCATGGTGCACCTTCCGACGTGAGATGTCATGAGAATATTCCCCACATACTGCACACCGGCCGTCCGCCTGAGGCGACCCGAAAAGTCCCAACGACAGCTTCCCGAGGTACATCGGTTTACTGGGTCCCATATAGCCAGTATGAGTCCGGTACACAACTCAAACTTGTTCAACAGGGCCACATACGGATCGGTCCTTGACCGACACGGACAGGTCTACAGCAACCAGACCCCTATGTCCTGCTGCTCCTACAACCTTCCGGTCTCAACTTTAACTTACTAATTCAATTACGAACCAATCCCGTATGCCCCTGTTGTTCCTAAATCTGCGAGTAGCATCTCACCACTCGACTTCTACCGAACCTTACTTAAGCATGGCAGTTATACACGGTGAAAGACACCTACCCAATACTCCATGGGTCATTTGGCTATGCAAGAGGAGTATCAAACACTAGACCTAATGCACAGTTCAAATCATAACCAAAGGTGAATACAAAGTAAAAACTTAACAGCTGTTAAATGCAAACCGGAGCTTGCCTGTTTTGCAGGGTAGTCGTATATAACCAGTTAGTGTCCTTGCAGATCCACCCTTGACTCTCCGGAGCTTGATCCACTTCGATGAATCACTCCTTTGAGTCCCCTTCGTTGTGGTTCCTATTGAGATGCATATGCACATATTTTATAGAATGTAATGGAAAGATGTTATGGAATCAATTTCTTAGGACAGAGGTTGTGTGGAAAAGCCAAGCATGGCTTGGTTTGCCTCTGTTGTGCAAAGAACAGAAATAAACTAAATTGACCTTAAGGTCTTAGCTATACACTAACCATTTTCCCTAATGAATATAATAGATAAGCTGAAATGATTTGAGTGCAACTGAAGAACAAGAACTCCAATGGCCCCAAAACTTTTACAGCAGGTTCTATACTACCTAAGGATTTAGCTTGCCAAATTGCAGCTAATGTGGAGTCATATTGTGTCCTTCATAATTCTCACAATATCTCTTATGTATTAACACATATACACAAGTATGGAGAATAAGAACAGTGAGTTCCAGGACTCATCCTGGGTTGATAATTTACATGTGAGTTCTTGATCACATGAGAGTCATCTGTTCCAAAATTCAGCCCTTTTACTTGGGTAGTTCTCCCAGAACAATTCTTTAAGCATTTGTGCTCAAAAGAATTAATTCTGGAGTAATGTGCATTTTCATGCCCAATTAGATGAGCTACAATTCCAAGTATGTCTCAGAGAGCCTGCCTAAATTTTCCTATGATTTTTGGAGCTATGGATTGCCCAGAACAGATTTTTAAAGTGGGAAACATTTTCTGAAAATGTTTCTGGACTCTTATGAACACAGCAGATTGTTTTTAGCAAATTCCTACTACAATGATCTTAAAATGAGCTGAAAATTTGCTAGTAAGTCAATACTATGCTAAAGAATATTCTGGCAAAATTTGGGTATTTTTGGATAACCCAAACTCCTTCAATAATTCTTTATCAGAAAAACTTCAAAGAATTTTCCAGAATATAATATTGACTTTCAAAGAAATCTGAGTTCATATTTGGATAGAACTCAGAGAGATGAATCCAACCCAATTGGAATCACTCAAATTGGAGTTTTCTACAGGGAGATATGAATTTCTAAAGATTGAGCTAAGTCTGGAATTATTTTCCTATTGAAAATCCGGCTGGACCCACTGTTTTGAATTCCAGCCAATAGAAGTGAAGCCACACCGGGCCACAGCACCCCTGAGCGCCAACACACGGGATCCCGGCCACACCCGATCCTGGGTTTAAAATTTGAGCTGCTGACAGCCAGGGCCCACGCTTCGTCTTCTACCTCCGGCTTCCTCTCTCGCGCCCGCCCGCTCACCCTCGCCGGAGTAATCGGAAGCTCGCCGGACTGGCCTTCCCGGCCACCGCCGGAGCTACAACTCGCCGCCAGGGGGTTTAGGGCCTCGAGGAACAGGGCTGTGGGGTTTGCTAGGGCCGCCGACGACCGGAACATGGCCGGCGACGTGTAACTGCCTCTGTGGACGTCCGGCAGCGTCGCCCGGGGTCTCCAGCCCTCAAAAGCTTGTGCCGACGAGCCCTACAGCACCAGCGTACCTCTAGGAGGATCGACACGATCTCAAAATGGCTCGGGAGCGGCTGTAAATAGGTTGTCACCGTGCGACCGAATGGGTCCGCCATGAACACCTCTAGTCGAGCTCAAATTCCGTCGTGCTGAGGTGTTTTCATGCGCTGGATCCTAAAGGAGAAATGACCGCCGGCTAATCCAGCGTCTATGTGCCAAATTTGATGACTTAAGGAGGATCAGAGGGCAAGAATTTGAAAGAATCATACCGGAAGCTCGGAATAGGGTCGCCGGAGCAAAACTTCGAAATTCGCCGGTGATGCTTCACGGTATGGCCTGAGCTTGGGCTGAGAGCAGCACCGCACCCGTGCGCGTCCGTAAGTGTGATCGTTCGGCCGTGGAACCCGCTGTGGAGGGCTGTCCACGAGCGCCCGATCACTTTCTCGGCTTAGGTCGCCGCGGCGGCGGTCGTTCTCGGGCACCGGAGGCCGCAGCTCGCTGGCTTGCGGGTCAGGGAGGTGGAGGCCGAGCTCGCGGCAATGTTTAGCAGGTCAGGGGAGGAAAGAGCATGGTGGTTTCACCGTTCTTCCGATCGGACCGAGAGGCGGAGGGGAAGACAGTCGCTGGCCGTGCGCTCGCGAGGAGGAGAAGAATGGACGGCCTTTGCTTCGTCCAGGGGGGGTTTATCAGGTCGCCGAACCGCCTCTGGGCGCCGTGTGTGGGGAAATGCAGCAGCTGGTGGCGCTGCCGAGCGCTCCCGTGGCTCCACGGTGGGACCTGCTCGTGGCCCACGTGCTGCTAGACGAATTTCCTCACTGGGGCTGAGACTTAAGGTGCAAGTCTCCTCTTTTAGCTCTATGACCTGTGGGTCCCACTCCCCATTTCTTCACCAAATATCTTCTCAAGCTGATCTTTTCACTCCCCAAAATTCTAAGTTTTTAAAAAGGTGGGCTAGAATTTGAATTCTTCAAATTCAGTTTGAATTTGCAAGACTAAATCTGAATTCTGTTTAGAATTTGCAATTTCTTCTCTTTAGCTCTCCTTTGAGCCCACCCTACAATTGAAAAGTTGGTGATAACCTTTTCCCTAAAAACTCAACTATATGGCTGCATGTTAATTCAAAGTTTTTGGGTCACCATATGTGTGAACTTTGAATTTTCAAATCTGAATTTTAAACTCACATGCAAAGAGGTATTTAACTCCTTATTGGTCCAACACTATTAAGTAAAAAGGTGAACCTCATGTTGGATGTTCATCCATGTATTACCTTGCATGAAGAAAAGTTTTAGCAAGTCCCATTTTTCATGTCTTTGCCACACATATGAACTCAAACTTTAGTTTTTATTCATACACATTTTTGGGACTTTTACATTCCTCCCCCCTTAAAAGAATCTCGTCCCGAGATTACAAAAGAGGAACTAGACAGGAGAGTTAATTACAAACTGTACAAAGATAAAAATTCCGGGTAGTTGGTGCGGATGTAATCTTCACTTTCCCACGTCGCCTCTTCCGCGGTGTGATTACTTCACAGCACCTTGAAGTATCTGATCGTCCGGTTCCGGGTTACCCGGGTCTTTTCATCCAAAATCTGGACCGGTCGCTCGGTGTAGGTCAGGTCCGGTTTCAATTCGTCGATGTCCTCAGTGCGAACAGCAGCGGTGAATTTGAGGCACTTCCGCAGCTGTGATACATGAAATACATCATGAATACCCGCTAGACTTGCCGGTAACTCTAGCCGGTAGGCTACGGGCCCGCACTTCTCCGTGATAGCAAAAGGACCAATAAAACGGGGAGCGAGTTTCCCCTTTACACCGAACCGGTGAATTCCCTTCATCGGAGATACACGAAGATATACGTGCTCTCCGACGTCAAAATATAACGGCCTACGCCTTTGATCGGCGTAGCTCTTCTGTCGGGATTGGGCAGCCTTTAAGTTCTCTTGTATCAACCGAACTCGGTCTTCGGCTTCGTTGACAAGATCAATCCCAAACAGAACTCTTTCGCCGCACTCACACCAATTCAGTGGTGTGCGACACTTCCGGCCATAGAGAGCTTCATACGGTGCCATTTTAATACTCGCTTGATAACCGTTGTTGTATGAAAACTCCGCCAGCTGTAGGTGATCGTCCCAATTCCTACCGTGGTGGATGGCACATGCTCTCAACATGTCCTCGAGCACTTGATTCACCCTCTCAGTTTGTCCATCGGTTTGAGGGTGATATGCGGAGCTTCTAATTAGCTTGGTGCCCAACGAGGCATGCAGCTGCTCCCAAAACCGAGCAACGAACAACGCACCTCGATCTGAGATGATGGTCTTCGGGACACCATGTGAACATATAATTCTGGAGATGAATAACTCCGCATATTGCCTTGCTCGATAATGAGTGTTTACCGGTATGAAATGAGCTGATTTCGTCAACCGGTCGACGATCACCCATATTGAGTCATGCTTCTTGGATGTGAGTGGTAATCCGACGATGAAGTCCATACTCACATCCTCCCATTTCCACGCCGGAATCTTCAAAGGTTGTAGCGGTCCGGCTTTCTGCATATGATCAGCCTTGACCCGCCTACAAGTATCGCATTCGGATACGTATTTAGCAATCTCCCTCTTCATCCTCGTCCACCAAAATTTCTGTTTCAAATCTTGGTACATCTTGTTACTTCCGGGATGAATGGAAAACTTTGACAGGTGGGCTTCATCCAAGATCTTCTTCCGGAGTTTCATATTGCGCGGTACCACTATACGGTTGTTAAACCATATTGTTCCGTTCTCATCCTTCCGGAAACATTTCACCTCTCCGTTGTCTAGTCTTCTCCGTATGTGAGACATACCTCTGTCTCTTCTTTGAGCCTCAACAATGTCTTCACGGATTGTTGGAATGAGCGCGAGATTATAAAGCGCGCCATACGGAATGACACGGAGGCTTGGTTCTTCGTCTTCTAACTCAGCAGCCGCTAAGTTGTGAATGTGGGCCTTCCGACTCAGCGCGTCGACAACCACGTTTGCTTTTCCTGGATGATAGTGGATCTCAATTTCATAATCTTTGATGAGCTCCAACCATATCCGTTGTCTCATATTTAGCTCCATCTGCGTGAAGATATACTTCAGGCTTTTGTGGTCGGTGTAGAGGTGAACAAGATTACCCAGTAGGTAATGCCTCCACATCTTCAATGCCAACACCACTGCAGCAAGCTCAAGATCGTGAGTTGGATAATGCTGCTCGTGGTTTCGCAGTTGACGAGAGCCATAGGCGACTACACGCCCTTCTTGCATCAGAACGCAGCCGAGACCGATGCCGGATGCATCACAGTATACATCGAATGGCTTCGTCGTGTCCGGCTGAGCAAGAACAGGAGCCGTTGTGAGATGTTTCACCAAAGTTTTGAATGCGGCTTCACATGCTGCATTCCACATGTATTTAGTGCCCTTCTTCAGCAGCTCCGTCATTGGTTTAGCAATCTTTGAGAAGCTCGGAATAAACCTCCGATAATACCCCGCTAAACCTAGGAAACTTCGGACCTCGTGGACCGATTTGGGAGATTCCCACTTCAGCACTTGTTCAATCTTGCTGGGGTCCACGGCGATACCTTCTGCTGAAATAATATGGCCTAGGAAAGGCACTTGATCGATCCAGAACTCGCACTTGCTGAACTTGGCATATAACTGGTGCTCCCGCAACCGTTGTAGCACAATGCGCAAATGTTCAGCATGCTCTTCTTCAGATTTGGAGTAAACCAAAATGTCGTCGATGAATACCACGACGAACTTGTCTAGCTCCGGCATGAATACCGAATTCATCAAATACATAAAGTGTGCCGGAGCGTTGGTTAGCCCAAATGACATGACGAGGTACTCATAGAGTCCGTATCTCATCGAGAAAGCTGTCTTCGGTATGTCCTCCGGTCGAATTTTGATTTGATGATATCCCGACCGAAGATCCATCTTCGAAAATACCTTTGCACCCACAAGTTGATCAAACAGGATGTCAATGCGGGGCAAAGGATATTTGTTCTTTATTGTGACAGCATTGAGAGGACGGTAGTCAACACATAGCCGTAGTGTTTCGTCCTTCTTCTTAACGAACAGCGCTGAGCAACCCCAAGGTGAAGAACTTGGTCGTATGAAACCCTTGCTCATAAGTTCACTCAGTTGCTCTTTCAACTCCGCTAGCTCGTTAGGTGCCATCTTGTAAGGCCTTCGTGAAATAGGCGCCGTTCCCGGCGCCAGTTCAATTTTGAACTCGACGTCCCGTTCGGGCGGCATGCCCGGTAAGTCATCGGGAAATACGTCGGGATAATCACGTACCACCGGAATATCTTCAAGCTTCAGCACTTCCGTGTGGTAGGCCTCTACCATATCTGGATCTTTGCTGTCTAAAAACAGCGTGTGCTGTCCGTGAATCGGCGAGTCAATCTGGACAGTCCGGTTACCGATATTGAGAACGGCACCGTGACGATTTAACCAAGACATCCCCAATATAATGTCTATCTTCTGCCTATCCAACATAATCAGCGATGTTGGGTATATTTTTCCGCCCAAACACAAAGCTGCTCAGGACACAATCTGATTGGCAGAGATATTTCCTCCCGGTGATCGTATAAGAAAACTCGTTGTGGGAGTATTGGTGGATAATTGGTGCTGATCCACGCATGTTTTGCTGATAAAATTATGGGTTGCACCAGAATCAAAAAGTATGAGCACGGGCACGTCTTTGAGAGTGAACATGCCCGCTAACACCGGTGCTCCCTCCGGGACATCCTCAATAGCCAGATGTTGCACACTCCCTGATTGCAATGCTGTTACATTGGCTTGAGCAGGTGGCGGCATACCACCTGACGATGATGTCTGTCTGGTGTTCACCAACTTCTCCCGGCATTCTTGCCTAAAATGCCCTGAACGGTGGCAATAAGAACACGGAGGTTTCCCCGGTCCTTCGTTGACTTGTGGTTGAGAAGTTGATGTACTTGGCGGCAGCAATGATGCCACAGGTGTCATTTGTTGCTGCGGCAAGGTTGTTGCTTCAAGACATGATTCTTGAGCAGGAAATCTGTACGGAGTTGATCTCACTGGCGCTTGCCATCTTTCATCGGATGGTGTGTGATACACCACACGGTATTTGCGAGGAACAACTGGTGTGTCTTCTAGCACATCCTCCCGGTTCCTCTTTTCTGCTTGACACTCAAGTGTCGCTTGTTCTTGTAGCAGAGCAGCACTGATCAACTCGGTGTAACTGCCTTGATTGAACAAAGCTAACTTCTCCTTTAATATGGCACTTAAGCCAAAGAAAAAGTAGTCACACATTGCAGCTTCGCTCGTCGCATAAGCAGGAGCATATTGTGCCAGAAGGTTGAATCGTCTGACATAATCGAGGACACTCATGTCCCCCTGCTTCAAGTTTCTGAATTCTTTCTGCTGGGCCTTGATAAAACCCATAGGAATGTGACGAGCCCGGAATGCTTCACGAAATTCCGTCCATTCCACTTGATGGCCTTCCGGAACGGTGGCGAGATACGCAAACCACCAATTTCCGGCGGCTCCATGGAGCTGTTGAGCTGCAAATGATGTCTTCTGATACTCGTCGCACTCAAACACTCCAAACTTGGACTCCATAACTCAAACCCACTGATCAGCTTCCACTGGTTCATTGGCCTCCGTGAAAATTGGCGGTTGTGTCGCCAAGAAATCCAAGTAGGCGTTTCGAGGTGGAACGTCCTGTTGCGCGTATTGGAGTAAGCCCTGTCGTACCAAGGCTTGGAGTAGTCTTGTGTTCTCTTGACTTGACTCTACCATCTGAGCCATGATATCCGCCCATACCGTTGATGGCGGTGCCCCTGGTGGAGTCGAGTCATCACCGTCTCGATGAGAACCTTCAGTCCTACTCGGAGAATGAGTACGCACCATACTGCAAAAGCATAATTTTGAGGGGAGTCACAACTTGATCTAGCAGTATGTGAAAGTATGTAAAACATGAACATGCTAAAACTTTATGAAAGCATAACAATACTTCATGTTTACATATCTTTCTAAAGCCAACAAAAACAATCCCCATTTGCTGTACAGAACAGACCTTTATGTACTTAACCCAGAATTTGATCCATTTATTAGCATTTTCATAACTCAAGTTGAATACCAAAGTTAAAGTTAACTTCAGTATATTTTCAACGAGTACTCACATGCCCCTAGATCATTTCTGGAACAAAAGTTAGGATTGTTCAAAGTTGACAGAATTTCTGGCTAAAATTTGCCAGCACCTCCTTTGTATGTGGCTGTTTTTATCACAGTTTTACATACAACTGGGGTACAATTCTGAACAAACTATGAACTACAAAATCGTTGTAAGTTTCATAACCTTTCAAACGGTGTATTACATGACCCTTAGAAAATTTTCTACAGATTCTTATGACCAATTTACCGAAACATCCAGAGAAGTTTGCAGCTGCTCTGTTTTCTGAACAGTTTGCATTCATCTGGACATATAACCAAGTTGGTGTCGGATTTGGCTCTGGAGTTCTACACAAAAGTTGTAGAGCACTTGATAACCTTTCCAGAACTGTATCAAACACCTCCGTTGGGTCAAGCTAATCAGAGTTACGCTCTGTTAAAGTTCGGCAAAACTTCTGCCACAACAGAGCACTGTTCTTGAGATCAAAAGAAGCCTAGTAATTCACTTCTTTGAAACTTAGTTCAAATGAAGAGTTCAGTAACTAATATGTGCTTTATCACATCCATTTTTAGTTTGGAAGTTAGTCATGAATGATTTCTTCATAGGTAAGAATACTATCCAGTGTTGTACGGTGACGATGCACCGTAAGACATATGACGGTACTACGTTGCCTCACCAAAGAAAAACCTAACCGGATTACACCGGCATATACGTATCATTAGGTGGCACTAAAACGATCATTCGCAAACGTGCTCTACACGTACTAAGGTTTTTGTGGTTAGTACCTACATAAAACACACTCAATCATCAGGTTCGGCTGCACACCGAACCCGGTATCCATAACAGTTTGTATACCCGGCCGTCATCACTCGCCCAGGTGTTCTCAAGCCAAACACGCCTTGAGCTACGTGTTCACGTTACTGACCACGTGACGGGGTCTCCCAAATTGCACCACGCACGCCTGGGACAGACGCTGCTCGAATACCCCAAACAACATGAAGAGTCGTAGAGGATACTAAAGCGAGTCGGGTTACCTGCCACCCGTGAGGCTCCACCCTTCAGCTTGTGCGCACTGGTGGACAGCGCATACGTACACCCCCCAAGACATAGACGTCCGGAGATGCACGATTTTCTGACATAACACATAAGATAGATAGCCACCTTCATAATATGCTAATAATAGTCCTTATGTGGGCCTAGTACCGTTATCTCACCGTATCCTAAGTTTTTGACATAATATGATGCTCAATCCATGCTCTGTTCCCAATGCAGCTCTGATACCATGTGTAACAGCTCAGATACCACGCTGAGACGGCCCTACTGGACCTCGTCGGGTGGTGCCGTGTTATGCGGCACCCAACAGCACACGGGTCGATGAACACACATCATATTACATAAATAGTTTGCGGAAGCGTACAAGATTCTTTTACAAATAAATATATATCAGAGTAAACTACAGCGGAAGAGTATCACTCTCACGATTCATATCTAAACTAGCAACAAAGAAACAGTCCAGCCCGCAGACGTTTCTTACTAGCAACACGAAGATCAATCTGCAGCGGCGAGGATGCTCTTTGAGTAAGCACTCGGAGGTTCCCGAGTCTCATCGGCATCCCTTCTCATAAGCATCGAGTCAATTACCTGCAAAACTACTCGGATAGCATCCGTGAGCATAACGCTCAGCAAGACTTAACCGTCACCCTAAACATGAAACTCTAAGTGAGGTTATGAACCTAACATAGGATGGCATAAGCATAATTAAACTCGCCTAAAAGTGAATCCTTACTTTCAGATATTAATTGCAGCATTTTAAGTAACCCTGGGCACGCCACATCGGGAGTCCACAATCGAACAAGAAACGCTTTCCCCAGATGTAAATTGCTCATGGCATAAAAGAATCGAGTTTGCACTAGCCTATTCATCAAGCTCCAATACAAGGTAGAATAATACTTCACATCAAGATGATTAGTTACATTCTCATGCAAGTTCTTACTACGTCACGACTGTGAGAACAAGTATGCTCGGTCCATTCCGCGAGTGACGGTGATTCGAACCAATAACACCCGGACTACACGACACGTACGCCCGTACTCGACGTTGCCTACAACAACCATCACTGACGTCGTACGTGGCAGCCTTTCCCCCGTTTCACCCACGCTGAATCGATCAAGTCGCCCCGTACAGTAGCTACTCTCATGGTGCACCTTCCGACGTGAGATGTCATGAGAATATTCCCCACATACTGCACACCGGCCGTCCGCCTGAGGCGACCCAAAAAGTCCCAACGACAGCTTCCCGAGGTACATCGGTTTACTGGGTCCCATATAGCCAGCATGAGTCCGATACACAACTCAAACTTGTTCAACAGGGCCGCATACGGATCGGTCCTTGACCGACATGGACAGGTCTATAGCAACCAGGCCCCTATGTCCTGCTGCTCCTACAACCTTCCGGTCTCAACTTTAACTTACTAATTCAATTACGAACCAATCCCGTATGCCCCTGTTGTTCCTAAATCTGCGAGTAGCATCTCACCACTCGACTTCTACCGAACCTTACTTAAGCATGGCAGTTCTACACGGTGAAAGACACCTACCCAATACTCCATGGGTCATTTGGCTATGCAAGAGGAGTATCAAACACTAGACCTAATGCACAGTTCAAATCTTAACCAAAGGTGAATACAAAGTAAAAACTTAACAGCTGTTAAATGCAAACCGGAGCTTGCCTGTTTTGCAGGGTAGTCGTATATAACCAGTTAGTGTCCTTGCAGATCCACCCTTGACTCTCCGGAGCTTGATCCACTTCGATGAATCACTCCTTTGAGTCCCCTTCGTTGTGGTTCCTATTGAGATGCATATGCACATATTTTATAGAATGTAATGGAAAGAAGTTATGGAATCAATTTCTTAGGACAGAGGTTGTGTGGAAAAGCCAAGCATGGCTTGGTTTGCCTCTGTTGTTCAAAGAACAGAAATAAACTAAATTGACCTTAAGGTCTTAGCTATACACTAACCATTTTCCCTAATGAATATAATAGATAAGCTGAAAGGATTTGAGTGCAACTGAAGAACAAGAACTCCAATGGCCTCAAAACTTTTACAGCAGGTTCTATACTATCTAAGGATTTAGCTTGCCAAATTGCAGCTAATGTGGAGTCATATTGTGTCCTTCATAATTCTCACAATATCTCTTATGTATTAACACATATACACAAGTATGGAGAATAAGAACAGTGAGTTCCAGGACTCATATTGGGTTGATAATTTACATGTGATTTCTTGATCACATGAGAGTCATCTGGTCCTAAATTCAGCCCTTTTACTTGGGTAGTTCTCCCAGAACAATTCTTTAAGCATTTGTGCTCAAAAGAATTAATTCTGGAGTAATGTGCATTTTCATGCCCAATTAGATGAGCTACAATTCCAAGTATGTCTCAGGGAGCCTGCCTAAATTTTCCTATGATTTTTGGAGCTATGGATTGCCCAGAACAGATTTTTAAAGTGGGAAACATTTTCTGAAAATGTTTCTGGACTCTTATGAACACAGCAGATTGTTTTTAGCAAATTCCTACTCCAATGATCTTCAAATGAGCTGAAAATTTGATAGTAGGTCAATACTATGCTAAAGAATATTCTGGCAAAATTTGGGTATTTTTGGATAACCCAAACTCCTTCAATAATTCTTTTTCAGAAAACCTTCAAAGAATTTTCCAGAATATAATATTGACTTTCATAGAAATCTGAGTTCATATTTGGATAGAACTCAGAGAGATGAATCCAACCCAATTGGAATCACTCAAATTGGAGTTTTCTACAGGGAGATATGAATTTCTTTAGATTGAGCTAAGTCTGGAATTATTTTCCTATTGAAAATCTGGCTGGACCCACTGTTTTGAATTCCAGCCAATAGAAGCGAAGCCACACCGGGCCACAGCACCCCTGCGCTGCAACACACGGGATCCCGGCCACACCCGATCCCGGGTTTAAAATTTGAGCTGCTGACAGCCGGGGCCCACGCTTCGTCTTCTACCTCCGGCTTCCTCTCGCGCCAGCGCGCTCACCCTCGCCGGAGTAATCGGAAGCTCGCCGGACCGGCCTTCCCGGCCACCGCCGGAGCTACAACTCGCCGCCAGGGGGTTTAGGGCCTCGAGGAACAGGGCTGTGGGGTTTGCTAGGGCCGCCGACGACCGGAACATGGCCGGCGACGTGTAACTGCCTCTGTGGAACTCCGGCAGCATCGCCCGGGGTCTCCAGCCCTCAAAAGCTTGTGCCGACGAGCCCTACAGCACCAGCGTACCTCTAGGAGGATTTACACGATCTCAAAATGGCTCGGGAGCGGCTGTAAATAGGTTGTCACCGTGCGACCGAATGGGTCCGCCATGAACACCTCTAGTCGAGCTCGAATTCCGTCGTGCTGAGGTGTTTTCATGCGCTGGATCCTAAAGGAGAAATGACCGCCGGCTAATCCAGCGTCTATGTGCCAAATTTGATGACTTAAGGAGGATCAGAGGGCAAGAATTTGAAAGAATCATATCGGAAGCTCGGAATGGGGTCGCCGGAGCAAAACTTCAAAATTCACCGGCGATGCTTCACGGTATGGCCTGAGCTTGGGCTGAGAGCAGCACCGCACCCGTGCGCGTCCGTAGGTGTGATCGTTCGGCCGTGGAACCCGCTGTGGAGGGCTGTCCACGAGCGCCCGATCACTTTCTCGGCTTAGGTGGCCGCGGCGGCGGTCGTTCTCGGGCACCGGAGGCCGCAGCTCGCTGGCTTGCGGGTCAGGGAGGTGGAGGCCGAGCTCGCGGCGATGTTTAGCAGGTCAGGGGAGGAAAGAGCGTGGTGGTTTCGCCGTTCTTCCGATCGGACCGAAAGGCGGAGGGGAAGACAGTCGCTGGCCGTGCGCTCGCGAGGAGGAGAAGAAGGGACGGCCTTTGCTTCGTCCAGGGGGGGTTTATCAGGTCGCCGAACCGCCTCTGGGCGCCGTGTGTGGGGAAATGCAGCAGCTGGTGGCCCTGCCGAGCGCTCCCGTGGCTCCACGCTGGGAGCTGCTCGTGGCCCACGTGCTGCTCGACGAATTTCCTCACTGGGGCTGAGACTTAAGGTGCAAGTCTCCTCTTTTAGCGCTATGACCTGTGGGTCCCACTCCCCATTTCTTCACCAAATATCTTCTCAAGCTGATCTTTTCACTCCCCAAAATTCTAAGTTTTTAAAAAGGTGGGCTAGAATTTGAATTATTCAAATTCAGTTTGAATTTGCAAGACTAAATCTGAATTTGGTTTAGAATTTGCAATTTCTTCTCTTTAGCTCTCCTTTGAGCCCACCCTACAATTGAAAAGTTGGTGATAACCTTTTCCCTAAAAACTCAACTATATGGCTGCATGTTAATTCAAAGTTTTTGGGTCACCATATGTGTGAACTTTGAATTTTCAAATCTGAATTTTAAACTCACATGCAAAGAGGTATTTAACTCCTTATTGGTCCAACACTTTTAAGTAAGAAGGTGAACCTCATGTTGGATGTTCATCCATGTATTACCTTGCATGAAGAAAAGTTTTAGCAAGTCCCATTTTTCATGTCTTTGCCACACATATGAACTCAAACTTTAGTTTTTATTCATACACATTTTTGGGACTTTTACATTAGCGGCGTCGGAAAAAAGCGAAGCGCGGCGCAAAGCAGCGGAGAAGGAGGCGGTCCTTCTCAGAAATTACGGATGGTGAATCGCCCACCATCAGGTTCACGCTGGCAGCCACCACAGAGGTCGATGCCATTCCGCAGTCGGCACTATTCTTCACCGGCGTTCAGGCCAGCACTCCCAGCACCACCTCCGCAACAACAACAACAACAGCAACAGCGGGCGATGCCGCATGTGTATGCACCTCAGCAGCGCATGCCGGGGTTTCGTCCCCCAAGCACCGGACAAGCAGCGGTCACATGCTACAAATGTGGTCGCCCAGGACACTTCGCCAGCAGTTGTCCGGAGACACAAGGCGGCGGAGTTGTACCGCAACTTTCCGGGAGGAATCAGCCCCGGAACCCTACTAATGCGTGGCGGGAAAACCCGAGGCCTGGCACTGTCCACCAACTTACCATAGAGGACGTGGCGGAGGGTGAGCCAATCCTTGCGGGTATGTTCCAACTCCACCAGCATCCCGCCATAGTATTATTTGATTCAGGCGCCACGAATAGCTTCATTAGCCAAGCTTTCATTGATAGATATAGCTTGCAAATACTACCCACCGATAATCCTTATTTGGTTTGTTCACCGGGTGGGAAGATTTCAGCAAGCATGATGGTTCCAAAAGCGCCATTATGCTTAGCAGGTAGAGTGTACCCTACGTCTCTCATAATTTTAGAGGGACAAAAGGTCGATGTCATCTAAGTGATGTCGTGGTTAACCCGCCACGGTGCTGTTTTAGACACAGTCCTACGAGTTGTGCACTTGATCTCAGAAGTGCACGAATCTCATTCCTTATTTCTGGACAGTCCAGAAATAAAACTTCCAAGTGTCTATCAATCCACAACCATCAGATTGGAAGATATTCCAGTGGTCCAAGAGTTCCCTGACGTGTTCCTGGATGATTTAACCGGGATGCGGCCCTATAGAGAGGTGGAGTTCAAGATTGAACTTGCACCGGGAACCATGCCAATATCCCGGAGGCCGTACAAGATGGCGCCCAAGGAATTGGCTGAATTGAAGACCCAGCTAACGGACTTGCTGGAGAAGGGTTTTATTAGGCTGAGCTCCTCGCCATGGGGCTGTTCGGCATTATTTGTGAAGGAGGAGGATGAGACATTGCGGCTTTGTGTGGACTATCGTCCACTAAACGCCGTAACCATCAAGAACAAGTACCCGTTGCACCGGATCGACATGTTGTTTGATCAGTTGGTCGAAGCAAAGATCTTCTCCAAGATGGATTTAGGATCCGGGTACCACCAGATTAAAATAAGGGCTGAGGACATTCCGAAGACGGCTTTCTCGACGAGGTACGGACTTTATGAGTACCTGGTCATGTCCTTTGGCCTCACCAATGCTCCAGCTCATTTCATGTATTTGATGAACTCGGTATTCATGCCGGAGCTGGACAAGTTTGTCGTGGTCTTAATCGACGACATGCTGGTATATTCCAAGTCAGAGGAAGATCACAAGAAGCATCTGCGTATAGTCTTGCAACGGCTGCGGGATCACAAGCTATACCAAAATTCAGCAAATGCGAATTCTGGATATCGCAAGTGCCATTTCTCGGGCATATCATCTCAGCGGAGGGTATCGCTGTAGTCCCGAGCAAGATCACACAAGTGCTGAATTGGAAATCCCCAAGAACTGTTCACGAGGTACGGAGTTTCCTCGGGCTCGCGGGATATTATCGGATTTTCATCCCGAACTTCTCAAAGATTACCAAACCTATGACGGAGCTTCTGAAGAAGGCTACAAAATATGTTTGGAGTACAGCATGTGAAGCAGCGTTTAAGGCATTAGTGAAGCACCTGACATCAGCACCGGTTTTGGCGCAGCCAGACACAACAAAACCGTTCGATGTGTACTGCGATGCATCCGGCATTGGGCTCAGATGTGTGCCGATGCAAGACTGAAGGGTGGTCGCGTATGGTTCACGGCAGCTTAGAAACCATGAGCAGAATTATCCAACTCATGACTTGGAGCTCGCTGCTGTGGTACTTGCACTGAAAATGTGGAGGCACTACCTACTCGGTAACCTCGTACATTTATATACCGACCATAAGAGCCTCAAGTACATATTCACTCAGAAGGAGCTGAACATGAGGCAGCGAAGATGGTTAGAGTTGATAAAGGATTACGAAATAGAAATACATTATCATCCCGGCAAAGCAAACGTAGTGGAGGATGCACTGAGCCGCAAGTCACACGTCAACAATTTGACCATCACACCGTTGGAAGAGAGCGAACCACCACTGCATGTGATTCCACACGGAGCTCTCTACATCCTAGCTTTGATCCCCACCATCTGTGAAGAGATAGCGGCAGCTCAGAAACATGACAAGGTGTGAGACCTATGTGTGCTGAATACATTGGCAATTAGGATAAAAGTTAGCATTAACATTCAATGTTTTGAATATTGCCAAAACATTCTTCTGTGGCAAGGTCCGACAAGTTCTTTGTTAGGTCCGCCAAGTGTTGGCAAGGTCCGACGCAAGGTCCAGAGAGCTCCTGCAAGGTCCGGAGAGCTTCTGTGAGGTCCGGAGCTTGTTTTTAGGGAGCTCCCGTGAAGTTCAACTCGTAGAACTGCAGCGTCTTGTTTTTGCTTTTAACTCACAATGTTTCAAACTTGCTTTATGGGAAGGTTTGCTTAGTATTAATTTGCTAAGTTTTTGGTGTGTTTTGGTGGTTATGGCTGTTATCATTTGATAAGGTTTGCAACATGCTTATGTGACGTGCTCATGTAAGGTGTTGTGGTTTTCGAACTAACGTGAGTCAAGTCGAGGACTTGTGCTCGGAAGAATTGGTTGTTTATTCATGTGCAGGTGTTGCTTGAGTTCAAGACATGGCTGGTGACGGGATCCTTGGACTAGTCTCAGGGAGGAGATGAGGTTCCAACAACCAAGTTCGGGAGGAGCTGTGGTTGAGTTGATCGGGAGGTCGCGCAACATGTTTGGATCAAGGGCAGTGCATATGAAGGTTGCGTGTACGTCGTTGGAAGGTGTTTGCACGTGTGCAAGTAGTGCATGGACGTGGCAACATTGTTCCAAGGCGTGATGAAGAGAAGTGGACGTAAAGGATTGGTCGGAAAGGTCCAACCGGCTGGATTGCGTACTCAGGCTGAGGCTGAGTCGGATATGGCTCAACTATGGAAGATTTGAGTTGGTTATGATAGGATTTCATGCTAGGCACGAAGTTGAGTTGTTTTAGGAATGTTTAGTACGTTCCTAAGGTGTTTGGAAGTCTCACGATTGCTTCTATCTGCGAATAGGAGAGTCCTGAGCAGTTATGGTAAGTTAGGATACGAGTCCAATTAGGAGTAGGAGTCCTAGATTGGATTGTTTAGCCTGAGGGCTGGCTATAAAAGCAAGGGAGGCCAGAGCTCTCGTGGGTAGAGAACTTTGGGCTGTTCCTCTTGTGTTTCTATTGAATAAAGTTCATAGTTTCGAGGAGCTTTTGTGCCTTGTTCGTCCGACTTGTTTTTCGTCAAGTCTTTCTCGCCGAGTTTCTTGACAGACCGACGTTGCTTCGGTATTTCGTTCATAACTCGAGTTTTACATATCCGATTGACGTGATTCTTTTTGGGTTGTCTTCAAAACTCAATTATCTATCATCTGTGAAATTTTCACGAGCTTCGGATCTGTATGTTTTGAGATACACGAGTTTCTTTGCAGCATTGCAGATTTGTTTTATATCGGGTAGAACAGATTGATCTTCGTTTAATGTTTTGATCGTATCTCAAATTTTACTTCGTGTTTTCAAGTGATTCTTGTTGCATTAGATCCGTTACTTGGTTCTCTACCTCTCTACTTGATTTGTCACGGTTGAACACGTTTGAAAACACTTGCACACACGGTTTCTTTAACCGATTGATTTTTGCTGAGGGGTTTTTGTTGTTTCCGCTGCGAAAAGTTTTAATCTACCATTCACCCCCCATCTGGTAGCTTTTCACGTGCTCTTCGATCCTACAGAAGGGCATGTCGCATTTGCAGAGACGTGTAGACAGTGGGGAGCTGAAATGTTTCCGGAAGGACGGAGACGGCGTCCTATGGTTCAAGGACCGGATTGTCGTACCCCGTAACCCGGAGTTACGGTAGAAAATTTTTGATGAGGCTCACTTATCAAAATTTTCTATTCACCCCGGCAGCAACAAAATGTATCAAGAACTCAGAAGCAAGTTTTGGTGGACACGGATGAAGCGGGAGATCGCCAAGTACGTGTCCGAGTGTGATACATGTCGAAGGGTGAAGGCAGGTCATATGCTGAAACCGGGACTGCTACAACCACTGGGCGTTCCTGCCTGGAAATGCGAATATGTGAGCATGGACTTTATCGTCGGTTTACCCACCACTTTTCAGAAGCATGATTCTGTGTGGGTGATCGTCGACCGGCTTACCAAAGTTGCCCATTTCATCCCGGTCAACACAAACTACAACGCCAAGAAGTAATCTGAGCTGTACATCTCACGGATCCTCTGCTTGTACGGCGTACCCCGTACCATCATATCGGATCGGGGCACTTTATTTGTGTCCCGTTTTTGGGAGAAGCTACACGTTGCATTGGGGATGAAGCTGATCCGTGGTTCAGCATACCACCCGCAGACGTATGGGCATACCGAGCGGGTAAATCAGATTGTAGAGGACATGCTATGAGCTTGTGCTATCAACCATGGCAAGAATTGGGATGATCACTTGCCGTTAGACAAGTTCTCGTACAACAATGTGTACCAATCCAGCATCAAGATGCCGCCTTACGAGGCGCTATACGTGAGAAAATTCCGCACACCATTGAATTGGTGTGAGTCTGGCGAAAGGGTTACCTTCGGGATTGATCTTGTCAACAACGCGGAGGAAAAGGTTCGGCTAATTCAATCAAACCTAAAAGCCGCCCAATCGTGGCAGAAACAGTATGCGGACCAGAGAAGACGCCCATTGCAGTTCGAAGTTGGGGATCACGTATACCTACGTGTGTCTCCAATGAAGGGCGTAAACAGATTTGGGATGAGAAGAAAGTTGGCACCCCGATTCATCGGTCTATTCTAGATTACCGAAAGATATGGATCAGTAGCATACCGGCTGAAATTACCAGAAGCACTTTCCAGTGTGCACGACATCTTTCATATTTCCCAGCTGAGGAAGTGTCTCAAGCTATCAACTACCGTTCAGCTGGAGGACATTGAAGAACCGAAACCGGATCTCACCTATCAGGAGGAACCGGTTCAGATCCTTGAGAAGGCCCGAACCACACGCAACCGTACGTTGTGGTTCTACAAAGTTCTGTGGAGTAATCACTCCGTTGATGAAGCGACATGGGAGAGCGAAGGATTTCTTCGCGCTAACTACCCTGACTTTTTCACGTCGCATATCCGGTAATTTTCCACCGTCCTCTCTATCATTTTCACCTTATAATCTCGGGACGAGATTCTTTTAAGGGGGGAGGAATGTAAAGGCCTCAGTTTTTGAGACATGTTTAAAGTGTTCATCACCACACAACACACCTCATTTGAAGAAAGTTGATGAACACATTTGAAGAGAAAGTAACTATTATCAACATGCTCATTAAAGAATAAACTCACAAAATGCAAAAGTGGTATTTCCCACATGCATCATTTAGGGGCTGGGCATATGAAAACTCCTACACCTTGCTAGGGATGTCCATGCCAAGTTTCACCCAAATTCAAAACCTTTTTGAGGTAATTTTGGGTATAGCTAGAAAGAGGGTGGTTTGAACTCAAATTCAAATTCAAACTGTTTTTACCCATGAATTCAAAAGTGGGAAACATATTGATACTCAGCACATTTTTGTGAGCTCACACACCAATTTTCACTCCATTTGGAGTTGATCTTGACATGAGCTAAGTGTAGCAAATTCAAACTTTTTTTGAATTTCAAACTGAACATGTGCTGAAATTTAGTCAAACCAAACCTAATTTGAATTCTAACCAATTCAAATGGCTCAGGGGTGAAAATTTTAAATCACCATGGGCATTGTGGGGATTACTGTTTACAACAGTAATATGAAGTTAAGTTCAGAGGTTAAAAATGAAAGTGGGACCCACATGTCAGCCACTGAAGTGATTCAACCGACTGAAACTCCCTCACTCGGGTCTTCGGGCTTCAGCAGCGATCGCCACTGAGGGAGGCCGCCGCGCCACCAGCTGCTTGGCCACGCAAGGGCACAAGTCGGTTCGGAGCCCTTCTTAAGGCGCCCGACTCCACGGCCGAAGCCCCCTCGCCATTTTCCCCTCGCAAGCACACAGAACCGGATTCTTCCCTCCACCGCTCGGAATCGATCGGAGAACCCCGATCACAACCACCCTGCTCCCTCCAGAGCTACGACAAGATATTACGAACCTTCCTTCTTCTTCCCCGTCATTAGAAATTGGCAAAAAACCGGTTGATCTCGGCTATACCGAGAGTTCCATGCAGAGACCTAATGCCGCCGGACTTCGTGCTCCCGTGGACAGCCCAACCGGGAGGTTGTCACACCCAAGCTAAGGCGTCCGTGGACGCGTTGGTGACCGGTGCTGCTCACCCCCGAGCCACATCCCGAGTGCTTGATCGACGGCGGTGAATTTTCAGTTTTTCCCCTTTCTCGGTATAGACCGACCTTCGGGTGCGGTTCTGGCAAATTCACACTCTAGGAAGGGTTAGAGAGTCTCAATCCGCTCCTACACAGACTAGACCTGGTAGCGCACAAGTTGCCTTCACAACCTTTAGCCGGAGAACTCCTGTACACGGCGTATTTTGCAGTTTGCCGTCGGTGGATCATACGGGAAGCATCAAGCTCAGGTCGACCTACCCTAAGGTCCACTGATGCTCCCCGACCTTTTGCTCGATCGATTGAGGTGCTAGGGAGGTCCGCCGACACGGCCGAAGTTCTCCCGAGGCCGCCGCTCGTCGCCGACCATGTGCCGGCTGTTTTCATGACGAACTGAGCCTAGAACCATGTTCCCCGAGTGGACTTAGGCAGGGGCGGCCAGAATCATGAAGTTTGGAGCACCACCGAGGCTGCCGGCGAGCTCTCCGGCGAGGCGTCGTGGCGGCCGAACGCGGGAGTCGGGAGGTAGATGAAGGGGGTGGGTGCCGGCTGTCAGCGGCTCGGATTTCAAATTGGGATCGGTCTGCGGCTCGGATCTGGTTTGCTGGCGCACAAAAACTCCGTGGACCCCGGTGTGCCGTCGCTCCAGCGCCCAACACGTGTCCCCGTGGACCCACCGGTAGATTTAAACTTTTCCCCGATTTTCAGATTTCATTCAAACTTCAAATCCCCATAACTTTGGCTAGGAAACTCCAAATTGAGTGAACCAAATTTTGTTGGATTCAGCTCTCTGAGTACTTTCCAGCAAATCAAGTTTAACTTTATGAAAATCCTTATTTCTCCAGAAATAATTCCTCAAATTTAAACTATTTGGAATTTTAACTGGAGGATCCTTTGGAGGAAAAGTCTGAAATTTTGCTTGGATGTTCACCAAAATATCCCTGAACAACCATAAAATTTCCGGATCCATTTGAGCTCATTTGATCCACCTAATAGTGTGATTAATGAAACTGTTCCAGAGAAATCTAAAATGTTCAGAAACATTTTTCAGAATTTCTCTGAAATTGTTTAGCTCATATCTTTAGCTAGGAACCTTCAAAGTAGGTGAGACCAACCCCATTATAACCCTCTGAAAATCTAGTTTTCAGAAAGGCATGGCTTGCTTCATGAAGACCCCTAGAACACCCTAAAGGCTCCAATTAAGGTCAAGTACATAATTATTTGTGGAGGGCTCAAATGAGCTTTGCTGCAACTAAAACTTGGCCAAATCTTTGTTTAGGTTGTATCCAAACAACAGTAAATATTTCAGAGTCATTGAGTCTGTCTAGTGGGAATTATAGCCTTCACAAGTTTAAAACTCAATTCAAATGCATTTAAATTAATACATGTACTTGTTTCCTCATGTAGTCGCTAAGGTCGAGGAGGAACCCAAAGTCCTAGATTTCGTTACTCCGGAAGAGCAGCTAGCCTACGACCAAGAGCAGCAAGGCAAGTTCCGGTTTGCATTAACCTTTTTACAAACTTTTATTGTTTTGAGAACTTACTTGAGTATCATTATTTCTTGCACTAGAGTCTTGTTTGAAACCCAAATGCATAGCCAAGAAAGCCATGAGTTGGGATTAGGATTGAAAACCCCGTTAGCTACTGCAATGCTAAGATAGTGTAGGATTCGGTACAAGTCGAGTAGTCGGAACTACTCGCGAGCATAGGCTAGAGGCACTCGAGTCGGGTAAAAAGATAGCAAATGAAACACATGGCAAGAAAAATGAGACCGAGTGGAGAGTAAGGGCAGCAGGACTTTGGGGCCTGTGTGCTATAGCTCCGTTTGTGTCGATTAAGGACCAAGCCGTGTGCGGGCCTGCAGTTGAACAAGCTAGAACAGTATCGAAGACCTACCGGCTATATGGGAACCGGGAAACCGATGTAACTCGGTTAGCTGGATGTTGAGGCATAGCTGGTCGTTCAGAGGGTAGGTTGAGAGATCGAGGTGTAAATCGGCTGGCGGCACTGAGATGCACGTGCAGAGACCTCTTGCTCAGGACGATTGGACCGGTTCAACATTTGGCTAACTGGTGAAAGGTGGTTGCGTACGGCGTCCGTGATGGTTGCTGTAGGCAACATCGAGTACGGCCGTACGTGACAGGTTATTCGGGTAACCCTGCAGGTGTAAATTGATTATAATAGCCGTCCCTCGCGGTCAGTGAGTACCACTTGTTCACTGTACCGTGACGTAGAAAGAACAGGCTAGTTACATGTTAAAATGTTGCTAATTGAAAGATGGATATTGATTGTTAATGATTTGCTGTAGTTTAGAGCTAATTAAAGTTTCTTTCAACTTTGGGCAAAATACGTGAGAGAAATGCGTTTCTTGTTTGATTGTGGCTCTCTAATGTGCCTTAGCGTAAGGTTCTCCACAACCTGCTGCTAAAATTTGAATGTAAGGTTCCACTAATTAGGCGAGTCCTTGCAACTTGTCTTATCTCCTGTACCTATCACCCCTCATGTAGAAGTTCCATGTTTAGGAGAGACGGGTCAGTCTTACTGAGCCTTCGTGCTCACTGCTTGTGTTTGAAGCTTTTGCAGGGTTCTATGAGGAAGGGACTCCCGAGGAGGAGACGGAACCCCAGGAGGGGAACCTCATGGAGTGGGAGTCGTGCACGCCGCCGTGTTAGTGTGCGTGTGTGCTAGCAAGGACACGTTCATGGGCTGAACGTGAACTTGATGCGTAGTCTACACCCGTGAGTGTATACTGAACATATTTTGTTGTAAAAATGTTCATAAACCTCTTTATGTAATAAAACTTTGCTTCTGCTTTGTACCTTTGATGTGTGTTATCCGGTGCTGTGTAACGCAGCACCCCTCACCGTGATCCTGGCTCTACAAGACCGTGGGGTCGTGTCAGCCGTGACCAGAAAACTGTCGTAAATAACGTTCGTATTTTTTAAAAAAATGAGAAAATTCTAACCTGGCTTCGAGCCCAGCCCTGGCTTGATGGCCAGTTCACACAGGAAGTGACAACATTATAAACATGACCACCCTACGCACTACCACTTCCGCTACCTCCGGAACCCGAGAACTCGTCCTCGAGCCTTCGTCATCCCGGTAGCTGCGGCGATGGCGTGTGAGCCTCGGTCGCGGATCACTGTTATGTATAAGTATCCTTAGACAAGTTATGAGTTTAAAAATGCAAGTTTGCCTAAGTTATGAGTTATAAGTATCACACAGGATGTTTGAGTAAATTTGTACCTCTGCTGCGGTAAACGGGGCCTGTGGCTCCTGTGGGGCTGCCACTGTGGGAAGACGGCTGGCTGGGCTGCGACATAGCCTGTGAACACAAAATATTATCACATAATCATCATTGATATGTTAGAAATATTATGTAGAACGGCCAGTACATAACTGCATTGCTGCTTGCATCTGTAGCATGAACAAGGCTTGATACTCGTCCCGAGCCCTCTTATGCGCGGCTTGGCGCTCCCTTTGTAGCCGGAGCTCCTCTTGTGTCCTGCGGAGCTCCTCGCAGACACTCTGGAGCTCCAGGGAGCTAGCCTCCCTCGCTTTGGTCTGTCGCGATGAAGAGCAACTCGAGGAAGGCCGTGCCTCCCTCGAGTCGACAAATCCATCGAAGATGGCGAAACTACAAAAGAAAAAAGATTAATAAATTTTTGTATCTCAAATTCATTAACATTAAAAAAATTAGAAAACTCACCGTTCGTGTGGTTTCCCGCCTCTGGTTGCATACACGATTTCTTTGATGATTGGCGCTCTCTGCCAATCAAAACCTTCACCGTGAAGTCGCTCCTCCTCCTGCCCATACCTTGCTTACAAATACGAAAAGATAATATCATAAAAACTATTTAAGAAAACTCAATACAAGTACAAAACAACTCACCAGCGCTTCTGACGCTGTCTGAGAACACAGTTGGTCAGGCTGTGACGGGTCATTTCCCCTGTGACTTCTCTTCCAGACCTGAATCGGAGTCGGCTCCTGACTAGTGTCGCACTCCTATATATATTTGTTAGTACAATGAATAATTTAAACATATTTGAAAACAATAGTAATCACACTTACCATGCATTTAGACAGATGTAAGTAGCCGTCCGCAACAAATGTGTGCTTCCCATCCACCCGTTTGCTATATCAGCGGGTTCTAGAGACTTCCTGGAACCCCTGACTCGCCCACAGGGCACGGTAGTCCTCTAGGTGGCCGTCTAACCAGGCTACACCGACCTGCATACATTTATTATTAGGTTATAGAACCTTTAATCTAATGTGTTTCTTCCACATTTTAAAATAAATACTTCACAATTTACCTCTGTGTACTGCTCCGCCGTCAAGTACCTAGGAGCCATGTTCCTGAATGCCTCCAGGTCACCCTCTTCCGGATGCAACTTCACGTACGCTCTCGTCGCTTGAATTCTTGCGTTAGATAGCGACTGTGTAACGAACTTCCGGGCGTTTTTATGGAACACGACTCTGGCGTAGTCCACCTCGCCCTCTTCCTGCAAACGGTACCGTGCCTGGAAAATCATATTTATATACATCATTGGTATTAACCATATTATAGACTTGTATTATGAAAATATATATTTCATGCTTACCTTTAAGTCAGACCACAGAGCCTCCTGGTGGTTGCCATAAGAAACATGCTGGGCGGTGGCGTAATCTTCCCACCACGTGGTGGGGACACCGTTCACTACACCGGGGAAGTGCAAATGGATAAGCCGCCCGAGGACACTGTTCACCTGCTTGTAGCGTCCTTGACCCGTGAACGAGTCATCGTACAAAGACCTGATAGAGAATGATAAATCAATACATATATAACACTAAAATAACCTAAGTTAAAGAGTTAGAGATTTACTTACATATTGCGAACAGAACGAATGACGATCCAGTCATCTGGGTTTGCAGGAGCCGGAGGAGGAGCCACATAGAGACTCCTCCTAGTCCGACGCCTCTGAGGTGGCTCGACGTCAGGTGACCCAGAGGAGTGGTTACCGGAAGAGTCCGGAAGCGGGTCCACACACGGGTCCACAGGATGGCTACTGGACCCTGAAGGGTGGTCAGCAGACTGTGCTGGCTGCAGAGGACCTCTCATCTATGAGTTCTCAAACCTAGAGTCCTCCTGATAATTTAAAATGGTAATAATTTAGATAAATGAAGTAATTGTTGAAATTATAAGATTCACTAAATGATATTTAACTCGTCTGACCGCTATAAGGCAACTGCTATGCCTCTCAGCTCCGGTAGCTGACTCATCAAAGCATCCCATCTAGCAGAAAGCCCGCTAGACATATTGCACTGAAAGACGTCAGCTGCCCTGCGCAGGAAACCTCTAGCTACACTCCTAGCCTTTACCTTTCATCTCCCACTGCTCGACGATATCCTATTGAAAAGAAAAAGTTGGTAATGAATGTAAAGTAAAATATATAAGACGAAAGAATACATAAAAGAATCCTTACTTGAAATATGTTTCAAAATTCATCAGTATCACGACCATGAACTGTACTCCTTAATCCGGACCACTGATCTTTTGTCGTGATCGTTTTTCATTTATGTTTTTGCATTTCACGAGTATGTAAATCTTGAGCATCTCCAACTAACTCATCGAGACCTACACCAGGTTCAATGACAAAAGAGTTCGTGGTACCGGGTTGGGCCGGGCCGAGTCAGGCCGTGCCGTGCTGTCGGGTTAGGTCGTGCCGGGTCGGGACGTGTCGGGTTGGGCCGTGCCGTGTTGGGTCGGGCCGTGTCCTGCCGGGTCAGGCCATGCAGGGTCAGGCCATACCGGGTTGGGCCGTGCTAGGTCGGGCCACTGCCGGGACGTCGGCCCTTGCCGTGCCTGGTCGGGCCGTGCCGGGTCGGCCCGAAACCCGTTAATATACAGATATAATGATTAAACACTCACAATCAATTAATTAACTAATTCAAAACTAATTGAACATTTCAAAACTAAATAAACAATTAAATACTTCAAACTAACTAACTTATGAAACTAATTAAACACTTACAAACTAGACTAAACTATTTAATTTAAACTAATTACAAACATAACTAAATAAATAATTAAACTAACTAAATAAACTAATTAATAACTAATTCTAAACAAAATAACCTCAACGGGCCGGGGCCGGGTCGGGGCGGGCGAGGCAGCGGTGGAGGGCTGGCCGGGAGCGGTCGGGGCAGCAGGGGGGCTGCAAGGTTGCGGCCGGGGCGGCGGTGACGCGCGGGGAAGCCGGGATGGGCGGCGGCGCACGAGAGCGGCGGCAGTGGAACAGTTCGGGGTCGGCGCGGGCGTGAATGCCCGCGCCGACCCTGGCTCGGGTGGGTATAAACTGCTTATTTACGACGGCGAGGGACTGACCATCTTAAATAAGTCTTTAATTACGACGGGACAAGACCCGGTCGTTAATAAGCCGCTTATTCACGACGGTCAGGGCCTACCGTCATGAATAACGTGCTTATTCATGACGGTCTAGGTTAACCGTCGTGAATAAGGGCATTATTCACGATGGCGAAAATACATCGTCGTGAATATATTTATTAATGACGGTGCCGTCGTTAATAATTTTGGCTGTAGTTAATTTGATTCTTTCCTGTAGTGTTATGAGCATAATATGACGTATACATATAAACCAAAGCTCATCCAAGTCATACTTTCAAGTAACTTATACTGTCACATCAATGAGATACATAAAGTAGTGTAAGCCATGCTAGAGGTCAAGTGTAATTTTTCAATTTAAGCAAGTCATGATCTCACAAACTTAACTATTTCAAAACCTGAAAGCATGACACTTGTTGCTGCATTTTTCATTATCTTTTAAAGCACAAGTTCAGATCATATGACATTTGCAAGAGATTATATGCCGCGTTAGCCTTATTCTAACTAACCAAGCCAAGCCTATGTCATTTGACAATCAGAAGCTTAAGGACATGGTTTTAGTCATACACAACTTCTTTCAATTTCATATCTAAGTTCAATGATAAGTCATCTCAAAAGAAGAAGCGTGATGCATGCATATTCTCTTGATCTTATCTCATTTTTCCATTTTATTATAAAAGCTCAACATGTGGATAATTGATTGATTAATTTTTCATTATTAAAAGCACTTGTGAGCATGCAACAAGTTAAAATTGCAAGAAAGTTCGATCATGACAAGATTTAGTGTAAGTAATTATTCCAATTACTAGTCATGGCGAAAACTACAAAATGTAAAACACGAGTAATGTAGTAAGAACTTTCAACATCTAAAAGGAATCATAAAGTCATATATGTATTAAATACTTTGCTCATATTATTTTAAAATCAGATTCACACATAGACTTCCCAAGTTTCAAAACTCCCCCTTAATTTAAGCCATGAGGATGCATAACCCCTATTTCACTACAAAGGAAACAAAAACAAGTGAAATCCAAGAGTTTTGTGAAAATATCATCCAATTGTTGTTCAGTGTAAGGGCTCAAGTTTTTCATTTGCTAAAAGTGTTCATCACACCACACTCACCTCATTTGAGGAAATCATATGAACACATTTGAAGAGCAAGTAACCACCATCAAGAAATTCATTAGGACATAAAATTCACAAAATGCAAAGGTGGTATTTCCCACATCCATCATATAGGGGCTGAGCATATGAATAACTTCTAAACCTTGTCAGAAATGCTCATGCCAAATTTCACCCAAATCCAATCTTTTGAGGTATTTTTGGGTATAATTAGAAAAAAGCTAGTTTGAACCTAAATTCAAATTCAAACTCCTTTCATCACATGAATTTAAAAGTGGAATTCATATTCACACTCAGAACATTTTTATGAGCTCACACACCAATTTTCACTCCATTTGGAGTTCATCTTGACATGAGCTATTTTGGCTAAATTCAAATCAAATTTTAATATCTGTTAACCTTTGCTGCAAATTTGATCAAATCAAATCACACTTTGAATTATTCAAACTCTGCTGGCCATTTTGTGGTTTGATCAAATTGCAAAGGGCATGAGAGTTACAAATATTTGGAGCAGTAGAAAATTGAAGTTTTGAGGTTAAAACTAGGGGGTGGGGCCCTCTTGTCAACCTCACAATTGGGAAACCGACTGAAACACCAGTGCTCGGGTTCTCGGGCTGAGGCAGTGCGCGCCACCGAGCTGAAGTCGGCGCCAGCTCCTGCTTCACGCATGTACTGGGGATTTGCTTGGTTACTTCACCCCACGTGACGATCTTTTGCCTCACGAGCAGCAGCAACTCGGTTTTGCTATCTCCTCTCGCGCACGAACAGAGTCACCCCTGCCATTTCAGTCGAGCGGTCGACCGCCGGCAAACACTCTGTGCAACCAGCATCTCTGAGCTACAAAACGGTACTATAGCCTCTCCTCCTACCTCCTCGTCATAAGAACCAACCGAGTCCGGCTTTTTCCAACCAAGATTGAAAGCTTTTTCTGTGATCTAAGGTTCTTCCGCACCTCGGGCTCTCGTGGACAGCCCTAACGGGAACGTATCACGCCCAAGACAATGTATCCCGAGACGCGTTAGGACATCGTGTTTCTCACCTCCAAACCTTAGCCCAAGTGGTTGATCACCGGCGACGAATTTTGGATTTTCTTTCCACTCGGTGTAAACCAACCTTCGGGTACGGATTTTCCAAATTCTCGTCCCATAATCGTATAGAGATCCTCAAACTGCACCTACACGAGTTAGACTCAGTATTGAACAACTTTCCTTCGCAACCCTAGCGTGAAAACCTTTGTAGACAGCCTATTTTGAGTTTTTCTACCGGTGCCAATGGCGGGAGCCATCGGGCGCACGGTGCGAGCTCACTTAGAGCCTCTCCTGAGCTAGCTTGAGATTAGATACGGTCAAGCATCTAAACATCACACCGGTGCTGTAGAGCTCGAAAACTCCGTGAGTGACGGGCTAGAGGTGGCAGACAATGCTGCCGGAGTGAAGCCGAGCCGTTGCACCGTCGCGAACTAAGATGGAGACCTTGCCGGCTCAGGGAAACTTCACCAGAGAGTTCAGCGTGTCGGGTTAGGCCCTAACGGCCAGCCGGGGCTCAGAAGATGGCTGCGATATCGGTTTCCGGCGAGCTCCGGCAAGCTCGGGCGCGTGCGCGCGCGGGAGGGTGGAAGGTTGAAGACGATCCCTGGCCCCACACGTCAGTGAGTACGGGTTTAAATTGGGGAACGGTTGCGGCCCCGGATGATCTGTGTCTATGCGCGTAGGACTCAGTGTCCCCGTGTGGCAGCCGCTGAGGAGCCGACATGTAGCCCCGAAACCACAGGCAGGGACTTAAACATTTCCCAATTTCCAGTTTCTAGTTCAAACTTCAAACCCACATAACTTTGGCTAGGAAACTCCAAATTGAGTGAACTAAATTTTGTTCGATTCAGCTCTCTGAGAAACAAATCAAGTTTCACTCCATGAAAATCTTTAATTCTACAGAATTAATTCTTCAAACGGTTTAGAATTTTAAATAAAGAACCCTTTAGTGGAAAATTCTGAAATTGGCCAGGATGTTTCTTATAATATCCCTGAGCTATCATAAGAACTTTAGGTCAATTTGAGCTCATCTGTTCCACCTAATTGTGTGATTAATAAAACTGTTCCAGAGAAAATGAAAAATGTTCAGAATTTTTTTTCAGATTTTCTCTGAACTTGTTTAGCTCATATCTTTTGCTAGGAATCTTCAAATTAGATGAAACCAATTCCATTAGAACTCCCTGAAAATCTAGTTTATAGAAAGTCATGGCTGGCTCCATGAAAATACTTAGAACACTCTAAGTGCTCTAATTAAGGACAAATACACATTTATTTGTGCAGCGCTCAAATGAGCTTTGCTTCAAATGAAATTTAACCAAGTCTCTGTTTTGGTTGTATCCAAACCATAGTAAAAAATTTCAGAGTCATCGGGCCTGTATAGATATACTTAGAGTCTTATCAATATAAACCTCAAACTTGTATGCATTTAAATTGACACATATATATGTTATCTCATGTAGTCACTAAGGTTGAAGAGGAGCCGGAGGTGTTTGATTTCATCACCCCGGAGGAACAGCTAGCATACGACCAGCAGCAAGGCAAGCTCCGGTTTGCATTAGCCATTTTATAGATTCTATTGTTTTGAGAACTTACATTGAGTATCTACTTCAATTGTGCATTATAGTCTTGTTTGAAAACCCGATTGCATAGCCAAGAGAACCAGGGTTTTGGGGCTTAGGTTTTAAACCTTGGGTAGCCACTGCAATGCTAAGATAGTGTAGGATTCGGTACAAGTCGAGTAGTTGGAACTGCTCGCGAGAATAGGTTAGGGGCACACCACTCGGTTAGACATAGCCAATGGAACACATGGCAAGAAAAATGAGACCGAGCGGATAGTAAGGGTAGCAGGACTTTGGGGCTTGGGTGCCGTAGCTCCGCTTGTGCCGATTGAGGACCGAGCCGTGTGCGGGCCTGTTGAACAAGCTAGAACAGTACCGAAGACCTACCGGATATATGGGAACCGGGAAACCGATAATTCGGGTAGCGATCTGTTGAGGCATTGCTTGTCGTCCAGAGGGTAGGTTGAGAGCTTGAAGTGTAAATCAGCTGACGGCACTGCAGATGCGTGCGCAGAGACCTCTTGCTCGGTACGATAGGACCGGTTCAACACTTGGCTGACAGAAGAAAGGTGGTTGCGTACAACGCCCGTGGTGGTTGCTGTAGGCAACATCGAGTACGGGTGTACTTGACGGGTTATTCGGGTAACCCTGCAGGTGTATATCGATTATAATCGCCGTCCCTCGTAGTCAGTGAGTACCACTTGTTCACTGTACCGTGACGTAGAAAGAACAGGCTAGTGTCATGTTAAAAGTTTGCTGATTGAAAGATGTACTTTGGTTGCTAATGATTTGTTTTAGTTTAGAGCTAATTAAAGTTCTTTTCAACCTTGGGCAAAGCACATGAGAGAAATGCATTTCTTGTTTGATTGTGGCTCTATTATGTGTATTAGCATGAGGTTCTCCACAACTTGTGCTAAAAACATGAAAGTATGGTTCAACTAATTAGGCGTGTCCTTTGCAACTTACATTCCCTTATACACTGCAAAACCCAGCATGTAGAGTTTCATGTGTAGGTAAGACGGGTTAGTCTTGCTGAGCCATCGTGCTCACTGCTTGTGTTTGAAGCGTTTGCAGGGTGGTATGAGGAGGAGGCTCCCGAGGAAGAGACGGACCCCCAATAGGGAAACACCGTCGAGTGCGAGCCATGCACGCCGCCGTGTTAGTGTGCGTGTGTGCTAGTGGGAACACGTTCACGAGCTGAATGTGAACTCTTTTGCTTAGTTTACTCCCGTGAGTGTAGACTTGACGTATCTTGTTGTAAACATGTTCCTAAACGCTTTTGTGTAATAAAACTTTTGCTTCCGCTTTGTACCTTTTTGCGTGTTATCCGGTGCTGTGCAACGCAGCACCCCTTAGCGTGATCCGGACTAGTCGAGACCGTCGGGTCCTCGCATTCGATATCTACATGGTGAAGCACAATGTTTCCTTTTTCAACCTTATCACGGAGAAAGTGATACCTCATGTCAATGTGCTTGTTTCTAGAATGTTGCACGGGGTTCTTAGCAATGCAAATGGCACTAGTGTTATCACAAAACAGTGGAACACTATCTAGATCAACCCCACAGGTCTTAAGTGTTTGAACAATCCAAAGAATTTGTGAACAAGCGCTAGTAGCAGCTACATATTCAGATTCGGCCATTGATTGTGCAACTGAATTTTGTTTTCTAGAAGATCAAGCAACAAGTGAATTACCAAGAAAATGACAAGCACCCAAAGTACTTTTCCTATCAATCCTACAACCCCCAAAATCAGCATCCGAAAAAGCTTTCAAAGTAACGGTTGAGGAAGAAGGAAGAAAAATGCCAAATTCTTGAGTTCCATGTAAGTACTTGAGAATCCTTTTGATGGCTTGACGATGCGAAGCATGTGGGGAAGCTTGAAATCGTGCACAACGACATATGCTGAATTGTATGTCCGGTCTTGATGCCGTGAGGTACAAAATTGACCCAAAAATGCTTCTATATTTTTTTGATCCACAGATTCACCATATTTGTCAAGTTCAAGTGTTGTGTCCCATTGGTGTCCGAAGAGTCTTGCTTTTGTCCATGTTGAAGCGCTTAAGGAGGTCTTTCGTATACTTCGCTTGATACACAAAAGATCCTTCCTTTGTTTGCTTGATTTGCAGCCCCAAGACGTATGTGAGTTCTCCCATCATACTAATTTCAAATTCCGAACTCATCATAGCTGAAAACTTGGACACAAGATCATGAGAAGCATAACCAAAGATAATATCCTCCACATACACTTGAACGAATAGTGAGTCATTGGCATGCTTAAGAACAAAAAGAGTTTTATCAACCTTGCCCAGAGTAAACCCTTTTTCATGTAAAAATATTTTTAACCTATCATACCATGCTCTAGGGGCTTGTTTAATACCATACAAAGATTTGGACAGTTTGTAAACATGATTAGGAAAATTTGGATTTTAAAAACTTGGTGGTTGCTTAACATAAACCTCCTCATCTATGTAGCCATTAAGAAAAGCACTTTTAACATCCATTTGATATAACTTGAAATCTTTAGATGCAGCAAATTCTAACAAAATTCTTATGGCTTCTAATCTAGCAACGGGAGCAAAAGTTTTATTAAAATCTAAACCTTCAACTTGTGTGAAAGCTTGAGCAACCAACCTAGCCTTATTCCTAATCACAACCCCATCATCACTTAGTTTATTTTTAAACACCAATTTAGTTCCAATTAAAGTGGGACTTTGAGGTGGAGGTAAAAGTTTCCAAACATTATTTCTTTCAAAGTTTTCTAACTCTTCTTGCATGGAAATAATACAAGATTCATTAGTGAGTGCGTGTGATATATCTTGGGTTCAAAAGAAGCAACAAAAGCATAATGAACATGAGAGTTTGGATCGCAAAACCTGGACCGTGTGATCCGTTCGTGCAAGCTTCCAATAATTTGTTGTAGAGGATGACTTTTGAGGACGCGTAGGGGAGGAAACACTTCACGAGAACCTTCATCCTCATGTTCATCACAAATCGAAGAACTTGTGGCTTGTGGAAGATCTGGACAAGCAGTAGTGGTCATTGGTGCTGATTGTGGAGCAAAATCAAGAGCTGTAATGTCATTGTTTATTTCTGAAATTTCGGGCAGCAGCTCCACTCCTTCTTCATCTTCAATGAAAATACTCCCCCCCTACGGATATGAATCTTGACATGCAGTAGTAGAGCTAGTATCTGGGCTAGCTTCATCAAAAGAAACTTCACAAATCTCCACAATTTTGTTAGTGTCAGGTAAAAGCACACGATAGCCTCTAGTATGAGATGGATAACCAAGAAACATGTCATCAACAGATCTAGCTTCAAATTTATCAAGATTACCATGTTTCTTAACAAAGCATTTTCAACCAAAGACCCTAAGATGTGTGACACTAGGCCTATGTCCATACCGAAGCTCTTATGCTGTTTTTCCTAGCTTAGATCTCAAGAAAACACGGTTTGAAACATAACAAGCTGTTGAAATTGCTTCTGCCCAAAATTTTCTAGGAGTTTGGTATTCATCAAGCATAGTCCTAGCCATCTCAACTAAGGTTATGTTCTTTCTCTCTACAACACCGTTCTGTTGAGGTACATAGGGTGAAGAAAATTGATGATCTATTCCTTTTTAACACAAAAGTGATCAATTGATGATCTATTCCGTTATCACTTCTAATTGCTTTTAAAGATCCTGGGTGATCAATTGATAATATAAGAAATAAAATTCTAAAGTGACTAAAGCTTCATTCTTAGATGCCATAAAGTAAACCCAAGAGTATCTAGAATAATCATCAACAATCACAAGCACATACCATTTACCTCCAAAAGATTGAACACGTGAAGGACCTACAATGTCAAGATGTAAAAGTTGTCCCGGTTCAGTTGTCATGGTCATTGTGAGAGGAGGATGTAAACCTGCAACCATCTTAGCATGTCTACAAGAAGATCACACAATATCGTTGTCCCTTTAAGCTTAGGTAGCCCACGTATGTGATCAAGACCACTAACACGTGTGAGGTGATCAAAGCCTACGTGACCAATGTCTACGATGCCAAAAATATATGTCCTTTGAATCATTGGCAACTAGACACCTATGCTTAGAAGTTGACATATCAAAGTCAGCTTTAAAAACTCTTCCAATCCTAGACATGTTAAACAAAAGCTCACCTTTTGAATCTACAATCTTGCAGCAATTTTTAGTGAAGTTAACTTCTAGATTTTCACCTAGCAATTGTGGAACAGACAACAAGTTGTATTTCAATCTTTTAACAAGTGACATATCCTTCAAAGTGTAGTATTTATTTACTCTAACTAAACCATTAGCAATTATATAAGTTGAAGAATTATCGGTAAAAGTAATATTTTCTACACCTGAGACAAAAGAGAGGGAGGAGAATCATTCTTTTTACAGGTCATGTTGCGTGAGCAACCTGAATCCATAATCCAAATGTTCTCCTTCCTCAAACGTAAAACCTACATTGCAGCACAATACATCGATGACTCAATACTGGGGTTAGCCAAAAGGCATTAAGGAATATAGTAATGGGTCACACGACGTCCAGCAGGAATAGCACGCGAAAGCTGAGAAAATACAGAATGTTTATGAGCCAAAATTTGAAAATTCTTGTTCCCAACTACTGATTTATGAAGTGTGTTATGTGTAGCACGAAAAACAGTAGGTTTAGGAGCAATCTTTGCATTTTTATGACTCATTACAGCAGGTTGCATGGTCCTAACATTCGATTCAGCATGTACAACAAGTTTTGCTCCGTTGTTATGTGATCTAGCAATCAATTGTCACACCCGGTTTCTCCGAAGAACAACCGAGTGAATATCACATGTATGCCAGGATCATTTTCTCATACATGTGATGACAAATAGTGAAGCATCATTTATTACAAGCCGGGTGTCGAATATAAATAAGTCTTACATAGCACATGTCTCGATGGACGATACTAAGTTCATAACATAAAATAAAATAGCAGCGGAATATTATTCTTGTGGGCTCCGTCACAGGCGTTGCCCGGGGGACTCCATGAACCTAAAATCCTTCATCGGGTCCGAAGTCTTGGTCATTAAACACCACATCATTCTCTTGACCTGAGCAGCAATATAAACCAACAAATATTAAAGTTTGAGTACCATTGGTACTCAGCAAGTGTGGGAAAATTTTGTCATGCATGGCTAGAGCAAGGAGAGGATGAACTCATGGTTAAAGCACTACGCAATTAATACCTATCACCTTAGCTTATTAAGCACCTATATTACTACATAGGTGAAATGATCCCAATCTCCCATCCCATCATCATAATCAAATAACCATAACATCATTTCCAATGTTAAGCTCCCTGCTTAACATCAACAACTTCCAAAGCCACCATCCTCTAATCATGAATAAGTCCAAGCCGCTCTTGACCGTGAGCACGGCTGTCATGACAGTTTTGACTCTGCAGAGTTTGCACCAGTGTACCCACATGTAGTGATTTCATCCCCCGTTGTCGGGTGGACTAAAAGAACCTCCATTATGCCAGTGGCTACGAACCACATTCACACTTCCCAGGTGTGTAGCCAAGAGATCACTACGAAGCCTTTACAAAGGGATTCCCGACAAGCGTGGGCCCACTAAGGTTTCACCCCTAACAGCATACAAGAGGCTCCAACCCCGCTGCAGTGGCCCCCTCTTGAGCCTTGCGGTTCATATGGTAGTCCAGCTGACACCTATTCCCCGCACCATCCAACACACCCATACTACGCCGGGGATACACCTAATTAATTGGCCAAGCTGCCCCATCTCAGGATGTGGTTGGCACGGTAAAGCCAGGTTACATGCTCCATGAACTGGTCCTTAGGATCCAGGCAAGTACTAAACACAAATCCGAGTCTCGTGCACCCAGCACCAACCAAAACATCCAACTTGCCTTGATCCCTACCTCTACATAACCCAGAATATCTCATTCAAAATTATGGTAAATAAACTGATGATCTCATATCCCCATTTTTCCCATTCTAAGCATGGCTATGCAGAAGCATATAAATGATATGATAAAAATAAATCCCAACCCAAGCTACAAGGAAACAAGGTAATGCAATTCTAGGGAAACATCCTAGCATGGGTTTCATATTTCAATTGACAATGCAAATAACTCTATCTACTCATCCTAGCATAGGATCAAAGTGGTCAAGGACACTTGCCTTCTTCCTGCTGCTCTAGGAATGGGTAGTCCTGATCTTGGAAAGGAAGAACTTGCTCTGGAGCAGGTTCTACTCATACCATCACCCATAGCAAAAGAAAACAACAATCCATAAGACATAGTTCGCACTTCCACTTCATACAAACCACACATTCACATTTATAGAAGCCATTCACATTTCTATGTGTTGTGGTTACTCTATGTGTGTTGAGTTTGAGCTTACATGCACTTTTAAACATGTGCATATGATTTCTACTTTTGCATTCATATTTATGTTTGCATACTATATATATGTATTTCCAATTTAAATAAATTCCCTATATTCAATTGATACACATTTTAGCTACCAAGTATGCATGGAAGGTATTTTCCTACTCCAAATGTGTCTTCAGACCTTCTACCAACCCTAAACTGAATTCTTTGGATTTTGGAAACTTCATTTATCATTTTCTAGTTATTCATACCTAGCTTGCTATATTTTCAGATTTATTTCCTATGCCTAAATGTGAACTTTATTATGAAAATAGTAAGACACCTCATATAAACAGAATAGGTTTTGGTCTAAAATATTAAATAATATATTTTGAACTTCTCCTCTGATGTGAACTAATTTAAATTTATTTTATCAATTTTCAGAATTATTCTCTACTTAAAAATGTGTCCCTATAGCTAATAAATGTGAATAATCAATTAGACAGATTCATTTCAGCCAAAAATCTATTTTTATCTCACTCCAAAGTTTTCCAAGAACTAGGAAAGTTTTAAATTTGAATTTACAATGTGTTTGTCCCATCTTTTAAATTTTAAATACTAATCACATATTCAAATTCCTAAATTTAATATCACATAGGGTTAAAAAGGTAAACTCACCCCACTACAGGGTCTATTATATTATTTTAAGAATTTCCAGGGGCCTAACTATGCATAACAGAGGGGTTTTGCTAATTTTTATTAAGTCCAGGGGCTAAAACTGATTTTTAATTGAATTTACATGAATTTCTGAAGCTCCAGGGGCTAGATCAGAAATTTCCGCGGCTAGCTCGTATTTTCCGAGAACCCCAGGGGGTAGCGCGTAAGAATCCCAGCCTCTATAACGCGGGGCTGACGTGGACCGTCCGATTTAAAACAGACGGCTGAGATTATAACGCCGAACCGGTACGTGGGGATTTAAATTCTACCGTGCGATTTAAAATAAACGGCGCACAAGCGGCCACGTCGCTCTGATCGAGCGCGGGCGGCGCTGCCCGGCGGCGCGCGGCGGCGGGAGGTGGCGATCTCGCCGGAGAGCTTCGGATCTTCGTCAATTCTTCCTAAAACTGGGATTTCATAGCTTAGATCGGTGGAGGGGAGGTCGGGGATCTCACATCGGGGGTTTTCTTGAGCTCGGAGGTCCTGGAAGGCGGTCGGCGACGAGGTCCGAGGTGACTTTACGGTGAGGCTCGTCGGTGCTGTGTTTGAAGCGCAAACCAACGAGTTTTCTGCACCTGCGTTGTTCCCCGGAGGCGGTGGATCAAGATCAGCGCATTAGATCAGAAATCCCGAGCGAAGATCGAGCGAAATTGGCCGGAGAAACTTGGGTTCTCACCGGAAGAAAAAGCGGCTGATCGTGGGTGAAAATCGGGAAGATGCCGGTGTTTATATAGCCGGGGAGGGGCGGCGTTCGGTTGTGGTCGAGTTTGCATCGTCCGGAACCGAAATTCGGCTGGGATACGCGAGTATCCGGGGCAGTTTTGATTCGGAGGTGAGAAGAGTCCCGGCCGGCCGAGCGTGGGCGCGAGGAGGAAGAAGGATGGCGGGCCCCGCATGTCAGTGGGAAAGAGGGGGGGGGCGGCTGCGGGCTGGCGCGGGGTGAGTGGGCCGGCTGGTGGGTTTCGGCCCACTGGCGGGGAGGTTAATTTTTTTCTTTTTCTTTTTCATTTTTGTTTTGAGTTTAATTTGAATTCTAGTTTGAATTTGAATTTTTGCACCACATGCAATACGTCCCAAAATTTTTAAATTCCCCTCTTAACAGGTTTTGGGGTGTTACAGCTCTACCCCCCTTAAAAGAAATCTCGTCCTCGAGATTGGTGGTTCTAAGAAAACAATTCCGGAAATTGTGCATTAAGCTCGTCTTCTCGCTCCCAGGTGGCTTCCTCTTCCGAGTGATGCTTCCACTGCACCTTGCACATCCGGAATCTTTTATTTCTTGTGAGGCGTTCCATTGTCTCCAAAATCTTGGATGGTTGTTCGGCATAAGACAGATCCTCAGCTACGTTAACCTCATTCATGGGTAACATCTCTTCAGGTGTTCTCAAACATTTCTTGAGCTGTGACACATGGAATACATCGTGCACATCCGATAGGCGAGCCGGCAGTTCTAGTTGATATGCCACTTCGCCTTTCCTCTCCAGAACTTGAAAGGGTCCGATGTATCAAGGTGATAACTTCCCCCTTCACCTTGAACCGACGAAGTCCTCGGATAGGGGACACCTTGAGATAGACATAGTCCCCCACGTTGAAAACGAGCTCTCTTCTTCGTACATCAGCATAGCTCTTTTGTCGTGTCTGTGCTATCCTCAAGTTGTTGCGAATTTCCCTCACTTTCGCCTCGGCTTCTTGTAGTACTTTGGGTCCAAACACTTTGCTTTCCCCCGTTTGGTTCCAAAATAGTGGAGTTCTACACTTCCTCCCGTACAAAGTTTCAAACGGTGACATCTTCATACTAGCCTGATAGCTGTTGTTATAGGAGAACTCCGCATACGGTAAGTTCTTGTCCCAACTCCGATTGTTTTTGAGTGCACACGCTCTCAACATATCCTCAAGGATCTGATTGGTTCTTTCCGTCTGCCCGTCAGTTTGGGGATGATAGGCAGAACTAAAGTTCAGATGGGTTCCCATGGTTTCATGCAGCTTCTGCCAGAACCCTGAGGTGAACTGTGTCCCTCGATCCGACACTATCTTCTTTGGCACTCCATGGTAACACACGATCCTTGACATGTACAACTCTGCCAATTTGGATCCACTGTAGCTTTCTTTCACGGCGATGAAATGAGCTATCTTGGTTAGCCTGTCGACGATGACCCATATCGAATCATATCCCGATTGGGTCCTAGGCAATCCCACTATGAAATCCATACCTATTTCTTCCCATTTCCATTCAGGCACTTTGAGTGGTTGTAATAATCCCGCGGGTCGTTGATGTTCTGATTTCACCAACTGACATGTGTCACATAGGGCAACATGCTCCGCGACATCTCGCTTCATTCCATACCACCAATACCTGCTCTTGAGGTCCTGGTATATCTTCGTACTCCCAGGATGAATGGAATAGTCGGAATCATGAGCCTCCTTCAAAATCAATTCACGGATCTCCTTTACTTCAGGCACACAGATTCTTTTCCCGTGCCACACCGTACCTTGTTCATCCTCTCTGAACCCATGGGGCTTTATTTTCCTTGATGAGTTGTCGGATTTCTTGTATCTTCTCGTCATTCTTTTGACCATCGCGTATGTCTTGCTTTAGTGTGGAGTCTACTTCCATGGCGATGGCTTCACCACTATTCACCAGGCAGAGATTTAGTCTTATAACATCGTCCTTCAATTCTGCAGGCATGTCCTTCAAGCTCAACCTATTGACCTGCACTTTCCGGCTTAAAGCATCTGCCACGACGTTTGCTTTCCCAGGATGATAGTTGATGCCCACATCAAAGTCATTGAATAGCTCTAACCATCTCCTTTGTCTGAGGTTGAGATCTGGCTGTGTGAAAATGTACTTTAAACTCTTATGATCCGTATATATCTCTGTCCTCTTCCCCATCAAGTAGTGCCGCCAAATCTTCAACGCGTGTACCACTGCGGCTAGTTCTAGGTCATGTGTAGGATAGTTCTTCTCGTGTTTCCGGAGCTGCCGGGACGCATAAGCCACAACATGCCCTTCTTGCATGAGAACACATCCCAACCCGTTTCCAGAAGCATCGCAGTACACCGAAAAGTTCTTCTGCATATCTGGCATAACTAGCACTGGGGCTGTTGTCAATCTTTTCTTTAACTCCTGAAAACTCGTCTCGCACTGCGGCGTCCATGTGAATGTGATTCCCTTCTGCAACTGTTTGGTAAGGGGTCTCGAGATCTTGGATAATCCCTCAATAAATCGTCAATAGTATCCAGCCAATCCCAAGAAACTTCGAACGTCCCGGACATTCTTAGGGGTCTTCGATTTCTGTATATCCTCGATCTTGGCGGGGTCTACGGAGATTCCTCCCTCCGAGATTATATGTCCTAAGAAGGGAACTCTCTTCAGCCAAAACTCACACTTGCTCAACTTGGCATAAAGTTGGTGTTCCCTCAGCTTCTGCAACACCAAACTTAGATGTTTATCATGTTCCTCTTCATCTTTGGAGAAGACGAGAATGTCATCTATGAAAACCACCACAAATTTGTCCAGATATTCCATGAATACCTTGTTCATGAGATACATGAAGTATGCCGGGGCATTAGTTAGCCCGAAAGGCATGACGGTGTATTCATACAGTCTGTACCGAGATACGAAAGCTGTCTTGGGAATATCAGATTGCCTTATCTTAAGTTGGTGGTATCCCGACCTGAGATCAATCTTCGAGAACACACAAGCTCCCCTCAACTGATCAAACAAGTCTTCAATGCGGGGTAATGGGTACTTGTTCTTGATGGTTACTTCATTCAAGGCACGGTAGTCTACGCATAACCTTTGGGTTCCGTCCTTCTTGGGCACAAATATCACTGGAGCTCCCCATGGTGAGGAACTAGGACGAATATACCCCTTCTCCGTCAATTCTCTCAAATGATCCTTGAGTTCCCCCAGCTGCTTGGAGTCCATCCGATAAGGTCTCTTGTATATCAGAGCTGTTCCAGGCACTAGCTTAATCGTGAATTCCACTTCATGATCGGGAGGCATACCTGGCAACTCCTCCGGAAAAACGTCTGGGTATTCCCTGATAATCCTGATTTCCTCCACTTTCACCTCAACTTGATTTAATTTAATGTCCCTTCTAGGCACTGGTATTGTTATGAACTTTACTCTTGTGCCACTAGGGTGAGTTAGTTCTACCGTTCTGGTCGAACAATGGATGATTCCCTTATGTTTGGTCAACCAATCCATACCCAAAATAATATCTATCCCTTGCGAATCTATCACTATGAGGTTAGCAGTAAATGCTACCCCATTAATGTCTAGGTTCACCTTGGGACACACTTGTCTTGTCCTTATTTCTCCACCTGGAGAGTTTACTGCTAGCATATGGTTCATTTGTGTTGTTGCTAGGTCATGCGTCTTAACAAACCCTTGGGCAATGAACGAGCGGGTAGCACCAGAATCAAACAGCAGGGTTGCAATGTGTAAATTAGCGGGAAACTTACCAACTACCACGTCGGGTGCCTCCTGCGCCTCCTCCATGGTGACGTGGTTCACCCGTCCTCGCATTACATTCTGCTGTTGCGGCTGCACGGGCTTCTTCTTTGGGCACTTATGGGCGTAGTGCCCCACTTCACCACAGTTAAAGCATTGCACCCCGACCTTAGGTGCCTGGCCTTTGTTGTCTTGGGGCTGGTTTGGGGGTCCTTGTACTGCTGGTCGAGGTTGATATGTGGGGCGAGGCTGCTGTACCAACTGACGTTGTGGCTGTGTTGGTGCTGCCGGAGGCCTGAAGTTCGGGTTGTACCCTCTCGGTGCTGAGTAGGGTACCGCAGCATGGCTCGTCTGCCCTGCGGGTTGCTGCATCAGACGGGGGCGGGTGTTGCTGCCCGAGGCTTGGTGTGACCACCCGGCCTTCCTCTTGTTTTCATTTTCCAAGGCCTTCAGCTTCCTTTCTACCACAAATGCTCTGTCCACCATCTTTTAGAAGCTTTCATACTCGTTGGAGGACATTGCACACTGCATTTCTGCGGTAAGTCCTTCCACGAAACAATCCTGTTTCTGCTCATCAGTCTCTATGTCCCGTGGGGCATAACGGGAGAGTTGAGTGAACTTAGTGAGGTATTCACTTACGGTCATGTTTCCCTGCTGCAATCCCAAGAACTCCTTCCCAAGTGATGTTGTCAGGGTCATGATGGGCGGCCACGTAAGCGGTCCACCAATCAGCAGCAGGTCCATGCAATTGGTGAGAAGCAAACAGCACCCTATCATACCCTTGGCATTGTATGATCCTCATCTTGGTCTCAATGGTCTTTAGCCAATCATCTGCCTCCAAAGGTTCAGCAGCACTTGCAAACTTTGGAGGTTGAGTTCCTAGAAACTCACTCAACCTTGGTTGGCGTGGTGCAGCTGGTGGAGGTGGAGCTTGATGCAAGTTGGCCACCACTTGAGTCAGGTTCTAGATGAGCTGATTTTGATTCTCAAGCATTTGGTGGATGGGATCAACTCCTTCACGGCGACCACCCCTGTCTTGGCTTCCAGAAATATGAGGGTTGCCTGCCTCATTGTTGTTTTTGGCGGGGTTGGCAGCACGACGCTTTCCTCTTCTGGCCATCTATCATGATCAACCAAATGTCACTTTTAAAGCATTACGTATTAACTTACCAGTTTTTGCTTGTTTAAACTTTAAGATTTTGAGAACTTATTTCATTCATATTTTCTGAGAGTTTCATGTCTTACGCGAACATAAATGCACTCTTAATTCATCTGGGTTCACGCACGAAAGCAAAACAATCCTGAAGACGAGGTTGTGGACAAATGCCCATGGCTTCCACAACTCACGTCACACACCAAGCATTAACACACCATTAACTAACGTAACGACTCAACTACTCGATAACCTGCTGAACTATGGGAAAGGACTCTACCCAACTCATATCACTGAGCTGGCTCCTCGGGATCTTCCTCATTATTGCGGCTGCCCTCTGACTCCGCTTTGGGTGGGGAAGCTGCTGGTGGAGAAGTGCGGCGACGCCTACTCACCCGGTGATCCGGGGAGTCAGGAGTCCATGTGTCATTCACGGTGACACACAGTTCATTCCCATCTCCTCTTTCTCTCGCCCTCAAGCTGGCTCGAAGCAACGCCTCAGTCTCCTTCAGGGTGTCACGAACATCCTGAAGCTCCTGCTGGCACTCCTGCAGTCGAGTGCTGAGCATAGCAGCATCCTCCAAGCACAAGTCCATGTGCTCATGGGACGTCCCTTGCTGTACTGGCGGGTACTTGTACTCCGTTGTACCACTCTCACGCTGGAGGTCATACATGTACTCAGTCCTGTCCAGGTGGCGATGGTAGATGTGACTCTGGCAGGTGATTGCCTCCCAGGTGACATCCTTCTCCGCCTCGACCTGTGTCGCTCGGCAGGCTGGAGAGCGGTGGATCTTGAGCAGCTGATTTTCGTGGATAATCCTCATTTCTGAACTCCACTCTTCCCGCTTCTCACGGATGGTTCGAGTGGAGCTGTAGTGTATGATTAGCTTGCCCGTATTGCCGGCGGCTTGGAGCATGCGTCGAAGACGGCGCAACAAGCCTCCTACTGCCAATCCGTAGGAGAGATACGTCACCGGACGGTCCTCCTCTCTCAGGGCAAGGGCAACTACGGGAACTCTCCCTCCGGTGGACTTGCAGGCGGTACGGATCATGCGAACTATCTAAAACATAAAGCATTTAAAATTAAGTTAGATAAGATTTTAAACAGAAAATCCTATTTTGAATAAAAGTTGGGGTAAGATGAATAAAGTGACCCCATTAAATAACACCTTCAACCCACACTTTTGTAAAATAGTTTTTAAGAAAGTAGGGTCCTTAAATACGTCCATTTCTACCTAGGTCCACGTTCCTACGGGCAACCTTGGCTCTGATACCACTTCTGTCACACCCGGTTTCTCCGAAGAACAACCGAGTGAATATCACATGTATGCCAGGATTATTTTCTCATACATGTGATGACAAATAGTGAAGCATCATTTGTTACAAGCCAGGTGTCGAATATAAATAAGTCTTACATAGCACATGTCTCGATGGACGATACTAAGTTCATAACATAAAATAAAATAGCAGCGGAATATTATTCTTGTGGGCTCCGTCACGGGCGTTGCCCGGGGACTCCATGAACCTAAAATCCTTCTTCGGATTTGAAGTCTTGGTCATTAAACACCACATCATTCTCTTGACCTGAGCAGCAATATAAACCAACAAATATGCAAGTTTGAGTACCATTGGTACTCAGCAAGTGTGGGAAAATTTTGTCATGCATGGCTAGAGCAAGGAGAGGTTGAATACATGGTTAAAGCACTACGCTATTAATACCTATCACCTTAGCTTATTAAGCACCTACATTACTACATAGGTGAAATGATCCCAATCCCCCATCCCATCATCATAATCAAATAACCATAACATCATTTCCAATGTTAAGCTCCCCGCTTAACATCCACAACTTCCAAAGCCACCATCCCCTAATCATGAATAAGTCCAAGCCGCTCTTGACCGTGAGCACGGCTGTCATGACAGTTTTGACTCTGCAGAGTTTGCACCACTGTACCCACATGTAGTGATTTCATCCCCTGTTGCCGGGTGGACTAAAAGAACCTCCATTATGCCAGTGGCTACGATCCACATTCACACTTCCCAGGTGTGTAGCCAGGAGATCACTACGAAGCCTTTACAAAGGGATTCCCGACGAGCGTGGGCCCACTGAGGTTTCACCCCTAACAGCATACAAGAGGCTCCAACCCCGCTGCAGTGGCCCCCTCTTGAGCCTTGCGGTTCATATGGTAGTCCAGCTGACACCTATTCCCCGCACCATCCAACACACCCATACTACGCCGGGGATACACTTAATTAATTGGCCAAGCTGCCCCATCTCAGCATGTGGTTGGCACGGTAAAGCCAGGTTACATGCTCCATGAACCGGTCCTTAGGATCCAGGCAAGTACTAAACACAAACCCGAGTCTCGTGCACCCAGCACCAACAAAAACATCCAACTTGCCTTGATCCCTACCTCTACATAACCCAGAATATCTCATTCAAGAGTATGGTAAATAAACTGATGATCTCATATCCCAATTTTTCCCATTCTAAGCATGGCTATGCAGAAGCATATAAATGATATGATAAAAATAAATCCGAACCCAAGCTACAAGGAAAGAAGGTAATGAAATTCTAGGGAAACATCCTAGCATGGGTTTCATATTTCAATTGACAATGCAAATAACTCTATCTACTCATCCTAGCATAGGATCAAAGTGGTCAAGGACACTTGCCTTCTTCCTGCTGCTCTGGGAATGGGTAGTCCTGATCTTGGAAAGGAAGAACTTGCTCTGGAGCAGGTTCTACTCATACCATCACACATAGCAAAAGAAAACAACAATCCATAAGACATAGTTCGCACTTCCACTTCATACAAACCACACATTCACATTTATGAAAGCCATTCACATTTCTATGTGTTGTGGTTACTCTATGTGTGTTGAGTTTGGGCTTACATGCACTTTTAAACATGTGCATATGATTTCTACTTTTGTATTCATATTTATGTTTGCATACTATATATGAATTTCCAATTTAAATAAATTCCCTATATTCAATTGATACACATTTTAGCTACCAAGTATGCATGGAAGGTATTTTCCTACTCCAAATGTGTCTTCAGACCTTCTACCAACCCTAAACTGAATTCTTTGGATTTTGGAAACTTCATTTATCATTTTCTAGTTATTCATACCTAGCTTGCATATTTTCAGTTTTATTTCCTATGCCTAAATGTGAACTTTATTATGAAAATAGTAAGACACCTCATCTAAACAGAATAGGTTTTTGTCTAAAATATTAAATAATATATTTTGAACTTCTCCTCTGATGTGAACCAATTTAAATTTATTTTATCAATTTTCAGAATTATTCTCTACTTAAAAATGTGTCCCTATAACTAATAAATGTGAATAATCAATTAGACAGATTCATTTCAGCCAAAAATCTATTTTTATCTCACTCCAAAGTTTTCCAAGTACTAGGAAAGTTTTAAATTTGAATTTACAATGTGTTTGTCCCATCTTTTAAATTTTAAATACTAATCACATATTCAAATTCCTAAATTTAATATCACATAGGGTTAAAAAGGTAAACTCACCCCACTACAGGGTCTATTATATTATTTTAAGAATTTCCAGGGCCCTAACTATGCATAACAGAGGGGTTTTGCTAATTTTTATTAAGTGCAGGGGCTAAAACTGATTTTTAATTGAATTTACATGAATTTCTGAAGCTCCAGGGGCTAGATCAGAAATTTCCGGGGCTAGCTCGTATTTTCCGAGAACCCCAGGGGGTAGCGCGTAAGAATCCCGGCCTCTATAACGCGGGGCTGAAGTGGACCGTCCGATTTAAAACAGACGGCTGAGATTATAAGGCCGAACCGGTACGTGGGGATTTAAATTCTACCGTGCGATTTAAAATAAACGGCGCACAAGCGGCCACGTCGCTCTGATCGAGCGCGGGTGGCGCTTCCTGGCGGCTCGCGGCTGCGGGAGGCGGCGATCTCGCCGGAGAGCTTCGAATCTTCATCAATTCTTCATAAAACTGGGATTTCATAGCTTAGATCGGTGGAGGGGAGGTCGGGGATCTCACCTCGGTGGTTTTCTTGAGCTCGGAGGTCCTGGAAGGTGGTCGGCGACGAGGTCCGAGGTCACTTCACAGTGAGGCTCATCGGCGCTGTGTTTGAAGCGCAAACCAACGAGTTTTCTGCACCTGTGTGGTTCCCCGGAGGCGGTGGATCAAGATCAGCGCGTTAGATCAGAAATCCCGAGCGAAGATCGAGCGAAATTGGCCAGAGAAACTCGGGTTCTCACCGGAAGAAAAAGCGGCTGATTGTGGGTGAAAATCGGGAAGATGCCGGTGTTTATATAGCCGGGGAGGGGCGGCGTTCGGTTGTGGTCGAGTTTGCGTCGTCCGGAACCGAAATTCGGCTGGGATACGCGAGTATCCGGGGCGGTTTTGATTCGGAGGTGAGAAGAGTCCCGGCCGGCCGAGCGCGGGCGCGAGGAGGAAGAAGGATGGCGGGCCCCGCGTGTCAGTGGGAAAGAGGGGGGGCGCGCGGCTGCGGGCTGGCACGGGGTGAGTGGGCCGGCTGGTGGGTTTCGGCCCATTGGCCGGGGAGGTTTATTTTTTTCTTTTTCTTTTTCATTTCTGTTTTGAGTTTAATTTGAATTTTTGCACCACATGCAATACGTCCAAAAAATTTTAAATTCCCCTCTTAACAGGTTTTGGGGTGTTACGTCAATCTTTCCTTTTTATGTTGTTTAGCTAGTGTATAACAAAAATCTATGATATGACCATCTCTACCACAGTATGTACAATGAAAAGTAACCTTATGTTCATGTCTAAATGAGCAAGCAACATGTTTATTAGAAACGTAATGAGACAACACTCCTGCAGATTTAAAAATCACTTCTTTTTTTAGGAACTGTTTGAATCAAACCATTTCCTAATGAATTTACAATTTTAGGTGAATGTGCTTTAGCATGAGCATGAGAATCAAAACCTAAACCAGTTTTATCATTGCAAGACATAGATGAATCCAGCAGCAAGTTTAGGTTCTTATTTGCACTACAAAACCGTTCTAGTGTCCTATGCATGTCATGAAGTTTCTTGGACAAGTCTAGACAGTTTTCACATGAAGTTTTTCCTTTTAGTTTGCAGCTAGAACAAGAATTGACTTCATGAACACGTAAAGCATTGTTCAAAGCAAAAATTTCATCCGTAGTATCATGTAGTTTCTTATTAAGATCATCACAGCTAGAACAATGCAAATAAATTGTAGAACAACTACCATCTTTCATGTTTTGTATCATTAAGTGCAGCAAGCTTTTTATTCTTTTCAATTTCAAGTTCAAGTCTATCAAGTGTGGAGGTGTGCACACATCTTAAAGAGGACAATTGTTCATGAATCAGATCGCAATATATGCAAGAATCATCACTTGGAATCAAAGTTTTTAAACGTTTAATTTCAGATTCTAGTGATTCAATTTTAACATCACTTTGCTTAACTTTTTTATCCTTTTTCTTAAGTAGGTAGTGGCACGATAAAGAGCATCGGATAATTCATCATAAGAGGGATTTACCTCCTCATTGTCGCTGATTTGTTTGTCTTCCTACGAGCTTGAACTTGATTTGCTCACCATGAAACACGCATTTGCCACGACATATTCATCTTCATCACTTCCAATATCAATGTAGCTCGAGCAATACTCTTGAATTGCCGAGAAAATTTTGTCTATCACTTGACGTTGAGTGAAACCCTTCTTTTTCTTGTTGTAGTTGGTAGAGGAGTGCTTCGTCCTTGTTAGTTTTTCATTATGGAAAGTAGGACCTGAACGGGTAGGGCAATCTGTACGAAAATGTCATGTCTTACCATATTCGAAGCATCGATGACAGCTGCCACTTCCTCTCCTTCTTGTTTTCACATTTTGCAATGCTTTTAAGAACCGAGTAGAGAGAAATTCTAGCTCCTCCTCCAGAAACTTTCAATCTGTTCAAGGGTTAGAGAGGACAACAAATAAAGTGTAATACAAGATGAAGAATTGTTAGAAATAGGCATGTCACGTTGTGAAACAAAAGCAAGAGACTTATTGAGATTGTTACGTGAGATTATGTCAATTTCATGAGTTTTCAATTTAGAATATAGCTCATCTAAAGTAAGTGTACTCATGACAGTATTTTCACGAAACGATGTAACTTTCATCTCCCAAATTGACATGTCTAATGCACTTCACAATTGTCTAGCATTTTCAGCATCGGAAAAATTAACATTGACACTACGCAAGTTGCTGAGAATTTTATTAAAGCGAGCAAATAAATCATCGATTGACTCAGCTGGTTGCATCTCAAAGCGCATATATTCTTTCTTGAACATGTCTTGGCTTACCTCCTTGATCGTGTTGGATCCTTCGTGGTAGTCGTAAAGTGCTTTCCACACATCGTATGCAGATCGGAGGTGTGCAACACGATCGAAGTCGTTTTGAGTCAATCCTTGGATGATCAAGTTGCGAGCCTTGTTATTTTTGTCGACATACCTCATGTTCGCAGCTGTAACTTGATCATTTGATGGCACGTCGACGGACTTGTAGACCTTTTCCCATATGGCGAATACATGCGCTTGTATGTAAGCCTCCATACGTGCCTTCCAGACCTAAAAATCAATGCCATCGAACACACAAGGTTTTGTAGAGTATTTCTCCATGTTGATTAGCGAAAACATGTACAAATCGATAATATTAGAGCACCGTGGATCTTAAAACATTTTAGGATTGAAGAGCACGTGAAAGCTACCAGAGGGGGGTGAATGGTAGATTAAAACTTTTATGCGGAAGCTACAAAAACCCCTCGGCAGAAAATCGATCCGATAAAGAAACCATGTGTGCGACTGTTTAAATGTGACTAAAGTGGTGTAGATTATAGAGAATCAAGTCACAAAGCCACTGCAACAAGAATCAAGTGACAACAATAAGTAGAACTTGAGTTATGATCAAAAGACTAGACGAAGGTCAATCTGTTCTACCCGATTTTAAAAACAGATTTGCAATGCTGCAAAGAAACTCGTGTAGATAAAAAAACAAATCCAATGACCGTTAAATTTTTACAGATGATATACAATGAAGTTCTGAATACAACCCAAAAATAATCACGTCAATTGGATCAGTAAAACGCGAGTTAAGATCGAAATACCGAAGCAACATCAGTCTGTCCAGATACTCGCCGAGGAAAAACTTGTCTGAAACAAGTCGGACGAATAAGGCACCAAAGCTTCTCTAAACTACGAATTTTATTGATCAAAACTCAAGAAAAACAGCCACAAGTCGTGATGCCCACGTGCCTTGGCCTCCCTTGCTTATATAACCAGCCCTAAGGCCAATCCAATCCAAACTAGGACTCCTACTCCTACTTGGATTCAAACTCTATCTTTCCAAAACTGCTCAAGGCTCTTCTATACGCAGATAGAAGCAATCTTAAGACTTCCAAACATCTTAGGGACGTCCCAAACATTACTAAAACAACTCTAATTTGTGCCTAACATGAAATCCTATTATAACCAATTCGAAACTTTCCATAAACAAACCATAACCGCGTCAGCCGCAGGCTGAGCGCAAAATCCAGCTGGTTGAACCATTTCAACCATATCTTCACTTCCATATCTCTTTACCATACCTTGGAACAATGTAGCTACGTCCATGCAGCCCTTTCATATGTGCAAACACTTTCCAAAACGTTCACAACACCTTCATATGCATTATTCTTGACCCAAACATACTCCGTGACCTCCCGATCAGCTCAACCAGAATTCCTCCCGAGCTTGGTTGTTGGACCTCATCTTCTACCTACGACTAGTTTAAGGATATCCATCACCATCTATGTCTTGACCTCAAGCAACACCTGCACATAAACAAACATCCACTTCTTTCAAACAAAAGTCCGTGACTTGACTCACGTTAGTCCGAAAACAACAACACCTTACATGAGCACCTCACATAAGCATGTTGCAAACCATGCAATATATTAACCACCATAATCAGCCATAACATATCACAAACATAGTAAGAGAATACTAAGTAAACATTCCATAAGCCAAGAAGCAAGTTCGAAACATTACAATTAAAAACAGAGTGGCTGAAAATTAAACACTATGAAAACAGCTGCTCTGCGGTGACAGTTACTCCTGAAATGCAATGAGAAAGTTCGAACAATCTGAATTGAGTAAAGAGTAACAGTTACTCCCAAAAACACATTTGTAAAGATCATCTGTGTCGACTCACATGCAGCTCATGTGAGTGAAAGTTCGGACACTCCGAAGCGGTTATTTCGGCAATATTCAAAACATGAATGTAAATCCTCACTTTTATTCTAATTTTCAATGTATTCGGCACAAATAGGTCACACAGATATTCTATTATCACAGGTTGGTATTATCACATGTGGCTTGAATTGGACATCACGGGCATTTTTTAACGGACCACCTTAAAAAAATAGGAGACGCCTAAGAAAATGTTTTATATAGTAGTGAACCATTCTACATACAACTGAGACCAGGAGAACACAGTTCATATATAGTGTAGGTTTGAAAGGTAAATAGGTTATCCGAGAAGGGGATATGAATGATAGATAATACAAAACTTTCAGTGGAAAGCTCAACCCCTTAACCAAAAACTGAACTGTCTAAAAAGCACTTTTGTGCAAGTTGGTTCTTTGACATAAAACATGATCAAAACTCAATAGATAGTAGAGGAACGAGTTAGAAAGCCAATGCAATAAGAATCACATTAATAGGTTGAGTAAAACTCAAGTTATGATAAAAACAAAGTGATCGAAAGTTGGTTAAAATTAAATGCATGTGAGAAACAAAATATGTACTAAGATAAATAGCGTCAGAACACCCAAAAATAATGTTTTCAGATCACGATACAAAAGCTTGGCAAGAATGATGTTTTTTACTCCAAAACACACGAAAGACAGCAACAAGGGATGCCTACCACGCAACCAAATTCTCTTTATTTATATCCAGAGCTCTTAGGAAACTGTAAATAGATTGAACAACTTCAACCAATATTTTATATGGTAGCCTTCATTCGGTTACCGTGCACGCAGGCCGAAGGGGAATCACTCGTATATTATTCTCACAACACACAAGAAACACGAACAATTACAACACTACAACAAAATACTATACTAAATAAGTAAACAACTAAATAAACAATAAAATAAATAGTGAACTACTTAAATTAACGAGTAAATACTAACCTATAACTTTGCTAATTAATAAACTAAAACATAGTGTTCAACTAACTGAAGTCATTAATAAACTAAATTAACAAGTAACTAATAAACTAAACATAACTATTAAAAAAATTACTCGACGAGGGCGCAAAATCCGGTGGGGCGGGCTGCAGGGGTCAGGGCACACCGGGACACCGGCGAAGGTGGCGCGCGGGGCTTGGGGCCGGTGGTGGCAGCCGGGGCGGCAGTTTGGGGTCGAGCGCTAGCGGGGGCGCGGCGGCGGCTGGGGGAGGCGGGCACGTCGCGGGCGGAGGCGGTGGCGGGTGGCAGCGCGCATTCACCCGCGCCAGCCTCGTGCCCACTGGTATATACAACTTATTTACGACAGACGGATGTCGGTCCGTCGTCAATAAGATTATTTATGATCGCTAGGCCAGGGCCATCGTAAATAAGCTGGTATTTACGCCGGTCTAGGTCAGGCCGTCGTAAACAAGCGTTTATTTATGTGGGCTAGAATTGGCTGTCATGAATAATATTATTTACGATGGCCAGACCTACAACCGTCGTAAATAACCGTGGCCAACGTAAATGGACGAGTTTCTTGTAGTGCAACTAGTATTTGCTCTACATATTAAAACTCTCAAATCTGAGGCATTTATGGACTACATATGTATCTCAAAACATGTGGGAATATAATAAAAGAAAATAAATCTCGCTCATGCTGCTTATTAGATGTGTCCATGCAGAGCCATATGTCGTAAGGCCATAATCGATGTGATGGCATTAGGATTTGAACTAGATTTGGGAGTTGTGGACGGTGTCTACCTTCTAGTTAGCGGGGATGATATCATCTTGGAGGAGATGGTCCTCACTCTCATTAGTGAGGCGGATGGATAAAATGTTCCTCCCTTACGAGGAGTACATAGTCCGTGGATAAAATGCACGACATCTATAGAGTATTAATCTATCTAGATAGTCGTTGTCACGGTTATTCACACGCTATGTCCTATGCAATTATTGATTAGTCTTAGTATAACCTTGAAGTAGATGTGTGATAGTGATTGTCATGTATTTGAATTATTGCAGTGTGTTAGAGTTAGTAGTACCATAGAGTCCAAAGATTCGAATAGAACATAGGGAACTGGCATGATAGAGTCGACTCCCGCAGGTCCCACAAACTAAAATAAATGTTCAACTTCCTCTCCCTATTATTGCAACTCTCTTTTCAAGGAGAACCTTGCATAAAATGTTTTTCTGGCAAAACTAAGCCATATGGCCTCTCTTTGCTAATGTCCTTATGCATGAAACATCTTCCTCGAGTAGTGTTAGGGCTTGATGAGTACTTATTTCATCCTGTTATACGTTCAAACTACTGATATTGGGATTGGTACGAGAAGCACAAGTGAACTCCAGTGAAACGGGCCCCAACATTTTTAAGCAATATATATGCATACTTTTTAGTACTATTGTTTAATAGACATGAACATCCAAATTTATAGTTCTAAATTTCTTACAGTACCAATATGGTAAGATTGTTTTTTTTTACAACTGTATGAACAATCTTTTTAACAAAATTTACCATCCAGGCAATATGATGTTACATATGACTCTATAAAAAAGTACAATGCAGAAAAGCTACCTATATTTTTAAGTTCATTAGCAGCACATGAAAACATTCTCAAACTCATATTTTACTAGGATCAACCCAGTTAAGGTGCTCCCTCTATGGATGTGGTGCTGCCATTCACTACAACAGAAACAACCTTTCGTATCGCCCCATCGGAATCAGTTGAACTTGAATCAGTTCATAAATATTATCAGTACCAGTTCTTAACCTCCGCTGCCTCGAGGAAACTGAACTATTTTCGTCTGCCAAATACATTTTTGTCGGCTCTCACGAAAACAGGTTTATTTTCGTGAGCTAGTATATAGCTCACGAAAATACGACATATTTTCGTGGGTTACATAGGAGGCACACGAAAATGAAAATTATTTTCGTGAGTTAGGGGGGTGGCACACGAAACTGAAGTATTTTCGTGGGTTAGAAGCTAGCTCATGAAAATAATTACCCTATTTCCGTGGGTTAAATATTAGCTCACGAAAATCTTGTCTTAATTTCGTGGGTTTACTGTTAGCTCACGACAATACACAAACAATGGAACTACTTTCGTGGGTTTCTGCCGGGCTCACGAAAATAATGGAATCTATTGTCGTGGGTTTCTGTGCAGCGCACAGAATTACACGCTATTGTCGTTGGTTCTTTAAAGCGCACGGAAATAATGGACGTACTTTCGTGGGTTTGCTTAGGGTGCACGAAAATAACTGAAATTTTCGTGGGTTCTGTCAGGGCTCACGAAAATAAAGGAGTTTTTCTTCGACCTAGCTGCGCCACCAGCAGTTTCCTCGAGACAGCAGCGCCGCCTCCACACCGGCACGCACCGCCGTGAGCTCCGCCGCGCCGTTGCCGCCAGAGGAGGCTGCCCTGGCTGAGCCCCGGCCCACACCGCGCCCCGGACGGCTCCGGTGCGCCGGCCGCGCCGCGCGCCACAGAGCCGCTGGCCGCTCCGCGCGCCACAGAGGCGCTGGGCGCGCTGCACCGGCCGAGCCCAGGACCACACCGCCCCCGGAGAGCTCCGGTGCGCCGGCCGCGCCACGCGCCTCAGCGCAGCTGGCTGCGCCGCACACCGGCAGGTCGCGCTGTTCGGAGGCAGCCCCACGCCGCCCGGCCACAGGGCCCCTCCGGTGCTGCGTCACGTCGCCAGAGCCTCTGGTGCTGCATCACGCCGCCCGGTCAGAGCGTCGCTCCAGTGCTGCGCCACGCCGCTCGGCCACAGCGTCGTCTCCGCCCACGACTGTACTGACTTGCTGCCAGCGCCGTCTCCGCCCAGGCCACCGCCACTGTTTCGAGCCTGTCGGCCGCCGCACATCGCCGCCTCTGCGCCGAGCCCGCCCCGTCCGCCGCCACCACTCCTGCGAGCCTGCCGGCCGCCGCACATCGCCGCATCGCCGCCTCTGCCTCGAGCCCGCGCCAGCCGCCGCGGCCCCCGAGTGTAGGTATGTATGATATACATAATCAAAATTTGTTTTTGTTCAATAGAAAGCAACCCGACCCGATGAGTGGAAATTCTGCAGTAGCTACAGTGAAATATATATTGAGTTGCACCGCCTTTTGTTAATGAAATATATATTGAGTTGCAAATTATGTAATTCATTTTATGTCTGTCTTTTTATCTACCACATGCATGTACATCTTAGATCCACATGATGACCCACATGTCTTAGTGCTCCGTGCGCATGGTTCAAAGTAAGGTTGAAATGATATCAAAACTTTTTTTTGAAATTCGAAATAGCCTCATCAAAGTCATAGTGCTCCGTCCGCATGCCAAAAATGTCCTAAGTAGAAGAGATAATACCTACGCGTCTACAGCCGCACTTGGGCCCTTGATTGCACATGTAGTTGTTATTATTCTTGTGTGTCTGTTGTTTTGTGTTTTTTTTTTGCAAACTCAAAAACAGAGATTGTGCATCGAACACCTTTTCCGTAGTTAGCCTCTCCTCACTGGTCGCTAGCTCACCGATCACTAGCTCAAGCGAGCGGAACGACCAGAGCTGGATGCGTACGATGCCGGCGTCTTCACATCTCGGAGCTCACTGTCTCTCTCTCGTTCTTTTCTACTGTCTCTCGTTCTTATCTCTCTCTCGTAAATTACTTTAAAAAGTAAGATTCACGTAACCTATACAATATGCGACACCCGTTTTGGACCGGCCCGTCTCACATGCGTTCCGCATGTGAGTCATGTAGGTCCGGAATTGTCCCTTTTTGGACAGCCTTGGAGTGACCGAGGGGCGTGCTTATGACGAGACACGGGGTATGGATTCAAACGAAATTTCGATGGCGTAACCCTAATGTTCTCTGCTGCACCATTATCGGGTGTGCAGTTGGAGAACAATGGGGTTATGCTGCCGAAATTTTGTCTGAATCCGGACTCCGCGTCTCGTTATAAGCACGCTCCTCTCCGTCACTCTTAGGTGGGTTTAGGACCTATCCCTTCCAATAGATAAAGTGAACGTAACTAAATAATAATTTTTGTTTGCGAAATTCTTATGTTCTTATATTGTATAGTATAGAAAATGGGCGATGATCGGCGATGGATGTATGATGGTTGGTGGAAGAATGCTGCGCCTTCGGATGAATGGGCTATAAATACTAAGGCATTTATCAGTCGGGCTTTTTCTTTATCGACCAACCGTTTTGTGAAGTGTCCGTGCAACAAGTGTCGTAACTTTTTTTGCAAGGAGAAGTTCGACATGGAACGAGATCTTTGTCGATTTAGTTTTATGCCAGGTTATGAAACATGGTATGAGCATGGTGAGTTATAACATAGTAATGTTGATATTGATGAAGTAAATGCTGATAATGATGACAAAATGGAAGACATGGTTGAAGCACTACATCGTGATTGTGGTGAAGGTACATCAGTAGAAATTCCTGGACCCAAAGTTCAAGAGTTCTATAGAATTCTCTCCGCATCAACTGAACAATTGCATGAGCACACTAAAGTGTCCGTCCTTTCAACCGTTACTCGTCTCATGTCTATAAAATCAAAGTACAATTTGTCGAACAAGTGCTACGATGATCTCTTGGATTTAATATCAGACATTCTTCCGATGAATCATAAGTTGCCGAGAGACATGTAGCAGTCAAAGAAATTGATGGCAGGCCTTGGTATGAAGTACGAAAAGATTGATTGTTGTCCTAACAACTGTATACTTTTTTGGAAGGAAAATGCAAATCTGACACAATGCTCGGTTTGCAAAGAATCTCGATACATTGAGGCCACAAATGAGGACGGTGAATTGGTGAAAACAAAAGTGGTAGTGAAACAACTTCGTTATATGCCTCTTGCACCTAGGATGAAACAGTTGTTTCTATCAAAATCAACTGCAAGACACATGCGGTGGCATAAGGAAGGTGTGCGCGAAATAAAAGGTGTAATGACACACCCATCTGATGCTCAGACTTGGAAGGCGTTGGACTCTTTTGATCAATATTTTGCAAAATATGCTAGAAATGTTCGTATTGGATTGGCCACCGATGGTTTCACCCCATTCAACACATCTTCTGCATCATACTCATGTTGGCCGGTTTTTGCTATACCATACAACCTTCCACCAGCTATGTGTATGAAATATGAATATATGTTCTTGCCTCTAATCATTTCCGGACGTAAACATCCAGGAAAACGTTTAGGGGTTTTTCTTCAACCATTGATTGACGAGTTAAAAGAATTGTGGACCGGAGTAGAAGCGTATGATAGTTATAAAAAACAGAAATTCAACTTGCGCGCAGCATACTTGTGGTCAATTCATGATTTTCCTGCATACGGGGTTTTTTTAAGATGGAGCACACATGGCAAACTTTGTTGTCCAATTTGTGGGTCGGACTCTGATTGTTTTAGACTTACTCATGGGGGCAAGGTGTGTTTTTTTGATTGCCACCGACGATTTCTACCAGCAAATCACCATTTCGGAAACAAGTTAATACATTTCGAAAAGATACTATTGTAACAAAAGGTCCGCCGAAACGCTTGGCTAGTACTGAGATTGCTGCATGCCTCAGTCAACTTGTCCCTACAGATGATGGGTTTGTTGGTTTTGGTCACGAACATAATTGGACTCATATATGTGGCTTATGGGATCTTCCTTATGTTAAGTCATTGTTAATGCTACACAATATTGATGTGATGCATCAGGAACGCAATGTAGCAGAAAGAATCATTAGCACATGTCTCAATTTCAAAAAGACAAAAGATAATTTGAAAGCACGAAAAGATTTAGCAGATATTTGTAATCGTCCGTCTTTAGAAGTCAGACAGGATGGTAGTGGAAAACAGAGAATGCCATCGTGCTCTATTTTGCCTTAAAGTTAGTGAAAGGAAAGAAGTTCTAAAGTGGTTGCAACGACTGAAGTTTCCTGACGGATACTGTGCTGGATTGAGGCGCACGACAAATCTTGAAAATTGGGTACTAAATAATCTTAAAAGTCACGATTATCATATAATGATGGAAAGACTACTTCCAGTAATGTTCCGTGGATATGTGCATCAGGATGTGTGGAGAGTACTTGCAGAACTTAGTTTTTTCTATAGACAATTATGTGCTAAAGAAATTACAGTTCAAATGATGGAAAAGTTGGAGAAAGAAATATCGTCACTCATATGCGAAATGGAAAAGGTATTCCCGCCAGGATTTATGAATGTAATGCAACATCTACTTGTGCATTTGCCTTATGAAGCTAAAGTTTGTGGTCCCGTGCAATATCGATGGGTGTACCACATTAAAAGGACACTAAAGAAACTTAGAGCAATGGTTTTGAACAAAGCAAGAGTAGAAGGGTGTATTGCAGAATCATTTGCCTTGAAAGAGGTAGCATACTTCTCAAGTACATTCTTTGCATAGGAACATAATGTGTATGCTCCCACAACACGGTACCACATAAATGAAGAAACTCCTGCGGGAAATCTAAGTATTTTTTCGTGGAAGGGAAAAACGGTTGGTGGCAGCACTAGGCATGTGGTTTCAGAAGAAGAATGGAATTCATGTATGTTGTACATGTACACAAACATCGAAGAGATGGCTCAATATTTTGTGTAAGTGTTCTTTTCTAATTACCAAGTAGTAACACTTTATGATGTCTCATTTTTTATATGAGAGATGTTTCGATGTACTAATATTAGCACATGTTGTGGCGAGTTCAAAAAACAATTTTGGAAGTATACGCGTCAACCAACAAGCAAACAATTAAATAAAATGCGTCGTGATGGCCTTCATGGGGGTCCTAACTTCGTCAATTGGTTTTGGAAGCATGTAATGTTTTCTTATTACATGTTAATTCTATCATTGCCAAGTTAATCTGATTAACATAACTGATATTTTATTTAATTCGTAGTGCATGGTCTATGCTTACGTTCATGAGGACCTACAGCAACTTTCTCATGTAACCATAACAGCAAGGAGTTTTGGTCGTTACGAGTAAATGGGTTCCGATTTCGTTCGGCTAAATTTGAAGCAAAACATCCTCTTGCAGCCACGACAAATAGTGGTGTTGTAACTAGAGCATGTGATGCAGAGGGGAATGAAACTAACTACTATGGGATCATCCAGAACATTGTGGAGTTTAAATTTAGTGGTTCTAAAGATCTTAGAGTTACTTTCTTCCATTGTGACTGGTTTGATAATAACAGGGGAACACGACAGGATGAATTCGGTATAGTAGAGGTAAAACATGAAAATAGACTTCGTGGATGTGATAATTATGTTCTTGCTCATCAAGTTGAGTTGGTTTACTACCTAGCGTATCCTTGTCCAAAATTGAGTGCTTGGTGGGTCGTGTATAAAGTTAATCCATGAGAACGGTTATATGCCCCTGGTGATGCTGGTTATCAGGAAGAATAGGATGAAGTTTACCAAGAGGATGATAATCCACCATCTTTCAATATAGATGATGGTTTAGGTATTGATACATTAGTTGCTGATGATGAACACAATGATGTAGAAGAGCTAGTAGTGATTAAAAGAAAGACACCTCACACTAAAAAAGTTAAGGTGGGACGAAAGAAGAAAGTTGGTCGACATGTTACCGAAGCAACATCGGATCACAATGAATTTTAATCATGTAAACATTATATACTTTATTTGTATTACTTTTTGTTGTATCATTATTTATTTATTTCTAATCAATATTTTCTCTAACAGGATGCCACGTGGTCTGAAGAATATCGCTAAGGGGCTCTTTGGCTCCTCAAGCAAGAGTAGTAGCAGGTCTGCTAGCTCTTCTCGTAGCCATGAGTCCCTTTTTCACGGTACCACCTCAAAAAATAGTAGACGAGAAGCATTTAGAAGATGCATGGAAGAAGCTCAAGAACAGGTAATTTATTTATAATTTTATTATATTTACCATTATATAATTATGTGGAAGTTAATTTCTCTAATTTCAGGTGGACGAAGAGGTTCACGAAGAGGTTCAAGAGGAGGGTCAGGAGGAGTGTCGAGAGGTCCAGGAATCCGCGGAGGAAGCTGAGGATGATGAAGAGGATGACACAGATGTGGGAGACTTGCCACAATCATTTAGATACCGGTCTTCAAACACTCTACCGCTGGCTGTGCCTTTACAACAAAGATTACGGATCGCTCCTGTCGGTGATTGGTTAGTAAATATGCTTAGTATTATTGAAGAAACAAAATATATAACTTAGTATTGAATTTTGTTTCATTTATTTGAAGGCAATGGGATGACATGGATTGGGATGGACGACAACACCGCAGGCAGCCTAATGTGGTTTTGGGTGCTATATGTCGTCTCCATTATCCAGGTCTTGTCGTTGTGAAAGGTGTGGAGAAACCCGCAACAAGTTGGGAGCACTATAAGATTGCTCCTCATGCTGTGCATGAAAATGTAGCAGGAGCTGTCTGGCATGATTTCTGGGTATATTTTTTATAGATTACATTATATTTATCTTAATTAAATTTTCATTACTACATGTAGCATTTTATTTGTAGGAACGATACCGCTTGCCGGACGACCATGACGTTGCTCTCGAGTCTAGAGCACATAAAGTCTTCCATAAAGCTGCGCGAAAAGTTGTCAATGACATGATGTCAAATGCGCGAATATCGGCTGTGTGTTTATACTACAAAGAGAAGGTTGGACATATGATGAACTAGAGAATGGGAGCTTCGAAAATTTACCTAGACGACAATCAATACCGTCAGGTAATGATTCCTTGGATGGTAAAGTGTTCTGATGCTTATTACGCTTCATGTACTTATTGGGCATCGAGTGAGTATCGAGAGAGATCTAACTCCAAAAGAATCAACCGTGAGTCTGGTGGTCAAGTTCTTCATCGTTATGGTGGAGATGGTCATATTCGTCTTTCGAAAAGGATGGTAAGTTTTAGTTCGTTTACAATTTGTTATTATAATGTTAGATTTTATAGCTATATATTTATAATATGTCTATGTAGGCTGCTCAAAGTGGTGAGGAGCCTTCTTTCATCGATACTTATATAAGAGGACATAGAGGCTCAGATGAGAGCCAGTTGTGCACACCGACAGCAACTCAAAACTTGGTATGTCATATTAGTAAATTTTATTATGAAACAATACAAATAGTTGGTTCACTTAATTTTTCTTGTATGTAGGAGAAATATGCTGAAGAGGTGGCTAAACGTCATGGAGATGACTATGACTAGAGAAAAGAAGACGTCGATGTCGTGGCTTTGTACCAATCCGGTGGAGGAAAGCCTCACGGGAGGTGAACTTTTACTACCCTCATATTCTTTTATTCATATAATAAACTTGCTTCGAGCATTATCTTATAATCATGTCATATTTCTTTATGTAGGTATTCAATGTTCAATGGTGTGATGAACACTGATGTGGTTCTTTCAATGTCACGATCGACACAGAGCGGGGCAAGTTCTTCTCGACGTACGCATACTAGAGATGAGTCAAGGTTCAAACAAATGGAGGAGGAGCAAGCTGCATTGAGAGAACATATGAGATGACACGAAGATCGCATGAGACGACAGTAAGAGTGCATAAAAGCACAAAATGACTACTTTGCAAACCTGACAGCATGGCAACAATCGATGCAGGTAAATTATTATAAGAGTTTAATAATTTGTGTTAACATTTAAAGAATAAGTATGCTAAAAATTTTAAAATAAATTTAGGGATATTTTCACAACTTGGATTGCCTGCCGCTATGCCACCTCTACAGACGCCCCCACAGCTACCGACATCTCCATTGATACCGGTAATTCCGCAACTTCCTGCTGTTGGAACACAGGTAATAATATATACTCCTAATGTTCTTTTTACTTTTATACGATTAATATATTTATAACATGTATCGTTATTATTCATAAGGGATTATCCTCAAGACCGCAAAATTTTCAGAGTCCTGTTGCAAATTTGCCCACATCATCTACAGGAGAACGGTTTGGAGGAGAAGACTTCGTCGATCAGTTGTTCGCTCCGGGTGGTAGCAACTAGGTAAATTTAAAACAAATTAAAATGCATTTAGAGTCCTTTTGTCATATATCTGTTTCCGCTTTCGTTTTTCAAAACGATATGATGCTATTTTTTATTTAATCTTATCAAATTGGTTCTAATGTATAAATCGGTTATACAGGAAGAACGGCGAGCAGGATGAGCTGATGAGTTGTGAGTTGCAATTATTGTGAGCCGTGTAATAACGTTTAAATTTGAGTTGAACTCGTTGTGAGTTGTAATGTGAATATGTAATGTCTTTATGCACTAAACTTGTTTTGATTATGTTATAAATGTTTTCATGTGAATTGAAAACAGTTGTGATTTGATTGTGTTATTGATATTTTGATTTGAGATGTTATTTATGGCTGGAAGTAATTAAATAGGTTATATTCCTCAACTGTACAACAATATTTTCGTGGGTTTCAATGGCACACGAAAATAATTAGGTCTTATTTTCGTGGGTTTTCAGATAACCCACGACAATAAGTCCTCATTATTTTCGTGGGTTTCCAATCACCCACGAAAATAATAGGACTTATTTTCGTGGGTTTACTGGAACCCATAAAAATAACTGGCCTTATTTTCGTGGGTTTCCAGGTGGCCCACGAAAATAATTGCTCTTATTTTCGTGAGTTTCCAGGATCCCATGAAAATAAAGAGCCCTGTTTTCATGGGTTTTCAGGTGGCCGACGAAAATAAATCCTCATTACTTTCGTGGGCCATCTGAAAACCCACGACAATAATGTCACTTATTTTCATGGGTTTATTTGTGGCCCACGAAAATAAGTTTGTTTAATTTCATGGGTTTAATTGGCCCACGAAAATGTATTTTCGTGAGCCACCCACGAAATTAAGTTTATTTTTGTCGGTTTATTGTCGTGGGCCAGGAACCCACGAAAATAAGGTCCAAACCCACAAAAATACTTATTTTCGTGGGTTTGGACCTTATTTTCGTGGGTTCCCGGCCCACGAAAATAAAACGTATTGTTGTAGTGAGCTCATTGCCCTTTGAGACATGAAGAACCGGTGAAGATAGTGGATATCAGTACCGGTTCAATTGAACCTTAGCTTAGTCTCATATATCTTTAGAAATAGTGCATTTATGTCGCGAACAATCCATTTTATCCGATTAAATCCCAAACCAAACCATAGCTCAATTTACTCCTTCAAAAATTCAAGTCAGTGCAATCTATTCTCTATTGCATTTTATCTTTTTGGTTTTAATATTTACTGTTTGAGTTTTTTTTTCAAATTCTGTACGATTATATCTGAAATGCAACCCTACCCATAAATAAATACAAGGTATGTTTTAATCATTATTTCTATAGTTTATTAGCATCTATTGACATCTTAAGAATATAAATTAGAAAATACATACAAAATACTCATGAAAATAAAAATATTTTTCACATAGTGATTGATGATTTCTATCATCATGCAAAATTTGAGCTTTAAAATCAAATTGTGCAAAGGGAAACAAAATGGACAAGTTGCATAGGTGGGTAGATTGCACCGATCTAAAGTTTTAAAGAGACTAAATTAAATCAAGATTTCGTTGAAGGATTAAACTGAAAATAAATTGCTTTAGGGAGTAAAATGAACTTCTCCTATATGTGCTTTTTGGTGGTGCGTCTGTGCATGTATAGGCCTAGTAAATGGGCTCAGTCCATGGACCCTTTCACAATTTATTTAAGCTCCTAATAATTTTTAGGCTAAAAATAGATATGAAATTTGGCCTGATCTTAATCCGATACAGCCCTTGTTTTTGAAGAAACATGGCAGAACTGTGTGGAACTACATATGCTTTTATTTCTTTCTAGAAAATTTTCTGGTTACATACCTTTTTTTTCTGAATTAGGGTACATGCATGATATGACTAAAGGTGTACAAATGAAATTGCCCTCTAATTGTCCAGAAAGTAACAGCACATACGAAAATCATGCTCTTATAGTGCTGCCTTGATCATTTGTGTTCCAGGAAAAATATATCGTCATAGAGTGATCACTGATGTGCCTCATTTGGCATAAACACATGCACAGTAGAGCATCAGGCAAATGAACATTGAGAATTCTAATGCGCATAAGGGGAAACAAAAATGCAAGAGAGCACCTCCATTATGTAACTTTATAACTTAAAAATAAATCAAACATCACTAATAGGATGACCAAAGCATCTTAATCCATAAGAAAGTAATTATATTGAACAACTTCAACCAATATTTTACATTGTAGCCTTCATGCTGATTTGGTTATCCTGTGCGCAGGGAGGAGAGCAATCGCTCATATATTATTCTTACTACTAGTGTATGCTCTACATATTAAAACGCCTCCCAAATCTGAGGCATTTATGAGCTACATATGTATCTCAAAACTCTCATATGGAGATGTGGGAGCATAATATAAGAAAAAAACACATGCATGCTGCTTATTAGATAGGTGCATGCAGAGGCATATGCTAAGGCGATGGTCAATGTGGGAACATCAGGCTTTGAACTGGATTTTGGAGTTGTAGACGGTGTTTGCCTTCCAGTCAGCGGGGATGACATCGTCTTGTTCGAGACGGTCACCACTCTCGTTGGTGAGGCGGATGGAGAAGGGGCCCTTAAGTGGCTTCTTTGGGTCAATCCTCCAGATGGCGCCCCACGACACCTTCATGGGCAAGAACTCATTGGAGCCCTTGGGTTTGATGTCAACGGCGACGATGTTGCCATCGCCAGCGGCGTACTTGACGAGCAGTGCCAGGTACATGTCGTTCGAACCCTTCTCGATGTGGAAGGTGATCTTGGTGTCGGACGGGTACTTGCACTTGACTCGACGAAACTGCAAAGTCAGCTCCCCGGCCTTGCGCAGCTTGTCCTCCTGGCCTTTCTTGGCCATGGCACCAAAAGCCTTGCCAGAGAGGTCGAAGTGGTACGGGGCGATGTGCTCGTAGTTCTTGTCAGTGATCTTGATAAGCACAGGCTCGCCGGAGCACTCAACAGGCTCTTTGCACTTGATCTCGTAGCAGGACCCGCAGCCCAGGCCATCCTTAAATATGGGCTCGTTACCACACCCGGTCATGCCGTTGAACGGTGCCTTGTCAACGTCCTTGTACCCGCATGCGCCACCGTGGTCATCGGGGGCAGCGCCACGTGGGTCGCTGCCGTAGAAAGTGGCCATCGCCTCCAGCCACTTGTCGCCATAGGTTGCCGTTATGTTGGGGCCTGGTTTATCGCCAATGGCGGACCAAGCGCCGCCTACCATTGCTGCCAGAAGAACAGCCACCACCGCAAGCTGCACCTGTCGAACCGGTGAGGAGGCCATTTTTCCCTTCACTTTATGTAACGTGATTGATTCTGATGGATGATGCATCAACTTGATTGCCCAAGGAGGTATTTATACCCACAACACAGCGACAATATTCAGGGCACACCGGCAACGTCGCTGCGTCTGTGGTTGAGCTTGTTCTCATGCTCACAATACCTGCATGGCTACATGCATTGAGCATGATCTGAGAGGACACGGCAGAGAGAGGAGAGTCGTCTCGAGCGGTTATTCCGCTCCAAAAATTTTGTGGCACCCTCTTTCTTCTGTTCTTTTCCCCTTCTTCCTTATATAATCATCACTGTCAAAACATGCTCGCATATCTATCTTCTGAGTTAACTGTTATGTGCTCAGAAAAAATTGACAAAATTTGATCAAAATATTCAAAATACCGCCTGTCCAAAATAATAAATATCAGAAAAGTCTCATCATTGACTACCTTTCATGAATTCACATTGCTTTATTTTATATGCAACCAAGATTTTAAATAGGTTGAAAATATTTTATTGTGAAATAATGTCATTTGTTTTAAAAATAATTTGACTTTATTCATCAAAATTGCTGCAATTTCTTGTTTATCGGTGACCCCAAAATTTTTTGTTTACCGAATTTGTTTCCTAAGTTATGTGTATAGGGTTGGCATGAAAATGGTGAGGGTTTCTTGCTAGTGTTTGAAGTGTAGGCCAGACCGGACTGAGAGGGAGGGCTTGGATCACCCCTCCACTTCTTTTATATACAAAACACTGTTGATTCTTGGAATCGATATGGATAAGTAGGTTTTTTTTCACCCATGGATCATTTCTTACATCCTCCCTCTGATCATGAGGTCAAAATATTATAAGATTATTCATTAATAAATAATATACAAGATAAAAGGATTGCAATAGCCAACTATACAATACCAAAGGAACCCAGTTACTATTGCATACCATTTCATATGACAATAAGACTTCTCTAACATAGGAGCTTCATAAACTTAAACTCATATGAAACTTTATTAATTCACTCATTCACAAATTCATCAAAATAATAGATTAGTCAATTACGTTACTGGACCAATTGACTATGGTTCTTATTACATCTCGAAACAAACTATCTTTAATTTATGGGGAGACAATGTCATAACGGTTTGTTGCAGCAGCCACCAAATCAGATGGTGTGGACACCAATTTGTACATCTACCTTTAATAAAAGTTGTTTGCTTTGGAGCTAGAAGCCTTTGGCAAACAATTCCAAAGACTTAACACTCTAGAGAAAAATTCAAGACTACAATCTGTAAGATTAATTGGTCTAAATTTCGTTATCTCCCTAGCAATAGGGGCTTGAAATAACTTGAATGCACTTGGTGCTTGAAATAGTTTGCTTACATATTGTGTTTTGATATTATTCAAATAAGTTTTGATTGCAATTATGCTTGAAATAACTTGCTTATATATTGAGCTTGAAACAGCTTGCTTACATATCATGCTTCATTATTATTCAAATAAGATTTTGAATACGTTAGGTGCTTGAAATATATTGCTTACATATTGTACCTCATTAGTATTCAAATAGAATTGCTAGGTTTTCTCCAGATTCATTTTTTGTGAACTCTCAAGTTTATGTGCCCAGGAACTCCAAGAAATTCATAATTTAAAAGAACTCTAAATTACATGTAATGATTCTGATGCAATTGTTATTGTTTCTCAATATCGCCTATTCAACCCCTCCCTCCCTCTGGAGAACATCTAGGTCCTTTGGTCCTTGAGCTTGCTTGATTTTTGTGTTCACTTGCCCTATCACTACTCTAGTTGCATGAGCTGTGTTCATGTCCCATACCATGACTTTCCCCTCAACACGCTATGATAATCCTGACAAGCTTACCCGAGTTGAGCTCGAGCAAACATGAGCTTTGTCTGGTCTGAGCCCAAGCTTATGTGTAAGCTATAACGACAAATCAGGTTTGCTCGAGCTTAGCTCAGCTTTGTTTCGAGCTTTAGTTTGAGATGTTAGACTCACTCGAGCTCGACTCGTTTATGGCCTTAGTCATGGTGCATTGATTCTAGGTGTGAGATCTATGTGTGTTGAATGCATTAGCAATGGCTGTTTTAAGTGAGAGTTTAATGTAATTTTGATAATTGACATGGAACTTGACGTGTGGTTTGATATGGGAAGTGTTAAATTTGCTTTTGATGTGTGGGAGAGTATGCTCAGTGCTTATGGACTGAATTTTGATAAGTTTTGGTAGTTTGAATCTGAGCAACGCATTTTTGTGAATCTGTTATGCAAAGTGTTGTGGTTTAGACTAACAAGAGTCATGTCAGACTTGTGCTCATAAAAAAGGTTGTTTGCTCATGTGTAGGTGTTGCTTGATATCAACACATGGCTGGTGATCCTTGAACTAAACTTAGGGAGAAGTTCATATTCAACAACCAAATTAAGAGAAATTGTGGCTGAGGCAATCAAAGATGTCACAAACCATGTTTAGATCAAGAATGATGCATATGAATAAGGTGCTTATTGAGATGTCTCAAGTGGTGTTGCAAATATGTATGGAAGTCGTGGCCACAAGTTAAGGGATGAAACCAGGTTGTCACTTGATTCTAACATATTTAGACGATGAAAAGTGGAGGTTGGACGTGATTGGAAGGTGTGTGCATGTGTGAAAGGAGTGCATAGACATGACAACATGGTTCCAAACCATAGTGAAGGTGTTTGAACGTGTGTGCAGGTTCATACAAGTTTGTGACATGATTCCAACATGTTTGATGTGGAAAATTTGATTTTATATAGGTTCCGAGTTGAGTCCAAGATATTGTCTGAATCAGATGGATTTAGAAGTAACTTTCAATTAGGCTGTTTTAGACAAAAAACATGTTATTTTGAGTTAATTGTGAGTTCAGGCTAGAGAGTCCAAATTAGGGTTGGATTTTGAGTTGTTTATATCCATAACTTGTGGTTGCATCCAAAGAGTTTTGAATATTAGGATTCTTATTTATATTTTAATAAATAGAGTCCAAATAGTATTAGGAGGTGTCCTAGTTAAGCAATACTGCTGTTGAGGTGTCCCAGCCTCCTAGGTGGTATGTCTATCACTACAGGAAAAACGATCATTGACGACGGCCAGATTTATTGTCGATGGGGCCGTCGTCTTTAATTTTATTGACGACGGCTAGAAAAAGCCATTGTCAATAACACAGCTATTGACGACAGCTGAACGAGTACCGTCGCCAATAAATAATTGACGACGGTGCCCATCGTCTTTAACTTAATTCGGGCCCACCCGAGGAGTTATTGACGACGGTGACCTAGCACCATCGTCAATAACACAGTTATTGACGACGGCTGAACGAGAACCGTCGTCAATAAATTATTGACGACGGCGCCCGTCATCTTTAACTTAATTCGGGCCCACCCGAGGAGTTATTGACGACAGTGACCTGGCACCGTCGTCAATTACCGGACATATAACCCGTACGCGAGCCGGGAGGCGGCCACAGTGCCGCCTCCCGACTCGCGCCGATCAGTCTCGTCGCCGTCGCCCTCCCCGCCGGTCCCCGCCACCGCCGCCGGTCGCCGCCGCCGGTCCCCACCGCCGCTGATCCGCCGACCAACGAGTACGCCACCTCCCTCCCCCCTCCCCTCCTCCACCTCGCGCTGGCCACCGATGGCCCGCCGGCCGTCGCCGGCCGCCGCCGCCCCGCCCCTCCCCCTCAGGCACTCCCCCCGCCCCCCTGCGGCCGACTCTTGAACAACTTCATATTCATTATTTCATTTTTTTGTATTTCTCTTGGATGAGGAGCTGTATTCAATGTTATTTTATTGCACACTTAGTTTTGTAGCTCATATGTTAATGATTGGAGAAATAATTAGTGTTCGTTGACAGTTCACAGATGGCACGCATGTCCTGTGTTATTTTTTTCCCAATGACTACGCATGTTTTTTTGCACGTTCGTTTGAGAGCTACTACCAGTTCAGCGTGTTAACAGAGGTGACCACTGCCGGAAACCGAGCTGGGAACGAACGTAGGTACTCGTCAATTCAGCCGTTAAAAAAAGGTTTCAGATGCAGCAATGTTCTGAAACCGACGGGGGTTTCAGAAGCACAAGAGGTCACCTGAAAAGTACGTAAGTGGCCGAAGCGAGACCGGGGTGCACGCGCTGTATCAGGGGAAGGGTCGTCCGAAGCTGCGTCACACTGCTCCGCATCGTGAACGCGTTTACAGTTGGAGCGGAGAGAACCAATATTGTTGTTGGGTCGACGCGTGCGGGGACGGCTGCAACGGAGGCGCCGGTTCTTACAGCCGCTGGGGGGTCCGGCGTGCGGCGGCCCGTCGGTCCAGACGCCGACCACCACCCTCCTCTTGCGTCCGGCCACCGACGAGGCGGCGACGACGACGAGCCTCTTCTCGGTGCGTGAATTTAGAGTTGTTTGACTTGTTGTCGCACTTTGTTACGACACAACTGTGACTTGCACACTTTTTTTAAAGTCTCTTACCTCATGCCATAGACTTAACTTCTTGCTAAACTTTACTTCAAGAAATTTTCACCCCAAACAGTAAAACATCAATAAAATAGTAACAAAGCTCCAGGCTTTGCCGCGACTGGCGTTGCCCCACACCCACTCCCGTGCGGACGGAAGAGTCCAACACGAAGCAGCCGAGCTTGACGCCGCCGGCCCTTCCGGCTTCCCTCCCTCCCTTCTCCGCCGTCCAGCTCGCGGCCGCGACAGCAGCTCAGCGCCCCGCTCACTCTGTCCGGGTGGGGGGATCCGCCGCGTGCGACGCTGGTCGGATTGGTCCCCGTCGTCTTGCGGGTGAGTCATCCCAGGCCTGCTCGGATCCGCCCTGCTCTAAAAGTTGGGTTCCTCCCCAACCAAGTTCAAATCTCTCGATCTCTCCGTCGAGCTAGCTGCTGATCTGCGTGCTGCGTGATCCAGTTAGGTTCTTGGTAGTGTACGGCTCGACATTAGCAGACATGCGGGAGTTCTTGGTAGTTGACACGCAGCTTCAACTGCAACCGAAATGCTATTCTAGTTCCTTAGGCTTATGCGGGTACGCTTCCATCCTAGCACCACTTCCTTTTGTCTTGTCTGTGGCGTCAGTTAAGGCAGTTTCAGTCTAACTATGGACGACGGCCCTGTGTTTAGTAATGGCGTGCGGAGCTGCGGATGAATCCATTATTTCTAAATTGATGAAGCAATGGTGTTACAGGGAAAAAATGATAGGTTGCTTCTTCTACATTGATGCAGAAGCCTCGGTAGGATAGTATAACTGCCGAGTCCTGATGTGTCGGCCATATCTAGACACTTTGGATTGGATTGTGGTTGGACCTCTAGGTTCACGGAGTAATTTACGATCCCTATTGAATTACTTTGCATTGTGCTCACTTGTCCTCAGAATTGCATTCTCAGGTTAGGCTGCAGACTGATAAGTAGTGCTTGAGGGCCAATTTAACTGTCAACAAACACGCCTCGGCCGCCGCCGCTCGACGCACCCCGCCCCGAGCCCCGCCCTGCTGTGCCGCCCGGCCCCGCCCCAAGCCCCGCCCTGCCGCGCTGTCCGACCTTAGTTGATTAATTGTTTAATTAGTATTGTAATTGATTATTGTTTAATTAATACTTTGATTGATTGTGTGATTAGTTACTATATGTAAATAAATGGGTTTCGGCCCGGTCCGGCCTGACACGACCCATTTAGGGTCTGTCACGGCTCATTTAGTGGTAATGTATTAGTCGAGACAGGCACGGAGGACGGCAAGCTCCCGCGCGTGGATGGCGGGCCCTGACGGTGCGGTTTCATCTTTAACCCACTTACGACGGGGCATAACGTCTGACGGCTAACCCTAAAGGCGTCGTAAGATAGTGGCAGGCCCCAACGGGACATAACTTAGGACGGCTGACCCACTTCTTTCTCTCTCGTTCTTTCCTCTCTCTCTTCTAAATGACTCAAAAACGAAAGATTGACGTAAACCTATACAACATGCGTCACCCGTTTCGAACGGGCCCGTCTCACATGTGTTACGCATGTGAGGCGTGTACGTTCGGAATTGTCCCTTTTTGGACAGCCTGGGAGTGACCGAGGGGGCGTGGCATGTGATGAAACACGGGTTTAGATCTAGACAAGATTTCGACGGCATAACACCCTGTTGTTCTCTGCTGCACCATTTTCGGGCGTGCAGTGGAGAACAGCGGGGTTATGCTGCCGAAATTTCGTTCGGATCCATACTACGTGGCTCCTCCTCCGGTTCCTGCACGGCCAGAAGATCGGGTCGTTATTCGTCCGGTTGGCGATAGGTAAGTAAATCTATAACAAATCAATTTAGATATTTTAACACTTATATATGTACTAATTGAGAATCGTGTATTAGGTCTTGGGCCGATGACTCGTTCACGGGTCAAGGACGCCACCGCCAGGTCAACGCTGTCCTGGGCCAGCTCATCCGTTGTCACTACCCCGGTCTAGTGAACGGACAGGCTGCTACGTCTTGGGACGATTACGCTACGTCCCAGGACATTACCTACGGCAACCACCAGGAGCATGTGTGGCATGAATTCATGGTAAGTAAATCGTCTATTCGTTAAATGCAAACCTATTATATGTTAAATACATTAACTTGTATATTTCTACTTGTAGAAATATTACCGTTTGGAGGACGAGGCCCAGCTGGATCACGCTCGCCTGGTCTTCAACAACAACGCTAGGAAGCTCCTGACGCAGTCGATTTCAACGGCTCGCATTCAGGCTACGAAGGCGTACTATAAGTTGCATCCGGACGAGGGTGAGCCGGGGCAGTTTAGGGATGTGGCGGACAAGTACTTGACAGAGGCACAGTACGCAGAGGTAAATTCTTTATTTTACTTTGCTTCATTATCCAATTTTCATCAATGTTTTCATCCAACAACAAATGTGTGCAGGTCAGCGTACCGTGGCTTGAGTCCTGTCCGGACGCCTACAGTTCCCTGTGTGCTCGTTGGGCGAGCCAGGGCTTCCAAGGCGTGTCGATGACCCGCCGACAGAGTCGAGGGACGGACGGGAAACACCGTCTTGGCGGGGACGGCTACGTACGCCTTGCTAAACGGATGGTAAGTGATACTCGAATTATATTCTAGTTAATTTCTATCGCTATCATTGTGCTAACACGTATCGATAGGAGCGCGAGATCGGTCAGGAGCCGACCGCTATCCAGGTGTGGAGGAGGGGTCACATGGGAAGTGACCCCTCGCAGCCTGATCAGCTGTCTTCTCAGACAGCGACAGAGACGTTGGTGAGTTCTTTAGTTGACTTAATTGTATTATCTTTAAAACTTCTGATGACTTTAATTTTCTTTATTTTCAGGAAAAGTATGGGGAGGAGGTGCGGAGGCTTCGAGGCGACGATTACGATTGGCAGAACTCGCTGATCGTACCTGAAGCCGCCTATGCAAGCGGTGGCGGTAAACCTCACGGCCAGTGAGTTCTGTTGTTTTCATTTACTTTCATTAACTTCGAGATACAAAACTTTAATACTCTTACTTCGTTGTGTAGGTTGGCCATCTTCGATGGAGTAGTAGACTCGAGGGAGGCGCGGTTTTACTCGAGGGCCTCTTCATCGCAGGGTGGATCCAGCAGGCGTGGCAGCCGTGATCTGGAGCTCCAGAGTGTCCAGGAGGAGCTCCAGAGGACGCAGGAAGCGCTGAGGCTCGCGAACGAGAGGCAGGCAGCCGAGCTCTGGGCTAGGGACGAGTATCAACACTCGTACATGCTACAGCTGCAAGCTGCCATGCAGGTAAGTTCAGATCATTGTACTCAACGTTTCTAATATATAAATGACATGTATAATAATTTACTTCATATTTGCAGGCTATGGCCACAGGACAACCCGTTGTCTTTCCTCAGTGGGCGCCGCCACCGATACAGCTACCACAGGGGCCGACGTCAGGAGCACAGGTACAAAATTTCTCATAATAGCTGCAACTAGTTAAATTTGCTCAAATTTAGTTGAATTTGATCAAACTTACTTAAACTTAGAGAAAACTAGTTAAATATCCTCAAACTGAGTAAAATATGGTACAACTTACTCAACTATAGTCAAATATGACCAAACTTACTCAAACATAGCCAAAACTTTTTGAACTAGCTCAAACACAAACACTACTAGTCCATACTTCTCAAACTTAGTAAAATATGAGCAAACTTACTCAAACATAGCCAAATCTAGCTAACTTGCTCAATTTTAACTTGTAATGAGTTTATTTAATCATATACACATTTGTGAACTTCTAATTTGTCTAACTATACATGTACGTCATAGGGATCGGCGACGCGGGCTCAGGAAACTCCATCCCCTCAGCAACCAGCGTTTGGACGAGCGCACGACGACTTCCTGGACTCCGGTGGCAGCGGTCGGGGTAGCGTAGGGTAGTGTGGCGTGCGTATAGTGTTTTTATGCAATTCTGTGATGTATATTTTGATTGCCTGTGATCTGGCCATCGAGCCAGGGCTGGCCTCGAAGCCAGGGAAGGATTTTCTGTTTTTTAAAAAAAATTGGAAAGCTTATTGACGACGGTTTCTGGTACTTGGCCGTCGTCAATAAGCCATTAGTATTGACGATGGCCAGGTACCAGAAACCGTCGTCAATAAACAATTGTTATTGACGACGGCCTAGTGTAAACCATCGTCAATAAGCCATGGTTACTGACGACGGTTTCCTGGCCGTCGTCAATAAGCTTATTGACGACAGCCTGATTTAGCTGTCGTCTATAAGTTTATTGATGATAGCTAGATTTAGCTGTTGTCAATAAGATTATTGACGACGGTAACCGTCGTCAATAAATTTATTGACGACTAATAATTGACGACAGCCAAAAACCGTCGTCTATAAAGTTTTACCGTCGTCAATAACTTATTGACGACGGTAGTGTCCTTATTGACGACGGTTTCCGGCCGTCGTCTATAGTCCCGATTCCTGTAGTGTATTCATAGATACAAGGTGATACTGACTACCATAGCACTGTGTATCTATAGATAGAAGGTGATCAGACAATAGTTGTAATCCACTCGACGTACACCGCCTATATATATGAGAGCTCAAGACCCTATGAGGTCATCCGGCGCCAATTATTCTCACATGGAATCGGTTTGATAGCAGTTACTTACACAAAACTTTTATTTCTTTGCGGTCATGTCTTTTGGCGGTGACCCTCTTCTTTGTGTGGGCCGCCCGCCCCGCCAACGACGGGGTTGGCACTGCTCGCCCGAGAATCGCACTGGGTGGTGCCGTGGAATGCGGCACCCAACAGCATGCATGAAAAGACGGTAGAACATAAAGAAACCGTTTTATTACTCAAGATAAGATCTTTTACAACATAATATACACACATAGAGGAATTTAAAAACTGGACAATCTACTCACACTTGACCCGAACTACGCCGAAGAGAAGTCGTTTGGCCCGTGAACGCTTCCTACTAACTTCACCAAAGTAAGGCAGCGGCTAGGTTTCTGGTGAGTTAAACGACCCGTGACATTTGTCGTCTCACCGAACAACCCTCTTCGTAGCAGGCATCCTGCTACCTGCAAAAACAACTTAGAAGCAACCATGAGCACTAAGGCTCAGCAAGTATTAACCGTCAATCCTAAATATATAACTCTACATGCAGGGATAGTAAGACAATAGGAACATGAATTTGCATAAATAAGCTTGACTAAACTTTATATTTATATTCAGATTCTTATAGCCTTCATTTTAGTGGTCCTCACGCCTCACAACACCAGAAGTCCACAATCAAACAAGAAACGCTTATCCCGATGTTGCTAGCTAAGGTGGAATAGAAATTTAGTTGGCGCTATATCTACTTCAGTCAAGGTTCCAATACAATGATTAATCCTTAAACAGCAAGATAAGAGACTTGGTTCCTCTTCTTACTACGTCACGGCGCAGTGGGCAAGTATGCTCAATCCTCTTCTGTGATCAACGAAGATTTGAAACAATGACAACCTGGAATACACGGCACATACACCCGCCTCGAAATACTCTCTCAAGAGCTCTTTCTTACGTTGTATGCAGCAACCTTTCACACGACACCCCGACATAGAAAAACATTTCGCTGGGAGCAGGATGGTCCTCTACACGGACACGTCAAAGTTGCCCGCTAATGGATTTACACCTCCCGCCTTCTCAACGCCATTCCCACCTGAAATATGAGTTTCTATATCATGGACCATCGAGTTACATCGGTTTCATGGGTCCCATACCCCACTATATATCCGGTACAACCCAATCTTATCCAGCAGGGCCGCATATGTGCGGTCCTTAACCGATACGGACGGGGCTAAACCCAACCTCCACATTTGCTTTACCATCCTGGCCCAGGCTCAATGTGGTCTCAAGCATTGTCACACCCATCACAGCTCGAGACCAACCTTGAGCACTCCATCCTACAGGAACTCACCGTCCCCATCTCATTTTTCATTAGGGTGCTCTTATCATCAACCTCTCGCGAGTAAAACTCCATTACTCGACCTTTCTCGTGAGTAGCGTTTTACTACTTGACTTCTACCGAGCTAGCTACAACATTAGCCTAGCCATCTACTACGAGGCAAAGCCTACACGAAACCTTCTACTCGGTGATGTAATAGCCATGCAAGTGGGTTTTAATCATCCTAGACATAATGCACAATATCAAGTCTCATAAAAATGAGGTGAAGTAAAGCAAAATTTAAAATGGTAATTATATGCACACGGGGCTTTCCTTGCTCAACGGTTTTATTAGAAGCTAGGAGTTAGTCTTCCTCCGGAGAATCTGCTAAACTCGTCAAGAGATGGAGATCCTCGCTATGGAGTTGAGTCCGCGTCGAACATCGACGTCACGTGAGCTATTAAGATGATTATGCACATGTATTCAAAAGCCATTTAGAAAATGGTTCAAAGCAGTTGTACAAGTTAACTCACACATAAGAGGGATAAACAACAGCAAGGTTTCTGTTGTTGGATATATAACCTTAGAGAAAAATATGCTAAGTGAAATGGAGGTACTATTAATCACCATGTGATTAAGTCCATGATATGAACACTTAAACCTAAAGGATGGTAGCTCCAGTTCCAGGGGTCCAATGAAGATGAAAATTTAACCACATTTTATAGGGAAGGTATTTAGGCAGTCTGCGAAAATTGAGCTCATGACATAGCTCCAGGTGATCACAATAATTTCTTATGTGATTTTTGCTAATCTGCCATTACCTCATAGGTCTTAAGCTTTCCTATGTTGAAAAGTAGACTTTTTGTGAAGTAAAAAATGTCCTGAGTCCATAGGAATTGGTTTCACCATTTTTGGAGTTCCCAACATGGGGATATGGATGTTTCAAGTTGGGAGAAAATCTCTGAAAAATGTCTCTGTTATTTTCCTATTTTTCAGAGATATAGAGGATTGAAACAACATTTGGCCAAGCAAATTGAGTCCAATGCCTCTGAAATTTTTACTGGAGTTCAAGTATTTTTGGAAGAAGGTCCTGCCCAAATTTGGGAATTTTCAAATAAACATAAATCCTGTAATAATTGCTACAAAATTTTATTAAATGAATTAATGAGCCATGGGATTTTCATAACCATTGGGCTGCACACCTGGATAGTACTCTCTGAGAGGAATCCAACAAAATTTGTTTTACAATTTTTGGACACTCCTACACAAAGTTGTGGCTCTTCAATGTTTGAACTATTCTCCTGAAATCCTGAAAATGTTTAAACCCTGCCCACGGGCCCCACACATCAGCCCTTCTTCCTCCTCGCGCCAAACAAAGGACAGCGGCGGTGCCCTCTGGCGAGGGTCGCCGGAACGGCCTTCCCAGCCACATCTCTACCCCCTGCTCGCCGCCCCACCCCCCGCATTATTCACCACGCTGAACACATTGGTGCAGTTGCCGGCGGCCGAAGCTCGCCGGAAACACGCGCGCACCGGCGACAACAAGGATTATGGTTCTGGCGAGGTCGTGGAGGCTCCTCTCTTCACCAAATGATCGGCTCTTGGGCTATATAGCGCCAGGGGAAGGTGTAGAAGATGGACATGGAGGCTAAATGAACCATGGAGCGCTCCAACCACGTTGGCACCGTGCGGCCGACGGGATCCGAAGGTGCTCCCTAGACAAAATGTGGAATTTCTCCCTCTACACCCCATCTCTTGGTCTAGAATACATGGAGGAGGTGCGCTAGCTAGTAAAGATCCCGTGTGTGGAGTTTGAAACACAACAAACATGAATTGAAGATGAATTTCACAATTCCCTACCTCGGTGTTGGTTTGTGCCGCCCGGGAGAAAATCTTCAAATTCTTGCTCTCTGATCAATTGCTAGGTCTGGGCTTTGGGCGTGAGCAACTAGGATCGTAGGTGCACCGATGGAGTGGCTCGCTTGGGCTTTATCTGCCTCGGTGTGGCCTGTCCACGGTGACCGAGCTCGTGTGCTTCAATGTTCAACACGGCGCAGCCGAAAGTTCGAACTCACGCGCGCAAAGGAGCGGGGAGAACCAGGAGTTGGCACTGGCGGCCGCTAAAGCAGGTATTGGCGATGCTTTTTGCTGTGGGGATCATGATCATTCGAGCTATGTTGGCTATGGTGATCGGAAGAAGAATAGAGAGCGTGGGCTGTGTTCTTTGCGGGAGAGAAACAACCGAGAGTGAGCCCGAGCTGGGAGAAAACAACTTTAGTTGTGCAGCGTACGTGGGATGGATTGGGGCGAGCACCACACGGGAGGACACCCAGGCAAGCAGCTCGCCGGCCACCAGGCAGCTCGGTGGCGCGCGCTAAGCATCCGAAGCAATGAACCGAGTCGGTTGTGAAGTGTGTGGCTGACAAATAGGGTCCACAGCCCTTTTTGCTGTTCTATTCTCTATGCTTTGAGATTCCAACGCAATCGTTATCCGATTCTCACCAAATTTAAAGGGTAGGCCAAACCAAATAGGGAGAACTCAAATCTGAACTCAGATTTTGAAATTGAGTTTGTTTGGTTCAAAATTCAAATTCACATTTGAATTTGAACGTTCCCTCATTTAACCCTTTGAATAAATAGTAGACGAGCTCCAAACATATCCAAATTTGAATTACGAGCTCATAACTACAGGGAAATGCATTGTGAATTCACTCGTGTGCCTTTCAAAAAGCTGCACATGAATTGTTTTAAAGAATTCAAATTGTGTTTAAATTTCCCTCCATCTTCTACTCATAGAGGACGTGCACATGAGTCAGATTTTTGGGAGTGAAATTCTTTCCCCTAGGTTAACATGTGTTGAGCATGTGCTAGAGAAATTTTTTAACTCCCTCACATGTTGTGACGCCCTCAATTCTGTGGAAAACCCACGGAACCGAGAACTAATGCATATGTGTGCCCAGGATGTTTATCGCACATACACATATGTTTCACAAACTGATTCAGAATATATATAACTACGAATAACAGAGTTTATTACAATGTTTCATGAGTCTTGGACCCATGCTCACAGTGGAAGTCTTATTTCTATGCAGCGGAAGTCTTCTAACTAATGCGGAAGTGATTTAACTAATGCGGAAGCAATTCTAGGCAGCAGTGGCTCCATCTCTACTCCATTCCCACAGGCAAGGTTGAGAACAGATCACACGCCTAATGCTCCACTTGGTCTTCATAGAAATCCTCTCCTGCAGCTGATGATGAAATAATAATGCAAGTTTGAGTAAATGATGTACTCAACGAGTGGGGGAAAAATATGATATGTAGCTCATAGCAAGGTAGGTATAAAAGGCTCATTGCAGAAAGCAAAGTTATTTATCAAAAACACGATAAAACAGCAACTTATATTTTGTTGAATGTAATCCCAACATGTATTAAAATACCAATCATACCTCCGTTATGCTCATTACCTTCCAAGTAACAATCAATCAACCTCATTCTTGCTCACGAATACCTCCTCGTATTCGCTACCATCTCACGAATACCATCTCGTATTCGCTACCATTTCATCTTATAAACAACTTCGTCTCACACCGAGACCAACCTCGTTGCCATAACTCAACAGTCATGCAACCCATCTTATCACCTGGACACAACAGTCCCAAAACCAAACCATAACCAAACCATCCAAAACCATAACCAATAACCATATCCAATAACCATCCCAACTAATCATGGAAGTTTGCCAGGCGCTCGTGACAGTAAGCTCGACTATCATGATAGTTTTAGACTCTGTAGAGTTTGTACCTCTTTACCCACAAGTTTGTGATTTCGTCACCCGTTGGCGACTGCAGAACCTCCATTATACCAGCAAACAACCGTCGGTGTATGGCCAAGAGATCACAAAATAGAATCTACAAAGGGGCTACTAGATGTATGGACTCACTAAGGTTTCACCGGCAGGCTAGAATCTCCAATTCTCCCACCCACCGGCCCCCTCTTGTGCAATGCAGTTCCCAGGGCAGTCCTCACTCGACTCCCATTCCCCGCGCCTTCCACGGTCCATAACAATCTAGCAACTTACCTAATTACTCAGCTAAGCCGCAGCCATACTTGGCCTTGTGGTGGCACTGTTATCCTGGCATGTGCTCGCATGAACCGGTCCTTAGATCTACGGCATGTAAACCACCATCTCATGCTACCTCATTCACAAACCCAGTCTTGCCTAGATCTCCCTCCGATCCATGTCCGTTATTAACATCAGTTTCTCATTATCATTACGAGTGTAGTTAGCTAGACACATCTATCTCGCTTCCCAATCCCATGGACTCAGCGAAGCATAAAAGTAAGAACCATACCCAACTCATAAACTTCCCTGGCGACAAGGGTGGTTTTTACAAAAACTAGTAAACTCCTAAAAGGGTTTCCCATCATGTTTAACTCAGCACACACCTTTTCGCAAAACAAAACAGTTTTTCCCAAAACATAGGATCAATATGGTCAAAGAGCACTTGCCTTGTCCTTGCGGTTCTGGTTGTTCTTGGATCTCAAAACCTTGTTGTTGTAACTCGTCGTAAACAACTCCCTGAGCTTGTCCTTCAATACAGGATCACGCACATACAAGATTCATAACAATCAATATCATGCACGAACTTTAACCAGATGCGTTGATGCATATGCATGCTATCCTATAATGCAGTATAGTTTTATTAGGTCGGTTTGTACGTGTTCTTGCATGGTTTTATAATGAACAGAGGTGTTCAGGTCAGATGTTGATGTGGCGATGACCTTGTCTTTAGATCAACCCGATCAACAAGTGATCTGTCCACGAGAAAGCTTCTGTTCGAAAGGAATCGAAGAACAGATGCAAAGAAAACACAACGATGTCGTAAGGTGGTATTGGAGACCTACCTTACGTTCTTCTCGGTCTCGAGGTCCTTCTCTGATCAGACAGATCGTTGGGGCTCTCTTCCGGCGATCTTCCTCGCTGATCTCCGGCGATGGCTTACTCGGCGAGTTGGGGCTAGGGCTCTAAGTCGTCGGCTCAGGAGTTGGAAGAGAAGTTCGTGGTATCGGCCAAGGGTTCTGGGTTCTATTTATAATCGGGAGAAGAAGAGTCCTAATCTGATTGGACTTCGAATAAGAGTCCTATTCAGATCGTAGTTGAATCTTAACAACTTATCTTTAGTCTATTTGGTGTGGTAAAATTGTGGAATTAAGGTCGGTTTCTCCTCCGTACCGGTATTTCTATGCGTACAGAATTAAAAAACCCTCTCCAGAACTCATTACCTCCGCGGTGATGAGCTCCGGAAGCTCCACGTGTCCACCGGGTCCTGGTCTCTCCGTTTCCGCAGGGACGAGCTCCGGTTATGTCGCGTGTCAAGCAAGAAATACCTCCCTCTCCTTCGTAGGTGGGCTCCACGTGCGCCATGTATCCTGGCGGTCGGAACCTCCTCTCTTATTCAGAGGTGGCTCCGCGCACGCCACGTGTTAGTGCCAGTCTTTCCCTCTCTCCGGATGTAGCTCCGGGTGTGCCACGTATCCATGCCGGACCTCCCTTTTTCCTCAGAGACGGCTCCGAGGTAGTCACGTGTCCAACAGTGTCGGACCTCCCGTAGGTAAGCTTTGGTGGCGACATGTGTTCAATAGAACCGGACCTCTCGGAGGTGAGCTCCGAGATCGACACGTATCCCGCGCGACTGGTCCTCTGATTTCCGTGGTGACTAGCTCCAAAGGTGACATGTGTCCTGCGGAAATGCCTTTGCTTCTTCCGTAGAGGCTAGCTCCGGGGCAACACGTGTCCCACAGGGTCGGACCTCTCCCCCTTTGCGGAGATGAGCCTCGAGCCTGCCACGTAGCTAGTTTAGCGGCGGACCTCTCCCCACTTCGCAGGGATGAGCTCCGGACACGCCACGTGGCCAGCGGGCCGCAGAAGTTGTCTTTGGCGCTCTCCGGAAACTGGATTCGGCTCTTATTGGCTATATTTTCGATATTTTCTCTGTTCCCACTTCTTTTAAAATGTTTTCTCTACATGAAATATGAATACATGCAGAAATTAGAGATGAGGGTGTCACAAATCTACCCCCCTTAAATTGAATCTCGTCCTCGAGATTTGTTAGTAGAGAACAGATGAGGAAATTCTGCCTTGATGTCTTCTTCACGCTCCCATGTGGCTTCAGCTTCGGTGTGATGGCTCCATTGTACCTTGCACCATCGGATCACTTTGTTCCTGGTGACCCTTTCCTTTACGTCCAAAATTCGGACAAGGTATTCCGCATAAGTCAGGTCTTCTTGAAGTTCAAACTCTTCCATTGGTATTTGCTCCTCTGGTACTCTCAAGCACTTCTTGAGCTGGGATACATGAAATATGTCATGTACGTCGGAGAGATATATTGGGAGCTCTAGTTGATAGGCTACTTCTCCTCGCTTGTCCAAAATTTTAAACGGTCCGATATAGCGAGGCGCTAGCTTTCCTTTGACGTTGAAACGTCGTTGGCCTCGGATAGGCGAGACCTCAAGGTATACGAAGTCTCCTACTTCGAAGGTCAACTTCCTTCGCCTATTGTCCGCATAGCCTTTCTGTCGTGACTGAGCAGCCTTTAAGTTCTCCTGTATCGTTTGGACTTGCTTTTCAGCTTCTTGTAGCACTTCGGGTCCAAAAACCTGGTTCTCTCCGGTTTCGTTCCAAAACAGCGGCGTTCTACACCGCCTACCATACAACGCTTCGAAAGGCGACATCTTCAAGCTAGCTTGATAGCTGTTGTTATAGGAGAATTCGGCGTACGGTAAACTCCTATCCCAACTACGCCCATGTTTCAAGGTGCAAGCTCTCAACATGTCCTCCAAAATTTGGTTTGTCCTTTCGGTTTGCCCATCGGTTTGTGGGTGATAGGCGGAGCTAAAATCAGTCGTGTACCCATAGCTTTCTGCAGCTTCCACCAGAATCTAGAAATAAAATGAGAACCTCAATCTGAGACTATCCTTTTCGGGACTCCATGACGGCACACGATCTGCCTCATGTACAACTCGGCTAGTTTTGCAGCGTTGTACTTGGCCCTTATAGGGAGAAAATGGGCTGTTTTCGCCAATCGGTCCACAATAACCCAGATGGAGTCATAACTTGACTGAGTACGTGGCAATCCAACGATAAAATCCATACTAATGTCCTTCCACTTCCATTTGGGTACCTTCAAGGGTTGCAACAATCCAGCGGGTCTTTGATGTTCGGCTTTCACCCGTTGGCATGTGTCGCATAGGGCAATGTATTCGGCTATATCCCTTTTCATTCCATCCCACCAATAACAAGTCATCAAGTCCTTGTACATTTTGGTACTTCCAGGATGTATGGAATAGGGTGAATCATGTGCCTCCTTCAATATCATGTCACGGAGGTGCTTCACGTTAGGCACACAAATCCTTTTTCCTAGCCAAAGCGTACCTCCTCATCTTCTTTGAAACCCTTCTCTATTCCTTGTCGGATCCTTTCCTTGATCTCCTCATCCGTTGCTTGTCCATCTCTTATCTCTTGCTCCAATGAAGAATGGATCTCCATCATTTCCATGTTGTTCAAGAATCCGAGGTGTAACCATTTGAACTCCTTACGTAGTTCGGGTGGTAGCTCCCGAACCGTGAGTTGGTGACATGCTCCCTTTCGGCTCAATGCATCAGCTACTACATTGGACTTCTCAGGGTGATAGTTGATTCCAACATCTTAATCCTTGATGAGTTCCAACCATCGACGTTGCCTCAAATTCAAGTCCGTTTGTGTAAATATGTACTTGAGGCTTTTATGATCCATATAGATCTCACATCGATGACCAAGGTTATAATGTCTCCAAATCTTTAATGCAGCCCTACTGCTGCTACCTCCAAGTCATGTGTAGGATAATTAAGCTCGTGCTTCTTTAATTGTCGTGAGGCATACGCTACCACTTGTCCCTCTTGCATGAGCACACATCCGAGCCCCTGTCTGGATGCGTCACAATATATGTCAAAGCTTTTGATTACGTTCGGCAATACCAAAACCGGGGCTGTGGTTAGCCTTTTCTTGAGTTCCTCAAAACTTTCTTGGCATGCTGGTGTCCACTGAAAGGCTTTTCCCTTCGTTAGCAACTCCGTCATGGGATTTGCTATCTTAGAGAAGTCCTTAATGAAACATCGGTAGTATCCAGCCATCCCAAGAAAACTCCGAATATCCCTCACGTTTTGCGGTTGGTCCCACTTCAGAACATCCCTCACTTTTCTGGGATCAACCGATACCCCTTCTTCTGAGATAATGTGGCCTAGGAACGATATTTCCTTTAGCCAAAATTGACACTTGTTAAGCTTGGCATACAATTGATGCTCACGTATTTTCTGCAAGGTCAATTTCAAATGTTCTTCATGCTCCTCCTCACTTTTTGAATACACCATAATGTCATCGATGAAGACCACGACGAACTTATCCAAGTACTCCATGAAAACCTTGTTCATGAGGTACATGAAGTATGCGGGTGCATTTTTTAACCTAAAAGACATGACTGTATACTCATACGAACCATACCGTGTTCGAAAGGCAGTCTCAGGTATATCGGAGGGCTTTATCTTCAGTTGGAAGTATCCCGACCAAAGATCAATCTTGGAGAACACTCGGGCTCCTTTAATTTGGTCGAATAGATCCTCTATACGGGGCAGAGGGTATTTGTTCTTGATTGTCTCCTCGTTGAGAGACCTATATTCCACGCACATCCTTTGGGTTCCATCCTTCTTGTCTACGAACAGCACAGGAGCTCCCCATGGTGACAAGCTTGGACGTATAAAACCCTTCTCCAACTGCTCTTGAATTTTCTTCTTGAGTTCTACTATCTCATTGACCGGCATCCTATAGGGTCTCTTGGCTATGGGTGTAGTTCCAGGTACCAAATCAATGGCAAACTCAATGTCCCGATCAGGGGGCATACCTGGAAGCTCCTCTGGAAACACGTCCGAGAATTCTTGAACCACTGGAATGCTGTCCAATGTTGCTCCTTCGACGTGGTTCAAGATTGCCTTTTCGGTTGTTTGTTGGGCTGACTCAAACTCGACACGAATACCGTGCTCATTTGTCAACTGCACGCTCCTTTCAGCACATTGGATTACCCTATTGTGCTTGCTTAACCAATCCATTCCGAGTATTATGTCAATTCCTTGGAAATCCAATACAATGAGGTTGGCAAGGAAGTCTACCCCCCTTATTTTAAGGCTTACTTTCGGACATACTATATTAGTCCTCATCTCTCCTCCGGGGGAATTAACTAACATAGCACATTTTAGGTGTGATATGGGTAGATTATGCTTGGCAACATACTTGGATGACATGAAGGAATGTGATGCTCCGGAATCAAATAAGATGGTGGCTGGGTTGGAGTTGGCAAGGAACATACCGATTACAACATTCTTAGCCTGTTGTGCTTCCTCAGCAGAGACATGGTTCACGTTGCCGCGAGCATAGTTCTGCTGTCCACGGATTCCTTGATTGTCCCCTCCGTTCGGTCGCAGGTTCTGTTTGGGCACGTTGCCTTGCTGTCCAGGGCCTCTTCTCGGGCACTGTTCGTGAAGTGTCCTATTTCCCCACATGCAAAGCATGCCCTGCCGCCTACGGCAGCAGGTATATTGGGGCGGGGGTTTTGAACAGGAGCTCCCACGTTAGGTCGGGGCACAGGAGGCATGGGCACACGAGGTACTGGTGCAACGGGTCGTTGCTGTGGTTGCTGACTAGGGCGGTATGCAGGAGTGGTCGATCCATATTGCGGTGCGGACGGGGGCATGTACCGAGGTCGTACATTGCTCCCTTGAGGCTGGTATGGCATCTTCCTCTTGCACTCTCGCTCGATCTCCCGGATCTTGTTTTCAACCACTATAGCCTTGTCAACCAGCTTTTGAGAACTTACGTAGTCATTGTTGAGGAGCTGAACCTGGATCTCATTGTTCAACCCTCTCATGAACAGGTATTGCTACCTCTAGTCTGAGTTGACGTCTTCGGGGGCATACCGGGACAGTTGTGTGAACTTGTTGAGATACTCATTCACACTTCTCTATCCTTGGCGGAGACCTTCAAACTCCTGTCTCTTGAGCATCATTACACCAGCAGGGATGTAATGAGAGTGGAAACTCTCCTTGAACTCAGTCCAAGTGATCATTTCCGGGTCGACATGAGCGTTGCTTAGGGCATCCCACCAGTCAGCGGCAGCTCCCATAAGTTGGTGCGACGCAAAGAGGACCTTCTGTCGGTCATTGCACTGCACTATGGCAAGCTTCTTCTCCATGGATTTTAACCAGTCGTCGGCCTCCATGGGGTCGTTAGCTTGAGCGAAGGTGGGTGGACGTGTCCTCATGAACTCTCCCAACCTGATATGAGCCGGTGGTGGTGGTGGCGGGGGTGCCGGAACGGGGTTGTTGTTGTTGGCCTGCAACTAACCCGATGTTTGGATCATGGTTTGCATAAGCTGGTTCTGCATGGCCATTAACCGTTCCAGGTGGTTCTCGCCAGCTCCAGGGTTAACAGGAACTTCATCGTGACCATCCTGTTGGTTGTCACGGGCGTTCCTTCGGCCGGTGTTTCCTCTCACCATCAGTGAGAGAGATCGAAATAGAATAGAAGGTTAGAAGGTTAGGTAGATTTCCTCAACTATATGCATCAAGGTGAGTTGGACTATATATATATTAGCCCATATGAGGATGTGAACAAGTGCCGAAACATCTCACTCCTCTTTCTACTTACATGTGGATATGGACAACGTTTTGAGACGTCCCACAACTCACACTAAGCATACAATCACAAACAATCATTGCATGGGCTCACACAACTCCTATTCAAGGATGGTTTCCTACATCAAGGTAGTTTCAAGGCCAATATATGCATCCTAGGCTCGCACCCTATGGTCAACGTGGCTTAGCTACCAAACTGTGTCGGATACTAGTCTGTGAATGTATCTAGGTGTGTAACCTACTATCGACCGTGGCTTTTGATACCAATCTGTATTTCCTATTTAGGCGTGTAACCCATTGTCAACCATGGCTATGATACCAATCTGTGATGCCCTCAATCTTGTGGAAAACCCACGGAACCGAGAACTAGTGCATATGTGTGCCCAGGATGTTTATCACACATACACATATATTCCACAAACTGAATTCAGAATATATATAACCACGAATAACAGAATTTATTACAATGTTTCATGAGTCTTTGACCCATGCTCGCAACGGAAGTCTTATTTCTATGCATCGGAAGTCTTCTAACTAATGCGGAAGCGATTTAACTAATGCGGAAGCAATTCTAGGCAGCAGTGGCTCCATCTCTACTCCATTCCCACAGGCAAGGTTGAGAACAGATCACACGCCTAATGCTCCACTTGGTCTTCATAGAAATCCTCTCCTGCTGCTGATGATGAAATAATAATGCAAGTTTGAGTACAATGATGTACTCAGCAAGTGCGGGAAAAATATGATATGTAGCTCATAGCAAGGTAGGTATAAAAGGCTCATTGCAGAAAGCAAAGTTATTTATCAAAAACACGATAAACCAGCAACTTATATTTAGGTGAATGTAATCCCAACATGTATTAAAATACCAATCATACCTCCGTTATGCTCATTACCTTCCAAGTCACAATCAATCAACCTCATTCTTGCTCACGAATACCTCCTCGTATTCGCTACCATCTCAGGAATACCATCTCCTATTCGCTACCATTTCATCTTATAAACAACTTCGTCTCACACCGAGACCAACCTCGTTGCCATTACTCAACAGTCATGCAACCCATCTTATCACCTGGACTCAACAGTCCCAAAACCAAACCGTAACCAAACCATCCAAAACCATAACCAATAACCATATCCAATAACCATCCCAACTAATCATGGAAGTTGGCCAGGTGCTCATGACCGTAAGCTCGACTATCATGATAGTTTTAGACTCTGCAGAGTTTGTACCTCTTTACCCACAAGTTTGTGATTTCGTCACGCGTCGGCAACTGCAGAACCTCCATTATACCAACACACAACCGTCGGTGTATGGCCAAGAGATCACAAAATAGCCTTTACAAAGGGACTACTAGATGTATGGACTCACTAAGGTTTCACCGGCAGGCTAGAATCTCCAATTCTCCCACCCACAGGCCCCCTCTTGTGCCATGCAGTTCCCAGGGCAGTCCTCACTCGACTCCTATTCCCCGCGCCTTCCACGGTCCATAACAATCTAGCAGCTTACCTAATTACTCAGCTAAGCCGCACCCATACTTGGCCTTGTGGTGGCACTGTTATCCTGGCATGTGCTCGTATGAACCGGTCCTTAGATCTACGGCAAGTAAACCACCATCTCATGCTACCTCATTCACAAACCCAGTCTTGCCTAGATCTCCCTCCGATCCATGTCCGTTATTAACATCAGTTTCTCATTATCATTACGAGTGCAGTTAGCTAGACACATCTATCTCACTTCCCAATCACATGGACTCAGCGAAGCATAAAAGTAAGAACCATACCCGACTCATAAACTTCCCTGGCGACAAGGGTGGTGTTAACCAAAACTAGTAAACTCCTAAAAGGCTTTCCCATCATGTTTAACTTAGCACACACACCTTTTCGCAAAACAAAACAGTTTTCCCCAAAACATAGGATCAATATGGTCAAGGAGCACTTGCCTTGTTCTTGCGGTTCTGGTTGTTCTTGGATCTCGAAAACTTGTTGTTGTAGCTCGTCGTAAACAGCTCCCTGAGCTTGTCCTTCTATACAGGATCACGCACATACAAGATTCATAACAATCAATATCATGCACAAACTTTAACCAGATGTGTTAATGCATATGCATGCTATCCTATAAAGCAGTTTAGTTTTATTAGGTCGGTTTGTACGTGTTCTTGCCTGGTTTTATGATGAACAGAGGTGTTTCGATCAGATGTGGATGTGGCGATGACCTTGTCTTTAGATCAACCTGATCAACAAGTGATCTGTCCACGAGAAAGCTTCTGCTCGAAAGGAATCGAAGAACGGATGCAAAGAAAACACAACGATGTTGTAAGGTGGTATTGGAGACCTACCTTACATTCTTCTCGGTCTCGAGGTCCTTCTCTGATCAGACAGATCGTTGGGGCTCTCTTCTGGCGATCTTCCTCCCTGATCTCCGGCGATGGCTTACTCGGCGAGTTGGGGCTAGGGCTCTAAGTCGCCGGCTCAGGAGTTGGAATAGAAGTTCGTGGTTTCGGCCAAGGATTTTGGGTTCTATTTATAATCGGGAGAAGAAGAGTCCTAATCTGATTGGACTTCGAATAAGAGTCCTATTCAGATCGTCGTTGAATCTTAACAACTTATCTTTAGTTGATTTGGTGCGGTAACATTGTGGAATTCAGGTCGGTTTCTCCTCCGTACCGGTATTTCTACGCGTACAGAATTCAAAAACCCTCCCCAGAACTCATTACCTCCGTGGTGATGAGCTTCGGAAGCTCCACGTGTCCACCGGGTCCTGGTCTCTCCCTTTCTGCAGATACGAGCTCCGGTTGTGCCGCGTGTCAAGCGAGCAAGACCTCCCTCTCCTTCGGAGGTGGGCTCCGCGTGCGCCACATATCCTGGCGACCTCCTCTCTTATTCGGAGGTGGCTCCGTGCACGCCACCTGTTAGTGCCGGTCTTTCCCTCTCTCCGGTAGTAGCTCCGGGTGTGCCACGTATTCATTCTGGACCTCCCTTTTTCCTCAGAGACGGCTCCGAGGTAGACACATGTCCAACAGTGTCGGACCTCCCATAGGTAAGCTCTAGTGGCGACATGTGTTCAATAGAACCGGACCTCTCGGAGGTGAGCTCCGAGATCGACACGTATCCCGCGCGACTGGTCCTCTGATTTCCGTGGTGACTAGCTCCGAAGGTGACATGTGTCCTGCGGAAATGACTTTGCTTCTTCCGCAGAGGCTAGCTCCAGGGCAACACGTGTCCCACAGGGTCGGACCTCTCCCCCTTTGCGGAGATGAGCCCCGAGCCTGCCACGTAGCCAGTTTAGCGGCGTACCTCTCCCCACTTCGCAGAGATGAGCTCCGGACATGCCACGTGGCCAGCGGGCCATGGAAGTTGTTTTCGGCGCTCAACGGAAACTGGATTCAGCTCTTATTGGCTATCTTTTCGATATTTTCTCTGTTCTCGCTTCTTTTAAAATTTTTTCTCTACATGAAATATGAATACATGCAGAAATCAGAGATGAGGGTGTCACACATGTCCATATTTGTGTTCATCACTTCATGTGACACAACTTAAGCTTTCCTTTGCCTTGACTTTGTTTCACAATCTGAAATAAAACTTTACAAAAGTCAGGGCTGTTACATTCTTCCACAGTGTTTCCATTTTCTCCATAGTGGTACGGGATTTTACAAAGTGCCATCTATGGTGGACAGTGATATCGATGCCACGTCATTTTGTTCAACCGATAGATTTAGTTTTGACCTCATGCGCACCACTTAAACACAATATGTGACTCGTTTGAGCAATTTGCAAGGAGTGTTATTTGCACCCACCATACATGTTGTTATACTTGCCACGCAATTCACTCCTTTCTAATATTAATAAACAAATTGATTAAATTTCCAACAGCCCATTTATCCTGGCAATTTTTTTTTGAAATACTCCAGGTAGGTAGCCAGGCTTGTATATGTATCTCTCTCTCTACTTATATATATATATATCATAAATAAGGAGTGCTTGTACACAACTTGTCTACACATCAAGTGACAATTAAGATAATGCTTTATCATGGGAGTTAGAGAAAATTAGCTTTGTTGAATAGCTTGACAATGAGTGGCGTTCAGCACGTGTACGTGCTTTGCCCCTGCCGAAGCCCAGTTCCGTGTTTCATCCTTAATCTGAGATAGCAGCCGATCAGGGGTATTTGCCTTGCAGTAAAAAACTCTAGCGTTCCTCCCCTGCCATAAAACCGAGCATACTAGAATAATTAGCAATCTTCATCCTAGCAAGCTTGGTGACCTTGTAGACCCCTGCAAGTCTGTTGAACATTTTAGATATGAATTTTCTCATTCTGCCACAACTACGAGTCAAGGCCTTGGTCTTGGACCCACACCGCCATTTGGTGCCAAATCCACTGCAATAGGGGGCACTCACAAACAAGTGTGTCACAGTGTCCAGACATCTGAGGCATAATGGTCAAAGATAGTTATTCGGATAACCATGATTTTGTAGGTGAGCAGCCGTCCGAATTTGGTCTTGCAGAAGTAGCCACGTGAAGAATTTCCTACGAGATGTTGCCCAAACCCTCCCTATTTCTTGCTAATCGTGCTGCTCTCGAACTGCAGTAGGTATGCCGAATGTACAGAGTAATTCCCATGGGGAGTGCTGATCCATGAGATCTCGTCAGCTCGATCATTCTGTGGATTAAAATCAGCCTCCTTGACTATCAACCGTAACTGAACATAATCCGATAGCAGCTCTGTCGCCAAGTCACGCAACACATCAACTATCCACTTTTTGTCCATTGCTTCAGGCACAAAGCGATTCTTTTCTATTGAAGAGAGTTGGGAGTTGCACCGCTAGATGTCACATCCAGTTTATGCCATGATCTGTTCTTTCATACATGTGTTGATAATAGTTAAATATCATGTTAAATATAAGCCAAGACATGTTTAACATAAATATTACATAATTGTCTTCTAAACACTAAACAAAGTTAATATTACACAATATTACAGCAGTGGAATATCGTTGTGTGGTGCTCCTTCACAGGCGTTGTCGGGGGTCTCGCCAGCCTACTACAACTCTTTGGGTTCAAAGTCCTCTTTGTTATACTCTACCTCATCACCATATCGTGAGCAGCATTTACAATCAAATAAAAGCAAGTTTGAGTACCTAGTGTACTCAACAAGTGTAGGAAAAGAATGACATGAAGGCTTATATTAAGGAAGGCTAACTCAAGTTAAGCACTAAGCATAAATCTTAATTACTTAGATTTAATTAGCAACCTATATTACTAAGTGAATATATCCCACCAATTGCAGGGTAGGACCCTCCTTCACTGGTTACACCACCGGATAATCATAATCCAATGAATTCAGGTTACACCATGTGACATTCATTAATGACCAACATTGTCAGGTTACACCACTTGACAGTCCCACCCAACCCATTTCAATTATCATCATCATGAACAAACCCAAGCCACTCTTGACCGTGAGCATGACTGTCATGTCAGTTTTAATTGTCTGTAGAGATTGTACATCTTTACCCACAAGTCATGATCTCATCCCCTGTTGCCAGGTGGACTAAGGAAAGCTCTCTTATGTCCGTGGTAACTAACCACATTACACACTTCATTAGGTGTGCGACGAGGAGACCACTACGATGCCTTTACAAAGGGTCTACTGACAAGTACAAGCCCACTAAGGTTTCACCATTGCAGTTCCCAAGAGTACACCCTCCCTCGTAGAAGCCCCCTCTTGAGCCTTGTGGTTCCCAAGGAAGTCCCTCGGACTCCCATTCCCCGCACCTTCCAATCACTCAAACAATGCCAGAAGAACACCTAATTAATAGGTCAAGCTGCCCATCTTACCCTTATGGTGGCGCTGTAATGTCGGGTTAGCTGTTTCATGAACGGTCCTTAGAATCTAAGATAGAAACTATCACTATCCTGAGTCTCCTGCACACAACACCATATAAAAACAACCAGACTGTATAGATTTCTATCTCTATGACATATTATTGTGTCTCATATATATTCCAATATATCAAGTAACATCCATACCCAACCATATTCTAGATAGTCTAAGCATGGCTAAGCACAATTTAGTGACAATTAGCTATTATAAATAACTCCCACCATGGCTTTAAGGAATAATATCGAAAACTAGGTAAAATTTTAACATAGGATTTCATATTAACAAAAACATGCATGTATACTAACTAATTAGCTAAAATAAGAGCAATGTGTTCAAGGACACTTGCCTTATCTTTGCAACACATTAACGTTGAAAACTTGCTGTTGAAGATTGACAACTGGTTTTGGCGCTGGTTCTAGGGTAGTTTTGAAGTCTGAGATGTTTCAGAAGTTGGTCGGCGACGACGGCGGCGGCAATCGATGGCGATCGTCGATGTGGCGAATCTTCCTCTTTTTGTTACTTGCAAGTTTCAATAAATCACCACGAACATGTAGTGCTAATTAGATTGACGTGGAAATGCCGAACATGGTGTGGCTGCGAGGATCGACGGCATGCGGTGGCGAATTTGTCAGAAAATGTGAAACTTCATCTAAATACACTAATGCTCAACTTTTTCTACCAATTCGGAGGACGGAAACACGAGGAACACAACTAGCATGTTTTTTTGATTTGGATCATTCAGAAATGGGTCAGCGACGGCAATGAGCGGTGATTCTCGTCAGTGTTCATCAAGAGAGTGCTTGCGTCAAAGATCTTCCTTGATTTCCTGCCAAAAAACTTCTCAGAGAAAAGGGTGCAAGCGGTGAGGAAGATTCGGGCGGGGGGGGGGGGGGGGGGTCTCCAGTTGTTTAAATAGGAGGGTTGGTGGTGGCGGTTGTGGCACGAAAGGGCGTGAGGAAAGAGGCACGGGCGTGAAGAGGCGCAGGTGGAAGTTATTGGTGTATATCGGTGGTAGGCTCCAAAACTTAGATGAAACTCGTTGTTTCGGCGATAAATGGGATAGTTTTCTCGCTTACGGGGAGAAGGCCTTATGCTTTCCTTGGCAAGGCACAAAAGGACTACGAACTAGCTAAGAAACTAAGGAAAAAGTACAAAAAACTAAAAGATACAAATGTTTGATCGAAATTGAGGATTATATTTATCTCGGTAGCAGGCTGCCTTTAAATAGACACGATATATCTTGGAAATCCTTGTTAACTACGACTGTTTTCTATCTCGAACTTAAACTCTAAGATAATATTATCTCTAACCTATTATTCGGTGCGTACACACGAATATGTCACATCTACACCTTCTAGAACTTATTTTATAACGACACAAACAAGTTATAAATAATACATTATCATGTTCAGCCTGAAATTCACTAAGTCTTGCTTCGGTCTCGATATCTTGTAGTTTTGGCGTTTTTATCTCGCTCCCACAAGGTAAACTTCGGTTCACAGCTGACTCTTCCACCCGCAAGACTGCACCTTGGATTTTCAAGATAAAGCTGCCTCCCGCAGCTCATTTCTCAGCATCTTACACCTGCAAAACATATTGCCAATTTGAACACCCAACACATGCCACCCTGTTTTTAGGCAAACAATGTGTGCTGAAAAACATCTCCTCGATCACGATTCATCAAACAAATCAGCTGTTTAACCTTCCAACATCTAGATAAACCACATAATTGAAGAAAAAATCATCCTTCCTGCCATATAGTAGGATAATACTTTTTCAAGTACCTCCCGTTTATAGCTTTGCCTGAGTTCTCTCCTTGCAAGGTTTCAACAAAGTATGCATTCCCCGGAACAATACCAACAATCTTGAATGGCCCTTCCCAGCTTAGTGACCACTTTCAAAATTCTTATCTCTAGTTCCTATGAGTAAAATCGTTGTCCACACCAAGTCTCCAAGTTGAAGCAATTTCTCCCTTACTTTCTTTTGTACGTCTTTGCCACACCGAGCTTTTCCTTTTCAATTTCTCTTAAAGCTTCTAATCGACTCTCGGATACTTCATCTACCATATCAATCATAAGTTCTTTATACTCCATAGCTGAAAGATTTTTCTGTGAAGCCACTCTACAAGCTTGCAACTTGATCTCAATAGGAAGCACAACTTCTTTCCCATATGCAAGTTCAAAAGGAGTTACTTTGGTAACACCATGCTTGAAAATTCTATGAGCCCACAGTGACTCACTCGAAGTCTCATGCCATCTCCTTGGATTCTCTTTTATCTTCTTATTAATCAGTTTGATCAAGATCTTGTTGCTAGCTTCGGCTTGTCCATTGGTTTGAGCATAATACAGTGAAGAATTTAATAACTTGATCCTAAAAGGCTCGTCAAATTCTCTAAACTGATATGTCAATAAAGATCTTCCTTGATCTGTAGTCAAGGTTTGTGGAACACCAAATCTATGTATGATATGTTCTAAGACAAAGCCTATTACCTCCTTGTAGGTATTGTTCTTCAATGGGATAGCCTCTGTTGACTTGGTAAAGTAATCTGTTGCAACCAACACATAGTTATGATTCTTGAATGATGAAGGATGTATCTCACCAATGAAATCCAAACCCTATCCTCTAAATGGTCACGGCTTTACAATGGGATGCAACATGCTAGCCGGAGTGAACTGGATGTTACCAAATCATTGGAAAGCTTGAAACCCTTTGCAATACTTGAACCAATCACTTTGCAGTGTTGGCTGATAGAATCCTACCCTCTTCAACATCCACTTAATCTTGTGCATTGACTGGTGTGTACCACAAAGTCCTTCGTGCACCTCACCCATGGCTTCCTCAGCTTGTTCTTGATCTAAGCATTTCAATAGAATAGCACTTATGGTTTGGCGATAGAGCTCATCATTGATCGAAGTGTATTTCAAAGCTTGACGCCGAACTTTCCTATCCCTGCACTCACGAGGATTCTGCAAGAGCCCCAAGGCCTCGTCGAGCCAGGATCAAGCTGAGGGGTGCTGCATTGCACATCACTGAATAACGCACATCAAAAATACAAAGTGGAAGCAAAGTTTTTATTACATAAACCAGTTTATGAACATTTTTACAACAAAATAGTTCAGTCTACACTCACGGGCGTAGACTACGCATCGAGTTCACGTTCAGCCCGTGAATGTGTCCCTGCTAGCACGCACACACACTAACATGGCGGCGTGCATGACTCCCATTCGACGGGATTTCCCTCTTGGGGTTCTGTCTCCTCCTCGGGAGTCCCTTCCTCATAAACCCCTGCAAAAGCTTCAAACACAAGCAGTGAGCACGATGGTTCAGCAAGTCTGACCCGTCTCTCCTATACATGAAACTTCTAAATGAAGTGTTTTAGAGTACATGAGGTAAATAAGTTGCAAAGGACTCGCCTAATTATTTAAACCTTACTTTCAAGTTTTAGCAGCGGGTTGTGGAGAACCTCATGCTAAGGCACATGAGAGAGCCGCAATCAAACAAGAAACGCATTTCTCTCATGTACTTTGCCCAAGGTCAAAAGAATTTAATTAGCTCTAAACTACAGCAAGTCATTAACAAGCAAGGTATAGCTTTCAAATCAGCAAACTTTTAACATGTATCTAACCTGTTCTTTCTACGTCACGGTACAGTGAACAAGTGGTACTCACTGACCGTGAGGGACGGCGATTATAATCGATTTACACCTACAGGGTTACCCGAATAACCCATCACGTACGCCCGTACTCGATGTTTCCTACAGCAACCATCACGGACATCGTACGCAACTACCTTTCATCCGTCAGCCAAATGTTGAACCGGTCCTATCGTCCTGCAAGAGGTCTCTGCGCGCGCATCTGCAGTGCCACCAGCCAATTTACACCTCAATCTCTCAACCTATCCTCTGGACGACAAGCAATGCCTCAACACCCAGCTACCCAAATTACATCGGTTTCCTGGTTCCCATATATCCGGTAGGTCTTTGGTACTGTTCTAGCTTGTTCAACAGGCCCGCACACAGCTCGGTCCTCAATCGACACAAGCGTAGCTATGGCACCCAGGCCCCAACGTTCTGCTGCCCTTACTCTCCGCTAGGTCTCATTTTTCTTGCCATGTGTTTCATTTGCTACCTTTACCCGAGTAGTGTGCTTCTAGCCTATTCTCCCGAGCAGTTCCTACTACTCGACTTGTACCGAATCCTACACTACCTTAGCATTGCAGTAGCTAATCGAGGTCTACATACCTAAGCCCAACCCGGGGTTTTCTTGGCTATGCATTTGGGTTTTCAAACAAGACTCTAATGCAAAATTAAAGTGGGTGCTCAAAATAAGTTCTCGAAACAGTAATAAAAATGGTTAATGCAAACTGGAGCTTACCTTGCTGCTCTTTGTTGTAGGCTAGCTGTTCCTCTGGAGTGATGAAGTCTAAAACTTCGGGCTCCTCCTCAACCTTAGCGACTACATGTGATAAATACAAGTATGTGTCAATTTAAATGCATTTGAATTGAAGTTAAACTTGTGAGAGCTATTAGTCTTACTAGACAGGCCCAATGACTCTGAAATTTTTACTGTGGTTTGGATACAACCTAAAAAGAGACTTGGCCAAGTTTCATTTGCATAAAAGCTCATTTGAGCTCTCCACAAATAATTATGTACTTGGCCTTAATTGGAGCTCCTAGGGTGTTCTAGGGATTTTCATGGAGCAAGCCATGCCTTTCTGAAAACTAGATTTTCAGAGGGTTCTAATGGAGTTGGTTTCATTTAATTTGAAGGTTCCTAGCCAAAGATATGAGCTCAACAAGTTCAGAGAATTTCTGAAAAATGATTCTGGACATTTTTCATTTTCTCTGGAACAGTTTTATTAATCACACCATTAGGTGGATCGAATGAGCTCAAATGGATCTGATATTTTTATGGTAGCTCAGGGATATTTTTGTGAACATCCTAGCAAAATTTTAGAACTTTCCTTCAAAGGGTTCTCCATTTAAAATTTGAAAGAGTTTAAATTTTGAAGAATTAATGCTGGAGAAATAAGGATTTTCATACAGTGAAACTTGATTTATTGGAAAATACCAACAAAATTTTGTTCATTCAATTTGGAGTTTCTTAGCCAAAGATATGTGGGTTTCAAGTTTGAACTAAATCTGAAAATCGGGGAAATGTTTAAATCTGCCTGTGGGTCCAAGGGAACACGTGTCGTGTGCTGAACCGACGACACACGGGGCTACAGGTTTAATTCATGCACTGCCACAGCTGATCCGTGCCCACAGACGATCCAATCCCCCGGTTTCCTCCCAGTGACAGTGGGCCCGGCCCTGGTCATCGTCTACCTTGCTCCTCCCGCACGGTAGCGCCGCCGAGGTCGCTGAAGCACCGCCGAACTCGATCGTCCGGTCAGCTCCCATGCCCTAACTCGCCGCCAGCGCCTAAGTTTGTGTGCTGAACATGCTGGGAGGGTTTCCCCATCTCGACGTTGGCTCTAACCGAGCCCGCGACAGTGCGGCGGCTCGGGAAGAGTTTGGCGACGTCGCTCGGACGTGCTAGCCTGCCAAAAGCTTAATGGAGTGGCCATATAGCACCAGTAGTGGCTCGGGAAGCTTGGCATGGTGGTGGACAGGCCCAGGAATAGCTCCAAGGTAGGTCTCACCGTGCGCCCGATGCTTCCCGAGAAAGCCGCCGTCGGAGAACTTGGAAATAGGCCATGCACAGAGGTTTTCATGCAAGGTTTCGTGAAGCTAACATATGCGCCACTGAGTCTAGTTCCTGTGTGTGAAGTTTCGTCGAATATAAATGAGAACCAAATGGGAATTTTAAAGTTTCTTACCCAAAGGTGACTTGGCACCAGCAGACAGCAAACTGCAAAATTCACCGTCGACGCTCAACCTCTCAGCTCAAGCCTTGGAGGTGAGCTGTTGGAGGTCCTTGCGTGTCCAGAAGTAGCTTTCCTTGGCTGTGACAAGCCCGGGGTGAGGCTGCCCACGAGAGCACCTCCTCTGGATTTTGTATCGGCCGTCGCGGGAAAGAGTGCTTCTCGGTGTACAGAGCACGAGCTCACTCGGTGATGGTTTGAGGGGGGTTGTGGAGAGTCCTGTGGTGCCGTTTTGCTGCTCAGCCGAGGCTCACATGCAAGCTTGGCGGGTGGCCGAGGATCGGAGTAGTAGCGATGGATACAGTCACTTTCTTGCGCGAGGGAGCAAAGAACTGATCGGTTCTGTCTCCGGCCGGCTCGGCTGCGGGGATAAGACGGAGGGGGCGACGTCGGTTGACACAGCTCAGACCGAGCAGGAGCTGGCACCGATGATCAGCTCGGTGGCGCGCTCGGCTGAAGCCCGGGAACCCGAGTGCCCTGTCTTTCAGTCGGTTGAATTGCTAGTGAGGCTGACATGTGGGACCCACTCCCCTTTTTAAACTCTGAAATTCAATTTTCCGCACTGCTCTAAACAGTAGAGACCCAAATATCCTTTGCCATTTTAATTATTTACCAACTGGCCATTTGAATTGAATAGAATTCAAATTGTAAAGTGTTTGAATATATTTCAGCACATATGCAGTTTGAAATTCAAATTGAGTTTGAATTTGCTAAAATTAGCTCATGTCAAGATCAACTCCAAATGGAGTGAAAATTGGTGGCTGAGCTCACAAAAATGTGTTGAGTATGAATATGTCTCCCACTTTTGAAGTCATGGGATAAAAGTAGTTTGAATTTAAATTTGAGTTCAAACTAGCCTCTTTCTAGTTACACTCAAAAATACTTTAAAAAGGTTCTGGATTTGGGTGAAACTTGGCATGAGCATTCCTAGCAAGGTGTATGAGTTTTTCATATTCTCAGCCCCTATAAGATGCATGTGGGAAATGCCAATTTTGGATTTTGTGAGTTTATTCTCTAATGACCATGTTGATGGTGTTTACTTGCTCTTCAAAGGTGTTCATAAAGTTTCCTCAAATGAGGTGTGTGTGATGTGACGAACACCTTGGATGTGTGCAAAAACTTAGGCCCTTACAGATTCTTGATACATTCTATCAACACAACTCTCCAGTCATCTATTATCATGATCTCAAACTTGGCCAAGTTGTTCTGTCTTACCTTAGCCTCAAAGTCCTTGGACAATGTCAGCCTAGCTTTTGTGGCAACCTTCCCTCTCTTTATCTCATAGTCCGATGCTTGTTGTGCCAAGATATTTTCTCTCAAGTTTGCATCTCTAAAGATGTGCTTGATGCAGAAAGTATCTAGAGTTCTTATGATATCCAAGCTTTGTTCTCGGTAGTCATTCAAGATTCCATCCAAGCACTGGCTCTCACCGATGATCTGTTGAATTGCAAGCTTGGAATCACCGAAAACTTCTATATTTTTGACTGCCATGTTGACCAAACACTACAAGCCATTCAACAATGATTCATACTCGGCCTGATTGTTAGTACATTCAAATCCTAGCAGCATAGATAAGTTGTACGTGGTGTTTGTGGGTGAGACCAATACACAACCAACTCCCTAAGCACTATCATAAACCGATCCATCAAAGTAGAGTTTCCATTGGCATACCTCGACTAAGTATTTATCCTCAAGTTGTATATTGTGTTCCGTGATAAAGTCAGCCACGACCTGTCCTTTCATGCTAGGCTAGCACATCAGGTCGTATTCCACCAAAGAGTAAGCCCATTTTCCAAGTCTTCTACTTAAGATCGGTTTTTGCAACATGTGCTTGACTATATCATGTTGACAAGCCACGATGCACATGCTAGGAAGAATATAGTGATAAAACTTGAAACAAGCATTAGAGAGATAGACACAACTTCTCAATAAAAATATACCTTGTATCGGCATCCAATAACCTTCTACTCAAGTAGGCCACAGAGAACTTTTTACCACGATTGTCTTGAGATAACACAGCCCCTATAACTTGGTCTTGATCAGCAATATAAAGCCTAAAGGCTTGTCCAACCTTAGGTGCTCGCAAGACTGGAGGATTGATCAAATAAGTTTTGATTCTCTCGAAGGCTTCCTTTTGCTATGCCCCCCAAATAAACTCATGTTCATGCTTTAGTTTCAAAATGGGCATAAAGGATCCAATCTTGCCTACCAAGTTAAATATAAACCTTCTCAAATAGTTGATATTTCCTCGCAGTCTCTGGACATCTCTTTTACATGTCGGCTCTTCTATATTCTTGATGGCTTCTACCTTCTTGGGGTCATCTTCTATCCCATGTTCATGCACAATGAACCCCAATAATCTTCCAGCCAACATACCAAAGGCACACTTCAATGTATTCATTGTTAGACCATATCTCCTCATTCTTTCAAAGGCTACATGTAAATCAGCTATGTGTTCATGAAAACCAGCCGATTTTACCAATAGATCATCAATATATACCTCTAAGATGATACCCAAGAGATCATGGAAAATGTGAGGACCTGACGGTCTCGACTAGCCTGGATCACGCTGAGGGGTGCTGCATTGCACAGCACCGAATAACACATGTAAAAAGTACAAAGCAGAAGCAAAGTTTTATTACATAAAATAGTTTATATGCATGATTACATTCAAAATACGTCAAGACTGCACTCACGGGCGTAGACTAAGCAAAAGAGTTCACGTTCAGCCCGTGAACGTGTTCCCACTAGCACACATGCACACTAACATGGCACCGTGCACGGCTCCCACTCGACGGTATTGCCGTCTTGGGGGTCCATCTCCTCCTCGTGAGCCTCCTCCTCATAGCACCCTGCAAAAGCTTCAAAGACAAGCAGTGAGCATGATGGCTCAGCGAGACTAACCCGTCTTACCCACACAAGAGACTCTACATGCTGGGTTTGCAGTGTAAATAGGAATGTAAGTTGCAAAAGACACGCCTTATTAGTTAAACCTTACTTTCAAGTTTTTAGCACAAGTTGTGGAGAACCTCGTGCTAATACACATAAGAGAGCTGCAATCAAACAAGAAACACATTTCTCTCATGTGCTTTGCCCAAGGTTGAAAAGAACTTTAATTAGCTTAAAACTACCACCAATCAATAGCAACCAAAGTAAAGCCTTCAATCAGCAATGTTTTAACATGGAACTAGCCTGTTCTTTCTACGTCATGGTACAGTGAACAAGTGGTACTCACTTACCGTGAGGGACGGCGATTATAATCGTTTTACACCTGCAGGATTACCCGAATAACCCGTCACGTACGCCCGTGCTCGATGTTGCCTACAGCAACCACCATGGACGTCGTATACAACCACCTTTCATCCATCAGCCAAATGTCGAACTGGTCCTATCGTCCCAAGCAAGAGGTCTCTGCGCGCGCATCCGTAGTGCCGCCAGCCGATTTACACCTCAAGCTCTCAACCTACCCTCTGGACGACAAGCAATGATTCAATAAATAGCTACCCGAATTACATCGGTTTCCCGGTTCCCATATATCCGGTAGGTCTTTGGTACTGTTCTAGCTTGTTCAACAGGACCGCACACGGCTCGGTCATCAATCAACTTAAGCGGAGGTATGGCACCCAGGACCCAAAGTCCTGCTGCCCTTACTCTCCGCTAGGTCTCATTTTTTTTGCCATGTGTGCCATTTGCTATCTCTAACCGAGTAGTGTGCCTCTAGCCTATTCTCGCGAGCAGTTCCAACTACTCGACTTGTACCGAATCCTACACTAGTTTAGCATTACAGTAGCTACTAGAGATTTAAAAACCTAAGCCCAAACCCTGGTTCTCTTGGCTATGAAATTGGGTTTTCAAACAAGACTCTAATGCACAATAAAGTGGATACTCAATGTAAGTTCTCAAAACAATAAAGTTTATAAAAGGGATAATGCAAACCGGAGCTTGCCTTGCTGCTGGTTGGATGCTACCTGTTCCTCCAGGGTGATGAAATCCAACACCTCCGGCTCCTCTTCAACCTTAGCGACTACACAATATAGATATGCATGTGTGTCAATTTAAATGCATTTGAATTTGAAGTTGATATTGCTAAGACTATAAGTACAGATAGACAGACCAAATGACTCTGAAATTTTTACTGTGGTTTGGATACAACCTAAACAGAGACTTGGCCAGATTTCATCTGATGCAAAGCTCTTTGAGCCCTGCACAAATAAATGTGTATTTGGCTTTAATTGGATCTCTTAGCGTGTTCTAAGGATTTTCATGGGGCAAGCCATGACTTTATGGAAACTAGATTTTCAGAGCATTCTAATGGAATTGGTTTCACCTAATTTGAAGATTCCTAGCAAAAGATATGATCTAAACAAGTTCAGAGAAAATATGAAAAATGTTTCTAGACATTTTTCATTTTCTCTGAAACAGTTATGTTAATCACACCATCAGGTGGATCAAATGAGCTCAAATGGATCTGAAACTTTTATGATATCTTAGGAATATTATAAGAACATCCTGGCCAAATTTCAGAATTTTCCATAAAAGGGTTCTCCAGTTAAAATTCTAAACAGTTTAAAATTTGAAGAACTAATTCTGGAGAAATAAAAATTTTCATGAGTTGAAACTTGATTTTTTCGAAAGTACACAGAGTGCAGAATCCAACAAAATTTGGTTCACTCTATTTGGAGTTTCCTAGGCAAAGTTAGGTGGGTTTGAAGTTTGAACTAGAAACTGAAATTCGGGAAATGTTTAAAACACTGCACATGGGTCCCATGCACAGTGTCTTCTTCAACCTCCCGCCGGTGCCCGAGCGCGCGACGCGCAGCGTCGGTGGCGCGGCTTGTTCTCGGCCGTTACTGCCTAATTCTCAACGCAGTTTCTTCCTACGTGACCCTTGAAGCACGGCGCACCCGCTGGACAATGTAAAAGTCCCAAAACTTGTAAAGGAAAAACTTGAGTTGTGAATAAAGTTGGGTTCAAATTAAAGAAAAGGGGACTTACTAAAACTTTTGAACACATGATCATACACACGGATATCTAACCAACCGAGCTCTAATACACAACTGAGACGTGTTAAACCGAGGTTGGATTAAACTAATTGTGTAAAGTTTACATGTGCAAGGACATATTTCAAAGTCCACGTTCCAATCCAAATGCTCACTTATATTCAAATGTGGCCATTTCAAACGATGGATGCAAACTGTGGTTGTAAACCTCCCATGTGCACCCACCAAATTAAAAGTTTGAATCTGTATTTGAATTCTTCAGGTCCAAATTATGAGGAAGGCAAATTTTGAGTTACTTTGATATGTATGTCAAAGGGGCTTTGAATTTAATTGGAATTTGAATTCAAATTCGAAACTGAGGAGAACTTTGTCAATTTGCCCAAATGGATTTCAAATTTAAGCTCCTCATTACTGAAGTTTGCAATGTGCCAAAATTGGAGTTATTTTGGAGAGGGAAAAGTGTTGGGGGCCCAGTGGTCAGTGAGGGGCTAGACTTGCTACTGAAGTAACCCGGGGTCCTCTGTTTTTCGGTTGAAGCCGCTGAACAGCAGCTCGCGCCACCGAGGCAGTGCTGCCGCCACCTCCCGAGCGAAACCCAGCTCGTTCTCCTTTCTTTTATAGGCTCCAACCGGGAGCACATCACCTCACAAACTGCCTCAAAACAGCTATTCGCCCGTCATCACGTGACCTCGACGAAGAGCTCGGCCGCACGCGAAAGAAACGGTCGGTCCCCCAACGCCCGGCTGTTCCACATCGTTGCATGCCGAACTGAGCTCGGTTCCAGCATCGCCATACCTCCTATTTAATTCTGGAAATTTTTTTAAATCTTTTCAGCAACAGAATTTTAGAGGGAGTTTAGTTCATCCAAAAATCCTCAAATTTTGCCAAAATAATATTTAGGATGATATTGAACTCCTTTAAAAATTTCAGGACATTTGAAGTCGATTTGATTAGGAGAATTTAGATTTCAAGTTGCTGTGTAAAAATGACTACAGAAACTTTTTCAGAGAATTCCCAAAACTTGAATATTCAGTTCTGGGTAATTCCTAGCTCCAAAAATTCCTAGGAAAATTCATGCATGCTCCCTGAGATATGATTGAAATTTTGGTTCACTTGAATTTGTATGGAAGTGCAAATTTATTCAGAATTAATTCCTTTGTGCCTAAAGGCTTAGAGAATTGTTCTGAATAAACCACTCAGTGAAAAGTGCTAATTTTTGGTCCAAATGATTTTCTGGTGGCAAGGAACTCACATAAAAATTTCAGCTCCATTAGGGCTCTGGATCACCACTGTTCTGTTTAACCTCTTTCAGCACTTGATCATGTTGATTAACCCAAATCCAAACCTTTAAATTCCTAAACAGAGTTCCAATTTTTAAAATTGTCATTAGAGCTCATTAGCAAAATCTTTACAATTAAATACCTGTGCATATTCATAATGTGTAGCATCGACGTGAAGATTTTGAAGAGATCAAGGTGGAGATCAAAGAGGGAGGAAAGCGAGTGATCAAGCCTCAAGTGGTCTTCACTAACTGAACATTATATACTAATCACCTGCAAAACAGGCAAGCTCCGTTTTGCATTTAAGTTGTTTATAAAGTTTTTACATTGTTCACTACTATGGTTTAGAGTTTATATGTGCATTAGGTTAGGTATGATTTATACTCCAAATGCATGACCAAAATGAACCCTGGCGTCAAGGGTAGAATAGTGTTCCCCGCTGTAGCATATTGCCATGCTAAATAGATTGTAACATCCGGTAGAAGTCGAGTAGTTGGAATCTACTCGCGAGCTATAGTTCGGGATCACACGGGTATGGTTTAAAGAGTCAAACTAAAGTTTATGTTTCCAAAGATGAGACTGGCCAGAGGGTGTAGGAAGCGACAATACGAGGTCTTGGTCGAGTAGCTCTGCCTGTATCGGTTAAGGACTGTTCTCGTGTGCGGCCCCGCTGAGCAAGTATTGAGTTGTGTACCGGATGCTTACTGCTATATGGGACCCAGGAAACCGATGTACCAGTTTTACTGGATTGTAGAGGCATACCACATCGTCTCGTTAGACCTATCAGCCCGAGACGGCGCGACCGGTTCTACAGTCGGGTGTCCTGCGAAAGGTTGCCACATACGACGTAATGAAGGACGCCAGATTTGGGTCTTCAGAGGTGGGCGTATGTGTCGAGTAATGTGGGCAGTGTTTGATTCGAAACACTGTCCCTCGCAAATATGAGTACCGCTTGCTCACTGTGTTGTGACGTAGTGATCAAGTTGTGTGATAACAGTTTGCAAGTTTTATATGCTGCTATGATAATTGGTATTGCATAAAAACCATGTATGAAGTAGTGATAGAGCAAATTAAAGTTATTTTTCCACCTTGGGACAAGTAACATTGGAATGAAGCGTTTCTTGATTGATTGTGGATTTCCAATGTTGCTCGGTGCAAGTTCACCACTGGGATGGCTAAAATCTGAAAGTTAAGGATGAACGTGTAGGCGAGTCTTTATGCAACTTACGTGTTTATGGACTTAAGTTACATTCATGTAGAGTTGCATGCCTTACGAGAGATGGTTAAGTCTTGCTGAGCCTTTGTGCTCACTCTTGCTATACGAGTGGTTTTGCAGGTTAACATCGACGCTTATGAAGAAGGTTGTCTGGTGAGACTCGGAGACTTCCGAGTCATGTAACACATGGAGAACCCAGCCGCTGCCATGTCTTCATGTTGCTAGCGAGAGGAGTCCGCAGGCTGGACCTCTTCTCGGTTGCTCATTAGTTATTCGATGTGAGCTGATTATAGTCTTCCGCTGTAGCTATTTGATGTTAATTATTTATCAAGAACATCTGTAACCTTCCGCTTTTGATTTATGTAATACATATTTCCTTAAATGTGTGCTTTTGGGTGCCGCATAACACGGCACCACCCAATGTGATTCCCGGCAAGCGGTACAGCTCTGTGAACGGGTGTCGGGCCCTCTCAGCGTGGTATCAGAGCCGCATTTGTAATAGTGCACGGAATAAGGATCATATTAAGACAAAAACTTAGGATACAGTGAGGAAACGGTATTAGGCCCACATAAAGACTACTATATTAGCCTAATATGAAGGTCACAACTTAACTTATGTGCTATGTCGGAAAATGTAACACCCCAAATTTTTAGTCAAGACTCAAATTTTGATTCAGAACCATAAACCATGTTCAGAGGGGAATTTAGAAATTTTTGGACGTGTTGCATGTTTTGCAAAAATTCAAATTCAAACTGGAATTCAAATTTGACTCAAAACAGAAAAGAAATGGAAAAAGAAAAAGGAAAACCGGGAAAAAACTGGCCAGTGGGCCGAAACCCCAGCCGGCCCAGCAAACCCCGCGCAGCCCGCCCCCGCGCGCGCCGCGCTGCCTCTCGCTGACGGGTGGGACCCGCCTGTCATCCCTAACCCGAGCCCCGCGACCCCGGACTTCTTTCCCCGCGCGCGCGCTCGATCTTAACCGATTGGAAACTCGTTCCCGCAGCCGAATTTCGGTCCCAGCGGACTCCAACTCGATCACAACAGACCCACCGCCCTCCCCCGGCTATAAAAACAACCGATCCGATCAGTTTTCCTCACGCGATCGCCAATTTTCGCTCCGGTGAGCACCGAGACTTCGCCGGTGAATTCTGGCCGATCTAAGCTCGGAAACTCTGATCTAACTCGTTGGTCTTGATCCACCGCCTCCGGGGAACTTTGCAGGTGCAGAAAACCCGAAGACTTACGGTGCAAATCCAGCTCCGACGAGCTTCGCCGTGGTTTTGCCTCGGACCTCGCCGCCGAGCACTTTCCAGGATCCCCGAGCTCGAGAAAACCCCCGAGGTGAGATCCCTGACCTCCCCTCTACCGATCTAGGCCATAAGATCACAGTTCTAGGCAGAATTCTCGAGGATCCGAAAGTTTCCGGCGAGATCGCCGCTTCCCGCCGCCGTGCGCCGCCGGCAGCGCCGCCCGCGCTCGATCAGAGCGACGTGGCCGCTTGTGCGCCGTTTATTTTAAATCGCACGGTAGACTTTAAAACCCCGCGTACCGGTTCGATGTTATAATCTCAGCCGTCGGTTTAAAATCAGACGGTCCACGTCAGCCCCGCGTTATAAAGACTGGAATTCTTACGTGCTACCCCCTAGGGTTCTCTGGAATTGAGAGCTAGCCCCGGAAACTTCAGATCTAGCCCCTGGAACTCCAGAAAATCATGTAAATTCATTTAAAAATCAGTTTTAGCCCCTGGACTTAATAGAAATTAAGAAAAACACCTCTGAAAAGTGTAGCTAGACCCCTGGAAATTATGAAAATGATATTATAGACCCTGTAATGGGGTGAATTCATTATTTTAGCTCTGTTTAGTATTTAATTTAGAAAATTGAATATGTAACTAGTGTTTAAATATTAAAAAGGGGGACAAATATAATTGTCAAATTTATTAAAAACTTTCTCAGTACTTAGAAAACTTTGGAGTGAGATAAAAATATATTTTTGGGCTGAAATAAATCTGTTTCATCTATTATTCACATTTAATAGTATAGGGACACATTTTTAAGTAAAGAATAGTTAAAGAAAAATAGGGAAAATAATTATGAAATAGTATACATCAGAAGCCAAGGTCAAAATATGATCCTAAATTATTTAGGACCAGAACACTAATCTGTTTAGGTAGTGTGTATTACTAATTTAATAATAAAATGCACAATTATGCATAAGAATATAAATCTGAAAATATAGAAACTAGTAAATGATAAATGGAGTTTCTAAAATACAAAGGATTCAGTTTAGGGTTGATAGAAATTATGAAGGCACATATGGAGAAGAAAAATACTTTTCATACATACTTGGTAGTTTAATATATAAGGAATTTATTTAAAACTGAAACACACATATATACATGTATATATATATATATATAGTATGTGAGTATAAATATGAACACCAAAGTAGGAATCCTACACATGTAAATGAAAGTGTATGCAAGCCCCAAATCAACACACATAGAGTATCCACAACACATAAAATGGTAAAGAAACTTTCATAAATGTGAATGTGTGGTTTGTATGAAGTAGAAGTGTGAACTATGTCTTATGATTGTTGTTTTTCTTTTGCTATGTGTGATGGTATGAAGTAGAACCTGCTCAAGAACAAGTTATTCAATTCCAAGACCAAGACTACCCATTTCAAGAGCAGCAAGAAGGAGGCAAGTGTCCTTGATCACTTTGATCCTATGCTAGGATGTGTAGCTAGAATTAATTGCATTGTCAATTTAAATATGAAACCCATGCTAGGAAGTTTCCCTAGAATTGCATTACCTTGTTTCCTTGTAGCTTGGGTTGGGATTCATCTTATCATGTCATTTATTATTATGCATATGCTTAGCCATGCTTAGAATGGGATAATTGGGATATGAGATCATCAGTTTATATTACCATACTCTTGAATGAGATATTGTGAGTTATGTAGAGGTAGGGATCAAGGCAAGTTGGATGTTTTGGTTGTGTGCTGGGTGCACGAGACTTGGGTTTGTGTTTAGTACTTGCCTGGATCCTAAGGACCGGTTCATGGAGCATGTAACCCGGCTTTACAGTGCCAACCACATGCTGAGATGGGGCAGCTTAGCCAATTAATTAGGTGTATCCCCGGCGTAGTATGGGTGTGTTGGATGGTGCGGGGAATAGAAGTCAGCTGGACTACCATATGAACCGCAAGGCTCAAGAGGGGGCCACTGCAGCGGGGTTGGAGCCTCTTGTATGCTGTTAGGGGTGAAACCTCAGTGGGCCCACGCTCGTCGGGAATCCCTTTGTAAAGGCTTCGTAGTGATCTCTTGGCCACACACCTGGGAAGTGTGAATGTGGTTCGTAGCCACTGGCATAATGGAGGTTCTTTTAGTCCACCCGGCAACGGGGGATGAAATCACTACTTGTGGGTACAGTGGTACAAACTCTGCAGAGTCAAAACTGTCTTGACAGCCGTGCTCACGGTTAAGAGCGGCCTGGACTTATTCATGATTAGAGGATTGATGGTTTTGGAAGTTAAGCTGGGAGCTTAACATTGGAAATGATGGTTATGGTTATTGGTTTATGATGATGGGATGGGAGATTTGGACTATTTCACCTGTGTAGTAATGTAGGTGCTTAATAAGCTAAGGTGATAGGTATTAATTGCGTAGTGCTTTAACCATGAGTTCAACCTCTCCTTGTTCTAGCCATGCATGATATAATTTTCCCACACTTGCTGAGTACCATTGGTACTCAACCTTGCATATTTGTTGGTTTATATTGCTGCTCAGGTCAAGATAATGAGGTGGTGTATAATGACCAAGACTTTGGACCTGAAGAAGGTTTTTAGGTTCATGAAGACCCCCGGGCAACACCTGTGATGGAGCCCTAAAGAATAATATTCCGCTGCTAGTTTATTTACTTGTGATGAAGCATTAGTGCTCATTAAGACATTTGTGATGTAAGACTTATTTATATTCGACACCTGGCTTGTAATAAATGATGCTTCACTATTTGTCATCACATGTATGAGAAAATGATCCTGGCATACATGTGATATTCACTTGGTTGTTCTTCGGAAAAACCGGGTGTGACAGAGGTGGTATCAGAGCCAAGGTTGCCCGTAGGAACGTGGACCTAGGTAGGAATGGACGTATTTAAGGGCCCTATTTTCTAAAAAAAAAATATTTTCCAAGGTGTGGGTGAAAAAGTGTTATCAAAAGAGTCATTTTCTTCATCTTACCCCAACTTTCATTCAAAAATAGGATTTTTGTTTGAAATTTTATCTAACCTAATTTTAAATTCTTTTGTTTTAGATGGTTCGCATGATTCGCACCGCTCGTAAATCCACGGGAGGGAGAGTTCCCGTAGTTGCCCTTGCTGAAAGAGAGGAGAGTCGTCCAGTGACGTACCTTTCCTACGGATTGGCAGTGGGAGATTTGTTGCGCCGTCTTCGACGTATGCTCGAAGCCGCCGGCAATACGGGCAAGCTCATCATCCACTATAACTCCACCAGGACCATCCGAGAGAAGAGGGAAGAATGGAGTTCGGAGATGAGGATTATACACGAGAATCAGCTACTTAAGATTCACCACTCTCCAGCTTGTCGAGCAACACAAGTTGACGCGGAGAGAGATGTCACCTGGGAGGCCATCACCTGCCAGAGTCACATCTATCGTCGTCACTTGGACAAAACTGAGTACATGTATGTCCTCCAACGTGAGAGTGGTACCACGGAGTACAAGTACCCACCGGTGCAGCAAGGGACTTCCCATGAGCACATGGACTTGTGCTTAGAGGAAGCTGCCATGCTCAGCACTCGACTGCAGGAGTGTCAACAAGAGCTTCAGGATGTCCGAGACACCCTGAAGGAGACGGAGGCATTGCTGCGAGCTTGCTTAAAGGCGAGAGAAAGAGGAGATGGGAATGAACTGTGTGTCACCGTAAGTGATCCATGGACCCCTGACTCCCCGGATCGCCGAGCGATCAGGCGTCGTCGCACTTCTCCACCAGCAGCCTCCCCACCCAAAGCAGAGTCAGAAGGTAGCCGAAATGAGGAGGAAGATCCCGAGGAGCCAGCTCAAGAGGACGAGTAGTGTAGAGTCCTTCCCCTAACTAGCAAGAGGTCGAGTAGTCGAGTCGTTACGTAGTTAATGGTGTGATAATGCTTGGTGTGTGACGTGAGTTGTGGAAGCCATGAGCAATTGTCCACAGCCTCGTCTTCAGATTGTTTGCTTTGGTGTGTAAACCCACAGGAAATAACAGTGCATTTATTGGGTGTGAGATATAAAACCCTCGTAAGATTTAACAAAACTTCAACACTTCAAAGTACAAACAAGTGAAAGTAGTAAGATGATACCAGATGCTTTCAAATTAACATTTGTTGATTCTACCATATGGCCGGAAGAGGAAAAGGACGTGCTGCCAACCCCGCCAACAACAATGATGAGGCATGCAACTCTCATCCTTCTGGAGGCCAGAACCGGGGTGGTCGCCGTGATAAGGTTGATCCTCTCCACCAAATGCTGGAGAATCAAAATCAGCTCATCCAGAACTTGACTCAAGTAGTGGCCAACTTGCATCAAGTTCCACCTCCACAAGCTGCACCACGCCAACCAAGGTTGAGTGAGTTTCTAGGAACTCAACCTCCAAAGTTTGCAAGTGCTGCTGAACCTCTGGAGGCAGATGATTGGCTGAAGACCATTGAAAGTAAGATGAGAATCATACAATGCCAAGGGTATGAGAGGGTGCTGTTTGCCTCTCATCAATTGCAGGGACCTGCTGCTGATTGGTGGACCGCCTACGTGGCCGCCCATCATGACCCTGAGAGCATCACTTGGGAAGAGTTCAAGCGTAGCTTCCGCAACCATTACATCCCAAGAGGTGAACTCAAAAACAAGAGGAAAGAGTTTTTGGGACTGCAGCAGGGAAACATGACGGTGAGGGAATACCTCACTAAATTCACTCAACTATCCCGTTATGCTCCACGAGACATAGAGACAGATGAGCAGAAACAAGATTGTTTCGTGGAAGGACTTACCGCAGAGATGCAGTGTGCAATGTCCTCAAAATGAGTATGAAAGCTTTCAAAAGATGGTGGACAGAGCATTTGTGGTGGAAAGGAAGCTGAAGGCCCTGGAAAATGAGAATAAGAGGAAGGCTGGGTGGTCACATCAAGCCTCAGGGAGCAACACCCGCCCACGTATGATGCAGCAACCTACGGGGCAGACGAGCCGTGCTGCGGTACCCTATTCAGCACCAAGAGGGTACAACCCAAACTACAGGCCTCCCGCAGCACCAGCACAGCCGCAACGTCAGTTTGTACAACAGCCTCGCCCTGCATATCCACCTCGACCAGCAGTGCAAGGACCCCCAAACCAACCCCAAGACAACAAGGGCCAAGCAGCTAAGATTGGGGTGCAATGTTTCAGCTGTGGTGAAGTGGGGCACTACGCCCATAAATGCCCAAAGAAGAAGCCTGCGCCACCACAACAGCAGAATGTAGTGAGAGGACGGGTGAACCACGTCACTATGGAGGAAGCACAAGAGGCACCCGACGTGGTAGTTGGTAAGTTTCCTGCCAATTTACACCTTGCAACTCTGCTGTTTGATTCTGGTGCTACCCATTCGTTCATTGCTCAAGGGTTTGTTAAGAAGCATGACCTAGCAACCACACAAATGAACCATATGCTAGCGGTAAATTCTCCAGGTGGAGAAATAAGGACAAGACAAGTGTGTCCCAAAGTGAACCTAGACATTAATGGGGTAGTATTTACCGCTAACCTCATAGTGATCGATTCACAAGGGATAGATATTATTTTGGGTATGGATTGGTTGACCAAACATAAAGGAATCATCCATTGTTCGACCAGAACGGTGGAACTAACTCACCCTAGTGGCACAAGAGTAAAGTTCATAACGATACACGAGCCTAGGAGGGACATTAAATTAAATCAAGTGGAGGTGAAAGTTGAGGAAATCAGGACTATCAGGGAATATCCAGATGTTTTTCCGGAGGAGTTGCCAGGAATGCCTCCCGACCGTGACGTGGAATTCGCAATCGAGCTAGTACCGGGAACAGCCCCGATATACAAGAGACCTTATCGAATGGACTCCAAGCAGCTAGAAGAGCTCAAGGATCATTTGAGAGAATTGACGGAAAAGGGGTATGTTCGCCCTAGTTCCTCACCATGGGGAGCTCCGGTAATATTTGTGCCTAAGAAAGATGGAACTCAAAGGTTATGCGTGGATTACCGTTCCTTGAATGAGGTGACCATCAAGAACAAGTATCCATTACCCCGCATTGAAGACTTGTTTGATCAGTTGAGGGGAGCTTGCGTGTTCTCGAAAATTGATCTCAGGTCGGGGTACCACCAACTCAAGATAAGGCAATCTGATATTCCCAAGACAGCTTTCGTATCTCGGTACGGACTGTATGAATACACTGTCATGCCTTTCGGGCTAACCAATGCCCCGGCATATTTCATGTACCTCATGAACAAGGTATTCCTGGAATATCTGGACAAATTTGTGGTGGTTTTCATAGATGATATTCTCATCTTCTCCAAAGATGAAGAAGAACATGAGAAACATCTAAGGTTGGTGTTACAGAGGTTGAGAGAACACCAACTATATGCCAAGTTGAGCAAGTGTGAGTTTTGGCTAAAGAGGGTTCCCTTTTTAGGACATATAATCTCGGAGGGAGGAATCTCCGTAGATCCCGCCAAAATCGAAGATATCCAGAAATGGAAAACCCCTGAAAATGTCGGGGAAGTTCGAAGCTTTTTGGGATTGGCTGGATACTATCGACGGTTTATTGAGGGATTCTCCAAGATCTCGAGACCTCTCACCAAGCTGTTGGAAAAGGGAATCACATTCACCTGGACGCCACAGTGCGATACGAGCTTTCAGGAGCTAAAGAAGAGATTGACAACAGCCCCAGTGTTGGTTATGCCAGATATGCAGAAGAATTTCACGGTGTACTGCGATGCCTCTGGAAACGGGTTGGGATGTGTTCTCATGCAAGAGGGACATGTCGTGGCATATGCATCCCGGCAGCTTCGGAAGCACGAGAAGAACTATCCTACACATGACCTAGAACTAGCTGCAGTGGTACACGCGTTGAAAATTTGGCGGCACTATTTGATGGGGAAGAGGACAGAGATATATACGGATCATAAGAGTTTGAAGTACATATTCACACAGCCAGATCTCAACCTTAGACAAAGGAGATGGTTAGAGCTAATCAATGACTTTGATGTAGGCATCAACTATCATCCCGGGAAAGCAAACGTCGTGGCCGATGCCTTGAGTCGGAAAGCGCAGGTCAATAAGTTGAGCTTGAAGGATATGCCTGCAGAATTGAAGGACGAGGTTATAAGGCTCAATCTATGTCTAGTAAATAGTGGTGAAGCCATCGCCATGGAAGTGGACTCCACACTTGAACGAGACATACGCGAGGGACAAAAGAATGATGAGAAGATACAAGAGATCAGACAGCTCATCAAGGAAAATAAAACTCCTGGTTTTAGAGAGGATGAACAAGGAACGGTGTGGCACGGGAAAAGGATCTGTGTGCCAGAAGTAAAGGAGATTCGTAAATTAATTTTGAAGGAGGCTCACGATTCCGACTATTCCATTCATCCTGGGAGTACGAAGATGTATCAGGACCTCAAAAGCAGGTATTGGTGGTATGGCATGAAGCGAGATGTCGCGGAACATGTTGCCCTATGTGACACAAGTCAGTTGGTGAAAGCAGAACATCAACGACCCGCGGGATTGCTGCAACCACTCAAAGTGCCTGAATGGAAGTGGGAAGAGATCAGCATGGATTTTGTCGTGGGATTGCCTAGGACCCAATCCGGGTATGATTCAATATGGGTCATTATTGATAGGCTAACTAAGGTAGCTCATTTCATTCCGGTGAAAGAAAGCTACAGCGGATCCAAATTGGCAGAATTGTACATGTCAAGGATTGTGTGTTACCATGGAGTGCCAAAGAAGATAGTGTCGGACCGAGGGACACAGTTCACCTCGAGGTTTTGGCAAAAGTTGCATGAAACCATGGGAACCCATCTGAATTTTAGTTCTGTCTATCATCCCCAAACTGACGGGCAGACGGAGAGAACCAATCAGATCCTTGAAGATATGTTAAGGGCATGTGCACTTAAAAACAATAGGAGTTGGGACAAGAACCTACCGTATGCGGAGTTTTCCTATAACAACAGTTATCAAGCTAGTATGAAGATGTCACCGTTTGAAGCTTTGTATGGAAGGAAATGCAGAACTCCCCTATTTTGGAACCAAACAGGAGAAAGTAAAGTGTTTGGTCCCGAAGTGCTACAAGAAGCCGAAGCAAAGGTGAGGGAGATTCGCAACAACTTGAGGATAGCACAGACACGCCAGAAGAGTTATGCTGATGTACGAAGAAGAGAGCTCGTTTTCAACGTGGGAGACTATGTTTATCTCAAGGTGTCCCCTATCAGAGGACTTCGTCGGTTCAAGGTGAAAGGGAAGTTGTCACCTCGATACATCGGACCCTTTCAAGTTTTGGAAAGAAAAGGCGAAGTGGCGTACCAACTAGAGTTGCCGGTTCATCTGTCGGACGTGCACGATGTGTTCCATGTGTCACAACTCAAGAAATGCCTGAGGACGCCTGAAGAGGTGTTACCCATGAATGAAGTGGATGTAGCTGAGGATTTGTCTTATGCCGAGCAACCATACAAGATTTTGGAGACGATGGAACGCCTCACCAGAAATAAAAGAATCCGGATGTGCAAGGTGCAGTGGAAGCATCACTCAGAAGAAGAAGCCACCTGGGAACAGGAAGATGAGCTTAAGGCACAATTTCCGGAATTGTTTTCTTAGAAACACCAATCTCGAGGACGAGATTTCTTTTAAGGGGGGTAGAGCTGTAACACCCCAAATTTTTAGTCAAGACTCAAATTTTGATTCAGAACCATAAACCATGTTCAGAGGGGAATTTAGAAATTTTTGGACGTGTTGCATGTTTTGCAAAAATTCAAATTCAAACTGGAATTCAAATTTGACTCAAAACAGAAAAGAAATGGAAAAAGAAAAAGGAAAACCGGGAAAAAACTGGCCAGTGGGCCGAAACCCCAGCCGGCCCAGCAAACCCCGCGCAGCCCGCCCCCGCGCGCGCCGCGCTGCCTCTCGCTGACGGGTGGGACCCGCCTGTCATCCCTAACCCGAGCCCCGCGACCCCGGACTTCTTTCCCCGCGCGCGCGCTCGATCTTAACCGATTGGAAACTCGTTCCCGCAGCCGAATTTCGGTCCCAGCGGACTCCAACTCGATCACAACAGACCCACCGCCCTCCCCCGGCTATAAAAACAACCGATCCGATCAGTTTTCCTCACGCGATCGCCAATTTTCGCTCCGGTGAGCACCGAGACTTCGCCGGTGAATTCTGGCCGATCTAAGCTCGGAAACTCTGATCTAACTCGTTGGTCTTGATCCACCGCCTCCGGGGAACTTTGCAGGTGCAGAAAACCCGAAGACTTACGGTGCAAATCCAGCTCCGACGAGCTTCGCCGTGGTTTTGCCTCGGACCTCGCCGCCGAGCACTTTCCAGGATCCCCGAGCTCGAGAAAACCCCCGAGGTGAGATCCCTGACCTCCCCTCTACTGATCTAGGCCATAAGATCACAGTTCTAGGCAGAATTCTCGAGGATCCGAAAGTTTCCGGCGAGATCGCCGCTTCCCGCCGCCGTGCGCCGCCGGCAGCGCCGCCCGCGCTCGATCAGAGCGACGTGGCCGCTTGTGCGCCGTTTATTTTAAATCGCACGGTAGACTTTAAAACCCCGCGTACCGGTTCGATGTTATAATCTCAGCCGTCGGTTTAAAATCAGACGGTCCACGTCAGCCCCGCGTTATAAAGACTGGAATTCTTACGTGCTACCCCCTGGGGTTCTCTGGAATTGAGAGCTAGCCCCGGAAACTTCAGATCTAGCCCCTGGAACTCCAGAAAATCATGTAAATTCATTTAAAAATCAGTTTTAGCCCCTGGACTTAATAGAAATTAAGAAAAACACCTCTGAAAAGTGTAGCTAGACCCCTGGAAATTATGAAAATGATATTATAGACCCTGTAATGGGGTGAATTCATTATTTTAGCTCTGTTTAGTATTTAATTTAGAAAATTGAATATGTAACTAGTGTTTAAATATTAAAAAGGGGGACAAACATAATTGTCAAATTTATTAAAAACTTTCTCAGTACTTAGAAAACTTTGGAGTGAGATAAAAATATATTTTTGGGCTGAAATAAATCTGTTTCATCTATTATTCACATTTAATAGTATAGGGACACATTTTTAAGTAAAGAATAGTTAAAGAAAAATAGGGAAAATAATTATGAAATAGTATACATCAGAAGCCAAGGTCAAAATATGATCCTAAATTATTTAGGACCAGAACACTAATCTGTTTAGGTAGTGTGTATTACTAATTTAATAATAAAATGCACAATTATGCATAAGAATATAAATCTGAAAATATAGAAACTAGTAAATGATAAATGGAGTTTCTAAAATACAAAGGATTCAGTTTAGGGTTGATAGAAATTATGAAGGCACATATGGAGAAGAAAAATACTTTTCATACATACTTGGTAGTTTAATATATAAGGAATTTATTTAAAACTGAAACACACATATATACATGTATATATATATATATAGTATGTGAGTATAAATATGAACACCAAAGTAGGAATCCTACACATGTAAATGAAAGTGTATGCAAGCCCCAAATCAACACACATAGAGTATCCACAACACATAAAATGGTAAAGAAACTTTCATAAATGTGAATGTGTGGTTTGTATGAAGTAGAAGTGTGAACTATGTCTTATGATTGTTGTTTTTCTTTTGCTATGTGTGATGGTATGAAGTAGAACCTGCTCAAGAACAAGTTATTCAATTCCAAGACCAAGACTACCCATTTCAAGAGCAGCAAGAAGGAGGCAAGTGTCCTTGATCACTTTGATCCTATGCTAGGATGTGTAGCTAGAATTAATTGCATTGTCAATTTAAATATGAAACCCATGCTAGGAAGTTTCCCTAGAATTGCATTACCGTGTGTTTCCTTGTAGCTTGGGTTGGGATTCATCTTATCATGTCATTTATTATTATGCATATGCTTAGCCATGCTTAGAATGGGATAATTGGGATATGAGATCATCAGTTTATATTACCATACTCTTGAATGAGATATTGTGAGTTATGTAGAGGTAGGGATCAAGGCAAGTTGGATGTTTTGGTTGTGTGCTGGGTGCACGAGACTTGGGTTTGTGTTTAGTACTTGCCTGGATCCTAAGGACCGGTTCATGGAGCATGTAACCCGGCTTTACAGTGCCAACCACATGCTGAGATGGGGCAGCTTAGCCAATTAATTAGGTGTATCCCCGGCGTAGTATGGGTGTGTTGGATGGTGCGGGGAATAGAAGTCAGCTGGACTACCATATGAACCGCAAGGCTCAAGAGGGGGCCACTGCAGCGGGGTTGGAGCCTCTTGTATGCTGTTAGGGGTGAAACCTCAGTGGGCCCACGCTCGTCGGGAATCCCTTTGTAAAGGCTTCGTAGTGATCTCTTGGCCACACACCTGGGAAGTGTGAATGTGGTTCGTAGCCACTGGCATAATGGAGGTTCTTTTAGTCCACCCGGCAACGGGGGATGAAATCACTACTTGTGGGTACAGTGGTACAAACTCTGCAGAGTCAAAACTGTCTTGACAGCCGTGCTCACGGTTAAGAGCGGCCTGGACTTATTCATGATTAGAGGATTGATGGTTTTGGAAGTTAAGCTGGGAGCTTAACATTGGAAATGATGGTTATGGTTATTGGTTTATGATGATGGGATGGGAGATTTGGACTATTTCACCTGTGTAGTAATGTAGGTGCTTAATAAGCTAAGGTGATAGGTATTAATTGCGTAGTGCTTTAACCATGAGTTCAACCTCTCCTTGTTCTAGCCATGCATGATATAATTTTCCCACACTTGCTGAGTACCATTGGTACTCAACCTTGCATATTTGTTGGTTTATATTGCTGCTCAGGTCAAGATAATGAGGTGGTGTATAATGACCAAGACTTTGGACCTGAAGAAGGTTTTTAGGTTCATGAAGACCCCCGGGCAACACCTGTGATGGAGCCCTAAAGAATAATATTCCGCTGCTAGTTTATTTACTTGTGATGAAGCATTAGTGTTCATTAAGACATTTGTGATGTAAGACTTATTTATATTCGACACCTGGCTTGTAATAAATGATGCTTCACTATTTGTCATCACATGTATGAGAAAATGATCCTGGCATACATGTGATATTCACTTGGTTGTTCTTCGGAAAAACCGGGTTTTTCAGAAAATCATGCATCTCGGGACGTTCTATGTCTTGGGGGTGCATGTAAGCGCTGTCCACCAGTGCGCACAAGCTGAAGGGTGGAGCCTCACGGTGGCAGGTAAACCGGCCAGCTTTGGTATCCTCTACGACTCTTCATGTCGTTTGGGGTATTCGAGCAACGCCCTTCCCTGGCGTGCTACGGGCGAGTATGGGAGACCCCGTCACATGGTTAGTAATATGAACACGTAGCTCAAGACGTGTGTGGCTTGAGAACACCGGTGCGAGTGATGACGGACGGGTGCACGAACTGTATTGGGACCGGGTTTGGTGTGCAGCCAAACCTGACGATTGTGTGTGACTTATGCAGGTTTAACCACGAAACCGTAGTACGAGTAGCACACGTTTGTGAGTGACTATCTTAGTGCCACCTATAATACGGATATGCCGGTATAATCCGGTTAGGGTTTTCTTTTGGTGAGGCTACGTAGTACCGACATGATTCTTACGGTGCATCGACACCGTACTACACTTAATGACCTCTTCCCTATGAAGAAATAATTCATGAACTAAATTTCAACTAAAAATGGAAGTTTGAAACAAATATTAGTTACTGAACTCTTATTTTGAGCTAAGATTCAAATGAGAGAATGACTAGACTTCAAAGATTTCAAAAACAGAATGCTCTGTTTCTGGCAGGAATTCTTGCTGGACTTTGACAGAGCATAACTCTTTACCCAATTAAGGTGTATTATATAGTTCTAGAAATACTTTTAAGTGCTATACAACTTACTTGTAGACCTCCAGAGCAAAATCACACGTTGAGTTGGTGAAAAGTCCAGTTGAAGGCAAACTCTCCAGAACCAGGACAGCAGAAAAACCTCTCTGGACCTTTCTGTTTTTAAGGCATAACTTTCTGTAGAAAAATCCCTAAGAATCCTATGATACACCGTTGGAAATTTTATTAAATGTGAAATATTGTTGTAGTTCAATGCTTGCTCAGATTCTTATTGTATTTGCATATACAACTGTGATAAAAATAGCCACATACAAAGGAGATGCTGGCAAATTTTATACAGGAATTCTGTCAACTTTGGAAAATCATAACTTTTGATCCATAGATGATATGAAGGCATATGAATAAGCATTGGAAAGATACTGAAGTTTACTAAAACTTTGGTATTGAACTCAAGTCAAGAATCTGTAGTTAACTTGAGTAAATTTTGGAGTTTGTGTGAACTGGTCAGGGTAGTCAAGCGGATTAGTTTAGCGTACATAAGATTTGTCTCAACATGAATGTGGTTATGCTTTCATAAATTTCATGACATGTTCATGTTTTACTTATCTTTACTTCCTGCTGGGATGGAATTTTGATTGACTCAAAATTTATTTCGTGCAGTATGGTACACACACATTCTCAAATGGAGATGGGAGGTTCGAGTCGAGGTGGGAATGACTCGACTTCATCACAAGAGCCATCGCCAACCGGATTGGCAGAAATTATGGCGAAGATGAATGAAACTCTCCAAACTATAGTTAAGCAAGGAATAAATAGAGAATCTCAACATCAGATGCCAACCCAAAGCACTTATTTGGATTTCTTGGCGACACAACCGCCAGTATTTTCCGAAGCGGCTGACCATTGTGAAGAAAATCACTGGTTGCGTGCCGTTGAGTCCAATTTTGGGTTGATTCAATGTGATGACTTCCAGAAGACTCTATTTGCCGCTCAGCAGCTTCACGACTTTGCTGGAGCCTGGTGGGCAGAATACCTTGCTATCCAACAAGAAGGACATCATGTCACGTGGACGGAGTTCCATGATGCCTTTCGTGCTCGCTTCGTTCCTTCTGGCATAATGCAAACAAGTCTTGACGAATTCTGGAATCTAAAACAAGGGGAAATGAGTATTATTGAGTATGCGAAGTAATTTAATTACTTTGCTCAATATGTTCCTGATTATGTGAAATCACCAGCTATGAAGAGTTATCATTTTTACCGACGGCTGACTGCTAGGCTGCGATGTGAGTTGGCTCAAGTTAGCCAAAAGAATTTTGATGAGTTTGTTAGCTTTGCTATCACTCAGGAATATTATTCCAATCTCTTCCATAGGGAAATGAGGGAGAGTGACTCATCACAGGATGATTGCAATCATCTGCCTCAGAAGTATCGGTTGGTAATCCGTTCACCTTCCGGTCGAGAGGTTCAACAAAAAGAGCAGTGATTCTTGGAGTATGACAACTCTGATACTCCACAGAGGTTTTATTTACCTCCACTGCAGCAACAACTGATTTCTCGTGCACCCCAGTACCAACAATGTGCACCAGAATATTACTCCCCTCAAGGTATTGAAGATGATCAAGGTGATTTCTCAGCTGAACTGAGTGGTAGCCCATATCGAATTGACAATGAATAAAATGTCAACGAAGCAACTGAACCAAGCAGCAATATGATGTCTGCGGGTCCAGTTCTAACTAATGATCTTGGACAGAAAAGAAAAGTCATGTTCAAAGTGGGAATTGTTAACTATGTGTCAGTCGAAGATCTGCCGGAGGGAGGACCAGTTCTCGCGGGCAGATTCACCTTAAATGACAAGCTGGTTGTTATTCTATTCGACTCTGGTGCAATACATAACTTCATTAGCAAGGCGACGGTGATCCGGGATCAGATTTCCACAATTATCACAAAGGGTTCTTACCTTATTCATTCGCCAGGGGAAGACATATCAGCTAATGAAGTCGTTTCTAGAGCACCACTTTGTTTGGGTGGAAAATTTTATCCTACCACCCTCATAATTCTCGAAGGTCAAGGAATCGATGCCATATTGGGAATATCATGGTTAAATTTCCATAGGGCTTTTCTGGACATCGAGAACCGGAGTGTTCATTTGGACTCTCCACTTCACGGGCGTCATACGTTGTATCTCGGCAATGCTGTTTCCGATGTCCCGGAAGTATGTAATGCCGAAGCTTGCAAGTTAGAAGACATTCTGGTAGTACGTGAATATCCAGATGTGTTTCCCGAAGATCTTCCAGGCTTACCACCTGAGTGTGAGGTGGAATTCAAAATAGAATTGATACCAGGAACCACGCCGATTTCTCGGAGACCATACAAAATGGCTCCGAATGAAATAGCTGAACTGAAGGAGCAACTAAAAGATCTGATGGACAAGGGGTTTATTCATCCAAGTTCATCACCATGGGGTTGCTCGGCTTTATTTGTAAAAAAGAAGGATGAGACGCTGAGGCTATGCGTCGACTATCATCCGTTAAATGTTGTGACGATAAAGAACAAGTATCCACTACCCAGAATTGATATTCTCTTCGATCAACTAGTGGGTGCTAAAGTCTTCTCCAAGATGGACTTAAGGTTGGGATATCATCAAATCAAGATTAGAGCGGAGGATATCCCGAAAAACAGCATTCTCGATAAGATATGGACTCTATGAGTATCTTGTCATGTTACTTGGGTTGACCAATGCTCCGGCCCACTTTATGTATCTTATGAACTCGGTGTTCATGCCGGAGTTGGATCAGTTCGTCGTATTATTCATCGATGATATCTTGGTCGATTCCAAATCAGAGGAGGAACATGCTAAACATTTGCATATTGTGCTCCAACGATTGAGAGATCACAAGCTCTATGCAAAGTTTAGTAAATGTGAATTTTGGATCAACCAAGTGCCATTTCTTGGACATATTATTTCAGTGGAACGCATCGCTGTTGATCCAAGCAAGATTGAACAAGTGCTGAAATGGAAGTCTCCAATATCAGTCCATGAAGTTCGTAGCTTCTTAGGTTTGACAGGAAATTATCAGAGGTTCATCCCGGGCTTCTCAAAAATCTCTAAAACTATGACGGAGCTACTGAAAAGGGCATCAGATATGATTGGAGCAAGCCATGTGAGGAAGCTTTTGAAGCATTGGTGAAACACCTCACAACAGCCCCGGTTTTAGCTCAACCGGATACCAGCAAGCCCTTCGATGTTTATTGTGATTGTGAGACCTATGTGTGCTCAATACATTGGCTTTGACGATAAAAGTTTTGAATACTACCAAAACACCTTTTTAACAAGGTCCGACTCTAGGTCCGAGCTCCTGCAAGGTCTGACGATAGGTCCGACTTGTTTTGGGTAGCTCCGGCAAGGTCCGACGTAAGGTCTGACTTGCTTTGTCTAGGTCTCACTTATTTTGGCTAGGTCCGACTTGTTTTTGCTAGCTCCGGTGCTAGGTCCGACTAGCTTTGGTAAGTTTCGTGCTAGGTCTGACTAAGCTTTAGTAAGCTCCGGCGCTAGGTCCGACTAGCTCTGGTAAGCTCCAGTTCAAGGTCTGGTTAGCTTTGGTATGGTTTGGAGCTTGATTGCAATGGTTCTGCTTTTAACTTGCAATATTTCGAACTTGCTTTACTCTTATGGAAAGTTTGCTTAGTATTATTTTACTAAGTTTTTGGTGTGTTTTGGTGGTTATGGCTAATATCATTTTGCTATGATTTACGTCATGCATATGTGAGGTGCTCACGTAAGATGTTGTAGTTTTAGAACTAACGAGAGTCAAGTCGAGGACTTGTGCTCGGAAGTATTGGTTGTTTATTCATGTGCAGGTGTTGCTTGAGTTCAAGACATGGCTGGTGACGGGATCCATTGAACTAGTCTTAGGGAGAAGATGAGGTTCAATAACCAAGTTCGGGAGGAATTGTGGTTGAGTTGATCAGGAGGTTGCGCAGTATGTTTGAATCAAGAACAATGCATATGAAGGTATCTTGGATGTCGTTGGAAGATGTTGTCACGTGTGCAAGGAGTGCATGGACGTGGCTGCATGGTTCCAAGGCGTGATGAAGAGATGTGGACGTAAAGAATTGGTCGGAAAGGTCCAACCGACTAGGTTATGCACTCAGGCTGCGGCTGAGTCGTGTTTGACTCAAATAAGCAAAGTCTTGAGTTGGTTATGATAGGATTTCTTGTGGGTAACGAATTTGAGTTGTTTTAGGAATGTTTGGGATGTTGCTAAGGTGTTTGGAAGTCTTAAGATTGCTTCTATCTGCGTGTAGAAGAGTCTTGAGCAGTATTGGAAAGTTACAGTTTGAATCTAAGTAGGAGTAGGAGTCCTAGTTTGAATTGGGTTGGGCTTAGGGCTAGTTATATAAGCAAGGGAGGACAGAGCTCATGGAGAACGACTTTGGGGCCGTTCCTCTTGTGTTTTGATAAATAAAATTCGTATTCTAAAGGAACTTTTGTGCCTTGTTCGTCCGACTTGTTTCAGACAAATTTTTCTCGTCGAGTTTCTGTTTAGCACTACCTTCCTTCGGTGGTTTTTATCATAACTCGAGTTTTACAGATCCAATTGATGTGATTCTTTTTTGGTTGTCTTAACAACTTGATTATATATCATCTATGAAAATTTCACGGTCATTGAATTTTTGGTTTCTGATCTACACGAGTTTCTTTGTAGTATTCCAGAATTGTTTTTCTCGCGTAGGACAGATTGACCTTTGTTCGATCTTTCGATCGTGACTTGAGTTTCTCTCAATGGATTTTCATGATTCTTGTTGTGACGTCTTTGTGTCTTGATTCTATACAATCTATACTAGTTTTTTCACAGTTGAACACGTTTAGATTAGTCGCACAAACGGTTTCTTTAACAGATCGGTTTTCTGCTGAGGGGTGTTTTGTTGCTTCCGCTGAAAAGTTTTTATCTACTATCTACGTATACTTCGATCCTACAATTGGTATCAGAGCCAGGTTTCTCTAATATTTGTGATTTGCACGTGTTTTGACTAATCATCATGGAGAAATTCTCCGCCAAACCTTGTGTGTTTAGTGGTATTGATTTTCAGGTTTGGAAGGCAGGCATGGAAGCTTTCATCCAGGCGTAACGCTTTGCAATATGGGAAAAGGTGTACAAGCCTTACGATGTGCCTTCAAACGATCAAGTCACGGCTACAAACATGAGAGATGTCGACAATAACAACAAGGCTCGGAACTTGATCATACAAGGACTAACTCAGAGCGACTTCGACCGTGTTGCACAACTCCGATCGGCGTACGATGTGTGGAGAGCACTTTGTGACTACCACGGAGGATCCAACATGATCAAGGAGGTTAGACAGGATATGTTCAAGAAAGAATACATGCACTTTGAGATGCAACCCGGTGAGTCCACTGATGACCTCCTTGCTCGCTTTAATAAAATTCTCAGCAACTTGCGTAGCGTCAATGTTAATTTTTCAGATGCTGAAAATGCTAGGCAATTACTAAGTGCATTAGACATGTCAATTTGGGAGATGAAAGTAACATCCATACATGAATCCACTGTCATGAGTACTCTTACATTAGATGTGCTTTATTCTAAGCTAAAAACTCATGAAATTGACATTATATCACGTAAGAACCCAAATAAGACTACTGCATTTGTCTCACAACGTGATATGCCTAGCTCCATCCAATCATCTAGCAATACACTTGCTTTGCTGTCTTCACTAACCCTGGAACAGATTGAGGAGTTTCCAGAGGAGGAGCTAGTACTTCTTTCTACTAGGTTCTCAAAAGCATTGCAAAATGTTAGAACTAGAAGGAGAGGAAGCTCTGGACCTCAACGATGCTTTTAGTGTGGTAAGACAGGACACTTTTGTACAGATTGCCCTAACCTTTCAGGTCCTTCTAACCGTGATGAAAAGAAGAATAAAGTCAAGTCCTCTTTTGGCAACACCAACAAGAAAAAGAAGGGTTTTACAGGACGCAAACTGATAAATAGTTTCATCACCGCACTTCAAGAACTTGGCTCGAGTGATGTAGACATTGGAAGTGATGAAGATGAAGATGATCTGGCAAACTTGTGCTTCATGGCGGGCAAATCAAAATCAAGTATGGAGGATGCAGAACACAACAGTGACAACAAAGAGGTATGTCCTAGTTGCGAAGAAATGTGTGATGCTATTTCTCGTGCCACTATTATTGTTAAGAAAAAGTACAAAAAGTTTAGGGACAATGCTGTTAAAATTGAGTCACTAGAATCTGAAATTAATCGTTTAAAATCCTTGATTTCTAGTGATGATTCTTGTTCCTCATGTGATTTAATATATGAACAATTGTCCTCTCTAAGAAGTGCACACACCTCCACACTTGATAAACTTGAACTTGAAATCAAAAAGAACAAAAAGCTTGCTGCACTTAATGATAACAACTTGAAAGATGCTTGTTGTTCTACAATTGATTTGCATTGTTCTACTTGCGATGATCTTGATAAGAAACTACAAGATGCTATGAATGAAATTTCTATATTGAACAATGCTTTACGTTCTCATGAACTTAAATATTGTTCCAATTGCAAATTAAAAGGAAAAACTTCATGTGAAAATTGCCTTGATCTATCAAATAAACTTGATAACATGCATAGGACATTAGATCGGTTTTGTAATGGGAATAAGAACCTAAACTTGCTGCTGAATTCTTCCAAGTCTTGCAATGATAAAATTGGTTTAGGTTTTGATTCACATGCTCATGCTAAGGAACATCCACCTAAAATTGTAAAATCATTAGGAAGTGGTTTGATTCAAACAGTTCCTAAACAAAAGAAATGGTTTTTAAATCTGCAGGAGTGTTGTCACATTCGGGTTCAAATAAGCATACTGCATGCTCATCTAGACGTGAACACAAAGTTAAATTTCATTGTACCTATTGTGGTAGAGATGGTCATGTCATAGATTTTTGTTATAGACTAGCTAAACAACATAAAAAGGAAAGAATGCAAGCTAGATCTTATAACTCTCATGCAAAATTTGCTACACATACTAAACCGAATGTCAGGAACATGCAACCTGCTGTTATGAGTCAGAAATATTCAAAGTTTAACTCCGGAGCATCAGTTTTTGCCTCCGGAGCTTCAGTTTTTGCCTCCGGACCTTCTGTTTTTGCCTCCGGAGCTACTGATTTTCATGCTACACAAGTAAAACCTCATAGATCAGTAGTTAAGAACAAAAAAATCTCAAACTTTGACTCATAAACCTGTTGTTTTATCTCATCTTTCGCATGTTATTCCTGCTGGATATCGTGTGACACAGTACTGGATTCCTAAATGCCTTTTAACTAACCCCAGTATTGAGTCATCGATGTATTGTGCTTCTATGTAGGTTACACGCTTGACGAAGGAGAACATTTGGATTGTGGATTCAAGTTGCTCACGCCACATGACCGGTAACAAAGAATGGTTCTCCTGTCTCTCTTTTGTGTCACCTGTAGAGAATGTTACTTTGGCCGATAATTCTTCAACTCCTATAATTGCTAAGGGTTCGGTTAGAGTAAATGATCACTACACTTTGTAGGATATGGCACTTGTCAAAAATTTGAAATACAACTTGCTTTCTGTTTCACAATTGCTAGATGAAAATCTGGAAATTATTTTCAATAAAAACTGCTGCAAAGTTGTAGGTTCAAATAGTGAGCTTATTTTTATCATGTCTCAGTTTGGAAGAGTTTTTAAAACTGATTTTGATATGTCTTCCTCTAAGCATGATGTCTAGTTGCAAATGATTCCAAAGATTTATATTTTTGGCCCCGTAGACTTGGTCATGTAGGCTTTGATCATCTCACGCGTGCTAGTGCTCTTGATCGCATTCGTGGGCTGCCTAAGCTTAAAGGGGACAAAGAAATTGTGTGCTCTTCTTGTAGACATTCTAATATGGTTGCAGGTTCACATGCTCCTCTCACAATGACCATAACAACTGAACCGAGTCAACTTTTACACCTTGACACCGTAGGACCTTCACGTGTTCAATCCATCGGAGGTAAATGGTATGTTCTTGTGATTGTTGATGACTATTCTAGATACTCTTGGGTTTACTTTATGGCATCTAAGAATAAAGCTTTTAGTCGCTTTAGAACTTTATTTCTTATATTATCAATTGATCACCCAGGATCTTTAAGAGCAATTAGAAGTGATAATAGAACCGAATTTAAAAATAAATCGTTTGATCACTTTTGTGCTGAAAATGCAATAGATCATCAATTTTCTTCACCATATGTACCTCAACAAAACGGTATTGTAGAGAGAAAGAACAGAACCTTAGTTGAGATGGCTTGGACTATGCTTGATGAATATCAAACTCCTAGGAAATTTTGGGCTGATGCAATTGCAACCGCTTATTATGTCTCAAATCGTGTTTTCTTGCGTGCTAAGCTAGGTAAAACACCATATGAGCTCAGGTTTGGACATAGGCCTAGTGTCACACACTTTAGGGTCTTTGGTTGCAAATTCTTTGTTAAGAAACATGGTAATCTTGATAAATTTGAAGCTAGATCTGTTGATGGCATGTTTCTTGGTTATCCATCTCATACTAGAGGCTAACGTGTGCTTTTACTTGATACTAACAAAATTGTGGAGACTTGTGAGGTTTCTTTTGATGAAGCTAGCCCAGGTACCAGTTCAAATATTGCAGGTCCGGATCCATATCCGCAGGGGGAGAGTATTTTTGTTGAAGAAGAGGAAAAAGTGGTGCTGCTGCCTGAAAATTCAGCAGCTAATGACATTGTTCCAGCTCCTGATCTTGATTCACAGCCAGCACCGACGACCACCATTGCTGGTCCAGATCCTCCTCACGTCACAAGCTCATGTATTTGTGATGAACATGAAGAAGAAGAAGCTTGTGAAGTGTCCACTCCCCTCCGGATTCTCAAAAGTCATCCTCCACAACAAATTATTGGAAGCTTGCATGAACGAGTTACAAGATCCTGGTTTTTCGACCCCAATCCTCATGCTCATTCTGCTTTTGTTGCTTCTTTTGAACCCAAAGATATATCACAGGCACTCACTAATGAATCTTGGATTATTGCAATGCAAGAAGAGTTAGAAAATTTTGAAAGAAATAATGTTTGGAAACTTGTACCTCCACCTCAAGGTCTCACTTTAATTGGAACTAAATGGGTGTTTAAAAATAAACAAAGTGAGGATGGGGTTGTGGTTAGGAATAAGGCTAGGTTGGTTGCTCAAGGTTTCACACAAGTTGAAGGTCTAGATTTTGATGAAACTTTTGGTCCTGTTGCTAGATTAGAAGCCATAAGAATTTTGTTAGCTTTTGCTGCATCTAAAGGTTTTAAGCTATATCAAATGGATGTTAAAAGTGCTTTTCTTAATGGCTACATAGATGAGGAGGTTTATGTCAAACAACCACCTGGTTTTGAAAATTCAAATTTTCCTAATCATGTTTACAAACTGTCCAAAGCCTTGTACAGTCTCAAACAAGCCCCTAGAGCATGGTATGATAGGTTAAAAACATTCTTACTTGAAAAGGGGTTTACCATGGGCAAGGTTGATAAAACTCTTTTTGTGCTTAAGCATGGCAATGACTCATTATTCGTTCAAGTGTATGTGGATGATATTATCTTTGGTTGTGCTTCTCATGATCTTGTGTCCAAGTTTTCAGCTATGATGAGTTCAGAATTTGAGATGAGTATGATGGGAGAACTCACGTACTTTTTGGGGCTGCAAATCAAGCTAACCAAGGAGGGTACCTTTGTGCATCAAATAAAGTATACAAAAGATCTCCTAAGACGCTTCAACATGGACAAAAGCAAGCCTCTTTGGACACTAATGGGAACAGCAACAACACTTGAACTTGATGAAGATTGTGATCCCGTTGATCAAAAAGAATATAGAAGCATGATTGGGTCACTTTTGTATCTCACGGCATCAATACCAGACATACAATTCAGCGTATGTCTTTGTGCACGGTTTCAAGCCTTCCCACGTGCTTCACATCGTCAAGCCGTCAAAAGGATTCTCAGGTACTTACATGGAACTCAAGAATTTGGCATTTTTCTTCCTTCTTCCTCAACCGTTACTTTGAAAGCTTTTTCTGATGCTGATTTTGGGGTTGTAGGATTAATAGAAAAAGTACTTCTGGTGCTTGTCATTTTCTTGGTAATTCACATGTTGCCTGGTCCTCTATAAAACAAAGTTCAGTTGCACAATCCACAGCCGAATCTGAATATGTAGCTGCTGCTAGTGCTTGCTCACAAATTCTTTGGATTGTTCAAACACTTAAGGACTATGGGGTTGATCTAGATAGTGTTCCACTGTTTTGTGATAACACTAGTGCCATTTGCATTGCTAAAAACCCCGTGCAACATTCGAGAACTAAGCACATTGACATTAGGTATCACTTTCTCCGTGATAATGTCGAACAAGGGAACATTATGCTTCACCATGTAGATACCGAACAACAATTGGCTGACATTTTTACAAAACCATTGGATTTCACTCGCTTTTGTTACATTCATAGTGAAATAAGGGTTATTCATCCTCATGGCTTAAATTGAGGGAGAATTTTGAAACTTGGGAAGTCTATGTGTGAATCTGAAATTAAAATAATATGAGCATAGTATTTCATGCATATATGACTTTGTGATTCCTTTTTCATGCTGAAAGTTCTCACTACATTACTCGTGTTATACATTTTGTAGTTTTTACCATCTAGTAATTGGAATAATTACTTACACTAAATCTGGTCATGGTCGAACTTTCTTGCTGTTTTGAACTGGTTGCATGCTCACAAGTGCTTTTAATCATAAAGAATTAATCAAGAAATCAACTCACATGTTGAGTTTTTATGTTCAAATAAAAAAATGAGAAAAGATCAAGAGAATATGCATGCATCACACTTCTTTTTTTGATATGGCTTATCATTGCACTTAGATATGAACTGCAAAAGAGTTGTGTATGACTAAAACCATGTCCTTAAGATTCTGACTATCAAATGACATAGGCTTGGCTTGGTTGGTTAGAATGTCACACCCGGTTTTTCCGAAGAACAACCAAGTGATTATCACATGTATGCCAGGATCATTTTCTCATACATGTGATGACAAATAGTGAAGCATCATTTATTACAAGCCAGGTGTCGAATATAAATAAGTCTTACATCACAAATGTCTCAATGAACACTAAAGCTTCATCAAAAGTAAATAAACTAGCAGCGGAATATTATTCTTTAGGGCTCCATCACAGGTGTTGCCCGGGGTCTTCATGAACCTAAAAACCTTCCTCGGGTCCAAAATCTTGGTCATTATACACCACCGCATTATCTTGACCTGAGCAGCAATATAAACCAACAAATATGCAAGGTTGAGTACCAATGGTACTCAGCAAGTGTGGGAAAATTATATCATGCATGGCTAGAACAAGGAGAGGTTGAACTCATGGTTAAAGCACTACGCAATTAATACCTATCACCTTAGCTTATTAAGCACCTACATTACTACACAGGTGAAATAGTCCAAATCTCCCATCCCATCATCATAAACCAATAACCATAATCATCATTTCCAATGTTAAGCTCCCCGCTTAACTTCCAAAACCATCAATTCTCTAATCATGAATAAGTCCAGGCCGCTCTTAACCGTGAGCACGGCTGTCAAGACAGTTTTGACTCTGCAGAGTTTGTACCACTGTACCCACAAGTAGTGATTTCATCCCCCGTTGCCGGGTGGACTAAAAGAACCTCCATTATGCCAGTGGCTACGATCCACATTCACACTTCCCAGGTGTGCGGCCAAGAGATCACTACGAAGCCTTTACAAAGGGATTCCCGACGAGCGTGGGCCCACTGAGGTTTCACCCCTAACAGCATACAAGAGGCTCCAACCCCGCTGCAGTGGCCCCCTCTTGAGCCTTGCGGTTCATATGGCAGTCCAGCTGACTCCTATTCCCCGCACCATCCAACACACCCATACTACGTCGGGGATACACCTAATTATTTGGCTAAGCTGCCCCATCTCAGCATGTGGTTGGCACTGTAAAGCCGGGTTACATGCTCCATGAACCGGTCCTTAGGATCCAGGCAAGTACTAAACACAAACCCAAGTCTCGTGCACCCAGCACACAACCAAAACATCCAACTTGCCTTGATCCCTACCTCTACATAACTCATAATAGCTCCTTCAAGAGTATGGTAATATAAACTGATGATCTCATGTCCCAAATATCCCATTCTAAGCATGGCTAAGCATATGCATGTATATAAATGACATGACAAAATAAATCCCAACCCAAGCTTCAAAGAAATAAGGTAATGCAATTCTAGGGAAACTTTCCTAGCATGGGTTTCATATTTAACTTGACAATGCAAATAATTCTATCTACACATCCTAGCATAGGATCAAAGTGGTCAAGGACACTTGCCTCCTTCTTGCTGCTCTTGAAATGGGTAGTCTTGGTCTTGGAATTGAATAACTTGTTCTTGAGCAGGTTCTACTTCATACCATCACACATAGCAAAAGAAAAACAACAATCATAAGACATAGTTCACACTTCTACTTCATACAAACCACACATTCACATTTATGAAAGTTTCTTTACCATTTTATGTGTTGTGGATACTCTATGTGTGTTGATTTGGGGCTTGCATACACTTTCATTTACATGTGTAGGATTCCTACTTTGGTGTTCATATTTATACTCACATACTATATATATATATATACTTATATATATATATATATATGTGTATATGTGTGTTTCAGTTTTAAATAAATTCCTTATATTAAACTACCAAGTATGTATGAAAAGTATTTTTCTTCTCCATATGTGTCTTCATAATTTCTATCAACCCTAAACTGAATTCTTTGTATTTTAGAAACTCCATTTATCATTTACTTGTTTCTATATTTTCAGATTTATATTCTTATGCATAATTGTGCATTTTATTATTAAATTAGTGATACACTCTACCTAAACAGATTAGGTTCTGGTCCTAAATAATTTAGGATCATATTTTGACCTTGGCTTCTGATGTATACTATTTCATAATTATTTTCCCTATTTTTCTTTAACTATTCTTTACTTAAAAATGTGTCCCTATACTATTAAATGTGAATAATAGATGAAACAGATTTATTTCAGCCCCAAAAATATATTTTTATCTCACTCCAAAGTTTTCTAAGTACTGAGAAAGTTTTTAATAATTTTGACAATTAGGTTTGTCCCCCTTTTTAATATTTAAACACTAGTTACATATTCAATTTTCTAAATTAAATACTAAACAGAGCTAAAATAATGAATTCACCCCATTACAGGGTCTATAATATCATTTTCATAATTTCCAGGGGTCTAGCTACACTTTTCAGAGGTGTTTTTCTTAATTTCTATTAAGTCCAGGGGCTAAAACTGATTTTTAAATGAATTTACATGATTTTCTAGAGTTCCAGGGGCTAGATCTGAAGTTTCCGGGGCTAGCTCTCAATTCCAGAGAACCCCAGGGGGTAGCACGTAAGAACTCCAGTCTTTATAACGCGGGGTCGACGTGGACCGTCTGATTTTAAACCGACGGCTGAGATTATAACATCGAACCGGTACGCGGGGTTTTAAAGTCTACCGTGCGATTTAAAATAAACGGCGCACAAGCGGCCACGTCGCTCTGATCGAGCGCGGGCGGCGCTGCCGGCGGCGCACGGCGGCGGGAAGCGGCGATCTCGCCGGAAACTTTCGGATCCTCGAGAATTCTGCCTAGAACTGTGATCTTATGGCCTAGATCGGTAGAGGGGAGGTCAGGGATCTCACCTCGGGGGTTTTCTCGAGCTCGGGGGTCCTGGAAAGTGCTCTGCGGCGAGGTCCGAGGCAAAACCACGGCGAAGCTCGTCGGAGCTGGATTTGCACCGTATATCTTCGGGTTTTCTGCACCTGCAAAGTTCCCAGGAGGCGGTGGATCAAGGCCAACGAGTTAGATCAGAGTTTCCGAGCTTAGATCGGCCAGAATTCACCGGCGAAGTCTCGGTGCTCACCGGAGTGAAAATCGGCGATCGCGTGCGAAAAACTGATCGGATCGGTTGTTTTTATAGCCGGGGGAGGGCGGTGGTTCTGTTGTGATCGAGTTAGAGTCCTCAGGTTCCAGAATTCGGCTGCGGGACGCGGTTTCCCGATCGGTTGCGATCGCGCGCGCGCGGGGAGAAGTCCGGGGTCGCGGGGTTAGGGATGACAGGCGGGTCCCACATGTCAGCGAGGGGCAGCGCGGCGCGCGCGGGGGCGGGCTGCGCGGGGGGTTGCTGGGCCGGCTGGGGTTTCGGCCCACTGGCCAGTTTTTTTCTGGTTTTCCTTTTTCTTTTTCATTTCTTTTCTGTTTTGAGTATAATTTGAATTCCAGTTTGAATTTGAATTTTTGCAAAACATGCAATACGTCCAAAAATTTCTAAATTCCCCTCTGAACATGGTTTATGGTTCTAAATCAAAATTTGAGTCTTGACTAAAAATTTGGGGGTGTTACAGCTCTACCCCCCTTAAAAGAAATCTCGTCCTCGAGATTGGTGTTTCTAAGAAAATAATTCCGGAAATTGTGCCTTAAGCTCATCTTCCCGTTCCCAGGTGGCTTCCTCCTCTGAGTGATGCTTCCACTGTACCTTGCACATTCTGATTCTCTTATTTCTGGTGATACGTTCCATTGTCTCCAAAATCTTGTATGGTTGCTCGGCATAAGACAAATCCTCAGCTACATCCACTTCATTCATGGGTAACACCTCCTCAGGCGTCCTCAGACATTTCTTGAGTTGCGACACATGGAACACATCGTGCACGCCTGACAGATGAACCGGCAACTCTAGTTGGTACGCCACTTCGCCTTTTCTTTCCAAAACTTGAAAGGGTCTGATGTATCGAGGTGACAACTTCCCTTTCACCTTGAACCGACGAAGTCCTCTGATAGGGGATACCTTGAGATAAACATAGTCTCCCACGTTGAAAACGAGTTCTCTTCTTCGTACATCAGCATAACTCTTCTGGCGTGTCTGTGCTATCCTCAAGTTGTTGCGAATCTCCCTCACCTTTGCCTCGGCTTCTTGTAGCACTTCGGGACCAAACACTTTACTTTCTCCTGTTTGGTTCCAAAATAGGGGAGTTCTGCACTTCCTTCCATACAAAGCTTCAAACGGTGACATCTTCATACTAGCTTGATAACTGTTGTTATAGGAAAACTCCGCATATGGTAAGTTCTTGTCCCAACTCCTATTGTTTTTGAGTGCACATGCCCTCAACATGTCTTCAAGAATCTGATTGGTTCTCTCCGTCTGCCCGTCAGTTTGGGGATGATAGGCAGAACTGAAGTTCAGATGGGTTCCCATGGTTTCATGCAACTTTTGCCAAAACCTCGAGGTGAACTGTGTCCCTCGGTCCGACACTATCTTCTTTGGCACTCCATGGTAACACACGATCCTTGACATGTACAATTCTGCCAATTTGGATCCGCTGTAGCTTTCTTTCACAGGGATGAAATGAGCTACCTTGGTTAGCCGATCAATAATGACCCATATTGAATCATACCCGGATTGGGTCCTAGGCAATCCCACGACAAAATCCATGCTGATCTCTTCCCACTTCCATTCAGGCACTTTGAGTGGTTGCAGCAATCCCGCGGGTCGTTGATGTTCTGCTTTCACCAACTGACATGTGTCACATAGGGCAACATGTTCCGCGACATCTCGCTTCATGCCATACCACCAATACCTGCTTTTGAGGTCCTGATACATCTTCGTACTCCCAGGATGAATGGAATAGTCGGAATCGTGAGCCTCCTTCAAAATTAATTTACGAATCTCCTTTACTTCTGGCACACAGATCCTTTTCCCGTGCCACACCGTTCCTTGTTCATCCTCTCTAAAACCAGGAGCTTTATTTTCCTTGATGAGCTGTCTGATCTCTTGTATCTTCTCATCATTCTTTTGTCCCTCGCGTATGTCTCGCTCAAGTGTGGAGTCCACTTCCATGGCGATGGCTTCACCACTATTTACTAGACATAGATTGAGCCTTATAACCTCGTCCTTCAATTCTGCAGACATATCCTTCAAGCTCAACTTATTGACCTGCACTTTCCGACTCAAAGCATCAGCCACGACGTTTGCTTTCCCGGGATGATAGTTGATGCCTACATCAAAGTCATTGATTAGCTCTAACCATCTCCTTTGTCTAAGGTTGAGATCTGGCTGTGTGAATATGTACTTCAAACTCTTATGATCCGTGTATATCTCTGTCCTTTTCCCCATCAAATAGTGCCGCCAAATTTTCAACGCGTGTACCACTGCAGCTAGTTCCAGGTCATGGGTAGGATAGTTCTTCTCGTGCTTCCGAAGCTGCCGGGATGCATATGCCACGACATGTCCCTCTTGCATGAGAACACATCCCAACCCGTTTCCAGAGGCATCGCAGTACACCGTGAAATTCTTCTGCATATCTGGCATAACCAACACGGGGGCTGTTGTCAATCTCTTCTTTAGCTCCTGAAAGCTCGTATCGCACTGTGGTGTCCAGGTGAATGTGATTCCCTTTTCCAACAGTTTGGTGAGAGGTCTCGAGATCTTGGAGAATCCCTCAATAAATCGTCGATAGTATCCAGCCAATCCCAAAAAGCTTCGAACTTCCCCGACATTTTCAGGGGTTTTCCATTTCTGGATATCTTCGATTTTGGCGGGATCTACGGAGATTCCTCCCTCCGAGATTATATGTCCTAAAAAGGGAACTCTCTTTAGCCAAAACTCACACTTGCTCAACTTGGCATATAGTTGGTGTTCTCTCAGCCTCTGTAACACCAACCTTAGATGTTTCTCATGTTCTTCTTCATCTTTGGAGAAGACGAGAATATCATCTATGAAAACCACCACAAATTTGTCCAGATATTCCATGAATACCTTGTTCATGAGGTACATAAAATATGCCGGGGCATTGGTTAGCCCGAAAGGCATGACAGTGTATTCATACAGTCCGTACCGAGATACGAAAGCTGTCTTGGGAATATCAGATTGCCTTATCTTGAGTTGGTGGTATCCCGACCTGAGATCAATTTTCGAGAACACGCAAGCTCCCCTTAACTGATCAAACAAGTCTTCAATGCGGGGTAATGGATACTTGTTCTTGATGGTCACCTCATTCAAGGCACGGTAATCCACGCATAACCTTTGAGTTCCATCTTTCTTAGGCACAAATATTACCGGAGCTCCCCATGGTGAGGAACTAGGGCGAACATACCCCTTTTCCGTCAATTCTCTCAAATGATCCTTGAGCTCCTCTAGCTGCTTGGAGTCCATTCGATAAGGTCTCTTGTATATCGGGGCTGTTCCCGGTACTAGCTCGATTGCGAATTCCACGTCACGGTCGGGAGGCATTCCTGGCAACTCCTCCGGAAAAACATCTGGATATTCCCTGATAGTCCTGATTTCCTCAACTTTCACCTCCACTTGATTTAATTTAATGTCCCTCCTAGGCTCGTGTATCGTTATGAACTTTACTCTTGTGCCACTAGGGTGAGTTAGTTCCACCGTTCTGGTCGAACAATGGATGATTCCTTTATGTTTGGTCAACCAATCCATACCCAAAATAATATCTATCCCTTGTGAATCGATCACTATGAGGTTAGCGGTAAATACTACCCCATTAATGTCTAGGTTCACTTTGGGACACACTTGTCTTGTCCTTATTTCTCCACCTGGAGAATTTACCGCTAGCATATGGTTCATTTGTGTGGTTGCTAGGTCATGCTTCTTAACAAACCCTTGAGCAATGAACGAATGGGTAGCACCAGAATCAAACAGCAGAGTTGCAAGGTGTAAATTGGCAGGAAACTTACCAACTACCACGTCGGGTGCCTCTTGTGCTTCCTCCATAGTGACGTGGTTCACCCGTCCTCTCACTACATTCTGCTGTTGTGGCGGCGCAGGCTTCTTCTTCGGGCATTTATGGGCGTAGTGCCCCACTTCACCACAGCTGAAACATTGCACCCCAACCTTAGGTGCTTGGCCCTTGTTGTCTTGGGGTTGGTTTGGGGGTCCTTGCACTGCTGGTCGAGGTGGATATGCGAGGCGAGGCTGTTGTACAAACTGACGTTGCAGCTGTGCTGGTGCTGCGGGAGGCCTGTAGTTTGGGTTGTACCCTCTTGGTGCTGAATAGGGTACCGCAGCACGGCTCGTCTGCCCCGTAGGTTGCTGCATCATACGTGGGCGGGTGTTACTCCCTGAGGCTTGATGTGACCACCCAGCCTTCCTCTTATTCTCATTTTCAAGGGCCTTCAGCTTCCTTTCCACCACAAACGCTCTGTCCACCATCTTTTGAAAGCTTTCATACTCATTAGAGGACATTGCACACTGCATCTCTGCGGTAAGTCCTTCCACGAAACAATCTTGTTTCTGCTCATCTGTCTCTATGTCTCGTGGAGCATAACGGGATAGTTGAGTGAATTTAGTGAGGTATTCCCTCACCGTCATGTTTCCCTGCTGCAGTCCCAAAAACTCCTTCCTCTTGTTTTTGAGTTCACCTCTTGGGATGTAATGGTTGCGGAAGCTACGCTTGAACTCTTCCCAAGTGATGCTCTCAGGGTCATGATGGGCGGCCACGTAGGCGGTCCACCAATCAGCAGCAGGTCCTTGCAATTGATGAGAGGCAAACAGCACCCTCTCATACCCTTGGCATTGTATGATCCTCATCTTACTTTCAATGGTCTTCAGCCAATCATCTGCCTCCAGAGGTTCAGCAGCACTTGCAAACTTTGGAGGTTGAGTTCCTAGAAACTCACTCAACCTTGGTTGGCGTGGTGCAGCTTGTGGAGGTGGAACTTGATGCAAGTTGGCCACTACTTGTGTCAAGTTCTGGATGAGCTGATTTTGATTCTCCAGCATTTGGTGGAGAGGATCAACTTCTTCACGGCGACCACCCCGGTTCTGGCCTCCAGAAAGATGAGAGTTGCATGCCTCATCATTGTTGTTGGCGGGGTTGGCAGCACGTCCTCTTCCTCTTCCGGCCATCTGGCAGAATCAACAAATGTTAATTTGAAAGCATTTGGTATCATCTTACTACTTTCACTTGTTTGTACTTTGAAGTGTTGAAGTTTTGTTAAATCTTACGAGGGCTTTAGATCTCGCACCCAATAAATGCACTATTATTTCCTGTGGGTTTACACACCAAAGCAAACAATCTGAAGACGAGGCTGTGGACAATTGCTCATGGCTTCCACAACTCACGTCACACACCAAGCATTATCACACCATTAACTACGTAACGACTCGACTACTCGACCTCTTGCTAGCTAGGGGAAAGACTCTACACTACTCATCCTCTTGAGCTGGCTCCTCGGGATCTTCCTCCTCATTTCGGCTACCTTCTGACTCTGCTTTGGGTGGGGAGGCTGCTGGTGGAGAAGTGCGACGACGCCTGATCGCTCGGCGATCCGGGGAGTCATGGGTCCATGGATCACTTACGGTGACACACAGTTCATTCCCATCTCCTCTTTCTCTCGCCTTTAAACAAGCTCGCAGCAATGCCTCCGTCTCCTTCAGAGTATCTCGGACATCCTGAAGCTCTTGTTGACACTCCTGCAGTCGAGTGCTGAGCATAGCAGCATCCTCCAAGCACAAGTCCATGTGCTCATGGGAAGTCCCTTGCTGCACCGGTGGGTACTTGTACTCCGTGGTACCACTCTCACGTTGGAGGACATACATGTACTCAGTTTTGTCCAAGTGGCGACGATAGATGTGGCTCTGGCAGGTGATGGCCTCCCAAGTGACATCTCTCTCCGCGTCAACTTGTGTTGCTCGACAAGCTGGAGAGTGGTGAATCTTAAGCAGCTGATTCTCGTGTATAATCCTCATCTCCGAACTCCATTCTTCCCTCTTCTCACGGATGGTCCTGGTGGAGTTATAGTGGATGATGAGCTTGCCCGTATTGCCGGCGGCTTCGAGCATACGTCGAAGACGGCGCAACAAATCTCCTACTGCCAATCCGTAGGAAAGGTACGTCACTGGACGACTCTCCTCTCTTTCGGCAAGGGCAACTACGGGAACTCTCCCTCCCGTGGACTTACGAGCGGTGCGAATCATGCGAACCTTCTAAAACAAAAGAATTTAAAATTAGGTTAGATAAAATCTCAAACAAAAATCCTATTTTGAATGAAAGTTGGGGTAAGATGAAGAAAATGACCCTTTTAATAACACTTTTTCACCCACACCTTGGAAAATAGTTTTTTAGAAAATAGGGCCCTTAAATACGTCCATTTCTACCTAGGTCCACGTTCCTACGGGCAACCTTGGCTCTGATACCACCTCTGTCACACCCGGTTTTTCCGAAGAACAACCAAGTGATTATCACATGTATGCCAGGATCATTTTCTCATACATGTGATGACAAATAGTGAAGCATCATTTATTACAAGCCAGGTGTCGAATATAAATAAGTCTTACATCACAAATGTCTCAATGAACACTAAAGCTTCATCACAAGTAAATAAACTAGCAGCGGAATATTATTCTTTAGGGCTCCATCACAGGTGTTGCCCGGGGTCTTCATGAACCTAAAAACCTTCCTCGGGTCCAAAATCTTGGTCATTATACACCACCGCATTATCTTGACCTGAGCAGCAATATAAACCAACAAATATGCAAGGTTGAGTACCAATGGTACTCAGCAAGTGTGGGAAAATTATATCATGCATGGCTAGAACAAGGAGAGGTTGAACTCATGGTTAAAGCACTACGCAATTAATACCTATCACCTTAGCTTATTAAGCACCTACATTACTACACAGGTGAAATAGTCCAAATCTCCCATCCCATCATCATAAACCAATAACCATAATCATCATTTCCAATGTTAAGCTCCCCGCTTAACTTCCAAAACCATCAATTCTCTAATCATGAATAAGTCCAGGCCGCTCTTAACCGTGAGCACGGCTGTCAAGACAGTTTTGACTCTGCAGAGTTTGTACCACTGTACCCACAAGTAGTGATTTCATCCCCCGTTGCCGGGTGGACTAAAAGAACCTCCATTATGCCAGTGGCTACGATCCACATTCACACTTCCCAGGTGTGCGGCCAAGAGATCACTACGAAGCCTTTACAAAGGGATTCCCGACGAGCGTGGGTCCACTGAGGTTTCACCCCTAACAGCATACAAGAGGCTCCAACCCCGCTGCAGTGGCCCCCTCTTGAGCCTTGCGGTTCATATGGCAGTCCAGCTGACTCCTATTCCCCGCACCATCCAACACACCCATACTACGTCGGGGATACACCTAATTATTTGGCTAAGCTGCCCCATCTCAGCATGTGGTTGGCACTGTAAAGCCGGGTTACATGCTCCATGAACCGGTCCTTAGGATCCAGGCAAGTACTAAACACAAACCCAAGTCTCGTGCACCCAGCACACAACCAAAACATCCAACTTGCCTTGATCCCTACCTCTACATAACTCATAATAGCTCCTTCAAGAGTATGGTAATATAAACTGATGATCTCATGTCCCAAATATCCCATTCTAAGCATGGCTAAGCATATGCATGTATATAAATGACATGACAAAATAAATCCCAACCCAAGCTTCAAAGAAATAAGGTAATGCAATTCTAGGGAAACTTTCCTAGCATGGGTTTCATATTTAACTTGACAATGCAAATAATTCTATCTACACATCCTAGCATAGGATCAAAGTGGTCAAGGACACTTGCCTCCTTCTTGCTGCTCTTGAAATGGGTAGTCTTGGTCTTGGAATTGAATAACTTGTTCTTGAGCAGGTTCTACTTCATACCATCACACATAGCAAAAGAAAAACAACAATCATAAGACATAGTTCACACTTCTACTTCATACAAACCACACATTCACATTTATGAAAGTTTCTTTACCATTTTATGTGTTGTGGATACTCTATGTGTGTTGATTTGGGGCTTGCATACACTTTCATTTACATGTGTAGGATTCCTACTTTGGTGTTCATATTTATACTCACATACTATATATATATATATATACTTATATATATATATATGTGTATATGTGTGTTTCAGTTTTAAATAAATTCCTTATATTAAACTACCAAGTATGTATGAAAAGTATTTTTCTTCTCCATATGTGTCTTCATAATTTCTATCAACCCTAAACTGAATTCTTTGTATTTTAGAAACTCCATTTATCATTTACTTGTTTCTATATTTTCAGATTTATATTCTTATGCATAATTGTGCATTTTATTATTAAATTAGTGATACACTCTACCTAAACAGATTAGGTTCTGGTCCTAAATAATTTAGGATCATATTTTGACCTTGGCTTCTGATGTATACTATTTCATAATTATTTTCCCTATTTTTCTTTAACTATTCTTTACTTAAAAATGTGTCCCTATACTATTAAATGTGAATAATAGATGAAACAGATTTATTTCAGCCCCAAAAATATATTTTTATCTCACTCCAAAGTTTTCTAAGTACTGAGAAAGTTTTTAATAATTTTGACAATTAGGTTTGTCCCCCTTTTTAATATTTAAACACTAGTTACATATTCAATTTTCTAAATTAAATACTAAACAGAGCTAAAATAATGAATTCGGGTCTATAATATCATTTTCATAATTTCCAGGGGTCTAGCTACACTTTTCAGAGGTGTTTTTCTTAATTTCTATTAAGTCCAGGGGCTAAAACTGATTTTTAAATGAATTTACATGATTTTCTAGAGTTCCAGGGGCTAGATCTGAAGTTTCCGGGGCTAGCTCTCAATTCCAGAGAACCCCAGGGGGTAGCACGTAAGAACTCCAGTCTTTATAACGCGGGGTCGACGTGGACCGTCTGATTTTAAACCGACGGCTGAGATTATAACATCGAACCGGTACGCGGGGTTTTAAAGTCTACCGTGCGATTTAAAATAAACGGCGCACAAGCGGCCACGTCGCTCTGATCGAGCGCGGGCGGCGCTGCCGGCGGCGCACGGCGGCGGGAAGCGGCGATCTCGCCGGAAACTTTCGGATCCTCGAGAATTCTGCCTAGAACTGTGATCTTATGGCCTAGATCGGTAGAGGGGAGGTCAGGGATCTCACCTCGGGGGTTTTCTCGAGCTCGGGGGTCCTGGAAAGTGCTCTGCGGCGAGGTCCGAGGCAAAACCACGGCGAAGCTCGTCGGAGCTGGATTTGCACCGTATATCTTCGGGTTTTCTGCACCTGCAAAGTTCCCCGGAGGCGGTGGATCAAGGCCAACGAGTTAGATCAGAGTTTCCGAGCTTAGATCGGCCAGAATTCACCGGCGAAGTCTCGGTGCTCACCGGAGTGAAAATCGGCGATCGCGTGCGAAAAACTGATCGGATCGGTTGTTTTTATAGCCGGGGGAGGGCGGTGGTTCTGTTGTGATCGAGTTAGAGTCCTCAGGTTCCAGAATTCGGCTGCGGGACGCGGTTTCCCGATCGGTTGCGATCGCGCGCGCGCGGGGAGAAGTCCGGGGTCGCGGGGTTAGGGATGACAGGCGGGTCCCACATGTCAGCGAGGGGCAGCGCGGCGCGCGCGGGGGCGGGCTGCGCGGGGGGTTGCTGGGCCGGCTGGGGTTTCGGCCCACTGGCCAGTTTTTTTCTGGTTTTCCTTTTTCTTTTTCATTTCTTTTCTGTTTTGAGTATAATTTGAATTCCAGTTTGAATTTGAATTTTTGCAAAACATGCAATACGTCCAAAAATTTCTAAATTCCCCTCTGAACATGGTTTATGGTTCTAAATCAAAATTTGAGTCTTGACTAAAAATTTGGGGGTGTTACAGCTCTACCCCCCTTAAAAGAAATCTCGTCCTCGAGATTGGTGTTTCTAAGAAAATAATTCCGGAAATTGTGCCTTAAGCTCATCTTCCCGTTCCCAGGTGGCTTCCTCCTCTGAGTGATGCTTCCACTGTACCTTGCACATTCTGATTCTCTTATTTCTGGTGATACGTTCCATTGTCTCCAAAATCTTGTATGGTTGCTCGGCATAAGACAAATCCTCAGCTACATCCACTTCATTCATGGGTAACACCTCCTCAGGCGTCCTCAGACATTTCTTGAGTTGCGACACATGGAACACATCGTGCACGCCTGACAGATGAACCGGCAACTCTAGTTGGTACGCCACTTCGCCTTTTCTTTCCAAAACTTGAAAGGGTCCGATGTATCGAGGTGACAACTTCCCTTTCACCTTGAACCGACGAAGTCCTCTGATAGGGGATACCTTGAGATAAACATAGTCTCCCACGTTGAAAACGAGTTCTCTTCTTCGTACATCAGCATAACTCTTCTGGCGTGTCTGTGCTATCCTCAAGTTGTTGCGAATCTCCCTCACCTTTGCCTCGGCTTCTTGTAGCACTTCGGGACCAAACACTTTACTTTCTCCTGTTTGGTTCCAAAATAGGGGAGTTCTGCACTTCCTTCCATACAAAGCTTCAAACGGTGACATCTTCATACTAGCTTGATAACTGTTGTTATAGGAAAACTCCGCATATGGTAAGTTCTTGTCCCAACTCCTATTGTTTTTGAGTGCACATGCCCTCAACATGTCTTCAAGAATCTGATTGGTTCTCTCCGTCTGCCCGTCAGTTTGGGGATGATAGGCAGAACTGAAGTTCAGATGGGTTCCCATGGTTTCATGCAACTTTTGCCAAAACCTCGAGGTGAACTGTGTCCCTCGGTCCGACACTATCTTCTTTGGCACTCCATGGTAACACACGATCCTTGACATGTACAATTCTGCCAATTTGGATCCGCTGTAGCTTTCTTTCACAGGGATGAAATGAGCTACCTTGGTTAGCCGATCAATAATGACCCATATTGAATCATACCCGGATTGGGTCCTAGGCAATCCCACGACAAAATCCATGCTGATCTCTTCCCACTTCCATTCAGGCACTTTGAGTGGTTGCAGCAATCCCGCGGGTCGTTGATGTTCTGCTTTCACCAACTGACATGTGTCACATAGGGCAACATGTTCCGCGACATCTCGCTTCATGCCATACCACCAATACCTGCTTTTGAGGTCCTGATACATCTTCGTACTCCCAGGATGAATGGAATAGTCGGAATCGTGAGCCTCCTTCAAAATTAATTTACGAATCTCCTTTACTTCTGGCACACAGATCCTTTTCCCGTGCCACACCGTTCCTTGTTCATCCTCTCTAAAACCAGGAGCTTTATTTTCCTTGATGAGCTGTCTGATCTCTTGTATCTTCTCATCATTCTTTTGTCCCTCGCGTATGTCTCGCTCAAGTGTGGAGTCCACTTCCATGGCGATGGCTTCACCACTATTTACTAGACATAGATTGAGCCTTATAACCTCGTCCTTCAATTCTGCAGACATATCCTTCAAGCTCAACTTATTGACCTGCACTTTCCGACTCAAAGCATCAGCCACGACGTTTGCTTTCCCGGGATGATAGTTGATGCCTACATCAAAGTCATTGATTAGCTCTAACCATCTCCTTTGTCTAAGGTTGAGATCTGGCTGTGTGAATATGTACTTCAAACTCTTATGATCCGTGTATATCTCTGTCCTTTTCCCCATCAAATAGTGCCGCCAAATTTTCAACGCGTGTACCACTGCAGCTAGTTCCAGGTCATGGGTAGGATAGTTCTTCTCGTGCTTCCGAAGCTGCCGGGATGCATATGCCACGACATGTCCCTCTTGCATGAGAACACATCCCAACCCGTTTCCAGAGGCATCGCAGTACACCGTGAAATTCTTCTGCATATCTGGCATAACCAACACGGGGGCTGTTGTCAATCTCTTCTTTAGCTCCTGAAAGCTCGTATCGCACTGTGGCGTCCAGGTGAATGTGATTCCCTTTTCCAACAGTTTGGTGAGAGGTCTCGAGATCTTGGAGAATCCCTCAATAAATCGTCGATAGTATCCAGCCAATCCCAAAAAGCTTCGAACTTCCCCGACATTTTCAGGGGTTTTCCATTTCTGGATATCTTCGATTTTGGCGGGATCTACGGAGATTCCTCCCTCCGAGATTATATGTCCTAAAAAGGGAACTCTCTTTAGCCAAAACTCACACTTGCCCAACTTGGCATATAGTTGGTGTTCTCTCAGCCTCTGTAACACCAACCTTAGATGTTTCTCATGTTCTTCTTCATCTTTGGAGAAGACGAGAATATCATCTATGAAAACCACCACAAATTTGTCCAGATATTCCATGAATACCTTGTTCATGAGGTACATAAAATATGCCGGGGCATTGGTTAGCCCGAAAGGCATGACAGTGTATTCATACAGTCCGTACCGAGATACGAAAGCTGTCTTGGGAATATCAGATTGCCTTATCTTGAGTTGGTGGTATCCCGACCTGAGATCAATTTTCGAGAACACGCAAGCTCCCCTTAACTGATCAAACAAGTCTTCAATGCGGGGTAATGGATACTTGTTCTTGATGGTCACCTCATTCAAGGCACGGTAATCCACGCATAACCTTTGAGTTCCATCTTTATTAGGCACAAATATTACCGGAGCTCCCCATGGTGAGGAACTAGGGCGAACATACCCCTTTTCCGTCAATTCTCTCAAATGATCCTTGAGCTCCTCTAGCTGCTTGGAGTCCATTCGATAAGGTCTCTTGTATATCGGGGCTGTTCCCGGTACTAGCTCGATTGCGAATTCCACGTCACGGTCGGGAGGCATTCCTGGCAACTCCTCCGGAAAAACATCTGGATATTCCCTGATAGTCCTGATTTCCTCAACTTTCACCTCCACTTGATTTAATTTAATGTCCCTCCTAGGCTCGTGTATCGTTATGAACTTTACTCTTGTGCCACTAGGGTGAGTTAGTTCCACCGTTCTGGTCGAACAATGGATGATTCCTTTATGTTTGGTCAACCAATCCATACCCAAAATAATATCTATCCCTTGTGAATCGATCACTATGAGGTTAGCGGTAAATACTACCCCATTAATGTCTAGGTTCACTTTGGGACACACTTGTCTTGTCCTTATTTCTCCACCTGGAGAATTTACCGCTAGCATATGGTTCATTTGTGTGGTTGCTAGGTCATGCTTCTTAACAAACCCTTGAGCAATGAACGAATGGGTAGCACCAGAATCAAACAGCAGAGTTGCAAGGTGTAAATTGGCAGGAAACTTACCAACTACCACGTCAGGTGCCTCTTGTGCTTCCTCCATAGTGACGTGGTTCACCCGTCCTCTCACTACATTCTGCTGTTGTGGCGGCGCAGGCTTCTTCTTCGGGCATTTATGGGCGTAGTGCCCCACTTCACCACAGCTGAAACATTGCACCCCAACCTTAGGTGCTTGGCCCTTGTTGTCTTGGGGTTGGTTTGGGGGTCCTTGCACTGCTGGTCGAGGTGGATATGCGAGGCGAGGCTGTTGTACAAACTGACGTTGCAGCTGTGCTGGTGCTGCGGGAGGCCTGTAGTTTGGGTTGTACCCTCTTGGTGCTGAATAGGGTACCGCAGCACGGCTCGTCTGCCCCGTAGGTTGCTGCATCATACGTGGGCGGGTGTTACTCCCTGAGGCTTGATGTGACCACCCAGCCTTCCTCTTATTCTCATTTTCAAGGGCCTTCAGCTTCCTTTCCACCACAAACGCTCTGTCCACCATCTTTTGAAAGCTTTCATACTCATTAGAGGACATTGCACACTGCATCTCTGCGGTAAGTCCTTCCACGAAACAATCTTGTTTCTGCTCATCTGTCTCTATGTCTCGTGGAGCATAACGGGATAGTTGAGTGAATTTAGTGAGGTATTCCCTCACCGTCATGTTTCCCTGCTGCAGTCCCAAAAACTCCTTCCTCTTGTTTTTGAGTTCACCTCTTGGGATGTAATGGTTGCGGAAGCTACGCTTGAACTCTTCCCAAGTGATGCTCTCAGGGTCATGATGGGCGGCCACGTAGGCGGTCCACCAATCAGCAGCAGGTCCTTGCAATTGATGAGAGGCAAACAGCACCCTCTCATACCCTTGGCATTGTATGATCCTCATCTTACTTTCAATGGTCTTCAGCCAATCATCTGCCTCCAGAGGTTCAGCAGCACTTGCAAACTTTGGAGGTTGAGTTCCTAGAAACTCACTCAACCTTGGTTGGCGTGGTGCAGCTTGTGGAGGTGGAACTTGATGCAAGTTGGCCACTACTTGTGTCAAGTTCTGGATGAGCTGATTTTGATTCTCCAGCATTTGGTGGAGAGGATCAACTTCTTCACGGCGACCACCCCGGTTCTGGCCTCCAGAAAGATGAGAGTTGCATGCCTCATCATTGTTGTTGGCGGGGTTGGCAGCACGTCCTCTTCCTCTTCCGGCCATCTGGCAGAATCAACAAATGTTAATTTGAAAGCATTTGGTATCATCTTACTACTTTCACTTGTTTGTACTTTGAAGTGTTGAAGTTTTGTTAAATCTTACGAGGGCTTTAGATCTCGCACCCAATAAATGCACTATTATTTCCTGTGGGTTTACACACCAAAGCAAACAATCTGAAGACGAGGCTGTGGACAATTGCTCATGGCTTCCACAACTCACGTCACACACCAAGCATTATCACACCATTAACTACGTAACGACTCGACTACTCGACCTCTTGCTAGCTAGGGGAAAGACTCTACACTACTCATCCTCTTGAGCTGGCTCCTCGGGATCTTCCTCCTCATTTCGGCTACCTTCTGACTCTGCTTTGGGTGGGGAGGCTGCTGGTGGAGAAGTGCGACGACGCCTGATCGCTCGGCGATCCGGGGAGTCAGGGGTCCATGGATCACTTACGGTGACACACAGTTCATTCCCATCTCCTCTTTCTCTCGCCTTTAAACAAGCTCGCAGCAATGCCTCCGTCTCCTTCAGAGTATCTCGGACATCCTGAAGCTCTTGTTGACACTCCTGCAGTCGAGTGCTGAGCATAGCAGCATCCTCCAAGCACAAGTCCATGTGCTCATGGGAAGTCCCTTGCTGCACCGGTGGGTACTTGTACTCCGTGGTACCACTCTCACGTTGGAGGACATACATGTACTCAGTTTTGTCCAAGTGGCGACGATAGATGTGGCTCTGGCAGGTAATGGCCTCCCAAGTGACATCTCTCTCCGCGTCAACTTGTGTTGCTCGACAAGCTGGAGAGTGGTGAATCTTAAGCAGCTGATTCTCGTGTATAATCCTCATCTCCGAACTCCATTCTTCCCTCTTCTCACGGATGGTCCTGGTGGAGTTATAGTGGATGATGAGCTTGCCCGTATTGCCGGCGGCTTCGAGCATACGTCGAAGACGGCGCAACAAATCTCCTACTGCCAATCCGTAGGAAAGGTACGTCACTGGACGACTCTCCTCTCTTTCGGCAAGGGCAACTACGGGAACTCTCCCTCCCGTGGACTTACGAGCGGTGCGAATCATGCGAACCTTCTAAAACAAAAGAATTTAAAATTAGGTTAGATAAAATCTCAAACAAAAATCCTATTTTGAATGAAAGTTGGGGTAAGATGAAGAAAATGACCCTTTTAATAACACTTTTTCACCCACACCTTGGAAAATAGTTTTTTAGAAAATAGGGCCCTTAAATACGTCCATTTCTACCTAGGTCCACGTTCCTACGGGCAACCTTGGCTCTGATACCACCTCTGTCACACCCGGTTTTTCCGAAGAACAACCAAGTGATTATCACATGTATGCCAGGATCATTTTCTCATACATGTGATGACAAATAGTGAAGCATCATTTATTACAAGCCAGGTGTCGAATATAAATAAGTCTTACATCACAAATGTCTCAATGAACACTAAAGCTTCATCACAAGTAAATAAACTAGCAGCGGAATATTATTCTTTAGGGCTCCATCACAGGTGTTGCCCGGGGTCTTCATGAACCTAAAAACCTTCCTCGGGTCCAAAATCTTGGTCATTATACACCACCGCATTATCTTGACCTGAGCAGCAATATAAACCAACAAATATGCAAGGTTGAGTACCAATGGTACTCAGCAAGTGTGGGAAAATTATATCATGCATGGCTAGAACAAGGAGAGGTTGAACTCATGGTTAAAGCACTACGCAATTAATACCTATCACCTTAGCTTATTAAGCACCTACATTACTACACAGGTGAAATAGTCCAAATCTCCCATCCCATCATCATAAACCAATAACCATAATCATCATTTCCAATGTTAAGCTCCCCGCTTAACTTCCAAAACCATCAATTCTCTAATCATGAATAAGTCCAGGCCGCTCTTAACCGTGAGCACGGCTGTCAAGACAGTTTTGACTCTGCAGAGTTTGTACCACTGTACCCACAAGTAGTGATTTCATCCCCCGTTGCCGGGTGGACTAAAAGAACCTCCATTATGCCAGTGGCTACGATCCACATTCACACTTCCCAGGTGTGCGGCCAAGAGATCACTACGAAGCCTTTACAAAGGGATTCCCGACGAGCGTGGGCCCACTGAGGTTTCACCCCTAACAGCATACAAGAGGCTCCAACCCCGCTGCAGTGGCCCCCTCTTGAGCCTTGCGGTTCATATGGCAGTCCAGCTGACTCCTATTCCCCGCACCATCCAACACACCCATACTACGTCGGGGATACACCTAATTATTTGGCTAAGCTGCCCCATCTCAGCATGTGGTTGGCACTGTAAAGCCGGGTTACATGCTCCATGAACCGGTCCTTAGGATCCAGGCAAGTACTAAACACAAACCCAAGTCTCGTGCACCCAGCACACAACCAAAACATCCAACTTGCCTTGATCCCTACCTCTACATAACTCATAATAGCTCCTTCAAGAGTATGGTAATATAAACTGATGATCTCATGTCCCAAATATCCCATTCTAAGCATGGCTAAGCATATGCATGTATATAAATGACATGACAAAATAAATCCCAACCCAAGCTTCAAAGAAATAAGGTAATGCAATTCTAGGGAAACTTTCCTAGCATGGGTTTCATATTTAACTTGACAATGCAAATAATTCTATCTACACATCCTAGCATAGGATCAAAGTGGTCAAGGACACTTGGCTCCTTCTTGCTGCTCTTGAAATGGGTAGTCTTGGTCTTGGAATTGAATAACTTGTTCTTGAGCAGGTTCTACTTCATACCATCACACATAGCAAAAGAAAAACAACAATCATAAGACATAGTTCACACTTCTACTTCATACAAACCACACATTCACATTTATGAAAGTTTCTTTACCATTTTATGTGTTGTGGATACTCTATGTGTGTTGATTTGGGGCTTGCATACACTTTCATTTACATGTGTAGGATTCCTACTTTGGTGTTCATATTTATACTCACATACTATATATATATATATACTTATATATATATATATGTGTATATGTGTGTTTCAGTTTTAAATAAATTCCTTATATTAAACTACCAAGTATGTATGAAAAGTATTTTTCTTCTCCATATGTGTCTTCATAATTTCTATCAACCCTAAACTGAATTTTTTGTATTTTAGAAACTCCATTTATCATTTACTTGTTTCTATATTTTCAGATTTATATTCTTATGCATAATTGTGCATTTTATTATTAAATTAGTGATACACTCTACCTAAACAGATTAGGTTCTGGTCCTAAATAATTTAGGATCATATTTTGACCTTGGCTTCTGATGTATACTATTTCATAATTATTTTCCCTATTTTTCTTTAACTATTCTTTACTTAAAAATGTGTCCCTATACTATTAAATGTGAATAATAGATGAAACAGATTTATTTCAGCCCCAAAAATATATTTTTATCTCACTCCAAAGTTTTCTAAGTACTGAGAAAGTTTTTAATAATTTTGACAATTAGGTTTGTCCCCCTTTTTAATATTTAAACACTAGTTACATATTCAATTTTCTAAATTAAATACTAAACAGAGCTAAAATAATGAATTCACCCCATTACAGGGTCTATAATATCATTTTCATAATTTCCAGGGGTCTAGCTACACTTTTCAGAGGTGTTTTTCTTAATTTCTATTAAGTCCAGGGGCTAAAACTGATTTTTAAATGAATTTACATGATTTTCTAGAGTTCCAGGGGCTAGATCTGAAGTTTCCGGGGCTAGCTCTCAATTCCAGAGAACCCCAGGGGGTAGCACGTAAGAACTCCAGTCTTTATAACGCGGGGTCGACGTGGACCGTCTGATTTTAAACCGACGGCTGAGATTATAACATCGAACCGGTACGCGGGGTTTTAAAGTCTACCGTGCGATTTAAAATAAACGGCGCACAAGCGGCCACGTCGCTCTGATCGAGCGCGGGCGGCGCTGCCGGCGGCGCACGGCGGCGGGAAGCGGCGATCTCGCCGGAAACTTTCGGATCCTCGAGAATTCTGCCTAGAACTGTGATCTTATGGCCTAGATCGGTAGAGGGGAGGTCAGGGATCTCACCTCGGGGGTTTTCTCGAGCTCGGGGGTCCTGGAAAGTGCTCTGCGGCGAGGTCCGAGGCAAAACCACGGCGAAGCTCGTCGGAGCTGGATTTGCACCGTATATCTTCGGGTTTTCTGCACCTGCAAAGTTCCCCGGAGGCGGTGGATAAAGGCCAACGAGTTAGATCAGAGTTTCCGAGCTTAGATCGGCCAGAATTCACCGGCGAAGTCTCGGTGCTCACCGGAGTGAAAATCGGCGATCGCGTGCGAAAAACTGATCGGATCGGTTGTTTTTATAGCCGGGGGAGGGCGGTGGTTCTGTTGTGATCGAGTTAGAGTCCTCAGGTTCCAGAATTCGGCTGCGGGACGCGGTTTCCCGATCGGTTGCGATCGCGCGCGCGCGGGGAGAAGTCCGGGGTCGCGGGGTTAGGGATGACAGGCGGGTCCCACATGTCAGCGAGGGGCAGCGCGGCGCGCGCGGGGGCGGGCTGCGCGGGGGGTTGCTGGGCCGGCTGGGGTTTCGGCCCACTGGCCAGTTTTTTTCTGGTTTTCCTTTTTCTTTTTCATTTCTTTTCTGTTTTGAGTATAATTTGAATTCCAGTTTGAATTTGAATTTTTGCAAAACATGCAATACGTCCAAAAATTTCTAAATTCCCCTCTGAACATGGTTTATGGTTCTAAATCAAAATTTGAGTCTTGACTAAAAATTTGGGGGTGTTACATAGAATAAGGCTGATGCTGCATATAATCTCTTGCAAATGTCATAAGATCAAAATTTGTGGTTTAAATGATAAATAAAATGCAGCAACAAATGTCATGATTTCAGGTCTTGAAATTGTTAAGTTTGTGAGATCATGACTTGTTTAAATTGAAAATTACGCTTGATCTCTAGCATGGCTTACACTACTTTATGTATCTCATTGATGTGATAGTGTAAGTTACTTGATAGAATGATTTGGATGAGCTTTGTTTCATATGTATATGTTATAATGTGCTCATAAAAAATTAAAAATTCTCTTTTGTACCTTGCTCAATACATTGTCAAAGGGGGAGAAATTGATCACACATTGCACACATTCACAAGTGTTTTGGCACGATTCTTCTCAGGGGGAGAATTTTTGGTATTTTTGTTTTTCTTATCATTTTATTTCTGATTTACAAAGGGGGAGAAATTGTTTTCAAAACTTTTCATGTGAGACCTATGTGTGCTGAATACATTGGCTTTGATGATAAAAGTTTTGAATACTACCAAAACACCTTTTTAACAAGGTCCGACTCTAGGTCCGAGCTCCTGCAAGGTCCGACGATAGGTCCGACTTGTTTTTGGTAGCTCCGGCAAGGTCCGACTTGCTTTGTCTAGGTCTCACTTATTTTGGCTAGGCCCGACTTGTTTTTGCTAGCTCCGGTGCTAGGTCCGACTAGCTTTGGTAAGTTCCATGCTAGGTCCGACTAAGCTTTAGTAAGCTCCGGCGCTAGGTCCGACTAGCTTTGGTAAGCTCCGGTTCAAGGTCCGGTTAGCTTTGGTAAGGTTCGGAGCTTTTTTGCAATGGTTTTGCTTTTAACTTGCAATATTTCGAACTTGCTTTACTCTTATGGAAAGTTTGCTTTGTATTATTTTACTAAGTTTTTGGTGTGTTTTGGTGGTTATGGCTGATATCATTTTGCTGTGGTTTACAACATGCTTATGTGAGGTGCTCACGTAAGATGTTGTAGTTTCGGAACTAACGAGAGTCAAGTCAAGGAATTATGCTCGGAAGTATTCGTTGTTTATTCATGTGCAGGTGTTGCTTGATTTCAAGACATGGCTAGTGACGGGATCCATTGAACTAGTCTTAGGGAGAAGATGAGGTTCAAGAACATAGTTCGGGAGGAATTGTGGTTGAGTTGATCGGGAGGTTGCGCAGTATGTTTGAATCAAGGACAATGCATATGAAGGTATCTTGGACGTCGTTGTAAGATGTTTGCACGTGTGCAAGGAGTGCATGGACGTGGTTGCATGGTTCCAAGGCGTGATGAAGAGATGTGGACATAAAGAATTGGTCGGAAAGGTCCAACCGACTAGGTTATGGACTCAGGCTGCGGCTGAGTCGTGTTTGACTCAAATATAGAAAGTTTTGAGTTGGTTATGATAGGATTTCGTGTGGGTCACGAATTTGAGTTGTTTTAGGAATGTTTGGGACGTTACTAAGGTGTTTGGAAGTCTTAAGATTGCTTCTATCTGCGTGTAGAAGAATCTTGAGCAGTATTGGAAAGTTACAGTTTGAATCCAAGTAGGAGTAGGAGTCCTAGTTTGAATTGGGTTGGCCTTAGGGCTGGTTATATAAGCAAGGTGTAAAGGCCTTAGTTTTTGACACATTTTTAAAGAATTCATCACCACTCAACACACCTCATTTGAAGAAAGTTGATGAACACATTTGAAGAGCAAGTAACCATTATCAACATGCCCATTAGAGAATAAACTCACAAAATGCAAAAGTGGTATTTCCCACATGCATCATCTAGGGGCTGGGCATATGAAAACTCGTACACCTTGCTAGGAATGTCCGTGCCATGTTTCACCCAATTTCAAAACCTTTTTGAGGTACTTTTGGGTATAGCTAGAAAGAGGGTAGTTTGAACTCAAATTCAAATTCAAACTGTTTTTATCCCATAAATTCAAAAGTGGGAGGCATATTCTTACTCAGCACATTTTTGTGAGCTCACACACCAATTTTCACTCCATTTGGAGTTGTTATTTCAAACTGAACATGTGCTGAAATTTAGTAAAACCAAAACCAATTTGAATTCTAACCAATTCAAATGGCTCAGGGGTGAATAATTCAAATCACCATGGGCATTTTAGGGCTTACTGTTTACAACAGTGATAGAGAGTTAATCTCAGAGGTTAAAATGGGGGTGGGACCCACCTGTCATGGGCTGCTGAAAACTTGCAACCGAAGCAGTGGACTTTGCCTCTGTCTATTCAACGCCACCGAGGGCTGCTCGTGCGCCACCGAGGAGAGCCGGCGCCACCAGCAGCTTCCCGCCTCCACGCGCGAGCCCAGGGTCGGTTCCTTGGTCCTCTTAAGGCGCTCCACGCGCTCCACCGAAGCGATCATCGCTCGCTTCCTTCTCCCCGGTAAACACCGAGCTCCTCGGCCTCCGCGTCTCTGCTCGATCGGGAAACAGTGAAAACATCGCGCCCTCTCCTCCCCCAAGTGACTAGGCAGCACCCTGAGGTCAACCTCCACTTCCCCGACGCCAAAAACCCCGAGCTCCGGCCTCCCTTGCCCGAGAACGATCGCCACAGCGGCGACCTAACCTCAGCCGAAAGTCGGGCGCTCGTGGACAGCGTTCCACAGGGGTTTTCACGGGCCAGCAAGAACAGCAACGGAAGCGTGCGGCCATCGTGTTGCTTTCCTCCAAGTCTTGAAGCAAACCGTGGAGCATCCGCTACGAATTTCCAGATTTTGCTCCGGCAGTCTTAAACCGAGCTTCCTGTACGGTTTCTTTGAATTTCCGCTCTATGATCCTTCTTAAGTTATCTAATCTTGCACACACACGCTGGACTAGCTGGCGATCATTTTCCTTTTAGCATCCGTGGTATGAAACCGACTAGGAGTTACGAATTTTGTGCTCGATCAAGGACGTTCGTGGCGGGCACGATCGGTCATACGGTGCCGACCATCTTGCCGCCATGTTTGAACACCTTTGATACCTTGTCGAGCTTCCTAGAGGTGTACTGATGCTGTAGAACTGTTTGTTCGAGGTCTTGGCGGTTTAGAACCCACGGCCGATGCCGCCGAACCTCAACCGAGGCCGCCGCACGTCGCCGGGTTATTTCCGGTTACCGCCAGTTCGAACTGACCCCACAGACGTGTTCCTCAACGTCGATAACCCCCGGGCAGCGAGTTTCAGACTGTGCGGTGGCCAGCAGCGGCAATCCAGCGAGATGCGGTTCTGCTCCGGCGAGGGGAGGCGGCGCGTGCGCGAGGGAGCGTCGGGAGGAAGACGAAGCCGGGTGGCCCACGTGTCAGCGGCTCAGAATTTAAATCAGGGATTGGTCTGCAGCTCAGCTCCAGTGTGCTGGCACGCAAAAACTCCGTGGGCCCCAGTGTGCCATCGCCTCAGCGCCCGACACATGTACCGTGGACCCACCGGCAGATTTGAACTTTTCCCCAATTTTCAGAATTCATTCAAACTTCAAATCCTCATAACTTTGGCTAGGAACATCCAAATCAAGTGAACCAAATTTCGTTGGATTCAGCTCTCTGAGTACTTTCGAGCAAATCAAGTTTCACATCATGAAAATCCTTATTTCTCCAGAATTAATTCCTCAAAACTTTAAACTGTTTGGAATTTTAACTGGAGAATCCCTTGGAAGAAAATTCTGAAATTTTGATGGGATGTTAAACAAAATATCCCTGAACTACCATAGAAATTTCAGATCCATTTGAGCTCATTTGGTCCACCTAATGGTGTGATTAATACAACTATTCCAGAGAAAATAGAAAATGTTCAGAAACATTTTCAGAATTTTCTCTGAAATTGTTTAGCTCATATCTTTACCTAGGAACCTTCAAATTAAGTGAGACCAACTCCATTAGAACCCTATTGAAATCTAGTTTTCAGAAAGGCATGGCTTGCTCCATGAAAATCCATAGAACACCCTAAAGGCTCCAATTAATGTCAAGTACATAATTATTTGTGGAGGGCTCAAATGAGCTTTGCTGCAACTAAAACTTGGCCAAGTCTCTGTTTAGGTTGTATCCAAACTACAGTGAAAATTTCAGAGTCATTGAGTCTGTCTAGTGGGACTTATAGCCTTCAAAAGGTTTAAAATTCAATTCAAATGCATTTAAATTAATACATGTACTTGTTACCTCATGTAGTCGCTAAGGTCGAGGAGGAACCCGAAGTCCTAGACTTCGTTACTATGGAAGAGCAGCTAGCCTACGACCAAGAGCAGCAAGGCAAGCTCCGGTTTGCATTAACATTTTTACAAAATTGTTTTGAGCACTTACTTGAGTATCATTATTTCTTGCATTGGAGTCTTGTTTGAAAACCCAATTGCATAGCCAAGAAAACCAGGGGTTGGGATTAGGATGGAAAACCCCAATTAGCTACTGCAATGCTAGATAGTGTAGGATTTGGTACAAGTCGAGTAGTTGGAACTACTCGCGAGCATAGGCTAGAGGCACTCGACTCGGGTAGAGATAGAACATGATACACATGGCAAGAAAAATGAGACCGAGCGGAGAGTAAGGGCAGCAGGACTTTGGGGCCTGTGTGCTAGAGCTCCGCTTGTGTCGATTGAGGACCGAGCCGTGTGCGGGCCTGTTGAACAAGCTAGAATAATACCGAAGACCTACCGGCTATATGGGAACCGGGAAACCGATGTAACTCGGGTAGCTGGGTGTTGAGGCATAGCTGGTCGTTCAGAGGGTAGGTTGAGAGCTCGAGGTGTAAATCGGCTGGCGGCACTGAGATGCGCATGCAGAGACCTCTTGCTCAGGATGATTGGACCAGTTCAACATTTGGCTGACGGGTGAAAGGTGGTTGCGTACGACGTCCGTGATGGTTGCTGTAGGCAACATCGAGTACGGGCGTACGTGACGGGTTGTTCGGGTAACCCAGCAGGTGTAAATCGATTATAATCGCCGTCCCTCACGGTCGTTGAGTACCACTTGTTCAATGTACCGTGATGTAGAAAGATCAGGCTAGTTACATGTTAAAATGTTGCGGATTGAAAGATGGACTTTGATTGCTAATGATTTGCTGTAGTTTAGAGCTAATTAAAGTTCCTTTCAACTTTGGGCAAAGTACATGAGAGAAATGCGTTTCTTGTATGATTGCGGCTCTCTCATGTGCCTTAGCGTAAGGTTCCCCACAACCTGCTGCTAAAACTTGAAAGTAAGGTTCCAATAATTAGGCGAGTCCTTGGCAAATTGTTTTATCTCCTGTACCTATAAACCCTCATGTAGAAGTTCCATATTTAGGAGAGACGGGTCAGTCTTGCTGAGCCTTCGTGCTCACTACTTGTGTTTGAATCTTTTGCAGGGTTCTATGAGGAAGGGACTCCCGAAGAGGAGACGGAACCCCAGGAGGGGAACCCAGTCGAGTGGGAGTCGTGCACGCCGCCGTGTTAGTGTGTGTGCGTGCTAGCGGGGACACGTTCACGGGCTGAACGTGAACTCGATGCGTAGTCTACGCCCATGAGTGTGGACTGAACATATTTTGTAGTAAAAAGGTTCATAAACCTGTTTATGTAATAAAACGTTGCTTCCGCTTTGTACCTTTGATGTGTGTTATCTGTTGTTGTGCAACGCAGCACCCCTCAGCGTGATCCTGGCTCGACAAGACCGTGGGGTTGTGTCAGCGTTGGTACCAGAGCTCGCTTGAGATTTAACGCACTGAAAAGGTCATCTTTTTTCAAAAATCCAGTGAGGGACGAGTTAGTAGCCCATATAAGGATATTATTAGTGTATAGAAAGTGACATACTAACCTATTTGACTATGTCGGAAAATCGTGCATCTCGGGATGTTTATATCTTGGGGGTGCACGTAAGCGCTGTCCACCAGTGCGCACAAGCTGAAGGGTGGAGCCCCACGGGTGGCAGGTATCCCGACCTGCTTTAATATCCTCTACGACTCTTCATGTCGTTTGGGGTATTCGAGCAACGTCTGTCCCTGGCGCGCGTGGTGCAATTTGGGAGACCCCGTCACGTGGTCAGTAACGTGAACAAGTAGCTCAAGGCGTGTTTGGCTTGAGAACATCCGGGCGAGTGATGACGGCCGGGTGTACGCACTGTATGGATACCAGGCTCGGTGTGCAGCCGAGTCTGACGATTGTGTGAGTTATTTGCAGGTAGTCTAACCATGAAATGGTAGATGTGTAGCATCCGTGTGCGAGTGACGCTTAGTGCCACTGAACTAACGAAGCCGGCTAAGTCCGGTATAGATTTTCTTTGTGAGGACGTAGTACCGACATGATCTGGTGACGCATCGACATCGCACTCCATTAAATGAGTAACTTCATTATAAAACTTGAAAGTTTTGATCCAAAGCATTAAACCTTGATGTAAGTCCTTCCCTTAATCAGGATATTCAAAGTTAATAAGTTTTCAACTTATAGGAGACTAAGGACAGAGTCCCCTGTTTTCAGCTGATAGAAGGCTGAAGTTAATCAGAGGTTAGAGGTTGAGTTCTTTCGAGGTTGGGATCGTATGATACATTTCTGGAAATACTTAGAAGAGCTATACAACTTTTCTGTTGAGGTCCAGAGGTGTTTCATCACTTAACAAATCGAAAAGTGCAGTAGAGTTGAAACTGTCCAGAAAACAGGGCAGAGCAAACGCTCTCTGTAAACTCTCTGAAAATTGAGCATAACTTCCTGCATAAACATCTAAAAATAGAAAATGAGGTAGTTCTGGAGAGCTTATGATATGGGTTACAACTTTTTAACAAAAGTGTTGTCAGATTGGGAGCAGAATTAACTGGAATTCATGGATCAAATCAGTACCTAAAGCAGGGAGGTGCTGTCCAATTTTCTCCAGAAATTCTGTTAACTTTGACATCTCATAACTTTTGAACCAGGACAGATCTTAGGCCAAGTAAATACTTTCTGGAAATCTATTGAAGTTAGATTTAACTTTCATGTTGAGCTCCAGAATTTTTTTTGCTTTTAGCACGGCCTAAATCAGGTTGAAATGGAAACTGGTCAGGGCTGTCATGTTAGACAGCAGACCAGCAGTCAAATTTGTTTAAATTCGAACTAGAATTCCAAATATTATGAGTTCAATGAAATGTTTTATGTTATAACTCAATGGTTTACTGTTCAAATAAATATTTGACATTTCTCAAATATGTGTTTACAGATGGCAGCGGATAAACAGTTCGAGAACGGGTGGGTGGAATCTCACTGTTCTCACCACAGTGGCTATCCGGAAGCATTGAGGCAGATGCTTCAATATTTCAGGTATAACTAGATGCTGCAGTACTTCACCAAGGAAGAAGGCGAGGAGGGGAAAAAGACGTAGACAATCCATGTCGAGGTTCCTGCAGGACCTACGCCACCCGGTTGGGCGCCGTTCACCGTCACGGTGAGGGGTAGAAAACCGGAAGGGATGTGCCAAGTGGCAGCCCGCGAGACCATGTTGCGTTTCTGCCAACTACACGTGAGGGCTATGGAGGGCACTCCATACGCGCTCGTTCCGGTGGAGGGACGGCCTCCTCACGTGTGGGAAGGGAGGTACTGGGAGGCAGCCGATCCGGATTGCCCAAGGTACAGCCCCGCGGAGGTAAGCCTTAGCCTCCAGTTGGGGGCGGGAAATGCCGTGATGGACAGCCAAGCTGTTCATACAGAGCATCTCGCCGCAAAGCTCAAGGAAAGCATCAGCCGTGGAGACCATTTCGAGAGTGCTCACAGCGCACTCCACAATGTGCTCCTTCCGACGATCAAGCGACTGAACGAACAGCATAATCAGTTGCATCATCTGAAGAAGGCGAAGAAGAAGAGCCGTGTCGACATTGCGGCGTTGCAAGAACTGGTGCAGACTCTAACCCAGCAGAACGAGGACCTTACTCAAGAGCAAGACGACGCTGAGGAAGGGCAAGGCTGGGAAGAAGACTACAACCAAGCCATGGACGAGGTGCATGCATTGCAGGACCTCGTACCTCTGGTATTGGGCATACCGGTGGTCTTGGGTCTTCCGGAAATGGGAGAGCCCAAGATGGGAGAGGAGGTTGTAGACCCAGAGCCAGCAGCAGAGGTACCGGAGGAGGACGACCCACAGGAGGTCGAGTTCTACTCCGAGTAAGGGGTTACGGTTGCCATGTAGGGCAGCTAGAGTAGTGTAACCCAAACTTTTGTAATCGGTGACATGTCGTGTAGGCAGTAGCATATGTATAGATAGTGACGACATGAGCACGACCTCTCGGATACCTGAGAATAATGTATCTTGTATAAAGTTTATGCTTTATCAATATATGTGAATGTTGTGCAAATTATTCATGCGTCACTTCAATACCTACTGTTTCATATGGAACTTTTAAGTATGACATGTGCTGACCGCTCCTGTTTTAAATTTCAGAATGACTCGTACTCGTGCCAACCCGGACGTTGGGGGTTCTAGTAAAGGGGGAGAAACCTCCCAACAGCCTCCCGATAACTCCTCGGGAAAGCAGCAGCAACAGCAACAGCAAACACCGCCAACGGTTACATTGGCAGATATCGTTGCAGCAATGGCGGGTTCTCATCAGCAGCACACGGAGTTGCTGCAAACTCTTATTGCCAATACATCTCGACCAGAGAGGCGTCAATATCGTGAGGAGCGCCAACGGAGCTCCCACTCCGACTTCCTAGCCACTCATCCCCCGGTATTCTCAAGGGCGGATGAACTCCTCGATGCGGACAACTGGCTCCGCACGATAGAGATTAAGTTCGGGCTGCTCCAAATAAGTGAGCAGCGCAAGACTCAGTTTGCGGTCCAGCAGCTCCAGTCATCCGCGAGCGCGTGGTGGGCAAACTACTGTGCTTCACAGCCCACCGACCAAGTTATGACCTGGGCGGAGTTCCAGACGGTCTTCCGGGCCTATCACATACCGCCTGGTCTCATGAAGAGGAAGACGCAGGAGTTTTTACACCTGCAGCAAGGGAGCCGGAATTCGCTGGAATACTCCAGGGCGTTCAACGATCTCGCGCTCTACGCGTCGTATCACGCTGATACCGATGAGGAGCGGCGGGACAACTTCTACCAGGGGCTTAACCCGCTCCTGAAGGACAAATTGGCGATGTTAAATCGCGGCAGCCTCAACAACATAATTGATGATGCGATTGTTCAGGAGGACTCCGGCAAGGAATTAGCGGCGGCGGAGAGAAAGCGAAGCACGCCGCAAAGCAGCGGAGAAGGAGGCGGTCCTTCTCAGAAATTTCGCATGGTGAATCGCCCACAATCAAGTCCATGCTGGCAGCCACCACAGAGGTCGATGCCATTCTGCAGTCGGCCGTATTCTTCACCGGCATTCAGGCCGACACTGCCAGCACCACCTCCGCAACAACAACAGCAGCAGCGGGCGATGCCATGTGCGTATGCACCTCAGCAGCGTATGCCGGGCTTTCGTCCCCCAAGCACTGGACAAGCAGCGGCCACATGCTACAAATGTGGTCGGCCAGGACACTTCGCCAGCAGTTGCCCGGAGAGGCAAGGCGGCGGAGTTGCACCACAACTTCCGGGGAGGAATCAACCCCGGAACCCCACTAATGCGCGTTGGGCAAACCCGAGGCCCGGTACTGTCCACCAGCTTTCCATAGAGGACGTGCCGGAGGGAGAGCCAATCCTTGCGGGTATGTTCCAACTCCACCAGCATCCCGCCATTGTATTATTTGATTCATGCGCCACACATAGCTTCATTAGCCAAGCTTTCATTCATAGATCTAGCTTGCAAATACTACCCACCGATAGTGCTTATGTGATCTGTTCACCGGGTAGGAAAATTTCAGCAAGCATGATGGTCCCAAAAGCGTCATTATGCTTAGAGGGTAGAGTATACCTTACATCTCTCATAATTTTAGAGGGACAAAAGGTCAATGTCATCTTAGGGATGTCGTGGTTAACCCGCCACGGCGCTGTTTTAGACACCGTCCTCCGAATTGTGTACTTGAACTCAGAAGTGCACGAATCTCATTCCTTATTTCTGGGCAGTCCAGAAAAAAACTTCCAAGTGTCTATCAATCCACAACCATCAGATTGGAAGATATTCCAGTGGTCCGAGAGTTCCCTGACGTGTTACCAGATGATTTACCGGGGATGCCGCCCGATAGAGAAGTGAAGTTCGAGATTGAACTTGCACCAGGAACCATGCCAATATCCCAAAGGCCGTACAAGATGGCACCCAAGGAATTGGCTGAACTGAAGACTCAGCTAACGGATCTGCCGAAGAAGGGTTTTATTAGGCCGAGCTCCTCGCCATGGGGCTGTTCGGCATTATTTGTGAAGAAGAAAGACGATACGTTGCGGCTTTGTGTGTACTATCGCCCACTAAACGCCGTAACCATCAAGAACAAGTACCCGTTGCCACGGATCGACATGTTGTTTGATCAGTTGGTCGAAGCAAAGATCTTTTCCAAGATGGACTTAAGATCCGGGTACCATCAGATTAAGATACGGGCTGAGGATATTCGGAAGACGGCTTTCTCGACGAGGTACGGGCTTTATGAGTACCTGGCCATGTCCTTCGGCCTCACTAATGCTCCAGCTCACTTCATGTATTTGATGAACTTGGTATTCATGCCGGAGCTGGACAAGTTTGTCGTAGTCTTCATCGATGACATATTGGTATATTCCAAGTAGGAGGAAGATCACAAGAAGCATCTGCGTATAGTTATGCAACGGCTGCGTGATCACAAGCTATACGCGAAATTCAGCAAATGCAAATTCTGGATATCGCAAGTGCCTTTTCTCGGGCATATCATCTCAGCGGAGGGTATCGCTGTAGACCCGAGCAAGATCACACAAGTGCTGAATTGGAAATTCCTGAGAACTGTTCACAAGGTACGGAGTTTCCTCGGGCTCGCGGGATATTATCGGAGGTTCATCCCGAACTTCTCAAAGATTGCCAAGCCTATGACGGAGCTGCTAAAGAAGGCTACCAAATATGTTTGGAGTCCAGCATGTGAAGCAGTGTTCAAGGCATTAGTGAAGCACCTGACATCAGCACCGGTTGCGCAGCCAGACACAACAAAACCGTTCGATGTGTGCTGCGATGCATCCGACATTAGGCTCGGATGTGTGCTGATGCAAGACCGAAGAGTGGTTGCGTACGGGTCACGGCAGCTTAGAAACCATGAGCAAAATTATCCAACTCACGACTTGGAGCTCGCTGCCGTGGTACTTGCACTAAAAATGTGGAGGCACTATCTACTCGGTAACCTCGTACATTTATATACCGACCACAAGAGCCTCAAGTACATATTCACTCAGATAGAGCTGAACATGAGGCAGCGAAGATGGTTAGAATTGATAAAGGATTACGAAATAGTGATCCATTATCACCCCGGCAAGGCAAACGTGGTGGCAGATGCGCTGAGTCGCAAGTGACACGTCAATAATCTGACCATCACACTGTTGGAAGAGAGCGAACCACCACTTCATGTGATTCCACATGGAGCTCTCTACAACCTAGCTTTGATCCCCACCATCCGTGAAGAGATAGCGGCAGCTCAGAAACATGACAAGGGCATGTCACATTTGCGGAGACGTGTAGACAGTGGGGAGCTGAAATGTTTCCGGAAAGACGAAGACGACGTCCTATGGTTCAAGGACCGGATCGTCGTACCCCGTAACCCGGAGTTACGGAAGAAAATTTTTTATGAGGCTCACTTGTCAAAGTTTTGTATTCACCCCGGCAGCAACAAAATGTATCAAGAACTCAGAAACTAGTTTTGGTGGACACGGATGAAGCGGAAGATCGCAAAGTACGTGTCCGAGTGTGATAAATGTTGAAGGGTGAAGGCAGATCATATGCGGAAACCGGGACTGCTACAACCACTGGGCGTTCCTGCCTGGAAGTGGAAAGATGTGAGCGTGGACTTCATCGTCAGTTTACCCACCACTTTTCAGAAACATGATTCTGTGTGGGTAATCGTCGACCGGCTCACCGTAGTTGCCCATTTCATCCCGGTCAACACCAACTACAATGCCAAGAAGTACGCTGAACTGTACATCTCACAGATCCTATGCTTGTACGGCGTACCCCATACCATCATATCGGACCGGGGCACTTTATTTGTGTCCCGTTTTTGGGAGCAGCTGCACGATGCATTGAGGACGAATCTGATCCGTAGTTCAGCATACCACCCGCAGACGGATGGGCAAACCGAGCGGGTAAATCAGATTCTAGAGGACATGCTACGAGCTTGCGCTCTCAACCATGGCAAGAATTGGGATGATCACTTGCCGTTAGCCAAGTTCTCGTACAACAATGGGTACCAAGCCAGCATCAAGATGGCGCCTTACGAGGCGCTATACGGGAGAAAATGCCGCACACCATTGAATTGGTGTGAGTCTGGCGAAAGGGTTACCTTCGGGATTGACCTTGTCAATAACGTGGAGGAAAAGGTTTGACTGATTCAAGCGAACCTAAAGGCCGCCCAATCCAGGAAGAAACAGTATGCGGACCGGAGAAGACGCCCATTGCAGTTCGAAGTCGGGGATCACGTATACCTACGTGTGTCTTCAATGAAGGGCGTAAACAGATTTAGGGTGAGAGAAAAGTTGGCACCCCGATTCATCGGTCCATTCCAGATTACCGAAAGATGTGGATCAGTAGCATACCGGCTGAAATTACCAGAAGCACTTTCCGGTGTGCACGACGTCTTTCATATTTCCCAGCTGAGGAAGTGTCTCAAGCTATCAACTACCGTTAAGATGGAGGACATTGAAGAACTGAAACCGGATCTCACCTATCGGGAGGAACCGGTTAAGATCATTGACGAGAAGGCCAGAACCACGCGCAACCGTACGTTGTGGTTCTACAAAGTTCTGTGGAGTAATCACTCCATGGACGAAGCGACATGGGAGAGCGAAGGATTTCTTCGCGCTAACTACCCCGACTTTTTCACGTCGCATATCCAGTAACTTGCCACCATCCTCTCTCTCATTTTTCACCTTACAATATCGGGACGAGATTCTTTTAAGGGGGGAGGAATGTAAAGGCGTCAGTTTTTGACACATGTTTAAAGTGTTCATCACCACACAACACACCTCATTTGAAGAAAGTTGATGAATACATTTGAAGAGCAAGTAACCATTATCAATGCTCATTAGAGAATAAACTCACAAAATGCAAAAGTGGTATTTCCCACGTGCATCATCTAGGGGCTGGGCATATGAAAACTCCTACACCTTGCTAGGAATGTCCATGCCAAGTTTCACCCAAATTCAAAACCTTTTTGAGGTACTTTTGGGTATAGCTAGAAAGAGGGTAGTTTAAATTCAAATTCAAATTCAAAATGTTTTTATCCCATAAATTCAAAAGTGAGAGGCATATTCTTACTCAGCACATTTTTGTGAGCTCACACACCAATTTTCACTCCATTTGGGGTTGATCTTGACATGAGCCAAGTGTAGGAAATTCAAACTTCATTTGAATTTCAAACTGAACATGTGCTGAAATTTAGTCAAACCAAAACTAATTTGAATTCTAACCAATTCAAATGGCTCAGGGGTGAATAATTCAAATCACCATTGGCATTTTAGGGCTTACTGTTGACAACAGTGATAGATAGTTAATCTCAGAGGTTAAAATGAGGGTGTGACCCACCTGTCATAGGCTGCTGAAAACATGCAACCGAAGCAGTGGACTTTGCCTCTGTCTGTTCAACACCACCGACGGCTGCTCGTGCGCCACCGAGGAGAGCTGGCGCCACCAGCTGCTTCCCGCCTCCACGCGCGAGCCCAGGGTCGGTTCCGGGGTCCTCTTAAGGCGTTCCACGCGCTCCACCGAAGCGATCATCGCTCGCTTCCTTCTCCACAGTAAACACCGAGCTCCTCGGCCTCCGCCTCTCTGCTCGATCGGGAAACCGCAAAAACATCTCGCCCTCTCCTCCCCCAAGCGGCTAGGCAGCACCCTGAGGTCAACCTCCACTTCCCCGACGCCAAAAACCCCGAGCTCCGGCCTCCCTTGCCCGAGAACGATCGCCACAGCGGCGACCTAACCTCAGCCGAAGGTCGGGCGCTCGTGGACAGCGTTCCACAGGGGATTTCACGGGCCAGCAAGAACAGCAACGGAAGCATGTGGCCACCGTGTTGCTCTCCTCCAAGTCTTGAAGCGAACCGTGGAGCATCCGCTACGAATTTCCAGATTTTGCTCCGACGGTCTTAAACCGAGCTTCTGGTATGGTTTCTTCGAATTTCCGCTCTATGATCCTTCTTAAGTTATCAAATCTTGCACATAGGCGCTGGACTAGCCAGCAATCATTTTCCTTTTAGCATCCGTGGTATGAAAGCGACTAGGAGTGACGAATTTTGAGCTCGATAAAGGACGTTCGTGGCGGGCACGATCGGTCACACGGTGCCGACCAACTTGCTGCCATGTTTGAACACCTTTGAGACCTTGTCGAGCTTCTTAGAGGTGTACTGATGCTGTAGAACTGTTTGTTCGAGGTCTTGGCGGGTTAGAACCCACGGCCGACGGCGCCGAACCTCAACCGAGGCCGCCGCACGTCGCCGGGTTATTTCCGGTCACCGCCAGTTCGAACTGACCCCACAGACGTGTTCCTCGACGTCGATAACCCCCTAGCGGCGAGTTTCAGACCGTGCGGTGGCCGGCAGCGGCAGTCCGGCGAGCTGCGGTTCTGCTCCGGCAAGGGGAGGTGGCGTGTGCGTGAGGGAGCGTCGGGAGGAAGACGAAGTCGGGTGGCCCACGTGTCAGCGGCTCGGAATTTAAATCAGGGATCGGTCTGCGGCTTCGATCCGGTGTGCTGGCGCGCAAAAACCCCGTGGACCCCGGTGTGCCATCGCCTCAGCGCCCGACACGTGTACCGTGGACCCACCGGCAGATTTGAACTTTTCCCCGATTTTCAGAATTTATTCAAACTTCAAATCCTCATAACTTTGGCTAGGAACATCCAAATCAAGTGAACCAAAATTTGTTGGATTCAGCTCTCTGAGTACTTTCCAACAAATCAAGTTTCACTTCATGAAAATCCTTATTTCTACAGAATTAATTACTCAAAATTTAAAATGTTTGGAATTTTAACTGGAGAATCCCTTGGAGGAAAATTCTGAAATTTTGCTGGGATGTTCAGCAAACTATCCCTGAACTACCATAAAAATTTCAGATCCATTTGAGCTAATTTGATCCGCCTAATGGTGTGATTAATAAAACTGTTCCAGAGAAAATAGAAAATGTTCAGAAACATTTTCAGAATTTTCTCTGAAATTGTTTAGCTCATATCTTTAGCTAGGAACCTTCAAATTAAGTGCGACCAACTCCATTAGAACCCTCTGAAAATCTAGTTTTCAGAAAGGCATGGCTTGCTCCATGAAAATCCCTAGAGCACCCTAAAGGCTCCAATTAAGGCCAAGTACATAATTATTTATGGAGGGCTCAAATGAGCTTTGCTGCAACTAAAACTTGGCCAAGTCTCTGTTTAGGTTGTATCCAAACCACAGGAAAAATTTCAGAGTCATTGATTCTGTCTAGTGGGACTTATAGCCTTCACAGGGTTTAAAATTCAATTCAAATGCATTTAAATTAATACATGTACGTGTTACCTCATGTAGTCGCTAAGGTCAATGAGGAAACTGAAGTCCTAGACTTCGTTACTCCAGAAGAGCAGCTAGCCTACGACCAAGAGCAGCAAGGCAAGCTCCAGTTTGCATTAACATTTTTACAGATTTTTATTGCTTTGAGCACTTACTTGAGTATCATTATTTCTTGCATTGGAGTCTTGTTTGAAAACCCAATTGCATAGCCAAGAAAACCAGGGGTTGGGATTAGGATGGAAAACCCCAATTAGCTACTGCAATGCTAGAATAGTGTAGGATTCGGTACAAGTCGAGTAGTTGGAACTACTCGCGAGCATAGGCTAGAGGCACTCGACTCGGGTAGAGATAGCACATGATACACATGGCAAGAAAAATGAGACCGAGCGGAGAGTAAGGGCAGCAGGATTTTGGGGCCTGTGTGCTATAGCTCCGCTTGTGTTGATTGAGGATCAAGCCGTGTGTGGGCCTGTTGAACAAGCTAGAACAGTACCGAAGACCTACCGGCTATATGGGAACCGGGAAACCAATGTAACTCGGGTAGCTGGGTGTTGAGGCATAGCTGGTCGTTCAGAGGGTAGGTTGAGAGCTCGAGGTGTAAATCGGCTGGCGGCACTGAGATGCGCGTGCAGAGACTTCTTGCTCGGGACGATTCGACCGGTTCAACATTTGGCTGACGGGTGAAAGGTGGTTGCGTACGACGTCCATGATGGTTGCTGTAGGCAACATCGAGTACGGGCGTACGTGACGGGTTGTTCGGGTAACCCAGCAGGTGTAAATCGATTATAATCGCCGTCCCTCGCGGTCAGTGAGTACCACTTGTTCACTGTACCATGACGTAGAAAGAACAGGCTAGTTACATGTTAAAATGTTACTGATTGAAAGATGGACTTTGATTGCTAATGATTTGCTGTAGTTTAGAGCTAATTAAAGTTCCTTTCAACTTTGGGCACAGTACATGAGAGAAATGTGTTTCTTGTTTGATTGCGGCTCTCTCATGTGCCTTAGCGTAAGGTTCCCCACAACCTGCTGCTAAAACTTGAAAGTAAGATTCCAATAATTAGGCGAGTCCTTGGCAAATTGTTTTATTTCCTGTACCTATAAACCCTCATGTAGAAGTTCCATGTTTAGGAGAGACGGGTCAGTCTTGCTGAGCCTTCGTGCTCACTACATGTGTTTGAAGCTTTTGCAGGGTTCTATGAGGAAGGGACTCCCGAAGAGGAGACGGAACCCCAGGAGGGGAACCCTGTCGAGTGGGAGTCGTGCACGCCGCCGTGTTAGTGTGGGTGCATGCTAGCGGAGACACGTTCACGGGCTGAATGTGAACTCGATGCTTAGTCTACACCCGTGAGTGTGGACTGCACATATTTTGTTGTAAAAAGGTTCATAAACCTGTTTATGTAATAAAACTTCGCTTCCGCTTTGTACCTTTGATGTGTGTTATCCGGTGCTGTGCAACGCAGCACCCCTCAGCGTGATCCTGGCTCGACAAGACCGTGGGGTCGTGTCACAAGGGAAGCCAGAGCTCATGGAGCACGACTTTGGGGCTGTTCCTCTTGTGTTTTGATACATAAAATTCGTATTCTAAAGGAACTTTTGTGCCTTGTTCGTCCGACTTGTTTCAGACAAGTTTTTCACGTCGAGTTTCTGTTCAGCACTACCTTGCTTCGGTGGTTTTACTATAACTCGAGTTTTACAGATCCAATTGATGTGATTCTTTTTCGGTTGTCTTCACAACCTTATTATCTATGATCTATGAAAAGTTCACGGTCATTGAATTTGTGGTTTCTTATCTACACGAGTTTCTTTGCAGTATTCCAGAACTGTTTTTCTCGCGTAGGACAGATTGACCTTTGTTCGATCTTTTGATTGTAACTTGAGTTTCTTTCAACGGATTTTCATGATTCTTGTTGTGACGTCTTCGTGACTTGATTCTCTACAATCTATACTAGTTTTGTCACAGTTGAACACGTTTAGATTAGTCACACACACGGTTTCTTTAACAGATCGGTTTTCTGCTGAGGGGTGTTTTGTTGCTTCCGCTGAAAAGTTTTTATCTACCATTCACCCCCTCTGGTAGCTTTACACGTGTACTTTGATCCTACAGTGATGTGTTCGGCATCGGACTTGGGTGTGTACTCATGCAAGGACAACATGTGGTCGCATATGGATCACGGCAATTACGGAATCATGAACAACATTATCCAACTCATGATCTCGAGCTTGCTGCCGTGGTACTAGCTTTGAAGATGTGGAGACACTACCTATTGGGAAATCTAGTTCATATCTACACCGACCACAAAAGCTTGAAGTTCATATTCACTCAAAAAGAGTTGAATATGCGACAACGGCGATGGTTAGAGCTGATCAAAGACTATGAGATTGAAATTCATTATCATTCGGGCAAGGCAAATGTGGTTGCCGATCCACTCGGCCGGAAATCTCATATTCATAATCTGACCATTGCGCCGATATGACAGGAAGAACCGAGTCTCTACTTGGTTCCATATGGAGCTCTACATAATCTTGCTCTCACACCCATATTATAAGAGGAGGTTATGAAAGCTCAAAAGCGAGACAAGGGCATGTCTCATATTAAAAGAAGGTTGAAGAACAGGGAAATAAAATGTTTTTGTTTAGATGATGAAGATACCTTATGGTTCAAGGACTGGATAGTTGTACCCCGTGATATGAGACTGCGGAAGAAAATTTTGGATGAGGCTCACTTATCCAATTTTTCTATCCATCCAGGCAGCAACGAGATGTACCAAGAATTGAAGACTAAATTTTGGTGAACCGGGATGAAGCGAGAGATTGCTAAATACGTATCAGAATGTGATACGTGTCAGCGAGTTAAAGCCGACCATATGAAGAAAGCGGGAACATTGCAACCGCTAAGCGTTCCGGCATGGAAGTGGGAGGATATTAGTATGGACTTCATTGTCGGACTACCTCCCACAGCTAGTAAGCATGACTTGATTTGGGTGATCGTTGATCGGTTGACCAAATCAGCACACTTCATCCTGGTACATACGGGATTCCATGCCAAGAATTATGCGGAGCTGTATATTGCAAGAATACTGTGCCTACATGGAGTTCCTCGGACGATCATCTCCGATCGAGTTGCGTTGTTCTTTGCTCGTTTCTGGGAGCAGCTCCATGCCTCACTGGGGACCAAATTAATCAGAAGCTCTGCATATCATCCTCAAACCGATGGGAAAAAGGAGAGGGTGAACCAAGTTCTCGAAGATATGCTTCTAGTATGTGCCATTCACCACGGTAAAGGATGGGACGATCATCTACCGTTGGCAGAATTCGCTTATAACAATGGATATCAAGCGAGTATCAATATGGCACCGTATGAAGCTCTCTACGGCCGGAAGTGCCGCACACCCTTGAACTGCTGTGAATCTGGCGAGAGAGTTATTTACGGGATTGATCTCGTAAATGAAGCTGAAGAGCGGGTAAGACTTATTCAAGCAAATCTTAAAGCCGCTCAGTCCAGACAAAAGAGCTATGTGGATAAGAGACGTCGTCCTCTGAACTTTCAAGTTGGAGACCACATATATCTATGTTTATCTCCTATGAAGGGAATTCACAGATTCGGAGTGAAAGGAAAATTAGCTCCATGTTTTATTGGTCCCTTTGCCATCATCGCAAAATGTGGACCCGTGGCATACCGTCTGGAGTTACTGGCAGCATTAGCCGGAGTTCATAACGTCTTCCACATATCTAAGTTGCGGAAGTGCTTGAAAGTTCCAACAGAGATTCTCATGGGGGGCATAGCAGATTTGAAGCCGGACCTCACTTATGTTGAGCATCCCACCCAGATAATTGATGAAAAGACTCGTGAGACCAGAAACCGGACGCTACATTTTTTCAAAGTGCTATGGGAGAATCACACGTCCGACGAAGCTACATGGGAAAGCGATGAGTATTTACAACTCAATCATCCGGAGCTATTAGAGGCTTATGTCCAATAGTCGTCCTCCCCACATTGTTCTTAATTGTGAATCTCGGGACAATATTCTTTTTAAGGGGGGAGGAATGTAAAAGTCCAAAAACTTGTAAAGGAAATACTTGAGTTGTGAATAAAGTTGGGTTCAAATTCAAGAAAAGGGTACATACTAAAACTTTTTAACACATGATGATACACAAGGATGTCTAACCAACCGAGCTCTAATATTCAATTGAGACGTGTTAAACCGAGGTTGGATTAAACTAATTGTGTAAAGTTTACATGTGCAAGGACATATTTCAAAGTCCACTTTTGAATCCAAATGCTCACTTAAATTCAAATGTGGCCATTTCAAACAATGGATGCAAACTATGGTTGTAAACCTCCCATGTGCAGCCGCCAAATTAAAAGTTTGAATCTGTATTTGAATTCTTCATGTCCAAATTATGAGGAAGCCAAATTTTAAGAAAATTTGGATTTACTTTGATATGTATGACAAAGGGGCTTTTAATTTAATTGGAATTTGAATTCAAATTCAAAACTGAGGTAAACCTTGTAAATTTGCCCAAATGGATTTCAAATTTGATCTCCTCATGACTGAAGTTTGTAATGTGCCAAAATTGGAGATATTTTTGGAGAGGAAAAAGAGGTAGGGCCCAGTGGTCAGTGAGGGGCTATACTTGCTACGGAAGTAACCCGGGGTCCTCTGTTGTTCGCTCGAAGCCGCTGAACAGCAGCTCGCATCACTGAGGCAGCGCTGCTGGCACCTCCCGAGCGAAACCCAGCTCGTTCTCTTTGCTCTTATTGGCTCCAACCGGAAGCACATATCCTCACAAACTGCCTCACCACAGCTACTCCCCCGTCATCACGTGCCCTCGACAAAGAACTCGGCCGCGCGCAAAAAAAAGGTCGGTCCCCCGACGCCCAGCTGTTCCACGTCGTTGCACGCCGAACTGAGCTCGGTTCCAGCATTGCCGTACCTCCCTCGACATGCCCGAAGCAAGACCGAGGGGCTAGCTCCACGGGAACCCCGGCCTGAGCTCAAGTTTCTCCACAGCGCCGTTTGAAAGCCGCCCCGACAAGATCTCATCGCCCGGCAGCCACAGTTCATCTCCCGGCGAGTTTTAAACGCCTAAATGTTTGCCGATGAACCCTCTTCCTTCCATGCAAACCCTGGAACGATGCCGTACCTCATCGAGCCGGAATTTCACACTTTGCCGCCGAGATGCAATATAACCCGTGGGGAGAAACTTGTAAAATTCTCCTCACACGTTGCACCACTCAACACATAACCTAGCAACCTACTACTAGACGTCCGTGCGAGTTCATAGGATCAAAAACCACCGAGAACCGTCGAGCAGAGCCACTGTTCGTCGAGTTTTTTGACTTTTGCTGGATTTTTGACCTAGCCCGACGGTGAGGTCATACTTCCGGCAATTTTCAGCGAGATCGGCGGTTGGATCCGTGTTCTCCTAGGTGCTGTACGAGCAAACTGCAAAGCGTTTGGTGCATCACAGCTCACTAGCTACGTCGCCGGACATGCCGCAGCCACGGTCGCCGTCGCGCGTAGGTTTCCGACCATCCTCGGTCCAAGGGAAGGACGGCAACGTGTTCCCCACACAAAAACATGTAGTGGCGGCGAAAATTAGCGAGTTCGGAGCACCGGAACCCCCTCCCGGCGAGCTCGGCAGCGCGCCGGCGCGGGAGGCGAGAGGAAGACGAAGACCTGTCGGCCCCACATGTCAGCCGCACGTCTAAACATAACCAGATCCTCTGCGGCACCGGCTTGGTTTGTGGCTGTGCGGGAATGAATCTGTAGCTCCGTGTGTCGACGTCTGAGAACGCGCCACTGTAGGATCAAAGAGCACGTGAAAAGCTACCAGAGGGGGGGTGAATGGTAGATTAAAACTTTTCGCAGCGGAAACAACAAAAACCCCTCAGCAAAAAATCAATCGGTTAAAGAAACCGTGTGTGCAAGTGTTTTCAAACGTGTTCAACCGTGAAAAATCAAGTAGAGAGGTAGAGAATCAAGTCACGGATCTAATGCAACAAGAATCACTTGAAAACACGAAGTAAAACTTGAGATACGATCAAAACATTAAACGAAGATCAATCTGTTCTACCCGATGTAAAACAGATCTGCAACGCTACAAAGAAACTCGTGTATCTCAAAAACTACAGATCTGAAGCTCGTGAAAATTTCACAGATGATAGATAATTGAGTTGTAAAGACAACCCAAAAAGAATCACATCAATCGGATCTGTAAAACTCGAGTTATGAATGAAACACCCAAGCAACGTCGGTCTGTCAAGAAACTCAGCGAGAAAGACTTGACGAAAAACAAATCAGACGAACAAGGCACAAAAGCTCCTCGAAACTATGAACTTTATTCAATAGAAACACAAGAGGAACAGCCCAAAGTTCTCTACCCACGAGAGCTCTGGCCTCCCTTGCTTTTATACCCAGCCCTCAGGCTAATCAATCCAATCTAGGACTCCTACTCCTAATTGGACTCGTATCCTAACTTACCATAACTGCTTAGGACTCTCCTATTCGCAGATAGAAGCAATCATGAGACTTCCAAACACCTTAGGAACGTACTAAACATTCCTAAAACAACTCAACTTCGTGCCTAGCACGAAATCCTATCATAACCAACTCAAATCTTCCATATTTGAGCCATATCCGACTCAGCCTCAGCCTGAGTACGCAATCCAGCCGGATGGACCTTTCCGACCAATTCTTTACGTCCACTTCTCTTCATCACGCCTTGGAACAATGTTGCCACGTCCATGCACTCCTTGCACACGTGCAAACACCTTCCAAATACGTACTCGCAACCTTCATATGCACTGCCCTTGATCCAAACATGCTGCGCGACCTCCCGATCAACTCAATCACAGCTCCTCCCGAACTTGGTTGTTGGAACCTCATCTCCTCCCTGAGACTAGTCCAAGGATCCCGTCAGCAGCTATGTCTTGAACTCAAGCAACACCTGCACATGAATAAACAACCAATTCTTCCGAGCACAAGTCCTCGACTTGACTCACGTTAGTTCGAAAACCACAACACCTTACATGAGCACGTCACATAAGCATGTTGCAAACCATATCAAATGATAACAGCCATAACCACCAAAACACACCAAAAACTTAGCAAATTAATACTAAGCAAACCTTCCCATAAAGCAAGTTTGAAACATTGCGAGTTAAAAGCAAAAACAAGATGCTGCAGTTCTACGAGTTGAACTTCACGGGAGCTCCCTAAAAACAAGCTCCGGATCTCACAGAAGCTCTCCGGACCTTGCCAACACTTGGCGGACCTAACAAACAACTTGTCGGACCTTGCCATAGAAGAATGTTTTGGCAATATTTAAAACTTTGAATGTTAATGCTAACTTTTATCCTAATTGCCAATGTATTCAGCACAAATAGGTCTCACAATCTCTCCCTTGATGAATCCATTGGCAACACCAATTAAAATCCGAACATTGGCTTATGAAAAGTTTTGAAAAGCTTTGAAAACTCATTTCTCCCCCTTTATTAATTTCTCCCCATTTTTAAAATCAGAGGAGGAAGAAAGTGTATAACATATGCAAAGTGTAAAAAAATCTCTCCTTATACATATTTCTCCCCCTTTGACAATGTATTCAGCAAGGTTCAAAGGAGAAATTTTTAATTGTTATGAGCATATTATAACATATACATACAAAACAAAGCTCATCCAAGTCATACTATCAGGTTACTTACACTATCACATCAATGAGATACATAAAGTAGTGTAAGCCATGCTAGAGATCAAATGTATTTTTCAGTTTAAGCAAGTCATGATCTCCCTTACTCAACTATTTCAAAACCTGAAAACATGACACTTGTTGCTGCATTTTTATTATTCATAATCATTTAAGGCACAAAGTTGATCATATGATATTTGCAAGAGATTATATGCCGCATCAGCCATATTCTAACCCACCAAGCCAAGCCTATGTCATTTGACAATCAGAAGTTTAAGGACATGGTTTTAGTCATACACAATTCCTTCCAAGTTCATATCTTAGTGCAATGATATGCAATCTCAAAAGAAGAAGTGAGATGCATGCATATTCTCTTGATCTTTTCTCAATTTTTTATTTGAAAACTCAACATGTGAGCTGATCACTTGATTAATTTTTTATGATTAAAAGCACTTGTGAGCACGCAACAAGTTCAAAACAGCAAGAAAGTTCGATCATGACCAGATTTAGTGTAAGTAATTATTCCAATTACTAGTCATGGCAAAAACTACAAAATGTATAACATGAGTAATGTAGTAAGAACTTTCAGCCTGTAAAAGGAATCACAAAGTCATATATGTATGAAATACTATGCTCATATTATTTTAGTTTCAGATTCACACATAGACTTTCAAAGTTTCAAAAACTCCCCCTCAATTTAAGCCATGAGGATGCATAACCCCTATTTCACTATGAATGAAACAAAATCGAGTGAAATCCAAAGGTTTTGTAAAAATATCAGCCAATTGTTGTTCGGTATCGACATGGTGAAGCACAATGTTTCCTTTTTCAACATTATCATGAAGAAAGTGATACCTAATGTCAATGTGCTTAGTTCTAGAGTGTTTCACGGGGTTTTTAGCAATACAAATTGCACTAATGTTATCACAAAACAGTGGAACACTATCTAAATCAACCCCATAGTCCTTAAGTGTTTGAACAATCCAAAGAATTTGTGAGCAAGCGCTAGCCGCAGCTACATATTCAGATTCGGCCATGGATTGTGCAACTGAACTTTGTTTTCTAGAGGACCAAGCAACAAGTGAATTACCAAGAAAATGACAAGCACCCGAAGTACTTTTCCTATCAATCCTACAACCCCCAAAATCATCATCCGAAAAAACTTTCAAAGAAACGGTTGAGGAAGAAGGAAGAAAAATGCCAAATTCTTGAGTTCCATGTATGTACCTGAGAATCCTTTTGATGACTTGGCGATGTGAAGCACGTGGAGAAGCTTGAAAACGTGCACAAAGACATACGCTGAATTGTATGGCCGGTCTTGACGCCGTGAGATACAAAAGTGATCCAATCATACTTCTGTATTCTTTTTTATCGACCGGGTCACCATCTTCGTCAAGTTCAAGTGTTGTTGCTGTTCCCATTGGTGTCCGAAGAGGCTTGCATTTGTCCATGTTGAAGCGCTTAAGAAGGTCCTTTGTATACTTAGTTTGATGCACAAAAGTTGCTTCTTTTGTTTGCTTGATTTGCAGCCACAAAAAGTATGTGAGTTCTCCCATCATACTCATCTCAAATTCTGAACTCATCATAGCTGAAAACTTGGACACGAGATCATGAGAAGCACAACCAAAGATAATATCATCCACATACACTTGAACGAATAATGAGTCATTGCCATGCTTAAGTACAAAAATAGTTTTATCAACCTTGCCCAAGGTAAACCCCTTTTCAAGTAAGAATGTTTTTAACCTATCATACCATGCTCTAGGGGCTTGTTTTAGACCGTACAAGGCTTTGGACAGTTTGTAAACATGATTAAGAAAATTTGGATTTTCAAAACCCGGTGGCTGCTTAACATAAACCTCCTCCTCTATGTAGCCATTAAGAAAAGCACTTTTAACATCCATTTGATATGACTTGAAACCTTTAGATGCAGCAAATGCTAATAAAATTCTTATAGCTTCTAATCTAGCAACAGGAGCAAATGTTTCATCAAAATCTAGACCTTCAATTTGAGTGAAACCTTGAGCAACCAACCTAGCTTTATTCCTAACCACAACCCCATCCTACCTTTGCTTATTTTTAAATACCCATTTAGTTTCAATTAATGTGTGACCTTGAGGTGGAGGTACAAGTTTCCAAACATTATTTCTTTCAAAATTTTCTAACTCTTCTTGCATGGCATTAATCCAAGATTCATTAGTGAGTGCGTGTGATATATCCTTGGGTTCAAAAGAAGCAACAAAAGCAGAATGAGCATGAGAGTTTGGATCGCAAAACCTGGACCGAGTGACTCGTTCAAGCAAGCTTCCAATGATTTGTTGTGGAGGATGACTTTTGAGTACTCGGAGGGGAGTAGACACTTCACAAGCACCTTCTTCTTCATGTTCGGACCTTTGATTAGGAGAGCTTGTTGATTGAGGAAGGTCCGAACACGCAGTAGTGACTGTTGGTGCTGGTTGTGGTGCAAAATCAGCAGCTTGAACGTTATTTACTTCCGAGTTTTCGGGCAGCAGCACCACTTCTTCATCTTCTTCAATAAAAATACTCTCCCCCTGCGGATATGGATCCGGACCTGCAATATCGGAGCTAGTACTTGGGCTAGCTTCATCAAAAGAAACCTCGCAAGTCTCCACAATTTTGTTAGTGTCAAGTAAAAGCACACGGTAGCCTCTAGTATGAGATGGATAACCAAGAAACATGCCATCAACAGATCTAGCTTCAAATTTATCAAGATTACCATGTTACTTAACAAAGCATTTGCAACCAAAAACCCTAAAGTGTGTAACACTAGGCCTATGTCCAAACCGGAGCTCATATGGGGTTTTTCCAAGCTTAGCACGCAAGAAAACACGATTTGAGACATAACAAGCGGTTGCAATTGCATCAGCCCAAAATTTCCTAGGAGTTTGATATTCATCAAGCATAGTCCTAGCCATCTCAACTAAGGTCCTGTTCTTTCTTTCTACGACACCATTTTGTTGTGGTACATAGGGTAAAGAGTATTAATGATCTATTCCATTTTCAGCACAAAAGTGATCAAAGGATTGGTTTTTAAATTCAGTTCCGTTATCACTTCTAATTGCTTTTAGTGATCCTGGGTGATCAATAGATAATCTAAGAAATAAAGTTCTAAAATGACTAAAAGCTTCATTCTTAGATGCCATAAAATAAACCCAAGAATATTTGGAATAATCATCAACAATCACAAGCACATACCATTTACCTCCGAAGGATTGAACACGTGCCGGACCTACTGTGTCAAGATGTAAAAGTTGTCCCGGTTCAGATGTCATGGTCATTGTGAGAGGAGCATGTGGACCTGCAACAAACTTAGCATGTCTACAAGAAGAGCACACAATATCATTGTCCTTTTTAAGCTTCGGCAGCCCACGTATGCGATTGAGAGCACTAACACGAGTGAGATGATCAAAGCCTATGTGACCAAGTCTACGATGCCAAAAATATAGATCCTTTGTATCATTAGCAACTAGACACCGATGCTTAGAAGTTGACAAATCAAAATAAGCTTTAAAAACTCTTCCAATCCTAGACATGTTAAACAAAAGCTCACCTTTTTAATCTACAACCTTGCAGCAATTTTTAGCAAAGCTAACCTCTAGATTTTCATCTAGCAATTGTGAAACCGAAAGCAAGCTGTATTTCAAATTTTTAACAAGTGCCGCATCTTTCAAAGTGTAGAGATTGTTTACTCGAACCGGACCTTTAGCAATTATGGGAGTAGAAGAGTTATCGGCGAAAGTAACATTTTCTACACGTGACAACAACGAGAGAGAGGAGAACCATTCTTTGTTACCGGTCATGTGGCGTGAGCAACCTGAATCCACAATCCAAATGTTCTCCTTCCTCAAACGTGAAACCTACACAGCAGCACCAATACGTCGATGACCCAATACTGGGGTTAGTTAAAAGACTTTTAGGAATCCAGTACTGAGTCACACGACGTCCAGCAGGAATAACACGCGAAAGCTGAGAAGGTACAGCAGGTTTATGAGCCAAACATCAAAATTTTTTGTTCCCAACTACTGACTTAGAAGATGTGTTATATGTAGCACAAAAAACAGTAGGTCCGGGAGCATGTTTTTGACTCATTACAGCAGGTTGCAAGCTCCGAACATTCGGTCTAGCAGATTATGCTTGGTTGTTATGTGATCTAGCAAGTATTCTTTGTTTCTTATCGTGTTTAGCTAGTCTATAACAAAAATCCATGACATGACCTTCTCTACCACAGTAGGTACAATGAAAATAACCTTATTATCATGTCTAGATGAGCAAGCAACACGTTTATTAGAACCCGAATGGGACAGTACTCCTGCAGATTTGAAAATCACCTCTTTTTGTCTCGGAGCTGTTTGAATCAAACCGCTTCCTAATGACTTTACAACTTTAGGTGGGTGTGCCTTAGCATGAGCATGAGAATTAAAACCTAGACCAGTTTTATCATTACAAGACTTGGAAGACTTCAGCAGCAAGTTTAGGTTCTTATTTGCATTAGAAAACCGATCTAGTGTCCTATGCATGTCATCAAGTTTATTGGATAGATCAAAGCAGTTTTCACATGAATTTTTTCCTTTTAGTTTGCAATTTGAACAATATTTAACTTCATGCACACGTAAAGCATTGTTCAAAATAGAAATCTCATTCACAGCATCATTTAGTTTCTTATTCAGCTCATCACATGAAGAACAATGCAAATCAATTGTAGAACAACAAGCATCTTTCAAATTTTTATCATTAAGTGCAGCAAGCTCTTTGTTCTTTTCAATTTGAAGTTCAAGTTTATCAAGTGTAGATGTGTGTGCACTTCTTAAAGAGGATAATTGTTCATAAATTAAATCACATGAGGAACAAGAATCATCACTAGGAATCAAAGTTTTTAAATGATTAATTTCAGATTCTAGTGATTCAATTTTAACAGCATTGTTCCTAAGTTTTTTATCCTTTTTCTTTAATATAACAGTGGCACGAGAAATAGCATCACACATTTCTTCGCAAGTGGGACATACCTCTTCAACGTCGCTGTTGTGTTCTGCCTCCTCGGAGCTTGAACTTGACTTGCCCGCCATGCAGCACATATTTGCCATAGCTTCTTCATCTTCATCACTACCGTTGTCCACATCACTTGAGCAAAAATCTTGAAGTGCAGAGATCATACTATGCACTATGTTGCGCATTGATAAATATTTCTTCTTCTTATTCTTTGCAAACGATTTCTTCGGCCTTGTTTGCTTTTCTTCACGTGAAGTCGGACCTGAAAGGTTAGGGCACTCCGTACGAAAATGTCCTGTCTTACCACATTCAAAACATCGTTGAGGTCCGGAGCTTCCTCTCCTTCTAGTTCTCACATTTTGCAATGCTTTTGAGAACCGAGTAGAGATGAGTGCAAGCTCCTCCTCTGGAAACTCTTCAATCTGTTCAAGGGTTAGAGAAGACAGCAAAGAGAGTGCACCACTAGATGATGATTGACTAGAACTAGACATGTCACGTTGCGAAACAAATGCAATAGACTTGTTGGGGTTTTTAAGTGAGATGATGTCAATTTCATGAGTTTTCAATTTAGAATAAAGCACGTCTAAAGTAAGAGAACTCATGACAGTAGATTCACGTATAGATGTAACTTTCATCTCCCAAATTGACATATCTAATGCTCCTAACAATTGTCTAGCATTTTCAGCATCTGAAAAGTTAACATTGACACTACGCAAGTTGCTGAGAATTTTATTAAAGCGAGCAGAAAGGTCGTCAATTGACTCACCGGGTTGCATCTCAAAGCGCATGTATTCTTTCTTGAACATATCTTGCCTTACCTCCTTGATCGTATTGGATCCTTCATGGTAGTCACAAAGAGCTTTCCAAACATCATATGCAGATCGGAGGTGTGCAACACGGTCGAAGTCGCTTTGAGTCAATCCTTGGATGATCTAGTTGCGAGCCTTATTGTTGTTGTCAACATCTCTCATGTTCGCAGCCGTAACTTGATCGTTGGGTGGTACATCGAAGTTCTGGTAGACCTTTTCCCATATGGCTAAGCCTTGCGCCTGTATGTAGGCCTCCATCCGCGCCTTCCAAACCTGAAAATTGATGCCATTGAACACACAAGGTTTTGCGGAGTAGTTCTCTATGATGGTTAGTCAAAACACGTGCAAATCACAAAGATTAGAACACCTTGGCTCTGATACCAATTGTAGGATCGAAGAGCACGTGAAAAGCTACCAGAGGGGAGGTGAATGGTAGATTAAAACTTTTCGCAGCGGAAACAACAAAAACCCCTCAGCAAAAAATCAATCGGTTAAAGAAACCGTGTGTGCAAGTGTTTTCAAACGTGTTCAACCGTGACAAATCAAGTATAGAGGTAGAGAATCAAGTCACGGATCTAATGCAACAAGAATCACTTGAAAACACGAAGTAAAACTTGAGATACGATCAAAACATTAAACGAAGATCAATCTGTTCTACCCGATATAAAACAGATCTGCAACGCTGCAAAGAAACTCATGTATCTCAAAAACTACAGATCCGAAGCTCGTGAAAATTTCACAGATGATAGATAATTGAGTTGTGAAGACAAACCAAAAAGAATCACGTCAATCGGATCTGTAAAACTCGAGTTATGAACAAAACACCGAAGCAACGTCGGTCTGTCCAGAAACTCGGCGAGAAAGACTTGACGAAAAACAAATCGGACGAACAAGGCACAAAAGCTCCTCAAAACTCTGAACTTTATTCAATAGAAACACAAGAGGAACAGCCCAGAGTTCTGTACCCATGAGAGCTCTGGCCTCCCTTGCTTTTATAGCTAGCCCTCAGGCTAATCAATCCAATCTAGGACTCCTACTCCTAATTGGACTCGTATCCTAACTTACCATAACTGCTCAGGACTCTCCTATTCGCATATAGAAGCAATCGTGAGACTTCCAAACATCTTAGGAACGTCCTAAGCATTCCTAAAACAACTCAACTTCGTGCCTAGCATGAAATCCTATCATAACCAACTCAAATCTTCCATATTTGAGCCATATCCGACTCAGCCTCAGCCTGAGTACGCAATCCAGCCGATTGGACATTTCCGACCAATTCTTTACGTCCACTTCTATTCATCACGCCTTAGAACAATGTTGCCACGTCCATGCACTCCTTGCACACGTGCAAACACCTTCCAAAGACGTACACGCAACCTTCATATGCACTGCCCTTGATCCAAACATGCTGCGCGACCTCCCGATCAACTCAACCACAGCTCCTCCCGAACTTGGTTGTTGGAACCTCATCTCCTCCCTGAGACTAGTCCAAGGATCCCGTCACCAGCCATGTCTTGAATTCAAGCAACACATGCACATGAATAAACAACCAATTCTTCCGAGCACAAGTCCTCGACATGACTCACGTTAGTTCGAAAACCACAACACCTTACATGAGCACGTCACATAAGCATGTTGCAAACCATATCAAATGATAACAGCCATAACCACCAAAACACACCAAAAACTTAGCAAATTAATACTAAGCAAACCTTCCCATAAAGCAAGTTTGAAACATTGCGAGTTAAAAGCAAAAACAAGAAGCTGCAGTTCTACAAGTTGAACTTCACGGGAGCTCCCTAAAAACAAGCTCCGGACCTCACAGAAGCTCTCCGGACCTTGCCAACACTTGGCGGACCTAACAAAGAACTTGTCGGACCTTGCCACAGAAGAATGTTTTGGCAATATTCAAAAATTTGAATGTTAATGCTAACTTTTATCCTAATTGCCAATGTATTCAGCACACATAGGTCTCACAGCCACGTAGCCCCAGGCCCGCTGTCAGGGATTTAAACTTTTCCTGGTTTAATCCAAATGCCAGATTTGATTCAAACTTTGGAAGAGCATAACTTTTGCTAGGAAGCTCCAAATTTAGTGATTCAAATTGGGTTGGATTCTGGTTGAAAAAACTCTATCGAAATATGCAACCTGATTTGTAAGAAAGTCAATATTTAATTCTGGAAAATTCTTTAAAACTTTTCAGCAACAGAATTTTAGAGGGAGTTTGGTTCATCCAAAAATCCTCAAATTTCGCCAGAATAATATTTAGGTTGATATTGAACTCCCGTAAAAATTTCAGCTCGTTTGGAGTTGATTTGATTAGGAGAATTTAGATTTCAAGTTGCTGTGTTCAAATGAATACAGAAACTTTTCAGAATTCCCAAAAATGTAAAATTCAGTTCTGGGCAATTCCTAGCTCCAAAAATTCCTAAGAAAATTCATGCATGCTCCCTGAGATATGTTTGAAATTGTGGTTCATATGAATTTGCATGAAAGTGCAAATTTATTCAGAATTAATTCCTTTGTTCCTAAAGGCTTAGATAATTGTTCTGAATAAACCACTAAGTGAAAGGTGCTAATTTTTCGTCCAGATGAATTTCTTGTGACATGGAACTCTCATTAAAATTTTCAGCTCCATTGGAGCTCTGGATCACCACTATTCTGTTTAACCTCTTTAGGTGATCAAAACACAAGTGGGGAAAACACTTAGCACTTGATCATGTTGATTAACCCAAACCCAAACCTTAGCACCATTGTCATTTTAAATTCTTAAACAGAGTTACAGTTTTTAAACTTGTCATTAGAGCTCATTTGCAAAAGCTTTACAATTAATTAACTGTGCATATTCATAACATGCAGCATCGACGTGAAGATTTTGAAGAGATCAAGGTGGAGATCAAAGAGGAAGAAAGGCGAGTGATCAAGCCTCAAGTGGTCTTCACTAACTGAACATTATATACTAATCACCTGCAAAACAGGCAAGCTCCGGTTTGCATTTAAGTTGTTTATAAAGTTTTTACTTTGTTTACTACTATGGTTTAGAGTTTGTATGTGCATTTGGTCAGGTATGATTTATACTCCAAATGCATGACCAAAATGAACCCTGGAGTCAAGGGTAGAATAGTGTTCCCTGCTGTAGAATATTGCCATGCTAAATAGGTTGTAACATCCAGTAGAAGTCGAGTACTTGGAATCTACTCGCGAGCTATAGTTCGGGATCACACGGGTATGATTTAAAGAGGGAAAGTAAAGTTTATGTTTCCAAAGATGAGACTGGGCAGAGGGTGTAGGCAGCGACAAGACAAGGTCTTGGTCGAGTGGCTCTGCCAGTGTCAGCTAAGGACCGTTCTCGTGTGCGGCCCCGCTGAGCAAGTATTGTATTGTGTACCGGATGTTTACTGCTATATGGGACCCAGGAAACCTATGTACCAGGTTAACTGGATTGTAGAGGCATACCACATCGTCTCGTTAGACCTATGAGTCCGAGACGGCGCGACCAGTTCTACAGTCGGGTGTTATGTGAATGGTTGCCACATACGATGTAATGAAGGACGCTAGATTTGGATCTTCAGAGGCAGGCGTATGTGTCGAGCAATCCAGGCAGTGTTTGATTTGAATCACCGTCCCTCGCGGATATGAGTACCGCTTGCTCACTGTGTTGTGACGTAGTAATCAAGTTGTGTGATAACAGTTTGCAAGTTTTATATGCTGCTATGATAATTGGAATTGCATGAAAACCATGTATGAAGTAGTGATAGAGCAAATTAAAGTTAATTTTCCACCTTGGGACAAGTAACATTGGAATGAAGCATTTCTTGTTTGATTGTGGATCTCCAATGTTGCTCGGCACAAGGTCACCACTGGGATGGCAAATCTGAAAGTTAAGGATGAACGTGCAGGCGAGTCTTTATGCAGCTTACGTGTTTATGGTCTTAAGCTACCTTCATGTAGAGTTGCATGCCTTAGGAGAGACGGTTAAGTCTTGCTGAGCCTTTGTGCTCACTCTTGCTATACGAGTGGTTTTGCAGGTTAACTGAGACGCTTATGAAGAAGGTTGTCCGCTGAGACTCGGAGACTTCTGAGTCATGTAACACATGGACAACCAAGCCACTGCCATGTCTTAGTGTTGCTAGCGGTAGGAGTCCGCGGGCTGGACCTCTTCTCGGGTGCTCATTAGTTACTCAACGTGAGCTGATTATAGTCTTCCACTGTAGCTATTTGATGAAAATTATTTACCGAGAACATCTGTAAGCTTCTGCTTTTGATTTATGTAATACATGCTTGCTTAATGTGTGCTGTTGGGTGCCACATAACAGGCACCACCCAATGCGATTCCTGGGCGAGCGGCACGGCCCCGTGAACGGGTGTCAAGCCATTGATTCAACACTCCGGCCAAGGGAAGGGCCCTCTCAGACAACTCGTCGCGCCTCGACATCACCGGGAAAGTAGTCGGTGAAGGTGTGTAAAAGTCCAAAAAATGTGAATGCAATGAAAAGGATGTTTGAACGTCGTTGTGTTTTTTGTTCATGAAAAATGGGACTTACAAAAAACTTTCTTACATGGGATGATATACATGAGATGCAACCACATGGGTTCAAGCATTCCTTTGGGTGTGTTGGACCAAGGTGAAGTTAAACCCATGTGTAAATCATACATGTGTTTGAGAAAGAATTAAAGGAAGATCTTTAGACTCAAATGCTAACCTCAAATTGCTGCCAAAGTGTCGAATACACATGGAACCTCATACATTTGAAAGTGAGGAATTTATGGTGGCAAACTTTCTGCTTTTAGGGTGATCCAAAAAGGAGTGAATTATGACAATGTTTGAATTGTGATGAAGTCACATTTGAAAGGCAAAGTTTAAACTGAACAGGTGAGGTTTAGACTAGGACCAAAAAGTGACCAAGTATGTGTTATGAGCAAACAAAACTTGTTCACTAAATTCAAAAGTGGCCAGTTCAAAAATGGAATACAAACTGTGGTTGCAAACATTCTAAGTGCAGCAACCAAATTTAAAAGTTGATTCCATAATTGAAATCCTCAGCCCAAATTTATGGTAACATAAATTTTCACCACATTGGGAAGTATGATGGATAAGCATTTGCAAGAGGACATAAAATTCAGTTTGAACTAAATGATTCACTTCAAGGAGAAGGAGGCCTTGTCCAGAAAGGAAATTCAAACTGTTGGTTAAAAATTTGTATTTGCAATGGCCAACTCAAAGATAAGAGGTCATATTCAAATTCTTCAGGTTTAAATTAGTGAGAATACAAATTTTGAGAAAGTTTGGAGTTGCTTTGATATGAATATCAAAGGGGCTTATGAATTTTCTTGAAATTTGAAGTCAAATTTGAAACTGAAGTGCACCTTGTCAAATCTTCCAAATGGCTTTCAAATTTGAGCTCTTCAGGATTTAAGTTGGTACTATGCCAAAAATTGGAGATATTGGAGAGGGGAGAGCAGTGGGGCCCAAAGGTCATTGAAAGGGGGATGACTTACTACCTATGTCTCAGTTCTCTGTTTCTCGGTTCACACCCGAGCTCGGACCGAGCCCTTGCAAGCTGCCACCGAGCTGCCGACCGAGACCCCATGGAAGCCACCTCCCCACGACGTCTTCACGCTGGAGACGTGCTTGCACCTCGGCAGCGTGTGAAGCGACTACGTGCACGACACCGAGGCCCGGCTACCCCTCCTGCAAGGAATAGAACCGGAACACCGTAACTCACCGCCGCTCCTCGGTGCTCAAACGGAAACCAGAAAAACTCGTACACAGCCCCCCTCCGAGCTGCTGAGCAGCACCGCATGCTCGGTCTTCACTTCCCTGACACAAAACCAGCCGAGTTCCGGCCTCCCTAACCGTAGAATCGCTCTCCTCCGCGGCGACCTAACGGCATGGCGACACGGTGTGCACGTGGACAGCCCACACCGGGGACTGTCACGCCTGAGCAACGACACCCCAGGGCGCGCTGTTGACCCGTGCTGCTCACCCCCAACCCTCAAGCAATGCCGTGGACTACTGAGCGAGAGTTCGAGGAAACTTTGCCAGCGGCCACAAACCGATGATCCGGTATGAAAATCCAAAATTCTCACTTGTTCTTCTTTCTTAGAACACCAAATCGTACACACGGGAGCTCTACTAGCTAGCGACCCAATTACCTTCACAAACCAAGCTTAAAACTGGGTAGAGGCAGCTAATTTTGAAGTTTCCAATCAGAGGCCATGGCGGGAACGCTCGGGTGTATGATGAAACCATACTAGCCGCCTTCTCCGATGGAATTTGCTTGCTTGTCGATCTTCCTCAAGGTCTACTGATCCTTTAGAGCGAATTCTCCGAACCTTTGCTGGGCTAGGGTGATTTGACCACGGCGCCGAAGCTTCCCCAAAGCCTTTGCACACCGCCGACCTGGTTCCGGGCTTCGAGAGCTTGTGCCGACACCATAGATTGTTTTCCCGTCCCCCAAAACCCCCAGGCAGCGAGCACCAAGCTGAGAGGTGGCCGGGAGGCCGAAATCCGGCGAGCCCAGCAGCGCGCGGGTGCGGGCGGCCGAAGGTTGAAGAAGACCGGGTGGGTCCCGCGTGTCAGTGACAAAAATTTAAATTGCTGATTTGCTGCGGCTCTGGCATCCTTTGCGACGGCGCGGGAAGAAGTCAACGGCCCCGTGTGGCTTGGTTTCAGCAGCTGACACTTGTGCCGGGACCCACGGTCAGAGTTTAAACATTTCCCAGTTTATTTGAATCCCCAAATCTAGTTCAAAATTTAGAACCTCATAACTTTTGTCAGGAAGCTCCAAATTTAGTGATTCAAATTGGGTTGGATTCAGATTCAAAACCTCTATCCAAAAATGCAACCAAATTTGTATGAAATCAATAATTAATTCTGTAAAATTCTTTAAAGCTTTTCAGAAAAAATAATTTTATAGGGAGTTTGGTTCATCCAAAAATCCTAAAATCTTGCCAGAGTATTCTTTAAGATGTTAGTGAACTCCTGTAAAAGTTTCATATCAATTGCAGTTGATTTGGTTAGGATAATTCTGATTTCAAGTTTCTGTGTTCAAATGAATAAAGAAACAATTTCAGAGAATTTCCAAAACTTGGAAATTCAGTTCTGGGCAATTCCTAGTTCCAAAAATCCTAGGAAAATTAATGCATGCTCCCTGAGCTATGTTTGAAATTTTGTTTCACTTGAATTTGCATGCAAGTGCAAATTTATTCAGAATTAATTCCTTTTTTCTTAAATGCTTAGGGAATTGTTCTGAGTGATCTATTCATTGAAAAATTCAAAATGTTGGTTCAGATGACTTTCTTGTGACAAGGAACTCACATGAAAATTTTCAGCTCCATTGGATACCTGGATCAGTACTGTTCTGTTCAACCACATTAGGTGATCAACACACAAGTGATGAAACACACTTATCACTTGATCATAGTACTTAAACTCAAACCACTAGCCCCAGTGTCATTTCAAATTATTAAACAGAGTTCCAGTTTTAAACTTGTCTTTAGAACTTGTTAGCAAAAGTTTTAAAATTAAACATATATGCATATTTACAACGTGTAGTGATTAAACGTGGAAAATGGAGGAGAAGTGAAGCTTGGATCAAGGAGCAAGAGGGCAGTGATTAAGCTTCAAGTCATCAGCAACTAACTTCATAATTATCTGACTTTAGTCACCTGCAAAACCAAGGCAAGCTCTGGATTGCATTTAAGTTATTTATAAAGTTTTTACTTTGTCCCACAATTATGGTTTAGAGTTTGTATGTGCATTAGGTCAAGGATGCTTTACACTCCAAATGCATGACCAAATGAACCCTGGAGTTAAGGGTAGAAAAGGGTCACTGCTGTATATTAATGCCGTGCTAAATAGCTTAGGCCATCGGGTAGAAGTCGAGTAGTTGGAATCTACTCGCGAGTTATAGTCGGGATTACATGGGTGTAGTTGGAAAAGAGACAAACTAAAGTTTATTTTTCTAAAGATGAGACCGGGCAGGAGAGTTAGGCAGCGACAAGACGAGATCTTGGTCGAGTAGCTCTGCCTGTGTTGGTTAAGCACCCATGAGCAAGTATTGAGTTGCGTACCGTATGCTTACTGCTATATGGGAACTAGGAAACCTATATACCAGGTTAATTGGATTGTAGAGGCATACCACATCGTCTCATTAGATCTATGAGCCCGAAACGGCGCGACCGGTTCTACAGTCGAGTGTCCTGCGAAAGGTTGCCACACACGACATAATGAAGGACGCCAGATTTGGGTCTTTATAGGTGGGCGTATGTGTCGAGTTATCCGGGTAGTGTTTGATTCGAATCACCGTCCCTCGCGGTTATTGAGTACCGCTTGCTCAATGTGTTGTGACGTAGTAAGCAAGTTGTGTGAGAAAAGTTTGCAAAGTTTTAATTGCTGCTATGATTATTTGGAATTGCGTGAAAACCTTGTTTGAAGTAGAGATAGAGCAACTAAAGTTAAGTTCCACCTTGGGACAAGTAACATTGGAATGAAGCGTTTCTTGTTTGATTGTGGAGTTCCAATGTTGCTGGGCGCATGGTCACTATTGTGATGGCTAAAATCATAAAGTTAAGGATGAACTCATAGGCGAGTCTTTTTGCAACTGACATGTTTAGGTCTTAAGTTACTTTCATGTAGAGTTACATGCCTTAGGAGATACGGTTAAGTCTTTCTGAGCCTTTGTGCTCACTCTTGCTATATGAGTGGTTTTGCAGGTTAACATCGACGCTATAAAGAAGGTTGTCCGGTGAGACTCGGAAACTTCTGAGTCGGGTAACACATGGAGAACCTAGCCGCTGCCATGTCTTCGTGTTGCTAGCGAGAGGAGTCCGCGGGCTGGATCTCCTCTTGATTGCTCATTAGTTATTCGACGTGAGTGGTTTGTAGTCTTCCGCTGTAGTTATTTACAAAGAACATTTGTAAGCTTCCATTTTTGATTTATGTAATACAGTTTTTCCTTATGTGTGTGCCGTTGGGTGCCGCATAGCACGGCACCACCCAATATGATTCCTGGGCGGGTGCCCCGTCCCCGTGACTGAACGGGTGGCAGCGGCGGGGCCCTGTCACGGTGGCGGCGGTTGTGCTTGGGTCCGATGGTGCTAGCTCGTCTTGGCAGTGAACACAATCAACCAACGGGTCGCAAAGCACCACTGGGGCACGGGGAAGCTAACCCTGCCCTCCTCTTGGCCGGAGATCGACGGGAAAGTAGACTTCACCGGCGACCTGAGCCGTTTTCACCGGCGGCGGCGAAAACACGGTGCCACGCTCACTGGGTTGATCATCTTCACTATGACTTGGCCTAGGTGATCGTGAGGTGCTACTCCAGCTTCAGCTAAACCAGATTCTCTAGTGATCAAGTGATTGAGATGAATTTCGGTTTTGGTTCTCAGTGTTCTATGCGGCGATCGTCAGGAAAAGCGAAATTCTGGCTAATCGGTGCTAAGAGGGAGCTAGGGGGTTCAGGAGGAACTACTAGAACTCCGATGCTAACCTCAGAGAACCGTTGGTTGCGCCAGATAAGCTTGGAGCTGTCCGGGCGATGGTGCTAACTCGGAGACACTTCGGAGTGAACAGGGGAGTGGAAATCGGCTCGGGAAAGCTCGAGGGGAGCTGATCACGAGCAGCTGAGGGCTGGAGCACGTTGAATGAAGGTCGGCGGTGCCGTTTATGGACTCAGCTCGAGGTGGAAAGGTGGGTTTCAGCGTGTCGACGGTGAGGGCGGGAATTTCGGTTGTGCGGCGGCGTGCGGCGCGCTTTCTGTGCAAGAGACAGACGAAGCAGTGGCGAAGTGGATTTTGGAAGGCCCGGGGGCGATGCTAAGGTGGCTGGCGCGAGTGCGCAACATCCGTGACTCAAGAACAGGAGGTGGCCGTGCCTCTCGCCGTGGCGTCCACGTGAGCACGCGCGAGAAACCGAGCAGCGGTGGACTCTGTTTCTCCGATTGTCACACTGACAGTGAATCCCATTTTCAATTTTTGTCCCACAAAATTGAATTTCGCCACTGCTCTAAATAATAGGGACCCTAATACCCTTGGCCATTTGATCAATCACCAAATTGGGATTTGGTTTGTATAGTGATTAATTTGTGGAATTCGTTTGATTGAATTTGTAGCAACTGTGAACTGAAATTCAAATTTGATTTCAATTTAGCCAAAATAGCTCATGTCAAGATCAACTCCAAATGGAGTGAAAATTGGTGTGTGAGAACACAAAAATTTTCTGAGTGCGAATATGAATCCCAAATTTGAATTCATGTGATGAAAGGAGTTTGAATTTGAATTTAAGTTCAAACTGGCCTTTTTCTAATTATACCCAAAAATACCTCAAAAAGGTTTTAGATTTGGGTGAAATTTGGCATGAGAACTCCTGACAAGGTTTAGGAGTTTTGTAAAAGCCCCAAAAATTTGAATGCAAAGAAACGAATGTACGAACATCATTGTGTTTCTGCTTCATGAAAAATGGGACTTACAAAAACTTCCTTACAAGTGATGATGCACATGGGTGTCCAACCAAATGAGCTCTCACGTACATTTAATTGTGTTAAGCCAAGATTGAATCAAACACCATTTGTAAAGCTCTCATGTGTAGAGGAAGTTTAAATTCCGATGTTGAACTCAATTTGTTCACTTAAATTCAATGGTGGTCATTTCAAAAACAGGAATACCAACTGTGGTTCGAAAAATTCCTATTTGCAGTGGCCAGCTTAAAAATAAGGTTTTGCATTTGAATTCCTCAGGTTCAATTTAGTGGGAATGCAAAGTTTGAAGGAATTTAGAGATGCTTTGCCATTCCTTTCAAGGAGGATCTTGAACCGCATGGGAATTTGAATTTTTATTTGAATCTGGAGGAAGCGTGATCAATTGTCCAAATGGATCCAAAAAAATTTAATTATACACATTTGAATTGATCACCTGCCAAAGTGGAGATAATGGTTGGGAGGATAAGGTGAGGGAAAGTTGGTGGACCCACGTGTCATTGGGACACGTAGACTTACACCCGAAGCCTTCTTCCTCTGTTTCTACTCGAACCCACCATCCAAGCCTCCTTAGAGCGCCACCGAGGGCAGCCACCTCCTCGTGGTTTCAACACCTCACGCCGTGATCCTCCCACTAACAAACTGAGCTGCAAGCGGAGCCCACCTCCTCGCTGCTTCCATCGCGTTGACGACCAGCTCATGGTATTGAGTAGTCCCGGCGCGATCTTTTGCTCATAAAAACCGCAACCCCGAGCGCTATTTCTCCCTCTCACATGAAACCTCATACCTTTGAAATTTGGGAAAAATCTAAATGGTATGAGCATTTTCAAACTCAAGAATTCAAATTTGCAATGCAAATTTAAACTGAAGTAGGCGAATTGAAATCTAGGTCACTTTTGAAATTCAGAGCTTTTGAATTGAAGAGATGGACATGGAGAAGATCTTTTGAGGAGATGAGGGTCAGCCAGCACTACAGAGAGGTGAGAACCTAAGTGGGGCCTACATATCAGCTGCACACAGGAGTTTTCCTCAGTCGGTTCACTACTTCATGAGTGAGACACCGTGAGCTACAGCGCTGGCCACTGAGGCATCGATGTGCAGCTTCCGGACTCAAATTCATAACACGTAACGCGTCAGTGGAGCAAATCAAACACTCCACTTCGGCCTCCTCACCGTTTCCCCGAGAGAAGCACACACGAGCCGGAAATTTTCTTGACGCTCGACCACTCTTCAGACCCGAACGTTGCTCGGCGCCGCTAGGCCATCCCGTGACCACAGGTGACCGTAGGAGCGTGCGCAAGACTCCACTGAACCTCCTTCGAGCTGCCCAAGCCTGTCCATCTCCCTCGGTGAACGGCGCACAACAAGAATTGTCATCGGGGTTTCGGTTCGAGCCGCCGCCATGGCTCCTCGATGTTCCAGCGATACAGTGTGTTTCATACTGATCTTTGGAAAGCAAAAAGGTGCGCCAACCTCTCCTCTTTACGCTGCCGAAAATCCTAGTCCATTCCTCCACGGGAGCTACGTGCATTTCTAAAACACCGACGAGATGTTCATAAGCCGTAGGTGTAGAATTTCCAAAAATTCGTGATCAATATTGTTTCTTTGGCCATTCTGATCATAGGTTATTGCTACAGACCTCCTTGCGAGTCACTGAGATAAAAAATAAACGAGAATCATCGAGCCACAAAGGTGTTCTTTGAGTTTTAGCTCTTGCCGCCGGTTTTTGACCTAGGGCACACAGTGACATGGTATTTGGGGGCGTTTCCAAGCCCTTTGGCTTACATGACGACCTTTGCCATGAGTCACTGATGCTCTAGAGTGAAGAAACCGCTAGTTTGGGTTGGTAGGGGAGATGAACGACGTCGCCGGACATGGACCGAAGCCGCCGCCCGCCGTCCGACCCTTTGCGGCCCTCTAGAGCCCACACCGACCCCAAAACCGGATTCCCCATCCTCAAAAACCCCCAAGCAGCGGAATTCTGGCCGGGAGATGACCGGGAAGCGAGGGGCCGAGGAGAGGAATTTTCTGCCAGCGAAGTGGCGCTCGCGTGGGAAGAGGGGGAGCAGGAGGTTGAAGAAGAGGCCGACCCCACATGTCACTGACGGTGGAAATTAAACCTGATCTGCTGTGAAGCCAGGATTTGGTGTGTCCACACGTGAACAGTTTGTGGCCCCGGTATGGCTAGTCAGTGACTGGTCCATTTAAATCCCCGTGGGCCCAATTGTCAGCCACTGGTTGCTTTTACAGTTCAAAGGAAAAGTCCAAATTCATGCACACCTTTAGAAATTCATAACTTGCAGTAGGAAATTTCAAATTTAGTGATTCAAATTGGGTTGGATTCATTTTACAAAGATATATCCAAATATGAACCCCAATTTGTATGGAAGTCAATAATAAATTCTGGAAAATTATTTGAAGGTTTTCTGAAAAGGAATTCTTGAGGGAGTTTGGTTCATCCAAAAATCCTCAATTTTTGCCAGAATATTCTTTAGTATATTGTTGACCTTCTAGCAAATTTGCAGCTCATTTGAAGATGATTTTGGTAGGAATTTGCTAAATTGAAACTGCTGTGGTCAAAGTTGTCCAGAAACTTTCTCAGAAAATGATCCCACCTTGTAAAATCATTTCTGGACAATTCACAACTCCAAAAATCATAGGAAAATTCAGGTATGCTATATGAGCTATGTTTGAAATGGTAGTTCACTTTATTTTGCATGAAAGTGCACATTACTTCAGAATTAATTCCTTGTAGCATAACTGCTTATAGTATAATTCTGGAGGAACTACTCATTGAAAAGTCCTAACTTTTGGACCAGAGTACTTTCTTATGACCATAAACTCACATGTAAAGTTTCATCTCAGGTTGAGCCTTAGAACTCCCTGTATTGGTTTTCCATACTTATGTATAGGAGAAATACATAGGAAATTTTGTGGGAATTATGTGGGGCACAATGTCCTTCCATTTCAGCTGCAATTTGGCAAGCTGAATTCCTGTGTAGTATAGGATTTCCTGGAAAATTTTCAGGATCATGGTAGTTAAGGTTCTTCTGTTTTCTTCACATTGGTTCAGCTCATCGTATATGCTCCTTAGGAAACTTAGCTAGTTTATACCTAAACTCCTAAGGCAGATGAAGTTAACCTTTAAGTTTCTTTGCACAACAGAGGCAAACACATCATTCTTAGCACTTCCACACATTCCTCTGTTCTTCACAAATTCAAGTCCTTAATTATATGAATTGCATTATGAAACATGTGCATATACATGTCGATAGGACCTACAACGGAGGCGATCAACGGAGGAGTTCGACGGAGTGAATCCAGTGAAGTGGATCAGTCGATCAAGCCTCAAGGGAGACAAGACTCTAACTGAATTATATACTAGTAGACCCTGCAAAACAGGCGAGCTACGATTTGCATTTAACTGCTATTAAGTTTTTACTTTGTATACACTATGTCGGTTAGGAATGAATTGTGCATTAAGTCCAGATGTTTGATTCTCCTCTTGCATGACCAGAAAACCAATGGAGTAGTTGGGGTAGATGTCCTTCCACCGTGTAGGAACTGCCATGCTTAAATAGGACTCGGTAGAAGTCGAGTGGTTGGATGCTACTCGCGAGTATAGGAAATTAGGAGCACAAGGGATTGGTTCAATAAGTTGTTAGTAAGTTGAAATGAGACCGGGCAGGGTGTAGGAGCAACAGGACATGGGGGTCCGGGTGCTTTAGACCTGTCCGTGTCGGTTGAGGACCGATCCGTGTGCGGCCCCGCTGAAAAAGTTTGAAAGTACCGAAGGCATATCGGATATATGGGACCCGATAAACCGATGTAACCTATACCTCCAGGCGTCGAGGCATAACGCACCGATTTATAGGTGTAGGTTTGAGGGCAGCAATGTGGAAATCGTCTAACGGGCATAGAGAGATGCTCCGTGTAGGGAACCTCCTGTCTGTTTGGGTGCGACCGGTTTGACGTTTGGGCTGTTTGGTGAAAGGTTGTCCCGTACGACATCAGTGGAACGTGCTGTGCAGCTCCGGGTATGGGCGTACGTGACGTGCTATTCGGGTATCCCTGCAGGTATATAACGAGTCGATTCGCCGTCCCTCACGGTTATGAGTACCGCTTGCTCACTCTGTCGTGACGTAGAAGTAACTTGCACTCAGATAAGAAATAATCACCATTGGTTTGAAGTTGATACTAGTAATGGATTGTTATCTTTTATGAATAGGTTAGTGCAAACTCGATTCATTTCCACCATGAGCATGTTACATCGGGAGAAAACGTTTCTTGTTTGATTGTGGACTCCCGATGTGAAGTGCCCAAGGTTATGTTTAATTTGATGCTAATAACACCAGAAAGTAAGGATTCATATTTAGGCGAGTTCATATGCAATTTACTCTCCTATGTTATGTCTTACCATCATGTAGAGTTTCATGACTAGGTTCGACGGGTAAGTCTTGCTGAGCGTTATGCTCACGGATATTGTACTAGTTGTTTTGCAGGTAATAACACTACGCTGATGAGTACGGTTGTCCGATTAGACTCGGAACTCTCCAAGTGGTAAACTCAAGGGAACCCCTGCCGCTGCTATTGTGTTCATGTTGCTAGTGAGAAGGGTCCGCGGGCTGGACGTCTTCTCTGTTGCTTAGCATAGATATGAGACGTGAGTTGTATTAGTCTTCTGCTGTAGATTATTTTGAGAAGTATTTGTAAAATTAACACTTTGTAAGCTTCCGCTTGATTTATGTAATATGATGCTTTATTTATGTGTGCTGTTGGGTGCCGCATCCACGGCACCGCCCAATGCGATTCCAGGGCGAGCGGCACGGCCCCGTGATCAGGTCCGGGCCCTCACAAGTTTTTCTTATGCTCAGCCCCTATATGATGCATGTGAGAAATACCACTTTGCATTTTATGAGTTTATATTCTAATGACTTTCTTGACGGTGTTTACTTGCTCTTCAAATATGTTCATAAGATCTCCTCAAATGAGGTGAGTGTGGTGTGATGAACACTTCTAGTATATGCAAAACTTGGACCCTTACATTCCTCCCCTAAAAAGAATCTTGTCCAAAGATTATAAAGTGAAAATGAGAGAGAGGACGGTGGAAAATTACCGGATGTGCGACGTTAAAAAGTCGGGGTAGTTAGCGCGAAGAAAGCCTTCGCTCTCCCATGTCGCTTCATCCACATAATGATTACTCCATAGGACTTTGTAGAACCACAACATACAGTTGCGTGTGGTTCGGGCCTTTTCATCAATAATCTGAACCAGTTCCTCCCGATAAGTGAGATCCGGTTTCAGTTCTTCAATATCTCCCAGCTGAACGGTAGTTGAAAGCTTGAGGCACTTCCTCAGCTGAGAAACATGAAAGATGTGGTGCACACCAGAGAGGGATTCTGGTAATTCCAGCCGGTATGCAACTGATCCACATCTTTCTAAAATCTGGAATGGACCGATGAATCGGGGTGCCAACTTTCCTGTGACCCCAAATCTGTTCACGCCCTTCATTGGAGACACACGTAGATACACATGATCCCCGACTTTGAATTGTAAAGGACGTCTTCTCCGGTCCGCATACTGTTTTTGTCGGGATTGGGCGGCTTTTAAGTTCACTTGAATCAGCCGAACTTTTTCTTCCGCGTTGTTGACAAGATCAATCCTGAAGGTGACTCTTTTGCCAGACTCACACCAATTCAGCGGTGTGCGGCAATTCCTCCCGTATAGCGCCTCGTAGGGCGCCATTTTGATGCTGGTTTGGTACCCATTGTTGTACGAGAACATCCCAATTCTTACCGTGGTTGGTAGCACAAGCTCGTAGCATGTCTTCTAAAATTTGTTTTACCCGCACGATTTGCCTATCCATCTGCGAGTGGTACGTTGAACTACGGATCAGCTTCGTCCCCAAAGCAGCATGTAACTGCTCCCAAAAACGAGACACAAATAAAGTGCCCCAATCCGAGATGATAGTACGGGGTACACCGTATAAGCACAGGATCGGTGATATGTATAATTCAGCATACTTCTTGGCGTTGTAGTTGGTATTGACCGGGATAAAATGGGCAACTTTGGTGAGCCGGTCGACGATCACCCACACTGAATCATGCTTCTGAAATATGGTGGGTAAACCGACGATGAAGTCCATGCTTACATCCTCCCACTTCTAGGAAGGAATGCTAAGCGGTTGTAGTAGTCTCGGTTTCCACATATGATCAGCCTTCACCCTTCGGCATGTATCACACTCGGGCACGTATTTAGCAATCTCCCGCTTCATTCGTGTCCACCAAAACTTTGACAAGTGAGCCTCATCAAATATTTTCTTCCGTAACTCTGAGTTACGGGGTACGACGATCCTGTCCTCAAACCACAGGACGCCGTCTCCGTCTTTCCGGAAACACTTCAACTCCCCACTGTCTACACGTCTCCGCAAATGCAACATGCCCTTGTCATATTTCTGAGCTGCCGCTCTCTCTTCATGGACGGTGGGGATACGAGCTAAGTTGTAGAGAGCTCCATGTGGAATCACATGCAATGGTGGCTCGCTCTCTTCCAACAGAGTGATGGTCAGATTATGAACGTGTGACTTGCGACTCAGCGCATCCGACACTATGTTTCCTTTGCCAGGGTGACAATGGATATCTATTTCATAATCCTTTATCAACTCCAACCATCTTCGTTGTCTCATGTTCAGCTCCTTCTAAATGAATATGTACTTGAGGCTCTTGTGGTCGGTATATAAATGTACGAGGTTACCGAGTAGGTAGTGCCTCCACATTTTGAGTGCGAGTACCACGGCAGCGAGCTCTAAGTCATGAGTTGGATAATTTTGCTCATGATTCCTGAGCTGCCGTGATCCATACGCGACCACCTTTTGGTCTTGCATCAGCACACATCCGAGCCCAGTGCCGGATGCATTGCAGTACACATCAAATAGGTTTGTTGTGTCTAGCTGCGCCAAAACCAGTGCTGATGTTAGGTGCTTCACTAATGCCTTGAACGCTGCTTCACATGCTGGACTCCAAACGTATTTGGTAGCCTACTTCAGCAGCTCGGTCATAGGCTTGGCAATCTTTGAGAAGTTCAGAATGAACCTCCGATAATATCCCGTGAGTCCGCGGAAACTCTGTACCTCGTGGACAGACCTCGGGGACTTCCAATTCAGCACTTGTGTGATCTTACTTGGATCTACAGTGATGCCCTCCACTGAGATAATATGCCCGAGAAAGGGCACTTGCGATATCCAGAATTCGCACTTGCTGAATTTTGCGTATAGCTTGTGATCCCGCAGCCTTTGCAAGACTATACGCAGGTGCTTCGCGTGCTCTTCCTCCGACTTGGAATATACCAAAATGCCGTCGATGAAGACCACGACAAACTTTTCCAGCTCCGGCATGAATACCGAGTTCATCAAGTACATGAAATGAGCTGGCGCGTTGGTGAGGCCGATGGACATGACCAGGTACTCATATAGTCCATACCTCATCGAGAAAGCTGTCTTCGGAATGTCCTCAGCCTGTATCTTAATCTGATGGTACCCGTATCTTAAGTCCATCTAGGAAAAGATCTTTGCTTCAACCAACTGATCAAAAAACATGTTGATCCGTGGCAACGGGTACATGTTATTGATAGTCACGGTGTTTATTGGACGATAATCCACACAAAGCCATAACATTTAATCCTTCTTATTCATAAATAATGCCGAACAGCCCCATGGCGAGGAGCTCAGCCTAATAAAACCCTTATTCAGTAGGTCCATCAACTGCGTTTTCAGTTCTGCCAACTCCTTTGGCGCCATCTTGTATGGCCTTCGGGATATTGGCATAGTTCCCAGTGCAAGTTCAATCTTGAACTCCATCTCTCGGTCGGGCGGCATCCCCGGTAAATCATCCGGAAATACGTCGGGGAACTCACGGACTACTGGAATGTCTTCCAATCTGATAGTGGTGGATTGCTATACACTTGGAAGCTTTATTTCTGGACTGTCCAGAAATAATGAATACGACTCGTAGGACGGAGTCTAAAACAGCGCCATGGTGGGTTAACCACGACATCCCTAAAATGACATCGACCTTTTGTCCCTCTAAAGCTATGAGAGACGTAGGGTATACTCTACCCCATAAGCATAATGGCGCTTTCAAAACCAGCATGCTTGCTGAAATTTTCCCACCCGGTCAACAAATCACGTAAGGACTTTTGGTGGATAGTATTTGCAAGCTGTATTTAGCAATAAAAGCTTGGGTAATGAAATTATGCGTGGAACCTGAATTAAATAACACTATGGCGGGATGCTGGTGGAGTTGGAACATACCCGCAAGGATTGGTTCTCCCTCTGGCATGTCCTCTATGGCGAGTTGTTGGACGGTGCCGGGCTTAGGGTTTGCCCGCCACGCATTAATGGGGTTCGGGGCTGATTCCTCCTTGGGAACTGTGGTGCCACTACGCCGCCTTGCCTCTCAGTGCAGTTGTTGGCGAAGTGCCCTTGGTGACCGCATTTGAAACATGCGGTTGATGTTTGGCTCGTGCTAGGAGGACGAAAGCCCGGCATGCGCTGCTGAGGTGCAAACGCACGCGGCATCACCCGCTGCTGCTGTTGTTGCTGTGGAGGTGGTGCTGGTAATGCCGGCCGGAATGCCAGTGGAGAATACGGCCGACTGCGAAACTGCATTGGTCGCTGTGGTGACTGCCAGCGTTGGCCCGGTGGTGAGCGATATACCATCTGGTATTTCTGGGGAGGACCACCTCCCTCTCCGCTGCTCTGCTGCGCGCTTCTCTTCTTCTCCGCCGCCGCTACCTCTTTGCCGGAGTCCTCTTGAACAATCACAGAATCAATAATGTGATTGAGGCTGCCGCGATTGAACACCGCCAGCTTGTCCTTCAGGAGCGGATTCAGCCCCTGGTAAAAATGATCCCGCCGCTTCTCATCAGTATCGGCGTGATAGGAAGCATACAGCGCAAGATCATTGAATATCCTGGAGTAGCCAAGCGCATTCCTGCTGCCTCGTTGCAGGCAAAGGAACTCCTGTGCCTTCCTTTCATCAGACCCGGCGGTATGTGGTAGGCCCTGAAGGCCGTCTAGAACTCCGCCCTGGTCAGCACTCGCTCGGTGGGTTGCAAGGCGCAAAAGTTTGCCCACCAAGCGCTCGCGGACCCCTGAAGTTGCTGGGCCGTGAAATGAGTCTTGGGCTGCTCACTCACTTGGAGCAGCCCGAACTTCATTTCCGTCGTGTGGAGCCAATTGTACACATCGAGGGTATCATCCGCCCTTGAGAATACCGGGGGATGAGTAGCCAAAAAATCTAAGTAGGAGCTTTGTTGACGCTCATCTCGGTCTTGACGCCTCTCGGGTCAACACGTATTTGCAATCAGCGTTTGCAGCAGTTCGGTGTGCTGCTGGTGCGGGCCCGCCATGGCCCCAACAATATCAGCCAACGTGACCGTTGGTGGTGGTGGTGGCGGTTGTTGCTGTTGCTACTGTTGCTGTCCCGAGGAAGCCTCAGGGGGCTGTTGGGAGGCCTCTCCCCACTGACTGGACCCACCAATCTGAGTGTTGGCGCGTGTACGAGTCCTTCTGAAATTTAAAACAGCAACGATAAGCCCATGTCATTCTTAAAATTCCATGGAAAACAGTAGAAATGGCAGTGACACATGATTAAACTTGCACAACATTCACATATATTGATAAAGCATAAACTTTATACAAGATACATTATTCTCGGATCCCCGAGAAGTCGTGCTCATGTCATCACTACCTATACACACACTACTGTCTACACGACATGTCATCTGTTACAAAAGTTTCTACACACCACCCTCGCAGCCCTACTTGGCAACGGTAAACGCACTACTCGGAGTAGAACTCGACCTCCTGCGGGTCGTCCTCCTACGCTACCTCTGCTGGTGGCTCAGGATCCATGACCTCCTCTTCGGGTTCAGGTTCCCACATTGCTGGGATACCCAAAACCACAGGTACTGCACCTACCATCGGTAGGCCCACTACCGGAGGCACAAGGTCTTGCAAAGCATGCACCTCGTCCATGGCCTGGTTGTAGTCTTCCTACCAGCCCTGCCCCTCCTCAATAGTGTCATCACTCTCTTGAGTCAGGACCTAGTTCTGCTGGGTCAAGGTCTTTTCTTCTTCGCCTTCTTCAGACGACGCAACTGATTGTGCTATTCATTCAGTCGCTTGATCATTGGAAGAAGCACATTACGGAGTACGTTATGGGCACTCTCGAAATGGTCTCGGTGTCTGGTGCTCTCTTTGAGCTCCACAGCAAGTCGAGCTGTATGGACAGCTTGGATGTCCATCACGGTCTTCCCTGCCATCAACTGCAGGCTGAGATTCGCCTCCGCGGGGTTGTACCTTGGGCAACTCAGATTCGTTGCCTCCAAGTTCCTCTCCCTCCACACGTGATTAGCTCATCCCTCCACTGGGACAAGCTCGTATGGAGTGCCCTCCATAGCTCTCACGTGTAACTGGCAGAAACACCACATGGTGTCGCGGGCTTCCACCTGCCACATCTCCTCCAGTTGTCTACCTCTCACCGTGACAGTGAACAGTGCCCAACCGGTTGGCGTAGGTCCTGCTGGAACTTTTAAATGGATGGTCCATGTCTTGTTCCACCTCCTCGCCTTCTTCCTTGGTGAGGTAACGCGGCGTCTCCATGTACCCGAAACATTAAAGCATTAGCTTCAACAGTTCCAGATAACCGCTGCGTTGAGAACAGTGGGATACCACCCACCCGTTCTCCAGTTGTTTATCCTCTGCCATCTGTAGAAATATTTGAAAAAGGTAAAATATTCATTTCAACAGTAAATCATTGATATATAACACAAAAAATGTCATTGAGCTCACAAAGCATAGAAACACAAATCAAACTTAGTACAAATTTGATTGCTGGTCTGCTGTCCCTAACTGACAGCCCTGACCAGTTTCCCTTTTAACCTAATTTAGACCATGTTAAAGGAAAAACCAGTTCTGGAGCTCAACATAAAAGTTAAAGTTAACTTCAATAGCTTTCCAGAAAGTATTTTTTTGCCCTAAGATCAATCCTGGTTCAAAAGTTTTGAGATGTCAAAATTTACAGAACTTCTGAAGAAAATTGGACAGCACCTCCCTGCTTGAGGTACTGATTTGATCCAAGATTTCCAGTTAATTCTACCTCGACTTTGACAAAACTTTCTGTTACAAAGTTGTAACTTATCTCATGAAATTTTCAGAACTAACACATTTTCTAATTTTGGATATTTATGCAGGAAGTTATGGTCATTTTACAGAAGTTACAAAGAGTATTTGCTCTGCCCTGTTTTCTGGATAGTTTTAACTCTAGTGCATTTTTCGACTAGTTAAGGGATTAAACACCTCGGACATCAATAGAAAAGTTGTAAAGATCTTCCAATGCTTTCCAGAGATGTATCATATGACCTTAACCTCGAAAGAACTCGACCTCTAACCTCTTTGTAACTTCAGCATTATTTCAGCTGAAAACAGGGGACTCTGTCCTTAGTATCCTATAAGTTGAAAACTTGCTTACTTCGAACATCTTGATTAAGGAAGGAGTTAAATCAAAGTTTTAGTGTTCTGGATCAAAACCTTCAAATTTTACAATGATGTTGATCATTTAGATGGATTTGACGTTGAAGCGTCACCCAATTCATGCCGGTACTATATTCTTCACAAAGAAAACATATACCGGATATAGCCGGCTTCGTTAATTCAGTGGCACTAAATGTCTCTCGCACACGTGTGCTACTCGTCTACCGATCCGTGGTTAGACTACCTACAAATAACTAACACAATCGTCAGATTCGGCAGCACACTGAACCCGGTCCCAATACATTTCATACAACCGTCCGTCATCACTCGCACGGTTGTTCTCAAGCCAAACACGCCTTGAGCTACGTGTTCACGTTACTAACCACGTGACGGGGTCTCCCAAACTTGCCCGTAGCACGCTAGGAAAGGGTGTTGCTCGAATACCCCAAACGACATGAAGAGTCGTAGAGGATACTAAAGCTGGCCGGGTTACCTGCCACCCGTGAGGCTCCACCCTTTAGCTTGTGCGCACTGGTGGACAGCGCTTACATGCACCACCCAAGACATATGAAGTCCCGAGATGCATGATTTTCTGACACAAGCACATAGGTTAGTAATGCCACTTGCTATACACTCATAACATCCTTATATGGGCTACTAACTCGTTCCTCACCGAGTTTTTGAAAAGATGACCTTTATAAGTGTGTTAAACCTCAAGCAAGCTCTGATACCATGATGCGAGGACCCAACGGTCTTGACTAGCCAGGATCACACTGAGGGGTGCTGCGTTGCACATCACCGGATAAGACACGTAAAAGGTACAATGCGGAAGCAAAGTTTTATTACATAAAAGAGTTTATAAGCATGATTACATTCAAAATACGTCAAGTCTACACTCACGGGCATAGGCTAACCATAAGAGTTCACGTTCAGCCCGTGAACGTGTTCCCACTAGCACACACGCACACTAACACGGCGGCGTGACGGCTCCCACTAGATGGTGTTGCCCTCTTGGGGGTCCGTCTCCTCCTCGGGAGCCTCCTCATCATAGCATCCTACAAACGCTTCAAACAGAAGCAGCGAGCACGATGGCTCAGCAAGACTAACCCGTCTTACCTACACATGAGACTCTACATGTTGGATTTGCAGTGTAAATGAGAATGTAAGTTGCAAAAGACACGCCTAATTAGTTAAACCTTACTTTCAAGTTTTTAGCACAAGTTGTGGAGAATCTTGTGCTAATACACATAAGAGAGCCGCAATCAAACAAGAAACGCATTTCTCTCATGTGCTTTGTCCAAGGTTGAAAAGAACTTTAATTAGCTCTAAAACTACCACAAATCAATAGCAACAAAAGTACAGCCTTCAATCAGCAATGTTTAAACATGGAACTAGCCTGTTCTTTCTACGTCACGGTACAGTGAACAAGTGGTACTCACTGACCTCGAGGACAGTGATTATAATCGTTTTACACCTGCAGGGTTACCTGAATAACCCGTCACGTACGCCCTACTCGATTTTCCTACAGCAACAACCACGGATGCCGTACGCAACCACCTTTCATCCGTCAGCCAAATGTTGAACCGGTCCTATTATCCCGAGCAAGAGGTCCCTACGCTCACATCTGCAGTGCCTCCAGCCGATTTACACCTCAAGCTCTCAACCTACCCTCTGGACGACAAGCAATGCCTTAACAAATAGGTACCCGAATTACATCAGTTTCCTGGTTCCCATATATCCGGTAGGTCTTTGGTACTGTTCTAGCTTGTTCAATAGGCCCGCACATGGCTCGGTCCTCAATCGACACAAGCGGAGCTATGGCACCCAGGCCCCAAGGTCCTGCTGCCCTTACTCTCTGCTCGGTCTCATTTTTCTTGCCATGTGTTCCATTTGCTATCTCTAAACAAGTAGTGTGCCTCTAGCCTATTCTCGCGAGCAGTTCTAACTACTTGACTTGTACCGAATCCTACACTAGTTTAGCATTGCAGTGGCTACTCATGGTTTAAAAACCTAAGCCCAAAACTCTGGTTCTCTTGGCTATGCAATTGGGTTTACAAACAAGACTCTAATAGACAATTGAAGTGGATACTCAATGTAAGTTCTCAAAAAAGTTTATAAAAGGGCTAATGTAAACCGGAGTTTGCCTTGCAGCTGGTCGTATGCTAGCTGTTCCTCTGGGGTGATAAAATCTAACACCTCTGGCTCCTCTTCAACCTTAGCGACTACACAATATAAATATGCATGCGTGTCAATTTAAATGCATTTGAATTTGAAGTTGATGTTATTAAGACTATAAGCACAGCTAGCCAAGCCCAATGATTCAGAATTTTTTGCTGTAATTTGTACACAACCTAAACAGAGACTTGGCCAAATTTCATCGGACGCAAAGCTCATTTGAGCCCTGCACAAATAAATTTGTATTTGGCCTTAATTGGAGCTCTTAGGATGTTCTAAGAATTTTCATGGGGCAAGCCATGACTTTATGGAAACTAGATTTTCATATCGTTCTAATGAAATTGGTTTCACCTAATTTGAAGATTCCTAGCACAAGATATGATCTAAACAAGTTCAGAGGAAATCTGAAAAATGTTTCTAGACATTTTTCATTTTCTCTGAAACGCTTTTATTAATCACACCATTAGGTGGATCTAATGAGCTCAAATGGATCTTAATTTTTTATGGTAGCTCAGGGATATTATAAGGAACATACTGGCCAGATTTCAGAATTTTCCATAAAAGGATTCTCTAGTTAAAATTCTAAACAGTTTTAAATTTGAAGAATTAATTCTGGAGAAATAAAGATTTTCATGAGTTGAAACATGATTTGTTGGAATGTACTCATGGAATGTGGCCTAGATGGTGGGGGGTGAATAGGCGTTGAAAACTTTTCCTGCAACACTTAACAAACTTGTCAAATACAGGAGGGACAGAACTAGTCCGGTATCGGTACGGACTAGTCCGGTGTGCTAGTTATACCAACAAAAGATAGATTATTTAATGTATTCTCCTCAAATGTTATAGCAGAGGAATTAAGTAAATTAATCTAACAACTTATCTAGGTATTAGAATGATTAATTTGGATGACGAATACAAGATTAATATGTGTTGCAAGATTAATCAACCCTATGCCCTAAATGATGATAATGATTGTAAGAGTAAATAACAAGAACACAAGAGACAATGATTTTTACTGAGGTTCGATCTCACCAAAGAGATCTACGTCCTCGTTGAGAAGCTCACACTGAGCCGTGTCTCAATCAATCCTTTACCTCTTCAAGTTACCACGAAGGCCAACTTGAGTTCCACTATCACGGGGAAAATCACCAAGTTGGTGGGGCAACCTCACACGTTGAGGGTTCCCACAGAATTACAGAGAGAAAAGCAATCAAACACACTTGAAAGATTTACAACAAATGCAAGAGTGTGTAAGAGATCAAACCCCAAGAGCTTAGCAATGCGTAGAAGACGATCTCTCTATCCCAAATCTTGATTCCCAAAAGATTTAACTTTTAAGGGCTTTAGATGTGTAGGGGGTGGTGTTTATGTGCTCTTGGGATGAGTGGCAGCGCTAGGGTTCTTGTCATTTTAGGTTGTGCACGTTTCTCACCTATTTATAGTGTTTCCAAAAAAAGGTACCATTAGGGATCCCAACTGCTGGACTAGTCCGCTCTGGGGACCGGACTAGTCCGGTGTGCTGTCTAGAATTTACGTGAATTGTGCAGCACCCCTGAAATCCTATTGTGTGAGGTATACCAGACTTGTCCGTATTGGAACAGAGAGTAATCCGGACTAGGCCGTGATGAGTCCAGAGACTCAATCGGACTAGTCCGCAGTAGGACGGACTTGTCCGGTGCAGGGCATATGTGTTGAGTGAATATCAGAAGGTTGAACGGACTTGTCCGGCATGTGTCCGGACTTGTCCGAGTGCAGTCAGTGAGTTGAACGGACTGGGTCCGGTTCTGTTCCGGACTTGTCCGTGTGAGAACAGTAAGTTGATCGGACTAGTCCGGTGCTTCAGTGTATTGCTTAATTAATTGATTTTAGCCCTTACCCTTTACGCAGGGATATAAGCTCTTGGAATGTGTCTCTCATACACACCCTATACATTGATATCTACTTTGCGCTTCCTTGATCATTTGGGCTTTTCCTTTTCTCACTCCTCATTTTTCACATTTTTGAGTGCACCATACGTTCTAGTCTTTGTAGTCATACATTCATCTCAAAGAATTCATTAGGATCTAAATTTGTTGTCATCAATCATTCAAAACCCACAAGGGAATGCCTAGATGCACTTTCAATCTCCCCTTTTTGGTGATTGATGACAATCAATTGAGATTTCATAATTAAAAGTAAACATTGATTTTCATAAAGTGTGCATATATGAGAATGACATATGAACAGCAAGAATTTCTCACATATATGCACTCTTTATGGTGGGGTGCCTATAAAGTTTGTGTGACGAAATATTGTGATGTGCATAATGAAAAATACAGCAATTATAGAAGCAACCATCACAGGAATATCAATATGAACATCACACATTCATATTGAACAAAATATGTATCCAAATAGAGTAGACATCCAAATAGAGATTACAATAGTTTGACACTTAAAAACACAAAAGATACATGTCCATGATCACTAGTCCTTAAGATTCAAAATAGATAGGTTCTAGTCTCAATCTCTCCCCCTTTGGCATCAAGGCACCAAAAAGGGAAAATTTGAGGGGGATCACTCTCCGTCACCCCCTCTCTCACTCTCACTCTCAGTCCTGTCTTCATCTTCATCTTCAGACTCATGAGCATGCTGAGGAGGAGGAATAGTGACACCTGCAAGTCCAAAGGAGGCCAATTCTTGTTCGGTGAGAGGCGCCATCTCTGTGATATTTTCTTCAGAATCCTCTGAAATCTGAGGAAATCCCACTGGCTCAATATCAAGCTTCTCACAGATTGCTTTGATGTTTGCCTTCATATACCTCTAGTGCCTCTTCCTGGCCAAGCTTTTCTTGTGTTGCTTAACCTACACTTTGCGACAGGATGCAAAAATGGAGGAAAGCATCTCCAGTACACCACTATATGACTCTTTTGAGGATGGAGGAGCAGGAGTAGCAGCTGGAGTCCTTGTGCCTTCATTTGTTTGCTTTGATCTTTGTTCTGCTGTAGGTGAGGAAGGGGCATTTGGAACAATGTAGACTGGTGGCTTCTGGGGCTTGAGTCCGGTATGCTCAACATCTTTGACAAACTCAAGTCCGGTTACCTTCTCAATCATGAACATGATGTGAGGTGCATAGCCACAGGACCTATTCGGAGTGATTGAGATGTTCACAATGTCATTGTAGATATATTCAAAGACATTGAAAGTGCTTCTCTTGCTTATTACTTTCGTCAAGGTTCTTAGAGTTCCCTGAATCTGCCCTGCATCTCCATCCTTTGGAGCAATAGTCTTCCTCAAAATTCTGTTAAGCATGGCAAAGAATGGCTTCAAGTACTTTGTGGAAGGTGCTTTGTGTGGCATTCTTGTGTCATAGAGGATGTCCAGCTCATCCTTCTCCAAAGGCTTGAAGTTGTGAATCACAATCTCATTTTCCAAAGTGTCTTTGAGATGGAGTATCCTGGCAAGCTCCTCATAAGTGACACTATAATTGGATCCATGAGTCATCCAAGTGATCTCATCTCCATCATCACGGGCAAAGTAGAGAGTAGAGTAAAATTGAGTGATGACTTCATTGTTCCAATTATATTGGAAGGATAGGAGATCCTTCAAGCCACGCCTCTCCAATGCCTCCAAGACTTCATGATATGCTTGACAGTTTGCGAGGTTCACTCGGCCTCGACTAGCCTGAATCACGTTGAGCGGTGCTGCGTTGCACAGCACCGGATAACACACGTAAAAGGTACACAGTGGAAGCAAAAGTTTTATTACAATAAACTGTTTTTCAATATGTTTACAACAAAATAAGTCGAGTCTACACTCATGGGCGTAGACTAAGCAAAAGAGTTCACGCTCAGCCCGTGACCATGTTCCCACTAGCACGCACACACACTAACACGGCGGCCTGTACGACTCCCACTCGACGGGGTTGCCCTCTTGGGGGCCCGTCTACTCCTCGGGAGCCTCCTCCTAGTAGCACCCTGCAAACGCTTCAAACACAAGCAGTGAGCATGATGGCTCAGCAAGACTCACCCGTCTTTCCTATACATGAAACTCTACATGCTGGATTACATGGTGTAATGGAAAGTAAGTTGCAAAGGACACGCCTAAATAGTTGAACCTTACTTTCAAGTTTTTAGCGCAAGTTGTGGAAGGACCTCGTGCTAAGGCACACAAGAGAACCGCAATCAAACAAGAAATGCATTTCTCTCATGTGCTTTGCCCAAGGTTAAAAAGAACTTTAATTAGCTCTAAACTACAACAGATCATTAGCAACCAAAGTATATCTTTCAATCAGCAATTTTTTAACATGACTCTAGCCTATTAATTCTACGTCATGGTACAGTGAACAAGTGATACTCACTGACCGCGAGGGACGGCGATTATAATCGATTTACACCTGCAGGGTTACCCGAATAATCCTTCACGTATGCCCATACTTGATGTTGCCTACAGCAACTATCACGCACGTCGTACGCAACCACCTTTCATCCATCAGCTAAATGTTGAACCGGTCCTATCGTCCCGAGCAAGTGGTCTTTGCGCGCTTGCTCCATGAAAATCCCTAGAGCACCCTAAAGGCTCCAATTAAGGTCAAGTACAAAATTATTTGTGGAGGGCTCAAATGAGCTTTGCTGCAACTAAAACTTGGCCAAGTCTCTGTTTAGGTTGTATCCAAACCACAGGAAAAAATTCAGAGTCATTGATTCTGTCTAGTGGGACTTATAGCCTTCACAGGGTTTAAAATTCAATTCAAATGCATTTAAATTAATACATGTACGTGTTACCTCATGTAGTCGCTAAGGTCAAGGAGGAAACTGAAATCCTAGACTTCGTTACTCCAGAAGAGCAGCTAGCCTACGACCAAGAGCAGCAAGGCAAGCTCCAGTTTGCATTAACATTTTTACAGATTTTTATTGCTTTGAGCACTTACTTGAGTATCATTATTTCTTGCATTGGAGTCTTGTTTGAAAACCCAATTGCATAGCCAAGAAAACCAGGGGTTGGGATTAGGATGGAAAACCCCAATTAGCTACTGCAATGCTAGAATAGTGTAGGATTCGGTACAAGTCGAGTAGTTGGAACTACTCGCGAGCATAGGCTAGAGGCACTCGACTCGGGTAGAGATAGCACATGATACACATGGCAAGAAAAATGAGACCGAGCGGAGAGTAAGGGCAGCAGGATTTTGGGGCCTGTGTGCTATAGCTCCGCTTGAGTTGATTGAGGATCAAGCCATGTGTGGGCCTGTTGAACAAGCTAGAACAGTACCGAAGACCTACCGGCTATATGGGAACCGAGAAACCAATGTAACTCGGGTAGCTGGGTGTTGAGGCATAGCTGGTCGTTCAGAGGGTAGGTTGAGAGCTCGAGGTGTAAATCGGCTGGCGGCACTGAGATGCGCGTGCAGAGACTTCTTGCATACGACATCCGTGATGGTTGCTGTAGACAACATCGAGTATGGGCGTACGTGACGGGTTGTTCGGGTAACCCAGCAGGTGTAAATCGATTATAATCGCCGTCCCTCGCGGTCATTGAGTACCACTTGTTCACTGTACCATGACGTAGAAAGAACAGGCTAGTTACATGTTAAAATGTTACTGATTGAAAGCTGGACTTTGATTGCTAATGATTTGCTGTAGTTTAGAGCTAATTAAAGTTCCTTTCAACTTTGGGCACAGTACATGAGAGAAATGTGTTTCTTGTTTGATTGCGGCTCTCTCATGTGCCTTAGCGTAAGGTTCCCCACAACCTGCTGCTAAAACTTGAAAGTAAGATTCCAATAATTAGGCGAGTCCTTGGCAAATTGTTTTATTTCCTGTACCTATAAACCCTCACGTAGAAGTTCCATGTTTAGGAGAGACGGGTCAGTCTTGCTGAGCCTTCGTGCTCACTACATGTGTTTGAAGCTTTTGCAAGGTTCTATGAGGAAGGGACTCCCGAAGAGGAGACGGAACCCCAGGAGGGGAACCCTGTCGAGTGGTAGTCGTGCACGCCGCCGTGTTAGTGTGGGTGTGTGCTAGCGGAGACACGTTCACGGGCTGAATGTGAACTCGATGCTTAGTCTACACCCGTGAGTGTGGACTGCACATATTTTGTTGTAAAAAGGTTCATAAACCTGTTTATGTAATAAAACTTCGCTTCCGCTTTGTACCTTTGATGTGTGTTATCTGGTGCTGTGCAACGCAGCACCCCTCAGCGTGATCCTGGCTCGACAAGACCGTGGGGTCGTGTCACAAGGGAAGCCAGAGCTCATGGAGCACGACTTTGGGGCTGTTCCTCTTGTGTTTTGATAAATAAAATTCGTATTCTAAAGGAACTTTTGTGCCTTGTTCGTCCGACTTGTTTCAGACAAGTTTTTCACGTCGAGTTTCTGTTCAGCACTACCTTGCTTCGGTGGTTTTACTATAACTCGAGTTTTACAGATCCAATTGATGTGATTCTTTTTTGGTTGTCTTCACAACCTTATTATCTATGATCTATGAAAAGTTCACGGTCATTGAATTTGTGGTTTCTTATCTACACGAGTTTCTTTGCAGTATTCCAGAACTGTTTTTCTCGCTTAGGACAGATTGACCTTTGTTCGATCTTTTGATTGTAACTTGAGTTTCTTTCAACGGATTTTCATGATTCTTGTTGTGACGTCTTCGTGACTTGATTCTCTACAATCTATACTAGTTTTGTCACAGTTGAACACGTTTAGATTAGTCGCACACACGGTTTCTTTAACAGATTGGTTTTCTATTGAGGGGTGTTTTGTTGCTTCCGCTGAAAAGTTTTTATCTACCATTCACCCCCTCTGGTAGCTTTACACGTGTACTTCGATCCTACAGTGATGTGTTCGGCATTGGACTTGGGTGTGTACTCATGCAAGGACAACGCGTGGTCGCATATGGATCACGGCAATTACGGAATCATGAACAACATTATCCAACTCATGATCTCGATCTTGCTGCCGTGGTACTAGCTTTGAAGATGTGGAGACACTACCTATTGGGAAATCTAGTTCATATCTACACCGACCACAAAAGCTTGAAGTTCATATTCACTCAAAAAGAGTTGAATATGCGACAACGGCGATGGTTAGAGCTGATCAAAGACTATGAGATTGAAATTCATTATCATTCGGGCAAGGCAAATGTGGTTGCCGATCCACTCAGCCGGAAATCTCATATTCATAATCTGACCATTGCGCCGATATGACAGGAAGAACCGAGTCTCTACTTGGTTCCATATGGAGCTCTACATAATCTAGCTCTCACACCCATATTATAAGAGGAGGTTATGAAAGCTCAAAAGCGAGACAAGGGCATGTCTCATATTAAAAGAAGGTTGAAGAACAGGGAAATAAAATGTTTTTGTTTAGATGATGAAGATACCTTATGGTTCAAGGACTGGATAGTTGTACCCCGTGATATGAGACTGCAGAAGAAAATTTTGGATGAGGCTCACTTATCCAATTTTTCTATCCATCCGGGCAGCAACAAGATGTACCAAGAATTGAAGACTAAATTTTGGTGAACCCGGATGAAGCGAGAGATTGCTAAATACGTATCAGAATGTGATACGTGTCAGCGAGTTAAAGCCGACCATATGAAGAAAGCGGGAACATTGCAACCGCTAAGCGTTCCGGCATGGAAGTGGGAGGATATTAGTATGGACTTCATTGTCGGACTACCTCTCACGGCTAGTAAGCATGACTTGATTTGGGTGATCGTTGATCGGTTGACCAAATCAGCACACTTCATCCTGGTACATACGGGATTCCATGCCAAGAATTATGCGGAGCTGTATATTGCAAGAATACTGTGCCTACATGGAGTTCCTCGGACGATCATCTCCGATCGAGTTGCGTTGTTCGTTGCTCGTTTCTGGGAGCAGCTCCATGCCTCACTGGGGACCAAATTAATCAGAAGCTCTGCATATCATCCTCAAACCGATGGGAAAAAGGATAGGGTGAACCAAGTTCTCGAAGATATGCTTCTAGTATGTGCCATTCACCACGGTAAAGGATGGGACGATCATCTACCGTTGGCAGAATTCGCTTATAACAATGGATATCAAGCGAGTATCAATATGGCACCGTATGAAGCTCTCTACGGCCGGAAGTGCCGCACACCCTTGAACTGCTGTGAATCTGGCGAGAGAGTTATTTACGGGATTGATCTCGTAAATGAAGCTGAAGAGCGGGTAAGACTTATTCAAGCAAATCTTAAAGCCGCTCAGTCCAGACAAAAGAGCTATGTGGATAAGAGACGTCGTCCTCTGAACATTCAAGTTGGAGACCACGTATATCTATGTTTATCTCCTATGAAGGGAATTCACCGATTCGGAGTGAAAGGAAAATTAGCTCCATGTTTTATTGGTCCCTTTGCCATCATCAAAAGATGTGGACCCGTGGCATACCGTCTGGAGTTACCGGCAGCATTAGCAGGAGTTCATAACGTCTTCCACATATCTAAGTTGCGGAAGTGCTTGAAAGTTCCAACAGAGATTCTCATGGGGGGCATAGCAGATTTGAAGCCGGACCTCACTTATGTTGAGCATCCCACCCAGATAATTGATGAAAAGACTCGCGAGACCAGAAACCGGACGCTGCGTTTTTTCAAAGTGCTATGGGAGAATCACACGTCCGACGAAGCTACATGGGAAAGCGATGAGTATTTACAACTCAATCATCCGGAGCTATTAGAGGCTTATGTCCAATAGTCGTCCTCCCCACATTGTTCTTAATTGTGAATCTCGGGACAATATTCTTTTTAAGGGGGGAGGAATGTAAAAGTCCAAAAACTTGTAAAGGAAATACTTGAGTTGTGAATAAAGTTGGGTTCAAATTCAAGAAAAGGGTACATACTAAAACTTTTTAACACATAATGATACACAAGGATGTCTAACCAACCGAGCTCTAATACTCAATTGAGACGTGTTAAACCGAGGTTGGATTAAACTAATTGTGTAAAGTTTACATGTGCAAGGACATATTTCAAAGTCCACTTTTGAATCCAAATGCTCACTTAAATTCAAATGTGGCCATTTCAAACAATGGATGCAAACTGTGGTTGTAAACCTCCCATGTGCAGCCGCCAAATTAAAAGTTTGAATCTGTATTTGAATTCTTCAGGTCCAAATTATGAGGAAGCCAAATTTTAAGAAAATTTGGATTTACTTTGATATGTATGACAAAGGGGCTTTTAATTTAATTGGAATTTGAATTCAAATTCAAAACTGAGGTAAACCTTGTAAATTTGCCCAAATGGATTTCAAATTTGATCTCCTCATGACTGAAGTTTGTAATGTGCCAAAATTGGCGATATTTTTGGAGAGGAAAAAGAGGTAGGGCCCAGTGGTCAGTGAGGGGCTATACTTGCTACGGAAGTAACACGGGGTCCTCTGTTGTTCGCTCGAAGCCGCTGAACAGCAGCTCGCATCACTGAGGCAGCGCTGCTGGCACCTCCCGAGCGAAACCCAGCTCGTTCTCTTTGCTCTTATCGGCTCCAACCGGAAGCACATATCCTCACAAACTGCCTCACCACAGCTACTCCCCCGTCATCACGTGCCCTCGACAAAGAACTCGGCCGCGCGCGAAAAAAAGGTCGGTCCCCCGACGCCCAGCTGTTCCACGTCGTTGCACGCCGAACTGAGCTCGGTTCCAGCGTCGCCGTACCTCCCTCGACATGCCCGAAGCAAGACCGAGGGGCTAGCTCCACGGGAACCCCGGCCTGAGCTCAAGTTTCTCCACAGCGCCGTTTGAAAGCCGCCCCGACAAGATCTCATTGCCCGGCAGCCACAGTTCATCTCCCGGTGAGTTTTAAACGCCTAAATGTTTGCCGATGAACCCTCTCCATTCCATGCAAACCCTGGAACGATGCCGTACCTCATCGAGCCGGAATTTCACACTTTGCCGCCGAGATGCAATATAACCCATGGGGAGAAACTTGTAAAATTCTCCTCACACGTTGCACCACTCAACACATAACCTAGCAACCTACTACTAGACGTCCGTGCGAGTTCATAGGATCAAAAACCACCGAGAACCGTCGAGCAGAGCCACTGTTCGTCGAGTTTTTTGACTTTTGCTGGATTTTTGACCTAGCCCGACGGTGAGGTCATACTTCCGGCAAGTTTCAGCGAGATCGGCGGTTGGATCCGTGTTCTCCTAGGTGCTGTACGAGCAAACTGCAAAGTGTTTGGTGCATCACAGCTCACTAGCTACGTCGCCGGACATGCCGCAGCCACGGTCGCCGTCGCGCGTAGGTTTCCGACCATCCTCGGTCCAAGGGAAGGACGGCAACGTGTTCCTCGCACAAAAACATGTAGTGGCGGCGAAAATTAGCGAGTTCGGAGCACCGGAACCCCCTCCCGGCGAGCTCGGCAGCGCGCCGGCGCGGGAGGCGAGAGGAAGACGAAGACTTGCCGGCCCCACATGTCAGCCGCACGTCTAAACATAACCAGATCCTCTGCGGCACCGGCTTGGTTTGTGGCTGTGCGGGAATGAATCTGTAGCTCCGTGTGTTGACGTCTGAGAACGTGCCACTGTAGGATCAAAGAGCACGTGAAAAGCTACCAGAGGGGGGTGAATGGTAGATTAAAACTTTTCGCAGCGGAAACAACAAAAACCCCTCAGCAAAAAATCAATCGGTTAAAGAAACCGTGTGTGCAAGTGTTTTCAAACGTGTTCAACCGTGAAAAATCAAGTAGAGAGGTAGAGAATCAAGTCACGGATCTAATGCAACAAGAATCACATGAAAACACGAAGTAAAACTTGAGATAGGATCAAAACATTAAACGAAGATCAATCTGTTCTACCCGATGTAAAACAGATCTGCAACGCTGCAAAGAAACTCGTGTATCTCAAAAACTACAGAACCGAAGCTCGTGAAAATTTCACAGATGATAGATAATTGAGTTGTGAAGACAACCCAAAAAGAATCACGTCAATCGGATCTGTAGAACTCGAGTTATGAACGAAACACCCAAGCAACGTCGGTCTGTCCAGAAACTCAGCGAGAAAGACTTGACGAAAAACAAATCAGACGAACAAGGCACAAAAGCTCCTCGAAACTATGAACTTTATTCAATAGAAACACAAGAGGAACAGCCCAAAGTTCTCTACCCACGAGAGCTCTGGCCTCCCTTGCTTTTATAGCCAGCCCTCAGGCTAATCAATCCAATCTAGGACTCCTACTCCTAATTGGACTCGTATCCTAACTTACCATAACTGCTTAGGACTCTCCTATTCGCAGATAGAAGCAATCATGAGACTTCCAAACACCTTAGAAACGTCCTAAACATTCCTAAAACAACTCAACTTCGTGCCTAGCATGAAATCCTATCATAACCAACTCAAATCTTCCATATTTGAGCCATATCCGACTCAGCCTCAGCCTGAGTACGCAATCCAGCCGGATGGACCTTTCCGACCAATTCTTTACGTCCACTTCTCTTCATCACGCCTTGGAACAATGTTGCCACGCCCATGCACTCCTTGCACACGTGCAAACACCTTCCAAATACGTACTCGCAACCTTCATATGCACTGCCCTTGATCCAAACATGCTGCGCGACCTCCCGATCAACTCAATCACAGCTCCTCCCGAACTTGGTTGTTGGAACCTCATCTCCTCCCTGAGACTAGTCCAAGGATCCCGTCAGCAGCCATGTCTTGAACTCAAGCAACACCTGCACATGAATAAACAACCAATTCTTCCGAGCACAAGTCCTCGACTTGACTCACGTTAGTTCGAAAACCACAACACCTTACATGAGCACGTCACATAAGCATGTTGCAAACCATATCAAATGATAACAGCCATAACCACCAAAACACACCAAAAACTTAGCAAATTAATACTAAGCAAACCTTCCCATAAAGCAAGTTTGAAATATTGCGAGTTAAAAGCAAAAACAAGATGCTGCAGTTCTACGAGTTGAACTTCACGGGAGCTCCCTAAAAACAAGCTCCGGACCTCACAGAAGCTCTCCGGACCTTGCCAACACTTGGCAGACCTAACAAAGAACTTGTCGGACCTTGCCACAGAAGAATGTTTTGGCAATATTTAAAACTTTGAATGTTAATGCTAACTTTTATCCTAATTGCCAATGTATTCAGCACAAATAGGTCTCACAATCTCGCCCTTGATGAATCCATTGGCAACACCAATTAAAATCCGAACATTGGCTTATGAAAAGTTTTGAAAAGCTTTGAAAACTCATTTCTCCCCCTTTATTAATTTCTCCCCATTTTTAAAATCAGAGGAGGAAGAAAGTGTATAACATATGCAAAGTGTAAAAAAATCTCTCCTTATACATATTTCTCCCCCTTTGACAATGTATTCAGCAAGGTTCAAAGGAGAAATTTTTAATTGTTATGAGCATATTATAACATATACATACAAAACAAAGCTCATCCAAGTCATACTATCAGGTTACTTACACTATCACATCAATGAGATACATAAAGTAGTGTAAGCCATGCTAGAGATCAAATGTATTTTTCAGTTTAAGCAAGTCATGATCTCCCTTACTCAACTATTTCAAAACCTGAAAACATGACACTTGTTGCTGCATTTTTATTATTCATAATCATTTAAGGCACAAAGTTGATCATATGATATTTGCAAGAGATTATATGCCGCATCAGCCTTATTCTAACCCACCAAGCCAAGCCTATGTCATTTGACAATCAGAAGTTTAAGGACATGGTTTTAGTCATACACAATTCCTTCCAAGTTCATATCTTAGTGCAATGATATGCAATCTCAAAAGAAGAAGTGCGATGCATGCATATTCTCTTGATCTTTTCTCAATTTTTTATTTGAAAACTCAACATGTGAGCTGATCACTTGATTAATTTTTTATGATTAAAAGCACTTGTGAGCACGCAACAAGTTCAAAACAGCAAGAAAGTTCGATCATGACCAGATTTAGTGTAAGTAATTATTCCAATTACTAGTCATGGCAAAAACTACAAAACGTATAACATGAGTAATGTAGTAAGAACTTTCAGCCTGTAAAAGGAATCACAAAGTCATATATGTATGAAATACTATGCTCATATTATTTTAGTTTCAGATTCACACATAGACTTTCAAAGTTTCAAAAACTCCCCCTCAATTTAAGCCATGAGGATGCATAACCCCTATTTCACTACGAATGAAACAAAAACGAGTGAAATCCAAAGGTTTTGTAAAAATATCAGCCAATTGTTGTTCGGTATCGACATGGTGAAGCACAATGTTTGCTTTTTCAACATTATCACGAAGAAAGTGATACCTAATGTCAATGTGCTTAGTTCTAGAGTGTTTCACGGGGTTTTTAGCAATACAAATTGCACTAATGTTATCACAAAACAGTGGAACACTATCTAAATCAACCCCATAGTCCTTAAGTGTTTGAACAATACAAAGAATTTGTGAGCAAGCGCTAGCCGCAGCTACATATTCAGATTCGGCCATGGATTGTGCAACTGAACTTTGTTTTCTAGAGGACCAAGCAACAAGTGAATTACCAAGAAAATGACAAGCACCAGAAGTACTTTTTCTATTAATCCTACAACCCCAAAATCAGCATCAGAAAAAGCTTTCAAAGTAACGGTTGAGGAAGAAGGAAGAAAAATGCCAAATTCTTGATTTCCATGTATGTACCTGAGAATCCTTTTGATGACTTGGCGATGTGAAGCACGTGGAGAAGCTTGAAAACGTGCACAAAGACATACGCTGAATTGTATGGCCGGTCTTGACGCCGTGAGATACAAAAGTGATCCAATCATACTTCTGTATTCTTTTTTATCGACCGGGTCACCATCTTCGTCAAGTTCAAGTGTTGTTGCTGTTCCCATTGGTGTCCGAAGAGGCTTGCATTTGTCCATGTTGAAGCGCTTAAGAAGGTCCTTTGTATACTTAGTTTGATGCACAAAAGTTGCTTCTTTTGTTTGCTTGATTTGCAGCCACAAAAAGTATGTGAGTTCTCCCATCATACTCATCTCAAATTCTGAACTCATCATAGCTGAAAACTTGGACACGAGATCATGAGAAGCACAACCAAAGATAATATCATCCACATACACTTGAACGAATAATGAGTCATTGCCATGCTTAAGTACAAAAATAGTTTTATCAACCTTGCCCATGGTAAACCCCTTTTCAAGTAAGAATGTTTTTAACCTATCATACCATGCTCTAGGGGCTTGTTTTAGACCGTACAAGGCTTTGGACAGTTTGTAAACATGATTAAGAAGATTTGGATTTTCAAAACCCGGTGGCTGCTTAACATAAACCTCCTCCTCTATGTAGCCATTAAGAAAAGCACTTTTAACATCCATTTGATATGACTTGAAACCTTTAGATGCAGCAAATGCTAATAAAATTCTTATAGCTTCTAATATAGCAACAGGAGCAAATGTTTCATCAAAATCTAGACCTTCAATTTGAGTGAAACCTTGAGCAACCAACCTAGCTTTATTCCTAACCACAACCCCATCCTAACTTTGCTTATTTTTAAATACCCATTTAGTTCCAATTAATGTGTGACCTTGAGGTGGAGGTACAAGTTTCCAAACATTATTTCTTTCAAAATTTTCTAACTCTTCTTGCATGGCATTAATCCAAGATTCATTAGTGAGTGCGTGTGATATATCCTTGGGTTCAAAAGAAGCAACAAAAGCAGAATGAGCATGAGAGTTTGGATCGCAAAACCTGGACCGAGTGACTCGTTCAAGCAAGCTTCCAATGATTTGTTGTGGAGGATGACTTTTGAGTACTCGGAGGGGAGTAGACACTTCACAAGCACCTTCTTCTTCATGTTCGGACCTTTGATTAGGAGAGCTTGTTGATTGAGGAAGGTCCGAACCAGCAGTAGTGACTGTTGGTGCTGGTTGTGGTGCAAAATCAGCAGCTTGAACGTTATTTACTTCCGAGTTTTCGGGCAGCAGCACCACTTCTTCATCTTCTTCAATAAAAATACTCTCCCCCTGCGGATATGGATCCGGACCTGCAATATCGGAGCTAGTACTTGGGCTAGCTTCATCAAAAGAAACCTTGCAAGTCTCCACAATTTTGTTAGTGTCCAGTAAAAGCACACGGTAGCCTCTAGTATGAGATGGATAACCAAGAAACATGCCATCAACAGATCTAGCTTCAAATTTATCAAGATTACCATGTTACTTAACAAAGCATTTGCAACCAAAAACCGTAAAGTGTGTAACACTAGGCCTATGTCCAAACCGGAGCTCATATGGGGTTTTTCCACGCTTAGCACGCAAGAAAACACGATTTGAGACATAACAAGCGGTTGCAATTGCATCAGCCCAAAATTTCCTAGGAGTTTGATATTCATCAAGCATAGTCCTAGCCATCTCAACTAAGGTCCTGTTCTTTCTTTCTACGACACCATTTTGTTGTGGTACATAGGGTGAAGAGTATTAATGATCTATTCCATTTTCAGCACAAAAGTGATCAAAGGATTGGTTTTTAAATTCAGTTCCGTTATCACTTCTAATTGCTTTTAATGATCCTGGGTGATCAATAGATAATCTAAGAAATAAAGTTCTAAAATGACTAAAAGCTTCATTCTTAGATGCCATAAAATAAACCCAAGAATATCTGGAATAATCATCAACAATCACAAGCACATACCATTTACCTCCGAAGGATTGAACACGTGCCGGACCTACTGTGTCAAGATGTAAAAGTTGTCCCGGTTCAGCTGTCATGGTCATTGTGAGAGGAGCATGTGGACCTGCAACAAACTTAGCTTGTCTACAAGAAGAGCACACAATATCATTGTCCTTTTTAAGCTTCGGCAGCCCACGTATGCGATCGAGAGCACTAACACGAGTGAGATGATCAAAGCCTATGTGACCAAGTCTACGATGCCAAAAATATAGATCCTTTGTATCATTAGCAACTAGACACCGTTGCTTAGAAGTTGACAAATCAAAATCAGCTTTAAAAACTCTTCCAATCCTAGACATGTTAAACAAAAGCTCACCTTTTTAATCTACAACCTTGCCGCAATTTTTAGCAAAGCTAACCTCTAGATTTTCATCTAGCAATTGTGAAACCGAAAGCAAGTTGTATTTCAAATTTTTAACAAGTGCCGCATCTTTCAAAGTGTAGAGATTGTTTACTCGAACCGAACCTTTAGCAATTATGGGAGTAGAAGAGTTATCGGCGAAAGTAACATTTTCTACACGTGACAACAACGAGAGAGAGGAGAACCATTCTTTGTTACCGGTCATGTGGCGTGAGCAACCTGAATCCACAATCCAAATGTTCTCCTTCCTCAAACGTGAAACCTACACAGCAGCACCAATACGTCGATGACTCAATACTGGGGTTAGTTAAAAGACTTTTAGGAATCCAGTACTGAGTCACACGACATCCAGCAGGAATAACACGCGAAAGCTGAGAAGGTACAGCAGGTTTATGAGCCAAACATCGAAAATTTTTGTTCCCAACTACTGACTTAGAAGATGTGTTATATGTAGCACAAAAAACAGTAGGTCCAGGAGCAAGTTTTTGACTCATTACAGCAGGTTGCAAGCTCCGAACATTCGGTCTAGCAGATTATGCTTGGTTGTTATGTGATCTAGCAAGTATTCTTTGTTTCTTATCGTGTTTAGCTAGTCTATAACAAAAATCCATGACATGACCTTCTCTACCACAGTAGGTACAATGAAAAATAACCTTATTATCATGTCTAGATGAGCAAGCAACACGTTTATTAGAACCCGAATGGGACAGTACTCCTGCAGATTTGAAAATCACCTCTTTTTGTCTTGGAGCTGTTTGAATCAAACCGCTTCCTAATGACTTTACAACTTTAGGTGGGTGTGCCTTAGCATGAGCATGAGAATTAAAACCTAAACCAGTTTTATCATTACAAGACTTGGAAGAATTCAGCAGCAAGTTTAGGTTCTTATTTGCATTAGAAAACCGATCTAGTGTCCTATGCATGTCATCAAGTTTATTGGATAGATCAAAGCAGTTTTCACATGAATTTTTTCCTTTTAGTTTGCAATTTGAACAATATTTAACTTCATGCACACGTAAAACATTGTTCAAAATAGAAATCTCATTCACAGCATCATTTAGTTTCTTATTCAGCTCATCACATGAAGAACAGTGCAAATCAATTGTAGAACAACAAGCATCTTTCAAATTTTTATCATTAAGTGCAGCAAGCTCTTTGTTCTTTTCAATTTCAAGTTCAAGTTTATCAAGTGTAGATGTGTGTGCACTTCTTAAAGAGGATAATTGTTCATAAATTAAATCACATGAGGAACAAGAATCATCACTAGGAATCAAAGTTTTTAAACGACTAATTTCAGATTCTAGTGATTCAATTTTAACAGCATTGTTCCTAAGTTTTTTATCCTTTTTCTTTAATATAACAGTGGCACGAGAAATAGCATCACACATTTCTTCGCAAGTGGGACATACCTCTTCAACGTTGCTGTTGTGTTCTGCTTCCTCGGAGCTTGAACTTGACTTGCCCGCCATGCAGCACATATTTGCCATAGCTTCTTCATCTTCATCACTACCGGTGTCCACATCACTTGAGCAAAAATCTTGAAGTGCAGAGATCATACTATGCACTATGTTGCGCATTGATAAATATTTCTTCTTCTTATTCTTTGCAAACGATTTCTTCGGCCTTGTTTTCTTTTCTTCACGTGAAGTCGGACCTGAAAGGTTAGGGCACTCCGTACGAAAATGTCCTGTCTTACCAGATTCTAAACATCGTTGAGGTCCGGAGCTTCCTCTCCTTCTAGTTCTCACATTTTGCAATGCTTTTGAGAACCGAGTAGAGATGAGTGCAAGCTCCTCCTCTGGAAACTCTTCAATCTGTTCAAGGGTTAGAGAAGACAGCAAAGAGAGTGCACCACTAGATGATGATTGACTAGAACTAGACATGTCACGTTGCGAAACAAATGCAATAGACTTGTTGGGGTTTTTAAGTGAGATGATGTCAATTTCATGAGTTTTCAATTTAGAATAAAGCACGTCTAAAGTAAGAGAACTCATGACAGTAGATTCACGAATAGATGTAACTTTCATCTCCCAAATTGACATATCTAATGCTCCTAACAATTGTCTAGCATTTTCAGCATCTGAAAAGTTAACATTGACACTACGCAAGTTGCTGAGAATTTTATTAAAGCGAGCAAAAAGGTCGTCAATTGACTCACCGGGTTGCATCTCAAAACGCATGTATTTTTTCTTGAACATATCTTGCCTTACCTCCTTGATCGTATTGGATCCTTCATGGTAGTCACAAAGAGCTTTCCAAACATCATATGCAGATCGGAGGTGTGCAACACGGTCGAAGTCGCTTTGAGTCAATCCTTGGATGATCTAGTTGCGAGACTTGTTGTTGTTGTCAACATCTCTCATGTTCGCAGCCGTAACTTGATCGTTGGGTGGTACATCGAAGTTCTGGTAGACCTTTTCCCATATGGCGAAGCCTTGCGCCTGTATGTAGGCCTCCATCCGCGCCTTCCAAACCTGAAAATCGATGCCATTGAACACACAAGGTTTTGCGGGGTACTTCTCCATGATGGTTAGTCAAAACACGTGCAAATCACAAAGATTAGAACACCTTGGCTCTGATACCAATTGTAGGATCGAAGAGCACGTGAAAAGCTACCAGAGGGGGGGTGAATGGTAGATTAAAACTTTTCGCAGCGGAAACAACAAAAACCCCTCAGCAAAAAATCAATCGGTTAAAGAAACCGTGTGTGCAAGTGTTTTCAAACGTGTTCAACCGTGACAAATCAAGTAGAGAGGTAGAGAATCAAGTCACGGATATAATGCAACAAGAATCACTTGAAAACACGAAGTAAAACTTGAGATACGATCAAAACATTAAACGAAGATCAATCTGTTCTACCCGATATAAAACAGATCTGCAACGCTGCAAAGAAACTCATGTATCTCAAAAACTACAGATCTTAAGCTCGTGAAAATTTCACAGATGATAGATAATTGAGTTGTGAAGACAAACCGAAAAGAATCACGTCAATCGGATCTGTAAAACTCGAGTTATGAACAAAACACCGAAGCAACGTCGGTCTGTCCAGAAACTCGGCGAGAAATACTTGACGAAAAACAAATCGGACGAACAAGGCACAAAAGCTCCTCGAAACTCTGAACTTTATTCAATAGAAACACAAGAGGAACAGCCCAAAGTTCTCTACCCATGAGAGCTCTGGCCTCCCTTGCTTTTATAGCTAGCCCTCAGGCTAATCAATCCAATCTAGGACTCCTACTCCTAATTGGACTCGTATCCTAACTTACCATAACTGCTCAGGACTCTCCTATTCGCATATAGAAGCAATCGTGAGACTTCCAAACACCTTAGGAACGTCCTAAACATTCCTAAAACAACTCAACTTCGTGCCTAGCATGAAATCCTATCATAACCAACTCAAATCTTCCATATTTGAGCCATATCCGACTCAGCCTCAGCCTGAGTACGCAATCCAGCCGATTGGACCTTTCCGACCAATTCTTTACGTCCACTTCTATTCGTCACGCCTTGGAACAATGTTGCCATGTCCATGCACTCCTTGCACACGTGCAAACACCTTCCAAAGACGTACACGCAACCTTCATATGCACTGCCCTTGATCCAAACATGCTGCGCGACCTCCCGATCAACTCAACCACAGCTCCTCCCGAACTTGGTTGTTGGAACCTCATCTCCTCCCTGAGACTAGTCCAAGGATCCCGTCACCAGCCATGTCTTGAATTCAAGCAACACATGCACATGAATAAACAACCAATTCTTCCGAGCACAAGTCCTCGACTTGACTCACGTTAGTTCGAAAACCACAACACCTTACATGAGCACGTCACATAAGCATGTTGCAAACCATATCAAATGATAACAGCCATAACCACCAAAACACACCAAAAACATAGCAAATTAATACTAAGCAAACCTTCCCATAAAGCAAGTTTGAAACATTGCGAGTTAAAAGCAAAAACAAGACGCTGCAGTTCTACAAGTTGAACTTCACGGGAGCTCCCTAAAAACAAGCTCCGGACCTCACAGAAGCTCTCCGGACCTTGCCAACACTTGGCGGACCTAACAAAGAACTTGTCGGACCTTGCCACAGAAGAATGTTTTGGCAATATTCAAAAATTTGAATGTTAATGCTAACTTTTATCCTAATTGCCAATGTATTCAGCACACATAGGTCTCACATCCACGTAGCCCCAGGCCCGCTGTCAGGGATTTAAACTTTTCCTGGTTTAATCCAAATGCCAGATTTGATTCAAACTTTGGAAGAGCATAACTTTTGCTAGGAAGCTCCAAATTTAGTGATTCAAATTGGGTTGGATTCTGGTTGAAAAAACTCTATCGAAATATGCAACCCGATTTGTACGAAAGTCAATATTTAATTCTGGAAAATTCTTTAAAACTTTTCAGCAACAGAATTTTAGAGGGAGTTTGGTTCATCCAAAAATCCTCAAATTTCGCCAGAATAATATTTAGGTTGATATTGAACTCCCGTAAAAATTTCAGCTCGTTTGGAGTTGATTTGATTAGGAGAATTTAGATTTCAAGTTGCTGTGTTCAAATGAATACAGAAACTTTTCAGAATTCCCAAAAATGTAAAATTCAGTTCTGGGCAATTCCTAGTTCCAAAAATTCCTAAGAAAATTCATGCATGCTCCCTGAGATATGTTTGAAATTGTGGTTCATATGAATTTGCATGAGAGTGCAAATTTATTCAGAATTAATTCCTTTGTTCCTAAAGGCTTAGATAATTGTTCTGAATAAACCACTAAGTGAAAGGTGCTAATTTTTCGTCCAGATGAATTTCTTGTGACATGGAACTCTCATTAAAATTTTCAGCTCCATTGGAGCTCTGGATCACCACTATTCTGTTTAACCTCTTTAGGTGATCAAAACACAAGTGGGGAAAACACTTAGCACTTGATCATGTTGATTAACCCAAACCCAAACCTTAGCACCATTGTCATTTTAAATTCTTAAATAGAGTTACAGTTTTTAAACTTGTCATTAGAGCTCATTTGCAAAAGCTTTACAATTAATTAACTGTGCATATTCATAACATGCAGCATCGACGTGAAGATTTTGAAGACATCAAGGTGGAGATCAAAGAGGAAGAAAGGCGAGTGATCAAGCCTCAAGTGGTCTTCACTAACTGAACATTATATACTAATCACCTGCAAAACAGGCAAGCTCCGGTTTGCATTTAAGTTGTTTATAAAGTTTTTACTTTGTTCACTACTATGGTTTAGAGTTTGTATGTGCATTTGGTCAGGTATGATTTATACTCCAAATGCATGACCAAAATGAACCCTGGAGTCAAGGGTAGAATAGTGTTCCCTGCTGTAGAATATTGCCATGCTAAATAGGTTGTAACATCCGGTAGAAGTCGAGTACTTGGAATCTACTCGCGAGCTATAGTTCGGGATCACACGGGTATGATTTAAAGAGGGAAAGTTGTAACACCCCAAAATTTTGATTCAAAACACTAAACCATGTTCAGAGGGGAATTTAAAAATTTTTGGACGTGTTGCATGTTTTGCAAAAATTCAAATTCAAACTGGAATTCAAATTATATTCAAAACAGAAAAGAAATGGAAAAAGAAAAAGAGAAACGGAAAAAAACCGGCCAGTGGGCCGAAACCCGCCAGCCGGCCCAGCTTCCCCGCGCCAGCCCGCCCCCGCGCGCGCCGCGCTGCCTCTCACAGACGGGTGGGACCCGCCTGTCATCCCTAACCCCGCGACCCCGGACTTTTCCCCGAGCGCGCGCGATCTTAACCGATCGGAAAACTCGTCCCGCAGCCCGAATTCCGGTCCCAGAAGAATCCAACTCGATCACAACAGACCCACCGCCCTCCCCCGGCTATGAAAACCCCAGCCCCGATCAGTTTTCCCACGCGATCGCCGATTTTTACTCCGGTGAGCACCGAGACTTCGCCGGTGAATTCTGGCCGATCTAAGCTCGGAAACTCTGATCTAACTCGCTGGTCTTGATCCACCGCCTCCGGAGAACTTTGCAGGTGCAGAAAACTCGAAGAGTTACGGTGTAAATCCAGCGCCGACGAGCTTCACCGTGGTTTTGCCTCGGACCTCGCCGCCGAGCACATTCCAGGACCCCCGAGCCCGAGAAAACCACCGAGGTGAGATCCCTGACATCCCCTCTACCGATCTAGGCCATAAGATCACAGTTCTAGGCAGAATTCTCGAGGATCCGAAACTTTCCGGCGAGATCGCCGCTTTCCACCGCCGTGCGCCGCCGGCAGCGCCGCCCGCTCTCGATCAGAGCGACGTGGCCGCTTGTGCGCCGTTTATTTTAAATCACACGGTAGACTTTAAATCCCCGCGTACCGGTTCGATGTTATAATCTCAGCCGTCGGTTTAAAATCGGACGGTCCACGTCAGCCCCGCATTATAAAGACTGGAATTCTTACGTGCTACCCCCTGGGGTTCTCTGGAATTGAGAGCTAGCCCCGGAAACTTCAGATCTAGCCCCTGGAACTCCAGAAAATCATGTAAATTCATTTAAAAATCAGTTTTAGCCCCTGGACTTAATAGAAATTAAGAAAAACACCTCTGATAAGTGTAGCTAGACCCCTGGAAATTATGAAAATAATATTATAGACCCTGTGATGGGGTGAGTTTACTTTTTAGCCCTGTTTAGTATTTAATTTAGAAAATTGAATATGTAACTAGTGTTTAAAAATTAAAAAGGGGGACAAACATAATTGTCAAAATTAATTAAAAACTTTCTCATTACTTAGAAAACTTTGGAGTGAGATAAAAATATATTTTTGGGCTGAAATAAATCTGTTTCATCTATTATTCACATTTATTAGTATAGGGACACATTTTTAAGTAAAGAATAGTTATAGAAAAATAGGGAAAATAATTATGAAATAGTCTACATCAGAAGCCAAGGTCAAAACATGTTATTAAATTATTTAGGAACAGAACCTATATTGTTTAGATGATATGTGTTACTAATTTCATAATAAAATACACAATTATGCATAGGAATATAAATCTGAAAATATAGCAACTAGTGAATGATAAATGGAGTTTCTAAAATACAAAGAGTTCAGTTTAGGGTTGATAGAAATTATGAAGGCACATGTGGAGAAGAAAAATACTTTTCATACATACTTGGTAGTTTAATATAAGGAATTTATTTAAAACTGAAACACACATATATATATATATATATATATAAATATAGTATGTAAGTATAAATATGAACACCAAAGTAGGAATCATACACATATAAATAAAAGTGTATGCAAGCCACAGATCAACACACAAAGTAACCACAACACATATAATGGTGAATGAATTTCATAAATATGAATGTGTGGTTTGTATGAAGTAAGAAGTGTGAACTATGTCTTATGATTGTTGTTTTTCTTTTGCTGTGTGTGATGGTATGAAGTAGAACCTGTTCAAGAGCAAGTTATTCCGTTCCAAGATCAGGACTACCCATTTCAAGAGCAGCAAGAAGGAGGCAAGTGTCCTTGACCACTTTGAACCTATGCTAGGATGTGTAGATAGAATTATTTGCATTGTCAAATGAAAGATGAAACCATGCTAGGAAGTTTCCATAGAGTTGCATTACCTTGTTTCCTTGAAGCTTGGGTTGGGATTTATTTTACCATGTCATTTATTTACATGCATTTGCTTAGCCATGCTTAGAATGGGATATTTGGGAAATGAGATTATCAGTTTATATTACCATACTCTTGAATGAGACATTGTGAGTTATGTAGAGGTAGGGATCAAGGCAAGTTGGATGTTTTGGTTGTGTGCTGGGTGCACGAGACTTGGGTTTGTGTTTAGTACTTGCCTGGATCCTAAGGACCGGTTCATGGAGCATGTAACCCGGCTTTACAGTGCCAACCACATGCTGAGATGGGGCAGCTTGGCCAATTAATTAGGTGTATCCCCGGCGTAGTATGGGTGTGTTGGATGGTGCGGGGGAATAGGTGTCAGCTGGACTACCATATGAACCGCAAGGCTCAAGAGGGGGCCACTGCAGCGGGGTTGGAGCCTCTTATATGCTGTTAGGGGTGAAACCTCAGTGGGCCCACGCTCGTCGGGAATCCCTTTGTAAAGGCTTCGTAGTGATCTCCTGGCTACACACCTGGGAAGTGTGAATGTGGATCGTAGCCACTGGCATAATGGAGGTTCTTTTAGTCCACCCGGCAACGGGGGATGAAATCACTACTTGTGGGTACAGTGGTACAAACTCTGCAGAGTGAAAACTGTCTTGACAGCCGTGCTCACGGTTAAGAGCGGCCTGGACTTATTCATGATTAGAGGAGTGATGGTTTTTGGAAGTTGTGGATGTTAAGCGGGGAGCTTAACATTGGAAATGATGTGATGGTTATTGGATTACTCTGATGGGATGGGAGATTGGGACCATTTCACCTGTGTAGTAATGTAGGTGCTTAATAAGCTAAGGTGATAGGTATTAATTGCGTAGTGCTTTAACCATGAGTTCAACCTCTCCTTGTTCTAGCCATGCATGATATAATTTTCCCACACTTGCTGAGTACAATTGGTACTCAACCTTGCATATTTGTTGGTTTATATTGCTGCTCAGGTCAAGATAATGAGGTGGTGTATAATGACCAAGATTTTGGACCCGAGGAAGGTTTTTAGGTTCATGGAGACCCCCGGGCAACGCCTGTGATGGAGCCCTAAAGAATAATATTCCGCTGCTAGTTTATTTACTTGTGAAGAACTTATTATTGTCCATCGAGACATTTACTATGTAAGACTTACTTATATTCGACACCTGGCTTGTAATAAATGATGCTTCACTATTTGTCATCACATGTATGAGAAAATGATCCTGGCATACATGTGATATTCACTTGGTTGTTCTTCGGAAAAACCGGGTGTGACAGAGGTGGTATCAGAGCCAAGGTTGCCCGTAGGAACGTGGACCTAGGTAGAAATGGACGAATTTAAGGGCCCTATTTTCTTAAAAACTATTTTCCAAGGTGTGGGTTGAAGAGTGTTATTTAAGGAGTCATTTTCTTCATCTTACACCAAATTTTTATTCAAAATGGGCTTTTTGTTTAAAAAGTTTATCTAACCTAAGTTTTAATTCTTTTTGTTTTAGATGGTTCGCATGATTCGCACCGCTCGTAAGTCCACAGGAGGGAGAGTTCCCGTAGTTGCCCTTGCCGAAAGAGAGGAGAGTCGTCCAGTGATGTACCTTTCCTACGGATTGGCAGTAGGAGATTTGTTGCGCCGTCTTCGACGTATGCTCGAAGCCGCCGGCAATACGGGCAAGCTCATCATCCACTATAACTCCACCAGGACCATCCGTGAGAAGAGGGAAGAATGGAGTTCGGAGATGAGGATTATACACGAGAATCAGCTGCTGAAGATCCACCATTCTCCAGCTTGTCGAGCAACACAAGTTGACGCAGAGAGAGATGTCACCTGGGAGGCCATCACCTGCCAGAGTCACATCTATCGTCGCTACTTGGACAAAACTGAGTACATGTATGTCCTCCAACGTGAGAGTGGTACCACGGAGTACAAGTACCCACCGGTGCAGCAAGGGACTTCCCATGAGCACATGGACTTGTGCTTGGAGGATGCTGCTATGCTCAGCACTCGACTGCAGGAGTGTCAACAAGAGCTTCAGGATGTCCGAGACACCCTGAAGGAAACGGAGGCGTTGCTGCGAGCTTGCTTAAAGGCGAGAGAAAGAGGAGATGGGAATGAACTATGTGTCACCGTGAGTGATCCATGGACTCCTGACTCCCCGGATCGCCGAGCGATCAGGCGTCGTCGCACTTCTCCACCAGCAGCCTCTCCACCCAAAGCAGAGTCAGAAGGTAGCTGAAATGAGGAGGAAGATCCCGAGGAGCCAGCTCAAGAGGACGAGTAGTGTAGAGTCTTTCCCCTAGATAACAAGAGGTCGAGTAGTCGAGTCGTTACGTAGTTAATGGTGTGATAATGCTTGGTGTGTGACGTGAGTTGTGGAAGCCATGAGCAATTGTCCACAGCCTCGTCTTCAGATTGTTTTGCTTTGGTGTGTGAACCCACAGGAAATAATAGTGCATTTATTTGGTGTGAGATATAAATCCTCGTAAAATTTTAACAAAGCCTTAACCCCTCAAAGTACCAACAAATGAAAGTAGTAAGGTGATACTAAATGGTATCAAATTAACATTTGTTGATTCTGCCAGATGGCCGGAAGAGGAAAAGGACGTGCTGCCAACCCCGCCAACAACAATGATGAGGCATGCAACCCTCATCTTCCTGGAGGCCAGGACAGGGGTGGTCGCCGTGATGAAGTTGACCCTCTCCACCAAATGCTGGAGAATCAAAATCAGCTTATCCAGAACTTGACTCAAGTGGTGGCCAACTTGCATCAAGTTCCACCTCCACAAGCTGCACCACGCCAACCAAGGTTGAGTGAGTTTCTAGGAACTCAACCTCTAAAGTTTGCAAGTGCTGCTGAACCTCTGGAGGCAGATGATTGGCTGAAGACCATTGAAAGTAAGATGAGGATAATACAATGCCAAGGGTATGAAAGGGTGCTGTTTGCCTCTCATCAATTGCATGGACCTGCTGCTGATTGGTGGACCGCCTATGTGGCCGCCCATCATGACCCTGAGAACATCACTTGGGAAGAGTTCAAGCGTAGCTTCCGCAACCATTACATCCCAAGAGGTGAACTCAAAAACAAGAGGAAGGAATTTTTGGGACTGCAGCAGGGAAACATGACTGTGAGGGAATACCTCACTAAATTTACTCAACTATCCCGTTATGCTCCACGAGACATAGAGACTGATGAGCAGAAACAAGATTGTTTCGTGGAAGGACTTACCGCAGAGATGCAGTGTGCAATGTCCTCCAATGAGTATGAAAGCTTTCAAAAGATGGTGGACAGAGCATTTGTGGTGGAAAGGAAGCTAAAGGCCTTGGAAAATGAGAATAAGAGGAAGGCGGAGTGGTCACATCAGGCCTCAGGGAGCAACACCCGCCCACGTATGATGCAACAACCTACGGGGCAGACAAGCCGTGCTGCGGTACCTTATTCAGCACCAAGAGGGTACAACCCAAACTACAGGCCTCCCGCAGCACCAGCACAGACTCAACGTCAGTTTGTGCAACAGCCTCGCCCCGCATATCCACCTCGACCAGCAGTGCAAGGACCCCCAAACCAACCCCAAGACAACAAGGGCCAAGCATCTAAGATTGGGGTGCAATGTTTCAGCTGTGGTGAAGTGGGGCACTACGCCCATAAGTGTCCAAAGAAGAAGCCCACGCAGCCACAGCAGCAGAATGTAGTGAGAGGACGGGTGAACCATGTCACTATGGAGGAAGCACAAGAGGCACCCGACGTGGTAGTTGGTAAGTTTCCTGCCAATTTACACCTTGCAACTCTGCTGTTTGATTCTGGTGCTACCCACTCGTTCATTGCTCAAGGGTTTGTTAAGAAGCATGACCTAGCAACCACACAAATGAACCATATGCTAGCCGTAAACTCTCCAGGTGGAGAAATAAGGGCAAGACAAGTGTGTCCCAAAGTGAGCCTAGACATTAATGGGGTAGTATTTACGGCTAACCTCATAGTGATAGATTCACAAGGGATAGATATTATTTTGGGTATGGATTGGTTGACCAAACATAAAGGAATCATCCATTGTTCGACCAGAACGGTGGAACTAACCCCAATGGCACAAGAGTAAAGTTCATAACGATACACGAGCCTAGGAGGGACATTAAATTAAATCAAGTGGGGGTGAAAGTTGAGGAAATCAGGACTATCAGAGAATATCCAGATGTTTTTCCGGAGGAATTGCCAGGTATTCCTCCTGACCGTGACGTGGAATTCGCAATTGAGCTACTACCGGGAACAACCCCGATATACAAGAGACCTTATCGAATGGACTCCAAGCAGCTAGAAGAGCTCAAGGATCATTTGAGAGAATTGACGGAGAAGGGGTATATTCGCCCTAGTTCCTCACCATGGGGAGCTCCGGTGATATTTGTGCCTAAGAAAGACGGAACCCAAAGGTTATGCGTGGATTACCGTGCCTTGAATGAGGTAACCATAAAGAACAAGTACCCATTGCCCCGCATTGAAGACTTGTTCGATCAGTTGAGGGGAGCTTGTGTGTTCTCAAAAATTGATCTCAGGTCGGGGTACCACCAACTCAAGATAAGGCAATCTGATATTCCCAAGACAGCTTTCGTATCTCGGTAAGGACTGTATGAATACACTGTCATGCCTTTCGGGCTAACCAATGCCCCGGCATATTTCATGTATCTCATGAACAAGGTATTCATGGAATATCTGGACAAATTTGTGGTGGTTTTCATAGATGATATTCTCGTCTTCTCCAAAGATGAAGAAGAACATGAGAAACATCTAAGGTTGGTGTTGCAGGGGTTGAGAGAACACCAACTATATGCCAAGTTGAGCAAGTGTGAGTTTTGGATGAAGAGAGTTCCCTTTTTAGGACATATAATCTCGGAGGGAGGAATCTCCGTAGATCCCGCCAAAATCGAGGATATCCAGAAGTGGAAAACCCCTGAAAATGTCGGGGAAGTTCGAAGCTTTTTGGGATTGGCTGGATACTATCGACGGTTTATTGAGGGATTCTCTAAGATCTTGAGACCTCTCACCAAACTGTTGGAAAAGGGAATCACATTCACCTGGACGCCACACTGCGATACGAGCTTTCAGGAGCTAAAGAAGAGATTGACAACCGCCCCAGTGTTGGTTATGCCAGATATGCAGAAGAATTTCACAGTGTACTGCGATGCCTCTGGAAATGGGTTGGGATGTGTTCTCATGCAAGAAGGACATGTCGTGGCATATGCATCCCGGCAGCTTCGGAAGCACGAGAAGAACTATCCTACACATGACCTAGAACTAGCCGCAGTGGTACACGCGTTGAAAATTTGGCGGCACTATTTGATGGGGAAGAGGACAGAAATATATACGGATCATAAGAGTTTGAAGTACATATTCACACAACCAGATCTCAACCTCAGACAAAGGAGATGGTTAGAGCTAATCAATGACTTTGATGTGGGCATCAACTATCATCCCGGAAAAGCAAATGTCGTGGCCGATGCTTTGAGTCGGAAAGTGCAGGTCAATAAGTTGAGTTTGAAGGACATGCCTGCAGAATTGAAGGACGAGGTTATAAGACTCAATCTATGTCTAGTAAATAGTGGTGAAGCCATCGCCATGGAAGTGGACTCCACACTCGAGCAAGACATACGCGAGGGCCAAAAGAATGATGACAAGATACAAGAGATCAGACAACTCATTAAGGAAAATAAAGCACCTGGTTTTAGAGAGGATGAACAAGGAACGGTGTGGCACGGGAAAAGAATCTGTGTGCCAGAAGTAAAGGAGATCCGTGAATTGATTTTAATGGAGGCTCATGATTCTGACTATTCCATTCATCCTGGGAGTACGAAGATGTACCAGGACCTCAAAAGCAGGTATTGGTGGTATGGCATGGAGCGAGATGTCGCGGAACATGTTGCCCTATGTGACACATGTCAGTTGGTGAAAGCAAAACATCAACGACCCGCGGGATTATTGCAACCACTCAAAGTGCCTGAATGGAAGTGGGAAGAAATCAGCATGGATTTTGTCGTGGGATTGCCTAGGACCCAATCCGGGTATGATTCAATATGGGTCATTATTGATAGGCTAACCAAGGTAGCTCATTTCATCCCTGTGAAAGAAAGCTACAGCGGATCCAAATTGGCAGAATTGTACATGTCAAGGATTGTGTGTTACCATGGAGTGCCAAAGAAGATAGTGTCGGACTGAGGGACACAGTTCACCTCGAGGTTTTGGCAAAAGTTGCATGAAACCATGGGAACCCATCTGAATTTCAGCTCTGCCTATCATCCCCAAACTGACGGGCAGACGGAGAGAACCAATCAGATCCTTGAAGATATGTTAAGGGCATGTGCACTCAAAAACAATAGGAGTTGGGACAAGAACTTACCGTATGCGGAGTTTTCCTATAACAACAGCTATCAAGCTAGTATGAAAATGTCACCATTTGAAGCTTTGTATGGAAGGAAGTGCAGAACTCCCCTATTTTGGAATCAAACAGGAGAAAGCAAAGTGTTTGGTCCAGAAGTGCTACAAGAAGCCAAAGCAAAGGTGAGGGAGATTCGCAACAACTTGAGGATAGCACAAACACGCCAGAAGAGTTATGTTGATGTACGAAGAAGAGAACTCGTTTTCAACGTGGGAGACTTTGTTTATCTCAAGGTGTCCCCTATCAGAGGGCTTCGTCGGTTCAAGGTGAAAGGGAAGTTGTCACCTCGATACATCGGACCCTTTCAAGTTTTGGAAAGAAAAGGCGAAGTGGCGTACCAACTAGAGTTACCGGTTCTTCTATCGGACGTGCACGATGTATTTCATGTGTCACAACTCAAGAAATGTCTGAGGACGCCTGAAGAGGTGTTACCCATGAATGAAGTGGATGTAGCTGAAGATTTGTCTTATGCCGAGCAACCATACAAGATTTTGGAGATGATGGAACGCCTCACCAGAAACAAGAGAATCCGGATGTGCAAGGTGCAGTGGAAGCATCATTCAGAAGAGGAAGCTACCTGGGAACGGGAAGATGAGCTCAAGGCACAATTTCCGGAATTGTTTTCTTAGAAACACCAATCTCGAGGACGAGATTTCTTTTAAGGGGGGGTAGAGCTGTAACACCCCAAAATTTTGATTCAAAACACTAAACCATGTTCAGAGGGGAATTTAAAAATTTTTGGACGTGTTGCATGTTTTGCAAAAATTCAAATTCAAACTGGAATTCAAATTATACTCAAAACAGAAAAGAAATGGAAAAAGAAAAAGAGAAACGGAAAAAAACCGGCCAGTGGGCCGAAACCCGCCAGCCGGCCCAGCTTCCCCGCGCCAGCCCGCCCCCGCGCGCGCCGCACTGCCTCTCACAGACTGGTGGGACCCGCCTGTCATCCCTAACCCCGCGACCCCAGACTTTTCCCCGAGCGCGCGCGATCTTAACCGATCGGAAAACTCGTCCCGCAGCCCGAATTCCGGTCCCAGAAGAATCCAACTCGATCACAACAGACCCACCGCCCTCCCCCGGCAATAAAAACCCCAGCCCCGATCAGTTTTCCCACGCGATCGCTGATTTTTACTCCGGTGAGCACCGAGACTTCGCCGGTGAATTCTGGCCGATCTAAGCTCGGAAACTCTGATCTAACTCGCTGGTCTTGATCCACCGCCTCCGGGGAACTTTGCAGGTGCAGAAAACTCGGAGAGTTACGGTGTAAATCCAGCGCCGACGAGCTTCGCCGTGGTTTTGCCTCGGACCTCGCCGCCGAGCACATTCCAGGACCCCCGAGCCCGAGAAAACCCCCGAGGTGAGATCCCTGACCTCCCCTCTACCGATCTAGGCCATAAGATCACAGTTCTAGGCAGAATTCTCGAGGATCCGAAACTTTCCGGCGAGATCGCCGCTTTCCGCCGCCGTGCGCCGCCGGCAGCGCCGCCCGCTCTCGATCAGAGCGACGTGGCCGCTTGTGCGCCGTTTATTTTAAATCACACGGTAGACTTTAAATCCCCGCGTACCGGTTCGATGTTATAATCTCAGCCGTCGGTTTAAAATCGGACGGTCCACGTCAGCCCCGCATTATAAAGACTGGAATTCTTACGTGCTACCCCCTGGGGTTCTCTGGAATTGAGAGCTAGCCCCGAAAACTTCAGATCTAGCCCCTGGAACTCCAGAAAATCATGTAAATTCATTTAAAAATCAGTTTTAGCCCCTGGACTTAATAGAAATTAAGAAAAACACCTCTGATAAGTGTAGCTAGACCCCTGGAAATTATGAAAATAATATTATAGACCCTGTGATGGGGTGAGTTTACTTTTTAGCCCTGTTTAGTATTTAATTTAGAAAATTGAATATGTAACTAGTGTTTAAAAATTAAAAAGGGGGACAAACATAATTGTCAAAATTAATTAAAAACTTTCTCAGTACTTAGAAAACTTTGGAGTGAGATAAAAATATATTTTTGGGCTGAAATAAATCTGTTTCATCTATTATTCACATTTATTAGTATAGGGACACATTTTTAAGTAAAGAATAGTTATAGAAAAATAGGGAAAATAATTATGAAATAGTCTACATCAGAAGCCAAGGTCAAAACATGTTATTAAATTATTTAGGAACAGAACCTATATTGTTTAGATGATATGTGTTACTAATTTTATAATAAAATACACAATTATGCATAGGAATATAAATCTGAAAATATAGCAACTAGTGAATGATAAATGGAGTTTCTAAAATACAAAGAGTTCAGTTTAGGGTTGATAGAAATTATGAAGGCACATGTGGAGAATAAAAATACTTTTCATACATACTTGGTAGTTTAATATAAGGAATTTATTTAAAACTGAAACACACATATATATATATATATAAATATAGTATGTAAGTATAAATATGAACACCAAAGTAGGAATCATACACATATAAATAAAAGTGTATGCAAGCCACAGATCAACACACAAAGTAACCACAACACATATAATGGTGAATGAATTTCATAAATATGAATGTGTGGTTTGTATGAAGTAAGAAGTGTGAACTATGTCTTATGATTGTTGTTTTTCTTTTGCTGTGTGTGATGGTATGAAGTAGAACCTGTTCAAGAGCAAGTTATTCCTTTCCAAGATCAGGACTACCCATTTCAAGAGCAGCAAGAAGGAGGCAAGTGTCCTTGACCACTTTGAACCTATGCTAGGATGTGTAGATAGAATTATTTGCATTGTCAAATGAAAGATGAAACCATGCTAGGAAGTTTCCCTAGAGTTGCATTACCTTGTTTCCTTGAAGCTTGGGTTGGGATTTATTTTACCATGTCATTTATTTACATGCATTTGCTTAGCCATGCTTAGAATGGGATATTTGGGAAATGAGATTATCAGTTTATATTACCATACTCTTGAATGAGACATTGTGAGTTATGTAGAGGTAGGGATCAAGGCAAGTTGGATGTTTTGGTTGTGTGCTGGGTGCACGAGACTTGGGTTTGTGTTTAGTACTTGCCTAGATCCTAAGGACCGGTTCATGGAGCATGTAACCCGGCTTTACAGTGCCAACCACATGCAGAGATGGGGCAGCTTGGCCAATTAATTAGGTGTATCCCCGGCGTAGTATGGGTGTGTTGGATGGTGCGGGGAATAGGTGTCAGCTGGACTACCATATGAACCGCAAGGCTCAAGAGGGGGCCACTGCAGCGGGGTTGGAGCCTCTTGTATGCTGTTAGGGGTGAAACCTCAGTGGGCCCACACTCGTCGGGAATCCCTTTGTAAAGGCTTCGTAGTGATCTCCTGGCTACACACCTGGGAAGTGTGAATGTGGATCGTAGCCACTGGCATAATGGAGGTTCTTTTAGTCCACCCGGCAACGGGGGATGAAATCACTACTTGTCGGTACAGTGGTACAAACTCTGCAGAGTCAAAACTGTCTTGACAGCCGTGCTCACGGTTAAGAGCGGCCTGGACTTATTCATGATTAGAGGAGCTATGGTTTTTGGAAGTTGTGGATGTTAAGCGGGGAGCTTAACATTGGAAATGATGTGATGGTTATTGGATTACTATGATGGGATGGGAGATTGGGACCATTTCACCTGTGTAGTAATGTAGGTGCTTAATAAGCTAAGGTGATAGGTATTAATTGCGTAGTGCTTTAACCATGAGTTCAACCTCTCCTTGTTCTAGCCATGCATGATATAATTTTCCCACACTTGCTGAGTACCATTGGTACTCAACCTTGCATATTTGTTGGTTTATATTGCTGCTCAGGTCAAGATAATGAGGTGGTGTATAATGACCAAGATTTTGGACCCGAGGAAGGTTTTTAGGTTCATGAAGACCCCCGGGCAACGCCTGTGATGGAGCCCTAAAGAATAATATTCCGCTGCTAGTTTATTTACTTGTGAAGAACTTATTATTGTCCATCGAGACATTTACTATGTAAGACTTACTTATATTCGACACCTGGCTTGTAATAAATGATGCTTCACTATTTGTCATCACATGTATGAGAAAATGATCCTGGCATACATGTGATATTCACTTGGTTGTTCTTCGGAAAAACCGGGTGTGACAAAAGTAAAGTTTATGTTTCCAAAGATTAGACTGGGCAGAGGGTGTAGGCAGCGACAAGACGAGGTCTTGGTCGAGTAGCTCTGCCAGTGTCAGCTAAGGACCGTTCTCGTGTGCGGCCCCGCTGAGCAAGTATTGAGTTGTGTACCGGATGTTTACTGCTATATGGGACCCAGGAAACCTATGTACCAGGTTAACTGGATTGTAGAGGCATACCACATCGTCTCGTTAGACCTATGAGTCCGAGACGGCGCGACCAGTTCTACAGTCGGGTGTTATGTGAATGGTTGCCACATACGATGTAATGAAGGACGCTAGATTTGGATCTTCAGAGGCAGGCGTATGTGTCGAGCAATCCAGGCAGTGTTTGATTCGAATCACCGTCCCTCGCGGATATGAGTACCGCTTGCTCACTGTGTTGTGACGTAGTAATCAAGTTGTGTGATAACAGTTTGCAAGTTTTATATGCTGCTATGATAATTGGAATTGCATGAAAACCATGTATGAAGTAGTGATAGAGCAAATTAAAGTTAATTTTCCACCTTGGGACAAGTAACATTGGAATGAAGCATTTCTTGTTTGATTGTGGATCTCCAATGTTGCTCGGCACAAGGTCACCACTGGGATGGCAAATCTGAAAGTTAAGGATGAACGTGCAGGCGAGTCTTTATGCAACTTACGTGTTTATGGTCTTAAGTTACCTTCATGTAGAGTTGCATGCCTTAGGAGAGACGGTTAAGTCTTGCTGAGCCTTTGTGCTCACTCTTTCTATACGAGTGGTTTTGCAGGTTAACAGAGACGCTTATGAAGAAGGTTGTCCGCTGAGACTCGGAGACTTCTGAGTCATGTAACACATGGACAACCAAGCCACTGCCATGTCTTAGTTTTGCTAGCGGGAGGAGTCCGCGGGCTGGACCTCTTCTCGGGTGCTCATTAGTTACTCAACGTGAGCTGATTATAGTCTTCCACTGTAGCTATTTGATGTAAATTATTTACCGAGAACATCTGTAAGCTTCCGCTTTTGATTTATGTAATACATGCTTGCTTAATGTGTGCTGTTGGGTGCCACATAACAGGCACCACCCAATGCAATTCCTGGGCGAGCGGCACGGCCCCGTGAACGGGTGTCAAGCCATTGATTCAACAATCCGGCCAAGGGAAGGGCCCTCTCAGACAACTCGTCGCGCCTCGACATCGCCGGGAAAGTAGTCGGTGAAGGTGTGTAAAAGTCCAAAAAATGTGAATGCGATGAAAAGGATGTTTGAACGTCGTTGTGTTTTTGGTTCATGAAAAATGGGACTTACAAAAAACTTTCTTACATGGGATGATATACATGAGATGCAACCACATGGGTTCAAGCATTCTTTTGGGTGTGTTGGACCAAGGTGAAGTTAAACCCATGTGTAAATCATACATGTGTTTGAGAAAGAATTAAAGGAAGATCTTTAGACTCAAATGCTCACCTCAAATTGCTGCCAAAGTGTCGAATACACATGGAACCTCATACATTTGAAAGTGAGGAATTTATGGTGGCAAACTTTCTGCTTTTAGGGTGATCCAAAAAGGAGTGAATTATGACAATGTTTGAATTGTGATGAAGTCACATTTGAAAGGCAAAGTTTAAACTGAACTGGTGAGGTTTAGACTAGGACCAAAAAGTGACCAAGTATGTGTTATGAGCAAACAAAACTTGTTCACTAAATTCAAAAGTGGCCAGTTCAAAAATGGAATACAAACTGTGGTTGCAAACATTCTAAGTGCAGCAACCAAATTTAAAAGTTGATTCCATAATTGAAATCCTCAGTCCAAATTTATGGTAACATAAATTTTCACCACATTGGGAAGTATGTTGGCTAAGCATTTGCAAGAGGACATAAAATTCAGTTTGAACTAAATGATTCACTTCAAGGAGAAGGAGGCCTTGTCCAGAAAGGAAATTCAAACTGTTGGTTAAAAATTTGTATTTGCAATGGCCAACTCAAAGATAAGAGGTCATATTCAAATTCTTCAGGTTTAAATTAGTGAGAATACAAATTTTGAGAAAGTTTGGAGTTGCTTTGATATGAATATCAAAGGGGCTTATGGATTTCCTTGAAATTTGAAGTCAAATTTGAAACTGAAGTGCACCTTGTCAAATCTTCCAAATGGCTTTCAAATTTGAGCTCTTCAGGATTTAAGTTGGTACTCTGCCAAAAATTGGAGATATTGGAGAGGGGAGAGCAGTGGGGCCCAAAGGTCATTGAAAGGGGGATGACTTACTACCTAAGTCTCAGCTCTCTGTTTCTCGGTTCACACCCGAGCTCGGACCGAGCCCTTGCAAGCTGCCACCGAGCTGCCGACCGAGACCCCATGGAAGCCACCTCCCCACGATGTCTTCACGCTGGAGACGTGCTTGCACCTCGGCAGCGTGTGAAGCGACTACGTGCACGACACCGAGGCCCGGCTACCCCTCCCGCAAGGAATAGAACCGGAACACCGTAACTCACCGCCGCTCCTGGGTGCTCAATCGGAAACCAGAAAAACTCGTACACAGACCCCCTCCGAGCTGCTGAGCAGCACCGCATGCTCGGTCTTCACTTCCCTGACACAAAACCAGCCGAGTTCCGGCCTCCCTAACAGTAGAATCGCTCTCCTCCGCGGCGACCTAACGGCATGGCGACACGGTGTGCACGTGGACAGCCCACACCGGGGACTGTCACGCCTGAGCAACGACACCCCAGGGCGCGCTGTCGACCCGTGCTGCTCACCCCCAACCCTGAAGCAATGCCGTGGACTACTGAGCGAGAGTTCGAGGAAACTTTGCCAGCGGCCACAAACCGATGATCCGGTATGAAAATCCAAAATTCTCACTTGTTCTTCTTTCTTAGAACACCAAATCGTACACACGGGAGCTCTACTAGCTAGCGACCCAATTACCTTCACAAACCAAGCTTAAAACTGGGTAGAGGCAGCTAATTTTGAAGTTTCCAATCAGAGGCCATGGCGGGAACGCTCGGGTGTATGATGAAACCATACTAGCCGCCTTCTCCGATGGAATTTGCTTGCTTGTCGATCTTCCTCAAGGTCTACTGATGCTTTAGAGCGAATTCTCTGAACCTTTGCTGGGCTAGGGTGATTGGACCACGGCGCCGAAGCTTCCCCAAAGCCTTTGCACACCGCCAACCTGGTTCCGGGCTTCGAGAGCTTGTGCCGACACCATAGATTGTTTTCCCGTCCCCCAAAACCCCCAGGCAACGAGCACCAAGCTGAGAGGTGGCCGGGAGGCCGAAATCCGGCGAGCCCAGCAGCGCGCGGGTGCGGGCGGCCGAAGGTTGAAGAAGACCGGGTGGGTCCCTTGTGTCAGTGACAAAAATTTAAATTGCTGATTTGCTGCGGCTCTGGCATCCTTTGCGACGGCGCGGGAAGAAGTCAACGGCTCCATGTGGCTTGGTTTCAGCGGCTGACACTTGTGCCGGGGCCCACGGTCAGAGTTTAAACATTTCCCAGTTTATTTGAATCCCCAAATCTAGTTCAAAATTTAGAACCTCATAACTTTTGTCAGGAAGCTCCAAATTTAGTGATTCAAATTGGGTCGGATTCAGATTCAAAACCTCTATCCAAAAATGCAACCAAATTTGTATGAAATCAATAATTAATTCTGTAAAATTCTTTAAAGCTTTTCAGAAAAAATAATTTTATAGGGAGTTTGGTTCATCCAAAAATCCTAAAATCTTGCCAGAGTATTCTTTAAGATGTTAGTGAACTCCTGTAAAAGTTTCAGATCAATTGCAGTTGATTTGGTTAGGATAATTCTGATTTCAAGTTTCTGTGTTCAAATGAATAAAGAAACAATTTCAGAGAATTTCCAAAACTTGGATATTCAGTTCTGGGCAATTCCTAGTTCCAAAAATCCTAGGAAAATTAATGCATGCTCCCTGAGCTATGTTTGAAATTTTGTTTCACTTGAATTTGCATGCAAGTGCAAATTTATTCAGAATTAATTCCTTTTTTCTTAAATGCTTAGGGAATTGTTCTGAGTGATCTATTCATTGAAAAATTCAAAATGTTGGTTCAGATGACTTTCTTGTGACAAGGAACTCACATGAAAATTTTCAGCTCCATTGGATACCTGGATCAGTACTGTTCTGTTCAACCACATTAGGTGATCAACACACAAGTGATGAAACACACTTATCACTTGATCATAGTACTTAAACTCAAACCACTAGCCCCAGTGTCATTTCAAATTATTAAACAGAGTTCCAGTTTTAAACTTGTCTTTAGAACTTGTTAGCAAAAGTTTTAAAATTAAACATATATGCATATTTACAACGTGTAGTGATTAAACGTGGAAAAATGGAGGAGAAGTGAAGCTTGGATCAAGGAGCAAGAGGGCAGTGATTAAGCTTCAAGTCATCAGCAACTAACTTTATAATTATCTGACTTTAGTCACCTGCAAAACCAAGGCAAGCTCTGGATTGCATTTAAGTTATTTATAAAGTTTTTACTTTGTCCCACAATTATGGTTTAGAGTTTGTATGTGCATTAGGTCAAGGATGCTTTACACTCCAAATGCATGACCAAATGAACCCTGGAGTTAAGGGTAGAAAAGGGTCACTGCTGTATAATAATGCCGTGCTAAATAGCTTAGGCCATCGGGTAGAAGTCGAGTAGTTGGAATCTACTCACGAGTTATAGTCGGGATTACATGGGTGTAGTTGGAAAAGAGACAAACTAAAGTTTATTTTTCTAAAGATGAGACCGGGCAGGAGAGTTAGGCAGCGACAAGACGAGGTCTTGGTCGAGTAGCTCTGCCTGTGTCGGTTAAGCACCCATGAGCAAGTATTGAGTTGCGTACCGTATGCTTACTGCTATATGGGAACTAGGAAACCTATATACCAGGTTAATTGGATTGTAGAGGCATACCACATCGTCTCATTAGACCTATGAGCCCGAAACGGCGCGACCAGTTCTACAGTCGAGTGTCCTGCGAAAGGTTGCCACACACGACGTAATGAAGGACGCCAGATTTGGGTCTTTATAGGTGGGCGTATGTGTTGAGTTATCCGGGTAGTGTTTGATTCGAATCACCGTCCCTCGCGGTTATTGAGTACCGCTTGCTCACTGTGTTGTGACGTAGTAAGCAAGTTGTGTGAGAAAAGTTTGCAAAGTTTTAATTGCTGCTATGATTAATTGGAATTGCGTGAAAACCTTGTTTGAAGTAGAGATAGAGCAACTAAAGTTAAGTTCCACCTTGGGACAAGTAACATTGGAATGAAGCGTTTCTTGTTTGATTGTGGAGTTCCAATGTTGCTGGGCGCATGGTCACTATTGTGATGGCTAAAATCTGAAAGTTAAGGATGAACTCATAGGCGAGTCTTTTTGCAACTGACATGTTTAGGTCTTAAGTTACTTTCATGTAGAGTTACATGCCTTAGGAGATACGGTTAAGTCTTGCTGAGCCTTTGTGCTCACTCTTGCTATATGAGTGGTTTTGCAGGTTAACATCGACGCTATAAAGAAGGTTGTCCGGTGAGACTCGGAAACTTCTGAGTCGGGTAACATATGGAGAACCTAGCCGCTGCCATCTCTTCGTGTTGCTAGCGAGAGGAGTCCGCGGGCTGGATCTCCTCTTGATTGCTCATTAGTTATTCGACGTGAGTGGTTTGTAGTCTTCCGCTGTAGTTATTTACAAAGAACATTTGTAAGCTTCCATTTTTGATTTATGTAATACAGTTTTTCCTTATGTGTGTGCCGTTGGGTGCCGCATAGCACGGCACCACCCAATATGATTCCTGGGCGGGTGCCCCGTCCCCGTGACTGAACGGGTGGCAGCGGCGGGGCCCTGTCACGGTGGCGGCGGTTGTGCTCGGGTCCGATGGTGCTAGCTCGTCTTGGCAGTGAACACAATCAACCAACGGGTCGCAAAGCACCACTGGGGCACGGGGAAGCTAACCCTGCCCTCCTCTTGGCCGGAGATCGACGGGAAAGTAGACTTCACCGGCAACCTGAGCCGTTTTCACCGGCGGCGGCGAAAACACGGTGCCACGCTCACTGGGTTGATCATCTTCACTATGACTTGGCCTAGGTGATCGTGAGGTGCTACTCCAGCTTCAGCTAAACCAGATTCTCTAGTGATCAAGTGATTGAGATGAATTTCGGTTTTGGTTCTCAGTGTTCTATGCAGCGATCGTCAGGAAAAGTGAAATTCTGGCTAATCGGCGCTAAGAGGGAGCTAGGGGGTTCATGAGGAGCTACTAGAACTCGGATGCTAACCTCAGAGAACCGTTGGTTGCGCCAGATAAGCTTGGAGCTGTCCGGGCGACGGTGCTAACTCGGAGACACTTCGGAGTGAACAGGGGAGTGGAAATCGGCTCGGGAAAGCTCGAGGGGAGCTGATCACGAGCAGCTGAGAGCTGGAGCACGTCGAATGACGGTCGGCGGTGCCGTTTATGGACTCAGCTCGAGGTGGAAAGGTGGGTTTCAGCGTGTCGACGGTGAGGGCGGGAATTTCGGTTGTGCGGCGGCGTGCGGCGCGCTTTCTGTGCAAGAGACGGACGAAGCAGTGGCGAAGTGGATTTTGGAAGGCCCGGGGGCGATGCTAAGGTGGCTGGCGCGAGTGCGCAACATCCGTGACTCAAGAACAGGAGGTGGCCGTGCCTCTCGCCGTGGCGTCCACGTGAGCACGCGCGAGAAACCGAGCAGCGGTGGACTCTGTTTCTCCGATTGTCACACTGACAGTGAATCCCATTTTCAATTTTTGTCCCACAAAATTGAATTTCGCCACTGCTCTAAATAATAGGGACCCTAATACCCTTGGACATTTGATCAATCACCAAATTGGGATTTGGTTTGTAAAGTGATTAATTTGTGGAATTGGTTTGATTGAATTTGTAGCAACTGTGAACTGAAATTCAAATTTGATTTCAATTTAGCCAAAATAGCTCATGTCAAGATCAACTCCAAATGGAGTGAAAATTGGTGTGTGAGCTCACAAAAATTTTCTGAGTGCGAATATGAATCCCAAATTTGAATTCATGTCATGAAAGGAGTTTGAATTTGAATTTAAGTTCAAACTGGCCTTTTTCTAATTATACCCAAAAATACCTCAAAAAGGTTTTAGATTTGGGTGAAATTTGGCATGAGCACTCCTGACAAGGAATAGGAGTTTTGTAAAAGCCCCAAAAATTTGAATTCAAAGAAACGAATGTACGAACATCATTGTGTTTCTGCTTCATGAAAAATGGGACTTACAAAAACTTCCTTACAAGTGATGATGCACATGGGTGTCCAACCAAATGAGCTCTCACGTACATTTAATTGTGTTAAGCCAAGATTGAATCAAACACCATTTGTAAAGCTCTCATGTGTAGAGGAAGTTTAAATTCCGATGTTGAACTCAATTTGTTAACTTAAATTCAATGGTGGTCATTTCAAAAACAGGAATACCAACTGTGGTTCGAAAAATTCCTATTTGCAGTGGCCAGCTTAAAAATAAGGTTTTGCATTTGAATTCCTCAGGTTCAATTTAGTGGGAATGCAAAGTTTGAAGGAATTTAGAGATGATTTGCCATTCCTTTCAAGGAGGATCTTGAACCGCATGGGAATTTGAATTTTTATTTGAATCTGGAGGAAGCGTGATCAATTGTCCAAATGGATCCAAAAAATTTAATTATACACATTTGAATTGATCACCTGCCAAAGTGGAGATAATGGTTGGGAGGATAAGGTGAGGGAAAGTTGGTGGACCCACGTGTCATTGGGACACGTAGACTTACACCCGAAGCCTTCTTCCTCTGTTTCTACTCGAACCCACCATCGAAGCCTCCTTAGAGCGCCACCGAGGGCAGCCACATCCTCGTGGTTTCAACACCTCACACCGTGATCCTCCCACTAACAAACCGAGCTGCAAGCGGAGCCCACCTCCTCGCTGCTTCCATCACGTTGACGACCAGCTCATGGTATTGAGTAGTCCCGGCGCGATCTTTTGCTCATAAAAACCGCAACCCCGAGCGCTATTTCTCCCTCTCACATGAAACCTCATACCTTTGAAATTTGGGAAAAATCTAAATGGTATGAGCATTTTCAAACTCAAGAATTCAAATTTGCAATGCAAATTTCAACTGAAGTAGGCGAATTGAAATTCTAGGTCACTTTTGAAATTCAGAGCTTTTGAATTGAAGAGATGGACATGGAGAAGATCTTTTGAGGAGATGAGGGTCAGCCAGCACTACAGAGAGGTGAGAACCTAAGTGGGGCCTACATATCAGCTGCACACAGGAGTTTTCCTCAGTCGGTTCACTACTTCACGAGTGAGACACCGTGAGCTACAGCGCTGGACACTGAGGCATCGATGTGCAGCTTCCGGACTCAAATTCATAACACGTAACGCGTCAGTGGAGCAAATCAAACACTCCACTTCGGCCTCCTCACCGTTTCCCCGAGAGAAGCACACACGAGCCGGAAATTTTCTTGATGCTCGACCACTCTTCAGACCCGAACATTGCTCGGCGCCGCTAGGCCATCCCGTGACCACAGGTGACCGTAGGAGCGTGCGCAAGACTCCACTGAACCTCCTTCGAGCTGCCCAAGCCTGTCCATCTCCCTTGGGGAACGGCGCACAACAAGAATTGTCATCGGGGTTTCGGTTCGAGCCGCCGCCATGGCTCCTCGATGTTCCGGCGATACAGTGTGTTTCATACTGATCTTTGGAAAGCAAAAAGGTGCGCCAACCTCTCCTCTTTACGCTGCCGAAAATCCAAGTCCATTCCTCCAAGGGAGCTACGTGCATTTCTAAAACACCGACGAGATGTTCATAAGCCGTAGGTGTAGAATTTCCAAAAATTCGTGATCAATATTGTTTCTTTGGCCATTCTGATCATAGGTTATTGCTACAGACCTCCTTGCGAGTCACTGAGATCAAAAACAAATGAGAATCATCGAGCCACAAAGGTGTTCTTTGAGTTTTAGCTCTTGCCGCCGGTTTTTGACCTAGGGCACACGGTGACATGGTATTTGGGGGCGTTTCCAAGCCCTTTGGCTTACATGACGACCTTTGCCATGAGTCACTGATGCTCTAGAGTGAAGAAACCGCTAGTTTGGGTTGGTAGGGGAGACGAACGACGTCGCCGGACATGGACCGAAGCCGCCGCCCGCCGTCCGACCCTTTGCGGCCCTCTAGAGCCCACACCGACCCCAAAACCGGATTCCCCATCCTCAAAAACCCCCAGGCAGCGGAATTCTTGCCGGGAGACGACCGGGAAGCGAGGGGCCGAGGAGAGGAATTTTCTGCCAGCGAAGTGGCGCTCGCGTGGGAAGAGGGGGAGCCAGAGGTTGAAGAAGAGGCCGACCCCACATGTCACTGACGGTGGAAATTAAACCTGATCTGCTGTGCAGCCAGGATTTGGTGTGTCCACACGTGAACAGTTGTGGCCCCGGTATGGCTAGTCAGTGACTGGTCCATTTAAATCCCCGTGGGCCCAATTGTCAGCCACTGGTTGCTTTTACAGTTCAAAGGAAAAGTCCAAATTCATGCACACATTTAGAAATTCATAACTTGCAGTAGGAAATTTCAAATTTAGTGATTCAAATTGGGTTGGATTCATTTTACAAAGATATATCCAAATATGAACCCCAATTTGTATGGAAGTCAATAATAAATTCTGGAAAATTATTTGAAGGTTTTCTGAAAAGGAATTCTTGAGGGAGTTTGGTTCATCCAAAAATCCTCAATTTTTGCCAGAATATTCTTTAGTGTATTGTTGACCTTCTAGCAAATTTGCAGCTCATTTGAAGATGATTTTGGTAGGAATTTGCTAAATTGAAACAGCTGTGGTCAAAGTTGTCCAGAAACTTTCTCAGAAAATGATCCCACCTTGTAAAATCATTTCTGGGCAATTCACAACTCCAAAAATAATAGGAAAATTCAGGAATGCTATATGAGCTATGTTTGAAATGGTAGTTCACTTTATTTGGCATGAAAGTGCACATTACTTCAGAATTAATTCCTTGTAGCATAACTGCTTATAGTATAATTCTGGAGGAACTACTCAATGAAAAGTCCTAACTTTTGGACCAGAGTACTTTCTTATGACCATAAACTCACATGTAAAGTTTCATCTCAGGTTGAGCCTTAGAACTCCCTGTATTGGTTTTCCATACTTATGTATAGGAGAAATACATAGGAAATTTTGTGGGAATTATGTGGGGCACAATGTCCTTCCATTTCAGCTGCAATTTGGCAAGCTGAATTCCTGTGTAGTATAGGATTTCCTGGAAAATTTTCAGGATCATGGTAGTTCAGGTTCTTCTGTTTTCTTCACATTGGTTCAGCTCATCGTATATGCTCCTTAGGAAACTTAGCTAGTTTATACCTAAACTCCTAAGGCAGATGAAGTTAACCTTTAAGTTTCTTTGCACAATAGAGGCAAACACATCATTCTTAGCACTTCCACACATTCCTCTGTTCTTCACAAATTCAAGTCCTTAATTATATGAATTGCATTATGAAATATGTGCATATACATGTCGATAGGACCTACAACGGAGGCGATCAATGGAGGAGTTCGACGGAGTGAATCCAGTGAAGTGGATCAGTCGATCAAGCCTCAAGGGAGACAAGACTCTAACTGAATTATATACTAGTAGACCCTGAAAAACAGGCGAGCTACGATTTGCATTTAACTGCTATTAAGTTTTTACTTTGTATACACTATGTCGGTTAGGAATGAATTGTGCATTAAGTGTAGATGTTTGATTCTCCTCTTGCATGACCAGAAAACCAATGGAGTAGTTGGGGTAGATGTCCTTCCACCGTGTAGGAACTTCCATGCTTAAATAGGACTCGGTAGAAGTCGAGTGGTTGGATGCTACTCGCGAGTATAGGAAATTAGGAGCACAAGGGATTGGTTCAATAAGTTGTTAGTAAGTTGAAATGAGACCGGGCAGGGTGTAGGAGCAACAGGACATGGGGGTCCAGGTGCTTTAGACCTGTCCGTGTCGGTTGAGGACCGATCCGTGTGCGGTCCCGCTGAAAAAGTTTGAAAGTACCGAAGGCATATCGGATATATGGGACCCGATAAACCGATGTAACCTATACCTCCAGGCGTCGAGGCATAACGCACCGATTTATAGGTGTAGGTTTGAGGGCAGCAAGGTGGAAATCTGCTAACGGGCATAGAGAGATGCTCCGTGTAGGGAACCTCCTGTCTGTTTGGGTGCGACCGGTTCGACGTTTGGGCTGTTTGGTGAAAGGTTGTCCCGTACGACATCAGTGGAACGTGCTGTGCAGCTCCGGGTATGGGCGTACGTGACGTGCTATTCGGGTATCCCTGCAGGTATATAACGAGTCAATTCGCCGTCCCTCACGGTTATGAGTACCGCTTGCTCACTCTGTCGTGACGTAGAAGTAACTTGCACTCAGATAAGAAATAATCACCATTGGTTTGAAGTTGATACTAGTAATGGATTGTTATCTTTTATGAATAGGTTAGTGCAAACTCGATTCATTTCCACCATGAGCATGTTACATCGGGAGAAAACGTTTCTTGTTTGATTGTGGACTCCCGATGTGAGGTGCCCAAGGTTATGTTTAATTTGATGCTAATAACACCAGAAAGTAAGGATTCATATTTAGGCGAGTTCATATGCAATTTACTCTCCTATGTTATGTCTTACCATCATGTAGAGTTTCATGACTAGGTTCGACGGGTAAGTCTTGCTTAGCGTTATGCTCACGGATATTGTACTAGTTGTTTTGCAGGTAATAACACTACGCTGATGAGTACGGTTGTCCGATTAGACTCGGAACTCTCCAAGTGGTAAACTCAAGGGAACCCCTGCCGCTGCTATTGTGTTCATGTTGCTAGTGAGAAGGGTCCGCGGGCTGGATGTCTTCTCTGTTGCTTAGCATAGATATGAGACGTGAGTTGTATTAGTCTTCCGCTGTAGATTATTTTGAGAAGTATTTGTAAAATTAACACTTTGTAAGCTTCCGCTTGATTTATGTAATATGATGCTTTATTTATGTGTGCTGTTGGGTGCCGCATCCACGGCACCGCCCAATGCGATTCCCGGGCGAGCGGCACGGCCCCGTGATCAGGTCCGGGCCCTCACAAGTTTTTCTTATGCTCAGCCCCTATATGATGCATGTGAGAAATACCACTTTGCACTTTATGAGTTTATATTCTAATGACTTTCTTGACGGTGTTTACTTGCTCTTCAAATATGTTCATAAGATCTCCTCAAATGAGGTGAGTGTGGTGTGATGAACACTTCTAGTATATGCAAAACTTGGACCCTTACATTCCTCCCCTTAAAAGAATCTTGTCCAAAGATTATAAAGTGAAAATGAGAGAGAGGACGGTGGAAAATTACCGGATGTGCGACGTTAAAAAGTCGGGGTAGTTAGCGCGAAGAAAGCCTTCGCTCTCCCATGTCGCTTCATCCACATAATGATTACTCCATAGGACTTTGTAGAACCACAACATACAGTTGCGTGTGGTTCGGGCCTTTTCATCAATAATCTGAACCAGTTCCTCCCGATAAGTGAGATCCGGTTTCAGTTCTTCAATATCTCCCAGCTGAACGGTAGTTGAAAGCTTGAGGCACTTCCTCAGCTGAGAAACGTGAAAGATGTGGTGCACACCAGAGAGGGTTTCTGGTAATTCCAGCCGGTATGCAACTGATCCACATCTTTCTAAAATCTGGAATGGACCGATGAATCGGGGTGCCAACTTTCCTTTGACCCCAAATCTGTTCACGCCCTTCATTGGAGACACACGTAGATACACGTGATCCCCGACTTTGAATTGTAAAGGACGTCTTCTCCGGTCCGCATACTGTTTTTGTCGGGATTGGGCGGCTTTTAAGTTCACTTGAATCAGCCGAACTTTTTCTTCCGCGTTGTTGACAAGATCAATCCTGAAGGTGACTCTTTTGCCAGACTAACACCAATTCAGCGGTGTGCGGCAATTCCTCCCGTATAGCGCCTCGTAGGGCGCCATTTTGATGCTGGCTTGGTACCCATTGTTGTACGAGAACATCCCAATTCTTACCGTGGTTGGTAGCACAAGCTCGTAGCATGTCTTCTAAAATTTGTTTTACCCGCACGATTTGCCTATCCATCTGCGAGTGGTACATTGAACTACGGATCAGCTTCGTCCCCAAAGCAGCATGTAACTGCTCCCAAAAACGAGACACAAATAAAGTGCCCCAATCCGAGATGATAGTACGGGGTACACCGTATAAGCACAGGATCGGTGATATGTATAATTCAGCATACTTCTTGGCGTTGTAGTTGGTATTGACCGGGATAAAATGGGCAACTTTGGTGAGCCGGTCGACGATCACCCACACTGAATCATGCTTCTGAAATATAGTGGGTAAACCGACGATGAAGTCCATGCTTACATCCTCCCACTTCTAGGAAGGAATGCTAAGCGGTTGTAGTAGTCTCGGTTTCCACATATGATCAGCCTTCACCCTTCGGCATGTATCACACTCAGGCACGTATTTAGCAATCTCCCGCTTCATTCGTGTCCACCAAAACTTTTACAAGTGAGCCTCATCAAATATTTTCTTCCGTAACTCTGAGTTACGGGGTACGACGATCCTGTCCTCAAACCACAGGACGCCGTCTCCGTCTTTCCGGAAACACTTCAACTCCCCACTGTCTACACGTCTCCGCAAATGCAACATGCCCTTGTCATATTTCTGAGCTGCCGCTCTCTCTTCACGGACGGTGGGGATAAGAGCTAAGTTGTAGAGAGCTCCATGTGGAATCACATGCAATGGTGGCTCGCTCTCTTCCAACAGAGTGATGGTCAGATTATGAATGTGTGACTTGCGACTCAGCGCATCCGACACTATGTTTCCCTTGCCAGGGTGACAATGGATATCTATCTCATAATCCTTTATCAACTCCAACCATCTTCGTTGTCTCATGTTCAGCTCCTTCTAAATGAATATGTACTTGAGGCTCTTGTGGTCGGTATATAAATGTACGAGGTTACCGAGTAGGTAGTGCCTCCACATTTTGAGTGCGAGTACCACGGCAGCGAGCTCTAAGTCATGAGTTGGATAATTTTGCTCATGATTCCTGAGCTGCCGTGATCCATACGCGACTACCCTTCGGTCTTGCATCAGCACACATCCGAGCCCAGTGCCGGATGCATCGCAGTACACATCAAACGGTTTTGTTGTGTCTAGCTGCGCCAAAACCAGTGCTGATGTTAGGTGCTTCACTAATGCCTTGAACGCTGCTTCACATGCTGGACTCCAAACATATTTGGTAGCCTACTTCAGCAGCTCGGTCATAGGCTTGGCAATCTTTGAGAAGTTCAGAATGAACCTCCGATAATATCCCGCGAGTCCGCGGAAACTCTGTACCTCGTGGACAGACCTCGGGGACTTCCAATTCAGCACTTGTGTGATCTTACTTGGATCTACAGTGATGCCCTCCACTGAGATAATATGCCCGAGAAAGGGCACTTGCGATATCCAGAATTCGCACTTGCTGAATTTTGCGTATAGCTTGTGATCCTGCAGCCTTTGCAAGACTATATGCAGGTGCTTCGCGTGCTCTTCCTCCGACTTGGAATATACCAAAATGCCGTCGATGAAGACCACGACAAACTTTTCCAGCTCCGGCATGAATACCGAGTTCATCAAGTACATGAAATGAGCTGGAGCGTTGGTGAGGCCGAAGGACATGCCCAGGTACTCATATAGTCCATATCTCATCGAGAAAGCTGTCTTCGGAATGTCCTCAGCCTGTATCTTAATCTGATGGTACCCGTATCTTAAGTCCATCTTGGAAAAGATCTTTGCTTCAACCAACTGATCAAAAAACATGTTGATCCGTGGCAACGGGTACTTGTTATTGATAGTCACGGTGTTTATTGGACGATAGTCCACACAAAGCCATAACATTTAATCCTTCTTATTCATAAATAATGCCGAACAGCCCCATGGCGAGGAGCTCGGCCTAATAAAACCCTTATTCAGTAGGTCCATCAACTGTGTTTTCAGTTCTGCCAACTCCTTTGGCGCCATCTTGTATGGCCTTCGGGATATTGGCATAGTTCCCAGTGCAAGTTCAATCTTGAACTCCATCTCTCGGTCGGGCGGCATCCCCGGTAAATCATCCGGAAATACGTCGGGGAACTCACGGACTACTGGAATGTCTTCCAATCTGATAGTGGTGGATTGATATACACTTGGAAGCTTTATTTCTGGACTGTCAAGAAATAATGAATACGACTCGTAGGACGGAGTCTAAAACAGCGCCATGGTGGGTTAACCACGACATCCCTAAAATGACATCGACCTTTTGTCCCTCTAAAGCTATGAGAGACATAGGGTATACTCTACCCCCTAAGCATAATGGCGCTTTCAAAACCAGCATGCTTGCTGAAATTTTCCCATCCGGTCAACAAATCACGTAAGGACTTTTGGTGGATAGTATTTGCAAGCTGTATTTAGCAATAAAAGCTTGGGTAATGAAATTATGCGTGGAACCTGAATCAAATAACACTATGGCGGGATGCTGGTGGAGTTGGAACATACCCACAAGGATTGGTTCTCCCTCTGGCATGTCCTCTATGGCGAGTTGGTGGACGGTGCCGGGCTTAGGGTTTGCCCGCCACGCATTAATGGGGTTCCGGGGCTGATTCCTCCTTGGGAACTGTGGTGCCACTACGCCGCCTTGCCTCTCAGTGCAGTTTTTGGCGAAGTGCCCTTGGTGACCGCATTTGAAACATGCGGTTGATGTTTGGCCCGTGCTAGGAGGACGAAAGCCCGGCATGCGCTGCTGAGGTGCAAACGCACGCGGCATCACCCGCTGCTGCTGTTGTTGCTGTGGAGGTGGTGCTGGTAATGCCGGCCGGAATGCCAGTGGAGAATACGGCCGACTGCGAAACTGCATTGGTCGCTGTGGTGACTGCCAGCGTTGGCCGGGTGGTGAGCGATATACCATCTGGTATTTCTGGGGAGGACCACCTCCCTCTCCGCTATTCTGCTGCGCGCTTCTCTTCTTCTCCGCCGCCGCTACCTCTTTGCCGGAGTCCTCTTGAACAATCGCAGAATCAATAATGTGATTGAGGCTGCCGCGATTGAACATCGCCAGCTTGTCCTTCAGGAGCGGATTCAGCCCCTGGTAAAAATGATCCCGCCGCTTCTCATCAGTATCGGCGTGATAGGAAGCATACAGCGCAAGATCATTGAATACCCTGGAGTAGCCAAGCGCATTCCTGCTGCCTCGTTGCAGGCAAAGGAACTCCTGTGCCTTCCTTTCATCAGACCCGGCGGTATGTGGTAGGCCCTGAAGGCTGTCTAGAACTCCGCCCTGGTCAGCACTCGCTCGGTGGGTTGCAAGGCGCAAAAGTTTGCCCACCAAGCGCTCGCGGACCCCTGAAGTTGCTGGGCCGTGAAATGAGTCTTGGGCTGCTCACTCACTTGGAGCAGCCCGAACTTCATTTCCATCGTGTGGAGCCAATTGTACACATCGAGGGTATCATCCGCCCTTGAGAATACCGGGGGATGAGTAGCCGGAAAATCTAAGTAGGAGCTTTGTTGACGCTCTTCTCGGTCTTGACGCCTCTCGGGTCGACACGTATTTGCAATCAGCGTTTGCAGCAGTTCGGTGTGCTGCTGGTGCGGGCCAGCCATGGCCCCAACAATATCAGCCAACGTGACCGTTGGTGGTGGTGGTGGCGGTTGCTGCTGTTGCTACTGTTGCTGTCCCGAGGAAGCCTCAGGGGGCTGTTGGGAGGCCTCTCCCCACTGACTGGACCCACCAATCTGAGTGTTGGCGCGTGTACGAGTCCTTCTGAAATTCAAAACAGCAACGATAAGCCCATGTCATTCTTAAAATTCCATGGAAAACAGTAGAAATGGCAGTGACACATGATTAAACTTGCACAACATTCACATATATTGATAAAGCATAAACTTTATACAAGATACATTATTCTCGGATCCCCGAGAAGTCGTGCTCATGTCATCACTACCTATACACACACTACTGTCTACACGACATGTCATCTGTTACAAAAGTTTCTACACACCACCCTCGCAGCCCTACTTGGCAACGGTAAACGCACTACTCGGAGTAGAACTCGACCTCCTGCGGGTCGTCCTCCTACGCTACCTCTGCTGGTGGCTCAGGATCCATGACCTCCTCTTCGGGTTCAGGTTCCCACATTGCTGGGATACCCAAAACCACAGGTACTGCACCTACCATCGGTAGGCCCACTACCGGAGGCACAAGGTCTTGCAAAGCATGCACCTCGTCCATGGCCTGGTTGTAGTCTTCCTACCAGCCCTGCCCCTCCTCAATAGTGTCATCACTCTCTTGAGTCAGGACCTAGTTCTGCTGGGTCAAGGTCTTTTCTTCTTCGCCTTCTTCAGACGACGCAACTGATTGTGCTATTCATTCAGTCGCTTGATCAGTGGAAAAAGCACATTACGGAGTACGTTATGGACACTCTCGAAATGGTCTCGGTGTCTGGTGCTCTCTTTGAGCTCCACAGCAAGTCGAGCTGTATGGACAGCTTGGATGTCCATCACGGTCTTCCCTGCCATCAACTGCAGGCTGAGATTCGCCTCCGCGGGGTTGTACCTTGGGCAACTCAGATTCATTGCCTCCAAGTTCCTCTCCCTCCACACGTGATTAGCTCATCCCTCCACTGGGACAAGCTCGTATGGAGTGCCCTCCATAGCTCTGACGTGTAACTGGCAGAAACGCCACATGGTGTCGCGGGCTTCCACCTGCCACATCTCCTCCAGTTGTCTACCTCTCACCGTGACAGTGAACAGTGCCCAACCGGTTGGTGTAGGTCCTGCTGGAACTTTTAAATGGATGGTCCATGTCTTGTTCCATCTCCTCGCCTTCTTCCTTGGTGAGGTAACGCGGCGTCTCCATGTACCCGAAACATTAAAGCATTAGCTTCAACAGTTCCAGATAACCGCTGCGTTGAGAACAGTGGGATACCACCCACCCGTTCTCCAGTTGTTTATCCTCTGCCATCTGTAGAAATATTTGAAAAAGGTAAAATATTCATTTCAACAGTAAATCATTGATATATAACACAAAAAATTTCATTGAGCTCACAAAGCATAGAAACACAAATCAAACTTAGTACAAATTTGATTGCTGGTCTGCTGTCCCAAACTGACAGCCCTGACCAGTTTCCCTTTTAACCTAATTTAGACCATGTTAAAGGAAAAACCAGTTCTGGAGCTCAACATAAAAGTTAAAGTTAACTTCAATAGCTTTCCAGAAAGTATTTTTTTGCCCTAAGATCAATCCTGGTTCAAAAGTTTTGAGATGTCAAAATTTACAGAACTTCTGAAGAAAATTGGACAGCACCTCCCTGCTTGAGGTACTGATTTGATCCAAGATTTCCAGTTAATTCTACCTCGACTTTGACAAAACTTTCTGTTACAAAGTTGTAACTTATCTCATGAAATTTTCAGAACTAACACATTTTCTAATTTTGGATATTTATGCAGGAAGTTATGGTCATTTTACAGAAGTTACAAAGAGTATTTGCTCTGCCCTGTTTTCTGGATAGTTTTAACTCTAGTGCATTTTTCGACTAGTTAAGGGATTAAACACCTCTGGACATCAATAGAAAAGTTGTAAAGATCTTCCAATGCTTTCCAGAGATGTATCATATGACCTTAACCTCGAAAGAACTCGACCTCTTACCTCTTTGTAACTTCAGCATTATTTCAGCTGAAAACAGGGGACTCTGTCCTTAGTATCCTATAAGTTGAAAACTTGCTTACTTCGAACATCTTGATTAAGGAAGGAGTTAAATCAAAGTTTTAGTGTTCTGGATCAAAACCTTCAAATTTTACAATGATGTTGATCATTTAGTTGGATTTGACGTTGAAGCGTCACCCAATTCATGTCGGTACTACATTCTTCACAAAGAAAACATATACCGGATATAGCCGGCTTCGTTAATTCAGTGGCACTAAATGTCTCTCGCACACGTGTGCTACTCGTCTACCGATCCGTGGTTAGACTACCTACAAATAACTAACACAATCGTCAGATTCGGCAGCACACTGAACCCTGTCCCAATACATTTCATACAACCGTCCGTCATCACTCGCACGGTTGTTCTCAAGCCAAACACGCCTTGAGCTACGTGTTCACGTTACTAACCACGTGACGGGGTCTCCCAAACTTGCCCGTAGCACGCTAGGAAAGGGTGTTGCTCGAATACCCCAAACGACATGAAGATTCGTAGAGGATACTAAAGCTGGCCGGGTTACCTGCCACCCGTGAGGCTCCACCCTTTAGCTTGTGCGCACTGGTGGACAGCGCTTACATGCACCACCCAAGACATATGAAGTCCCGAGATGCATGATTTTCTGACACAAGCACATAGGTTAGTAATGCCACTTGCTATACACTCATAACATCCTTATATGGGCTACTAACTCGTTCCTCACCGAGTTTTTGAAAAGATGACCTTTATAAGTGTGTTAAACCTCAAGCAAGCTCTGATACCATGCTGCGAGGACCCAACGGTCTTGACTAGCCAGGATCACACTGAGGGGTGCTGCGTTGCACATCACCGGATAAGACACGTAAAAGGTACAATGCGGAAGCAAAGTTTTATTACATAAAAGAGTTTATAAGCATGATTACATTCAAAATACGTCAAGTCTACACTCACGGGCATAGGCTAAGCATAAGAGTTCACGTTCAGCCCGTGAACGTGTTCCCACTAGCACACACGCACACTAACACGGCGGCATGACGGCTCCCACTAGATGGTGTTGCCCTCTTGGGGGTCCATCTCCTCCTCGGGAGCCTCCTCCTCATAGCATCCTACAAACACTTCAAACAGAAGCAGTGAGCACGATGGCTCAGCAAGACTAACCCGTCTTACCTACACATGAGACTCTACATGTTGGATTTGCAGTGTAAATGAGAATGTAAGTTGCAAAAGACACGCCTAATTAGTTAAACCTTACTTTCAAGTTTTTAGCACAAGTTGTGGAGAATCTCGTGCTAATACACATAAGAGAGCCGCAATCAAACAAGAAACGCATTTCTCTCATGTTCTTTGTCCAAGGTTGAAAAGAACTTTAATTAGCTCTAAAACTACCACAAATCAATAGCAACAAAAGTACAGCCTTCAATCAGCAATGTTTTAACATGGAACTAGCCTGTTCTTTCTACGTCACGGTACAGTGAACAAGTGGTACTCACTGACCTCGAGGACAGTGATTATAATCGTTTTACACCTGCAGGGTTACCTGAATAACCCGTCACGTACGCCCTACTCGATTTTCCTACAGCAACCACCACGGATGCCGTACGCAACCACCTTTCATCCGTCAGCCAAATGTTGAACCGGTCCTATTATCCCGAGCAAGAGGTCCCTACGCTCACATCTGCAGTGCCTCCAGCCGATTTACACCTCAAGCTCTCAACCTACCCTCTGGACGACAAGCAATGCCTTAACAAATAGGTACCCGAATTACATCAGTTTCCTGGTTCCCATATATCCGGTAGGTCTTTGGTACTGTTCTAGCTTGTTCAATAGGCCCGCACATGGCTCGGTCCTCAATCGACACAAGCGGAGCTATGGCACCCAGGCCCCAAGGTCCTGCTGCCCTTACTCTCTGCTCGGTCTCATTTTTCTTGCCATGTGTTACATTTGCTATCTCTAAACAAGTAGTGTGCCTCTAGCCTATTCTCGCGAGCAGTTCTAACTACTCGACTTGTACCGAATCCTACACTAGTTTAGCATTGCAGTGGCTACTCATGGTTTAAAAACCTAAGCCCAAAACCCTGGTTCTCTTGGTTATGCAATTGGGTTTACAAACAAGACTCTAATAGACAATTGAAGTGGATACTCAATGTAAGTTCTCAAAAAAGTTTATAAAAGGGCTAATGTAAACCGGAGTTTGCCTTGCAGCTGGTCGTATGCTAGCTGTTCCTCTGGGGTGATAAAATCTAACACCTCCGGCTCCTCTTCAACCTTAGCGACTACACAATATAAATATGCATGCGTGTCAATTTAAATGCATTTGAATTTGAAGTTGATATTATTAAGACTATAAGCACAGCTAGCCAAGCCCAATGATTCAGAATTTTTTGCTGTAATTTGTACACAACCTAAACAGAGACTTGGCCAAATTTCATCGGACGCAAAGCTCATTTGAGCCCTGCACAAATAAATTTGTATTTGGCCTTAATTGGAGCTCTTAGGATGTTCTAAGAATTTTCATGGGGCAAGCCATGACTATATGGAAACTTGATTTTCATAGCGTTCTAATGAAATTGGTTTCACCTAATTTGAAGATTCCTAGCACAAGATATGATCTAAACAAGTTCAGAGGAAATCTGAAAAATGTTTCTAGACATTTTTCATTTTCTCTGAAACGCTTTTATTAATCACACCATTAGGTGGATCAAATGAGCTCAAATGGATCTGAATTGTTTATGGTAGCTCAGGGATATTATAAGGAACATACTGGCCAGATTTCAGAATTTTCCATAAAAGGATTCTCTAGTTAAAATTCTAAACAGTTTTAAATTTGAAGAATTAATTCTGGAGAAATAAAGATTTTCATGAGTTGAAACATGATTTGTTGGAATGTACTCATGGAATGTGGCCTAGATGGTGGGGGGTGAATAGGCGTTGAAAACTTTTCCTGCAACACTTAACAAACTTGTCAAATACAGGAGGGACAGAACTAGTCCGGTATCGGTACGGACTAGTCCGGTGTGCTAGTTATACCAACAAAAGATAGATTATTTAATGTATTCTCCTCAAATGTTATAGCAGAGGAATTAAGTAAATTAATCTAACAACTTATCTAGGTATTAGAATGATTAATTTGGATGACGAATACAAGATTAATATGTGTTGCAAGATTAATCAACCCTATGCCCTAAATGATGATAATGATTGTAAGAGTAAATAACAAGAACACAAGAGACAATGACTTTTACCGAGGTTCGATCTCACCAAAGAGATCTACGTCCTCGTTGAGAAGCTCACACTGAGACGTGTCTCAATCAATCCTTTACCTCTTCAAGTTACCACGAAGGCCAACTTGAGTTCCACTATCACGGGGAAAATCACCAAGTTGGTGGGGCAACCTCACACGTTGAGGGTTCCCACAGAATTACAGAGAGAAAAACAATCAAACACACTCGAAAGATTTACAACAAATGCAAAAGTGTGTAAGAGATCAAACCCCAAGAGCTTAGCAATGCGTAGAAGACGATCTCTCTATCCCAAATCTTGATTCCCAAAAGATTTAACTTTTAAGGGCTTTAGATGTGTAGGGGGTGGTGTTTATGTGCTCTTGGGATGAGTGGCAGCGCTAGGGTTCTTGTCATTTTAGGTTGTGCACGTTTCTCACCTATTTATAGTGTTTCCAAAAAAAGGTACCATTAGGGATCCCAACTGCTGGACTAGTCCGCTCTGGGGACCGGACTAGTCCGGTGTGCTGTCTAGAATTTACGTGAATTGTGCAGCACTCCTGAAATCCTATTGTGTGAGGTATACCAGACTTGTCCGTATTGGAACAGAGAGTAATCCGGACTAGGCCGTGATGAGTCCAGAGACTCAATCGGACTAGTCCGCAGTAGGACGGACTTGTCCGGTGCAGGGCATATGTGTTGAGTGAATATCAGAAGGTTGAACGGACTTGTCCGGCATGTGTCCGGACTTGTCCGAGTGCAGTCAGTGAGTTGAACAGACTGGGTCCGGTTCTGTTCCGGACTTGTCCGTGTGAGAACAATTAGTTGATCGGACTAGTCCGGTGCTTCAGTGTATTGCTTAATTAATTGATTTTAGCCCTTACCCTTTACGCAGGGATATATGCTCTTGGAATGTGTCTCTCATACACACCCTATACATTGATATCTACTTTGCGCTTCCTTGATCATTTGGTCTTTTCCTTTTCTCACTCCTCATTTTTCACATTTTTGAGTGCACCATACATTCTAGTCTTTGTAGTCATACATTCATCTCAAAGAATTCATTAGGATCTAAATTTGTTGTCATCAATCATTCAAAACCCACAAGGGAATGCCTAGATGCACTTTCAATCTCCCCCTTTTTGGTGATTGATGACAATCAATTGAGATTTCATAATTAAAAGTAAATATTGATTTTCATAAAGTGTGCATATATGAGAATGACATATGAACGGCAAGAATTTCTCACATATATGCACTCTTTATGGTGGGGTGCCTATAAAGTTTGTGTGACGAAATATTGTGATGTGAATAATGAAAAATACAGCAATTATAGAAGCAACCATCACAGGAATATCAATATGAACATCACACATTCATATTAAACAAAATATGTATCCAAATAGAGTAGACATCCAAATAGAGATTACAATAGTTTGACACTTAAAAACACAAAAGATACATGTCCATGATCACTAGTCCTTAAGATTCAAAATAGATAGGTTCTAGTCTCAATCTCTCCCCCTTTGGCATCAAGGCACCAAAAAGGGAAAATTTGAGGGGGATCACTCTCCGTCACCCCCTCTCTCACTCTCACTCTGAGGGAAAATTTGAGGGGGATCATCTTCATCTTCAGACTCATGAGCATGCTGAGGAGGAGGAATAGTGACACCTGCAAGTCCAAAGGAGGCCAATTCTTGTTCGGTGAGAGGCGCCATCTCTGTGATATTTTCTTCAGAATCCTCTGAAATCTGAGGAAATCCCACTGGCTCAATATCAAGCTTCTCACAGATTTCTTTGATGTTTGCCTTCATATACCTCTAGTGCCTCTTCCTCGCCAAGCTTTTCTTGTGTTGCTTAACCTACACTTTGCGACAGGATGCAAAAATGGAGGAAAGCATCTCCAGTACACCACTATATGACTCTTTTGAGGATGGAGGAGCAGGAGTAGCAGCTGGAGTCCTTGTGCCTTCATTTGTTTGCTTTGATCTTTGTTCTGCTGTAGGTGAGGAAGGGGCATTTGGAACAATGTAGACTGGTGGCTTCTGGGGCTTGAGTCCGGTATGCTCAACATCTTTGACAAACTCAAGTCCGGTTACCTTCTCAATCATGAACATGATGTGAGGTGCATAGCCACAGGACCTATTCGGAGTGATTGAGATGTTCACAATGTCATTGTAGATATATTCAAAGACATTGAAAGTGCTTCTCTTGCTTATTACTTTCTTCAAGGTTCTTAGAGTTCCCTGAATCTGCCCTGCATCTCCATCCTTTGGAGCAATAGTCTTCCTCAAAATTCTGTTAAGCATGGCAAAGAATGGCTTCAAGTACTTTGTGGAAGGTGCTTTGTGTGGCATTCTTGTGTCATAGAGGATGTCCAGCTCATCCTTCTCCAAAGGCTTGAAGTTGTGAATCACAATCTCATTTTCCAAAGTGTCTTTGAGATGGAGTATCCTGGCAAGCTCCTCATAAGTGACACTATAATTGGATCCATGAGTCATCCAAGTGATCTCATCTCCATCATCACGGGCAAAGTAGAGAGTAGAGTAAAATTGAGTGATGACTTCATTGTTCCAATTATATTGGAAGGATAGGAGATCCTTCAAGCCATGCCTCTCCAATGCCTCCAAGACTTCATGATATGCTTGACAGTTTGCGAGGTCCACTCGGCCTCGACTAGCCTGAATCACGTTGAGCGGTGCTGCGTTGCACAGCACCGGACAACACACGTAAAAGGTACACAGTGGAAGCAAAAGTTTTATTACAATAAACTGTTTTTCAACATGTTTACAACAAAATAAGTCGAGTCTACACTTATGGGCGTAGACTAAGCAAAAGAGTTCACGCTCAGCCCGTGACCATGTTCCCACTAGCACGCACACACACTAACACGGCGGCCTGTACGACTCCCACTCGACGGGGTTGCCCTCTTGGGGGCCCGTCTACTCCTCGGGAGCCTCCTCCTAGTAGCACCCTGCAAACGCTTCAAACACAAGCAGTGAGCATGATGGCTCAGCAAGACTCACCCGTCTTTCCTATACATGAAACTCTACATGCTGGATTACATGGTGTAATGGAAAGTAAGTTGCAAAGGACACGCCTAAATAGTTGAACCTTACTTTCAAGTTTTTAGCGCATGTTGTGGAAGGACCTCGTGCTAAGGCACACAAGAGAACCGCAATCAAACAAGAAATGCATTTCTCTCATGTGCTTCGCCCAAGGTTAAAAAGAACTTTAATTAGCTCTAAACTACAACAGATCATTAGAAACCAAAGTATATCTTTCAATCAGCAATTTTTTAACATGACTATAGCCTATTAATTCTACGTCATGGTACAGTGAACAAGTGATACTCACTGACCGCGAGGGACAGCGATTATAATCGATTTACACCTGCAGGGTTACCCGAATAATCCTTCACGTATGCCCATACTTGATGTTGCCTACAGCAACTATCACGCACGTCGTACGCAACCACCTTTCATCCATCAGCTAAATGTTGAACCGGTCCTATCGTCCCGAGCAAGTGGTCTTTGCGCGCGCATCTGCAGTACCGCCAGCCGATTTACACCTCAAGCTCTCAACCTACCCTCTGGACGACAAGCAATGCCTCAACAAATAGCTACCCGAATTACATCGGTTTCCCAGTTCCCATATATTCGGTAGGTATTCGGTACTGTTCTAGCTTGTTCAACTGGCCCACACACGGCTCGGTCCTCAATCGACACAAGCAGAGCTATGGCATCCAGGCCCCAACGTCCTGCTGCCCTTACTCTCCGATCGGTCTCATTTTTCTTGCCATGTGTTCCATTTGCTATATCTAACCGAGTTGTGTGCCTCTAGCCTATTCTCGTGAGCAGTTCCAACTACTCAACTTTTACTGAATCCTACACTAGTTTAGCATTGCAGTTGCTACTCGAGGTTTAACAACCTAAGCCCCAAAACCAGGGTTTTCTTGGCTATGCATTTGGGTTTTCAAACAAGACTCTAATGCATAAACCAAGTGGATACTCAAAGTAAGTTCTCAAAACAATAAAATTTATAAAGTGGCTAATGCAAACTGGAGTTTGCCTTGCTGCTGCTGGTCGTAGGCTAGCTGTTCCTCCGGAGTTATGAAGTCTAAAACTTCTGGCTCCTCCTCAACCTTAGCGACTACATGAGATAAATATATGTATATGTCAATTTAAATGCATATGAGTTTGAAGTTGATATTGTGAAGTTTATAATTATATCTAGACAGTGCTAATGAATCTTAAATTTTTACTGTAGTTTGGATACAACCTAAACAGAGACTTGGCCAATTTCATTTGCAGCAAAGCTCATTTGAGCCCTTCACATGTAAATGTATATTTGACCTTAATTACAGCTCTTAGGGTGTTCTAGGGATTTTCATGGAGCAAGCCATGACTTTCTAGAAACCAGATCTTCATATGGTTCTAATGGAATTGGTTTACCTAATTTGAAGATTCCTAGCAAAATATATGAGCTAAACAAGTTCAGAGAAAATCTGAAAAATGTTTCTGGACATTTTTCATTTTCTCTGAAACAGTTTCATTAATCACACCGTTAGGTGGATCAAATGAGCTCAGATGGATCTGAAATTTTTGTGGTAGCTCTGGAATATTATGATGAACATCCGTCCCAAATTTCAGAATTTTTGACTAAATGGTTCTCCAGTTAAAATTCTAAAAATTTTAAATTTGAAGAATTGATTCTGGAGAATTAAAAGTTTTCAAGAGGTGAAACTTGATTTGTTGGAAATTACTCAGGGAGCTGAATTAAAAAAAATTTGGTTCACTCGATTTGGAGTTTCCAAGCCAAAGTTATGTGGGTTTCAAGTTGAACTAAATCTGAATATCGGGAAATGTTTAAACGGCTGACAACTGGGCCCACAGCACAGCGTGTCTTCAACCTCCCGCCGGCGCCCGAGCGCGCGACGAACAGAGGCCATGGCACGGTCCGTTCTCTAGCTACGGTGGACCATTTCCGGCGATCTCTCGCGCTACACGCTCCTCAGACCAAGCCCTAGAGGCCGGACAAGGTTGTGCAGCATGCCATCGACGGTGGCGATCTGTGGTACGGCGCCGATGATGACCAACGCGTTCCATGCTTATCTCGATGCCCGAAGCGGCCGTAAAGCACCACTGGGGCCCGAGGAAGGTGATGGTGCACTCAAACCCCGCGGAAAATGACCGGAGCTATAAGCTCAACGGCAACCCGAGCCATTTCGGCCGACGGCGGCGAGCTTGCATTGCTCAGCCCATCAGATGGATGTTTCTTCGTGGTTTTTGGTCAGGGTGGTCGTGAAGGACCCTAGTTGCTCTAGCTCGACCATTCTCGAGAATGATCAACCATGTGAACGGAATTTCAAGTTTTGGTGGCCTTCGGTTATATACGGCTATCTTCGAAAAACCTAAAATTCTGGCTAGCCGGCGCTAAGAGGGAGCTAGGGAGTTCGGGAGGAGCTACTAGATCTCGATGCTAACCTCAGAGAGCACTTGGTTGCACCGGAGAAGCTCGTAGCTGTCCGGGCGACGGTGTCAAATTGGAGGCGCTTCAGGGTGAACAAAGGAGTGGAAATTCAGCTCGAGAAAGCTCGAGGGGAGATGATCACGAGCAGCTGAGGGCTGGAGCACGTTGAGTGAAGGTCGGCGGTGCCGTTTATGGCCTCATCTCGAGGTGGGAAGGTAGGTTTCGGCATGTCGACGGTGAGGGTGGAAATTTCGGGTGTGCGGCGACGTGCGGCATGCTTTCTGTGTGGGAGAGTGTCGGGACACCGGTGAGACAGGCCTGTGGAGGCTTGGGCGCGAGGATAAGAGGGCAGAGGGGCGGCTCGGTGGCTAGAGGCGGCAAGAATCTGCTGGCAAGCCGACCTTGCCATGGCGTCCGCTCGGTGGCATGCAAGAACCAAAGTGAGCAGTGGTGGAGTCGGTTCACTCGGCTATTACACTGACAGTGAGTCCCACTTTTCCATTTTTGTCCCACAAAATTGAATTTCTCCACTGGTCAAAACAGTAGGGACCCTAATACCCTTGGTCGTTTGATGTGAAGGCCCGCCGTCCCGATCACTCACGGGGACGGGACACCTCACCCGGGAATCGCATTGGGTGGTGCCGTGTGATGCGGCACCCAACAGCACACATAATAAAGCATCATATTACATAAAACAAGCGGAAGCTTACAAAGTGTTGATTTTACAAATACTTATCAAAATAATCTACAGCGGAAGGCTATTACAACTCACGTCTCATACCTATGCTAAGCAACAGAGAAGGTGTCCAGCCCGCGGACCCTTCTCGCTAGCAACACTATCACAATAGCCGCGGCAGGGGTTGCCATGAGTTCACCACTCGGGGAGTTCCGAGTCTCATCGGGCACCCGTACATCTCAGCGTACAGTTATTACCTGCAAAAAAACTTATGCAGTATCTGTGAGCACGAAGCTCAGCAAGACTGACCCGTCACCCTAGTCATGAAACTCTACATGATGAAAATAGAGGGCTGATTATAGCAGTTTGCACAAACGATGAACTTGAGCTAAAGCAGAGTCCTTACTTCCAGTTTTAATCAACTTTTATAGACCTCGCGCAACTTACAACGAGACTCCACAATCAAATAGGAAACGCTTCATCTCGATGTCACTTGCCCGAGGTGAAAGTAACTTTAGTGAGCTACCCTAGACTCATACAGACCTTGCGCCATCAACGTCGAGACTCCACAATCAAACAAGAAACGCTTTGCCTCGACGCTACTAGCCCAAGGTGGAAAATAAATTTAGTGAAAGTGTTGATCATTCCTCATCTCCATTCTGAGGATTACTAATGAAGCATTATTAACTTTTCCCAGTTTATTACTACGTCACGACGCAGAGAACAAGTATGCTCACTACCGCGAGCGATGGTGATTGCAATCAAAAACACCCGGCTGACACGACACGTACGCCCGTACTCGACGTTGCACACAGCAACCGTCACTGACGTCGTACGTGGCAACCTTTCACACGACACCCAAATGCCGAACCAGTCCCACCGACTGGGATTAAGTCTCTCTACGGCAAACCCTCGTAGATCAGACTTCTCTATCCTTTCAGCATCAGCATCAGACGGTGAGGTATGCCTCGACACCCAGGTTAACATGTTACATCGGTTTCCTGGGTCCCATATAGCCAGTATGCATCCGGTACACAACTCAAACTTGCCCAACGGGCCGCACACGAGAACAGGTCTTAATCGACTCAGACATAGACTAGGTTCACAGGACCACGTCCTTGATCCTTCCATCCACTGCCCGGTCTCCATTCCCAACTATGAGGATCAATTCCCAACTCTTCCGATTGATCCCCCCTTAACCCCGTTTCACGAGTAGGAATCTGCCCACTCGAGTTATGCCTCTTTTAATCCACTTTTGTATAGATCAGCAGTTATAATTAATTGATAACATATCCTACATTAGACTCCAGGGTTTTCTGGTCATGCATTTGGAGTTTCATACCATGTAGACGTAATGCAATAAATAAAATGCTAGATGTATGAAGTGAATACAAATAAAAACTTGTAAATTTGATGCAAACCGGGGCTTTCCTTTGTTTTGCAGGTGACTTATATATATATGAAGTTCAGTTAGTGCAGACCACTTGGTGCTTGATCAGCTGCTTTCCTCCTTGCTTGATCTCTACTCCGATGACTTCAACTCCTCCACGTAGATACTACACGTAAGGAATATGCATATATGTTTAATTGTAAAACTTTGCTACAAGTTCTAACAACAAGTTTCAAAACTGGAACTCTGTTCAAGAATTTAAAATGACACTGGTGCTAGTGGTTTAGGTTTGGATCTAAACACATGATTAGTGCTAAGTGGTTTCCCCCTCTTCTATATTAATCACCTTAAGAGGTTAAACAGCACTGGGGTGATCCAGAGCTCCAATGGAGCTGATAATTTTCAGGTGAGTTCCTTGTCACAAGAAAACCCTCTGGACCAAGGATTAGCACTTTTCATTGAGTGGTTTGTTCAGAATAATTTTCTAAGCCATTAAGCAAAGAAGAATTAATTCTGAGATCATACCCAGTTTCATGCCAAACTTATAAAATTTCCATTATATTTCATATAGCTTGCATGAATTTTCCTAGGATTTTTGGAGCTAATATTTGCCCAGAACTGATCTTTCCAAATCATGGAAAATTCTCTGAAAAAGGTTTCTGCATTCAATTGAACACAGCATCTCCAAAGCTGAATTGGTCTGATCAAATCAACTACAATTGATCTGAATTTTTTACAGGGGTTCACTAATACCCTAAATAATATTCTGGCAAAATTTGAGGACTTTTGGATTAACCAAACTCCCTCTAAAATTCTTTTTCTAAAAAGCTTTGAAGAATTTTACAGAATTAAATAAAGGGTTTCATACAAATTGGGTTTCATATTTGGATAGTACTCTATCAGAGGAATCCAACAAAATTTGTTTCACAATTGTTGGATTCTCCTACCCAGAGTTGTGGCTGTTTAAACTTTGAACTGAAAGCTGAAATTCCAAAAATGTTCAAATGCTGACGGTGGGTCCAGGCGACAGGTGTCAATTGCCGGGGCAAGCCACACGGGGCTACTGGGTATTTCCCGCTCGTCCACACTAGATCCCAGCGCCACAGCTGATCAGAAATTTGATTCCCGGTCGCTAACACGTGGGACCCGCCAGGTCGTCATCCACCTCCGGCCACCCTCTCCCGTGCACCGCCGGGCTCGCCAGAGTTTGACGGATTCCGGTCTCCCGGCCATCCCCCGAGCCCTCCCTCGCCGTTAGGGCCTAATTTCACGTGCTGAACAAGATGGGACCCTCCCCCCTTGCCGGCGGTGGCTCTAACCTAGCCGGCCACGGTGCGGCGGCTCTGTGCAAGTTCGGCGACGTCGCCCGGCCAACCTAGCCTGCCAAAACACCGGTGAAATGGCGCTATAGAACCAGTGGACCATGGGGATGCTCGACCTAGCCTGAAAACTGCTCGGGATCGGCGGCTAATGCTGTCTCACCGTGCACCCGAGACCTCCTCCGCGTTTGAGCTCGGAACATCTGGGAATTATGCGGTCTTCGTGCATTTTTCCAACTACGGTTGTGAAAGGCTACTGATCGCCGACTAGTGGCGGTCCTGTGTGCAAGGTTTCACGACCTAAGAACGAGAAAGAAGATCGAATTTGTTATTACCGTACCGGAAGGTCGGATGGTGCCCGCCGGCGAACTTTTCTCAAATTCGAGCCCGGTAGATCATCTCATGGCGTGAGCTTCGGGGACGAGCATCAGGGGGTCCTAGCGCATCCGAGGGTGCTCTAGCTCGGGCCTGAGACGCTTTATGTAGGGCTGTCCACGTGAGACCACCTCGGTTTCCCGCCGGTGGAGCCTCGGTGCTCGGCGGAAACCGTCAAACTGTGGCCAAACGAAGCGACTATACAGCGGAGTGGCGAGGTGGTTAGCTGGGGAACGTGTTGGCACTCACTTTTGCCGTGGATCGCTCCCTCAGCGGAGGAACAACGCCGGTTTGCAATCGGGCGAACGGGAAGCGGCACCGGCAGGTTTCTGCTGTGCGCGTGAATGGGGACTGAGACGACGCGCGAGCTGCGGTGATAAGCGCGGGGAAAAACAGGTCGCCAGCTCGACAATCGTGAGGGGGGAGAGGTGGCTCTGGTCGCCCCGGTGTCACGCGGTGAGAACACCCGAGGCTGTCTCGGTGGCGCGGTGACTTCGCGGGGAGGATGAAAACAGCGACTGTGTACTGCCCGGACTGAAGATCTTTTGCACACTGAGCTTCTCCCAATGACATGTGGGCCCCACAGGCAGTCCCTCCTCAGCCCTCAGAATATTCCAAAATTTGTCAAGTGACCAATTTATATTTTTGGAGCAAAAATCTGAGTTGAACTTGGGTAGTTAGACAAATTCCCTCCAAATTCAAATGTTTATTTGAACTCTTTGCACATTTAACTCCATTTGGAAAAATGGGTAGCAAACCTTTTCAAAAATTAATGAAACTTTGCCTCCCCACTAATTTGGACCTAAGGAATCCAAATATGCAACTTGATTCTTGTGTTAGCTGCTGCAAACAAGAGTTTGAACACAACAGTTTTGAATTCCCATTGTGTCCTTCCCTCATTTGAAGTTTGAGTTTAACATTTAGTTCAAACTCTTATTTTTAAACCCTCCCATTGCACTTGAGTTCTTCATTTCTGTGGTTTTAATCCACAGGAAGTCCATCCATGCAGTAACCCTAAGTTTGTTTAGAAGAATCTCACCTATGTTATTATATGTGGAAAAAAGTTTCAACTAATCCCCTTTTTCATACACATGACTCCAACATTTGTGCAACTCATGTTTCTTTGTATTCACATTTTTGGGACCTTTACATTTGATCAATAACCCAAATTGGGATTTGGTTTGTAAAGTGGTCAAATTTTGGAATTTGGTTTGATTTAATTTACAGCACATGTGAACTAAAATTTAAATTTGATTTGAATTTAGCCAAAATAGCTCATGTCAAGATCAACTCCAAATGGAGTGAAAAGTGGTGTGTGAGCTCATAAAAATGCGCTGAGTGTGAATTTGAATCCCACTTTTGAATTCATGGGGTGGAGGGAGTTTGAATTTAAATTTAAGTTCAAACTAGCCTCTTTCTAATTACACCCAAAAATAACTCAAAAAGGTTTTGGATTTGGGTGAAATTTAGCATGAGCGTTCTTAGCAAAATTTAGGAGTTTTTTCATATGCTCAGCCTTTATATGATGCATGTGGAAATATCACTTTTGCATTTTGTGAGTTTATCATCTCATGACATTGTTGATGGTGTTTACTTGCTCTTCAAAGATGTTCATAATCTTTCCTCAAATGTGGTGGGTGTGGTGTGATGAACACTTTTTAGCAAATGAAAAACTTGGGCCCTTACACAGTTCTTGAATTGTAGACGACTCACGTCCACCCATTGACTAGCAACCACTGGATTTTTCATCTTCCTGTAGACATGCTCATAATAATCAGCATGGAAGTGGCTCCAGAACCTCGGGTCAGCTGATTGCTTTGGCTGCTCATAGACTTCAACCTTTCTGAGCTTGTCAGCCAAGTCATTTCCTTTACCCTTGAAATCATCTTCTGAGGGATGCTTGTTTCGCTGTATAGGAGGTTTCATCTTTAGTGGACCAATGGGCCCACATGCAAGTCCTTTGCCCTTGCTGGCTCTTCTCCTTGGTACCGTTGAGCTGGCACCTGCACCGTCCTTGCTAGATGGCTTCTTGATTACCACCTTCCTCTTTCTTGGAAGCACATCATCAGGAGGAGAATCATTTGCATCATAGTCATGGCGCTTCTTGCTTCTTAGCTCTCTTGCCCTGGCCACTCTCTCGTGGTCACGCTCAGCATCATAATCAAACATGCTTTCATCTGATGCGGACGACATCGTGCCTGACAGAGTTACAAGGTGTGATAAGAATGGGAATTAGACTTTTCTGGAGACAGGAATTTAGAGGTTCAAACTGTCAAGGGGCCGGACTTTTCCGATTTTAGGGTGCGGACTTGTCCGGCTAACCGGACTTGTCACCACCAAGCATCGGACTAGTACGGTTTGACCTATGAACCCTAATTTTATATTCCAACAGATCTACCTGAGATTGATGCAAAAATGTAGGGAGACATTAGGAATACATACAGAAATGCAATGTATACCCTAGAAGTTAAGAAAAGTAAGCAAGATTTGAGGAAAGATGAGAGCTAGGGTTAGGGTTTGAGTTTTTACCAAAATTCGAAGACTTTAGATGGATGCGCGGATTAGTCCGATACATCAGATCAGAGCCGGATTAGTCACCGTCAAAGGACTTTTTGGGATTGGAACAAAGAGATTTTTGGGAATTTGATATAATCATGATCTAAAGGACAGGATTTTATAAATAATCTTGATGAACATGTCCAATAAGAAGTCAACAATCATACAATGGCCATAATTCACCAAGATTCAATAATTGAAATAGTTTTCAAGAGAAAAATTGAGCTAAGGGATGAATTTTCGCAGAAGTAAGCAAAACATTGAAGAATCAATCAGGTATGCAATGTTTCAAGCCACAGTTCGAGCATCAAGTATATTTAATTCATTTCTAAGCTCGCAAAATCTCTTTTCATCCAGTGGCTTGGTGAATATGTCTGCTAGTTGTTTTTCAGTTCTAACATGTGTGATTACTATGTCACCTTTAGTGAATGATCTCTTAGAAAATAATGATGTATGTCTATGTGCTTGGTTCTTGAGTGCTCTACTGGATTGTGTGTAATTTTTATGGCACTTTCATTATCAAATAGGAGTGGAATATGGTTCAAATTGTAATCATAATCCCTTAGAGTTTGTCGCATTCAAAGTAGTTGTGCGCAACAACTACCGGCTGCAACATACTCCTCTTCGGCTGTGGAAAGAGCAATGAAATTTTTTTTCTTTGAGGGCCATGAAACTAAGGATCTGCCAAGAAATTGGCAGGTTCCTGAGGTGCTTTTCCTATCGACTTTGCATCCTGCATAGTCGTCATCGGAATACCCTACAAGGTTAAACTTGGATCCTTTAGGATACCAAAGACCCAAGTTAGGTGTGTGTGCACAAGGTATCTTAAAATTCCTTTTACAGCTATTAAATGACACTCTTTAGGTGTAGCTTGAAACCTTGCACACATACACACACTAAGCATAATATCAGGCCTAGATGCACATAAATAAAGTAGTGAACCAATCATGGACCGATATACCTTTTGATCCACATCTGGATCGTCTTCGTTGAGATCGAGATGTCCATTAGTTGCCATGGGAGTCTTGATGGGCTTGTCTTTGTCCATTTTGAACTTTTTGAGAATGTCATGCGTGTACTTAGTTCGGCAAATGAAGGTGCCCTCTTTCAGCTGCTTCACTTGGAATCTCAAAAAGAACTTCAATTCTCCAATCATTGACATCTCGAATCGGTCTGTCATAATTTCACTTAATTCTTCACAAAAAGATTTTATTAGTAGAACCAAAGATGATGTCATCAACATAAATCTAACATACGAATAGATGACCATCAAAATGCTTTGTGAACAAAGTATTATCAGCTTTTCCTATTTTAAAGACATTTTGAGTTAGAAAGTCCCTAAGTCACTCATACCAAGCTCGGGGAGCTTGTTTGAGGCCATAGAGAGCCTTACGCAGTTTGTACACATGGTTGGAGTACTCTTGATCTTCAAATCCTAGTGGCTGCTCCACATACACCTCTTCCTTGATAGGACCATTAAGGAATGCACTTTTGACATCCATTTGATACAGCTTAAAATTATGGTGAGTACATAGGCTAATAAAATATGAATGGACTCAAGTCTAGCTACGGGAGCAAAGGTTTCATCAAAATCCAAAGCATTAACTTGTGAGTAACCTTTTGCCACAAGTTGTGCCTTGTTTCTTGTCACGACTCTGTGTTCACCTTGCTTGTTCCGAAAGACCCATTTGGTGCCCACGATGTTTGCCTTTGGTCATTGTAGAAGCTCCCATACTTCATTTCTTTTGAAATTGTTCAGTTCCTCTTGCATGGTGGTCACCCAATCTAGATCTTTCAGTGCCTTTTCAACCCTGTATGGTTCCAGAAACAAAATGAAAGAGTAATGTTCGAAAAAATTAGTGATAGGAGATATAGTAGTTACTCTCTTTGCAATATCTCCAATGATGTTGTCGACAGGATATCTTTTTGTATACTATGATGTACTCTTGGATGAGGCACTTGTGACATCGTTTGCTTTTCATTATCTTCATTGTAAATGTCTCCCCCTAGATCATTGCTTCCATGCATATGTTGATCTTCTTAATTCTGTTGATGTTGATCTTGTGCCGAAGCTCCCCCTTGATCATTGTTCTCTTGTTGAGGTACAGGTTGAGCACTTGAGTCTTGTGATTGCTCTTGTGGTCGAATATCACCAAGTGCCATCCTCCTCAATGCTTGACATGGAGCTTCTTGTTGACCTAACACACACTTATCAACTTGCTCCACTTGGGAGCCATTAGTCTCATCGAACACTACATCACGTGCCACTTCAACAATGCCTTATACTTTGTTGAAAACAAGATAGGTGTAGGCATTCGTATCATAACCAAGCAAGAACCCTTCATCAGATTTCGAAGCAAACTTTGAACTCCTGGGTTTCTTGTTCAAAATAAAGCATTTACTTCCAAATACTCTGAAATATGGTACATTTGGTTTGTTACCAGTGAGAAGCTCATATGGTGTTTTCTTCAAAAGTCGGTGAAGATATAGCCGGTTCGTGGTGTGACAAGCGGTGTTTATCGCTTCAGCCCAAAACCGGTCCGAAGTCTTGTATTCATCTAGTATTGTCCTCGCCATCTCAATGAGCGTCATGTTCTTCCTTTCGGCCATCCCATTTTGTTGAGGGGAGTAGGGTGCTGAAAATTCATGTTTTGTTCCTTCTTCATCCAGGTACTCCTCAACTTGAGTATTTTGAACTCTGTTCCGTTGTCACTTCTAATATTCTTGACGGTTAAGGAGAATTCATTTTGCACTCTCTTCAAGAACTTCTTGAAAATTCCCTGGGTCTCTGATTTATCATACAAGAAAAATACCCAGGTAAATCTAGAAAAATCATCAACAATGACTAAACCGTATTTGTTACCACCGATGCTTATATAAGCAATTGGACCAAAGAGGTCCACGTAAAGAAGTTCCAGTGGTCATGATGTAGTCATCACGTTCTTTGCAGGGTGTGGTGCTCCAACTTGTATTCTCGCCTGGCATGCACTACATGGCCTGTTTTTCTCACACACAACATTTTTCAAACCTTGGATGTGACCACCCTTTAGATGTTTCTGCAGATTCCTCATCCCAACATGGGCTAGCCGTCTATGCTACAGCCATATCATGTTAGTTTTTGCAACCAAGCAAGTTTTGAGTTCAGCTTTATCTTTGTTGAAATCAACAAGATAAATTTTTCCCTTCAACATTCCCTGGAAGGCAATTGAGTTATCGCTTCTTCTAAAGACTATCACACCCTCATTAGTGAATAAACAATTGTATCCTTTGTCACATAGCTGAGATATGGACAAAAGATTATAATCTAAGGAATCAACATGTAAAACATTGGAGAAAGAGTGTTGAGAGGAGATTTCAATTTTACCGCTGCCAAGGACTTTTCCTTGACTGTTGACTCCGAAATAAATTCCTTCACTTGGATCTGTGTTTCGCTCATACTCTGCATCCACTGTCGAGCACCCATTTTGATCCGCCAGAGAAATAGGCCTGCAAAACAGAGTTATGTCTTGGTTTTAGGTACCCAAGTTTGCTTGGGTCCTCGAAGGTTAGTCAGAAGTGTTTTAGGCACCCACACACATGCTTTGGGTCTCTTGTGGCGTGGCCCTGCATATTTAGCATAAATATATACAGATTTATTTTTCATAAGGACATAAGATGCATCAAAAGCATGAAATAATATTTGCAGTTCAGATTCATGTGATTTTTCTTTAACAAAGGTAATATGATTCTAATTTTGACCACTAGTGAATTGCTTCTTACCTCTTGCGTACCCAAGACCATCTTTGACATTAGGAGGTCTTGTTAGCATATATACACTACGTGCATATTTGATTTTTCTTTGTCAAAGATGCCGCTTTGGGATGGATGCTTAGCTTGTGTAGCATTGTTTTCATCTGTTATATTAGTCTTCTTACTAGAGTACGTGCAAGTTTTAATAGTTGTCAACTTGACATCTTGAGAAGGCGAACTTTTAGAGGAGGAAGCGTCACTTTGCTTGAGTGAATTCACTTGCACTTCAAGGATTTTTGTTGACTTTCGTCAAGTTAGCAAGTTTGTCCTTGACTGCAATGTGTAAGTCTTCGAGTTTTGAGTAAGTTTCCTTGCTCAAGGCAAGCTCACGCTCAAGTGCCTTACTTTTCTCCTTTTCAAGCTCAAGAAGCTTTTCAACCTCTTGATATCTCATCCTTTCACGGATGAGCATATCTTCTTGGCTGTTGACAAGATCCTCCTTCTCAAAGATTTCATCCGATAACATCTTCATTTTTCTTAGTGCAGTTTTGCTTAATCCTTTAAGCATTTCCTCATTTTCACTAGAACTATCAAAATAATCATTAGAGGAATGTAAGGAGGGGGTTGTAATTCGAACCTTCTTCTTGCCTCCTTAGCCATGAGGCAAGTGTGGCCTTCCTCCCATGTTTGGGAAGAGTGTAGATTTCTTGGTTGGCTTCTTGATGGCAATTGTTGCCATCTCATCTTCATCATCCGAGGAGGACTCTTCGTTTGAGTCCCACTCCTTGCTGATGCGTGCTTGATGTGCTTGCTTCTTTTTCTTGAAAGTTTTCTTTTGCAGCTTCACTTCTTTATTCTTGTTTTCCTCATACGGCAATCAACCATAAAGTGTTCGTATTAGCCGCAGTTGTACCAAGTACGTCAAGTCATGGATTTTTCTTTTTCTTTATTCTTTCCTTCAGTTGAGTTACTGCCTCTTCTTCTTCTCATCATGCGCTTGAATCTTTTCATGAAGAGCACTTTCTCTTCATCATCCATATCTGTGCTTACATCGTCAGTGTCTTCTTCTCCATATGTCTCACGAGTCTCCTTCCCTTTTGTCACACCCGGTTTCTCCGAAGAACAACCGAGTGAATATCACATGTATGCCAGGATCATTTTCTCATACATGTGATGACAAATAGTGAAGCATCATTTATTACAAGCCAGGTGTCGAATAAGTCTTACATAGCATGCGTCTCGATGGATGATAATAAGTTCATAATATGTAAACAAAACAGCAGCGGAATATAAATCTTGTGGGCTCCGTCACAGGCGTTGCACGGGGGACTCCATGAACCTAGAATCCTTCTTCGGGTCTGAAGTCTTGGTCATTGAACACCACATCATGCCCTTGACCTGAGCAGCAATTTAAACCAACAAATATGAATGTTTGAGTACCGTTGGTACTCAAAAAGTGTGGGAAAGTTATGTCATGCATGGCTAGAGCAAGGAGAGGTTGAACTAATGGTTAAAGCACTACGCAATTAATACCTATCACCTTAGCTTATTAAGCACCTACATTACTACATAGGTGAAATGGTCCCAATCTCCCAACCCATCATCAAAATCAAATAACCATATCTTCATTTCCAATGTTATGCTCCCCGCTTAACATCCACAACTTCCAAAGTCATCATTCTCTAATCATGAATAAGTCCAAGCCGCTCTTGACTGTGAGCACGGCTGTCATGACAGTTTTGACTCTGCAGGGTTTGCACCACTGTACCCACATGTAGTGATTTGATCCCCCGTTGCCGGGTGGACTAAAAGAACCTCCATTATGCCAGTGGTCGCGAACCACATTCACACTTCCCAGGTGTGCAGCCAGGAGATCACTACGAAGCCTTTACAAAAGGATTCCCGACGAGCATGGGCCCACTGAGGTTTCACCCCTAACAGCATACAAGAGGCTCCAACCCCGCTGCAGTGGCCCCCTCTTGAGCCTTGCGGTTCATATGGTAGTCCAGCTGACACCTATTCCCCGCACCATCCAACACACCCATACTACACCGGGGATACACCTAATTAATTGGCCAAGCTGCCCCATCTCAGCATGTTGTTGGCACGGTAAAGCCAGGTTACATGCTCCATGAACCGGTCCTTAGGATCCAGGCAAGTACTAAACACAAACCCGAGTCTCGTGCACCCAGCACCAACCAAATCATCCAACTTGCCTCGATCCCTATCTCTACATAACTCATAATATCTCATTCAAGAGCAAGGTGAATAAGTTGATGATCTCATATCCCACTTATCCCATTCTAAGCATGGCTAAGCATAAGCATATAAATAAATGACATGATAAAATAAATCCCAACCCAAGCTACAAGGAAACAAGGTAATGCAATTCTAGGGAAACTTCCTAGCATGGGTTTCATATTTTAATTGACAATGCAAATAATTCTATCTACACATCCTAGTATAGGATTAAAGTGGTCAAGGACACTTGCCTTCTTCCTGCTGCTCTGGGAATAGAAAGTCTTGGTCTTGGAAGGGGAGAACTTGCTCTGGGGCAGGTTCTACTCATGACAATACACATAGCAAAAGAAAACAACAATACATAAGACATAGTTCACACTTTCACTTCATACAACCCACACATACATACATATGATGGTCATTAACATTTCTAAGTGTTGTGGTTACTCTACATGTGTTGATTTTTAGCCTACATGCACTTTTAAACATATGTATATGATTTCTAACTTTTGTATTTAGATTTCTGTTTGCAAACTATATATGAATTTCCAATTTGAACAAATTCAATTAATACACTTCTTAGCTACCAAGTTTGCATGAAAGGTAATTTCCTACTCCAAATAGGTTTTCAGATCTTCTACCAAATCCTAAAATGAAGTTTTTGGATTTAGAGACTTCATTTATCATTTTCTAATTATGCATACCCATTTTCCTATATTTTTCAGATTTATTTTCTATGCCTAAAAGTGAGTTTTAATATTAAATAGTAGGGCATATCATCTAAACAGAATAGGTTCTGATCTAAAATATTAAACAATATATTTTTGAACTTCTCCTCCGATGTAAACTAATTTAATTTTATTTTACCAATTCTCAGAATTATTTCCTAATCTAAAAATGTGTCCCTATAACTAATAAATGTAAACAATCAATTAGACAGATTCATTTCAGCTTAAAATCTATTTTTAACACATTCTAAAGTTTTCCAAGTGCTAGGAGAGTTTAAATTTGAATTTACAATGTGTTTGCCTCACCTTTTTAAATTTAAATCGTAATCACGTATTCAAATTTCTGAATTTAATATCATATAGGGTCAAAAAGGTAAATCCACCCTACTACAGGGTCTAATTTATTATTTCATAAATTTCCAGGGGTCTAACTACACATAACAGAGGGGTTTTCCTAATTTTTATTAAGTCCAGGGGCAAGGAAGTGAGCAAGGGTCTTTGCATCTTACTCGACGGGTGCAAAGCGTAAGGAAGCTAGCCGAGGAACATAGATTTCGGGTGGGTAGTTGGAATGTAGGATCCTTGACGGGGAAGCTACGTGAGTTAGTAGATGTGGCCATGAGGAGACGAGTAAGTATCCTTTGTGTACAAGAGACTAGATGGGCGGGTCAAAAGGCGAGAGAAGTCGAGAATACCGGTTTCAAGCTTTGGTATTCTGGTTCGGCTGGGACTAGGAATGGCGTAGGTGTTCTAATAGATAAGAGTCTTAAGGATGGAGTAGTGGATGTTCGAAGACGAGGGGATAGGATCATCTTAATCAAGATAGTAATTGGGGACATTGTCTTGAACGTCATTAGTGCTTATGCCCCACAAGTTGGGCTCAACATGAGTGCTAAGAGGCAATTTTGGGAGGACTTGGAGGATATGGTGAGTAGTGTACCGATAACCGAGAAACTCCTCATCGGGGGAGATCTCAATGGTCATGTGGGTGCAACTAACCTAGGATTTGAGGGAGTACATGGAGGTTTTGGATGCGGCGATAGAAATCAAGAGGGTAAGGACATCCTATACTTTGCCGTAGCCTATGATCTGTTGATAGCTAACACCCTCTTTAGGAAGAGGCAATCTCACCTAGTGACCTTTAGTAGTGCCCAACATTCTAGCCAGATTGACTTTCTCCTCACTAGGAGAAAGGATAGACGGGAGTGTCTAGATTGTAAGGTGATCCCGGGGGAGTGTGTTGTGACACAACATAAGCTTGTGGTAGCTGACTTTCGCTTCCATACATGCTCTTTGCGGGACAAAGGTGTCAAAATCACAAGAACAAAGTGGTGGAAGTTGAAGGGAGAATCACAAGAATCCTTTAAAAATAGGGTGATCACAGAAGGACCCTGGGCAGAAAATGGAGATGCAGATAGTATGTGGATGAAGATGGCAACTTGCATTAGGAAGGTAGCTAGTGAGGTGTTCGGTGTGACAAAGGGAAAGAAACTTGTAGATAAAGACACTTGGTGGTGGAATGAGGATGTACAAAAGTCCATTAAGGAGAAGAAGGAGTGTTACAAGAGTTGGCATAATGATAGAAGCGCAAGCAACATGCTTAAGTACAAAGAGGCTAAGAAGAATGCAAAGCGGGCTGTGAGTAAGGCAAGAGGGCAGGCCTATGATAAGTTATATGAGAGACTAGAGATAAAAGAAGGTGAAAAGGACATATACAAGGTAGCAAAAATCCGCGAGAGAAAGATGAGGGATCTCAATCAAGTTAAATGCATCAAAGATGAGACTGACCGCATTCTAGTGAAGGATGAAGAGATTAAGAATAGATGGCGTGATTACTTTAATGGGCTATTCAATGATGGGAATGAGAGCACTATGGTTGAGTTGGATGACTCCTTTGATGACTACAACAGGCGGTTCGTGCGGAGGATACAAGAGTTTGAGGTTAAGGAGGCCTTAAAAAGGATGAAAGGAGGAAAGGCCCTCGGCCCTGACGATGTCCCTATTGAGGTGTGGAGATGTCTTGGGGACGTGGCAATAGTATGGCTCACAAAGCTATTCAATCACATTTTTCGGTCAAACAAGATGCCTGAAGAATGGAGAAAAAGTATATTAGTACCTATCTTCAAAAATAAAGGAGATATTCAAAGTTGTACTAATTATCGAGGCATTAAGCTTATGAGTCATACTATGAAGCTTTGGGAGAGAGTGATTGAACACCGCCTGAGGAAAGTGACCAATGTCACTAAAAACCAGTTTGGTTTTATGCCTGGGAGGTCTACAATGGAGGCGATTTTCTTGCTTCGTCAGCTTATGGAGAGATATAGGGAGCAGAAGAAGGACTTGCATATAGTGTTCATCGACTTGGAGAAGGCGTACGACAAGATACCAAGGTCAGTCATGTGGTGGGCACTAGAGAAACATAAAGTGCCAACAAAGTACATTACCCTTATCAAGGATATGTACAATAATGTTAGGACAAGTGTTCGCGTAAGTGATAGTGAGACTGATGCATTTCCTATCACGGTAGGACTACATCAAGGATCAGCTTTGAGCCCATACATCTTTTCCTTGGTGATGGATGAGGTGTCGAAGGATATACAAGGGGATATCCCTTGGTGCATGCTCTTTGCTGATGATGTAGTGCTGGTAGATGAAACTAGAGATGGTGTTGATAAGAAATTAGAGTTATGGAGACAAACCTTAGAGTCCAAGGGGTTTAGACTTAGTAGGACCAAAACCGAGTATATGAGGTGTGACTTTAGTGGTGTTGGTCGTGAAAAGGGAAATGTCAGTCTACAAGGACAAATAGTACCTAGAAGGGACTCTTTCCGATACTTAGGATCAATGTTACAAAGCAATGGCGATATTGATGAGGATGTTTGCCACAGGATCAAGGTAGGGTGGATGAAATGGCGACAAGCCTCTGGAATCCTATGTGATAGGAAAGTCCCACAAAAGCTAAAAGGGAAGTTCTATAGGACGGTGATCAGACCTGCGATGCTCTATGGGGCGGAATGTTGGCCAACTAAACGGCAACATGTCCAACAAATGAGTGTCGCAGAGATGCGCATGCTACGGTGGATGTGTGGGCACACGAGAAGAGACCGAATAAGGAATGAGACGATTCGAGATAAGGTAGGGGTGGCGTCGATTGAAGAGAAGTTAGTCCAACATCGACTTAGGTGGTTTGGACATATCCAACGGAGACCTCCAGAAGCACCGGTTAACAGTGGGATTTTAAGAAGTAGAGAAAATATTAGGAGGGGTAGAGGACGACCAAGGTTGATCTGGGAGGAGGCGGTAAAACGAGATTTGAGAGATTGGAATGTATCCAGAGACTTAGCTCATGATAGGACCGCATGGAAAGTAGCAATCCATGTGCCAGAATCGTAGTCTTATTTTTTTTCCTTTTTCTTTTTTTCTTTTTTCTTTTTCTTTTTTTTTTCTTTTTTTTTCTTTTTTCCTTTTTTTTCTTTTTTCCTTGTTCTTATAACTCTTCCTCTCTTTTACTTCATTGATATTGGGTTTCATGTCTAGCCGACCCCAACAGGCTTGGGATAAAGGCTTGGTTGTTGTTGTTGTTGTTGTTGTTGTTATTAAGTCCAGGGGCTAAAACTGATTTTTAAATGAATTCACACGAATTTCTGAATTTCCAGGGGCTAGATCAGAAGTTTCCAGGGCTAGCTCGTGTTTTCCGAGATCCCCAGGGGGTAGCGCGTAAGAATCCCAGCCTTTATAACGCGGGGCTGATGTGGACCGTCTGATTTAAAATAGACGGCTCAGATTAGATCGCCGAACCGGTACGCGCGGGTTTTGATTCTACCGTGTGATTTAAAATAGACGGCGCAGAAGGGGCCACGTCGCCCTGGCCGGATCCAGCCCGCACTGCCCGGCGGCGCGCGGCGGCAGGAGGCGGCGATCTCGCCGGAGATCTTCGGATTTTCGTCTATACTTCCTAAAACTTGAATTTCATGGCATAGAACGGTAGAGGGGAGGTCGGGGATCTCACCTCGGGGTTTTTCTTGAGCTCGGAGGCCCTGGAAGGCGGTCGGCGGCGACGTCCGAGGTGAAAACGCGGCGGTGCTCATCGGAGCTGTGTCTAGAGTGCAAAACACCGGATTTCCTTCACCTGCGAGATTCCCCGGAGGCGGTGGAACATGATCAGCGCGTTAGATCAGGAAATCTGAGCTAGGATCGAAGGAAAACGGCGGGAGAAGCTTCAGTTCTCACCGGGAGGAAAAACAGCCTATCGTGGGGGAAAACAGGGCGATCTCGACGTTTATATAGGCGAGGGGGGGCGGCGGTCTGTTGGGATCGAGTTGGAGTCGTCCGGGACCGGGAGTCGGGCTGGGGACGCGGGTTTCCGGAGTTGGTTGCGATCGGGCGCGGGGAAGAGTCCGGTCGGTTGGCGCAAGCGGGAGGTTGGAGATGACACGCGGGCCCCGCGTGTCAGTGAGAGGGAGAGAGGGGCGTGGGTTCGGGGCTGGCGCAGGGAGATTGGGCCGGCTGGTGGGTTTCGGCCCACTGGCAGGTGGGGTTTTTCTTTTTCTTTTTCTTTTTCCTTTTCTTTTCTATTTTGATTTGAATTTGAAATCCAATTTGAATTTGAATTTCTGCACCACATGCAATACATCTAAAAATTTTTAAATCCCCCCTTAACAGGTTTTGGGGTGTTACAGCTCTACCCCCCTTAAAAGAAATCTCGTCCTGGAGATTGGTGGTTCTAGGAAAACAATTCCGGAAACTGTGCCTTAAGCTCGTCTTCTCGCTCCCATGTGGCTTCCTCTTCTGAGTGATGCTTTCACTGCAACTTGCACATCCGGATTCTTTTATTTCTTGTGAGGCGTTCCATTATCTCTGAAATCTTGACCGGTGTGGCGGACCGGAATCCGCTCATCCAGGATCGTAGAGGGTGGTGCCGCACGATGCGACACCTGACAGCACACGTCATAAGAACACATTATATTACATGGGAAAACAAACTGAATGTACAAAGTAGTACACTTCTCAGTTACAAACTAGGGTCTTTTATTACACAGCGGAAGTTTCTTTTGTGCAACTCACGCCCGCCTATCTAGCAAAAGTCGGTTGCCCAGCCCTAGGGCAACCCACACTAGCTGCACGTCTCCGCTCAGCGCGGTGTGTACGGCTCCCACTCAGCCGTGGTCCCCGACGGAGGGTAACCCTCGCCGGTGGACTCGTACTCCGAGTCCGTGGGTGGCTCCTCAACTGAAAAGCACTTAAGCAGCAACCGTGAGCACGAAGGCTCAGCAAGGCTTAACCGACTCACCTAAGCATGAAACTCTACATGAGGTATACCATGACATAGGATAGCAATGTTGCAGCAAATGGACACGCCTACAAGTTCATCCTTAGTTCATCTTTTAGAAACAAGTTAATGATTCATGAAGCTGAAAGTTAGTGAGCAATATTTGGTGGCACACATGTACCAATACAATTATATCATAACAGCAATATTGAATCACAGCATTCCATAACTTATCTACGTTACGACGCAGTGAACAAGCGGTACTCGTCACCGTGAGTTGACGACGAATCGACTCGATATACACCTGCAGGGAAACCCAAAGAGCACGTCACGTACGCCCACCTGTGGAGCTGCACAGCATGCTCACTCGATGTCGTACGGGACAACCTTTCACCCAACAGCCCAAACGTCGAACCGGTCGCACCGAAACGAGCAGGAGGTTCCCCACACGGAGCATCTCTCTATGCCCGTTGGCATATTTCCACCTTGCTGCCCTCAGCCTACACCTATAAATCGGTGTGTTATGCCTCGACGACGGAGGTTTAGGCTACATCGGTTTATCGGGGCCCATATATCCGATATGCCTTCGGTACGTTCAATACTTGTTCAGCAGGGCCACACACGGATCGGTCCTCAATCGACACGGGCAGGGCTGTGCACACAAGACTTCCTCTTGCTGCGGCCTAGCCCCTGCCTAGTCTCATTTTCATTACTAAAGTGTTCTCACATCACTCAACCGAACCCGTGTGTCCCAAGCCTACTCTCGCGAGTAGATTCCAACTACTCGACTTGTACTGAAGTCCTATGAGACATTAAGCATAGCCCGTCTACTCGAGGTCTTAGACACTACCCTCGCTGTTATGGAAAATTTCTGGTCATGCAAGTGGGGTTTCATTCATCCTATACCTAATGCACATTCATGCATCACCCTACGTATGTAAACAAAGTAAAAACTTTATAAAAGAGTTAATGCAAACCGGGGCTTGCCTTGTTGCTGCTGGTCAGTAGTTAGCTCTTCTTCCGGAAGGAGGAAGTCCAGCACTTCCGGAGTCTCTTCTTTAGTGACTACACGTTTAATGAAATACGACATGTAAATTTAAATGCAATGTGTAAACTTGAATACTTAACTATTAATAACTCTAGCTATCCCTCCCCTTTGGTTCTGAAATTTTTATGGTGGCTTGGTAGGGTCCTAACCAGAGTCTTGACCAAGTTTCCTTTGAAACAAAGTTCATCTGAACCTTGTACAAATAAAAGCCCATTTCGTCAATGTTTGAGCCTCTAAATAATCCCAGGGGTTTTCATGGCTCCAACCATTACTTTCTGGAAATTAGAATTTAGGATGGTTCTAATGGAGTTGGTTTCATGTCATTTGAAGAATTCTACAGAAAGTTATGCCCTAATTAAGATCGGAGAAAAATCTGAAAAATGTTTCTGTACATTTTTTCTATTTTCTCAGGGCAGTTCTCTTAATCACCCCATTAGGGTAACTAAATGAACTTGGATGAGTCTGAAAATTTTACTGGGATTCAGGGATTTTCCAATGAACCTCTCGCCAAATTTCAGAATTTTTCATAAAGTAGTTCTCCAGATAAAATTTCCAACAGTTTAAACTTTAGGGATTTAAATCTGGAAAACTATTCACTTTCATGAGCTGAATTTGGTATTGCTGGAAAGTAATCAGAATTCTGAGTTCAGCAAAATTTGGTTCATCGAATTTGGAGTTTCCTAGCCAAAATTCTATTCATTTGAAGTTTGAACTAGAACTGGAAATTCCAAAAATGTTTAAATCCTGCGGGTGGGTCCATCGCACATGTGTCGACCACTGGAGCTGAGCCACACGGGGCCACAGACTCCTTCCCGCGCGGCCGCACTGGATCCTGGACCACAGAGAATCCCGCCCATTTATCTCCAGCCGCATACGGGTGGGGCCTCCCCCCTTCGTCTTCCTCCGGCCACCCGCGTGTGGCGGACCGGAATCCGCTCATCCAGGATCGCAGAGGGTGGTGCCGCGCGATGCGACACCCGACAGCACACGTCATAAGAACACAATATATATTACATGGGAAAGACAGCTGAAACTGTACAAACAAGTACAAACTTCAGTTACAATTATTGTTCTATTACACAGCGGAAGACTACACTATACAACTCACGCCTGCCTATTTAGCAAAAGTCGGTTGCCCAGCCCTAGGGCAACCCACACTAGCTGCACGCCTCAGCTCAGCGCGGCGTGTACGGCTCCCACTCAGCCGTGGTCCCCGACGGAGGGTAACCCTCGCCGGTGGACTCGTACTCCGAGTCCGTGGGTGGCTCTTCACCTGAAAAACACTTAAGCAGCAACTGTGAGCACAAAGGCTCAGCAAGGCTTAACCGACTCACCTAAGCATGAAACTCTACATGCGGTGTACAATGGACATAGGATATTAACATTTCAGCAAAACGACACGCCTACAAGTTCATCCTTAGTTCATCTTTTAGCAACAAGTTAACAGTTCATGAAATCTGAAATTTAGTAAGCAGTATTTGGTGGCACACATGTAGCAATACAATTATATCAATCAGCATCATTGAATCAACATATTTCATCCATTAGTCTACGTTACGACGCAGTGAACAAGCAGTACTCGTCACCGCGAGGGACGGCGAATCGACTCGATATACACCTGCAGGGAAAACCCAAAGAGCACGTCACGTACGCCCACCCGTGGAGCTGCACAGCACGCTCACTCGATGTCGTACGGGACAACCTTTCACCCAACAGCCCAAACGTCGAACCGGTCGCACCGAAACGAGCAGGAGGTTCCCCACACGGAGCATCTCTCTATGCCCGTTGGCAGATTTCCACCTTGCTGCCCTCAACCTACACCTATAAATCGGTGTGCTATGCCTCGACGCCCGGAGGTTTAGGCTACATCGGTTTATCGGGGCCCATATATCCGATATGCCTTCGGTACGTTCAATACTTGTTCAGCAGGGCCGCACACGGATCGGTCCTCAATCGACACGGACAGGGCTGCGCACACAAGACTCTCTCTTGCTGCGCCCTAGCCCCTGCCTAGTCTCATTTTCATTACTAAAGTGATCTCACATCACTCAACCGAACCCGTGTGTCCCCATCCTATCTCGCGAGTAGATTCCAACTACTCGACTTGTACCGAAGTCCTATGACTCATTAAGCATAGCCTGTCTACTCGAGGTCCTTGACACTACCCTCACTCTTTTAGGAACCTTTGGTTATGCAAGTGGGGTTTCATTCACCCTAGACCTAATGCACATACATACTTCATATGACACATGTAAACAAAGTAAGATTTATAAAAGGGTTAATGCAAACCGGGGCTTGCCTTGTTGCTGCTGGTCAGGAGTTAGTTCTTCGTCCGGAAGGAGGAAGTCCAGCACTTCCGGAGTCTCTTCTTCAACGGCTACACGTTAATGAAATACTATATGTTAATTTAGATGCAAATGTGAGTTTTAGAGTAAAACATCTACTATTGGTTCTAGTAATCAGCCTCTAACACCTGGAACTTTGTTTAAGAATTTAAATATGAACTGGTGTTGGTGGTTTGGCTTGGACTTAATCACATGGTTAAATGCTAAGTGGTTTTCCCCTTTTCCATTTTAATCCCTTAAGTGGGTAAACAGGACAGGGGTGATCTAGAGCTCCAATGGAGCTGAGAATTTTTGTGTGAGTTCCTTGTCACAAGAAAACTCTCTGGACCAAACATTAGCACTTTTCCTGGAGTGGTTTGCCCAGAATAATTCTCTTGGCAAATCAGCAAGGAAGAATTAATTCTGAGGTAATACCCCTGTTCATGCTCAACTTAATGAACTACAATTTCTATTCTAGCTCCTAGAGTTTGCATGAATTTTCCTAGCATTTTTGGAGTCAAGGTTTGCCCAGAATTGAATTTCCAAGTTTTGGAAATTCTCTGAAAATGTTTCTGCATTCAAATAAACACAGCACTTTCCAATTTGAATTGCTCTGACCAAATCGACTCCAAATGGTCTGAAACTTTTACAGGGGTTTACTAATGTCCTAAAGAACATTCTGGCAAAATTTGGGGATTTTTGGATGAACCAAACTCCCTCTAAAATTCTTTTGCTGAAAAGCTTTAAAGAATTTTCCAGAATTAATTAATGGGTTTCATACAAATTGGGTTGTATATCTGGACAGAGCTAGGCAAGATGACTCCAACCCAATTTGAATCCCTAAATTTGGAGCTTCCTAGCAGAAGTTATGGATTTCTAAAGTTTGAGTGGAAACTGGAATTGTTTTACTATTGGAAAAGAACCCGGGCCCACTCTTTAAATCGCAGCCAGTGAGAAACGAGAACACACAGGGTTACTGGGTTTCCCCTGGTGTAGTCACAAAAGATCGGCAGCCACAGAAGATCTCAGCTCTACCGCCGAGTGGCTGACAGGTGGGGTCGGCGCTTCGTCTTCAACCTCCCGCTTCCCTCTTCCCGCGCGCGCCTCTCTCGCCGGTGTTCTTCCTCCCCCCCTCGGTACCTCCTTCCTAAGCGATCTTCCGGCCTGGCTCTCGCCGCCTAGGGGTTTTGAGGGTCGGGAAACCCGTTTCCGAGGTCATCGTGAGCCCTAACGGCCCACAGAAGGCTGGCGACGGACGGCGTCCTCGGACCGAGTCCGGCGACATCGGCCATCCTCTCTGCTGGCTTACTTTCCCGTCTCTCTCGCCCTAGAGCATCAGTGGCTCATGGCAAAGAACGTCCCGTATGCCAAAGAGCTTGGAAACTCCTCCAAACCCCATGTCACCGTGCGCCCTTGGTTGAAAACCGGCGGCAGAGAGTAAAACTTGAATAGCACCGTGGAGGCTCCACAAATTCTAGTTCTTTTCAGCCTCGGCGACTCGCACCAAGGTCTGTGGCCTATCCTAGGACTAGAATGGCTAAAGAACACACCTGGGTCGTGAATTTTGGAAGATCAACCCCCCCTGACCTATGGACATGTCCTCGGTGTTTCACAAATTCCCGCGGCTCCCATGGAGGGATGGACTGGGGCTTTCGGCAGCGTGAAGAGAAAGAGTAGGCGCACCTTTTTGCTATGTAACCCGGGGTGTGATGGGCTCTGTATCTCCGGAACGTCGAGGAGGCCCGGCGGCGGCACAAACTGAAATTTCTGAGGATGGTTGGTGCTGTGCGCCACACACAGAGGGTGAGGGATCGGCTGGGTAGCTCGGTGAGGTTCAGCAGCGTCCCGCGCACTCCGTCACGATCACCAGTGGTTGTGCGAGGTCCTAGAGGTACTGCTCTACGTGCGGGCGCGAAGAGTGGACGGCGGCGATCGTTTTTATGGCCTGGTGCGGCTGCTCTCGGGGGAAAAACGGGGAGAAGGCGAGTGGAGTATTTGGTTTTCTTCACTGAGGTGTTACCCGCACGAAGCATCAGGCGCAGGGGGCGGCACGTCGACGCCCCGGTGGCTCGCCGCCTCGCCCGGTTCCTTGCGCGCGAAGTCGAGACCCGGCTGCTGCAACCCGCGGTGTACCCGGGTGTGCAGCTGACATGTGGGCCTCCCCTTTCTTCTTTTTCCCTAATATTTCTTTTCTGTTTTTGCTAATTATCCCACCAGCTACTCACAATTTAATGGGAGACTTAGCTCCCAAGTCTTTGTTTGAATTTGAATTCTCAAATTCAAACTTTGTTTGGTTAAATTTGCTTCATATTCAAACTGAAATTCAAAATCAGTTTTGAATTCTTGCAAATTTAGCTCTTGACAAGATGAGCTCCAATGGGGATGAAAATTGGTGGGTTCACTCAGAAAAATGTGCTGAGTATAGATATGGAGCTAACTTTTGAATTTGGGTGATGAAAGTTGCTGCAATTTGAATTTACATTCAAATTGGCCTCTTTTTGAAACAACCCAAAAGTGCCTCAAAAAGTGTTGAATTTGCATGAGCTTTGGACTGAACCTTCCCAAGACTTTTCAAATCCTAGGGGTGAGCTCAACCTCTCATGTTCAGGTGTAGAAACCCTACATTGTGAAGGTGAAGGCTTTCCCCTCTAATCATTCTTTTGATGGGGGCCACTTGCTCTTCACAATATTTCACAATCTACACACAACAAAACTGTTGTGTTGTGAGGTGCATGAAAGTTTTTGCAAGTCCCTTTTCTTGGGCTTTTACATCCCTCCCCCCTTAAAAGAATCTCGTCCCGAGATTATAAAAGAAGAGATAGCGATGTAATAGGGACTTACCCGTGTTGAGAAGCCATGAACTCCGGGTAATTTGAGCGAAGGAACTCCTCGCTCTCCCACGTCGCTTCTTCGGCGGTGTGGTTACTCCAGAGTATTTTGTAGAACCACAACGTTCTGCTACGCGTGGTCCTGGCTTTCTCATCAAGAATTCCCACCGGATATTCATCATAAGTTAAATCCGGTTTCAGCTCGCCGATGTCTTCGGTAGGAACAGCAGTTGTATGCTTCAAGCATTTCCGCAGTTGCGAAACATGGAAAATATCATGGATACCAGTCAGAGATGCCGGTAACTCCAATCGATACGCTGCTGGTCCACACTTCTCGGTGATAGCGTAGGGTCCAATGAAACGGGGAGCGAGCTTTCCCTTCACACCGAATCGGTGCACGCCCTTCATTGGAGACACGCGGAGGTACACGTGTTCCCCAACGTCAAAGTGCAACGGCCTACGCCTCTTATCAGCGTAGCTCTTCTGTCGGGATTGAGCGGCCTTCAAATTGGCTTGAATTATCCGAACGCGCTCCTCGGCGTCGTTCACCACATCAACCCCGAATGTGACCCTTTCACCGGACTCGCACCAATTTAATGGGGTGCGGCATTTACGACCATAGAGAGCTTCGTAAGGTGCCATTTTGATACTCGCCTGATAACCGTTGTTGTACGAGAATTCCGCCAAGGGTAGGTGATCATCCCAGTTCCTACCATGGTGGATGGCACATGCTCTCAACATGTCTTCCAGGACTTGATTCACCCTTTCTGTCTGACCATCGGTCTGAGGGTGATAGGCGGAGCTCCTGATTAACTTAGTACCCAATGCAGCGTGTAGCTGCTCCCAAAAGCGAGATACAAATAATGCACCTCGATCTGAGACAATGGTCTTGGGTACCCCGTATAGGCATAGAATCTTCGCTATGTATAGCTCCGCATATTTGCCGGCATTGTAACGTGTATTCACCGGAATGAAATGAGCCGTCTTGGTTAACCGATCAACGATTACCCATATGGAATCATGCTTGTTGGCTGTTAGGGGTAATCCCACAATGAAATCCATGCTCACATCTTCCCATTTCCATGCCGGGATCTTCAGGGGTTGCAACAGCCCTGATTTCTTCATGTGATCAGCTTTCACTCGTCTACACGTATCACACTCGGATACGTACTTAGCTACCTCCCGCTTCATCCGCGTCCACCAAAATTTCTTTTTCAAATCTTGGTACATTTTGTTGCTGCCCGGATGAATGGAGTATTTGGACAAGTGAGCTTCATCGAGGATCTTTTTCCTCAACTTCATATCTCGGGGTACGACTATGCGGTCATTGAACCACAGCGTCCCCTCATCATCTTTCCGGAAACATTCAATCTCTCCATTGTCTATCCGTCTCCGGAGATGTGCCATGCCTTTATCCGTTTTCTGAGCTGCAATGATGTCCTCCCTAATAGTAGGGATGAGGGCAAGGTTGTACAGAGATCCATAAGGAACCAAGTATAAACTTGGCTCTTCCTCCTCCACCGGTGTAATGGTGAGGTGATGGACATGCGATTTCCGACTCAGCGCGTCGGCAACCACATTCGCCTTGCCGGGGTGGTAATGGATCTCAATCTCATAATCTTTGATCAGTTCTAACCACCTCCTCTGCCTCATGTTCAGCTCCTTCTGGGTGAAAATGTATTTCAAGCTCTTGTGGTCGGTGTAGAGATGCACCAAGTTCCCCAGGAGATAGTGCCTCCACATTTTCAGCGCCAACACCACGGCAGCAAGTTCAAGATCGTGAGTCGGGTAGTGCTGCTCATGGTTCCGAAGTTGGCGTGAGCCATAAGCGACCACACGTCCTTCCTGCATCAACACGCAGCCGAGTCCAATACCGGACGCGTCACAATACACGTCGAAGGGCTTTGTTGTATCCGGCTGAGCTAATACCGGGGCTGTTGTGAGATGCTTCACCAGTGTTCGGAACGCTCCTTCACACGCCGTGTTCCAAACATATTTTGTCCCTTTCTTCAGCAACTCTGTCATCGGCTTAGCGAGCTTTGAGAAACTTGGGATGAATCTCCGATAGTATCCCGCTAACCCGAGGAAGCTTCTGACTTCATGGACTGAAGTGGGAGCTTTCCATTTCAACACTTGCTCGATTTTACTTGGGTCAACCGCAATGCCTTCAGCTGAGATGATATGTCCCAAGAATGGCACTTGGCTGATCCAAAATTCGCATTTGCTGAACTTAGCATAGAGTTTGTGGTCTCGCAATCGTTGAAGAACGATCCGCAAGTGTTCGGCATGTTCAGCTTCGGTCTTGGAGTAAACCAAGATGTCGTCGATGAACACTACCACGAACTTGTCCAGTTCCGGCATGAACACCGAGTTCATGAGATACATGAAATGGGCTGGAGCATTTGTGAGACCAAAGGACATGACGAGATATTCGTATAAGCCGTATCTCGTCGAGAACGCCGTCTTCGGGATATCCTCCGCCCGGATCTTGATTTGGTGATATCCAGAGCGAAGGTCCATCTTTGAGAATACACTTGCCCCCACAAGTTGATCAAACAAGATGTCAATACGGGGCAGTGGGTACTTATTCTTGATTGTGACGGCGTTGAGCGGCCGGTAATCCACACACAGCCTCAGGGTCTCATCCTTTTTCTTCACGAATAGCGCCGAGCATCCCCAAGGCGAGGAACTCGGCCTAATGAAACCCTTGCTCAACAGATCATTGAGCTGTTCTTTCAGTTCCGCCAGCTCATTTGGAGCCATCTTGTATGGTCTCCGTGATATGGGCGTAGTCCCGGGTGCAAGTTCAATCTTGAACTCGACATCCCGCTCAGGTGGCATGCCCGGAAGATCATCCGGGAACACATCGGGATACTCCCGGACTACGGGGATGTCTTCTAACTTGAGAACTTCAGCATTATTAATTGCTAAAACTTCCCGGACTGGCGTGTCTAACACCATGGAATGCGGACGGTGAAATGGAGAATTTAAGTGAACCGTCCGTGTCCGAGTCTCTAGGACAGCGCCATGGTATTGCAGCCATGACATCCCTAAGATTGCATCAATCTTTTGTCCCATAAGGATTATCAAGGTGGTGGGATATAGTTTCCCACCTAAGCACAAAGGTGCCTTTGGAATCATCATATTAGCTGAAATCTTCCCTCCCGGTGAGCAGATCATATAAGTGCAGTCGGTTGGGAAGACTTGCAATTGATGTTTAGCCACATAGGATGCACTTATAAAGCTGTGGGTTGCACCCGAATCAAATAATATGACTATGGCTTGATGGTTGAGAGTAAACGTACCCGCCAGCACGTTGTCTCCCTCTGGGGCGTCCTCATTGTCGAGGTTGCGGACGCCTCCAGTCCGCTGACTAACCTTCTTCACCGGAGGTCGGCCTCGAGCACCGCCCTGGAGTTGGGCTTGCCCGCTGCTCTGCTGCCCCTGGGGACAGTCCTTCGCAAAGTGGCCCGCTTGGCCACACGTGAAGCAGGTGAAACGGGGCGGTCCCCCGCTGATCGGTGGACGAAAACCTGGGGCGCGTTGTGGCGGTGGAAACGCCCGGGGTACCGTCTGCTGCTGCTGCTGTCTTGGTGGTGGCATCGGCGGACGGAACGGAGGTGCTTGAAAGGGACGTCCCCCGAACCGTTGCGGTCGCGCCGGTGGTTGCCACTGCTGCCCGGATGGTGTCCGATACACCATACGGTACTTCTGGGGAGCGCCACTCCCACCGCTGCTAGGTGGAGCGCTACGCTTCCTCTGCTCAGCTGCTAACTCCCGCTGAGCGTCCTCTTGCATGATGGCGGCATTGACTAGATCGTTGAATGTGCCGCGGTTCCATTGTACGAGGTGGGTCTTCATTTCGGGATGTAACCCCCGATAGAAGTGCTCCCTCTTCTTCTCCTCCGTGGAGATGTAGTCTGACGCATACTGCGCCAGATGGTTGAAGGCACGGGAGTAGTCGTGGGCACTCCTCCCGCCCTGCTTCAGTTCCAAAAATTCTTGGAACTTTCTCTTCATGATCCCGGGAGGAATGTGATAGGCGCGGAACGCCTCCCGGAACTCTTGCCATTCCACGGCATGACCAGCCGGACGTGAGGCGACATAATTCGCCCACCACGCACCAGCAGCACCGTGGAGCTGCTGTGCTGCGAACAGCGTCTTCTGCCGCTCCGTACACTGGAGCAGCCCGAACTTGGACTCGATAGTCCGCAGCCAGTTGTCCGCCTCCAGTGGTTCTTCAGCTTCGGTGAACACTGGAGGGTGCGTACTCATGAAATCCGAGTACGACACTTCGCGGGGCTCACGAGGCCCTCGCTCTTGACGTCCTCCCGCCTGGGACGTATTCTGCACGATCGTGCGGAGCAGGTCGGTCTGCTCCTCACGACCTCCCACCAATGCCGCTATCACATCCGCTAGAGTAAGCGGAGGCGGCGGTGGTGGCTGCTGCTGCGGGGTGCTGTCGTAGGCCGGTGGCTGGGAGTCATCGCCTCCACCTTGGCTAGAGCCACCAACCTCGTGCGTGGTCCTAGTACGAACCATCTGCAACCATACGACATTAACCATCAGTTCCGCAACATTTTGCATGCAGTCCAATAGAACTGGGCGTAAAAACATTATGACAACCAAACGTGCGAAATATCTCGTAAGTAGATAATGTAATAACTTTGCACAAGCTACACCATTACCAGACCAAACACAAGTTAGTTTAATCCAACTTGATGAACCCCCTCATTGGAAGCTCACCATAACTGGGTTTGGTCTCTACGAGACATTAGTATCGCCCTTAGGGTACAACACCCTCTCCAATGAGTTCAACTGTCATTCTTCCGTCAGAATGACCAGTTGCTACCTATTCCAAGTTTTGATCTGGTTCTGGGCATTTTCATGACTCAAGTTGAATAACAAAGTTAAAGTTAACTTTAGTATCTTTCCAACGAGTATGCATTTGCCCCCAGATCAGATTTGGCTAAAAAGTTATGCTAATTCAAAGTCAGCAGAATTTCTGGAAGAATTTTTAACAGCACCTCCCTTGGAAGTGGCTGTCTTCAACCCTAATTCTCCCTAATTTCTGTGCTGAAACTTCAGAAACTTTGAATTGCAAAGATGTCACACATCTTCTACTCTTTCTAAGCGTGTATTATATGACAATTTTAGATTTTTCTACTGGGAGTTATATTTGAAAAACATATCAGTTCAGAGGATGTTTTACTCTGCCCTGGTTCTGGACAGTTTACATTCCTCTGGGATTTCAGCCATCTTAAGGCGAGTTTCAGCTCTGGAAGTCTACAACAAAGTTGTAGAGTACTTGAATACCTTTCCAGAGCTATATAGCACACCTCCCTGGGCTAAAAGACCTGTGAGTTATGCCCTGTTGAAGATCAGCAAACATGCTGCCCAAAACAGAGCACTCTGTTTTTCAGTCTCTTTTGGAACTACACTCATCACCATCCCATTCTTATACCCAACCAGGGTCCTAACTGTTGAACCTATAGATTTTAATTCTTTGTCATCATTATACTCATGCATATGCCTACAATGCCTCGGTACTACGTTCCTTACAAAAGAAAATCCTAACCGGTTCATACCGGTATATACGTCTCAAGTGTGGCACTAAACGGTCTCTCGCACACGTTTTCTACACGGATACATACGTGGTTAGTACCTGCAGAAAACCACACAATAATGGTGCACTCAATGGTTATTCATTTCAGGCAGTTCCATATTTGAAAGTAAATACAAACGCCCGTATCATTGTCATACGGCCGTCCTTGAGCTAAGTCACGTCTCAAGGCACGTGATCGTGTTTCAACACCACACGACGGGGAACCCGAGTATGTCATGAACGGGTCGTCACGGTTGGGAATGTTATCAACCCAACAGATACCACCTACTGCCCTGCAGGGCACGCCGATGGCAAGCGCTGCGTATGTCCTCCTGGGCTATTTCCAGACGAACACACTTTCGCGTTACTGACCACGCGATGGGGTCTCCACTTACTTGCCTAATGCACGCTAGGGATCAGCGTTTCATATGAACTCAGGGACATGAAGAGTCCAAAAGGTTCATATTAACGTCTCACACCAAGCTGTGAGATCAATCCCTGAACCTCGTTCCTCGTCAGGGAGAGCTAACCGAAATTGAACCGCTTTCGGTGGCGTTCCTTACCATACTTACCAGAGCGTAGGTGCGTCGTTACATAATTGAAATTCAGAATTATAACACATAAGTTAGTCTTTGCCACTTTAAGTAACTATGCTAATATAGTCCTTACTTGGGCAACTACCGAATCCTCACCGTATACCTAAGTTTTTCCCATAATGCAGTCCTTTAGTACTGTGCTATCCCCACTGCAGCTCTGATACCAGGCTGTGGCGGACCGGAATCCGCTCATCCAGGATCGCAGAGGGTGGTGCCGCGCGATGCGACACCCGACAGCACACGTCATAAGAACACAATATATATTACATGGGAAAGACAGCTGAAACTGTACAAACAAGTACAAACTTCAGTTACAATTATTGTTCTATTACACAGCGGAAGACTACACTATACAACTCACGCCTGCCTATTTAGCAAAAGTCGGTTGCCCAGCCCTAGGGCAACCCACACTAGCTGCACGCCTCAGCTCAGCGCGGCGTGTACGGCTCCCACTCAGCCGTGGTCCCCGACGGAGGGTAACCCTCGCCGGTGGACTCGTACTCCGAGTCCGTGGGTGGCTCTTCACCTGAAAAACACTTAAGCAGCAACTGTGAGCACAAAGGCTCAGCAAGGCTTAACCGACTCACCTAAGCATGAAACTCTACATGCGGTGTACAATGGACATAGGATATTAACATTTCAGCAAAACGACACGCCTACAAGTTCATCCTTAGTTCATCTTTTAGCAACAAGTTAACAGTTCATGAAATCTGAAATTTAGTAAGCAGTATTTGGTGGCACACATGTAGCAATACAATTATATCAATCAGCATCATTGAATCAACATATTTCATCCATTAGTCTACGTTACGACGCAGTGAACAAGCAGTACTCGTCACCGCGAGGGACGGCGAATCGACTCGATATACACCTGCAGGGAAAACCCAAAGAGCACGTCACGTACGCCCACCCGTGGAGCTGCACAGCACGCTCACTCGATGTCGTACGGGACAACCTTTCACCCAACAGCCCAAACGTCGAACCGGTCGCACCGAAACGAGCAGGAGGTTCCCCACACGGAGCATCTCTCTATGCCCGTTGGCAGATTTCCACCTTGCTGCCCTCAACCTACACCTATAAATCGGTGTGCTATGCCTCGACGCCCGGAGGTTTAGGCTACATCGGTTTATCGGGGCCCATATATCCGATATGCCTTCGGTACGTTCAATACTTGTTCAGCAGGGCCGCACACGGATCGGTCCTCAATCGACACGGACAGGGCTGCGCACACAAGACTCTCTCTTGCTGCGCCCTAGCCCCTGCCTAGTCTCATTTTCATTACTAAAGTGATCTCACATCACTCAACCGAACCCGTGTGTCCCCATCCTATCTCGCGAGTAGATTCCAACTACTCGACTTGTACCGAAGTCCTATGACTCATTAAGCATAGCCTGTCTACTCGAGGTCCTTGACACTACCCTCACTCTTTTAGGAACCTTTGGTTATGCAAGTGGGGTTTCATTCACCCTAGACCTAATGCACATACATACTTCATATGACACATGTAAACAAAGTAAGATTTATAAAAGGGTTAATGCAAACCGGGGCTTGCCTTGTTGCTGCTGGTCAGGAGTTAGTTCTTCGTCCGGAAGGAGGAAGTCCAGCACTTCCGGAGTCTCTTCTTCAACGGCTACACGTTAATGAAATACTATATGTTAATTTAGATGCAAATGTGAGTTTTAGAGTAAAACTTCTACTATTGGTTCTAGTAATCAGCCTCTAACACCTGGAACTTTGTTTAAGAATTTAAATATGAACTGGTGTTGGTGGTTTGGCTTGGACTTAATCACATGGTTAAATGCTAAGTGGTTTTCCCCTTTTCCATTTTAATCCCTTAAGTGGGTAAACAGGACAGGGGTGATCTAGAGCTCCAATGGAGCTGAGAATTTTTGTGTGAGTTCCTTGTCACAAGAAAACTCTCTGGACCAAACATTAGCACTTTTCCTGGAGTGGTTTGCCCAGAATAATTCTCTTGGCAAATCAGCAAGGAAGAATTAATTCTGAGGTAATACCCCTGTTCATGCTCAACTTAATGAACTACAATTTCTATTCTAGCTCATAGAGTTTGCATGAATTTTCCTAGCATTTTTGGAGTCAAGGTTTGCCCAGAATTGAATTTCCAAGTTTTGGAAATTCTCTGAAAATGTTTCTGCATTCAAATAAACACAGCACTTTCCAATTTGAATTGCTCTGACCAAATCGACTCCAAATGGTCTGAAACTTTTACAGGGGTTTACTAATGTCCTAAAGAACATTCTGGCAAAATTTGGGGATTTTTGGATGAACCAAACTCCCTCTAAAATTCTTTTGCTGAAAAGCTTTAAAGAATTTTCCAGAATTAATTAATGGGTTTCATACAAATTGGGTTGTATATCTGGACAGAGCTAGGCAAGATGACTCCAACCCAATTTGAATCCCTAAATTTGGAGCTTCCTAGCAGAAGTTATGGATTTCTAAAGTTTGAGTGGAAACTGGAATTGTTTTACTATTGGAAAAGAACCCGGGCCCACTCTTTAAATCGCAGCCAGTGAGAAACGAGAACACACAGGGTTACTGGGTTTCCCCTGGTGTAGTCACAAAAGATCGGCAGCCACAGAAGATCTCAGCTCTACCGCCGAGTGGCTGAAAGGTGGGGTCGGCGCTTCGTCTTCAACCTCCCGCTTCCCTCTTCCCGCGCGCGCCTCTCTCGCCGGTGTTCTTCCTCCCCCCCTCGGTCCCTCCTTCCTAAGCGATCTTCCGGCCTGGCTCTCGCCGCCTAGGGGTTTTGAGGGTCGGGAAACCCGTTTCCGAGGTCATCGTGAGCCCTAACGGCCCACAGAAGGCTGGCGACGGACGGCGTCCTCGGACCGAGTCCGGCGACATCGGCCATCCTCTCTGCTGGCTTACTTTCCCGTCTCTCTCGCCCTAGAGCATCAGTGGCTCATGGCAAAGAACGTCCCGTATGCCAAAGAGCTTGGAAACTCCTCCAAACCCCATGTCACCGTGCGCCCTTGGTTGAAAACCGGCGGCAGAGAGTAAAACTTGAATAGCACCGTGGAGGCTCCACAAATTCTAGTTCTTTTCAGCCTCGGCGACTCGCACCGAGGTCTGTGGCCTATCCTAGGACTAGAATGGCTAAAGAACACACCTGGGTCGTGAATTTTGGAAGATCAACCCCCCCTGACCTATGGACATGTCCTCGGTGTTTCACAAATTCCCGCGGCTCCCATGGAGGGATGGACTGGGGCTTTCGGCAGCGTGAAGAGAAAGAGTAGGCGCACCTTTTTGCTATGTAACCCGGGGTGTGATGGGCTCTGTATCTCCGGAACGTCGAGGAGGCCCGGCGGCGGCACAAACTGAAATTTCTGAGGATGGTTGGTGCTGTGCGCCACACACAGAGGGTGAGGGATCGGCTGGGTAGCTCGGTGAGGTTCAGCAGCGTCCCGCGCACTCCGTCACGATCACCAGTGGTTGTGCGAGGTCCTAGAGGTACTGCTCTACGTGCGGGCGCGAAGAGTGGACGGCGGCGATCGTTTTTATGGCCTGGTGCGGCTGCTCTCGGGGGAAAAACGGGGAGAAGGCGAGTGGAGTATTTGGTTTTCTTCACTGAGGTGTTACCCGCACGAAGCATCAGGCGCAGGGGGCGGCACGTCGACGCCCCGGTGGCTCGCCGCCTCGCCCGGTTCCTTGCGCGCGAAGTCGAGACCCGGCTGCTGCAACCCGCGGTGTACCCGGGTGTGCAGCTGACATGTGGGCCTCCCCTTTCTTCTTTTTCCCTAATATTTCTTTTCTGTTTTTGCTAATTATCCCACCAGCTACTCACAATTTAATGGGAGACTTAGCTCCCAAGTCTTTGTTTGAATTTGAATTCTCAAATTCAAACTTTGTTTGGTTAAATTTGCTTCATATTCAAACTGAAATTCAAAATCAGTTTTGAATTCTTGCAAATTTAGCTCTTGACAAGATGAGCTCCAATGGGGATGAAAATTGGTGGGTTCACTCAGAAAAATGTGCTGAGTATAGATATGGAGCTAACTTTTGAATTTGGGTGATGAAAGTTGCTGCAATTTGAATTTACATTCAAATTGGCCTCTTTTTGAAACAACCCAAAAGTGCCTCAAAAAGTGATGAATTTGCATGAGCTTTGGACTGAACCTTCCCAAGACTTTTCAAATCCTAGGGGTGAGCTCAACCTCTCATGTTCAGGTGTAGAAACCCTACATTGTGAAGGTGAAGGCTTTCCCCTCTAATCATTCTTTTGATGGGGGCCACTTGCTCTTCACAATATTTCACAATCTACACACAACAAAACTGTTGTGTTGTGAGGTGCATGAAAGTTTTTGCAAGTCCCTTTTCTTGGGCTTTTACACCGCGCGACCCCGCCGCCGAGCTCGCCAGAGCTCTCGCCGGAGACTGGTTCCGGCCTTCGGAACTTGCTGATTCTCGCCGCCACTGCACATTCTTGTGCGAGGAACACGTTGCCGGCCTTACCTCGGATCGAGGGTGGCCGGAAACCTCGGTGCAACGGCGACAGTAGCTGTGGTAACCGCAGCGGCGTCGCTAGGGCACTTTACTGCCCCAACCTTGCTCCGGTTAGCTCCTACAGCATCGCCATAACCTAGGGAGCAACGTACAGGGCTCTGATCTCACAAGAAACGTCGGCAACTAGGGGCTCACTGTGTGACCTAGGGCGATTTCGGGGAAAACTGGAAAAAGTCAAAGAACTGAGGGTTTCCTCAATGGTTCTTCCTAGTTCTTGATCCCACGTGCCCGCACGGATGTCTACAACTAGGTTTCTAGGTCTGGGGAAAAGTGGTTCGGTGTGTGAGGCGAATTTGCCGATTTATCCGAACTGGGCTATATCACATGCTCTCGCAAGAACTGAAATTCCGGCCAGCACGGTCCATGACACGCTGCCGGCGTGGTTGTGAAGCGAGAAGGGTTACTGGCACACCTTTTTGCTTTTGCAACTTGATGGGAGAGGCTCCGTGGTGGCCGGGTGACGTGATCTTGTCGCGGCGGCTTTCTTCGGCGCTGTGGAGGAAGATTGGCTCGACGCCGACGTCCCGACGGAGCTAGGACCCGGTTCTTTCTTCTGCCACGCTAAAGGACGTCTGGCGGTGCTGTGGGGAAGCTTAGCGCGTCGTGCCACGGGGTGGAGCAGCCGGGCGGCGGTGAACCGACGGCGCGCCTCTGTGCGGTCGCGTTTATCGCCGAGGACACACGGGGATCATTCAGCGTTGGCTGTGAGGCGGTGTGGACGCTGTGCTCTCGGTGGAGACGGTAAAAACGGAAAACATCGATCCCCTAAGCAGCTCGGGAGGTGCTTCCGGTCTTCGGTCGTCCGTGCGGTGGCAGCCCGTGGGAGAAAGAAGCTCGCTCGGGTGTGAACTGTGGAACTGGTTGACTTAAGCAGTAAGTTTCTTCCCTCCCTTCTCACTGACAATTGGGCCCACAGCTCCCCTCTGCCCAAGAAGATCTCCAAATTATTTGCAAATGAGTAATTCAAATGTTTGAAGTCTCAAACTGAGCTACATTTGTATGATTGGAGAAGTTTCCCTCAAATTCAAATGTATATTTGGACTCTTGGCATATTTGGATTTTTTTGGAAAAATGGGTAGCAAATCTTTTCAAAAATTCTTGAAACTTTGCCTCCCCACTAATTTGGACCTGAGGAATCCAACTATGCACTTTGATCCTGGTTTTAGCTGCTGCAACCATGAGTTTGAATGCAACAGTTTTGAATCACCCTCTCATGTGTCATGTGTAAACTTCCCACTTTGTGAAAGTGTAGGCTTTCCCCTCTAACCACTCTTTTGATGGAGGTTACATGCTCTTCACACTTTTTCACAATCTATCCACAACAATACTGTGGTGTTGTGAGGTGATAAAAAGTTTTTTGCCAGTCCCTTTTCTTGGGCTTTTACAACCGGTTGCTCGGCATAAGACAAATCCTCTCCTACGTCAACCTCATTCATGGGTAACATCTCTTCATACGTCCTCAGACATTTCTTGAGCTGTGACACATGGAATACATCATGCACATCCGATAGGCGAGCCGGTAGTTCTAGTTGATATGCCACTTCGCCTTTCCTCTCCAGAACCTGAAAGGGTCCGATGTATCGAGTTGATAACTTCCCCTTTACCTTGAACCGACGAAGTCCTCGGATAGGGGACACCTTGAGGTAGACATAGTCTCCCACGTTGAAAACAAGCTCTCTTCTCCGTACATCGGCATAGCTCTTTTATCGTGTCTGTGCTATCCTCAAATTGTTGTGGATTTCCCTCACTTTCGCCTCGGCTTCTTATAGTACTTCGGGCCCAAACACTTTACTTTCCCCGTTTGGTTCCAAAATAGGGGAGCTCTGCACTTCCTCCCATACAAAGCCTCAAATGGTGACATCTTCATACTAGCCTGATAGCTGTTGTTATAGGAGAACTCCGCATAGGGTAAGTTCTTATCCCAACTCCTGTTGTTCTTGAGCGCACACGCTCTCAACATATCCTCAAGGATCTGATTGGTTCTTTCCGTCTGTCCGTCAGTCTGGGGATGATAGGCAGAACTAAAATTCATATGAGTTCCCATGGTTTCATGCAACTTCTTCCAGAACCTTGAGGTGAACTGTGTCCCTCGATCTGACACTATCTCCTTTGGCACTCCATGAAATCACACGATCATTGATATGTATAATTCTGCCAATTTGGATCCGCTTTCACAGGGATGAAATGAGCTACCTTGGTTAGCCTGTCGATGATAACCCATATGGAATCATATCCTGATTGGGTCCTAGGTAGTCCCACTATGAAATCCATACCGATTTCTTCCCATTTCCATTCAGGCACTTTGAGTGGTTGCAATAATCCCGCGGGTCGTTGATGTTCCGCGTTCACCAACTGACATGTGTCACATAGGGCAACATGTTCCGCGACATCTCGCTTCATTCCATACCACCAATATCTGCTCTTGAGGTCATGATACATCTTCGTACATCCAGGATGAATGGAATAGTCGGAATCATGAGCCTCCTTCAAAATCAATTCACGGATCTCCTTCACTTCAGGCACACAGATTCTTTTCCCATGCCACACCGTACCTTGTTCATCCTCTCTGGAACCAGGGGCTTTATTATGCTTGATGAGTTCTTTGATTTCTTGTATCTTCTCATCAGTCTTTTGACCGTTGCGTATATCTTGCTCTAATGTGGAGTCCACTTCCATGGCGATGGCCTCACCACTATTCACCAGACATAGATTGAGTTTTATAACCTCTTCCTTCAATTCTGTAGGCATGTCCTTCAAGCTCAACCTATTGACCTGCACCTTCCGGCTTAAAGCATCTGCCACGACGTTCGCTTTCCCAGGATGATAGTTGATGCCCACATCAAAGTCGTGGATTAGCTCTAACCATCTCCTTTGTCTGAGGTTGAGATCTCGCTGTGTGAAAATATACTTTAAGCTCTTATGATCTGTATATATCTCTGTCCTCTTCCCCATCAAGTAATGCCGCCAAATCTTCAATGCGTGTACCACTGCGGCTAGCTCTAGGTCATGCGTAGGATAGTTCTTCTCGTGTTTCCGGAGCTGCCGGGACGCATAACCCACGACATGCCTCTCTTGCATGAGAACACATCCCAACCCGTTTCTAGAGGCATCGCATTACACCGAAAAGTTCTTCTACATATCTGGCATAACTAGCACTGGGGCTGTTGTCAATCTTTTCTTCAGTTCCTGAAAACTCGTCTCGCACTGCGGTGTCAATGTGAATGTGATTCCCTTCTCCAACAATTTGGTGAGGGGTCTCAAAATCCTGGAGAAACCCTCGATAAACCGTCGATAATACCCAGCCAATCCTAAGAAGCTTCGAACTTCCCCGACATTCTCAGGGGTCTTCCACTTTTGTACATCCTCGATCTTGGCGGGATCTACAGAGATTCCTCCCTTCGAGATTATATGTCCTAAGAAGGGAACTCTCTTCAGCCAAAACTCACACTTTCTCAACTTGGCATACAGTTGGTGTTCTCTCAGCTTTTGCAACACCAACCTTAGATGTTTCTCATGTTCTTCTTCATCTTTGGAGAAGACGAGAATGTCATCAATTAAAACCACCACAAATTTGTCCAGATATTCCATGAATACCTTGTTCATGAGATACATGAAGTATGCCGGGGCATTAGTTAGCCCGAAAGGCATGACGGTGTATTCATACAGTCCGTACCGAGATACGAAAGCTGTCTTCGGAATATCAGTTTGCCTTATCTTAAGTTGGTGGTATCCCGACCTGAGATCAATTTTCGAGAACACACAAGATCCCCTCAACTGATCAAACAAGTCTTCAATGCGGGGTAATGGGTACTTGTTCTTGATGGTTACTTCATTCAACGCACGGTAGTCTACGCACAACCTTTGAGTTCCGTCCTTCTTGGGCACAAATATCACTGGAGCTCCCCATGGTGAGGAACTAGGACGAATGTACCCCTTCTCTGTCAATTCTCTCAAATGTTCCTTGAGTTCTTCCAGCTGTTTGGAGTCCATCCGATAGAGTCTCTTGTATATCGGAGCTGTTCCAGGCACTAGCTCAATCGTGAATTCCACTTCACGATCGGGGGGCATAACTGGCAACTCCTCCGGAACAACATCTGTATATTCCCTGATGATCCTGATCTCCTCCACTTCCACCTCAACTTGATTGAGTTTAATGTCCCTCCTAGGCTCTTGTATGGTTATGAACTTTACTCTTGTGCCACAAGGGTGAGTTAGTTCCACCGTTCTTGTCGAACAATGGATGATTCCTTTATGTTTGGTCAACCAATCCATGCCCAAAATAATATCCATCTCTTGTGAATCTATCACTATGAGGTTGGCAGTAAATACTACCCCATTAATGTCTAGGTTCACCTTGGGACACACTTGTCTTGTCCTTATCTCTCCCGTGGAGAGTTTACTGCTAGCATATGGTCCATTTGAATTGTTGCTAGGTCATGCTTCTTAACAAAACCTTGAGCAATGAACGAGTGGGTAGCACCAGAATTAAACAACAGGGTTGCAATGTGTAAATTGGCAGGAAACTTACCAATTACCACGTCAGGTGCCTCTTGCGCTTCCTCCATGGTCACATGGTTCACCCGTCCTCGCATCATATTCTGCTGTGGTGGCGGCATGGGCTTCTTCTTTGGGCACTTATGGGCGTAGTGCCCCACTTCACCGCAGTTGAAGCATTGCAACCCAACCATAGGTGCCTGGCCTTTGTTGTCTTGGGGTTGGTTCTGTGGTCCTTGCACTGCTGGTCGAGGTTGATATGTGGGGCGAGGCTGCTGTACAAACTGACGTTGTGGCTGTGCTGGTGCTGACGGAGGCCTGAAATTCGGGTTGTACCCTCTCGGTGCTGAGTAGGATACCACAGCACGGCTCGTGTGCCCTGCGGGTGGCTGCATCAGTCGTGGGCCTGTGTTGCTACCCGAGGCTTGGGGTGACCATCCCACCTTCCTCTTGTTTTCATTTTGCAAGGCCTTCAGCTTCCTCTCCACAACAAATGCTCTGTCTACCATCTTTTGGAAGCTTTCATACTCGTTGGAGGACATTGCACATTGCATCTCCGCAGTAAGTCCTTCCACAAAGCAGTCCTGTTTCTGCTCATCAGTTTCGATGTCCCGTGGTGCATAAGGGGATAGTTGGGTGAACTTAGTGAGGTATTCCCTCACAGTCATGTTTCCTTGCTGCAGTCCCAAGAACTCCTTCCTCTTGTTTTTGAGTTCACCCCTTGGTATGTAATGGTGGCGGAAACTGCGCTTGAACTCTTCTCATGTAATGTTCTCGGGGTCATGATGGGCTGCAAAGTAAGCGGTCCACCAATCAGCAGCAGGTCCATGCAATTGGTGAGAGGCAAACAGCACCCTCTCATACTCTTGGCATTGTATGATCCTCATTTTGCTCTCAATGGTCTTTAGCCAGTCATCTGCCTCCAGAGGTTCAGCAGCACTAGCAAACTTTGGAGGTTGAGTCCCCAGAAACTCACTCAACCTTGGTTGGCGTGGTGCAGCTTGTGGAGGTGGAGTTTGGTGCAAGTTGGCCACCACTTGAGTTAAACTCTGGATGAGCTGATTCTGATTTTCAAGCATTTGGTGGATGGGATGAGCTCCTTCACGGCGACCCCCCTGTCTTGTCCTCCAGAAAGATGAGGGTTGCCGGCCTCATTGTTGTTGTTGGCGGGGTTGGCACCACGACCCTTTCCTCTTCCGGCCATCTATCATGATCAACCAGTTGTTAATTTAAAGCATTATGCATTAACTACCTGAATTTGCTTGTTTAAACTTAAACTTTTGAGGCCTTATTATATATTCACACTCTGAGGGTTTCACGTCTCACGCGAAAATGAATGCACTCTTAATTCATAGGGGTTCACACATCAAAGTAAAACAACCTAAAGACGAGGTTGTGGACAATTGCCCATGGCTTCCACAACTCACGTCACACGCCAAACATTAACACACCATTAACTAAGGTATTGACTCGACTGCTCGGTAACCTGTTGAACTAAGGGAAAGGACTCTACACGACTCGTATCACTGAGATGGCTCCTCAGGATTTTCCTCATTATTGCGGCTGCCCTCTGACTCCGCTTTGGGTGGGGAAGTTGCTGGTGGAGAATTGCGGCGACGCCTGCTCGCCCGGCGGTCTGGGGAGTCAGGAGTCCATGTGTCATTCACGGTGACAAACAGTTCATTCCCATCTCCTCTTTCTCTCTCCCTCAAGCTGGCTCGAAGCAACGCCTCAGTCTCCTTCAGGGTGTCACAAACATCCTGAAGCTCCTGCTGACACTCCTGCAGTCGAGTGCTGAGCATAGCAGCATCCTCCAAGCACAGGTCCATGTGCTCATGGGAAGTCCCCTACTGCACTGGCAGGTACTTGTACTCCGCGGTGCCACTCTCACGCTGGAGGACATACATGTACTCAGTCCTGTCTAGGTGGCGACGGTAGATGTAACTCTGGCAGGTGTTGGCCTCCCAGGTGACATCCTTCTCGGCATCGACCTGTGTCGCTCGACAAGCTGGAGAGCGGTGGATCTTGAGCAGCTGATTTTCATGGATAATCCTCATTTCTGAACTCTATTCTTCCCGCTTCTCACGGATGGTCCGGGTGGAGCCGTAGTGTATGATTAGCTTGCCCGTATTGCTGGCAGCATGGAGCATACGCTGTAGACGGCGCAATAAGCCTCCTACTGCCAACCCGTAGGAGTGGTACGTCACCGGACGGTTCTCCTCTTTCAAGGCAAGGGCAACTACAGGAACTCTCCCTCCGGTGGACTTGCGGGCGGTGCGGATCATGCGAACCATCTAAAACATAAAGCATTTAAAATTAAGTTAGATAAGAGTTAAACAAAAATTGTATTTTGAATAGAAGTTGGGGCAAGATGAATAAAGTGACCCCCTTTAAATAACATTTTCAACCCACACCTTTGTAAAATAGTTTTTAAGAAAATAGGGTCCTTAAATACGTCCATTTCTACCTAGGTCCACGTTCCTGCGGGCAACCTTGGCTCTGATACCACTTCTGTCACACCCGGTTTCTTCGAAGAACAACCGAGTGAATATCACATGTATGCTAGGATCATTTTCTCATACATGTGATGACAAATAGTGAAGCATCATTTATTACAAGCCAGGTGTCGAATAAGTCTTACATAGCATGTGTCTCGATGGACGATAATATGTTCATAATATGTAAACAAAACAGCAGCAGAATATAAATCTTGTGGGCTCCATCACAGGCGTTGCCCGGGGGACTCCATGAACCTGGAATCCTTCTTCGGGTCCGAAGTCTTGGTCATTGAACACCACATCATCCCCTTGACCTGAGCAGCGATTTAAACCAACAAATATGCAAGTTTGAGTACCGTTGGTACTCAGCAAGTGTGGGAAAGTTATGTCATGCAGGGCTAGAGCAAGGAGAGGTTGAACTCATGGTTAAAGCACTACGCAATTAATACCTATCACCTTAGCTTATTAAGCACCTACATTACTACATAGGTGAAATGGTCCCAATCTCCCAACCCATCATCAAAATCAAATAACCATAACATCATTTCCAATGTTAAGCTCCCCGCTTAACATCCACAACTTCCAAAGTCATCATTCTCTAATCATGAATAAGTCCAAGCCGCTCTTGACCGTGAGCATGGCTGTCATGACAGTTTTGACTCTGCAGGGTTTGCACCACTATACCCACATGTAGTGATTTCATCCCCCGTTGCCAGGTGGACTAAAAGAACCTCAGTTATGCCAGTGGCCGCGAACCACATTCACACTTCTCAGGTGTGTAGCCAGGAGATCACTACGAAGCCTTTATAAAGGGATTCCCGACGAGCATGGGCCCACCGAGGTTTCACCCCTAACAGCATACAAGAGGCTCCAACCCCGCTGCAGTGGCCCCCTCTTGAGCCTTGCGGTTCATATGGCAGCCCAGCTGACACCTATTCTCCGCACCATCCAACACACCCATACTACGCCGGGCATACACCTAATTAATTGGCCAAGCTGCCCCATCTAAGCATGTGGTTGGCACGGTAAAGCCAGGTTACATGCTCCATGAACCGGTCCTTAGGATCCAGGCAAGTACTAAACACAAACCCGAGTCTCGTGCACCCAGCACCAACCAAATCATCCAACTTGCCTCGATCCCTATCTCTACATAACTCATAATATCTAATTCAAGAGCCAGTAAATAAGTTGATGATCTCATATCCCACTTATCCCATTCTAAGCATGGCTAAGCATAAGCATATAAATAAATGACATGATAAAATAAATCCCAACCCAAGCTACAAGGAAACAAGGTAATGCAATTCTAGGGAAACTTCCTAGCATGGGTTTCATATTTCAATTGACAATGCAAATAATTCTATCTACACATCCTAGTATATGATCAAAGTGGTCAAGGACACTTGCCTTCTTCCTGCTGCTCTGGGAATGGAAAGTCTTGGTCTTCGAAGGAAAGAACTTGCTCTGGGGCAGGTTCTACTCATGCCAATACACATAGCAAAAGAAAACAACAATACATAAGACATAGTTCACACTTTCACTTCATACAACCCACACATACATACATATGATAGTCATTCACATTTCTAAGTGTTGTGGTTACTCTAGATGTGTTGATTTTTAGCCTACATGCACTTTTAAACATATGTATATGATTTCTAACTTTTGTATTCAGATTTCTGTTTGCACACTATATATGAATTTCCAATTTGAACAAATTCAATTAATACACTTCTTAGCTACCAAGTTTGCATGAAAGGTAATTTCCTACTCCAAATAGGTTTTCAGATCTTCTACCAAATCCTAAAATGAAGTTTTTGGATTTAGAGACTTCATTTAGCATTTTCTAATTATGCATACCCATTTTCCTATATTTTTCAGATTTATTTTCTATGCCTAAAAGTGAGTTTTAATAGTAAATAGTAGGGCATATCATCTAAACAGAATACGTTCTGATCTAAAATATTAAATAATATATTTTTGAACTTCTCCTCTGATGTAAACTAATTTAAATTTATTTTACTAATTTTCAGAATTATTCCTAACCTAAAAATGTGTCCCTATAACTAATAAATGTGAACAATCAATTAGACAGATTCATTTCAGCTTAAAATCTATTTTTAACTCATTCTAAAGTTTTACAAGTGCTAGGAGAGTTTAAATTTGAATTTACAATGTGTTTGCCTCACCTTTTTAAATTCAAATTCTAATCACATATTCAAATTTCTGAATTTAATATCATATAGGGTCAAAAAGGTAAATCCACCCTACTACAGGGTCTAATTTATTATTTCATAAATTTCCAGGGGTCTAACTACACATAACAGAGGGGTTTTCCTAATTTTTATTAAGTCCAGGGGCTAAAACTGATTTTTAAATGAATTTACACGAATTTCTGAAGTTCCAGGGGCTAGATTAGAAGTTTCCGGGGCTAGCTCGTGTTTTCCGAGATCCCTAGGCGGTAGCACGTAAGAATCCTGGCCTTTATAACACGGGGCTGATGTGGACCGTCCGATTTAAAATAGACGGCTCAGATTAGATCGCCGAACAGGTACGTGCGGGTTTTGATTCTATCGTGCGATTTAAAATAGACGGCGCACAAGGGGCCACGTCGCCCTGGTCGGAGCCAGCCTCTGCTGCCCGACGGCACGCGGCGGCGGGAGGCGGCGATCTCGCCGGAGATCTTCGGATTTTCGTCTATACTTCCTAAAACTTGGATTTCATGGCATAGAACGGTAGAGGGGAGGTCAGGGATCTCACCTCGAGGTTTTTCTTGAGCTCGGAGGCCCTGGAAGGCGGTCGGCGGCGAGGTCCGAGGTGAAAACGCGGCGGTGCTCGTCGGAGCTGTGTCTAGAGCGCAAAACACCGGATTTCCTTCACCTGCGAGATTCCCCGGAGGCGGTGGAACATGATCACCGCGTTAGATCAGGAAATCCAAGCTAGGATCGAAGGAAAACGGCGGGAGAAGCTTCGGTTCTGACCGGAGGAAAAACAGCCTATCATGGGGGAAAACAGGGCGATGTCGACGTTTATATAGGCGAGGGGGGGCGGCGGTCTGTTGGGATCGAGTTGGAGTCGTCCGGGACCGGATGTCGGGCTGGGGACGCGGGTTCCGGAGTTGGTTGCGATCGGGCGCGAGGAAGAGTCCCGTCGGTTGGCGCGAGCGGGAGGTAGGAGATGACATGCGGGCCCCGCATCTCAGTGAGAGGGAGAGAGGGGCACGGGTTCGGGGCTGGCGCGGGGAGATTGGGCCGGCTGGTGGGTTTCGGCCCCACGTGCCGGTGGGGTTTTGCTTTTTCCTTTTCTTTTCTGTTTTGATTTGAATTTGAACTCCAATTTGAATTTGAATTTCTGCACCACATTCAATACGTTCAAAAATTTTTAAATCCCCCCTTAACAGGTTTTGGGGTGTTACACCTTTGGGTTTGCATGTTACTTTGAGGGTGACCTCCTTCTTCTTGTATGAGGTAAGTTCAGCTAAGTCTTTGACATATTTAGCTTCTTTCTCCATCGTCTCGTGATTGATAATTTTGACAAGGACTTCATCGGGGGTCATTTTGTGAAACCTCGGGCTTTCTCTTATCATGGAACACAAGGTGACATCCCGAGGCATAAAGGCTCTTATCATTCTCTTCACAACCTCATAACCAGTCCACTTCTTGCTTCCATAAGCACGGATCTTGTTGATGAGTGTCTTCAAGCGGTTTTACATCTCTTGAGGAGTTTCACCATCTTCTATGGCAAATCTCCCTAATTCTCCTTCAAGCATTTCAATCTTCGCTTCTCGGACGGTGCGGTTCCTTCATGAGCAGTCCTGAGTGTATCCCAAATGTCTTTGGCAACTTCAAGTCCATCCACCTTGATGAACTCCTCTCAGCTCAAAGATGAAGTGATCACCGCAATGGCTTGTGCATTACGGTGAATTGCTTGTTCTTGCTCCGGGGTGAGTTCATTGTCAGTGTCTCGGATATCCATACCAGTACAAACTATATGCCAAAGACTAGAATTAAGTGAGATAAGATGCATTTTCATATTATACTTCCACATTGAGTAATCATTGCCATCAAATTGTGGAGGTCTTCCTATGGGAATAGAAAGATAATGATTGTAGTTGTTAAGCTTCTCATAATTAAAAGGATACCGGGAGTAGTCTTGATGACTACCCCCTTTTGGCTTTTCATCCTCCTTCTTGCCTTTCTGGCTTAGTAGCTTCTTCCTTAAAAGCGACTTGAGTTCACGCACTTCTTCATCATGGTGTTCATGCTCCTTGAGCACATCGAACGCCTTGGAATCTTGCTCATCTCCAATGATGGGCGCTTCCGGGATCTCGTTGTTGTTGTCGGTGGCCATTTATCTCTCCGAGCTGTGAGTCTAGTAAAGGGAGAGCCTCGCTCTGATACCAATTGAATGTGGCTTAGAGGGGGGTGAATAGGCGTTGAAAACTTTTCCTGCAACACTTAACATATCAGTCAAGTACAGGAGGGACCGGACTTGCCCGGTATCGATACAGACTAGTCCGGTGTGCTAGTTATACTGACGAAAAGATAGATTTTTTAATGTATTATCGTCAAATGTTATAGCAGCGGAATTAAGTAAATTAATCTAACAACTTGTTTAGGTATTAGAATGATTATTTTGGATGAGGAATACAACATTAATATGCGTTGCAAGATTAATAAACCCTATGTCCTAAATGATGATAATGATTGTAAGAGTAAATAACAAGAAACAAGATACAAGGATTTTTACCAAGGTTCGATCTCACCAAAGTGATCTACGTCCTCGTTGAGATGCTCACACAGAGTCGGGTCTCAATCAACCCTTTACCTCTTCAAGTTATCACGGAGGCCAACTTGACTTCCAGTATCACTGGGAAAATCACCAAGTTGGTGGGGGCAACCTCGCACATTGAGGGCTCCCACAGAATTACAGAGAGAAAAGCAACCAAACACACTCGAAAGATTTACAACAAATGCAAGAGCGTGTAAGAGATCAAACACCAAGAGCTTAGCAATGCGTAGAAGACGATCTCTCTATCCCAAATCTTTATTCCCAAAAGATTTAATTTTTAAGGGCTTTAGATGTGTAGGAAGAGATGTTTCTGTGCTCTTGGGACGAGTGGCGGCGCTAGGGTTCTTGTCCTTTTCAGTTGTGCATGTTTCTCTCCTATTTATAGTGTTTCCAAAAAAGCTACCATTAGGGATCCCGACTAGGCCGGTGTGTTGTGTAGAATTTACGTGAATTGTGAAGCACACCTGAATCCCTAATTTGTGTTAGGTATACCAGACTTGCCCATATTGGAATAGAGAGTAATCCGGAATAGGCTGTCATGAGTCCAGAGACTCAATCGGACTAGTACGCAGTAGGACAGACTTGTACGCTGCAGGGCATATGTGCTGAGTGAATATCAGAAGGTTGAACGGACTTGTCTGGCATGTGTCCGGACTTGTCCGAGTGCGGTCAGTGAGTTGAACGGACTGGTCCGGTTCTGTTCCAGACTTGTCCATGTGAGAACAGTAAGTCAATCAGACTAGTCCGCTGGTGAACAGACTAGTCCGGTGCTTCAGTGTATTGCTTAATTAATTGATTTTAGCCCTTACCCTCTACGCAAGGATATAAGGTCTTGGAATGTGTCTCTCACACACATCCTATACATTGATATCTACTTTGCGCTTCCTTGATCATTTGGGCTTTTCCTTTTCTCACTCCTCATTTTTCTCCTTTTTGAGTGCACCATACATTCTAGTCTTTGTAGTCTTACATTCATCTCAAAGAATTCATTAGGATGTCAATTTGTTTGTCATCAATCATTCAAAACCCACAAGGGAATGCCTAGATGCACTTTTACTTAGAGAGCTGAATCCAACAAGATTTGGTTCACTCGATTTGGAGTTTCCTAGCCAGAGTTAGGTGGGTTTGAAGTTTGAACTAGAAACTGAAATTTGGGAAATATTTAAAACACTGCACGTGGGTCTCACGCACAGTGTCTTCATCAACCTCCCGGCGGCGCCCGAGTGCGTGACGCACAGCGGTGGTGGCGCGGCTCGTTCTCAGCCGTTACTGCCTAATTCTCGACGCGGTGTCTTCCCATGTGACCCTTGAAGCACGGCGCACACACAGGACAACTCATCGCTCCTCGACATCGCCGGGAAAGTAGTCAGCGACGGTGGCGGCGAAATTGTGCTCGAGTCCGATGGTGCTAGCTCGTCTTGGCAGTGAACACGATCAACCAACCGGTCACAAAGCACCACTAGGGCACGGGGAAGCTAACCCTGCCCTCCTCTTGGCCGAAGATCATTGGGAAAATAGACTTCACCGGCGACCCGAGCCATTTCCACATGCGGCAGCCAAAACACGGAGCTACGCTCACTGGGTTGATCATCTTTGCTAAGACTTGGCCTAGGTGATCGTGAGGTGCTACTCTAGCTTCAGCTAAACCAGAATCTCTAGTCATCAAGTGATCGAGATGAATTTTCGGTTCTGGTTCTCGGTGTTCTATGTGGCGATCGTCGGGAAAAGTGAAATTCTGGCTCACCGGAGCTAAGAGGGAGCTAGGGGGTTCAGGAGGAGCTACTAGACTCCAATTCTATCCTTAGAGAACAGTTAGTTGCGCCAGAGGAGCTTGGAGCTGTCCGGGCGACAGTGCTAAGTCAGAGACACTTTGGGTTGAACAGGGGAGTGGAAATCGGCTCGGGAAAGCTCGAGGGGAGCTGATCACGAGCAGCTGAGGGCAGGAGCACGTCGAGTGAAGGTCGGCGGTGCTGTTTATGGCCTCAGCTCGAGGTGGAAAGGTGGGTTTCGGCGTGTCGACGGCGAGGGTGGGAATTTCGGGTGTGCGGCGACGTGCGGCACGCTTTCTGTGCGGGAGACGGACGAAGCAGTGGCGAAGTGGGTTTTGGAAGGCCCAGGGGCGACGATAATGCGGCTGGCGAGAGTGTGTGACGTCCGGGACTCAAGAACAGGAGGTGGCAGTGCCTCTCGCTGTGGCGTCCGCGTGAGTGCGCGCGAGAAACCGAGTGAGCAGCGGCGGACTCTGTTTCTACGGTTGTCACACTGGCAGTGGGTCCCATTTTCAATTTTTGTCACACAAAATTGAATTTCTCCACTGCTCTAAGTAGTAGGGACCCTAATATCCTTGGCCATTTGATCAATCACCAAATTGGATTTGGTTTGTAAAGTGATCAAATTGTGGAATTGGTTTGATTGAATTTGTAGCAAATGTGAACTGAAATTCAAATTTGATTTGAATTTAGCCAAAATAGCTCATGTCAAGATCAAATCCAAATGGGGTGAAATTGGTGTGTGAGATCACAAAAATGTGCTGAGTATGAATATGAATCCCACTTTTGAATTCATATGACGAAAGTGGTTTGAATTTAAATTTAAGTTCAAACTAGCCTTTTTCTAATTATACCCAAAAATACCTCAAAAGGTTTTGGATTTGGGTGAAATTTTACATGAGCATTCCTAACAAGGTTTAGGAGTTTTTCATATGCTTAGCCCCTATATGATGCATGTGAGAAATACCACTTTTGCATTTTTTGAGTTTATCTTCTAATGACTTTCTTGATGGTGTTTACTTGCTCTTCAAATGTGTTCATAAGATCACCTCAAATGAGATGAGTGTGGTGTGATGAACAGTTTTAGTATATGAAAAACTTGGTCCCTTACAGAAAATAATGTTCATGGCTCTTTGATATGTAGCTCCAACATTTTTTAGACCAAAGGTCATCACAATGCACTCGAACAACCCCACAAACAATGGACACCAAAAAGCTGTCTTGGATGTGTCTTCCTCAGCCTTGAAGATCTGGTCATATCCAGCATTGCCATCTAGAAAGTTGATCATCTTGTGTCCCGAGGCATTGTTAATCAACACATCAGCTATAGGCATCGGGTATTAATCCTTGGGTGTAGCCCTGTTGAAGTCCCTAAAGTCTATGCATATCCTGATTTTGCCTGTGTTGTTCTTCTCCACTGAGACTATGTTTGAAACCCACTCGGCATATCTACATGGCCGAATGAAGTTGGCCTTCAATAGACGATCAACCTCTGCCTTGATTCTATCATACAACTCCGGGTTAAATCGTATAAAGGGCTGCTTGTGTGATCTAAACCCTGGCTATTTGGCAACTTGTGTTCCACCAAGCCCCTGCTCGACCCTGGCATCTCGGTGTACTCTGAAGCAAAGCAACTGGTGAATTCTTTTAGGAGATTGCATATCTCTTCCTTTTGAGCTCTCACAAGGTTGGCATTGATGTATTTTGGCCCGTGCATCGATCTTTCTCCAATATTCACCTCCTCCAACTCATCCACAGAAGAGAATCTTTGTTCTAGCTTGCCTATATCATCAAAACCTCCAACTAGTTCACCCATATCTTTCTTCCCTAAACGATACTCCTCAGTTCTCTTCTGTAACCAAGCCAAACTGTCCTGTTTATCTATCATACTCAAGTTACATCACTCAGCCGAGTTACGTTCGTCGGCTTTACCTTTATAAGGACAAATCCATCCCTTGCCACGCTTACATTGTCGTAATTCGTGAGGTCTCGACCTGTGAGGCACTTAATATTGTCGTGCTGAAGCTCGGACAACTCGGCTATCGCCAAACAAGCCAAATTATCTGCTTCTATCATCTCAACTTCATCCCTGACCCATTAGATCAAACACTGATGCAAGGTGGACGGTACACACGTGTTGGAATGTATCCAGCCACGTCCAAGCAACATGTTGTACCTGCTCCAGACATCTACCACGAAGAATGCTGTGGGGATTGTCTTGCTTCCCACTGTAAGTTCCACAGGCATGACACCTTGGGCTTCTGTTAGATCTCCCGAGAAGTCAATTAGCATCGTGTTGATCGTTATTAAGTCATCGTCCCTGTACCCAAGCTTCTCAAACATGATTAAGGGCATGACGTTGAATCATGCTCCTCCATTGACCAACATACGCCCTATCGGTGTTCCATTAACATATCCCCGGATGTAGAGAGTCTTCATATGCTGGCTGAGCTTCTCTAGCTTCTCAAACATAACGTTCTTAGCTCCTAAGTTTAGTTCGGCCACGTCAGCTTTTATGATGCATAATTCAGCTGGCAAATGGAATACCATGTTGATTTGTAGCTGGTTATCTTCCCTGCTCGAGTTATTTTCCTCTTCTTCCTTGTTTCTTGATTCTTCCCGAGCTAACCTCTTTTCTCTCCAAGTCTTCTTCACGATCACTAGTCTTGCTTTGTTAAACCAATGATCTCTCTACTCTTCCTTCCTTTTCTCAATAAGTTCCAGGGCTCTAAGACGTTGCACACGCCTCTTTGGTGTCCTGTTGAGCCCTGTCGGACACCATTGAGGTTCCGTCTTGGTTCCCAGAGCCACAGCCTTGGTAAGACTCTCCTTTGCTTCCTCTGGTGTATTTTCCCACCTGCTGAGCCTTCTCGGTCTTATCTTGGCTTGGCTGGTTGATATATTGACTTGTGAAGCTTGTGCACGATCAACAAACAGTGGATGCTTGTCCTTGGGTTCTGGTGTGCTACTTGGTCCAACAATCAACCTCCCCTCTGGAGAGATCAACCGAGAATGCTTGGCACTCGGTTCCTGAACAGCTCCTGCCTTCTCGGTCTTGCTCACACCAGCACCTGCCTTCATCACAGAGCTTGTAGTTACATGACAACTCTCAGTTTCTTGTTTAGCAAGTTGGTCTTTGCAAGGGCCACACGGCCTCAACTAGCCCGGATCACGCTGAGGGGTGCTGCGTTGCACATCACCGGATAACACACGTAAAAAGTACAAAGTGGAAGCTAAAGTTTTATTACAACAAACTGTTTCTGAACATGTTTACAACAAAATAAGTCAACTCTACACTCACGGGCGTAGACTAAGCAAAAGAGTTCACGTTCAGCCCGTAAACATGTTCCCATCAGCACGCACCCACACTAACACAGCGGCTTGCACGACTCCCACTCGATGGGGTTGCCCTCTTGGCGGTCCGTCTCCTCCTCGAGAGCCTCCTCCTCATAGCACCCTACAAACGCTTCAAACACAAGCAGTGAGCACGATGGCTCAGCAAGACTCACCCGTCTTTCCTATACATGTAACTTCTACAGGCTCGGTTACAGTGTAAATGGAAAGTAAGTTACAAAGGACACACCTAAATAGTTGAACCTTACTTTTAAGTTTTTAGCGCAAGTTGTGGAAGAACCTCGTCCTAAGGCACACAAGAGAGCCGCAATCAAACAAGAAACACATTTCTCTCATGTGCTTTGCCCAAGGTTAAAAAGAACTTTAATTAGCTCTAAACTACAACAGATCATGAGCAACCAATGTATATATTTCAATCAACAACTTTTTAACATGACTCTAACCTGTTCTTTCTATGTCACAGTACATTGAACAAGTGGTACTCACCGACCGTGAGGGACGGTGATTATAATCGATTTACACCTGCAGGGTTATACGAACCCGTCACGTAAGCCCGTACTCGATGTTGCCTACATCAACCATCACGGACGTCGTACGCAACCACCTTTCATCCGTCAGCCAAATGTTGAACCGGTCCTATCGTCCCGAGCAAGAGGTCTCTGCACGCACATCTGCAGTGCCGCCAGCCGATTTACACCTCAAGCTCTCAACCTACCCTCTGGATGACAAGCAATGCCTCAACAAATAGCTACCGGAATTACATCGATTTCCCAGTTCCCATATATCCGGTAGGTCTTCGGTTCTGTTCTAGCTTGTTCAACAGGCCTGCACACGGCTCGGTCCTCAATCGACACAAGCGGAGCTATGGCACCCAGGCCCCAAAGTCCTGCTGCCCTTACTCTCCGCTCGGTCTAATTTTTCTTGCCATGTGTTCCATTTGCTATCTCTAACCGAGTAGTGTGCCTCTAGCCTATTCTCGCGAGCAGTTCAAACCACTCGACTTGTACCGAATCCTACACTATCTTAGCATTTCAGTAGCTAATCGAGGTTTAAAAACCTAAGCCCAAAAACAGGGTTTTCTTGGCTATGCATTTGGATTTTCAAACAATACTCTAATGCATAAATGAAGTGGTATTCAAAGTAAGTTCTCAAAACAATAAAATTTATAAACGGCTAATGCAAACCGGAGCTTGCCTTGCTGCTGGTCGTACGCTAACTGTTCCTCTGGGGTGATGAAATCCAACACCTCCGGCTCCTCTTCAACCTTAGCGACTACACAATATAAATATGTATGCATGTCAATTTAAATGCATTTGAATTTGAAGTTTATATTGTTAAGACTGTAAGTACTGCTAGACAGGCCCAATGACTGGAATTTTTACTGTTGTTTGGATACAACCTAAGCAGAGATTTGGCTAAATCTGATATGAAGCAAAGCTAATTTGAGCCCTGCACAAATAAATATGTATTTGGCCTTACTTGGAGCTCTTAGGGTGTTCTAAGGATTTTCTGTAAAGGTCCCAAAAAGGTGAATACAAAGAAACTCTTGTTTGCACAAAGTTGGTTTCATATGTATGGAAATGGGACTTATTAAAACCTTTTCCACATGTGATAACACACAGAGAGCTCTCTTCACACAAGTCAAATAATTATTTGAAAAATTGGAACCCAAGAGGGATTTGAATCCATAGTGGGAAGTTCCCATATGTGTGAGAAAGCTAAATTCAGATTTGGAACAAATTTGTTCAAACTCAAAATTCAAATGAGAGCAACACAATGAGTTTCAAACTGTTGTGCTAAAAATGTCATTTGCAGCAGCCAAATTTCAAATCAGATTTCATATTTGAATTCCTTAGGTCCAAATTAGTGGGTATGCAAAGTTTCATGAATTCTTGAAACAGTTTGCAACTCATTTTCCAAAATGGACATTAAATTGCAAAGAATTCAAATACCCATTTGAATTTGGATGAAACTTACCCAATTATCCAAATGCACCTCGGATTTGAACTCCCACAATTTAATTTCACCATTTGCAAATTTTGGGAGATATTTTAGAGGATAAGAGGGAGCTGTGATGGGACCCACATGTCACTGAGGAAGTTAGTTTGCAAAAGATCTTTATTTACAGTACACTGTCTCTGTTTTGCTGCTTTGAGGCGATTTCACTCGAGCAGAGGCGAACAGCACCGGGTGACACCGAATGGCGCCAAAGCCACCTCCTCCTTAGTTTCCCTCGCGCTGGCACTCCCTCGGTGACTTCAGCCGGTCACTGCCGTGATCTTTTTCACCCACAGAATCGAGCACGTCTCAGTTTCATTGCTCCTCGCGCGAGAAACTAACCACAGCTGCCGCCACCCTGTTGATCATTCGAGCGCCCAGAAGCTCGCGTAAAAACCTCGGCTGAGCAGCAAAACTGCATCACCACAACTCCCACGACCTCCTCACACCCTCACCGCGTGAGTTCAGCCTCCACAACCCGAGAATACCGAGTTCCCGCGGCGGCCAGAGGAAACCGCAACTGCCTGCTCTCGTGGACAGCCTCACCCAGGGCGTGTCATGGCCGAGCAAGACCTCCTTTGGACGCGCAAGACCTTCCTACTGCTCACCTCCAAGTCTTAGCCCACGCCGTGGAAGATCCTCGGAGAATTTCCAGTTTCTCGCCGGCCGGCTCAAACCGAGGTGCGGGTAAGAAAGTTTCAAATTCGTGATCGATACTTGCTTAGAGGCCACAAAACTTCACACACATGAGATAAACTTGCTTAGCAACGATTCTTCTTTGGAACCCTAGCATGAAACCCACTGTGCACGGCGTATTTCCAATCTTCCCGATGGCGGCTATGGCGGGAAGATTCGGGCGCACGTCGAAAGCTATATTAGAGCAATTTCTGGGCCGTTTCACCCCCATGTCAACCTTCCCTAGCATCCACCGATGCTCTAGGGCCTGGAAACCGAAGCTTGGAGGGCTTAGGGCGTCGGGGCAATGTTGCCGGACTTCCACCGAGCCGCTGCACCGTTGCGAGGTAGGTTAGGGGCATCGCCGGTCCGGGGAAGTCGAAAACCGGCGAGCCCCGGCGAGCTCGGCAGCGCTACCACGCGGGAGACGCGAGGTAGACGACGACCGGGGCCGGGGCCGCTGTCAGTGAGAGGAAACCGGGTGTGGGATCGTCTGTGGGCTCGGATCAGCTGTGACAGTGTGGGAAATAGACCTGTGGCCCCGTGTAGCGCTGTCCCAGCACTAGACACGTGTCCCCTGGACCCTTCGTCAGTGTTTGAATTTTCCCCGATTTAATTCAAATTCCAGATTTTCCCTAAACTTTAGAAGAGCATAACTTTTGCTAGGAAACTCCAAATTTAGTGATTCGAATTTGTTTAGATTCAGGTTGACAAACTCTATCCAAATATGCAACCCAATTTGTATGAAAGTTATTATTTAATTCTGGGAAATTCTTTAAATCTTTTCAGCAAAATAATTTTAGAGGGAGTTTGGTTTATCCAAAGATCCTAAAATTTTGCTAGTGTATCCTTTATGGTATTATTGAACTCCTGTAAAAATTTCAGCTCATTTGGAGTTGATTTGGTTAGTAGAATTCAGGTTTTAAGTTTGTGTTTTCAAATGAATACAGAAACATTTTTATAGAATTCCCAAAACTTTGAAATTCAGTTCTGAGCAATTCTTAGCTTCAGAAATCCTAGGAAAATTCATGCAGGCTCTATGAACTATAATTGAAATTTTATTTCACTAAGTTTGACATGAACATTGGTGTTACCTCAGAATTAATTCCTCTTTGCTTAATTTCATAGAGAATTGTTCTGAATAAACCACTCAATGAAAATTGCTCATTTTTGGTCCAGATGACTTTATTGCGACAAGGAACTCACGTGAAAATTTCAGCTCCATTGGAGCTCTGGATCATCACTGTCCTGTGTAACCTCTTTAGGTGATCAACACACAAGCGATGAAAAGCACTTAACACTTGATCATAGTGCTTAAACCAAACCCAAACTATTAGAACCAGTGTCATTTTAAATTCTTAAACAGAGTTCCAGTTTTTAAACTTATCACTAGAGCTTATTAGCAAAAGCTTTACAATTAAATACATATGCATATTCATATCGTGTAGCATCTACGTGAGAACGTGTGAAGGATTTGAAGTGAAGATCAAGGAGGGAGGAAAGCAAGTGATCAAGCCCCAAGTGATCTTCACTAACTGATTGTAATCTTAGTCACCTGCAAAACAGGCAAGCCCCGGTTTGCATTTGAACAGTTTTATAAAGTATTTCCATTTCTAGAGATCATAGCTTTGAATTGTTTGATTGCATTAAGTCTAGTTGATAATGAAAACCCAACTGCATGACCAGAAATGTCCTAAGAGAGAAAGGGTAGAATAGTACCTCCTCGAGTGGATTTGGCTACGCTAAATGTTAGTAGGAAAGGTCCGGTAGAAGTTGGGTAGTTGGAATCTACTCGCGTGTTTAGGGCTGGTTTATTCGGAGCGGGTCAAGAATAGAAACAATGAGAAATGTTCATACTTAAGAAATGGAGACCGGGCAGGAAGGTTTAGATGCAGTAGGCTGTGGACCGTGCATGCATAGCCCTGCCTGTCTCGGTTAAGGCCCGTCCGTGCTTGGCCCTGTTGGACAAGTTTGGGTTGTGTACTTGGCGCATACTGGCTATATGGGACCCAGGAAACCGATGTACCTCGGGAGATCCACTTTGGAACTTTTCTAACTGTCTTAGGCTTTCGGCATCAGGGTAGCAGGAGGTAACTCGCTCAAGAACATACCACTGCGGGTATGTACCTTGAGGGAGCTTGCGGACTCGGGGCAGTCAGACTGCGTCCTGTGTGGAAGATCTTGGGAAAGGTGGCCGCATACAACGTCAGTTGAGGTTGCTGCCAGCAACTCGAAGTACGGGTGTACGTGTCATATAGTGCGGGCATACACTGATTCGAATCACCGTCGCTCGCGGTCATATGAGCATACTTGCCCACTGCATCTTTACATAGTAACAACTGAACTGGTTTTCTTTTTGAACTTGATAAGGTTGTGATGTAACTTGTATTGCAACCATGATTGAATTATAGCAAGATTATACAACGCCCCATACGGAATCACTCGCAAGCTTGGTTCTTCCTCCTCCTCCGGAACAACTGCCAAATTATTAACGTGGGACTTACGACTGAGTGCATCAGCCACCACGTTAGCTTTGCCCGGATGGTAATGGATCTCGAGCTCATAGTCTTTAATTAATTCCAGCCATCTCCGCTGCCTCATATTAATATCCTTCTGAGTGAATATATATTTGAGGCTCTTGTGGTCGGTGTAGAGGTGCACTAAGTTTCCAAGTAAATAGTGCCTCCACATCTTCAACGCAAGCACCACCGCAGCAAGCTCTAGGTCATGAGTGGGGTAGTGCTGCTCGTGGTTGCGGAGTTGACGAGACCCATACGCGATCACACGTCTATCTTGCATTAAGACGCAGCCAAGTCCAATGCCTGAGGCATCACAATAAACATCAAATGGCTTTGTTATGTCCGGTTGGGCTAACACCGGTGCCGTCATGAGATGTTTCTTTAGAGTTTGAAATGCCTCTTCACAGGCCTCTGTCCACACATACTTGCTGCTCTTATTTAATAACTCTGTCATTGGTTTAGCCACCTTCGAGAAGCTGGGAATAAATCTCCGGTAATAACCCGCTAGTCCTAGAAAACTGCGGATTTGATGAACCGATGTTGGAGACTCCCACTTCAAGACTTGCTCAATTTTGGTTGGATCCACGGCTACACCCTCCGCTGAAATAATGTGGCCTAAAAATGGTACCTTGCTGATCCAAAATTCACACTTGCTGAATTTGGCATACAGCTTATGTTCCCGTAACCGTTGGAGCACAATATGAAGATGTTTGGTGTGCTCCTCCTCCGATTTGGAGTATACGAGAATGTCGTCGATGAAAACCACGACAAACTGATCCAACTCTGGCATGAATACAGAATTCATGAGATACATGAAATGTGCGGGTGCATTTGTTAGCCCGAAAGACATGACTAGATACTCATAGAGCCCGTATCTAGTCGAGAAGGCCGTCTTCAGTATATCCTCCGCTCTGATCTTTATCTGACGATAACCAGACCGTAAGTCCATCTTGGAGAATACCTTGGCATCCACTAACTGATCAAATAATATATCGATCCGCGGCAACGGATATTTATTTTTGATCGTCACTGCATTCAGCGGCCGATAATCCACACATAATCGAAGTGACTCATCCTTTTTCTTCACAAAAAGGGCTGAACAGCCCCATGGCGATGCGCTTGGTCGGATGAACCCTTTGTCCATTAAGTCCTTAGCTGTTCTTTTAGTTCAGCTAATTCCTTCGGAGACATTTTGTACGGCCTCCGAGATATTGGTGTGGTTCCCGGTGCTAACTCGATCTTGAATACCACATCCCTCTCAGGCGGCATCCCTGGAAGATCGTCGGGAAACACATCTGGGTACTCACGGACCACTGGAATATCCTCCAGTTTCGTGGTCACACTGTGGTATACCACTGGATTTTTAGAATCCACGGCTTCAAGTATGAGCGTTTGGAGACCGTAGATTGGAGAGTCCAAACTAACAATCTGTGGACCAATATCAAGAACAGCCCCGTGGTAGTTCATCCACGCCATTCCTAGAATCACGTCGATCTTCTGTCCCTCTAATACAATGAGGGTTGTGGGGTATAAGTTTCCACCTAAGCACAAGGGTGCTTTGATCACTACTTCATTAGCAGCTATATTACCACCAGGTGAGCGGATAAAATAGTGATCTTTCGGTGTAGAGGTGGAAAGCTCAGCTTTGCACACAAACAACCTGCTGATGAAATTGTGTGTAGCTCCAGAGTCAAATAATATTAACATGGGCAGTCCATTGAGGGTGAACATTCCCGCTAGCACAGGTGCCCCATCTGGCACATCCTCTAGAGCTGTATGACAAATGCACCCGGATTTTGGTGCTGTTCCTTGAAGCTGAGCATGGGGTTGATTTATACCCCGCCCTGGTGTAGTTTCTCTGTGGCGTATCCTTTCTGGACACTTTCTGCTGATGTGACCCAAGTACCCGCACGTGAAGCACGGTTTCTCAGCCGATTCCTGGTTGCTCTGTGCATGGACATTAGTGGTATTCTGCTGCGGTAAGAACACTTGAGAAGCAGAATAACGTGGCTGCCTATACCGTTGTTGCAGCTGTCCGAATTCAGAGTATTGGGACGGACGACCGGAATATTGCTGGAGTCGTCGAGTCGGCTGCATCAGCTGACAGTTCAAGGTACTGTCTACCACCATGTATTTCTGCGGAGCACTACTGCTGCTCTCCGGTGGTACATGGTTCTTTCTTTTCTCAGCCTGCACTTCCCGCTGAGCATCTTCAACCATGATGGCAGCACTCATCAATTCGTTGAAGTTCTTTCGATCAGCTAACACGAGTCTCTCCTTTAGCTTGGGATTGAGGCTGCGGAAGAACCACTCACACTTTTGTGCTTCGGTGTTCACATGTTGAGGCGCATACCGCGCCAGCTTGTTGAACACTCGCGAATGCTCGTATGCACCCCTCCATCCTTGTTTTAAGGCCAGAAACTCCTCGAGTTTCCGCTGAATTATTCCGGAAGGAACATGATACGCGAGAAATGCCTTCCGGAATTCTGCCCATGAAACGTCATGTCCATCTGGTAAGGAGGCGAGTTGATTTGCCCACCATGCACTGGCGGACCCGTGAAGTTGTTGCGCTGCGTATAAAACCTTCTGCTGTTCGGTGCATTGAAGCAACCCGAACTTAGATTCAATGGTACGGATCCAGCTATCCGCCACCAGAGGATCCTCAGATTCAATGAAAACCGGTGGTTGAGTTGCCAAGAACTCAACATAGGATTTCAGTTGCGGTTGGCGCAAGTCTTTGTCCTGACATCCCCCTTGGCGGGATGTATTCATCACCAGGGTGCGGAGCAAGTCGGTTCGCTCATCGCTTGCACCCGTCATGGCAGCCAGAATGTCCGCCATTGTGACCGTGGGTGAAGGCCCTGGTGGAGGCTGCTGTTGCGGAGCTCGCTGCTCCCGCTGTGGAGAGTTATCACCACGACCACCACTGGAACCACCCACCTTACTCATGGAACGAGTTCGCACCATTCTGCAATTGCAAGAGTTCATTATCAGATCAACACTATCACTTGATTTATTCCATAAACAAAGTAGTGTAACACTGATAATGAAACCTCAACATGTAAGCAAAATGATTTAGGCGCAAACTGATGTATCTACAGCAAGGATTTACAAGCCGACTGATTGGTCCTTAAACAGATCACATTCTGATCCAGTTAAAAGCACTTTCGTAACTCAAGTTGAATATCAAAGTTAAAGTTAACTTTAATATCTTTCCAACGAGTATCCAAAGGCCTCCGAGGGATTTTTCTACAGGAAGTTATGGCTTAAAAACAGAAAAGTTCAGAGAGGCTTTGTTACTGTCCTGGTTCTGAATAGTTTGCCTTCAACTGAACTTTTCACCAACATAATCTGTGATTTTGCTCTGGAGGTCTACAATAAAGTTGTAGAGCACTTGAAAATCTTTCCAGAACTGTATCATACACCTTAATTGGTAAACGCTACTCAGAGTTATGCTCTGTAAAAGTCCAGCAAAAATTTCTGCCAGAAACAGAACACTCTGTTTTTGAAATCTTAAACACCTAGACACTCTCTCATTTGAATCTTAGTTCAAAAGAAGAGTTCAGTAACTAATATTCATTTCAAACTTCCATTTTTAGTTGAAAGTTAGCTCATGAATCATTTCTTCATAGGGAATAGGTTATTATGTGTGGTACGGCGTCGATGCACCGTAAGAACAATGTTGGTACTACGTTGCCTCTCCAAAAGAAACTCCTAAACCGGATTATACCGGTATATACGTATAATAAGTGGCACTAAGACGGTCTCTCGCACACGTGTACTACACGGGATACGTACGTGGTTAGTACCTGCAGAAAGACACTCAATAGTGGTGCACTCAAAGGTTGTTTCATTTCAGGCAGTTCCATAATTGAAAGTAAATACAAACGCCCGTATCATTGCCATACGGCCGTCCTTGAGTTAAGTCACGTGTCAAGGTACGTGATCGTGTTTCAACACCACATGACGGGGAACCCGAGTATGTCATGAACGGGTCGTCACGGTTGGGAATGTTATCAACCCAACGGATACCACCTACTGCCCTGCAGGGCACGCCGATGGCAAGCGCTGCGTATGTCCTCCTGGGCTATTTCCAGACGAACACACTCTCGCGTTACCGACCACGTGATGGGGTCTCCACTTACTTGCCTAATGCACGCTAGGGATCAGCGTTTCATATGAACTCAGGAACATGAAGAGTCCAAGAGTTTCATATTGACATCTCACACCAAGCTGTGAGATCTAGCCCTGAACCACTTTCCTCGTCAGGAGAGCTAACCGAAATTGAACCGCTTTCGGTGGCGTTCCTTACCATGCTTACCTGAGCGTAGGTGCGTCGTTACATAATAAAAAATTCAGAATTACAACAATTATGTTAGTACTGCCACTTTAAGTAACTATACTACTATAGTCCTTATGTGGGCCTAATACCATTTCCTCACCGTATCCTAAGTTTTTATCGTAATACGATCCTTATTCCCTGTGCTATTACCAATGCGGCTCTGATACCACGCTGTGAGGACCCCGCCATCCCGATCACTCATGGGGACGGGACACCTCGCCCGGGAATCGCATTGGGTGGTGCCGTGCGATGCGGCACCCAACAGCACACATAATAAAGCATCATATTACATAAACAAGCGGAAGCTTACAAAGTGTTGATTTTACAAATACTTCTCAAAATAAACTACAGCGGAAGACTATTACAACTCACGTCTCATACCTATGCTAAGCAACAGAGAAGGTGTCCAGCCCGCGGACCCCTCACGCTAGCAACACTATCATAATAGCAGGGGCAGGGGTTACCATGAATTCACCACTCGGAGAGTTCCGAGTCTCATCGGGCACCCGTACATCTCAGCGTACAGTTATTACCTGCAAAACAACTTATGCAGTATCTGTGAGCACGAAGCTCAGCAAGACTGACCCGTCACCCCAGTCATGAAACTCTACATGATGAAAATAGAGGGCTAATTTTAGAAGTTTGCACAAACGATGAACTTGAGCTAAAGGAGAGTCCTTACTTCAAGTTTTAAGCAACTTTTATAGCCCTCGCGCAACTTACATCGAGACTCCACAATCAAACAAGAAACGCTTCATCTCGATGTCACTTGCCCGAGGTGAAAGTAACTTTAGTGAGCTATCCTAGACTCAAACTGACCTTGCGCCATTAACATCGAGACTCCACAATCAAACAAGAAACGCTTTGCCTCGACGCTACTAGCCCAAGGTGGAAATTAAATTTAGTGAAGCGTTGCTTTTTCCTCATCTCCATTTTGAGGATTACCCACGAAGCATATTAAACGTTTCCCAGTTTATTACTACCTCACGACTCAGTGTACAAGTATGCTGACTACCACGAGCGACGGTGATTGCAATCAAAAACACCCGGTTGACACGACACGTACGCCCGTACTCGACGTTGCACACAGCAACCGTCACTGACGTCGTATGTGGCAACCTTTCACACGACACCCAGATGTCGAACCGGTCCCACTGACTGGGATTAAGTCCCTCTACTGCAAACCCTCGTAGAGCCGACTTCTCTATCCTTTCAGCATCGGCATCAGACGGTGAGGTATGCCTCGACACCCAGGTTAACATGTTACATCGGTTTCCTGGGTCCAATATTGCCAGTATGCATCCGGTACACATCTCGAACTTGTCCAGCGGGGCCGCACACGAGAACGGGCCTTAATCGACTCAGACATAGACTAGGCTCACAGGACCACGTCCTTGACCTTCCATCTACTGCCCGGTCTCCATTCCCAACTATGAGGATCAATTCCCAACTCTTCCGATTGATCCCCCTTAAACCCGGTTCACGAGTAGGAATCTGCCCACTCGAGTTATGCCTCTTTTAATCCACTTTTGTTGAGATCAGCAGTTATAATTAATCGATAACATATCCTACATTTAAATCTAGGGCTTTCTGGGTCATGCATTTGGAGTGTCATACCACTTAGACTTAATGCAATAAATAAAATGCTAGACTTATAAAGTGAATACAAATAAAAACTTGTAAGTTTTGATGCAAACCGGGGCTTGCCTTTGTTTTGCATGTGACTTATATATATATGCAGTTAGTGAAGACCACTTGACTTGATCTCTTGCCTTCCTCCCTTGATCTCTACTCCAATGACTTCAAGGCCTTCACGTAGATGCTACACGTAATGCATATGAACAATTGTTTAAGTATAAAGACTTAGCTACAAGTCCTAATAACAAGTTTTCAAAAACTGGAACTCTCTTTAAGAATTTAAAATGACACTGGTGCTAGTGGTTTAGGTTTGGATCTAAACACATGATTAAGTGCTACGTAGTTTTCCCCCTCTTCTATATTGATCACCTAAAGAGGTTAAAATGAACAGGGGTAATCTAGGGCTCCAATGGAGCTGAGAATTTTCATGTGAGTTCCTTGTCACAAGAAAGTCCTCTGGACCAAAAATTAGCACTTTTCATTGAGTGGTTTGTTCAAACTAATTTTCTAAGCAATTAAGCAAAGAAGAATTAATTCTGAGATCCCACCCATGTTCATGCAAAAATTAGTGAACCAAAATTTTAATTATAGCTCATAGATTTTGCATGAATTTTCCTAGCATTTTTGGAGCTAAGATCTGCCCAGAACTGAATTTCCATTTTTTGGAAATTCTCTGAAAATGTTTCTGTATTCAATTGAACACAGCATCTTCAAATCTAAATTTACCTGATCAAATCAACTCCAATTGAGCTGAAACTTTTACAGGGGTTCTCTAATACCCTAAAGACTATTCTGACAAAATTTGAGGATTTTTGGATTAACCAAACTCCCTCTAAAATTCTTTTGCTAAAAAGCTTTAAAGAATTTTACAGAATTAACTAAAGGGTTTCATACAAATTGGGTTCTACATTTGGATAGTACTCTATCAGAGGAATCCAACAAAATATGTTTCACAATATCGGATTCTCCTACCCAAAGTTGTAGCTATTCAAAGTTTGAACTAAAAACTGAATTTCCCCAAAATGTTCAAATACTGGCTGTGGGTCCAGGGGACAGGTGTCACTCGTCGGGGCAAGCCACACGGGGCTACTGAGTATTTCCCGCGCCGCCACACGCGATCCCCGCGCCACAGCCAATCAGAACTTCGACTCTCGATCGCTGATAGGTGGGACCCGCCGGGTCGTCTTCTAACTCCGGCCCCGCGCCCGCGCGCCGCCGGGCTCGCCGGAGTTCAACGGATTCCGGCCTCCCGGCCATCCCCCGAGCCCTCCCTCGCCGCTAGGGCCTTATTTCACGTGCTGAACACGATGGAACCCTCTTCCCCGGCTGGCGATGGCTCTAACCTAGCTGGCCACGGCGTGGCGGCTCTAGACCGGTTCGGCAACGTCGCCCGGTCATCCTAGCCTGCCCAGACCTCGGTGGAACGGCGCTACAGCACCAGTGGACTATGGGGATGCTCGACCTAGCCTCAAAACTGCTCGGGACCGGCGGCTAATGGTGTCTCACCGTGCACCCGAAACCTCTTCCCCGTTTGAGGTCGGAAATTCTGGAATTCATGCTGTCTACGTGCGTCTTTCCAACTAGGGTTGTGAAGGACTACTGATCGCCGGCTAGTGGCCGACCTGTGTGCAAGATTTGACAAGCTACAGAGGATTGGAGAGCGAGAATTTTGGCGGCGATTACCGGATGCTCTGTTGGAGGTCGCCGGGACAAAATCTCCGAATTGGCCGCCGATCCTCCATGGTTTGCTCCAGGCTTTAGGAGGAGAGCAGCAGCACGATGGCGCGCTCCCGTGGCCGGGCTTGCTTGGACGTGACAACCCTTGTGGAAGGCTGCCCGCGTGCGCCCGATCGTTGGCTGGCTGTCGTTCGCCGCGGTTGAGGCGTTTAACGCTCGAAACCCACCACAGATGGCTAGCCCTCGTGCTCAGAAGGTGCGGAACGATGGCACATCGTCGTTGTGCAGCTCGGGGAGGCGCTGTGGCGCGGTTTAGCCGGCTCCCGATGGCTTCCCAGAGGAGCGGCAAGCTCGGTTTTGTTTTCGGGAGACCGCGCGTGTGAGAAAAAGAAACACCCGTGGTCACCTTGTCTACGCGGGAAGAATCACGTGGAGGGGCGCCGCCGACTCCTATGCTGCCAGCGGCCCGGGCGAAGAGCAGGAGGTGGAGCCTTGGGCGAAGGGGGCGGTCGCTCGGTGTCGCCCGCGGGTGAAACCCCGGTGGAGTGAGGAACAGAGAAAAAGACTTAAGGGTTAAGTCTACTCATTCCTATGACATGTGGGCCCCACAATTCAGTACCTCTTTTCCTCAAAATATCTCCAAAGTTTTACAATTATCCAACCCAAATGTTTGAAAGTTGGAAACTGAGCTCATTTGAATAGTTTGGATAAATTCCATGCAAATTCAAATGTTTATTTGAATTCTTTGCACATTTGATTCCATTTGGAAAAATGGGCAGCAAATCTTTTCAAAAATTAATGAAACTTTGCCTACCCACAAATTTGGACCTAAGGAATTCAAATATGCAATTTGATTCTTTTGTTAGCTGCTGCAAACAAGAGTTTGAAAACAACAGTTTTGAATTCCCATTGTGCCTTCCCTCATTTGAAGTTTGAGTTTAACATTTATTTCCAACTCTTATTTTTAAACCCTCCCATTGCACTTGAGTTCTTCATTTCTATGGTTTTAATCCGCATGAGGTCCATCCATGCAGTAACCCTAAGTTTGTTTAGAAGAAATCTCACCTATGTTATCATATGTGGGAAAAAAGTTTCAACTAGGCCCCTTTTTCATACACATGACTCCAACATTTGTACAAACTCATGTTTCTTTGTATTCACATTTTTGGGACCTTTACACTTCTCCCCTCTAATTCTTTCTCCCCCTTCTGCTGTAATATATCCCCAGCTACTAAAAATTGAATGAGAGACTTATCCCCCAAGTCTTGGTTTGAATTTGAGTTCTCAAATTTAAACTTTGTTTGGCTAAATATGCTTCATGTTTGAACTGAAATACAAAATTCAGTTTTAAATTCTTGCAAATTTAGCTTCCGACAAGATGAACTCCAATGGGGGTGAAAATTGGTGAGCTAACTCAGAAAAATGTGTTGAGTTTGAATATGAAGGTAACTTTTGAATTTGAGTGATGAAAGTTGCTGCCATTTGAATTTACATTCAAATTGACCTCTTTTTCGAATACCTCCAAAAGTCCTCAAAAAGTGTTGGATTTACATGAAACTTGGACTGAACCATCCCAAGACTTTTTAAGTTCTAGGGGTGAGCTCAATCTCTCATGTTCATGTGTAGAAATCCTACTTTGTGAAGGTGAAGGCTTTCCCCTCTAATCACTCTTTTGATGGAGGTTACTTGCTCTTCACAATATTTCCTAAGATATCCACAACAAAAAATGTGGTGTTGTGAGGTAAAGAAAAGTTTTTGCAAGTCCCTTTTCTTGGGCTTTTACAGATCGTCCAAGTGCTGAATTGGAGTTCACCGAAATCAGTCCACGAAGTCCGTAGCTTTCTCGGTTTAGCGGGTTACTACCGGAGATTCATTCCGAATTTCTCCAAGGTCTCTAAACCGATGACGGAACTTCTGAAGAAAGGCAAGAAATATGTGTTGAGTGAAGTATGTGAGGAGGCATTCAAAGCATTGGTAAAGCACCTCACAACAGCCCCAGTCTTGGCACAGCCCGATACAACTAAGGCTTTTGATGTTTATTGTGATGCATCCGGCATCGGCCTTGGCTGCGTGCTTATGCAAGAAGGGCGAGTGGTCGCATATGGATCTAGGCAGCTTAGGAATCATGAGCAGAATTATCCAACACATGATCTCGAGCTAGCTTCTGTGGTTCTTGCTCTAAAGATGTGGAGGCACTATTTGCTTGGAAACTTAGTCCACCGCTACACCGACCACAAGAGTTTAAAGTACATCTTCACACAAAAGGAATTAAATATGAGGCAGCGAAGATGGTTAGAGTTAATCAAGGATTATGAACTGGAGATTCATTACCATCCTGGAAAAGCCAATGTAGTTGCCGACGCACTTAGTCGGAAAGCACATGTGCATAATCTAACCATGGCCGCAATGGAGGAAGAAGAACCGAGCCTGCGCTTGGTTCCTTATGGGTCATTGTTTAACCTTGCCCTCATTCCTACAATTCGTGATGAAATTGTAGAGGCTCAGAAGAAATATAAGGGCATGGCCCATATCCGGAAGAGAATAGACAGAGGAGAAGCTAAGTGCTTCCTGAAAGATAAGAATGGTACGCTATGGTTCAAAAACCGTATAGTCGTACCCCGTGACATGAAGCTTCGTAAGAAGATATTAGACTAAGCTTATATAATCAAAATTTTCCATTTATCTAGGTAGCAACAAGATGTAGCAAGATGTGAGAAACAAGTTTTGGTGCACACGGATGAAGCGGGAAATAGCTAAATACATATCCGAGTGTGATACGTGTCGAAGGGTGAAAGCAGATCACATGAAGAAACCTGGTTTGCTGCAGCCCCTTCATATTCCGGCATGGAAGTGAGAAGATGTGAGTATGGATTTTATTGTCGGGTTACCACTCACATCTCGGAAGCATGATTCAGTTTGGGTAATCATTGACTGATTAACCAAGTCAGCACACTTCATACCAGTGAATGTGGGATTCAATGCCAAGAAATATGTGGAGTTATACATTGAACGGATATTATGCCAGCATGGAGTTCCAAGAACAATAGTTTCAGATCGTGGTGCACTGTTCGTTTCTCGTGTCTGGGAACAGCTGCAGGCATCATTGGGAACCAAATTGCTTAGAAGCTCCACATATCACCCTCAAACCGATGGACAAACCGAGAGGGTGAATCAAGTCTTGGAAGATATGTTGAGAGCGTGTGTCATCCACCATGGTAAGAACTGGGATGCTTATCTAACGTTGGCGGAATTCTCGTACAACGACAGCTATCAAACGAGTATCAAGATGGCACCGTATGAGGCTCTCTATGGCCGGAGATGTCGCACACCACTGAATTGGTGCGAATTCGGTGAAAGGGTGACATTCGGGATTGACCTTGTTAATGATGCCGAAGAACGAGTTCGGGTCATACAAGCAAATTTAAAGGCTGCTCAATCTCTATAGAAGAGTTATGCAGACCAGCGACGTCGACCGTTGAACTTCAACATCGGAGAGTACGTAAATCTCCGCGTATCTCCAACGAAGGGAGTTCACCGGTTCGGTGTAAAAGGAAAGCGCGCTCCCCGGTTTACCGGTCCATTTTCTATCACGGAGAAATGTGGATCTGTAGCCTACCGGCTTGAGCTACCGACAAATCTCGCTGGGATGCATAATATATTTCATGTCTCTCAGCTTCGAAAATGTCTCAAAAATACCACTGCTGTCCACAATGAAGATCTCGAGACATTGCAACCAGATCTCTCTTATACCAAGCATCCAATCCGGATTATTGATGAAAAATCTCGGTCGACAAGGAATCGGACGCTCCAATTCTATAAGGTATTATGGAGCAATCATACCGCGGAGGAAGCAACATGGGAGAGTGAAGAATACCTCCGTTCAAACTATCCGGACTTGCTGTCCGCTTATATCCGGTAATTCCTTCTATACCACTTTGTCTTTTGTTTATGAATCTCGGGACGAGATTCTTTTTAAGGGGGGAGGGATGTGAAATCCCAATAATCTAGCAAGTGGAGCTACATGTCACACCGAGAAAATGAGAGGGAAATTAAACTTTTGAATTTAACGGTGTGAGCTCCAAGTGTAAACTTGAGCTTGCAAAAAATTCCTGAACACGGAGATCTAAGGCTATCATGTGGTCCTCCACACATCCAATAATAGCGCGGAAAAATTTCAGAGCATTTGGAAAGGGTTTCCTAGTCGTTGGAATTAAAATGGGAGAAAATTCGAATTTGAATTTAAAGCTCAGTTTCAAATCACAACTTTGCCGAAATCCACATTTGAGTGCACCATTGTGTTCCTCATATTCCTTTGGCCTATCCTCCAAGTTTGATCAGATTTGGAGTTTGTTTGCTAATTCAAATGGAATTTTGAAAGAAAAGAAGAGGGGGAGAAATGGACCCACATGTCAGCCAGAAGAAGAACAAACAGTCTCTGTTTCAGCCGTGAGCGCGCCACCGAGGGTGCCGTCTGTAAAAGTCCCAAAACATGTAAATAGAAAACTTGAGCTATGAATAAAGTTGAGTTTATATACAAGAAATGGGACTTACAAAAACTTTTGGTTACTCATGATAGTGTTGGCATGTGAAATAAAACTCTAAATTCAGTTTGAACTAAGAGGGTCACTTCAAAAAGATGAAGGCCATTCTCAAAAGGGGGAATTCAAACTGTTGTTTGAAAAGTTGTATTTGCATTAGCCAACTCAAAGATCAGAGGACATATTTGAATTCCTCAGGTCCAAATTATGAGGAAGCCAAGTTTTGAGCAAATTTGGAGGGGCTTTGATAGGAATGCCAAAGGAACTTGTAAATTTCATCCAAATTTGAATTTAAACTCAAAACTGAGGAACAACTTGTCAAATTCCCAAATGACTTGGATTTGAGTTCCTCAGAGCTGAGTTTGCACTAGGCCAAAAATTGAAGATCTTTTGGGGCAGAGGGGAGTGGTGGGCCCCACTTGTCATAGAGAGGGGGGGTGATGACTTACTGCTTAAGTCTGCCTCTGTGTGTTGGTTTCCACCCGAGCTACCGAGGTCGCTCCCGGCGCCACCGAGCGCACGGTGTTGCCACCTCCTCACCGAAGCAGCACGCTGGAGAGCTGCCTGGATGCCTACCCTTCCTCCCGTGCAATCTTTTGCTTCATCACCGACGCCTCGGGCGCCTTTCCGCCCTCGCACAACAAAAGAACCGAGGACACCGCCGCCTCGGGCGATCGACCGGGAACTGAGGGAAACCGAGCGTGCAGAGGCCAGCCAAGCCAAGAAACCACGCGGTGAGCTCGTCCTCCACTTCCTAAGTACAGCATCCCACGAGTTTCTGCCTCCCCGACCCGAAATTGGCTTGTCGCCGCAGCGACTTCACTTCACCGAGGGTTGGGGCGCTCGTATACAGCCTAACCCAGGCACTTCCACGCCCAAGCAAGGCCACCTCCGGACGCACTGGTGAACCCTTCTGCTCACCCCCAAGCCTCAAGTCGAGCTGTGAATCACCGAGAGCCAATTCGGGAATTTTCATTCGGAGGACGCAATTCGACCTTCCAGTACGAGGTGATCAAATTCGATTGCAACTCGTGTTTGTAGTTCATAAAATCATGCACGAATAAACTAGACTGGCTAGCGGTCCGACCCCCTTCACAACCCTAGCTAGAAACCCCGTGTTAGCGACGAATTCCAAGCTTTCCGATCGGCGGCTATGTCGGGAACGCGCGGGCGCACGGTGACGACCGAGTTGCCGCCATTTTGTAGCCAGGTTGAGGCCATGCCGAGCTTGCCTGACCTTCACTGGTGCTTTAGAGCAAATTCCCCGAGCTTTTGGCGGGCTAGGGTGCTCAGGCCACGGTGCCGAAGCCTCACCGAGGTGTGCGCACGTCACCGACCGGTTTCCGGTCGCCGGCAGCCCGAATGCACCGCACCGTTGAATTCCTCGTGGCTGAAAACCACCAGGCGGCGAGTACCGAGCCGGGAGACGGCCGGGAAGCCGACTCCGGCGAGCCCTGATGAGTTGCCGGCGAGGGGGCGGCGCGGGAAAGGGGACGGGCCGAGGAGGAAGAAGGACCGGCGGGTCCCACGTGTCAGTGGCGTAAAAAATCAAATCCCTGATCAGCTGTGGCCCGGGATCCTTTGCAACAGCGCGGGAAGTAGTCTGTGGCCCCGTGTGGCTTAGGTCCGGCGACCGACACGTGTAGGGTGGACCCACAGGCAGAGTTTGAACTTTTCCCGAATTAATTTCAATTCCAGATTTAGTTCAAACTTTGGAACTGCATAACTTTGGCCAGGGAGCTCCAAAATTTCAAATTGGGTTGGATTCGGGATGAAAAACTCTATCCAAATATGCAACCCAATTTGCATGAAAACCAATAGAAAATTCTGGAGAATTCTTTAAAGCTTTTTAGAAAAAGAATTTTAGAGGGAGTTTGGTTCATCCAAAAATCCCCAAATTTTGCCAGGATATTCTTTAGGATATTAGGATACTCCTGTAAACGTTTCAGCTCATTTGGGGGTGATTTAGTTAGGGTAATTCTAATTCCAAGTTTCTGTATTCAAATGAATACAGAAACATTTCCAGAGAATTCCCAAAATTTGGAAATTCCGTTCTAGCCATTCCTTAGCTCCAAAAATCCTAGGAAAAATCATGCATACTACCTGAGCTAGGTATGAAATCATAGTTCACTTGAGTTCGCATGAAAATGCAAATTTATTCAAAATTAATTCCTTTTGGCTTAGATGCTTAAGGAATTATTCTGTGTAACCTAATCAGTGAAACATTCTGAATTTTGGTCCAGAGGACTTTCTTGTGACAAGGAACTCACAAGGAAATTTCCAGCTCCATTGGAGCCCTGGATCAGTAGTGTTCGGTTCAACCAATTAGATGATCACCACCCAAGTGAGGAACCTCACTTCTCACTTAATGATAGTACTTAAACACACACCAAACCACCACCCCAGTGTCATTTTAAATTCTTAATCAGAGTTCCAGTTTTAAAACTTGTCTTTAGCACTTGTTTGCAAAGGTTTATAATTAATCATGTATGCATATTCATAATGTGTAGTGATTAAACGTGGATACGTAAAGAGTGGATCAAGGAGCAAGAAGGGCAGACATTGAGCTGCAAGTCAGCAGAAACTAACTCAATAAACATCTGACTTAAGTCACCTGCAAAACCAAGGCAAGCCCCGGTTTGCATTTAAGTTGTTTTCTAAAGTTTTTACTTTGTTCACTACTATGGGTCAAAGCTTATATGTGCATTAGGTCAAGGATGTTTTATACTCCACTTGCATGACCAAAAAGAACCCTGGGATCAAGGGTAGAATTATGTCATCGCTGTAGAATAAGGCCATGCTAAATAGACTAGGGCATCCGGTAGAAGACGAGTACATGGAATCTACTCGCGAGCTATAGTCCAGAAGATCATAAGTGTGGTTGCGAAAGGAAGCAAACTAAAGTTTACATTTCTAATGATGAGACCGGGCAGAGGGGTTAGGCAGCGACAAGACGCGGTCTTGGTCGAGTAGCTCTGCCTGTGTCGGTTAAGGACCGATGCGTATGCCGCGTCCAGGAGCAAGTATTGAGTTGTGTACCGGATGCTTACTGATATATGGGAACCAGGAAACATATGTACCAGGTTCACTGGATTGTAGAGGCATACCACATCGTCTCGTTAGACCTATGAGCCCGAGACGGCACGACCGGTTCTACAGTTTAGTGTCCTGAGAAAGGTTGCCACATACGACGTAATGAAGGACGCCAGAGTTGGGTCTTCAAGGGCGGGCGTATGTGTCGAGTTATCCGGGTAGTGTTTGATTCGAATCACCGTCCCTCGCGGTTATTGAGTACCGCTTGCTCCCATGTTGTGACGTAGTAATCAACTTGTGTGGAAACAGTTTGCAAAAGTATAATTGCTGCTATGATTATGTTAAGTTACATGAAAACCATGTTTGAAGTAGAGATAGAGCGAACTAAAGTTATTTTCTACCTTGGGGCAAGTAACATTGGAATGAAGCGTTTCTTGTTTGATTGTGGAGTTCCAATGTTGCTGATCGCAAGGTCACTACTATTATGGCCAAAATGTGAAAGTTAAGGATGAACTCGTAGGCGAGTCTTTTCACAAATGACAGGCTTAAGTCATAGGTTACTTTCATGTAGAGTTTCATGTCTTAGGAGAGACGGTTAAGACTTGCTGAGCCTTTGTGCTCACTCTTGCTATATAAGTGGTTTTGCAGGTAAACTTCGGCACTATAAAGAAGGTTGTCCGGTGAGACTCGGAAATTTCCGAGCCATGTCACAATTGGAGAACCTAGCCGCTGCCATGTCTTATTGTTGCTAGCGAGAGGAGTCCGCGGGTTGGACCTCTTCTCGAGTGCTTCTCAGATATTCGACGTGAGATGTCATAGACTTCCGCTGTAGCTATTTTATGTAAAGTATTTACAAAGAACAATTGTAAGCTTCAGCTCTTGATTTATGTAATACAGTGTTCCTTATATGTGTGCTGTTCGGTGCCGCATAACACGGCACCACCCAATGCGATCCCCGGGCGAGGCGGCACGGCCCCGTGATGGAGGTCGGGCCCCCTCAGCGTGGTATCAAAGCCGCATTGGTAATAGCACACGGAGTAAGGATGGTATTACGACAAAAACTTAGGATATGGTGAGGAAACGATATTAGGCCCACATAAGGACAATAGTAGTGTAGTTACATAAAGTGGCAAGACTAACATATGTGTTTTAATTCTGAATTTTCTTTATGTAATGATGCACCTACGTTCAGGTAAGAATGGTAAGGAACGCCACCGAAAGGGGTTCAATTTCGGTTAGCTCCCCTGACGAGGAAAGTGGTTCAGGGCTAGATCTCACAGCTTGGTGTGAGATGTTAATATGAAGACTCTTCATGTTCCTGAGTTCATATGAAACGCTGATCCCTAGCGTGCATTAGGCAAGTATGTGGAGACCCCATCGTGTGGTCAGTAACGCGAGAGTGTGTTCGTCTGGAAATAGCCCAGGAGGACATACACAGCGCTTGCCATCGGAGTGCCCTGCAGGGCAGTAGGTGGTATCCGTTGGGTTGATAACATTCCCAACCGTGACGACACGTTCATGACATACTCGGGTTCCCCATCGTGTGGTGTTGAAACACAATCACGTGCCTTGAGACGTGGCTTAACTCAAGGACGGCCGTATGACAATGATACGGGCGTTTGTATTTACTTTCAAATATGGAACTGCCTGAAATGAAACAACCTTTGAGTGCACCACTATTGAGTGTTCTTCTGCAGGTACTAACCACGTACGTATCCCGTGTAGTATACGTGTGTGAGAGACCATCTTAGTGCCACGGATAAAACGGATATGCCGGTATAATCCGGTTTAGGATTTTCTTTGGTGAGGCAACGTAGTACCGACATGTTCTTACGTTGCATCGACGCCGTACTAAACATATAATCCTCTTCCCTATGAATAAATGATTCATGAACTAACTTTCAACTAAAAATGGATGTTTGAGACAAATATTAGTTACTGAACTCTTATTTTGAGCTAAGATTCAAATGAGAGTATAACTAGGTGTCAAAGTTTTCAAAAACAGAGTGCTCTGTTTCTGGCAGAAATTCTTGCTGGATTTTAACAGATCATAACTCTGAGTATATTGACCCAAATAAGGTGTATGATACAGTTCTGGAAAGAGTTTCAAGTGCTCTACAACTTCCTTGTAGTCCTCCAGAGCAGAATCACACTTTAAGTTGGTGAAAAGTCCAGTTGAAGGCAAACTGTTCAAACCCAGGACAGTAGCAAAAACCTCTCTGGACCTTTCTGTTTTTAAGCCATAACTTCCTATAGAAAAATCTTTAAGGAGCCTATGAGTACTTGTTGGAAAGCTACTGAAGCTTACTAAAACTTTGGTATTGAACTAAAATCAAGAATCTGTTGATAACTTGAGTAAAAATTGGAGTTTGTGTGAACTGGTCAGGGTAGTCCCGCTGATTAGTTTAGTGTACTTAAGATTTGTTTAAACATGAATGTGGTTATGCTTTCATAAAGTACATGACATGTTCATGTTTTACTTATCTTTACTTACTCCTGAGATAGAATTTTCAATGACTCAAAATTTTGTTTCGTGCAGTATGGTACGCACACATTCTCAAATGGAGCTTGGAGATTCAAGTCGAGGTGGGAATGACTCGACTTCATCACAAGAGCCATCGCCAACCGGATTGGCTGAAATTATGGCGAAGATGAATGAAACTCTCAAACCCTAGTTCAGCAAGGCATAGATCGAGAAGCTCAACGTCATATGCCAACCCAGAGCACGTATCTGGATTTCTTGGCGACACAACCGCCGGTATTCTCCGAGGCGGCTGACCATTGTGAAGCAAATCACTGGTTATGTGTCATTGAGTCCAAGCTTGGGTTGATCCGGTGTGATGAATTCTCGAAGACTCTATATGCCGCTCAACAGCTTCACGGCTTTGCTGGAGCATGGTGGGCAGACTACCTTGCTGTCCAATCAGCAGGGCATCGTGTCACATGGGCAGAGTTCCAGGCTGCATTTCATGCTCGTTTCATCCCGGCGGGCATAATGGAAACTAGTCTGGATGAATTCTGGAGTCTGAAGCAAGGGGACATGAGTGTTATTGAGTACGCGAAGGAATTCAATCGCTTAGCTCAATATGTCCCTGACTATGTGAAATCACCATCATGAGGGGTTATCATTTTTATCGAGGGCTGGCTGCTAGGCTGCGATGTGAATTGGCTCAAGTTAGCCAAGAGAATTTTGATGAGTTTGTGAGCTGTGCTATCGCTCAAGAATATTATTCCGACCTCTACCTCAAAGAAAAGAGGGAGAGGGACTCATCACAGGATGAAGACAATCATCTACCGTAGAAGTATCGGTTGGTAATCCGTTCACCTTCCGGTCGAGAGATTCCACAAGAGGTGCAATCATTCTGGGAGTGTGACACTCTTCTACTCCACAGAGGTCTTCTTCACCTCCACCGCAGCAGCAACTTATTTCTTATGCACCTCAGTATCAACAAGGTGCACCAGAATACTTTTTCCCTCAAGAGGTTGAAGATGATCAAGGTGATTTCTCAGCTGAACCGAGTGCTGTTCCACTTCATAGTGACAATGACCTCAATGTCAATGAAGCAACTGAACCGAGCAGCAACAACGTGTCTGCGGGTCCAGTTCCAAAAAGTGATCTTGGGCAGCCCAGAAAAGCTATGTCAAAAGTGGGAACAGTCAATTATGTATCAGTCGATGATCTGCCAAAGGGAGGACCTGTTCTTGCCGGCAGGTTCACCTTAAATGACAACCCGGTTGTCATTTTATTCGACTCTGGTGCAACACATAACTTCATTAGCCGGGCAACGGTAATCCGGGATCAGATCTCCACCACTGTCACAAAAGGTTCATACCTTATTCATTCGGCAGGTGGAGACATATCCACTAATGAAGTCGTCTCTCGAGCACCACATAGTTTGGGTGGAAAAATTTATCCTACCACCCTCATCATTCTCGAAGACCAAGGAATCAATGCCATATTGAGAATATCATGGTTGACATTCCATAAGGCTGTTCTGGACATCGAGAACAGGAGTGTTCACTTGGACTCTCCACTTCACGGACGTCAAACATTGTATCTCGGCGAAGCGGTCTCCAAAGACCCGGAAGTATGTAATGCCGAGGTTTGCAAGATAGAAGACATTCTGGTAGTCCGTGAATATCCGGACGTGTTTCCCGAAGACCTTCCAGGTCTACCACCTGAGCGCGAGGTGGAGTTCAAAATAGAGTTGATACCGGGAACCACGCCAATCTCTCGGAGACCATACAAAATGGCTCCGAATGAATTAGCCGAGCTGAAGGAGCAACTCAAAGATCTGATGGACAAAGGGTTCATTCGTCCAAGTTCATCACCATGGGGTTGCTCGGCTTTATTTGTGAAAAAGAAGGACGAGACGCTGAGGCTATGCGTCGATTATCGTCCTTTGAATGCTGTGACGATAAAGAACAAGTATCCACTACCAAGAATTGATATCCTCTTCGATCAGCTAGTGGGTGCTAAGGTCTTCTCTAAGATGGACTTAAGGTCGGGGTATCATCAAATCAAGATCCGAGCGGAGGATATCCCGAAAACAGCATTCTTGACAAGATATGGACTCTATGAGTATCTTGTCATGTAATTTGGGTTGACCAATGCTCTGGCTCACTTTATGTACCTCATGAACTCGGTGTTCATGCCGGAGCTGGATCAGTTCGTCGTGGTATTCATCGACGACATCTTGGTCTATTCCAAATCTGAAGAGGAACACGGTAAACATTTGCATATCGTGCTTCAACGCTTGAGAGATCACAAGCTTTATGCAAAGTTTAGTAAATGTGAATTCTGGATCAACCAAGTGCCATTTCTTGGGCATATTATTTCTGCGGAAGGCATTGCTGTTGATCCAAGCAAGATTGAACAAGTGCTGCAGTGGAAGTCTCCAACATCAGTCCATGAAGTTCGTAGCTTCTTGGGTTTGGCGGGATATTATCGGAGGTTCATCCCGGACTTCTCAAAAATCTCCAAACCTATGACAGAGCTACTGAAGAAGGGCATCAAATATGATTGGAGCAAGCCATGTGAGGAAGCTTTTCAAGCGTTGGTGAAACACCTCACAACAGCCCCGGTTCTAGCTCAACCGGACACAACCAAGCCATTTGATGTTTATTGTGATGCGTCCAGGATCGCACTTGGTTGTGTACTCATGCAAGGAGGACACGTGGTCGCATATGGATCACGGCAATTATGGAATCATGAGCAACATTATCCAACTCATGATCTCAAGCTTGCTGCCGTGGTATAGCTTTGAAGATGTGGAGACATTACCTATTGGGAAATCTGGTTCATCTCTACACCGACCATAAAAGTTTGAAGTACATATTCACTCAAAAAGAGTTGAATATGCGGCAACGGCGATGGTTGGAGCTGATCAAGGACTATGAGATTGAAATTTATTATCATACGGGCAAGGCAAGTCTTCCTCCTCGCGTTCCCGCGCCCGCGCGCCGCCGGGCTCGCCGGAGACACGCTGATACTTGCCGCCCGGCCGACTCTCGAGCTCTCCCTCACCGCCAGGGCCTAGTTTCGTGCGCTGAACACGATGGCACCGACTGCTCCGGCCGGCGGTGGCCCTAACCTAGCCGGCGACGGTGCAGCGGCTCGGACTCACTTCGGTTATGCCACCCGGCCAACTCAGCCCGCCAAAACCTCGGTGGAAGGGTTCTACAGCACCAGGGGATCTCAGAGAGGGTCGACAAGGCCATGTCAGGGCTCGGGAAGAGCTCTATCCTAGCCGTCACCGTGAGCCCGACCCTTCCCGCCATAGCCGCGGTTGGAAAACCGGGAGATACGCCGGCTACAGCCAAAATTAGGCTAGGGTTGCGAAGCAAACATGGGCGCCGTCAAGTCTAGCTCCTGTGAGTTCAGTTTGATAAACTCTAAGCAAGTATATGTCGGGAATTTGTTGGTTTCTTACCCGAAGGTAGTTCTGCACCGGCTGGAGATGTTTTGCGAAATTCGCCGGCGATGATTGGTCACTGGTTCTAGACTTTGGGGTCGAGCAGCGTGGAGCCTAGGCGCGTCCAAAACCACTCCTTCTTGGTCATGACCGGTCCTCTGCCGAGGTGCCCACGGGAGCACCTTTGCTCGGTTCTTCCCGGCAGCCGTGAAGAACACCGTTCTATCGGTCTGTGGTGGCTTAGCTCGACTGGAACTGGTGCGGGGAGGTCGTGGGAGGTCTGGTGATGTTGAGTTGCTGGGCTGCCGATGCTTGCACGCGAGCTGAGATTGCTCCCAAGCGATTTGGCGATGGCGGCGGCGCCTCTGTTCTCTGGCGGTGAGAGTGAGGGAAACGGGTTTCTCTCGGTGCTGTGGCTCGCTGAGCACGGCTGATTCAGAAGGAGGTGGCGTCCGGCTCCCCCCCCCCCCCCCCCCGCGGTGTCGCTCGGTGAGCTTCTCTCGGTGGAGTGCAACCCGATCACAATACTTAGGGGTTAAGCCAACTGAGCCCTATGACATGTGGGACCCACTTGGCAGTGCTCCCCCACCTCTCAAAAGATCTCCAAAAACTTGGCAAATGATGAATTCAAATTTTTGGAGTCTCAAACTGAGCTACATTTGTATGGTTGAGCGAATTTCCCGCAAATTCAAAATGTATATTTGAATTCCTTGCACATTTGGATCCTTTTTGGAAAAATGGGTAGCAAACCTTTTCACAATTTATTGAAACTTTGACTCCCCACTCATTTGGACCTAAGGAACCCTAATATGGACTTTGATTCTTGTGTTAGCTGCTGCAACCATGAGTTTGAGTACAGCAGTTTTGAATCACCATTATGTCCTCCCCTCATTTGAATTTTGAGTTGGACATTAGTTCAAATTCTGATTTTCAAACCCTCCCCTTGCACTTGAGTACTTCAACTCAGTGGTCTTAATCCAACTAGGGTCCAACATGTGAATGACTCTAAATTGGTTTTTAGAATCATCTCTCATGGGTTATCCCATGTGTGCAGAGTTTGAACCATCACCCTTTTGATGGAGGTTCCTTGCTCTTCAAATATGTTCACAACACATCCACAACAAAACTGTGGTGTTGTGAGTGATGAAAAGTTTTTGCAAGTCCCTTTTCTTGGGCTTTTACACTAGCCTGTTTAGCACGGCCTTATTCTACAGCGATAACACCTTTCTACCCTTGAACTCAGGGTTCATTTTTGGTTATGCAAGTGGAGTATAAAACACCCTTGACCTAATGCACCTACAAACTTTGACCCATAGTAGTGAACAAAGGAAAAACTTTATAAAACAACTTAAATGCAAACCGGAGCTTGCCTTTGTTTTGCAGGGGACTAATATATATAACTCAGTTAGTGAAGACCACTTGGCTTGATCTCTTGCCTCCCTCCTTTGATCTCTACTCCGATGACTTCAAGTTCTTCACGTAGATGCTACACGTAATGAATATGCACATATGTTTAATTGTAAAGACTTTGCTACAAGTTCTAATAACAAGTTTTTAAAAACTGGAACCCTGTTTAAGAATTTAAAATGACACTGGTGCTAGTGGTTTGGGTTTGGATCTAAGCACATGATTAGGTGCTAAGTGGTTTCCCCCTCTTCTATATTGATCACCTTAAGAGGATAAACAGAACAGGGGTGACCCAGAGCTCCAATGGAGCTGAGAATTTTCATGTGAGTTCCTTGTCACAAGAAAGTCCTCTGGACCAAAAATTAGCACTTTTCATTGAGTGGTTTGTTCAGAAGAATTTTCTAAGCAATTAAGCAAGGAAGAATTAATTCTGAGATAACACCCATGTTAATGCCAAACTTAGTGAACTACAATTTAAACTATAGTTCATAGAGCTTGCATGAATTTTTCTAGCATTTTTGGAGTTAAGGAATGCTCAGAACTGAATTTCCAAGTTTTGGAAATTCCCTTAAAATGTTTCTGTATTCATTTGAATACAGAAACTTGAAATCAGGATTACCCTAACCAAATCAACTCCAAATGAGCTGAAACTTTTACAGAAGTTCATTAATAGCCTACATAATATCCTGGCAAAATTTGGGGATTTTTGGATGAACCAAACTCCCTCTAAAATTCTTTTTCTGAAAAGCTTTAAAGAATTTTCCAGAATTTTATATTGGATGTCATGCAAATCGGGTTGCATATTTGGATAGAGCTCTAATACCAAAACAATTTGAATCACAAATTTTGGAGCTTCCTAGCAAACGTTATGAGGTTCTAAAGTTTGAACAACTTTCTGTTTGAATTCTACACAGAACAATTCAAAAGTGGGGCCCGCAAGTCAGGTGTTTCTTCAACCTCTCGCCAGAGCCCGAGGTTGCACGCCGGACAGAAGGGTTGCGCGCCCCGTTCTCCCTCATTTCTCCAGCGTTTTGCTCCGGTTTTGCTCTACACGCTTCTCACACCGTGGGCTAGCAGCCGGGCAAGGTTTCCCCGCATGAAATCGGCAGTAGGTGGGTCGGCATCGGTGGGGCGGCTCGGGAGCTCGGCATGGACGTGTTCCAGCATGTCCAAGGCTTCTCCCGGCGAGCTACAATGCCCTAAAGCATCCCTAGTGGTCGAGGAACGTGGAATGGAGATCAAATCATGCAGAAAATGGCTGCAAACTAGTCGTCACCGTGGACCACAGCAGTTTTAGCCGCCGGCGGCGATTTCTTGTCGCCTGGGGCATAGGAGGGTCGGTTTGCTTCATGCTTCACCGTGGAAGGGTGCTAGGAACCCTAGTAGATGTGGCTTGAATTGTATAACAAATGATCAAACGATTGGAACTAATTTCAGACACTTGCTGGGGTCGGTCCTTCACGTGGGCCGGCGCCAAAAACTAAATTCCGGCTAGCCGGCGTCGGGGAAGGGCAGGAGGACCATGGTAGGAGTAGCTAGATGTCCTGACGCACCTTAGGGCGAAGTTTGTTGTGCCGGAGAGGCACTGGAGTGACCGGAAGACGAAGAACAGTGAGGCAACGACGTATGGACTGAGGAGAAGGAAAAACCTTCATGCGCCAACCCTAGGACGCCGGAAGCTGCTGTTTGTCGTGCTGAGGAGATGAGGGAGGAGTTCATGGTGTGGTTTTGCAGCTCAGCCGGCCTCTGCACGCAGGAGTTGGGGGTTCTCCGGTGGCAGCCGAGGCAGCAGCGTGAGCTGCTTTGTCTCTGCGCGAGAGAGATATCAGGCCCTCGTGTGGCGGTTTGTGATCGAGCAGAACACTTCCTGACCAGATGAGGGCGCGATGAGACGTCGAGCAGGTCTCCAGCGCGAGCTGAAACCAGGAGGTGGCCTCCCCGTGTGTCCTGGTGTTGGCCTGCGGTCAATTGCCCCGAGCTCGGTCTGAACAGAAGCACCGGTTTCCTTCGGGTGTAAGTCTCCTCCCAATGACATGTGGGGTCCACCCCTCTTATTATCCCCCAAAACTCTCACAAATATCTCCAAATTTTGGCACATTGCAAATTCAGCTATGAAGAGCTCAAATTCAAAGGCCAATTGCCAATTGGTCATTTTTTACTTCAGTTTCAAATTTGAATTCAAATTTCTATGAAATTTACAAGTCTCTTTGATATACATATCAAAGCACCTCCAAATTTGCTCAAAATTTGCCTTCCTCATAATTTGGACCTGATGAATTCGAATATGTCCTCTGATCTTTGAGTTGAACATTGCAAATACAAATTTTCAAACAACAGTTTGAATTTCCTTTTTGGAAAGGGCCTTCTTTGCCTTGAAGTAAACCATTTAATTCAAACTGAATATTTAAGTCCTCTTTGGTGATGACCCATCTGAATTTGGATGAAACACTTTGGTTTGCTCCTAGCCCATGCTCGATCAATCTTGGTCCCAAGCTGAACCTCACAAGTTCAGTCTGACCATACCCCTCAAATTTGAATTCGAAGGTGATCTCAAACAATGCTTTGAACAAATAATATAGGAGCTCAAAATTTCTCCAAATTTAGACCTTAAGCTCTTTTATACCTGAGGACTGCAAAGGTCATCTCACATATAGGCCTTTGGACCATCTGAACATGAATACTTTGCAAGGGTTCAAAAATGGGGTTTAAACTTCCCTCCCCTCTGCTCATAGAGAATGTGCCTATGAGTTAGATTTTTGGGAGTGAAATTCTTCCCTAGGTTATCATTTGTTCAGTATGAGCTAAAGAACATTTTAGCTCTCCCCCACATGTCCATGTTTGAGTTTATCATTTCAGGTGACATAACTCAAGTCATTCCCTTACCTTAAAATGTTTGAATTCGGCATGAACTCAACATGATCATAATCCATCCCTCTTTAGCTCACCCTCAAATCAGAAAGTTGCCACCATAATCTCCTCAAATCAAATGTATGAGGCTCCATGTGTATACAAAAGTTTGGCGCCAATTTGAGCTGAGCCTGAGTCTAAAGACCTTATTTTTGTTCTTTCTCATATACATGTATGATTACACATGAGTTTAACTCCACCTTGGTCCAACACATTCAAATAAATGCTCGAACCCGTGTTGTCAAACCTCACGTATACCATCCCATGTAAGAATGTTTTTTGTAAGTCCCATGTTTCATGAAACAGAAACACAATGACGTTCAATCTCCTGTTTATTTGTATTCACATTTTTGGGACTTTTACAATCCGGGCCACAACAGATCCCCGATTTAAATTCTTGTAGCTGCTGACGCATGGGGCCCTCGGCTGTCTTCTTCCTCCTGCTGCTTTCCAGCGCCCGCGCGCTCCCCCTCGCCGGACCGGCGTTGCTGGCCGCCATCCGACCCGAAACTCACCGCAGGGGTTTTTTGATGTCGAGGAACACGATGGTGGGGCGTTCTAGGTCTGCCGGTGACCGGAGATACCTCGGCGACCTGCGGCGGCCTCGGTTGGAGTTCGGCGCCGTCGCCCGGGGTTTCTATCCTGCCAAAATGTCGACCAACTCACTCTACAGCATCCTTGGAGCTTGACGAAGACCGACATGGCCTCAAAAGTGGCTCCAACTGGATCGGCACCATGTGCCCGATTGGTTCCTCCAAGAACACGCTCGGTAGACCTCGGAATCCTCTACTCATAGGTGATTTCATGCTAGGGTTGCTAAAGGAAAATTGATCGTCGGCTAGTCCGGCTCCTATGTGCCAAGTTTGACGACCTATGGAGGATTAGAGAGCGGGAATTTGTAGAACTCGTACCGGATGCTCGAGTTGAAACCACCGTAGCAAAATCCCGAAATTCACCATCAATATCTCAAAGCATGGCTTGAGCTTAGGGTGAGAGCAGCACGGTGGCCGTGCGCTCCAGTTACCGCCCTCGCTTGGCAGTGACAACTGCTGTGGCGAGCTGCCCGCGAGCACCCGATCGCCGCTTTGAGTTAGGTCGCCGCGTTGATGTGGTTCACGGGGAAAGGAACCCGTATCTCGGATTGTTTTGTGCCAAGGGAGTGGAGGACGAGATCGCCCTGCTGTGCTGCAGCTCGGAGTGGAGGTGAGCGCGAGGTTTCACCGGTTTCTGGTCACAGCCATGGCAGCGGAGGGGAGAGGAGGCTCTGCTCGGTGGTTCGCGCGAGGAGGAGAAGGCAAAGAGCAAACAGCTCAGTCTGGAGAGGAGGATCACGTTGAGCATGAAGGAGCCACTCACAGGGTGCTAGCAACCGGGAGAGGGGAGCAGGAGGTGGCGCCGCTGAGCCCTCTGTGGCGTCCGGTGAGAGCCCCTCGGCTGCTTCGAGGGAAACAGAGGCAGAGCACTCGGTTACTTTGTGTGCAAGTTTAGATCCTCAACCCAATGACATGTGGGTGCACCACAGCTCCCTCTTATTCTCTAAAATATCTCCCAAAATTTGCAAATGGTGAAATCAAATTGTGGGAGTTCAAATCTAAGGTGCATTTGGATAATTGGACAAGTTTCATCCAAATTCAAATGGGTACTTGAATCCTTTGCAATTTAAAGTCCATTTTGGAAAATGAGTAGCAAAACAATTCAACAAATCGTAAAACTTTTCATACCCACTAATTTGGACCTAAGGAATTCAAATATGAAATCTGATTTTTATTTTGGCGGCTGCAAATAAGATTTTTAGCACAACAGTTTTGAAATTCATTGTGTTACACTCATTTGAATTTTGAGTTGAACAAATTTGTTCCAAATCGGACTTTAGCTTTCTCACACATATGGGAACTTCCCATCTTGGTTTTAGACCCCTCTTGGGTTCCAAGTTTTCAAACAATTATTTGAACTTGTGTGAAGAGAGCTCTCATGTGGGTTATCACATGTGAAAAAAGTTTTAACAAGTCCCAATTTTTTCATGCCTTTGCCACGCATATGAATTTAAACCATGGTTTATTCATATGCATTTTTGGGACTTTTACAGTAATATGATCCCCAATCCATGCGCTATTACCAACACAGCTCTGATACCACGCTGCAACAGCCCGGACCCGATCACGGGGCCGTGCCACTCGCCCAAGGGCCGCGTCGGGTGGTGCCGTGCGATGCGGCACCCAACAGCTTAGGGGTCAAGGAGAGATCATATTAGACAAAGCGTTTTGCGGAAGAGTATAAAGAGTACTTTACAAATACTTATCTCAAAATAAATTACAGCGGAAGACTATAGCTCTCACGACTCATTTCTAACTTAGCCACAAAGAAAGAATCCAGCCCACGGACGTTTCTTACTAGCAACACGAAGAACAAACCTCAGCGGCGAGGATACTCATGAGTAACCACTCGGAGGTTTCCGAGTCTCATTGGAAACCATTCTCGTAAGCATAAAGTCATTATCTGCAAAACAACTAGGATAGCATCCGTGAGCATAAAGCTCAACAAGACTTAACCGTCAAACCTAGTCATGAAACTCTACATGAGGGTATAGACATAAAGTAGGATAACATAATGCATACTTAAACTCGCCTAAAAGTTAATCCTTACTTTCAAGTATTATTTGCAGCAGTTTAAAAGTAACCTTGGGCACGCCACATCGGGAGTCCACAATCAAACAAGAAATGCTTTCCCCCGATGTAATTTGCTCACGGTGAAAATGTATCGAGTTTGCACTAGTCTATTCATAAAAGACAACATCACAAACTAGTATGAACATCAAACAACAATGATTAGTTCTTATCTCAATTGCAAGTTCTTACTACGTCACGACTGTGAGCACAAGTATGCTGAATCCTCTTCCGCGAGTGACAGTGATTCGAATCAATAACACCCGGACTACATGACATTTACGCCCGCACTGGACGTTGCCTAAAACAACCATCACTGACGTCGTACATGGCAGCCTTTCCCCCTTTTCACCCACGTTGAATCGATCAAATCGCCCCGTACAGTAACCACTCTCATGGTGCATCTACCGACATGAGATATCATGAGAGTGTTACCCACATACTGCACACCGGCCCTCTCGCCTGAGGTGACCCGAAAGGGCTGAACACAAGCTTCCCGAGGTACATCGGTTTACTGGGTCCCATATAGCCAGCATGAGTCTGGTACACAACTCAAACTTGCTCAACAGGGCCACATAAGGATTGGTCCTTGACCGACTCGGACAGGTTTAACGCACCCAGGCCGCTATGTCCTGCTGCTCCTACAACCTGCCGGTCTCAACTTTAACTTGCTAACAATTTTATAAACCAATCCCGTATGCCCCTGTTTTTCCTGATCATGCGAGTAGCATCTCACCACTCGAATTCTACCAAACCTTACTTAAGCATTGCAGTTCTACACGATGAAAAGACATCTACCCAATACTCCATGGGTTCATTTGGTCATGCAAGAGGAGTATCAAAGCAACTAGACCTAATGCACATTTCATATCTTAACCGAAAGAGTGAATACAAAGTAAAAACTTAACAGCTGTTAAATGCAAACCGGAGCTTGCCTGTTTTACAGGGTAGTAGTATATATAAGCAGTTAGTGATCCTTGCTCCCTTGATCCTCCGGAGTCTGATCCAACTTCAATGAATCACTCCTTCGAGTCCCCTTCGTTGTGAATCCTATTGACATGTACATGCACAAATTTTACAATGCAATTCAAAGAGTTAAAGACTTGATTTCTTAAGAACAGAGGCTGTGTGGAAATGCCAAGAATGGCTTTGTTTGCCTCTGTTGTGCAAAGAAACATGAATGAACTAAATTTGTCTTAGTGTTTTAGTTTATTACTAAGTTTCCTAATGAACATAAGAGATGAACTAGAATGATTTGGACATAACTCAAGATCCTGATCTCCAATGACTTCGAAAATTTTAAAGGAAGTCATACACTACACAGAGACTTATCTTGCCAAATTGAAGCTAATGTGGATGGAATTTGTGTCTACCATAATTCCCACAAGAGTCTTAAGTATTTTCCCACATACATAAGTATGGTAGACAAGAGCAGAGAGTTCTAAGGCTCAACTTGAGCTGATAATATACATGTTAGTTCCTGGTCACATGAAAGTAATTTGATCCAAAATTCAGACCTTTTACTTGAGTAGTTCCTCCAGAATAAATCTTTAAGCATTTCTACTAAAAGAATTAATTTTGGAGTAATGTGCATTTTCATGCCCAATGAAGTGAACTACAATTTCAAGTATGTCTCATAGAGTATGTCTGAATTTTTCAATGATTTTTGGAGCTATGACTTCCCTAGAATGGATTTTACAAGTGAGCAACCTTTTATGAAAATGTTTTCTGGACCTCTACGAACACAGCAGTTTGTATTTAGAAAATTCCTGCTAAAATCATCTTCAAATGATCTGAAAATTTTCTAGGAGGTCAATAATATGTTATAGAATATTCTGGCGAAATTTGAGTATTTTTGGATGAACCAAACTCCCTCAATAATTCTTTTTCAGAAAAACTTCAAAGACTTTTTCAGAATTTAATATTGACTTTCATACAAATTGGGAATCATATTTGGATATATCTTTGCAAAATGAATCCAACGCAATTTGAAACACTCAATTTGGATGTTCCTACACAAAGATATGATTTTCCAAAGTTGTGGCAATCTCTGGAATTAATTTGCTACTGGAAATCACTTGGGGCCACTATTTTAAACTCCAGCCACTCAGATTTAAGCCAAACCAGGCTACGAGATTCCAGCGTGCGTTCCACATGAGATCCAACAGCCACAGCAGATCACCGGTTTAAAAAAATGAAGCCACTGACACGTGCGTCCGCCACTTTCTTCTTCCTCCCGCCTACTCCTTCGCTCACGCGCCGCCCAGCTCGCCGGACCGAAGCCGGGGTTCGCCTGACCGATGTTTCCGGCCGCCGCTCGACCAGAAACTCACCGCCAGGGTGTTTGGGAGGCCGGGAAACACGATGGTGGGGTGTGCTCGAGCTGCCGGAGGCCGGAACCTAGTCGGCGACGTGCAGCGGCCTCGGGAGCACTTCGGCGCCGTCTGCCGGCCCACCTAGCCTTCCAAACATTCGGCCAAACGTCTCTACAGAACCCTTGGAGCTTAGGGAAGATCGACAAGGACTAAACATGGCTCGGGAAAAGCTGCAAATGGTTTGTCACCGTGCGCCCGATCGGTTCCGCCAAAGAAGCGCTCGGAAAACAGAAAAATATGCTGCTCCGAGTTGATTTCAAGCCATGGTTGCTACAAGGAAAATGATCACCGGCTAATCCGGCCTGTGTGTGCAAAATTTAGTGAACTAACAACAATTAACGAGTGAGAATTTGATGTTACCGTACCGGTTACTCGGTTTGCACCTGCCGGAGCTAAAACTTCAAATTCGTCGGCGATGATCAACGGCTTGCTCCAAGTTTTGGAGGACAGAAGCACCGAGGTAGGGTTCTTCCGTGGCCATGCTTGCTCGAGCATGAAAACTTCTGTGGAGAGCTGTCCACGTGTGCCCGATCACCGGCTTTCTTTAGGTCGCCGCAGATGAAGCCGTTCTAGGGCTCAGGAAAGCTGGATCTCGGCAGTTTTTGTTTTGGGGAAGTGGGCAACAGGCACGCGGTGCTGTCTAGCAGCTCGGAGGGGAGTTGCACGCGAGTTTTCCTGATTCCCGGTTGATCACCGAGGTGCGGCGGTGTGAGGCTCGGTTCTTGTGTTTGCTCACGAGAAGGAGGAAGCAAAGTGCGTTTGCCTCATCTGTGAGGAGAGGATCACGTCGAGAGAGGAGTGAAGCAGCCACCCTGGTTGCCAGCGTGAGGGAAAACTCACGGGGAGGTGGCGGCAACGGCAGCTCGGTGGCGTTCTGTGCACTCTCGGCTATTCGAGTGGAAAACAGAGGCATATGCTTTGGTTGTGAGTAATTTTCCTCCATGACATGTGGGCTCCACACAAAATTTCCTCCCCCAAATGATCTCCTCATGTCAATCCCTCAAATTCAAAAGTTCTGAGTTTGAAAAGTGGACAAGAATTTGAATTCTCTGAATTCAGTTTAAATTTGACTTGCAAATTGAATTCAGTTTAAATTTGAAAATGCTTCTCTTAAATTCCTTTTTAGCCCACCCTAAAAATTAAAAGTTTGCCACCATAATATTCCTCAACTCAAAAGTAGAAGTCCGCATGTGTATTCAAAAGTTCGGCAATAATTTGCAGTGAACTTTGAATTTGAAAATCTGTTTTTTAATCCTTCATGCAAATGAGTGTTTAAGTCCATATTGGTTCAACACATTCAAATGAACATGTGAGCCTCTTTTTGTTGAACATCCATGAACAACTTTGCATGAAGAAAAGTTTTAGCAAGTCCCATTTTTCATGAATTTGCAACACATAACATTCAAACTTCTGTTTAGTTCATATACACTTTTGGGACTTTTACAGCGTCCTACCTGATGGGACGCATTCTGTTGCACCAGCATCCATAGCAACTCAGTTTGCTCGTCGAGCGAGCCGAGTACTGCGGTGAGAACCTCCGCAAGATTTCTTGGAAGTTCTGGCGGTGGAGGAGGTGGTAGTTGCGGCGTCATGGTTTGCTCCGGAAGTGGAGACTCGTCACCACGAACCTGACTTGGACCTCACTCTTCTTGCGTAGACCGTGTACGCACCATTCTGCATTCATACCATTCAAACGATCAACACATGTTTGATTACTTCATCCAATCTATACAATAGTAGTGCGAGAATGGAAAAAATAATACGCATAACATTCACACATATGGATAAAGTACAAACTTTATACAACATATACATCCCTGGACCATGTCACCATAATCGAGTTCCAAAGTAATCAACTTTATGTATTAAAAGTTCATTTCAACCATCGTGGGTCGCCACGGGATGTTAAGTGTGTTAGCATGCATAAATCCTCGCTTTTGTACAAGATCCAAACATGGCCTCGCTTGAAGTGATATGTTGAATGCATAAAAATTTTTCGAATCCAACTTACTGTTTTACAACAGTCGCTGGATATCGAAATGTGAAACCAAGTGTCTTGATTGAAAAACTTCAACATGGTTTTGTCTGTCCAGCTTCTGGTCCAGCAGACCAGTTTGAAGAATTCAACTGTTTTGGCCACATTAGAGGCAAAACCTGGACTGGAGTTCAACAACAAAGTCGTAGTAGACTCAAAAAGGAATCCAGATTGTATTTATTTGCCACTATATCCTTTTTAGTTTATGAGTTATGAGCTTTACAAGTTGACAGAATTTTCTCAGGAATTTTGACAGCACCTCCTCTACAAGTGGCTGTTTTGTTCACAAAATTCCAACTATTTCTGCCCTCAATCTAGGACAACACTGAACTACAAAGTTCTAGCACATTTACTACACTTTCCAACGGTATCTTATTTAACCCTTAGAAATTTTTCTACAAGAAGTTGTGGTTGAAATACAGAAAATTCCAGAGAGCATTTTGGTCTGCCCTGTTTCTGGACAGTGCATACTCATCTGAGATTTCATCCATTTGGTAGGAGATTCTGTTCTGGAATTCTACAGAAAAGTTGTAGAGGACTTCAAAACCATTCCATAATAGTATCACACACCTCCATTGATTCCAATAATCAAAAGTTATATCCTGTTCAAGTTCAGCAAAATTTTTGCCGAAAATCGGGGAAGTTGTTCCTAAGTCTTTGGAAATGAATCTACACTCCCAGTTGACTCTTAGTTCAATATGAGAGTTCACTCACCCCTAAATGCAATCCTAAACTCCAATTTGACTCTTTTCTTTGAAAATATCCTTTTTATGCAACTAATAACATATCTCGGTACTACGTTTCCTCACCAAAGAAAAATCCTAAGCCGGTATTCTGGCATATACGTGACAAATGGTGGAACTAAGAACGTTGCTAACAAACAATTTCTAAGCGTCATGCTAAAACATGGTTAATGTACCTGCAGAAGACCACACAATAATGGTGCACATAAGGTTTTAACATTTCAGGCAGGTCCATATCATAGTAAAAACATACGGTCCGTATCATTGCCATACGGATCGTCCTTGAGCGAAGCCATGTCTCAAGGTACATGGTCGTGTTTTCACATCACATGACGGTGATCCCGAGTATAGCACGAACGGGTCATCACGGTTGGGAATTTTATCAACCCAACAGATACAATCTACTGCCTCATGACCGTTGAGGCACGCGATGGCGAGCGCTGCGTATGGCTCTTTGAACATTGAACGTTCAAGAGTTGCATACTATTGTGTTGCTTACCACACGATGGGGTATTCTAACTTTTGCCTAAAGCACGCTGGAGATCAGCATTTTCATATGCTCTCAGAACAATGAGAAGGTTCAGAGACTCATATTCACTACCGTGCCAAGCCACGGTAAACCATTCCATACTATTGCTCGTATAGCGAGCTTACCGCAATTGATCCACCTGCGGTGGCGTACCTTACCTCTTACATGACGTCGGAGCATCGTTACAGAATGTATAACACATAAGTTAGCTTTTCCACCTTAGTATCTACAACTATCATAGACCTTATGTGGGAATAGTGACTAATCCTCACTCGACTACTTCTAAGTTTCCAAAATAGGGTCTTTTCCAGCGTGCTATTCCCAATGCGGCTCTGATACCACATCTATGGGGGACTATCCCGTGGTTCACCCACTCCGGGATCGCAGAGGGTGGTGCCGTGCGATGCGGCACCCAATAGCACACAAGAAAAGTTTAACAAAAACATACAAACTTTTATTTTACATAGAAACACAATGGAAGTCTTTTACAAAAGTAATGTACAGCGGAAGTTTTATTAATAGCTAAACTCTCAGCCTAGCTATGCAAAAGTGCAGCCGTTCAGCCCGGGGACGCTACACACTAGCATCATACAACCGGAGATCACGGCGGCGTGCAGGGCTCCAGCTCGGCCGTGTACCCCGACGGGGGCATCGCCTCGTCCTCGGACCCTTCCTCATAACTCTCACCTGCACGCAGCTCAAATATTGCAACCGTGAGCACGATGGCTCAGCAAGGGTTGACCGACACTCCTAACCATGAAACTCTACATGCAGGTATTAGTAATATAGGAAAATGACATTTGCGATAAAGACACACCTACATGTTAATCCTTACTTTCAGTTTTAAAGCAGCAGATTAATGTGCCTTAGGCAGCCCTCACATCGGAAGTGCACAATCAAACAAGAAACGCTTTCCTCTGATGTGGTGATGGACAAAGTGGAAGATAAAATTAATTAGCTCTACAGCTACATCATACATGGTTTCAAGACATTAATAGTTCAATGCAGCATATTCATCTGGCTTCTTTCACTTCTTACTACGTCACAGTGCAGTGAACAAGCCGTACTCAAATAACCGCGAGGGACGGTGATTGCAATCAATAGACACCCGAATAACACGTCACATACATCCCTTTCATAAGTGTGGTGCTTCACACCTTCCTACTCTGTTGTATGCAGCAACCTTTCAAAGGCAACCCAAATGCCGAACCGGTACATCCGTAACAGGGAGGAGGTCCCCGCGTGGAGCGTGTCTGTGCCCATTGGTAGATTTACACCTTGCTACCCTCAACCACCCCTATAAAATGGTTGGGTAAGCCTCGGCACCAAGGTTAACCAATTACATCGGTTTCCTGGTTCCCATATGCCAGTATGCATCCGGTACTGTTCAAACTTGTCCAGCAGGGCCGCACATGGCTCGGTCCTCAATCGACACCAACAGGGCTACGCACGTGAGACCTCCGCTCACTGCATCCTATCATCCCTGCTGGGTCTCAGTTTCACATTCTTAAGCCATTCTCTACCTCTTTCCATTCCGTGTGAATAAATTCCTATCTCGCGAGTAGATTCCAACCACTCAACTTCTACCGAGATACTAAGAACATTAGTATTGCATTCTCTATTCATCGAGTTGTAAACTACCCAACCCTCCATAGGATTTAAAAGTCATGCAAGTGGGGTTTCAATCACCTTAACTCTAATGCAAGCATTTCACCCTAGACATAAGTGATACAAAATAAAACTTTGCAAAGGTAATTAAATGCAAACCGGGGCTTGCTTGGTTGTGAGTTAAACGGGAAGTTAGCATCTGGCGGGAGGACGTCCATCAGCTCCGGTGTGTCTTCAACTTCGGTCACTATATGTAATGTAGCAAAATATATGTATAAGTGCAAGTGAAGTATAAGAATTACACTTCTATTCATAGATACTGCTATTCAGGTTCCTTAATTGGCTTTCACATTTTTCCAGTGGATCCTATACTCTATAAGGATGATCTGATCAAAATTTGGACAAATTTCATTGAAGTTTGTGGTCTCCAAAATTCCCACAAGTCCAAGGCTTCTCTGAATTTTGAGCCCAAATCTGAAGTTTGACATGGCTAACAGTGGAACATCTAATTAGAGTAGGTCTCTATGGTTCTAACAAAATTTGTTCCCATTTTTTTAGCTACCTACAGGGATATATGAGTTTTGGAAGTTGATATGAAATGCTGAAAAGTTTCTGTCTGGTTTGAAATTTTCAAATGAAGGCTGAACTTGGGATTAGAATTAAGCCTAGCAAATATACTTCAATGATGCTCAACTTCTTACAGAAGATAACCAATGTTATGAAGAATCTTCTGGCCAAATTTGAGGACATTCCATAACAGGGAACTTCTGTAATTAATTCCCAAAATTTTAAATTTGATGAATTTTGGAGAAAATTCCAGAGATCTTCAGATCAAATTCTTTGCATTTATGCAAAGAACTGACTGAGAGGAATTCAACAAAAAATTTTTCACAAATTTTGGACATCCCTACAGAAAGTTATGGAGGTGTGAAGTTTGAACCATTTTTCTGGAAATTAATTCTATGATTTTTAGCTACTTTATTTAACCCTGAGATAACCTACTGATTAAGCCCTCTTAATCAGCTCCAACAATTCTAAGATTTTTACTGGAGCTCAGAAACTAGGAAAAGGATTTGCTCCCCAAATTTGGGAATTTTTCATAGAGAATCCTTACTGGAATTAATCCTTAAAGGATTTAGTAAAATGAATTCCACAAAAAATACTGGGCATTTCCATGGCAAGAACTTTGTTCCTCTGTGAAGTACTCCTTATGAGGATTCCAACAAAATTGGTCTCACCCTTTTTGGAGTTTTCTACACAAAGTTATGGGCTTGCAAAAGTTTGACAATTTGTGGAATTATTTAGCAAAAGGAAATTCCCTCCCGGCTGACAGTGTGGCCCGCACGTCAGTTGCTTCTTCAACCTCGGGACAGAGCCCGCGTGCACGCCAGAACAGGGGGATGGCGTGCCCCATTCTCCCTCATTTCTCCGCCGTTTTTGCTCTGGTTTCGCCCTACACGACCGTAGGAACGTGGCGCAGCTGCCGGGCAAGGTCTCACCTCATGACAACAACCGGAAATAGGTCGGCACCGACGGCGGCGCTCGGCGGCGCAACCTTGAAGTTTTCCGGCATGTCCCTTGCCTCTTCCGACGAGATAAGTCACCGTACAGCACCACTAGGATGTGTAGAACATGAATCCATACCCTACTCGAGCGGAAAACGGCGACAACCAAGCCGTCACCATGGACCGGCGCAATTTTGGCCGGCGGCAGCGAATTCCCGTCGCTCGGGGCAGAGGATGGCCGGTTGGCTTCGGGATTCAGCATGGGGGGTTCTAGGAGCCCTAGTAGCTGTGTTTTGAATTGTAGAACGGATGATCAAGCGTGTGGAGAGAATTTCCCAATTCGGCTTTAATCGTTTCTTCACATGCACCGGTGCCAAAACACAAATTTGACACGACCCCATTGGTCCTGTCGAGCCAGGATCACGCTGAGGGGTGCTGCGTTGCACAGCACCGTATAACACACGTCAAAGGTGCAAAGCGGAAGCGGAAGTTTTATTACATAAACAAGTTTATGAACATGTTTACATCAAAATAAGTTCAGTCTACACTCGCGGGCGTAGACTAAGCATCAAGTGCACGTTCAGCCCTCGAACGTGTCCTTGCTAGCATACACGCACACTAACTCTGCAGCGTGCACGACTCCCACTCGACGGGGTTCCCCTCCTGGGGTTCCGTCTCCTCTTCGGGAGTCCCTTCCTCATGGAACCTTGCAAAAGCTTCAAACACAAGCAGTGAGCATGAAGGCTCAGCAAGTCTGACCCGTCTCACCTAAACATGGAACTGCTACATGAGGGTAATGGGTTGCATGAGGTAAAAATCATTTGCAAGGATTCGCCTAATTAGTAGAACCTTACTTTCAAGTTTTAGCATCAGGTTGTGGAGAACCTTACGCTAAGGCACATGAGAGAGCCGCAATCAAACAAGAAACGCATTTCTCTCATGTACTTTGCCCAAAGTTGAAAAGAACTTTAATTAGCTCTAAGCTACAGCATATCATTAACACTCACTGTCCAGCTTTCAATCAGCAACATTTTAAGATGTAACTAGCCTGTTCTTTCTACGTCACGGTACAGTGAACAAGTGGTACTCACTGACCGTGAGGGACGGCGATTATAATCGATTTACACCTGCAGGGTTACCCGAACAACCCGTCACGTACGCCCGTACTCGATGTTGCCTACAACAACCATCACGGACGCCGTACGCGACTACCTTTCACCCGTTAGGCAAATATTGAACCCGTCCCATCGTCCCGAGCAAGAGGTCTCTGCACGCGCATCTCCGTGCCGCCAGCCGATTTACACCTCAAGCTCTCAACCTACCCTCTGAACGACGGGCAATGCCTCAATAACCAGCTACCCGAGTTACATCAGTTTCCCGGTTCCCATATAGCCGGTAGGTCTTCGGTACTGTTCTAGCTTGTTCAACAGGCCCGCACACGGCTCGGTCCTCAATCGACACAAGCGGAGCTACAGCACACAGGCCCCAAAGTCCTGCTGCCCTTACTCTCCGCTCGGTCTCATTTTCTTACCATGTGTATCATGTGCTATCTCTACCCGAGCACTGTGCCTCTAGCCTATTCTCGCGAGTAGTTCCAACTACTCAACTTGTACCGAATCCTACTCTATCCTAGCAATGCAGTGGCTAACGGGGTTTGCAATCCTAAACCCCAACCCATGGTTTTCTTGGCTATGCAGTGGGGTTTCCAAACAAGACTCTAATGCACAGAATAAAGGAACAAGTATGTGCTCAAAACAATAAATATTTGCAAAATGGTTAATGCAAACCGGAGCTTGCCTTGCTGCTCTTGGTCGTAGGCTAGCTGTTACTCCGGAGTAACAAAGTCTAGGACTTCGGGTTCCTCCTCGACCTTAGCGACTACATAATAAGAGCAATGTATGTATTAATTTAAATGCATTTGTATTATCTTTGAAGTTGTGAAGTCTATAACCTTTGCTAGACAGACCTAATGACTGTGAAACTTTTACTGTGGCTTGGTTACAACCTAAACAGAGACTTGGTCAAGTTTTAGTTGCAGTAAAGCTCATTTGAGCCCTCCACAATTAATTATGTCCTTGACCTTAATTGGAACTCTTAGGGTGTTCTAGGAATTTTCATGAGACAAACTATGACTTTCTGAAAACTAGATTTTAATAGGGTTCTAATGGAGTTCGTCTCACTTAATTTGGAAGTCCCTAACTAAAGATATGAGCTAAACAATTTCAGAGAAAATTCTGAAAATGTTTCTGAATATTTTCTCTTTTCTCTGGAACAGTTTCACTAATCACACCATTAGGTGGATTAAATGAGCTCAAATGGATCTGAAATTTTTATGGTAGTTCAGGGATATTTTGGTGAATATCCCAGCAAAATTTCAGGATTTTCCTCCACAGGATTCTCCAGTTAAAATTCCTAATAGTTTAAAATTTGAGGAATTAATTCTGGAAAATTAAGGGTTTTCATGAAGTGAAACTTAATTTGCTGGAAAGTACTCGGAGAGCTGAATCCAGCAAAATTTGGTTCACTCAATTTGGAGCTTTCTAGCCAAAGTTATAAGGATTTGAAGTTTGAACTGAAACTGAAATTCGGGAAAAAGTTTAAACTCTGGCTTGTGGGCCCGCACACAGTGCGTCGTCTCCCTCCTCGCGCCAACTGCCCCTTTACTGACCCCCTGGACTCGATGGTGGGGTTGCCGGCCGCCGGCGATGACCGGAAACCCGTGCGCACCGATGACAGCACCTGCTAGGGTTCCGGTGAGGTCGGTCCTGCTCACCCGTGCACCAAATCGACCGGAAATCGGTCGGAGAGCATCAGTAGAGCATGGGAAACACGAACCTGGGCTGGGTGGAAGCTAGAAATACCGGCAACTAGGCTCTCGACGGTGAGCCGAGGTGTTCAGCCATGGCGGCGGGGAAAACAGCCATATCATGGCCGATTCTCGATGGTTTTCTCTAATTCCAGTTCAAGCGTGGGCGCTATCGTGCGTAGAAGCTACTAGGTAACGAGCTCGTCCAACCCTCGTGCATAGAGCACGAATTTCACCCGAAGGTGAGCTTGGTCCTTATGAACTGATCAAGAGTAAATTTGGAAATTCTCGGCCGAGGGTTGATCAATCGCCAAACGGCTTTCGGCTACTCCATCTACATACAATCACGCACCTTTCTTGTGTAGAGAAGAGGACGTGACAACGGCTGTGCCGTGCTGTCCACGGGAGCCCGATCGGCGGCGGTGTTCGGCACGCCAGAGAAATGGCTCGTACAGCTCGAGGACGCTTGCTCACTGGACAACACGGGGTCTAGGAGGTTGCTCACGACCTCTTGGTGCCGTTTTGCTGTGGAGGAGGCTGTGCTCGCGAGTGATCGGCTTGATCAAGCGTGAGCTCGAGCGGCGGCGATGGCAGTGGAAGAACAGGTCGTGCACGTCGGCAGCTCGGGGAATGGGCGACTGAAGCACGCCGGGGAGGGGATAAGTAGCCCGGCGACTGGTCTCCGGCTTGGGGCGCGCAGCAGGAGCTGGCGCCGGCTGCCCCCTCGGTGGCGCGCGCACACTGCACCCGGGAACCGATGGAGCTGCGTTTCAGTCGGTTTGTGTTGAAGTAGAGGCTGACATGTGGGTCCCACCCCCTTTTTAACCTCTGAAATTTACTCCTAATCACTGTTGTAAACAGTGAACCCCATACTACCCTTGGCAATTCAAATTATTCACCCATGAGCCATTTGAATTGATCCAAGTTCAAATGAGGTTTGGTTTGAATGAATTTCAGCACAAGTTCAGTTTAAAATTCAAATAAAGTTTGAATTTCTCCCCCTTAGCTCATGTCAAGATCAACTCCAAATGGAGTGAAAATTGGTGTGTGAGCTCACAAAAATGTGCTGAGTAAGAATATGCCTTCCACTTTTAAATTCATGGGATAAAAACAGTTTGAATTTGAATAAGGTTTCAAACTGCGCTCTTCCTAACTATACCCAAACTGATCTCAAAAGGTTTTGAATTTGGGTGAAACTTGGCAGGGACATCCTTAGTAAAGTGTAGGAGTTTTCATATGTCCAGCCCATCTATATCACATGTGGGAAATACCACTTTTGCAATGTGTAAGTTTGTTCTCTAATGAGCATGTTGATAATTGTTACTTGCTCTTCATTTGTGTTCATCATTCTTCCTCAAATGAGGTGTGTGGTGTGGTGATGAACACTGCAAATGTGTGTCAAAAACTTAGGCCCTTACATTCCTCCCCCCTTAAAAGAATCTCGTCCCGAGATTATAAGGTGAAAATGAGAGAGAGGACGGTGGAAAATTACCGGATATGCGACGTGAAAAAGTCGGGTAGTTAGTGCGAAGGAATTCTTCGCTCTCCCATGTCGCTTCTTCCATGGAGTGATTACTCCATAGAATCCTGTAGAACCACAATGTACGGTTGCGTGTGGTTCGGGCCTTTTCATCAATAATCTGCACCGGTTTCTCCCGATAGGTGAGATCCGGTTGTAGTTCTTCAATGTCTTCCAGCTGAACGGTAGTTGATAGCTTGAGACACTTCCTCAGCTGGGAAATATGAAAGACGTCGTGCACACCGGAAAGTGCTTCTGGTAATTTCAGCCGGTATGCCACTGATCCCCATCTTTCGGTAATCTGAAATGGACCGATGAATCGGGGTGCCAACTTTCCTCTCACCCCAAATCTGTTTACGCCCTTCATTGGAGACACCCGTAGATATACGTGATCTCCAACTTCGAATTGTAATGGGCGCCTTCTCCGGTCCGCATACTGTTTCTGACGGGATTGAGCGGCTTTTAGGTTCGCTTGAATTAGTCGAACCTTTTCTTCCGCGTTGTTGACAAGGTCAATCCCGAAGGTAACCCTTTCCCCAGACTCACACCAGTTCAATGTTGTGCGGCATTTCCTTCCGTATAGCGCCTCGTAGGGCGCCATCTTGATGCTGGCTTGGTACCCATTGTTGTACGAGAACTCGGCTAACGGCAAGTGATCATCCCAATTCTTGCCGTGGTTGATAGCGCAAGCTCGTAGCATGTCTTCTAAGATTTGATTTACCCGCTCCGTTTGCCCATCCGTCTGCGGGTGGTAGGCTGAACTTCGGATCAGCTTCGTCCCCAAGGCAGCGTGCAGCTGCTCCCAAAAACGGGAGACAAATAAAGTGCCCCGATCCGATATGATAGTACGGGGTACGCCGTACAAGCATAGGATCCGTGAGATGTACAGTTCAGCGTACTTCTTGGCATTGTAGTTGGTGTTGACCGGGATGAAATGGGCAACTTTGGTGAGCCGATCGACGATCACCCACACCGAATCATGTTTCTGTAAGGTGGTGGGTAAACCGACGATGAAATCCATGCTCACGTCCTCCCACTTCCAGGCAGGAATGCCCAGTGGTTGCAGCAGTCCCGGTTTCCGCATATGATCTGCCTTCACCCTTCGACATGTATCACACTCGGACACGTATTTTGCAGTCTCCCGCTTCATCCGTGTCCACCAAAACTTGCTTCTGAGTTCTTGATACATTTTGTTGCTGCCGGGGTGAATAGAAAACTTTGATAAGTGAGCCTCATCAAAGATTTTCTTCCGTAACTCCGGGTTTCGGGGTACGACGATCCGGTCCTTGAACCATAGGACGCCGTCTCTGTCCTTCCAGAAACATTTCAACTCCCCACTGTCTACGCGTCTCCGTAAATGTGACATGCCCTTGTCATTCTTCTGGGCTGCCGCTATCTCTTCACGGATGGTGGGGATCAAAGCTAGGTTGTAGAGAGCTCCGTGTGGAATCACATGTAGTGGTGGTTCGCTCTCTTCCAACGGTGTGATGGTCAGAGTATTGACGTGTGACTTGCGGCTCAGCGCATCTGCCACTATGTTTGCCTTGCCCGGATGATAATGGATTTCTATCTCGTAATCCTTTATCAGTTCTAACCATCTTCGTTGCCTCATATTCAGCTCCTTCTGAGTGAATATGTACTTGAGGCTTTTGTGGTCGGTATATAAATGTACGAGGTTACCGAGTAGGTAGTGGCTCCGCATTTTTAGTGCAAGTACCACAGCAGCGAGCTCCAAGTTGTGAGTTGGATAATTCTGCTCATGGTTCCTAAGCTGCCGTGACCCATACGCGACCACTCTTCGGTCTTGCATCAGCACACATCCGAGCCGAATGCCGGATGCATCGCAGTACACATCGAACGGTTTTGTTGTGTCTGGCTGCGCCAAAACCGGTGCTGATGTCAGGTGCTTGACTAAAGCCTTGAATGCTGCTTCACATGCTGGACTCCAAACATATTTGGTAGCCTTCTTCAGCAGCTCTGTCATTGGCTTGGCAATCTTCGAGAAGTTCGGAATGAACCTCCGATAATATCCCGCGAGTCCGAGGAAACTCCGTACCTCATGAACAGTTCTCGGTGATTTCCAATTCAGCACTTGCGTGATCTTGCTCGGGTCCACAGCGATACCCTCCGCTGAGATGATATGCCCGAGGAAAGGCACTTGCGATATCCAAAACTCGCATTTGCTGAATTTTGCGTATAACTTGTGATCCTGCAGCCGTTGCAAGACTATACGCAAATGTTTCTTGTGATCTTCCTCCGACTTGGAATATACCAGGATGTCGTCGATGAAGACCACGACAAACTTGTCCAGCTCCGGCATGAACACCGAGTTCATTAAGTACATGAAGTGAGCTGGAGCATTGGTGAGGCCGAAGGACATGACTAGGTACTCATAAAGTCCGTACCTCGTCGAGAAAGCCGTCTTCGGAATGTCCTCAGCCCTTATCTTAATCTGATGGTACCCGGATCTTAAATCCATCTTGGAAAAGATCTTTGCTTCGACCAACTGATCAAACAACATGTCGATCCGTGGCAACGGGTACTTGTTTTTGATGGTTACGGCATTTAATGGACGGTAGTCCACGCAAAGCCGCAACGTTTCATCCTTTTTCTTGACAAATAATGCCGAACAGCCCCATGGCAAGGAGCTCGGCCTAATAAAACCCTTTTCCAGAAGGTCCGTGAGCTGAGTCTTCAGTTCAGCCAACTCCTTGGACGCCATCTTGTACGGCCTTCGGGATATTGGCATGGTTCCCGGTGCGAGTTCAATCCTGAACTCCACCTCTCTATCGGGTGGCATCACCGGCAAATCGTCCGGGAATACATCAGGAAACTCTCGGACCACCGGAATATCTTCCAATCTGATGGTCGTGGCTTGATAGACACTTGGAAGTTTTATTTCTGGACTGTCCAGAAATAATGAGTGAGAACCGTGCACCTCTGAGTTTAAGTGCACGACTCGAAGGACGGTGTCTAAAACAGCGCCGTGGCGGGTTAACCACGACATCCCTAGGATGACATCGACCTTCTGTCCCTCTAAGATAATGAGAGACGTGGGGTACACTCTACCCGCTAAGCATAATGGTGCTTTGGAGACCATTACGCTTGCTGAAATCTTCCCACCCGGTGAACAAATTACATATGGACTATCGGTGGGTAGTATTGGCAAACTGTGTTTAGCAATGAAAGCTTGGCTAATAAAATTATGCGTGGCGCCTGAATCAAACAGTACTATAGCGGGATGCTGGTGGAGTTGGAACATACCCGCAAGGATTGGCTCGCCCTCCGGCACGTCCTCAATGGCAAGTTGGTGGACAGTGCCGGGCCTAGGGTTTGCCCGCCGCGCATTAGTAGGGTTCCGGGGTTGATTCCTCCCCGGAAACTGTGGTGCCACTCCGCCGCCTTGCCTCTCCGGGCAACTGCTCGCGAAGTGTCCTGGACGACCACACTTGTAACATGTGGCCGCTGATGGTGGAGTACTCGGTGGACGAAAGCCCGGCATGCGTTGCGGAGGTGCAAACGCACGCGGCATCGCCCGCTGCTGCTGTTGTTGTTGCGTTGATGCTGGCAGTGCCGGCCGGAATGCCGGTGAAGAGTACGGCCGACTGCGGAACGGCATCGACCGCTGTGGTGGCTGCCAGCGTGGAACTGATGGTGGGCGATTCACCATCCGAAACTTCTGAGAAGGACCGCCTCCTTCTCTGCTGCTCTGCGGCGCGCTTCGCTTTCGCTCTGCCGCCGCCAACTCCTTGCCGGAGTCTTCCTGAACAATCGCAGCATCAATGATGTCGTTGAGGCTGCCGCGATTGAACATCGCCAATTTGTCCTTCAGGAGCGGGTTAAGCCCCTGGTAAAAGTGGTCTCGCCGCTTCTCATCGGTATCAGCATGATACGACACATATAGCGCGAGATCGTTAAACGCCCTGGAGTATTCCAGCGCGTTCCGGCTCCCTTGTTGCAGGTGTAAGAACTCCTGCGTCTTCCTCTTCATCAGACCTGGCGGTATATGATAGGCCCTGAAGGCCGTCCGGAACTCCGCCCAAGTCATCACTCGGTCGGTGGGCTGTGAAGCACAGAAGTTGGCCCACCACGCGCTCGCGGATCCTTGGAGCTGCTGGACCGCGAACTGAGTCTTGCGCTGCTCGCTGATCTGGAGCAGCCCGAACTTCATCTCTATGGCGCGGAGCCAGTTGTCCGCGTCAAGTGGTTCATCCGCCCTTGAGAATACAGGGGGATGAGTTGCCAGGAAGTCGGAGTAGGAGCTCTGTTGGCGCTCCTCACGATCTTGACGTCTCTCTGGGCGAGACGTATTGGCGATGAGAGTCTGCAGCAACTCTGTGTGCTGCTGATGCGAGCCCGCCATTGCCGCGACAATGTCGGCCAATGTAACCGTTGGCAGTGGCGGTGGCGGTGTTTGCTGTTGCTGTTGCTGCTGCTGTCCCGAGGAGTCCTCGGGAGGTGTTTGGGAGGTCTCTCCCCCTTGGCTGGTACCCCCAACGTCAGGGTTGGCACGAGTACGCGTCATTCTGAAATTCGAAACAGCAGCGATTTAGCACATGTCTTACTTAAAATTCCATAAGCAACAGTAGGTATTGAAGTGACACATGATTAATTTGCACAACATTCACATATATTGATAAAGCATAAACTTTATACAAGATACATTATTCTCGGGTCTCCGAGAAGTCGTGCTCATGTCGTCACTACCTATACATACGCTACTGTCTACACGACATGTCACCGATTACAAAAGTTGGGTTACGCTACCCTAGCTGCCCTACTTGGCAACCGTAACCCCCTACTCGGAGTAGAACTCGACCTCCTGTGGGTCGTCCTCCTCCGGTACTTCTGCTGGTGGCTCTGGATCTACCACCTCTTCTCCCATTCCGGGTTCTCCCATTGCTGGAAGACCCAAGACCACCGGTATGCCTAACACCGGGGGCACGAGGTCCTGCAATGCATGCACCTCGTCCATAGCCTGGTTGTAGTCCTCTTCCCAGCCTTGTCCTTCCTCAATAGCGTAGTCCCGCTCTTGAGCAAGGTCCTCATTCTGCTGGGTTAGGGTCTGCACCAGCTCTTGCAACGCCGCGATGTCAACACGGCTCTTCTTTTTTGCCTTCTTCAGACGACGCAACTGATTGTGTTGTTCATTCAGTCGCTTGATCGTCGGAAGAAGCACATTGCGGAGTGCGCTGTGAGCACTCTCGAAATGATCCCCACGGCTTGTGCTCTCCTTGAGCTTGGTGGCGAGATGCTCCGTATGAACAGCTTGGCTGTCCATCACAGCGTTTCCCGCCCTCATTTGGAGGCTGAGGTTTGCCTCCGCGGGGTTGTACCTTGGGCAATTCAGGTCTGTTGCCTCCAGGTACCTCTCTTCCCACACATGCTGAGCTCGTCCATCCACCGGAACGAGTGCGTATGGTGTGCCCTCCATAGCCTGCACGTGTAGTTGGCAGAAACGTGACATAGTGTCGCGGGCTGCCACTTGCCACATCCCTTCCGGTTGTCTTCCTCTCACCGTGACGGTGAATGGCACCCAACCGGGTGGCGTAGGTCCTACAGGAACCTCGACATGGATCGTTCACGTCTTGTTCCCCTCTTCACCTTCTTCCTTGGCGAAGTATTGCGGCATCTGGTTGTACCCGAAATATTGGAGCATTTGCCACAATGCTTCCGGGTAGCCGCTACGGTCAGAGCAGTGGGAAACTACCCACCTGTTCTCCAACCGTTTATCTGCTGCCATCTGTAAAAATATATTTGAGAAATGTCAAATATTTATTTAAACAGTGAACCATTGAGTTATAACATAAGATATGTCCTTGAACTCATAACACTTGGAAACATAGTTCAAATTTTTAAACAAATTTGACTGCTGATCTGCTGTTCCCATGACAGCCTTGACCAGTTTCCATTTCAACCTCATTTAGGCCATGTTAACTGCAAAACTAATTCTGGAGCTCAACATCAAAGTTAAAGCTAACTTCAATAGCTTTCCAGAAAGTGTTTGCTTGGCCTCAGATCTGTCCTGGTTCAAAAGTTATGAGATGTCAAAGTTAACAGAATTTCTGGGAACAATTGGACAGCACCTCCCTGCCTTAGGTACTGATTTGATCCAACAATCTCAGTTACTTCTGTTCCTCATCTGACAAAACTTTCTGTTACAAAGTTGTAACCCATCTCATAAGCTTTCCAGAACTATCTCATTTTCTATTTTTGGATTTTTATGCAGGAAGTTATGCTCAATTTACAAAGAGTCTACAGAGAGTCTTTACCCTGTCCTGTTTTCTGGATAGTTCCAACTCTACTGCATTTTTCGAGTGGTTAAGGGATGAAACACCTCTGGACCTCAACCGAAAAGTTGTAAAGTTCTTCCAAAGCTTTCCAGAAATGTATCATACGACCCCAATCTCGAAAGAACTCCACCTCTAGCCTCTGGTTAACTTCAGCCTTGATTCAGCTGAAAACAGAGTGCTCTGTCCTTAACAACCTATAAGTTGAAAACTTGTTAACTTTGAATATCCTGTTCAAGGGAAGGAGTTACATCAAGTTTTACTACTTTGGATTAAAACCTTCCAGTTTTTACAATGAAGTTGTTTATTTAGTTGGGTGTGACGTCGATGCGTCACCAGATTTTGTCGGTACTACGTCCTCACAAAGAAAAACCTATACCGGACTTAGCCGGCTTCGTTATTTCAGTGGCACTAAACGTCACTTGCACACGGATGCTACACGTCTACCGTTTCGTGGTCAGGCTACCTGCAGAAACTCAAACAATCATCAGACTCGGCTGCACACCGAGCCCAGAATCCATACAGTTGGTACACCCGGCCGTCATCACTCGCCTGGATGTTCTCAAGCCAAACACGCCTTGAGTTACGTGTTCACGTTTCAGACCACGTGACGGGGTCTCCCATGTTGCACCATGCACGCCAGGGACAGACGTTGCTTGAATACCCCAAACGACATTAAGAGTCGTAGAGGATACTAAAGCGGGTCGGGTTACCTGCCACCCGTGGGGCTCCACCCTTCAGCTTGTGCGCACTGGTGGACAGCGCTTACGTGCACCCCCCAAGACATGAACGTCCCGAGATGCACGATTTTCCGACATAACAAATAGGTTAATATGCCACTTTCTATATGCTAATAACATCCTTATACGGGCTACTAACTCATTCCTCACTGGATTTTTGAAAAAGAAGACCTTTGTACTGTGTTAAACCTCAAGCGAGCTCTGATACCACGCTGACACGACCCCATTGGTCCTGTCGAGCCAGGATCACGCTGAGGGGTGCTGCGTTGCACAGCACCGTATAACACACGTCAAAGGTGCAAAGCGGAAGCGGAAGTTTTATTACATAAACAAGTTTATGAACATGTTTACATCAAAATAAGTTCAGTCTACACTCGCGGGCGTAGACTAAGCATCAAGTGCACGTTCAGCCCTCGAACGTGTCCTTGCTAGCACACACGCACACTAACTCTGCAGCGTGCACGACTCCCACTCGACGGGGTTCCCCTCCTGGGGTTCCGTCTCCTCTTCGGGAGTCCCTTCCTCATAGAACCCTGCAAAAGCTTCAAACACAAGCAGTGAGCACGAAGGCTCAGCAAGTCTGACCCGTCTCACCTAAACATGGAACTGCTACATGAGGGTAATGGGTTGCATGAGGTAAAAATCATTTGCAAGGACTCGCCTAATTAGTAGAACCTTACTTTCAAGTTTTAGCAGCAGGTTGTGGAGAACCTTACGCTAAGGCACATGAGAGAGCCGCAATCAAACAAGAAACGCATTTCTCTCATGTACTTTGCCCAAAGTTGAAAAGAACTTTAATTAGCTCTAAGCTACAGCATATCATTAACACTCACTGTCCAGCTTTCAATCAGCAACATTTTAACATGTAACTAGCCTGTTCTTTCTACGTCACGGTACAGTGAACAAGTGGTACTCACTGACCGCGAGGGACGGCGATTATAATCGATTTACACCTGCAGGGTTACCCGAACAACCCGTCACGTACGCCCGTACTCGATGTTGCCTACAACAACCATCACGGACGCCGTACGCGACTACCTTTCACCCGTTAGCCAAATATTGAACCGGTCCCATCGTCCCGAGCAAGAGGTCTCTGCACGCGCATCTCCGTGCCGCCAGCCGATTTACACCTCAAGCTCTCAACCTACCCTCTGAACGACGGGCAATGCCTCAATAACCAGCTACTTGAGTTACATCAGTTTCCCGGTTCCCATATAGCCGGTAGGTCTTCGGTACTGTTCTAGCTTGTTCAACAGGCCCGCACACGGCTCGGTCCTCAATCGACACAAGCGGAGCTACAGCACACAGGCCCCAAAGTCCTGCTGCCCTTACTCTCCGCTCGGTCTCATTTTCTTGCCATGTGTATCATGTGCTATCTCTACCCGAGCACTGTGCCTCTAGCCTATTCTCGCGAGTAGTTCCAACTACTCGACTTGTACCGAATCCTACTCTATCCTAGCAATGCAGTGGCTAACGGGGTTTGCAATCCTAAACCCCAACCCATGGTTTTCTTGGCTATGCAGTGAGGTTTCCAAACAAGACTCTAATGCACAGAATAATGGAACAAGTATGTGCTCAAAACAATAAAAAATTGCAAAATGGTTAATGCAAACCGGAGCTTGCCTTGCTGCTCTTGGTCGTAGGCTAGCTGTTCCTCCGGAGTAACGAAGTCTAGGACTTCGGGTTCCTCCTCGACCTTAGCGACTACATGATAAGAGCAATGTATGTATTAATTTAAATGCATTTGTATTATCTTTGAAGTTGTGAAGTCTATAACCTTTGCTAGACAGACCTAATGACTGTGAAACTTTTACTGTGGCTTGGTTACAACCTAAACAGAGACTTGGTCAAGTTTTAGTTGCAGTAAAGCTCATTTGAGCCCTCCACAATTAATTATGTCCTTGATCTTAATTGGAACACTTAGGGTGTTCTAGGAATTTTCATGAGACAAACTATGACTTTCTGAAATTTTCAGAGGGTTCTAATGGAGTTGGTCTCACTTAATTTGGAAGTCCCTAACTAAAGATATGAGATAAACAATTTCAGAGAAAATTCTGAAAATGTTTCTGAACATTTTCTCTTTTCTCTGGAACAGTTTCACTAATCACACCATTAGGTGGATTAAATGAGCTCAAATGGATCTGAAATTTTTATGGTAGTTCAGGGATATTTTGATGAATATCCCAGCAAAATTTCAGTATTTACCTCCACAGGATTCTCCAGTTAAAATTCCTAACAGTTTAAACTTTGAGGAATTAATTCTGGAAAATTAAGGGTTTTCATGAAGTGAAACTTAATTTGCTGGAAAGTACTCGGAGAGCTGAATCCAGCAAAATTTGGTTCACTCAATTTGGAGCTTTCTAGCCAAAGATATAAGGATTTGAAGTTTGAACTGAAACTGAAATTCGGGAAAAAGTTTAAACTCTGGCTTGTGGGCCCCGCACACAGTGCGTCGTCTCCCTCCTCGCGCCAACTGCGCGGCGGCGGCGATCTCCGGCGACCCTCGCCGGAACTGAGTTCCCGGCCACCCCCCGGCCCGAAACTTGCCGCCTGCCCCTTTACTGACCCCCTGGACTCGATGGTGGGGTCGCCGGCCGCCGGCGATGACCGGAAACCCGTGCGCACCGATGACAGCACCTGCTAGGGTTCCGGTGAGGTCGGTCCCGCTCACCCGTGCACCAAATCGACCGGAAATCGGTCGGAGAGCATCAGTAGAGCATGGGAAACACGAACCAGGGCTGGGTGGAAGCTAGAAATACCGGCAACTAGGCTCTCGACGGTGAGCCGAGGTGTTCAGCCATGGTGGCGGGGAAAACAGCCATATCATGGCCGATTCTCGATGGTTTTCTCTAATTCCAGTTCGAGCGTGGGCGCTATCGTGCGTAGAAGCTACTAGGTAACGAGCTCGTCCAACCCTCGTGCATAGAGCACGAATTTCACCCGAAGGTGAGCTCGGTCCTTATGAACTGATCAAGAGTAAATTTGGAAATTCTCGGCCGAGGGTTGATCAATTGCCAAACGGCTTTCGGCTGCTCCATCTACATACAATCACGCACCTTTCTTGTGTAGAGAAGAGGACGTGACAACGGCTGTGCCGTGCTGTCCACGGGAGCCCGATCGGCGGCGGTGTTCGGCTCACCGGAGAAATGGCTCGTACAGCTCGAGGACGCTTGCTCACTGGACAACACGGGGTCTAGGAGGTTGCTCACGACCTCTTGGTGCCGTTTTGCTGTGGAGGAGGCTATGCTCGCGAGTGATCGGCTTGATCAAGCGTGAGCTCGAGCGGCGGCGATGGCAGTGGAAGAACAGGTCGTGCACGTCGGCAGCTCGGGGAATGGGCGACTGAAGCACGCCGGGGAGGGGATAAGTAGCCCGGCGACTGGTCTCCGGCTTGGGGCGCGCAGCAGGAGCTGGCGCCGGCTGCCCCCTCAGTGGCGCGCGCACACTGCACCCGGGAACCAATGGAGCTGCGTTTCAGTCGGTTTGTGTTGAAGTAGAGGCTGACATGTGGGTCCCACCCCCCTTTTTAACCTCTGAAATTTACTCCTAATCACTGTTGTAAACAGCGAACCCCATACTACCCTTGGCAATTCAAATTATTCACCCATGAGCCATTTGAATTGATCCAAGTTCAAATGAGGTTTGGTTTGAATGAATTTCAGCACAAGTTCAGTTTGAAATTCAAATAAAGTTTGAATTTCTCCCCCTTAGCTCATGTCAAGATCAACTCCAAATGGAGTGAAAATTGGTGTGTGATCTCACAAAAATGTGCTGAGTAAGAATATGCCTTCCACTTTTAAATTCATGGGATAAAAACAGTTTGAATTTGAATAAGGTTTCAAACTGCCCTCTTCCTAACTATACCCAAACTGACCTCAAAAGGTTTTGAATTTGGGTGAAACTTGGCAGGGACATCCTTAGTAAAGTGTAGGAGTTTTCATATGTCCAGCCCATCTATATCACATGTGGGAAATACCACTTTTGCAATGTGTAAGTTTGTTCTCTAATGAGCATGTTGATAATTGTTACTTGCTCTTCATTTGTGTTCATCATTCTTCCTCAAATGAGGTGTGTGGTGTGGTGATGAACACTGCAAATGTGTGTCAAAAACTGAGGCCCTTACAAAATTCCGGCGAGCCGGCGATGGGGAAGAGCAAGAAGGGTTTGGGAGAAGCATCTGCACCTTGTGGCGCACCTTATGGCAAAGTTTGTGGCGCCGGAGAGGCACTGGAGCGGCCGGACACGTGGAATCGAGAAGGGCGGCTTTGCTCCACTCGCGGACGAAGAAAAGCTCGGCAACGTCAAATGGATCCCGGTCACCGGCTTGTGAGGGTTCGAGGACATCAAGGAGTTGTCGGTGGCGCTTTTGGGCAGCTCAGATAGGCGCGCAAGTCGCCGGTGTGTGATCGGCGTGGAGGACCGAGAGAGGGGGCGCAGCTCTGTTTTCTCGGTCGCGCGCTCGAGCGAGAAGGAATGTTTCGGTGGAACATGTGGGCAGAGAGACAAAGTTGAGTTGTGCAGCCGCCTTCTAGAGATCACACACGCATGACGTGCTGCCTTCGGGAGCAAGTTTTTGCAAGCTGCTCGGTGGAAGGCAGAGATGAAAAACAGAGGCGGTAGGCAATTTATGTGGCTGACATGTGGACCCCATCCCCTCATTTCTTAATCAATTTTTCCACTGATCTTTTTCCACGGCTACTTAAAATTAAAAGCTTTGCTTCACCTCAAAGTCATGGTTTGAATATTTGGATTCAAATTATTTGAATTCTAGTGTGGAACTTGAACTGAATTTTGGTTATTTGAATTTGAATTGGAATTTGAATCTTACCTTTTGCATTGTTCCAAAAGCATAGCAAACCACAATCAAATAATCTGAATTTTTGAATGGATGCTAATTCAAATGTGGAGAACACATTTGTGGAACCAACTTTGCAAGTTGAGGAAGTTGAAATTTGAACTAAAATTTAAATTCAGATTCGAGGGCTTCCTCTTTTAATCCCAAACAAATAGTAAAACCCCTCCTAATGAGCTGAAATTTGGGAGATTGAATATTTGAAATATGAAGACCCAAGTTATGAGTTTAGATCTCCATGTTTGGAAGTTTTTGGGAAGTGTGAATCCTTACTTTTAACTCACACCATTATAATTCAAAGTTTTAATTCCCCTCATTTTTCCTAAGTGTAACGTGCTGAATTTCTTGCTACCACTTTTGGGGATTTAACACCTGCCACCCATGAGGCTCCACCCTTAAGCTTGTGCGCACTGGTGGACAGTGCATACATGCACCCCCAAGACATAGAACGTCCCGAGATGCATGATTTTCTGACATAGCACATAAGTTAGGTCGCCACCTTCATATTAGGCTAATATAGTAGTCCTTATGTGGGCCTAGTACCGTTTCCTCACCGTATCCTATGTTTTTGTCGTAATACGATCCTTATTCCGTGTGCTATTCCCAATGCGTCTCAGATACCACGCTGACAGGGGCCCGGCCACCCGATCATGGGGCCGTGCCGATCGCCCAGGAACCGCATTGGGTGGTGCCGTGATACGCGGCACCCAACAGCACACATATAAGGAAAACCGTATCACAATAAATCAAAAGCGGAAGCTTACATGTTTCTTTTGTAAATAATATACATCAAATAGCAACAGCGGAAGACTATAATCATCTCACATTGAATAACTACGAAGCACTCGAGAAGATGTCCAACCCGCGGACTCTTCTCGCTAGAAACAGGAAGACAACTGCAGCGGCTGGTTCTCCACGTGTTAAACGACTCGGAAGTCTCCGAGTCTCACCGGTTGGACTCCGCCCACCTTGCCGGAGCTCGCCGGACTTCGGCCTCCTGGCCTCCTCGCGAGCTCCCTCTCGCTGCAAGCCCCTAATTCCACGTGCTGAACACGTTGGTGAGCTTTCCCCGGACCGGCAACCTCTACATAGCTCGCGGCCTGCGGCGGCTAGGATCCGACTCCGGTCATGTCGCCCGGCCCTTCTAGCCCGCCAAGACCTCGATGGAGCGGCTCTAAAGCACCGGTGGAGCTTGAAGAAGCTCGACATGTATGCAAAAGGGACCGGAATTGGCTCTAAAGTGGGTCTCACCGTGCGCCCGCAGTTTCCCGCCACGGTCGCCGTCATAAAACATTCCATTAAGCCAGCCACACGTGATTTCATGCTAGGTTTGTGAAGAAGAAAGGTCGGTCCGGGGAAAGCTCACCAACGTGTTCAGCACGTGGAATTAGGGGCTAGCGGCGAGAGGGAGCTCGTGAGGAGGCCGGGAGGCCGAAGTCCAGCGAGCTCCCGCAAGGTGGGCGGAGTCCAACCGGTGAGACTCGGAGACTTCCGAGTCGTTTAACACATGGAGAACCAGCCGCTGCTGTTGTCTTCGTGTTTCTAGCGAGAAGAGTCCGCAGGCTGGACATCTTCTCGAGTGCTTCGTAGTTATTCAATGTGAGATGATTATAGTCTTCCGCTGTAGCTATTTGATGTTTATTATTTACAAAAGAAACATGTAAGCTTCCGCTTTTGATTTATTGTGATATAGTTTTCCTTATATGTGTGCTGTTGGGTGCCGCGTATCATGGCCCCACCCAATGCGATTCCCGAGCGAGCGGCACAGCCCCATGATCGGATGGTCAGGCCCCTACCAGCATGGTATCTGAGATGCATCGGGAATAGCGCACGGAATAAGGATCGTATTACGACAAAAACATAGGATACGGTAAAGAAACGGTACTAGGCCCACATAAGGACTACTATATTAGCCTAACATGAAGGTGGCGACCTAACTTATGTGCTATGTCGGAAAATCATGCATCTCGGGACGTTCTATGTCTTGGGGCGTGCATGTATGCGCTGTCCACCAGTGCGCAGAAGCTTAAGGGTGGAGCCTGATGGGTGGCAGGTGTTAAATCCCCAAAAGTGGTAGCAAGAAATATCTAAAGATTTTGCTAACAAGTTCTAATGATACGTGCTGTCCAGAAACTCGACGAGAAAGACTTGACAAAAACAAATCGGACGAACAAGGCACAAAAGCTCCTCTAAATTATGAATTTTATTGATCAAAACATAAGATGAAAAGCCCAAAGTCGTCTTACCACGAGCTCTGGCCTCCCTTGCTTATATAACCAGCCCCGAGGCCAACCCAATTCAAACTAGGACTCTAATCCTACTCAGTTTCTGAATCGAAACTTTCCATAACTGCTCAAGACTCTTCTATATGCAGATAGAAGCAATCTTAAGACTTCCAAACACTTTAGGAACATATCTCACATTCCTAAAACAACTCAACTTCATGTCCCACAAGAAATCCTATCATAACCAACTCAAATCATTCCATATTTGAGCCATAACCGACTCAGCCGCAGCCTGAGTCCATAATATAGCCGGTTGGACCTTTCCTGCCAATTCTTTACGTCCACATCTCTTCATCTCGCCTTGGAACCATGTTGCCACGTCCATGCACTCCTTGCACACGTGCAAACACATTCCAACGACGTCCACGATACCTTAATATGCATTGTTCTTGATCCACACATGCTGCGCGACCTCCTGATCAACTCAACCACAATTCCTCCCGAACATGGTTGTTAAACCTCATCTTCTCCTTAAGACTAGTTCAATGAATCCCATAACCAGCCATATCTTGAACTTAAGCAACGCCCGCACATGAATAAACAACCAATACTTTCGAGCACAAGTCCGTGACTTGACTCACGTTAGTTCCGAAAACCACAACACCTTACGTGAACACCTCACATAAGCATGCTGCAAACCATAGCAAAATATTAACCACCGTAAACAGCCATAAAACTTCAAAAACTTAGTAAAAGAATACTAAGCAATCTTTCCATAGATTTAAAGCAAGTTTGAAACATTTGCATGGTAAAAACAGAACCATTGCGATTTAGCTCCGGACCTTGCCAAAGCTAACCAAACCTTGATCCGGAGCTTACCAAAGCTAGGAGAACCTAGCACCAAAACTTAGCAAAGCTAGTCGGACCTACCGCCGGAGCTAACCAAACACATGTTGGACCTAGCCATAGCAAATCGGACCTTACGTCGGATCTTGTCAGAGCTCGGACCTAGAGTCGGACCTTGAAAAAAAGAGTGTTTTGGCAGAATTCAAAACTTTTATCTTCATAACCAATGTATTCAGCACACATAGGTCTCACATCAACATTAGCTGAAAATTTTCATGTGAGTTCTTTGTCACAAGAAAGTGTTCTGGACCGAAAATTAGCACTTTTTATTGAGTGGTTTATTCAGAACAATTCCCTAAGCAATTAAGCAAAAAAATTAGTTCTGAAGTAACTCACATGTTCATGTCAAACTTAGTGAACTAAAATTTCAATTATAGTTCATCGAGCCTGCATGAATTTTCCTAGGATTTTTGGAGCTAAGAATTGCCCAGAACTGAATTTTCAAGTTTTGGGATTTCTCTGAAAAAGTTTCTGTATTCAGTTGAACACCGCAAATTCAAATATGAATTCTCCTAACAAAATCAACTTTAAATGAGCTCAAAATTTTCTACAGGAGTTCAATAATATCCTAAGGATTTTTGTGGCAAAATGTGAGAATTTTTGGATGAACAAACTCCCTTTAAAATTCTTTTGCTGAAAAGCTTTAAAGAAGTTTTCAGAAATAAATATTGTCTTTCATACAAATTGGGTTGCGTAATTGGATAGAGTTTTTCAACCTGAACCTAACTCAATTTGAATCACTAATTTTGGAGTTTCCTAGCAAAAGATATGGCCTTCTAAAGTTTAATGGAAATCTTTAATTTGAATTAAATCAGGAAAATTCAAATCCCCAACAGTGGGGTCCAGGGGCTACGTGGCGCTCTCTCGGGCAAACCACACGGGGCCACAAGGTCTGTTGCGCACAGTCACACTTGATCCAGCGTCACAGAAAATCCAGCCCCTTTCACCTCTGCGACTGACACGTGGGATCGGCCGCTTCTTCAACCTCGCGCCTCTCCCGCGCGCACGCGCCGCCCACCTTGCCGAAGCTCGCCGGACTTCGGCCTCCCGGCCTCCTCGCGAGCTCCCTCTCGCCGCTAGCCCCTAATTTCACGTGCTAAACACGTTGGTGAGCTTTCCCTGGACCGGCGACCTCACATAACTCGCGGCCTGCGGCAGCTAGGATCCGACTCCGGTGATGTCACCCGGCCCTTCTAGCCCATTAAGACCTCGGTGGAGCGGCTCTACAGCACCGGTGTAGCTTGAAGAAGCTCGACATGTATGCAAAAGGGGCGGAATTGGCTCCAAAGTGGATCTCATTGTGCACCCGCGGCTTCCCGCCCCGGTCGCCATCGGAAAACCTCCCATTAAGCCGACTACACGTGATTTCATGCTAGGTTTGTGAAGAAGAAAGTTTGGCTACCTAGTCTACCTCCTATGTGCTCAGTTTGGTGAATCAAAACCAAAAGTCGAGTGCGAATTTTACTATTTCCTACCCGTGGCTCGTTTTGCACCGATCGGGACAAAAACCGAAATTCCGCCGGCGACGATACACGGTTGGGCTTGAGTTTCGGAGGTGGACAGGGTGAGTCCTTGGCGCGTCCAAAGGTGGCTTTGTTTGGCTGTGAGAGGCTCTGGGTGAGGCTGTCCACGGGAGCACCTTCCTTCGGTTGTGGTTCGGCCGCCGCGGAAACATGGTGTGCTCGGGGTTGGGGAGGCCAAGCTCACTCGGTGGCGCGTCGAGGATGAGGAAGGAAGGTCCCCGGAACCGTTTTGCTACTACGGAGGCTTTGTTCGCTTGAACTCATGGGTGCCCGAGCGATCGAAGAAGTGGCGGCGGTGTGTTCTGTTCTAGTCCGCGAGAGAGGAAGAAACAGAGACGATGCTTCGGTGTAGGGCAAAAAGGAGCACGACAACGAGTGATGAACCACAACCACAGCTCTCCAGCCCGAGGGAAGTAGCTGGGAGGTGTCCTCGGTGTGTCTCGGTGTCGCCCGGGTGAACTTCGTCTGCCTCGGTGGTCTTCGAGTAGAGAAACAGAGACCCAAATCTCTCTGATATTTGGTTCAGTGTGGCTGACCCGTGGGTCCCACAAGTCAGCTCCCTTTCATCCTCTAGAATATCTCCAAAATTTGGCAAAAGACCAATTGAATTTTTGGGAGTTGAATTCTGAACTGCATTTGGATAATTGGGCAAGTTTCATCCAAATTCAAATGTGTATTTGAATTCCTTGCAAATTTAAATCCATTTGGAAAAATGGATAGCAAAACATCTCCAAAATTCATGAGACTTTTCATCCCCACTAATTTGGACCTAAGGAATTCAAATATAAATATGATTTTCAATTTAGCTGCTGCAAATGAGAGTTTGACCACAACAGTTTGCATTTCCATTGTGTTGCCCTCATTTGAATTTTGAGTTGAACATATGGAGTTCAAAATTTGAATTTTTACACTTTCTTGTGCACATGAGAACTTACACATGGGTTTTAAAGTAACTTTGTCCCCAAGCACTCCACTAATCATTTGCTAGTGTGGTGGAACACTCATGTATATCATCACCTGTGGAAACTTTAAACAAGACCCAATTTTTATACATATGAAATCAAATGCTTGTTCAAACTTGAGTTTCTTTGTATTCATATTTTTGGGACCTTTACAAGGTGCAGGTGCTGACGACAGGTGCACATGTACAAAATGACTCAAAATAGCTAATAATAGTTAAACCTGTTAAAATTCTGTAAAATTTGATCAAACTTACACCAATATAGCCAAACTAGTTAGACTTGATCAAACTTAGTAAAATATGATGAGTAATATAGGCAAAACTAGCCAAAACTAGTTAAATATAACCAAAACTAGTTAAACTTGCTCAAACTTAGTCGATCTTGCTCAAACTTACTAAAATATGAGCAAACTTACTCAAACATAGCAAAATCTAGTTAACATGCTCAATTCTGCATTTTAATATGCAGATTTTGTCAAATATGCATGTTTATACTTGTAACTTGTCTAACCACACATGCAAATCACAGGGATCGGGGATGGAGGCTCGCACACCATCATCCCAGCTTGCGCCGCTTGGATGACTGCAGGAGGACGACTTTCCAAACTTCGGTAGTGAACGGGGTAACGTGTAATGTGGCACGTGTATTGTTTCTGAACTGTTTTGCAATGTTTCTTGTGATATATATATATGCTTGAGCTTGTGTATATTATTTTCTGCCTGTGTGAGCTGGCCATCGAGCCAGGGCTGGCCTCGAAGCCAGGGCAGCATTTTCTGTTTTTTAATGCGAGCCTTATAGACGGCAGTTTCTGGTGCTTAGCCGTCGTCTATAAGACATATTTATATACGACAATGGAGCAGTAGCCATCGTCTACAAGCCATAACTATAGACGGCAGTCATAAAAAAAATCGTCGTCTATAAGATCCACTATGTGCCATGTGGCAGGAGTAACTAATTGACGACGGCCAGGAGTGGCCGTCGTCAATTGCCTTATAGACGACGGTCAGAAAAAAAGGTCGTGTATAAGATCCACTATGTGCCACGTGGCAGAAGTACCTAATTGACGACGGCCAGGAGTGGCCGTCGTCAATTGCGTTATAGACGATAGTAACCGTCATCTATAACCTTATAGATGACTAATAATCGTAGAAGGCTGGAAACCGTCACCAATAAGTGTTTACCGTCGTCTATAAGCTATAGACGATGGTTTTAGCCTTATAGACGACGGTTTCTGGCCATCGTCTATTATATCGTTTCCTGTAGTGATGTACACCATCATGGGTAGAAAAGTTTTTTGTAAGTCTCATTTTTCATGTATTTGAAAACATAGCATTCATGCTTCGGTTTATTTCATATACGTTTGGGACTTTTACACGAATCACCATCCCTCATGGTTATTGAGTACCACTTGTTTATTGAGTTGTGATTTAGTAAGTTTTTCCATGTGATTTGAAAGGAATCGTTGTTGTTCTGAAGTTCGTAATTTCATTGTATTATAACCATGTATGCTATAGATGTAGAGCTCAATAAATTTATATTCCACTTTGGGCAAAACAACATCGGGAGGAAGCGTTTCTTGTTTGATAGTGGATTTCCGATGTTGGGCTGCCCAAGGCATATGAAATGGCTGCTGTAAAACTGCTAATAAAGATATATTTTTAGGCGAGTCGCTAATGCAATAGCTTCTGTCCTACTTCATAGATTCCTGCATATAGAGTTTGTGGTTAGTGTAGATGGTTAATCTTGCTGAGCTTTCGAGCTCACGGTTGCAGTTTAGTATTTTGCAGGTTGTCTTATTTTTGCTATGAAGACGGTTGTTCGGTGAGACTGTGAGTGTTGAGTACTTCTGGGGGTTTATCAAAGTTTAGTTTCCTTATGTTTCAAGGAAATAAAGCACACATGACAAGAACCAGGGTTGTGTCCTGAGTCACATGTGTTGCACCGAGTGCGAGTGTGTGTGAAGGTTTTTTGGTTTGATTTTCAAACACAACCCGGGGGTTTTGGGTCATACGTGCATGGCACATGCATGTGATGCATGTTTTCAAATTTGTATGGTGCAAAACCCGGGCTAAGGTTGTTGTAAATGTGTGGCTTTCGGCTAATAAAAAGGGGAGAACACTCTGGTGTTTGTTGAGGGCCGCCACAACTCATCCAACTCATTTTTCGGTTCACCACTCGAGTTCTTGGATCTACACCACACCTCTTGACTTCCAACACGATTTGCATCACAAATCCGTGAGTGTTCTGTGAGGAAAACACCCAACAATTAGCATCACAGCCGATTATGTTGCCTGGAACCGTGACGCGGCCATTGAGTGGGCGCTGATGTCGCGGAGGAGATCTTCATTGCCAGCCTGACGTTCATGGAGGGACGTCACACCGTCGGGAGGCACCAGCAGGGCAGGAGGAGGATTAGGGGCATTGGTGATTCATCGCATCACGAAGGAAGTCAGCAGTGGTGGTATGTATCCGATGCTCACGAAGACAAACTATCATGATTGGTCGGCACTTATGCAGATGATGTTGCAAGCGAGAGACTTGTGGACTGCCTTGAGCCTTGGCACCGAAGATTACATTGAAGATCGGATGGCTTTGGAGGCTCTCATCAAGGCTGTGCCACCAGAAATGATAGGGATCATTGCCGGGAAGGAGTCGGCCAAGATTGCATGGGATGCGATCAAGTTGCGCAATGTGGGAGCCGAACGTGTGTGCAAGGCCAGGGCAAGCACATTGGATCGGGCGTTTGATGCACTCAGATTCCACGATGGTGAAACTGTTGATGAGTTTGATGTGCGTATGAGCCAGATCACGTCTCAACTTGCGGCACTTTGGAGTGAACGTTCGGAGGAGGAGATTGTCCAGAAGTTCCTTCAGGCGGTACCACAAAAGTTTGAGCAGATTGCGGCCTCCATCGAGACATTGCTTTACTTAAGTGATATGTCCGTTGATGAGTTGATTGGTAGACTCAAGGATGCATAAGAAAGGCTTGGTGCAAGCTCTTGGGAGGGCAACACACAAGAGAAGTTGCATCTGAGTGAAGAAGAGTTGCTTGCAAGGTTATCAACACATCTCAAGATGTCCGGCGGAGCTGGACAGGAACGGCACGAGGACTCATTTGCACCGAGGAGAGATCATGGACGAGGACGTGGCCGTGGTCGAGGTAACCGTGGTGGTGGAAACTCAGGCTGTGGAGTGGCCAAAGATGAGTGCCGCTACTGTGGTATGAAAGGTCATCGGGCTAGAGAATGCAGGAAGAAAAAGAAGGATGAAGAGGTGAACACAGCTCAAGTTGATCATGAGTTTGAATCCAGCCTCTTGGTGGCATGTGCCAACACAAAGGCTGAGCAAGACACGTCCCTAGAGGAGGTATGCCTCAACAATGATATGTTACACGTTCAAGTAGGAGACTTGGAGGGAGGAGGCAGTACTCGGTGGATCCTGGACTCTGGTGCAACAAATCACATGACTGGGAAACGGGATGTGATCACAAAACTTGATTACACGGTGCATGGTACTGTGCATTTGGGAGATGGCTCAGTGACAGAGATTGATGGCCAAGGAACTGTGGTGTTCCAAGGAAAGAGAGGTGGTTGAAAGGAGTTGGCTGGGGTCTATCTTATTCCTGAGCTCAAGGCAAATATCATCAGTCTTGGACAGCTTGAGGAGGAGGGACACCGAATCTTGATGGTGGATGGTTATGTCAAGATTTGGGATAAAGATGGAACGCCTGTGGCAATGGTGAAACGGGGTGTGAACCGGTTGTACACCATTGATCTTAAGGTAGTGCAACCAAGGTGTCTCATGGCACAAGGGAGCAATGCAACGTGGATGTGGCATGCAAGGATGGGGCACCTAAACTTTCGCAGTCTCAGAAGACTTGCCCAAGAGAAACTTGTATATGGATTGCCAACCATCACTCAAACTGAGGAGAAGTGTGATAGCTGTTTGGCTGGGAAACAAAGACGTCAACCGTTCCCGTGCATGGCAAAGTACTGAGCTGAGAAGAAACTTGAACTTGTGCATGGAGACATCTGTGGACCAGTGAAGCCGGCAACTCCAAGAGGCAGCAGGTTTTTCTTTCTTCTTGTGGATGATCTCAGTAGATACATGTGGGTGTTTTTGATCAGCACAAAGGATAAAGCAATGAGTACTTTCATGGCATTTCAAACAAGTGTTGAAGCAGAGGCAGGGAGGAAGATTGGAACTTTTCGCACAGATCGTGGTGGAGAGTTCACAGCTCGGGCTTTTGTTGAGTATTGCACTAAGGAGGATGTTCAACGTCACTTGACAGCTCCATATTCTCCTGAGCAAAATGGTGTAGTTGAGAGAAGGAACCAAACTGTCATGGGAATGGCAAGAAGCATGTTGAAAGCAATGAATATGCCCGGTTGGTTCTGGGGGGAGGCAGTGACCACAACTGTGTATGTATTGAACCGATCTCCAACTCGGAGTGTTGAGAGAAAGACTCCATATGAGGTATGGCATGACAGGAAACCTAGTCTACATCATTTGCACACTTTTGGTTGTGTGGCACATGTGAAACAGGGAAGCAAGCGCCTTAGCAAACTTGAAGATCGAAGTATTCCAATGGTCTTTATTGGATATGAGCAAGGAAGTAAGGCGTGGAGGTTTTACAATCCAAACACGGAGAGTGTTCACGTCTCACGTGATGCTGTGTTTGAGGAAAACCGCCCATGGAAGTGGGATGCAGCTGAGTCAAGTGAAGTGGTTGATGTTGAAGACATCTTTCGGGTAGAATACATCTTTCGTGATGAGAACCCTGGTGGAGTGAGTTTTTCCTCTTGTGACACAGGTCAGGGTGCCAAAACCCCAGCTGAAGGAGTGTCTTCTATGACACAACTGAGGCTACAAGCATCCAAGGATGTGGAGTTTGTGTCACCTCCTTCAATGTCACCAGAAATGGATAGTGAGCTAAAAGAAGCACCACTTCGTTATCGTTCCATGAGAAATATCCTTGAGATAGTGCCAAGCTGTGAACCAGAAGAAGGAGGAGCAGATGAACTTCTTGTTGTCATAGGTGAAGAGCCATGCACAGCAGAAGAGGCCTTGAGGACAAAGGGTGGCGCATTGCCATGATTGAGGAGCTCACATCCATTGAAGAGAACAAAACATGGTCATTGGTACAACTTCCGGAGGGTTATCGTGCCATTGGCTTGAAATGGGTTTTCAAGTTGAAGAAAGATGAACATGGGAATGTCATACGCCACAGAGCAAGGCTGGTTGCAAAGGGGTATGTGCAGAAGCAAGGAGTTGATTTTGAAGAAGTTTTTGCACCAGTTGCCAGGATGAAGTCTGTGAGGATTGTGTTAGCTGTTGCAGCTCATTTTGGGTGGCATGTTCATCACGTGGATGTGAAGTCAGCTTTCTTGAATGGGAGTCTAGAAGAGGAAATCTATGTCACTCAACCTCCGGGTTTCATAGCTGAAGGCAAAGGAGAAGTGGGTTTTAAGACTTCACAAGGCATTGTATGGATTGAGACAAGCTCCTCGAGCATGGAACTGCAAACTTGATGAAAGTCTCAAGCAGCTCGGTTTCACACGGTGCAAATCAGAACATGGCTTGTATACTAAGCTTGGAGGTGAGGCAAGACTCATTGTGGGTGTGTATGTTGATGACTTGCTTATTGTGGGGGAGAAAATGGAACAAATCAGTCGGTTTTAAGGAGAAAATGAAGGAGATATTTTGCATGAGTGATCTAGGAAGCTTGTCTTACTATCTTGGTATTGAAGTAAAGCAAGGAAAACATGGTATTGAATTGTGTCAAGGAGCTTATGCTGCAAAGTTGCTGGAAAGAAGTGGGATAATAAGTTGCAATGGGTGTGCCACTCCCATGGAATCCCGGTTGAAGCTTACCAAGAGAAGTACAGCACCACTCACTGATCCAACCACTTATCGTAGTATAATTGGTGGACTCAGGTATCTTTTACATACTCGACCCTATATTAGTTTTGGTGTTTAAAACTTAAGCAGGTTCATGTCAGAACCTCAAGAAGAACACATGGTGGCTTTGAAACATTTACTTCGGTATGTGGCAGCTACAATGAGGTATGGCTTGTCTTACAATCAAGGTGAAGGAAGTCTTGAGTTAAGAGGCTATAGTGATAGTGATTTTGGGGGTGATGTGGATGACAGAAGAAGCACAACAGGACTCATATTCTTCCTGAGTGAAAATCCTATCAGCTGGTTATCTCATAAGCAAAAGGCTGTGGCAAAGTCCACATGTGAAGCTGAGTATGTGGCTGGAGCAGCTGCAGCAAGCCAGGCTGTTTGGCTCAGGCATGTGCTAGAAGAAGTGACAAGAATTCAAGTACCTCCACCAGTGATTAAGATGGATAACACAGCAGCAATTGCTTTGGCAAAGAATCAAGTCTTGCATGATAGAAGTAAACACATTGACATCAAGTTTCACTTTGTCAGAGAATGTGTTGATAGAGGAGAAGTCATCTTGGAGCATGTTGGGACAAAAGATGAACTTGCTGATATCCTCACAAAGCCACTGGGACGTACACATTTTCAGGAACTTCATGAGAAGATTGGAGTTCAGGAGATCAAACCTCAGAAGTAGGGGGAGATTGTTGAGTACTTCTGGAGGTTTATCAAAGTTTAGTTTACTTATGTTTAAAGGAAATAAAGCACACATGACAAGAACCAGGGGTGTGTCCTAAGTCACATGTGTTGCACCGAGTCCGAGTGTGTGTGAAGGTGTTTTGGTTTGATTTTCAAACACAACCCGGGGGTTTTGGGCCGTACGTGCATGGCACATGCATGTGCTGCATGTTTTCAAATTTGTATGGTGCAAAACCCGGGCTAAGGTTGTTGTAAACGTGTGGCTTTTGGCAAATAAAAAGGGGAGAACGCGCTGGTGTTTGCTGAGTGCCGCCACAACTCATCCGACTCATTTTTCGGTTCACCACTCGAATTCTTGGATCTACACCACACCTCTTGACTTCAACACGATTTCCATCACAAATCCGTGAGTGTTCTGTGAGGGAAACACCCAACAGTGAGGGCGCGCACCCCGCGAACGACGGGGTCGGCACCGCTCGCCCGGGAATCACGCTGGGTGGTTCCGTTTGATGCGGCACCCAACAGCATGCATGAAAAGACGGTAAGAACATATGAAACCATTTTATTACTCAAGATAAGCTCTTTTACAACATATTGGACACACGCAGCAGAAATTAGAACTGGACATCTACTCACTCTCGACCCTAACTACCCAAAGAGAAGTCGTTCAGCCCGTGAACGCTTCCTACTAGCTTCACCAAAGTAAGGCAGCGGCTAGGTTTCTGATGAGCTAAACGACCCGGGAGGTTCGTCGTCTCACCGAACAACCCTCTTCATAGCAGGCATCCTGCTCCTGCAAAAATAACTCAGAAGCAACCGTGAGCACTAAGGCTCATCAAGTCTTAACCGTCAATCCTAAACATGTAACTCTACATGCAGGGGTAGTAAGACAGTAGGAATATGAATTTGCATAAAGAAGCTTGACTAAACTTGATCCTTATATTCAGATTCTCATAGCATTCCTTTTAGTGGTCCTCGTGTAAATGTCCCAAAATATGAATACAAAGAAACTCATGTTTGCACAAAGTTGGTTTCATGTGTATGAAAAATGGGACTTGTTTAAACTTTTTCACATGTGATTATACACATGAGAGCTCTCTTTACACAAGTTCGATTATTTATTTGAATGCTTGGAACCCAAAGGGGATTTGAAACAAAGGTGCGGAGTTCCCATATGTGTGAGAAAGCTAAACTCAGATTTTGGAACAAATTTGTTCAACTCAAAATTCAAATGAGGGCAACACAATGAATTTCAAACTGTTGTGTTAAAAATCTCATTTGCAGCAGCCAAATTTAAAATCAGATTTCATATTTGAATTCCTTGGGTCCAAATTAGTGGGTATGCAAAGTTTCATGAATTTTTTAAATGATTTGCTATCCATTTTCCAAAAGGACTTAAATTTGCAAAGAATTCAAATGCATATTCGAATTTGGATAAAACTTATCCGAATATCCAAATTCAGTTCATATTTAAACTCCAAACAATTGAATTGGTCATTTGCCAAATTTTGGAGATATTTTGGACAGATAAGGGGGAGAGTGGGACCCATTTGACATATGGTAAAAAGAACTTCAGTGGAGAGGGGCAGTCTCTGTTTTGCTTTCTTCAGTCGGTTTCACTCGGGCAGACTTACAAGTTTATAAGAGTTTGAATTTTTCCCCGGTTCAATTCAAATTTCAGATTTCCTTTAAACTTTAGAAGAGCATAGCTTTTGCTAGGAAACTTCAAATTTAGTGATTCAAATTGGGTTAGATTCAGATTGAATAACTCTATCCAAATATGCAACCATTTTGTAGAAAAGTCTTTATTTAACTCTGGAAAATCTTTAAAACTTTTCAAAAAAATAATTTTAGAGGGAGTTTGGTTCATACAAAAATACTCATAGTTTGCTAGAATATTCTTTAGGATGCTATTGACCTTGTGCAAAAATTTCAGCTCATTTGGAGTTGATTTGATTACGAGAATTCAGATTACAAGTTGCTCTGTTCAAATGAATACAGATACATTTTCAGAGAATTCCCAAACGTGGAAATTCAGTTCTAGGCTATTCTTAGCTCCAAAAATCCTAGGAAAATTCATGCAGGCTCTATGAACTATTATTGAAATTGTAGCTCACTAAGTTTGACATGAACATGTGTGTTACCTCAGAATTAATTCCATTTTGTTTAATTGCTTAGAGAATTATTCTGAATAAACCACTCAGTGAAAAGTGCTAAATTTTTGGTCCAGATGATTTTCTTGTGACAAGGAACTCACATGAAAATTTTGAGCTCCATTGCTCTGGATAACCACTATTTTGTTAACCCTTTTAAGGTGATCAAGACACAAGTGGGGAAAATACTTAGCACTTGATCATGTTGATTAACCCAAACCTTAGCACCAGTGTCATTTTAAATTCTTAAACAGAGTTCCAGTTTTTAAACTTGTCATTAGAACTTGTTAGCAAAATCTTTACAATTAAATACATATGCATATTCATAACGTGTAGTATCTACGTGAGGACTCGTGAAGGAAGTGAAGTGAGATTTCAAAGACAAGTTGATCGAGTGATCAAGCCTCAAGTGATCTTCACTAACTGATTATAATCTTAGTCACCTGCAAAACAGGCTAGCCCCAGTTTGCATTCGAGCAGTTTTATAAAGTATTTCCATTTCTAGAGATCATAGCTTTGTATCTTTGATTGCACTAGGTCTAGTTGATAATTAAAACCCAACTGCATGACCAGAAATTCCTAACAGAGAAAGGGTAGAACACCTCCTCGAGTGGGATTTTGCTACGCTAAATGTTAGTAGGAAAGGTCCGGTAGAAGTCGAGTAGTTGGAATCTACTCACGAGTTTAGGGCTTGGTTTTATCGGAGCGGGTCAAGAATAGAAACATTGAGGAAAGTTCACAATTAAGAAATGGAGACCGGGCAGGCAGGTTTAGATGCAGCAGGCTGCGGACTCTGCGTGCATAGCCCTGCCTGTGTCGGTTAAGGCCCGTCTGTACTTGGTCCTGTTCGACAAGTTTGAGTTGTGTATCGGGCACATACTGGCTATATGGGACCCAGGAAACCGATGTACCACGGGAGATCCACATTGGAACTTTTCTAACAATCTTAGGATTTTGGCATCAGGGTAGCAGGAGGTAACTTGCTCAAGAACATATCACTGCAGGTATGTACCTTGAGGGAGCTTGCTACTCGGGGCAGTTAGACCGCGTCCTGTGTGGAAGATCTTGGGAAAGGTGGCCGCGTACAACATCAGTCGAGGTTGCTGCCGGCAACTCGGAGTATGGGTGTACATGTCGTGTAGTCCGGGCATGTATTGATTCGAATCACCGTCGCTCACGGTCATATGAGCATACTTGCCCACTGTGTCTTGATGTAGTAAGAACTGAAATGATTTCTTTTGAACTTGATAAGGCTTTGATGTAACTTGTATTGCAATCATGCTTGAATTAGAGATAGGCTAATTGAAGTTTACTTCACTTTGTGCAAGGAGCATCACAACAAGGCGTTTCTTGTTTGATCGTGGAGTTGCGATGCTGTTCGGCTCAAGGTCTTTACAATGAGGCTTAAAACCTGAAAGGTAAGGATCAACTGTAGGCGAGTCCTTTATGCAAAGTAGCTAACCCATTTCAATCCATCGTGCATGTAGAGTTTCTTGTTTAGGAGAGACAGATCAGTCTTGCTGAGCCTATGTGCTCATGCTTGCTATATGAGTAGTTTTGCAGATTAAAATCGATGCTAAGAAGGAGGTTGTCCGGTGAGACTCGGAGACTTCCGAGTCGTTTTACACATGGAGAACCCAGCCGCTGCAATGTCTTCGTGTTGCTAGCGAGAGGAGTCCACGGGCTGGACCCTTTCTCGAGTGCTCATTAGTTATTCGACGTGAGCTGTTTATAGTCTTCCGCTGTAGCTATTTCATGTAAATTATTTACAAAGAAAACTTGTAAGCTTCCGCTACTGATTTACGTAATACACGTTTCCTTATATGTGTGCTGTTGGGTGCCTCACAACACGGCACCACCCAATGCAATTCCCGGGCGAGTGGCACGGCCCCATGAATGGACGGTTGGCCGGGTCCCTATCACCTCACGCCTCACAACACCGGAAGTCCACAATTAAACAAGAAATGCTTATTCCGATGTTGCTTGCCTAAGGTGGAAATGAACTTTAGTTGGCACTATATCTACTTCAGTCAAGGTTCCAATACAATGATTAAGCCATAAACACCATGTTAAGAGACTTAGTTCCTCTTCTTACTACGTCACGGCGCAGTGGGCAAGTATGCTCAATCCTCTTCCGTGAGCAACGGTGATTTGAATCAATAACAACCCGGAATACATGACACATACACCTGTCTCGAAACACTCTCTCAAGAGCTCTTTCTTACGTTGTATGCAGCAACCTTTCACACGACACCCCGACATAGAAAAATGTTTCACGCCAAGCAGGATGGTCCTCTACGTGGACATGTCGAAGTTGCCCTCTAAAGGATTTACACCACCGGCCTCCTCAACGCCATTCCAACAAGAAGGATGAGTTTCTATATCACTGTCCATAGAGTTACATTAGTTTCATGGGTCCCATACCCAACTATGTATCTGGTACAGCTCAATCTTGTCCAGCAGGGCCGCATACGCGCGGTCCTTAACCGATATGGACGGGGCTAAACCCAACCTCCACATTTGCCTTACCATCCCAGCCCAGGCCCAATGTGATCTCAAGCATTGTCACACCCATCGCAGGTCGAGACAAACTTGAGCGCTCCATCTTACAGGAACTTCCCCGTCCCCATCTCATTTTCATGATGGTGCTCTTATCATCAACCTCTCGCGAGTGAAACTCCATTACTCGACCTTTCTCGCGAGTAGCTTTTTACTACTCGACTTCTACCGAGCTAGCTACAACATTAGCCTAGCATCTACGACGAGGCAAAGCCTACACTAAACCTTCTACTCAGGGATGTAATAGACATGCAAGTGGGTTTCAAGCATCCTAGACATAATGCACGATATCAAATCTAATAAACATGAGGTGAAGTAAAGCAAAATTTAAAACGGTAATTATATGTAAACCGGGGCTTGCCTTGCTCAACGATTTTGTTAGAAGCTAGGAGTTAGTCTTCCTCCAGAGAATCCGCCAAACTCGTCACGAGATGGAGTATAACACCCTATTTTTAACGAAACGTTAGGGAAAAGATAAATTCTAAAACATGCTATAAACTAGTTTGAATTCGAGTTTGAATTGAAAATAAAGAAAATCAAAATAGAAACCAAATGAAAAAAATAACCAAACAGAAAAAAGACTGGACTTGGGCCGAAAACCCATTTGCCTTCCTAGCAGCCCAGCCCAACTGTGCCCTAGGGTCCCCTCTTTCCCTCTATGACATGTAGGGCCCACATGTCATCCACACATTTTCTTCTTATTCTTCTTTTTCCTCCCTACTTCTCACCCCACCCCCACTCCCAACCACCTCCTGCTCGCCTCCTCCCCGAACCGCCCCTCCAGCGGGTCTCCCCCGCACCCTCCACTCTCGCTCCCGCCTCCTTCTCCTCCTGGCGCTGCCACCCCCCCCCATGGAACCGCCACCCTCCTCGCTTGCCCCAGCAGCACCGCGTGCCGCTCGTCCTCCATCGGCGCTCCCGCTCTCCTCGCCAACCGCCGCCCTCTCTGCTCGATCTACCGCCGCCTATCCCAGCTTCCCATCGCAGCTGCCACCCCGCCCCGCTCAGCACCACCGACCCCCACCTCCTCAGCGTCGCTTCCTACCTCGGGATTCTCCTTCCTCAGCCCCGTGACTGCTGACCTCCACCTCGCCCGAACCCGCCTACTGTGACTCCTTGGCCTCTCCTCCTCCGTGCTGCCCGTGCGCCTTTCGCTTCGCTTCCCCGGGGCAGCTCGACCACCACGGTCGGATGGGACACTCCGCCGCCGTGACCGCGCTCCTCGACGTCATCTCCGAGGTATCCGGGTTCGTCGTCTCCACCCGCCCGCTCCAACCGGGATGCCGGCAAGCTCTCCCGAGCCTTTACTGGCGCGGATCACCGTTCCCGCGCTTGCGTACGCAGCTGCAAGGGACAAGATGGGGGCCATGCTTCTTGTGGCTCGCTTGCATCTGCAGGAGCAGACAAGAAGGTGTGTGTATGGTATGTGGATGGTGGATTTCGCACACATTGCTTTAGAGACCACGCAGATGTTGTGACGTCAGTTATGTTTCACAAGGATCCAAAACACCTTCTGTTATTCTTAGGAAGTGAAGACGGTACAGTGCGAGTATGGAATCTTGAAAAAAAAAGGTGTATTGCTGTGCTAAAGGAGTATTTTTCAGTGATAACTTCATTGGCTTTGTCTGAAGATGGACAAATATTGCTTAGCGCTTGCAGGGACAAGGTTGTTAATGTGTGGGATATGCGTAAGTACAGCTCAAAGAATACAATACCTACCTATGAAATGGTAGAAGCTGTTTCCCTCATTGGATTGAGAAGTGGTTTCTTGGCATGTTTGGGTGTAGAACCAGAAAAAAAAAAGAAAAAGAGGCAGATGGCTATTTTATTACAGTTGGTGAACATGGGGTTGTGCGTGTATGGAGCTTAGAAAGTGCTGTTTGCTTATTTGAGCAGCAGTCATCTGATGTAACCGTTAAATCGGAGAATGAGGAATCTAGAAGGGGGTTTACATCTGCTATCATGTTGTCAAAAAGGAGTGCTCTGCATTCCTGTTGATCAGCAGTTTCTGTTCTATTGCCCCGCGAGAACTGATGAAAAATACCTTGCTTATAGCTCATGCTTGAAGACATTTGAGGGACGTACATATAGTGTCCTGCGAGTTGTTTCCTTTCACGTGGAGCTCAATTTGTTTCGTGCGGAAGTGATGGTCTAGTGAAGCTATGGACAATCCAAATGAATGAATGCATTGGTACTTATGACAAGCATGATGGGAAGGTTCGGGCACTGTTTTCTGGCAGGAAAACTGGAATGCTTGCCACTAGTGGAACTGATTTAGTTCTTAACCTGTGGCATGATTGCGTCCTGGAAGATAAGCAGGAAGATTTTTAGTAAAAATGAGGAGGAAGCTATAAGATGCCAAGAATTGGAAAAATGCAGTGTCAGACGCTGGTTGTCGGAAAGCTACCTTGGAAGCTCCCTGGCACGGATTGACACCCCAACCCCGTCTTCGCCGATCGCCGGTGAGTTTCTCCTCCCTTGTCGACATGCACCGCAACACGTCTTGGATCCAAAGAACGCGAGGGCAGGACATCCCAATGGTGATCCTGACGGTGCCCGAAGAACGTCGCCACTCCTCCACGCTGCGGGCCGTTTTCCTCTCCTTCCCGAGCCGCACAAACCCTCCAGGGTATACGTGTACACGTGATGATCAAGAAACAACGTGAAGACTTTGAAGATCAAAAGTTCAATCCATGGACTGGCAATGATATTAGAAAAAGGCAAGTGTCCTTGACCACTTTGCACCCAAGCTAGGATGCGTAATCAGAATTAATTGCATTGTCATATGAATTATAAAACCCATGTTACGAAGTTGCCCTAGATTTTCATTATCATATTTCCTTGTAGCTTGGGTTGAGAGTTATTTAGTATGTTTTTATTGTTATTCATCTATGCTTAGCCATGCTTAGAATTGGGATGGGATATGAATGGGGAACCTTGATTATTTACTATTGATGATATGTGATGAATTATGGTAGAGATAGGAATCTAGGCAAGCTGGATGTTTTTGTTGGTGCTGCGTGCACGAGACTTGGGTTCGTGTTTAGTGTTTGTCTGGGTTCTAAGGACCGGTTCATGGAGCATGTAACCTAGCTTTACCATGCCAACCACGTGATGAGATGGGGCAGCTTGGCCAATTAATTAGGTGTATTTCTGACGTAGTCTGGGTGTTTGGATGGTGCGGGGAATAGGTGTCAGCTGGACTACCATAGGAACCGCAAGGCTCTAGAGGGCGCCACTGCAGCGGGGGTTGGAGCCTCCTGGATGCTGTTAGGGGTGAAATCTCAGTGGGCTCATACTCGTCGGGAATCTCTTTGTAAAGGCCCCGTAGTGATCTCCTGGCTACACACCTGGGAAGTGTGAACGTGGTTCGCGGACACAGGCATAATGGAGGTTTTTAGTCCACCCCGCAATGGGGGATGAAATCACTACATGTGGGTATAGTGGTGCAAACTCTGCAGAGTCAAAACTGTCATGACAGCCGTGCTCACGGTCAAGAGCGGCTTGGACTTATTCATGATTAGAGGATGATGAATTGAGAAGTGAAGAATGTTAAGCGGGGAGCTTAACAATGGAAATGAGATTATGGGTTTGGGACTATTTCACATTTGTAGTAATATAGGTTCTTAATAAGCTAAGGTGATAGGATTTAATTTGCGTAGTGCATTAACCATGAGTTAAGCCTTTCCTTAATCTAGCCTGCATAATATTACCGTCCCACACTTGCTGAGTACTTTATGTACTCATGCATTTTTCTTTTTCTTTTATCATAAATGTTGCTCAGTGAAAAGAAGATCAGATGAAGACGGTGTGAAGGTCATGTTGCTGCCAGTCGATTTGTCCTGTGGACGGCCCTACAATATTTTTTTCTTCCGCTGCTATTTAAAACTCATTTAAGGTATAAATGCTGTATATATTCGATGTAGAACTTCTTATCACTATTTGTCCTATATGTATGATTAAACTGATCCTGGAATACTTGTAGATTTCGACCGGTTTTACTTTATATAAAACCGGGCGTGACATGGAGATCCTCGCTGCAGAGTTGAGTACTCGTCGAACGTCGACGTCACGTGCTATTAAGATGCAATACACATATTTTCAAAAGCAACATAGAAAATGCTTTAAGAACTGTTGTACAAGTTAACTCACACTTAATAGGGACAAACAACAGCAAGGTTTCTGTTGTTGGATCTATAACCTTAGAGAAAAAGATGCTAAGTGAAATGTAGGTACTATTAATCACCATGTGATTAAGTCCATTATATGAAAACTTAAACCTAAAGGATGGTAGCTCATGTTCCATAGGTCCAGTGAAGCTGAAAATTTAGCCACAGCTTCTATGGAAGGTATTTAGGCAGTGCGCAAAAATTGAGATCATGAAATGGCTCAAGGTGATCACAATAATTCCTTATGTGATTTTCAGTAATCTGCCTTTACCCCCTAGATATTAAGCTTTCCTATGCTGCAAAGTAGACTTTTTGTGAAGTACAAAATGTCCTGAGTGCATAGGAATTGGTTTTACCATTTTTGGAGTTTCCTACATTGAGCTATGAATTTTACAAGCTTGGGTAAAAGTCTGAAAATGTCTCTGTTCATTTTTCCCATTTTTCAGAGAATAAAGGATTGAAACAACATTTGGCCAAGCAAGTGGAGTCCAATGCCTCTGAAATTGTTACTGGAGTTCAAGTATATTTGGAAGGATGTCCTGACAAAATTTGGGAATTTTTCAATACACAAAACTCCTGGAATAAATCCTACAATATTTTCATTATATGAATTAATGAGCCAAACCCAGAGATTTTCATAAATATTGGGTTGCACCCCTGGATAGTATTCTCTGAGAGGAATCCAACAAAATTTATTTGGCAACTTTTGGACACTCCTACACGAAGTTATGGCTCTTCAAACTTTGAACTGAAATAGGAAAATCCTGGAAATTATTTAAACTCTGCCACGGGCCCCACACATCAGTGCCCTTCTTCAACCTCACGCCAAACAGAGAACAGCGGTGGCGCCCTCTGGCGAGGGTCACTGGAAGGGCTTTCCCAGCCACCTCCCGCGCCAGTTCTCGCCGCCCCCTCCCCATTTTCTGACCCGCTGATCTCGTTGGTAAGTTCGCCGGCGGCTGAAACTCACCAGAAACCTTGCACACCGGCAACAGTGGGGGTTAGGGTTCCGGCGAGGTCGGGGAGGCGCATTTCTTCACCAAATGATCGGTTCTTGGGCTCTATAGAACCCTTGAAGGTGTAGAAGCTAGACATGAAGTCTAAACGAGCCGGGGAGCTCTCCAAAAACATTGGCGCCGTGTGGCCGACAGGGTCCCACGGTTTTCCCTCGGCAAGAACTCGAAATTCTCGCTCTACCTTTAATTTCTCGACCTACAATCGATGGTGGATTTGCGCTAGCTAGCGAGGAAGCTCTGTGTGAAGTTTGAATCACTTACAACAAGAATTGAAGATGAATTTCACAATTCCCTACCTTGGTGTATGTTTGTGCCGCCCGGGAGTAAATCTCCAAATTCCCCTCCGACAAGCCACGGCTAGGACTGAGCTTCGGGCGTGAGCAACTAGGGTCGCCGGTGTACCGATGAGTAAGCTCGCTTGGGTGTGATCTTCTTCGGTGTGGGCTGTCCACGGTGACCGAACTCGGGTTCTTCGGTGTTCAACACGGGCGCAGCCAACACTCCTACCTCCCGTGCGCAACTGAGCACAGAACCGTAGAGGAACGTTGCTAGCCGGCTAGAAAACTCATGGGCGAAGCTTTTTCGTGTGGATAGCTCGAGCACCCGAGCTCGGGTGCTACGGCATGGTCGGGCGACAGCGAGAGCAGCAGCAGTGTTCTTGCGGGGAGAGAAACCGAGAACGTGCACGAGCGAGAGAGCAAATTGCTTTGGTGCACTAGCTGCGTGAAGATCAGGCCGAGCTCACGAGTGGAAGCACGAGCTGGCGCCTGAGGCATCGGGCGGTGTTGGGCGCCGGCGCGCTGTCGCGCGCGTGTGCAACCAAGAGGAAAAAACAGAGGCGGTTGTGAAGTGTTGTGCCACTGACCGCTGGGGTCCACAGCCCCTATTGCTTTTCTAGTCTCTGTGGTTTGAGATTCCCACGCAAATGTTATCTGAATTTGACCAAACTTGGATAGTAGGCCAAAAGAATTATGAGGAACTCAAATCCGAACTCCGCTTTCAAAATTGAGAACGTTTGGTTCAGTTTTCAAATTTAAGTTTGAATTTGAACGTGCGCTCATTTAACCCTTTGAATAATTAGTAGACGAGCTCTAAAATTCTCCAAATTTGCATTATGAGTTCATTGATACATGGTGAATGCATTGTGAATTCACTCGGATGCATTTAGACAATCTTAACATGAATCCTTTTAAAAGAATTCAAATTGTGTTTAAATTCCCTCCACTCTACTCATAGAGGAGGTGCACATGAGTTAGAATTTTGGGAGTGAAATTCTTTCCCCTAGGTTAACATGTGTTGAGCATGTCTAGAGAAAATTTTTAATTCACTCACATGTCCATTTTTGTGTTCATCATTTTATGTGACACAATTATAGTCTTTTTTGCCCCATTTGTTTCACAATCTGAAATAAAACTTTACAAAAGTTATGGCTGTTACAGAGACATGGGACCCCACGGGTCGTATAACTCACTGGAAACCTTGCCGCTGCCGACACTCTTCTTGGAGCTAGGGAGAAGTGTCCATGGGCTGTACGTGTTCTCTTTTGCGTAGCTAAGATCAAGAGTGTGTGTTTATGTATATTACGCTTCGTGTACCTTCGTGGTACATTATGTTGTAAATGATATTATGTTGAGAAATAAAAAGACTTTGTATGTTTATGGTTTCTTTTTGTGTATGCTGTTGGGTGCAGCATCGCACGGCACCACCCAATGCGGTTCTTGGAGTGTGGACCCGGAGGGGTTCCCCACAGGTGTGGCCTCCATCTCTAACCCTTCGTCAAATGAGGCCATAGATGGACCCTTATCTGCAGCAACAACTTATATAGCAATCGTTAGCACAAAGGCTCAACAAGTCTTAACTGCCTCGTCTAAGCATGAAACTCTAAATGCTGGGAAAGACTTAACTTAGGCAACTGATGACTGCATAAATAGACTCGCCTAACAATAGGTTCTTAACTTCAGCTTTTAAGCGGCGGATTAGTCCCCTGGTGCTGAACAACATCGTAAATCTACAATCAAACAAGAAACACTTTGTCATTATGTTGCTCACCCGAGGGGGAAAGTTAAATTTAATTTGCACCACTCTACTTCACACAAGATTGCAATACAATACTCAATTATATTAACAACGTTATTTCTATTCCCACTACTCTTTCTTACTACGTCGCAACTCAGTGAACAAGTGTTACTCATATAACCGCGGGGGACGGTAATTGCAATCAGAAGACACATGGTATACACAACATGTACATCAATACTAGAAGCTGCTCGAGGCGTGCTCTCTTTCTACCGTACACGGCCATCTTTCGCGAGGACACTCAATCGTTGTACCTGTCCTATCATCCCGAGCAGGAGGACCCTGCACGGAGCATCCATCCTCGATGTCGCCCGTTAGCGGATTTCCACCTTGCTGCCCTCAACCAACACCTTTAAGACAGCGAGCAATGTTTCAACGACCAAGTTAACCAAGCTACATCGGTTTCTTGCGCCCATATATCCAGTATGCTACCGGTACAGTTCAAACTTGCTCCGCAGGGCTGCACACAGCATGGTCCTTGATCGACATAAGAAGAGCTACGCACACAAGACCTCCTCGTATTTCTGCAGCTACATCTCTGCCCAATCTCATTGTCAATTGAGTGTAGCATGTTTGAGAGTCATCCATGTGCTCTATTCTTTCTCTCGCAAGTAGATTCCATCTACTCGACTTCTCCCGAGTACTTTCTACGACATTAGCCTAGCATGAATCACACGATGAAATGCTATGCTATCCTTGTAGTACAATGATCATTTGGTCATGTATTGGGTTTCAATCATCCTAACTTAATGCACATCTTAATTAGCTAAGTAACTTATGTGATGAAAATAAGACGTTATAATAGCTTGTTAAATGCAAAACCGGGGCTCGCCTTGTTGCAGTTCTGGTTCCCAATTAGTCTTCGTAGGAAGGCTGGCATGTCGCTCCAGAGTCTCCTCGAGCTCAGAAACTAAACAATATTAAACAAAATGCAAAGAGGAGAATTAATTATATGAATGTGATTCATATGTTTAATTGGATTTATTAACAAATGAACTCCAATGCCCCTCATATTTCTATAGTAGCTAACATGGATCATACATGACCTGCTAGCCAAGTTTCATAAGGAGTCCAGCAGAATTGGTTTCATCATTTTCCTAGCATTCTACAAAGAGATATGAATGACACGACCCCACGGTCCTGTCGAGCCAGGATCACGCTGAGGGGTGCTGCATTGCACAACACCGGATAACACACATCAAAGGTACAAAGCGGAAGCAAATTATTATTACATAAACAGGTTTATGAACATTTTTACAACAAAATATGTTCAGCCTACACTCGCGGGTGTAGACTACGCATCAAGTTCACGTTCATCCCGTGAACGTGTCCTTGCTAGCACGCACGCACACTAACAAGGCAGCGTGCACGACTCCCACTCGACGGGGTTCCCCTCCTGGGGGTTCCGTCTCCTCCTCGGGAGTCCCTTCCTCATAGAACCCTGCAAAAGGTTCAAACACAAGCAGTGAGCATGAAGTCTCAGCAAGACTGACCCGTCTCTCCTAAACATGGAACTTCTACATGAGGTGTGATAGGTACAGGAGATAAAACAAGTTGCAATGACTCGCCTACTTAGTGGAATCTTACTTTCAAGTTTTAGCAGCAGGTTGTGGAGAACCTTACGCTAAGGCACATGAGAGAGCCGCAATCAAACAAGAAACACATTTCTCTCATGTACTTTTCCCAAAGTTGAAAAGAACTTTAGTTAGCTCTAAACTACAGCAAAACATTAACAATCAAGTTCATCTTTCAATCAGCAACATTTTAACATGTAACTAGCCTGTTCTTTCTACGTCACGGTACATTGAACAAGTGGTACTCACTGACCGCGAGGGACGGCGATTATAATCGATTTACACCTGCAGGGTTACCCGAATAACCCGTCACGTACGCCCGTACTCGATGTTGCCTACAGCAACCATCACGGACACCGTACGCAACCACCTTTCACCCGTCAGCCAAATATTGAACCGGTCCCATCGTCCTGAGCAAGAGGTCTCTGCACGTGCATCTCAGTGCCGCCAGCCGATTTACACCTCAAGCTCTCAACCTACCTTCTGAACGACGGGCAATGCCTCAATACCCTGCTACCCGAGTTACATCGGTTTCCCCATTCTCATATAGCCGGTAGGTCTTCGGTACTGTTCTAGCTTGTTCAACAGGCCCGCACACGGCTCGGTCCTCAATCGACACAAGCGGAGCTATAGCACACAGGCCCCAAAGTCCTGCTGCCCTTACTCTCCGCTCGGTCTCATTTTTCTTGCCATGTGTACCATGTGCTATCTCTACCCCAGTCGAGTGCCTCTAGCCTATGCTCGCGAGTAGTTCCAACTACTCGACTTGTAACGAATCCTACACTATCCTAGCATTGCAGTAGCTAATCGGGGTTTTCAATCCTAATCTCAACCCATGGTTTTCTTGGCTATGCAATTGGGTTTTCAAACTAGACTCCAGTGCAAGAAATAATGATACTCAAGTAAGCGCTCAAAACAATAAAAATTTGTAAAAAGGTCAATGCAAACCGGAACTTGCCTTGCTGCTCTTGGTCGTAGGCTAGCTGTTCTTCCAGAGTGACGAAGTCTAAGACTTCGGGTTCCTCCTCAACCTTAGAGACTACATGATATACAAGTATATGTATTAATTTAGATGCATTTGAATTGAATTTAAACTTGTGAAGTTTATAAGTCTCACTAGACAGACTCAATGACTCTGAAATTTTTACTATGGCTTGGTTACAACCTAAAACAGAGACTTGGCCAAGTTTTAGTTGCAGCAAAGCTCATTTGAGCTCTCCACAATCAATTATGTACTTGACCTTAGTTGGAACTCTTAGGGTGTTCTAGGAATTTTCATGGAGCAAGCCATGACTTTCTGAAAACTATATTTTCAGAGGGTTCTAATGGAGTTGGTCTCACTTAATTTGAAGGTTCCTAGGTAAAGATATGAGCTAAACAATTTCAGAGAAATTCTGAAAATGTTTCTAGGCATTTTGTATTTTCTCTGGAACAGTTTTATTAATCAAACCATTAGGTGGATCAAATGAGCTCAAATGGATCTGAAATTTGTATGGTAGCTCAGGGATATTTTGGTAAACATCCTAGATAAAGTTCAAAATTTTCCTCCAAAGGGTTCTCCAGTTAAAATTCTTAACAGTTTAAACTTTGAAGAATTAATTCTGGAGAATTAGGGATTTTCATGAAGTGAAACTTGATTTGCTGGAAAGTACTCAGAGAGCTGAATCCAACAAAATTTTGTTCACTTGATTTGGAGTTTCCTAGCCCAAGTTATGAGGATTTGAAGTTTGAATGAAATCTGAAAATCGGGAAAAGTTTAAATCTGCCGGTGGGTCCATGGGGACACGTGTTGGGCGCTGGAGCGATGGCACACCGGGGTCCACGGAGTTTTTGCGCGCCAGCACACCGTATCAAGCCGCAGACCGATCCCAGATTTATATCTGAGCCACTGACACATGGGCCACCCGGCTTCGTCTACCTCCCGACGCCCGCGTTCGGCCGCCGCGACACCTCGCCGGAGAGCTCGCCGGCAGCTTCTGTGGTGCTCCAAACTTCACGATTCTGGCCGCCCCTGCCTAAGTCCACTCGGGGAACATGATTCCGGGCCCAGTTCGTCATGAAAATTGCCGGCACATGGTGGGCGACGAGCGACAGCTCCGGAAGGACTTCGGCCGTGTCGGCCGACCTCCCTAACACCCCAACCGACCGAGCAAACGTCCGGAAAGCATCAGTGGTCCCTCAGGAACCTCGGCATGGGCTCGAAGCAGCTCGGGGGAGGTCCGAAGTAGGCTCCCACCGTGCGCCCGATGCTTCCCGTAGGATCCGCCGTCGGCAAGCCTCGAAATACGCCGGGTACAGGGGTTCTCAGGCTAAGGGTTGTGAAGGCAACTTGTGCGCTACCAGGTCTAGTCGGTGTAGGAACGGATTGAGACTCTCTAACCCTTCCTAGATCGTGAATTTGACAGAACCGTACCCGAAAGTCGGTCCGTACCTAGAAAGGGGAAAACTGGAAATTCACCGCCGGCGATCAAGCCCTTGGGCTGTGGCTCCGGGGTGAGCAGCACCGGTCCCTAACGCGTCCATGGACGCCTTAGTTCGGGCGTGACAACCTCCTGGTTGGGCTGTCCACGGGAGCCCTAAGTGCGGCGGATGTAGGTCACGGAACAGAACTCTCGGTATAGCCGAGATCACCCGAGTTCAGCTGATTTCTAGCGACAGGGAAGGAGAAAGGGAAGTCCCTAGTACCTTGTTGTAGCTTTGGAGGGAGCGGGGAGGCTATGATCGTGACTCTCCGATAGGTTCCGAGCAGCGGAGGGAAGAATTCCGGTTCTGTGTTCTTGCGAGGTGGAGAATGGGTGAGGAGACCTCGGCAGAAGCAAGGAGCACCTTAAGAAGGCTCAGAACCGCCCAGGGCCCGCGCGTGGCCAAGCAGCTGGTGGCGCGGCGGCATCCCCTTGGTGGCGATCGCTGCTGAAGCCCGGAGACCCGAGTGAGAAAGTTTTCAGTCGGTTGAAACACTTCAGTGGCTGACATGTGGGTCCCTCTCCCCTTTTAACCTCTGAACTTAACTCCATATTACTGTTGTAAACAGTAAGCTCTACAATGCCCATGGTGATTTGAATTATTCATCTCTGAGCCATTTGACTTGGTTAGAATTCAAATTGGGTTGGTTTGACTAAGTTTCAGTACATATTCAGTTTGAAATTCAAAAAAAATTTGTATTTATGTCAGGATCAACTCCAAATGGAGTTAAAACTGGTGTGTGAGCTTATAAAAATGTGCTGAGTAAGAATATGCCTCCCACTTTTGAATTCATGGGATAAAAACAGTTTGAATTTGAATTAAGTTTAAACTACCCTCTTTCTAGCTATACCCAAAAGGACCTCAAAAAGGTTTTGAATTTGGGTCAAACTTGGCATGGACATTCCTAGCAAGGTGTAGGAGTTTTTCATATGCTCAGCCCCTATATGATGTATGTGGGAAATGCCAATTTTGCATTTTGTGAGTTTGTTCTCTAATGAGCATGTTGATGGTAGTTACTTGCTCTTCAAATGTGTTCATCAACTTAATTCAAAGGAGGTGTATGTGTGGTGATGAACACTTTAAATATGTGTCAAAAACTGAGGCCTTTACATTCCCCCCCCCCTTAAAAGAATCTCGTCTCGAGTTTATAAGGTGAAAATGAGAGAGAGTACGGTGGAAAATTACCGGATATGCGACGTGAAAAAGTCGGGGTAGTTAGCGCGAAGATGACACGACCCCGCGGTCTTGTCTAGCCAGGATCACGCTGAGGGGTGCTGCGTTGCACAGCACCGGATAACACACATCAAAGGTACAAAGCGGAAGCAAAGTTTTATTACATAAACTAGGGTATGAACATTTTTACAACAAAATATGTCCAGTCTACACTCACGGGCGTAGACTACGCATCGAGTTCACGTTCACCCCGTGAACGTGTCCCTGCTAGCACGCACACACACTAACACGGCGGCTTGCACGACTCCCACTCGACGGGTTCCCCTCCTGGGGTTCCGTATCCTCCTCGGGAGTCCCTTCCTCATAGAACCCTGCAAAAGCTTCAAACACAAGCAGTGAGCACGAAGGCTCAGCAAGACTGACCCGTCTCTCCTAAACATGGAACTTCTACATGAGGGGCGATAGGTACAGGAGATAAAACAAGTTGCAAGGACTCGCCTAATTAGTGGAACCTTACTTTCAAATTTTAGCAGCAGGTTGTGGCGAACCTTATGCTAAGGCACATGAGAGAGCAGCAATCAAACAAGAAACGCATTTCTCTCATGTACTTTGCCCAAAGTTGAAAAGAACTTTAATTAGCTCTAAACTACAGCAAATCATTAACAATCAAAGTCCATCTTTTCATCAGCAACATTTTAACACATAACTAGCATGTTCTTTCTATGTCACGGTACAGTGAACAAGTGGTACTCACTGACCGCGAGGGATGGCGATTATAATCGATTTACACCTGCAGGGTTACCCGAACAACCCGTCACGTACGCCCGTACTCGATGTTGCCTACAGCAACCATCACGTACGCCGTACGCAACCACCTTTCACCCGTTAGCCAAATGTTGAACCGGTCCAATCGTCCCGAGCAAGAGGTCTCTGCACGTGCATCTCAGTGCCACCAGCCGATTTACACCTCGAGCTCTCAACCTACCCTCTGAACGACCAGCTATGCCTCAACACCCAGATACCCGAGTTACATAGGTTTCCCGGTTCCCATATAGCCGGTAGGTCTTCGGTACAGTTCTAGCTTGTTCAACAGGCCCGCACACGGCTCGGTCCTCAATCGACACAAGCGAAGCTATAGATCACAGGCCCCAAAGTCCTGCTGCCCTTACTCTCCGCTCGGTCTGATTTTTCTTGCCATGTGTATCATGTGCTATCTCTACCCGAGTCGAGTGCCTCTAGCCTATGCTCGCGAGTAGATCCAACTACTCGACTTGTACCGAATCCTACACCATCTTAGCATTGCAGTAGCTAACGGGGTTTTCAATCCTAACCCCAACCCATGGCTTTCATGGCTATGCATTTGGGTTTTCAAACAAGACTCTAGTGCAAGAAATAATGATACTCAAGTAAGTGCTCAAAACAATAAAACTTTATAAAAACGTAAATGCAAACCGGAGCTTGCCTTGCTGCTCTTGGTCGTAGGCCAGCTGCTCTTCCAGAATAACAAAGTCTAGGACTTCGGGTTCCTCCTCGACCTTAGCGACTACATGAGGTAACAAGTACATGTATTAATTTAAATGCATTTGAATTGAATTTTAAACTTGTGGAGGCTATAATTCCCACTAGACAGACTCAATGACTCTGAAATTTTTACTGTGGTGTGAATACAACCTAAACAGAGACTTGGCCAAGTTTTTAGTTGCAGCAAAGCTCATTTGAGCTCTCCACAAATAATTATGTACTTGACCTTAATTGGAGGCTTTAGGGTGTTCTAGGGATTTTCATGGAGCAAGCCATGCCTTTCGGAAAACTAGATTTTCAGAGGGTTCTAATGGAGTTGGTCTCACTTAATTTGAAGGTTCCTATCTAAAGATTGTAAGGGCCTCAGTTTTTGACACACATTTGCAGTGTTCATCACCATACCACACACCTCATTCGAGGAAGAATGATGAACACAAATGAGGAGCAAGTAACAATTATCAACATTCTCATTAGAGAACAAACTTACACATTGCAAAAGTGGTATTTCCCACATGTGATATAGATGGGCTGGACATATGAAAACTCCTACACTTTGCTAAGGATGTCCATGCCAAGTTTCACCCAAATTCAAAACCTTTTTGAGATCATTTTGGGTATAGATAGGAAGAGGACAGTTTGAAACCATATTCAAATTCAAACTGTTTTTATCCCATGAATTTAAAAGTGGAAGGCATATTCTTACTCAGCACATTTTTGTGAGCTCACACACCAATTTTCACTCCATTTGGAGTTGATCTTGACATGAGCTAAGTGGGAGAAATTCAAACTTTATTTGAATTTCAAACTGAACTTGTGCTGAAATTCATTCAAACCAAACCTCATTTGAACTTTGATCAATTCAAATGGCTCATGGGTGAATAATTTGAACTGCCAAGGGTAGTATGGGGTTCACTGTTTACAACAGTGATTAGGAGTAAATTTCAGAGGTTAAAACTGGAGGTGGGACCCACATGTCAGCCACTGCTCAGATCAAACCGACTGAGACTTTTTCACTCGGGTCACCGAGCCGCAGCGGTGATTGCCACCGAGGCCAGCCGCCGCGCCACCAGCTGCTTGCCCACGCGCGGGCATGAGGTGGTGCAGAGCCTTCTTAAGGCGCCTGCCCCCTCCTCGGCCGAGGCACCACAGTTCTTCTCCGCAAGAACTCAGCGCCGGCCGAAAACTCCCGCAGCTCGGACTTGATCGGAGAACGCCGATCGCAGCTCCCTCCTTCCACTCCAGAGAACCAGCAAGGTACTAGAGACCTTCCTCCATCCTCCCCATTGCTAGAATTCGGTTGAAACCGATTGATATCGGCTGTGCCGAAAGATCAAAGTTGGAACTTGGAACCGCCGCACCTCGGGCTCTCGTGGACAGCCAAACCATGGCCTTGTCACGCCCGAGCCAAGGCACCCTTGGACGCGCGGGTGACCGGTGCTGCTCATTCCCGAGCCACAGCTCGAGTGGTTGCTCACCGGCGGCGAATTTCCACTTTTCCCCTTTCTGTGTGCAGAACGACCTTCGGGTACGATTCTGTTTAAATCGTGCTCTAGAAAGGATTAGAGGGCCTCAGGCCGCTCTCACACGAGCTAGACACGGTAATGCACAAGTTGTCTTCACAACTCTGGGCCGGAGAACCTCTGTGCCCGGCGTAATTTAAGGTCTACTAATGGCGGAACGAATGGGCGGTATCGGGCGCACGGTGAGGACCTATTTCGGGCCTTCCCCGAGCTGCCTCGAGCTCACGTCGACCTTCTCTAAGGTCCACTGATGCTCCCCGACCGATTTCCCAAGTAGCTGAGGTGTTAGAGAAGTCAGCCGACATGGCCGAAGTCATTCCGAGGTGGCGGCTCGTCGCCGACCATGCTCCGGCCATTGTCATGAGCAGCTGACCCTAGAATCCTGTTCCCCGAGTAAAAGTAGGCAGGGGCAGCCAGAATCGAGAAGTTTGGAGCTGTACAGCAGCCGGCGGCGAGCTCTCCGGCGAGATCACTCGGTGGCGGAGCGCGGGTGTCGCGAGGTTGAAGAAGGGGGTGGACCCCAGCTGTCAGCGGTCGATATTTTGAATCGGGATCCGGATGCGGCCGGGATCAGGTGTGCTGGCGCGCAAAATCCTTGTGGGCCGCGATGTGCCATCGTCTAGGCGTGCGACGCGTGTCCCCTGGGCCCACGCGCGAGTTTAAACTTTTCCCCGATTTTCAGATTTCCTTCAAACTTCAAATCCTTATAACTTTGGCTAGAAAGCTCCAAATTGAGTGAACCAAATTTTGCTGGATTCAGCTCTCTGAGTACTTTCCAGGAAATCAAGTTTCACTTCATGAAATTCCTTATTTCTCCAGAATTAATTCCTCAAATTTTAAACTGTTAGGAATTTTAACTGGAGAATCCTTTGGAGGAAAATCCTGAAATTTTGCTGCGATGTTCACCAAAATATCCTTGAACTACCATAAAAATTTCAGATCCATTTGAGCTCATTTAATCCACCTAATGGTGTCATTAGTGAAACTGTTCCAGAGAAAATAGAAAATGCTCAGAAAACATTTTCAGAATTTTCTCTGAAATTGTTTAGCTCATATCTTTAGTTAGAGACTTCCAAATTAAGTGAGACCAACTCCATTAGAACCCTCTGAAAATCTAGTTTTCAGAAAGTCATAGTTTGTTTCATGAAAATCCTTAGAACACCCTAAAAGCCTTTAATTAAGGTCAAGGACATAATTAATTGTGGAGGGCTCAATTGAGCTTTGCTGCAACTAAAACTTGACCAAGTCCCTGTTTAGGTTGTAACCAAGCCACATTAAAAGTTTCACAGTCATTAGGTCTGTCTAGCAAGGGTTATAGACTTCACAACTTCAAAGTTAACACAAATGCATTTAAATTGATACATATGTTTCTTATATCATGTAGTCGCTAAGGTCGAGGAGGAACCCGAAGTCCTAGACTTCGTTACTCCGGAGGAACAGCTAGCCTACGACCAAGAGCAGCAAGTCAAGCCCCGGTTTGCATTAACCTTTTTACAAATATTTATTGTTTTGAGCACATCTTTGAATATTGTTCTTTGCATTAGAGTCTTGATTGGAAACCCAACTGCACAGCCAAGAAAACCATGGGTTGGGTTTAGGATTGCAAACCCCGTTAGCCACTGCATTGCTAGGATAGAGTAGGATTTGGTACAAGTCGAGTAGTTGGAACTACTCGCGAGAATAGGCTAGAGGCACATTGCTCGGGTAGAGATAGCACATGATACACATGGCAAGAAAATGAGACCGAGCGGAGAGTAAGGGCAGCAGGACTTTGGGGCCTGTGTGCTGTAGCTCCGCTTGTGTCGATTGAGGACCGAGCCGTGTGCGGGCCTGTTGAACAAGCTAGAACAGTACCGAAGACCTACCGGCTATATGGGAACCGGGAAACTAATGTAACTCGGGTAGCTGTGTATTGAGGCATTGCCTGTCGTTCAGAGGGTAGGTTGAGAGCTCGAGGTGTAAATCGGCTGGCGGCACAGAGATGCGCGTGCAGAGACCTATTGCTCGGGACGATGGGACCGGTTCAATATTTGGCTGACGGGTGAAAGGTAGTTGCGTACGGCGTCCGTGATGGTTGTTGTAGGCAACATCGAGTACGGGCGTACGTGACGGGTTATTCGTGTAACCCTGCAGGTGTAAATCGATTATAATCGCCGTCCCTCGCGGTCAGTGAGTACCACTTGTTCACTGTACCGTGACGTAGAAAGAACAGGCTAGCTACATGTTAAAACGTTGCTGATTGAAAGCTGGACATTGATTGTTAATGATATGCTGTAGTTTAGAGCTAATTAAAGTTCTTTTCAACTTTGGGCAAAGTACATGAGAGAAATGCGTTTCTTGTTTGATTGCGGTTCTCTCATGTGCCTTAGTGTAAGGTTCTCCACAACCTGCTGCTAAAACTTGAAAGTAAGGTTCTACTAATTAGGCGAGTCCTTGCAAATGATTTTTACCTCAAGCAACCCATTACCCTCATGTAGAAGTTCCATGTTTAGGTGGGACGGGTCAGACTTGCTGAGCCTTCGTGCTCACTGCTTGTGTTTGAAGCTTTTGCAGGGTTCTACGAGGAAGGGACTCCCGAAGAGGAGACGGAACCCCAGGAGGGGAACCCCGTCGAGTGGGAGTCGTGCACGCCGCAGAGTTAGTGTGCGTGTGTGCTAGCAAGGACACGTTCGAGGGCTGAACGTGCACTTGATGCTTAGTCTACGCCCGCGAGTGTGGACTAAACGTATTTTGATGTAAACAGGTCATAAAACTGTTTATGTAATAAACTTCCGCTTCCGCTTTGTACCTTTGACGTGTGTTATACGGTGCTGTGCAACGCAGCACCCCTCAGCGTGATCCTGGCTCGACAGGACCAAATGGGGTCGTGTCAGCGTTGGTATCAGAGCTCGCTTGAGGTTTAACACAGTACAAAGGTCTTCTTTTTCAAAAATCCAGTGAGGAACGAGTTGGTAGCCCGTATAAGGATGTTATTAGCATATAGAAAGTGGCATATTAACCTATTAGTTATGTCGGAAAATCGTGCATCTCGGGACGTTCATGTCTTGGGGGGTGCACGTAAGCGCTGTCCACCAGTGCGCACAAGCTGAAGGGTGGAGCCCCACGGGTGGCAGGTAACCCGACCCGCTTTGATATCCTCTACGACTCTTAATGTCGTTTGGGGTATTTGAGCAACGTCTGTCCCTGGCGTGCGTGGTGCAACATGGGAGACCCCGTCAAGTGGTCTGAAACGTGAACACGCAACTCAAGGCGTGTTTGGCTTGAGATCATCCGGGCGAGTGATGACGGCCGGGTGTACGAACTGTATGGATTCCGGGCTCGGTGTGCAGCCGAGTCTGATGATTGTTTGAGTTTCTGCAGGTAGCCTTACCACGAAACGGTAGACGTGTAACATCCGTGTGCGAGTGACGAGTAGTGCCACTGAACTAACGAAGCCGGCTAAGTCCGGTATAGGTTTTTTCTTTGTGAGGACGTAGTACCGACAAAATCTGGTGACGCATCGACGTCACATCCAACTAAATGAACAACTTCATTTAAAAACTTGAAGGTTTTGATCCAAAGTAGTAAAACTTGACGTAACTCCTTCCCTTGAACAGGATATTCAAAGTTAACAAGCTTTCAACTTATGGGATGTTAAGGACAGAGCACTCTGTTTTCAGCTGAATCAAGGCTGAAGTTAATCAGAGGTTAGAGGTTGAGTTCTTTGGAGGTTGGGGTCGTATGTTACATTTCTGGAAAGTGTTGGAAGGGCTTTACAAATCTTCTGTTGAGGTCCAGAGGTGTTTCATCCCTTAACCACTCGAAAAACGCAGTAGAGTTGAAACTATCCAGAAAACAGGACAGAGCAAAGACTCTCTGTAAACTCTCTGTAAATTAAGCATAACTTCCTTCTTAAAAATCCAAAAATAGGAAATGAGGTACTTCTGGAAAGCTTATGAGATAGGTTACGACTTTGTAACAGAAAGTTTTGTCAGATTGGGAACAGAATTAACTGGGATTCTTGGATCAATTCAGTACCTAAAGCAGGGGGGTGCTGTCCAATTGATTCCAGAAATTCTGTTAACTTTGACATCTCATAACTTTTGAACCAGGACACTTCGCGAGCAGTTGCCCGGAGAGGCAAGGCGGCGGAGTGGCACCACAGTTTCCGGGGAGGAATCAACCCCGGAACCCTACTAATGCGCGGCGGGCAAACCCTAGATCCGGCACTGTCCACCAGCTTGCCATTGAGGACGTGCCGGAGGGCGAGCCAATCCTTGCGGGTATGTTCCAACTCCACCAGCATCCCACTATAGTACTGTTTGATTCAGGCGCCACGCATAAATTTATTAGCCAAGCTTTCATTGCTAAACACAGTCTGCCAATACTACCCACCAATAGTCCATATTTAATTTGTTCACCGGGTGGGAAGATTTCAGCAAGCGTAATGGTCTCCAAAGCACCATTATGCTTAGCAGGTAGAGTGTATCCCACGTCTCTCATTATCTTAGAGGGACAGAAGGTCGATGTCATCCTAGGGATGTTGTGGTTAACCCGCCACGGCGCTGTTTTAGACACCGTCCTTCGAGTCGTGCACTTAAACTCAGAAGTGCACGGTTCTCACTCATTATTTCTGGACAGTCCAGAAATAAAACTTCCAAGTGTCTATCAAGCCACAACCATCAGATTGGAAGACATTCCAGTGGTCCGAGAGTTCCCTGATGTATTCCCGGACGATTTGCCGGGGATGCCACCCGATAGAGAGGTGGAGTTCAAAATTGAACTCGCACCGGGAACCATGCCAATATCCCGAAGGCCGTACAAGATGGCGCCCAAGGAGTTGGCTGAACTGAAGACTCAGCTCACGGACCTTCTGGAGAAGGGTTTTATTAGGCCGAGCTCCTCGCCATGGGGCTGTTCGGCATTATTTGTCAAGAAAAAGGATGAAACGTTGCGGCTTTGCGTGGACTACCGTCCATTAAATGCCGTAACCATCAAAAACAAGTACCCGTTGCCACGGATCGACATGTTGTTTGATCAGTTGGTCGAAGCGAAGATCTTTTCCAAGATGGATTTAAGATCCGGGTACCATCAGATTAAGATAAGGGCGGAGGACATTCCAAAGACAGCTTTCTCGACAAGGTACGGACTTTATGAGTACCTGGTCATGTCCTTCGGCCTCACCAATGCTCCAGCTCACTTCATGTACTTAATGAACTCGGTGTTCATGCCGAAGCTGGACAAGTTTGTCGTGGTCTTCATCGACGACATCCTGGTATATTCCAAGTCGGAGGAAGATCACAAGAAACATCTGGGTATAGTCTTGCAACGGCTGCGGGATCACAAGTTATACGCAAAGTTCAGCAAATGCGAGTTTTGGATATCGCAAGTGCCTTTCCTCGGGCATATCATCTCAGCGGAGGGTATCGCTGTGGGCCCGAGCAAGATCATGCAAGTGCTGAATTGGAAATCCCCGAGAACTGTTCATGAGGTACGGAGTTTCCTCGGACTCGCGGGATATTATCGGAGGTTCATTCCGAACTTCTCGAAGATTGCCAAGCCAATGACAGAGCTGCTGAAGAAGGCTACCAAATATGTTTGGAGTCCAGCATGTGAAGCAGCATTCAAGGCTCTAGTCAAGCACCTGACATCAGCACCGGTTTTGGCGCGGCCAGACACAACAAAACCGTTCGATCTGTACTGCGATGCCTCCGGCATTGGGCTCGGATGTGTGCTGATGCAAGACCGAAGAGTGGTCGCGTATGGATCACGGCAGCTTAGGAACCATGAGCAGAATTATCCAACTCACGATTTGGAGCTCGCTGCCGTGGTACTTGCACTAAAAATGTGGAGGCACTACCTACTCGGTAACCTCGTACATTTATATACCGACCACAAAACCCTCAAGTACATATTCACTCAGAAGGAGCTGAACATGAGGCAACGAAGATGGTTAGAACTGATAAAGGATTACGAGATAGAGATCCATTATCATCCGGGCAAGGCAAACGTTGTGGCAGATGCACTGAGCCGCAAGTCACACGTCAATAATCTGACCATCACACCGTTGGAAGAGAGCGAACCACCACTACATGTGATTCCACACGGAGCTCTCTACAACCTAGCTTTGATCCCCACCATCCGTGAAGAGATAGCGGCAGCCCAGAAGAATGACAAGGGCATGTCACATTTGCGGAGACGTGTAGACAGTGGGGAGTTGAAATGTTTCCGGAAGGACGGAGACGGCGTCCTATGGTTCAAGGACCGGATCGTCGTACCCCGAAACCCGGAGTTACGGAAGAAAATATTTGATGAGGCTCACTTATCAAAATTTTCTGTTCACCCCGGCAGCAACAAAATGTATCAAGAACTCAGAAGAAGGTTTTGGTGGACACGGATGAAGCGAGAGACTGCAAAATACGTGTCCGAGTGTGATACATGTCGAAGGGTGAAGGCAGACCACATGCGGAAACCGGGACTGCTGCAACCACTGGGCATTCCTGCCTGGAAGTGGGAGGACGTGAGCATGGATTTCGTCGTCGGTTTACCCACCACATTACAGAAACATGATTCTGTGTGGGTGATCGTCGACCGGCTCACCAAAGTTGCCCATTTCATCCCGGTCAACACCAACTACAACGCCAAGAAGTACGCTGAACTGTACATCTCACGGATTCTATGCTTATACGGCGTACCCCGTACCATCATATCGGACCGGGGCACTTTATTTGTGTCCCGTTTTTGGGAGCAGCTACACGCTGCCTTGGGGACGAAGCTGATCCGTAGTTCAGCCTACCACCCGCAGACGGATGGACAAACCGAGCGGGTAAATCAGATTCTAGAAGACATGCTACGAGCTTGCGCTATCGACCACGGCAAGAATTGGGATGATCACTTGCCGTTAGCCGAGTTCTCGTACAACAATGGGTACCAAGCCAGCATCAAGATGGCGCCCTACGAGGCGCTATACGGGAGAAAATGCCGCACACCATTGAACTGGTGTGAGTCTGGCGAAAGGGTTACCTTCGGGATTGACCTTGTCAACAACGCGGAAGAAAAGGTTCGACTAATTCAAGCGAACTTAAAAGCCGCTCAATCCCGTCAGAAACAGTATGCGGACCGAAGAAGGCGCCCATTACAATTCGAAGTTGGAGATCACGTATATCTACGGGTGTCTCCAATGAAGGGCGTAAACAGATTTGGGGTGAGAGGAAAGTTGGCACCCTGATTCATCGGTCCATTCCAGATTACCGAAAGATGTGGATCGGTGGCATACCGGCTGGAATTACCAGAAGCACTTTCTGGTGTGCACGACGTCTTTCATATTTCCCAGCTGAGGAAGTGTCTTAAGCTATCAACTACCGTTCAGCTGGAAGACATTGAAGAACTGCAACCGGATCTCACCTATCGGGAGGAACCGGTGCAGATTATTGATGAAAAGGCCCGAACCACACGCAACCGTACGTTGTGGTTCTACAAGGTTCTATGGAGTAATCACTCCATGGACGAAGCGACATGGGAGAGCGAAGAATTCCTTCGCACTAACTACCCCGACTTTTTCACGTCGCATATCCGGTAATTTTCCACTGTCCTCTCTCTCATTTTCACTTTATAATCTCGGGACGAGATTCTTTTAAGGGGGGAGGAATGTAAGGGCCTCAGTTTTTGACACACATTTGCAGTGTTCATCACCACACCACACACCTCATTTGAGGAAGAATGATGAACACAAATGAGGAGCAAGTAACAATTATCAACATGCTCATTAGAGAACAAACTTACACATTGCAAAAGTGGTATTTCCCACATGTGATATAGATGGGCTGGACATATGAAAACTCCTACACTTTGCTAAGGATGTCCATGCCAAGTTTCACCCAAATTCAAAACCTTTTTGAGATCATTTTGGGTATAGATAGGAAGAGGGCAGTTTGAAACCATATTTAAATTCAAACTGTTTTTATCCCATGAATTTAAAAGTGGAAGGCATATTCTTACTCAGCACATTTTTGTGAGCTCACACACCAATTTTCACTCCATTTGGAGTTGATCTTGACATGAGCTAAGTGGGAGAAATTCAAACTTTATTTGAATTTCAAACTGAACTTGTGCTGAAATTCATTCAAACCAAACCTCATTTGAACTTTGATCAATTCAAATGGCTCATGGGTGAATAATTTGAATTGCCAAGGATAGTATGGGGTTCACTGTTTACAACAGTGATTAGGAGTAAATTTCAGAGGTTAAAACTGGAGGTGGGACCCACATGTCAGCCACTGCTCAGATCAAACCGACTGAGACTTTTTCACTCGGGTCGCCGAGCCGCAGCGGTGATCGCCACTGAGGCCAGCCGCCGCGCCACCAGCTGCTTGCCCACGCGTGGGCATGAGGCGGTGCAGAGCCTTCTTAAGGCGCCTGCCCCCTCCTCGGCCGAGGCACCACAGTTCTTCTCCGCAAGAACTCAGCGCCGGCCGAAAACTCCCGCAGCTCGGACTTGATCGGAGAACGCCGATTGCAGCTCCCTCCTTCCACTCCAGAGTCCCAGCAAGGTACTAGAGACCTTCCTCCATCCTCCCCATTGCTAGAATTCGGTTGAAACCGATTGATATCGGCTGTGCCGAAAGATCAAAGTCGGAACTTGGAACCGCCGCACCTCGGGCTCTCGTGGACAGCCCAACCAGGGCGTTGTCACGCGCGAGCCAAGGCACCCTTGGACGCGCGGGTGACCGGTGCTGCTCATTCCCGAGCCACAGCTCGAGTGGTTGCTCACCGGCGGCGAATTTCCACTTTTCCCCTTTCTGTGTGCAGAACGACATTCGGATACGATTCTGTTTAAATCGTGCTCTAGAAAGGATTAGAGGGCCTCAGGCCGCTCTCACACGAGCTAGACACGGTAACGCACAAGTTGTCTTCACAACTCTGGGCCGGAGAACCTCTGTGCCCGGCGTAATTTAAGGTCTACTAATGGCGGAACGAACGGGCGGTATCGGGCGCACGGTGAGGACCTATTTCGGGCCTTCCCCGAGCTGCCTCGAGCTCACATCGACCTTCTCTAAGGTCCACTGATGCTCCCCGACCGATTTCCCAAGTAGCTGAGGTGTTAGAGAAGTCAGCCGACATGGCCGAAGTCATTCCGAGGTGGCGGCTCGTCGCCGACCATGCTCCGGCCATTGTCATGAGCAGCTGACCCTAGAATCCTGTTCCCCGAGTAAAAGTAGGCAGGGGCGGCCAGAATCAAGAAGTTTGGAGCTGTACAGCAGCCGGCGGCGAGCTCTCCGGCGAGATCACTCGGCGGCGGAGCGCGGGTGTTGCGAGGTTGAAGAAGGGGGTGGACCCCAGCTGTCAGCGGCCGATATTTTGAATCAGGATCCGGCTGCGGCCGGGATCGGGTGTGCTGGCGCGCAAAATCCTTGTGGGCCGCGATGTGCCATCGCCTAGGCGTGCGCCGCGTGTCCCCTGGGCCCACGCGCGAGTTTAAACTTTTCCCTGATTTTCAGATTTCCTTCAAACTTCGAATCCTTATAACTTTGGCTAGAAAGCTCCAAATTGAGTGAACCAAATTTTGCTGGATTCAGCTCTCTGAGTACTTTCCAGAAAATCAAGTTTCACTTCATGAAATTCCTTATTTCTCCAGAATTAATTCCTCAAATTTTAAACTGTTAGTAATTTTAACTGGAGAATCCTTCGGAGGAAAATCCTGAAATTTTGCTGAGATGTTCACCAAAATATCCTTGAACTACCATAGAGTAGGATTCGGTACAAGTCGAGTAGTTGGAACTACTCGCGAGAATAGGCTAGAGGCACATTGCTCGGGTAGAGATAGCACATGATACACATGGCAAGAAAATGATACCGAGCGGAGAGTAAGGGAAGCAGGACTTTGGGGCCTGTGTGCTGTAGCTCCGCTTGTGTCGATTGAGGACCGAGCCGTGTGCGGGCCTGTTGAACAAGCTAGAACAGTACCGAAGACCTACCGGCTATATGGGAACCGGGAAACTGATGTAACTCGGGTAGCTGGGTATTGAGGCATTGCCCGTCGTTCAGAGGGTAGGTTGAGAGCTCGAGGTGTAAATCGGCTGGCGGCACAGAGATGCGCGTGCAGAGACCTCTTGCTCGGGACGATGGGACCGGTTCAATATTTGGCTGACGGGTGAAAGGTAGTTGCGTACGGCGTCCGTGATGGTTGTTGTAGGCAACATCGAGTACGGGCGTACGTGACGGGTTGTTCGGGTTACCCTGCAGGTGTAAATCGATTATAATCGCCGTCCCTCGCGGTCAGTGAGTACCACTTGTTCACTGTACCGTGACGTAGAAAGAACAGGCTAGATTCATGTTAAAACGTTGCTGATTGAAAGCTGGACATTGATTGTTAATGATATGCTGTAGTTTAGAGCTAATTAAAGTTCTTTTCAACTTTGGGCAAAGTACATGAGAGAAATGCGTTTCTTGTTTGATTGCGGTTCTCTCATGTGCCTTAGCGTAAGGTTCTCCACAACCTGCTGCTAAAACATGAAAGTAAGGTTCTACTAATTAGGCGAGTCCTTGCAAATGATTTTTACCTCATGCAACCCATTACCCTCATGTAGAAGTTCCATGTTTAGGTGGGACGGGTCAGACTTGCTGAGCCTTCGTGCTCACTGCTTGTGTTTGAAGCTTTTGCAGGGTTCTATGAGGAAAGGACTCCCGAAGAGGAGACGGAACCCCAGGAGGGGAACCCCGTCGAGTGGGAGTCGTGCACGCCGCAGAGTTAGTGTGCGTGTGTGCTAGCAAGGACACGTTCGAGGGCTGAACGTGCACCTGATGCTTAGTCTATGCCCGCGAGTGTGGACTAAACGTATTTTGATGTAAACAGGTCATAAAACTGTTTATGTAATAAACTTCCGCTTCCGCTTTGTACCTTTGACGTGTGTTATACGGTGCTGTGCAACGCAGCACCCCTCAGCGTGATCCTGCCTCGACAGGACCAAATAGGGTCGTGTCAAAGATATGAGCTAAACAATTTCAGAGAAAATTCTGAAAATGTTTCTGAACATTTTCTATTTTCTCTGGAACAGTTTTATTAATCACACCATTAGATGGATCAAATGAGCGAAAATGGATCTGAAATTTTTATGATATTTCAGGTATATCTTGGTGACATCCCAGCAAAATTTCAGAATTTTCCTCCAAGGGATTCTCCAGTTAAAATTCCAAACAGTTTAAAATTTTTGAGGAATTAATTCTGGAGAAATACGGGTTTTCATGAAGTGAAACATGATTTGCTGGAAAGTATTCAGAGAGCTGAATCCAACAAATTTTGGTTCACTCGATTTGGAGTTTCTTAGGCAAAGTTATGAGGATTTGAAGTTTGAATGAAATCTGAAAATCGGGAAAAATTCAAATCTGCCGGTCGGGTCCTCGGGGACACGTGTTGGTCACTGGAGCGACAGCACACCGGGGTCTACGGAGTTTTTGCGCGCCAGCACACCGGATCCGAGCCGCAGACTGATCCCGATTTAAAATCTGAGCCGCTGACACGTGGGCCACCCGGCTTCGTCTTCCTCCCGACGCTCCCTCGCGCACGCGCCGCCTCCCCTCGCCGGAGCAGAACCGCAGCTCGCCGGATTGCCGCTGCCGGCCATCGCACGGTATGAAACTTGCCACCAGGAGGTTATCGACATCGAGGAACACATCTGTGAGGTTAGTTCGAACTGGCGGTGACCGGAATTAACCCGGCGACGTGCGGCGGCGTCGGTTGAGGTTCGGCGCCGTCGGCCGTGGGTTCTAGCCCGCCAATACCTCAAACAAACAGTTCTACAGCATCAGTACACCTCTAGGAAGCTCGACAAGGTCTCAAAGTTGTTCACACATGGCGGCAAGTTGGTCGGCACCGTGTGACCGATCGTGCCCGCCACAAACGTCCTTGATCGAGCTCAAAATTCGTCACTCCTAGTCGGTTTCATACCACGGATGCTAAAAGAAAAATGATCGCCGGCTAGTCCAGCGCCTATGTGCAAGATTTGATAACTTAAGAAGAATCATATAGCGGAAATTCGAAGAAACCATACCGGAAGCTTGGTTTAAGACCGCCGGAGCAAAATCTGGAAATTCGTAGCGGATGCTCCACGGTTTGCTTCAAGACTTGGAGGAGAGCAACACGGTGGCAGCGCGCTCCCGTTGCCGTTCTTGCTGGACCGTGAAAGCCCCTGTGGAACGCTGTCCACGAGCGCCCGACCTTCGGCTGAGGTTAGGTCGCCGCTGTGGCGATCGTTCTCGGGCAAGGGAGGACGGAGCTCGGGTTTTTGGCGTCGGGGAAGTGGAGGTTGACCTCAGGGTGCTGCCTAGCCGCTCGGGGGAGGAGAGGACGCGATGTTTTCAATGTTTCCCGATCGAGCAGAGAGGCGGAGGCCGAGGAGCTCGGTGTTTACCGGGGAGAAGGAAGTGAGCGATGATCGCTTCAGTGGAGCGTGTGGAGCGCCTTAAGAGGACACCGGAAGCGACCCTGGCTCGCGCGTGGAGGCGGGAAGCAGCTGGTGGCGCCGGCTCTCCTCGGTGGCGCACGAGCAGCCCTCGGTGGCGTTGAACAGACAGAGGCAAAGTCCACTGCTTCGGTTGCAAGTTTTCAGCAGCCTATGACAGGTGGGTCCCACCCCCATTTTAACCTCTGAGATTAACTCTCTATCACTGTTGTAAACAGTAAGCCCTAAAATGCCCATGGTGATTTGAATTAATCACCCCTGAGCCATTTGAATTGGTTAGAATTCAAATTTGTTTTGGTTTGACTAAATTTCAGCACTTGTTCAGTTTGAAATTCAAATAAAGTTTGAATTTGCTACACTTGGCTCATATCAAGATCAACTCCAAATGGAGTGAAAATTGATGTGTGAGCTCAAAAAAATTTGCTGAGTAAGAATATGCGTCCCACTTTTGAATTCATGGGATAAAAACAGTTTGAATTTGAATTTGAATTTGAGTTCAAACTACCCTCTTTCTAGCTATACCCAAAAGTACCTCAAAAAGGTTTTGAATTTGGGTGAAACTTGGCATGGACATTCCTAGCAAGGTGTAGGAGTTTTCATATGCCCAGCCACTAGATGATTCACGTGGGAAATACCACTTTTGCATTTTGTTAGTTTATTCTCTAATGAGCATGTTGATAATGGTTACTTGCTCTTCAAATGTGTTCATCAACTTTCTTCAAATGAGGTGTGTTGTGTGGTGATGAACACTTTAAACATGTGTCAAAACTGAGGCCTTTACATTCCTCCACCCTTAAAAGAATCTCGTCCCGAGATTATAAGGTGAGCCTCATCAAAGATTTTCTTCCGTAACTCCGGGTTACGGGGTACGACGATCCGGTCCTTGAACCATAGGACGCCGTCTCTGTCTTTCCAGAAACATTTCAGCTCCCCACTGTCTACAAGTCTCCGAAAATGCGACATGCCCTTGTCATGGTGCTGAGCTGCCGCTATCTCTTCACGGATGGTGGGGATCAAAGCTATGTTGTAGAGAGCTCCATGTGGAATTACATGCAGTGGTGGTTCGCTCTCTTCCAACGGTGTGATGGTCAGATTGTTGATGTGCGACTTGCGGCTCAGCGCATCTGCCACTACGTTTGCCTTGCCCGGGTGACAATGGATCTCTATTTCGTAATCCTTTATCAGCTCTAACCATCTTCGCTGCCTCATGTTCAGCTCCTTCTGAGTGAACATGTACTTGAGGCTCTTGTGGTCAGTATATAAATGTACGAGGTTACCGAGTAGGTAGTGCCTCCACATTTTTAGTGCAAGTAGCACGGCAGCGAGCTCCAAGTTGTGAGTTGGATAATTCTGCTCATGGTTTCTAAGCTGCCGTGACCCATACGCGACCACCTTTCGGTCTTGCATCAGCACACATCCGAGCCCAATGCCTGATGCATCGCAGTACACATCGAACGGTTTTGTTGTGTCTGGCTGCGCCAAAACCGGTGCTGATGTCAGGTGCTTGACTAAGGCCTTGAATGCTGCTTCACATGCTGGACTCCAAACATATTTGATAGCCTTCTTCAGCAGTTCCGTCATATGCTTGGCAATCTTCGAGAAGTTCGGAATGAACCTCCGATAATATCCCGCGAGTCCGAGGAAACTCCGTACCTCATGAACAGTTCTCAAGGATTTCCAATTCAGCACTAGTGAGATCTTACTCGGGTCTACAGCGATACCCTCCGCTGAGATGATATGCCCGAGAAAAGGCACTTGCGATATCCAGAATTCGCACTTGCTGAATTTCGCGTATAGCTTGTGATCCCACAGCCATTGCAACACTATACGCAGATGCTTCTTGTGTTCTTCCTCCGACTTGGAATATACCAGTATGTCGTCGATGAAGACCACGACAAACTTGTCCAGCTCCAGCATGAATACCGAGTTCATTAGATACATGAAGTGAGCTGGAGCGTTGGTGAGGCCGAAGGACATGACCAGGTACTCATAAAGACCGTACCTCGTTGAGAAAGCCGTATTCGGAATATCCTCAGCCCATATCTTAATCTGATGGTACCCGGATCTTAAGTGCATCTTGGAAAAGATCTTTGCTTCGACCAACTGATCAAACAACATGACAATCCATGGCAACGGGTACTTGTTCTTGATTGTTACAGCGTTTAATGGACGATAATCCACGCAAAGTCGCAACGTCTCATCCTTCTTCTTCACAAATAATGCCGAACAACCCCATGGTGAGGAGCTCGGCCTAATAAAACCCTTCTCCAGAAGGTCCGTTAGCTGGGTCTTTAGTTCAGCCATCTCTTTGGGCGCCATCTTGTACGGCCTTCGGGATATTGGCATGGTTCCCGGTGCAAGTTCAATCTTGAACTCCACCTCTCTATCGGGCGGCATCCCCATAAATCCTCCGGGAACACGTCAGGGAACTCTCGGACCACTGGAATATCTTCCAATCTGATGGTTGTGGATTGATAGACACTTGGAAGTTTTATTTCTGGACTGTCCAGAAATAAGGAATGAGATTCGTGCACTTCTGAGTTCAAGTGCACAATTCGGAGGACGGTGTCTAAAACAGCACCGTGGCGGGTTAACCACGACATCCCTAAGATGACATCGACCTGTTGTCCCTCTAAAATTACGAGATACGTAGGGTATACTCTCCCCTCTAAGCACAATGGCGCTTTTGGGACCATCATGCTTGCTGAAATTTTCCCAACCGGTGAACAGATCACATAAGGATTATCGGTGGGTAGTATTTGCAAGCTATATCTATCAATGAAAGCAAGGCTAATGAAGCTATGCGTGGCGCCTGAATCAAATAGTACTATGGCGGGATGCTGGTGGAGATGGAACATACCCGAAAGGATTGGCTCTCCCTCCGGCACGTCCTCTATGGCAAGTTGGCGGACAGTGCTGGGCCTAGGGTTTGCCCGCCGCGCATTAGTAGGGTTCCGGGGCTGATTCCTCCCCAGAAGTTGTGGTGCAACTCCGCCGCCTTGTCCTTCCGGACAACTGCTGGCGAAGTGTCCTGGGCAACCACATTTGTAGCATGTGACCGCTGCTTGTCCAGTGCTTGGGGGACGAAAGCCCGGCATACGCTGCTGAGGTGCATAAGCATGCGGCATCGCCCACTACTGCTGTTGTTGTTGCGGAGGTGGTGCTGCCAGTATCGGCCTGAATGCCGGTGAAGAATACGGCCGACTGCGGAATGGCATCGATCTCTGTGGTGGCTGCCAGATTCAGGCGTCACGCATAGCTTTATTAGCCAAGCTTTCATTGATAAGTATAGCTTGCAAATACTACCCACCGATAGTCCTTATGTGATCTGTTCACCGGGTGGGAAAATTTCAGCAAGCATGATGGTCCCAAAAGCACCATTGTGCTTAGAGGGTAGGCTTTACCCTACGTCTCTCATAATTTTAGAGGGACAAAAGGTCGATGTCATCTTAGGAATGTCGTGGTTAACCGGCCACGGTGCTGTTTTAGACACCGTCCTCCGAGTCGTGCACCTGAACTCAGAAGTGCACGAGTCTCACTCATTATTTCTGGACAGTCCAGAAATAAAACTTCCAAGTGTCTATCAAGCCACAACCATCAGATTGGAGAATATTCCAGTGGTCCGTTCCCTGATGTATTTCCGGACGATTTGCCGGGGATGCCGCCTGATAGAGAGGTGGAGTTCAAGATTGAACTCGCACCGGGAACCATGCCGATATCCCGAAGGCCGTACAAGATGGCGCCCAAGGAGTTGGCTGAACTGAAGACTCAGCTCACGGACCTGCTGGAGAAGGGTTTTATTAGGCCGAGCTACTCACCATGGGGATGTTCGGCATTGTTTGTGAAGAAGAAGGATGAGACGTTACGGCTTTGCATGGACTATCGTCCATTAAATGCCGTAACCATCAAGAACAAGTATCCGTTGCCACGGATAGACATGTTGTTTGATCAGTTGGTCGAAGCAAAGATCTTTTCCAAGATGGATTTAAGATCCGGGTACCATCAGATTAAGATAAGGGCAGAGGACATTCCGAAGACGGCTTTCTCGACGAGGTACGGTCTTTATGAGTACCTGGTCATGTCCTTCGGCCTCACCAATGCTCCAGCTCACTTCATGTACTTGATGAACTCGGTATTCATGCCGGAGCTGGACAAGTTTGTCGTGGTCTTCATCGACGACATCCTGGTATATTCCAAGTCGGAGGAAGATCACAAGAAACATCTGCGTATAGTCTTACAACGGCTGCGGGATCACAAGTTATACGCAAAATTCAGCAAATGCGAGTTTTCGATATCGCAAGTGCCTTTCCTCGGGCATATCATCTCAGCGGAGGGTATCGCTGTGGACCCGAGCAAGATCACTCAAGTGCTGAATTGGAAATCCCTGAGAACTGTTCACGAGGTACAGAGTTTCCTCGGACTCGCGGGATATTATCGGAGGTTTATTCCGAACTTCTCGAAGATTGGTTTGGACCTGATGGTGGGCGATCCACCATCCGAAGTTTCTTAGAAGGACCGCCTCCTTCTCCGCTGCTTTGCGGCGTGCTTCGCTTTCTCTCCGCCGCCGCTAACTCCTTGCCGGAGTCCTCCTGAACAATCGGAGCATCAATTATGTCGTTGAGGCTGCCACGATTGAACATCGCCAATTTGTCCTTTAGGAGCGGGTTAAGCCCCTGGTAGAAGTGGTCCCGCCGCTTCTCGTCGGTATCAGCGTGATACGACGCGTAGAGCGCAAGATCGTTGAACGCCCGGGTGTATTCCAACGCGTTCTGTCTCCCTTGTTGCAGGCGTAAGAATTCCTGCGTCTTCCTCTTCATGATACCCGGCAGTATGTGATATGCCCGGAAGGCCGTCCGGAACTCCGCCCAGGTCATAACTCGGTCAGTGGGCTGGGAAGCACAGTAGTTTGCCCACCACGCGCTCGCGGATCCCTGGAGCTGTTGGACCGCGAACTGAGTCTTGCGCTGCTTACTCATTTGGAGCAGCCCGAACTTCATCTCCATCGTGCGGAGCCAGTTGTCTGCATCGAGGGGTTCATCCGCCCTTGAGAATACCGGGGGATGAGTTGCTAGGAAATCGGAGTAAGAGCTCTGTTGACGCTCCTCAAGATCTTGACGCCTCTCTGGTCGAGACGTATTTGTGATGAGAGTTTGCAGCAACTCCGTGTGCTGCTGATGAGAATCCGCCATTGCCGCAACAATGTCGGCCAATGTAACCGTTGGCGGTGGCGGTGGCGGTGTTTGTTGTTGCTGTTGCTGCTCTTGCTGTTGCTGTCTCGAGGAGTCCTCGGCGGGCTGTTGGGAGGTTTCTCCCCCTTGACTAGAACCCCCAACGTCCGGGTTGGCACGAGTACGAGTCATTCTTAATTTCAAAACAGCAGCAATCAGCACATGTCATATTTAAAAATTCCATATGAAACAGTAGGTATTGAAGTGACACATGAATAACTTGCACAACATTCACATATATTGTAAAGCATAAACTTTATACAAGATACATTATTCTCGGGTCTCCGAGAGGTCGTGCTCATGTCGTCACTACCTATACATACGATACTGCCTACACGACATGTCACTGGTTACAAAAGTTTGGGTCACACTATTCCGGTTGCCCTACTTGGCAACGGTAACCCCCTACTCGGAGTAGAACCCGACCTCCTGTGGGTCGTCCTCCTCCGGTACCTCTGCTGGTGGCTCTGGATCTACAACCTCGTCTCCCATCTCAGGTTCTCCCATTGCCAGAAGACCCAAGACCACCGGTATGCCGAATACAGGGGGTACGAGGTCCTGCAATGCGTGCACCTCGTCCATGGCCTGGTTGTAGTCTTCTTCCCAACCTTGCCCTTCCTCAATAGCTTCATCTCGCTCTTGAGTAAGGACCTCATTCTGCTGGGTCAGAGCCTCCACCTGCTGTTGCAAAACCGTGATGTCCACACGGCTTTTCTTCCATGCCTTCTTCATACGATGCAACTGATCATGCTGTTCGTTCAGTCGCTTAATCGTCGGAAGGAGCACATTGCGGAGTGCGCTGTGAGCACTCTTGAAATGGTCTCCACGGCTTGTGCTCTCCTTGAGCTTCGCAGCAAGACAATCCTTATGAACAGCTTGGCTGTCCATCATGGCTTTTCCTGCTCTCAATTGGAGACCAAGGTTTGCCTCCACGGGATTGTACCTTGGACAACCCGGATCGGTTGCCTTCATATACCTCCCTTCCCACACGTGACTAGCCCATCCCTCCACCGGAACGAGCGCGTATGGAGTGCCCTCCATAGCTCTCACGTGTAGTTGGCAGAAACGCGACATGGTGTCGCGGGCTGCCACTTGCCACATCCCCTCCGGTTGTCTACCTCTCACCGTAACGGTGAACGGCGCCCAACCGGGTGGCGTAGGCCCTGCAGGAACTTCGACATAGATCATCCATGTCTTTTTCCCCTCCTCGCCTTCTTCCTTGGTGAAGTACTGCGGCATCTGGTTGTACCCGAAATATTGAAGCATCTGCCTCAATGCTTCCGGATAGCCGCTGTAGTGAGAACAGTGAGATTCCACCCACCCGTTCTCAAACTGTTTATCCGCTGTCATCTGTGAAAACATATTTGAGAAATGTCAAATATTTATTTGAACAGTAAGCCATTGAGTTATAACATAAACATGTCATTGAACTCATAAGATTTGGAAACATAGTTCAAACTCAAAGAAATTTGATGGTTGATCTGCTGCCCAATAGGACAGCCCTGACCAGTTTCCATTTCAACCTGATTTAGACCATGCTAACCGCAAAACCAATTCTGGAGCTCAACATAAAAGTTAAAGCTAACTTCAATAAGCTTTTCAGAAAGTGTTTGCTTGGCCTAAGATCTGTCCTGGTTCAAAAGTTATAAGATGTCAAATTTAACGGAATTTCTGGACAAAATTGGACAGCACCTCCCTGCCTTAGGTACTGATTTGATCCAATAATTTCAGTTAATTCTACCACCAATCTGACAAAAATTTCTGTTATAAAGTTGTAACCCATCTCATACTATTTCCAGAACTACCTCATTTTCTATTTTTGGATTTTTATGCAGGAAGTTATGCTCAATTTACAGAGAGTTTACAGAGAGCGTTTGCTCTGCCCTGTTTTCTGGACAGTTTCAACTCTAGTGCATTTTTCGATTGGTTAATTGATGAAACACCTCGGGACCTCAATAGAAAAGTTGTAAAGCTCTTCCAAAGCTTTCCAGAAATGTATCATATGGCCTCAACCTCGAAATAACTCAATCTCTAACGTCTGATTAACTTCAGGCTTAATTTAGCTGAAAACAAGGTGCTCTGTCCTTAGCAGCCTATATGTTGAAAACTTGTTAACTTTCAATATCTTGATTAAGGGAAGGAGTTACATCAAGTTTTAGTGCTCTGGATCAAAGCTTTCAAGTTTTACAATGCAGTCGCTTATTTAATGGGGTGTGACGTCGATGCGTCACCAGATCATGTCGATACTACGTCCTCACAAAGAAAAACCTATACCGTACTTAGCCGGCTTCGTTAGTTCAGTGGCACTAAGCGTCACTCGCACCCGAATGCTACACGTCTACAGTTCGTGGTTAGACTACCTGCAGATAACTCACACAATTGTCAGACTCGGATGCACACCGAGCCCGGTATCCATACAGTTCATACACCCGGATGTTCTCAAGCCAAACACGCCTTGAGCTACGTGTTCACGTTACTGACCACGTGACGGGGTCTCCCAAATTGCACCATGCACGCCAGGGACAGCCGTTGCTCGAATACCCCCAAACGACATGAAGAGTCGTAGAGGATATTAAAGCGGTTCGGGTTACCTGCCACCCGTGGGGCTCCACCCTTCAGCTTGTGCGCACTGGTGGACAGCGCTTACGTGCACCCCCAAGACATAAAATGTCCCGAGATGCATGATTTTCTGACATAAGTAAATAGGTTAGTATGCCACTTTCTACACACTAATAACATCCTTATATGGGCTACTAACTCGTTCCTCACTGGATTTTTGAAAAAGATGACCTTTGTAGTGCGTTAAACCTCAAGCGAGCTCTGATACCAACGCTGACACGACCCCACGGTCTTGTCGAGCCAGGATCACGCTGAGGGGTGCTGCGTTGCACAGCACCGGATAACACACATCAAAGGTACAAAGCGGAAGCAAAGTTTTATTACATAAACAGGTTTATGAACATTTTTACAACAAAATATGTTCAGTCTACACTCGCGGGCGTAGACTACGCATCAAGTTCACGTTCAGCCCGTGAACGTGTCCTTGCTAGCACGCACACACACTAACACGGTGGCGTGCATGACTCCCACTCGACGGGGTTCCCCTCCTGGGGTTCCGTATCCTCCTCGGGAGTCCCTTCCACATAGAACCCTGCAAAAGCTTCAAACACAAGCAGTGAGCACGAAGGCTCAGCAAGACTGACCCGTCTCTCCTAAACATGGAACATCTAAATAAGGGGTGATAGGTACAGCAGATAAAACAAGTTGCAAGGACTCACCTACTTAGTGGAACCTTACTTTCAAGTTTTAGCAGCAGGTTGTGGAGAACCTTACGCTAAGGCACATGAGAGAGCCGCAATCAAACAAGAAACGCATTTCTCTCATGTACTTTTCCCAAAGTTGAAAAGAACTTTGGGAAAACTACAGCAAAACATTAACAATCAAGTTCATCTTTCAATCAGCAACATTTTAACATGTAACTAGCCTGTTCTTTCTACATCACGGTACAGTGAACAAGTAGTACTCACTGACCATGAGGGACGGCGATTATAATCGATTTACACCTGCAGGGTTACCCGAATAACCTGTCACGTACGCCCGTACTTGATGTTGCCTACAGCAACCATCAGGATGCCATACGCAACCACCTTTCACCTGTCAGCCAAATATTGAACCGGTCCCATCGTCCCGAGCAAGAGGTCTCTGCACGCGCATCTCAGTGCCGCCAGCCGATTTACACCTCAAGCTCTCAACCTACCCTCTGAACGACGGGCAATGCCTCAATACCCAGCTACCCGAGTTACATCAGTTTCCCGGTTCCCATATAGCCGGTAGGTCTTTGGTACTGTTCTAGCTTGTTCAACAGGCGCGCACATGGCTCGGTCCTCAATCGACACAAGTGGAGCTATAGCACCCAGGCCCCAAAGTCCTGCTGCCCATACTCTCCGCTCGGTCTCATTTTTCTTGCCATGTGTACCATGTGCTATCTCTACCCGAGTCGAGTGCCTCTAGCCTATGCTCGTGAGTAGTTCCAACTACTCGACTTGTACCAAATCCTACACTATCCTAGCATTGCAGTAGCTAATCAGGGTTTTCAATCCTAATCCCAACCCATTGTTTTCTTGGCTATGCAATTGGGTTTTCAAACAAGACTCCAATGCAAGAAATAATGATACTCAAGTAAGCGCTCAAAACAATAAAAATTTGTAAAAAGGTTAATGCAAACCGGAGCTTGCCTTGCTGCTCTTGGTCGTAGGCTAGCTGTTCTTCCGGAGTGACGAAGTCTAAGACTTCGGGTTTCTCCTCGACCTTAGCGACTACATGATATACAAGTATATGTATTAATTTAGATGCATTTGAATTGAATTTAAACTTGTGAAGTTTATAAGTCTCACTAGACAAAATCAATGACTCTGAAATTTTTACTACGGCTTGGTTACAACCTAAACAGAGACTTGGCCAAGCTTTAGTTGCAGCAAAGCTCATTTGAGCTCTCCACAATCAATTATGTACTTGACCTTAGTTGGAACTCTTAGGGTGTTCTAGGGATTTTCATGGAGCAATCCATGACTTTCTGAACACTAGATTTTCCGAGGGTTCTAATGGAGTTGGTCTCACTTAATTTGAAGGTTCCTAGCTAAAGATATGAGCTAAACAATTTCAGAGAAATTCTGAAAATGTTTCTGGACATTTTCTATTTTCTCTGGAACAGTTTTATTAATCACACCATTAGGTTGATAAATTAGCTCAAATGGATCTGAAATTTTTATGGTAGCTCAGGGAAATTTTTGTGAACATCCTAGCAAAATTTCAGAATTTTCCTCCAAAGGTTTCTCCAGTTAAAATTCCAAACAGTTTAAATTTTGAAGAATTAATTCTAGAGAATTATGGATTTTCATGAAGTGAAACTTAATTTTCTGGAAATTACTCAGAGAGCTGAATCCAACAAAATTTGGTTCACTTGATTTGGAGTTTCCTAGCCCAAGTTATGAGGATTTGAAGTTTGAATTAAATATGAAAATCGGGAAAAGTTTAAATCTGCCAGTGGGTACACGGGACACGTGTTGGGCGCTGGAGCGATGACACACCAGGGTCCACGGAGTTTTTGCCCACCAGCACTCCGGATCTGAGCCGCAGACCGATCCCAGATTTAAATCTGAGCCGCTGACACGTGGGCCACCCGCTTCGTCTACCTCCCGACGCCCGCGTTCGGCCGCCGCGACACCTCGCCGGAGAGCTCGCCGGCAGCTTCTGTGGTGCTCCAAACTTCATGATTCTGGCTGCCCCTGCCTAAGTACACTCGGGGAACATGATTCCGGGCCCAGTTCGTCATGAAAATGGCCGGCACATGGTCAGCGACGAGCGACAGCTCCGGAAGGACTTCGGCCGTGTCGGCCGACCTCCCTAGCACCCCAACCGACCGAGCAAACATCTGGAAAGCATCAGTGGTCCCTCAGGAACCTCGGCATGGGCTCGAAGCAGCTCGGGGGAGGTCCAAAGTAGGCTCCCACCGTGCGCCCGATGCTTCCCGCAGGATCCGCCGTCGGCAAGCCTCGAAATAAGCCGGGTACAATGGTTGTCAGGCTAAGGGTTGTGAAGGCAACTTGTGCGCTACCAGGTCTAGTCAGTGTAGGAACGGATTGAGACTCTCTAACCCTTCCTAGAGCGTGAATTTGACAGAACCGTACCCAAAGGTCAGTCTGTACCGAGAAAGGGGAAAACTGGAAATTCACCGCCGGCGATCAAGCCCTCGGGCTGTGGCTCGGGGGTGAGCAGCACCGGTCCCTAACGCGTCCAGGGACGCCTTAGTTTGGGCGTGACAACCTCCCGGTTGGGCTGTCCACGGGAGCCCGAAGTGCGGCGGATGTAGGTTACGGAACGGAACTCTCGGTATAGCCGAGATCACCCGAGTTCAGCCGATTTCTAGCGACGGGGAAGGAGAAGGGAAGTCCCTAGTACCTTGTCGTAGATTTGGAGGGAGCGGGGAGGCTGTGATCGTGACTCTCCGATCGGTTCCGAGCAGCGGAGGGAAGAATTCCGGTTCTGTGTTCTTGCGAGGGGGAGAACAGGTGAGGAGACCTCGGCAGAAGCGAGGAGCGCCTTAAGAAGGCTCAGAACCGCCCTGCGCCCGCGCGTGGCCAAGCAGCTGGTGGTGCGGTGGCCTCCCCTCGGAGACGATCGATGCTGAAGCCCAGAGACCCGAGTGAGAAAGTTTTCAGTCGGTTGAATCACTTCAGTGGCTGACATGTGGGTCCCACTCCCCGTTTAACCTCTGAACTTAACTCCATATTACTGTTGTAAACAGTAAGCCGTACAATGCCCGTGGTGATTTGAATTATTCACCTCTGAGCCATTTGGCTTGGTTAGAATTCAAATTAGGTTGGTTTGACAAAGTTTCAGCACATATTCAGTTTGAAATTCAAATAAAGTTTGAATTTGCTACACTTAGCTCAAGTCAGGATCAACTACAAATGGAGTGAAAATTGGTGTGTGAGCTCACAAAAATGTGCTGAGTAAGAATATGCCTGCCACTTTTGAATTCATGGGATAAAAACAGTTTGAATTTGAGTTCAAACTACCCTCTTTCTAGCTATACCCAAAAGGACCTCAAAAAGGTTTTTAATTTGGGTGAAACTTGGCATGGACATTCCTAGCAAGGTGTAGGAGTTTTTCATATGCCCAGCCCCTATATGATGTATGTGGGAAATGCCACTTTTGCATTTTGTGAGTTTGTTCTCTAATGAGCATGTTGATGGTGGTTACTTGCTCTTCAAATGTGTTCATCAACTTTCTTCAAAGGAGGTGTGTGTGTGGTGATGAACACTTTAAATATGTGTCAAAAACTGAGGCCTTTACAATGAATTTTACAAGTTTCTATGGATTTCTGAAATCTATTCTGGGATTTTTGGGAATTTTCGGGGACATAGGGCCAAGTTCCATTATTTACCCCACTTAGCAAAGTCCACTGAGGCTGAAATTTGGACTGAATATAAAGATATGAAAAGAAACATTGTGGTCTAATTTTGAATTTTTCATAATAAGGAATCTCCTGGAATTAATTCTTAAATATTTAAATTAAAGTAATTAATAAGACAAATTCATAGACTTTCATACCAATTAAATGGTATTGCTAGAAAGTACTGGTCACAAGGATTCTACCAAATTTATTTGAGCAATTGTGGATAAACCTACTGAGAACTATGGATTTCTAAAGTTGGCCCTCAAACTAGAATTATTTTCCTATTGAAAACCCTTAACAATCAACACGGGCCCACCCATTTAAAATGGGCCACTCAGAACAAAGCAACACAGCGGCTACAAATTTAACCAGTGCTGCCACACTCGATCCGGGCACAAACCGATCCGAACCGTCACTGACATGTGGGCCCCGTCAGGTCGTATTCTTCCTCGCGCCACCCACGGGTTCCCGCGGCCAAGCTCGCTGCGATGGCCTTCCGGCCCACCGAGCTTCACGAAACTCACGGCTACTGCATATTTTTATTCGGAATTTGCTGCTCACCTCAGCCCCACCGGAAATTCGCAGGAGATGGCTTTATGACGGCGGAGGCGGCTCGGTTAATTCCAACGATGTGATTCTCGCTGCTCCGAGACTTATTTTTCTCGCCGTTGGCTCCTGCATCACCGGATCATGTGGAACATGAAAATGATCCAAAGATCCGATGAAAACGGCTGCAAACTAGAGTTCACCGGTGAACCTAAAGCTTTTCTCCGCCGAGGGCAAAAACTCGGTGAACTTCTCGGTTTCTCGGTCAAAACTTGGTCTACTTATTCCTACAGCTCCATAAGGATGTCTAGATCATGTCCTTAAACTCACACGATCAATAACAGATCATGTGATGTGAATTTCACCCTGAAACGTACTCGGCTCAAATGAACATACTGAGCGAAAACTAAGCAATGCTCTGCGCACGATGAAGTAAACGAGAAATGGCTTTCACCATGAGCAACAGGGAACCTCAGTGCAACTTTTCCCTTTTGTGATTGAGGCGTGAGGAAGGCTAGATCGCCTGGGCGATGGTGACCCAAGACAGCAGCAGTAAAATGAGTTCGGCAACCAAAGATGGAAAAGATCGGTGAACTCGGTCGGTTGCACGAGGAGTTGAATATGTAACCGAGTAGATGGGGGCGCATTTAACCCGTTGTTCCACTGAGTTGCCTGTGAGTGTGCTTCTCCTGGCTGGAATCAAGCCGGCGAGCCTCTGTGGCACGCGCGAGCAAGGGAGAAGAAAAACGCTTCACTCTCAAACTGACATGCGGGACCCATCTTCTCCCATTTCCACATTGAAACTTCAGTTGAAAACAGTAAAACCAATTTATAAAATGGTAAACATTGGCAACTAGACCAAACGGCATACGAGGAATCCAATGGTGCAATTCAATTTGGATTTGGATGAAGCTGGATTTTGAATCTGATATTTTGAATTTAAATTTTGATTCCCAATTTACCTCATCCAAATAAATAGCAAACCTAGTACAAACTTAGTGAAATTTCGCAAGTATACTATTTGGAATATGGAGAACCTAATTGTGAAATCATATATCCATGCTTCGAACTTTTGCAAGTAGAATTTAGAATTTGATCATGGAACCCTACTAAGCAATACTTCCTCTTTTATAAAAGCAATTTAGCCCCAAAATTATTGAAATTTGGTAACCTGCCTAGTTTGATCCTAATGAATTGAAATGTGAGATCAAATGGTGATTTTTAAGTACTATGCCCATATTTTCAGTTTGACTTTGGTCTCACAGTATTGCATTCAAAATTTTTAATTCCTCACATCTTTCCTAAGTGTTGTAAGCTGAATTATACTTGTGAGATTTTTGGGATTTCATACTCTCGTTAGTCCACACCACAACACTTTGCATGACAGTCTCACACAAACATGTTGTTCACATTCAAACCACCATAAAACCTCAAACAATCAGTCCATAAGAACCAAGCATTCTCTCCTACACATCAAAGACAAGCTTAACATGTCCCTTGTCAATCCACACGTCAAACACAAACCAAAACTTCATATGAACCCCACTCAAATACTTTTTACCAATGTATCAGCACACCTAGATCTTACAGTGGAAAAGTTATGAGAAAAATGGTTGCACGTTTTTATACTGAAGCCTATGAAAAAATAGCACAAATAAGAATTTTATTGGTAGTATCTATTCTTATGATGATAGCAATGTAGAGAAGAAGGGATCTTACTATGACATTGTAGAGGATATATGGGAGATTATGTGGTAGTAAATTTATCCCTATTTCAATGTCCGCGTTTGCCCTGAAGGGTGTCAACGTGGACAAGTATGGTTTGACTATTTTTTACTTGAAACACCTATGATATAAATAAGAACCTTCTGTCCTCACTAAGCAGGTTTAGCATATCTTTTATGTTGAAGACTCGTCATACTCAAATATAAATATGCAGATTGTTCTTACAGAGAAAAAGATCATCGGTGTCAAAAATTTTGTAGATTTGTAAGGCTATGATGAATACCAAGAGGTGCCTATTATTAAAATAGAGGCAACACCGGGCAAGAAATCATCTTATCTGTATATTGATCATGCCAAAGGGATGATTTTTTTAGAGAATGCTGGTGATTTTGTAAAGATTTTAAGGTCAATGGAGTCATGGTTCACACGTCACACGAGAGTTTCTGTAGCATAACAGACTGGTTCTTCACTCGGGTAGATCAAAGTAACCTTTTCTCATGTTTTCGGTCATAACCTTAGTTTTAGTTAACATATTCATGTGATTCTTCTTGCGTTGGCTTCGTAACTTGTTTCTCTATAATATCTGGTAGTTTGGTCATGTTTGCTCATATTTAATATAGTCGCACATATGGTTTTATCCATGACAATGGTTTTCAGTTGAGCAGTTGAGGCTTCCGCAAAATTTTTGTTTCATCTACCATTCATCCCTTCCTCTGGTAGATGATCACATGCTTTTCGATCATACAGCTGTTATATTAAAACTACCGTTACTCAAAAAATGGAGACAGGTAGGCAGTGAGACCAACAGAAAGAAAGGATTCAACGTCATCATATGCCTTACTCTCAGGCCCGTTCCCTTGCTCATGGACGGAATCAACTAGGGGATGAGTGTTGGGTTCAAAGTAAGCATAATAAAAATAGTTTCGTTGACTGATTTTCAAACGGTACGTGTGGTGATTCAATGTAAGTGTGATTTTGATACGACTTGCATTGCGATAGGATCAATAGTTATTACGTGGCAAAGTTATTAGAAAAATGGTCACACATTTTTCTACTGAAGCCTATGAAAAAATAGCACAAACCAGAATTTTAATGTTAGTTTCGATGCTTATGATGATAGCAATGTAGAGAAGAAGGGATCTTACTATGACATTGTAGAGGATATATGGGAGATTATGTGGTGGTAAATTTATCCCTATTTCATTGTCTCCGGTTGCCCTGAAGGGTGTTAACGTGGACAAGTATGGTTTCACTATTTTTGACATGAAATGTCTATGATATAAATAAGAACCTTCTGTCCTCACTAAGAAGGTTTAGCATATCTTTTATGTTGGAGACTCATCGTCATACTCAAATATACATATGAAGATTGTTCTTACAGAGAAAAAAGATCATAGGTGTCAAAAAACTTATAGATGAGTAAGGGTATGATGATTATCATGAGGTGCCTATTGTTAAAATAGAGGCAACACCAGGCAAGAAATCATCTTATCTGTATATTGATTGTACCAATGGGATGATTTCTTGAGAAAATGCCGATGAGTTCTATTATTTACATACTAAATTATTGCCACTGATGTAAGGACACTTAATTACAATGCATATAAATTTCTTGAAGCTATGCTCATCTATTGAAAAGTTTTGCTGAACAAAATTTTCTAAAACTGGTTGAAAACTTTTGCTATCGGCTACAGGGAACATCTGTTTGGAATTTAGTTCAAATATTGCAATTGCAGTCAGGCATCTGGAAACATCTGATAACAATTCACTGTATGGCAGCAAGGCAATGGCGCATGACCAATCTCCATATTCGAGATAACACCAGGCAATAAATCATCTTATCTGTATGTTGATCGTACCAAAGGGAAGATTTTTTGAGAGAATGCCGATGAGTCCTATGAATTACATACTAATTTATAGTCACCGATGTAAGGACACTTAACTACAATGCATATAAATTTCATGAAGCTATGCTTAAGGGAACTTATGCCATTTTATGATATCAACTTTTATGTGATAATGGGTAACACGACATTGCAGCACAACACTTTTAGAAGAAGAAAAGTCACTAGAGAAAAAGATACATGCAACATTATGGTTTCAAGTAGAAGGTTGTACATATTGCAAAGGAAGAGGAGGGGGAGGAGGAGGTGGTGGTGATCACGAGGCGTGTATGAGGCCAGTGAAGTGAAGTGAAGCGATGCGATTGCTTTTGAGTGTACAAGATGCATACATGCTGATACTGTATGTGTACAGGGACAGCAGAGGCAACAGAGATCACATGACTAGCAGCTTGCTTTGGCGATAGTGTAGCCGAGTGATTGGTTGCGGCGTCTCTGTCAGGAAGCGCTCTGGACTTCATCTGTTCTGCAGGAGATAATGTCTAACACATACATTGCAGGAGATAATGTCTAACATGTACATTGCAGCGATATCTATTATGATTAGGAGATAAAAACAACATAACAGAACAGGAAAAGAAAACACATGTGGCGGACCAGAATCCGCTCATCCAGGATCACAGAGGGTGGTGCCGCACGATGCGACACCCGACAGCACACATCATAAGAACGATATTGTATTACATAGAAAACCAACTGAATATGTACAAACTAGTACAAGACTTCAGTTACAAATTAGTATTTGGATTACGAAAGCGGAAGCTAAGTTTATATAACTCATGCCACATATCTAGCAAAAGTTGGTTGCCCAGCCCTAGAGCAACCCACACTAACTGCACTCCTCAGCTCAGCGCGGCGTGTACGGCTCCCACTCATCCGTGGTCCCCAACGGAGGGTAGCCCTCGCCGGTGGACTCATAACCCGAGTCCGTGGGGTACTCCTCACCTGAAAAACGCTTAAGCAGCAACCACGAGCACGATGGCTCAACAAGACTTAACCTACTCACCTAGGCATGAAACTCTGCATGCAGTTTACACGAACATGGGATGGTAAATTTCAGCAAACAGACACGCCTACAAGTTCATCCTTAGTTCATCTTTTAGCCACAAGTTAACAGTTCATGAATATGAAATTTAGTGAGCAATATTTGGTGGCACACATGTAGCAATACAATTATACATATCAGCAGAATTGAATCATAACATTCCATAGTTTATCTACGTTACGGTGCAGTGAACAAGCGGTACTCGTCACCGTGAGGGACGGCGAATCGACTCGATATACACCTGCCGGGACACCCAAAGATCACGTCACGTACGCCCACCCGTGGAGCTGCACAGCACGCTCACTCGATGCCGTACGGGACAAACTTTCACCCAACAGCCCAAACGTTGAACCGGTCGCACCGAAACGAGCAGGAGGTTCCCTACATGGAGCATCTCTCTATGCCCGTTAGCAGATTTCCACCTTGCTGCCCTCAGCCTACACCTATAAATCGGTGCATTATGCCTCGACGCCCGGAGGTATAGGTTACATCGGTTTATCGGGGCCCATATATTCGATATGCCTTTGGTACGTTCAATACTTTTTCAGCAGGGCCGCACACGGATCGGTCCTCAATTGACACGGACGTGGCTGCGCACACAAGACTTCCTCTTGCTGCGCCCTAGCCCCTGCCTAGTCTCATTTTCATTACTAAAGTGATCTCACATCACTCAAACCAATCCCGTATGTCCCGAAGCCTAACTCGCGAGTAGATTCCAACTACTCGACTTGTATCGAAGTTCTATGAAAATTAAGCACAGCGTATGCTACTCGAGGACTTAGACACTACCCTCACTCTTATAGGAAAAATCTGGTTATGCATTTGAGGTAATGCACATATATATATATATATATATATATATATATATATATATATATATATATATATATATATATATATATATATATATATATATATATATATATATATATATATACCTCATACTATGTATGTAACAAAGGCAAAACTTTGTAAAATGGTTTAATGTAAACCGGGGCTTGCCTTATTGCTGCTGTTCAGTGGTTAGGGCTTCGTCCGGAAGAAGGAAATCGAGCACCTCCGGAGTTTCCTCGCCTTCAGCGACTACACGTAAGCAGTATGCTATATGTTAATTTAAATGCAATGTTTGAAATTGAATATATAATTACCATAACTCTAGCTAGCCCTCCCTTTTGGCTCTGTAATTTTTATGGTGGCTTGGTAGGGTCCTAACCAGAGTCTTGACCAAGTTTCATTCGAAACAAAGTTCATCTGAGCCATGTACAAATAAAAGCCTATTTGGTCAATATTAGAGTCTCTAAGGAATTCCAGGGATTTTCATGGATTCAACCATTACTTACTGGAAACTAGAATTTGAGATGGTTCTAATGGACTTGGTTTCATTTCATTTGAAGAATTCTATATGAAGTTATGCCCTAAGTAAGATTTGAGAAAATCTGAAAAATGTTTCTGTACATTTTTCTATTTTCTCAGGGCAGTTCACTTAATCACACCATTATAAGGACTAAATGAACTCGGATGGGTCTGAAAATATTACTGTAACTCAAGGGTCCCAGACAAATTTCAGAATTTTTTATAAAGTAATTCTACAGATAAAATTCCCAACAGTTTAAATTTTAGGGAATTAATTCTGGAAGACTATTAGGTTTCATGAGCTGAAACTTGTTTTGCTGGATAGTACTCCAAGATATGAATTCAACAAAATTTGGTTCACAGGATATGGACACTTCTAACCAAAGTTATGAATTTCTAAAGTTTGGGCTGATCCCTGAATTATTTTTCTACAGAAAATTGTCTCCCACGCTAAACCGGTGACTGACAGTGGGACCCGCCTGTCTTCCTCCCGACGCCGCCGCCCCGAGCTGCCGGAGCTCCGGCGAGGTCGGCGTTCCTGGCGATCTAGCTCGCCAGCGACGGTGAGACTTGCCGCTCCCACATAATTTCGGATGCTGAACACGCTGGACACCATGCCGCCACCGGCTCACCGCCGTAGCTCGCCGGCGACGAGCACTATGTCTCTGTGCAACGTCGGCAATGTGTTTCCGTCCTCCTAACCATCCCCTTTGCGCGATAATCGCGTCACCTCTTCCAGGGAAGCTCGGCATGATCTCGGTTGGGACCGAAACAGCCGGCGCACCGGACCTCACCGGCGACCCCCTCTTCCGCCGAGCTGTTCCATGGTGAACCTATGGTTCCGGCGGTGGTTTCTTTCCGGTTTTTGATCGAGGAGGGGCGCAAGAACCTCAAGATGCTGTTTCACAGCTCTCCTTGCCCTCCCACGCAATGATTCTTCCGAATTTCTCCTAAACCTAATCGTTTCCCGAAATGAGCTCCCAATCCTAAACTGGGAAATTCTCCGCGCACACAGGTCGAACCTTGGAACGGTTTGCGCGGTGAGCTTGAGGACAAGCTAGTGCTCCGCTTCTCTCTGGACGTTGAGGGCAGAGGATGATCACAGCTCTGTTGGCACGGGATCGGAACTCGGGTGGCTAGGCGGCTGTTTACTGAAGTGCATGGAAAAGGAGTTCGCCGGCCGATCTCGTGCCCTTTTATAGCCAACCGAAGACAGTGGAGGGCGCAACACCTGTGGAGCCACCTCCCACACCGAAGCAGGAGCTGGCCGGCACTGCTCGGTAGCCTTCGGCGTGAAGTCACCCTGCCCCCCTTCCCACTGTGCGCATGGGAACCGAATAGACTGAGTTCAGTCGGTTGCACTCCAGTGTGGCTGACAGGAGGGCCCTCAGGCTCCAAAATTGTCCTACAAAATTAACTTCTTACTGCTCTTAATTTGTGTGACCCCCTTGCCCCTGGTAATTTGATCAAACAACATGTTTGGGTCTCTGAATTTGAATAATTCAAATTGACTTTAGGTTTGAAGGAATTTGAGTATATGTGAGGCTGAAATTCAAATTTAGTTTGCATTTGCTCAAATTATCTCCTGCCCAGCTGAACTCAATTGAGGGTGAAAATTGGTTGAATAACTCAGAAAAATGTGCTGAGTTTGAATATGAAGCCAACTTTTGAATTCAAGTGATGAAAGTTGCTGCAATTTGAATTTACATTCAAATTGGCCCCTTTTTCAAATGCCTCCAAAAGTGCCTCAAAAAGTATTGGATTTGCATGAAATTTGGCCTGAGCCTTCCCAAGAATATATAAGGTCTAGGGGTGAGCTCAACCTTTCACGTTTATGTGTAGAAGTCCTACTTTTTGGAAGTTAGGGCTTTTCCCCTCTAATCACCCTTTTGATGGTGGTTACTTGCTCTTCACAAGAGTTCATGAGATATCCATCACAAGAGCTGTGGTGTTGTGAGGTAATGAACAAATTTTTGCAAGTCACTTTCTTGGGCTTTTACATCCCTCCCCCCTTAAAAGAATCTCGTCCCGAGATTACAAACGAAGAGGCAGCGATGTAATAGAAACTCACCCGTGCTGAGACGCCATGAACTCCGGGTAGTTTGAGCGAAGAAATTCCTCGCTCTCCCACGTCGCTTCTTCGGCGGTGTGGTTACTCCACAGTATCTTGTAGAACCACAACGTTTGGCTATGTGTGGTCTGAGCCTTCTCATCAATAATTGCCACCGGATATTCATCATACGTCAAATCCGGTTGCAGCTCGCCGATGTCTTCAGTGGGAACAGCAGCCATATGCTTCAGACATTTTCGCAGTTGTGAAACATGGAAAACGTCGTGAACACCAGCAAGAGATGCCGGTAGTTTCAGTCTATACACCACTGGTCCACATTTCTCGGTGATGGCATAGGACCCAATGAATTGGGGAGCGAGTTTCCCATTCACGCCGAACCGGTGCACGCCTTTCATCGGAGATACCCGGAGGTACACGTGTTTCCCGACGTCAAAGTCAGCGGCCTACGCCTCTTATCAGCGTAGCTTTTCTGCCGGGATTGAGCGACCTTCAAGTTGGCTCGAATCATCCGAACGCGCTCTTCGGCGTCGTTCACCACATCAACCCTGAAGGTGACCCTTTCACCGGACTCGCACCAGTTTAATGGGGTGCGGCATTTACGACCGTAGAGAGCTTCATTTGGTGCCATCTTAACACTCGCCTGATAGCCGTTATTGTACGAGAATTCCGCCAACGGTAGGTGATCATACCAGTTCCTACCGTGGTGGATGGCACATGCTCTCAACATGTCATCCAGTACTTGGTTCACCCTCTCTGTTTGGCTATCTGTCTGAGGGTGATAGGCGGAGCTCCTAATCAGCTTAGTACCCAATGCAGCATGCAACTGCTCCCAAAAACGAGACACGAATAACGCACCTCGATCTGAGACTATGGTCTTGGGTACCCCATATAAGCATAGAGTCCTCGCTGTGTACAGCTCCGCATACTTGCCGGCATTGTAACGTGTATGCACAGGAATAAAGTGAGCCGACTTGGTTAATCGGTCAACGATCACCCAAATGGAATCATGCTTGCTGGAAGTCAGGGGTAATCACACAATGAAATCCATGCTCACATCTTCCCATTTCCATGTCGGGGTTTTCAGGGGTTGCAGCAGCCCTGATTTCCTCATATGATCAGCTTTCACTCGTCTACACGTATCACACTCAGATACGTACTTCGCTACATCCCGCTTCATCCGTGTCCACCAAAATTTCTTTTTCAGATCTTGGTACATTTTGTTGCTGTCCGGATGAATGGAGTATTTAGACAAGTGAGCTTCATCAAGAATTTTCTTCCTCGGCTCCATGTTCCGGGGTACGACTATGCGGTCCTTGAACCACAGCGTCCCCTCATCATCTTTCCGGAAACATTTGATTTCCCCGTTGTCTATCAATCTCCGGAGATGTGCCATGCCCTTATCAACTTTCTGATCTGCGATGATCTCCTCCCTAATGGTAGGGATGAAGGCAAGGTTGTAGAGCGATCCATTAGGAACCAAGTATAAACTCGGCTCTTCGTCCTCCACCGGTATAATGGTGAGGTTATGGACATGTGATTTCCGACTCAGCGCGTCGCCAACCACATTCGCCTTGCCGGGGTGTTAATGAATCTCAATTTCATAATCTTTGATTAGTTCTAACCACCTCCTTTGCCTCATATTCAGCTCCTTATGGGTGAAAATATACTTCAGGCTCTTGTGGTCGGTGTAGAGATGCACCAAATTCCCCAGGAGATAGTGACTCCACATTTTCAGCGCCAAAACCACATCAGCAAGCTCAAGATCATGAGTCGGTAGTGCTGCTCATGGTTCTGAAGTTGGCGTGAGCCGTATGCGACCACACATCCTTCCTGCATCAACACGCAGCTAAGCCCGATACCAGATGCATCACAATACACGTCGAAGGGTTTCGTTGTATCCGGTTGAGCTAAGACCGAGGCTGTTGTGAGATGCTTCACTAATGCTTGGATCGCTCCTTCACACGCCGTGTTCCAAACATATTTTGTTCCCTTCTTCAGCAATTCTGTCATCGGCTTAGCCAGCCTGTTGAAGCTTGGAATGAATCTCCGATAGTATCCCGCTAAGCCGAGGAAGCTTCTGACTTAATGGACTGAAGTGGGATCTTTCCATTTCAGCACTTGCTCAATTTTGCTTGGGTCAACCGCAATGCCCTCCGCTGAGATGATATGTCCCAAAAAGGGCACTTGGCTGATCCAAAACTCACACTTGCTGAACTTGGCGTAGAGCTTGTGGTCTCGCAATCGTTGAAGAACGATTCTCAAGTGTTCGGCGTGTTCTACTTCTGTCTTGGAGTAAATCAAGATATCATCGATGAACACCACAACGAACTTATCCAGCTCCGGCATGAACACCGAGTTCATGACATACATGAAATGTGCCGGAGCATTGGTGAGACCAAAAGACATGATGAGATACTCATATAAGCCATATCTCGTCGAGAAGGCCGTCTTTGGGATATCCTCCACCCGGATTTTTATTTGATGATATCCAGAGCGAAGGTCCATCTTGGAGAATACACTTGCACCCACAAGCTGATCAAACAAGATATCAATGCAGGGCAGTGGGTATTTGTTCTTGATGGTGATGGCATTGAGCGGCCGGTAATCCACACACAGCCTCAAGGTTTTATCCTTTTTCTTTACGAACAGCGCTGAGCATCCCCAAGGCTAGGAACTCAGTCTAATGAAACCTTTGCTCAACAGATCATTGAGCTGTTCTTTCAGTTCAGCCAGCTCGTTTGGAGCCATTTTGTATGGTCTCCGTGAGATAGGCGTAGTCCCGGGTGCAAGCTCAATCTTGAATTCCACATCCCGCTCAGGTGGCATGCACGGAAGATCATCCGGAAACACGTCGGGGTATTCCCGGACTACGGGGATGTCCTCTAACTTGAGATTTTCAGTATTATTAATTGCTGAAACTTCCTGGACAGGATTGTCTAACACCATGGAATGCGGACGGTGGAATGGAGAATTCAAATGAACCGTCCGTATCCGAGTGTCCAGGACAGCGCCATGGTAGCGTAACCATGACATCCCCAAGACTGAATCAATCATTTGCCCCATAAGTATTATCAAGGTGGTGGGATATATCTTCCCACCTAAGCACAGAGGTGCTTTTGGAATCATCATAATTGCTGAAATCTTTCCTCCCGGTGAGCAGATCATATATGAGCAGTCGGTTGGGAAGACTTGCATTTGATACTTAGCCACATAGGATGCACTTATGAAACTGTGGGTTGAACCCGAATCAAATAATATGACGATTGCTTGATAGTTGAGAGTAAACGTACCCGCCAGTATGTTGTCTCCCTCTGTGGCGTCCTCATTGTCGAGGTTGCGAACGCCCCCGGTTCGCTGACCAACCTTCCTGACCGGAGGTCGGCCTCGAGCACCGCCCTGGAACTGGGCTTGCCCGCTGATCTGCTGCCCCTGCAGACAGTCCATCGAGAAATGGCCCGCCTGGCCACACGTAAAGCAAGTGTAGCGAGGCGGTCCTCCGCTGATTGGCGGACGGAAACCCGGGGCGCGTTGTAGCGGTGGAAACGCCCGGGGTACCGTCTGCTAATGCAATTGCATCACGGTGGTGGCATCGGCGGTCGGAACGGGGGTGGCTGAAATGAACGACCCCCGAACTGCTGAGGTCGCGCCGGTGGATGCCACTGCTGACCGGATGGTGTCCGATACACCATGCGGTATTTTTGGGGAGCTCCACCCCCACTGCTGGGTGGAGTGCTGCCTTTCGCTGCTCAGCCGCCAATTCTCTCTGAGCGTCTTGTTGCATGATCGTGGCATTAACGATATCGTTGAAGGTGTCGCAATTGCATTGGGCGAGATGCGTCTTCATCTCGGGGTGTAACCCCCGATAGAAGTGCTCCCGCTTCTTCTCCTCGGTGGAGACGTAATCCGACGCATATTGCGCCAGATGGTTGAAGGCATAGTAGTAGTCATGGGCACTCCTCCCGCCCTGCTTCAGCTCCAAGAACTCTTGGAACTTCCGCTTCATTATCCCGGGAGGGATATGGTAGGCGCGGAACGCCTCCCAGAATTCTTCCCACTCCACGACATGGCCAGCCGTACGTGAGGTGGCATAATTCACTCACCACGCACCAGCGGCACCGTGAAGCTGCTGCGCCGCGAACAAAGTCTTCTGCCGCTCCGTACATTGGAGCAGCCCGAACATGGACTCAATTGTCCGCAGCCAGTTGTCGGCCTCCAAGGGTTCTGCTGCTTCTGTGAACACCGGAGGGTGCGTACTCATGAAATCCGAGTACGTCACAACATGGGGCTCATGAGGCCCCCTCTCTTGACGCCCCCCCTCCTGCGATGTATTCTGCACGATCGTGCGGAGCAGGTCGGTCTGCTCCTCACGACCACCTACCAGTGCCGCAATCACATCCGCTAGCGTAAGCGGAGGTGGCGGTGGTGGTGGTTGCTGCGGGGTGCTGTCGTAGGCAGGTGGCTGGGAGTCATCACCCCCCTGCTGGCTAGAGCCACCAATCTCATGCATGGTCCGAGTGTGAACCATCTGCAACCATACGTCAATAAACATCAGTCCCGCAACATACTTCATGCAGTCCAATAAAATAGGCATAAAACATAATGACAGTAATTCATGCGATACATCTCGTATACAGATAATGTAATAACTTGCACAAGCTACACCATTACCAGACCAATACAAGCTAGTTAAATCCAAATGGACGGACATCCTCTTTGGAAGTTCATCTCAACTAGGTTTGGTCCCTACGAGACGTTTAAAATCGCTTTGTCATCACGTATACTACCCTTTTATCTTCAATACGACACAAATATGGTCACTAGCAAAAGAAACTTGAGAAAGACATATACTCAAATCTTTTACTAGTTGAAGATAATCACTCATGAGTATGTTCTACCCCATTGGAATTACTCAAACCCCCTGGGGTACAACAACCTCTCAAATGAGTTCAACTGTCATCCCTCTGCCCGAATGACCAGTTGTTACACATTCCAGATTTTGACCTGCCGATGGGCATTTTCATGACTCGACATGAATACTAAAGTTGAAGTTAACTTCAGTATCTTTCCAACGAGTATTTTTTGCCCTCAGATCAGCTTTGGTTAAAAAGTTATGGTAATTCAAAGTCAACAGAATTTCTGGGAGAATTTCAACAGCCCCTCCATTGGAAGTTGCTGTTTTCAACTCTAATTTCCACTGAGTTCTTTGCTGAAATTTCAGAAACTTTGAATTACAAAGATGTAACACCTCTCCTACCCTTTCCCAGAATATATCATATGATAATTTTATTTTTTTCTACAGAAAGTTATGCTTGAAAAACTGAACAGTCCAGAGAGTGTTTTAAATCTATCCTGGTTCTGGACAGTTTACAATCCTCTGGGATTTAAGCCATCTTAAGGTGTGATTCAGCTCTGGGAGTCTACAAAAAAGTTGTAGAGTGCTTAAACAACTTTCCAGAACTATATCCCACAGCTCCATTGGCTAAATGATCTTTGAGTTATGCTCTGTCAAAGTTCAGCAAACTTGCTGCTCAAAACAGAGCACTCTGTTTTTCAATTCCTTGGAGCTACACTTATCCATTATTGAATTTTTCTACCCTACCAGAGCCCTAAATTTTGAAACTTAGTGATTCTAGTTCCTTGTTATCATTATATTTCATGCACATGCCTATGATATGTCGGTACTACGTTCCTCACAAAAAGAAAATCCTAACCGGATTATACCGGCATATACGTCTCAATTGTGGCACCAAATGGGCTCTCGCACAAGTATACTACACGGTATACATACGTGGTTAGTACATGCAGAAGACCACACAATAATGATGCACTCAAAGGTTATTTCCATTTCAGGCAGGTCTATAGTTGAAAGTAAATACAAACGCCCGAATCATTGCCATACGGCCGTCCTTGAGTTAAGCCACGTCTCAAGGTACGTGATCGTGTTTCAACACCACACGACGGGGAACCTGAGTAGAGCGCGAACGGGTCGTCGCGGTTGGGAATTTTATCACCCCAACAGATACCACCTACTGCCCTGCAGGGCACGCCGATGGCAAGCGCTGCGTATGTCCCCCTGGGCTATTTCTAGACGAACACACTATCGCGTTACTGACCACACGATGGGGTCTCCACTTACTTGCCTAATGCACGCTAGGGATCAGCGTTTCATATGAACTCAGGAACATGAAGAGTCCAAGAGCATCATATTGACGTCTCACACCAAGCTGTGAGACCTATTCCTGAACCACGTTCCTCGTCAGGGGAGCTAACCGAAACTGAACCGCTTTCGGTGGTGTTCCTTACCATTTTTACCTGAGCGTAGGTGTGTTGTTACAGAATTAAAATTCAGAATTATAACACATATGTTAGTCTTGCCACTTTAGGTAACTATGCTAATATAGTCCTTACTTGGGCAAACTAGCGAATCCTCAATGTAAGCCTAAGTTTTCCCGTAATACAGTCCTTACTTGTTGTGCTATCCCCAATGCAGCTCTGATACCAGCATGTGGCGGACCGGAATCCGCTCATCAAGGATCACAGAGGGTGGTGCCGCACGAAGCGACACCCGGCAGCACACATCATAAGGACACATTGTATTACATAGAAAACCAACTGAAATGTACAAAGTCGTACAATACTCCAGTTACAAACTAGTGTTTTTATTACAAAGCGGAAACTAAATTTGTACAACTCACGCCCGCCTATCTAGCAAAAGTCGGTTGCCCAGCCCTAGGGCAACCCACACTAGCTGCACTCCTCAGCTCAGCCCGGCGTGTATGGCTCCCACTCAGCCGTGGTCCCCGACGGAGCGTAGCCCTCGCTGGTGGACTCGTAACCCGAGTCCGTGGGATGCTCCTCACCTGAAAAACACTTATAGCGGCGACCGTGAGCACCAGGGCTCAACAAGACATAACCGACTCACCTAGGCATGAAACTCTACATGTAGTGTACAACGGACATGGGGTGGTAAGTAGCAGCAAATGGACATGCCTACAAGTTCATCCTTATTTCATCTTTTAGCCACAAGTTAACAGTTCATGAATAGGAAATTTAGTGAGCAATATTTGGTGGCACACATGTAGCAATACAATTATACATATCAGCAGAATTGAATCATGACATTCCATAGTTTATCTACGTTACGACACAGTGAACAAGCAGTACTCGTCACCACGAGGGACGGAGAATCGACTCGATATACACCTGCAGGGATACCCCGAATAGCACGTCACGTACGCCCACCCATGGAGCTGCACAGCACGCTCACTCGATGTCGTACGGGACAACCTTTCACCCAACAGCCTAACCGTCGAACCGGTCGCACCGAAACGGACAGGAGGTTCGCTACACGGAGCATCTCTCTATGCACGTTAGCAGATTTCCACCTTGCTGCCCTCAACCTACAACTATAAATCGGTGTGCTATGCCTCGACGTCCGGAGGTTTTGGTTACATCGGTTTATCGGGGCCCATATATCCGATATGCCTTCGGTACGTTCAATACATGTTCAGCAGGGCCGCACACGGATTGGTCCTCAATCGACGCGGACAGGGCTGCACACACAATACTTCCTCTTGCTGCGCCCTTGCCCCTGCCTAGTCTCATTTTCATTACTAAAGTGATCTCACATCACTCGAACCAAACCCGTGTGTCCCAATCCTAACTCGCGAGTAGATTCCAACTACCCGACTTGTACCGAAGTTCTATGAATTATTAAGCATACCCTGTCTACTCGAGGACTTAGACACTACCCTCACTCTTATAGGACAAAGCTGTTTATGCACTTGGGTTTCATCCACCCTACACCTAATGCAAATTAATATACCTCATAATAAGTATATATCAAAGCAAAACTTTGTAAAATGGGTTAATGTAAACCGGGGCTTGCCTTGTTGCTGCTGGTCAGTTGTTAGGGCTTCGTCCGGAAGAAGAAAGTTGAGTACTTCCGGGGTCTCCTCGCCTTCAGCGACTACACCTAAATGATATACTATATGTCAATTAAAATGCAATGTTTAGAACTGAATAAGTAATTACCATAACTCTAGCTAGCCCTCCCTTTTGGCTCTGAAATTTTCATGGTGGCTTGGTAGGGTCCTAACCTGGACTTGACCAAGTTTCATTTGAAACAAAGTTCATTTGAGCCTTGTACAAATAAAAGCCTATTTTGTCAATATTAGAGCCTTTAAGGAATTCCAGGGGTTTTCATGGCTCCAACCATTACTTTATGGAAACTAGAATTTGAGATGGTTCTAATGGAATTGGTTCCATGTCATTTGAAGAATTCTATATGAAGTTATGGCCTAAACAAGAATTGAGAAAATCTGAAAAATGTTTCTGTACATTTTTTCTATTTTCTCAGGGCAGTTTACTTAATCAAACCATTAGGGGGACTAAATGAACTTGGATGGTTCTGAAAGTTTTACTGTGACTCAAGGATTTTCCAATGAACCTCTCAGCCGAGTTTCAGAATTTTTCATAAAGTAATTTTCCAGATAAAATTCCTGACAGTTTAATGTTTAGGGAATTAATTCTGGAAAAATATTAAGTTTAATGAGCTGAAATTTTTGTTGCTGGAAAGTACTCAAAAATATGAGGTCAGCAAAATTTAGTTCACTAAATTTGGAGCTTCCTAGCACAAGTTGTGTGCATTTGAAGTTTGAAATGAATCTGAAAATTCAAATAAAGTTTAAACTGGCTGGTGGGGTCCCCGGGCTACATGTCAGCACCGCAGCAAAACCACATGGGGGTCCGCAGACTCTACCGCATAGTCGCACGAGATCCCGGTGCCACAGCAGATCCGGCGCTGTTTAACCCGAGGCTGACACGCGGGGCCCGCAGGGCTTCTTCTACCTCGCGCTCCCGCGGCTCCCTGCCGCCCTCTTCGCCGGAGAGCTCGCCTCCGGGCGTTCTGCTGCCCGATCTTCGATGAAACTCGCCACCTGTGCATATTTCTGCCTGGGAAACATGGTGGTGCACTCCCCGGAGCTCGGCGACGGCCGGAATAGTGCTCGCGACGGTGACAGCGGCCGGGAGCTCATCGGCGACGTCGAACTCGGTGTCCTCTGCACCTTTTTCGATGCGGTTTGCTCGGAGAGCTCTGCTGAGACTTTCTGATCACAGATATGAGCAATGATCCCCATGAAACCGGCCGGAACTATGACCTCACCGTCGACCTTGGGCTAAAACGGCCGTGACCGGGAAAATTTAGAAGAACAGCAACCCTAGTCCATGGTATTCGCTGGTGTTTGATCCTAGGTGGCCGTGAACAAGTGCATAATGTATGTGTTGCTCGGAATCCTCTGTGTTGAAGTAACCATTATGAATTTCTGAGTTTTTAACCCTTCGGTTCTTTGAACACCGAACGACTAAACATTGAAATACTCTCTCTACAGGGCATGAAAGGGGGTAGGGTTTTCACCGTGTGTTTGAGTAGCCTCCGGCGCGTCCCTTTGCTGTTGATCGTAGGCCGCGAGGATGCCTGGATCAGCGGTGCACCGAGGACCCGAGGAGAGCGGCCGGTGATGTATTTTGTTTCGGATGTGTGCGGGGCGGAATGACGAGGAGGAGGGAAGAATCACGTGGCCTGGTGTTGACTTGAGTGCTGCGCCTGGCGTTCTCAGCTACCGAGCAGGAGGTGGCATGGGCAAGTCGGTTGGGTGCCAACGTCGGGGCTGGCTAGCGCACGCTCTTGGCTGAGTGAGAAAAGATCAACCCGAAGAAACTTCAGTGTGAAGGATACTGACAAGTGGGTCCCTCCCCTCTAATCCTCTTCTAATTTTTCATTTCTGTTTTCACTGAAAATATCCCAGCTACTCACAATTGAATGTGAGACTTAGCCTCCAAGTATATGTTTGAATTTGATTTCCTAAATTTGAAATTGGTTTGGCTAAATTTGCTTCACATTTGAAATGAAATTCAAATTCAGTTTTGAATTAATGCAAATTTAGCTCCCGACAAGATGAAGTCAAACGGGGATGAAAATTGGTGGACTAACTCAGAAAAATGTGCTGAGTTTGAATATGAAGTCAACTTTTGAATTCAAGTGACGAAAGTGGCTGCAATTTGAATTTACATTCAAATTGGCCCATTTCACAAATGTCTCCAAAAGTACCTCACCAAGCATTGCATTTGCATGAAATTTGGCCTGAACCTTCCCAAGACTATTTAGGGTCTAGGGGTGAGCTCAACCTTTCATGTTCATGTGTAGAAATCCCAATTTTTGGAACTTAGTGCTTTCTCCTCTAATCACCCTTTTGATGGTGGTTACTTGCTCTTCACAAGTGTTCACAAGATATCCACAATATGAGCTGTGGTGTTGTGAGGTGATGAACAATTTTTGCAAGTCCCTTTCTTGGGCTTTTACATCTTAACCACATATGATGCACTTACGAAGTTGTGGGTTGCACCCGAATCAAATAATATGATGATTGCTTGATTGTTGAGAGTGAACGTACCCGCCAGCACGTTGTCTCCCTCTGGGGCGTCCTCATTGTCGAGGTTGCAAACGCCCCCGGTTCGCTGACCAACCTTCTTGACCGGAGGTCGGCCTCGAGCACCGCCCTGGAACTGGGCTGGCCCGCTGCTCTGCTGCCCATGGGGACAGTCCTTCGAGAAATGGCCCGCCTGGCCACACGCAAAACAAGTGTAGCGGGGCGGTCCTCCGCTGATCGGCGAACGGAAACCTGGGGCGCGTTGTGGCGGTGGGAACACCCAAGGTACCATCTGATGCTGCTGCTGTTGTTGCGGTCGTGGTGGAGGCATCGGCGGTCGGAACGGGGGTGACTGGAAAGAACGACCCCCGAACTGCTGAGGTCGCGCCGGGGGATGCCACTGCTGACCGGATGGTGTCCGATACACCATACGGTACTTCTGAGGAGCTCCACGCCCACTGCTGGGTGGAGTGCTGCGCTTTCACCGCTCAACCACTAATTCTCGCTGAGCATCTTCCTGCATGATCGCGGCATTAACAGGATCGTTAAAGGTGCCGCGATTGCATTGGACGAGATGCGTCTTCATCTCGGGGCATAACCCCCGATAGAAGTGCTCCCGCTTCTTCTCGGTGGAGACGTAATCTGATGCATACTGCGCCAGATGGTTGAAGGCACGGGAGTAGTCGTGGGCACTCCTCTCGCCCTGCTTCAGCTCCAAGAACTCTTGGAACTTCCGCTTCATTATACCGGGAGGGATATGGTAGGCGTGGAACGCCTCCCGGAATTCTTCCCACTCCACGGCATGACCAGCCGGATGTGAGGCAACATAATTCGCCCACCACGCACCAGCTGCACCATGAAGCTACTGCACCGCGAACAGAGTCTTTTGCCGCTCCGTACATTGGAGCAGCCCGAACTTGGACTCGATTGTCCGCAGCCAGTTGTCGGCCTCCAGGGGTTCTGCTGCTTCTGTGAACACCGGAGGGTGCGTACTCATGAAATCCGAGTACGTCACAACATGGGGCTCACGAGGCCCCCTCTCTTGATGCCCCCCGCCTGGGACGTATTCTGCACGATCGTGCGGAGCAGATCGGTCTGCTCCTCATGACCACCCACCAGTGCCGCAATCACATCCGCTAGTGTAAGCGGAGGCGTCGGTGGTGGTTGTTGCTGCGGGGTGCTCTCGTAGGCAGGTGGCTGGGAGTCATCACCCCCTGCTGGCTAGAGCCACCAATCTCATGCGTGGTCCAAGTGCGAACCATCTGCAACCATACGACAATAAACATCAGTCCCACAACATATTTCATGCAGTCCAATAAAATTAGGCGTAAAACATAATGACAGTAAAACGTGCGATACATCTCGTATACAGATAATGTAATAACTTTGCACAAGATACACCATTACCAGACCAAATACAAGCTAATTAAATCCAACTTGATGGATTTACCCTTTGGAAGTTCATCGCAACTAGATTTGGTCACTACGAGACGCTAAAAATCGCCTTGTCTACACGTATACTACCCCTTTGTCTTCAATACGACACAGACATGGTCTCTACCAAAAGAAACTTGAGCAAGATATATACTCAAATCTTTCACTAGTTGAAGATAACCACTCCTGAGTATGTTCTACCCCATTGGAAGTACTCAAACCTCCTTGGGTACAACAATCTCTCAAATGAGTTAAACTGTCATCCCTCTGCCCGAATGACCAGTTGTGACATATTCCAGATTTTGACCTGGTTCTGGGCATATTCATGACTCAAGCTGAATACCAAAGTTAAAGTTAACTTCAGTATATTTCCAACGAGTACTTATTTGCCCTCATATCGGCTCTGATTTAAAAGTTATGGTAATTCAAAATAAGCAGAATTTCTGGAAGAATTTCAACAGCACCTCCTTTGGAAGTTGCTGTTTTCGATTCTAATTTCCACTGAATTTCGTGCTGAAACTACAGAAACTTTGAATTACAAAGATGTAACACATCTCCTACCCTTTCCAAAGATGTATCATTTGATAATTTTAAATTTTTCCTACAGGAAGTTATGCTTGAAAAACAGAACAGTCCAGAGAGTGTTTTAAATCTGTCCTGGTTCTGGACAGTTTACAAGTCGCTGGAATTTCAGCCAGATTAAGGTGTGATTCAGCTCTGGAAGTCTGCAACAAAGTTGTAGAGCACTTAAATAACTTTCCAGAACTATATCCCACACCTCCATTGGCTAAATGATCTGTGAGTTATGCCCTGTAAAGATTCAGCACACTTGCTACCCAAAACAGAGCACTCTGTTTTTCAATCCCTTTGACTAAACTGATCAACTATTGAACTTCTCTTCCCAACCAGGGTCCTAATTGTTGAAACTTGGTGAGTTTAGTTCCTTGTTACATTATCTTTCATGCACATGCCTATGATATGTGGGTACCACGTTCCTCACAACAAGAAAATCCTAACCGGATTATACCGGCATGTACGTCTCAATTGTGGCACTAAACGGGCTCTAACACACGTATACTACACGGGATACATACGTGGTTAGTACCTGCAGAAGAACACCCAATAATGATGCACTCAAAGGTCATTTTAATTTTAGGCAGGTCAATATTTGAAAGTAAATACAAACGCCCGTATCATTGCCATACGTCGTCCTTGAGTTAAGCCACGTCTCAAGGTACGTGATCGTATTTTAGCACCACACGACGGGGAACCCGAGTAGAGCGCGAACAGGTCATCACAGTTGGGAATTTCATCAACCCAACAGATACAACCTACTGCCCTGCAGGGCACGCCGATGGCAAGCGCTGCGTATGTCCTCCTGGGCTATTTCCAGACGAACACACTATCGCGTTACTGACCATACGATGGGGTCTCCACTTGCTTGCCTAATGCACGCTAGGGATCAGCGTTTCATATGAACTCAGTAACATGAAGAGTCCAAGAGTTTCATATTAACGTCTCACACCAAGCTGTGAGACCTATCCCTGAACTATGTTCCTCGTTAGGTGAGCTAACCGAAATTGAACCGCTTTCGGTGGCGTTCCTTACCATTTTTATCTGAGCGTAGGTGCGTCGTTACATAATCAAAATTGAGAATTATAACACATATGTTCGTCTTGCCACTTTAAATAACTATGCTAATATAGTCCTTACTTGGGCAAACTAGCGAATCCTCACCGAAACCTAAGTTTTCCCGTAATACAGTCCTTAATTAATGTGCTAACCCAATGCGGCTCTGATACCAGCATGTGGCGGACCGGAATCCGCTCATCCAGGATCACAGAGGGTGGTGCCGCACGATGTGACACCCGACAGCATACATCATAAGAACAATATTGTATTACATAGAAAACAAACTTAATATGTACAAACTAGTACAAGACTTCAGTTACAAATTAGTATTTGGATTACAAAAGCGGAAGCTAAGTTTATACAACTCACGCCACCTATCTAGCAAAAGTTGGTTGCTCAGCCCTAGGGCAACCCACACTATCTGCACTCCTCAGCTCAGCGCGACGTGTACGGCTCCCACTCAGCCATGGTGCCCAACGGAGGGTAGCCCTCGCTGGTGGACTCGTAACCCGAGTCCGTTGGGTACTCCTCACCTGAAAACCGCTTAAGCAGCAACCATGAGCACGATGGCTCAACAAGACTTAACCGACTCACCTAGGCATGAAACTCTACATGCAGTTTACACGAACATGGGATGGTAAATTTCAGCAAACGGACACGCCTACAAGTTCATCCTTAGTTCATCTTTTAGCCACAAGTTAACAGTTTATTAATATGAAATTTAGTGAGCAATATTTGGTGGCACACATGTAGCAATACAATTATACATATCTGCAGAATTGAATAATAACATTCCATAGTTTATCTACGTTATGGCGCAGTGAACAAGCTGTACTTGTCACCATGAGGGACGGCAAATCGACACGATATACACCTGCAGGGATACCCAAAGAGCACGTCACGTGCGCCCACCTTTGGAGCTGCAAAGCACGCTGACTCGATGCCGTACGGGACAACTATTCACCCAACAGCCCAAACGTTGAACCGGTCGCACCAAAACGAGCAGGAGGTTCCCTACACGGAGCATCTCTCTATGCCCGTTAGCATATTTCCACCTTGCTGCCCAAAGCCTACACATGTAAATCGGTGCGTTATGCCTCGACGCCCGGAGGTATAGGTTACATCGGTTTATCGGGGCCCATATATCCGATATGCCTTTGGTACGTTCAATACTTGTTCAGCAGGGCCGCACACGGATCAGTCCTCAATCGACACGGACAGGGCTGCGCACACAATACTTCCTCTTGCTGCGCCCTAGACCCTGCCTAGTCTCATTTTCATTACTAAAGTGATCTCATATCACTCGAACAAATCCCGTGTGTCCCGAAGCCTAACTCGCGAGTAGATTCCAACTACTCGACTTGTACCGAAGTTCTATGAAAATTAAGCACAGCGTATGCTACTCGAGGACTTAGACACTACCCTCACTCTTATAGGAAAAATCTGGTTATGCATTTGAGGAAATCGAGCACCTCCGGAGTTTCCTCGCCTTCAGTGACTACACGTAAGCAGTATGCTATATGTTAATTTAAATGCAATGTTTGAAATTGAATATGTAATTACCATAACTCTAGCTAGCCCTCCCTTTTAGCTATGAAATTTTTATGGTGGCTTGGTACGGTCCTAACCAGAGTCTTGACCAAGTTTCATTTGAAACAAAGTTCGTCTGAGCCTTATACAAATAAAAGCATATTTGGTCAATATTAGAGTCTGTAAGGAATTCCAGGGATTTTCATGGCTTCAACCATTACTTACTGGAATCTAGAATTTGATATGGTTCTAATGGACTTTGTTTCATGTCATTTGATGAATTCTAGATGAAGTTATGCCCTATGCAAGGTTTGAGAAAATCTGAAAAATGTTTCTGTACATTTTTCTATTTTCTCAGGGCAGCTCACTTAATAACACCATTAAAAGGACTGAATTAACTCGGATGGGTCTGAAAATCTTACTGTGACTCAAGGATTTTCCAATGAACCTCCCATCCAAATTTCAGAATTTTTCATAAAGTAATTCCCCAGATAAAATTCCCAACAGTTTAAAATTTAGGGAATTAATTCTGGAAAACTATTAGGTTTCATTTGCTGAAACTTATTTTACTGGATAGTGCTCCAAGACATGAATTCAAAAAAATTTGGTTCACTGGATTTGGACACGTCTAACAAAAGTGATGAATTTCTCAAGTTTGGGCTGATCCCTGAATTATCTTTCTACAGAAAATTGTCTCCCATGCTCAACCGGTGACTGACAGCAGGACCCGCCTGTTTAATTTAAACTAACCGCGCTCTCGTGCACGCTTAACTCAGTGGCTGACACGTGGGACCCATGCCTTCGTCTTACTCCCGACGCCGCCGCCCCGAGCTGCCGAATCTCCGGCGAGGTCGGTGTTCCCTGCGATCTAGCTCGCCGGCGACGGTGAGACTTGCCGCTCCCACGTAATTTCGGACGCTGAACACGCTGGACACCATGCCGCCGCCGGCTAACTGCCGTAACTCGCCGGTGACGAGCGCTATGTCTCTGTGCAACGTCGGCAACGTGTTCCCGTCCTCCTAACCATCCCCTTTGCGCGCTAATCGCGTCACCTCGTCCAGGGAAGCCTCGGGAAGCTCGGCATGACCTCGGTTGGGACCCAAACAGATGGCGCACCGGACTTCACCGGCAACACCTACTTCCTCTGAGCTGTTCCATGGTGAACCTATGGTTCGGCGGTGGATTCTTTCCGGTTTTTGATCGAGGAGGGGCGCAAGAACCTCTAGATGCTGTTTCTCAGCTCTGTTTGCCCTCCCACACAACGATTCTCCCGAATTTCTCCTAAACCTAATCGGTTCCCGAAATGAGCTCCCAATCCTAAACTGGGAAATTCTCTGCGCACACAGGTCGAACCTTGGAACAGTTTGCGCGGTGAGCTTGAGGAGAAGCTAGCGCTCCGCTTTTCTCTGGACGTCGAGGGCAGAGGTGTGGGGAACCCCTTCCAGGATCCACACTCCAGGATACACATTGGGTGGTGCCGTGCGATGCGGCACCCAACAGCATACACGAAAAGAACCATAAAATACAAAGTCTTCTATTTCTCAAGATAGTGTCATTTACAAAATAAGGTACCACGAAGGTACACGCGGCGGAATATACATACACACTTACTCTTGGTCCTAACTATGCAAAAGAGAAGACGTCCATCCTGCGGACGCTTCTTACTAGCTTCCACAAAAATGAGTGCACCGGCAGGGTTTCCGGTGAGTCGCTGATGGCTCACCGAACAACCATCTTCATAGAAAATTTTATAACCTGCAAAACACTAATAATGCAACCGTGAGCACGATGGCTCAGCAAGACTTAACCGACCCTCATAAACCATGAGACTCTACACGCAGGGATTACTAACATAGGAAAAGTATGATGCAATAACGACACGCCTACATGTTAATCCTTACTTTCAGTTTAATAGCAGAAGATTATTATGCCTTAGGCAGCCCTCACATCGGAAGTCCACAATCAAACAAGAAACGCTTCCCTCCGATGTGGTGATGCCCAAAGTGGAATACAAACTTAGTGAGCTCTACACTATAGCATACATGGTTTGAAATATAATGAGCTTAAGAACTTCACAACAGCAATGATTCATCTCACTGTATCTGGAAATAATTACTATGTCACAACTCAGTGAACAAGTGGTACTCATATAACCGTGAGGGACGGTGATTGCAATCAGGACACACCCGGAATACACGACACATACACCCGCCTCGAGAGACTCATACAAGAGCTCTTTCTTACGTTGTATGCAGCAACCTTTCACTCGTCACTCCAATGCCGAACCAGTTCCGCCGACCCATCAGAAGGGCCACTACATGGAACACGTCAAAGTTGCTCCGCTAGCGGGTTTACACCTCTGACCACCAACCCCCAAAGGATGGCCGTATAAGTTTCGACACGAGAGTACCCGAGTTACATCGGTTTCCTGGACCTCATAATTCCAGTATGCATCTGGTACTGTTCAAACTTGCTCAGCAGAGCGGCATACGCATCGGTCCTTAACCGACACAAACAGAGCTATAGCCACACAGACCCAACGTCCTGCTGCTCCTACTCTCTGCTCGGTCTCATTTTTCATTCCAGAACTTTCATTCTCTAGAATCATACCCCGCTGAACCAACATCCTAAACTCGCGAGTAGCTTCCAACTACCTGACTTGTACCGGATCCTATACAACTTAATCCTAGCCGAAGCTACACGAAGGTAACCTATTCTACCCTTTAACTCAAAGGGTTTGTGGGTCATGCATTTGGAGTATCAATCACCTTGACCTAATGCACAATTCATACTAGACCAATAGAAGTGATACTAAGTAAAATGTAACTAAAAAGCTGTTAAATGCAAACCGGGGCTTGCCTTATGTTGCTGCAGGTTTAGTTCTACTTTACAGTCAGTATCTTGGCGATGATTAAGCCTCAACTTGCTGCTCCGAGTCATGTTGCTCGTCGACCTCTTTCATCATATTTCCTACCGACATGAAAATGCACAGTTTTATGTTGCAAGTAAAGACATTATAAAACAAAAATGTTTTATGACTTAAGAAAGGGTTCTAACTAACTAAGACTCAATAATTTGGTTTGGCTATGTGCTGGAACAGAGAAAGGAACATTTTGAGTATTGGAGGTTTTTGGAACTAAAGTGCAAAGAACTATATAATGGACATAATTATGAAGCTGGATATAATTGGCAGAAAACTGGAGAATATGATCTCAACTTGTTCTGAAATTTTTACAGTGGTCCACAGAACATAGAGAGGTACGGCTTGCAAAATTTCAGACAAGGTTGATGGAAGATGTGGCCTAGGGAATTTTCTTACTATTTGGCTTCTCTGAAATCCTATGGCAATTATAGTGTCTTGTCATGCTCCAAATTTGGTTTTTCAGAAACTTGAGAGTCTCATGAGTCTATAGGACTTTGTTTCACCATTTTTGGAGCTTCCTACACCGAGATATGGAATTTAGAAGTTGGGGCTAAAAGCTGAAAATCATTCTGTTATTTTTCCTAATTTTCAGAGACATACAAGATTGAATCAACATTTGGCCAAGCAAATGAAGTCCAATGCCTCTGAAAAATTTTACTGGAGTTCAATGATGTTTGGAAGAGTGTCCTGCCCAAAGTTGGGAATTTTCCAATAAACAGAACTCCTGTAAAAATTCCTACAAGTTTTCCAATAAATGAATTAATGAGCCAAATCGAGAGATTTTCATAAATATTTGGCTGCACCTCTGGATAGTACTATTTGAGAGGAATCTAACAAAATTTATTTCACAATTTTTGGAGGTTCCTACACAAAGTTATGGCTCTCCAAAGTTTGTACTGAATTGGGAAAATCTGGAAAATGTTTAAATACCGACAGTGGGTCCTACTCGTCATCCCTAACCTCCAGCCTCGCGCCAAATAGAGCAGTGGCGGCTCCCTCCGGCGAGGTAGCCGGAAAGGCACTTCCGAGCCACCTCCGGACCCCCTGCTGGTCGCCCCCTCCCCCCCCCCCCCCCATTTTCCCTCACGCTGAACACGTTGGTGAGGTCGCAGGCGGCTGAAACTCGCCGGAAAACAGGGCGCACCGGCAACAGCAAACCCTAGGGCTCCGGCGAGGTCGTGCACGGTGAATTCTCCACCAAATGGTCGGTTCTTGGGCTCTACAGCACCGTGGGGGATCTCTCATCACCCGCATGAGCTCAAATCGGCTGAAAAATGGCTGCAAATAGGGACTCAGCGACCTAGGGCGAAAATCGGTGCCGGCCCGAAATTCTCGAAGAACAGCGCCTATACTCGATGGTTTTTGATGCTTGTTTATTCCAGATGCTCGTAGGGAGGTCTAGTACGTGTGGTTCAATAGCCATGCGCTGGGATGGACTAAGCATCACAAATTTTGGAAACTCGTTCAGCTCGGTTCTATGAACACATTTGCAGTAAACAGAGAAATTCTTCCTCTGTAGTGCACGAAAAGAGGAGTGGTTTTCACCGGAGTGTCGAGCAGTCTGTGGCGCCTCTTTTTGATGTAGAAGGTTGGTCGCGATATGGCTCAGAACGCCCGGACGCCGATGATCAATGAGGTGCCACTTTGCTCGGACTTGCGGACGAAGAGCGGCGTGGCAGCGATCGAAGGAGGCCGGGCACGGGCTGGTGAGGGTTGGGGGACGTCGAGTGGAGTCCGGCGCAGCTCCTGCACGGCTCAGCTGGGCGCCCACGCTAGCGGAAAGCGATCACGATGAGAGCAGAAGAGCACGGCAGCATTTTCTTCGGTCTGAGCGGGTGAGGGAGCGCCTGAGCAGGGGAAAGTGAATTTCGTTTGTGCATCGCCGAGACTCATCCATCGTGAGGTGAACAGCCTTTGGGAGCAAGTCATCGACAAGCAGCTCAGTGGCGGACGGTGAGGGGGCCCGACCTCCATCGCTGGGCCGTGCCGCCTCGCCCGGGGATCGCATTGGGTGGTGCCGTGTTATGCGGCACCGAACAGCACACATATAAGAAACACTGTATTACATAAATCAAGAGCGGAAGCTTACAATTGTTCTTTGTAAATACTTTACATAAAATAGCTACAGCGGAAGTCTATGACATCTCACGTCGAATATCTGAGAAGCACTCGAGAAGAGGTCCAGCCCGCGGACTCCTCTCGCTAGCAACACCAAGACATGGCAGCGGCTAGGTTCTCCAATTGTGACATGCCTCGGAAATTTCCGAGTCTCACCGGACAACCTTCTTTATAGTGCCGAAGTTTACCTGCAAAACCACTTATATAGCAAGAGTGAGCACAAAGGCTCAGCAAGGCTTAACCGTCTCTCCTAAGACATGAAACTCTACATGAAAGTAACCAATGACTTAAGACTGTCATTTGCGAAAAGACTCGCCTACGAGTTCATCCTTAACTTTCACATTTTGGCCATAATAGTAGTGACCTTGCGATCAGCAACATTGGAACTCCACAATCAAACAAGAAACGCTTCATTCCAATGTTACTTGCCCCAAGGTAGAAAATAACTTTAGTTCGCTCTATCTCTACTTCAAACATGGTTTTCATGTAACTTAACATAATCATAGCAGCAATTATACTTTTGCAAACTGTTTCCTAACAAGTTGATTACTACGTCACAACATGGGAGCAAGCGGTACTCAATAACCGCGAGGGACGGTGATTCGAATCAAACACTACCCGGATAACTCGACACATACGCCAGCCTCTGAAGACCCAACTCTGGCGTCGTTCATTACGTCGTATGTGGCAACCTTTCTCAGGACACTAAACTGTAGAACCGGTCGCGCCGAACCGGGCTCATAGGTCTAACGAGACGATGTGGTATGCCTCTACAATCCAGTGAATCTGGTACATCGGTTTCCTGGTTCCCATATAACAGTAAGCATCCGGTACACAACTCAATACTTGCTTCTGGACGCGGCATACGCATCGGTCCTTAACCGACACAGGCAGAGCTACTCGACCAAGACCGCGTCTTATCGCTGCCTAACCCCTCTGCCCGGTCTCATCATTAGAAATGTAAACTTTAGTTTGCTTCCTTTCGCAACCACACTTATGATCTTCTGGACTATAGCTCGCGAGTAGATTCCAACTACTCGTCTTCTACCGGATGCCCTAGTCTATTTAGCATGGCCTTATTCTACAGCGATGACATAATTCTACCCTTGATCCCAGGGTTCTTTTTGGTCATGCAAGTGGAGTATAAAACATCCTTGACCTAATGCACATACAAGCTTTGACCCATAGTAGTGAACAAAGTAAAAACTTTAGAAAACAACTTAAATGCGAACCGGGGCTTGCCTTGGTTTTGCAGGTGACTTAAGTCAGATGTTTATGGAGTTAGTTTCTGCTAACTTGCAGCTCAATGTCTTCCCTTCTTGCTCCTTGATCCACTCTTCACGTATCCACGTTTAATCACTACACGTTATGAATATGCATACATGTTTAATTATAAAACCTTTGCTAACAAGTGCTAAAGACAAGTTTTAAAACTGGAACTCTGTTTAAGAATTTAAAATGACACTGGGGTGGTGGTTTGGTGTGTGTTTAAGCACTATCATTAAGTGAGAAGTGAGGTTCCTCACTTGGGTGGTGATCATCTAATTGGTTGAACCGAACACTACTGATCCAGGGCTCCAATGGAGCTGGAAATTTTCTTGTGAGTTCCTTGTGACAAGAAAGTCCTCTGGACCAAAATTCAGAATGTTTCACTGATTAGGTTACCCAGAATAATTCCTTAAGCATCTAAGCCAAAAGGAATTAATTTTGAATAAATTTGCATTTTCATGCAAACTCAAGTGAACTATGATATCATACCTAGCTCAGGGAGTATGCATGAATTTTCCTAGGATTTTTGGAGATAAGGAATGGCTAGAACTGAATTTCCAAGTTTTGGTAATTCTCTGAAAATGTTTCTGTATTCATTTGAATACAGAAACTTGGAATTAGAATTACCCTAAATAAATCAACCCCAAATGAGCTGAAACTTTTACAGGAGTCTCCAAATATCCTAAAGAATATCCTGGCAAAATTTGGGGATTTTTGGATTTACCAAACTCCCTCTAAAATTCTTTTTCTGAAAAGCTTTATAGAATTCTACAGAACTTTCTATTGGTTTTAATGCAAATTGGGTTGCATATTTGGATAGAGTTTTTCATCCTGAATCCAACCCAATTTGAATCACTAATTTTGGAGCTCCCTAGCCAAAGTTATGCAGTTCCAAAGTTTGAACTAAATCTGGAATTCAAATTAATTCGGGAAAAGTTCAAACTCTGCCTGTGGGTCCACCCTACACGTGTCGGTCGCCGGAGCTAAGCCACGCGGGGCCACAGACTACTTCCCGCGCTGTCGCAAAGGATCCCAGGCCACAGCTAATCGGGGATTTGATTTTTTTCTGCCACTAACCGTGGGACCCGCCGGTCCTTCTTCCTCCTCGGCCCGTCCCCATTCCCGCGCCGCCCCCTCGCCGGCAACTCATCGGGGCTCGCCGGAGTCAGCTTCCCGGCCGTCTCCCGGCTCGGTACTCGCCGCCTGGGGGTTTTCAGCCACGAAGAATTCAACGGTGTGGTGCATTCGGGCTGCCGGTGACCGGAAACCGGTCGGCGACGTGCGCACACCTCGGTGAGGCTTCGGCACCGTGGCCCGAGCACCCTAGCCCGCCAAAAGCTCAAGGAATTTGCTCTAAAGCACCAGTGAAGGTCAGGCAAGCTCGGCATGGCCTCAAGCTGGCTAGGAAATGGTGGCAACTTGGTTGTCACTGTGCGCCCACGCGTTCCCACCATAGCCGCCGATCGGAAAGCTTGGAATTCGTCGCTAACACGGGATTTCAAGCTAGGGTTGTGAAGGGGGTCGGACCGCTAGCCAGTCTAGTTTATTCGTGCATGATTTGATGAACTACAAACACGAGTTGCAATCGAATTTGATCACCTCGTACTGGAAGGTCGAATTGCGTCCTCCGAATGAAAATTCCCGAATTGGCTCTCGGTGACTCACAGCTCGACTTGAGGCTTGGGGGTGAGCAGAAGGGTTCACCAGCGCGTCCGGAGGTGGCCTTGCTTGGGCGTGGAAGTGCCTGGGTTAGGCTGTCCACGAGCGCCCCAACCCTCGGTGAAGTGAAGTCACTGCGGCGATGAGCCAATTTCGGTTCAGGGAGGCAGCAACTCGTGGGATGCTGTACTTAGGAAGTGGAGGACGAGCTCACCGCATGGTTTCTTGGCTTGGCTGGCCTCTGCACACTCGGTTTCCCTCAGTTCCCGGCCGATCGCCCGAGGCGGCAGCGTCCTCGGTTCTTTTGTTGTGCGAGGGCGGAAAGGCGGCCGAGGCGTCGGTGATGAAGCAAAAGATCGCACGGGGGGAAGGGTAGGCGTCCAAGCAGCTCTCCAGCGTGCTGCTTCGGTGAGGAGGTGGCAACAGCGTGCGCTCGGTGGCGCCGGGAGCGACCTCGGTAGCTCGGGTGGAAACCAACACACAGAGGCAGACTTAAGCAGTAAGTCATCACCCCCCTCTCTATGACAAGTGGGGCCCACCACTCCCCTCTGCCCCAAAAGATCTTCAATTTTTGGCCTAGTGCAAACTCAGCTCTGAGGAACTCAAATCCAAAAGTCATTTGGCAATTTTACATGTTGTTCCTCAGTTTTGAGTTTAAATTCAAATTTGGATGAAATTTACAAGTTCCTTTGGAATTCCTATCAAAGCCCCTCCAAATTTGCTCAAAACTTGGTTTCCTCATAATTTGGACCTGAGGAATTCAAATATGTCCTCTGATCTTTGAGTTGGCTAATGCAAATACAACTTTTCAAACAACAGTTTGAATTCCCCCTTTTAGAATGGCCTTCATCTTTTTGAACTGACCCTCTTAGTTCAAACTGAATTTAGAGTTTTATTTCATATGCCAACACTATCATGAGTAACCAAAAGTTTTTGTAAGTCCCATTTCTTGTATATAAACTCAACTTTATTCATAGCTCAAGTTTTCTATTTACATGTTTTGGGACTTTTACATTCCTCCCCCCTTAAAAAGAATCTCGTCCCGAGATTCATGATTAAGGACAAGGTGGAGAGGACAACTACTACATATAAGCCTCTAACAACTCCGGATGATTGCGCTGCAAATACTCCTCGCTTTCCCATGTAGCTTCGTCGGACATGTGATTTTCCCATAGCACCTTGAAAAATCGCAGCGTCCGGTTTCTGGTCTCGCGAGTCTTTTCATCAATTATCCAGGTTGGTCGCTCAACATAAGTGAGGTCCGGCTTCAAATCTGCTATGTCTCCCCTGAGATCCTCCGTTGGCACTTTCAAACACTTCCGCAACTCAGATATGTGGAAGAAGTTATGTACTCCGGCTAAGGCTGCCGGTAGCTCCAAACGGTAGGCCACGGGTCCACACCTTTCAATGACAATGAAGGGACCGATGAAACGAGGAGCTAATTTCCCTTTCACTCCGAATCGGTGAATGCCCTTCATAGGAGATACACGGAGGTATACGTGACCTCCAACTTGAAAGTTCAGAGGACGACGTCTCTTATCCGCATAGCTCTTCTGCCTGGACTGAGTGGCTTTCAGATTTGCTTGAATAAGCCTTACCCACGTTTCTGCTTCATTTACGAGATCAATCCCGTAAGTTACCCTCTCGCCAGATTCACACCAGTTCAAGGGTGTGCGGCACTTCTGGCCGTAGAGAGCTTCATAAGGTGCCATTTTTATGCTCGTTTGATTACCATTGTTATACGAGAATTCCGCCAACGGTAAGTGATCGTCCCAGCTCTTACCGTGGTGGATGGCACACGCCCTTAGCATATCTTCAAGGATTTGATTCACCCTTTCGGTTTGCCCATCGGATTGAGGGTGATATGCGGAGCTTTGAATCAGCTTAATTCCCAAGGATGCGTGTAGTTGTTCCCAGAAACGGGAGACGAACAGCGATCCTCTGTCGGAAACAGTGGTACGGGGAACTCCATGCAAGCATAAGATTCGTGCTATGTATAACTCCGCATACTGCTTGGCGCTGTAGTTGGTATGCACCGGAATGAAACGTGCCAATTTGGTTAATCGGTCAATGATTACCCAAATCGAATCATGGTGGTGGGAGGTCATCGGCAACCCAACAATGAAATCCATACTCAAGTCTTCCCACTTCCATGCCGGTATTTGTAGCGGTTGCAACAGGCCCGACTTCTTCACATGGTCGGCCTTAACTCTTCGACACGTATCACATCATGAAACGTATTTTGCAACTTCACGTTTCATACGTGTCCACCAAAACTTCTTCCGGAGGTCTTGGTACATTTTATTGCTGCCAGGTTGAATAGAAAATTTGAATAAGTGAGCCTCATCCAAAATCTTCTTCTGCAGCCTCATATCACGGGGTACGTCTATCCGGTCCTTGAACCACAAGGTATCTTCATCATCCAACCGGAAACATTTCATGTCCCTGTTCTTCAACCTCCTTTTGATATGAGTCATGCCCTTGTCTTTCCTTTGAGCTTCCATGACCTCCTCTCTTATTGTGGGTATGAGAGCTAGATTATGTAGAGCTCCATATGGAACCAAGTAGAGACTTGGTTCTTCCTCCTCTATCGGCGCAATGTCAGGTTATGAATATGAGACTTCCGGCTGAGTGCATCGGCAACCACCCGCGGGCCCCACGTGTCAGCGACGGGAAGTTTAAAACCCAGATCTACTGCGGCCCCGGGATCAAGTGTGACTGCACGGGAAGGGGTCTGTAGCCCCGTGTGGCTCAGCTCCAGCGGTGACACGTGTGGGCCGGGCCCACTGTCAGAGTTTAAATTTTTCTCCGGATTATTTAGAATTTCAGATTTAGTTCATACTTTAGAACCCCATAACTTTTGCTAGGAAGCTCCAAATTTAGTGATTCAAATTGGGTTGGATTCATATTGCCTAGATCTGTCCAAATATACAACCCAATTTGTATCAAACCCATTAATTAATTCTGGAAAATTCCTAAAATCATTTGAGCAAAAGAATTATAGAGGGAGTTTGGTTCATCCAAAAATCCCCAAGTTTCGCCAGAATGTTCTTTAGGATGTTAGTGAACCCCTGTAAAAGTTTCAGACCATTTGAAGTTGATTTGGTTAGAGCAATTCAAATTTGAAGGTGCTGTGTTCATTTGAATACAGAAACAATTTCAGAGAATTTCCAAAACTTGGATATTCAGTTCTGAACAAGTCTTAGATCCAAAAATACTAGGAAAATTCATGCAGGCTATGTGAGCTATAAGGGAAATTGTAGTTCACTCAGTTACGCATGAACAGGGGTGTTACCTCAGAATTAATTCTTCTTTGCTTATTTGCTAAGAGAATTATTCTGAGCAAACATCTCAATGAAAAGGGCTAATATTTAGTCCAGAGGGTTTTCATGTGACAAGGAATTCACACAAAAATTCTCAGCTCCAATGGAGCTCTGGATCATCCCTGTCCTGTTTAACCACTTGAGGGATTAATATGGAAAAAGGGGAAAAACCACTTAGCACTTAACCATGTGCTTAGGTCTAAGCCCAAACCACCAACACCCAGTTCATCTTTAAATTCTTAAACAGAGTTCCAGTTGTTAGAGACTGGTTATTAGAACTAATAGCAGAAGTATTACCCTAAACTCATGTGCATATTCATTAACATGTAGTATTTTATTAACGTGTAGTCGCTGAAGGCGAGGAGGCTCCGGAAGTACTCGACTTGCTACTTCCGGAAGAAGAACTAACCCCTGACCAGCAGCAACAAGGCAAGCCCCGGTCTGCATTAATCTTTTTTATAAAGTTTTACTTTGTTCACATGGCTAGTATGAAGTATCAATGTGCATTAGGTGTAGGATGAATGGAACCCCACTTGCATAACCAGAAATTTTCCATAAGAGTGAGGGTAGTGTCTAAGACCTTGAGTAGACAAGCTATGCTTAATGATTCATAAGACTTCGGTACAAGTCTAGTAGTTGGAATCTACTCGCGAGTTAGGTTTGGTACACACGGGTTTGGTTCGAGTGATGTGAGATCACCTTAGTAATGAAAATGAGACTAGGCAGGGGCTAGGGCGTAGCAAGAGGAAGTCTTGTGTGCGCAGCCCTGTCCGTGTCGATTGAGGACCGATCCGTGTGCGGCCCTGCTGAACAAGTATTGAACGTACCGAAGGCATATCGGATATATGGGTCCCGATAAACCGATGTAGCCTAAACCTCCGGGCGTCGAGGCAAAACGCACCGATTTATAGGTGTAGGGAGAGGGCAGCAAGGTGGAAACCTGCCAACGGGCATCGAGAGATGCTCCGTGTGGGGAACCTCCTGCTCGTTTCGGTGCGACCGGTTCGACGTTTGGGCTGTTGGGTGAAAGGTTGTCCCGTACGACATCGAGTGAGCGTGTTGTGCAGCTCCATGGGTGGGCGTACGTGACGTGCTCTTTGGGTTTCCCTGCAGGTGTATATCGAGTTGATTCACCATCCCTCGCGGTGATGAGTACCGCTTGTTCACTGTGTCGTAACGTAGATAATTTATGGAATGTTATGCTTCAATATTGCTGTCATGATATAATTGTATTGCTACATGTGTGCCACCAAATCTTGCTTACTAAATTTCAGATTTCCAAACTGTTAACTTGTGGCTAAACGATGAACTAAGGATGATCTTGTAGGCGTGTCCATTGATGCACTGTTACTATCCCATGTCCATTATATCCCTCATGTAGAGTTCCATGGTTAGTGAGTCGGTTAAGTCTTGTTGAGCCATCGTGCTCACGGTTGCTGCTTAAGTGTTTTTCAGGTGAGGAGCCACCCACGGACTCGGAGTACGAGTCCACCGGCGAGGGTTACCCTCCGTCGGGGACCACGGCTGAGTGGGAGCCATACACGCCGCGCTGAGCTGAGACGTGCAGCTAGTGTGGGTTGCCCTAGGGCTGGGCAACCAACTTTTGCTAGATAGGCGGGCGTGAGTTGTACAGAGTAGACTTCCGCTGTGTAAATTAAATACTAGTTTGTACTGAAGTTGTACCTGTTTGTACAGTTCAGTTTGTTTTTCCCATGTAATATATTGTGTCCCTATGACGTGTGCTGTCGGGTGTCGCATCGCGCGGCACCACCCTCTGCGATCCTGGATGAGCGGATTCTGGTCCGCCACAGCCTGGTATCAGTGCCGCAATTATGCAAGAAGACGCTCAGCGGGAGTTGGCAGCTGAGCAGAGGAAGCGTAGCGCTCCACCCAGCGGTGGGAGTGGCACTCCCCAGAAGTACCGTATGGTGTATCGGACACCATCCAGGCAGAAGTGGCATCCACCGGCGCGACCTCAGCGGTTCGGGGGACGTTCGTTTCAGTCACCTCCGTTCCGTCCGCCGATGCCACCACCCAGACAGCAGCAGCAGCAGCAGACGGTACCCCGGGCGTTTCCACCGCCACAACGCGCCCCAGGATTCCGTCCATTGATCAGCGGGGGAACGCCCCGCTTCACTTGCTTCACGTGTGGCCAGGCAGGCCACTTCTCGAAGGACTGTCCCCAGGGGCAGCAGAGCAGCGGGCAAGCCCAGTTCCAGGGCGGTGCTCGAGGCCGACCTCCGGTGAAGAAGGTTGATCAACGGACTGGGGGTGTCCACAACCTCGACAATGAGGACGCCCCAGAGGGAGACAACGTGCTGGCGGGTACGTTTACTCTCAACAATCAAGCCATCATCATACTTTTTGATTCTGGTGCAACCCAAACTTCATAAGTGCATCATATGTGGTTAAGCATCAGCTGGAAGTCTTTCCAACCGAGTGTTCTTATATGATCTGCTCACCGGGAGGAAAGATTTCAGCAACGATGATGGTTCCGAAAGCACCACTGTGCTTAGGTGGGAAGATATATCCCACCACTATGATTATCCTTGAGGGGCAGAAGATTGATGCAATCTTGGGAATGTCATGGCTAAGCTACCATGGCGCTGTCCTGGAAACCCTATCACGGACAGTTCACCTCAACTCCCCATTACACCGTCCGCAGTCCCTCTTATTAGATAATCCAGTACAGGAGGATTCAGCGATTAACAATACCGAAGCTCTCAAGTTGGAGGACATCCCCGTAGTCCGGGAGTAACCCGACGTGTTCCCGGATGATCTTCCGGGCATGCCACCAGAGCGGGATGTTGAGTTCAAGATTGAACTTGCACCCGGGACTACGCCCATATCACGGAGACCATACAAAATGGCTCCAAATGAGCTGGCTAAACTGAAAGAACAGCTCAATGATCTGTTGAGCAAGGGTTTCATTAGGCCGAGTTCCTCGCCTTGGGGATGCTCGGCGCTGTTTGTAAAGAAGAAGGATGAAACCCTGAGGCTGGGTGTGGACTACCGGCCGTTCAACGCCATCACCATCAAGAATAAGTACCCACTGCCCCGCATCGACATATTGTTTGATCAGCTTGTGGGTGCAAGTGTGTTCTCAAAGATGGACCTTCGCTCTGGATATCATCAGATCAAGATCCGGGCGGAGGATATCCCAAAGACAGCCTTCTCGACGAGATATGGATTATACGAATATCTCGTCATGTCCTTGTAAGGGCCTCAGTTTTTGACACATAATTGAAGTGTTCAGCACCATACACACACACCTCATTTGAGGAAAGATGATGAACACAAATGAAGAGCAAGTAACCACCATCAACATGCTCATTAGAGAACAAACTCACATATTACAAAAGTGGTATTTCCCACATCTGATATAGGTGGGCTGGACATATCAAAACTCCTACACATTGCTAAGGATGTCCATGCCAAGTTTCACCCAAATTCAAAACCTTGTTGAGGTCATTTTGGGTATAGTTAGAAAGAGGGCAGTTTGAAACCATATTCAAATTCAAACTGTTTTTATCACATGAATCTAAAAGTGGGAGGCATATTCTTATTCAGCACATTTTTATGAGCTCACACACCAATTTTCACTCCATTTGGAGTTGATCTTGACATGAGCTAAGTGGGACAAATTCAAACTTTATTTGAATTCAAAACTGAACTTGTGCTGAAATTCATTCAAATCAAACCCAATTTGAATTCTACTCAATTCAAATAGCTCATGGGTGAATAATTTGAATTACCAGGGCTAGTATGGGGCTCACTGTTTACAACAGTGATTAGGAGTAAATTTCAGAGGTTAAAATTGGAAGTGGGACCCACATGTCAGCCACTACTCCAACTCAAACCGACTGAAAACCCAGCTCGGGTTCTTGCGCTGGACTGAGCAGCCGCCACGGCGAAGAGGCGATGGGGACACCACCTGCTTGCCGACCCGACGTGCTGAACCGCCTCACAGCCCCCTTATCTACGCCACCGCCCTGATCGGAGCAATCACCGCCCACTCTACTGCCTCCTCGCATCAGAACCGCGCCATCGCTGCCGATCACTCAGAGCTTATCAGGGAAGCTTGATCACCGCCTCTCCGTCCCCTTCAGAGCCACGGCAAGGTACTAGAAACCTTCCTCCGTCTTCCCCGCTGCTAGAATTCAGCTGAAACCGATTGATATCGGCTATGCCGAAAGATCAATCCGGTGACTTAGAACTGCCGCACCTCGGGCTCCCGTGGACAGCCCAACCGGGGCGTTGTCACGGCCGAGCCAAGGCACCCTTGGACGCGCTGGTGACCAGTGCTGCTCACCCCCGAGCCACAGACCGGGTGTTTGCTCACCGGCGGCGAATTTCCAGTTTTCCCCTTTCAGTGTGCTGGATGACCTTCGGGTGCGGGTCCGTCGAATTCGTACTCTAGAAAGGATTAGAGGGCCTCAATCAGCTCTCACATAAACTAGACACGGTAACGCACAAGTTGCGTTCACAACCTTTGGCCGGAGAACCTCTGCAACCGGCGTATTTCGAAGTTTACCAACGGCGGAACAAACGGGAGGCGTTGGGCGCACGGTGAGGACCTACTTCGGGCCTTCCCCGAGCTGCCTCAAGCTCATGTCGACCTTCCCTTAGGTCCACTGATGCTTCCCGACCGGTTGCTCGAGTAGTTGAGGTGCTAGGGAAGTCAGCCGACATGGCCGAAGTCTTTCCGAGGTTGCGGCTCGTCGCCGACCAGGTGGCGGCCGTTGTCATGACGAGCTGACCCCAGAATCCTGTTCCCCGAGTGGAAGTAGGCAGGGGCGGCCAGAATCGTGAAGTTTGGAGCTCTACAGAAGCCGGCGGCGAGCTCTCCGGCAAAGTCCCCCGGCAGCAGAGCGCGGGCGTCGCGAGGTTGAAGAAGGGGGTGGACCCCAGCTGTCAGCGACAGATATTTTAAATCGGGATCGGGGTGTGGCCGGGATCGGGTGTGCTGGCGCGCAAAGACCCTGTGGGCCGCAGTGTGCGGTCGCCTCGGCGTGCGACGCGTGTCCCCGGGGTCCACTCGCAAGTTTAAACTTTTCCCCGATTTTCAGAATTCTTCCAAACTTCAAATCCTCATAACTTTGGCTAGAAAGCTCCATATCGAGTGAACCAAATTTTGTTAGATTCAGCTCTCTGAGCACTTTCCAGCAAATCAAGTTTCACTTCATGAAAACCCTTATTTCTCCAGAATTAATTCCTCAAAATTTAAACTGTTAGGAATTTTAACTGAAGAATCCTTTGGAGGAAAATCCTGAAATTTTGCTGGGATGTTCACCAAAACATCTCTGAACTACCATAAAAATTTCAGATCCATTTGAGCTTATTTGATCCACCTAATTGTGTGATTAGTGAAACTGTTCCAGAGAAAATAGAAAATGTTCTGAAACATTTTCAGAATTTCTCTGAAATTGTTTAGCTCATAACTTTAGTTAGGAACCTTCAAACTAACTGAGGCCAACTCCATTAGAACCCTCTGAAAATCTAGTTTTCAGAAAGTCATAGTTTGTTTCATGAAAATCCTTAGGACACCCTAAAAGCCTTCAATTAAGGTCAAGTGCATAATTAATTGTGGAGGGCTCAAATGAGCTTTGCTGCAACTAAAACTTGACCAAGTCTCTTTTTAGGTTGTAACCCAGCCACAGTAAAAGTTTCACAGTCATTGGCCTTGTCTAGTAAGAGTTATAGACTTCACAAGTTTAAAAGTTAATACAACTGCATTTAAATTAATACATGTATTGCTTCTATCATGTAGTCGCTAAGGTCAAGGAGGAACCCGAAGTCCTAGACTTCGTTACTCCGGAGAAACAGCTAGCCTACGACCAAGAGCAGCAATGCAAGCTCCGGTTGCATTAACCTTTTTACAAATTTTTACTGTTTTGAGCACATACTTGAATACCTTATTCTTTGCATTAGAGTCTTGTGTGGAAACCCAATTGCATAACCAAGAAAACCATTGGTTGGGTTTAGGATTGCAAACCCCGTTAGCTACTGCAATGCTAACATAGTGTAGGATTCGGTACAAGTTGAGTAGTTGGAACTACTCGCGAGCATAGACTAGAGGCACTCGACTCGGGTAGAGATAGCACATGAAACATGTCACACCCGGTTTTTCCGAAGAACAACCAAGTGAATATCACATGTATGCCAGGATCATTTTCTCATACATGTGATGACAAATAGTGAAGCATCATTTATTACAAGCCAGGTGTCGAATATAAGTAAGTCTTACATAGTAAATGTCTCGATGGACAATAATAAGTTCATCACAAGTAAATAAACTAGCAGCGGAATATTATTCTTTAGGGCTCCATCACAGGCGTTGCCCGGGGGTCTTCATGAACCTAAAAACCTTCCTCGGGTCCAAAATCTTGGTCATTATACACCACCTCATTATCTTGACCTGAGCAGCAATATAAACCAACAAATATGCAAGGTTGAGTACCAATGGTACTCAGCAAGTGTTGGAAAATTATATCATGCATGGCTAGAACAAGGAGAGATTGAACTCATGGTTAAAGCACTACGCAATTAATACCTATCACCTTAGCTTATTAGGCACCTACATTACTACACAGGTGAAATGGTCCCAATCTCCCATCCCATCATCATAATCCAATAACCATAATCATCATTTCCAATGTTAAGCTCCCCGTTTAACTTCCAAAACCATCAATCCTCTAATCATGAATAAGTCCAGGCCGCTCTTGACCGTGAGCACGGCTGTCATGACAGTTTTGACTCTGCAGAGTTTGTACCACTGTACCCACATGTAGTGATTTCATCCCCCGTTGCCGGGTGGACTAAAAGAACCTCCATTATGCCAGTGGCTGCGAACCACATTCACACTTCCCAGGTGTGTAGCCAGGAGATCACTACGAAGCCTTTACAAAGGGATTCCCGACGAGCGTGGGCCCACTGAGGTTTCACCCCTAACAGCATACAAGAGGCTCCAACCCCGCTGCAGTGGCCCCCTCTTGAGCCTTGCGGTTCATATGGTAGTCCAGCTGACACCTACTCCCCGCACCATCCAACACACCCATACTACGCCGGGGATACACCTAATTAATTGGCCAAGCTGCCCCATCTCAGCATGTGGTTGGCACTATAAAGCCGGGTTACATGCTCCATGAACCGGTCCTTAGGATCCAGGCAAGTACTAAACACAAACCCAAGTCTCGTGCACCCAGCACACAACCAAAACATCCAACTTGCCTTGATCCCTACCTCTACATAACTCAAAATGTCTCATTCAAGAGTATGGTAATATAAACTGATGATCTCATGTCCCAAATATCCCATTCTAAGCATGGCTAAGCATATGCATGGAAATAAATGACATGGTAAAATAAATCCCAACCCAAGCTACAAGGAAACAAGGTAATGCAATTCTAGGGAAACTTTCCTAGCATGGGTTTCATATTTCATTTGACAATGCAAATAATTCTATCTACACATCCTAGCATAGGATCAAAGTGGTCAAGGACACTTACCTCCTTCTTGCTGCTCTTGAAATGGGTAGTCCTGATCTTGGAAATGAATAACTTGCTCTTGAACAGGTTCTACTTCATACCATCACACATAGCAAAAGAAAAACAACAATCATAAGACATAGTTCACACTTCTTACTTCATACAAACCACACATTCATATTTATGAAATTCATTCACCATTATATGTGTTGTGGTTACTTTGTGTGTTGATCTGTGGCTTGCACACACTTTTATTTATATGTGTATGATTCCTACTTTGGTGTTCATATTTATACTTACATACTATATATATATATGTGTGTGTGTGTGTGTGTGTGTTTCAGTTTTAAATAAATTCCTTATATTAAACTACCAAGTATGTAAGAAAAGTATTTTTCTTCTCCATATGTGCCTTCATAATTTCTATCAACCCTAAACTGAACTCTTTGAATTTTAAAAACTCCATTTATCATTTACTAGTTGCTATATTTTCAGATTTATATTCCTATGCATAATTGTGTATTTTATTATGAAATTAGTAATACACATCATCTAAACAGTATAGGTTTTGGTACTAAATAATTGAATAACATATTTTGACCTTGGCCTCTGATGTAAACTATTTCATAATTATTTTCCCTATTTTTCTATAGCTATTCTTTACGTAAAAATGTGTCCCTATACTAAATAATGTGATTAATAAATGAAACAGATTCATTTCAGCCCAAAATATATTTTTATCTCACTCCAAAGTTTTCTAAGTACTGAGAAAGCTTTTAATTAATTTTGACAATTATGTTTGTCCCACTTTTTAATTTTTAAACACTAGTTACATATTCAATTTTCTAAATTAAATACTAAACAGGGCTAAAATAATGAACTCACCCCATTACAGGGTCTATAATATTATTTTCATAATTTCCAGGGGTCTAGCTACACTTATCAGAGGTGTTTTTCCTAATTTTTATTAAATCCAGGGGCTAAAACTGATTTTTAAATGAATTTACATGATTTTCTGGAGTTCCAGGGGCTAGATCAGAAGTTTCCGGGGCTAGCTCTTATTTCCCGAGAACCCCAGGGGGTAGCACGTAAGAATTCCAGTCTTTATAACGCGGGGCTGACGTGGACCGTCCGATTTTAAACCGACGGCTGAGATTATAACATCGAACCGGTACGCGGGGTTTTAAAGTCTACCGTGCGATTTAAAATAAACGGCGCACAAGCAGCCACGTCGCTCTGATCGAGCGCGGGCGGCGCTGCCGGCGGCGCACGGCGGCGGGAAGCGGCGATCTCGCCGGAAAGTTTCGGATCCGCGAGAGTTCTGCCTAGAACTGTGATCTTATGGCATAGATCGGTAGAGGGGAGGTCAGGGATCTCACCTCGGGGGTTTTCTCGAGCTCGGGGGTCCTGGAAAGTGACCGGCGGCGAGGTCCGAGGCAAAACCACGGCGAAGCTCGTCGGCGCTGTGTTTACACCGTAATTCTCCGAGTTTTCTGCACCTGCAAAGCTCCCCGGAGGCGGTGGATCAAGACCAGCAAGTTAGATCAGAGTTTCCGAGCATAGATCGGCCAGAATTCACCGGCGAAGTCTCGGTGCTCACCGGAGTAAAAATCGGCGATCGCGTGGGAAAAACCGATCGGGGATGGGGTTTTTATAGCCGGGGAAGGGCGGTGGGTCAGTTGTGATCGAGTTTGATTCTTCTGGGACCGGAATTCGGGCTGAGGGACGCGGTACTCCGATCGGTTAAGATCGCGCGCGCGGGAGAGTCCGGGGTCGCGGGGTTAGGGATGACAGGTGGGTCCCACCTGTCTGTGAGGGATAGCGCGGGCGCGCGGCTGCGGGCTGGCGCGGGGGGAAATTGGGCCGGCTGGCGGGTTTCGGCCCACTGGCCGGTTTTTTCCCGTTTTCTCTTTTTCTTTTTCCATTTCTTTTCTGTTTTGAGTCTAATTTGAATTCCAGTTTGAATTTGAATTTTTGCAAAACATGCAACACGTCCAAAAAATTTTAAATTCCCCTCTGAACATGGTTTAGGGTTTTGAATCAAAATTTGGGGTGTTACAAAACACATGGCAAGAAAATGAGACCAAGCGGAGGGTAAGGGCAGCAGGACTTTGGGGCCTGTGTGCTGTAGCTCCGCTTGTGTCGATTGAGGACCGAGCCGTGTGCGGGCCTGTTGAACAAGCTAGAACAGTACCGAAGACCTACCGGCTATATGGGAACCGGGAAACCGATGTAACTCGGGTAGCTGGGTGTTGAGGCATAGCTGGTCGTTCAGAGGGTAGGTTGAGAGCTCGAGGTGTAAATCGGCTGGCGGCACTGAGATGCGCGTGCAGAGACCTCTTGCTCGGGACGATTGGACCGGTTCAACATTTGGCTAACGGGTGAAAGGTAGTTGCGTACGGCGTCCGTGATGGTTGTTGTAGGCAACATCGAGTACGGGCGTACGTGACGGGTTGTTCGGGTAACCCTGCAGGTGTAAATCGATTATAATCGCCGTCCCTCATGGTCAGTGAGTACCACTTGTTCACTGTACCGTGACGTAGAAAGAACAGGCTAGTTACATGTTAAAATGTTGCTGATTGAAAGATGGACTTGATTGCTAATGATTTGCTGTAGTTTAGAGCTAACTAAAGTTCTTTTCAACTTTGGGCAAAGTACATGAGAGAAATGCGTTTCTTGTTTGATTGCGGCTCTCTCATGTGCCTTAGCGTAAGGTTCTCCACAACCTGCTGCTAAAACTTGAAAGTAAGGTTCTACTAATTAGGCGAGTCCTTGCAAATGATTTTTACCTCATGTAACCTATCACCCCTCATGTAGAAGTTCCATGTTTAGGTGAGACGGGTCAGACTTGCTGAGCCTTCGTGCTCACTGCTTGTGTTTGAAGCTTTTGCAGGGTTCTATGAGGAAGGGACTCCCGAAGAGGAGACGGAACCACAGGAGGGGAACCCCGTTGAATGGGAGTCGTGCACGCCGCAGAGTTAGTGTGTGTGTGTGCTAGCAAGGACACGTTCAAGGGCTGAACGTGTACTTGATGCGTAGTCTACGCCCGTGAGTGTAGACTGGACTTATTTTGAGGTACAAATGTTCATAAACTCCTTTATGTAATAAAATTTCGCTTCCGCTTTGTACCTTTGATGTGTGTTATCCGGTGCTGTGGAACGCAGCACCCCTCAGCGTGAACCTGGCTCGACAAGACCGTTGTGGTCGTGTCAGCGTGGTATCAGAGCTCGCTTGAGGTTTAACGCACTACAAAGGTCATCTTTTTCAAAAATCCAGTGAGGAACGAGTTAGTAGCCCGTATAAGGATGTTATTAGCATATAGAAAGTGGCATACTAACCTATTTGTTTATGTCGGAAAATCGTGTATCTCAGGACGTTTATGTCTTGGGGGTACACGTAAGTGCTGTCCACCAGTGCGCACAAGCTGAAGGGTGGAGCCCCATGGGTGGCAGGTAACCCGACCCGCTTTAGTATCCTCTGCGACTCTTCATGTCGTTTGGGGTATTCGAGCAACGTCTGTCCTTGGCGTGCGTGGTGCAATTTGGGAGACCCCGTCACATGGTCTGAAACGTGAACACGTAACTCAAGGCGTGTTTGGCTTGAGAACATCCGGGCGAGTGATGACGGCCGGGTGTACGAACTGTATGGATTCCGGGCTCGGTGTGCAGCCGAGTCTGACGATTGCTTGAGTTTCTGCAGGTAGCCTGACCACGAAACGGTAGACGTGTAGCATCCGTGTGCGAGTGACGTTTAGTGCCACTGAATTAACGAAGCCGGCTAAGTCTGGTATAGGTTTTTCTTTGTGAGGACGTAGTACCGACATAATCTGGTGACGCATCGACGTCACACCCAACTAAATGAACTATTTCATTGTAAAACTTAAAGGTTTTGATCCAAAGCACTAAAAATTGCTGTAAACTCTTCCCTTAATCACGATATTTAAAGTAAACAAGTTTTCAACTTATAGGTTGTTAAGGACAGAGCACTCTGTTTTCAGCTGAATCAAGGACGAAGTTAATCAGAGGTTAGAGGTTGAGTTCTTTCGAGGTTGGGGTCATATGATACATTTCTGAAAAGCTTTGGAAGAGTTTTACAACTCTTCTGTTAAGGTCCAGAGGTGTTTCATCCCTTAACCACACGGAAAAATGCAGTAGAGTTGAAACTGTCCAGAAAACAGGACAGAGTAAGACTCTCTGTAAACTCTCTGTAAATCGAGTATAACTTCCTGCATAAAAATCCAAAAATAGAAAATGAAGTAGTTCTGGAAAGCTTATGAGAGGGGTTACAACTTTGTAACAGAAAGTTTTGTCAGATTAGGGACAGAATTAACTGGAATTCTTGGATTAAATCAGTACCTAAAGCAGGGAGGTGCTGTCCAATGTTCTCCAGAAATTCTGTAAACTTTGACATCTCATAACTTTTGAACCAGGACTGATCTTAGGCCAAGCAAATACTTTCTGGAAAGCTATTGAAGTTAGTTTTAACTTTAATGTTTAGCTACAGAACTAGTTTTGCTTTAACATGGCCTAAATCAGGTTGAAATGGAAACTGGTCAGGGCTGTCATGGGAACAGCAGATCAGCAGTCAAATTTGTTTAAAATTTGAACTATGCTTACAAGTTTTATGGGTTCAATGACATGTTTTATGTTATAACTCAGTGGTTTACTGTTTAAATAAATATTTGACATTTCTCAAATATATTTTTACAGATGGCAGCAGATAAACAGTTGGAGAATGGGTGGGTGGTGTCCCACTGTTCTCACCGCAGCGGCTATCCGGAAACATTGAGGCAGATGCTTCAATATTTCGGATATAACCAGATGCCGCAGTACTTTGCCAAGGAAGAAGGCGAAGAGGGGAACAAGACGTGGACAATCCATGTCGAAGTCCCTGCAGGACCTACGCCACCCGGTTGGGTGCCGTTCACCGTCATGGTGAGAGGTAGACAGCCGGAAGGGATGTGGCAAGTGGCAGCCCGTGACACCATGTCACGTTTCTGCCAACTACATGTGCAAGCTATGGAGGGCACTCCATACGCGCTAGTTCTGGTGGAGGGATGGGCTCAGCATGTGTGGGAAGAGAGGTACCGGGAGGCAACAGACCCGAGTTGCCCAAGATACAACCCCCCGGAGGCAAATCTCAGTCTCCAGATGAGGGCGGGAAACGCCGTGATGGACAGCCAAGCTGTTCATACGGAGCATCTCGCCATGAAGCTCAAGGAGAGCACGAGCCGTGGAGATCATTTCGAGAGTGCTCACAGCGCACTCCGCAATGTGCTCCTTCCGACGATCAACTGACTAAATGAACAACACAATCAGTTGCATCGTCTGAAGAAGGCAAACAAGAAGAGCCGTGTTGACAGCGCGGCGTTGCAAGAACTGGTACAGAATCTGACAAAGCAGAACGAGGACCTTTCTCAAGAGCGAGATGACACTATTGAGGAAGGCCAAGTCTGGGAAGAGGACTACAACCAGGCTATGGACGAGGTGCATGCTTTGCAGGACCTCGTGCCTCCGGTATTGGGCATACCGGTGGTCTTGGGTCTTCCAGCAATGGGAGAACCCGAGATGGGAGAAGAGGTGGTAGATCCAGAGCCACCAGCAGAGGTACCGGAGGAGGACGACCCACAGGAGGTCGAGTTCTACTCCGAGTAGGGGGTTACAGTTGCCATGTAGGGCAGCTAGGGTAGTGTAGCCCAAATTTTGTAATCGGTGACATGTCGTGTAGACAGTAGCGTATGCATAGGTAGTGACGACATGAGCACGACTTCTTGGAGAACCGAGAATAATGTATCTTGTATAAAGTTTATGCTTTATAAATATATGTGAATGTTGTGCAAATTAATCATGTGTCACTTCAATACCTACTGTTACATATGGAATTTTAAGTAAGACATGTGCCAATCGCTGCTGTTTTGAATTTCAGAATGACGCGTACTCGTGCCAACTCGGATGTTGGGGGTACTAGTCAAGGGGGAGAGACCTCCCAACAGCCTCCCGAGGACTCATCGGGACAACAGCAGCAGAAACAGCAACAGCAAACACCGCCACCGCCACTGCCAACGGTTACATTGGCTGACATCGTCGCGGCAATGGCGGGTTCACATCAGCAGCACACGGAGCTGCTGCAAACATTAATTGCGAATACGTCTCGCCCAGAGAGACGTCAAGACCGAGAGGAGCGTCAACAGAGCTCCTACTCCAACTTCCTGGCCACTCATCCCCCGGTATTCTCTAGGGCGGATGAACCTCTTGACGCGGACAACTGGCTCCGCGCCTCCGCGCCATAGAGATGAAGTTCGGGCTGCTCCAGATAAGTGAGCAGCGCAAGACTCAGTTCGTGGTCCAGCAGCTCCAAGGATCCGCGAGCGCGTGGTGGGCCAACTTCTGTGCTTCACAGCCCACCGACCGAGTGATGACCTGGACGGAATTTCGGACGGCCTTCAGGGCCTATCATATACCGCCAGGTCTGATGAAGAGGAAGACGCAGGAGTTCTTACACCTGCAACAAGGGAGCCGGAACACGCTGGAATACTCCAGGGCGTTCAATGATCTCGCGCTCTACATGTCGTATCACGCAGATACTGACGAGAAGCGGCGGGACCATTTTTACCAGGGGCTTAACCCGCTCCTGAAGGACAAGTTGGTGATGTTCAATCGCGGCAGCCTCAACGACATCATTGATCTGCGATTGTTCAGGAGGACTCCGGCAAGGAGTTAGCGGCGGCGGAGCGAAAGCGAAGCGTGCCACAAAGCAGCGGAGAAGGAAGCGGTCCTTCTCAGAAGTTTCGGATGGTGAATCGCCCACCATCAGGTCCACGCTGGCAGCCACCACAGCGGTCGATGCCGTTCCGCAGTCGGCCATACTCTTCACCGGCAATCAGGCCGGCACTACCAGTTCCACCTCCGCAACAACAGCAGCAGCGGGCGATGCCGCGTGCGTATGCACCTCAGTAGCGCATGCCGGGCTTTCGTCCCCCGAGCACTACACCAGCAGCGGCCACATGTTACAAGTGTGGTCGACCAGGACACTTCGCGAGCAGTTGCCCGGAGAGGCAAGGCGGCGGAGTGGCACCGCAGTTTCCGGGGAGGAATCAACCCCGGAACCCTAGTAATGCGCGGCGGGCAAACCCTAGGCCCGGCACCATCCACCAGCTTGCCATTGAGGACGTGCCGGAGGGCGAGCCAATCCTTGCGGGTATGTTCCAACTCCACCAGCATCCCGGTATAGTACTATTTGATTCAGGCGCCACGCATAGCTTCATTAGCCAAGCTTTTATTGATAAATATAGCTTGCAAATACTACCCACCGATAGTCCTTATGTGATCTGTTCACCGGGTGGGAAAATTTCAGCAAGCATGATGGTCCCAAAAGCGCCATTGTGCTTAGAGGGTAGAGTCTACCCTACGTCTCTCATAATCGTAGAGGGACAAAAGGTCGATGTCATCTTAGGGATGTCGTGGTTAACCCGCCACGGCGCTGTTTTGGACACCGTCCTTCGAGTGGTGCACTTGAACTCAGAAGTGCACGAGTCTCACTCATTATTTCTGGACAGTCCAGAAATAAAACTTCCAAGTGTCTATCAAGCCACAACCATCAGATTGGAAGATATTCCAGTGGTCCGAGAGTTCCCTGACGTATTCCCGGAGGATTTGCCGGGGATGCCGCCTGATAGATAGGTGGAGTTCAAGATTGAACTTGCACCGGGAACCATGCCAATATCCCGAAGGCCATACAAGATGGCGCTCAAGGAGTTGGCTGAACTGAAGACTCAGCTCACGGACCTTCTGGAGAAGGGTTTTATTAGGCCGAGCTCCTCGCCATGGGGCTGTTCGGCATTATTTGTCAAGAAGAAGGATGAGACGTTGCGGCTTTGCATGGACTATCGTCCATTAAATGCTGTAACCATCAAGAACAAGTACCCGTTGCCACGGATCGACATGTTGTTTGATCAGTTGGTCGAAGCAAAGATCTTTTCCAAAATGGACTTAAGATCCGGGTACTATCAGATTAAGATAAGGGCTGAGGACATTCCGAAGACGGCTTTCTCGACGAGGTACGGACTTTATGAGTACCTGGTCATGTCCTTCGGCCTCACCAATGCTCCAGCTCACTTCACGTACTTGATGACCTCGGTATTCATGCTGGAGCTGGACAAGTTTGTCGTGGTCTTCATCAACGACATCCTGGTATATTCCAAGTCGGAGGAAGATGATGGCTTATCATTGCACTTAGATATGAACTTGGAAGAAGTTGTGTATGACTAAAACCATGTCCATAAGCTTCTGATTGTCAAATGACATAGGCTTGGCTTGGTTGGTTAGAATAAGGCTGATGCGGCATATAATCTCTTGCAAATGTCGTATGATCTGAATTTGTGCTTTGAAAAATAATTAAAATGCAGCAACAAGTGTCATGCTTTCAGGTTTTGACATAGTTATGTTTGTGGGATCATGACTTGCTTAAATTGAAAATTACACTTGATCTCTAGCATGGCTTACACTACTTTATGTATCTCATTGATGTGATAGTGTAAGTTACTTGATAGTATGACTTGGATGAGCTTTGTTTTATATGTATATGTTATAAATATGCTCATAACAATTAAAATTTCTCTTTTGGACCTTGCTGAATACATTGTCAAAGAGGGAGAAATTGATCACATTGCACGATTCACAGGTGTTTTAGCACGATTCTTCTGATGGGGAGAATTTTTATTTTTGTTCTCATTTTATTTCTGATTTACAAAGGGGGAGAAATATGTATAGGGGGAGAAATTTTTGTTTCAAAATTTATTTCTCATGTGATTGTTTTCAAAATGTTTCATGTGAATAAGCCAATGTTCAGATTTTAAGTGGTATTGCCAATGCATTCATCAAGGGGGAGATTGTGAGACCTATATGTGCTAAATACATTGGCTATGACTATAAAAGTTTTGAATTCTGCCAAAACACTATTTTTGTCAAGGTCCGACTCTAGGTCCGAGCTCCGACAAGATCCGACGTAAGGTCCAACTTGCTATGGCTAGGTCCGACATGTGTTTGGTTAGCTCAGGTGGTAGGTCCAACTAGCTTTGGTAAGTTCCGGTGCTAGGTTCTGCTAGCTTTGGTAAACTCCGGCTCAAGGTCCGGTTAGCTTTGGCAAGGTTCGAAGCTAAATCGCAATGGTTCTGTTTGTACCATGCAAATGTTTAGAACTTACTTTACATCTATGGAAAGTTTGCTTAGTATTCTTTTACTAAGTTTTTGAAGTGTTATGGCTGTTTACGGTGGTTAACATTTTTCTATGGTTTGCAACATGCTTATGTGAGGTGCTCATGTAAGGTGTTGTGGTTATCGGAATTAACGTGAGTCAAGTCGCGGACTTGTGCTCGAAAGTATTGGTTGTTTATTCATGTACAGGTGTTGCTTGAGTTCAAGATATGGCTGGTGATGGGATCTATTTAACTAGTTTTAGGGAGAAGATGAGGTTCAACAACCAAGTTCGGGAGGAATTTTGGTTGAGTTGATCGGGAGGTCGCGCAACATGTTTGGATCAAGAACAATGCATATGAAGATATCGTGGACGTTGTTGGGAGGTGTTTGCATGTGTGAAAGGAGTGCATGGACGTGACAACATGGTTCTAAGGCATGATGAAGAGATGTGGACGTAAAGAATTGGTAGGAAAGGTCCAACCGGCTGGAATATGGACTCAGGCTGCGGCTGAGTCGGTTATGGCTCAAATATGGAAAGATTTGAGTTGGTTATGATAGGATTTCGTGTCAGACATGAAGTTGAGTTGTTTTAGAAATGTGGGATACGTTTCTAAGGTGTTTGGAAGTCTTAAGATTGCTTCCATCTGCGTATACAAGAGTCTTGAGCAGCTATGGAAAGTTTTGATTCAGAAACTGAGTAGGATTAGAGTCCTAGTTTGAATTGGGTTGGCCTCCGGGCTGGTTATATAAGCAAGGGAGGCCAGAGCTCGTGGTAAGATGACCTTGGGCTGTTCCTCTTATGTTCTGATCAATAAAATTCGTAATTTAGAGGAGCTTTTGTGCCTTGTTTGTCCGACTTGTTTTTGTCAAGTCTTTCTCGTCGAGTTTCTGGACAGCACGACAGTGCTTCTGTGTTTTTATCATAAATCGAGGTTTACAGATCCAATTGACGTGATTCTTTTTGGGTTGTCTTTAAAACTTGATTATATATCATCTGTGAAAATTTCACGGTTATTGGATTTGTAGTTTCTGATATACACGAGTTTCTTTGCAGTGTTGCAGATCTACTTTTTACTCGAGTAGAACAGATTGACCCTCGTTTGATCTTTCGATCATAACTTGAGTTTTTCTTGACGGATGTCCGTGATTCTTGTTGTCGTGTCTTCTTGACTTGATTCTATATAATATATACCACTTTTGTCACAGTTGAACACATTTAGATCAGTCGCATACACGGTTTCTTTAACAGATCAATTTTCTGCCTAGGGTGTTTTTGTTGCTTCCGCTAAGAAGTTTAAATCTATAATTCACCCCCCTCTGGTTGCTTTTCACATGCTCTTCGATCCTACACAGCAACAACCAGCACCGCCACCTCTTCTTACGCTAGCGGATGTGATCTCGGCCCTGGGGGCTCTCATGAGGAGCAGACTGACCTGCTCCGCACGATTGTGCAGAATACGTCCCAGGCGGGGGGCGTCAAGAGAGGGGGCCTCGTGAGCCCCACATCATGACGTACTCGGATTTCATGAGTACGCATCTCTGTTGTTCACCGAAGCGGCGGAACCACTGGAGGCCGACAACTTGCTGCGGACGATTGAGTCCAACTTTGGGCTGCTCCAATGCACGGAGTGGCAGAAGACTCTCTTCGCGGTGCAGAAGCTTCACGGTGCCGCCGGTGCGTGGTGCGTGAACTATGTCGCCTCACTACCTTCTGGCCATGTCGTCGAATGGCAGGAGTTCCAGGAGGCGTTCCGTGCCTAACACCTACCTCCTGGGATGATGAAGAGGAAGTTCCAAGAGTTCTTGGAACGGAAGCAGGGAGGGAGGAGTGCCCACGATTACTGCTGTGTGTTCAACCATCTGGCGCAGTATGCGTCGGATTATATCTCCACCAAGGAGACGAAGCATGAGGAGTTTTATCGGGGTTTAAATCCCGAGATGAAGACTCACCTCGTACAATGCAAACACGGCACCTTCAACGACCTCGTCAATGCTGCGATCATGCAAGAGGATGCTCAGCGGGAATTGGCGGCTGAGCAGCGGAAGCAAAATGCTCCACTAAGCAGCGGGGTGGAGCTCCTCAAAAATACCGCATGGTGTATCAGACACCATCCGGCCAGCAGTGGCATCCACCGGTGCGACCTCAACAGTTTGGGGGTTGTTCTTTTCAGCCACCCCCGTTCCGACTGCCGATGCCACCACCGCGACCACAACAGCAGCAGCAGCAGATGGTACCCCGGGTGTTTCCACCGCGTGACACCCTCATCTCGGGTGTCAGCATATGTTCATATTTTATGAAGAAGAAAAACATTTTAAGAAAAGAGGGAACAGAAACAAGTATCAAAAGGATAGCCAGTAAAGCTCTCTGAGAGCGCCGAAGGCAACTTCCACGACCAGCAGACAACGTGGCGTGTTCGGAGCTCATCCCCGAGAGATTGGGAGAGGTCCTACGCTAGACTGGCTACGTGGCAGACTCGGGGTCACCTCCGCATTTGGGAAGAGGTCCGACCCTGTGGGACACGTGCTGACCGCGGAGCTAGCCTCTGCGGAAGAAGCAAAGGCATTTTTCATAGGACACGTGTCAATCTCGGAGCTCATCTCAGAGGCAGTGCGAATCTATTGAACACGTGTCGCCACCGGAGCTTATCTCCGGGAGGTCCGTCGCTGCTAGAAACGTATCGACCTCGGGGCATGTCCCTGAGGGAAGAGAGGGGGGAGACCGACACCAACATGTGGCGTGCGTGGAGCTCAGCTTCAAAGGAGGGGGGTCTCGATCGATTGACACGCGGCACAACTAGAGCTCGTCTCTGCGGACGAGAAGTAGATACCAGGCCCCGGAAGGACACGTGGAGCCTTCGGAGCTCATCACCACGAAGGTAACGAGTCTGGAGCGGTTTTTACGCGTAAAGATACCGGTACGCAATGAAAACCGAGCTAAACTACACGATGTTGCCAAAGAGAAGACGTCAAGATCTAACAAAGATCTGAGTAAGACTCTTATTCGGGATCCAATCAGATTAGGACTCTTCTCTTCCCGATTATAAATAGAACCCAAAACCTCTGGCCGAAACCACAAACTTCTCTTTCAACTCCTGAGCCGACGACTTAGAGCCCTAGCCCTAACTCGCCGAGCAAAACATCGCCGAAAGCACAACAAGGGAGATCATCGAAGAAGAACCGAGCGGTCTGAGGAGGACCTCGAAGAACGCGAGGTAGGACTTCAATATCATTGTGTTCATCTCCTTGCATCTGTTCTTCAATTCCTTTCGAACAGAAGCCTTTTCGTGGGCAGAACACTCGATGATCAGTTTGATCTAAAGACCAGATCATCATGAACACCTCTGACCATGCAAGCCATACAAGAACAACAGATCAATCTAGTAGAACTAATCATAGGATAGCATGCATGTGCATCATCGCATCTAGTTTAGGGTTTGAGCATGATATTGATTGCTGTGAATTTGTATGCACGTGTATCCTACATAGCAGGACAAACTCAAGAAGCTGTCTACGACGAGCTGCAGCAACAAGGTTTTGAGAATCAAGAACAACCGGAACCGCAAGTACAAGGCAAGTGCTCCTTGACCATGTTGATCCTATGCTTTGGGTAAAACTATTTTGTTTTGTGAAAAAGTGTGTGTGCTGAGTCAAACATGATGGGAAACCCTTTTATAGGAGTTTACTAGTTTTGATTAAACCATCCTTGTCGCTTGGGAAGTTTATGAGTCGGGTATGGATTTTGCTTTATGCTTCGCTGAGTCTATGGGATTGGGAAGCGAGATAGATGTGTCTAGCTAACTGCACTCGTAATGATAATGAACAGGGATCGGAGGGAGATCTAGCAAGCCTGGGTTTGTGAATGAGGTAGCATGAGACGGTGGTGTACTTGCCATAGATCTAAGGACCGGTTCATGCATGCACATGCCAGGATAACAGTGCCACCACAAGGCCAAGTATGGGTGCGGCTTAGCTGAGTAATTAGGTAAGTTGCTAGAGTGTTATGGACTGTGGAAGGCGCGGGGAATGGGAGTCAAGTAAGGACTGCCCTGGGAACTGCATGGCACAAGAAGGGGCCCGTGGGTGGGAGAATTGGAGATTCTAGCCTGCCGGTGAAACCTTAGTGAGTCCATACATCTAGTAACCCCTTTGTAAAGGCTATTTTGTGATCTCTTGACCATACACCGACGGATGTGTACTGGTATAAAGGAGGTTCTGCAGTCGCCGACGGGTGACGAAATCACAAACTTGTGGGTAAAGAGGTGCAAACTCTGCAGAGTTGTTAAAACTATCATGATAGCCGAGCTTACGGTCACGAGCACCTGGCTAAACTGCCATGATTAGTTTGAATGGTTTTTGGGATGGTTATTGGAATGGTTATTGGGAAGGTTATTGGTTATGGTTTGGTTTGGGACTGTGGAGTCCGGGAGATGAGATGGTTGCATGACTGATGGGTCATGACATGAGATTGGTCTCGGTGCGAAACGAGGTTGTTTTATAAGGTGAGATGGTAGCGAATACGATGAGTTATTCGTGAGTATGAATAAAAGATTGGTTAGTGTTCGGATGGAACACAGGAAGTGATGGAGGTATGTTGGTAATTTAATACATGTTGGGATTACATTTAAACTTAAGTTGTTGTTTTATTCATGGTTTTTACAGAACTACTTTTCTGCAAATAAACCTTTTATGCCTACCTTGTTTATGAGCTGCATATCATGTGTTTTCCCGCACTTGCTGAGTACACCATTGTACTCAAACTTGCATTATTATTTCTTCATCAACAGCAAGAGAGGACTACTATGAAGACCGAAAGAGCATTATGGCGTGTGATCTGTTCTCAACCTTGCCTGTGGAGGGAGTAGAGATGAAGCCACTTCTGCTTAGTATTGCTTCTGCATTAGTTTTTGCTTCCGCATTTAAATAAGGACTTCCGCTGCATAGAAATAAGACTTCCGCTGTAAGCATGAGTCCAAGACTCATAAGATATTGTAATAAACCCTGTTATTCGTGGTAATATATAATCTGAATTCAGTTTGTGGAACGTATGTGTATGTGTGATGAACATCCTGGGCACACATATGCATTAGTTCTCGGTTCCGTGGTTCTTTCCACAGAATTGAGGGCGTCACAGCTTGGTATCAGAGCCACGGGTTGACAGTAGGTTACACGCCTAGATAGAAACCTTAGATTGATATTAGAGCCATGGGTTAACAGCAAGTTACAGCCCTAAATAGAAGCCACGCTGACCAAAGGAAGCGCCCTAGGGTGAATATCCTAGATTGGCCTTTAAAACCACCTTGAGATAGGAAACCATCCTTGAATAGGAGTTGAGTGGGCCCTTGTGATGATTACTTGTGAATGTGTGCTTAGTGTGAGTTGTGGGACGTCTCAAAAACGTTGTCCATATCCACACGTAAGAAGAAGGAGGTGTGAGATGTTTCGGCACTTGCTCGCATCCTCATAAGGGCTAATATATATAGTCCAACTTACCTTGATGCATATAGTTGAAAGGACCTAGCTAATCTTTTAACCTTCTATTCTATTTCGTTCTCTCTCACAGATGGTGAGAGGAAACGCCAGCCGAAGGAACGTCCAGGAAGATGACCACGAGGAGGTTCCTGCTAACCCCGGAGCTGGCGAAAACAACCTAGAAAGGTTAATGGCCATGCAAAACCAGCTTATGCAAACCATGATCCAAACTTTGGGTCAGTTGCAGGCCAACCAGCACCCCGTTCCGGCACCACCGCCACGACCACCACCGGCTCATAACAGGTTGGGAGAGTTCATGAGGACTCGACCACCCACCTTTGCTCAAGCAAGCAATCCAATGGAGGCCGATGATTGGTTGAAATCCATGGAGAAGAAGCTTGCCATTGTTCAGTGCAACGACCGAGAGAAGGTTCTCTTTGCGTCGCACCAACTGATGGGAGCAGCTGCTGACTGGTGGGATGCCTTGAGCAACGCCCATGCCAACCCAGAGACAATCACTTGGACTGAGTTCAAGGAAAGTTTCCGCTCCCACTACATTCCTGTTGGCGTAATGATGCTCAAGAGGCAGGAGTTTGAAAGTCTCCGCCAAGGGCAGAAAAGTGTGAACGAATATCTCAACAAGTTCATACAACTGTCCCGGTATGCCCCCGAAGATGTCAACTCAGATCAAAAGAAGCAGTACCTGTTCATGAGAGGGTTGAACAATGAGATCTAAGTTCAGCTCCTCAACAATGACTACGTAAGCTTCCAGAAGCTGGTTGACAAGGCTATTGTGGTGGAAAACAAGATCAGAGAGATTGAGCGCGAGTGCAAAAGAAAGATGCCATACCAGCCCCAAGGGAGCAACGTACGACCTAGGTACATGCCCCCTGCACCGCAGTATGGACCAACCACTCCTACGTACCGCCCTGGTCAGCCACCACAGCAACGGTTTGTTGCACCGGCACCTCGGGTGCCCATGCCTCCTACGCACCGGCCTAACAATGGCGCTCCTGTTCAAAACCCCCGCCCCAACGTACCTGCTGCCGTAGGCAACAGGGCATGCTTTGCATGCGGGGAAGTAGGCCACTTTGCTAACCAGTGCCCGAAGCGAGGCCCTGGACAGCAAGGTAACGTGCCCAAGCAGAACCAGCGACCAAACGGAGGGGACAACCAAGGAAACCGTGGACCGCAGAACTATGCTCGTGGCCACGTTAACCATGTCACTGCTGAGGAAGCACAACAGGCTGAGGACGTCGCAATTGGTATGTTCCTTGTCAACTCCAACCCAGCCACCATTTTATTTGATTCCGGAGCATCACATTCCTTCATATCATCCAAATATGTTGCCAAACATCATCTACCCGTATCCCACTTAGAATGTGCTATGCTAGTTAATTCTCCCGGAGGAGAAATGAGGACTAATATAGTATGTCCTAAAGTAAGCCTTAAAATAAGGGGGGTAGACTTCCTTGCCAACCTTATTGTCTTGAACTCCCACGGAATTGACATCATACTCGGAATGGACTGGTTAAGCAAGCACAATGGAGTAATCCAATGCGCTGAGAGAAGCGTGCAATTGACAAACGAACATGGTATCCGTGTCGAGTTTCAGTCAGCTCAGCAAGCAACCGAACGGGCGGATCTGAACCATGTTGAAGGAGTAGCATTGGACAACATTCCAGTGGTTCAGGAATTTTCGGATGTGTTCCCGGAAGAACTTCCAGGTATGCCACCTGACCGGGACATTGAGTTTGCCATAGATTTGGTACCTGGAACTGCACCCATAGCTAAGAGACCATATAGGATGCCCGTCAACGAGTTAGTTGAACTCAAGAAGCAAATTCAAGAACAGTTGGAGAAGGGTTTTATCCGTCCAAGTTCGTCACCATGGGGAGCCCTGGTACTCTTCGTGGACAAGAAGGACGGAACCCAAAGAATGTGCGTGGACTACAGGTCTCTCAACGAGGTAACAATCAAGAATAAATACCCTCTGCCCCGTATAGAGGACCTGTTCGATCAAATGAAAGGAGCCCAAGTGTTCTCCAAGATTGATCTTCGGTCGGGATATTTCCAGCTGAAGATTAAGCCCTCCGATATACCTAAGACAGCCTTTCGGACGCGGTATGGTTCATATGAATATACCGTTATGTCTTTTGAATTGACGAATGCACCTGCATACTTCATGTACCTTATGAATAAGGTTTTCATGGAGTATTTGGACAAGTTCGTCGTGGTTTTCATCGACGACATTATGGTGTATTCAAAAAGTGAGGAGGAGCATGAAGAACATCTGAGATTGACCTTGCAGAAGTTGCGAGAGCATCAGTTGTATGCCAAGCTCAACAAATGTCAATTTTGGCTAAAGGAAATATCCTTCCTAGGCCACATCATCTCCAAGGAAGGGGTATCGGTTGATCCTGGAAAGGTGAGAGATGTTCTGAAGTGGGACCAACCGAAGAGCGTGAGGGATATTCGGAGTTTCCTTGGGATGGCAGGATACTATCGGCGCTTCATTAAAGACTTCTCTAAAATAGCAAAACCTATGACGGAGTTGCTAATGAAGGGAAAAAAATCTTTCAATGGACACAAGCCTGCCAAGAAAGTTTTGAGGAACTCAAGAAAAGGCTAACCACAGCACCAGTTCTGGTATTGCCAGACGTGAGCAAGAGCTTTGACATATATTGTGACGCATCCAGACAAGGGCTCGGGTGTGTACTCATGCAGGAAGGACAAGTGGTAGCCTATGCCTCACGACAATTAAAGAAGCACGAGCTTAACTATCCTACGCACGACTTGGAGTTAGCAGCAGTGGTGCATGCATTGAAGATTTGGAGACATTATATCCTTGGTCATCGATGTGAGATCTATACAGATCATAAAAGCCTCAAGTACATATTTACACAAACGGACCTGAATTTGAGGCAACGTCGATGGTTAGAACTCATCAAGGATTATGATGTGGGAATCAACTACCGCCCCGGGAAGGCCAATGTGGTCGCTGACGCATTGAGCAGAAAGGGAGCATGCCACCAACTCACGGTTCAGGAGCTACCACCCGAACTACGTAAATAGTTCCAACGGTTACACCTCGGATTCTTGAATAACATGGAAATGATGGAAATCCACTCCTCATTGGAGCAAGAAATAAGAAAGGGACAAGCAACGGACGAGGGGATCAAGGAGATCAAGGAAAGAATCCAACAAGGGATAGAAAAGGATTTCAAGAAGGATGAAAAGGGTACGCTTTGGCTAGGAAAAAGGATTTGTGTGCCAAACATAAGACACCTTCGCGACATGATATTGAAGGAGGCACATGATTCACCCTATTCCATACATCCAGGGAGCACCAAAATGTACAAGGACTTGAAAACTTGCTATTGGTGGGATGGTATGAAGAGGGATATAGCCGAATACGTTGCCCTATGCGACACATGCCAACGGGTAAAAGCCGAACATCAAAAACCCGCTGGATTGTTGCAACCTTTGAAAATACCTGAATGGAAATGGGAGGACATCAGTATGGACTTTATTGTCGGATTGCCACGAACTCAGTCAGGATACGACTCCATCTGGGTCATTGTGGACCGGTTGACGAAAACCGCCCATTTTCTTCCGGTAAAGGCCAGTTACAACGTTACACAGTTGGCAGAGTTGTACATGGAGCAGATCGTGTGCCGTCATGGAGTTCCGAAGAGGATAGTCTCAGATCGAGGTTCTCAGTTTACCTCTAGATTCTGGAAGAAGCTGCAGAAAGCCATGGGTACACGCCTGGATTTTAGCTCTGCCTACCACCCACAAACAGATGGACAATCCGAAAGGACGAAACAAATTTTGGAAGACATGTTGAGAGCTTGCGCCTTGAAATGTGGGCGTAGTTGGGATAGGAGTTTACCGTATGCCGAGTTCTCCTATAACAACAGCTATCAAGCTAGCTTGAAGATGTCGCCTCTCGAAGCCTTATATGGCAGACGGTGTAGAACGCCGCTGTTCTGGAACGAGACTGGAGAGAACCAGGTGTTTGGACCCGAAGTACTACAGGAGGCTGAAAAGCAAGTTCAGACGATACGAGAAAACTTAAGGGCTGCTCAGTCACGACAGAAAGTCTATGCGGACAATAGGCGTAGGAAGTTGACCTTTGAAATAGGAGACTTCGTATACCTTAAGGTATCGCCTATCCGAGGCCAACGACGTTTCAACGTCAAAGGCAAGCTAGCACCTCGCTACATCGGACCCTTTAAGATTCTGGACAAGCGAGGGGAAGTAGCCTATCAACTAGAACTCCCAAACCACCTCTCTGACGTACATGACGTGTTTCATGTATCCCAGCTCAAGAAGTGCTTGAGAGTACCAGAGGAACAAGTGTCAATGGGAGAACTTGAACTTCAAGAGGACATGACTTACGCAGAACGCCCCGTCCGAATCTTGGACGTAAAGGAAAGGGTCACCCGACACAAGGTGATTCGATGGTGCAAGGTACAATGGAGCCATCACACTGAAGCTGAAGCCACATGGGAGCGTGAAGAGGATATTAAGGCAGAATTCCCCCATATATTTTCTACTAACGAATCTCGAGGGCGAGATTCAATTTAAGGGGTGTAGATTTGTGACACCCTCATCTCGGGTGTCAGCATATGTTCATATTTTATGAAGAAGAAAAACATTTTAAGAAAAGAGGGAACAGAAACAAGTATCAAAAGGATAGCCAGTAAAGCTCTCTGAGAGCGCCGAAGGCAACTTCCACGACCAGCAGACCACGTGGCGTGTTCGGAGCTCATCCCCGAGAGATTGGGAGAGGTCCGACACTAGACTGGCTACGTGGCAGACTCGGGGTCACCTCCGCATTTGGGAAGAGGTCCGACCCTGTGGGACACGTGCTGACCGCGGAGCTAGCCTCTGCGAAAGAAGCAAAGGCATTTTTCATAGGACACGTGTCAATCTCGGAGCTCATCTCAGAGGCAGTGCAAATCTATTGAACACGTGTCGCCACCGGAGCTTATCTCCGGGAGGTCCGTCGCTGCTAGACACGTATCGACCTCGGGGCATGTCCCTGAGGGAAGAGAGGGGGGAGACCGACACCAACACGTGGCGTGCGCGGAGCTCACCATCAAAGGAGGGGGGTCTCGATCGATTGACACGCGGCACAACCGGAGCTCGTCTCTGCGGACAAGAAGTAGATACCAGGCCCCGGAAGGACACGTGGAGCCTCCGGAGCTCATCACCACGAAGGTAACGAGTCTGGAGCGGTTTTTACGCGTAAAGGTACCGGTACGCAATGGAAACCGAGCTAAACTACACGATGTTGCCAAAGATAAGACGTCAAGATCTAACAAAGATCTGAGTAAGACTCTTATTCGGGATCCAATCAGATTAGGACTCTTCTCTTCCCGATTATAAATAGAACCCAAAACCTCTGGCCGAAACCACAAACTTCTCTTTCAACACCTGAGCCGACGACTTAGAGCCCTAGCCCTAACTCGCCGAGCAAAACATCGCCGAAAGCACAACAAGGGAGATCATCGAAGAAGAACTGAGCGGTCTGAGGAGGACCTCGAAGAACGAGAGGTAGGACTTCAATATCATTGTGTTCATCTCCTTGCATCTGTTCTTCAATTCCTTTCGAACAGAAGCCTTTTCGTGGGCAGAACACTCGATGATCAGTTTGATCTAAAGACCAGATCATCATGAACACCTCTGACCATGCAAGCCATACAAGAACAACAGATCAATCTAGTAGAACTAATCATAGGATAGCATGCATGTGCATCATCGCATCTAGTTTAGGGTTTGAGCATGATATTGATTGCTGTGAATTTGTATGCACGTGAATCCTACATAGCAGGACAAACTCAAGAAGCTGTCTACGACGAGCTGCAGCAACAATGTTTTGAGAATCAAGAACAACCGGAACCGCAAGTACAAGGCAAGTGCTCCTTGACCATGTTGATCCTATGCTTTGGGTAAAACTATTTTGTTTTGTGAAAAAGTGTGTGTGCTGAGTCAAACATGATGGGAAACCCTTTTATAGGAGTTTACTAGTTTTGATTAAACCATCCTTGTCGCTTGGGAAGTTTATGAGTCAGGTATGGATTTTTCTTTATGCTTCGCTGAGTCTATGGGATTGGGAAGCGAGATAGATGTGTCTAGCTAACTGCACTCGTAATGATAATGAGAAAACTAATGATAATGAACATGGATCGGAGGGAGATCTAGGCAAGCCTGGGTTTGTGAATGAGGTAGCATGAGACGGTGGTGTACTTGCCATAGATCTAAGGACCGGTTCATGCATGCACATGCCAGGATAACAGTGCCACCACAAGGCCAAGTATGGGTGCGGCTTAGCTGAGTAATTAGGTAAGTTGCTAGAGTGTTATGGACTGTGGAAGACGCGGGGAATGGGAGTCGAGTAAGGACTGCTCTGGGAACTGCATGGCACAAGAGGGGGCCCGTGGGTGGGAGAATTGGAGACTCTAGCCTGCCGGTGAAACCTTAGTGAGTCCATACATCTAGTAACCCCTTTGTAAAGGCTATTTTGTGATCTCTTAACCATACACCGACGGATGTGTACTGGTATAATGGAGGTTCTACAGTCGCCGACGGGTGACGAAATCACAAACTTGTGGGTAAAGAGGTGCAAACTCTGCAGAGTTGTTAAAACTATCATGATAGCCGAGCTTACGGTCACGAGCACCTGGCTAAACTGCCATGATTAGTTTGAATGGTTTTTTGGATGGTTATTGGAATGGTTATTGGGAAGGTTATTGGTTATGGTTTGGTTTGGGACTGTGGAGTCCGGGAGATGAGATGGTTGCATGACTGATGGGTCATGACATGAGATTGGTCTCGGTGCGAAACGAGGTTGTTTTATAAGGTGAGATGGTAGCGAATACGAGGAGGTATTCGTGAGTATGAATAAAAGATTGGTTAGTGTTCGGATGGAACACAGGAAGTGATGGAGGTATGTTGGTAATTTAATACATGTTGGGATTACATTTAAACTTAAGTTGTTGTTTTATTCATGGTTTTTACAAAACTGCTTTTCTGCAAATAAACCTTTTATGTCTACCTTGTTTATGAGCTGCATATCATGTGTTTTCCCGCACTTGCTGAGTACACCATTGTACTCAAACTTGCATTATTATTTCTTCATCAACAGCAAAAGAGGACTACTATGAAGGCCGAGTAGAGCATTATGGCGTGTGATCTGTTCTCAACCTTGCCTGTGGAGGGAGTAGAGATGAAGCCACTTCTGCTTAGTATTGCTTCTGCATTAGTTTTTGCTTCCGCATTTAAATAAGGACTTCCACTGCATAGAAATAAGACTTCCGCTGTAAGCATGAGTCCAAGACTCATAAGATATTGTAATAAACCATGTTATTCGTGGTAGTATATAATCTGAATTCAGTTTGTGGAACGTATGTGTATGTGTGATGAACATCCTGGGCACACATATGCATTAGTTCTCGGTTCCTTGGTTTTTTCCACAGAATTGAGGGCGTCACACACCGTCACAACAAGCCCCGGGATTCCGTCCGCCGGTCAGCGGAGGACCGCCTCGCTACACATGCTACACGTGTGACCAGGCGGGTCATTTTTCAAAGGACTCTCCATAGGGGCAGCAAAGCTGCAGGCAAGCCCAATATCAGAGCGGTGCTTGAGGCCGACCACCCGTGAAGAAGTGGGGTCAGCAAACCTGGGGCGTTCATTACATCGACAATGAGGACACCCCGGAAGGAGAGAACATGCTGGCGGGTACGTTCACTCTCAAAGACCGGTCAATCATCATCTTATTTGATTCGGGTGCAACCCACAGTTTCATAAGTCCATCCTATGTGGCTAAGCTCCAACTGCAAGTCTTCCCAACCGATTATTCATATGTGATATGCTCACCGGGAGGGAAGATTTCAGCAAATATGATGATTCCAAAGGCACCACTGTGCTTAGGTGGGAAGATATATCCCACTACGTTGATTATCCTTATGGGACAGAAGATTGATGTAATCTTAGGGATGTCATGGTTACGCTACCATGGCGCTGTCCTGGAAACTCTATCACGGACGGTTCATCTGAATTCTCCATTCCACCGTCCGCATTGAATGGTATTAGACAACCCAGTCCCGTAAGTTTCAGCAACTTATAACACTGAAGCTCTCAAGTTAGAGGACATCCCCGTCGTCCGGGAATACCCCGACGTGTTCCCGGATAATCTTCCGGGCATGTCACCTCAATGGGATGTGGAGTTCAAGATTGAACTTGCACCCGGGACTACTCCCATATCACGGAGACCGTACAAGATGGCTCTAAATGAGCTGGCTGAGTTGAAAGAACAGCTCAATGACTTGTTGAGCAAGGGTTTCATTAGGCCGAGTTCCTCGCCTTGGGGATGCTCACGCTGTCCGTCAAGAAGAAGGATGAAACCTTGAGATTGTGTGTGGATTACCGGCCGCTCAACACCGTCACTATCAAGAACAAATATCCACTGCCCCGCATTGACATCCTATTTGATCAACTTGTGGGTGCAATTGTGTTTTCAAAGATGCACCTTCGCTCTGGTTATCATCAAATAATGATCCGGGCGGAGGATATCCTGAAGACGGCATTCTCGATGAGATATGGACTATATGAATATCTCTTCATCTCTTTTGGTCTCACCAACGCTCTGGCACATTTCATGTACCTCATGAACTTGGTGTTTTTGCCGGAGCTGGACAAGTTTGTGGTGGTGTTTATTGATGATATCTTAGTTTACTCCAAGTCAGAAGCAGAACACGCCAAACACTTGCGAATCGTCCTTCAACGATTGAGGGACCATAAGCTCTATGCTAAGTTCAGCAAATGTGAGTTTTGGATCAACCAAGTACCATTTTTGGGACATATCATCTTAGCGGAAGGCATTGCGGTTGACCCAAGTAAAATTGAACAAGTGCTAAAATGGAAAGCCCCCACTTCTGTCCATGAAGTCAGAAGTTTCCTCGGTTTAGAGGGATATTATCGGAGGTTCATCCCGAGCTTCTCCAAGATTGCTAAGCCGATGACTAAATTATTGAAAAGGGGACGAAATATGTTTGGAACTCAGCATGTGAAGCAGCGTTCCAAGCATTGGTGAAGCATCTCACAACAGCCCCGGTCTTAGCTCAACCGGATACGACCAAGCCTTTCAAAGTATGTCGCGATGCGTCCGGTATCGGGCTTGGCTGCGTGTTGATGCAAGAAGGACGTGTGGTCGCGTATGGCTCACGCAAACTTCGAAACCACAAACAGCACTATCCGACTCATGATCTTGAGCTCGCTGCTGTGGTTTTGGCGCTGATAATGTGGAGGCACTATCTCCTAGGGAATTTGGTGCATCTCTGCACCGACCACAAGAGCTTAAAATATATCTTCACCCAGAAGGAGATTAATATGAGGCAAAGGAGGTGGTTAGAAATAATCAAAGACTATGAGATTGAGATTCATTACCACCCCGGCAAGGCAAATGTGGTTGCCAACGCGCTGAGTCGGGAATCACATGTCCATAACCTAACCATTACACCGATGGAAGAGGAAGAACCGAGTTTATACTTGGTTCCATATGGATCACTCTACAACCTTGCTCTCATCCCTACCATCAGGGAGGATATCATTGCACTCAGAAGGTTGACAACGGCATGGCACATAAGGATGATGAGGGGATGCTATGGTTCAATGACCGCATAGTCGTACCCTGGAATATGGAGCTGAGAAAGAAGATCCTTGATGAAGCTCACTTGTCTAAGTTCTCTATTCATCCAGGCAGAAACAAAATGTACTAAGATTTAAAGAGTAGATTTTGGTGGACACGGATGAAGCGGGAAGTTGCAAAGTACGTATCCGAGTGTGATACTGTAGATGAATGAAGGCAGATCACATGAGAAAATCAGGGCTGTTGCGACCCCTGAAAATTCCAGCATGGAAGTGGGAAGATGTGAGCATGGATTTTATTGTGGGATTACCCATGACTTCTAACAAGCATGATTCCATTTGGGTAATCGTTGACTGGTTAACCAAGTCGGCTCACTTCATTCCCGTGCATACACATTGCCATGCCAGCAAGTATGCGGAGTTGTACATTGCAAGAATCTTATGCTTGAATGGGGTACCAAAAACCATAATATCAGATCGAGGGGCACTGTTAGTGGCTCGTTTCTGGGAACAGTTGCACGCTGCTTTGGGTATTAAGCTGATTAGACGCTCCGCCTATCACCCTTAGACAGATGGGCAAACTGAGAGGGTGAATCAAGTGTTAGAAGACATGCTAAGAGCGTGTTCCATCCACCACGGTATAAATTGGGATGATCATATACCTTTGGCGGAATTCCCGTACAACAATGGCCATCAAGCGAGTATTAAGATGGCATCATATGAGGCCCTCTACGGATGCAAATGCCGCACCCCGCTGAACTGGTGCGAGTCCGGTGAAAGGGTCACGTTCGGGATTAACTTGGTGAACGACACCGAAGAGCGCGTTCGGATGATTCAAGAAAACTTAAAGGCCACCCAATCCTGACAGAAATGTTACGCGGATAAGAGGCGTAGGCCGCTGCACTTCGATCTTGGGGAACACGTGTACCTCCGTATGTCTCTGATGAAGGCGTGCATCAATTCGGCGTGAAGGGGAAACTCACTCTCTGATTCATTGGACCCTACGCTCTCACCAAGACGTGCGGACAGTGTCGTATCAACTAGGACTACCGGCGTCTCTCTCTGGTGCTCACAACGTTTTCCATGTTTCAGAACTCCGAAAATGTCTGAAGTATACGGCTACTATTCCCACCGAAGACATTGGCGAGCTACAACCAAATCTGACTTATGCTGAATATCCGGTGGAGATTATTGATGAGAAGGCTCGGACCACGCGTAACCGAACGCTGTGGTTCTACAAGATATTGTGGAGCAACCACGCCGCTGAGGAAGCGACGTGGGAGAGCGAGGAGTTCCTTGGCTCAAACTACCCCTATTTCATGGCATCTCATCACGGGTAATTCCTCTTACATCTTCGTCTCTTCTTTTGTAATCTCGGGACGAGATTCTTTTAAGGGGGAGGGATGTAAAAGCCCAAGAATTTACTTGCTAGAGCGTTCATCACATCACCACATCACAGCTCGTTTTGTGGAAATCTTATGAACCTTTGTGAAGAGCAAGTAAACACCATCAAAAGGTGGATTAGAGGAAGAACCCATAACTCTAAAAAGTAGGAGCTAACTAATATAAACATGAGAGGCTGAGCTCACCATTAGATCCCAAATACTCTTGGGAATGCTCAGGCCAAGTTTCATGTAAATCCAAGCCGTTTTGAGCCACTTTTGGAAACATTTGTAAAAAGCGCCAATTTGAGTGCAAACTCAAATTTCAGCTACTTTCATCACTTGGATTCAAAAGTTGATTTCATATTCGAACTCAGCACATTTTTCTGAGTTAATCCACCAATTTTCACCCTCATTGGAGTTCATCTTGTCGGGAGCTACATTTGGATTAATTCAAAACTTAATTTGAATTTTCAAATTCAAATGTTGTCAAACAAACTCCAATTTGGTGAATTCAAATTCATTCCCTTACTTGGTGGCTAAGTCTCCCATTTAAGTATGAGTAGCTAGAATATTTGCAGCAAAAATTGGAAAAGAATTAGAGGGGAGAGCTGGGACCCACTAGTCAGTCACTAAGTTTCCACTGAACCGACTCAAACCGAGGGAAACACATGCAGGCGACCGTCGAGCGCTGGGGTGCAGCCAGCTCGCTCGGTTAGCGCCACCTCACGGCCGAAAAATTCGGCTCAAAGTCCAGCACACGAGCTGCTCAACCCGCTCTCTTCATTCCCGAGTGAAACCATCTCACACCGCGCCGTACGATTGATCCCGCTCGCAAGTTCTTGCCGCCGCTCTCTGATCACTGGTGACCGGCCAATCCCGGCTGCTTCACGCACCACCACCAGAGAAGAAAAGGTGCACCTGCTCGTGAGGAAGCTGTAGGAGGAAACCGTTTTCCGTTTCATGCGCTATAGAGCAAGAATTCCTAGTTTCCCTCCACAGTGTACCTTAGGGTTAGCGATTGGTTGACGCCAAAATTCTTTGCACAGAGCCAACCGCCGGTCGAGCAGCAGCTTACACACGCTCTAGACATCCTGGCGCTTCTCCTCGAGCAAGAACCCGCAAGAAAGACCACCCGAACCCTAGTTTCACTGATAAACAGGCTGGCGGAAGACAGGGTCGCCAGTGTGGTCCGGGTTGCCGGCTGTTTGGGTCCCAACCAAGGTCATGCCGAGCTTCCTGAGGTTTCCCTGGACGTGGTGACGCGATTAGTGTGCGAAGGGCGTGGTCAGAAGGACGGGAACACGTTGCCGAAGTTGCACAGGGACATAGCGCTCCTCGCCGGCGAGCTACGTCGGTTAGCCGGTGGCAGCATGGTGTCCAGCGTGTCTAGCATCCAAAGTTACGTGGGGGCGGTGAGTTTCACGGTCTCCGGCGAGCTAGGTCGCCGGGAACGCGGACCTCGTCGGAGCTACGGCGGTTCGGGGCGGCGGCGTCGTGAGGTAGACGAAGGAGACGGATCCCACGTGTCAGCCACCGCGCTAAGCGCACGCGGTTAGTTTAATTTAAACGTGCGGGCCCCGCTGTCAGTCGCTGTTAAGGCGTGGGAGGAGATTTTCTTTAGAAAAATAATTCAGGAATCCGCCCAACCTTTCGAAATTCATAACATTGGATAGAATTGTCCAAATTTAGTAAACAAAATTTTGTTGGATTCAGCTCTTCGAGTACTATTCAGCAAAACAAGTTTCAGCTCATATAACTTATTATTTTTCAGAATGTATTCTCTAAAGTTTAAACTGTTGGGAATTTTATCTGGAGATTTCCTTTATGGAAAATTCTAAAATTTGGCTAGGATGTTCATTTGAAAATCCTTGAGTCACCTGAAAAATTTCAGATCCATCCAAGTTCGTTTTTTCCCTCTAATGGTGTTATTAAGTGAACTACCCTGAGAAAATAGAAAAAATGTACAGAAACATTTTCAGAATTTTCTCAATTCTTGATTAGAACATAACTTTCTCTAGGATTCTTCGAATGACATGAAACCAACTCCATCAGAATCATATCAAACTCTAGTTTCCAGAAAGTAATGGTTTGATCCATGAAAATCAATGGGAATCCATAGAAGCTCTAGTAATAACCATTTATACTTATTTGTGCAGAGCTCAAATGAGCTTTGTTTCAAATGAAATTTGGTCTCAAAAAAATTTGGTCAAGTCTCTGAGTAGGTTCTCACCAACCCACAGTAAAAATTTCAGAGCCAAATGGGATGTCTAGCTAGAGTTGCAGTCTTTACATACAAACTTTAACACATTGCATTTAAATTGACATTGCTTACGTGTAGTCGCTGAAGGCGAAGAGACCCTGGAAGTTTTGGACTTCCCACTTCCGTACGAGACAATAACATCTGACCAGCCGGAACAAGGAAAGCCCTGGTTTTCATTTAACAATGTTTATGAAGTTTTGCTTTCTATTCACTTAGCTTGGAGTATGTGTGTGCATTAAGTGTAGGAATGGATGAAACCCCAAATGCATAACCAGATAGTTCCAAAAGGAGAGAGGGTAGTGTCTAAGTCATCGAGTAGATCACGCTTTGCTTAAATGTTAATAGGCTTCGGTACAAGTCGAGTAGTTAGAATCTACTCACGAGTATAAGGTTGGTCATACGGGATTAGTTCGAGTGATGTGAGATTACTTTAGTATGAAACTGAGACTAGGCAGGGGCTAGGACGCAGCAAGAGGAAGTCTTGTGGGCGTAGCCCTGTCCATGTCAATTGAGGACCGATCCGTGTGCAGCCCCGCTGAACAAGTTTTGAATGTACCGAAGGCATATCGGATATATGGGCCCCGGTAAATTGATGTAACCTAAACCTCCGGGCATCGAGGCATAGCACACCAATTTATTGGTGTAGGTTGAGGGCAGACAGGTGGAAATCTGCTAACGGGCATAGAGAGATGCTCCGTGTAGGGAACCTCCTGCTCGTTTCGGTGTGACCGGTTCGACATTTGGGCTGTTGGATGAAAGGTTCTCCCGTACGACATCGAGTGAGCCTGCTGTGAAGCTTCAAGGGTGGGCACACGTGACGTGCTATTCGGGTATCCCTGCATGTGTATATCGAGTCAATTCGCCGTCCCTCGCGGTTATGAGTGCCGCTTGTTCACTGAGTCATGGCGTAGGTTAATATATGGAATATTATGATTCAATATTGCTGATATGAATAAATTGTATTGTTACATGTGTGCCACCAAATATTGCTCACTAAATTACAGATTCATGTACCATTAACTTGTGACTAAAAGAAGAATTAAGGATGAACTTGTAGGTGTGTCCTTTGCTGCAATTTGCCATCCTGTACCCCACGGACTCAGGGTACGAGTCCACCGGCGAGGGCTACCCTCCGTCGGGGACTACGGGAGTGGGAGCCTGTAAAGGCCTAAGTTTTTGCACACATCCAAATTGTTCATCACACCACACACACCTCATTTGAGGAACACTTATGAACACATTTGAATAGCAAGTAAACACCATCAACATGGTCATTAGAGGAGGAACTCACAAAATGCAAAAGTAGTATTTCCCACATGCATCACATAGGGGCTGAGCATATGAAAAATTCCTACACCTTGCTAGGAATGCTCATGCCAATATTTACCAAAATCTAAAACCTTTTTGAGGTATTTTTCGGTATAACTTAAAAGAGGCTAGTTTGAACTAAATTTCAAATTCAAACTACTTTTATCCCATGAATTCAAAAGTGGGAGGCATATTCATACTCAGCACATTTTTGTGAGCTCACACACCAATTTTCACTCCATCTGGAGTTGATCTTGACATGAGGTAATTCTATCAAATTCAAATTCAATTTGAATTTCAAACTGTATAAGTGCTGAAAAGTATTCAAACACTTCACAATTTGAATTCTATCAAGTTCAAATGGGCATTTGATAGATAATTCAAATTCTGAAGGGTATTAGTGGGACTACTGTTTGCAACAGTGGGAGGATGTTAATTTCAGAGGTTAAAATGGAAGTGGGTCCCACTTGACAGCCCCACAAGTCAGTTAACCCACTGAAGCAACCGGGACTCGGGTCTTGCACGCGCTCACGCGGGCGCCACGGTGCTGCACGCCGCTGCCACATTATGATCGCCAATCCCAGCTGCAAACCGACATCCCAGCTCGTTATCATCCCGTCCCGGACGCCACAGAGATGCCTCAGTGCTGTGCCGACGCCTCGTCGCGCTGAAAACCCGAAGAGAACCGCCACACCTCCGAAACCACCACCTCGCCGTCGACTGGCCAAACCCATCCTTCCCACCACGAGCTGAGGCCACAAACGGCACCGCCGACCTTTGCTCGATGTGCTCCAGCCCTCAGCTGCTCGTGATCAGCTCCTTTCGAGCTTGTCCGAGCCGATCTTCCATTGCTCTGTCAACCCCAAAGCTCCTCCGACTTGGCACCGTCGTCCGAGCAGCTCCAAGCTTCTCCGGCACAGCAAACAGGTCTCTGAGGTTAGCATCGAAGTCTAGTAGTTCTCTCCGTGCTCCCTAGCTCCACCTTACCGCCGGTTAGCCGAAATTTTAATTTTCCCCGACGATCGTCGTATAGAACACCGAGAACCAAAACTGGAAATTCATATCGATCACTTGATCACTGAAAATCCTGGTCGAGCTGTAGCTAGAGTAGCACCTCACAGTTACCTCAGCCAAATCCTAGTGATGATGATCAACCCAGTGAGCAGAGCACCGTATTTTGGGCACCGCCGGTGAAAACGGCTCGGGTCGCCGGTGAAGTCTACTTTCCCGGCGATCTCCGGCCAAGAGAAGGGCAGGGTTAGCTTCCCCGTGCCCCAGTGGTGCTTTGCGACCCGTTGGTCCATCGTGTTCACCGCCGAGACGAGCTAGCACTGTCGGCACCGAGCTCAGTTCCGCCGCCACCGTCGCCGACTATGTTCCCGGCGATGTCGAGGCCCGAGAAGTTGCTAGGTGTGTGTGCCATGCTCCATGTGTCATGTAGGAAGAAATCGTGTCGAGAATTAGGAAGTAACGGCCGAAAATGAGCCGCGCCACCGTCGCTGTGCGTTGCGCGCTCGGGCTCTGGTGGGAGGTTGAAGAAGACACTGTGCGTGGGACCCATGCACAGTGTTTTAAACTTTTCCCCGATTTTCAGATTTAGTTCAACTTCAAACCCACATAACTTTAGCTGGGAAACTCTAAATCGAGTGGACCAAATTTTGTTGGATTTATCTCTCAGAGTACTTTCTAACAAATCAAGTTTCACGTTATGAAAATCCTTATTTCTCCAGGATTAATTCTTCAAAATTTAAATTGTTTATAATTTTAACTGGAGTACCCTTTGAAGGAAAATTCTGAAATTTGGCCAGGGTGTTTACTATAATATCCTTGAGCCACCATAAAAATTTCAGATCCATTTCAGCTCATTTGATCCACCTAATGGTGTGATTAATAAAACTGTTCCAGAGAAAATGGAAAATGTCCAGAAACATTTGTCAGAAATTCTCTGAACTTGTTTAGCTCATATCTTTGGCTAGGAACCTTCAAATTAAGTGAAACCAACTACATTAGAACCCTCTGAAATCTAGTTTTCAGAAAGTCATGGCTTGCTCCATGAAAATTCCTTGAACACCCTAAGAGCTCCAATTAAGGCCAAGTACACAATTATTTGTGGAGAGCTCAAATGAGCTTTGATGCAAATGAAACATGGCCAAGTGTCTGTTTAGGTTGTATCCAACCCACAGTGAATATTTTAGAGTCATTGGGCCTGTCTAGTTAGACTTATAGTCTTTACAAATTCAACTTCAATTCAAATGCATTCAAAGTGATACATATATGTATTTATCTCATGTAGTCACTAAGGTTGAGGAGGAGCCGAAGTCTTAGACTTCATCACTCCAGAGGAACAGCTAGCGTACGACCAATAGCAGAAAGGCAAGCTCCGGTTTGCATTAGCCTTTTTATAAAGTTTTCTATTTTGAGAACTTACTTTGACCACTCACTTAAATTTTGCATTAGAGTCTTGTTTGAAAACCCAAATGCATAGCCAAGAAAACTCTGGGTTGGGCTTAGGTTTGTAAACCTTGATTAGCTACTGCAATGCTAAGATAGTGTAGGATTCGTGTAAAGGTCCCAAAAATATGAACACAAAGAAACTTATGTTTGCACAACGTTAGTTTCATATGTAGGAAAAATGGGATTTGTTTAAACTTTTTCACATGTGATAATACACATGAAAGCTCCCTCCACACAAGTTGAATGGTTATTTGAAAACATGGAACAAAAAGGAATTTGAAACCAAGTAGGGAAGTTCCCATATGTGTGAGAAAGCTAAATTCAGATTTTTCGAACAAGTTTATTCAACTAAAAATTCAAATGAGAACAACACATTGAATTTCAAAACTGTTGTGCTAAAAATCTCATTTGCAGCAGCCAAATCAAAGAGCAGGTTTCATATTTGAATCCTTTAGGTCCAAATTAGGGGATAGGCAAAGTCTCATGAATTTTTGAAGAGATTTGCCATCCATTTTCCAAATAGACCTAAATGTACAATGAATTCAAATACATAATTGAATTTGGATGAATTGTGCCCAATTATCCAAATGCATCCATTTTTCAACTCCACACAGTTGAATTTCATCACTTGCAAATTTTGGGATATTTTGGAAGAGATAAGAGGGAGATGGGACCCACTTGTCATATGTACCAAAATATATATACAAAGGAGTTGTGTCTCTGTTTTGCTGTCTCCGGGGGATCGACAGCAGCTGCTCGGGATAGCACACCGGTAGCTGGTCAACCGCTTCAACACCGACTCCAGCCCCGATTCAGGCCCCCTCGGCGTTCTCATCCGGCCATAACGTGCTTCTCCCTCTGCTCCCGAACAGAACACCGAGGATCTCCCTCTTACTCACACCGAGCTGAGCAAACTCGCCTCCGCCACACCACCGATCGCTCGGTGACTCACAAACTCCCACGAACAGAGGCTACTGAGGGTCAAAATAGCACCGTTGCAGCTCCATCTCCCACCTCGACGCGCCCCCGGCCGATGATCGGCTCTCCAACCCCGGGAACACCGTGACCGCGCAGAAGCCGAACGAGAGCCGATGAGGAGGCGTCCATGGACAGCTCAACCTGGTGCTTGTCACGGCCAAGTACCGGTGCCCTCGGACGCGCCAGGGCACCACACTGCTCACCTCCAAAGCTCAGACCATGCTATGCACCACCGCGAGAGAATTTGGAAAAGTTTCTCCGGCGTACCCGAATCGACTCCCGGCACGGTAATCTCAAATTTCCCCTAAATTCTCATTCTTAGGTCGTCAAAGTTTGCACAAAGGGCCCAAAGTGGTAGGCGATCCTTTGCTCTTCACAATTCTAGCCTGAAACTGCACCTAGATCGAGTATTTCGTGGTTTTCTACCGGCAACCGAACCGGGGGACCGCGGTCGCACGGTGAAAGTATATTTGCCATCGTCCCCGAACGTTTTTGAGGCTAGGTCGAGCCCCCCCCCATCGTTCACTGGTGCTGTAGCACCGTTTCACCAAGCTGTTAGCGCACTAGGATGGCCGGCCGACGTCGCCGATGATGTGCCGAGCTGCCGCATCGCCGCTAGCTACCGTAGAGGCCTTGCCGGCTCGGGGAAACCTTATCATCATGCTCAGCGTGGCAGGTTAGGCCCTGGCGGCGAGCAGGAGCTCGGGCAGAGGCCGGGAGACCGGTTTCCGGCGAGGGCGGCGGCGCGGGGCGCGGGAATCGGACCGAGGTTGAAGAAGGGTTCCGGCGGGCCCAGCCGTAAGTGAGAGGGAATTTAAAAACCCCGATCTTCTGTGGCTGTTGGATCCGGTGCGACTGCACGCCTGGAAACGTGTGGCCCCGTGTGTCTTTGTTCCAGTGAGTGACACGTAGCCCGGACCCACAGTCAGCGTTTAAACATTTTTGGGATTTTCAGTTTCCAGTTCAATCTTTGAAGAGCCATAACTTTGTGTAGGAATGTCTAAAAATTGTTGAACAAATTTTGTTGGATTCCTCTCAAAGAGTACTATCCACGGGTGCAGCCCAATATTTATGAAAATCCCTGGATTTGGCTCATTAATTCATATAAGGAAAATCTTATAGGAATTGTTCCAGGAGTTCTGTGTATTGGAAAATTCCCAAAATTGGGAAGGAGATTCCTCCAAAAACACTTGACCTCCAGTAAAAATTTAAGAGGCATTGGACCTCATTTATTTGGTCAAATGTGATGTTAATTCCTTATGTCTCTGAAAATTGGAAAATAGAACAGAGCTCATTTTCAGATTTTCTCCAATTCATGTAAAGCTCATATCTTCGTGTAGAAATCTCCAAATTTAGTGATTCAAATTGGGTTAGATTCAGGTTGACAAACTAGTTCCCAATATGCAACCCAATTTGTATGAAAGTCCTTATTTAATTCTGGAAAATGCTTTAAAGATTTTCAGCAAAAGAATTTTAGAGGGAGTTTGGTTTATCCAAAAATCATCAAATTTTGCCAGAATATTCTTTAGGGTGTTACTAGACTACTGTAAAAGTTTCAGCTCATTTGGAGTTAATTTGATGAGGAAACGTTCAGATTTTAAGTTGCTATATCCAAATGAATACAGAAATATTCAGAGAATTTCCAAAACTTGGAAATTCAATTCTGGGCAATTCTTAGTTCCAAAAGCCTTAGGAAAATTCATGCAGACTCTATGAACTATAATTGAAATTGTAGTTCACTAAGTTGGGCATGAACATGTGAGTTAATTCAGAATTAATTTCTTTGTGCTTAATTGCTTAGGGAATTGTTCTGAATAAAACACTCAATGAAAAATGTTCATTTCTGGTCCAGAGCACTTTCATGTGACCAGGAATTCACATGCAAATGTTCAGCTCAAATTGAGCCTTGAGTCTCCCTATCCTTGTTCTCCATTCTATTGGATGTGAAGAACAACATAGGATTGGGGTGAAAATTGTGCGAGACACAATTTGTTTCCACCTTAGCTGCAATTTAGCAAGCTAAGTCCCTGTGTAGTGTATGACTTGCTGTAAAAATTTCGAAGTCATTGGAGAACTGGATCTTTAGTTATGTCCAGAGCATTAGAGCTCATCTTATATGGCATTAGAAACTTAGCTAGAGATGTAATGAAACATCTAAGGTAGATTTAGTCTCTTTGAGTTCTTTGCACAACAGAGGCAACCACTTCATCCTAGGACCTGTATACAGCCTCTGTTCTTAAGAAGTTTTGAATTACATTATAAAATACTATGCATATACATGTCGATAGGGTTCATGATGAAGGACATCGAAGGAGCCATCCCTTGACGTATGGATTAGTTGAGCGAGTTCAGAAAGATCAAGGGATTGAAGATCACTAACTTCTATTATATACTACTACCCTACAAAGCAGGCAAGCTCCGGTTTGCATTAACCTCTTTACGAACTTTTATTGTTTTGAGAACTCACTTTGAGTACCATTAATTCTTGCACTAGAGTTTTGTTTGAAAACCCAAATGCATAGCCAAGAAAACTATGGGCTAGGATTAGGATTGAAAACCCCGTTAGCTACTGCAATGCAAAGATAGTGTAGGATTCGGTACAAGTCGAGTAGTTGGAACTACTCGCGAGAATAGGCTAGAGGCACTCGACTGGGGTAGAGATAGCAAATGAAACACATGACAAGAAAATGAGACCGAGCGGAGAGTAAGGGCAGCAGGACTTTGGGGCCTGGGTGCTATAGCCATGCTGGTGTCAATTGAGGACCGAGCCGTGTGCGGGCCTGTTGAACAAGCTAGAACAGTACCGAAGACCTACCGGCTATATGGGAACCGGGAAACTGATGTAACTCGGGTAGGTGGGTATTGAGGCATTGCCTGTCGTTCAGAGGGTAGGTTGAGAGCTTGAGGTGTAAATCGGCTGGCGGCACTGAGATGCGCGTGCAGAGACCTTTTGCTCGGCACGATAGGACCGGTTCAATATTTGGCTGACGGATGAAAGGTGGTTACGTACAGCGTCCGTGATGGTTTCTGTAGGCAACATCGAGTACGGGCGTACGTGACAGGTTGTTCGGGTAACCCTGCAGGTGTAAATCGATTATAATCGCCGTCCCTCGCGGTCAGTGAGTACCACTTGTTCACTGTACCGTGACGTAGAAAGAACAGGCTAGATACATGTTAAAATGTTGCTGATTGAAAGATGAACTTTGATTGTTAATGATTTGTTATAGTTTAGAGCTAACTAAAGTTCTTTTCAACTTTGGGCAAAGTACATGAGAGAAATGTGTCTTGTTTGATTGCGGCTCTCTCATGTGCCTTAGCGTAAGGTTCTCCACAACCTGCTGCTAAAACATGAAAGTAAGGTTCCACTAATTAGGCGAGTCCTTGCAACTTATTTTACCTCATGTACCTATCGCCCCTCATGTAGAAGTTTCATGTTTAGGAGAGACAGGTCAGTCTTGCTGAGCCTTCGTGCTCACTGCTTGTGTTCGAAGCTTTTGCAGGGTTCTATGAGGAAGGGACTCCCGAGGAGGAGACAGAACCCCAGGAGGGGGATCCTGTCGACTGGGAGTCATGCACGCTGCCGTGTTAGTGTGCGTGCGTGCTAGCAAGGACACGTTCACGGGCTGAACGTGAACTTGATGCGTAGTCTACACCCGTGAGTGTAGACTGAACATATTTTGTTGTACAAATGTTCATAAAACTTTTTATGTAATAAAACTTTGCTTCTGCTTTGTACCTTTGATGTGTGTTATCCGGTGCTGTGCAACGCAGCACCCCTCAGCGTGATCCTGGCTCGACAAGACCGTGGGGTCGTGTCAATTCGGTACAAGTCGAGTAGTTGGAACTACTCGCGAGAATAGGCTAGAGGCACACTACTCGGGTAAAGGTAGCAAATGAAACATATGGCAAAAAAATGACACCGAGAGGGGAGTATGGGCAGCAGGACGTTGGGGCCTGGGTGCCATAGCTTCGCTTGTGTCGATTGAGAACCGAGCCGTGTGCGGGCCTGTTGAACAAGCTAGAACAGTAGCGAAGACCTACCAGATATATGGGAACCGGGAAACCGATGTAGTTCGGGTTGCTGGGTGTTGAGGCATTGCTTGTTGTCCAGAGGGTAGGTTGAGAGCTTGAGGTGTAAATCGGCTGGCAGTACTACAGATGCGCGAGCAGAGACCTCTTGCTCGGGACGATAGGACCGGTTCAACATTTGGCTGATGGATGAAAGGTGGTTTCGTACGACGTCCGTGATGGTTGCTGTAGGCAACATCGAGTTCGGGCGTACGTGACGGGGTTATTCGGGTAACCCTGCAGGTGTAAATCGATTATAATCGCCGTCCCTCGCGGTCAGTGAGTACCACTTGTTCACTGTACCGTGACGTAGAAAGAACAGGCTAGAGTCATGTAAAAGTTGCTGATTGAAAGCTATACATTGATTGTTAATGACTTGTTGTAGTCTAGAGCTAATTAAAGTTCTTTTCGACCTTGGGCAAAGTACATGAGAGAAATGCGTTTCTTGTTTGATTGCGGCTCTCTCATGTGCCTTAGCGTGAGGTTCTCCACAATGTGATGCTAAAACTTGAAAGTAAGGTTCAAATTATTAGGCGAGTCCTTTTCAACATATTTACCTCATGTACCCTGAACCCCTCATGTAGAAGTTTCATGTATAGGAGAGACGGGTCAGACTTGCTGAGTCATCGTGCTCACTGCTTGTGTTTAAAGCTTTTGTAGGGTGTTATGAGGAAGAGACTCCCGAGGAGGAGACAGAACCTTAAGAGGGAAAACCCGTCAAGTGGGAGTCGTGCACGCCGCCGTGTTAGTGTGCGTGTGTGCTAGCGGGGACAAGTTCACGGGCTGAACGTGAACTTGATGCGTAGTCTACGCCCGTGAGTGTAGACTGAACATATTTTGTTATACAAATGTTCATAAACTCGTTTGTGTAATAAAACTTTTCTTCCGCTTTGTATCTTCGATGTGTGTTATCTGGTGTTGTGCAACTCAGCACCCCTTAGCGTGATCCTGGCTCGACGAGGACGTGAGGCCCTCGCAGCGTGGTATCAGAGCCAGCTTGAGGTTTAACGCACTAGAAATGTCATCTTTTTCAAAAATTCGGTGAGGAACGAGTTAGTAGGCCATATAAGGATGTTATTAGTGTATAGAACGTGGCAATACTAACCTATTTGCTTATGTAGGAAAATCATGCATCTCGGGACGTTCTATGTCTTGGGGGTGCACGTAAGCGCTGTCCACCAATGTGCACAAGCTGAAGGGTGGAGCCCCCCGGGTGGCAGGTAACCTGGCCCGCTTTAATATCCTCTACGACTCTTCATGCCGTTTGGGGTATTCGAGCAACGCCTTTCCCTGGCTACGGGCAAGTTTGGGAGACCTCGTCACATTGTCAGTAACGTGAACACGTAGATCAAGGCGTGTTTGGCTTGAGAACACCCGTGCGAGTGATGACGGACGGGTGTATGAACTGTATTGATACCGGGGGCTCGGTGTTCAGCTGAGTCTGATGATTGCGTGAGTCATTTGCAGGTAGTCTAACCACGAATCGGTAGACGAGTAGCATCCGTGTGCGAGCGACATTGTCCGGTATAGGTTTTTCTTTGTGAGGAACGCAGTACTGACATGAACTGGTGACGCTTCGATGTCGCACCCCACTGAATGAGCAACCTCATTTTACAACCTGAAGGTTTTAATCCAGATCACTAAAACTTTGAGGTAACTCCTTCCCTTAATCAGGATGTTCAAAGTTAACAAGTTTTCAACTTATAGGATACTAAGGACAGAGTCCCCTGTTTTCAGCTGAAATAAGGCTTAAGTTAATCAGAGGTTAGAGGTTGCGTTCTTTCGAGGTTGGGGTCATATAATACATTTATGGAAAGCTTTGAAAGAGCTTTACAACTTTTCTGTTGATGTCCAGAGGTGTTTCATCCCTTAACCAGTCGAAAAATGCAGTAGAGTTGAAACTGTCCAGAAAACAGCGCAGAGCAAACACTCTATGTAACTATCTGTAAATTGAGCATAACTTCCTGCTTAAAAACCCAAAAATAGAAAATGAGGTAGTTATGAAAATGTTATGAGATGGGTTACAACTTTGTAACATAAAGTTTTGTCAAATTTGGTGTTCGATTAACTGGAATTCTTGGATCAAATCAGTACCTCAAGCAGGGAGGTTCTGTCCAATTTTCTCCAGAAATTCTGTCAACTTTGACATCTCATAACTTTTGAACCAGGACAGCTATTGAAGTTAGTTTTAACTTTGATGTTTAGCTCCAGAATTGTTTTTGCTTTTAGCATGGTCTAAATCAGGTTGAAATGGAAACTGGTCAGGGCTGTCAGTTTGGGCAGCAGACCAGAAATCAAATTTGTTCTAAGTTTGAGTTGTATTTCCATGTTTTATGAGTTCAATGACATGTTTTATGTTATAACTCAATGAATTACTGTTGAAATAAATATTTGACCTTTTTCAAATATGTTTCTACAGATGACAGCGGATAGACAATGTAAAAGCCCATGAAAAGGGACTTGCAAAAATTTTTCATCACCTCACAACACCACAGTTTTGTGGTGGATAGCTTGTGAAAAATTGTGAAGAGCAAGTAACCTCCATCAAAAGAGTGATTAGAGGGGAAAGCCTACACTTTCAAAGTAGGATTTCTACACTGAACATGAGAGGTTGAGCTCACCCCTAGGACTTGAAAAGTCTTGGGAAGGTTCAAGCCAAGTTTCCTGTAAATCCAACACTTTTTGAGGCACTTTTGGAGGTATTTGAAAAAGAGGCCAATTTGAATGTAAATTCATATTGCAGCAACTTTCAGCACTCAAATTCAAAAGTTAGCTTCATATTCAAACTCAGCATATTTTTCTGAGTAACCACACCAATTTTCAGTCCCATTGGACTTCATCTTGTCGGGAGCCAAATTTGTAACAATTCAAACTGAGTTTGAATTTTCAAATTCAAATATGAAGGGAATGTGGCCAAACCAGTTTGAAGTTGATGAATTCAAATTCTTCCTCTGAATTGGTGGCTAAGTTCCCTTTTCAAGTCTGAGTAGTTGGGATATTTGCACAACATTGAGGATTAGGGGGGGGGGGGGAGGAAAGAGGGCCCACTAGTCAGCTATACTTCGCACCGAAGTAACACCGAGCGAGCTCGGTTTACCGGGCCTCGGCAGCGCTCGACACCGAACCAGGCGAGCAGTCACCTCGCCCCACCGCATGCGCTGGCGACCAGCTTACCAACTCGCTGCCTCGTCGTGACCCACCCCCTCTGAACCGATCAACCCGCGTTTCGTCTCTGCTTCTTGCGCCCGATAACCACCGAGCTCGCCGCCACCTCTGGGAATCATCGGGAGCCAGCTCAAACTGTGCCACAGCACCCTCCGACCTGCACAATAGAGCTACGCCCTCGTTCCTCATCTTCCCAGCGCGAGAGCTAGCAAGCTCCGGCAGTGTCCGAGCCCTGAATACCGTTGTCCGCGGCAAGCCAAGGCTAACCGGCGACCGGGGGCACGTGGACAGCCTACACCAGGATCTTTAACGCCCAAGCGGGGACATCCCCGGACACGCCGGTGAGCACTGCTGCTTCCACCCAATCCACAAGACCAGCCGTGAACCACCGAGCAAGAATTTAGAAAAACTTGGCCGGCGACCACAGGACGATGTTCCGGTATGAGACCTCCGAATTCCCACTCCATTCTCGTCGTCAGTTCACGAAACTGTGCTCACAGGAGCTAGACTCGACGGCGCCCAAGTTTGCTTCGCAACCCTAGCTTAGTTTTGGCTGTAGCCGGCGTATTTCCCGGTTTTCCAACCGCGGTTATGGCGGGAAGGGTCGGGCTCATGGTGACAGCTAGGTTAGAGCTCTTCCCGAGCCTTTTCATAGCCCTGTAGACCTTCCCTGAGATTCCCCGGTGCTGAAGAACCATACCACCGATGTTTTGGCGGGCTAAGCTGCCCGGGTGACGTGACCGAAGGGTTGCCGAGCCGCTGCACCGTCGCCGGCTAGGTTGGAGCTACCGCCAGTCAGGGGAGAGGGTGCCAGCATGTTCAGCAGGTGGAACTAGGCCCTAGCAGCGAGGGAGAGCTCGAGAGTCGGCCAGGTGGCAAGTATCAGCGTGTCTCCGGCGAGCCCGGCGGCGCGCGGGCGCGGGAACGCGAGGAGGAAGACGACCCGTGGGCCCCACATGTCGGCGACGGGAAGTTTAAAACCCAGATCTACTGCAGCCCCGGGATCAAGTGTGACTGCACGGAAAGGGGTCTGTAACCCCGTGTGGCTCAGATCCAGCGGTGACACGTGTGTGTCGGGCCCACGGCCAGAGTTTAAAATTTTCCCCGGGTTATTTAGGATTTCAGATTTAGTTCAAACTTTAGAACCCCATAACTTTTGCTAGGGAGCTCCAAATTTAGTGATTCAAATTGGGTTGGATTCATCTCGTCTAGCTCTGTCCAAATATACAACCCAATTTGTATGAAACCCATTAAATCCTTTAGTAGGTTAGTGAACCCCTGTAAAAGTTTCAGACCATTTGGAGTTGATTTGATCAGAGCAATTCAAATTTGAAGGTGCTGTGTTCATTTGAATACAGAAACATTTTCAGAGAATTTCCAAAACTTGAAAATTCAGTTCTGGGCAAATCTTAGCTCCAAAAATGCTAGAAAAAATCATGCAGACTCTGTGAGCTATAGTGGAAATTGTAGTTCACTAAGTTGGACATGAACAGGGGTGTTACCTCAGAATTAATTCTTCTTTGCTTATTTGCTAAAAGAATTATTCTGAACAAACCACTCAATGACAAGTGCTAAATTTTGATCCAGAGAGTTGTCTTGTGACAAGGGACTCACACAAAAAATTCTCAGCTCCATTGGAGCTCTGGATCACCCCTATCCTGTGGAACCACTTGTGGGATTAATAGAGAAGAGGGGGAAAACCACTTGGCACTTAATCATGTGCATAGGTCCAAAACCAAACCACTAACCCCCAGTTCCATTTTAAATTCTTGAACAGAGTTCCAGTTGTTAGAAACTGGTTATTACAACTAATAGCAGAAGCATTACCATAAACTCATGTGCATATTCATTAACATGTAGTATTTTTATTAACGTGTAGTCGCTGAAGGCGAGGAGGCTCCGGAGGTACTCGACTTCCTGCTTCCAGAAGAAGAACTAACCCCTGACCAGCAGCAACAAGGCAAGCTCCGGTTTGCATTAACTCTTTTATCAAGTTCTACTTTGTTCACATATCTAGGGTGATGTATGAATGTGCATTAGGTGTAGGATGAATGGACCCCACTTGCATGACCAGAATTTTTCCATAAGAGTGAGAGTAGTGTCTAAGATCTCGAGTAGACAGGCTATGCTTAATAATTCATAGGACATCAGTACAAGTCGAGCAGTTGAATCTACTCGCGAGTTAGGCTTGGGACACACGGGATTGGTTCGAGTGATATGAGATCACTTAGTAATGAAAAAGAGACTAGGCAGGGGCTAGGGCGCAGAAAGAAGAAGTCTTGTGTGCACATCCCTGCCCGTGTCGATTGAGGACCGATCCGTGTGGGGCCCTGCTGAACAAGTATTGAAAGTACCGAAGGCATATCGGATATATGGGCCCCGATAAACCGATGTAGCCTAAACCTCCGGGCGTCGAGGCATAGCACACCGATTTATAGGTGTAGGTTGAGGGCAGCAAGGTGGAAATCTGCTAACGGGCATAGAGAGATGCTCCGTGTAGGGAACCTCCTGCTCGTTTGGGTGTGACCGGTTCGACGTTTGGGCTGTTGGTTGAAAGGTTGTCCCGTACGACATCGAGTGAGCGTGCTGTGCAGCTCCACGGGTGGGCGTACGTGACATGCTCTTTGGGTTTCCCTGCAGGTGTATATCGAGTCGATTCGCCGTCCCTCGCGGTGACGAGTACCGCTTGTTCACTGCATCATAACGTAGACTAATGTATGCAATGTTATGATTCAATATTGCTGTTATGATATAATTGTCTTGCTACATGTGTGCCACCAAACATTGCTTACTAAATTTCAGATTTCCGAACTGTTAACTTGTGGCTAAAAGATGAACTAAGGATGAACTTGTTGGCGTGTCCATTTGCTTTGTACCCCTCATGTAGAGTTTCATGCTTAGGTGAGTCGGTTAAGTCTTGTTGAGCCTTCGTGCTCACGGTTGCTGCTTAAGTGTTTCTCAGGTGAGGAGCCACCCACGGATTCGGAGTACAAGTCCACCGGCGAGGGTTACCCTCCGTCGGGGACCACGGCTAAGTGGGAGCCGTACACGCCGCGCTGAGCTGAGACGTGCAGCTAGTGTTGGTTGCCCTAGGGCTGGGCAACCGACTTTTGCTAGATAGGTGGGCGTGAGTTGTACAAAAGAAACTTCCGCTATGTAATCAAGACCCTAGTTTTTCCCATATAATATAATGTGTTCTTATGATGTGTGCTGTCGGGTGTCGCATCGCGCGGCACCACCCTCTGCGTTCCTGGATGAGCGGATTCCGGTCCGCCACAGCCTGGTATCAGAGCTGCATTGCGGATAGCACAGTACTTAAGGACCGCATTACGGGAAAAACTTAGGTTTACGGTGAGGATGCGGTAGTTGCCCAAGTAAGGACTATATTAGCATAGTTACTTAAAGTGGCAAAGACTAACCTATGTGTTATAATTTTGAATTTTCATTATGTAACGACGCACCTACACTTGGTAAGCATGGTAAGGAACGCCACCGAAAGCGGTTCAATTTCGGTTAGCTCCCCATGACGAGGAATGTGGTTCAGTGATAGGTCTCACAGCTTGGTGTGAGACGTCAATATGAAACTTTTGGACTCTTCATGTTCCTGAGTTCATATGAAACGCTGATCCCTAGCGTGCATTAGGCAAGTAAGTGGAGACCCTATCGCGTGGTCAGTAACGCGAAAGTGTGTTCGTCTGGAAATAGCCCAGGGGGACATACGCAGCGCTTGCCATCGGCATGCCCTGCAGGGCAGTAGGTGGTATCTGTTGGGTTGATAACATTCCCAACCGTGACGACCCGTTCATGACATACTCGGGTTCCCCGTCGTGTGATGTTGAAACACGATCACGTACCTTGAGACGTGACTTAACTCAAGGACGGCCGTATGGCAATGATACAGGCGTTTGTATTTACTTTTAATATGATCCTGCCTGAAATGAAAACAACCATTGAGTGCACCATTATTGTGTGGTCTTCTGCAGGTACTAACCACGTATGTATCCGTGTAGTAAACATGTGCGAGAGACCGTTTAGTGCCACACTTGAGACGTATATGCCGGTATAATCCGGTTAGGATTTTCTTTTGTAAGGAGCGTAGTACCGAGATATCATAGGCATGTGCATGAAAAATAATGATAACAAGGAATTAAAAATCCCTAGGTTCAACATTTAGGACCCTGGTTTGGTATAAGAATGGGATAGTGGAGCAGGATAGCCAAAGGGATGAAAAACAGAACGCTCTGTCTTGGGCAGCAAGTTTGCTGATCTTCAACAGGGCATAACTCACAGGTCTTTTAGCCCCGGGAGGTGTGGTATATAGTCCTGGAAAGGTATTTAAGTGCTCTACAACTTTGTTGTAGACTTCCAGAGCTGAAACTCACCTTAAGATGGCTTAAATCCCAGAGGAATGTAAACTGTCCAGGACTAGGACAGAGTTGAACACTCCATGGACTGTTCTGTTTTTCAAACATAACTCCCAGTAGAAAAATCTAAAATTGTCATATGATACATCTTTGGAAAGGATAGAAGATGTGTTACATCCTTGCAATTCAAAGTTTCTGAAATTTCAGCACAGAATTCAGTGGAAATCAGAGTTTAAAACAGCAACTTCCAAGGGAGGTGCTGTTGAAATTCTTCCAGAAATTCTGCTGATTTGAATTACCATAACATTTCAACCAAAGCTGATCCGAGGGCAAATGAATACTCGTTGGAAAGATACTGAGGTTAACTTTGACTTTGGTATTCAATTTGAGTCATGAAACTGCCCAGAACCAGATCAAAATCTGGGATATGTAGAAACTGGTCATTCTGACAGAGGAATGACAGTTGAACTCATTTGAGAGATTGTTGTACTCTAGAGGGGGTTTGAGTACTTCCCATGGGGTAGAACATACTCCTGAGAGCTTGTCTTCAACTAGTGAAAGATTTGAGTGTAGGTCTCACTCAAGTTTCTTTTACTAGAGACCATGTTTGTGTCGTATTGAAGATAAAAGGGTGGTTTGCGTGATGACAACGCGATAGTAACATCTCGTACTGACCAAACCGAGTTGTGGTGAGCTTCCAAAGAGGAGGTTCATCATGTTGGATGTAACCAGCTTGTATTTGGTCTGGTAATAGTGTATCTTGTGCAAAGTTATTACATTATCTACATATGAGATGTATCGCATGTTTTATTGTCATGATGTTTTTACGCCTATTTTATTGGACTGCATGCAATATGTTGCGGGACTGATGTTTATTGTCGTATGGTTGCAGATGGTTCGTACTAGGACCACGCACGAGGTTGGTGGCTCTAGCCAACAGGGAGGTGATGACTCCCAGCCACCAGCCCACGACAGCACCCCGCAGCAGCAGCCACCACCGCCGCCTCCGCTTACTCTAGCGGATGTGATAGCGGCACTGGTGGGTGGTCGTGAGGAGCAGACTGACCTGCTCCGCACGATCGTGCAGAATACGTCCCAGGCGGGGGGGGGGGGGGTGAGGGCCCGCCGCCCTGATCACTCATGGGGACGGAGCACCTCGCCTGGGAAACGCATTGGGTGGTGCCGTGCGACGCGGCACTCAACAGCACACCTAATAAAGCATCATATTACATAGATCAAGCGGAAGATTTACAAAATGTACATTTTACAAATACTTCTCAAAATACTCTACAGCGGAAGACTAATACAACTCACGCCTCATACCTATGCTAAGCAACAGAGAAGGTGTCCAGCCCGCGGACCCTTCTCGCTAGCAACACTATCACAATAGCAGCGGCATGGGTTGAAATGAGTTGACCACTCGGAGAGCTCCGAGTCTCATCAGACACCCGTACTTAGAAGCGTACAGTTGTTACCTGCAAAACAACTTAGGCAGTATCTGTGAGCACGAAGCTCAGCAAGACTGACCCGTCACCCTTGTAATGAAACTCTACATGATGAAAATAGAGGGCTAATTATAGCAGTTTGCACAAACGATGAACTTGAGCTAAAGGAGAGTCCTTCAAGTTTTAATCAACTTTTATAGACCTCGCGCAACTTACATCGAGACTCCACAATCAAACAAGAAACACTTCATCTCGATGTCACTTGCCCGAGGTGAAAGTAACTTTAGTGAGCTACCCTAGACTCATACAGACCTTGCACCATCAACGTCGAGACTCCACAATCAAACAAGAAACACTTTGCCTCGACGCTACTAGCCCAAGGTGGAAAATAAATTTAGTGAAAGTGTTGATCATGCCTCATCTCCATTATGAGGATTACTCACGAAGCATTATTAACTTTTCCCAGTTTATTACTACGTCACGACTCAGTGTACAAGTATGCTCACTACCGCGAACGACATTGATTACAATCAAAAACACCTGGCTGACACGACACGTACGCCAGTACTCGACGTTGCACACAGCATCCGTCACTGACGTCGTACGTGGCAACCTTTCACACGACACCCAAATGACGAACCGGTCCCACCGACTGGGATTAAGTCTCTCTACGGCAAACCCTCATAGAGCCGACTTCTCTATCCTTTCAGCATCGGCATCAGACAGTGAGGTATGCCTCGATACCCAGGTTAACATGTTACATCAGTTTCCTGGGTCCCATATTGCCAGTATGCATCCGGTACACATCTCAAACTTGTCTCACAGGGCCGCACACGAGAACGGGTCTTAATCGACTCAGACATAGACTAGGCTCACAGGACCACGTCCTTGACCTTCCATCCACTGCCCGGTCTCCATTCCCATCTATGAGGATCAATTCCCAACTCTTCCGATTGATCCTCCTTAATCCCGGTTCACGAGTAGGAAAATGCCCACTCGAGTTTTGCTTCTTTTAATCCACTTTTGTTGAGATCAGCAGTTATAATTAATTGATAACATATCCTACATTAAACTCCAGGGTTTTCTGGGTCATGCATTTGGAGTGTCATACCACCTAGACTTAATGCAATAAATAAAATGCTAGACGTATAAAGTGAATACAAATAAAAACTTGTAAGTTTTGATGCAAACCAGGGCTTGCCTTTATTTTGCAGGGGACTTATATATATATATATATATATATATATGAAGATTCAGTTAGTGAAGATCACTTGGCTTGATCTCTTGCCTCCCTTCTTTGATCTCTACTCCAATGACTTGAAGTCCTTCAAGTAGATGCTACACGTAATGCATATGCACAACTGTTTAATTGTAAAGACTTTGCTACAAGTACTAATAACAAGTTTTCAAAAACTAGAACTCTGTTTAAGAATTTAAAATGACACTGGTGCTAGTGGTTTAGGTTTGGATCTAAACACATGATTAAGTGCTAAGTGGTTTTCCCCCTCTTCTATATTGATCACCTTAAGTGGTTAAATAGAACAGGTGTGATCCAGAGCTCCAATGGAGCTGAGAATATTCATGTGAGTTCCTTGTCACAAGAAAACCCTCTGGACCAAAAATTAGCACTTTTCATTGAGTGGTTTGTTCAGAACAATTTTCTAAGAAATTAAGACAGGAAGAATTAATTCTGTGATCACACCCATGTTCATGCCAAACTTAGTGAACTACAATTTCAATTATAGTTCATATAGTTTGCATGAATTTTCCTAGCTTTTTTGGAGCTAAGATCTGCACAGAACTGAATTTCCAAGTTTTGGAAATTCCCTGAAATTGTTTCTGTATTCAGTTGAACACAGCATCTTCAAATCTGAATTGCCCTGATCAAATCAACTCCAATTGAGCTGAAACTTTTACAGGGGTTCACTAACACCCTAAAGACTACTCTAGCAAAATTTGAGGACTTTTGGATTAGCCAAACTCCATCTAAAATTATTTTTCTGAAAAGGTTTAAAGAATTTTCCAGAATTAAATAATGAGTTTCATACAAAATGGGTTCCTTATTTGGATAGTGCTCTATCAGAGGAATCCAAAAAATTTTGTTTCACAATTTTTGGATTCTCCTACACAGAGTTGTAGCTATTTAAACTTTGAACTGAAATCTAATTCCCAAAATGTTCAAATGCTGACTGTGGGTCCAGGGGACAGGTGTCACTTGCCGGGGCAAGCCACACGGGGCTACTGGGTATTTCCCGTGCGTCCACACTAGATTCCAGCGCCACAGCTGATCAGAAATTTGATTCCTGGTCGCTGACATGTGGGACCCACCGGGTCGTCTTCTACCCCCGGCCACCCGCGCCCGCGCGCCGCCGGGCTCGCCGGAGTTTGATGGATTCCGGTCTCCAGGCCATCCCCCGAGCCCTCCCTCGCCGATAGGGCCTAATTTCATGTGCTGAACACGATGGGATCGTCTCCCCCGGCCGGCAGTGGCTCTAACCTAGCCGGCCACGCTGCGGCGGCTCGGTACCAGTTCGGCACTGTCGCCCTGCCAACCCAGCATGCCAAAACACCGGTGGAACGGCTCTATAGCATCAGTGGACGCCAAAGAGGATCGTCCGGGTGGTGAAGCATCCTGGAAATGGCCCTAACCTAGCTCTCATCGGGAGCCCGAACCGCCCCACCATAACCGCTGTCGGAAAAGTGGGAAATACGTCGTGCACAATAGTTTTCAGGCGTTGGTTGCAAAAGGGCAAATGATCGCCGGCTAGCCCAGCTCGTGTGTGCAAAATTTCACAAGCTACAGAGGATTAGAAAGCGAGAATTTAGGCGGCAAGTACCGGATGCTTCGTTTGAAGTCGCCGGGACAAATTCTCCAAATTAACCACCGATCCTTCACGGGTTGCTCCAGGCTTTGGAGGAGAGCAGCACCACGGTGGCGCGCTCCCGTGGCCGGGCTTGCTCAGACGTGACAACCTTTGTGGAAGGCTGCCCGCGTGCGCCCGGTCGTCGGCTGGCTGTGGGTCGCCGCTGATGAGGCGTTTAAAGCTCGAAACACACCACGGATGGCTAGCTCTCACGCTCAGAAGGTGCGGAACGATGGCACAGCGTCGTTGTGCAGCTCGGGGGGGGGGGCGCTGTGGCACGGTTTAGCCGGCTCCCGATGGCTTTCCTGAGGGGGCAGCGAGCTCGGTTTCGTTTTCTGGATAACACGCGCGTGAGGAGGAGAAACACGGATGGTCGTCTAGATCACGCGGGAGGATCACGTAAAGAGGCGCCGCCGACTCCCGTGCTGCCAGCGGCCCGGGCGAAGAGCAGGAGGTGGCTCGTTTTGCCCCCGCGGTGACACCCGATGAGAACCGTTCGGTGAGTGGAGACTTAAGGCTGAAGAAATGGGAGATATTTTACAGTGTTTAACCTCCCCAATGACAGGTGGGGCCCACTCAATTTCCCTGCAAAAAGATCTCCATAGTTTGACAAATATTCAACCCCAAATATTTGAAAGTTGGAAACTGAGCTGCATTTGCATAGTTGGACGAATTCCATCCAAATTCAAATGTTTATTTGAATTCCTTGCACATTTAACCCCATTTGGAAAAATGGGCAGCAAATCTTTTCAAAAATTAATGAAACTTTGCGTACCCACTAATTTGGACCTAAGGAATCCAAATATGCAATTAGATTCTTGTGTTAGCTGCTGCAAACAAGAGTTTGAACACAACAGTTTTGAATTTCCCATTGTGTCCTCCCCTCACTTGAAGTTTGAGTTTAAAATTTAGTTCAAACTCTGATTTTTAAACCCTCCCAATTGCACTTGAGTTCTTCACTTCTGTGGTTTTAATCCACATGAGGTCCATCGATGCAGTAACCTTAAGTTTGTTTAGAAGAATCTGACCTATGATATCATATGTGGAAAAAGTTTCAACTAAGCCCCTTCTTCATACACATGACTCCAACATTTGTGCAAACTCATGTTTCTTTGTATTCACATTTTTGGGACCTTTACAATCCCCCCCTTAAAAGAATATCGTCCCGAGATTACAAAAGAAAGATGAGGCGGAAGGTAATTACAACAATTAAAACAAAAGTTCCGGATAGTTCTTGTGGATGTAATCTTCACTCTCCCAAGTCGCTTCTTCCGGTGTGTGATTACTCCACAGAACTTTGTAAAATTTCAAAGTCCGATTTCGAGTGATCCGGCTCTTCTCGTCAATAATCTTGATGGGCTTCTCGGCGTAGGTGAGATCCGGTTGCAATATCTCCATGTCTTCCGAAAGGATGTCCGTCGGCCTCTTCAAACACTTTCTCAAGTGTGAGACATGGAAGATGTCGTGGATGCCCGATAAGGATGCCGGCAGCTCCAAACGGTAGGCTACCTGCCCACATCGTTCTGTAATAACGAACGGACCCACAAAGCGAGGCGCTAGCTTTCCCTTGACCCCGAATCGATGAATCCCCTTTCTCGGGGATACTCGGAGATAGACGTGATCTCCGATTTCAAAACACAAGGGTCGGCGTCGCTGGTCCGCATAGCTCTTCTGGCGAGATTGAGTGGCCCTAAGGTTTTCTTGAATCAGCTGGACTCGCTCTTCGGCATCTTTTACAAGATCAATGCCGAAAATCACCCTCTCGCCCGATTCACACCAATTGAGTGGTGTGCGGCACTTCCTGCAATAAAGTGCTTCGTATGGTGCCATTTTAATACTGGATTGGTAACCATTGTTGTAAGAGAACCCTGCTAATTGCAAATGGTTATCCCAGTTCTTCCCATGATCTATGGCACACGCCCTCAGCATATCTTCCAAAATCTGGTTTACCCTCTCCGTTTGACCGTCAGTCTGGGGATGGTATGCTGAGCTTCTGATTAATTTTGTTCCCAGAGATTCATGAAGTTGCTCCCAGAAAAGAGCAACAAATATTGAACCTCGGTCCTATATGATGGTCTTGGGGACTCCATGTAAGCATATAATTTTGGAGAGATATAACTCTGCATATTGCTTAGTCTGGAATCCCGTATTTACTGGGACGAAGTGGGCTGATATTGTTAAGCGGTCAACAATCACCCAAATGGGGTCAAGCTTTCTAGATGTGAGAGGCAGTCCGACAATAAAGTACATGCTGATGTCCTCCCACTTCCATGCCGGAATACTTAATGGTTGCAGCATTCCCACTTTCTTAATATGATCAGCTTTGACTCGCCGACATGTATCACACTCGGATACATATTTGGCTATTTCTCGCTTCATCCGAGTACACCAAAATTTTGTTTTCAGGTCTTGATACATCTTATTGCTCCCTGGATGTATCGAGTACTTGGACATATGAGCTTCATCGAGGATTTTCTTCCTTAGCTTCAGGTTCCGGGGCACCACGATACGGTTGTTAAACCATAACACACCATGTTCATCTTCCCGGAAACATTTCATTTTATCCTCATTGATTCTTACGCGGATTTTCCGCATTCCTTTATCTCTCTTCTGGTCTTGTACAATCTCTTCTCTAATGGTGGGCACAAGAGCAAGATTATACAATGCCTCATACGGAATCACCCGCAAGCTTGGTTCTTCATCCTCATCTGGAACAACTGACAAGTTATTCACGTGGGATTTACGACTGAGTGCATCAGCCACCACGTTAGCTTTGCCCGGATGGTAATGGATCTCGATCTCATAATCTTTGATTAATTCCAACCATCTCCGCTGCCTCATATTGATATCATTCTGAGTGAATATGTATTTGAGGCTCTTATGGTCGGTGTAGAGGTGCACTAAATTCCCGAGTAAGTAGTGCCTCCACATCTTCAATGCCAGCACCACCAAAGCAAGTTCTAGGTCATGAGTGGGGTAGTGCTGCTCGTGATTGCGGAGTTGACGAGACCCATACGCGATCACGCGTCTATCTTGCATTAAGACGCAGCCAAGTCCAATGCCTGAGGCATCACAATAAACATCAAATGGCTTTGTTGTATCCGGTTGGGCTAACACCGGTGCCGTTCTGAGATGTTTCTTTAAAGTTTGAAATGCCTCTTCACAGGTCTCTGTCCACACATACTTGCTACTCTTCTTCAATAACTCTGTCATTGGTTTAGCCACCTTCGAGAAGCTGGGAATAAATCTCCGATAGTAACCCGCTAGCCCCAGAAAACTGCGGATTTGATGAACAGATGTTGGAGACTCCCACTTCAAGACTTGCTCAATTTTAGTTGGATCCACGGCCACACCCTCCGCTGAAATAATGTGGCCTAAAAATGGTACCATGCTGATCCAAAATTCACACTTGCTGAATTTGGCATACAGCTTATGTTCCTGTAATCATTGGAGCACAATATGGAGATGTTTGGTGTGCTCCTCCTCCGATTTGGAGTATACGAGAATGTCGTCGAGGAAAACCACGCCGAACTGATCCAACTCTGGCATGAATACAGAATTCATAAGATACATGAAGTGTGCGGGTGCATTTGTTAGCCCGAAAGACATGACTAGATACTCATAGAGCCCGTATCTAGTTGAGAAGGCCGTCTTCGGTATATCCTCCGCTCTGATTTTTATCTGATGATAGCCGGACCGTAAGTCCATCTTGGAGAATACCTTGGCACCCACTAACTGATCAAATAATATATCGATCCGCGGCAATGGATATTTATTTTTGATCGTCACTGCAGTCAGCGGCCGATAATCCACACATAACCGAAGTGACTAAACCTTTTTCTTCACAAAGGTGGCTGAACAGCCCCATGGCGATGAGCTTGGTCGGATGAACTCTTTGTCCATTAAGTCCTTTAGCTGTTCTTTCAGTTCAGCTAATTCCTTCGGAGACATTTTGTACGGCCTCCGAGATATTGGTGTGGTTCCCGGTGCTAACTCGATCTTGAATACCACATCCCTCTCAGGCGGCATCCCTGGAAGATCGTCGGGAAACACATCCGGGTACTCACGGACCACTGGAATATCCTCCAGTTTCGTGGTACACTGTGGTACACCACTGGATTTTTAGAATCCACGGCTTCAAGTATGAGCGTTTGGAGACCGTAGATTGGAGAGTCCAAACTAACAATCCGTGGACCAATGTCAAGAAGAGCCCCGTTGTAGTTCATCCACGCCATTCCTAGAATTACGTTGATGTTCTGCCCCTCTAACACAATGAGAGTTGTGGGGTATACGTTTCCACCTAAGCACAAGGGTGTTTTGATCACTACTTCAGTAGCAGCTATATTTCCACCCGGTGAGCGGATAAGGTGGTGATCCTTCGGTGTAGAGGTGGAGAGCTCAGCTTTGCACACAAACAACCTGCTGATGAAATTGTGTGTAGCTCCAGAGTCAAATAAAATTAACACGGGCAGTCCATTGAGGGTGAACATTCCCGCTAGCACAGGTGCCCCATCTGGCACATCCTCTAGAGCTGTATGATAAATGCACCCGGATTTTGGTGCAGTTCCTTGAAGCTGAGCACGGGGTTGATTTATACCCCGCCCCGGGGAAGTTTCTCTACGGTGTATCCTTTCTGGACACTTCCTGCTGATGTGACCCAAGTACCCGCACGTGAAGCACGGTTTCTCAGCCGGTTCAAGGTTGCTCGGAGTACGGACACTAGTTGTATTCTGCTGCGGCAAGAACACTTGAGGGACAGAATAACGTGGCTGCATATACCATTGTTGCAGCTGTCCGACTTCAGAGTATTGAGCTGAACGACCCGAATGTTGCTGGAGTCGTCGAGCCGGCTGCATCAGTTGACAGTTCAAGGTACTGTCTACCACCCTGTATTTCTGCGGAGCACTAGTGCTACTCTCCGGTGGTACATGGTTCTTTCTTTTCTCAGCCTGAACTTCCCGCTGAGCATCTTCAACCATGGTGGCAGCACTCATCAATTTGTTGAAGTTCTTTCGATAAGCTAAAACAAGTCTCTCCTTTAGCTTGGGATTGAGGCTGCGGAAGAACCATTCACACTTTTGTGCTTCGGTGTTCACATGTTGAGGCGCATACTGTGCCAGCTTGTTGAACACTCGCGAATGCTCGTATGCACCCCTCCCTCCTTGTTTTAAGGCCAGAAACTCCTCGAGTTTCTGCTGAATTATTCCGGACGGAACATGATACACGAGAAATGCCTTCCAGAATTCTGCCCATGTACAGTCATGTCCAGCTGGTAAGGAGGCGAGTTGATTTGCCCACCATGCACTGGCGGACCCGTGAAGTTGTTGCGCTGCGTATAAAACCTTCTGATGTTCGGTGCATTGAAGCAATCCGAACTTAGACTCAATGGTACGGATCCAGCTATCCGCCACCAGAGGATCCTCAGCTTCAATGAAAACCGGTGGTTGAGTTGCCAAGAACTCAACATAGGAATTCAGTTGAGTTAGGCGCAATTCTTCGTCTTGACATCCCCCTTGACGGGATGTATTCATCACCAGGGTGCGGAGCAAGTCGGTTCGCTCATCGCTTGCACCCGTCATGGCGGCCAGAATGTCCGCCATTGTAACTGTAGGTGAAGTTCCTGGTGGCGGCTGCGGTTGCGAAGCTCGCTGCTCCCGCTGTGGAGAGTTATCACCACCACCACCACTGGAACCACCCAACTCACTCATGGAACGAGTTCGCACCATTCTGCAATTGCACGAGTTCATTATCAGTTCAACAATATCACTTGATTTACTCCATAAACAAAGTAGTGCAAAACTGATAATGAAATCTTAACATGTAAGCAGAATGATTTAATCGCAAACTGATGTAGCTAACAGCAAGGATTTAAAAGCAGATTGACCGGTCCTTAAACAAACCAGATTTCGATCCAGTTAAAAGCATTTTCATAACTCATGTTGAATACCAAAGTTAAAGTTAACTTCAATATCTTTCCAATGAGTATCCAAATGCCTCCATATCACTCCCGGATCAAATGTTATGATTTCGCAGAGTTGACAGACTTTCTGGATAAAATTTGTCAGCATCTCCTTTGTATGTGGCTGAATTTATCACTGTTGTATATGAAAATACAACAAGAATCTGAACAACCTTTGCACTACAACAATGTTGCATATCTCATAACCTTTCCAACGGTGTATCACAGGCTCCCTAGGGATTTTGCTACGACAGGTTAGGGCTTAAAAACATAAGGGTCCAGAGAGGTTTTTCTGCTGTACTGGTTCTGGACAGTTTGCCTTCAACTGGACTTTTCACCCACTTAACGTGTGATTTAGCTCTGGAGGTCTACAATAAAGTTGTAGAGCACTTGAAATCTTTCCATAAATGTATCATACACCTTAATTGGATCAAGCTACTCAGAGTTATGCTCTGTAAAAGTCCAGCAAGAATTCCTGCTAGAAACAGAGCACTCTGTTTTTGAAATCTCGGAAGCCTAGTTATACTCTCATTTGCATCTTAGCTCAAAATAAGAGTTCATTAACTAATATTTGTTTCAAACTTCCATTTTTAGTTGAAATTTAGTTCATGAATCATTTCTTCATAGGAAAGAGGATTATATGTTTAGTACGGTGTCGATGCACCGTAAGAGTTCTGTCGGTACTATGTAGCCTTACCAAAAGAAAATCCTAACCGGATGATACCGGCATATACGTAACATCAGTGGCACTAAAGCGGTCTCTCGCACACGTGTTCTACACGGGATACGTACGTCGTTAGTACCTGCAGAAAAACATGCAATAGTGGTGCACTCAAAGGTGGTTTTATTTCAGGCAGTTCCATATTTGAAAGTAAATAGAAATGCCCGTATCATTGCCATACGGCCGTCCTTGAGTTAAGTCACGTCTCAAGGTACGTGGTCGTGTTTCAACACCACACGACAGGGAACCCGAGTATATCATGAATGGGTCGTCACGGTTGGGAATGTTATCAACCCAACAGATACCACCTACTGCCCTGCAGGGCACGCCGATGGCAAGCGCTGCGTATGTCCTCCTGGGCTATTTCCAGACGAACACACTCTCACGTTACTGACCACGCGATGGGGTCTCCACTTACTTGCCTAATGCACGCTAGGGATCAGCGTTTCATATGAACTCAGGAACATGAAGAGTTCAAGAGTTTCATATTAACATCTCACACCAAGCTGTGAGATCTAGCCCTGAACCACTTTCCTCGTCAGGGGAGCTCACCAAAATTGGACCGCTTTCGGTGGCGTTCCTTACCATGCTTACCTGAGCGTAGGTGCGTCGTTACGTAATCCAAAATTTCAGAATAATAACAAGTATGTTAGTACTGCCACCTTAAGTAACTATACTACTATAGTCCTTATGTGGGCCTAATACCGTTTCCTCACCGTATCCTAAGTTTTTGGTCGTAATACGATCCTTATTCCGTGTGCTATTACCAATGCGGCTCTGATACCACGCTGTGAGGGCCCGCCGCCCCGATCACTCACGGGGACGGGGCACCTCGCCCGGGAATCGCATTGGGTGCTGCCGTGCGACGCGGCACCCAACAGAACACCTAATAAAGCATCATATTACATAGATCAAGCGGAAGCTTTACAAAATGTACATTTTACAAATACTTCTCAAAATACTCTACAGCGGAAGACTAATACAACTCACGCCTCATACCTATGCTAAGCAAAAGAGAAGGTGTCCAGCCCGCGGACCCTTCTCGCTAGCAACACTATCACAATAGCAGCGGCATGGGTTGAAATAAGTTCACCACTCGGAGAGCTCCGAGTCTCATCAGACACCCGTACTTAGCAGCGTACAGTTATTACCTGCAAAACAACTTATGCAGTATCTGTGAGCACGAAGCTTAGCAAGACTGACCCGTCACCCTAGTCATGAAACTCTACATGATGAAAATAGAGGGCTAATTATAGCAGTTTGCACAAACGATGAACTTGAGCTAAAGGAGAGTCCTTACTTCAAGTTTTAATCAACTTTTATAGACCTCGCGCAACTTACATCGGGACTCCACAATCAAACAAGAAACGCTTCATCTCGATGTCACTTGCCCGAGGTGAAAGTAACTTTAGTGAGCTACCCTAGACTCATACAGACCTTGCGCCATCAACGTCGAGACTCCACAATCAAACAAGAAACGCTTTGCCTCGACGCTACTAGCTCAAGGTGGAAAAAATATTTAGTGAAAGTGTTGATCATGCCTCATCTCCATTATGAGGATTACTCACGAAGCATTATTAACTTTTCCCATTTATTACTACGTCACGACTCAGTGTACAAGTATGCTCACTACCGCGAGCGACGGTGATTGCAATCAAAAACACCCGGCTGACACGACACGTACACCCGTACTCGACGTTGCACACAGCAACCGTCACTGACGTCGTACGTGCCAACCTTTCACACGACACCCAAATGTCGAACCGGTCCCACCGACTGGGATTAAGTCTCTCTACGGCAAACCCTCGTAGAGCCGACTTCTCTATCCTTTCAGCATCGGCATCAGACGGTGAGGTATGCCTCGACACCCAGGTTAACATGTTACATCAGTTTCCTGGGTCCCATATTGCCCGTATGCATCCGGTACACATCTCAAACTTGTCCCACAGGGCCGCACACGAGAACGGGCCTTAATCGACTCAGACATAGACTAGGCTCACAGGACCACGTCCTTGACCTTCCATCCACTGCCAGGTCTCCATTTCCATCTATGAGGATCAAATCCCAACTCTTCCGATTGATCCCCCTTAATCCCGGTTCACAAGTAGGAAAATGCCCACTCGAGTTTTGCTTCTTTTAATCCACTTTTGTTGAGGTCAGCAGTTATAATTAATTGATAACATATCCTACATTAAACTCCAGGGTTTTCTGGGTCATGCATTTGGAGTGTCATACCACCTAGACTTAATGCAATAAATAAAATGCTAGACGTATAAAGTGAATACAAATAAAAATTTGTAAGTTTTTATGCAAACCGGGGCTTGCCTTTGTTTTGCAGGGGACTTATATATATATATGAAGATTCAGTTAGTGAAGATCACTTTGCTTGATCTCTTGCCTCCCTTCTTTGATCTCTACTCCAATGACTTGAAGTCCTTCACGTAGATGCTACACGTAATGCATATGCACAATTGTTTAATTGTAAAGACTTTGCTACAAGTACTAATAACAAGTTTTAAAAAACTGGAACTCTGTTTAAGAATTTAAAATGACACTGGTGCTAGTGGTTTAGGTTTGGATCTAAACACATGATTAAGTGCTAAGTGGTTTTCCCCCTCTTCTATATTGATCACCTTAAGTGGATAAATAGAAAAGGTGTGATCCAGAGCTCCAATGGAGCTGAGAATTTTCATGTGAGTTCCTTGTCACAAGAAAACCCTCTGGACCAAAAATTAGCACTTTTCATTGAGTGGTTTGTTCAGAACAATTTTCTAAACAATTAAGCCAGGAAGAATTAATTCTGAGATCACACCCATGTTCATGCCAAACTTAGTGAACTAAAATTTCAATTATAGTTCATATAGTTTGCATGAATTTTCCTAGCATTTTTGGAGCTAAGATCTGCCCAGAACTGAATTTCCAAGTTTTGGAAATTCCCTGAAATTGTTTCTGTATTCAGTTGAACACAGCATCTTCAAATCTGAATTGCCCTGATCAAATCAACTCCAATTGAGCTGAAACTTTTAAAGGTGTTCACTAACACCCTAAAGACTACTCTGGCAAAATATGAGGAATTTTGGATTAGCCAAACTCCCTCTAAAATTCTTTTGCTGAAAAGATTTAAAGAATTTTCCAGAATTAAATAATGAGTTTTATACAAATTGGGTTCCATATTTGGATATTGCTCTATCAGAGGAATCCAACAAAATTTGTTTCACAATTTTTGGATTCTCCTACACAAAGTTGTAGCTATTTAAACTTTGAACTGAAATCTAAAATTCCCAAAATATTCAAATGCTGACTGTGGGTCCAGGTGACAGGTGTCACTTGCCGGGGCAAGCCACACGGGGCTACTGGGTATTTCCCGCGCATCCACACTAGATCCCAGCGCCACAGCTGATCAGAAATTTGACTCCCGGTCGCTGACACGTGGGACCCACCGGGTCGTCTTCTACCCCCGGCCACCCGCGCCCGCGCGCCGCCGGGCTCGCCGGAGTTCGGTGGATTCTGGTCTCCCCGCCATCCCCCGAGCCCTCCCTCGCCGCTAGGGCCTAATTTCATGTGCTGAACACGATAGGATCCTCTCCCCCGGCCGGCGGTGGCTCTAACCTAGCCGGCCACGGTGCGGCGGCTCGGTACCAGTTCGGCGCCGTCGCCCTGCCAACCCAGCCTGCCAAAACACCGGTGGGACAGCGCTATAGCATCAGTGGATGCCAAAGAGGATCGTCCGGGTGGTGAAGCAGCCTGGAAATGGCCCTAACCTAGCTCTCATTGGGAGCCCGAACCGCCCCACCATAACCGCCGTCGGAAAAGTGGGAAATACGTCGTGCACAATGGTTTTCAGGCGTTGGTTGCAAAAGCGCAAATGATCGCCGGCTAGCCCAGCTGGTGTGTGCAAAATTTGACAAGCTACTGAGGATTAGAGAGCGAGAATTTAGGCGGCAAGTACCGGATGCTTCGTTTGAAGTCGCCGGGACAAATTCTCCAAATTAGCCAACGATCCTTCATGGGTTCCTCCAGGCTTTGGAGGAGAGCAGCACCACGGTGGCGCGCTCCAGTGGCCGGGCGTGCTCGGACGTGACAACCCTTGTGGAAGGCTGCCCGCGTGCGCCCGGTCGTCGGCTGGCTGTGGGTCGCCGCTGATGAGGCGTTTAAAGCTTGAAACACACCACGGATGGCTAGCTCTCGCGCTCAGAAGGTGCGGAATGATTGCACAGCATCGTTGTGCAGCTCGGGGGGCGCTGTGGCACGGTTTAGCTGGCTCCCGATGGCTTTCCAGAGGGGGCGGCGAGCTCGATTTTGTTTTCTGGATAACACGCGCGTGAGGAGGAGAAACACGGATGGTCGTCTCGGTCACGCGGGAGGATGACGTAAAGAGGCGCCACCGACTCCCGTGCTGCCAGCGGCCCGGGCAAAGAGCAGGAGGTGGCTCGTTTTGCCCCCGCGGTGACACCCGATGAGAACCGTTCGGTGAGTGGAAACTTATGTCTGAAGAAATGGGAGATCTTTTACAGTGTTTAACCTCCCCAATGAAAGGTGGGGCCCACTCAATTTCCCAGCAAAAAGATCTCCATAGTTTGACAAATATTCAACCCCAAATATTTGAAAGTTGGAAACTGAGCTGCATTTGCATAGTTGGACAAATTCCATCCAAATTCAAATGTTTATTTGAATTCCTTGCACATTTAACTCCATTTGGAAAAATGGGCAGCAAATCTTTTCAAAAATTAATGAAACTTTGCCTACCCACTAATTTGGACCTAAGGAATCAAAATATGCAATTTGATTCTTGTGTTAGCTGCTGCAAACAAGAGTTTGAACACAACAGTTTTGAATTTCCCATTGTGTCCTCCCCTCACTTGACGTTTGAGTTTAACATTTAGTTCAAACTCTGATTTTTAAACCCCCCCATTGCACTTGAGTTCTTCACTTCTGTGGTTTTAATCCACATGAGGTCCATCCATGCAGTAACCTTAAGTTTGTTTAGAAGAATCTCACCTATGATATCATATGTGGAAAAAGTTTCAACTAAGCCCCTTTTTCATACACATGACTCCAACATTTGTGCAAACTCATGTTTCTTTGTATTCACATTTTTGGGACCTTTACAGGGGGCGTCAAGACAGAGGGCCCCGTGAGCCCCGTGAGGTGTCGTACTCGGACATCATGAGTGCGCACCCTCCAGTGTTCACTGAAGCTGAAGAACCACTGGAGGCCGACAACTGGCGGCGGACCATAGAGTCCAAGTTCAGGCTGCTCCAATGTACGGAGGGGCATAAGACTCTGTTCGCAGCGCAGCAACTTCACGGTGCCGCTGGTGCGTGTTGGGTGAACTATGTCGCCTCACGTCCGGCTGGCCATGCCGTGGAGTGGGGAGAGTTCCGGTAGGCGTTCCGCGCCTATCATATCCCTCCCAGGATCATGAAGAGGAAGTTCCAAGAATTCTTGGAGCTGAAGCAGGGCGGGAGGAGTGCTCATGACTACTCCTGTGCCTTGAACCATCTGGCGCAATATGCGTCGGACTATATCTCCACCGAGGAGAAAAAGCGGGAGCATTTCTATCGGGGGTTACACCCCGAAATGAAGACGCATCTCGTGCAATGGAATCGCGGCACCTTCAATGACCTAGTCAATGCCGCGATCATGCAAGAAGACGCTCAGCGGGAGTTGGCAGCTGAGCAGCGGAAGCGCACCGCTCCACCCAGCAGTGGGGGTGGCGCTCCCCAGAAATACCGGATGGTGTATCGGACACCATCCGGGCAGCAGTGGCATCCACCGGCGCAACCTCAGCGGTTTGGGGGACATTCGTTTCAGTCAACTCCATTCCGTCCGCCGATGCCACCACCAAGACAGCAGAAGCAGCAGACGGCACCCCGGACGTTTTCACCGCCACAACGTGCCCCGGGTTTCTGCCCACCGATCAGCAGGGGACTGCCCCGTTTCACTTGCTTCACGTGTGGCCAGGCAGGCCACTTCACGAAGGACTGTCCTCAGAGGCAGCAGAGCAGCGGGCAAGCCCAGTTCCAGGGCGGTGCTCGAGGCCGACCTCCGGTCAAGAAGGTTGGTCAGCGGACTGGGGACGTCCGCAACCTCGACAATGAGGACGCCCCAGAGGGAGACAACGTGCTGGCGGGTACGTTTACTCTCAACAATCAAGCCATCATCATACTTTTTGATTCTGGTGCAACCCACAGCTTTGTAAGTGCATCCTATGTGGCTAAGCATCAAATGCAAGTCTTCCCAATGGACTGCACCTATATGATCTGCTCACCGGGAGGGAAGATCTCAGCTAATATGATGATTCCAAAAGCACCTCTGTGCTTAGGTGGGAAACTATATCCCACCACCATGATAATCCTTATGGGGCAAAATATTGATGCAATCTTAGGGATGTCATGGCTACAATACCATGGCGCTGTCCTAGAGACGCGGACACGGACGGTTCATTTAAACTCTCCATTCCACCGTCCGCATTCCATGGTGTTAGACACGCCAGTCCGGGAAATTTCAGCAATTAATAATGCTGAAGCTCTCAAGTTAGGAGACATCCCCGTAGTCCGGGAGTACCCCGACGTGTTCCCTGATGATCTTCCGGGCATGCCACCTGAGCGGGACGTCGAGTTCAAGATTGAACTTGCACCCAGGACTACGCCCATATGGTGGAGACCATACAAGATGGCTCCGAACGAGCTGGCTGAATTAAAAGATCACCTCAATGATCTGTTGATCAAGGGTTTCATTAGGCCGAGTTCCTCGCCTTGGGGATGCTCGACGCTATTCGTGAAAAAGAAGGATGAAACCTTGAGGCTGTGTGTGGACTACCGGCCGCTCAACGCCGTCACCATAAAGAATAAGTACCCACTGCCCCGCATCGACATATTGTTTGATCAACTTGTGGGTGCAAGTGTGTTCTCCAAGATGGACCTTCGCTCTGGATATCACCAGATAAAGATCCGGACGGAGGATATCCCGAAGACGACCTTCTCGACGAGATACGGATTGTATGAATACCTCGTCATGTCCTTTGGTCTCACAAACGCTCCAGCCCATTTCATGTACCTCATGAACTCGGTATTCATGACGGAGCTAGACAAATTCGTGGTAGTGTTCATCAACGATATCTTGGTTCACTCCAAGACAGAAGCTGAACATGCCGAACACTTGCGGATCGTTCTTCAACGATTACGAGACCATAAGCTCTATGCCAAATTCAGCAAATGCGAGTTTTGGATCAGCCAAGTGCCATTCTTGGGACATATCATCTCAGCTGAAGGCATTGCGGTTGACCCAAGCAAAATAGAGCAAGTGCTGAAATGGAAAGCTCCCACTTCAGTTCATGAAGTCAGAAGCTTCCTCGGGTTAGCGGGATACTATCGGAGATTCATTCCAAGCTTCTCCAAGCTTGCTAAACCGATGACAGAATTGCTGAAGAAGGGGACGAAATATGTTTGGAACACGGCATGTGAAGGAGCATTCAAAACATTGGTGAAGCATCTCACCACAGCCCCGGTCTTAGCTCAGCCGAATACAACAAAGCCCTTCGACGTGTATTGTGACGCGTCCGGTATTGGGCTCGGCTGCGTGTTGATGCAGGAAGGACGTGTGGTCGCATATGGCCCACGCCAACTTCGGAACCATGAGCAGCATTATCCCACTCATGATCTTGAGCTTGCTGCAGTGGTTTTGGCGCTGAAGATGTGGAGGCACTATCTCCTGGGGAATCTGGTGCATCTCTACACCGACCACAAGAGCTTGAAATACATTTTCACCCAGAAGGAGCTGAACATGAGGCAAAGGAGGTGGTTAGAATTGATCAAAGATTATGAAATTGAGATTCATTACCACCCCGGCAAGGCGAATGTGGTTGCCGACGCGCTGAGTCAGAAATTACAAGTCCATCACCTCACCATTAAACCGGTGGAGGAGGAAGAGCCGAGTTTATACTTGGCTCCTTATGGATCGCTGTACAACCTTGCCCTCATCCCTACTATTAGGGAGACATCATGACAGCTCAGAAGACTGATAAAGGCATGGCACATCTCCGGAGACGGATAGACAATGGGGAGATCAAATGTTTCCGGAAGGATGATGAGGGGACGCTATGGTTCAATGACCGCATAGTCGTACCCCGAGATATGGAGTTGAGGAAAAAGATCCTCGATGAAGCACACTTGTCTAAGTACTCCATTCATCCGGGCAGCAACACAATGTACCAAGATTTTAAAAAGAAATTTTGGTGGACACGGATGAAGCAGGAGGTAGCGAAGTACGTATCCGAGTGCGATACGTGCCGACGAGTGAAAGCTGATCACATGAAGAAATCAGGGCTGTTGCAACCCCTGAAGATCCCGGCACGGAAATGGGAAGATGTGAGCATGGATTTCATTGTGGGATTACCCCTGACTTCCAACAAACATGATTCCATTTGGGTAATCGTTGACCGGTTAACTAAGACAGCTCATTTCATCCCGGTGAATACACGTTACAATGCCGACAAATATGCGGAGCTGTACATAGCAAAGATCCTATGCTTATATGGGGTACCCAAGACCATCATCTCAGATCGAGGTGCATTATTTGTATCTCGCTTTTGGGAGCAATTACACGCTGCTCTGGGTACTAAGCTGATTAGGAGCTCCACCTACCACCCTCAGACCAATGGGCAAACAGAGAGGGTGAACCAAGTATTAGAAGACATGTTGAGAGCATGTGCCATCCACCACGGTAGGAACTGGGATGATCACCTACCGTTGGCGGAATTCTCGTACAACAACGGCTATCAGGCGAGTATCAAGATGGCACCCTACGAATCTCTCTACGGTCGTAAATGCCACACCCCATTAAACTGGTGCGAGTCCGGTGAAAGGGTCACATTCGGGGTTGATGTGGTGAACGACGCCGAAGAGCGCGTTCGGACGATTCAAGCCAACTTGAAGGCCGCTCAATCCCGGCAGAAGAGCTACGCTGATAAGAGGCATAGACCGTTGCACTTTGACGTCGGTGAACACGTATACCTCCGCGTGTCTCCGATGAAGGGTGTGCATCGGTTCGGTGAGAAGGGGAAGCTCGCTCCCCGTTTCATTGGACCCTATGCTATCATCGAGAAGTGTGGACCAGCGGCGTATAGATTGGAGCTACCGGCATCTCTTGCTGGTGTCTATGACATTTTCCATGTCTCACAGCTGAGGAAATGTCTGAAACATACCGCTGCTGTGACTACCGAAGACATCGGCGAGTTGCAACCGGACTTGACATATGATGAATATCCGGTGGCAATTCTTGATGAGAAAGCCCGAACCACGCGTAGCCTAACGTTGTGGTTCTACAAGATACTCTGGAGAAAACACACCGCTGAAGAAGTGACGTGGGAGAGCGAGGAATTCCTTCGCTCAAATTACCCGGAGTTCATGGCCTCTCAACACGGGTAAGTCCCTACTACATCGCTATCTTTCCTTTTATAATCTCGGGACGAGATTCTTTTAACGGGGGAGGGATGTAAAAGCCCAAGAAAAGGGGCTTGCAAAAACTTTTCATCACCTCACAACACCACAGTTTTGTGGTGAATAGCTTGTGAAAAATTGTGAAGAGCAAGTAACCTCCATCAAAAGAGTGATTAGAGGGGAAAGCCTATACTTTCAAAGTAGGATTTCTACACTGAACATGGGAGGTTGAGCTCACCCCTAGGACTTGAAAAGTCTTGGGAAGGTTCAAGCCATGTTTCCTGTAAATCCAACACTTTTTGAGGCACTTTTGGAGGTATTTGAAAAAGAGGCCAATTTGAATGTAAATTCAAATTGCAGCAACTTTCATCACTCAAATTCAAAAGTTAGCTTCATATTCGAACTCAGAATATTTTTCTGAGTAACCCCACCAATTTTCAGTCCCATTGGACTTCATCTTGTCGGGAGCCAAATTTGTAACAATTCAAACTGAGTTTGAATTTTCAAATTCAAATATGAAGGGAATGTGGCCAAACCAGTTTGAAGTTGATGAATTCAAATTCTTCCTCTGAATTGGTGGCTAAGTTCCCTTTTCAAGTCTGAGTAGGTGGGATATTTGCACAACAGAGAGGATTAGGTGGGGGGGAGAAGAGGGCCCACTAGTCAGCTAGACTTCGGACCGAAGTAACACCGAGCGAGCTCGGTTTACCGGGCCTCGGCAGCGCTCGACACCGAACCAGGCGAGCAGCCACCTCGCCCCACCGCACGCGCTGGCGACCAGCTTACCGACTCGCTGCCTCGGCGTGACCCACCCCCTCTGAACCGATCAACCCGCGTTTCTTCTCTGCTTCTTGCGCCCGATAACCACCGAGCTCGCCGCCACCTCTGGGAAATCATCGGGAGCCGGCTCAAACTGTGCCACAGCACCCTCCGACCTGCACAACAGAGCTACGCCCTCGTTCCTCACCTTCCCAGCGTGAGAGCTAGCAAGCTCCGGCAGTATCCGAGCCCTGAATAACGTTGTCCGCGGCAAGCCAAGACTAACCGGTGAGCGGGCGCACGTGGACATTCTACACCAGGCTCTTTCACGCCCAAGTGGGGACATCCCCGGACGCGCCGGTGAGAACTGCTGCTTCCACCCAAACCACAAGACCAGCCGTGAACCACCGAGCAAGAATTTGGAAAAACTTCGCCGGCGACCACATGACGACGTTCCGGTATGAGACCTCCGAATTCCCACTCCATTCTTGTCGTCAGTTCACTAAACTGTGCTCACAGGAGCTAGACTCGACGGCGCCCAAGTTTGCTTCGCAACCCTAGCTTAGTTTTGGCTGTAGCCGGCGTATTTCCCGGTTTTCCAACCGCGGTTATGGCGGGAAGGGTCGGGCTCACGGTGACAGCTAGGTTAGAGCTCTTCCCGAGCCTTTTCATAGCCCTGTCGACCTTTCCTGAGATCCCCCGGTGCTGAAGAACCATACCACTGATGTTTTGGCGGGCTAAGCTGGCCGGGCGACGTGACCGAAGGGTTGCCGAGCCGCTGCACCGTCGCCGGCTAGGTTGGAGCCACCGCCGGTCGGGGAAGAGGGTGCCAGCATGTTCAGCAGGTAGAACTATGCCCTAGCAGCGAGGGAGAGCTCGAGAGTCGGCCGGGCGGCAAGAATCAGCGTGTCTCCGGCGAGCCCGGCGGCGCGCGGGCGCGGGAACTTGAGGAGGAAGACGACCCGCGGGCCCCATGTGTCGGCGACGGGAAGTTTAAAACCCAGATCTACTGCGGCCCCGGGATCAAGTGTGACTGCACAGAAAAGGATCTGTAGCCCCGTGTGGCTCAGCTCCAGCGGTGACACGTGTGTGTCGGGCCCACGGTCAGAGTTTAAATTTTTCCCCGGGTTATTTAGGATTTCAGATTTAGTTCAAACTTTAGAACCCCATAACTTTTGCTAGGAAGCTCCAAATTTAGTGATTCAAATTGGGTTGGATTCATCTCGCCTAGCTCTGTCAAAATATACAACCCAATTTGTATGACACCCATTAATTAATTCTGGAAAATTCTTTAAAGCTGTTCAGCAAAAGAATTTTAGAGGGAGTTTGGTTCATCAAAAAATCCTCAAATTTTGCCAGAATATCCTTTAGGAGGTTAGTGAACCCCTGTAAAAGTTTCAGACCATTTGGAGTTGATTTGATCAGAGCAATTCAAATTTGAAGGTGCTGTGTTCATTTGAATACAGAAACATTTTCAGAGAATTTTCAAAAATTGGAAATTCAGTTCTGGGCAAATCTTAGCTCCAAAAATGCTAGGAAAATTTATGCAGACTGTGTGAGCTATAATGTAAATTGTAGTTCACTAAGTTGGGCATGAACAGGGGTGTTACCTCAGAATTAATTCTTCTTTGCTTATTTGCTAAAAGAATTATTCTGAACAAACCACTCAATGACAAGTGCTAAATTTTGATCCAGAGAGTTGTCTTGTGACAAGGGACTCACATAAAAAATTCTCAGCTCCATTGGAGCTCTGGATCACCCCTATCCTGTGGAACCACTTGTGGGATTAATAGAGAAAAGGGGGAAAACCACTTAGCACTTAATCATGTGCATAGGTCCAAACCCAAACCACTAACCCCCAGTTCCATTTTAAATTCTTGAACAGAGTTCCAGTTGTTAGAAACTGGTTATTAGAACTAATAGCAGAAGCATTACCATAAACTCATGTGCATATTCATTAACATGTAGTATTTTTATTAACGTGTAGTCGCTGAAGGCGAGGAGGCTCCGGAGGTACTCGACTTCCTGCTTCCAGAAGAAGAACTAACCCCTGACAAGCAGCAACAAGGCAAGCTCCGGTTTGCATTAACTCTTTTATCAAGTTTTACTTTGTTCACATATCTAGGGTGATGTATGAATGTGCATTAGGTGTCGGATGAATGGAACCCCACTTGCATGACCAGAATTTTTCCATAAGAGTGAGGGTAGTGTCTAAGATCTCGAGTAGACAGGCTATGCTTAATAATTCATAGGACTTCGGTACAAGTCGAGTAGTTGGAATCTACTCGTGAGTTAGGCTTGGGACACACGGGATTGGTTTGAGTGATGTGAGATCACTTAGTAATGAAAAAGAGACTAGGCAGGGGCTAGGGTGCAGCAAGAAGAAGTTTTGTGTCCGCAGCCCTGTCCGTGTCGATTGAGGACCGATCCGTGTGCTGCCCTACTGAACATGTATTGAAAGTACCGAAGGCATATCGGATATATGGGCCCCGATAAACCAATGTAGCCTAAACCTCCGGGCGTCGAGGCATAGCACACCGATTTATAGGTGTAGGTTGAGGGCAGCAAGGTGGAAATCTGCTAATGGGCATAGAGAGATGCTCCGTGTAGGGAACCTCCTGCTCGTTTCGGTGCGACCGGTTCGACGTTTGGGCTGTTGGGTGAAAGGTTGTCCCGTACGACATTGAGTGAGCGTGCTGTGCAGCTCCACGGGCGGGCGTACGTGACATGCTCTTTGGATTTCCCTGCAGGTGTATATCGAGTCGATTCGCCGTCCCTCGCGGTGACGAGTACCGCTTGTTCACTGCGTCAAAACGTAGACTAATGTATGCAATGTTATGATTCAATATTGATGTTATGATATAATTGTCTTGCTACATGTGTGCCATCAAACATTGCTTACTAAATTTCAGATTTCCGAACTGTTAACTTGTGGCTAAAAGATGAACTAAGGATGAACTTGTAGGCGTGTCCATTTGCTGCAATGTTCCTATCCTATGTGCTTTGTACCCCTCATGTAGAGTTTCATGCTTAGGTGAGTCGGTTAAGTCTTGTTGAGCCTTCGTGCTAACGGTTGCTGCTTAAGTGTTTTTCAGGTGAGGAGCCACCCACGGACTCGGAGTACGAGTCCACCGGCGAGGGTTACCCTCCATCGGGGACCACGGCTGAGTGGGAGCCGTACACGCCGCGCTGAGCAGAGACGTGCAGCTAGTGTGGGTTGCCCTAGGGCAGGGCAACCGACTTTTGCTAGATAGGCGGGCGTGAGTTGTACAAAAGAAACTTCCGCTGTGTAATCAAGACCCTAGTTTGTAACTGAGAAGTGTACTACTTTGTACATTCAGTTTGTTTTTCCCATGTAATATAATGTGTTCTTATGACGTGTGCTGTCGGGTGTCGCATCGCGCGGCACCACCCTCTGCAATCCTGAATGAGCGGATTCCGGTCCGCCACAGACAATTGGAGAACGGGTGGGTGGTATCCCACTGTTCTCACCGCAGCGGTTATCTGGAAGTGTTGAAGCAAATGCTTCAATATTTCAGGTACGTCAAGATGCCGCAGTACCTCGCCAAGGAAGAAGGTGAGGAGGGGAACAAGATGTGGACCATCCATGTTGAAGTTCCTGCAGGACCCACGCCACCCGGTTGGGCACCTTTCACCGTTACGGTGAGAGGTAGACAGCCGGAGGAAATGTGGCAAGTGGCAGCCCGCGACACCATGTCACGTTTCTGCCAACTACACGTGAGAGCTATGGAGGGTACTCCATATGCGCTTGTTCGGGTGGAGGGATGAGCTAATCACGTGTGGAGGGAGAGGTACTTGGAGGCAACAGATCCGGGTTGCCCAAGCTACAACCCCGCGAAGGCAAACCTCAGCCTCCAGTTGACGGCAGGAAAAGCCGTGATGGACAGCCAAGCTGTTCATACGGATTGTCTTGCTGTGAAGCTCAAGGAGAGCACCAGCCATGGAGATCATTTCGAGAGTGCTCACAGCGCACTCCACAGTGTTCTCCTTCCAACGATAAAGCGGCTGAATGAGCAACACAATCAGTTGCATCGTCTGAAGAAGGCAAGGAAGAAAAGCCGCGTCGACATCACGGCTTTGCAACAGAAAGTGCAAGCCTTGACCCAGCAAAATGAGGCTCAAGAGTGTGATGACGCTATTGAGGAGGGGCAAGGCTGCGAAGAGGACTACAACCAGACCATGGACGAGGTGCATGCGTTGTAGGACCTCGTACCTCCGGTAATGGGCCTACCGATGGTAGGTGCCGTACCCGTGGTTTTGGTTATCCACGGCGATTGGGGAACCTGAACCGGAAGAGGAGGTCATGGACCCGGAGCCACCAGCAGTGGTAGCGGAGGAGGACGACCCACAGGAGGTCGAGTTCTACTCCGAGTAGTGAGTTACCATTGCCAAGTAGGGCAGCGGGGGTGGTGTAGGAAAAACTTTTGTAACCGGTGACATGTCGTGTAAACAGTAGTATATGTATAGGTAGTGACAACATGAGCACGACTTCTTGGAGACCGAGAATAATGTATCTTGTATAAAGTTTATTCTTTATCAATATATGTGAATGTTGTGCAAGTTATTCATGTGTCACTTTAATACCTACTGTTTCATATGTAATTTTAAGTATGACATGTGCTGATCGCTGCTGTTATGAATTTCAGAATGACTCACACTCATGCCAACCCAGATGTTGGGGGTTCTAGTCAGGGGGGAGAGGCCTCCCAACAGCCTCCCGAGGATTCCTCGGGACAGCAACAGCAGCAACAGCAACAACCGCCACCGCCACCGCCAATGGTTACATTGGCCGACATCGTTGCGGCGATGGTGGGTTCTCATCAGCAGCACACGGAGTTGCTGCAGACACTTATTGCAAATACGTCTCGACCCGAGAGGCATCAAGACCGCGAGGAGTGCCAACAAAGCTCCTACTCCGACTTTCTGGCTACTCATCCCCAGTATTCTCAAGGGCGGATGAACCCCTCGATGCGGACAACTGGCTCCGCACGATGGAAATGAAGTTCGGGCTGCTCCAAGTAAGTGAGCAGCGCAAGACTCGGTCCGCGGTCCAACAGCTTCAAGGATCCGCGAGCACTTGGTGGGTGAACTACTGTGCCTCGCAACCCACTGAGCGAGTTATGACCTGGGCGGAGTTCCGGACGGCCTTCAGGGCCTATCACATACCGCAGGGTATTATGAAGAGGAAGACGCAGGAGTTCCTTCGCCTGCAGCAAGGAAGCAGGAACACGGTGGAATACTCTAGGGCGTTCAATGAGCTCGCACTCTACGCGTTATATCACGCCGATACTGACGAGAAGCGGCGGGATCATTTTTACCAAGGGCTTAACCCACTCCTAAAGGACAAGTTGGCGATGTTCAATCGCGGCAGCCTCAATGGTATTATTGATGCTGCGATTGTTCAGGAGGACTCAGGCAAGGAGTTAGCGGCGGCGGAGAAGAAGCAAAGCACGCCGCAGAGCAGCGGAGAAGGAGGTGGTTCTTCTCAAAAATACCGGATGGTGTATCGCTCACCATCGGGTCAACGCTGGCAGCCACGACAGAGGCCGATGCCATTCTGCAGTCGGCCATATTCTCCACCGGCATTCAGGCCGGCACTACCAGCACCACCTCCGCAGCAACAACAGCAGCAGTGGGCGATGCCGCGTGCGTTTGCACCTCAGCAGCACATGCCGGGCTTTCGTCCCCCAAGCACGGGCCAGTAAGCAACCACATGCTTCAAATGTGGTCGCCCAGGACACTTCGCCAACAACTGTCCTGAGAGGCAAGGCGCTGGAGTGGCACCCCAGTTTCCGGGGAGGAATCAGCCCCGGAACCCCACTAATGCGCGGCGGGCAAATCCTAAGCCCGGCACCGTCCACCAACTTGCCATAGAGGACGTGCCAGAAGGAGAGCCAATCCTTGCAGGTATGTTCCAACTCCACCAGCATCTTGCCATAGTGTTATTTGATTCCGGCGCCACGCATAATTTTATTAGTCAAGCTTTTATTGCTAAACACAGCTTGCAAATACTACCCTCCAAAAGTCCATATTTGATTTGTTCACTGGGTGGTAAGATTTCAGCAAGCATGATGGTTTCCAAAGTACCATTATGCTTAGCAGGTAGAATATACCCCCACGTCTCTCATAGCTTTAGAGGGACAAAAGGTTGATGTCATTTTTGCAAGGTCGTGGTTGACCCACCATGTCGCTGTTTTAGACACCGTCCTCCGAGTCGTGCATTTACAATCAGAAATGCACGAGTTATATTCATTATTTCTGGACAGTCCAGAAATAAAACTTCCAAGTGTATATCATTCTACCACCATCAGATTGAATGACATTCCAGTAGTCCGTGAGTTCCCTGACGTTTTCCCAGATGATTTATCGGGGATGCTGCCCGACCAAGAGGTGGAGTTCAAGATTGGACATACACCGGGAACTATGCCAATATCCCGAAGGACGTACAAGATGGGACCAAAGGAATTGGCAGAACTGAAGACGCAGTTAATGGACCTGCTGGAGAAGGGTTTTATTAGGCTGAGCTCCTCGCCATGGGGCTGTTCGGCATTATTTGTGAAGAAGAAAGACGAGACGTTGCGGCTTTGCGTGGACTATCATCCACTAAACGCCGTAACCATCAAGAACAAGTACCCGTTGCCACGAATCGACGTGTTGTTTGATAAGTTGGTCGAAGAAAAAATCTTTTCCGAGATGGACTTAAAATCCGGGCACCATCAGATTAAGATACGGGCTGAGGATATTTTGAAGACGGCTTTCTCGATGAGGTATGGACTTTATGAGTACCTGGTCAAGTCTTTTGGCCACACCAACGCTCCAGCTCATTTTATGTACTTGATGAACTCGGTATTCATGCCGGAGCTGGACAAGTTTGTCGTGGTATTCATCGACAACATATTGGTATATTCCAAGTCGGAGGAAGAAGACACGAAGCATCTGCGTATAGTCTTGCAACGTCTGCGGGATCACAAACTATACGTGAAATTCAGCAAGTGTAAATTCTGGATATCGCAAGTGCCTTTTCTCAGGCACATTATCTCAGCGGAGGGCATCGCTGTAGACCCGAGTAAAATCACACAAGTGCTGAATTGGAAGTCCCCGAGAACGGTGCACGAGGTACGGAGTTTCCTCGGACTCGTGGGATATTATCAGAGGTTCATTCCAAACTTCTCAAAGATTGCAAAGCCTATGACTGAGCTGCTGAATAAGGCTACCAAATATGTTTGGAGTCCAGCATGTGAAGCAGCATTCAAGGCATTAGCGAAGCACCTAACATCAGCATCGGTTTTGGCGCAGCCAGACAAAACAAAACCGTATTGGGGAGATGCGTGCTGATGCAAGACCGAATGGTGGTCGTGTATGGATCATGGCAGCTAAGAAACCATGAGTAGAATTATCCAACTCATGAACTAGAGCTTACTGCCGTGGTACTCGCACTAAAAATGTGGAGGCACTACCTACTCGGTAACCTCGTGCATTTATATACCGACCACAAAAGCCTCAAGAAAATATTCACTCAGAAAGAGCTGAATATGAGGCAGCGAAGATGGTTACATTTGATAAAGGATTACGAAATAGAGATCCATTATCACCCCGGCAAAGCAAATGTATTGGTGGATGCGCTGAGTCGCAAATCATACATCAACAATCTAACCATCACACCGTTGGAAGAGAGCGAGTTACCATTGCATGTGATTCTACATGGAGGTCTCTACAACTTAGCTTTGATCTCCACCATCCATGAAGAGATAGCGGCAGCTCAGAAACATGACAAGGGCATGTCGCATTTGCGGAGATGTGTAGACAGTGGGGAGCTGAAATGTTTCCGGAAAGACGGAGACGGCGCCCTATGGTTCATGGACCGGACCGTCGTACCCCGTAACCCGGAGTTACGGAAGAAAATCATTGATGAGGCTCACTTGTCAAAATTTTCTATTCACCCCGGCAGCAACAAAATGTATCAAGAACTCAGAAACATGTTTTGGTGGACACAAATGAAGCGGGAGATCACAAAGTACGTGTCCAAGTGTGATACATGTCGAAGGGTGAAGGCAGACCACATGAGAAGATTGGGACTGATACAACCACTGTGCGTTCCTGCCTGGAAGTGGGAAGATGTGAGTATGGACTTCATCGTCGGTTTACCAACCAGTTTTCAGAAGCATGATTCTGTGTGGCTGATCGTCGACCGGCTCACCAAAGTTGCCAATTTCATCCCTGTCAACACCAACTACAACGCCAAGAAGTATGCTGAAATGTACATCTCACGGATCTTATGATTGTACGGCGTACCCCACACCATCATATCGGATCGGGGCACTTTATTTGTGTCCCGTTTTTTGGAACAGCTACAAGCTGCGTTGGGGACGAAGCTGATCCATAGTTCAGCGTACCACCCGGAGACAGACAGGCAAACCGAACGGGTAAATCAGATTCTAGAGGATATGCTACGAGCTTGTGCTATCAACCACGGCAAGAATTGGGATGATCACTTACCGTTGGCCGAGTTCTCGTATAACAATGGGTACCAAGCCAGCATCAAGATGGCACCCTACGAAGCGCTATACGGGAGAAAATGCCGCACACCACTGAATTGGTGTGAGTCTAGCGAAAGGGTCACCTTCGGGATTGATCTTGTCAACCATGCGGAGGAAAAGGTTCGGCTGATTCAAGCGAACCTAAAAGCCGCCCAATCCCGACAAAAACAATATGCGGACCAGAGGAGACGCCCATTACAATTCAAAGTCGGGGATCACGTGTATCTACATGTGTCTCCGATGAAGGGCGTGAACAGATTCGGGGTGAGAGGAAAGTTGGCACCCCGATTCATCGGTCCATTCCAGATTACGGAAAGATGGATCAGTAGCATACCGGCTGAAATTACCAGAAAAAATTTCCGGTGTGCACGATGTCTTTCACATTTCTCAGCTGACAAAGTGTCTTAAGCTATCAACTACCATTCAGCTGGGGGATACCGAAGAACTGAAACTGGATCTCACTTATCGAGAGGAACTGGTTCAGATCATTGATGAAAAGGCCCGAACCACACGCAACCGTACGTTGTGGTTCTACAAAGTTCTATGGAGTAATCACTCCGTAGATGAAGCAACATGGGATGGCAAAGGATTTCTTCGCGCTAACTACCCCGATTTTTCACGTCGCACGTACGGTAATTTTTCCACCGTCCTCTCTTTCATTTTCATCTTATAATCTCGGGACGAGATTCTGTTAAGGGGGGAGGAATGTAAGGGCCTATGTTTTTGCACACATCCAAAGTGTTCATCACACCACACACACCTCATTTGAGGAACACTTATGAACACATTTGAAGAGCAAGTAAACACCATCAACATGGTCAATAGAAGAGGAACTCACAAAATGCAAAAGTGGTATTTCCCACATGCATCACATAGGGGCTGAGCATATGAAAAGCTCCTCACCTTGCTAGGAGTGCTCATGCCAAAATTTACCCAAATCCAAAACCTTTTTGAGGTATTTCTGGGTATAACTTAAAAGAGCCTTGTTTGAACTCAAATTCCAATTCAAACTACTTTTATCCCATGAATTCAAAAGTTGGAGGCATATTCATACTCAGCGCATTTTTGTGAGCTCACATACCAATTTTCACTCCATTTGGAGTTGATGTTGACATGAGCTAATTCTAGCAAATTCAAATTCAATTCGAATTTCAAACTGCATATGTGCTGAAAATGTATTCAAACACTTCACAATTTGAATTCTATCAAGTTCAAATGGGCATTTGGTAGATAATTCAAATTCTAAAGGGTATTAGTGGGACTACTGTTTGCAACAGTGGGAGGAACTTAATTTCAGAGGATAAAATGGAAGTGGGTCCTACTTGACAGCCCCACAAGCCAGTTAACCCACTGAAACAATCAGGACTCGGGTCTTGCGCTCGCTCACGCGGGCGCCACGGTGCTACACGCCGCTGCCACCTCCTGATCGCCAATCCCAGCTGCAAACCGACATCCAAGCTCGTTATCATCCCATCCCAGACGCCACAGAGCTGCCTCACCGCCGTGCCGACGCCTCCTCGCGCTGAAAACCCGAAGAGAACCGCCGCACTACCGAAACCACCACCTCGCCGTCGACCGGACAAACCCGTCCTTCCCACCGCGAGCTGAGAACACAAATGGCACCACCGATCTTTGCTCGACGTGCTCCAGCCCTCAGCTGCTTGTGATCAGCTCCTTTCGAGCTTGTCCGAGCCGATCTTCCATTGCTCTGTCAACCCCGAAGCTCCTCCGACTTGACACCATCGTCCAAGCAGCTCCAAGCTTCTCCTGTGCATCAAACTGGTCTCTGAGGTTAGCATCAAAGTCTAGTAGCTCTCCCCGATCTCCCTAGGTCCACCTTAGCGCCGGTTAGCCGGAATTTGTGAGGTATTCGTGAGTATGAATAAAGGATTGGTTAATGTTTGGATGGAACACGGGAAGTGATGGAGGTATGTTGGTAATTTAATTCATGCTGGGATTACATTCATCTAAAGTTAAGTTGCTATTTTATCATGGATTTACATGTTCGCTTTTCTGCAAATAAGCTTTTTTTTATATACCTACCTTGTTCATGAGCTGCATATCATGTGTTTTCCCGCACTTGCTGAGTACATCATTGTACTCAACCTTGCATTATTACTTCATCATTAGCAGCAGAAGAAGCCTACTATGAAGATCAAGTGGAGCAATATGGCGTGTAATCTGTTCTCAACCTTGCCTGTGGAGGGAGTAGAGATGGAGCCACTTCTGCTTAGTTTTTCTTCCGCATTAGTTTTTGCTTCCGCGTTCAAATAAGGACTTCCGCTGCATAGAAATAAGACTTCCACTGTAAGCATGAGCCCAAGACTCATGAGGTATTGTAATAAACTCTGTTATTCGTGGTAATATATAATCTGAATTCAGTTTGTGGAATGTATGTGTATGTGTGAAGAACATCCTGGGCCCACATATGCATTAGTTCTCGGTTCCGTGGTTTTCCCAGAGAATTGAGGGCGTCACACTGCTGTTGGCCCTAATTCGAAGATCGGCGCCAAGAACCGAAGCAACCGGCGGAAAACGAAGTCAGGCCACCATGGACAGAGCGCCACGGCCACCCTCTTCCCAAACTTGCTCTACATGGAAGGTGCGTTTTCATGTCCTGATCTTGTAGCTGGAGTCCGTTTAGCGGTTGCTAGAACCGGTAGCAAGAATTTTACCATTTCCCGAAACTATGTGCAGGCGGGTAGGGCTCGGTCTACCCCAAAATTCGCGTTGCACGATCCACTAGAGCTCGAGCAAGCTTGCACACAGCTTCCATAGTTCCTAGCGCCCGTCCTCGACGAAGAACCGAGCAAAAACATCAAGAAATGAGGGAGTTCTAGCTGTTTTCTTAGTCACCGGTGCAAAAGCACCTCGGGTCACCGTGGAGCCACCAGTTGCCGGCTGTTTCACCGGCGTTAGAGGCCATTACTAGCTTCTACACCGTCCACTGGTTCTCCAGAGGCAAAAAACCGAGAGTTTGGTGAGGTATTGGGCTCGGTTGACCTCGCCGGATCCCTAGTGGCACACTACCGCCGTCGCGCACCACTCTCCGGGCATCGCCGGCCGCCGGAGACCATGCCATCGAGTTCCGCATGCCAACTTAGTGGGGGGCGGCAAGTTTGAGGCCGGGGGGTGGCTGGGAAATTGATTCCGGAGGCCCTCACCAGAGCACGCCGCCGCTGCCCTCTATTTGGCGCGAGGAAGGAGATGAACTGACGTGTGGGGCCCGCAGCTAAGTTTAAACTTTTCCAGATTTTCCTAATTTGGTTCAAACTTTGGAGAGCCATAACTTTGTGTAGGAACCTACAAAAATTGTGAAATAAATTTTGTTGGATTCTCCTCAGACAATACTATCCAGTGGTACAGACCAATGGTTATGAAAGTCTCTGTATTTGGCTCATTAATTCAATTAAAAAATATTGTAGGAATTTTCACAGGAGTTCTGTTTATTGGAAAATTCCAAAATTTGGGCACGAAATTCTTCCGAAAATCCTTGAACTCCAGTAAAAATTTCATATCCATTGGACCTCATTTTCTTGGCCAAATGTGGTGTCAATACTTTATGTCTCTGAAAATGGGAAAAATAAACAGAGACATTTTCAGCATTTCTTATCAACTTCCAAAATTCATATCTCTCTGTTGGTAGCTCCAAAAATGGTGAAACAAATTTTGTTAGAACCATGGAGACTTAAACTAGTTATATCTTCCACTTTTAGGCATGTTAATACTCCAGATTTGGGCTTAAAATTCAGAGAAGCCTTGTACCTGTGGGAATTTTGGAGACCACAGGGTGCATTGAAATTTCTCCAAATTTGGCTCGGATCATCCATAGAGAGTCTAGTATCCACTGGAAAAAATCCCAAAGCCAATTAAGGATCCTAAATAGCAGTAGCTATGAATAGAAGTTTACTTCTTATAAGTCCTTGACACTTATACATATATTTTGCTACATTTCATTTAGTGACAGAAGTTGAGGATACGCCGGAGCCCTTGGACGTCCTCCAACCCGACGCTAACTTCTCCTTTGACTTGCAACTAGGCAAGCCCCGGTTTGCATATAAGTACCTTTTATAAAGTTTTCATTTGAATCACTTATGTGTAGGTTGAAAAGTTTGCATTAGAGTTAGGGTGTTTCAAACCCCACTTGCATGACTTTAAATCCTATGAAGGGTTGGGTAGCTTACAGACCCGACGAGTAGACAAGGCCCTGCTAATGTGCTTAGGATCTCGGTAGAAGTCGAGTAGTTGGAATCTACTCGAGGTTTTATCACACGGTATGGAAGGAATAGAACATGGCTTTAGAGTTGCGAAAATGAGACCCAGCAGGGGGGATAGGATGCAGTGGGCGGAGGTCTCACGTGCATAGCCCTGTTGGTGTCGATTGAGGACCGAGTCATTTGCGGGCCTGATGAACAAGTATCGAACAGTACCGGATGTCATACTGACATAAGCAGGAAACCGATGTAATTAGTTAACCTGGGTGCCGAGGCTTACCCAACTGTTTTATACGAGTGGGTTGAGGGTAGCAAGGTGTAAACTACAGGAAAAGTCGCACCTTACGACGGCCTCTGTAATTTACGATGGCTAGCCGTCGTAAGTAAACTAACTTACGACGGTCGCCCTGGGCCGTCGTAAGTAAACTTATTTACGACGGCTACGGGCCCATGGCCGTCGTAAGTTAATGGACCATCGTAAGATAACTGTAACTTACGACGGCCGCAACCCTAAGCCGTCGTAAGTTACACCACCATCGTAAACTAAGCGTAACTTACGACGGCTGTAACCTAAGCCGTCGTAAGTTACGTGACCATCATAAGTAGATGGTTTTAACTGCCGCCACGTAGCCCGAGCCCGCACCGCCGCAGCGCCGCCCCGCCGCCGATTCGCCGCCACCACCGATTCGCCGCCGCCGCCGGGCGCCGCCGCTCGACCGTCCGGTGCCGCACCGAGCCGGCCGCCGCCGCCCCGAGCCGCCCGGCGCCGCCTCGCTGCCGCTGGCCCCAACCCCCTGCTTCCCACGGACCACCACCGCCTCCGTCGCCGCAGCCATCGCCGTCGTCGCCAAACCGAATCATGTAACTTTTTTTTAGTTTTTGTAATTAGTTGTTAGTTAGATTAGATAAAAGTTTTATTACTTAATCAATTTGTATGTATTTAGTAGATAATTTGTTTAGTTGTTAATTGTTTGGTTTAAATTAGTAATTGTTTTGGATTTTAGTTATTTAATTTAGTTAATTGATTGATTAGTTGTTTAAGCACATTGTTATTGCTTTACCCCCGGCCCCGCTTCCACCAGCCCCGCCGTTGCCGACAGCGTACCGACGCCTAGGCGTCCAGTCGGTGGTGGGGGAATGCCTGGGCGGCTCGCCTCGCCTGGCCGAGCGTCGCCGATGCCGGCGGTGCCTCCGCCCGCCGACGTCGCTGCAAGGAGCAGCCGGCCCCCCGTGCTCTGGAGAGGAGAGAGGGAGGGGGATGAAAATGAGTGTATTAGGGTTGTGGGCCATTTTTCATGACCCTCATAGAACGCGTGGATCATCGGATTAGATCCGACGGTTGTGGGTATTTGGGCTGCTCAGCCTGAGCCCGAGCCACACTCTCAGCCCTGCCCCGAGCTGACCTCCGCTGCCACCTCCATTGCCACCTGCCGCCGCCGGCTCCACCGCCGGCCGCCAGCCTTCAACCAATGGCCGTCGTAAGTTAATGGACCATCGTAAGATAACCCAGCAGACTCTAACCCAGCAGAATGAGGACCTTGCTCAAGAGAGGGACAACTCTATTGAGGAAGGGCAAGGCTGAAAAGAAGACTACAACCAGGCTATGGACGAGGTGCATGCATTGCAGGACCTCGTACCTCCGGTATTGGGTATACCGGTGGTCTTGGGTCTTCCGGCAATGGGAGAACCTGAGATGGGAGAAGAGGTGGTAGATCCGGAATCACCAGCAGAGGTACCGGATGAGGACGACCCGCAGGAGGTCGAGTTCCACTCCGAGTAGGGGGTTACCATCGCCTAGTAGGGCAGCTAGGGTAGGGTAACCCAAACTTTTGTAATCGGTGACATGTCGTGTAGGCAGTAGCGTATGTATAGGTAGTGACGACATGAGCACGACTTCTCGGAGAACCGAGAATAATGTATCTTGTATAAAGTTTAGGCTTTATCAATATATTTGAATATTGTGCAAATTATTCATGTGTCACTTTAATACCTACTGTTGCATATGGAATTTTAAGTATGACATGTGCTAATCGCTGCTGTTTTGAATTTCGGAATGACTCGTACTCGTGCCAACCCGGACGTTGGGGGTACTAGCCATGGGGGAGAGACCTCCCAACAGCCTCCCGAGGACTCCTCGGGACAGCAACAGCAAACACCGCCACCGCTACTGCCAACGGTTACATTGGTCGACATCGTGGCGCAATGGCGGGTTCTCATCAGCAGCACACAGAGTTGCTGCAAACTCTCATCGCCAATACGTCTCGCCCGGAGAGACGTCAATACCGTGAGGAGCGTCAACAGAGCTCCTACTCCGACTTCCTAGCGACTCATCCCCCGGTATTCTCAAGGGCGGATGAACCTCTCGACGCGGACAACTGGCTCCGCGCAATAGAGATGAAGTTCGGGCTGCTCCAGATAAGTGAGCAGCGCAAGACTCAGTTCGCGGTCCAGCAGCTCCAAGGATCTGCAAGCGCGTGGTGGGCAAACCTCTGTGCTTCACAGCCCACTGACCGAGTTATGACCTGGGCGGAGTTCCGGACGGCCTTCAGGGCCTATCACATATCGCCGGGTCTGATGAAGAGGAAGACGCAGGAGTCTACACCTGCAGCAAGGGAGCCGGAACACGCTGGAATACTCCAGGGCGTTCAACGATCTCGCGCTCTACGCGTCGTATCACGCAGATACCGACGAGAAGCGGCGGGACCACTTTTACCAGGGGCTTAACCCGCTCCTGAAGGACATGCTGGCGATGTTCAATCGCGGCAGCCTCAACTACATCATTGATGCTGCGATTGTCCAGGAGGACTCCGGCAAGGAGTTAGCGGCGGCGGAGAGAAAGCGAAGCACGCCGCAAAGCACCGGAGAAGGAGGCGGTCCTTCTCAGAAGTTTCGGATGGTGAATCGCCCACCATCAGGTCCACACTGGCAGCCACCACAGAGGTCGATGCCATTCCGCAGTCGGCCGTATCCTTCACCGGCATTCAGGCCGGCACTGCCAGCACCACCTCCGCAACAACAACAGCAGCAGCGGGCGATGCCGCGTGCGTATGCACCTCAGCAGCGCATGCCGGGCTTTCGTCCCCCAAGCACCGGGCAAGCAGCGGTCACATGCTACAAATGTGGTCGCCCAGGACACTTTGCCAGCAGTTGTCAGGAGAGACAAGGCAGCGGAGTTGCACGGCAGTTTCCGGGGAGGAATCAACCCCGGAACCCCACTAATGCGTGGCGGGCAAACCCCAGGCCCGGCACTGTCCACCAACTTGCCATAGAGGACGTACCGGAGGGAGAGCCAATCCTTGCGGGTATGTTTCAACTCCACCAGCATCCCGCCATAGTATTATTTGATTCAGGCGCCACGCATAGATTCATTAGCCAAGCCTTCATTGATAAATATAGCTTGTAAATACTACACACCGATAGTCCTTATGTGATCTGTTCACCGGGTGGGAAAATTTCAGCAAGCATGATGGTCCCAAAAGCGCCATTATGCTTAGAGGGTAGAGTATACCCTACGTCTCTCATTATTTTAGAGGGACAAAAGGTCGATGTCATCCTAGGGATGTCGTGGTTAACCCACCACGGCGCTGTTTTAGACACCGTCCTCCGAGTTGTGCACTTGAACTCAGAAGTGCACGAGTCTCATTCCTTATTTCTGGACGGTCCAGAAATAAAACTTCCAAGTGTCTACCAATCCACAACCATCAGATTGGAAGATATTCCAGTGGTCCGAGAGTTCCCGGACGTACTCCCGGATGATTTTCCGGGGATGCCACCTGATAGAGAGGTGGAGTTCAAGATTGAACTTGCACCGGGAACCATGCCAATATCCTGAAGACCGTACAAGATGGCGCCCAAGGAGTTGGCTGAACTGAAGACTCAGCTAACGGACCTGCTTGAAAAGGGTTTTATTAGGCCGAGCTCCTCGCCATGGGGCTGTTCGGCATTATTCGTGAAGAAGAAGGATGAGAAGTTACGGCTTTGTGTGGACTATCGTCCATTAAACACCGTAACCATCAAGAACAAGTACCCGTTGCCACGTATCGACATGTTGTTTGATTAGTTGGTCGAAGCAAAGATCTTTTCCAAGATGTACTTAAGATCCGGGTACCATCACATTAAGATATGAGCTGAGGATATTTCGAAGACGGCTTTCTCGACGAGGTACGGACTTTATGAGTACCTGGCTTAAAGGTAAGATCTTTCTCGGCCTCACCAATGCTCCAGCACACTTCATGTACTTGATGAACTCGGTATTCATGCCGGAGCTGGACAAGTTTGTCGTGGTCTTCATCGACGACATACTGGTATATTCCAAGTCGGAGGAAGATCACAAGAAACATCTGCGTATAGTCTTGCTACGGCTGCGGGATCACAAGCTATACGCGAAATTCAGCAAATGCGAGTTCTGGATATCGCAAGTGCCTTTTCTCGGGCATATCATCTCAGCGGAGGGTATCGCTGTAGACCCGAGCAAGATCACTCAAGTGCTGAATTGAAAATCCCCGAGGACTGTTCACGAGGTACGGAGTTTCCTCGGACTCGTGGGATATTATCGGAGGTTCATTCCGAACTTCTCGAAGATTGCTAAGCCTATGACAGAGCTGCTGAAGAAGGCTAAAAAATATGTTTGGAGTCCAGCATGTGAAGCAGCATTCAAGGCTTTAGTCAAGCACCTAACATCAGCACCGGTTTTGGCGCAGCCAGACACAACAAAACCGTTCGATGTGTACTGTGATGCATCCGGCTTTGGGCTCGGATGTGTGCTGTTGCAAGAACAAAGAGTGGTCGCGTATGGATCACGGCAGCTTAGAAACCATGAGCAGAATTATCCAACCCATGACTTGGAGCTCGCTGCCGTGGTACATGCACTGAAAATGTGGAGGCACTACCTACTCGGTAACCTCGTACATCTATATACCGACCACAAAAGCCTCAAGTACATATTCACTCAGAAGGAGCTGAACATGAGGCAGCGAAGATGGTTAGAATTGATAAAGGATTACGAAACAGAGATCCATTATCATCCGGGCAAGGCAAATGTAGTGGCAGATGCGCTGAGGCGCAAGTCACACGTCAACAATCTGACCATCACACCGTTGGAAGAGAGCGAACCACCACTACATGTGATTCCACACGGAGCTCTCTACAACCTAGCTTTGATCCCCACCATCCGTGAAGAAATAGTGGCAGCTCAGAAACATGACAAGGGCATGTTGCATTTGCAGAGACGTGTAGACAGTGGGGAGCTGAAATGTTTCCGGAAGGACGGAGACGGCGTCCTACGGTTCAAGGACCGGATCGTCGTACCCCGAGGCCCACTTATCAAAATTTTCTATTCACCCCGGCAGCAACAAAATGTATCAAGAACTCAGAAGCAAGTTTTGTGTCCACGGATGAAACGGGAGGTCGCAAAGTACGTGTCCGAGTGTGATACATGTCGAAGGGTGAAGGCAGATCATATGCGGAAACCGGGACTGCTACAACCACTGGGCGTTCCTGCCTGGAAGTGGGAGGATGTGAGCATGGACTTCATCATCGGTTTACCCACCACTTTTCAGAAGCATGATTCTGTGTGGGTGATCATCGACCGGCTCACCAAAGTTGCCAATTTCATCCCGGTCAACACCAACTACAACGCCAAGAAGTACGCTGAACTGTACATCTCATGGATCCTATGCTTGTACGGCGTACCCTGTACCATCATATCGGATCGGGGCACTTTATTTGTGTCCCGTTTTTGGGAGCAGCTGCACGCTGCCTTGGGGACGAAGCTGATCCGTAGTTCAGCATACCACCCGCAAACGGATGGGCAAACCGAGCGGGTAAACAAAATCTTAGAAGATATGCTACGAGCTTGCGCTATCAACCACGGCAAGAATTGGGATGATCACTTGCCGTTAGCCGAGTTCTCGTACAACAATGGGCTCATCAAGATGGCGCCTTATGAGGCGCTATACGGAAGAAAATGCCGCACACTATTTAATTGGTGTGAGTCTGGCGAAAGGGTTACCTTCGGGATTGACCTTGTCAACAACACGGAAGAAAAGGTTCGGCTGATTCAAGCGAACCTAAAAGCCGCCCAATCCCGGCAGAAACAGTATGCAGACCGGAGAAGACGGCCATTACTTTTCGAAGTGGGGGATCATGTATATTTACGTGTGTCTCCAATGAAAGGCGTAAACAGATTCGGGGTGAGAGGAAAGTTAGCTCCCCGGTTCATCGGTCCATTCCAGATTACCGAAAGATGTGGATCAGTAGCAGACCGGTTGAAATTACCAGAAGCACTTTCCGGTGTGCACGACGTCTTTCACATTTCCCAGCTAAGCGACATGGGAGAGCAAAGGATTTCTTCACGCTAACTACCCCGACTTTTTCACGTCGCATATCCGGTAATTTTCCACCGTCCTCTCTCTCATTTTCACCTTGTAATCTCGGGACGAGATTCTTTTAAGGGGGGAGGAATGTAAGGGCCTTAGTTTTTGACACATGTTTGAAGTGTTCATCACCACACACACACACACCTCATTTGAAGCAAGTTGATGAACACACTTGAAGAGCAAGTAACCACCATCAACATGCCCATTAGAGAACAAACTCACATATTGCAAAAGTGGTAGTTCCAACATACATCATATAGGGGCTGGGCATATGGAAAACTCCTACATATTGCTAGGAATGTCCATGCCAAGTTTCACCCAAATTCAAAACCTTTTTGAGGTCATTTTGGGTGTAGCTAGAAAGAGGGCAGTTTGAAACTACATTCAAATTCAAACTGTTTTGATCCCATAAATTCAAAAGTGGGAGGCATATTCTTAGCACATTTTTGTGAGCTCACACACCAATTTTCACTCCATTTGGAGTTGATCTTGACCTGAGCTAAATGGGACAAGTTCAAACTTTATTTGAATTTCAAACTGAACATGTGCTGAAATTTATCCAAACCAAAACCAATTTGAATTCTAACCAATTCAAATGGCTCAAGGGTAGATAATTCAAATCACCATGTTCTTTGTGGGGACTACTGTTTACAACAGTGTATTTGAGTTAAGATCAGAGGTTAGAATTGAAAGTGGGACCCACATGTCAGCCACTGAAGGAGATCAACCGAGTGGACTTTCAGTACTCGGGTCCCCGAGCTTCTCCCGAGAGCGCCACCGAGGGGAGGCCGCCGCACCACCACCTGCTTGACGCCCACGGTCGCTGAACCGACTCCCGGGGCCCTTATCTAGGCATCCGAGCAGCCGCCGGTGCTCCCCATCCCTACCCCGAAGCGCTCTCGCCCAACAGACTGAAACTCCTCACTGCCGAGTGAACTTTCGGTTCCTCATCGCCCGGCCGGTCCAGTGACCCTCCCGGTGATCTGAGACCAGCACCGGGTGCGCCAAGCCATCTTCAACACCCTCGCATCGGTTCCAGACCCTGCGCAGTCTTCCCCGAGCTCCACCGCGGCGATCCTTTCTCTGCCGGTTCAGCTCGAGCCGCCGCTGCGGGAACCATCCTTCCGGCCACCACAGCCCACCGATCACCGAGCTGTGAGCACCAAAGAGGTTCGCCTTCAGTCCCTCTTTCATTCCTGCAAGCTCCGGCGGCGTGACAAACACTGCTTAGGCCGGAATTTCATGTTTTTGTGACGGTGTGCACAAGAGGAGTCGGCACCGATCAGAGAAATTCGTAAGCCACACTGCATCACTCATCCTCTCATGGAGAGGATCACTTCTAGTTGCCAATACGAGCCCATAGGAGCAGGAACCACGAAGAACCATGGAGGGAAACTGCTGTTCTTCGAGTTTTAGTAGAAATCCTGATTTCCGACCTAGGTCGCACGGTGACAGCCCAACACAACCCTTCCCGAGCTCCGTGGAGCTCACGTCGACCTTTCCTATGTTCCACTGATGCTCGACGACCCTTACCTTGATCGGGTGAGGTGCCAGGGAGGACGGGCAACACGGCCGAAGTTCTTCCGAGGCTGCTGCTCGTCGCCGACCAGGTGCCGGCCATTTTCATGACGAGCTGAGCCCGGAATCGTGTTCCCCGAGTAAAAATAGGCATGGGCGGCCGGAATCATGAAGCTTGGATCTCCACAGAGGCTGCCGGCGAGCTCTCTGGCGAGGTACCCCGGCGACAGAGCGCGGGCGGCGGGAGGTAGACGAAGGGGGTGGACCCCAGCTGTCAGCGGCTTATAATTTAAATTGGGATCGGGCTGCAGCTCGGATCCAGTGTGCTGGTGTGCGAAAGACTTCGTAGACCCCGGTGAGCCGACGCCTCAGCACACAACACGTGCCCCGTGGCCCACCAGCAGATTTAAACTTTTCACCCGATTTTCAGATTTCATTCAAACTTCAAATCCTCATAACTTGGGCTAGGAAACACCAAATCGATTGAACCAAATTTTGTTGGATTCAGCTCTCTGAGCACTTTCCATCAAATCAAGTTTCACTTCATGAAATCCTTATTTTTCCAGAATTAATTCCTCAAATTTTAAACTGTTTGGAATTTTAACTGGAGAATCCTTTGGAGGAAAATTCTGAAATTTTGCTGGGATGTTCACCAAAATATCCCTGAGCTACCATAAAAATTCCAGATCCATTCGAGCTTTTTGATCCTCCTAATGAGGTGATTAATGAAACTGTTCCAGAGAAAATAGAAAATGTTCAGAAACATTTTCAGAATTTTCTCTGAAATTGTCTACCTCATATCTTTAGCTAGGAACCTTCAAATTAAGTGAGACCAACTCCATTAGAACCCTCTGAAAATCTAGTTTTTAGAAAGTCATGAGTTGTCCCATGAAAATCCCTAGAACACCATAAGAGTTCCAATTGAGGTCAAAGACATAATTAATTGTGGAGGGCTCAAATGAGCTTTGCTGCAACTAAAACTTGACCAAGTCTCTGGTTAGGTCGTAACCAAGCCACAGTAAAAGTTTCACAGTCTTTTGGGTCTGTCTAGTGAGACTTAGAAGGTTCACAAGTTTAAAGCTCAATTCAAATGCATTTAATTAATACATGTACTTCTTATATCATGTAGTCGCTAAGCTCGAGGAGGAACCCGAAGTCCTAGACTTCATTACTCCGGAGGAGCAGCTAGCCTACGACCAAGAGCAGCAAGGCAAGTTCCGGTTTGCATTAACCTTTTTATAATTTTTTATTGTTTTGAGCACTTACTTGAATACCATTATTCCTTGCATTAGAGTCTTGTTTGGAAACCCAGTTGCATAGCCAAGAAAACCATGGGTTTAGGATTGCAAACCCCGTTAGCTACTGCAAAGCTAAGTTACGGTAGGATTTGGTACAAGTCGAGTAGTTGGAACTACTCGCGAGTATAGGCTAGAGGCACTCGACTCGGGTAGAGATAGCACATGATACACATGGCAAGAAAGATGAGACCAAGCGGAGAGTAAGGGCAGCAGGACTTTGGGGACTGTGAGCTGTGGCTCCGCTTGTGTCGATTGAGGACCGAGCCGTGTGCGGGCCTGTTGAACAAGCTAGAACAGTATCGAAGACCTACCGGCTATATGGGAACTGGGAAACCGATGTAACTCGGGTAGCTGTATGTTGAGGCATAGCTGGTCGTTCAGAGGGTAGGTTGAGAGCTCGAGGTGTAAATCGGCTGGCGGCACGGAGATGCGCGTGCAGAGACCTCTTTCTCGGGACGATTGGACCGGTTCAACATTTGGCTAACGGGTGAAAGGTAGTTGCGTACGGCGTCCGTGATGGTTGTTGTAGGCAATATCGAGTACAGGCATACGTGACGGGTTGTTCGGGTAACCCTGCAGGTGTAAATCGATTATAATCGCCGTCCCTCGCGGTCAGTGAGTATGTGAGACCTATGTGTGCTGAATACATTGGCAATTAGGATAAAAGTTAGCATTAACTTTCAAAGTTTTGAATATTGCCAAAACATTCTTCTGTGGCAAGATCCGACAAGTTCTTTGTTAGGTCCACCAAGTGTTGGCAAGGTCCGACGCAAGGTCCGGAGAGCTCCTGCAAGGTGCGGAGAGCTTCTGTGAGGTCCGGAGCTTGTTTTTAGGGAGCTCCCGTGAAGTTCAACTCGTAGAACTGCAGCGTCTTGTTTTTGCTTTTAACTCGCAATGTTTCAAACTTGCTTTATGGGAAGGTTTGCTTAGTATTAATTTGCTATGTTTTTGGTGTGTTTTGGTGGTTATGGCTGTTATCATTTGATATGGTTTGCAACATGCTTATGTGACGTGCTCATGTAAGGTGTTGTGGTTTTCGAACTAACGTGAGTCAAGTCGAGGACTTGTGCTCGGAAGAATTGGTTGTTTATTCATGTGCAGGTGTTGCTTGAGTTCAAGACATGGCTGGTGACGGGATCCTTGGACTAGTCTCAGGGAGGAGATGAGGTTCCAACAACCAAGTTCAGGAGGAGCTGTGGTTGAGTTGATCGGGAGGTCGCGCAACATGTTTGGATCAAGGGCAGTGCATATGAAGGTTGCGTGTACATCGTTGGAAGGTGTTTGCACGTGTGCAAGGAGTGCATGGACGTGACAACATTGTTCCAAGGCGTGATGAAGAGAAGTGGACGTAAAGAATTGGTCAGAAAGGTCCAACCTGCTGGATTGCGTACTCAGGCTGAGGCTGAGTCGGATATGGCTCAAATATGGAAGATTTGAGTTGGTTATGATAGGATTTCGTGCTAGGCACGAAGTTGAGTTGTTTTAGGAATGTTTAGGACGTTCCTAAGGTGTTTGGAAGTTTCACGATTGCTTCTATCTGCGAATAGGAGAGTCCTGAGCAGTTATGGTAAGTTAGGATACGAGTCCAATTAGGAGTAGGAGTCCTAGATTGGATTGATTAGCCTGAGGGCTGGCTATAAAAGCAACGGAGGCCAGAGCTCTCGTGGGCAGAGAACTTTGGGCTGTTCCTCTTGTGTTTCTATTGAATAAAGTTCATAGTTTCGAGAAGCTTTTGTGCCATGTTCGTCCGACTTGTTGTTCGTCAAGTCTTTCTCGCCGAGTTTCTGGACAGACCGACGTTGCTTTGGTGTTTTGTTCATAACTCGAGTTTTACAGATCCGATTGACGTGATTCTTTTTTAGTTGTCTTCAAAACTCAATTATCTATCATCTGTGAAATTTTCACGAGCTTCGGATCTGTAGTTTTTGAGATACACGAGTTTCTTTGCAGCGTTGCAGATCTGTTTTATATCGGGTAGAACAGATTGATCTCCGTTTAATGTTTTGATCATATCTCAAGTTTTGCTTCGTGTTTTCAAGTGATTCTTGTTGCATTAGACCCGTGACTTGATTCTCTACCTCTCTACTTGATTTGTCACGGTTGAACACGTTTGAAAACACTTGCACACACGATTTCTTTAACCGATTGATTTTTTGCTGAGGGGTTTTTGTTGTTTCCACTGTGAAAAGTTTTAATCTACCATTCACCCCCCTCTGGTAGCTTTTCACGTGCTCTTCGATCCTACAATTGGTATCAGAGCCAAGGTGCTCTAATCTTTGTGATTTGCACGTGTTTTGACTAACTATCATGGAGAAGCACTCCGCAAAATCTTGTGTGTTCAATGGCATCGATTTTCAGGTTTGGAAGGCGCGGATAGAGGCCTACATACAGGCGCAAGGCTTCGCCATATGGGAAAAGGTCTACCGGAACTTCGATGTACCACCCAACGATCAAGTTACAGCTGCAAACATGAGAGATGTTGACAACAACAACAAGGCTCGCAACTTGATCATCCAAGGATTGACTCAAAGCGACTTCGACCGTGTTGCACACCTCCGATCTGCATATGATGTTTGGAAAGCTCTTTGTGACTACCATGAAGGATCCAATACGATCAAGGAGGTAAGGCAAGATATGTTCAAGAAAGAATACATGCGTTTTGAGATGCAACCCGGTGAGTCAATTGACGACCTTTTTGCTCGCTTTAATAAAATTCTCAGCAACTTGCGTAGTGTCAATGTTAACTTTTCAGATGCTGAAAATGCTAGACAATTGTTAGGAGCATTAGATATGTCAATTTGGGAGATGAAAGTTACATCTATTCGTGAATCTACTGTCATGAGTTCTCTTACTTTAGACGTGCTTTATTCTAAATTGAAAACTCATGAAATTGACATCATCTCACGTAAAAACCCCAACAAGTCTATTGCTTTTGTTTCGCAACGTGACATGTATAGTTCTAGTAAATCATCATCTAGTGGTGCACTCTCTTTGCTGTCCTCTCTAACCCTTGAACAGATTGAAGAGTTTCCAGAGGAGGAGCTTGCACTCATCTCTACTGGGTTCTCAAAAGCATTGCAAAATGTGAGAACTAGAAGGAGAGGAAGCTCCGGACCTCAACGATGTTTTGAATGTGGTAAGACAGGACATTTTCGTACGGAGTGCCCTAACCTTTCAGGTCCGACTTCACGTGAAGAAAAGCAAACAAGGCCGAAGAAATCGTTTGCAAAGAATAAGAAGAAGAAAGATTTATCAATGCGCAACATAGTGCATAGTATGATCTCTGCACTTCAAGATTTCGGCTCAAGTGATGTGGACACCGGTAGTGATGAAGATGAAGAAGCTATGGCAAATATGTGCTGCATGGCGAGCAAGTCAAGTTCAAGCTCCGAGGAGGCAGAACACAACAGCGACGATGAAGAGGTATGTCCCACTTGCGAAGAAATGTGTGATGCTATTTCTCATGCCACTGTTATATGAAAGAAAAAGGATAAAAAACTTAGGAACAATGCTGTTAAAATTGAATCATTAGAATCTGAAATTAATCGTTTAAAAACTTCGATTCCTAGTGATGATTCTTGTTCCTCATGTGATTTAATTTATGAACAATTATCCTCTTTAAGAAGTGCACACGCATCTACACTTGATAAACTTGATCTTGAAATTGAAAAGAACAAAGAGCTTGCTACACTTAATGATAAAAATTTGAAAGATGCTTGTTGTTCTACAATTGATTTGCATTGTTCTTCATGTGATGATCTGAATAAGAAACTAAATGATGCTATGAATGAGATTTCTATTTTGAACAATGCTTTACGTGTGCATGAAGTTAAATATTGTTCAAATTGCAAACTAAAAGGAAAAACTTCATATGAAAACTGCTTTGATCTGTCCAATAAACTTGATGACATGCATAGGACACTAGATCGGTTTCTAATTTAAATAAGAACCTAAACTTGCTGCTGAATTCTTCCAAGTCTTGTAATGATAAAACTGGTTTAGGTTTTAATTCTCATACTCATGCTAAGGCACACCCACCTAAAGTTGTAAAGTCATTAGGAAGCGGTTTGATTCAAACAGCTCCTAGACAAAAAGAGGTGATTTTCAAATCTGCAGGAATACTGTCCCATTCGGGTTCTAATAAACGTGTTGCTTGCTCATCTAGACATGATAATAAGGTTATTTTTCATTGTACCTACTGTGGTAGAGATGGTCATGTCATGGATTTTTGTTATAGACTAGCTAAACACGATAAGAAACAAAGAATACTTGCTAGATCACATAACAACCAAGCAAAATCTGCTAGACCGAATATTCGGAGCTTGCAACCTGCTGTAATGAGTCAAAAACTTGCTCCCGGACCTACTGTTTTTTGTGCTACATATAACACATCTTCTATGTCAGTAGTTGGGAACAAAAAATTTCGATGTTTGGCTAATAAACCTTTTGTACCTTCGCAGCTTTCGCGTGTTATTCCTGCTGGACGTCGTGTGACTCAGTACTGGATTCCTAAAAGTCTTTTAACTAACCCCAGTATTGGGTCATCGACGTATTGTGCTGCTGTGTAGGTTTCACGTTTGAGGAAGGAGAACATTTGGATTGTGGATTCAGGTTGCTCACGCCACATGACCGGTAACAAAGAATGGTTCTCCTCTCTCTCTTTTGTGTCACGTGTAGAAAATTTTACTTTCACTGATAACTCTTCTACTCCCATAATTGCTAAAGCTTCGGTTAGAGTAAACAATCTCTACACTTTGAAAGATGTGGCACTTGTTAAAAATTTGAAATACAACTTGCTTTCGGTTTCACAATTGCTAGATGAAAATCTAGAGGTTAGCTTTGCTAAAAATTGCTGCAAGGTTGTAGATTCAAAAGGTGAGCTTTTGTTTAACATGTCTAGGTTTGGAAGAGTTTTTAAAGCTGATTTTGATTTGTCAACTTATAAGCATCGGTGTCTAGTTGCTAATGATACAAAGGATCTATATTTTTGGCATCGTATACTTGGTCACATAGGCTTTGATCATCTCACTCGTGTTAGTGCTCTCGATCGCATACGTGGGCTGCCGAAGCTTAAAAAGGACAAAGATATTGTGTGCTCTTCTTTGTAGACATGCTAAGTTTGTTGCAGGTTCACATGCTCCTCTCACAATGACCATGACAGCTGAACCGGGACAACTTTTACATCTTGACACAGTAGGTCCGGCACATGTTCAATCCTTCGGAAGTAAATGGTATGTGCTTGTGATAGTTGATGATTATTCCAGATATTCTTGGGTTTATTTTATAGCATCTAAGAATGAAGTGTCACACCCGGTTTTTCCGAAGAAACAACCAAGTGAATATCACATGTATGCCAGGATCATTTTCTCATACATGTGATGACAAATAGTGAAGCATCATTTATTACAAGCCAGGTGTCGAATATAAATAAGTCTTACATCGCAAATGTCTCAATAGACACTAATGCTTCATCACAAGTAAATAAACTAGCAGCGGAATATTATTCTTTAGGGCTCCATCACAGGCGTTGCCCGGGGGTCTTCATCAACCTAAAATCCTTCCTCGGGTCCAAAATCTTGGTCATTATACACCACCTCATTATCTTGACCTGAGCAGCAATATAAACCAACAAATATGCAAGGTTGAGTACCAATGGTACTCAGCAAGTGTAGGAAAATTTTATCATGCATGGCTAGAACAAGGAGAGGTTGAACTCATGGTTAAAGCACTACGCAATTAATACCTATCACCTTAGCTTATTAAGCACCTACATTACTGCACAGGTGAAATGGTCCCAATCTCCCAACCCATTATCATAATCCAATAACCATAACATCATTTCCAATGTTAAGCTCCCCGCTTAACTTTCAAAACCATCAATTCCTCTAATCATGAATAAGTCCAGGCCGCTCTTAACCGTGAGCACGGCTGTCAAGACAGTTTTGACTCTGCAGAGTTTGTACCACTGTACCCACAAGTAGTGATTTCATCCCCCGTTGCCGGGTGGACTAAAAGAACCTCCATTATGCCAGTGGCTACGATCCACATTCACACTTCCCAGGTGTGTAGCCAGGAGATCACTACGAAGCCTTTACAAAGGGATTCCCGACGAGCGTGGGCCCACTGAGGTTTCACCCCTAACAGCATACAAGAGGCTCCAACCCCGCTGCAGTGGCCCCCTCTTGAGCCTTGCGGTTCATATGGTAGTCCAGCTGACACCTACTCCCCGCACCATCCAACACACCCATACTACGCCGGGGATACACCTAATTAATTGGCCAAGCTGCCCCATCTCAGCATGTGGTTGGCACTGTAAAGCCGGGTTACATGCTCCATGAACCGGTCCTTAGGATCCAGGCAAGTACTAAACACAAACCCAAGTCTCGTGCACCCAGCACACAACCAAAACATCCAACTTGCCTTGATCCCTACCTCTACATAACTCACAATGTCTTATTCAAGAGTATGGTAATATAAACTGATGATCTCATTTCCCAAATATCCCATTCTAAGCATGGCTAAGCAAATGCATGTAAATAAATGACATGACAAAAAAAATAAATCCCAACCCAAGCTACAAGGAAACAAGGTAATGCAATTCTAGGGAAACTTCCTAGCATGGGTTTCATATTTCATTTGACAATGCAAATAATTCTATCTACACATCCTAGTATAGGATCAAAGTGGTCAAGGACACTTGCCTCCTTCTTGCTGCTCTTGAAATTGGTAGTCCTGATCTTGGAAAGGGTTAACTTGCTCTTGAACAGGCTCTACTTCATACCATCACACATAGCAAAAGAAAAACAACAATCATAAGACATAGTTCACACTTCTACTTTATACAAACCACACATTCACATTTATGAAATTCATTCACCATTATATGTGTTGTGGTTACTTTATGTGTGTTAAGTTGTGGCTTGCATGCACTTTTAACCATGTATATATGATTCCTACTTTTGTGTCCACATTTATACTTGCATACAATGTGCCTTCACAATTTCTATCAACCCTAAACTGAATTCTTTGTATTTTAGAAACTCCATTTATCATTTACTAGTTGCTATATTTTCAAATTTATATTCCTATGCATAATTGGGTATTTTATTATTAAATTAGTAATACACATCACCTAAACAGATTAGGTTCTGGTCCTAAATAATTTAAAATCATATTTTGACCATGGCTTATGATGTATACTATTTCATAATTATTTTCCCTATTTTTCTTTAACTATTCCTTTACTTAAAAATGTGTCCCTATACTATTAAATGTGAATAATAGATAAAACAGATTTATTTCAGCCCAAAAATATATTTTCATCTCACTCCAAAGTTTTCTAAGTACTGAGAAAGTTTTTAATAAATTTTGACAATTATGTTTGTCCCCCTTTTTAATTTTTAAACACTAGTTACATATTCAATTTCCCAAATTAAATACTAAACAGGGCTAAAAAGTAAACTTACCCCATTACAGGGTCTATAATATTATTTTCATAATTTCCAGGGGTCTAGCTACACTTATCAGAGGTGTTTTTCCTAATTTTTATTAAGTCCAGGGGCTAAAACTGATTTTTAAATGAATTTACATGATTTTCTAAAGTTCCAGGGGCTAGATCTGAAGTTTCCGGGGCTAGATCTCAATTCCAGAGAACCCCAGGGGGTAGCACGTAAGAATTCCAGTCTTTATAATGCGGGGCTGACGTGGTCCGTCCGATTTTAAACCGACGGCTGAGATTATAAGATCGAACCGGTACGCGGGGTTTTAAAGTCTACCGTGTGATTTAAAATAAACGGCGCACAAGCGGCCACGTCGCTCTGATCGAGCGCGGGCGGCGCTGCCGGCGGCGCACGGCGGCGGGAAGCGGCGATCTCGCCGGAAAGTTTCGGATCCTCGAGAATTCTGCCTAGAACTGTGATCTTATGTCCTAGATCGGTAGGGGAGAGGTCAGGGATCTCACCTCGAGGGTTTTCTCGAGCTCGGGGGTCCTGGAAAGTGATCGGCGGCGAGGTCCGAGGCAAAACCACGGCGAAGCTCGTCGGCGCTGCGTTTACACCATAACTCTCCGAGTTTTCTGCACCTGCAAAGTTCCCCGGAGGCGGTGGATCAAAACCAGCGAGTTAGATCAGAGTTTTCGAGCTTAGATCGGCCAGAATTCACCGGCGAAGTCTCGGTGCTCACCGGAGTGAAAATCGGCGATCGCGTGAGGAAAACTGATCGGATCGGGGGTTTTTATAGCCGGGGGAGGGCGGTGGGTCTGTCGTGATCGAGTTGGAGTCCTCTGGGACCGGAATTCGGCTGCGGGACGGGCTTTCCCGGTCGGTTGCGATTTCGCGCGCTCGGGAGAAAAGTCCGGGGTCGCGGGGGCTCGGGGTTAGGGATGACAGGTGGGTCCCACCCGTCGGTGAGGGGCAGCGCAGCGCGCGCGGGGGCGGGCTGCGCGGGAGTAGCTGGGCCTGCTGGCGGGTTTCGGCCCACTGGCCGGTTTTTTTCCCGTTTTCCTTTTTCTTTTTCCATTTTTTTTCTGTTTTGAGTATAATTTGAATTCCAGTTTGAATTTGAATTTTTGCAAAACATGCAACACGTCCAAAAATTTTTAAATTCCCCTCTAAACATGGTTAAGAGTTTTGAATCAAAATTTGGGGTGTTACAGCTCTACCCCCCTTAAAAGAAATCTCGTCCTCGAGATTGGTGTTTCTAAGAAAACAATTCCGGAAACTGTGCCTTGAGCTCATCTTCCCGTTCCCAGGTAGCTTCCTCTTCTGAGTGATGCTTCCACTGCACCTTGCACATCCGGATTCTCTTGTTTCTGGTGAGGCGTTCCATCGTCTCCAAAATCTTGTATGGTTGCTCGGCATAAGACAAATCTTCAGCTACATCCACTTCATTCATGGGTAACACCTCCTCAGGCGTCCTCAGGCATTTCTTGAGTTGTGACACATGGAATACATCGTGCACGTCCGATAGATGTACCGGTAACTCTAGTTGGTACGCCACTTCCCCTTTCCTTTCCAAAACTGGAAAGGGTCCGATGTATCGCGGTGACAACTTCCCTTTCACCTTGAACCGACGAAGTCCTCTGATAGGGGACACTTTGAGATAAACATAGTCTCCCACGTTGAAAACGAGTTCTCTTCTTCGTACATCAGCATAACTCTTCTGGCGTGTTTGTGCTATCCTCAAGTTGTTGCGAATCTCCCTCACCTTCGCTTCGGCTTCTTGTAGCACTTCTGGACCAAACACTTTGCTTTCTCCTGTTTGGTTCCAAAATAGGGGAGTTATGCACTTCCTTCCATACAAAGCTTCAAACGGTGACATCTTCATACTAGCTTGATAACTGTTGTTATAGGAAAACTCCGCATACGGTAAGTTCTTGTCCCAACTCCTATTGTTTTTGAGTGCACATGCCCTTAACATATCTTCAAGGATCTGATTGGTTCTCTCCGTCTGCCCGTCAGTTTGGGGATGATAGGCAGAGCTGAAATTCAGATGGGTTCCCATGGTTTCATGCAACTTCTGCCAAAACCTCGAGGTGAACTGTGTCCCTCGGTCCGACACTATCTTCTTTGGCACTCCATGGTAACACACAATCCTTGACATGTACAATTCTGCCAATTTGGATCCGCTGTAGCTTTCTTTCACAGGGATGAAATGAGCTACCTTGGTTAGCCTATCAATAATGACCCATATTGAATCATACCCGGATTGGGTCCTAGGCAATCCCACGACAAAATCCATGCTGATTTCTTCCCACTTCCATTCAGGTACTTTGAGTGGTTGCAATAATCCCGCGGGTCGTTGATGTTCTGCTTTCACCAACTGACATGTGTCACATAGGGCAACATGTTCCGCGACATCTCGCTTCATGCCATACCACCAATACCTACTCTTGAGGTCCTGGTACATCTTCGTACTCCCAGGATGAATGGAATAGTCGGAATCGTGAGCCTCCTTCAAAATTAACTCACGGATCTCCTTTACTTCTGGCACACAGATCCTTTTTCCGTGCCACACCGTTCCTTGTTCATCCTCTCTAAAACCAGGAGCTTTATTTTCCTTGATGAGCTGTCTGATCTCTTGTATCTTCTCATCATTCTTTTGGCCCTCTCGTATGTCTTGCTCGAGTGTGGAGTTCACTTCCATGGCGATGGCTTCACCACTATTTACTAGACATAGATTGAGTCTTATAACCTCGTCCTTCAATTCTGCAGGCATGTCCTTCAAGCTCAACTTATTGACCTGCACTTTCCGACTCAAAGCATCGGCCACGACGTTTGCTTTCCCAGGATGATAGTTGATGCCTATATCAAAGTCATTGATTAGCTCTAACCATCTCCTCTGTCTGAGGTTGAGATCTGGTTGTGTGAATATGTACTTCAAACTCTTATGATCCGTATATATCTCTGTCCTCTTCCCCATCAAATAGTGCCGCCAAATTTTCAACGCGTGTACCACTGCAGCTAGTTCTAGGTCATGTGTAGGATAGTTCTTCTCGTGCTTCCGAAGCTGCCGGGATGCATATGCCACGACATGTCCTTCTTGCATGAGAACACATCCCAACCCATTTCTAGAGGCATCGCAGTACACCGTGAAATTCTTCTGCATATCTGGCATAACCAGCACTGGGGCTGTTGTCAATCTCTTCTTTAGCTCCTGGAAGCTCGTCTCGCACTGTGGCGTCCAGGTGAATGTGATTCCCTTTTCCAACAGTTTGGTGAGAGGTCTCGAGATCTTGGAGAATCCCTCAATAAACCGTCGATAGTATCCAGCCAATCCCAAAAAGCTTCGAACTTCCCCGACATTTTCAGGGGTCTTCCACTTCTGGATGTCCTCGATTTTGGCGGGATCTACGGAGATTCCTCCCTCCGAGATTATATGTCCTAAAAAGGGAACTCTCTTCAGCCAAAACTCACACTTGCTCAACTTGGCATATAGTTGGTGTTCTCTCAGCCTCTGTAACACCAACCTTAGATGTTTCTCATGTTCTTCTTCGTCTTTGGAGAAGACGAGAATATCATCTATGAAAACCACCACAAATTTGTCCAGATATTCCATGAATACCTTGTTCATGAGGTACATGAAATATGCCGGGGCATTGGTTAGCCCAAAAGGCATGACAGTGTATTCATACAGTCCGTACCGAGATACGAAAGCTGTCTTGGGAATATCTGATTGCCTTATCTTGAGTTGGTGGTACCCCGACCTGAGATCAATTTTCGAGAACACACAAGCTCCCCTCAACTGATCAAACAAGTCTTCAATGCGAGGCAATGGGTACTTGTTTTTGATGGTTACCTCATTCAAGGCACGGTAATCCACGCATAACCTTTGGGTTCCATCTTTCTTAGGCACAAATATCACCGGAGCTTCCCATGGTGAGGAACTAGGGCGAATATACCCCTTCTCCGTCAATTCTCTCAAATGATCCTTGAGCTCTTCTAGCTGCTTGGAGTCCATTCGATAAGGTCTCTTGTATATCGGGGCTGTTCCCGGTACTAGCTCAATTGCGAATTCCACGTCACGGTCGGGAGGCATACCTGGCAATTCCTCCGGAAAAACATCTGGATATTCCCTGATAGTCCTGATTTCCTCAACTTTCACCTCCACTTGATTTAATTTAATGTCCCTCCTAGGCTCGTGTATCGTTATGAACTTTACTCTTGTGCCATTGGGGTGAGTTAGTTCCACCGTTCTGGTCGAACAATGGATGATTCCTTTATGTTTGGTCAACCAATCCATACCCAAAATAATATCTATCCCTTGTGAGTCTATCACTATGAGGTTAGCAGTAAATACTACCCCATTAATGTCTAGGCTCACTTTGGGACACACTTGTCTTGTCCTTATTTCTCCACCTGGAGAGTTTACGGCTAGCATATGGTTCATTTGTGTGGTTGCTAGGTCATGCTTCTTAACAAACCCTTGAGCAATGAACGAGTGGGTAGCACAAGAATCAAATAGCAGAGTTGCAAGGTGTAAATTGGCAGGAAACTTACCAACTACCATGTCGGGCGCCTCTTGTGCTTCCTCCATAGTGACGTGGTTCACCCGTCCTCTCATTACATTCTGCTGTTGTGGCTGCGCAGGCTTCTTCTTTGGGCATTTATGGGCGTAGTGCCCCATTTCCCCACAGCTGAAACATTGCACCCCAATCTTAGATGCTTGGCCTTTGTTGTCTTGGGGTTGGTTCGGGGGTCCTTGCACTGCTGGTCGAGGTGGATATGCGGGGCGAGGCTGTTGCACAAACTGACGTTGCGGCTGTGATGGGGCTGCGGGTGGCCTGTAGTTTGGGTTGTACCCTCTTGGTGCTGAATAGGGTACCGCAGCACGGCTTGTCTGCCCCGTAGGTTGCTGCATCATACGTGGGTGGGTGTTGCTTCCTGAGGCCTGATGTGACCATCCCGCCTTCCTCTTATTCTCATTTTCCAGGGCCTTTAGCTTCCTTTCCACCACAAACGCTCTGTCCACCATCTTTTGAAAACTTTCATACTCGTTGGAGGACATGGCACACTGCATCTCTGCGGTAAGTCCTTCCACGAAACAATCTTGTTTCTGCTCATCAGTCTCTATGTCTCGTGGAGCATAACGGGATAGTTGAGTAAATTTAGTGAGGTATTCCCTCACCGTCATGTTTCCCTGCTGCAATCCCAAAAACTCCTTTCTCTTGTTTTTGAGTTCACCTCTTGGGATGTAGTGGTTGCGGAAGCTACGCTTGAACTCTTCCCAAGTGATGTTCTCAGGGTCATGATGAGCGGCCACGTAGGCGGTCCACCAATCAGCAGCAGGTCCCTGCAATTGATGAGAGGCAAACAGCACCCTCTCATACCCTTGGCATTGGATTATCCTCATCTTACTTTCAATGGTCTTCAGCCAATCATCTGCCTCCAGAGGTTCAGCAGCACTTGCAAACTTTGGAGGTTGAATTCCTAGAAACTCACTCAACCTTGGTTGGCGTGGTGCAGCTTGTGAAGGTGGAACTTGATGCAAGTTGGCCACCACTTGAGTCAAGTTCTGGATAAGCTGATTTTGATTCTCCAGCATTTGGTGGAGAGGATCAACTTCTTCCCGGCGACCACCCCTGTCCTGGCCTCTAGAAAGATGAGGGTTGCATGCCTCATCATTGTTGTTGGCGGGGTTGGCAGCACGTCCTTTTCCTCTTCCAGCCATCTGGCAGAATCAACCAATGTTAATTTTGAAAGCATTTAGTATCATCTTACTACTTTCACTTGTTTGTACTTTGAAGTGTTGAGGCTTGGTTATACTTTTCTGAGGGTTCATTTCTCACACAAAAAAATTGCAATATTATTTCATGTGGGTTCACACACCAAAGCAAAACAATCTGAAGACGAGGCTGTGGACAATTGCTCATGGCTTCCACAACTCACGTCACACACCAAGCATTATCACACCATTAACTACGTAACGACTCGACTACTCGACCTCTTGCTAGCTAGGGGAAAGACTCTACACTACTCGTCCTCTTGAGCTGGCTCCTCGGGATCTTCCTCCTCATTTCGGCTACCTTCTGACTCGGCTTTGGGTGGAGAGGCTGCTGGTGGAGAAGTGCGACGACGCCTGATTGCTCGGCGATCCGGGGAGTCAGGAGTCCATGGATCACTCACGGTGACACACAGTTCATTCCCATCTCCTCTTTCTCTCGCCTTTAAGCAAGCTCGCAGCAACGCCTCCGTTTCCTTCAGGGTGTCTCGGACATCCTGAAGCTCTTGTTGACACTCCTGCAGTCGAGTGCTGAGCATAGCAGCATCCTCCAAGCACAAGTCCATGTGCTCATGGGAAGTCCCTTGCTGCACCGGTGGGTACTTGTATTCCGTGGTACCACTCTCACGTTGGAGGACATACATGTACTCAGTTTTGTCCAAGTGGCGACGATAGATGTGACTCTGGCAGGTGATGGCCTCCCATGTGACATCTTTCTCCGCGTCAACTTGTGTTGCTCGACAAGCTGGAGAGTGGTGAATCTTGAGCAGTTGATTCTCGTGTATAATCCTCATCTCCGAACTCCATTCTTCCCTCTTCTCACGGATGGTCCTGGTGGAGTTATAGTGGATGATTAGCTTGCCCGTATTGCCGGCGGCTTCGAGCATACGTCGAAGACGGCGCAACAAGTCTCCTACTGCCAATCCGTAGGAAAGGTACGTCACGGGGCGACTCTCCTCTCTTTCGGCAAGGGCAACTACGGGAACTCTCCCTCCTGTGGACTTACGAGCGGTGCGAATCATGCGAACCATCTAAAAACAAAAGAATTTAAAATTACGTTAGATAAAATCTCAAACAAAAATCCTATTTTGAATGAAAGTTGGGGTAAGATGAAGAAAATGACTCCCTTAATAACACTTTTCCACCCACACCTTGGAAAATAGTTTTTAAGAAAATAGGGCCCTTAAATACGTCCATTTCTACCTAGATCCACGTTCCTACGGGCAACCTTGGCTCTGATACCACCTCTGTCACACCCGGTTTTTCCGAAGAAACAACCAAGTGAATATCACATGTATGCCAGGATCATTTTCTCATACATGTGATGACAAATAGTGAAGCATCATTTATTACAAGTCAGGTGTCGAATATAAATAAGTCTTACATCGCAAATGTCTCAATAGACACTAATGCTTCATCACAAGTAAATAAACTAGCAGCGGAATATTATTCTTTAGGGCTCCATCACAGGCGTTGCCCGGGGGTCTTCATGAACCTAAAATCCTTCCTCGGGTCCAAAATCTTGGTCATTATACACCACCTCATTATCTTGACCTGAGCAGCAATATAAACAAACAAATATGCAAGGTTGAGTACCAATGGTACTCAGCAAGTGTAGGAAAATTTTATCATGCATGGCTAGAACAAGGAGAGGTTGAACTCATGGTTAAAGCACTACGCAATTAATACCTATCACCTTAGCTTATTAAGCACCTACATTACTGCACAGGTGAAATGGTCCCAATCTCCCAACCCATTATCATAATCCAATAACCATAACATCATTTCCAATGTTAAGCTCCCCGCTTAACTTTCAAAACCATCAATTCCTCTAATCATGAATAAGTCCAGGCCGCTCTTAACCGTGAGCACGGCTGTCAAGACAGTTTTGACTCTGCAGAGTTTGTACCACTGTACCCACAAGTAGTGATTTCATCCCCCGTTGCCGGGTGGACTAAAAGAACCTCCATTATGCCAGTGGCTACGATCCACATTCACACTTCCCAGGTGTGTAGCCAGGAGATCACTACGAAGCCTTTACAAAGGGATTCCCGACGAGCGTGGGCCCACTGAGGTTTCACCCCTAACAGCATACAAGAGGCTCCAACCCCGCTGCAGTGGCCCCCTCTTGAGCCTTGCGGTTCATATGGTAGTCCAGCTGACACCTACTCCCCGCACCATCCAACACACCCATACTACGCCGGGGATACACCTAATTAATTGGCCAAGCTGCCCCATCTCAGCATGTGGTTGGCACTGTAAAGCCGGGTTACATGCTCCATGAACCGGTCCTTAGGATCCAGGCAAGTACTAAACACAAACCCAAGTCTCGTGCACCCAGCACACAACCAAAACATCCAACTTGCCTTGATCCCTACCTCTACATAACTCACAATGTCTTATTCAAGAGTATGGTAATATAAACTGATGATCTCATTTCCCAAATATCCCATTCTAAGCATGGCTAAGCAAATACATGTAAATAAATGACATGACAAAAAAAATAAATCCCAACCCAAGCTACAAGGAAACAAGGTAATGCAATTCTAGGGAAACTTCCTAGCATGGGTTTCATATTTCATTTGACAATGCAAATAATTCTATCTACACATCCTAGTATAGGATCAAAGTGGTCAAGGACACTTGCCTCCTTCTTGCTGCTCTTGAAATTGGTAGTCCTGATCTTGGAAAGGGTTAACTTGCTCTTGAACAGGCTCTACTTCATACCATCACACATAGCAAAAGAAAAACAACAATCATAAGACATAGTTCACACTTCTACTTTATACAAACCACACATTCACATTTATGAAATTCATTCACCATTATATGTGTTGTGGTTACTTTATGTGTGTTAAGTTGTGGCTTGCATGCACTTTTAACCATGTATATATGATTCCTACTTTTGTGTCCACATTTATACTTGCATACAATGTGCCTTCACAATTTCTATCAACCCTAAACTGAATTCTTTGTATTTTAGAAACTCCATTTATCATTTACTAGTTGCTATATTTTCAAATTTATATTCCTATGCATAATTGGGTATTTTATTATTAAATTAGTAATACACATCACCTAAACAGATTAGGTTCTGGTCCTAAATAATTTAAAATCATATTTTGACCATGGCTTATGATGTATACTATTTCATAATTATTTTCCCTATTTTTCTTTAACTATTCCTTTACTTAAAAATGTGTCCCTATACTATTAAATGTGAATAATAAATAAAACAGATTTATTTCAGCCCAAAAATATATTTTCATCTCACTCCAAAGTTTTCTAAGTACTGAGAAAGTTTTTAATAAATTTTGACAATTATGTTTGTCCCCCTTTTTAATTTTTAAACACTAGTTACATATTCAATTTCCCAAATTAAATACTAAACAGGGCTAAAAAGTAAACTCACCCCATTACAGGGTCTATAATATTATTTTCATAATTTACAGGGGTCTAGCTACACTTATCAGAGGTGTTTTTCCTAATTTTTATTAAGTCCAGGGGCTAAAACTGATTTTTAAATGAATTTACATGATTTTCTGAAGTTCCAGGGGCTAGATCTGAAGTTTCCGGGGCTAGATCTCAATTCCAGAGAACCCCAGGGGGTAGCACGTAAGAATTCCAGTCTTTATAATGCGGGGCTGACGTGGTCCGTCCGATTTTAAACCGACGGCTGAGATTATAAGATCGAACCGGTACGCGGGGTTTTAAAGTCTACCGTGCGATTTAAAATAAACGGCGCACAAGCGGCCACGTCGCTCTGATCGAGCGCGGGCGGCGCTGCCGGCGGCGCACGGCGGCGGGAAGCGGCGATCTCGCCGGAAAGTTTCGGATCCTCGAGAATTCTGCCTAGAACTGTGATCTTATGGCCTAGATCGGTAGAGGAGAGGTCAGGGATCTCACCTCGGGGGTTTTCTCTAGCTCGGGGGTCCTGGAAAGTGATCGGCGGCGAGGTCCGAGGCAAAACCACGGCGAAGCTCGTCGGCGCTGCGTTTACACCGTAACTCTCCGAGTTTTCTGCACCTGCAAAGTTCCCCGGAGGCGGTGGATCAAAACCAGCGAGTTAGATCAGAGTTTCCGAGCTTAGATCGGCCAGAATTCACCGGCGAAGTCTCGGTGCTCACCGGAGTGAAAATCGGCGATCGCGTGAGGAAAACTGATCGGATCGGGGGTTTTTATAGCCGGGGGAGGGCGGTGGGTCTGTCGTGATCGAGTTGGAGTCCTCTGGGACCGGAATTCGGCTGCGGGACGGGCTTTCCCGGTCGGTTGCGATTTCGCGCGCTCGGGAGAAAAGTCCGGGGTCGCGGGGGCTCGGGGTTAGGGATGACAGGTGGGTCCCACCCGTCGGTGAGGTGCAGCGCGGCGCGCGCGGGGGCGGGCTGCGCAGGAGTAGCTGGGCCGGCTGGCGGGTTTCGGCCCACTGGCCGGTTTTTTTCCCGTTTTCCTTTTTCTTTTTCCATTTTTTTCTGTTTTGAGTATAATTTGAATTCCAGTTTGAATTTGAATTTTTGCAAAACATGCAACACGTCCAGAAATTTTTAAATTCCCCTCTAAACATGGTTAAGAGTTTTGAATCAAAATTTGGGGTGTTACATGAAGCTTTTAGTCATTTTAGAACTTTATTTCTTAGATTATCTATTGATCACACAGGATCATTAAAAGCAATTAGAAGTGATAACGGAACTGAATTTAAAAATCAATCTTTTGATCACTTTTGTGCTGAAAATGGAATAAGATCATCAATACTCTTCACCCTATGTACCACAACAAAATGGTGTCGTAGAAAGAAAGAACAGGACCTTAGTTGAGATGGCTAGGACTATGCTTGATGAATATCATACTCCTAGGAAATTTTGGGCTGATGCAATTGCAACTGCTTGTTATGTCTCAAATCGTGTTTTCTTGCGTGCTAAGCTTGGAAAAACCCCATATGAGCTCCGGTTTGGACATAGGCCTAGTGTTACACACTTTAGAGTTTTTTGTTGCAAATGCTTTGTTAAGAAACATGGTAATCTGGATAAATTTGAAGCTAGATCTGTTGATGGCATGTTTCTTGGTTATCCATCTCATACTAGAGGCTACCGTGTGCTTTTACTTGACACTAACAAAATTTTGGAGACTTGCGAGGTTTCTTTTGATGAAGCTAGCCCAAGTACTAGCTCCGATATTGCAGGTCCGGATCCATATCCGCAGGGGGAGAGTATTTTTATTGAAGAAGATGAAGAAGTGGTGCTGCTGCCCGAAAACTCGGAAGTAAATAACGATCAAGCTGCTGATTTTGCACCACAACCAGCACCAACAGTCACTACTGCTGGTTTGGACCTTCCTCAATCAACAAGCTCTCCTAATCAAAGGTCCGAACATGAAGAAGAAGAAGGTGCTTGTGAAGTGTCTACTCCCCTCCGAGTACTCAAAAGTCATCCTCCACAATAAATCATTGGAAGCTTGCATGAACGAGTCACTCGGTCCAGGTTTTGCGATCCAAACTCTCATGCTCATTCTGCTTTTGTTGCTTCTTTTGAACCCAAGGATATATCACACGCACTCACTAATGAATCTTGGATTAATGCCATGCAAGAAGAGTTAGAAAATTTTGAAAGAAATAATGTTTGGAAACTTGTACCTCCACCTCAAGGTCACACATTAATTGGAACTAAATGGGTATTTAAAAATAAGAAAAGTGAGGATGGGGTTGTGGTTAGGAATAAAGCTAGGTTGGTTGCTCAAGGTTTCACTCAAATTGAAGGTCTAGATTTTGATGAAACATTTGCTCCTGTTGCTAGATTAGAATCTATAAGAATTTTATTAGCATTTGCTGCATCTAAAGGTATCAAGTTATATCAAATGGATGTTAAAAGTGCTTTTCTTAATGGCTGCATAGAGGAGGAGGTTTATGTTAAGCAGCCATCGGGTTTTGAAAATCCAAATTTTCCTAATCATGTTTACAAACTGTCCAAAGCCTTGTACGGTCTAAAACAAGCCCCTAGAGCATGGTATGATAGGTTAAAAACATTCTTACTTTAAAAGGGGTTTACCATGGGCAAGGTTGATAAAACTCTTTTTGTACTTAAGCATGGCAATGACTCATTATTCGTTCAAGTGTATGTGGATGATATTATCTTTGGTTGTGCTTCTCATGATCTCGTGTCCAAGTTTTCAGCTATGATGAGTTCAGAATTTGAGATGAGTATGATGGGAGAACTCAAATACTTTTTGGGGCTGCAAATCAAGCAAACAAAAGAAGGAACTTTTGTGCATCAAACTAAGTATACAAAGGACCTTCCTAAGCGCTTCAACATGGACAAATGCAAGCCTCTTCGGACACCAATGGGAACAGCAACAACACTTGAACTTGACGAAGACGGTGACCTGGTCGATAAAAAAGAATACAGAAGTATGATTGGATCACTTTTGTATCTCACGGCGTCAAGACCAGACATACAATTCAGCGTATGTCTTTGTGCACGTTTTCAAGCTTCTCCACGTGCTTCACATCGCCAAGCCATCAAAAGGATTCTTAGGTACCTACATGGAACTCAAGAATTTGGCATTTTTCTTCCTTCTTCCTCAACCGTTTCTTTGAAAGCTTTTTCGGATGCTGATTTTGGGGGTTGTAGGATTGATAGGAAAAGTACTTCGGGTGCTTGTCATTTTCTTGGTAATTCACTTGTTGCTTGGTCCTCTAGAAAGCAAAGTTCAGTTGCACAATCCACGGCCGAATCTGAATATGTAGCTGCTGCTAGCGCTTGCTCACAAATTTTTTGGATTGTTCAAACACTTAAGGACTATGGGGTTGATTTAGATAGTGTTCTACTGTTTTGTGATAACACTAGTGCAATTTGTATTGCTAAAAACCCCATGAAACACTCTAGAACTAAGCACATTGACATTAGGTATCACTTTCTTCGTGATAATGTTGAAAAAGGAAACATTGTGCTTCACCATGTCGATACCGAACAACAATTGGCTGATATTTTTACAAAACCTTTGAATTTCACTCGTTTTTGTTTCATTCGTGGTGAAATAGGGGTTATGCATCCTCATGGCTTAAATTGAGGGGGAGTTTTTGAAAATTTGAAAGTCTATGTGTGAATCTGAAACTAAAATAATATGAGCATAGTATTTCATACATATATGACTTTGTGATTCCTTTTACAGGCTGAAAGTTCTTACTACATTACTCATGTTATACATTTTGTAGTTTTTGCCATGACTAGTAATTGGAATAATTACTTACACTAAATCTGGTCATGATCGAACTTTCTTTCTGTTTTGAACTTGTTGCGTGCTCACAAGTGCTTTTAATCATAAAAAATTAATCAAGTGATCAGCTCACATGTTGAGTTTTCAAATAAAAATTTGACAAAAGATCAAGAGAATATGCATGCATCGCACTTCTTCTTTTGAGATTGCTTATCATTGCACTAAGATATGAACTTGGAAGGAATTGTGTATGACTAAAACCATGTCCTTAAGCTTCTGATTGTCAAATGACATAGGCTTGGCTTGGTTGGTTGGAATAAGGCTGATGCGGCATATAATCTCTTGCAAATATCATATGATCAACTTTGTGCCTTAAATGATTATGAATAATAAAAATGCAGCAACAAGTGTCATGTTTGAAGGTTTTGAAATAGTTGAGTAAGGGAGATCATGACTTGCTTAAACTGAAAAATACATTTGATCTCTAGCATGGCTTACACTACTTTATGTATCTCATTGATGTGATAGTGTAAGTAACCTGATAGTATGACTTGGATGAGCTTTGTTTTGTATGTATATGTTATAATATGCTCATAACATTTAAAAATTTCTCTTTTGAACCTTGCTGAATACATTGTCAAAGGGGGAGAAATATGTATAAGGAGAGATTTTTTTTACACTTTGCATATGTTATACACTTTCTTCCTTCTCTGATTTTAAAAAATGGGGAGAAATTAATAAAGGGGGAGAAATGAGTTTTCAAAGCTTTTCAAAACTTTTCATAAGCCAATGTTTGGATTTTAATTGGTGTTGCCAATGCATTCATCAAGTGGGAGATTGTGAGACCTATGTGTGCTGAATACATTGGCAATTAGGATAAAAGTTAGAATTAACATTCAAAGTTTTGAATATTGCCAAAACATTCTTCTGTGGCAAGGTCCGACAAGTTTTTTGTTAGGTCCACTAAGTGTTGGCAAGGTCCGACGCAAGGTCCGGAGAGCTCCTGCAAGGTCCGGAGAGCTTCTGTGAGGTCCGGAGCTTGTTTTTAGTGAGCTCCCGTGAAGTTCAACTCGTAGAACTGCAGCGTCTTGTTTTTGCTTTTAACTCGCAATGTTTCAAACTTGCTTTATGGGAAGGTTTGCTTAGTATTAATTTGCTAAGTTTTTGGTGTGTTTTGGTGGTTATTGCTGTTATCATTTGATATGGTTTGCAACATGCTTATGTGACGTGCTCATGTAAGGTGTTGTGGTTTTCGAACTAATGTGAGTCAAGTCGAGGACTTGTGCTCGGAAGAATTGGTTGTTTATTCATGTGCAGGTGTTGCTTGAGTTCAAGACATGGCTGGTGACGGGATCCTTGGACTAGTCTCAGGGAGGAGATGAGGTTCCAACAACCAAGTTCGGGAGGAGCTGTGGTTGAGTTGATCGGGAGGTCGCGCAGCATGTTTGGATCAAGGGCAGTGCATGTGAAGGTTGCGTGTATGTCGTTGGAAGGTGTTTGCACGTGTGCAAGGAGTGCATGGACGTGGCGACATTGTTCCAAGGCGTGATGAAGAGAAGTGGACGTAAAGAATTGGTCGGAAAGGTCAACCGGCTGGATTGCGTACTCAGGCTGAGGCTGAGTCGGATATGGCTCAAATATGGAAGATTTGAGTTGGTTATGATAGGATTTCGTGCTAGGCACGAAGTTGAGTTGTTTTAGGAATGTTTAGGACGTTCCTAAGGTGTTTGGAAGTTTCACGATTGCTTCTATCTCACGATTGCTTCTATTGAATAAAGTTCATAGTTTCGAGGAGCTTTTGTGCCTTGTTCGTCCGACTTGTTGTTCGTCAAGTCTTTCTCGCCGAGTTTCTGGACAGACCGACGTTGCTTCGGTGTTTCGTTCATAACTCGAGTTTTACAGATCCGATTGACGTGATTCTTTTTGGGTTGTCTTCACAACTCAATTATCTATCATCTATGAAATTTTCACGAGCTTCGGATTTGTAGTTTTTGAGATACACGAGTTTCTTTGCAGCGTTGCAGATCTGTTTTATATCGGGTAGAACAGATTGATCTTCGTTTAATGTTTTGATCATATCTCAAGTTTTACTTCGTGTTTTCAAGTGATTCTTGTTGCATTAGATCCGTGACTTGATTATCTACCTCTCTACTTGATTTGTCATGGTTGAACATGTTTGAAAACACTTGCACACACGGTTTCTTTAACCGATTGATTTTTTGCTAAGGGGTTTTTGTTGTTTCCGCTGCGAAAAGTTTTAATCTACCATTCACCCCCCTCTGGTAGCTTTTCACGTGCTCTTCGATCCTACAGAGTACCACTTGTTCACAGTACCGTGACGTAGAACGAACAGGCTAGTTACATGGTAAAATGTTGCTGATTGAAAGATGGACTTTGCTTGTTAATAATTTGTTGTAGTTTAGAGCTAACTAAAGTTATTTTCAACTTTGGGCAAAGTACAAGAGAGAAATGTGTTTCTTGTTTGATTGCGGCTCTCTCATGTGCCTTAGCGTCAGGTTCTCCACAACCTGCTGCTAAAACTTGAAAGTAAGGTTCCACTAATTAGGCGAGTCCTTTGTAACTTGTTTTTATCTCATGTACCCATCACCCCTCATGTAGAAGTTCCATGTATAGAAGAGACGGGTCAGTCTTGCTGAGCCTTCGTGCTCACTGCTTGTGTTTGAAGCTTTTGCAGGGTTCTATGAGGAAGGGACTCCCGAGGAGGAGACGGAACCCCAGGAGGGGAACCCCGTCGAGTGGGAGTCGTGCACGCCGCCGTGTTAGTGCGCGTGTGTGCTAGCAAGGACATGTTCACGGGCTGAACATGAAGTTGATGCGTAGTCTACGCCCATGAGTGTAGACTGGACCTATTTTGATGTAAAAATGTTCATAAACTCATTTATGTAATAAAATTTCACTTCCGCTTTGTACCTTTGATGTGTGTTATCCGGTGCTGTGCAACGCAGCACCCGTCAGCGTGATCCTGGCTCGACAAGACCGTGGGGTCGTGTCAAGAGAGGGAGATGCAGAGTTGTACCGAAGGTAGAGATGGAGTGCGAGAGAGAGTGAGATGGAGAGATCGAGTATTGCAATAGAGAGAGAGAGTGCGAGAGAGGGTGTGAGTGAGAATAACATAAAGAGGGGATGAATAGTACGGAGAGAGGAAGAGAGTGAGAAAAAAGAGAAAGACATTGATATCTGAATCCAAACCGTCGTAACTACTCATGTGTTTTGTAGGGTTCGGTGACGGAGGCCTCTACTCCATTGCCACAGCTACCGGGGTTCCAAGAGAGACGCGTGGAGATGATATATTCGGCTCCGGAGGTAGTCGAGAGGGTAGTGTGTAGCCCGTTTGTAATTTGTGTTGTTTGTGATGCATATCAACTGTTTTATGATTGTTTAATCATAACTGTTTGTTCTGTGAGCTGGCCATCGAGCCAGGTTAGTGCATTTCTGTTTTTTAAAAAAATTACAAACATAACTTACGACGACTACTGTCCAGAAGCCGTCGTAAGTTAGCCTCTGTTACTTACGACGGTCAGTAAAACCGTCGTAAGTTAGCCCCTGTTACTTACGGCGGTCACAAGAACCGTCGTAAGTAATGTGCCTTGGGCCACCACGTGGCCTGGGCCGTTACTTACGACGGATGCGCGACGCCGTCGTAGGTTAAGTTATTTATGATGGTAGCCGTCGTAAGTTAGGTTATTTACGATCAGGTAATTACCTCGGCTGTAAACCGTCGTAAGTAACGAAATACCGTCGTAAGTAGCTAACTTACGATGATTTATGACTTAATTATGATGACCTCAGCCGTCGTAAGTTTGTCGAATCCCTGTAGTATGTGACGTGTTGTCCGGGTGTCTCCTGATTGCAATCACCGTCTCTTGCGATTATTTGAGAACCGCTTGTTCACTGTTCTATGACGTAGTAAGAAAGGAAAGAAGCCAAATGAATGATAATATTTTGTGATGAATTACTATTGTTTTGAAACCATGTCTGCTGTAGATGTAGAGCTAATTAAGTTTATCTTCCACTTTAGGCATCACCACATCGGAGGAAAGCGTTTCTTGTTTGATTGTGGACTTCCGAAGTGAGGGCTGCCTAAATCTCATGAAACTGTTGCTATAAAACTGAAAGTAAGGATCAACATGTAGGCGTGTCTTTATTGCAAAGTCATTGTCCTATATTATACATCCCTGCATGTAGAGTTCCATGCCAAGGGTAGTCGGTTAAGCCTTGCTGAGCCATCATGCTCACGGTTGCAATATTTGAACTGTATGCAGGTGAGAGCTATGAGGAGGGGTCCGAGGACGAGGTGGTGCCCCCGTCGGGTTACACGGCCGAGCTGGAGCCCTGCACGCCGCCGTGATCTCCGGTTACATGTTGCTAGTGTGTAGCATCCCCGGGCTGGATGGCTGCACTTATGCTTAGTTAGGATTAGAGAGTAGCTATGTATATTACTTCCGCTGTATAATTACGTTTTGTAAAAAGACTTCCGCTGTTTTATATCAAATAAAAGTTTTTATGTTGTTCTTATTCTTTTCTTGTGTGCTGTTGGGTGCCGCATCGCACCGCACCACCCTCTGTGATCCTGGAGTGGGTGAACCACGGGGTGGTCCCCACAACAGCAAGTTAAGAGACTTAGTTCCTCTTCTTACTACGTCACGGCGCAGTGGGCAAGTATGCTCAATCCTCTTCCGTGAGCGACGGTGATTCGAATCAATAACAACCCGGAATACACGACACATACACCCGCCTCGAAAGACTCTCTCTCAAGAGCTCTTTCTTACATTGTATGCAGCAACCTTTCACACGACACCCAACATAGAAAAACGTTTCGCGCCGAGCAGGATGGTCCTCTACGCGGACATATCGAAGTTGTCCGCTAAAGGATTTAGACCTCCCGCCTTCTCAACGCCATTCCCATGCGAAGGATGAGTTTCTATATCACGGTCTATCGAGTTACATCGGTTTCATGGGTCCCATACCCCACTATGTATCCGGTACAGCTCAATCTTGTCCAGCAGGGCCGCATCCGCGCGGTCCTTAACCGACACGGACGGGGCTACAACCAACCTCCACATTTGCCTTACCATCCCGGTCCAGGCCAAATATGGTCTCAAGCATTGTCACACCCATCGCAGGTCGAGACCAACCTTGAGCGCTCCATCCTACAGGAACATCCCCATCCCCATCTCATTTTCATGAGGGTGCTCTTATCATTAACCTCTTGCGAGTAACTCTATTACTCGAACTTTCTCGCTAGTAGCTTTTTACTACTCGACTTCTACCGAGCTAGCTACAACATTAGCCTAGCATCTACGATGACGCAAAGCCTACACTAAACCTTCTACTCAGGGCTGTAATAGCCATGCAAGTGGGTTTCAATCATCCTAGACATAATGCACAATATCAAGTCTAATAACCATGAGGTGAAGTAAAGCAAAATTTAAAACGGTAACAATATGCAAACCGGGGCTTGACTTGCTCAATGGTTTTGTTAGAAGCTAGTAGTTAGTCTTCCTCTGGAGAATCTGCCAAACTCGTCAAGAGATGGAGATCCTCGCTGCGGAGTTGAGTCCTCGTCGAACGTCGACGTCACGTGAGCTATTAAGATGAACAATGCACATGTATTTCAAAAGCAATTTAGAAACTGTTTCAAAACTGTTGTTCAATTTAACTCACACTTAAAAGAGACAAACAACAGCAAGGTTTATGTTGTTGGATATAAACCTTAGAGATGATGAAAGCTAGGTGAAAAGGGATACTAGTAATCACCATGTGATTAAGTCCATTATATGAACACTTAAACCTAAAAGATGGTAGCTCAAGTTTCAGAGGTCCAATGAAGCTGAAACTTTGACCACAGCTTCTATGAAAGGTATTTAGGAAGTGTGCAAAAATTGAGCTCAGGAAATGGCTCAAGGTGATCAAAATAATTCCTTATGTGATTTTCACTAATCTACCTTTACCCCCTAGATATTAAGCTTTCCTATGATGCAAAGTAGGCTTTTGTTAAGTGCAAAATGTCTTGAGTTCATAGGAATAGGTTTTACCATTTTTGGAGTTTCCTACATGGAGCTATGAATTTTACAAAGATTGGGGAAAAGCTGAATATGTCTCTGTTCATTTTTCCCATTTTTCAGAGACATAAGGAATGAACACATCATTTATCCAAGCAAATGATGTCCAATGCCTCTGAAATTTTTACTGGAGTTCAAGAAATTTTGGAAGAATGTCCTGTCCAAATTTGGGAATTTTCCAATAAACAGAACTCCTGTAAAAATTCCTACAAGTTTTAGTTAAATGAATTAATGAGCTAAATCCAGGGATTTTCATAAATATTGGGATGCACCCCTGGATAGTAGTCTCTGAGAGGAATCCAGCAAAATTTATTTCAAAATTTTTGGAAACTCCTAGAAAAAGTTATGGCTCTCCAATGTTTGAACTCAAAAGGAAAAATTCTGGAAATGTATAAAACCTGCCCGTGGGTCCCACGTGTCATCCCTAATCTTCAGCCTCGCGCCAAACAGGGCAGTGGCGGCTCCCTCCGATGAGGGCCGCCGGAAAGGGCCTTCCTGGCCACCTCCCGACCCCCTGCTGGCCGCTCCCCCCCCCCATTTTCCACCATGCTGAACATGTTGGTGAGGTCGCCGGCGGCCGAAACTCGCCGGAAAACAGGGCGCACCGAGGACAGCAAGATCTAGGGTTCCGGCGAGGTTGCAGTGGCTCATTTCTTCACCAAACGATCGGTTCTTAGGCTCTATAGAACCAGGGAATCATGTAGAAGATCGACATGAGGTCTAAACAAGCTGGGGAGCACTCCAAACATATCGGCACCATGCGCCCGACGTGGTCCAGCGGTATTCCCTCGAAAAGAACTCGGATTCCTCGCTCTACACTCAATTTCTTGGTCTAAAATCGATGGAGCAGGTGTGCTAGGTAGCTAAGATCCTGTGTGTGATGTTTGAAACACAACCAACATAAATTGAAGACGAATTTTGCAATTCCTTACCTCAAGGTCACTTTCTGCTGCCCGGGAGAAAATCTTGAAATTCTCCCTCTGTTATCAATGGCTAGGGCTGAGCTTCGGAGGTCAGCAACTAGGGTTGTAGGTGCACCGATAGGGTAGCTTGCTTGCGCGTGATCACCCTTGGTTCGGGCTGCCCACGGTGACGAGTTTGGTTTCTTCGGTTTCAACACGGGAGCAGCAGCAACTCTGCTGTTTCTAGGCACCAGTGAGCTCAGGACGGCGGGGTGAAGTTGCTAGCCGGCTAGAGCACTCATGGACAAACCTTTTGGCTGTGGGAAGCTCGGGCAAAGAGAGTTCGGGTGTGGCTGTGTGATCGGGGAAAGAACAGAGCGCCGCTGTGTTCTTCTCGGGAGAGCAACGCACGGGAGCAGACCACCGAGGCTGAGATCGAGCTGGAGAGGCAAATTAGCCTTGTTGCACTCGCCGTGAAGGATTAGACCGAGCAAAAGATTGAAACAGGAGGTGGCACCGGAAGAGACTCGGGAGAGGTCGGCTGCCGGGAGAGAGGGAAAAACTGAGTCAGTTTGGTTACATGTGTCTATGACATATGGGCCACAGCCCCCAAATATCTCCCCCTCTCCGTGCTTTAATTTTCCAGCACCGCCTTCATCAAAATTCAACCAAAATTGGATGGTAGGCCAAATATATAATAGGAATTTGAATCTGAAATAAGATTTCAAAATTGAGCATGTTTGGTTCAGTTTTCAAATTCAAATTTGAATTTGAACTCTCCCTCGAATATTCCTCGGATTAATTGGTATACGGGCTCCAAAAATATCCAAGTTCGGATCATGAGCTCATACATACATGGGGAATGCTTCGGTCAATTCATTTGTATGCATTTGACAATCTGAACATGAATTCTTTCAAAAGAATTCAAATTGCGTTTAAATTCCCTCTACTCCACTCATAGAGAAGGTGCACATGAGTTAGAGTTTTGAGAGTGAAATTATTTCCCCTAGGTTAACATGTGTCGAGCATGGGCTAGAGAATTTTTTTAACTCCCTCACATGTCCATTTGTGTGTTCATCATTTTATGTGACACAAATATACTCTCTCTTCGCCTTAACTTTGTCTCACAATGTGAAATAAAACTTTACAAATGTTAGGGCTGTTACATTCCTCCCCCCTTAAAAGAATCTCGTCCTGAGATTACAAAAAAGAAAGAAGAAGGGAGAATAACTACTGGACATATGGTACAAACAAGTCAGAAAAATTTAAACGGAGAAAATCCACTCTTTCCCACGTGGCTTCATCAGCGGTGTGGTTGCTCCACAAGACTTTGTAAAATCGCAATGTCCGACTTCTTGTGGCGCGAGTTTCTCGTCGATAATCTGTATCGGATACTCAGAATAAGTGAGATCCGGTTGAAGATCCTCAATGTTCTTCATATGAACTGCGGTTGGGTACTTAAGACATTTCCGCAGCTGAGAGACGTGGAAAACATTGTGGCTACCTGAAAGTGACGTCGGTAACTCAAGACGATAGGCCACGGGTCCGCATATCTCAGTGACAGCAAATGGCCCGATGAATCGCGGAGCGAGCTTTTCCTTCACTCCGAACCGATGAATCCCTTTAATTGGAGAGACAAGAACATAAACGTGGTCCCCGATATTTAAGTGAAGAGGTCGACGTCTTTTATCTGCATAATCTTCTGCCGAGATTGAGCAGCCTTTAAGTTGGCTTGAATCACTAGCACTCGTTCCTCGACTTCATTTACCAGATCAATCCCGTAGACCACACTCTCACCGGACTCACACCAATTCAGCGGTGTGCGGCACTTCCGGCCATAAAGAGCTTCATATGGGGCCATCTTGATGCTGGATTGATAACTGTTATTACATGAGAATTCTGCTAATGGTAGATGGTCATCCAAATTCTTCCCATGATTGATGACACATGCCCGTAGCATATCCTCTCCGTTTGACCATCGGTTTGCGGATGATACGCTGAACTCCGAATTAACTTGGTTCCCAAGGAAGCATGCAGTTGCTCCCAAAATCTAGATACGAATAACGCACCTCGATCAGAAACGCTGGTGCGGGGAACCCCGTGTAAACACACGATTCTCGAGATGAACAGCTCCGCATACTTCTTTGCCATATATTTGGTATGGACTGGAATAAAATAAGCTGTCTTGGTCAAACGATCGACGATTACCCAAATAGAATCATGCTTGTTGCTGGTCATGGGTAAACCAACGATAAAGTCCATACTTATGTCTTCCCACTTCCATGCTGGAACCTTTAGCGGTTGAAGTGGTCCGGCTTTCCTCATATGGTCAGATTTAACCCGCGACACGTATCACACTCGGATACGTACTTTGCAATCTCTCTTTTCATCCATGTCCACCAGAACTTAGATTTCAAGTCCTGGTACATCTTATTGCTTCCCGGATGAATGGAGTACTTTGATAAATGCGCTTCATCCAATATTTTCCTCCGCAATTTCATATTCCGGGGTACCACTATGCGGTTGTTAAACCATAGAGTACCCTCTTCATCTTTGCGGAACATCTTCAATTCACCACGGTCCACTCTCCTCCGGATATGAGACATACCCCTGTCTATCTTCCGAGCCTCTACAATCTCATCTCGGATTGTAGGAATAAGAGCGTGGTTGAACAGTGATCCATAGGGAACTAAGCGCAGGCTTGGTTCTCCACATTCATGTGCAGCCATGGCTAAATAGTGAACGTGAGCTTTCCGACTAAGTGCGTCGGCAACCACATTCTCTTTGCCCGGGTGGTAATGAATTTCAAGTTCGTAATCCTTGATCAATTCAAGCCATCTTCGCTACCTCATATTCAGTTCTTTCTGTGTGAAAATGTACTTCAAGCTTTTGTGGTCAGTGTAGAGATGTACTAGATTTCCTAGTAAATAATGTCTCCATATTTTCAATGCTAGGAGCACTGCAGCTAGTTCAAGGTCGTGTGTCGGGTAATTCTGCTCATGACCCCTAAGTTGTCGGGATCCATATGCGACCACGCGTCCTTGTTGCATCAACACACAACACAAACCATGACATCGCAGGATAGATGTTTCCACCCCAACATAAAGGTGCCCGTGAGACCATCTCATCTGTGGATATGTTGCCTCCGGGTGAGCTGATATGAAACAGATGCTTAACTGTGCTAAATGGAAGATTATTCTTCAGCACATAGTCTCTGCTAATAAAATTGTGGGTGGCCCCGGAATCAAACAAAATGACAGTGGGCTGTTCATGTAACGTGAACATGCAGTGTGGCTCTGCTCAGCTCCATGACGGTTTCGTGCTGCAGAAATCCTCAGCTCTCTACTAACACGAGGTGGAGATAATTCGTGCGTAGCTGGTTGCGGTAGGGTTGCACGAATAATTTCTGACCGCTGCTGTTGAGGTGGAGGCTCATAAGTGATCAACTCCAGCCGTGGTTGTGAGAGTTGCACCACAGGCTGAATTTGTTGCCTAACAGACGAGTAATAACGCACTCGATAGTTTGGAGGAACTTCGATATCACTGTCCGGCAGTATACTCCTTTTCATCTATGCTTCACAACAGAGATGCATGTCTTCTTTAATGATAGCGGTATTTACCAACTCATTGTAAATACCATTATTGAACAATGTCACTTGTTCTTTAAGATCGACATTCAAACCTCGGAAGAAATATTCACACTTCAACGCTTCGGTGTGACACCCTCATTTTCGGGTTCTGCATGTATTCATGTTTCATGTAGGAAAACATTTTTAAAAAATAAATAGAAACAGAAAAGAAATAAAAAAGTTAGCCAGAAAGAGCAAATTCCAGTTTACAGAGAGCGCCGAAGACAACTCCCACGGCTCGCTGGCCACGTGGCACGTTCGGAGCTCATCTCCACAGAGGGGGAGAGGTCCGCCACTAAACTAACTACGTGGCAGGCTCGGGGCTCATTCCCGCGAAGGGGGAGAGGTCCGACCCTGTGGGACACGTGTTGCCCCCGGAGCTAGCCTCTGCAGAGGAGCGAGGCCAGTTCCGAAGGACACATGTCACCTTCTGAGCTAGTCACTGCAGAAAAGAGAGGCCAGCCGCGCGGGACACGTGTCACTCTTGGAGCTCACCTCCGAGAGGTCCGGCCCCGTCAGACATGTGTCGCTCTCGGAGCTCACCTCTAAGAGGTCCGGTCCTACTGGACACATGTCACCTCTAGAGCTCACCTCCGAGAGGTCCGACACTACCGGACACGTATCACCTCCGGAGCTCATCTCCGGAAGGTCCGTCACTGTTGGACACGTGTCGACCTCGGAGCTCGCCTCCGAGCAAAAAAAAAAGGAAGTCCGACACTACTTGACATGTGGCATGCTCGGAGCTCACCTCCGAAGAGAGGGGAGGTCCAGAATTGACACATGGCACACTCGGAGCTACCTCCGAAGAGAGGGGGAGTTCCGGAACTGACACATGGCATTCGCGGAGCTCGCCTCTGTTGAGAGGGGAGGTCCTGACCCACCAGACACGTGGAGCACGCGGAGCTTGCCTTTGAGGGAGAGGGAAGGTCCCGCCCGCAAGGACGTGTGTGCGCACGTGGAGCTCGCCTCTAAGGAGAGGGAGGTCTCGCCCGCTTGACACGCGGCCCAACCGGAGCTTGTCTCTGCGGAAAAGGGTGCCCAGGTTCCCGCAGGACACGTGGAGCTTCTGGAGCTCATCACCGCGTAAGGACGCGATTCTGAAGCGGTTTTTCCTCTGTGCGTGAGTACCCTTTGCTGAGGAAACCGACACGAACTCTTCTACGCTGAATACTGCAACCAAATAAACTAAAGATAAGTTTTTAAGATTCAAAAACAATTTGAATAGGTCTCTTATTCGAAATCCAAACAAATTAGGACTCTTCTCTTCCCGGTTATAAATAGAACCCAGAACCTTTGGCCGCAACCACGAACTTCTTTTCCACCTCCTGAGCCGACAACTTAGGGCCCTAGCCCCGCAGCTCGCCGAGTAAACCCCTTCACCGAAGTACAACCGCCGGAGAGACCGCCGACGAGCCTGGAACACAATTGACATCGCCGGAGGAGAGCCGACGATCTGAGGAAAGACCCGAGACCAAGAAGAACGTAAGGTAGGTCTCCAATGCCACCTTACGACATTATTGCGTTTTCTTTTCATCTGTTCTTCGATTCCTTTCGAACAGAAGCTTTTTCGTGGACAGATCACGAGTTGATCGGTTGATCTAGATCTTGAGTCCAGATCATCGCCACGTCCACATTTGATCTATACACCTATGTTCATCGTAAAACCATGCAAGCCATGCAAGAACACGTACAAGCTGATCTAATAAAAACTGCATCATAGGAATTAACATGCATATGCATCATCGCATCTTGATTAGAGTTTGTGCATGATATTGATTGCTGTGAATATTATATGTGCGTGATCGCGTATAGAATGACAAGCTCAGGGAGCTGTCTACAACGAGCTGCAACAACAAGGTTTTGAGATCCTAGAGCAACCGGAAACACAAGAACAAGGCAAGTGCCCCTTGACCACATTGATCCTATGTTTTGGAAAACTGTTTTGTTGCGAAAAGGTGTGAGTGCTTGAGTCAATATGATGGGAAACCCTTTCATAGGAGTTTACTAGTTTTGTTAGCCACCCTTGTCACCAGGAAAGTTATTGAGTCGGGTATGGTTTTTTGCTTTTATGCTTTGCTGAGTCCATGGGATATGGAAAACGAGATAGATGTGTCTAGCTAACTGCACTCGTAAAGATAATGAGAAACTGATGTTGTTAATGAACGTGAATCGGAGGGAGATCTAGGCAAGCCTGGGTTTGTGAATGAGGTAGAATGAGATGGTGGTTACTTGCCATAGATCTAAGGACCGGTTCATGCCAGCCATGCCAGGATAACAGTGCCACCACAAGGCCAAATATGGGTGCGGCTTAGCTGACTAATTAGGTAAGTTACTAGATTGTTATGGACCGTGGAAGGCGCGGGGAATGGGAGTCGAGTGAGGACTGCCCTGGGAACTGCATGGCACAAGAGGGGGCATGTGGGTGGGAGAACTGGAGATTCTAGCCTGCCGGTGAAACCTTAGTGAGTCCATACATCTAGTAGCCCCTTTGTAAAGGCTATTTTTTGATCTCTTGCCATACACCGATGGTTGTGTACTGGTATAATGGAGGTTCTGCAGTCGCCGACGGGTGACGAAATCACAAACTTGTGGGTAAAGTGGTACAAACTCTGTAGAGTCTAAAACTATCATGATAGCCCAGCTTACTGTCACGAGCGCCTGGACAACTCACATGATTACATGGGATGGTTTTGGATGGTATTTTGTTTTGGTTATTGGTTTGGTTATGATTTGGTTTTTGGGACTGTTGAGTCCGGGTGATAAGATTGGTTGCATGACTGTTGAGTCATGGCAACGAGATTGGTCTCGGTGTGAGACGGAATTGCTTATGAGATGAAATGGTAGCAAATATGAAATGGTATTTGTGAGATATTAGCGAATACGAGAAGGTATTCGTGAGCAAAGTTGAAAAAGATTAATATCTGGTTGAGACATGGAAAGTGATGAAACATAATGGAGGTATGTTGGTATTTTAATACATGTTGGGATTACATTTACTTAAAGCTGAGTTGCTGTTTTATCGTGTTTGAGAAATAACTTTGCTTTCTGCAATGAGCCTTTTTATACCTTCCTTGCTGTGAGCTACATATCATATTTTTCCCGCACTTGCTGAGTACATCATTGTACTCAAACTTGCATTATTGCTTCATCATCAGCAACAGGGGAAGAATACTATGAAGACCAAGTGGAGCATTAGGTGTGTAATCTGTCCTCAACTTTGCCTGTGGGGACGGAGTAGAGATCGAGCTGCTGCTGCTGCTTAGTTTGCTTCCGCATTAGAAATAAAGACTTCCGCTGGTAGATTTAGACTTCCGCTGCTAGCATAAGTCCAAGACTCATGAGACTTTGTAATAAACCCTGTTATTCGTGGTAATATATATTCTGAATTCAGTTTGTGGAACATATGTATATGTGTGATGAACATCCTGGGCACACATATGCATCAGTTCTCGGTTCCGTGGTTTTCCACAGAATTGAGAGCGTCACATTCGGAGTCTACCATATGAGTGGCGTATTGCATCAAATCTTCAAACTCCTTGAAGTACTCGTATGCTCACCTTTCTCCTTGCTTTAATTCCAGAAAGTCTTGATACTTTGTTCGAAGAATTCCCAAACAAATGTGATGTGCCCGGAAAACATCCCGGAATTCATCCCACGTCACCCGATGACCTTCAGGAAGAGTTGCGATGTACTCCACCCACCAAGCTCCAGAAGCTCCGTGGAGTTGTTGAGTGGCAAATATAGTCTTCTGATATTCATCGCACTCAAGCATATCAAACTTGGCTTCAATACATTGGAGCCAATGAGCTGACTCCAACGGTTCTTTCACTTCCGAGAAAACCGGTGGTTGTCTTGCTAGAAAATCTAGATAAGTGCTTGGCGGGGGATTTTGCTGTAGGGTCTCCTGTCGTATGCTTTGTCGCACCAACAGATCCAGAGACTGAGCCATCTTTGCTAAGATTTCCGCCACTCCGGTTGATGATGTCGTCACTTTCTTGTCGTGGCGAATTATTTTCGCCGTGACTTGACTCACCAACCTCACTCCTGGAATGAGCATGATACATGCTGTAAGAGTGAGCAATTGACGGTTAAAATTCAAAGTTTAAACTCAACTTTAATTCAAAAACATAACTGTAAAAGCATCACATAGATATTGTAGCGCTACACAATCTAACCAGGGTTTCGACAATTCTGATATCTACCAACTTTAACAAGTTTATCCAAACCCTTAATTCCAACAGTAGGTCAAACTGAAAAATAACTCAAGAACATGTTATGGAGCTTAGAGAAGTCTAAAACATCCCTGTCCACAACAAGTCCTAAGTTAAATAGGCAATAAGCACTACTATGTTTAGAATGACCAATAGGTCTTAATCCCAGAATTTGGATATGACAATTGAAATTTCATGTCTCAAGTTGAATATCAAAGTTATAGTTAACTTCAATACCTTTCCAGCTAGTATTCATTTGCCTTAATATGAGTTCTGGATCAAAAGTTGTGATATTTCAAAGTTAACAGAAATCTGGAACAATTTTTGACAGCACCTCCTTTGAAAGTAGCTGTTTTGTCCGCAAGATTTCTTACAATTAGACTCCAAATATGGAGAAACATTGATCTACAAAGTTGTAGCACCAACCCTAAACTTTCCAACGTTGTCTTACATGACCCTTATAAATTTTTCTACAGAAAGTTATGATCGAAATACAGAAATTTACAGAGAGCAATTTGTGACTGCCCTGTTTTTGGACAGTTCACACTCATCGGAGAATTTCGTACATTTGGAGGGTTATTCTGATCTGGAGTTATACATAAAAGTTGTAGAAGACTTCAAAAGCTTTCCATTAATGTATCACTAACCTCCATTGGTTCAACCAAACCAAAGTTATGCCCTGTTCAAATTCAGCAAAAATTCTCCCGAAAACAGGGGAGGTTATTCCTAAATCTTTTTGAATAAATCTATACCCCCAATCGACTCTTAGTTCAATATAGGAGTTCATTACCCCTAATAGAATCCTAGACTCCAAATTTACTCTTTTTCTTCTCAAACCTTCTTTTTCATGCGGTTTAAAACACATCAAGGTACTACGTTTCCTTACCAAATTAAAATTCTAACTGCCTTTATACCGGCATATAAGTTTCAAATGGTGGCCCTAAAACGATCACTCACAAATGTTGTCTACATGACATGTACTGACGTGGTTAAGGTACCTGCAGAAAATCACTCAATAATGATGCACACATTGGTTTATCATTTCAGGCAGGTCCATATCATAGTAAAAACATACGCCTCTTATCATTATCATACTGGTCGTCCTTGAGTCAAGACACATCTCAAGGTACATGATTGGGTTATTCACCACCCGACGGGGGCTCCACACCATTGCAATAAATCACACTGGTGGAACAGCGCTTTCGTATGCTTCATAGGACATGAAGAGTCCTAGAGAACATACTTCGTGTTACAAACCACACGATGGGGTCTCCTCCTCTTGCCCCTGGGTTTGCGCATTGGAGGCTAGTGCCAATCATATGTCTCTAAGACATGAAGAGTCTTAGAAAACTATTCACTTCCCGCCCTTGATGAACAGAACATCCCACTCTACTTTCCTCGTATGGGGGAGCTAACCGAAATTTATCCACTTTCGGTGGCGTTCCTTACCATTCTTACCTCCACGTAGGTGCGTCGTTACAGAATTGGAAATACTGAATAATAACACACTGTTAGCTTGCCACCTTAAGTAACTATGCTAATAATACTCCTTATTTGGGCATACTATGCGTTCCTCACTCATATACTCCTAAGTTTTCAAAAATATGCTCTTTTCATGCGTGCTATTCCCAATGCGGCTCTGATATCACGCTGTGAGGAGCCTGGCCCGGGAATCGCAGTGGGTGGTGCCGTGCGATGCAGCACCCAACAGCAAGCACGAAAAGAGGCTTAAGAACGTATGAAACCATTTTGTTACTCAACATAAGATCTTTTACAACATAATATACATACACAGCGGAATTAAAACTAGATGGAAAATCTAATCACTCTCGACCCTAACTACGCCGAAAAGAAGTCGTTCAGCACGTGAACGCTTCCTACTAGCTTCACCAAAGAAAGGAAGCGGCTAGGTTTCCAATGAGTATAACAAACCGTGAGGTTCGTCATCTCACCGAACAACCCTCTTCATAGCAGGCATCCTGCTACCTGCAAAACAACTCAGAAGCAACCGTGAGCACTAAGGCTCAGCAAGACTTAACCGTCAATCCTAAACATGTAACTCTACATGCAAGGGTAGTAAGACAATAGGAACATGTATTTGCGAAAATGAAGCTTGACTAAACTTGATCCTTATATTCAGATTCTTATAGCCTTTATTTTAGTGGTCCTCATGCCTCACAACACCGGAAGTCCACAATCAACAAGAAACGCTTATCCCGATGTTGCTAGCCTAAGGTGGAATAGAAATTTAGTTGGCTCTATATCTACTTCAGTCAAGGTTCCAATACAATGATTAATCCATAAACAGCAAGTTAAGAGACTTAGTGTAAAATCCGCAAAAGTGGTAGCAAGAAAATTCAGCTCATATACACTTATGAAAAATGAGGGGAAATTAAACTTTGAATTATAACAAGTGTGAGTTCAAACTGAGGGTTTAGACTTCCCAAAACTTCCAAACATGTAGATCTAAATGCACAACTTGGATCTTCATAGTCCAAATATTCAACCTTCCAAATTTCAGCTCATTTGGAGGAGTTTTAATATTTGTTTGGGATTAAAAGGAGAAGCCCTCTAATCTGAATTTCAAATTCAGTTTCAAATTCCAATTCCCTCAATTTCAAAATTTGGGTTCACAAATGTGTTCTCCACCTTTGAATGAGCAGCCATGCCAAAAGTTGGAAATTTTGGAGCTGGTTTGCTATATTTTTGAGGCAATACAAAGTGGAGAATTTTCAAACTCCTTTTCAAATTCAAATGATCAAACCACATCCAAATTTCACACCGAATTCAAACCCTTTGAATTCAGCAAATTCAAACTTAACTTGGGGTGAAAGTCTAGCCTTAAATTTTGAGTTGCTGGATGGAAAAGATCAGAGAAAGTTTGATTAAACAAAGGGGGGAGGTGGGGCCCATTTGTCAGCCACCCACAGGAGCTACCGCCTTTGCTCCATTCGGTCGAACAGCAGGGGCACGACAGCTCCCGTCTCCGACCACGCCCGAGGTGTGCCGCGCCACCTCCTTTTTCTTCCGCCTACTTGATCATCCGTGTGTGCCACAGTCCCAGCACAACCCCCCTTGCTCTCTCGGCCGTCCACCGACGTGTTTTCCCTTTTCCCTTCTCAGTTCGCGAAGCCTCGGCCGTCGCTCGGTTGATCCGCGTCGCCTGTCCGTCATCGACACCACTCTGACGTTGTCACGACCGGTTGAGGTCGTAGGAAGGTGCGCAAGGCCCTCTAGTTCCTCTCTGACGACAGCCCCTGTTGTTCCTTCGAGCTGGTCCCGAGAACTGAGCCTAAGTTCATCGTTCCACTTTCCAGCTTGCCGCCACGACGCCGCACCGTCGACCGGCCACCCCCGGCTCGTTCGCGCTCATCAAACCGGTGTTCTAGGTGCGTTGTCGACCTTTCTTGCTGTCCTCCCAGTTTGGAGCTAGGTCATAGCCTAGGTTGGCCGGAATTCGAAGTTTGTCACCGGCGGTTCCTTGGAACCAAGTTGAAAGAAAACGGGAAATTCCAGTGCCATATTGGGTTGGGGCTCACAAGAGTGTAGGCATAGTTTCTCCAAGCCATGACGACTCTTCTCGAGCAAACAGCAAGCAATACCATGCAGAGTCCAAAGAGTTCTCCGTGTTTTTCCTCACGGCGGGGAAGAACCACTTCGGTGCTCATGTTTCCAGCCGTTTTCCGAGGGATCAGGGTAGTGTTCCGAGCTCCCCAGGTCACGGTGGTGCTGTAGGACCCAACCGCGGTCGGTTTCAGGGCTTGCCGGGCGAACACCACGTCGCCGGAGTTGCCCGAGTTACTGCCACCGTCGGGGAGGTATTCCCGGCCAGTTAGCGCCGCCACCGAGCTCACCAAAGTGTTCCTCGTCGGGTTTTAGGCACAGGCGACGAGTGTGGAGCTGTTTAAGGCACGAGACAGCCGTTCCGACAAGGCACGGTCGCTTCTCCGGTGAGGAGGCCGGCCGGGCGCGAGGTTGAAGAAGGTGGGGGCCTGCCCCACCTGTCAGTGGCACCAGGAAGGCGCCGGATCGGCTTGTGGCGCCGGATCTGGTGCGGCTGCGAGGGAATAACCCCGTAGCCTCCAGTGTTGCCAAGATCTGACTGGTCCGAATTAAAACAGTGGGCCCAGTTCCAATTATTTGAAGTTTCTATTAGGGAAATAATTCCAGAAATTAGCTGCTCTTTGCAAGCCCATAACTTTGTGTAGAAAACTCAAAAAATAGTGATACCAATTTTGTTGGATTCCTCATGAGGAGTAATTCACAGAGAAACCAATTTTAGGCTATGAAAATGCCCAGGAATTTCTGTAGAATTGTTTTTAGTAAATCCTTTAGGGATTTATTACAGGAGCGATTCTTTATGAAATATTCTCAAATTTGGGCAGCAAATCCTCTTCATAGATACTGATCTCCAGTATCAATTTTGGCTTCATTGGAGTTCATTTGCTAGGTCAAATTACCTTCCCAAATTCAGCTTTTATTTGGAAATTCAAATTTATAAAGAAACTGTTCAGCACTCCTGTCCAAACTTCAAAAATTCATATCTCTATGATGGTAGCTCCAAAAATGGTGAAACAAATTTGGTTAGAACCAGGGAGACTTACCCTAATCAGATCCTCCATTTCTAGCTATGTCAAAGCTTCTTATTTGGGCTCAAAATTCAGATAAGCATTGTACTTGTAGGAATTTTAAAGACTACATTATGCAATGACATGTCTCCAAATTTGGCTCAAATCATCCTTAGAGGGTCTAGTATCCACTGTAAAATTCCCAAAGCCAATTAAGGATCCTAAATAGCAATAGCTATGAATAGTAGTTCAATTCTTATAAAGCCTTAATACTTATACATGTATTTTATTACATTTCATAATAGTAACCGAAGTTGAGGATACGCCGGAGCCTTTGTACGTCATGCCACCAGAAGCTAACTTTCCGTTTAACTCGCAACCAGGCAAGCCCCGGTTTGCACTTAAGTATCTTTTATAATGTTTTTCATTTGTATCACTTATGTCTAGGTTGAAATGTATGCATTAGAGTTAGGGTGATTGAAACCCCAATTGCATAGCCTCTTGACTCCTATGGTGGGTTGGGTAGTTTACAGACTCGACGAGTAGAGAATGCCATGCTAATGTTTAGGATCTCGGTAGAAGTCGAGTGGTTGGAAGCTACTCGCGAGATAGTACTTATTACACGGGATGAAAAGAGGTAGCAAATGGCTTAAGATATGAAAATGAGACCCAGCAGGGGGGATAGGAAGCAGTGAGCAGAGGTCTCACGTGTGTAGCCCTGTTGGCGTCGGTTGAGGACCGTCCGTGTGCGGCCCTACTGGACAAGTATCAAACAGTACCGGATGCATACTGGCATATGGGAACCAGGAAACCGATGTAATTGGTTAACCTTGGTGCCGAGGCTTACCCAACCGTAAATAGGAGTGGGTTGAGGGTAGCAAGGTGTAAATCTGCCAGTGGGCACAGTCACGCTCCACGCGGGGACCTCCTGCCCGTTACGGATGGACCGGTTCGGCATTTGGGTTGCCTTTGAAAGGTTGTTGCATACAACAGAGTAGGAAGGGGTGTGGAATCATGCTTCTGAAAGTGGGTGTATGTGACGTGTTATCCGGGTGTGTCTTGATTGCAATCACCGTCCCTCGCGGTTATTTGAGTACCCGCTTGTTCACTGTGCTGTGACATACTAAGAAGTGAAATAAGCCAACTGAAAATGCTGTATTGAACTCTTAATCTCTTGAATACCTTGATTGCTACAGATATAGAGCTAATTAAGTTTATATTCCACTTTGGGCATCACCACATTGGAGGAAAGCGTTTCTTGTTTGATTGTGGACTTCCGATGTGAGGGCTGCCTAAGGCACTTGAATTTGCCACTATAAAACTGAAAGTAAGGATCAACTTATAGGCGTGTCTTTGTCGCAAATTCCTTTTCCTATCATACACCTCCCTGCATGTAGAGTTCCATGCCTAGGTCAGACGGTTAAGCCTTGCTGAGCCATCGTGCTCACGGTTGCAATATTTGAGCTGTATGCAGGTGAGAGCTATGAGGAGGGTTCCGAGGACGAGGCGATGCCCCCGTCAGGGTACACGGCCGAGATGGAGCCCTGCACGCTGCCGTGATCTCCGGTTTCATGCTGCTAGTGTGTAGCGTCCCCGGGCTGGACGGCTGCACTTTTGCATAGCTAGGATGAGAGGCCGTATATGTACATTACTTCCGCTGTATTAATAGGTTTTGTAAAAAGACTTCCCCTGTTTTATATCAAATAAAAGTTTGTATGTTGTTCTTTATTCTTTTCGTGTGTGCTGTTGGGTGCCGCATCGCACGGCACCACCCTATGCGATCCTGGAGTGGGTGAACCACGGGGTGGTCCCCACACTTAGTTCCTCTTCTTACAACGTCACAGCGCAGTGGGCACGTATGCTCAATCCTCTTCCGAGAGCGACGGTGATTCGAATCAATAACAACCTGGACTACACGACACATACACCCGCCTTGAAAGACTCTCACAAGAGCTCTTTCTTACATTGTATGCAGCAACCTTTCAAACGACACCCCAACATAGGAAAACGTTTCGCGAGTAGCTTTTTTTACTCAACTTCTACCGAGCTAGCTACAACATTAGCCTAGCATCTATGATGAGGCAAAGCCTACACTAAACCTTCTACTCAGGGCTGTAATAGCCATGCAAGTGGGTTTCAATCATCCTAGACATAATGCACAACATCAAGTCTAATAACCATGAGGTGAAGTAAAGCAAAATTTAAAACGGTAACAATATGCAAACCGGGGCTTGACTTGCTCAATGGTTTTGTTAGAAGCTAGTAGTTAGTCTTCCTCTGGAGAATCCGCCAAACTCGTCAAGAGATGGAGATCCTCACTGCGGAGTTGAGTCCTCGTCGAACGTCAACATCACGTGAACTATTAAGATGAACGATGCACATGTATTTCAAAAGCATTTTAGAAACTGTTTCAAAACTGTTGTTCAAGTTAACTCACACGTAAAAGAGACAAACAACAGCAAGGTTTCTGTTGTTGGATCTAAACCTTAGAGATGATGAAAGCTAGGTAAAAAGGGATATTAGTAATCACCATGTGATTAAGTCCATTATATGAACACTTAAACCTAAAAGATGGCAGCTCAAGTTCCAGAGGTCCAATGAAGCTGAAAATTTAACCACAGCTTCTATGGAAGGTATTTAGGCAGTGTGCAGAAATTGAGCTCAGGAAATGGCTCAAGGTGATTACAATAATTCCTTAGGTGATTTTCACTAATCTGCCTTTACCCCCAAGATATTAAGCTTTCCTATGCTGCAAAGTAGGCTTTTTGTGTAGTGCAAAATGTCTTGAGTACATAGGAATTGGTTTTACCATTTTTGGAGTTTCCTACATGGAGCTATGAATTTTACAAAGATTGGGGAAAAGCTGCAAATGTCTCTGTTCATTTTTCCCATTTTTCAGAGACATAAGGAAGGAACACATCGTTTGACCAAGCAAATGAGGTCCAATGCCTCTGAAATTTTTACTGGAGTTCATGGATTTTTGGAAGAATGTCCTGTCAAAATTTGGGAGTTTTCCAAAAAAACAGAACTCCTGTAAAAAGTCCTACAAGATTTTATTTAAATTAATTAATGAGCCAAATCCAGGGATTTTCCTAAACATTGGGATGCACCCCTGGATAGTAGTCTCTGAATGGAATCCAACAAAATTTATTTCACAATTTTTGGACACTCCTATACAAAGTTATGGCTCTCCAAAGTTTGAACTCAAAAGGAAAAAAATCTGGAAATGTATAAAACCTGCCCGTGTGTCCCACCTGTCATCCCTAACCTTCAGCCTCGCGCCAAACAGGGCAGTGGCGGCTCCCTCCGGCAAGGGTTGCTGGAAAGGGCCTTCCCGGCCACCTCCCGACCCCCTTCTGCCCCCCCCTCATTTAAAACCATGCTAAACATGTTGGTGAGGTCGCCCGCGGCCGAAACTCGCCGGAAAACAGGGCGCACCTAGGACAGCAAGAACTAGGGTCCGGTGAGGTTGCGGCGGCTCATTTCTTCACCAAAAAAACAGTTCTTAGGCTCTACAGCACCAGGGAATCGTGTAGAAGATCGACATGAGGTCTAAACAAGCTGGGGAGCGCTTCAAACCTATCGGCACCGTGCGCCCGACGTGGTCCAGCGGTATTCCCTCAAAAAGAACTCGGATTCCTCGCTCTACACTCAATTTCTTGGTCTAAAATCGATGGAGGAGTTGTTCTAGGTAGCTAAGATCCTGTGTGTGAAGTTTGAAACACAACCAACATAAATTGAGTATGAATTTTGCAATTCCTTACCTCAAGGTCAGTTTCTGCCGCCCGGGAGAAAATCTTGAAATTCTCCCTCTCTGATCTGTGGCTAGGGCTGAGATTCGGTGGTGAGCAACTAGGGTTGTAGGTGCACCGATGAGGTGGTTTGCTTGGGCGTGATCACCCTTGGTTCGGGCTGCCCACGGTGACCAGTTCGGTTTCTTCAGTTTCAACACGGGAGCAGCAGCAACTCTGCTGTTTCTAGGTGCCAGTGAGCTCGGGACGGCGGGGTGAAGTTGCTAGCTGGCTAGAGCACTCACTGGCGAACCTTTTGGCTGTGGGAAGCTCGGGCAAAGAGAGTTCCGTTGTGGCTGTGTGATCGGGGGAAGAACAGAGCACCGATGTGTTCTTCTCGGGAGAGCAACGCACGGGGGCAGACCACCGAGGCTGAGATCGAGCTGGGAGAGGCAGATTAGCCTTGTTTCACTCGCTGTGAACGATTAGACCGAGCAAAAGATCGAAAGAGGAGGTGGCACCGGCAGAAACTCGGGAGAGGTCGGATGCTGGGAGAGAGGGAAAACTGAGTCGGTTTGGTTACATGTGTCTATGACATGTGGGCCACAGCCCCCAAATATCTCCCCCTCTCTGTGCTTTAATTTTCCAGCACCGCCTTCATCCAAATTCAACCAAAATTGTACGGTAGACCAAACAATATACGAGGAATTTAAATCTGAAATAAGATTTCAAAATTGAGCATGTTTTGTTCAGTTTTCAAATTCAAATTTGAATTTGAACTCTCCCTCGAATATTCCTCGGATTAATTGGTATATGGGCTCCAAAAATATCAAAGTTCAGATCATGAGCTCATTCATACATGGGGAATGCTCCGGTGAATTCATTTGTATGCATTTGGCAATCTGAACATGAATTCTTTCAAAAGAATTCAAGTTGCGTTTAAATTCCCTCTACTCCACTCATAGAGAAGGTGCACATGAGTTAGAGTTTTGAGAGTGAAATTATTTCCCATTGGTTAACATTTGTCGAGCATGGGCTAGAGAAATTTTTTAACTCCCTCATATGTCCATTTGTGTGTTCATCATTTTATGTGACGCAAATATAATCTCTATTTTCCTTAACTTTGTCTCACAATGTGAAATAAAACTTTACAAAAGTTAGGGCTGTTACATTCCTCCCCCGTTATTGTGTGATATCCTGACTCCCGGCTTAATAGGATTGATTGAGTACTCATACCATCAAGGTATACCTTCTTTTCCGGAAGTCCACCTGCAAAGGACTCTGGGGTTAAGCGTGCTTGGCCCGGAGGAATTTGGGGATGGGTGACCGACCGAGAAGTTTTCCCGGGTGCGCACGAGTGAGGACAAAGCACAACAGGAAAACGAATTATTTTCGTCGGCTAAATATATTTTCGTCGGCCCTCACGAAAATAGGTGTAATTTCGTGAGCCACAACCTAACTCACGAAGATTTGACCTAATTTCGTGGGCCCTAGGCAAAGCACACGAAAATATTTTGAACTTTCGTGGGTTAAGTCAAGACACACGAAAATAGAAGATAATTTCGTGGGTTAAGGCAGGGCACACGAAATTGGAAGCTAATTTCGTGGGTCTTGTGAAGCACACGACAATATTGGACACTATTTTCGTCGGCTTTCGGGACGGCACACGAAATTAAATGATATTGTCGTCGGTTTCAGTGGACACACGAAAACACACTACATAAATTCGTGGGCTTCGGACCGGCGCACGAAAATAAGCGCGGGATTTACTGAGTCACTCGGAACGAGGTCTTAACTTCGTGGGCTTCTCCGACATGCACACGAAATTACAGAGAATTAATTTCGTGGGCTTCAGCGCGGCACACGAAATTAGCCGGATACACGGGCAGTTTCTGACAGGCACACAAAAAGAGGCCATATTTTCGTGGGCCTCTGACAGGCACATGAAATTAAGGCCCAGAATCTGACAGGCACACAAAAAGAGGCAGCATTTTCGTGGGCCTCTGACAGGCACATGAAATAACGGGGATGTAATTTCGTCGGCCAACCCTATGCACACGAAAATAAGATGTATTTTTGAGGGTTTTGATGAGGCACACGAAATTAACTCGGAGCTATTGTCGTCGGCTGACATTGTGCCCACGAAAATACTTAATATTTTCGTGGGTTTATTGAAAGCACACGAAATTAACGCATTATTTTCATGGGTTTAGGTTTGGCCCACGAAATTAGCTCTTATAACGAGACCGGGCAGAGGTTCGGTTTCATTTTCACGCGCCGCCGCCGCCAGCACTCGCGCCGCCGCCGCCAGCACTCGCGCCGCCGCGCTGCTCGCGCGCCACCGCCGCCAGCACTCGCACCGCGCCGCTGCTCCCACTCACGCCGTCGACAGCTGCACCACCGTCCACAGCCGCAGGAAGTATTCTCGCCGTGCAGGTGAGTGGCAGCCCGTCCTCTCTTGTCGAGTTTTCGCCGTGCAATGCTGCTGCGCCGCTTTGAACTGTAACTGAGGCGCTGCTCGTGCCAGGCTGGGTCGCCGGCTCTCCACCGCATCGTCCCATCACGCCACCTTCTCTTCGTGTCGTGCTGCACCCACTTGTCATCGTCGAAGCTGCTGCGCCGCGCCGATTTTGTCGCCACTGCTGCAAGACTGCACCGACCGTCTCTACTCCGAGTTCGGCTCAGACGTTGCTCCAATGTACGTATGACATGTAGTGGTTAATCCAAATTTTGTGATCGTGGAAATAGAATGCAACCCGTGTGGTAATTAACTTTGATTTGTTTTTAGCGTAGATGATAAAAATTTCATATTTAATTTTTTTGTTTCGGCTAACGTAATATATAAAGATGACATTGTTGCTGATTAGGTAGTTAATTTTTTATTTGATAGAGATTGTTAGTTCAAAGACAATTTACTGGTATGTAAAGAAAACTTGCTTGATATTTTATTGTGGCTTGCCGTCGCCCTAATTCGTCGTAGTTTAATTTCTCGTTTGAAGATAATGTTATAATACCATTTTTTATTCATTACTATAATTAACGTGCATGCTTTATTTTATGTGTTGTGGATTTGTTTGATGCCTTATATGATCGTGCATGTACCATATATATCTATGCAAGAAAAGTGACTAGTAGCTCATAACAAAGTGTAACACTATTAAGAACCCTGGGCATCAATTTTTTCGCGGTTTCATTTTAGAAAACCATAACAAGGAACCTTGGCTCGTACATAATCACTGATGGGAGGAGTATAACTTAGAAAGGCTGACCCACTTTACTATCTTTTCTTCGTTCTTTCCTACTTTTACTTGTTCTTACCTTTTTCTAGTAAATCACTTCGAAAATGAAACCTATACAATATACGTCACCCGTTTCGGACCGGCTCGTCTCACATGCGTTATGCATGCGAGTCGTGTAGGTTCGAAATTGTCCCTTTTTGGACAGCCTGGGAGTGACCGAGGGGGCGTGCTTATGATGAGACGCGGGGTCTGGATTCGGACGAAATTTTGATGGCGTAACCCTAATGTTCTCTGCTGTACCATTATCGGGCGTGCAGTTGGAGAACAATGGGGTTATGCTGCCGAAATTTCGTCTGGATCCGGACCCCGCGTCTCGTTAATAAGCACGCTCCGCTCGGTCACTCTTGGGTGGGTTTAGGACCTATCCCTTCCAATAGAAAAGACGAGTGGTGGTATGTGGGGACAGTCTATGATCCTAGAGAGCTGTTAAAAATGGTATCAGAGCCGACCCTCGCTGTTTCACGGGTGCGTACGGGTCAGTGAGAAGGATACGGTAGTGTACAGGTCAGGGACGTGGGTACGTACGCATGACGCGTGGGTCCTCTATGTGGGACAGCGTATGGTACGTATGCTGCTAACCGGACGTACGGTATGCGTATGCTAGTACTGGACGTACGAACGTGGCTAAGAGGGGACGTTCCTGTCTTGGTGTTTACCGACGAGGACGTGTCTTCTAAGGGGGGTGGATTGTGTGATATCCTGACATCCGACTTAATAGGATTGATAGAGTACTCATACAATCAAGGTATACCTTCTTTTCTGGAAGCCCACCTGCAAAGGACTCCGGGGTTAAGCGTGCTTGGCACAGAGAAATTTGGGGATGGGTGACCAACCGGGAAGTTTTCCCGGGTGCGCACAAGTGAGGACAAAGTGCGCAGAAAAGACGAGTGGTGGTATGTGGGGACAGTCTATGATCCTAGAGAGCTGTTACAAATGGTATCAGAGCCGACCCTCGCTGTTTCACGGGTGCGTACGGGTCAGTGAGAAGGATACGGTAGTGTACAGGTCAGGGACGTGGGTACGTACGCATGACGCGTGGGTCCTCTATGTGGGACAGGGTATGGTACGTATGCTGCTAACCGGACGTACTGTATGCGTATGCTAGTACTGGACGTACGAACGTGGCTAAGAGGGGACGTTCCTGTCTTGGTGTTTACCGACGAGGACGTGTCTTCTAAGGGGGGTGGATTGTGTGATATCCTGACATCCGACTTAATAGGATTGATAGAGTACTCATACAATCAAGGTATACCTTCTTTTCTGGAAGCCCACCTGCAAAGGACTCCGGGGTTAAGCGTGCTTGGCACAGAGAAATTTGGGGATGGGTGACCAACCGGGAAGTTTTCCCGGGTGCGCACAAGTGAGGACAAAGTGCGCAGAAAAGACGAGTGGTGGTATGTGGGGACAGTCTATGATCCAAGAGAGTTGTTACAGTATGGCTCCCACTCAGCCGTAGTCCCCGACGGAGGGTAGCCCTCGCCGGTGGACTTGAACCCTGAGTCCGTGGGGCATTCTTCACCTGCAAACACTCATAGCAGCAACCATGAGCACGATGGCTCAGCAAGTCTTAACCGACTCACCTATACAGGAAACTCTATATGCAAGTCATAACATAGATAGGATGGCAAATTTCAGCAAAGGATACGCCTACAAGTTCATTCTTAATTCATCTTTTAGCCACAAGTTAATGGTTCATGAATCTGCAATTTAGTGAGCAATATTTGGTGGCACACATGTAACAATACAATTTATTCATATCAGCAATATTGAATCGTAACATTCCATATATTAACCTACGTCACGCATCAATGAACAAGTGGTACTCATAACCGCGAGGAACGGTGAATCGACTCGATATACACCTGCAGGGATACCTGAATAGCACGTCACGTACGCCCACCCGTGGAGCTGCACAGCATGCTCACTCGATGTCACACGGGACAACCTTTCACCCAACAGCCCAAATGTCGAACCGGTCGCACCGAAACGAGCAGGAGGTTCCCTACACGGAGCATCTCTCTATGCCCGTTAGCATATTTCCATCTGGGTACCCTCAACCTACACCTATAAATTGGTGTGCTATGCCTCGACGCCCGGAGGTTTAGGTTACATCAGTTTATCGGGGCCCATATATCCGATATGCCTTCAGTACATTCAAAACTTGTTCAGCGGGGCCGCACACGGATCGGTCCTCAATCGACACGGACAGGGCTACGCCCACAAGACTTCCTCTTGTTGCGTCCTAGCCCCTGCCTAGTCTCAGTTTCTTACTAAAGTGATCTCACATCACTCAAACCATTCCCGTATGACCAACCCTATACTCGCGAGTAGATTCCAACTACTCGATTTGTACTGAAGCCTATTAACATTTAAGCAAAGTGTGATCTACTCGATGACTTAGACATTACCCTCTCTCCTTTTGGAACTATCTGGTTATGCATTTGGGGTTTCATCCATTCCTACACTTAATGCACACACATACTCCAAGCTAAGTGAATAGAAAGCAAAACTTTACAAACATTGTTAAATGCAAACTGGGGCTGGCCTTGTTGCTGCTGGTCAGATGTTAGTAGCTCTTCCAGAAGTAGGAAGTCCAAAACTTCTGGGGTTTCTTCGCCATCAGCGACTACACGTAAGCAAATTAACGATATATCAATTTAAATGCAATGTGTTGATGTTTGTATGTAAAGAATGTAACTCGAGCTAGACATCCCATTTGGCTCTGACATTTTTACTGTGGCTTTGTGAGAACCTACTCAGAGACTTGACCAAATTTCATTTGAAACAAAGCTCATTTGAGCTCTGCACAAATAAAAGTATAAATGGTCATTACTAGAGCTTCTATGGTTTTCCAGGGATTTTCATGGATCAAACCGTTACTTTTTGGAAACTAGAGTTTGAGATGGTTCTAATAGAGTTGTTTCATGTCACTTGAAGAATCCTAGAGAAAATTATGCCCTAATCAAGAATTGAGAAAATTCTGAAAACGTTTCTGTACATTTTTTTCTATTTTCTCAGGGCAGTTCATTTAATCACACCATTAGGGGGACTAAACGAACTTAGATGGATCTGAAATTTTTCAGGTGACTCAAGGATTTCCAAATGGACATCCTAGATAAATTTCAGAATTTTGCATAAAGGAAATCTCCAGATAAAATTTCCAACAGTTTTAAGTTTAGAGAATTAATTCTGCAAAATAATAAGTTTCATGAGCTGAAACTTGTTTTGCTGGATAGTACTCGTGTAAAAGTCCCAAAAATGTATATGAATAAACCGAGGTTTGAATTCATATGTGTGGCAAATTCATGAAAAATGGGACTTGCTAAAACTTTTCTTCATGCAAAGTGCTACATGGATGTTCATCCAAAATGAGGCTCACATTTTTATTTGAAGGTGTTGAGCCAATAAGGACCTAAATACCCGTTTGCATGAAGGATTAAAAATCAGATTTCAAATTCAATGTTCACACCAATTTGTGGCCAAAAACTTTGAATACTCATGCAGCCCTATACTTTGGAATTTGAGGAAAAAGTTGGATTAGAAACTTTTCATTTTAGAGTGGGCTAAAAAGGAGTTTAAGAAAGGCATATTTCAAAATTTAAACTGAATTCAATTGGCAATTCAAATTTAAACTGAATTCATAGAATTTGAATCTAGCCCACTTTTCAAACTCAGAACTTTTGAACGGGTTATGATTGACATGAGGAGATCTTTTTGAGTGGAGGAAATGGTTGGGACCCACCTGTCATTGGTACACAATGACTTGCACACAAGCAATTGGGTCTCTGTTTCTTAGTCCACAGAGGAGCTGCACCTGGACGCCACCGAGAGAGAGCTGCCGAGCAACCTCCTGCTCTCCTCCCACGCGCTGGCACCAGGGCACCTTCTTCACTCCCTCTTCAACGTGATCTACTCCTCCACAGCTGAGCCAAACGTCCTTTGCTTCCTCCTCCTCGCGAGAAAAACAGGAACAGAACTCCAACACCGCCGCTCCTCGGGATCAATCGGGAAAACGGTGAAAATCCGCGTGCGACTTCCCTCCGAGCTGCAACACAGCACGGCGCACCCGTTGCTCACCTCCCCGACCAAAAAAGCTAGCGAGCTCCGGCCTCCTTTCCCCATGAACAACTTCATCCGCCGCATCCTAACTCAAGCCAGTGGTCAGGTGCACGTGGGCAGCTCGCAACAGCAACTTTCACGGCAGAGCAAGGGCGGCAAAAGGAGCGCACGGACTCCACGCTGCTTCCACCCGAAGCTCAAGCCACGCCGTGAGCTCTCGCTGGCGAATTCGGGAATTTTGTCCTGGCGGCTTCAAACTGACATTCCGGTAATAACCTCAAAAATTCTCACTCGTCGATCCTCCGTAGATCATCAAACTTTGCACACACGAGCTGGACTAGCCGGCAGTCATTTTCCTTTTGGCAACCATGGCGTGAAATCAACTCAGAGTGATGTACTTCGATGAGTTCCGAGGGTGTTCACGGCGGAGCCGATCGGGCGCACGGTGCCGACCCAGTTGCAGCCGTATTTGAGAACTTTTGAGGCCATGTCGGTCTTCCCCAAGCTCCAAGGGTGCTGTAGGGCAAGTTGGTCGATGTTTTGACGGTCTAGGAAGGTCGGCCGACGGCGCCGAACTCATCCCGTAGCCGCCGCACGTTGCCGACCGTTTTCCGATCACCGGCAGCCCTAGCAAACCCCATCGGCGTGTTCCTCGACATCCAAAACCCCCTAGCAGCGAGCCTCAGCCCGGACGGCAGCCGAAAACTTTGAGTCGGCGAACTCCATCGTCGGTCCGGTGAGGGGGTGGCACGGCGCATGAAGGGGAAGGCGGGAGGAAGAATAAAGTGCGGCCCTGGCTGTCAGCGACTCAATTTTTAAATCTGTGATCAGCTGTGGCTCAGGGATTGTAAAAGCCCAGGAATTGACTTGCTAAAATGTTCATCACATCACCACACCACAACTCATTTGGTGGATAGCTCATGAACATTTGTGAAGAGCAGGTAAACACCATCAAGAGGGTGATTAGAGGAAAAATTCATCACTCCAAAAAGTAGGAGCTCACACAACTAAACATGAGGGGATGAGTTTACCATTAGGCCCTAAACATTCTTAGGGGTGATCATGCCAAGTCTAATGCAAATCCAAATCAGTTTGAGGCACTTTTGGAGACATTTGTAAAAAGGGCTATTTGAATGCAAATTCAAATTTCAGCTAGTTTTCATCACTTGAATTCAAATGTTGACTACATATTCAAACTCAGCACATATTTCTGAGTTAGTCCACCAATTTTCATCCTCATTGGAGTTCATCTTGTCGGGAGCTAAATTTACATTAATTCAAAACTGAATTTGAGTTTCAAATTCAAATGTGCAGCAAATTTAGCCAAACCAAATTCAAATTGAGGAAATCAAATTCAGCCCATGACTTTGTGGCTAAGTCTCTCATTCAATTGTGAGTAGCTGAGATCTTTTCAGTGTAAACAAAAAATGAAAAAGAGAAAGGATTAGAGGGGCGGGGGACCCACTGGTCAGTGTCTGAGAGAGGAGAAAACCGCCTCTGTTTTTCTTCGGTCTGCTGCCGGGAACGTTGCCGCCTCACCCCCTCGCAACCATGCGCGCGCAAGCGCTGCTTCAGATCAGCTCGCGCTCATTATGATCACCCACGTACGCGGCGCAACCGAAGTTCGCTTTTGCTCCCAGCTAGCTCCTCTCTGTCCGCTCCCGCGCGCGAAGAAACCATCGCCGGCCGACCCTCTCAGCTCCCCGGTGTCTGAGAGCTAGAAGCCTTTTCGTGCCCGATGAGCTACAGGAAAAAGGTCCGCTCCAAGGTTCTTAACACGCCCGTGCCGACCACTCCTCCTCTCATGCCTCGCCGAGGGAGAATTTTTCCGGTTATCCATTCGGTGTTCAAAGAACCGAGCTGGCCGAAACTCAAAAATTCGTAGGGATTACTCCACCAGCTCGTATGCCAAGCTACCCACATGTTCTAACACGTCCCCATGGCCACTTAGAATCAAGAATCACAGGAAACCGTCGAGAAACCACTGAGTTCCTCGCGTTTTTCATTCTTCATCGGTTTTAGGCCTAGGTCGCACGGTGAAGTCCTGTTTTCCACCACCTTGAGCAAGATCAGGGGCTGGGTCTTTGCTCCGTAGGTCATGGCGATGCTGTAGCGGACAACAGAGGAGGTTTTGAGGCATTACAGTGCCATACCAACCTCGCCGAACTCGCCACGTTGACTGTCGCTGTCGCACGACCATTTCCGGTGATCGCGGGCCGGCGACAAGGTCAACAACAGGTTTCCCGAGCAATTTTAGGCGGAGGCGGCAAGTTTGGTCAAGTTCCAGTCATGGCAACCCTCTTCCGGAGAGTGCTCCGGCGAGGCGGGCGGCGGTGAGCCGCGGGAGAACGAGGAAGACGAAGCCTCGCGGGCCCCATGTGTCGTTCTCTGATTATTACTGCACCGGATCTGCTGTGGCGCCGAGATCTCGTGCAGCTATGCGGGATATTAAGTGGACCACCGTGTGTTTTGTTGTAGAGCTGACACGTAGCCCTAGGCCCACCAGCCGGTTTAAACTTTTCTTTGAATTTCAGAATTTGGTTCAAACTTCAACTAGCCATAACTTTTGCTAGGGAGCTCCAAATTAAGTGAACCAAATTTTGTTGGATTCAGCTTTTCGAGTACTATCCAGCCAAACAAGTTTCAGCTCATGAAACTCATTATTTTTCCAGAATTAATTCCATAAATTTTAAACTGTTGGGAATTTTACCTGGAGATTTCTTTTATGAAAAATTATGAAATTCGGCTAGGATGTTTATTTGAAAATCCTTGAGTCACAGGAAAAATTTCAGATCCATAAAAGTTCATTTGGTCCCCCTAATGGTGTGATTAAGTGAACTGCCCAGAGAAAATGAAAAAATATACAGAAACATTTTTCAGATTTTCTCAAATCTTGTTTATGGCATAACTTCCTCTAGGATTCTTCAAATGACATGAAACCAACTCCATGAGAACCATCTCAAACTATAGTATCCATAAAGTAATGGTTTGATCCATGAAAATCCCTGGAAATCCTTCGAAGCTCTAGTAATGGCCAATTAGACTTTTATTTGTACAAAGCTCAATTGAACTTTGTTTCAAATGAAACTTGGCCAAGTCTCTGGTTAGGACCTTGCCAAGCCACCATAAAAATTTCAGAGCCAAATGGGATGTCTAGCTAGAGTTATGGTCTTTACATATTCAGTTCCAAACATTGCATTTAAATTGACATATCGTTACATTGCTCACGTGTAGTCGCTGAAGGCGAGGAAACCCCGGAAGTGATGGACTTCTTACTTCAGGACGAGATGCTAACATCCGACCAGCAGCAACAAGGCAAGCCCCGGTTTGCATTTAACAAATTTTATAAAGTTTTGCTTTATATACCTATTTAGCTTGAGGTATTTATGTGCATTAGGTGTAGGATGGATAAACCCAAAAGCATAGCCAGATTATTCCCACAAGGGTGAGGGTAGTGTATAAGTCCTCAGGTAGTATATGCTCTGCTTAAGGTGTATAGACTTCGGTACAAGTCGTGTAGCTGGAATCTACTCGCAAGTATATGCTTGGGACACACGGGATTGGTTCAAGTGATGTGAGATCACTTTAGTAAGAAAATGAGACTAGGCAGTTGCTAGGGCCCAGCAAGAGGAAGTCTTGTGGGTGCAGCCCTGTCCGTGTCAATTGAGGACCGATCCGTGTGCGGCCCACGCTGATCAAGTTTGAACGTACCGAAGGCATATCGGATATATGGGCCCCGATAAACTGATGTAACCTATACCTCCAGGCGTCGAGGCTTAACACACCGATTTATAGGTGTAGGTTGAGGGCAGCAAGGTGGAAAGCCTCTAATGGGCATAGAGAGATGCTCCGTGTAGGGAACCTCCTGTCCGTTTGGGTGCGACCGGTTCGACGTTGGGCTGTTTGGTGAAAGGTTGTCCCGTACGACATCGAGTGAGCGTGTTGTGCAGCTCCACGGGTGGGCGTACGTGACGTGCTCTTCGGGTATCCCTGCAGGTGTATATCGAGTCGATTCGCTGTCCCTCACAGTGATGAGTACCACTTGGTCACTAAATCGTGACGTAGGTTAATATATGAAATGTTATGATTCAATATTGCTGCTATGAATAAATTGTATGGTTACATGTGTGCCACAAAATATTGCTCACTAAATTTCAGACTTCATGAACTGTTAACTTGTAGCTAAAAGATGAATTAAGGATGAACTTGTAGGTGTGTCCTTTGCTGCAATGTGCCATCCCATGTTGGTTATGAACTGCATGTAGAGTTTCATGTATAGTTGAGTCGGTTAAGACTTGATGAGCCATCGTGCTCACGGTTGCTGCTATTGAGTGTTTGCAGGTGAGGAGTCCCCCGCAGACTCATGGTAAGAGTCCACAGGCGAGGGCTACCCTCCGTCAGGGACTACGGCTGAGTGGGAGCCGTACACGCCGCTCTGAGCTGAGAAGTGGAGCTAGTGTGGGTTGTCCATACAGCTGGACAACCGACTTTTGCTAGTTAGGTGGGCGTGAGATGTAAAAATTTAGCTTCCGCTGTTGTAGACTCTGTAGATAAATGTAAACTGAATGTTTGTACTATTTTGTACATATTCAGTTGTCTTCTATGTAATACATGTGTGCCTTATGTTGTTCGCTGTCGGGTGTCGCATCGTGCGGCACCACCCTCTGAGATCCTGGGCGTACGGATTCCGGTCCGTCACACGGATCCTCTGTGGCTGCGCGCCAAAACGCTGGGGCCCCGGTGCGGCTCAATTCTGAGTGGCTGGAGTTTAAACAGTGGGCCCAAGACGAATTTCAATAGGAAAAATAATTCCAGAGATTGCCACAACTTTGGAAAATCATATCTTTGTGTAGGAATCTCCAAATTGAGTGATTTAAATTGGGTTGGATTAATTTTTGCAAAGATCTATCCAAATATGAATGTTAAGTTCTGGAAAATTCTTTGAATGTTTCTTGAAAAAGAATTATTGAGGAAGTTTGGTTTATCCAAAAATCCTCAAATTTCGCCAGAATATTCTTTAGGAAATTGTTGACCTTCTAGCAAATTTTCAGTTCATTGAATATCGTTTGTGTAGGAATTTTATAAATACAAACTTCTGTGTTCATAAGGGTCTAGAAACATGTAAAAGTCCCAAAAATGTGTATGAATAAAAACTATGGTTTGAGTTCATATGTGTGGCAATGACAGGAAAAATGGGACTTGCTAAAACTTTTCTTCATGCAAAGTAATACATCCAACATGAGGTTCACCTTTTTACTTAAAAGTGTTGGACCAATAAGGAGTTAAATACCTCTTTGCATGTGAGTTTAAAATTCAGATTTGAAAATTCAAAGTTCACACATATGGTGACCCAAAAACTTTGAATTAACATGCAGCCATATAGTTGAGTTTTTAGGGAAAAGGTTATCACCAACTTTTCAATTGTAGGGTGGGCTCAAAGGAGAGCTAAAGAGGAGAATTTGCAAACTTCAACCAAATTTAAATTTGGCAAGCAAATTCAAACTGAATTGGAAGGATTCAAATTCTAACCCCCATTTTAAAACTCAGAATTGTGGGAATCAAGAGGATCAGCTTGAGAAGATATTTGGGGAGGAACTGTGGAGTGGGACCCACATGTCATAGAGCTAAAAGAGGAGCCTTGCACCTTAAGTCTCAGCCCCAGTGGGGAAAATCGTCGAGCAGCACGTGGGCCAAGAGCTGCTCCCACCGTGGAGCCACGGGGGCGCTCGGCAGCGCCACCAGCTGCTGCATTTCCCCACACACGGCGCCCAGAGGCGGTTCTGCGACCTGATAAACCCCCCCTGGACGAAGCAAAGGCCGTCCCTTCTTCTCTCCTCGCGAGCGCACGGCCAGCGACCGTCTTCCCGGCCGCCTCTCGGTCCGAGCGGAAGAACGGCGAAACCACCATGCTCTTTCCTCCCCTGACCTGCTAAACAGCACCGCGAGCTCGGCCTCCACCTCCCTGACCCGCAAGCCAGCGAGCTGCGGCCTCCAGTGCCCGAGAACAACCGCCGCCGCGGCGACCTAAGCCGAGGGAGTGATCGGGCGCTCGTGGACAGCCCTCCACAACGGGTTTCACGGCCGAGCGATCACACCTACGGACGCGCACGGGTGCGGTGCTGCTCTCAGCCCAAGCTCAGGCCATACCGTGAAGCATCGCCGGTGAATTTCGAAGTTTTGCTCCGGCGACCCCATTCCGAGCTTCCGGTATGACTCTTTCAAATTCTTGCCCTCTGATCCTCCTTAAGTCATCAAATTTGGCACATGGACGCTGGATTAGACGGCGGTCATTTCTCCTTTAGGATCCAGCACATGAAAACACCTCAGCACGACGGAATTCGAGCTCGACTAGAGGTGTTCATGGCGGACCCATTCGGTCGCACGGCGACAACCTATTTACCGCCGCTCCCGAGCCATTTTGAGGTCGTGCCGATCTTCCTAGAGCTGCGCTGGTGCTGTAGGGCGCGTCGGCGCAGGTTTTGGCTGGCCGGAAACCCTAGGCGACGCTGCCGAACTACCACAGAGGCAGTCACACGTCACCGGCCATGTTCCGGTCGTCGACAGCCCTAGCCAACCCCACCGCCGTGTTCCTCGGGGTCACAAACTCCCTGGCGGCGAGTTTCAGCTCAGCCGGTGGCCGGAAACGGCGAGCCGGCGAGCTCCGGCGTTGGGCCGGCGAGGGACAGCGCGGGCGCGGGGAAGAAGCGGGAGGTAGAAGACGAAGCGTGGGCCCCGTCTGTCAGCAGCTCAAATTTTAAACCCGGGATCGGGTGTGGCCGGGATCCCGTGTGTTGGCGCACAGAGACGCTGTGGCCCGGTGTGGCTTCGTTTCTATTGGCTGGAATTCAAAACTGTGGGTCCAGCCGAATTTGCTGTAGGGAAATAATTCCAGACTTAGCTCAATCTTTGGAAATTCATATCTCCCTGTAGAAAACTCCATTTTGAGTGATTCCAATTGGGTTGGATTCATCTCTCTGAGTTCTAACCAAATATGAACCCAGATTTCTATGAAAGTCAATATTATATTCTGGAAAATTCTTTGAAGGTTTTCTGAAAAAGAATTATTGAGGGAGTTTGGTTTATCCAAAAATACCCAAATTTTGCCAGAATATTCTTTAGCATATTGTTGACCTCATAGAAAATTTTCAGCTCATTTGAAGATCATTTGAGTAGGAATTTGCTAAAAACAATCTGCTGTGTTCATAAGAGTCCAGAAACATTTTCAGAAAATGTTTCCCACTTCAAAAATCTGTTCTGAGCAATCCATAGCTCCAAAAATCATAGGAAAATTTAGGAAAGCTCTCTGGGACATACTTGGAATTGTAGTTCACTTAGTTGGGCATGAAAATGCACATTACTACATAATTAATTCTATTGAGTACAAATGCTTAAAGAATTGTTCTGGGAGAACTACCCAAGTAAAAGGGCTGAATTTTGGACCAGAAGACTCTCATGTGATCAAAAACTCATATGTAAATTATCAGCCCAAGATAAGTCCTGGAACTCCCTGTTCTTATTCTCCATACTTATGTATAAGGGAAAAATACATAAGAGATATTGTGAGAATTATGGGGGACACAATATGACTCCACATTAGCTGCAATTTGGCAAGCTAAATCCTTAGGTAGTATAGAACCTTCTGCAAAAGTGTTGAGGCCATTGGAGTTCTTGTTCTTCAGTTGCACTCAAATCTTTTCAGCTTATCTATTATGTTCATTAGAAAAAAGGGTTAGTGTATAGCTAAGGGCCTTAAGGTCAAATTAGTTTAATTCTGTTCTTTGCACAACAGAGGCAAACCAAGCCATGCTTGGCTTTTCCACACAACCTCTGTTCTTAAGAAAGTAATTCTATAACTTCTTTCCATTACATCCCATGAAACATATGCATACGCATTTCAATAGGGACCACAACGAAGGGGACTCAAAGGAGTGATTCATCAAAGTGGATCAAGCTCCGGAGAGTCAAGGGTGGATCTGCAAGGATACTAACTGCTTATATACGACTACCCTGCAAAACAGGCAAGCTCCGGTTTGCATTTAACAGCTGTTAAGTTTTTATTTTGTACTCACTTTCGGTCAAGATATGAACTGTGCATTAGGTCTAGTGATTGATACTCCTCTTGCATAGCCAAATGACCCATGGAGTATTGGGTAGGTGTCTTTCACCGTGTAGAACTGCCACGCTTAAGTACGGTTCGGTAGAAGTCGAGTGGTGAGATGCTACTCGCAGATTTAGGAACAACAGGGGCATACGGGATTGGTTCGTAATTGAATTAGCAAGTTAAAGTTGAGACCGGAAGGTTGTAGGAGCAGCAGGACATAGGGGCCTGGGTGCTGTAGACCTGTCCGTGTCAGTCAAGGACCGATCCGTATGCGGCCCTGTTGAACAAGTTTGAGTTGTGTACCGGACTCATGCTGGCTATATGGGACCCAGTAAACCGATGTACCTCGGGAAGCTGTCGTTGGGACTTTTCGGGTCGCCTCAGGCGGACGGCCGGTGTGCAGTATGTGGGGAATATTCTCATGACATCTCACGTCGGAAGGTGCACCATGAGAGTAGCTACTGTACAGGGCGACTTGATCGATTCAGCAGGGGTGAAACGGGGGAAAGGCTGCCACGTACGACGTCAGTGATGGTTGTTGTAGGCAACGTCGAGTACGGGCGTACGTGTCGTGTAGTCCGGGTGTTATTGATTCGAATCACCGTCGCTCGCGGAATGGACCGAGCATACTTGTTCTCACAGTCGTGACGTAGTAAGAACTTGCATGAGAAAGGAACTAATCATATTGATGTGAAGTATTATACTAGTGTTGTATTGGATCTCGATGAATAGGCTAGTGCAAACTCGATTCTTTTATGCCATGAGCAATTTACATCGGGGGAAAACGTTTCTTGTTTGATTGTGGACTCCCGATGTAGCGTGCCCAGGGTTACTTAAAATGCTGCAATTAATACTTGAAAGTAAGGATTCACTTTTAGGCGAGTTAATTATGCTTATGCCATCCTATGTTAGGTTCATAACCTCACTTAGAGTTTCATGTTTAGAGTGACGGTTAAGTCTTGCTGAGCGTTATGCTCACGGATGCTATCCGAGTTGTTTTGCAGGTAATTGACTCGCTGATTATGAGAAGGGGTGCCGATGAGACTCGGGAACCTCCGAGTGCTTACTCTAAGAGCATCCTCGCCGCTGCAGATTGTCTTTGTGTTGCTAGTAAGAAACGTCCGCGGGCTGGACCGTTTCTTTGTTGCTAGTTTAGATATGAATCGTGAGAGTGAGAGTCTTCCGCTGTAGTTTACTCTGATATATATATTTATTTGTAAAACAATCTTGTACGCTTCCGCAAACTATTTATGTAATATGATGTATGTTCATCGACCCGTGTGCTGTTGGGTGCCGCATAACACGGCACCACCCGACGAGGTCCCGTGGGGCCGTCTCAGCGTGGTATCAGAGCTGCGTTGGGAGCAGAGCACGGATTGAGCATCATATTATGTCAAAAACTTAGGATACGGTGAGATAACGGTACTAGGCTCACATAAGGACTACTATTATTAGCATATAATGAAGGTGGCAAGCTAACTTATTTGTTATGTCGGAAAAATCGTGCATCTCGGGACGGTTTATGTCTTGGGGGGTGCACGTATGCGCTGTCCACCAGTGCGCACAAGCTGAAGGGTGGAGCCCCACGGGTGGCAGGTAACCCGACCCGCTCTAGTATCCTCTACGACTCTTCATGTCGTTTGGGGTATTCGAGCAACGTCTTCCCTGGCGTGCGTGGTGCAATTTGGGAGACCCTGTCACGTGGTCAGTAACGTGAACACGTAGCTCAAGCCGTGTTTGGCTTGAGAACACCTGGGCGAGTGATGACGGCCGGGCGTACGAACTGTATGGATACCGGGTTCGGTGTGCAGCCGGGCCTGATGATTGAGTGTGTTTTATGTAGGTACTAACCATGAAAAACCTTAGTGCGTGTAGAACACGTTTGTGAGTGATCGTTTTAGTGCCACCTAATGATACGTGTATGCCGGTGTAATCCGGTTAGGTTTTTCTTTGGTGAGGCAACGTAGTACCGTCATATGTCTTACGGTGCATCGTCACCGTACTACACTGGATAGTATTCTTACCTATGAAGAAATCATTCATGACTAACTTTGAAACTAAAAATGGATGTGATAAAGCACATATTAGTTACTGAACTCTTCATTTGAACTAAGTTTCAAAGAAGAGAATTACTAGGCTTCTTTTGATCTCAAAAACAGAGTGCTCTGTTCTGGCAGAAGTTTTGCCGAACTTTAACAGAGCGTAACTCTGATTAGTTTGACCCAATGGAGGTGTTTGATACGGTTCTGGAAAGTTTATTAAGTGCTATACAACTTTTCTGTAGAACTCCAGAGCCAAATCCGACACCAACTTGGTTGAACGTCCAGATGAATGCAAACTGTTCCGAAAACAGAGCAGCTGCGGACTTCTCTGGATGTTGCTGTAAATTAGCCGTCACAGTCTGTAGAAAAATTTCTAAGGGTCATATGATACACCGTTGGAAAGGTTAGGAAATTTGCAACGATTTTGTAGTTCATAGTTTGTTCAGAATTGTACCCCAGTTGTATGTAAAACTGTGATGAAAACAGCCACATGCAAAGGAGGTGCTGGCAAATTTTAGCCAGAAATTCCGTCAACTTTGAACAATCCTAACTTTTGTTCCAGAAATGATCTAGGGACATGTGAGTACTCGTTGAAAATACACTGAAGTTAACTTTAACTTTGGTATTCAACTTGAGTTATGAAAATGCTAGTAACTGGATCAAATTCTGGGTTAAGTACTGAAAGGTCTGTTTTGTACCGAATGAGGGACTGGATATGTTGGCTTTAGGAAGATGTGTAAACATGAAATTTTGTTATGCTGTCATAAAGTTTTAGCATGTTCATGTTTTACATACTTTCACATACTGCTGAGATCATGTTTTGACTTCCCTCAAAAATTATCTCTGTGCAGTATGGTGCGTACTCATTCTCCGAGTAGGGTTGATAGTTCTCGTCAAGAAGATGATGACTCGACTCCACCACGGGCACCACCATCAACGGTATGGGCGGATATCATGGCTCAGATGGTCGAGTCAAGTCAAGAGAACACAAGACTACTCCAAGCCTTGGTACAACAGGGCTTACTCCAGCGTGCACAACAGGACGTTCCACCTCGGAACGCCTACTTGGATTTCTTGGCGACACAACCGCCAATCTTCACGGAAGCCCATGAACCAGTGGAAGCTGATCAGTGGCTTCGAGTTATGGAGTCCAAGTTTGGGGTGTTTGAGTGCGACGAATATCAGAAGGCATCATTTGCAGCTCAACAGCTCCATGGAGCCGCCGGAAATTGGTGGTTCGCTTATCTTGCCACCGTTCCGGAAGGTCATCAAGTGGAATGGACGGAATTTCGTGAAGCATTCCGGGCTCGTCACATTCCTATGGGTTTTATCAAGGCCCAGCAGCAGGAATTCAGAAACTTGAAGCAGGGGGACATGAGTGTCCTCGATTATGTCAGACGATTCAATCTTCTAGCACAATACGCTCCTGCTTATGCGACGAGCGAAGCTGCAATGTGTGACTACTTTTTCTATGGCTTGAGTGCCATACTAAAAGAGAAGTTAGCTTTGTTCAATCAAGGCAGTTACACCGAGTTGATCAGTGCTGCTCTGCTGCAAGAACAAGCGACACTTGAGTGTCAAGCAGAGAAGAGGGACCGGGAGGATGTGCAAGAAGACACACCAATCGTTCCTCGTAAATACCGTGTGGTGTATCACACACCATCCGAGGAGATATGGCAAGCACCAGGGAGATCAACTCCGTACAGATTTCCTGCTCAAGAATCTTATCTTGAAGCAGCGCCATTTCCGCAGCAACGAATGATACCTGTTGCATCATTGCTGCAGCCAAGTGCCTCAACTTCTCAACCACAAGTCAACGAAGAACCGGGGAAACCTCCGTGTTCTTATTGCCACCGTTTTGGGCATTTTAGGCAGGAATGCCGGGAGAAGTTGGTAAACACCAGACAGCCATCATCATCAGGTGGTATGCCGCCACCTGCTCCAGTCAACATAACAGCATTGCAATCCGGGAGTGTGCAACATCTTGCGATGGAGGATGTCCCGGAGGGAGCACCGGTGTTAGCGGGCATGTTTACTCTCAAGGACGTGCCCGTATTGGTACTTTTTGATTCAGGTGCAACCCACAATTTTATCAGCGAAACATGCGTGGATCAGCACCAATTATCCACCAATACTCCCACAACGAGTTTTCTCATACGTTCACCGGGAGGAAATATCTCTGCCAATCAGATTGTGTCCCGAGCAGCTTTGTGTTTGGGCGGAAAAATATACCCAACATCGCTGATTATGTTGGATAGGCAGAAGATAGACATTATATTGGGGATGTCTTGGTTAAATCGTCACGGTGCCGTTCTCAATATCGGTAACCGGACTGTCCAGATTGACTCGCCGATTCACGGACAGCACACGCTGTTTTTAGACAGCGAGGATCCAGATATGGTAGAGGCCTACCACACGGAAGCGCTGAAGCTTGAAGATATTCCGGTGGTACGTGATTATCCCGACGTATTTCCCGATGACTTACCGGGCATGCCGCCCGAACGGGACGTCGAGTTCAAAATTGAACTGGCGCCGGGAACGACGCCTATTTCACGAAGGCCTTACAAGATGGCACCTAACGAGCTAGCAGAGTTGAAAGAGCAACTGAATGAACTTATGAGCAAGGGTTTCATACGACCAAGTTCTTCACCTTGGGGTTGCTCAGCGCTGTTCGTTAAGAAGAAGGACGAAACACTACGGCTATGTGTTGATTACCGTCCTCTCAATGCTGTCACAATAAAGAACAAGTATCCTTTGCCCCGCATTGACATCCTGTTTGATCAACTTGTGGGTGCAAAGGTATTTTCGAAGATGGATCTTCGGTCGGGCTATCATCAAATCAAGATCCGGCCGGATGACATACCGAAGACAGCTTTCTCGACGAGATACGGACTCTACGAGTATCTCGTCATGTCATTTGGATTAACCAACGCTCCGGCACACTTCATGTATTTGATGAATTCTGTGTTCATGCCGGAGTTAGACAAGTTCGTCGTGGTATTCATCGACGACATATTGGTTTACTCCAAATCTGAAGAAGAGCATGCTGAACATCTGCGCATTGTGCTACAACGGTTGCGGGAGCACCAGTTATATGCCAAGTTCAGCAAGTGCGAGTTCTGGATCGATCAAGTGCCTTTCCTAGGCTATATTATTTCAGCAGAAGGTATCGCCGTGGACCCCAGCAAGATTGAACAAGTGCTGAAGTGGGAATCTCCCAAATCGGTCCACGAGGTCCGAAGTTTCTTAGGTTTAGCGGGGTATTATCGGAGGTTTATTCCGAGCTTCTCAAAGATTGCTAAACCAATGACGGAGCTGCTGAAGAAGGGCACTAAATACATGTGGAATGCAGCATGTGAAGCCGCATTCAAAACTTTGGTGAAACATCTCACAACGGCTCCAGTTCTTGCTCAGCCGGACACGACGAAGCCATTTGATGTATACTGCGATGCATCCGGCATCGGTCTCAGCTGCGTTCTGATGCAAGAAGGGCGTGTAGTCGCCTATGGGTCTCGTCAACTGCGAAACCACGAGCAGCATTATCCAACTCACGATCTCGAGCTTGCTGCTGTGGTGTTGGCGTTAAAGATGTGGAGGCATTACCTACTGGGTAATCTTGTTCACCTCTACACCGACCACAAAAGCCTGAAGTATATCTTCACGCAGAAGGAGCTAAATATGAGACAACGGAGATGGTTGGAGCTCATCAAAGATTATGAAATTGAGATCCACTATCATCCAGGAAAAGCAAACGTGGTTGCCGACGCGCTGAGTTGGAAGGCCCATGTTCACAACTTAGCGGCTGCTGAGTTAGAAGACGAAGAACCAAGCCTCCGTGTCATTCCGTATGGCGCGCTTTATAATCTCGCGCTCATTCCAACAATCCGCGAAGAGATTGTTGAGGCTCAAAGAAGAGACAGAGGCATGTCTCACATACGGAGAAGACTGGACAACGGAGAGGTGAAATGTTTCCGGAAGGATGAGAACGGTACGATATGGTTTAACGACCGTATAGTGGTACCGCGTAATATGAAACTCCGGAAGAAGATCTTGGATGAAGCCCACCTGTCTAAGTTTTCCATTCATCCCGGAAGTAACAAGATGTACCAAGATTTGAAACAGAAATTTTGGTGGACGAGGATGAAGAGGGAGGTTGCTAAATACGTATCCGAATGCGATACGTGTAGACGGGTCAAGGCTGATCATATGCGGAAAGCCGGACCGCTACAACCTTTGAAGATTCCGGCGTGGAAATGGGAGGATGTGAGTATGGACTTCATCGTCGGGTTACCGCTCACATCCAGGAAGCATGACTCGATATGGGTGATTGTCGACCGGTTGACGAAATCAGCTCATTTCATACCGGTGAACACTCATTATCGAGCAAGACAATATGCGGAGTTATTCATCTCCAGAATTATATGTTCACATGGTGTTCCAAAGACCATCATTTCAGATCGAGGTGCGCTGTTTGTTGCTCGATTTTGGGAGCAGCTGCATGCCTCGTTGGGCAACAAGTTGATTAGGAGCTCCGCATATCACCCTCAAACTGATGGACAAACTGAGAGGGTGAATCAAGTGCTCGAGGACATGTTGAGAGCATGTGCCATCCACCACGGTAGGAATTGGGACGATCACCTACCGCTGGTGGAGTTTTCATACAACAACGGTTATCAAGCGAGTATTAAAATGGCACCGTATGAAGCTCTCTATGGCCGGAAGTGTCGCACACCACTGAATTGGTGTGAGTCCGGCGAAAGAGTTCTGTTTGGGATTGATCTTGTCAACGAAGCCGAAGACCGAATTCGGTTGATACAAGAGAACTTAAAGGCTGCCCAATCCCGACAGAAGAGCTACGCCGATCAAAGGCGTAGGCCATTACATTTTGACGTCGGAGAACATGTTTATCTTCGTGTATCCCCGATGAAGGGAATTCACCGGTTCGGTGTAAAGGGGAAGCTCGCTCCCCGTTTTATTGGTCCTTTTGCTATCACGGAGAAGTGCGGACCCGTAGCCTACCGGCTGGAGTTACCAGCAAGTCTAGCGGGTATTCATGATGTATTTCATGTATCACAGCTGCGGAAGTGCCTCAAATTCACCGCTGCTGTTCGCACTGAGGACATCGACGAATTGAAACCGGACCTGACCTACACCGAGCGACCGGTCCAGATTTTGGATGAAAAGACCCGGGTAACCCGGAACCGGACGATCCGATTTTTCAAGGTACTGTGGAGTAATCACACCGCGGAAGAGACGACGTGGGAAAGTGAAGATTATCTCCGCACCAACTACCCGGAACTTTTATCTTTGTACAGTTTGTAATTACCTCTCCCGTCGCGTTCCTCTTTTGTAATCTCGGGACGAGATTCTTTTAAGGGGGGAGGAATGTAAAAGTCCCAAAAATGTGTATGAATAAAAACTATGGTTTGAGTTCATATGTGTGGCAATGACAGGAAAAATGGGACTTGCTAAAACTTTTCTTCATGCAAAGTAATACATCCAACATGAGGTTCACCTTTTTACTTAAAAGTGTTGGACCAATAAGGAGTTAAATACCTCTTTGCATGTGAGTTTAAAATTCAGATTTGAAAATTCAAAGTTCACACATACGGTGACCCAAAAACTTTGAATTAACATGCAGCCATATAGTTGAGTTTTTAGGGAAAAGGTTATCACCAACTTTTCAATTGTAGGGTGGGCTCAAAGGAGAGCTAAAGAGGAGAATTTGCAAACTTCAACCAAATTCAAATTTGGCAAGCAAATTCAAACTGAATTGGAAGGATTCAAATTCTAACCCCCATTTTAAAACTCAGAATTGTGGGAATCAAGAGGATCAGCTTGAGAAGATATTTGGGGAGGAACTGTGGAGTGGGACCCACATGTCATAGAGCTAAAAGAGGAGCCTTGCACCTTAAGTCTCAGCCCCAGTGGGGAAAATCGTCGAGCAGCACGTGGGCCAAGAGCTGCTCCCACCGTGGAGCCACGGGGGCGCTCGGCAGCGCCACCAGCTGCTGCATTTCCCCACACACGGCGCCCAGAGGCGGTTCTGCGACCTGATAAACCCCCCCTGGACGAAGCAAAGGCCAGCGACCGTCTTCCCCGCCGCCTCTCGGTCCGAGCGGAAGAACGGCGAAACCACCACGCTCTTTCCTCCCCTGACCTGCTAAACAGCACCGCGAGCTCGGCCTCCACCTCCCTGACCCGCAAGCCAGCGAGCTGCGGCCTCCAGTGCCCGAGAACAACCGCCGCCGCGGCGACCTAAGCCGAGGGAGTGATCGGGCGCTCGTGGACAGCCCTCCACAACGGGTTTCACGGCCGAGCGATCACACCTACAGACGCGCACGGGTGCGGTGCTGCTCTCAGCCCAAGCTCAGGCCATACCGTGAAGCATCGCCGGTGAATTTCGAAGTTTTGCTCCGGCGACCCCATTCCGAGCTTCCGGTATGACTCTTTCAAATTCTTGCCCTCTGATCCTCCTTAAGTCATCAAATTTGGCACATGGACGCTGGATTAGACGGCGGTCATTTCTCCTTTAGGATCCAGCGCATGAAAACACCTCAGCACGACGGAATTCGAGCTCGACTAGAGGTGTTCATGGCGGACCCATTCGGTCGCACGGCGACAACCTATTTACCGCCGCTCCCGAGCCATTTTGAGGTCGTGCCGATCTTCCTAGAGCTGCGCTGGTGCTGTAGGGCGCGTCGGCGCAGGTTTTGGCTGGCCGGAAACCCTAGGCGACGCTGCCGAACTACCACAGAGGCAGTCACACGTCGCCGGCCATGTTCCGGTCGTCGACAGCCCTAGCCAACCCCACCGCCGTGTTCCTCGGGGTCACAAACTCCCTGGCGGCGAGTTTCAGCTCAGGCGGTGGCCGGAAACGGCGAGCCGGCGAGCTCCGGCGTTGGGCCGGCGAGGGACAGCGCGGGCGCGGGGAAGAAGCGGGAGGTAGAAGACGAAGCGTGGGCCCCATCTGTCAGCAGCTCAAATTTTAAACCCGGGATCGGGTGTGGCCGGGATCCCGTGTGTTGGCGCGCAGAGACGCTGTGGCCCGGTGTGGCTTCGTTTCTATTGGCTGGAATTCAAAACTGTGGGTCCAGCCGAATTTGCTGTAGGGAAATAATTCCAGACTTAGCTCAATCTTTGGAAATTCATATCTCCCTGTAGAAAACTCCATTTTGAGTGATTCCAATTGGGTTGGATTCATCTCTCTGAGTTCTAACCAAATATGAACCCAGATTTCTATGAAAGTCAATATTATATTCTGGAAAATTCTTTAAAGGTTTTCTGAAAAAGAATTATTGAGGGAGTTCGGTTTATCCAAAAATAACCAAATTTTGCCAGAATATTCTTTAGCATATTGTTGACCTCATAGCAAATTTTCAGCTCATTTGAAGATAATTTGAGTAGGAATTTGCTAAAAACAATCTGCTGTGTTCATAAGAGTCCAGAAACATTTTCAGAAAATGTTTCCCACTTCAAAAATCTGTTCTGAGCAATCCATAGCTCCAAAAATCATAGGAAAATTTAGGCAAGCTCTCTGGGACATACTTGGAATTGTAGTTCACTTAGTTGGGCATGAAAATGCACATTACTACAGAATTAATTCTATTGAGTACAAATGCTTAAAGAATTGTTCTGGGAGAACTACCCAAGTAAAAGGGCTGAATTTTGGACCAGATGACTCTCATGTGATCAAAAACTCACATGTAAATTATCAGCCCAAGATAAGTCCTGGAACTCCCTGTTCTTATTCTCCATACTTATGTATAAGGGAAAAATACATAAGAGATATTGTGAGAATTATGGGGGACACAATATGACTCCACATTAGCTGCAATTTGGCAAGCTAAATCCTTAGGTAGTATAGAACCTGCTGTAAAAGTGTTGAGGCCATTGGAGTTCTTGTTCTTCAGTTGCACTCAAATCTTTTCAGCTTATCTATTATGTTCATTAGAAAAAAGGGTTAGTGTATAGCTAAGGGCCTTAAGGTCAAATTAGTTTAATTCTGTTCTTTGCACAACAGAGGCAAACAAGGCCATGCTTGGCTTTTCCACACAACCTCTGTTCTTAAGAAAGTAATTCTATAACTTCTTTCCATTACATCCCATGAAACATATGCATACGCATTTCAATAGGGACCACAACGAAGGGGACTCAAAGGAGTGATTCATCAAAGTGGATCAAGCTCCGGAGAGTCAAGGGTGGATCTGCAAGGATACTAACTGCTTATATACGACTACCCTGCAAAACAGGCAAGCTCCGGTTTGCATTTAACAGCTGTTAAGTTTTTATTTTGTACTCACTTTCGGTCAAGATATGAACTGTGCATTAGGTCTAGTGATTGATACTCCTCTTGCATAGCCAAATGACCCATGGAGTATTGGGTAGGTGTCTTTCACCGTGTAGAACTGCCACGCTTAAGTACGGTTCGGTAGAAGTCGAGTGGTGAGATGCCACTCGCAGATTTAGGAACAACAGGGGCATACGGGATTGGTTCGTAATTGAATTAGCAAGTTAAAGTTGAGACCGGAAGGTTGTAGGAGCAGCAGGACATAGGGGCCTGGGTGCTGTAGACCTGTCCGTGTCAGTCAAGGACCGATCCGCATGCGGCCCTGTTGAACAAGTTTGAGTTGTGTACCGGACTCATGCTGGCTATATGGGACCCAGTAAACCGATGTACCTCGGGAAGCTGTCGTTGGGACTTTTCGGGTCGCCTCAGGCGGACGGCCGGTGTGCAGTATGTGGGGAATATTCTCATGACATCTCACGTCGGAAGGTGCACCATGAGAGTAGCTACTGTACGGGGCGACTTGATCGATTCAGCGGGGGTGAAACGGGGGAAAGGCTGCCACGTACGACGTCAGTGATGGTTGTTGTAGGCAACGTCGAGTACGGGCGTACGTGTCGTGTAGTCCGGGTGTTATTGATTCGAATCACCGTCGCTCGCGGAATGGACCGAGCATACTTGTTCTCACAGTCGTGACGTAGTAAGAACTTGCATGAGAAAGGAACTAATCATATTGATGTGAAGTATTATACTAGTGTTGTATTGGATCTCGATGAATAGGCTAGTGCAAACTCGATTCTTTTATGCCATGAGCAATTTACATCGGGGGAAAACGTTTCTTGTTTGATTGTGGACTCCCGATGTAGCGTGCCCAGGGTTACTTAAAATGCTGCAATTAATACTTGAAAGTAAGGATTCACTTTTAGGCGAGTTAATTATGCTTATGCCATCCTATGTTAGGTTCATAACCTCACTTAGAGTTTCATGTTTAGAGTGACGGTTAAGTCTTGCTGAGCATTATGCTCACGGATGCTATCCGAGTTGTTTTGCAGGTAATTGACTCGCTGATTATGAGAAGGGGTGCCGATGAGACTCGGGAACCTCCAAGTGCTTACTCTAAGAGCATCCTCGCCGCTGCAGATTGTCTTTGTGTTGCTAGTAAGAAACGTCCGCGGGCTGGACCGTTTCTTTGTTGCTAGTTTAGATATGAATCGTGAGAGTGAGAGTCTTCCGCTGTCGTTTACTCTGATATATATATTTATTTGTAAAACAATCTTGTACGCTTCCGCAAACTATTTATGTAATATGATGTATGTTCATCGACCCGTGTGCTGTTGGGTGCCACATAACACGGCACCACCCGACGAGGTCCCGTGGGGCCGTCTCAAAACATTTTCAGAAAATGTTGCCCACTTGTAAAATCCATTCTAGGAAAATCATAGCTCCAAAATCATGAGAAAATTTAGACAATCTCTATGAGACATACTTGAAATTGTAGTTCACTAAATTGGGCATGAAAATGCACATTACTCCAGAATTAATTCTTTTGAGTAGAAATGCTTAAGGAATTATTCCAGAAGAATTACTCAAGTAAAAGGTCTGAAGTTTGGTTAAAATTACTTTCATGTTACCAGAAACTCACATGTAAATTATCAGCTCAAGTTGAGCTCTAGAACTCCCTGTTCTTGTTCTACCATGCTTATGTATGCGGGATAATACATAAGAATTGTGGGAATTATGGTAGACATAATTTGCATCTATATTAGCTGCAATTTTGCAAGCTAAATCTCTGGTTAGTATAGAACATGCTGTAAAAGTTTTAAAGCCTTTGGAGTTCTTGTTCTTCAGTTCCATTCAAATCTTTTCAGCTCATCTCTTATGGTCATTAGGAAACTTAGTTAGTTAGATACTAAAACACTAAGACAAATTTAGTTCATTCATATTTCTTCGCACAACAGAGGCAAACCAAGCCATTCATGGCATTTCCACACAGCCTCTGTTCTTAAGAAATCAATTCTTTAATTCTTTCCATTGCATTCTATAAAACTTGTGCATATACATGTCACTAGGGTTCACAATGACGGGAATTCGAAGGAGCGATTCATTGAAGTGGATCATACTCTGTAGAATCAAGGGTTAATCAGCAAGGATCACTAACTGCTTATATATTACGACACTGCAAAACAGGTAAGTCCCAGTTTGCATTTATTAGCTTTTAAGTTTTTACTTTGTATTCACTCTTTCGGTTGGGATATGAATTGTGCATTAGGTCTAGTGCGTTGATACTCCTCTTGAATGACCAAATGAACCCATGGAGTATTTGGTAGTTGTCTTTTCACCATGTAGAACTGCCATGCTTAAGTAAGGTTCGGTAGAAGTCGATTGGTGAGATGCTACTCGCATGATCAGGACAACAGGGGCATACGGGATTGGTTCAGAAAATGTGTAGCAAGTTAAAGTTGAGACCGGCAGGTTGTAGGGGCAGCAGGACATAGGGGCCTGGGTGCTATAGACCTATCTGTGTCGGTCAAGGACCGATCCGTATGCGTCCCTGTTGAACAAGTTTAAATTGTGTACCGGACTCATGCTGCCTATATGGGACCCAGTAAACCGATGTACCTCGGGAAGCTTGCTTTGAGCCTTTTCGGGTCGCCTCAGGCAAGAGGGCCGGTGTGCAGTATGTGGGTAACATTCTCATGACATCTCATATTGGTAGTTGCACCATGAGAGTGGCTACTGTACGGGGTGATTTGATCGATTCAACGTGGGTGAAACGGGGGAAAGGCTGCCACGTACGACGTCAGTGATGGTTGCTGTAGGCAACATCGAGTATGGGCGTACGTGTCGTGTAGTCTGGGTGTTATTGATTCGAATCACCGTAGCTCGCGGAAAAGGACCGAGCATACTTGTTCTCACAGTCGTGACGTAGTAAGAACTTGCATGAGAAAGGAACTAATCACATTGGTTTGAAGTTGATACTAGCATTGTGATGATACTTTATATGAATAGGCTAGTGCAAACTCGATTCATTTACACCATGAGCAAATTACATTGGGGGAAAGCGTTTCTTGTTTGATTTTGGATTCCCGATGTGGCGTGCCCAAGGTCACTATTAATTTGCTGCTAATAAGACTTGAATGTAAGGATTCACTTTTAGGCGAGTTTATTATGCATTATGCCATCCTACTTTATGTTATACCCTCATGTAGAGTTTCATGACTAGGTTGACAGTTAAGTCTTGTTGAGCGTTAAGCTCACGGATGCTATCCGAGTTGTTTTGCGGGTATTGACTGTATGCTTATGAGAAGGAATGTCGATGAGACTCGGAAACCTCCGAGTGGTTACTCAAGAGCATCCTCGCAGCTGTGGTCTGTTCTTCGTGTTGCTAGTAAGAAACGTCGGCGGGATGGACTGTTTCTTTGTTGCTAAGTTAGAAATGAGTCGTGAGAGTTGTAGTCTTCCGCTGTAGCTTATTTTGATAAGTATTTATAAAATACTCTTGTACGCTTCCGCAAAACGTTTTGTGTAATATGATGTTTCCTCGACCCGTATGCTGTTGGGTGCCGCAACGTACGGCACCACCCGACACGGTCCTCGGGCGAGCGGCACGGTGTGGCGGACCAGAATCCGCACGTCCAGGATCTCAGAGGGTGGTGCCGCACGATGCGACACCCGACAGCACACATCATAAGAACAACATTGTATTACATAGAAAACCAACTGATTTGTACAAAGTAGTACAAGACTTCAGTTACAAACTAAGTATGGAAATTACAACAGCGGAAGCTAAGCTTATACAACTCACACCCATATAACTAGCAAAAGTCGGTAGCCCAGCCCTATGGGCAACCCACACTAGCTGCACTCCTCAGCTCAGCGTAGCGTGTACGGTTCCCACTCAGCCGTGGTCCCCGACGGAGGGTAGCCCTCGCCGGTGGAGTCCGTGGGATACTCCTCACCTGAAAAACACTTAAGCAGTAACCATGAGCATGATGGCTCAACGATCTTTAACCGACTCACCTAGGCATGAAACTCTACATGCAGTTTACAACGAACATGGAATGCTAATTTCAGCAAACGGACACGCGAGTAGATTACAACTACTCGGCTTGTACCGAAGTTCTATGAAAATTATGCATAGCCTGACTACTCTAGGACTTCGACACTACCCTCACTCTTGTAGGAAAATCTGGTTATGCACTTGGGGTTTCATCCACCCTATACCTAATGCACATACATACCTCATACTAGGTACACATAAAGCAAAACTTTGTAAAATTGGTTAATGCAAACCAAGGCTTGCCTTGTTGCTGCTGGTCAGATGTAAAGGCTTCATCCGGAAGAAGAAAGTCCAGCACTTCCGGAGTTTCTTCGCCTTCAGCGACTACACGTAAACAATTAACTACATGTCAATTTAAATGCAATGTTTAGAAATGATTATGTAGAGACCATAACTATAGCTAGCCCTTCCCTTTGGCTCTGAAATTTTTATGGCTGCTTGGTAGGGTCCTAAACAGAGTCTTGACCAAGTTTCATTTGAAACAAAGTTCATTTGAGCTCTGTACAAATAAAAGCCTATTTGGTCATTGGTACGGTCTCCAAGGATTTCCAGGGATTTTCATGGCTCCAACCATTACTTTATGGAACTAGAGTTTGATATGGATCTAATGGAATTGGTTTCATGTCATTTGAAGCATTCTAGATGATGTTATGCCCTATACAAGATTTGTGAAAATCTAAAAAATGTTTCTGTACATTTTTCTATTTTCTCAGGGAAGTTCACTTAATAACACCATTAGAGGGACTAAATGAACTTGTATGGGTCTCAAGTTTTTCCTGTGACTCAAGGATTTTCAAATGAACCTCCCAGCCAAATTTCAGAATTTTTCATAAAGCAATTCTCCAGATAAAATTCCCAACAGTTTAAACTTTAGGGAATTAATTCTGGAAAACTATTAAGTTTCATGAGCTGAAATTTGTGTTGCTGGAAAGTAATCAAAAAGCTTAATTCAGCAAATTTTGGTTCACTGAATTTGGAGCTCCCTAGCAGAAGTTATATGCATTTGAAGTTTGAACCAAATCTGAAAATTCAAATAAAGTTTAAGCCTGGTTGTGGGCCCCACTCTTTAAACCGGCCCACTGAGATCGCGGCCACACCGCAGCCCACGGGGTTTTACCCACGCTGCCGCACTGGATCCCAGCCGCAAAATGGATCCCCGCTGGAAACAGGGACTGACTGGTGGACCCGGCCCCCCCTTCGTCTACCTCGCGACACCCCGTGACCCCTGCAGCGGCGCTTCGCCGGAGAACTCGCCGCCGGCCAATTCACCGCAGAACCTTCAACAGATTTTGCCGCCTGTGCCCAACTTTGCCCCGGGAACACGTTGGTGCACTCACCGAAGTCGGCGATGGCCGGAACCATGCTCGCGACGGGGACAGCGGTGATCCCCACTCCGGCGATGTCGCCCGAGCTACTCATGCCCCTATTTTTGGAACGGTTTGCTCCTACAGCTCCGCTGTGGCATGCTGAGCACGAAAATTAACTCGGTTTGCCATGGAAACAGCTGGAGCTAGGACCTTGCCGTCGACCTAGAGTTGAAAATGGCGGCGATCGGAAAAACTCAGAGAACAGCCATCAGGGTCGATGGTTTTCTATGGTTGTTGATCCTAGAGGTCCGTTGGAAGGCCTAGGACATATGGCTGAAGGACGATGAGCTGGTATGGACTGACCACAAAGAATTTCGAGTCGAGCCCGCTCTCGGTCCTAAAAACGGCAATTCGGTAAACCTCAAAATACTCCCTCACTACTGGACGAGAAGGAGGAAGGCGTTCACTCGAAGATCGAGGAGAGGACGGCACGTGTTTTTGCTGTAGGTGATCGACCGAGTCTCGGCTTGTATCGCAGGGACGGTGGAGAGCCGAGATTCACTCGGGTGGTGAGAACAGCGATGGTACGCTCGTGTGAGGGAAGGCACATCAGTGAAATGGTCTCGGTTGGGGTCGGACGACATGGAGAAGACGTCTGCGCGGTCTGATCCCCGGAACAGGAGGTGGCATGGCGACTTCGTCGGGGCGAGGTTCACCCGTGTGCCAGCAACCTCTCGGTGTTCGACCGGAGACTGAGCCCGTTTTTCCTCTGTGTGTCTGACCAGTGGGGTCCCTCCTCTCCCCTCTAATTCATTTCCAATTTTTACTGAAAAGATCCCAGCTACTCACAATTAAAGGAGAGACTTAGCCACCAAGTCATGGTTTGAATTCGGTTTCCTCAATTTGATATTAGTTTGGCTAAATTTGCTGCCCATTTGAATTTGAAATTCAAATTCAGTTTGAAATAGTGCAAATTTAGCTCCCGACAAGATGAACTCCAATGCGGATGAAAATTGGTGGACTAAATCAGAAAAATGTGCTGAGTTTGAATATGAAGTCAACTTTTGAATTCAAGTGATGAAAGTGGCTGCAATTTCAATTTGCATTCAAATTGGCCCCTTTTTCAAATGTCTCCAAAAATGCCTCAAAAAGTCTTGGATTTGCATGAAATTTCGGACTGAGCCTTCCCAAGACTATTTAAGGTCTAGGGGTGAGCTCGACCTTTCATGTTTATGTGTATGACTCCTACTTTTTGAAGTTAGCGCTTTCCCCTCTAATCACCCTCTTGATGGTGTTTACATGCTCTTCTCAAAAGTTCAAGAGCTATCCGCCAAATGAACTGTGGTGTTGTGAGGTAATGAACATATTTTTGCAAGTCACTTTCTTGGGCTTTTACACACGGCCCCGTGAACGGGCGGGTTCTCTGGGCCAGGGCCTCAACAGCGTGGTATCAGAGCTGTGTTGGAATAGCGCATGGATTGAGGATCATATTACGATAAAAATGTAGGATACGGTGAGATAACGGTACTAGGCCCACATAAGGACTACTATATTAGCATACTATGAAGGTGGCAACCTAACTTACTTGTTTATGTCGGAAAATCATGCATCTTGGGACTTTACATGTCTTGGGGGTGCATGTAAGCGCTGTCCACTAGTGCGCACAAGCTGAAGGGTGGAGCCTCACGGGTGGCAGGTAACCCGGCCAGCTTGGGTATCCTCTACGACTCTTCATGTCGTTTGCGGTATTTGAGCAACGCCCTTCCCTGGCGTGCTACGGGCAAGCATGGGAGACCCCGTCACGTGGATAGTAATGTGAACACGTAGCTCAAGGCGTGTTTGGCTTGAGAACTACCGTGCGAGTGATGACGGACGGGTGTCTGAACTGTATTGGGACCGGGTTCGGTGTGCAGTCGAACCTGATGATTGGGTGAGATTTATGCAGGTACTAACCATGAAAACCATAGTATGAGTAGAACATGTTTGCAAGTGACCGTTTTAGTGCCACCTAAGGATACGTATATGCCGGTGTAATCCGGTTATGTTTTTCTTTTGTGAGGCAACATAGTACCGTCATATGTCTTACGGTGCATCGACACCGTACTACACTTGATAATTTTCTTTCCTATGAAGAAATCATTCATGACTAACTTTCAACTAAAAATGAAGTTAGAGAACACATATTAGTTACTGAGCTCTTTATCTGAACTAAGCTTCAAAGAAGAGACTTGCTAGGCTTCATTTGATCCAAAAACAGAGTGCTCTGTTCTGGCAGAAATTTTTACTAGATTTGACAGAGCATAACTCTGAGTAGCTTGACCCAATGGAGGTGTATGATACAGTTCTGGAAATTTTTTTAAGTGCTCTACAACATCTCTGTAGACCTCCAGAGCAAAATTACATGCCAAATTTGTTGAATGTCCAGTTGAATGCAAACTGTTCAGAAAACAGGACAGCTGCAAAACTCTCTGGATGTTTCTGTATATTAGCCATAACTTTATGTAGAAAAATCCCTAAGGGTCATAGGATACACCGTTTGAAGGGTTATGAAATTTGCAACGATTTTGTAGTTTATAGTTCGTTCAGAATTGTACTCTATTGTTACGTACAACTGTGATGAAAACAGCCACATTCAGAGGAGATGCTGGCAAATTTTATCCAGAAATTCTGTCAACTTTGAGCAAGCATAACTTTTGATACAGAAATTATCTAGAGGCATATGAGTACTCGTTGAATAGATAATGAAGTTAACTTTAACTTTGGTATTCATCTTGAGTTATGAAAATGCTGGTAACCGGATCAAAATTTGGGTTAAGTGCAGAAAGGTCTGTTTTGAACAGACTAGGGGACTGATTATGTTGGCTTTAGGAAGATGTGTAAACATGAATTTTTGTTATGCTTTCATAAAGTTTTAGCATGTTCATGTTCTAAATACTTTCACATACTGCCAAGATCAAGTTTTGACTCCCCTAAAAATTGACTTTTTGCAGTATGGTGCATATTCGTTCTCCGAGTAGGGCTGAAGGTTCTCACCACGACGGCGATGACTCGACTCCACCACGGGCACCGCCATCGACGGTATGGGCGTTTGTCATGGCTCAGATGATCGAGTCGAATCAGGAGAACACAGGACTACTCCAAGCCTTGGTACAACAAGGCTTACTCCAACGAACGCAACAGGTCGTTCCACCTCGGAACGCCTATTTGGACTTTTTGGCGACTCAACCGCCAATATTCACGGAAGCTAACGAACCAGTGGAAGCTGATCAGTGGCTTCGTGTTATGGAGTCCAAGTTTGGAGTGTTTGAGTGCGATGATTATCAGAAGACGTTATTTGCAGCTCAACAGCTCCATGGAGCCGCCGGAAATTGATGGTTCGCTTATCTCGCCACCATTCCGGAGGGCCATCAAGTGGAATGGACGGAATTTAGTGAGGCATTCCGTGCTCGTCACATTCCTATGGGTTTCATCAAGGCCCAGCAGCAGGAATTCAGAAATTTGAAGCAGAAGGACATAAATGTCCTCGATTATGTCAAACGGTTTAACCTTGGCACAATATGCTCCTGATTATTCGACGAGCGAAGCTGCAAGGTGTGACTACTTCGTCCATGGCCTGAGTGCCATATTAAAAGATAGGCTGGCTTTGTTCAATCAATGCAATTGCACCGAGTTGATCAGTGCTGCACTGCAAGAACAGGTGACACTTGAGTGTCAAGAAGAGAAGAGGGACCGGGATGATGTGCAAGAAGACACACCAGTTGTTCCTTGTAAATACCGTTTGGTGTATCGCACACCATACGATGAAATATGGCAGCCATCAGTAAGATCAACATATCCCAGATTTCCTGCTCAAGAATCATGTCTTGAAGCAACACCATTGCTGCAGCAACAATTGATTTCTGGTGCATCATTGCTGCAGCCAAGTACATCAACTTCTCAACCGCAAGTCAACAAAGAACTGGGGAAACATCCTTGTTCTTATTGCCACCGTTTTGGGCTTTTTATGCGTGAATGCCAGAAGTTGTTGAACAGCGGACCACCATCATCATCAGATGGTATGCCGCCTCATGCTCAAGTAAACATAATAGCTTTGCAATCCAGGAGTGTGCAACATCTTGCTATTGAGGATGTCCCGGAGGGAGCACCGGTGTTAGCGGGCATGTTCACTCTGAATGACGTACCCGTGCTCATACTTTTTGATTCCGGTGCAACCCACAATTTTATCAGCAAATCATGCGTGGATCAGCACCAACTATCCACCAATACTCCCGCAACGAGTTATCTTATACGTTCACCGGGAGGAAATATCTCTGCTAATCAGATTGTGTCCCGAGCAGTTTTGTGTTTGGGAGGAAAAATATACCCAACATCGCTGATTATGTTGGATGGGCAGAAGATAGACATAATATTAGGGATGTCTTGGTTAAACTATCACGGTGCCATTCTCAATATCGGTAACCGGACTGTCCAGATTGACTCGCCGATTCACGGACAGCACACGCTGTTTTTAGACAGCGATGATCAAGAAATGGCAGAGGCCTACCACACGGAAGTGATTAAACTTGAAGATGTTCTGGTGGTAAGTGATTATCCCGACGTATTTCCCGATGATTTACCGGGCATGCCGCCGGAACGGGACGTCGAGTTCAAGATTGAACTGGCGCCGGAAACAACACCTATCTCACAAAGGCATTACAAGATGGCACCTAACGAGCTAGTGGAGTTGAAAGAGCAGCTAAATGAACTCATGAGCAAGGGTTTCATACGACCAAGTTCTTCACCTTGGGGTTGCTCTGCGCTGTTCATTAAGAAGAAGGAAGAAATACTGCGGCTATGTGTTGATTATCGTCCTCTAAATGCTGCCACTATAAAGAACAGGTATCCTTTGCCCCGCATAGACATTTTATTCGATCAACTTGTGGGTGCAAGGGTATTTTCAAAGATGGACCTTCGTTCGGGATATCATCAAATCAAGATCCGACCGGAGGACATACGGAAGACAGCTTTCTGGACGAGATACGGACTCTATGAGTACCTCATCATGTCATTTGGGTTAACCAACGCTTCGGCACACTTCATGTACTTGATGTATTCTGTGTTCATGCCAGAGTTAGACAAGTTCGTTGTGGTATTCATCGACGACATCTTGGTTTACTCCAAATCTGAAGAAGAGCACGTTGAACATTTGCGTATCGTGCTACAACGGTTGAGGGAGCAGAAATTATATGCCAAGTTCAGCAAGTGCGAGTTGTGGATTGATCAAGTGCCTTTTCTAGGCCATATTATGTCAGCAGAAGGCATTTCCGTGGACCCTAGCAAAATTGAACAAGTGCTGAAGTGGGAATATCCCAAATCAGTCCACGAGGTCCGAAGTTTCCTAGGTTCAGTGGGGTATTATCGGAGGTTCATTCCGAGCTTCTCAAAAATTGATAAACCGATGACGGAGCTGCTCAAGAAGGGCACGAAATACATGTGGAATGCAGCACGTGAAGCCGCATTCAAAACACTGGTGAAACATCTCACAACAGCTCCAGTTCTTGCTCAGACGGACATGCCGAAGCCATTTGATGTATATTGTGATGCATCCGGCATCGGTCTCGGCTGCATTCTTATGCAAGAAAGGCGTGTAGTCGCCTATGGGTCTTGTCAACTGCGAAACCACGAGCAGCATTATCCAACTCACAATCTCGAGCTTGCTGCTGTGGTGTTGGCGTTAAAGATCTGGAGGCATTATCTGCTTGGTAATCTTGTCCACCTGTACACCGACCATAAAAGCTTGAAGTATATCTTCATACAGAAGGAGCTGAATATGAGACAACGGAGATGGTTGGAACTCATCAAAGATTATGAAATCGAGATCCACTACCATCCGGGAAAAGAAAATCAGTTGCCGACGCGCTTAGTCAGAAATCCCACGTTCACAACTTGGCGGTTGCTGAGTTGGAAGATGAAGAACCGAGTCTCCATGTTATTCCGTATGGAGCACTTTATAATATTGCTCTCATTCCAACAATCCGTGAAGAGATTGTTGATGCTCACAGAAGAGACAAGGATATGTCTCACATACAGATAAGACTAGACAACGGAGAGGTGAAGTGTTTCCGAAAGGATGAGAACGGTACGATATGGTTTAACGACCGTATAGTGGTACCACGTAATATGAAACTCCGGAAGAAGATCTTGGATGAAGCCCACCTGTCGAAGTTTTTCATTCATCCTGGCAGTAACAAGATGTACCAAGATTTGAAACAGAAATTTTGGTGAACGAGGATGAAGCGGGAAATTGCTAAATACGTATCCGAGTGTGATACGTGCAGACGGGTCAAGGCTGATCATATGCGGAAAGACGGACCACTACAACCGCTGAAGATACCGGCATGGAAATGGGAGGATGTGAGTATGGATTTCATCGTCGGATTACCGCTCACATCCTGGAAAAATGACTCGATATGGGTGATCGTCGACCGGTTGACAATGTCAGCTCATTTCATACCGGTGAACACACATTTTCGAGCCAAGCAATATGCGGAGTTATATATCTCAAGAATTATATGCTCACATGGTGTCCCGAAGACCATCATTTCAGATCGGGATGCGCTGTTCATTGCTCCTTTTTTAGAGCAGCTGCATGCCTCGTTGGGCACAAAGCTGATTAGAAGTTCCGCATATCACCCTCAGACCGACGGGCAGATGGAGAGGATGAACCAAGTGCTAGAAAATATGTTGAGAGCGTGTGCCATCCACCATGGTAAGAATTGGGATGATCACTTACCGTTGGCAGAGTTTTCATACAACAACGGGTATCAAGCGAGTATAAAAAATGCACCGTATGAAGCTCTCTACGGCCGGAAATGTAACACACCGCTGAATTGGTGTGAGTCTGGAGAAAGAGTACTGTTCGGGGTTGATCTTGCTAACAAAGCCGAAGACCAAGTTCGGTTGATACAAGAGAATTTGAAGGCTGCACAATCCCGACAGAAGAGCTACACTGATCAAAGGCGTAGGCTGTTGCATTTTGACGTCGGAGAGCACATTTATCTGCGTGTATCCCCGATGAAGGGAATTCACTGGTTCGGTGTAAAGGGGAACTCGCTCCCCACTTTATAGATCCTTCTGCTATCACGGAGAAGCGCAGACCCGTAGCCTACCGGCTGGAATTACCGGCAAGTCTTGCGGGTGTCCATGATGTGTTTCATGTGTCACAGCTGCGGAAGTGCCTCAAATTCACCGCTGCTGTCCACACCGAAGAAATCGACGAATTGAAACTGGACCTTACTTTCACTGAGCGACCGGTTCAGATTTTAGACGAAAAGACCCGGGTAACCTGGAACCGGACGATAAAATTTTACAAGGTGCTATGGAGTAATCATACCGCAGAATAGGCGGCGTGGTAAAGTGAAGATTACCTCCACAGCAACTATCCGGAACTGTTATCTTTGTACAGTTTGTAATCTCTTCTCCCGTCTTGTTCTTCTTTTGTAATCTCGGGACGAGATTCTTTTAAGGGGGGAGGAATGTAAAAGTCGCAAAAATGTATATGAATAAACCGAGGTTTGAATTCATATGTGCGGCAAATTCATAAAAAATTGGACTTGCTAAAACTTTTCTTCATGCAAAGTGCTACATGGATGTTCATCCAAAATGAGGCTCACATTTTTATTTGAAGGTGTTCAACCAATAAGGACTTAAATACCCCTTTGCATGAAGAATTAAAAATCAGATTTCAAATTCAAAGCTCACACCAATTTGTGGCCAAAAACTTTGAATACTCATGCAGCCCTATACTTTGGAATTTGAGGGAAAAGTTGGATGACAAACTTTTAATTTTAGAGTGGGCTAAAAATGAGTTTAAGAGAAGCATATTTCAAAATTCAAACTGAATTCAATTGGCAATTCAAATTTAAACTGAATTCAGAGAATTTGAATTCTATCCCACTTTTCAAACTCAGAACTTTTGAATGGATTAAGATTGACATGAGATCTTTTTGAGTGGAGGAAATGGGTGGGACCCACCTGTCATTAGTACACAATGACTAGCACACAAAGCAATTGGGTCTCTGTTTCTTACTCCACCGAGGAGCTGCACCCGGACGCCACCGAGAGAGAGCTGCCGAGCTACCTCCTGCTCTCCTCCCACGCGCTGGCCCCAGGGCAGCTAATTCACTACCTCTTCAACGTGATCTACTCCTCCAAACGTCCTTTGCTTCCTCCTCCTCACGAGAAAAACACGAACAGAGAACTCCCACACCGCCGCTCCTCGGGATCAATCGGGAAAATGGTGAAAATCCGAGTGCGACTTCCCTCCGAGCTGCAACACAGCACGGCGCACCCGTTGCTCACCTCCTCGACCCAAAAGCTAGCGAGCTCTGGCATCTTTTCCCCGTGAACAACTTCATCCGCTGCAACCTAACTCAAGCCGGCGGTCGGGTGCACGTGGGCAGCTCACCACAGCAACTTTCACGGCCAAGCAAGGGTGGCAAAAGGAGCACACGGACTCCACGCTGCTGCCACTGGAAGCTCAAGCCACGCCGTGAGCTCTCGCCGGCGAATCCGGGAATTTTGTCCCGGCGGCTTCAAACCGACGTTCCGGTAATAACCTCCAAAATTATCACTCGTCGATCCTCCGTAGATCATCAAACTTTGCACAAACGAGCTGGACTAGCCAGCAGTCATTTTCCTTTTAGCAACCATGGCGTGAAATCAACTCAGAGTGATGTACTTTGATGAGTTCAGAGGGTGTTCACTGCGGAGCCGATCGGGCGCATGGTGCCGACCCAGTTGCGGCCGTCTTTATGCACTTTTGAGGCCATGTCGGTCTTCCCCAAGCTCCAATGGTGCTGTAGCGCAAGTTGGTCGATGTTTTGGCGGTCTAGGAAGGTCGGTCGACGGCGCCGAACTCATCCAATAGCCGCCGCACGTCGCCGACCATTTTCCGATCACCGGAAGCCCTAGAAAACCCCACCGGCTTGTTCCTCGACGTCCAAAACTCCCTAGCGGCGAGCCTCAGCCCGGGCGGCGGCCGGAAACTTTGATTCAGCGAACTCCGGCATCGGTCCGGCGAGGGGGCGGCGCGGCGCGCGAAGGGGATGGCGGAAGGAAGAAGAAAGCGCGGCCCCCGGCTGTCAGCGACTCAATTTTTAAATATTTGATCAGCTGTGGCTCGGGGATCCTCAGTGGTTGCGTGCCAAAATGCTGTGGCCCCGTTGTGGCTCAACTCTGAGTGGCTGGAGTTTAAACAGTGGGCCCAAGACGAATTTCAATAGGAAAAATAATTCCAGAGATTGCCACAACTTTGGAAAATCATATCTTTGTGTAGGAATCTCCAAATTGAGTGATTCAAATTGGGTTGGATTAACTTTGCAATGATCTATCCCAATATGAACCTCATTTTGTATGAAAGTCAATATTAAATTCTGTAAAATTCATTGAAAATTTTATGAAAAAGAATTATTGAGGGAGTTTGGTTTATCCAAAAATCCTCAAATTTTACCAGAATATTCTTTATTAAATTTTCAGCTCATTTGAAGATCATTTGAGTAGGAATTTTCTAAATACAAACTGCTGTGTTCATAAGGGTGCAGAAACATTTTCAGAAAATGTTGCCCACTTGTAAAATCCATTCTAGGCAAATCATAGCTCCAAAAATCATGAGAAAATTTAGACAAGCTCTCTGAGACATACTTAAAATTTTAGTTCGCTAAATTGGGCATGAAAATGTGCATTACTCCAGAATTAATTCATTTGAGATGAAATGCTTAATGAATTATCTGGAAGAACTACTCAAGTAAAAGGTCTTAATTTTGGATCAAATTACTTTCATGTGACCAATAACTCACATGTAAATTATCAGCTCAAGTTGAGCCCTAGAACTCCCTGTTCTTGTTCTACCATGCTTATGTATGCGGGATAACTACATTAGCTGCAATTTGTCAAGCTAAATCTCTGGTTAGTATAGAACATGCTGTAAAAGTTTTAAAGTCATTGGAGTTCTTGTTCTGCAGTTGCATTAAAATCTTTCCAGCTCATCTCTTATGGTCATTAGGAAACTTAGTTAGTTAGAAACTAAAACACTAAGACAAATTTAGTTCATTCATATTTCTTTGCACAACAGAGGCAAACCAAGCCATTCATGGCATTTCCACACAGCCTCTGTTCTTAAGAAATCAAGTCTTTAATTCTTTCCATTGCATTCTATAAAACTTGTGCATATACATGTCATTAGGGTTCACAACGACGGGAATTCGAAGGAGCGATTCATTGAAGTGGATCATACTCCGGAGAATCAAGGGTTAATCAGCAAGGATCAATAACTGCTTATATATTACTACGCTGCAAAACAGGCAAGCTCCGGTTTGCATTTAACAGCTTTTAAGTTTTACTTTCTATTCACTCTTTCGGTTGGGATATGAATTGTGCATTAGGTCTAGTGCGTTGATACTCCTCTTGCATGACCAAATGAACCCATGGAGTATTGGGTAGTTGTCTTTTCACCGTGTAGAACTGCCATGCTTAAGTAAGGTTCGGTAGAAGTCGAGTGGTGAGATGCTACTCGCATGATCAGGACAACAAGGGCATACGGGATTTGTTCAGAAAATGTGTAGCAAGTTAAAGTTGAGACCGGCAGGTTGTAGGGTCAGCAGGACATAGGGGCCTTGGTGCTATAGACCTGTCCATGTCGGTCAAGGACCGATCCGTATGCGGCCATGTTGAGCAAGTTTGAATTGTGTACCAGACTCATGCTGGCTAAATGGGACCAAGTAAACCGATGTACCTCGGGAAGCTTGCTTTGAGCCTTTTCGGGTCGCCTCAGGCGAGAGGGTCGGTGTGCAGTGTGTGGGTAATATTCTCATGACATCTCATATCGGTAGGTGCACCATGAGAGTGGCTACTGTACAGGGCGATTTGATCGATTCAACGTGGGTGAAACGGGGGAAAGTCTGCCACGTACGACGTCAGTGATAGTTGTTGTAGGCAACATTGAGTACGGGCGTACGTGTCGTGTAGTCCGGATGTTATTGATTCGAATCACCGTCGCTCACGGAAAAGGACCGAGCATACTTGTTCTCACAGTCGTGACGTAGTAAGAACTTGCATGAGAAAGGAACTAATCACATTGGTTTGAAGTTGATACTAGCATTGTGATGATACTTTATATGAATAGGCCAGTGCAAACTTGATTCATTTACACCGTGAGCAAATTACATCGAGGAAAGCGTTTCTTGTTTGACTGTGGACTCCCGATGTGACGTGCCCAAGGTCACTGTTAATTTGATGCTCATAAGACTTGAAAGTAAGGATTCACTTTTAGGCGAGTTAATTATGCATTTTTCCATCCTACTTTATGTTATACCCTCATGTAGAGTTTCATGACTAAGGTTGATGGTTAAGTCTTGCTGAGCGTTATGCTCACGGATGCTATCCGAGTTATTTTGCAGGTATTGACTGTATGCTTATGAGAAGGGATGTCAATGAGACTCGGAAACCTCCGAGTGGTTACTCAAGAGCATCCTCGCCGTTGCAGTTTGTTCTTCTTGTTTCTAGTGAGAAACGTCCACGGGATGGACTGTTTCTTTGTTGCTAAGTTAGAAATGAGTCGTGAGAGTTGTATTCTTCCGCTGTAGCTTATTTTGATATAAGTATTTGTCAAATACTCTTGTACGCTTCCGCAAAAAGTTTTGTGTAATATGGTGTTTCCTTGACCCGTATGCTGTTGGGTCCCGCATCGCACGGCACCACCCGACGCGGTCCTCAGGCGAGCGGCACGGCCCCGTGAACGGATAGGTTGTAAAAGTCCCAAAAATGCAAAGTCAATAAAGTGAATGTTGATTTCCATTCATGTTGGAATGCAGGAAAATGGGACTTACAAAAATTTTTGTATACGTGATGATGAACATGGGTGTCCAACCAAACGAGCTCTCACGTTCATTTGAAATGTGTTAAGCCGAGGTTGGATTAACACCCTGTGTAAAGTTCTCATGTGTAAGAGGGAGTCTAAAATTCAGATTTGAACTCATAACATTAAATTTGGGGAAATTCATGGTGGCCACATCCTAATTTCAGAGTGGGCTAAAAAGGAGCCAAATATGACCATTTCCAAATGTGAGCTGAATTCAAAGTTGAAAGTGAACTTCACGCTGGATTCGGTTTCTTCAAACTTCAGTCCACGTTTAAACCCCCGAAATATCAGATTGAGGGGATTTACATGAATGAAGACCTTTTGGAAACATTTGGAGGATAAGAAGAGGAGTAAAGGGGGTAGACCCCACATGTCATTGGGCTGCTTTAACTTGCTCCCAAAGTCTTTCTCTCTTCGGTGTCGAACACCACCCGAGCCTCCTCAGAGCGCCACCGAGGGCAGCCACCTCCAGCTTCTTGCATCGAGCTGGCGACCTGCTCGTGGCTTCAACAACTCACGGCGTGATCCTCTCACTTACCAACTGAGCTGCAAGAGTAGGCCACCTCCTCGCTGTTTTCATCGCACTGGCGACCAGCTCGTTGGATTGAGTACCTCCCGGTGTGATCTTTTGCTCACAAAAACAGCAACCCCGGGCATTATTTCCCCCGAACAGGAAATGAACCAACACCACGGGATTTAAAATTTGAACTGAACACAACGAAGGTTAACTTCATGGTAATCAAATTTAGTTCGTGAAATTTGCTGTAAACTTGAAATTTGAATTTTGGGAGCCACTGAGGTGGGGAGACTGCTTGTGTGACCCACCTGTCATTCGCACAGAGTCAACAAACGAGCTCTTGTTCTGTGCGCGCTTGACACGATAAGCATGCAGCTCCACCGAGCTGCCTCTGTGCTGGCTCACCGAGGTGGTTTCCTCAGTCTTTGGCCGAAGAAAGAGCCTCGAGGCTGTACAAACCAAATGCTGTTTGCCTGCTCGATAGCTATCGCCAGCTTCCTTGCGCAACACACGGCGACCTCACTCAGCTCTCCTCGCCAAACGACCTTCAGCGACTGTGCCACCCAGATGTGATGATCAGGAGATGCGCCGGCGAGTCCTTTACATCTGCGTCGGCGAGTCCTTTACATCCACAACGCGTTTCCAACTCTTCTCCGGTCTTCCTCCGATCACTGCCATGCAGTTTTCCTCCACGACTCGGACTGAAGGCGCCATGTGAACTGCTCCTCGTCTTCCAGCCGCTCCAACGCCTCTCCCGCACGTCCAACACCTCCCTAAGGTGCGCCAAGGTGTGTATATATGCTACCGCAGTCCCCTTGCTCTTCCCCGTCTCCGGCTCGCCGGAATTTAGGTTTTTGGCGCCGGTACATGTGAAGAACCGATCAAAACCAAAACTGTAAATTCGTCCAACGTGGTTGATCATCGGTTCTACAATTCAAGCCACAGAAACTAGTGATCCTAGCGCCCTCCCACGTCAAATACCGTAGCAAACCGTCCACCACAGGCCCCGGGCGACGAGAAATCGCCAGCGGCGGCAAAAACGGATCGGTCCTCCGGTGAACCCTATTTTCCGGGCGTTTGCTGCAAGGTTTACCATGTGTTCCATGTTCCCCAATCACTGGTGATGCTTTAGGGCAAGGTAGCTAGCAGGGAGAAGCTTCGGACACGCCAGAACGCGTTGATGCCGAGCTCCCGAGCCGCCCCGCCGGTGCCGACATGTTTTCAGCTGTTTTCATGCGCGGAAACCCTGCCCGGCAGCTGCGCCATGTTCCCAGGAGCATGTAGGGCGAAATCGGAGCTAATTTGGTGGAGAAATGAGGGAGAACGTGCCATGCCATGATCTGAGCTGGTGTGCACGCCCGTTCTCTGGCGGGAGGTTGAAGAAAGACCTGACCAGTGGGCCCCATGTTGAGTGCTCTGTAATATTCAAACAGAGAGTTAGTGAAACTTGAAAAATCCATAGCTTTTGGTAGAAAGCTCCAAAATTAGTGAGACAAATTTTGTTGGAATCCTCATGAGGAGTACTTCACATAGGAACAAATTTCTTGCTATCACTACAGGAAACAGTCAATAGGACGTCGGGTAAATTAAAGTCGTCGGGGCCGACGCATATAAATGAATTATAGACGTCGGTTTTCGGGCCCCGACGCACTTAGTATATAACCGTCGGTTTTAGTGCTGCAACCGACGCCCATAACAATAGGCATTAGTTAAACCGACGGATATAATAAGTGCGTCGGTTGTCCAAATGAAACCGACGCTCATACGTGACGGACAATAAGTGCGTCGGTTGTGCAAATTAAACAGACGCTCATACGTGCGCGTCCTTTCGCCCTAATTCTCTTCTCTCGCTCATACGTGAACTTCCATATCGAACTAAGAGTCAATTGGGAGTGTAGATTCATTTCCAAAGACTTAGGAACAATTTTCCCTGTTTTCGGCAGAAATTTTGCTGAACTTAAACAGGGCATAACATAGGATTGGTTGAACCAATGGAGGTGTGTGATAGCATTATGGAAATTTTTTGATGTCCTATACAATTTGTCTGTAGAGCTCCAGAACAAAATCTCCCTTCAATTGGATGAAAATCTCAGAGGAGTGTGTACTGTCCAGAAACAGCACAGTCAAAAAATGTTCTCTGGAATTCTCTGTATTTCGACCACAACGTTCTATTGAAAAATTCCTAAGGGTCAGGTAAGACACCTATGGAAAGGGCATGAGATATGCTACAACTTTGTAATTAAAAGTATTGCCAAAACTGGAGCAGAATTAATTGGAATTGCGGATTGAAACTAGGTACCTCTGGGGAGGTGCTGTCAAAATCCTGCCAGGATTCTGTTAACTTTGAACCATCATATCTTTTGATTCAAGAATGCAAATAGATCATATAAATACATTTTTGGAGAGATTGGGAAGTTCTTTACATTTTTTCTGTTCAACCCCAGGACAGAATCTACCTGTAAAGAGGTTAAATTCGCAGTACAAGTGAAACTGTCCAGAATATCAAAGTCTGTGCATAGTTTCTATACTGAATTGGATTTTGCTTATGACTTCCGGTATAAGAATTATAAAAGGTGAAATCTTACAATTCTATAAATCTTGTCAATCGTGCTTCAACTTTGTAAGTATGAGTTTGGTCCATATACATTTCTAACTATATGGAAAGGTTGACCAAAGTGAGCACTTACAGGGGAGGTGCTGCTGAAATTCCTCCAGAATTTCTGTCAACTTTAGAAGCTCATAGCTTTTGATCTAGAACTTAGTTGAAGGCAAATAAATACCCGTTGGAAGGATATGAAGTCTTTTCCAACTTTTCTGTTCACTACCACAACAGTTCAAACATTGAATTAGGATTTAAACCATGGAACAGAAGATGGTTCAGTTTCTGTACCTTGCTGTTGTTGGACCATAACTTCAGGTATACCTTGTTATCAAAGGCTGTGTGATATAGCTCTGTAAGGCTATTGTAAAAAGTCTAAGAAAAGGGACTTGCAAAAACTTTGCATCACCTCACGACACAACAGTTTGTTGTGAATATCTTGTGAAGAGCAAGTAACCTCCATCAAAAGGGTATTGGTTCAAACTTTCTACACATATGATAACACATGAGAGGTTGTTCTAAAACTAACTTAGAGTCACTTACATGTTTGGACCCTAGTTGGATTAAGACCACTGAGTTGAAGTACTCAAGTGCAATGGGAGGGTTTGAAAATCAGAATTTGAACTATTGTCCAACTCAAAATTCAAATGAGGGGAGGACATAATGGTGATTCAAAACTGTTGTATTCAAACTCTTGGTTGCAGCAGCTAACACAAGAATCAAAGTGCATATTTGGATTCCTTAGGTCCAAATTAGTGGCTAGGCAAAGTTTCAGTAATTTTTGAAAATGTTTGCTACCCATTTTTCCAAAAAGGATCCAATTGTGCAAAGAATTCAAATATACATTTGAATTTGGGGGAAATTTGTCCAACTATACAAATGTAGCTCAGTTTGAGACTCCAAACATTTGAATTGATCACTTGCCAAGTTTTGGGGATCTTTTGAGAGATGAGGTGGTACTGACCAGTGGGCCCCACATGTCATTGGGTGGAATACACTTAACCCCTAAGTTTTCCCTCTGTCTCTCAGTCAACCGAGGGGATTCGCTCGAACAGCCACCTGCCGCGCGTGCCACCGCCTGGGAAGCCACCTCCTGGTTTCCTCTCTCGCGCTGGCAACCGGGCAGCAGCTCACCCCTCCTCTACGTGACCCCCTCTCCACGCAGCTGAGCCATACGTGTTGCTTCCTCTGCACGAACAGCACCGCACCGGCTCTGTTTCGCTCACCGGCGCCGCTCCTCCGATTCCCACCGTACGCCGGCGCCTGCTCGGCCGTTTGACACGACCCCACGGTCTTGTCGAGCTAGGATCACGCTGAGGGGTGCTGCGTTGCACAGCACCGGATAACACACATCAAAGGTACAAAGCGGAAGCAATGTTTATATTACATAAAGTGGTTTATGAACATGTTTACATCAAAATAGGTCCAGTCTACACTCACGGGCGTAGACTACGCATCAAGTTCACGTTCAGCCCATGAACGTGTCCTTGCTAGCACACACGCACACTAACACGGCGGCGTGCACGACTCCCACTCGACGGGGTTCCCCTCCTGGGGTTCCGTCTCCTCTTCGGGAGTCCCTTCCTCATAGAACCCTGCAAAAGCTTCAAACACAAGCAGTGAGCACGAAGGCTCAGCAAGACTGACCCATCTCTCCTAAACATGGAACTTCTACATGAGGGGTGATGGGTACATGAGATAAAACAATTTGCAAATGACTCGCCTAATTATTGGAACCTTACTTTCAAGTTTTAGCAGCAGATTGTGGAGAACCTTACGCTAAGGCACATGAGAGAGCCGCAATCAAAAAAGAAACGCATTTCTCTCATGTACTTTGCCCAAAGTTGAAAAGAACTTTAGTTAGCTCTAAACAACAGCAAATCATTAACAATCAGAGTCCATCTTTCAATCAGCAACATTTTAACATGTAACTAACCTATTCTTTCTACGTCACGGTACAGTGAACAAGTGGTACTCACTGACCGCGAGGGACGGCGATTATAATCGATTTACACCTGCAGGGTTACCTGAATAACCCGTCACGTATGCCCGTACTCGATGTTGCCTACAACAACCATCACGGACGCCATACGCAACTACCTTTCACCCGTTAGCCAAATGTTGAACCGGTCCAATCGTCCCGAGCAAGAGGTCTCTGCACGCGCATCTCCGTGCCGCCAGCCGATTTACACCTCGAGCTCTCAACCTACCCTCTGAACGACCAGCTATGCCTCAACACCCAGCTACCCGAGTTACATCGGTTTCCCGGTTCCCATAGAGCCGGTAGGTCTTCGGTACTGTTCTAGCTTGTTCAACAGGCCCGCACACGGCTCGGTCCTCAATCGACGCAAGCGGAGCTACAGCACACAGGCCCTGAAGTCCTGCTGCCCTTACTCTCCGCTCTGTGTCATCTTTCTTGCCATATGTATCATGTGCTGTCTCTACCCGAGCCGAGTGCCTCTAGCCAATACTCGCGAGTAGTTCCAACTACTCGACTTGTACCGAATCCTACACTATCTTAGCATTGCAGTAGCTAACGGGGTTTGCAATCCTAAACCCAACCCATGGTTTTCTTGGCTATGCAATTGGGTTTCCAAACAAGACACTAATGCAAGGAATCATAATACTCAAGTAAGTGCTCAAAACAATAAAAATTTGTAAAAGGTTAATGCAAACCGGAGCTTGCCTTGCTTCTCTTGGTCATAGGCTAGCTGCTCCTCCGGAGTAACGAAGTCTAGGACTTCGGGTTCCTCCTCGACCTTAGCGACTACATGATATAAGAAGTACATGTATTAATTAAATGCATTTGATTTGAGTTTTAAACTTGTGAACTTTTTAAGTCTCACTACACAGACTCAAAGACTGTGAAACTTTTACTTTGGCTTGGTTACAACCTAAACAGAGACTTGGTCAAGTTTTAGTTGCAGCAAAGCTCATTTGAGCCCTCCACAATTAATCATGTCCTTGACCTTAACTGGAACTCTTAGGGTGTTCTAGGGACTTTCATGGAACAAGCCATGACTTTCTGAAAACTAGATTTTCAGAGGGTTCTAATGGAGTTGGTCTCACTTAATTTGAAGGTTCCTAGCTAAAGATATGAGCCACACAATTTCAGAGAAAATTCTGAAAATGTTTCTGAACATTTTCTATTTTCTCGGGAACAGTTTCACTAATCACACCATTAGGTAGATCAAATGAGCTCAAATGGACCTAAATTTTTATGGTAGTTCAGGGATATATTGGTGAACATCCCAGCAAAATTTCAGAATTTTCCTCCATGGAGTTCTCCAGTTAAAATTCCAAACACTTTAAATTTTGAGGAATTAATTCTGGAGAATTAAGGCTTTTCATGAAGTGAAACTTGATTTGCTAGGAAGTACTCAGAGAGCTGAATCCAGAAAAATTTGGTTCACTCGATTTGGAGCTTTCTAGCCAAAGTTATGAGGATTTAAAGTTTGAATGAAATCTGAAAATCGGGGAAAAGTTTAAACCTGCGGGTGGGCCACAGGGACACGTGTTGCGCACTGAGGCGTCGGCACACCCGAGTCTACGGGGTTCCTGCACGCCAGCACAACGGATCCCAGCCGCACCCGATCCCGATTTGAATTTTTAAGTCGCTGACGGCCGGCCCCGCGTCTTCTTCTTCCTCCCGACGCTCCCTCGCACCCGCGCCGCCTCCCCTCGCCGGAGCAGACCCGCAGCTCGCCGGCTTGCCGCTGCCGGCTATCGCACGGTCTGAAACTCGGTGCCAAGGGGTTATCGACGTCAAGGAACACGTCTGTGGGGTCAGTCTCAGCTGGGGGTGACCGGAAATAACCCGGCGACGTGCGGCAGCCTCGGTTGAGGTTCGGCACCGTCGGCCGTGGGTTCTAACCCGCCAAGACCTTGAACAATCAGTTCTACAGCATCAGTACACCTCTAGGAAGCTCGACAAGGTTTCAAAAGTGTTCAAAGATGGCGGCAAGTTGGTCGGCACCGTGTGACCGATCGTGCTCGCCATGACCGTCCTCGATCAAGCTCAAAATTCGTCACTCCTAGTCGGTTTCATACCACGGATGGAGAAAGGAAGTTGATCGCCGGCCAGTCCAGCGCCTATGTACAAGATTTGATAACTTAAGAAGGATCATAGAGCGGGAATTCGAAGAATCCATACCAGAAGCTCGGTTTAAGGCCGCCGGAGCAAAATCTGGAAATTCGTAGCGGATTCTTCACGGTTTGCTTCAAGATTTGGAGGAGAGCAACATGGTGCTCGTGCGCTCCTGTTGGCGCTCTTGCTGGACCGTGAAAGCCCCTGTGGAACGCTGTCTACGTGAGACCGATTGCCGTTCTTCAGCTCAGTCACGGTGGTCGTCGTTGATCGCGGGAACGGGAGCCGAAACCCGGTGGTTCAGGCGTTGGGAGGGTGGTGCTTGAGCTCAGCGTTCTGCCTAGCAACTCTAGGGAACGAGGGTGCGATTGATTTCTTTGTTTTCCCGATCGATCGAGCGCTCGGAGGAAGAAAAATGGCGCTACTCGATGTCGCCCGCGAGGAGATAAAGGCAACCGGTCTTCGCTCGGGCTGAGGCGGTGACGGTCGCGTGGGGGCGTGAGCAGGCTGCCCTGGGCGCCAGCGCGCGAAGGGGGAAGCAGCTAGTGGCGCCGGTTCCTTCTCGGTGGCACACCCGGCAGCTGCTCGGTGGAATTTCCCACCGAGGCTGTGACTTTGTGTGCAAGTCTTCCCTCTTATCTCTATGACATGTGGGTCCCACCCTCAATTTTAACCTCTGAACTTAACTCCAATCTACTGTTGTAAACAGTAGTTCCCACAAAGCCCCTGGTGATTTGAATTATCAACCTTTGAGCCATTTGAATTAGTTAGAATTCAAATTGGGTTTGGATTGGATAAATTTCAGCACATGTTCAGTTTGAAATTCAAATAAAGTTTGAATCTGCCCCACTTAGCTCATGTCAAGATCAACCCCAAATGGAGTGAAAATTGGTGTGTGAGCTCACAAAAATGTGCTGAGTAAGAATATGTCTCCCACTTTTGAATTCATGGGATAAAAACAGTTTGAATTTGAATGTAGTTTCAAACTGCCCTCTTTCTAGCTATGCCCAAAATGACCTCAAAAGGTTTTGAATTTGGGTGAAACTTGGCATGGACATTCCTAACAATGTGTAGGAGTTTTTCATATGCCCAGCCCATATATATTACATGTGGGAAATACCACTTTTGCAATATGTGAGTTTATTCTCTAATGAGCATGTTGATAGTGGTTACTTGCTCTTCAAATGTGTTCATCAACTTTCTTCAAATGAGGTGTGTGTGTGGTGATGAAAACTTTAAATATGTGTCCAAAAACTGAGGCCCTTACATTCCTCCCCCCTTAAAAGAATCTTGTCCCGAGATTATAAATTGAAAACGAGAGAGACGACGGTGGAAAATTACCGGATATGCGACGTGAAAAAGTCAGGGTAGTTAGCGGGAAGAAATCCTTCGCTCTCCCATGTCGCTTCGTCCACGGAGTGATTACTCCATAGAACTTTGTAGAACCACAACGTGCGGTTGCGTGTGGTTCGGGCCCTTTTGTCAAGGATCTGAACCGGTTCCTCTCGATAGGTGAGATCCGGATGCAATTCTTCAATATCCTCCAGCTGAACGGTAGTTGATAGCTTAAGACACTTCCTCAGCTGGGAAATGTGAAAGACGTCGTGCACACCAGAAAGTGCCTCTGGTAATTTCAGCTGGTATGCTACCGATCCACATCTTTCGGTAATCTGGAATGGACCGATGAATCGGGGTGCCAATTTTCCTCTCACCCCAAATCTGTTTACGCCCTTCAATGGGGACACACGTAGGTATACGTGATCCCCGACTTCAAACTGCAATGGGCGTCTTCTCCGGTCCGCATACTGTTTCTGATGGGATTGGGCGGATTTTAGGTTTGCTTGAATCAGTTGAACCTTTTCTTCCGCGTTGTTGACAAGGTCAATCCCGAAGGTGACCCTTTCGCCAGACTCACACCAGTTCAACGGTGTGCGTCATTTTCTTCCGTATAGCGCCTCGTAGGGCGCCATCTTTATGGTGGCTTGGTACCCATTGTTGTACGAGAACTCGGCTAACGGCAAGTGATCATCTCAATTGTTGCCGTGGTTGATAGCGCAAGCTCGTAGCATGTCTCCTATGATCTGATTTATCCGCTCGGTTTGCCCATCTGTCTGCGGGTGGTATGCTGAACTACGGATCAGCTTCGTCCCCAATGCAGCGTGCAGCTGCTCCCAAAAACGGGAGACAAATAAAGTGCCCCGGTCCGATATGATGGTACGGGGTACGCCGTACAAGCATAGGATCCGTGAGATGTACAGTTCAGCGTACTTCTTGGCATTGTAGTTGGTGTTGACCGGGATGAAATGGGCAACTTTGGTGAGCCGGTCGACGATTACCCACACAGAATCATGCTTCTGAAAAGTGGTGGTAAACCGACGATGAAGTCCATGCTCACATCTTCCCACTTCCAGGCAGGAACGCCCAGTGGTTGTAGCAGTCCCGGTTTCCGCATATGATCTGCCTTCACCCTTCGACATGTATCGCACTCGGACACGTACTTTGCGATTTCCTGTTTCATCCGTGTCCACCAAAACATGCTTCTGAGTTCTTGATACATTTTGTTACTGCCGGGGTGAATAGAAAACTTTGACAAGTGAGCCTCATCAAAGATTTTCTTCCGTAATTCCGGGTTACGGGGTACGACGGTCCGGTCCTTGAACCATAGGACACCATCTCCGTCTTTCCGGAAACATTTCAACTCCCCACTGTCTACACGTCTCCGCAAATGCGACATGCCCTTGTCATGTTTCTGAGCTTCCGCTATCTCTTCACGGATGGTGGGGATGAAAGCTAGGTTGTAGAGAGCTCCGTGTGGAATTACATGCAGTGGTGGTCAGATTATTGACGTGTGACTTGCGGCTCAGCGCATCTACCACTACGTTTGCCTTGCCCGGATGATAATGGATCTCTATTTCGTAATCCTTTATCAGTTCTAACCATCTTCGCTGCCTCATGTTCAGCTCCTTCTGAGTGAATATGTACTTGAGGCTCTTGTGGTCGGTATATAAATGTACGAGGTTACTGAGTAGGTAGTGCCTCCACATTTTCAATGCAAGTACCATGGCAGCGAGCTCCAAGTCATGAGTTGGATAATTCTGCTCATGGTTTCTAAGCTGCCGTGACCCATACGCGACCACTCTTCGGTCTTGCATCAGCACACATCCGAGCCCAATGCCGGATGCATTGCAGTACACATCGAACGGTTTTGTTGTGTCTGGCTGCGCTAAAATCGGTGCTGATGTTAGGTGTTTAACTAAAGCCTTGAATGCTGATTCACATGCCGGACTCCAAACATATTTGGTAGCCTTCTTCAGCAGCTCCGTCATAGGCTTGGCAATCTTCGAGAAGTTCAGAATGAACCTCCGATAATATCCCGCGAGTCTGAGGAAACTCCGTACCTCGTGAACAGTCCTCGGGGATTTCCAATTCAGCACTTGAGTGATCTTGCTCGGGTCTACAGCGATACCCTCCGCTGAGATGATATGCCCGAGAAAAGGCACTTGCGATATCCAGAATTCGTACTTGCTGAATTTCGCGTATAGCTTGTGATCCCGCAGCCGTTGCAAGACTATACGAAGATGTTTCTTGTGATCTTCCTCCGACTTGGAATATACCAGGATGTCGTCGATGAAGACCACGACAAACTTGTCCACCTCCGGCATGAATACCGAGTTCATCATACATGAAGTGAGCTGGAGCATTCATGAGGCCGAAGGACATGACCAGGTACTCATAAAGCCCGTACCTCGTCGAGAAAGCCGTCTTCGGAATATCCTCAGACCGTATCTTAATCTGATGGTACCCGGATCTTAAGTCCATCTTGGAAAAGATCTTTGCTTCGACCAACTGATCAAACAACATGTTGATCCGTGGCAAAGGGTACTTGTTCTTGATGGTTACGGCATTTAATGGAAGATAGTCCACGCAAAGCTACAATGTCTCATCCTTCTTCTTTACAAATAATGCCGAACAGCCCCATGGCGAGGAACTCGGCCTAATAAAACCCTTCTCCAGGAGGTCCGTCAGCTGAGTCTTCAGTTCAGCCAACTCCTTGGGCGCCATCTTGTATGGCCTTCGGGATAATGGCATGGTTCCTGGTGCATGTTCAATCTTGAACTCCACCTTTCTATCAGGCGGCATCCCTGGTAAATCATCCGGGAACACGTCAGGGAACTCTTGGACCACTGGAATATCTTCCAATCTGATGGTTGTGGCTTGATAGACACTTGGAAGTTTTATTTCTGGATTGTCCAGAAATAAAGAATGAAATTCGTGCACTTCTGAATTCAAATGCACGACTCGGAGGACGGTGTCTGAAACAGCATCGTGGCGGGTTTACCAAGACATTTCTAAGATGACATCGACCTTTTGTCCCTCTAAAATTATGAGAGACGTAGGGTATAATCTACCCTCTAAGCATAATGGCACTTTTGGAACCATCATGCTTGCTGAAATTTTTCCACCCGGTGAACAGATCACATAAGGACTATCGGTGGGTAGTATTTGCAAGCTATATTTTAACGAAAGCTTGACTAATGAAGCTATGCGTGGCGCCTGAATCAAACAAGACTATGGCGTGATGCTGGTGGAGTTGGAACATACCCGTAAGGATTGGCTCTCCCTCCGGCACGTCCTCTATGACAAGTTGGTGGACAGTGCTGGGCCTAGGGTTTGCCCGCCGCGCATTAGTAGGGTTTCGGGGTTGATTCTTCCCCGGAAACTGCGGTACAACTCCGCTGCCTTGTCTCTCCGGACAACTGCTGGCGAAGTGTCCTGGGTGACCACATTTGTAGCATGTGACCGCTGCTTGCCCGGTGCTTGGGGGACGAAAGCCCGGCATGCGCTGCTGAGGTGCATACGCACGTGGCATCGCCCGCTGCTGCTGTTGTTGTTGTGGAGGTGGTGCTGGCAGTGCTGGCCGGAATGCCGGTGAAGAGTATGGCCGACTGCGGAACGGCATCGGCCTCTGTGGTGGCTGCCAGCGTGGACCTGATGGTGGGCAATTCACCATCCGAAACTTCTGAGAAGGACCGCCTCCTTCTCCGCTGCTTTGCGGCGCGCTTCGCTTTCTCTCCGCCGCCGCTAAGTCCTTGCCGGAGTCCTCCTGAACAATCGCAGCATCAATGATGTCGTTGAGGCTGCCGCGATTGAACATTGCCAATTTATCCTTCAAGAGCGGGTTAAGCCCCTGGTAAAAGTTGTCCCGCCGCTTCTCGTCGGTATCTGCGTGATACGACGCGTAGAGCGCGAGATCGTTGAACGCCCTGAAGTATTCCAGCGCGTTCCGGCTCCCTTGCTGCAGGTGTAGGAATTCCTGCGTCTTCCTCTTCATCAGACCTGGCGTTATGTGATAGGCCCTGAAGGCCGTCCGGAACTCCGCCCAGGTCATAACTCGGTCGGTGGGCTGTGAAGCACAGAAGTTTGCCCACCACGCGCTCGCGGATCCTTGAAGCTGCTGGACCGCGAACCGAGTCTTGCGCTGCGCACTTATCTGGAGCAGCCTGAACTTCATCTCTATTGAACGGAGCCAGTTGTCCGCGTCGAGAGGTTCATCTGCCCTTGAGAATACCGGGGGATGAGTCGCTAGGAAGTCGGAGTAGGAGCTCTGTTGACGCTCCTCACGGTCTTGACGTCTCTCTGGGCGAGATGTATTGGCGATGAGAGTTTGCAGCAACTCCGTGTGCAGCTGATGAGAACCCGCCATTGCCGCCACGATGTCGGCCAATGTAACCGTTGGCAGTGGTGGTGGCGGTGTTTGCTGTTGCTGTTACTGCTGTTGCTGCTGCTGTCCCGAGGAGTCCTCGGGAGGCGGTTGGGAGGTCTCTCCCCCTTGGCTAGTACCCCCAACGTCCGGGTTGGCACGAGTACGCGTCATTCTGAAATTCAAAAACAGCAGCGATTAGCACATGTCATACTTAAAATTTCCATATGCAACAGTAGGTATTGGAGTGATACATGAATAATTTGCACAACATTCACATATATTGATAAAGAATAAACTTTATACAAGATACATTATTCTCGGGTCTCTGAGAAGTCGTGCTCATATCGTCACTACCTATACATACGCTACTGCCTACACGACATGTCACCGATTACAAAAGTTGGGTTACACTACTCTAGCTGCCCTACTTGGCAACTGTAACCCCCTACTCGGAGTAGAACTCGACCTCCTGCGGGTCGTCCTCCTCCGGTACCTCTGCTGGTGATTCCGGATCTACCACCTCTTCTCCCATCTCAGGTTCTCCCATTGCCGGAAGACCCAAGACCACTGGTATGCCCAATACTGGAGGTACGAGGTCCTGCAATGCATGCACCTCGTCCATGGCCTGGTTGTAATCCTCTTCCCAGCCTTGCCCTTCCTCAATAGCATCGTCCCGCTCTTGAGCAAGGTCCTCATTCTGCTGGGTTAGAGTCTGCACCAGCTCTTGCAACGCTGCGATGTCGACACGGCTTTTCCTCTTTGCCTTCTTCAGACGATGCAACTGATTATGCTGTTCATTCAGTCGCTTGATCGTCGGAAGGAGCACATTGCGGAGGGAGCTGTGAGCATTCTCGAAATGGTATCCACGGCTTGTGCTCTCCTTGAGCTTTGTGGCGAGATGCTCCGTGTGAACAGCTTGGCTGTCCATCACGGCGTTTCCGGCCCTCATCTGGAGGCTAAGGTTTGCCTCCGCGGGGCTGTACCTTGGGCAACCCGGATCGGCTGCCTCCCGGTACCTCCCTTCCCACACATGCTGATCCCGTCCCTCCACCGGAACGAGCGCGTATGGAGTGCTCTCCATAGCCTTCACGTGTAATTGGCAGAACCGTGACATGGTGTCATGGGCTGCCACTTGCCACATCCCCTCGGGTTGTCTACCTCTCACCGTGACGGTGAACGGCGCCCACCCGGGTGGCGTAGGTCCTGCAGGGACTTCGACATGGATTGTCCAAGTCTTGTTCCCCTCCTCGCATTCTTCCTTGGCCAAGTACTACGGCATCTTGTTGTACCCGAAATATCGAAGCATCTGCCTCAATGCTTCCGGATAGCCGCTGCCGTGAGAACCATGGGACACCACCCACACGTTCTCCAACTGCTTATCTGCTGTCATCTGTAAAAATATATTTGATAAATGTCAAATATTTATTTAAACAGTAAACCATTGAGTTATAACATAATACATGTCATTTAACCCATAAAACTTGGAAACATAGTTCAAATTTTTAAACAAATTTGACTGCTGATCTGCTGTTCAACATGACAGCCCTGATCAGTTTCCATCTCAACCTGATTTAGGCCATGTTAAAGGCAAAACCAATTCTGGAGCTCAACATCAAAGTTAAAGCTAACTTCACTAAATTTCTGGAAAGTATTTTCTTGGCCTAAGACCTGTCCTGGTTCAAAAGTTATGAGATGTCAAAGTCCACAGAATTTCTGGAGAAAATTCGACAGCACTTCCCTGCTTTAGGTACTGATTTGATCCAAGAATTCCAGCTAATTCCGCTCCCAATCTGACAAAACTTTATGTTAAAAAGTTGTAACCCATCTCATAAGATTTCCAGAACTACCTCATTTTCTATTTTTGGATTTTTATGCAGGAAGTTATGCTCAATGTACAGAGAGTTTAAAGAGATTGTTTACTCTGCCCTGTTTTTTGGACAGTTTCAACTCTACTGCATTTTTCGATTGGTTAAGGGATGAAATACCTCTGGACCTCAACAGAAGAGTTGTAAAGCTCTTCCAGAGCTTTCGAGAAATGTATCATATGAACCCAACCTCGAAATATCTCAATCTCTAACCTCTGATTAACTTCAGCCTTAATTCAGCTGAAAACAGAGTGATCTGTCCTTAGCAACCTATAAGTTGAAAACTTGTTAACTTTGAATCACCTGATTAAGGGAATGGGTTTGTCATGTTCAAACAAGTTTACACCAGGCGCCATAGGGCCCGTGACGTGCGCCGAGCCAACAAACGCGCTGCTGCGCGCGCGGCAAGCACGCAGGACACGATCTCCGACCGTGGCTAGGAGGGAAAGTAGAAGATACTTTAGCTATTTTTGGTAATCAATAATTAGTGAGTTTGTTACTCCTTTTGGTTGAGCCGGAGGCTATAGATAGGCAGGTAATCAAACACTTGAGGAATAATAAAGATATTACCATCTATTCCCTCTCCTCTTCTACCAAGCCGGCGGCAGGGGGAATAACCCTCCGGCGAAGAACGGCGGCAAAGGGGTATAACCCGGCCAGCCATCATGTATAGCGGCTTCGAACTACGTAGCCGAGGTCCTCCGGCCCTCAGGATCGCTGCCCTTGACAACCTGGTATCTCAGTCTCGTCGATCCTCTTCCACCAACTCCATCCAGACTTCCACCGCAGCCCCACCACCATCCCATCCGCCGCCTCCACTCCCCCCCCCCTCGGCGGCCACGGCAACGCCCGCACCGTCAGTCATGGGCGATGACGATCAACTCACCATGGCCGATGTGATGAATATGCTCAAGGCCCTAACCACCGAGATGTCAAAGATGCAGACCGACATGGCGGGCATGATGGAAAAGGTCAGCTCGTCGGCCGACTCCAGCACCAACCACGACGGCCAACACCACACAGATCGCCCCCCGCGGTTCCAGAAGATGGACTTTCCGCGCTATGACGGCAAGTCCGACCCACTGATTTTCATCGATCGGTGCGAATCGTATTTCCGCCAGCAACGCACCATGCCGGAGGAGAAAGTGTGGATGGCGTCGTACAACCTGGAAGATGTGGCTCAACTCTGGTTCGTCCAGCTCCAGGAGGACGAGGGCATGCCGCCATGGGGGCGTTTCAAGGAACTTCTGAACCTGCGTTTCGGTCCGGCGCTGCGATCTGCCCCCCTGTTCGAGCTCACCGAGTGCCGACGCACGGGGACGGTCGAGGAATACTCCAACCGCTTGCAGGCGCTTCTTCCTCACGCTGGCCGGCTCCAGGAAGGCCAACGGGTGCAACTCTACACCGGCGGGTTGTTGCCACCTCTCAGCCACCAGGTGCGCATCCACGGGCCGGAGTCCCTCGCGGCGGCCATGAGCCTGGCACGGGCGTTGGAACTGGTCGAGCTGGACCGTCTCAACTCCGCCCACGGCAGAGCTGCGCCGCGCGCGCTCGGACCACCGCTCGCACCACGTCCAGGCGTCCTGGCGGTCCTCCCTACAACCGCTCAACCGGCGCCTGCGGTTCAGACGCTGCCCGCACCCCAGGCGCCGCCCCTGGTACTGCCGGCGCCACCACCACAACGCGGCGGGAGCAAGCGCCTCTCGACGGAGGAGCAGGCGGAACGGCGCCGCCTCGGCCTCTGCTATAATTGCAACGAGCATTACTCATGCGGCCACAACAGAGTCTGCCGCCGCATCTTCTACATCGCCGGCGTCGAACTGGCCGAGGATGAGCCCGTGGAGGAGGCACTCGTCTATTCCCTCCACGCCGTCGTCGGCGTCCCAGTGTGCGGTACTCTCCAACTTGAGGTACAGGTGGGCGCGGCCACGTTGATCGCCCTCATCGACACGGGCTCCACCCACTGCTTCATCGGCGAAGCGGCAGCACAGCGGGCCGGCCTGCCCATCGCGCCTCGGCCTCGACTAACAGCGACCGTGGACAACGGCGAACGGATCACCTGCCCAGGCGTTCTGTGTCAGGCGCCCGTCGTCATCGACAACCGGCGGTTCGTGGTTGACTTGTACATCATGCCGCTGGCCGGCTATGACCTGGTGCTCGGCACACAATGGCTGGCTACATTGGGTAAGATTATCTGTAACGTGGCCGCCGGGACCATGGAGTTCACGATGGAGGACCAGCAGGTCTGCTGGCGCAGCGTCGCGTCGCCGACACCGCCGTGCATCCACTCTGCCTCGGTGACGGAACCACTCCTCGACGAGCTGCTTGCATCCTTCGCCGACGCGTTCGCCGAGCCGACGGGCCTGCCGCCTGCGCGTGGTCGGACACACCGCATCATCCTGAAGCCGGACACCGCGCCGGTGGCAGTGCGGCCCTACAGATATCCGGCCGCCCACAAGACGGAGCTGGAGAAGCAGTGCGAGAACATGCTCGCGAACGGCATCGTCCGGCGCAGCGACTCCGCATTCTCCTTGCTGGTCCTTCTCGTCAAGAAGCCGGATGCCTCATGGCGTTCTTGCGTCGACTACCGCGCCCTCAACGCGGTGACGGTCAAGGACGCGTTCCCGATCCCCGTCGTCGACGAGCTCTTGTATGAGCTCCATGGCGCCAAGTACTTCACCAAACTGGACTTGCGCTCGGGGTACCACCAAGTGCGCATGAGACCGGAGGATGTTCACAAGACGGCGTTCCGTACACACGACGGCCTCTATGAATTCCTGGTGATGCCGTTCGGACTCTGCAACGCCCCGGCCACATTTCAGGCGCTCATGAACGACGTCTTGCGCCCGTTCCTTTGCCGGTTTGTACTTGTTTTCTTTGACGACATCTTGATCTACAGCAAGTCATGGGCCGACCACCTGTGTCACCTTCGAGCTGTCCTTAGCGAGCTTTGTCGACACACCCTCTTCGTCAAGCGCTCCAAGTGCGCGTTCGGGGTCTCCTCAGTCGCCTATCTCGGCCACACGATCTCGGAGGCAGGGGTGGCCATGGACTCCGCCAAGGTGCAGGCCATTTACGACTGGCCGGAACCCCGCTCGGCGCGGGTGGTGGGTGGCTTCATCGGGCTCACGGGATACTACCGCAAGTTCATCCACAACTACGGCTCCATCGCCACGCCACTCACCGCGCTGCTCAAGAAGGAGGGCTTCGCGTGGGGTCCTGAGGCTGCCTCGGCTTTCCTCGCCCTCAAGGAGGCGGTCACCTCGGCGCCGGTGGTCGCCATGCCGGATTTCAACAAGCCCTTTGTCGTCGAGTGTGACGCGTCATCCTATTGGTTTGGTGCTGTCCTCATCCAGGAGGGGCATCCGATCGCCTTCTTCAGTCGGCCGGTGGCGCCTCGACATCACGCCCTGGCAGCCTACGAGCGTGAACTCATTGGCTTGGTCTAGGCGGTGCGCCACTGGCGGCCATACCTCTGGGGGCGCTGCTTCACCGTCAAGATGGATCACTACAGCTTGAAGTATCTGCTGGACCAGCGCTTGGCCACCATTCCACAGCACCACTGGGTTGGCAAGTTGCTGGGCTTTGACTTCTCCGTTGAGTACAAGCCAAGCGCGACGAACGCCGTCGCTGACGCACTGTCCCAGCACGACACCTTGGAGGGAGAGCTCCTTGCCCTCTCTGCTCCGTGCTTCGACTTCATCGACAAGCTCCGGCAGGCCCAGCTGGACCACCCAGCCCTTGTCGCACTCTGAGGTGAGATCACGGCGGGCACCCGACTGGCTCCCTGGGCGCATGTGGACGGCCTGGTGCAATTTTCCGGGCGGCTGTACATTCCAGCCGACTCCCCGCTGCTCCAAGAGATCGTAGGGGCCATCCATGAGGACGGACACGAAGGCGTACAGCGGACGCTCCACAGGCTGCGCCATGGCTTCCATTTTCATAACATGAAACAAGTTGTGCAGGAACGCGTGCGTACGTGTGAAGTCTGCCAACGCTACAAGTCCGAGCACCTGCACCCGGCGGGGCTCCTTCTTCCGCTGCCGACGCCCCAGGGCGTGTGGACTGATGTCACGCTAGACTTTGTGGAGGCGCTACCACGGGTCCGCGGCAAGTCAGTGATCCTCACTGTGGTGGATCGGTTCAGCAAGCACGCAGGACACGATCTCCAACCGTGGCTAGGAGGGAAAGTAGAAGATACTTTAGCTATTTTTGGTAATCAATAATTAGTGGAGTTTGTTACTCCTTTTGGTTGAGCCGGAGGCTATAGATAGGCAGGTAATCAAACACTTGAGGAATAAGAAATATATTACCATCTATTCCCTCTCCTCTTCTACCAAGCCGGCGGCAGGGGAATAACCCTCCGGCGAAGAACGGCGGCAAGGGGGTATAACCCGGCCAGCCATCACGGATAGCGGCTACGAACTACGTAGCCGAGGTCCTCCGGCCCTCGGGATCGCTGCCCTTGACAAGGTTATAGAAAAGTTTTAATGCTCCATATTAAAACTTTCAAGTTTTACAATGAAGTGGTTCATTTAGTGGGGTGTGACGTCGATGCATCACCAGATCATGTCGGTACTACGTCCTCACAAAGAAAAACCTATACCGGACATAGCCGGCTTCGTTAATTTAGTGGCACTAAACGTCACTCACACATGGATGCTACACGTCTACCGTTTCGTGGTCAGAGTACCTGCAAATAACTCAAGCAATCGTCAGACTCGGCTGCACACCGAGTCCGTTATCCATGCAGTTCGTACACCCGGCCGTCATCACTCGCCCGGATGTTCTCAAGCCAAACACGCCTTGAGCTACGTGTTCACGTTACTGACCACGTGACGTGGTCTCCCAAATTGCACCACGCACGCCAGGGACAGACGTTGCTTGAATACCCCAAACGACATGAAGAGTCGTAGAGGATACTAAAGCGGGTCGGGTTACCTGCCACCCGTGGGGCTCCACCCTTCAGCTTGTGCGCACTGGTGGACAGCGCTTACATGCACCCCCCAAGACATAAACGTCCCGAGATACACGATTTCCGACATAGACAAATAGGTTAGTATGCCACTTTCTATACACTAATAACATCCTTATACGGGCTACTAACTAGTTCCTCACTGGATTTTTAAAAAAGATGACCTTTGTAGTGCGTTAAACCTCAAGCGGGCTCTGATACCACGCTGACACGACCCCACGGTCTTGTCGAGCCAGGATCACGCTGAGGGGTGCTGCGTTGCACAGCACCGAATAACACACATCAAAGGTACAAAGCAGAAGCAAAGTTTATATTACATAAAGTGGTTTATGAACATGTTTACATCAAAATAGGTCCAGTCTACACTCACGGGCGTAGACTATGCATCAAGTTCACGTTCAGCCCGTGAACGTGTCCTTGCTAGCACACACGCATACTAACACGGCGGCGTGCACGACTCCCACTCGACGGGGTTCCCCTCCTGGGGTTCCGTCTCTTCTTCGGGAGTCCCTTCCTCATAGAACCCTGCAAAAGCTTCAAACACAAGCAGTGAGCACGAAGGCTCAGCAAGACTGACATGTCTCTCCTAAACATGGAACTTCTACATGAGGGGTTAAGGGTACATGAGATAAAGCAATTTGCAAAGGACTCGCCTAATTATTGGAACCTTACTTTCAAGTTTTAGCAGCAGGTTGTGGAGAACCTTACGCTAAGGCACATGAGAGAGCCGCAATCAAACAAGAAACGCATTTCTCTCATGTACTTTGCCCAAAGTTGAAAATAACTTTAGTTAGCTCTAAACTACAGCAAATCATTAACAATCAGAGTCCATCTTTCAATCAGCAACATTTTAACATGTAACTAACCTATTCTTTCTACGTCACAGTACAGTGAACAAGTGGTACTCACTGACCGCGAGGGACGGCGATTATAATCGATTTACACCTGCAGAGTTACCCGAATAACCCGTCACGTACGCCCGTACTCGATGTTGCCTACAACAACCATCACGGACGCCGTACGCAACTACCTTTCACCCGTTAGCCAAATATTGAACCGGTCCAATCGTCCCGAGCAAGAGGTCTCTGCACGCGCATCTCCGTGCCGCCAGCCGATTTACACCTCGAGCTCTCAACCTACCCTCTGAACGACCAGCTATGCCTCAACACCCAGCTACCCGAGTTACATCGGTTTCCCGGTTCCCATATAGCCGGTAGGTCTTTGGTACTGTTCTAGCTTGTTCAACAGGCCCGCACACGTCTCGGTCCTCAATCAAGGCAAGTGGAGCTACAGCACACAGGCCCCAAAGTCCTGCTGCCATTACTCTCCGCTCGGTCTCATCTTTCTTGCCATATGTATTATGTGCTGTCTCTACCCGAGTCGAGTGCCTCTAGCCTATGCTCGCGAGTAGTTCCAACTACTCGACTTGTACCGAATCCTACACTATCTTAGCATTGCAGTAGCTAACGGGGTTTGCAATCCTAAACCCAACCAATGGTTTTCTTGGCTATGCAATTGGGTTTCCAAACAAGACTCTAATGCAAGGAATCATAATACTCAAGTAAGTGCTCAAAACAATAAAAAATTGTAAAAGGTTAATGCAAACCTGAGCTTGCCTTGCTGCTCTTGGTCATAGGCTAGCTGCTCCTCCGGAGTAACGAAGTCTAGGACTTTGGGTTCTTCCTTGACCTTAGCGACTACATGATATAAGAAGTACATGTATTAATTAAATGCATTTGATTTGAGTTTCAAACTTGTGAACTTTTTAAGTCTCACTACACAGACCCAAAGACTTTGAAACTTTTACTGTGGCTTGTTTACAACCTAAACAGAGACTTGGTCAAGTTTTAGTTGCAGCAAAGCTCATTTGAGCCCTCCACAATTAATCATGTCCTTGACCTTAATTGGAACTCTTAGGGTGTTCTAGGGATTTTCATGGAACAAGCCATGACTTTATTAAAACTAGATTTTCAGAGAGTTCTAATGGAGTTGGTCTCACTTAATTTGAAGGTTCCTAGCTAAAGATATGAGCCACACGATTTCAGAGAAAATTCTGAAAATGTTTCTGAACATTTTCTATTTTCTCTGGAACAGTTTCACTAATCACACAATTAGGTGGATCAAATGAGCTCAAATGGACCTGAAATTTTTATGCTAGTTCAGGGATACTTTGGTGAACATCTCAGCAAAATTTCAGAATTTTCCTCCAAGGGATTCTCCAGTTAAAATTCCAAACAGTTTAAACTTTGAGGAATTAATTCTGGAGAACTAAGGCTTTTCATGAAGTGAAACTTGATTTGCTGGAAAGTGCTCAGAGAGCTGAATCCAGCAAAATTTGGTTCACCCGACTTGGAGCCTTCTAGCCAAAGTTATGAGGATTTGAAGTTTGAATGAAATCTGAAAATCGGGGAAAAGTTTAAACCTGCGGGTGGGCCAAGGGGACACGTGTCACGCACTGAGGCGTCGGCACACCGGGGTCTACGGGGTTCCTGCGCGCCAGCACAACGGATCCAAGCCGCACCCGATCCCGATTTGAATTTTCAAGTCGCTGACGGCCGGGCCCCGCGTCTTCTTCTTCCTCCCGACGCTCCCTCACGCCCGCGCCGCCTCCCCTCGCCGGAGCAGACCCGCAGATCGCCGGTTTGCCACTGCCGGCTATCGTGCGTTCTGAAACTCGCCGCCAAGGGGTTATCGACGTCAAGGAATACGTCTGTGGGGTCAGTCTCGGCTGGCGGTGACCGGAAATAACCCGGCGACGTGCGGCGGCCTCGGTTGAGGTTTGGCGCCGTCGGCCGTGGGTTCTAACCCGCCAAGACCTCGAACAATCGGTTCTACAGCATCAGTACACCTTTAGGAAGCTATACAAGGTTTCAAAAGTGTTCAAAGATGGCGGCATGTTGGTCGGCACCGTGTGACCGATCGTGACCGCCATGAATGTCCTCGATCAAGGTCAAAATTCGTCACTCCTAGTCGGTTTCATACCACGGATGCAGAAAGGAAATTGATCGCCGGCCAGTCCAGCACCTATGTGCAAGAATTGATAACTTAAGAAGGATCATAGAGCAGGAATTCAAAGAATCCGTACCGGAAGCTCGGTTTAAGGCCGCCGGAGCAAAATCTGGAAATTCGTAGCGGATTCTTCACGGTTTGCTTCAAGACATGGAGGAGAGCAACACGGTGGTCGCGTGCTCCTGTTGCCGCTCTTGCTGTACCGTGAAAACCCCTGTGGAACGCTGTCCACGTGAGACCGATCGCCGTTCTTTAGCTCAGTCACGGCGGCCGTCGTTGATCGCGGGAACGGGAGCCGAAACCCGGTGGTTCAGGCGTTGGGAGGGTGGTGCTTGAGCTCAGCATGCTGCCTAGCAACTCGAGGGAACGAGGGTGCGATTGTTTTCTTTGTTCTCCCGATAGACCGAGTGCTCGGAGGAAGAAAAATGGCGCTGCTCGATGTCGCCCGCGAGGAGATAAAGGCAACCGGTCTTCGCTCGGGCTGAGGCGGTGACGGTCGCGTGGGGGCGCGAGCAGGCCGCCCAGGGCACCAGCGCGCGAAGGGGGAAGCAGCTGGTGGCGCCGGTTCCTTCTCGATGGCACACCCGGCAGCTGCTTGGTGGAATTTCCCACCGAGGCTGTGACTTTGTGTGCAAGTCTTCCCTCTTATCTCTATGACATGTGGGTCCCATCTTCAATTTTAACCTCTGAACTTAACTCCAATCTACTGTTGTAAACAGTAGTTCCCACAAAGCCCCTGGTGATTTGAATTATCAACCTTTGAGCCATTTGAATTAGTTAGAATTCAAATTGGGTTTGGTTTAGATAAATTTCAGCACATGTTCAGTTTGAAATTCAAATAAAGTTTGAATCTGCCCCACTTAGCTCATGTCAAGATCAACTCCAAATGGAGTGAAAATTGGTGTGTGAGCTCACAAAAATGTGCTGAGTAAGAATACGTCTCCCACTTTTGAATTCATGGGATAAAAACAGTTTTAATTTGAATGTAGTTTCAAACTGCCCTCTTTCTAGCTATGCCCAAAATGACCTCAAAAGGTTTTGAATTTGGGTGAAACTTGGCATGGACATTCCTAGAAATGTGTAGGGGTTTTTCATATGCCCAGCCCCTATATATTACATGTGGGAAATACCACTTTTGCAATATGTGAGTTTATTCTCTAATGAGCATGTTGATGGTGGTTACTTGCTCTTCAAATGTGTTCATCAACTTTCTTCAAATGAGGTGTGTGTGGTGACGAACACTTTAAATATGTGTCCAAAAACTGAGGCCCTTAAACGGTTGCCCGAGCCACCAACACAAAAAGTGAGCACCAACATGTGCTCTAGCCAACCACCCCGCTACTTCGCAGCGTTAACGCCTCGGCTGGTCGCAATTCGACGATCACCGCCAAGAACAGCAGCCCACCGGCGGGAAACCGAAGTTGCTCTCCGTGGACAGCACACCACAGTCGCTTTCACCTCCCGTTCTGTACACAAAAAAGGTGCGCCTTCACCTCCAGATCGTGTAGCTGCAACCCTCATGGCAAATGATCGATCGAGCGTGGAGAATTCCCAAGGTTTCCGGAAGCTAGTGCATGCGGGTAGGGTTCGGTCTACTCCGAAATTAGGATTTCACGGTCCACCCCTGACACGACCCCACTGGTCCTGTCGAGCCAGGATCACGCTGAGGGGTGCTGCGTTGCACAACACCGTATAACACACGTCAAAGGTACAAAGCGGAAGCGGAAGCTTTATTACATAAACAAGTTTATTAACATGTTTACATCAAAATAAGTTTAGTCCACACTCGCGGGCGTAGACTAAGCATCAAGTGCACGTTCAGCCCTCGAACGTGTCCTTGCTAGCACACACGCACACTAACTCTGCGGCGTGCACGACTCCCACTCGACGGGGTTCCCCTCCTGGGGTTCCGTCTCCTCTTCGGGAGTCCCTTCCTCATAGAACCCTGCAAAAGCTTCAAACACAAGCAGTGAGCACGAAGGCTCAGCAAGTCTGACCCGTCTCACCTAAACATGAAACTTCTACATGAGGGTGATGGGTTGCATGAGGTAAAAATCATTTGCAAGGACTCGCCTAATTAGTAGAACCTTACTTTCAAGTTTTAGCAGCAGGTTGTGGAGAACTTTACGCTAAGGCACATGAGAGAGCCGCAATCAAACAAGAAACGCATTTCTCTCATGTACTTTGCCCAAAGTTGAAAAGAACTTTAGTTAGCACTAAGCTACAACATATCATTAACAATCAATATCCAACTTTCAATCAGCAACATTTTAACATGTAACTAACCTGTTCTTTCTACGTCACGGTACAGTGAACAAGTGGTACTCACTGACCGCGAGGGACGGCGATTATAATCGATTTACACCTGCAGGGTTACCCGAACAACCCGTCACGTACGCCCGTACTCGATGTTGCCTACAACAACCATCACGGACGCCGTACGCGACTACCTTTCACCCGTTAGCCAAATATTGAACCGGTCCCATCGTCCCGAGCAAGAGGTCCCTGCACGCGCATCTCTGTGCCGCCAGCTGATTTACACCTCGAGCTCTCAACCTACCCTCTGAACGACGGGCAATGCCTCAATACCCAGCTACCCGAGTTACATCAGTTTCCCGGTTCCCATATAGCCGGTAGGTCTTCGGTACTGTTCTAGCTTGTTCAACAGGCCCGCACACGGCTAGGTCCTCAATCGACACAAGCGGAGCTACAGCACACAGGCCCCAAAGTCCTGCTGCCCTTACTCTCCGCTCGGTCTCATTTTCTTGCCATGTGTATCATGTGCTATCTCTACCCGAGCAATGTGCCTCTAGCCTATTCTCGCGAGTAGTTCCAACTACTCGACTTGTACCGAATCCTACTCTATCCTAGCAATGCAGTGGCTAACGGGGTTTGCAATCCTAAACCCCAACCCATGGTTTTCTTGGCTATGCAGTGGGGTTTCCAAACAAGACTCTGATGCACAACATAAAGAAAACAAGTATGTGCTCAAAACAGTAAAAATTTATAAAATGGTTAATGCAAACCGGGGCTTGCCTTGCTGCTCTTGGTCGTAGGCTAGCTGTTCCTCCGGAGTAACGAAGTCTAGGACTTCGGGTTCCTCCTCGACCTTAGCGACTACATGATAAGAACAATATATGTATTAATTAAATGCTTTTGTATTAACTTTGAAGTTGTGAAGTCTATAACCTTTACTAGATAGACCTAATGACTGTGAAACTTTTACGGTGGCTTGGTTACAACCTAAACAGAGACTTGGTCAAGTTTTAGTTGCAGCAAAGCTCATTTGAGCCCTCCACAAATAATTATGTCCTTGACCTTAATTAAAGGCTTTTAGGGTGTTCTAGGTATTTTCATGAAACAAACTATGACTTTCTGAAAACTAGATTTTCAGAGGGTTCTAATGGAATTGGTCTCACTTAATTTGGAAGTCTTTAACTAAAGATATGAGCTAAACAATTTCAGAGAAAATTCTGAAAATGTTTCTGAACATTTTCTATTTTCTCTGGAACAGTTTTACTAATCACACCATTAGGTGGACTAAATGAGCTCAAATGGATCTGAAATTTTTATGGTAGTTCAAGGATATTTTGGTGAACATCTCAGCAAAATTTCAGGATTTTCCTCCAAATGATTCTCCAGTTAAAATTCCTAACAGTTTAAACTTTAAGGAATTAATTCTGGAGAATTAAGGAATTTCATGAAGTGACACTTGATTTTCTGGAAAGTACTCAAAGAGCTGAATCCAGCAAAATTTGGTTCACTCAATTTGGAGCTTTCTAGCCAAAGTTATAAGGATTTGAAGTTTGAAGGAAATCTGAAAATCGGGGAAAAGTTTAAACTTGCGCGTGGGCCCAGGGGACACGCGTCGCACGCCGAAGCGACAACACACCGCGGCCCACAAGGCTTTTGCGCGCCAGCACACCCGATCCCGGCCGCAGCCGGATCCCGATTCAAAATATCGGCCGCTGACAGCTGGGGTCCACCCCCGTCTTCAACCTCGCGACACCCGCGCTCCGCCGCCGAGGGACCTCGCCGGAGAGCTCGCCGCCGGCTGCTGTACAGCTTCAAACTTCTTGATTCTGGCCGCCCCTGCCTACTTTTACTTGGGGAACATGATCCGAGGGTCAGCTGCTCATGACAACGGCCGGAGCATGGTCGGCGACGAGCCGCCATATCGGAACGACTTCGGCCATGTCGGCTGATGCTCCTAGTGCCTCAGCTACTTGGGAAACCGGTCGGGGAGCATCAGTGGACCTCAGAGAAGGTCGACATGAACTCGGGGCAGCTCGGGGAAGGCCCGAAATAGGTCCTCACCGTGCGCCCGATACCCCCCCGTGCGTTCCGCCATTAGTAGACCTTGAATTACGCCGGGCACAGAAGTTCTCCGGCCCAGAGTTGTGAAGGCAACTTGTGCGTCACCGTGTCTAGTTCGTGTGGGAGTGGCCTGAGGCCCTCTAATCCTTTCTAGAGCACGAATTAAACAGAATCGTACCCGAGGGTCGTTCTGCACACAGAAAGGGGAAAAGTGGAAATTCGCCGCCGGTGAGCAACCACTCGAGCTGTGGCTCGGGGATGAGCAGCACCGATCACTTGCGCGTCCAAGGGTGCCTTGGCTCGGGCGTGACAACGCCCAGGTTGGGCTGTCCACGAGAGCCCGAGGTGCGGCGGTTTCCAGTTCCGAGTTTGATCTTTCGGCACAGCCGATATCACTCGGTTTCAATCGATTTCTATCCATGGGAAGGATGGAGGATGGTTGCTAGTACCTTGCTGGGACCTTGGAATGGAAAGAGGGAGCTGCGATCGGCTTGATCAAGCAGGAACTCGAGCGACGGCGATGGCAGTGGGAAAAGCAGTCGCGCACGCCGGTAGCTCGGGGAAATGGTGACTGAGGCACGCCGGGGAGGGAATAAATAGCTCGGCCGGCTGGCCTCCGGCTTGGGGCACGCAGCAGGAGCTGGCGCCGGCCGGCCCCTTCGGTGGCGCGCGCGCACAACAGCCGGGAACCGACTGAACTGTGGTTCAGTCGGTTTGCTTTGAGGCTGAGGCTGACATGTGGGTCCCACTCCTCTTTTAACCTCTGAAATTTATTCCTAACAGCTGTGGTAAACAGTGAACCCTATTCTACCCTTGGCAACTCAAATTATTCACCCAAGAGCCATTTGAATTGATCAAAGTTCAAATGAGGTTTGGTTTGAATGAATTTCAGCACAAGTGCAGTTTGAAATTCAAATAAAGTTTGAATTTCTCCCCCTTAGCTCATGTCAAGATCAACTCCAAATGGAGTGAAAATTGGTGTGTGAGCTCACAAAAATGTGCTGAGCAAGAATATGCCTTCCACTTTTAAATTCAGTGGGTGAAAACAGTTTGAATTTGAATATGTCTTCAAACTGCCCCTTTCCTATCTACACCCAAGATGACCTCAAAAATGTTTTGAATTTGGGTGAAACTTGGCATGGACATCCTTAGCAAAGTGTAGGAGTTTTCATATGTCCAGCCCATCTATATCACATGTGGGAAGTACCACTTTTGCAATGTGTGAGTTTGTTCCCTAATGAGCATGTTGATAATTGTTACTTGCTCTTTATTTGTGTTCATCATTTTTCCTCAAATGAGGTGTGTGGTGTGGTGATGAACACTGCAAATGAGTGTCAAAAACTGAGGCCCTTACATTCCTCCCCCCTTAAAAGAATCTCGTCCCGAGATTATAAGGTGAAATGAGAGAGAGGACGGTGGAAATTTTACCGAATATGCGATGTGAAAAAGTCGGGGTAGTTAGTGCGAAGGAATTCTTCGCTCTCCCATGTCGCTTCGTCCATGGAGTGATTACTCCATAGAACCTTGTAGAACCACAACGTACGGTTGCGTGTGGTTCGGGCCTTTTCATCAATAATCTGCACCGGTTCCTCCCGATAGGTGAGATCCGGTTGCAGTTCTTCAATGTCTTCCAGCTGAACGGTAGTTGATAGCTTGAGACACTTCCTCAGCTGGGAAATGTGAAAGACGTCGTGCACACCGGAAAGTGCTTCTGGTAATCTTAGCCGGTATGCCACCGATCCACATCTTTCGGTAATCTGGAATGGACCGATGAATCGGGGTGCTAACTTTCCTCTCACCCCAAATCTGTTTACGCCCTTCATTGGAGACACTCGTAGATATACGTGGTCTCCAGCTTCGAATTGTAACGGACGCCTTCTCCGGTCCGCATACTGTTTCTGTCGGGATTGAGCGGCTTTTAGGTTCGCTTGAATTAATCGAACCTTTTCTTCCGCGTTGTTGACAAGATCAATCCCGAAGGTAACCCTCTCGCCAGACTCACACCAATTCAATGGTGTGCGGCATTTTCTCCCGTATAGCGCCTCGTAGGGCGCCATCTTGATGCTGGCTTGGTACCCATTGTTGTACGAGAACTCGGCTAACGGCAAGTGATCATCCCAGTTCTTGCCGTGGTCGATAGCGCAAGCTCGTAGCATGTCTTCTAAGATTTGATTTACCCGCTCCGTTTGCCCATCCGTCTGCGGGTGGTAGGCTGAACTACGGATCAGCTTCGTCCCCAAGGCAGCGTGGAGCTGCTCCCAAAAACGGGACACAAATAAAGTGCCCCGGTCCGATACGATAGTACGGGGTACGCCGTATAAGCATAGGATCCGTGAGATGTACAGTTCAGCGTACTTCTTGGCGTTGTAGTTGGTGTTGACCGGGATGAAATGGGCAACTTTGGTGAGCCGATCGACGATCACCCACACAGAATCATGTTTCTGTAAGGTGGTGGGTAGACCGACGACGAAATCCATGCTCACGTCCTCCCACTTCCAGGCAGGAATGCCCAGTGGTTGCAGCAGTCCCGGTTTCCGCATGTGGTCTGCCTTCACCCGTCGACATGTATCACACTCGGACACGTATTTTGCAGTCTCTCGCTTCATCCGTGTCCACCAAAACTTGCTTCTGAGTTCTTGATACATCTTGTTGCTGCCGGGGTGAATAGAAAACTTTGATAAGTGAGCCTCATCAAAGATTTTCTTCCGTAACTCCGGGTTTCGGGGTACGACGATCCGGTCCTTGAACCATAGGACGCCGTCTCCGTCCTTCCGGAAACATTTCAACTCCCCACTGTCTACACGTCTCCGCAAATGTGACATGCCCTTGTCATTCTTCTGGGCTGCCGCTATCTCTTCACGGATGGTGGGGATCAAAGCTAGGTTGTAGAGAGCTCCATGTGGAATCACATGTAGTGGTGGTTCGCTCTCTTCCAACGGTGTGATGGTCAGATTATTGACGTGTGACTTGCGGCTTAGCGCGTCTGCCACAACGTTTGCCTTGCCCGGATGATAATGGATCTCTATCTCGTAATCCTTTATCAGTTCCAACCATCTTTGTTGCCTCATGTTCAGCTCCTTCTGAGTGAAGATGTACTTGAGGCTTTTGTGGTCGGTATATAAATGTACGAGGTTACCGAGTAGGTAGTGCCTCCACATTTTCAGTGCAAGTACCACGGCAGCGAGCTCCAAATCGTGAGTTGGATAATTTTGCTCATGGTTCCTAAGCTGTCGTGATCCATACGCAACCACTCTTCGGTCTTGCATCAGCACACATCCGAGCCCAATGCCGGATGCATCGCAGTACACATCGAACGGTTTTGTTGTGTCTGGCTGCGCCAAAACCGGTGCTGATGTTAGGTGCTTGACTAAAGCCTTGAATGCTGCTTCACATGCGGGACTCCAAACATATTTGGTAGCCTTCTTCAGCAGCTCTGTCATTGGCCTGGCAATCTTCGAGAAGTTCGGAATGAACCTCCGATAATATCCCGCGAGTCCGAGGAAACTCCGTACCTCATGAACAGTTCTCGGGGATTTCCAATTCAGCACTTGCGTGATTTTGCTCGGGTCCACAGCGATACCCTCCGCTGAGATGATATGCCCGAGGAAAGGCACTTGCGATATCCAAAACTCGCATTTGCTGAACTTTGCGTATAACTTGTGATCCCGCAGCCGTTGCAAGACTATACGCAGATGTTTCTTGTGATCTTCCTCCGACTTGGAATATACCAGGATGTCGTCGATGAAGACCACGACAAACTTGTCCAGCTCCGGCATGAACACCGAGTTCATTAAGTACATGAAGTGAGCTGGAGCATTGGTGAGGCCAAAGGACATGACCAGGTACTCATAAAGTCCGTACCTTGTCGAAAAAGCTGTCTTTGGAACGTCCTCAGCCCTGATCTTAATCTGATGGTACCCGGATCTTAAATCCATCTTGGAAAAGACCTTTGCTTCGACCAACTGATCAAACAACATGTCGATCCGTGGCAACGGGTACTTGTTCTTGATGGTTACGGCATTTAATGGACGGTAGTCCACGCAAAGCCGCAACGTTTCATCCTTCTTTTTGACAAATAATGCCGAACAGCCCCATGGCGAGGAGCTCGGCCTAATAAAACCCTTCTCCAGAAGGTCCGTGAGCTGAATCTTCAGTTCCGCCAACTCCTTGGGCGCCATCTTGTACGGCCTTCGGGATATTGGCATGGTTCCCGGTGCAAGTTCAATCTTGAACTCCACCTCTCTATCGGGTGGCATCCCCGGCAAATCATCCGGGAATACATCAGGGAATTCTCGGACCACTGGAATGTCTTCCAATCTGATGGTTGTGGCTTGATAGACACTTGGAAGTTTTATTTCTGGACTGTCCAGAAATAATGAGTGAGAACCGTGCACTTCTGAGTTTAAGTGCACGACTCGGAGGACGGTGTCTAAAACAGCGCCGTGGCGGGTTAACCACGACATCCCTAGGATGACATCGACCTTCTGTCCCTCTAAGATAATGAGAGACGTGGGGTACACTCTACCCGCTAAGCATAATGGTGCTTTGGAGACCATTACGCTTGCTGAAATCTTCCCACCCGGTGAACAAATTAAATATGGACTATCGGTGGGTAGTATTGGCAAGCTGTGTTTAGCAATGAAAGCTTGGCTAATAAAATTATGCGTGGCGCCTGAATCAAATAGTACTATAGCGGGATGCTGGTGGAGTTGGAACATACCCGCAAGGATTGGCTCGCCCTCCGGCACGTCCTCAATGGCAAGCTGGTGGACAGTGCCGGGCCTAGGGTTTGCCCGCCGCGCATTAGTAGGGTTCCGGGGTTGATTCCTCCCCGGAAACTGTGGTGCCACTCCGCCGCCTTGCCTCTCCAGGCAACTGCTCGCGAAGTGTCCTGGACGACCACACTTGTAACATGTGGCCGTTGCTGGTGGAGTACTTGGTGGACGAAAGCCCGGCATGCGTTGCGGAGGTGCAAACGCACGCGGCATCGCCCGCTGCTGCTGTTGTTGTTGCGGTGGTGCTGGCAGTGCCGGCCGGAATGCCGGTGAAGAATACGGCCGACCGCGGAACGGCATCGACCGCTGTGGTGGCTGCCAGCGCGGACCTGATGGTGGGCGATTCACCATCCGAAACTTCTGAGAAGGACCGCCTCCTTCTCCGCTGCTCTGCGGCGCGCTTCGCTTTCGCTCTGCCGCCGCCAACTCCTTGCCGGAGTCTTCCTGAACAATCGCAGCATCAATTATGTCGTTGAGGCTGCCGCGATTGAACATCGCCAGCTTGTCCTTCAGGAGCGGGTTAAGCCCCTGGTAAAAGTGGTCCCGCCGCTTCTCGTCCGTATCTGCGTGATACGACGCGTAGAGTGCGAGATCGTTGAACGCTCTGGAGTACTCCAGCGCGTTCCGGCTCCCTTGTTGCAGGTGTAGGAATTCCTGCGTCTTTCTCTTCATCAAACCGGGCGGTATATGATAGGCCCGGAAGGCCGTCCGGAACTCCGCCCAGGTCATCACTCGGTCGGTGGGTTGTGAAGCACAAAAGTTGGCCCACCACGCGCTCGCGGATCCTTGGAGCTGCTGGACCGCGAACTGAGTCTTGCGCTGCTCGCTGATTTGGAGCAGCCCGAACTTCATCTCTATGGCGCGGAGCCAGTTGTCCGCGTCAAGTGGTTCATCCGCCCTTGAGAATACAGGGGGATGAGTCGCCAGGAAGTCGGAGTAGGAGCTCTGTTGGCGCTCCTCGCGATCTTGACGTCTCTCCGGGCGAGACGTATTCGCAATTAACGTTTGCAGCAGCTCTGTATGCTGCTGATGTGAACCCGCCATTGCCGCGACAATGTCGGCCAATGTAACCGTTGGCAGTGGCGGTGGCGGTGTTTGCTGTTGCTGTTGCTGCTGCTGTCCCGAGGAGTCCTCGGGAGGCGGTTGGGAGGTCTCTCCCCCTTGGCTAGTACCTCCAACATCAGGGTTGGCACGAGTACGCGTCATTCTGAAATTCAACACAGCAGCAATTAGCACATGTCTTACTCAAAATTCCATAAACAGCAGTAAGTATTGAAGCGACGCATGACTAACTTGCACAACATTCACATATATTGATAAAGCATAAACTTTATACAAGATACATTATTCTCGGACCTCCGAGAAGTCGTGCTCATGCCGTCACTACCTATACATACGCTACTGTCTACACGACATGTCACCGATTACAAAAGTTGGGTTACGCTACCCTAGCTGCCCTACTTGGCAACCGTAACCCCCTACTCGGAGTAGAACTCGACCTCCTGTGGGTCGTCCTCCTCCGGTACCTCTGCTGGTGGCTCGGGGTCTACCACCTCTTCTCCCATTCCAGGTTCTCCCATGGCCGGAAGACCCAAGACTACCGGTACGCCCAATACCGGGGGCACGAGGTCCTGCAATGCATGCACCTCGTCCATAGCCTGGTTGTAGTCCTCTTCCCAGCCTTGTCCTTCCTCAATAGCGTCGTCCCGCTCTTGAGCAAGGTCCTCATTCTGCTGGGTTAGGGTCTGCACCAGCTCTTGCAACGCCGCAATGTCAACACGGCTCTTCTTCTTTGCCTTCTTCAGACGACGCAACTGATTGTGTTGTTCATTCAGTCGCTTGATCGTCGGAAGGAGCACATTGCGGAGTGCACTGTGAGCATTCTCAAAATGATCTCCACGGCTTGTGCTCTCCTTGAGCTTGGTGGCGAGATGCTCCGTATGAACAGCTTGGCTGTCCATCACAGCGTTTCCCGCCCTCATTTGGAGGCTGAGATTTGCCTCCGCGGGGTTGTACCTTGGGCAACTCGGGTCTGTTGCCTCCAGGTACCTCCCTTCCCACACATGCTGAGCTCGTCCCTCCACCGGAACGAGTGCGTATGGAGTGCCCTCCATAGCCTGCACGTGTAGTTGGCAGAAGCGTGACATGGTGTCACGGGCTGCCACTTGCCACATCCCTTCCGGTTGTCTTCCTCCCACCGTGACGGTGAATGGCACCCAACCGGGTGGCGTAGGCCCTGCGGGAACCTCGACATGGATCGTCCACGTCTTGTTCCCTTCTTCGCCTTCTTCCTTGGCGAAGTATTGCGGCATCTGGTTGTACCCGAAATATTGGAGCATTTGCCACAATGCTTCCGGGTAGCCGCTACGGTCAGAGCAGTGGGAAACTACCCACCCGTTCTCCAACCGTTTATCTGCTGCCATCTGTAAAAATATATTTGAGAAATGTCAAATATTTATTTGAACAGTAAACCATTGAGTTATAACATAAGATATGTCATTGAACCCCTAAAACTTGGAAACATAGTTCAAATTTTTAAACAAATTTGACTGCTGATCCGCTGTTCCCATGACAGCCCTGACCAGTTTCCATAGCAATCTGATTTAGGCCAGGTTAATAGCAGAACCAGTCCTGGAGCTCAACATCAAAGTTAAAGTTAACTTCAATAGCTTTCCAGAAAGTATTTGGTTGGCCTAAGATCTGTCCTGGTTCCAAAAGTTATGAGATGTCAAAGTTAACAGAATTTCTGGGAACAATTGGACAGCACCTCCCTGCCTTAGGTACTGATTTGATCCAACAATCTCAGTTATTTCTGTTCCTAATCTGACCAAACTTTCTGTCATAAAGTTGTAACCCATCTCATAAGCTTTCCAGAACTACCTCATTTTCTATTTTTGGATTTTTATGCAGGAAGTTATGCTTAATTTACAGAGAGTCTACAGAGAGTCTTTGCTCCGTCCTGTTTTCTGGACAGTTTCAACTCTACTGCATTTTTCGAGTGGTTAAGGGATGAAACACCTCTGGAACTCAACAGAAAAGTTGTAAAGCTCCTCCAAAGCTTTCCAGAAATGTATCATACGACCCCAACCTCGAAAGAACTCAACCTCTAACCTCTGAGTAACTTCAGCCTTGATTTAGCTGAAAACAGAGTGCTCTGTCCTTAACATCCTATAAGTTGAAAACTTATTAACTTTGAATATCCTGTTCAAGGGAAGGAGTTACATCAAGTTTTACTACTTTGGATCAAACCTTCAAGTTTTTAAATGAAGTTGTTCATTTAGTTGGGTGTGACGTCGAGGCGTCACCAGATTATGTCGGTACTACGTCCTCACAAAGGAAAAACCTATACCGGATTTAGCCGGCTTCGTTAGTTCAGTGGCACTACTCGTCACTCGCACACGGATGCTACACGTCTACCGTTTCGTGGTAAGGCTACCTGCAGAAACTCAAACAATCATCAGACTCGGCTGCACACCGAGCCCGGAATCCATACAGTTTGTACACCCGGCCGTCATCACTCGCCCGGATGTTCTCAAGCCAAACACGCCTTGAGTTACGTGTTCACGTTTCAGACCACGTGACGGGGTCTCCCATGTTGCACCACGCACGCCAGGGACAGACGTTGCTCGAATACCCCAAACGACATGAAGAGTCGTGGAGGATATCAAAGCGGGTCGGGTTACCTGCCACCCGTGGGGCTCCACCCTTCAGCTTGTGCGCACTGGTGGACAGCGCTTACGTGCACCCCCCAAGACATGAACGTCCCGAGATGCACGATTTTCCGACATAACAAATAAGTTAATAAGCCACTTTCTATATACTAATAACATCCTTATACGGGCTACTAACTCGTTCCTCACTGGATTTTTGAAAAAGAAGACCTTTGTACTGTGTTAAACCTCAAGCGAGCTCTGATACCACGCTGACACGACCCCACTGGTCCTGTCGAGCCAGGATCACGCTGAGGGGTGCTGCGTTGCACAACACCGTATAACACACGTCAAAGGTACAAAGCGGAAGCGGAAGCTTTATTACATAAACAAGTTTATTAACATGTTTACATCAAAATAAGTTTAGTCCACACTCGCGGGCGTAGACTAAGCATCAAGTGCACGTTCAGCCCTCGAACGTGTCCTTGCTAGCACACACGCACACTAACTCTGCGGCGTGCACGACTCCCACTCGACGGGGTTCCCCTCCTGGGGTTCCGTCTCCTCTTCGGGAGTCCCTTCCTCATAGAACCCTGCAAAAGCTTCAAACACAAGCAGTGAGCACGAAGGCTCAGCAAGTCTGACCCGTCTCACCTAAACATGAAACTTCTACATGAGGGTGATGGGTTGCATGAGGTAAAAATCATTTGCAAGGACTCGCCTAATTAGTAGAACCTTACTTTCAAGTTTTAGCAGCAGGTTGTGGAGAACTTTACGCTAAGGCACATGAGAGAGCCGCAATCAAACAAGAAACGCATTTCTCTCATGTACTTTGCCCAAAGTTGAAAAGAACTTTAGTTAGCACTAAGCTACAACATATCATTAACAATCAATATCCAACTTTCAATCAGCAACATTTTAACATGTAACTAACCTGTTCTTTCTACGTCACGGTACAGTGAACAAGTGGTACTCACTGACCGCGAGGGACGGCGATTATAATCGATTTACACCTGCAGGGTTACCCGAACAACCCGTCACGTACGCCCGTACTCGATGTTGCCTACAACAACCATCACGGACGCCGTACGCGACTACCTTTCACCCGTTAGCCAAATATTGAACCGGTCCCATCGTCCCGAGCAAGAGGTCCCTGCACGCGCATCTCTGTGCCGCCAGCTGATTTACACCTCGAGCTCTCAACCTACCCTCTGAACGACGGGCAATGCCTCAATACCCAGCTACCCGAGTTACATCAGTTTCCCGGTTCCCATATAGCCGGTAGGTCTTCGGTACTGTTCTAGCTTGTTCAACAGGCCCGCACACGGCTCGGTCCTCAATCGACACAAGCGGAGCTACAGCACACAGGCCCGAAAGTCCTGCTGCCCTTACTCTCCGCTCGGTCTCATTTTCTTGCCATGTGTATCATGTGCTATCTCTACCCGAGCAATGTGCCTCTAGCCTATTCTCGCGAGTAGTTCCAACTACTCGACTTGTACCGAATCCTACTCTATCCTAGCAATGCAGTGGCTAACGGGGTTTGCAATCCTAAACCCCAACCCATGGTTTTCTTGGCTATGCAGTGGGGTTTCCAAACAAGACTCTGATGCACAACATAAAGAAAACAAGTATGTGCTCAAAACAGTAAAAATTTATAAAATGGTTAATGCAAACCGGGGCTTGCCTTGCTGCTCTTGGTCGTAGGCTAGCTGTTCCTCCGGAGTAACGAAGTCTAGGACTTCGGGTTCCTCCTCGACCTTAGCGACTACATGATAAGAACAATATATGTATTAATTAAATGCTTTTGTATTAACTTTGAAGTTGTGAAGTCTATAACCTTTACTAGATAGACCTAATGACTGTGAAACTTTTACGGTGGCTTGGTTACAACCTAAACAGAGACTTGGTCAAGTTTTAGTTGCAGCAAAGCTCATTTGAGCCCTCCACAAATAATTATGTCCTTGACCTTAATTAAAGGCTTTTAGGGTGTTCTAGGTATTTTCATGAAACAAACTATGACTTTCTGAAAACTAGATTTTCAGAGGGTTCTAATGGAATTGGTCTCACTTAATTTGGAAGTCTTTAACTAAAGATATGAGCTAAACAATTTCAGAGAAAATTCTGAAAATGTTTCTGAACATTTTCTATTTTCTCTGGAACAGTTTTACTAATCACACCATTAGGTGGACTAAATGAGCTCAAATGGATCTGAAATTTTTATGGTAGTTCAAGGATATTTTGGTGAACATCTCAGCAAAATTTCAGGATTTTCCTCCAAATGATTCTCCAGTTAAAATTCCTAACAGTTTAAACTTTAAGGAATTAATTCTGGAGAATTAAGGAATTTCATGAAGTGACACTTGATTTTCTGGAAAGTACTCAAAGAGCTGAATCCAGCAAAATTTGGTTCACTCAATTTGGAGCTTTCTAGCCAAAGTTATAAGGATTTGAAGTTTGAAGGAAATCTGAAAATCGGGGAAAAGTTTAAACTTGCGCGTGGGCCCAGGGGACACGCGTCGCACGCCGAAGCGACAACACACCGCGGCCCACAAGGCTTTTGCGCGCCAGCACACCCGATCCCGGCCGCAGCCGGATCCCGATTCAAAATATCGGCCGCTGACAGCTGGGGTCCACCCCCGTCTTCAACCTCGCGACACCCGCGCTCCGCCGCCGAGGGACCTCGCCGGAGAGCTCGCCGCCGGCTGCTGTACAGCTTCAAACTTCTTGATTCTGGCCGCCCCTGCCTACTTTTACTTGGGGAACATGATCCGAGGGTCAGCTGCTCATGACAACGGCCGGAGCATGGTCGGCGACGAGCCGCCATATCGGAACGACTTCGGCCATGTCGGCTGATGCTCCTAGTGCCTCAGCTACTTGGGAAACCGGTCGGGGAGCATCAGTGGACCTCAGAGAAGGTCGACATGAACTCGGGGCAGCTCGGGGAAGGCCCGAAATAGGTCCTCACCGTGCGCCCGATACCCCCCCGTGCGTTCCGCCATTAGTAGACCTTGAATTACGCCGGGCACAGAAGTTCTCCGGCCCAGAGTTGTGAAGGCAACTTGTGCGTCACCGTGTCTAGTTCGTGTGGGAGTGGCCTGAGGCCCTCTAATCCTTTCTAGAGCACGAATTAAACAGAATCGTACCCGAGGGTCGTTCTGCACACAGAAAGGGGAAAAGTGGAAATTCGCCGCCGGTGAGCAACCACTCGAGCTGTGGCTCGGGGATGAGCAGCACCGATCACTTGCGCGTCCAAGGGTGCCTTGGCTCGGGCGTGACAACGCCCAGGTTGGGCTGTCCACGAGAGCCCGAGGTGCGGCGGTTTCCAGTTCCGAGTTTGATCTTTCGGCACAGCCGATATCACTCGGTTTCAATCGATTTCTATCCATGGGAAGGATGGAGGATGGTTGCTAGTACCTTGCTGGGACCTTGGAATGGAAAGAGGGAGCTGCGATCGGCTTGATCAAGCAGGAACTCGAGCGACGGCGATGGCAGTGGGAAAAGCAGTCGCGCACGCCGGTAGCTCGGGGAAATGGTGACTGAGGCACGCCGGGGAGGGAATAAATAGCTCGGCCGGCTGGCCTCCGGCTTGGGGCACGCAGCAGGAGCTGGCGCCGGCCGGCCCCTTCGGTGGCGCGCGCGCACAACAGCCGGGAACCGACTGAACTGTGGTTCAGTCGGTTTGCTTTGAGGCTGAGGCTGACATGTGGGTCCCACTCCTCTTTTAACCTCTGAAATTTATTCCTAACAGCTGTGGTAAACAGTGAACCCTATTCTACCCTTGGCAACTCAAATTATTCACCCAAGAGCCATTTGAATTGATCAAAGTTCAAATGAGGTTTGGTTTGAATGAATTTCAGCACAAGTGCAGTTTGAAATTCAAATAAAGTTTGAATTTCTCCCCCTTAGCTCATGTCAAGATCAACTCCAAATGGAGTGAAAATTGGTGTGTGAGCTCACAAAAATGTGCTGAGCAAGAATATGCCTTCCACTTTTAAATTCAGTGGGTGAAAACAGTTTGAATTTGAATATGTCTTCAAACTGCCCCTTTCCTATCTACACCCAAGATGACCTCAAAAATGTTTTGAATTTGGGTGAAACTTGGCATGGACATCCTTAGCAAAGTGTAGGAGTTTTCATATGTCCAGCCCATCTATATCACATGTGGGAAGTACCACTTTTGCAATGTGTGAGTTTGTTCCCTAATGAGCATGTTGATAATTGTTACTTGCTCTTTATTTGTGTTCATCATTTTTCCTCAAATGAGGTGTGTGGTGTGGTGATGAACACTGCAAATGAGTGTCAAAAACTGAGGCCCTTACAACCCCAGCTCGGGCAAGCTTGCACACACCCTCCTCACTTTCTAAAGGCCCTCCTCGAGCAAGAATCAAGTGGTATGGTCCAGAAATGACAGGGGTTCTTGTTGTTTTTCAGGCCACCATGGAATAACAGCTTGGGTCACCGTGGAGCTCTATGTTGCCGACCTTTTCACGGGGTTTGGCGGCCATTTTCGACACCCTCGAGCTCCCACGGTGCTCTCCGATCATTTTCCGATTGTTTTGATGCGGTGTAGCGCATTCCCAACCACGCCGGAACCCTAACAGCCGCTGCCACCGTCGGGCGCCCTGTTCCGGTGAACTACGGCCGCCGGTGATCCCCGGGCCGAGTTCAGCGTCGCGAGTTAGGGTGGGGCGGCGAGTCTGAGGTCGGGAGGACGCCGCCGCGGGCCTCTGTTTGGCCGGAGGTGGAAGACGACCCAGCGGGTGCCGCATGTCAGCGACAGTGAGTTCGGTTGTGATCTGCTGCGGCTGGGATCTCTTGTGGCTGCGTGGGAATGTCCAGTAGCCCCGTGTGGCCCGTTCCGGCAAGTGACACGTGGTCCCCTGGACCCACAGTAAGCATTTGTACATTTTTAGGATTTTCAGAATTAGTTCAAACTTTAGAACCTCATAACTTTTGCTAGGGAGATCCAAATTTAGTGATTTAAATTGGGTTGAACTCATATTGAATAGCTCTATCCAAATATGCAACCCAATTTGTATGAGACCCATTATTTAATTCTTGAAAGTTCTTTAAATCTTTTCAGAAAAAAAGAATTTTAGAGGGAGTTTGGTTCATCCAAAAATACTCAAAATTTGCCAGAATATTATTTAGGGTGTTAGTGAACTCCTGTAAAAGTTTCAGACCATTTAGAGTTGATTTGATCAGGGCAATTCAGATTTGAAGGTGCTGTGTTCAATTGAATACAGAAACATTTTCAGTGAATTTTCAAAACTTGGAAATTCAGTTCTGGACAAATCTTAGCTCCAAAAATGCTAGAAAAATTCATGCAAACTCTATGAGCTATAATTGGAATTGTAGTTCACGAAGTGGGGCATGAACATGGGTGTTATCCCAGAATTAATTCTTCTTTGCTTAATTGCTTAGAAAATTATTCTGAACAAACCATTCAATGAAAAGTGCTAATCTTTGGTCCAGAGGGTTTCTTATGACAAGAAACTCACATGAAAATTCTCAGCTCCATTGGAGCTCTGGATCACCCATGTTCTGTTTAACCACTTGAGGTGGTCAATATGGAAGAGGGGGGGGGGGAACCACTTAGCACTTGATCATGTGCTTAGGTCCAAACCCAAACCACTAGCCCCAGTTTCATTTTAAATTCATAAACAGAGTTCCAGTTGTTAAAAACTTGTTAGTAGAACTTGTAGCAGAATCTTTATAATTAAACTTATGTGCATATTCATTAACGTGTAGTCTCTGAAGGCGAGGAGACTCCGGAGGTGCTCGACTTCCTCCTTCCGGACGAAGACCTAACTACTGACCAGCAGCAACAAGGCAAGCCCCCGGTTTGCATTAAACCTTTTATAAAGTTTTACTTTGTTTACATACGTGGTGTGAAGTGTGTATGTGCATTAGGTGTAGGATGGATGAATACCCAACTGCATAACCAGAAAATTTTCCCCAAGAGTCATGTAATATCCGAATTCTTCACAAAGAAGCAAAACCCCTCTCCCTCCCTACCCTCCCCGCCACCGGGGCCCAGCCGTCAGTCCTCTCTCCTCTAAAAACCGCCGCCGACCTCTCTCTCTCTTCCCCCTCACGATCTATTATCGCATGTGATCAAACAATCTAGGCAACGAGCAAAACGTGGCGCCCCTTCACCAACCGACGTCCTCATAACCGCCGCCTCACTCCCCTCTATAAAACCAGCCCGACCCCGGCCGAAATTCTCCACAGAAACCACCCTAAATCCTCCCGATTGGAAAAACCACCCCCTTCTCCAATTCTTCAAAAACACACTCGAATCTTTGGTTCCGAGGCCCCCTACGTCATCACAAGGACTCCAGGAGAGATTCCTGACGAAAATTATCGAAGGTCATTGCTTGGAGAACCACCACGACGAAGTTCGCCGGAATTTCTCACTGCTCGCCGTCTACAGCCTTCACCGGCCAATTCTGGTGCCCGAAAACAATCTAGGTGAGTCCCCCATGATCCCCTCTTTGATTTGGTGTACAAAGATCAAGATTTAGTAGAGAAAATGAAGAAAACAGAAACCTCCGGCCGCCGCCGCACCTCGCCGGCGATCGGGCAGCCGCCGGACGTGGGGGAGAAGGGGATGGGGTGACATGGCTGATTCTGGGCCCTAGGATTTAAATTGTGCGGTCCAGATTAGAAAGGGGCGTACCCCTTCGGTTCATTAAATCAGAACCGTTCAGATCAGATCCGACGGCCCATATTCAAAGTAGTTATAAACATTAGAATTTTTCTGGTTAGGTCCCTGGAGATTTAAATAACTAGGAAATAGTCCCTGATCTTTACAGAATTGACCCTAGGCTTAATATAAATTAGGAAATTCAGTTTAAAATAACCAAATAGCCCCTGTGTGATTTGTAAATTAATAAAATAGTTCTGTATATGCAGTTTGAACCCTAGAAAATTTGTAAATATTACAATTTGGCCCAAATCAGTTTAAAAGTTTGATTTTAAATTCTGTAATTAAACACAATAGGTTAAATGACTTTTGAAAAGTATTAGGAATTTATCAAAAACTCTATTTAAACATTCTGACCAGAAAATAAATTCTGAAATTAAAAATAATAATTCCCAGAAACTGAAATTATTTATTTGGTGTCAAATTAATTCTGAAAAATCAAAATAAAAACAATATAGGTATCAGAAAATTGTAGAAACTTATTAAAAAGCATAAAATTATTCTGTTTTCATATTTTTATATATTTAAAGTTTCTGTAGTCCAGAATAATTATATATATGGCTGAAAATGTAATTTTAAGTATTAAATAAATGCTGAAATTTAAATGAAAATATTATATAACAAAGGAAAATTATGGAAATAGTTCCACATACATAAATAGGTTCTGAAATGTAGAAAATGGTAATATGAGTTCTGAAAATGATTAGAGTAATAATTTAAATAATTTTTAGAATTTAATTAATTATAAAATTAACATATATACATATAAAAAAATTCTAGAAATTATTCCAAATCACCACACAAATTGAAAATGAGTATTTTTGATATAACAAAGATAAAGTAAAAGATATAGATGTCCATTTGAAACTTATTTTCTTTTCAAACCACATGAAATGACATGAAATCAATAAGTGTACGTGTGTAATCAAACATATATGATTAAGATGTATTGTTAAGATTCTTATGGCATGTTTCGTCATTGTTTTGTGTACATATACGTGGATAGAACCAATCCAAAAACTACTTCCTAATCTTCAAGAGCAAGATTTCGAAGTGAATCACCCTTCATTCAAAGGCAAGTGTTCCTTGACCACTTTGTTCCTATTCTAGGATGAATAGTTAGACTATTTGCATGATGTCTTCAATATGAAACCTAATGTAGGATGTTTCCCTAGTTTCATTTCTTTATCATTCCTTGCAAAACCATGGAGGGATTTAGATAGGATTTGTTGGTTATCATTTTATGTGCTTAGCCATGCTTGGAATGTTGAAAATGAATGAAACATAAATGTTGCTAGTCTTGTGGATTATATGAAAGACACAAGTGTATGTCATGGTGTTAGGAATCTAGACAGGCTGGTTGTTTTGGTTGGTGCTTCGTGCACGATACTCGGGAATGTGTTAGTGCCTGTCTTAGATTCTAAGGACCGGTTCATGGAACAGTTAACCCAGCTTTACAGTGCCACCACAAGACTGAGATGGGGTAGCCTGGCCAATTAATTAGGAGTTTGCCGGTATAGTATGAGTGTTTGGATGTGCGGGGAATGGGAGTCCATTTTTGACTACCCTGGGAACTGCAAGGCTCAAGAGGGGGCTTTTGCAGGGGAGGGTTTACTCCCAGGAACTGCAGCGGTGAAACCTCAGTGGGCTTGTACTTGCCGGTAGACCCTTAGTAAAGGCCATGTAGTGATCTACTGATCGCACACCAAAGGAAGTGTGTAATGTGGCTTGCAACCACAGATATCAGGGAGGTTCTTAGTCCACCTGGCAACAGGGGATGAAATCACTACTTGTGGGTAAAGTGGTACAATCTCTGTAGAGAACCAAACTGTCATGACAGCCGTGCTCACGGTCAAGAGCGGCTTGGACTTGTCCATGATTAGAGAAACATGGATGTGAGTTGAAAGAGGTTGTTGGGTGGTGTAACCTAACATTAATGACTTATTATGAGGTTGGTGGGATCATCACTTAGTAATATAGGTTGCTAATCAAAGCTAAGGCTTAGGATTAATGCATAGTGCTTAACCCTGTTAGCCTTTCCTTGCTGTTAGCCGTCATAACCTTTTTTCCTACACTTGCTGAGTACCTTTTGTACTCAAACTTGCTTTTGTTGGATATCATATGATGCTCAGGTGTAAATGAAGATATAGACTTCGATGAGGAGGACTTCAATCCCGAAGAGTTGTTCTAGGTTGGCGAAACCCCCGGGCAACGCCTGTGGATTGGAGGACCCCTTTATTAGACTTCCGCTGGTGTAAATATTTAGTGTGTTAGTACCTTTATTATTCTATTATGACTTATGATGTAATATAATGTTACCGTTGACCCTGGCATGTAATATAATGATATTTCACTATTGTCGGCACATGTATGACTCAACTGATCCTGGCATACATGTGAGAATACGCTCGGGTGTTCCTTATGGAAAATCGGGTGTGACAAAGTGGTATCAGAGCCGAGGTTGCCCGTAGGACGCAAACCTAGTTAGAAATGGACGGGATGAGCATCATTATTTTAGTAAAAACTATTTTACTACAGATTTTAGTAAAAGAAGGATTATTTAAATTTTATATATATTGTCTAATCTCATCTATACTCAAAATTATATTATTGATTATTTTCTAAGCCACTTTAAATTTTCTTGAAACAGGTGGCACGTACACGTCTCACGGCCCGTAAGTCCACCGGAGGACGAGTTCCTCGACACCAGCTAGCTGCACGCACCGTTGAGGATGTGAACAACCCCGCCACCTACCAGACTCATGGGGAGTCCACTAAAGGCATGGTGGATTGCCATAGACATCTACTTCGCTGTGCTGGTTACACCGGCAAGCTAGAGGTGCAATACGACACCACTCGAGTTACTTGCGCAGAACACGAGGAATGGAGGTCACAGGCGAGGATCTACCATGAGAACAAGCTACTCAAGATCCACAATGCACCGGCATGGAGGTCCACCATGGAAGAGGCTGAGAAGGATGCCACTTGGGAGGCGATCACTTGCCAGAGCTATATCAACCGTGGCCACCTTGAGGGGACTCAATACATGTACACCCCTCGGTGTTTAACTGGAAGTGCAGTGTTCAACTACGAACCAATCCATGAAGGTTGCAACATGGTGCAGATGGATGTAAGCCTCGAGGTAGGAGTTGACGTCAGCACCAGGCTACAGAACTGCCAGCAAGAGCTCCAAGATGTACGTGACCTCCTGAAGAAAATGGAGGCCATAATGCGTGGACTGATAAGGATGAGGGATGGAGAAGTGAGTGATCTCTACGCTTCAGATTGAGATACTTGGACTCCGGATTCTCCAGACCGTAGGGCAGCCAAACGCCCTCATACTTCACCACCACCTGAGGCCTCCATAGCTGAGTCAGAGGCTAGCTATCCTGATGGTGATGGCGAAGACACACAGGAGAATGCACAGAACCCAGGGGACAACTAGGATAGGTGTCCTTGCTCATGTAATAAATCGTGTAGTACGTATGTATGTTATATTGCAATGCTTAGTGTGTAATGGTTGTTTAAGTAATTGTTTAGGTTTGATAATGTAATGTATTGTTAGTGTGTAAACATGAGTTGTGAAAGCCATAGGCTTATGTTCACAACCTTGTTAGTGTATGTACATAACTACTAATGAATATAAATGCTAGGTTTGTCTCAAACGTGATTGTTAAATGAACAAATTAAAGATTTTTATAACTGTTATATGGAACCAAATAAGGATACATACACCATATGATGCAAACTAGAAAGGTATGTATAAGATGAAACTAAACATAGACTTCCACAATAGATGGCAGGAAGAAGGAGACACAATGAAGGGAACAACAACAATGAAGCCGCAGAGTTTCTTTTACCTGAATGGCAGCCAAGAGTTGCACGAAGAGCTGATGGAGAGGTGATACAACAAATGATGAACATGCAGAATCAACTCATTCAAAACTTGACACAAGTGGTGGCCAATATGCAACAACCCCAACCACAAATTCAAAATGCACCACGTCAACCAAAGTTAAGTGAGTTCCTGAGCACCCAACCACCAAGGTTTGACAATGCTATAGAGCCATTAGAAGCTGATGATTGGCTCAAGAATATTGAGAACAAGTTGCAGATCATACAATGCCAAGGGCGTGAGAGGGTACTCTTTGCCTCTCATCAACTATATGGATCTGCAGTAGACTGGTGGACGGCATACAAGGAAGCTCACGAGGAACCGGAGAGTATCTCATGGAATGAGTTAAAACTTGCCTTCCGCAACCACTATGTTCCAGCAGGAGAAATAAAGAACAAGCGGAAGGAGTTTCTCGGTCTGAAACAAGGAAGCATGTCAGTACGAGAATATCTCACTAAATTCACTCAGTTTCCTCGCTATGCTCCGGGGGATATTGACACTGATGAAAAGAAGCAAGACTTCTTTATAGAAAGTTTGAACTCAGAAATACAGGATGCCATGTCCTTTAGTGACTATGAAAGTTTTCAGAAGCTTATCAACAAGGCTTTCATAGTGGAAAGAAAGAGACGGAAGTTAGTTGAAGAGCGAAAGAGGGAAATGAATTGGCAAGGGCAGGCTTCTAGCAGCAACAGTCGGCCTCGTTTCTCATCACCACCGACGGGAGCAATGAACCGACCTATAGCTCCTAATCGGTTTTAGAGGAACTACAACCCTGCTGCTAGGAATCCAACTTTTCAACCACAACAACAGCGACAACAAGTGCAGCAACAACGTCCTGCCTTTCAACCTCGTCCTGCACGGTCAAACCCTCCAAATGCACAACAAGGCAACAAAGCACCACTAATCAAGGTCACAGGCAATGCTACAACTATGGAGAAACGGGACACTATGCCAATCGGTGCCCAAACAAGAAGCCACCTCAACAACATAATCTTGTGCGTGGAAAGGTGAACCATGTGACCATGGTGGAAGCACAAGAGGCACCAGATGTGGTTATTAGTATGTTCTCTGCCAATACTTATCCTGCTACGATTTTGTTCGACTCTGGTGCAACACACTCATTCATAGCCAAGGAATTCATAACAAAACACAAATTACCAATTACTTCTATGAATCGAGTGTTAGTAGTGAATTCTCCTGGAGGAGAAATAAAGACAAAACAAATATGCCCCAAGGTAAATCTAGGAGTTAATGGAGTAGAATTCCTTGCAAATCTCATTGTGATAAAATCACAAGGGATAAATATCATCTTGGGGATGGACTGGTTAACCAAGTATAAAGGAGTTATACATTGTTCAACGAGAACGGTGGAACTAACCCATACGGATGGAACAAAGGTTGAGTTCACATCTATTCAAGTACCATCTGGAAATGTTCAACTCAACAAGACCGAAGTAGTTATTGAAGATATAAAGGTTGTTAGTGAATTTCCAGATGTATTTCCCGAAGAATTACCAGGTATGCCACTGGATCGAGAAGTAGAATTCATTATAGAATTAGTACCTGGTACTGCTCCCATATATAAAAGGCCATATAGGATGGATACCCAACAGCTAGCAGAACTCAAGGATCATATCCGAGAGTTATAGGAGAAAGGGTATATCCGTCCTAGTTCCTCACCATGGGGAGCTCCGGTGATATTTGTACCAAACAAGGATGGGACTAAAAGGTTGTGTGTAGATTACCGTGCACTCAATGAAGTGACAATAAAAAACAAGTACCCTTTACCTCGTATTGAGAACTTGTTTGATCAATTAAGAGGTGCATGTGTATTCTGCAAGATTGACCTCCGTTCTGGATATCATCAACTAAGGATAAGAGAATCGGATATTCCAAAGACAACATTTGTTTCTAGGTATGGATTGTATGAATATATAGTTATGCCTTTTGGACTAACAAATGCCCCGGCATATTTCATGTACCTTATGAATAAGGTATTCATGAAATATTTGGACAAGTTTGTAGTAGTGTTCATTGATGATATCTTCATATACTCAAAGAATGAGAAAGAACATGAAGAGCACCTGAGAATAGTGTTACAAAAGCTAAGAGAAAACCAACTTTATGCCAAATTCAGTAAGTGTGAATTTTGGCTTAAGAAAGTTGCTTTTCTGGGGCATATTATCTCTGAAGGAGGAATATCTGTGGATCTAGAGAAGATAGCTGGTGTTCAAAAGTGGAAAACACCAGAGAATGTCGGAGAAATCCGAAGCTTCTTAGAATTGGCTGGCTATTACCGAAGGTTCATTGAAGGATTTTAAAAAATAGCCAAACCACTCACAATGATGTTGGAAAAAGGAGCTGCTTTTGTATGGTCTCAAGAATGTGAATCAAGCTTTCAAGAATTAAAGAATTAACAACTGCCCTAGTATTGGTTATGCTCGATATGGAGAAAGCATTCTCTGTTTATTGTGATGCTTCAGGTCAAGGGTTAGGATGTATGCTTATGCAAGAAGGGCATGTTATTGCCTATGCTTCCCGACAACTTCGGAAACATGAGAAGAATTATCCTACCCATGATCTAGAATTAGCAGCAGTTGTTCATGCATTGAAGTTGTGGAGACATTATCTAATGTGTAAGAGAACTGAGATCTATACGGATCACAAGAGTTTGAAGTATATCTTCACTCAACCAGATCTCAACCTTCGGCAAAGAAGATGGTTGGAGTTCATTAACGATTTTGATGTGGGAATCAATTACCATCCTAGAAAAGCTAATGTGGTTGCAGATGCCTTGAGCAGAAAGACACATGTTAACAATGAGAGATCTACAACCCCAACTTTGTGAAGAATTTGCAAAACTCAACTTATGCTTGGTAAACCACACAGAAGCCATAGCAATGGAAGTCGACTAAACTCTAGAACAAGAGATTAGAAATGGTCAAAAGGATGATGAAAAGATCAAAGAAATCAAAAAGTTGATCAAAGAAAACAAGGCCCCAGGATTTAGAGAACATGAGCATGGTATCGTATGGCATGGTAAAAGACTATGTGCGCCAGACATAAAATAAATAAAGAAGCTAATTTTCAAAGAGGCTCATGATTCAGATTACTCTCTCCATCCTGGAAGCACAAAAATGTATCATTATCTTAAGACTAGGTACTTGTGGTACGGGATGAAAATAGATTTTGCAGAGCAGGTGGCATTGTGTGACACATGTCAGCTAGTCAAAGCAGAACACCAAAGGCCTACAGGACTATTACAACCACTAAAGATACCTGAATGGAAGTGGGAAGAAATTGGGATGGACTTCATAGTGGGTTTGCCCAGGACACAAACAGGATATGATTCAATATGGGTGATAGTGGATAGATTGACCAAAGTTGCTCATTTCATTCCAGTAAAGGAAAATTATAATGGTTCTAAATTAGCAGAACTATATATGTCGAGAATAGTCTGCCAACATGGTGTACCCAAAAAGATAGTATCAGATAGAGGTACACAGTTCACTTCAAGATTTTGGCAGAATTTACATGAGTCTATGGGAACCCGGTTGAATTTCAGTTCTGCGTATCATCCACAAACTGATGGGCAGACCGAGAGAACCAACTAGATTCTTGAAGATATGCTTAGAGCTTGTGCACTCAAAAATAGTAGGAGTTGGGATAAGAATTTACCATATGCAGAATTCTCCTACAACAATAGTTACCAAGCAAGTATGAAGATGTCTCCATTTGTGGCGTTATATGGAAGAAAATGCAGAACTCCTTTGTTTTGGGACCAAATCGGTGAGAATAAAGTGTTTGGGCCAGAATTATTAAGAGATGCCGAAAAGAAAGTGAGAGAAATCCGCAATAATTTAAAAATAGCTCAAACAAGGCAAAAGAGTTATGCGGACATAAGGCGAAGAGAACTAGTCTTGGAAGTAGGAGACTATGTGTATCTCAAAGTATCACCCATGCGTGAACTTAGGAGATTTAAAGTAAGAGGGAAGATAGCACCTCGGTATATCGGACCATTTAAGATAATAGAACGCAAAGGAGAGGTAGCATATCAGTTGAAGTTACCCTCTCGGTTGTCGGATGTACACGACGTTTTCCATGTGTCAAAACTCAAGAAGTGTTTAAGAACACCCGAGGAACAACTACCAATGGAAGAATTGGATGTACAAGATGATCTTTCATATAACGAGTATCATATCAAAATCCTTGACACAATGGAAAAGGTTACAAGAAACAAAAGAATTCGTATGTGCAAAGTTCAATGGAAACATCATTCAGAGACGGAAGCTACATGGGAAAGGGAAGATGAGTTAAAGTCACAATTCCCTAATCTATTCCCTTTGTAAACCGTAATCTCGAGGACGAGATTTTTCTTAAGGGGGGTAGAGTTGTAATATCCGAATTCTTCACAAAGAAGCAAAACCCCTCTCCCTCCGTACCCTCCCTGCCACCGGGGCCCAGCCTTCAGCCCTCTCTCCTCCAAAAATCCCCGCCGACCTCTCTCTCTCTTCCCCCTCACGATCTATTATCGCATGTGATCAAACAATCTCAGCAACGGGCAAAACGTGGCGCTCCTTCACCAACCGGCATCCCCATAACCGCCGCCTCACTCCCCTCTGTAAAACCAGCCCCACCCCGGCCGAAATTCTCCACAGAAACCGCCCTAAATCCTCCCGATTGGAAAAACCACCCCCTTTTCCAATTCTTCAAAAACACACTCGAATCTCCGGTTCTGAGGCCCTCTACGTCATCACAAGGACTCCAGGAGAGATTCCCGACGAAAATTATCGAAGGTCATTGCTTGGAGAACCACCCCGACGAAGTTCACCGGAATTCCTCACTGCTCGCCGTCGACAGCCTTCACCGGCCAATTCTGGTGCCCGAAAACAATCTAGGTGAGTCCCCCATGATCCCCTCTTTGATTTGGTGTACAAAGATCAAGATTTAGTAGAGAAAATGAAGAAAACAGAAACCTCCGGCCGCTGCCGCCGCTCGCCGGCGATCGGGCAGCCGCCGGACGTGGGGAAGAAGGGGATGGGGGTGACGTGGCTGATTCTGGGCCCTAGGATTTAAATTGTGCAGTCCAGATTAGAAAGGGGTGTACCCCTTCGGTTCATTAAATCAGAACCGTTCAGATCACATCTGACGGCCCACATTCAAAATAGTTATAAACGTTAGAATTTTTCTGGTTAGGTCCCTGGAGATTTAAATAACTAGGAAATAGTCCCTGTTCTTTACAGAATTGACCCTAGGCTAAATAGAAATTAGGAAATTCAGTTTAAAATAACCAAATAGCCCCTGTGTGATTTGTAAATTAATAAAATAGTTCTTTATATGCAGTTTGAACACTAGAAAATTTGTAAATATTACAATTTGGCCTAAATCAGTTAAAAGTTTGATTTTAAATTCTGTAATTAAACAAAATAGGTTAAATGACTTTTGAAAAGTATTAGGAATTTATCAAAAACTCTATTTAAACATTCTGACCAGAAAATAAATTATGAAATTAAAAATAATAATTCCCAGAAACTGAAATTATTTATTTGGTGTAAAATTAATTCTGAAAAATCAAAATAAAAACAATATAGGTATCAGAAAATTGTAGAAATTTATTAAAAAGCATAAAATTATTCTGTTTTCATATTTTTATATATTTAAAGTTTCTGTAGTCCAGAATAATTATATATATGGCTGAAAATGTAATTTTAAGTATTAAATAAATGCTGAAATTTAAATAAAAATATTATATAATGAAGGAAAATTATGGAAATTGTTCCAAATACATAAATAGGTTCTGAAATGTAGAAAATGGTAATATGAGTTCTGAAAATGATTATAGTAATAATTTAAATGATTTTTAGAATTTAATTAATTATAAAACTAACATATATACATATAAAAAAATTCTAGGAATTATTCCAAATCACCACACAAATTGAAAATGAGTATTTTTGCTATAACAAAGAAAAAGAAAAAGATATAGATGTCCATTTGAAACTTATTTTCATTTCAAACCACATGAAATGACATGAAATCAATAAGTGTATGTGTGTAATCGAACATATATGATTGAGATGTATTGTTAAGATTCTTATGGCATGTTTTGTCATTGTTTTGTGTACATATGCGTGGATAGAAACAATCCAAGAACTACTTCCTAATCTTCAAGAGCAAGATTTCGAAGTGAATCACCCTTCATTCAAAGGCAAGTTTTCCTTGACCACTTTGTTCCTATTCTAGGATGAATAGTTAGACATTTGCATGATGTCTTCAATATCAAAACCTAATGTAGGATGTTTCCCTAGTTTCATTTCTTTATCATTCCTTGCAAAACAATGGAGGGATTTAGATAGGATTTGATGGTTATCATTTTATGTGCTTAGCCATGCTTGGAACGTAGAAAATGAATGAAACATAGATGTTGCTAGTCTTGTGGATTATATGAAAGACACATGTGTATGTCATGGTGTTAGGAATCTAGAAAGGCTGGTTGTTTTGGTTGGTGCTTTGTGCACGAGACTCGGGAATGTGTTAGTGTCTGTCTTAGATTCTAAGGACCGGTTCATGGAACAGTTAACCCGGCTTTACAGTGCCACCACAATACTGAGATGGGGAAGCTTGGCCAATTAATTAGGAGTTTGCCAGTATAGTATGAGTGTTTGGATGGTGCGGGGAATGGGAGTCCATTTTTGACTACCCTGTGAACTGCAAGACTCAAGAGGGGGCTTCTGTAGGGGAGGGTTTACTCCCAGGAACTGCAGCGGTGAAACCTCAGTGGGCTTGTACTTGCCGGTAGACCTTTTGTAAAGGCCATGTAGTGATCTCCTGATCGCACACCAAAGGAAGTGTGTAACGTGACTTGCAACCACGAATATCAGGGAGGTTCTTAGTCCACCTGGCAACAGGGGATGAAATTACTACTTGTGGGTAAAGTGGTACAATCTCTGTAGAGAACCAAACTGTCATGACAGCCGTGCTCACGGTCAAGAGCGGCTTGGACTTGTCCATGATTAGAGAAACATGGATGTGAGTTGAAAGAGGTTGTTGGGTGGTGTAACCTAACATTAATGACTTAATTATGAGGTTGGTGGGATTATCACTTAGTAAGATAGGTTGCTAATCAAAGCTAAGGCTTAGGATTAATCCATAGTGCTTAACCATGTTAGCCTTTCCTTGCTGTTAGCCTTCATAACAATTTTTCCTACACTTGCTGAGTACCTTTGGTACTCAAACTTGCTTTTGTTGGATATCATATGATGCTCAGGTGTAAATGAAGATATAGACTTCGATGAGAGGGCTTTGATCCCGAAGAGTTGTTCTAGGTTGGCGAAACCCCCGGGCAACGCCTGTGGATTGGAGGACCCCTTTATTAGACTTCCGCTCTTGTAAATATTTAGTGTGTTAGTACTTTTATTATTCTATTATGACTAATGATGTAATATAGTGTTACCGTTGACCCTGGCATGTAATATAATGATATTTCACTATTGTCGGCACATGTATGACTCAACTGATCCTTATGGAATACGCTCGGGTGTTCCTTATGGAAAACCGGGTGTGACAAGTGAGGGAAGTGTCTAGGGCCTCGAATAGACATGCTATGCTTAATGATTCGTAGGACTTCGGTACAAGTCGAGTAGTTGGAATCTACTCGCGACTTAGGCTTGGGACACACGGGATTGGTTCGAGTGATGTGAGATCACCTTAGTAATGAAAATGAGACTTAGCAGGGGCTAGGAGGCAGCAAGAGGGAGTCTTGTGTGCGCCGCCCTGTACGTGTCGATTGAGGACCGATCCGTGTGCGGCCCATGCTAATCAAGTTTGAACGTACCGAAGGCATATCGGATATATGGGCCCCGATAAACCTATGTAACCTAAACCTCCGGGCGTCGAGGCATAACGCACTGATTTATAGGTGTAGGCTCAGGGCAGCAAGGTGGAAATCTGCTAACGGGCATAGAGAGATGCTCCATGTAGAGAACCTCCTGCTCATTTCGGTGCGACCGTTCGACGTTTGGGCTGTTGGGTGAAAGATTGTCCCGTACGGCATCGAGTGAGCGTGCTGTGCAGCTCCATGGGTGGGCGTACGTGACGTGCTCTTTGGGTGTCCCTGCAAGTGTATATCGAGTCGATTCGCCGTCCCTCGCGGTGAAGAGTACCACTTGGTCACTGAGTCGTGACGTAGGCTAATGTATGAAATATGATGATTCAATATTGCTGTTATGATCTAATTATATTGCTACATGTGTGCCACCAAATATGGCTTACTAAATTTTAGATTCCTGAACTGTTAACTTGTGGCTAAAAGACGAACTAAGGATGAACTCTTAGGCGTGTCCATTTGTTGCAATGTTACTATCCTATGTTCATTGTACACCTCATGTAGAGTTTCATGCTTAGGTGTGTCGGTTAGGTCTTGTTGAGCCACCGTGCTCACGGTTGCTGCTTAAGTGTTTTTCAGGTGAGGAGCCACCCACGGACTCGGGTTACGAGTCCACCGGCGAGGGTTACCCTCCGTCGTGGACCACGGCTGAGTGGGAGCCGTACACGCCGCGCTGAGCTGAGATGTGCAGCTAGTGTGGGTTGCCCTAGGGCTGGGCAACTGACTTTTGCTAGATAGGCGGGCGTGAGTTGTATAATTTAGACTTCCGCTGTGTAATATAAACAATAGTTTGTAACTGAAGTTTGTACCTGTTTGTACAGTTCAGTTGGTTTTCCCATGTAATATAATGTGTTCTTATGACGTGTGCTGTCGGGTGTCGCATCGTGCGGCACCACCCTCTGCGATCCTGGATGAGCGGATCCCGGTCCGCCACAGCTATGGTTATGCATTACCTTCCCATAAGAAGATTATAGATTAATTTTTCAATTTCCTACATTGGAACTTAAGGGGGGAGGAGTGCATCCATGCAAACCATAGCATTGATAACCATGTTACAGGGAAGTATGACAAGGCAGGAGGAAATTACATTTTTATGTAATCAAAGTTCAAGCACAAGATCCGTCATCATCGATAAAGATGTAGTTTTAGCATCTTCACCACGTACACACAAATGCTCGCCAGAATCACAAGACTTGAGAGAACAAGACTAGGAGCAAGAACTAGTAGCTGGTGTTTCACGCTAAACGGGTATTGTGAAGCCTCAGGAGAAAAGAGAAAGTGAAGTCAACGTAAGAATAGATATTTCTAGGTTATGTTATTATGGAGTATTTCCCAACGATTGTGTCAAACATTTGACATATTTTCCTTAAACTTGGTCACCACATGAAAGTGGCATGCCTTGTTTAGCACCTTTCTTGACCAAGTTATCTGTACTTGGCAAAGTTTGAGATGCTTCTTAACCCTGTTTGAATTATCGTACTAATTCTTGCTCAGACTATAAAAATATGTTGCACCATACATATTGAAAATCATTGAGAGATGTGCAACCTATTGTGCGCAACGCCTTGTATGCACCATTTTGCATCATACATATGCACCATATTGCATCATACATATGCACCATTTTACATCATACATATGCACCATTTGCACCATACCATATGCATATGCATTGCACCATATAACATGTGAAATACAAAAGTACTGAGCAAGATTGTGTACCTCCCTCCAAACCATTAAGTGGTGTCTAATGGCCTTGTATTATTGATCAAGCTGTTGATTCTACCTCATTGGACAATACCAGGGAAACCAGTTACTCACCATCTCTTGTACCTAAGAAAGTTTTTGAACTTTCATCTATGACTTGTTTAGCTCCGAGTGCCATAATTGTTGGAACTAAACTAATTTCTCATCGCGGGACTTACCGATTGATTGCTCAACCTCGTGACAATCCTTGAACACAGTCTGAATTCTTGAGAGATCATATGGTGCCTTTGATACCCTTGTGGTCACCATAGCTAGTTGATCTTTGCTATGTTGGTAACATAAGTGAAATTTACTTGTGGCTGCTCTTATGTGCAAGCAAAGCAATCGGTTTTGACTAAAGGGTTGAGATGCCAATTTGAGGCGAGATATCTGATTAATTGTTTAATCTCACCAAACATCTCAATTCATGTTTGGGAAGTACTACCCAAAGCTTCTAAGGACACAGTTAATCTAGACAAGTATTTATTATCCATGTCAAGATTAGGACAGTAAAGGTTCCAGCCAATCGACCCGGTCGATATGGGTCTACAGAGCTTTATGGACTCGCCCTACCGTCAAGGGAAGCACTATGGAAAAGCTAGAAGATCGTTATATCCGTTCGGTGAGTGATCATGATATTACGAATAACATTCCCTACTTTCCTCTTCTCGTTGGAATCTCGGGATGAGATTCTTTTAAGGCGGGAGGAATGTAAAAGTCCCAAAAATGCAAAGTCAATAAAGTGAATGTTGATTCCCATTCATGTTGGAATGCAGGAAAATGGGACTTACAAAAATTTTTGTATACGTGATGATGAACATGGGTGTCCAACCAAACGAGCTCTCACGTTCATTTGAAATGTGTTAAGCCGAGGTTGGATTAACACCCTGTGTAAAGTTCTCATGTGTATGAGAGAGTCTAAAATTCAGATTTGAACTCGTAACATTAAATTCAGGGAAATTCATGGTGGCCACATCCTAATTCAGAGTGGGGTAAAAAGGAGCCAAATATGACCATTTCCAAATGTGAGCTGAATTCAAAGTTGAAAGTGAACTTCACACTGAATTCGGTTTATTCAAACTTCAGTCCACGTTTAAACCCCCAAAATATCAGATTGAGGGGATTTACATGAATGAAGACCTTTTGGAAACATTTGGAGGATAAGAAGAGGAGTAAAGGGGGTAGACCCCACATGTCATTGGGCTGCTTTAACTTGCTCCCGAAGTCTTTCTCTGTTCGGTGTCGAACACCACCCGAGCCTCCTCAGAGCGCCACCGAGGGCAGCCACCTCCAGCTTCTTGACTCGAGCTGGCGACCTGCTCGTGGCTTCAACACCTCACAGCGCGATCCTCTCACTTACCAACCGAGCTGCAAGCGTAGGCCACCTCCTTGCTGTTTCCATCGCACTGGGGACCAGCTCGTTGGATTGAGTACCTCCCGGTGTGATCTTTTGCTCACAAAAACAGCAACCCCGGGCATTATTTCCCCGTACAGGAAATGAACCGACACCACGGGATTTAAAATTTTAACTGAACACAACGAAGGTTAACTTTACGGTAATCAAATTCAGTTCGTGGAATTTGCTGCAAACTTGAAATTTGAATTTGGGAGCCACTGAGGTGGGGAGACTGCTTGTGGGACCCACCTGTCATTGGCACAAAGTCAACAAACGAACTCTTGTTCTGTGTGCGCTTGACACGATAAGCATGCAGCTCCACCGAGCTGCCTCTGTGCTGGCTCACCGAGGAGGTTTCCTCAGTCTTCGGCTGCAAGACAGAGCCCCGAGGCTGTACAAACCAAATGCTGTTTGCCTGCTCGATAGCTATCGCAAGCTTCCTCGTGCAGCACACGGCGACCTCACTCAGCTCTCCTCGCCGATCAACCTTCAGCGACTGTGCCGCCCAGATGTGATGATCAGGAGATGCGCCAACGAGTCCTTTACATCCATAACGCGTTTCCAGCTCTTCTCAGGTCTTCCTCCGATCACTGCCATGCATTTTCCTCCACGACTCGGACTGAAGGCGCCATGTGAACTGCTCCTCGTCTTCCAGCCGCTACAACGCCTCTCCCGTACGCCCAACACCTCCCTAAGGTGCGCCAAGGTGTGTAGATCATGCTACCGCAGTCCCCTTGCTCTTCCACGTCGCCGGCTTGCCGGAATTTAAGTTTTGGCGCCGGTACACTTGAAAAACCGATCAAAACCAAAACTCTAAATTCGTCCAACGTGGTTGATCATCGGTTCTACAATTTAATCCACAGAAACTAGTGATCCTAGCGCCCTCCAACGCCAAAAACCGAAGCAAACCGTCCACCACAGACCCCGGGCGACGAGAAATCGCCAGCGGCGGCAAAAACGGGTCGGTCCTCCGGTGAACCCTATTTTCCGGCCGTTTGCTGCAAGGTTTAGCATGCGTTCCATGTTCCCCAATCACTGTTGATGCTTTTGGGCAAGGTAGCTAGCAGGCAGAAGCTTCGGACACGCCAGAACGCGTTGATGCCGAGCTCCCGATCCGCCCCGCCGGTGCCGACCTGTTTTCGGCCATTTTCATGCGCGGAAACCTTGCCCAGCAGCTGCGCCATGTTCCCAGGAGCATGTAGGGCGAAACTGGAGCTAATTTGGTGGAGAAATGAGGGAGAACGAGCGATGCCACGATCTGAGCTGGTGTGCACGCGCGTTCTCTGGCGGGAGGTTGAAGAAAGACCTGACGAGTGGGCCCCATGTTGAGCGCTATGTAATATTCAAACAAAGAGTAGTGAAACTTGAAAAATCCATAAGTTTTGGTAGAAAGCTCCAGAATTAGTGAGACAAATTTTGTTGGAATCCTCATGAGGAGTACTTCACAGAGGAACAAATTGCTTGCTATGAAAATGCCCAGAAATTTCTGTAGAATTGTTTTTATTAAATCCTTTAGGGATTTATTACAGGAGCAATTCTTTATGAAATATTCCCAAATTTGGGCAGCTAGTCCTTTTTATAGTAACTGATCTCCAGTAAACATTTGAGCTTCATTGGAGTTCATTTGGTAGGCTAAATTGCCTTCCAAAGTTCAGCCTTTATTTGGAAATTCAAATTTAAACAGAAACTTTTCAGAACTCCTGTTCAACTTCAAAAATTCATATCTCTCTGTTGGTAGCTCCAAAAAATGGTGAAAACAAATTTTGTTAGAACCATGGAGACTTACCCTTATCAGATTTTCCACTTTTAACTATGTCAAAGCTCCTGAGTTGGGCTCAAAATTCAGAGAAGCATTGTACTTGTAGGAATTTCAAAGACTACATTGTGCAATGACATGTCTCCAAATTTTGCTCAGATCATCCTTAGAGAGTCTAGTATCCACTGTAAAAATCCCAAAGCCAAATAAGGATCCTAAATAGCAGTAGCTATGAATAGAAGTTCAATTCTTAATACTTACACATATATTTTGTTACATCTCATATAGTGACCGAAGTTGAGGACGCACCGGAGCCCATGGACGTCCTCCCACCAGAAGCTGACTTCCAATTTAACTCGCAAACAGGCAAGCCCCGGTTTGCACTTAAGTACCTTTTATAAAGATTTTCATTTGTATCACATATGTCTAGGTTGAAATGTATGCATTAGAGTTAGGGTGATTGAAACCCCACCTGCATAACCTTTAAATCCTATGGAGGGTTGGGTAGTTTACAGACTCGACGAGTAGAGAATGCCATGCTAATGTTTAGGATCTCGGTAGAAGTCGAGTGGTTGGAAGCTAATCGTGAGATAGTACTTATCACACGGAATGAGAAGAGGTAGAAAATGACTTGAGCTGTGAAAATGAGACCCAGCATGGGGGATAGGATGCAGTGAGCGGAGGTCTCACGTGCGTAGCCCTGTTGGCATCGGTTGAGGACCGTCCGTGTGCGGCCCTGCTGGACAAGTATCGAACAGTACCAGATGCATACTGGCATATGGGAACCAGGAAACCGATGTAATTGGTTAACCTGGGTGCCGAGGCTTACCCAACCGTAAATAGGAGTGGGTTGAGGGTAGCAAGGTGTAAATATGCCGGTGGGCACAGTCCCACTCCACGCGGGGACCTCCTGCCCGTTACGGATGGACCGGTTCGTCATTTGGGTTGCCTTTGAAAGGTTGTTGCATACAACAGAGTAGGAAGGGGTGTGGAATCACGCTTCTGAAAGTGGGTGTATGTGACGTGTTATCCGGCTGTGTCTTGATTGCAATCACCGTCTGTAAAGTGTTCATCACCACACAACACACCTCATTTGAAGAAAGTTGATGAACACATTTGAAGAGCAAGTAACCATTATCAACTTGCTCATTAAAGAATAAACTCACAAAATGCAAAAGTGGTATTTCCCACATGCATCATTTAGGGGCTGGGCATATGAAAACTCCTACACCTTTCTAGGGATGTCCATGCCAAGTTTCACCCAAATTCAAAACCTTTTTGAGGTATTTTTGGGTATAGCTAGAAAGAGGGTGGTTTGAACTTAAATTCAAATTCAAACTGTTTTTATCCCATGAATTCAAAAGTGGGAAACATATTCATACTCAGCACATTTTTGTGAGCTCACACACCAATTTTCACTCCATCTGGAGTTGATCTTGACATGAGCTAAGTGTAGCAAATTCAAACTTTATTTGAATTTCAAACTGAACATGTGCTGAAATTTAGTCAAACCAAACCCAATTTGAATTCTAACCAATTCAAATGGCTCAGGGGTGAATAATTCAAATCACCATGAGTATTGTGGGGATTACTGTTTACAACAGTAATATGGAGTTAAGTTCAGAGGTTAAAAATGAAAGTGGGACCCACATGTCAGCCACTGAAGTGATTCAACCGACTGAAACTCCCTCAATCGGGTCTTCGGGCTTCAGCAGCGATCGCCACCGAGGGAGGCCGCCGCGCCATCAGCTGCTTGGCCACGCGCGGGCACAAGTCGGTTCGGAGCCCTTCTTAAGGCGCCCCACTCCTCGGCCGAAGCCCCCTCGCCATTTTCCCCTCGCAAGCACACAGAACCGGATTCTTCCCTCCGCCGCTCAGAACTGATCGGAGAGCCCCGATCACAGCCACCCTGCTCCCTCCAGAGCTACGACAACGTATTAGGAACCTTCCTTCTCCTTCCACGTCATTAGAAATCAGCAAAAACCGATTGATCTCGGACATACCAAGAGTTCCATGCTGAGACCTAAAGCCACCACACTTCGGGCTCCCATGGACAGCCCAACCGGGAGGTTGTCACACCCAATCTAAGGCGTCCCTGGACGCGTTGGTGACTGGTGCTGCTCACCCCCGAGCCACAGCCCAAGTGCTTGATCGGCGGCGGTGAATTTCCAGTTTTTCCCCTTTCTCGGTATAGACCGACCTTCGGGTGCGGTTCTGGCAAATTCACACTCTAGGAAGGGTTAGAGAGTCTCAATCCGCTCCTACACAGACTAGACCTGGTAGCGCACAAGTTGCCTTCGCAACCTTTAGACGGAGAACTCCTGTACTGTTGGGTGTTTTCCTCACTGAACTCTCACTGATTTGAGATGCAAATCATGTTGGAAGTCTAGAGGTGTGGTGTAGATCCAAAACACAAGTGGAGAACCAAATGAAAATGGCTCGGATGAGTTGTGGCGGCGCTCAACAAACACCAGCGCATTCCCCTCCTTTTATTAGCCGGAAGCCACACGTTTTCAACAACTTCAGCCCAGGTTTTACACCATACAAATTTGAAAAGCATGCAGCACATGCATGTGCCTTGCACATATGGCCCAAACCCCCCGGGTTGTATGAAACATAACAAAAACACCCTCACACACATTAGGACTCCGTGCAACACATGTGACTCAGGACACACCCCTGGTTCTTGTCATGTGTGCTCTATTTCCTTGAAACATAAGGAAACTAAACTCTGATTAAACCTCCAGAAGTACTCAACAATATCCCCCTACTTCTGAGGTTTGATCTCCTGAACTCCAATCTTCTCACGAAGTTCCTGAAAATGTGTACGTCCCAGTGGCTTTGTGAGGATATCAGCAAGCTCATCTTTTGTCCCAACATGCTCCAAGATAACTTCTCCTCTATCAACACATTCTCTGACAAAGTGAAACTTGATGTCATTGTGTTTACTTCTATCATGCAAAACTGGATTCTTTGCCAAAGCAATTGCTGCTGTGTTATCCATCTTAATCACTGGTGGAGGTACTTGAATTCTTGTTACTTCTTATAACACATGCCTGAGTCAAACAGCCTGACTTGCTGCAGCTGCTCCAGCAACATACTCAGCTTCACATGTGGACTTTGCCACAGCCTTTTGCTTATGGGATAACCTGCTGATAGGATTTTCACTCAGGATGAATATGACTCCTGTTGTGCTTCTCCTGTCATCCACATCTCCCCCAAAATCACTATCACTATAGCCTCTTAACTCAAGACTTCCTTCACCTCGGTTGTAAGACAAGCCATACCTCATTGTAGCTGCCACATACCGAAGTAAATGTTTCAAAGCCACCATGTGTTCTTCTCGAGGTTCTGACATGAACCTACTTAAGTACCCAACACCAAAACCGAGATCAGGCCGAGTATGTAAAAGATACCTGAGTCAACCAATTATGCTGCGATAAGTGGTTGGATCAGTGAGTGGAGTTGTACTTCTCTTGGTAAGCTTCAACCGGGATTCCATGGGAGTGGCACACCCATTACAATTTATCATCCCACTTCTTTCCAGCAACTTTGCAACATAGGCTCTTTGACACAAGTCAATACCATGTCTTCCTTGCTTTACTTCAATACCAAGATAGTAAGACAAGCTTCCTAAGTCACTCATGCAAAACTTCTCCTTCATTTTCTCCTTGAACCGACTGATTTCCTCCATGTTTTTTCCCACAATCAGTAAGTCATCAACATACACACCCACCATGAGCCTTGCCTCACCTCCAAACTTAGTGTACAAGCCATGTTCTGATTTGCACCGTGTGAAACCGAGTTGCTTGAGACTTTCATCAAGTTTGCAGTTCTATGCTCGAGGAGCTTGTCTCAAGCCATACAATGCCTTGTGAAGTCTTAAAACCCACTTCTCCTTTCCTTCAGCTATGAAACCCGGAGGTTGAGTGACATAGATCTCCTCTTCTAGACTCCCATTCAAGAAGGCTGACTTCACATCCATGTGATGAATATGCCACCCAAAATGAGCTGCAACAGCTAACACAATCCTCACAGACTCCATCCTGCTAACTGGTGCAAAAACTTCTTCAAAATCAACTCCTTGCTTCTGCACATACCCCTTTGCAACTAGCCTTGCTTTGTGACGTATGCCATTCCCATGTTCATCTTTCTTCAACTTGAAAACCCATTTCAAGCCAATGGCACGATAACCCTCCGGAAGTTGTACCAATGACCATTTTTTGTTCTCTTCAATGGATGTGAGCTCCTCAATCATGGCAATGCGCCACTCCTTGATTCTCAAGGCCTCTTCTGCTGTGCATGGCTCTTCACCTATGACAACAAGAAGTTCATCTACTCCTCATTCTTCTGGTTCACAATTTGGCACCTCCTCAAGAATATTTCTCATGGAACGATAACGAAGTGGTGCTTCTTTTAGCTCACTATCCAGTTCTGCTGACATGGAAGGAGGTGACACAAACTCCACATCCTAGGATGCTTGTTGCTTCAGTTGTGTCATAGAAGACACTCCCTCAGCTGGAGTTTTGTCACCTTGACCTGTGTCACAAGAGGAAGAACTCACTCCACCAGGGTTCTCATCATGAAAGATGTATTCTACCCGAAAGATGTCTTCATCATTCACCATTTCACTTGACTCAGCTGCATACCACTTCCATGGGCAGTTTTCTTCAAACACAGCATCACGTGACACGTGAACACTCTCCGTGTTTGGATTGTAAAACCTCCATGCCTTGCTTCCTTGCTCATATCCAATGAAGACCATTGGTATAATTCGATTTTCATGTTTGCTAAGGCGTTTGCTTCCCTGTTTCACGTGTGCCACACAACGAAAAGTGCGCAAATGATGTGCACTAGGTTTCTTGTCATGCCATACCTCATATGGAGTCTTTCTCTAAACACTCCGAGTAGGAAAATGGTTCAACACATACACTGCTGTGGTTACTGCCTCCCCCCAGAACCAACCGGGCATATTCATTGCTTTCAACATGCTTCTTGCCATTCCCATAACAGTTTGGTTCCTTCTCTCAACCACACCATTTTGCTCAGGAGAATATGGAGCTGTCAAGTGACGTTGAACACCCTCCTTGGCGCAATACTCAACAAAAGCACGAGCTGTGAACTCTCCACCATGATCTGTGCGAAAAGTTCCAATCTTCCTCCCTGCCTCAGCTTCAACACTTGATTGAAAACCCATGAAAGTACTCATAGCTTGATCCTTTGTGCTGATCAAAAACACCCACATGTATCTACTGAGATCATCCACAAGAAGAAAGAAAAACCTGCTGCCTCTTGGAGTTGCTGGCTTCACTGGTCCACAGAGGTCTCCATGCACAAGTTCAAGTTTCTTCTCAGCTCGGTACTTTGCCATGCACGGGAATGGTTGACGTCTTTGTTTCCCAGCCAAACAGCTATCACACTTCTTCTCAGTTTGAGTGATGGTTGGCAATCCATACACAGATTGCTCTTCGGCAAGTCTTCTGAGACTCCGAAAGTTTAAGTGCCCCATCCTTGTATGCCACATCCATGTTGTATTGCACCCTTGTGCCATGAGACACCTTGGTTGCACTACCTTAAGATCAATAGTGTACAACCGGTTCACTCCCCGTTTCACCATTGCCACAGGGGTTCTATTTTTATCCCAAATCTTGACATAACCATTCACCATCAGGATTCGGTGTCCCTCCTCCTCAAGCTGTCCAAGACTGATGATGTTTGCCTTGAGCTGAGGAATAAGGTAGACCCCAGCCAACTCCTTTCGACCACCTCTCTTACCTTGGAACACCACAGTTCCTTGGCCATCAATCTCTGTCAATGAGCCATCTCCCAAACGCACAGTACATGCACCGTGTTATCAAGTTTTGTGATCACATCCCGTTTCCCGATCATGTGCTTTGTTGCACCGGAGTCCAGGATCCACCGGGTACTGCCTCCTCCCTCCAAGTCTCCTACTTGAACGTGTAACATGTCATTGTTGAGGCATACCTCCTCCAGGGACATGTCTTGATCAGCCTTGGTGTTGGCACATGCCACCGAGAGGCTGGATTCAAACTCATGATCAACTTGAGCTGTGTTCACCTCTTCATCCTTCTTTTTCTTCCTGCATTCTCTAGCCCAATGACCTTTCTTACCACAGTAGTGGCATTCATCCTTGGCCACTCCACGCCCTGAGTTTACACCACCACGGTTACCTCGACCACGGCCACGTCCTCGACCATGATCTTTCCTGGTGCAAATGAGTCTTTGTGCCGTTCCTGTCCAGTTCCCCCGGACATCTTGAGACGTGTCGACAACCTTGCAAGAAACTCTTCTTCACTCAGATGCAACTTCTCATGTGTGTTGCCCTCCCAAGTGCTTGCACCAAGCCTTTCTTCTGCAGCCTTGAGTCTACCAATCAACTCATCAACGGACATATCACTTAAGTCAAGCAATGTCTCGATGGAGGCCGCAATCTGCTCAAACTTTTGTGGTACCGCCTGAAGGAACTTCCAGACAATCTCTTCCTCCGAACGTTCACTCCCAAGTGCCGCTAAGTTGAGACGTGATCCGGCTCATACACACACCAAACTCATCAACCGTTTCACCATCGTTGAATCTGAGTGCATCAAACTAGCGACCCAATGTGCTTGCCCTGGCCTTGCGCACACGTTCGGCTCCAACGTTGCGCAACTTGATCGCATCCCATGCAATCTTGGCCGACTCCTTCCCGGCAATGATCCCTATCATTTCTGGTGGCACAGCCTTGGTGAGAGCCTCCAAAGCCATCCGATCTTCAATGTAATCATCGCTGCCAAGGCTCACAGCAGTCCACAAGCCTCTCGCTTGCAACATCACCCGCATAAGTGCCGACCAATCATGATAGTTTGTCTTTGTGAGCATCAGATACGTACCACCACTGCTGACTTCCTTCGTGATGCGATGAATCACCAATGCCCCTGATCCTCCTCCTGCCCTGCTGGTGCCTCCCGGCGGTGTGACGTCTCTCCATGAACGTCGGGCTGGCAATGAAGATCTCCTCCGCGACATCAGCGCCCACTCAATGGCCGTGTCACGGTTCCAGGCAACGTAATCGGCTCTGATGCCAATTGTTGGGTGTTTTCCTCACTGAACTCTCACGGATTTGAGATGCAAATCGTGTTGGAAGTCTAGAGGTGTGGTGTAGGTCCAAAACACAAGTGGAGAACCGAATGAAAATGGCTCGGATGAGTTGTGGCGGCGCTCAGCAAACACCAGTGCATTCCCCTCCTTTTATTAGCCGGAAGCCACACGTTTTCAACAACTTCAGCCCGGGTTTTACACCATACAAATTTAAAAGCATGCAGCACATGCATGTTCCATGCACGTATGGCCCAAACCCCCCGAGTTGTTTGAAACATAACAAAAACACCCTCACACACACTAGGACTCGGTGCAACACATGTGACTCAGGACACACCCCTGGTTCTTGTCATGTGTGCTTTATTTCCTTGAAACATAAAGAAACTAAACTCTGATTAAACCTCCAGAAGTACTCAACATGTACACGGCGTATTTCGCAGTTTGCCGTCGGCGGAGCATACGGGAAGCATCGGGCGCACGGTGAGGGACTACTTTGGACCTCCCCCGAGCTGCTTCAAGCTCAGGTCGACCTTCCGTAAGGTCCACTGATGCTCCCCGACCGTTTGCTCGATCGATTGAGGTGCTAGGGAGGTCGGCCGACACGGCCGAAGTTCTCCTGAGGTCGCCGCTCGTCGCCGACCATGTGCCGGCTGTTTTCATGACGAACTGAGCCCAGAACCGTGTTCCCTGAGTGGACTTAGGCAGGGGCGGCCAGAATCATGAAGTTTGGAGCACCACCGAGGCTGCCGGCGAGCTCTCCGGCGAGGCGTCGCGGCGGCCGAACGCGGGAGTCGGGAGGTAGACGAAGGGGGTGGGTCCCGGCTGTCAGAGGCTCGGATCTGGTGTGCTGGCGCACAAAAACTCCGTGGACCCCGGTGTGCCATCGCTCCAGCGCCCAACACGTGTGCCCGTGGACCCACAGGCAGATTTGAACTTTTGCCGATTTTCAGATTCCATTCAAACTTCAGATCCTCATAACTTTGGCTAGGAACCTCCAAATCGAGTGAACCAAATTTTGTTGGATTCATCCCTCCGAGTAATTTCCAGCAAATCAAGTTTCACTTCATGAAAATCCTTATTTCTCCAGAATTAATTCCTCAAATTTTAAAAAGTTTGGAATTTTAACTGGAGGATCCTTTGGAGGAAAAGTCTGAAATTTTGCTAGGATGTTCACCAAAATATCCCTGAACTACCATAAACATTTCAGAGCCATTTGAGCTCATTTGATCCACCTAATGGTGTGATTAATGAAACTGTTCCAGAGAAAATGGAAAATGTTCAGAAACATTTTTCAGAATTTCTCTGAAATTGTTTAGCTCATATCTTTAGCTAGGAACCTTGAAAGTCGGTGAGACCAACTCCATTAGAACCCTCTGAAAATCTAGTTTTCAGAAAGGCATGGCTTAGTCCATGAAGATCCCTAGAACACCCTAAAGGCTCCAATTAAGGTCAAGTACATAATTATTTGTGGAGGGCTCAAATGAGCTTTGCTGCGACTAAAACTTGGCCAAATCTCTGTTTAGGTTTTATCCAAACCACAGTAAAAATTTCAGAGTCATTGAGTCTGTATAGTGGGACTTATAGCCTTCACAAGTTTAAAACTCAATTCAAATGCATTTAAATTAATACATGTACTTGTTACCTCATGTAGTCGCTAAGGTCGAGGATGAACCTGAAGTCCTAGACTTCGTTACTCCGGAAGAGCAGCTAGCCTACGACCAAGAGCAGCAAGGCAAGCTCCGGTTTGCATTAACCATTTTACAAACTTTTATTGTTTTGAGAACTTACTTGAGTATCATTATTTCTTGCACTAGAGTCTTGTTTGAAACCCAAATGCATAGCCAAGAAAGCCATGTGTTGGGATTAGGATTGAAAAACCCGTTAGCTACTGCAATGCTAAGATAGTGTAGGATTCGGTACAAGTCGAGTAGTCGGAACTACTCGCGAGCATAGGCTAGAGGCACTCGACTCGGTGTAAATCGGCTGGCGGCACTGAGATGCGCGTGCAGAGACCTCTTGCTCGGGACGATTGGACCGGTTCAACATTTGGCTAACGGGTGAAAGGTGGTTGCGTACGGCGTCTGTGATGGTTGCTGTAGGCAACATCGAGTACGAGCGTACGTGACGGGTTATTCAGGTAACCCTGCAGGTGTAAATCGATTATAATCACCGTCCCGCGTGGTCAGTGAGTACCACTTGTTCACTGTACCGTGACGTAGAAAGAACAGGCTAGTTACATGCTAAAATGTTGCTGATTGAAAGATGGACTTTGATTGTTAATGATTTTCTGTAGTTTAGAGCTAATTAAAGTTTCTTTCAACTTTGGGCAAAGTACATGAGAGAAATGTGTTTCTTGTTTGATTGTGGCTCTCTCATGTGCCTTAGCGTAAGGTTCTCCACAACCTGCTGCTAAAATTTGAAAGTAAGGTTCCACTAATTAGGCGAGTCCTTGCAACTTGTTTTATCTCCGGTACCTATCACCCCTCATGTAGAAGTTCCATGTTTAGGAGAGACGGGTCAGTCTTGCTGAGCCTTCGTGCTCACTGCTTGTGTTTGAAGCTTTTGCAGGGTTCTATGAGGATGGGACTCCCGAGGAGGATATGGAACCCCAGTAGGGGAACCCCGTCGAGTGGGAGTCGTGCACGCCGCCGTGTTATTGTGCGTGTGTGCTAGCAAGGACAAGTTCACGGGCTGAATGTGAACTTGATGCGTAGTCTACGCCCGTGAGTGTAGACTGAACATATTTTTTTATAAAAATGTTCATAAACCTCTTTATGTAATAAAACTTTGCTTCCGCTTTGTACCTTTGATGTGTGTTATCCGGTGCTGTGTAACGCAGGACCCCTCAGCGTGATCCTGGCTCGACAAGACCGTGGGGTCGTGTCAGCGTTGGTATCAGAGCTCGCTTGAGGTTTAACGCACTAAAAAGGTCATCTTTTTCAAAAATCCAGTGAGGAACGAGTTAGTAGCCCATATAAGGATGTTATTAGTGTATAGAAAGTGCCATACTAATCTATTTGCTTATGTCGGAAAATCGTGCATCTCGGGACGCTTTATGTCTTGGGGGTGTACGTAGGCGCTGTCCACCAGTGCGCACAAGCTGAAGGGTGGAGCCCCACGGGTGGCAGGTTACCCGACCCGCTTTGATATCCTCTACGACTCTTCATGTCGTTTGGGGTATTCGAGCAACGTCTGTCCCTGGCGTGTGTGGTGCAATTTGGGAGACCCCGTCACGTGGTCAGTAACGTGAACACGTAGCTCAAGGCGAGTTTGGCTTGAGAACATCCGGGCAAGTGATGATGGCCGGGTGTACGAACTGTATGGATACCGGGCTCGGTGTGCAGCCGAGTCTGACGATTGTGTGAATTATCTGCAGGTAGTCTAACCACGAAACGGTAGATGTGTAGTATTCGTGTGCGAGAGACTTTTAGTGCCACTGAACTAACAAAGCCGGCTAAGTCCGGTATAGGTTTTTCTTTGTGAGGACGTAGTACCGACATGATATGGTGACGCATCGACGTCACACCCCACTAAATGAACAACTTCATTATAAAACTTGAAAGTTTTAATCCGGAGCATTAATACTTTGCTGTAACCTCTTCCCTTAATCGGGATATTCAAAGTTAACAAGTTTTCAACTTATAGGTTGCTAAGGACAGAGCACCCTGTTTTCATCTGAATTAAGCCTGAAGTTAATATGAGGTTAGAGGTTGAGTTCTTTCGAGGATGGGGTCATATGATACATTTCTGGAAAGCTTTGGAAGATCTTTACAACTTTCTGTTGATGTCCAGAGGTGTTTCAACCCTTAACCAATCTAAAAATGCAGTAGAGTTGAAACTGTCCAGAAAACAGGGCAGAGCAAACGCTCTCTGTAAATTCTTTGTAAATTGAGCATAACTTCCTGCATAAAAATCCAAAAATAGAAAATGAGGTAGTTCTGAAAATCTTGTGAGATGGGTTACAACTTTGTAACAGAAAGTTTTGTCAGATTGGGAGCAGAATTAACTGGAGTTCTTGGAAAAATCAGTACCTAAAGCAGGGAGGTGCTGTCCAATTTTCTCCAGAAATTCTGTTAACTTTGACATCTCATAACTTTTGAACCAGGACAGATCTTAGGCCAAGCAAATACTTTCTGGAAAGCTATTAAAATTTGATTTAACTTTGATTTTGAGCTCTAGAATTGGTTTTGCTTTTAGAATGGCCTAAATCAGGTTGAAATGGAAACTGGTCAGGGCTGTCATGTTGGACAGCAGATCAGCAGTCAAATTAGTTTAAATTTGAACTATGTTTCCAAGTTTTATGGGTTCAATGACATGTTTTATGTTAAAACTCAATGTTTTACTGTGAAAATAAATATTTGACATTTCTCAAATATATTTTTTCAGATGACAGCGGATAAACAGTTCGAGAACGGGTGGGTGGAATCTCACTGTTCTCACCACAGCGGCTATCCGGAAGCATTGAGGCAGATGCTTCAATATTTCGGGTACAACCAGATGCCGCAGTACTTCACCAAGGAAGAAGGCGAGTAGGGGAACAAGACGTGGACAATCCATGTCGAGGTTCCTGCAGGACCTACGACACCTGGTTGGGCGCCGTTCACCGTTACGGTGAGAGGTAGACAACCCGAGGGAATGTGGCATGTGGCAGCCCGTGACACCATGTCACGTTTCTGTCAGCTACACGTGAGAGCGATGGAGGGCACTCCATACGTGCTCGTTCCGGTGGAGGGACGGGCTCATCATGTGTGGGAAGGGAGGTACAGGGAGGCAATAGATCCGGGTTGCCCAAGGTACAGCCCCGCGGAGGCAAACCTCAGCCTCCAAATGAGGGCGGGAAAGGCCGTGATGAACAGCTAAGCTGTTCATACGGAGTGTCTCGCCGCAAAGCTCAAGGAGAGCACAAGCCGTGGAGACCATTTCGAGAGTGCTCACAGCGCACTCCGCAATATGCTCCTTCCGACGATCAAGCGACTGAACGAACAGCATAATCAGTTGCATCGTCTGAAGAATGCGAAGAAGAAGAGCCATGTCGACATCGCGGCGTTGCAAGAACTGGTGCAGACTCTAACCCAGCAGAACGAGGATCTTACTCAAGAGCGGGACGACGCTATTGAGGAAGGGCAAGGCTGGGAAGAAGACTACAACCAGGCCATGGACGAGGTGCATGCATTGCAGGACCTCGTACATCCGGTATTGGGCATACCGGTGGTCTTGGGTCTTCTGGCAATGGGAGAACCTGAGATGGGAGAAGAGGTTGTAGATCCGGAGCCACCAGTAGAGGTACCGGAGGAGGACGACCCGCAGGAGGTCGAGTTCTACTCCGAGTAGGGGGTTACAGTTGCCAAGTAGGGCAACTAGAGTATTGTAGCCCAAACTTTTGTAATCGGTGACATGTCGTGTAGGCAGTAGCGTATGTATAGGTAGTGACGACATGAGTACGACTTCTCGGAGACCCGAGAATAATGTATTTTGTATAAAGTTTATGCTTTATCAATATATGTGAATGTTGTTCAAATTATTCATGCGTCGCTTCAATACCTACTGTTTCTTATGGAATTTTTAAGTATGACATGTGCTGATCGCTGCTGTTTTGAATTTCAGAATGACTCGTACTCGTGCCAACCCGGACGTTGGGGGTTCTAGTCAAGGGGGAGAAACCTCCCAACAGCCTCCCGGGGACTCCTCGGGGCAGCAACAGCAACAGCAGAAACAACAACAACAACAAACGCCGCCACCGCCACCGCAAACGGTTACATTGGCCGACATCGTTGTGGCAATGGCGGGTTCTCATCAGCAGCACACGGAGTTGCTGCATACCCTTATTGCAAATACGTCTCGGCCAGAGAGACGTCAAGATCGTGAGGAGCGTCAACAGAGCTCCAACTCCGACTTCCTAGCGACTCACCCCCGGTATTCTCAAGGGCGGATGAACCCCTCGATGCGGACAACTGGCTCCGCACGATAGAGATGAAGTTCAGGCTGCTCCAAATAAGTGAGCAGCGCAAGACTCAGTTCGAGGTCCAGCAGCTCCAGGGATCCGCGAGCGCGTGGTGGGCAAACTACAGTGCTTCACAGCCCACCGACCGAGTTATGACCTGGCCGGAGTTCCGGACGGCCTTCAGGGCCTATCACATACCGCCAGGTCTGATGAAGAGGAAGACACGGGAGTTTCTACACCTGCAGCAAGGGAGCCGGAATGCGCTGGAATACTCCAGGGTGTTCAACGATCTCGCGCTCTATGCGTCATATCACGCCGATACTGACGAGAAGCGGCGGGACCACTTCTACCAGGTGCTTAACCCACTCCTGAAGGACAAGCTGGCGATGTTCAATCACGGCAGCCTCAATGACATAATTGATACTGCGATTGTTCAGGAGGACTCCGGCAAGGAGTTAGCGGCGGCGGAAAGAAAGCGAAGCGCGCCGCAAAGCAGCGGAGAAGGAGGCGGTCCTTCTCAGAAATTTCGGATGGTGAATCGCCCACCATTAGGTTCACGCTGGCAGCCACCACAGAGGTCGATGCCATTCCGCAGTCGGCCCTATTCTTCACCGGCGTTCAGGCCAGCACTCCAGCACCACCTCCGCAACAACAACAGCAACAGCAGGCGATGCCGCGTGCGTATGCACCTCAGCAGTGCATGCCGGGCTTTCGTCCCCCAAGCTCCGGACAAGCAGCGGTCACATGCTACAAATGTGGTCGCCCAGGACACTTCGCCAGCAGTTGTCCGGAGAGACAAGGTGGCGGAGTTGCACCGCAACTTCCTGGGAGGAATCAGCCCCGGAACCCTACTAATGTGTGGCGGGCAAACCCGAGGCCCGGCACTGTCCACCAACTTGCCATAGAGGACGTGCCGGAGGGTGAGCCAATCCTTGCGGGTATGTTCCAACTCCACCAGCATCCTGTCACACCCGGTTTTTCCGAAGAACAACCAAGTGAATATCACATGTATGCCAGGATCATTTTCTCATACATGTGATGACAAATAGTGAAGCATCATTTATTACAAGCCAGGTGTCGAATATAAATAAGTCTTACATCACAAATGTCTCAATGAACACTAATGCTTCATCACAAGTAAATAAACTAGCAGCGGAATATTATTCTTTAGGGCTCCATCACAGGTGTTGCCCGGGGGTCTTCATGAACCTAGAAACCTTCCTCGGGTCCAAAATCTTGGTCATTATACACCATCTCATTATCTTGACCTGAGCAGCAATATAAACCAACAAATATGCAAGGTTGAGTACCAATGGTACTCAGCAAGTGTGGGAAAATTATATCATGCATGGCTAGAACAAGGAGAGGTTGAACTCATGGTTAAAGCACTACGCAATTAATACCTATCACCTTAGCTTATTAAGCACCTACATTACTACACAGGTGAAATGATCCAAATCTCCCATCCCATCATCATAAACCAATAACCATAATCATCATTTCCAATGTTAAGCTCCCCGCTTAACTTCCAAAACCATCAATTCTCTAATCATGAATAAGTCCAGGCCGCTCTTAACCGTGAGCACGGCTGTCAAGACAGTTTTGACTCTGCAGAGTTTGTACCACTGTACCCACAAGTAGTGATTTCATCCCCCGTTGCCGGGTGGACTAAGAGAACCTCCATTATGCCAGTGGCTACGAACCACATTCACACTTCCCAGGTGTGTGGCCAAGAGATCACTACGAAGCCTTTACAAAGGGATTCCCGACGAGCGTGGGCCCACTGAGGTTTCACCCCTAACAGCATACAAGAGGCTCCAACCCCGCTGCAGTGGCCCCCTCTTGAGCCTTGCGGTTCACATGGTAGTCCAGCTGACACCTAATCCCCGCACCATCCAACACACCCATACTACGCCGGGGATACACCTAATTAATTGGCTAAGCTGCCCCATCTCAGCATGTGGTTGGCACTGTAAAGCCGGGTTACATGCTCCATGAACCGGTCCTTAGGATCCAGGCAAGTACTAAACACAAACCCAAGTCTCGTGCACCCAGCACACAACCAAAACATCCAACTTGCCTTGATCCCTACCTCTACATAACTCACAATATCTCATTCAAGAGTATGGTAATATAAACTGATGATCTCATTTTCCCAAATATCCCATTCTAAACATGGCTAAGCATATGCATGGACATAAATGACATGACAAAATAAATCCCAACCCAAGCTACAAGGAAACAAGGTAATGCAATTCTAGGGAAACTTCCTAGCATGGGTTTCATATTTCAGGGTATATAATATTATTTTCATAATCTCCAGGGGTCTAGTTACACTTTTCAGAGGTGTTTTTCTTAATTTCTATTAAGTCTAGGGGCTAAAACTGATTTTTAAATGAATTTACATGATTTTCTGGAGTTCCAGGGGCTAGATCTGAAGTTTCCGGGGCTAGCTCTCAATTCTAGAGAACCCCAGGGGGTAGCACGTAAGAATTCCAGTCTTTATAACGCGGGGCTGACGTGGACCGTCTGATTTTAAACCGACGGCTGAGATTATAACATCGAACCGGTACGCGGGGTTTTAAAGTCTACCGTGCGATTTAAAATAAACGGCGCACAAGCGGCCACGTCGCTCTGATCGAGCGCGGGCGGCGCTGCCGGCGGGAAGCGGCGATCTCGCCGGAAACTTTCGGATCCTCGAGAATTCTGCCTAGAACTGTGATCTTATGGCCTAGATCGGTAGAGGGGAGGTCAGGGATCTCACCTCGGGGGTTTTCTCGAGCTCGGGGGTCCTGGAAAGTGCTCGGCGGCGAGGTCCGAGGCAAAACCACGGCGAAGCTCGTCGGAGCTGGATTTGCACTGTAAGTCTTCGGGTTTTCTGCACCTGCAAAGTTCCCCGGAGGCGGTGGATCAAGATCAACGAGTTAGATCAGGGTTTCCGAGCTTAGATCGGCCAGAATTCACCGGCGAAGTCTCGGTGCTCACCGGAGTGAAAATCGGCGATCGCGTGAGAAAAACTGATCGGATCGGTTGTTTTTATAGCCGGGGGAGGGCGGTGGTTCTGTTGTGATCGAGTTAGAGTCCTCAGGGTCCAGAATTCGGCTGCGGGACGCGGTTTCCCGATCGGTTGCGATCGCGCGCGAGGGAGAAGTCCGGGGTCGCGGGGTTAGGGATGACAGGCGGGTCCCACCCGTCAGCGAGGGGCAGCGCGGCGCGCGCGGGGGCGGGCTGCGCGGGGTTTGCTGGGCCGGCTGGGGTTTCGGCCCACTGGCCAGTTTTTTTCCGGTTTTCCTTTTTCTTTTTCCATTTCTTTTCTGTTTTGAGTCTAATTTGAATTCCAGTTTGAATTTGAATTTTTGCAAAACATGCAACACGTCCAAAAATTTCTAAATTCCCCTCTGAACATGGTTTATGGTTCTAAATCAAAATTTGAGTTTTGACTAAAAATTTGGGGTGTTACAGCTCTACCCCCCTTAAAAGAAATCTCGTCCTCGAGATTGGTGTTTCTAAGAAAACAATTCCGGAAATTGTGCCTTAAGCTCATCTTCCCGTTCCCAGGTGGCTTCCTCTTCTGAGTGATGCTTCCACTGCACCTTGCACATCCTGATTCTCTTATTTCTGGTGAGGCGTTCCATTGTCTCCAAAATCTTGTATGGTTGCTCGGCATAAGACAAATCCTCAGCTACATCCACTTCATTCATGGGTAACACCTCCTCAGGCGTCCTCAGACATTTCTTGAGTTGCGACACATGGAACACATCGTGCACGTCCGATAGATGAACCGGTAACTCTAGTTGGTACGCCACTTCGCCTTTTCTTTCCAAAACTTGAAAGGGTCCGATGTATCGAGGTGACAACTTCCCTTTCACCTTGAACCGACGAAGTCCTCTGATAGGGGACACCTTGAGATAAACATAGTCTCCCACGTTGAAAACGAGTTCTCTTCTTCGTACATCAGCATAACTCTTCTGGCGTGTCTGTGCTATCCTCAAGTTGTTGCGAATCTCCCTCACCTTTGCCTCGGCTTCTTGTAGCACTTCGGGACCAAACACTTTACTTTCTCCTGTTTGGTTCCAAAATAGGGGAGTTCTGCATCTCCTTCCATACAAAGCTTCAAACGGTGACATCTTCATACTAGCTTGATAACTGTTGTTATAGGAAAACTCCGCATACGGTAAGTTCTTGTCCCAACTCCTATTGTTTTTGAGTGCACATGCCCGTAACATATCTTCAAGGATCTGATTGGTTCTCTCCGTCTGCCCGTCAGTTTGGGGATGATAGGCAGAGCTGAAATTCAGATGGGTTCCCATGGTTTCATGCAACTTTTGCCAAAACCTCGAGGTGAACTGTGTCCCTCGGTCCGACACTATCTTCTTTGGCACTCCATGGTAACACACAATCCTTGACATGTACAATTCTGCCAATTTGGTTCCGCTGTAGCTTTCCTTCACCGGAATGAAATGAGCTACCTTGGTTAGCCTATCAATAATAACCCATATTGAATCATACCCGGACTGGGTCCTAGGCAATCCCACGACAAAATCCATGCTGATCTCTTCCCACTTCCATTCAGGCACTTTGAGTGGTTGCAGCAATCCCGCGGGTCGTTGATGTTCTGCTTTCACCAACTGACATGTGTCACATAGGGCAACATGTTCCGCGACATCTCGTTTCATGCCATACCACCAATACCTGCTTTTGAGGTCCTGATACATCTTCGTACTCCCAGGATGAATGGAATAGTCGGAATCGTGAGCCTCCTTCAAAATTAATTTACGAATCTCCTTTACTCCTGGCACACAGATCCTTTTCCCGTGCCACACCGTTCCTTGTTCATCCTCTCTAAAACCAGGAGCTTTATTTTCCTTGATGAGCTGTCTAATCTCTTGTATCTTCTCATCATTCTTTTGTCCCTCGCGTATGTCTCGCTCAAGTGTGGAGTCCACTTCCATGGCGATGGCTTCACCACTATTTACTAGACATAGATTGAGCCTTATAACCTCGTCCTTCAATTCTGCAGGCATATCCTTCAAGCTCAACTTATTGACCTGCACTTTCCGACTCAAGGCATCGGCCACGACGTTTGCTTTCCCGGGATGATAGTTGATGCCTACATCAAAGTCATTGATTAGCTCTAACCATCTCCTTTGTCTAAGGTTGAGATCTGGCTGTGTGAATATGTACTTCAAACTCTTATGATCCGTATATATCTCTGTCCTCTTCCCCATCAAATAGTGCCGCCAAATTTTCAACGCGTGTACCACTGCAGCTAGTTCTAAGTCATGTGTAGGATAGTTCTTCTCGTGCTTCCGAAGCTGCCGGGATGCATATGCCACGACATGTCCCTCTTGCATGAGAACACATCCCAACCCGTTTCCAGAGGCATCGCAGTACACCGTGAAATTCTTCTGCATATCTGGCATAACCAACACGGGGGCTGTTGTCAATCTCTTCTTTAGCTCCTGAAAGCTCGTATCGCACTGTGGCGTCCAGGTGAATGTGATTCCCTTTTCCAACAGTTTGGTGAGAGGTCTCGAGATCTTGGAGAATCCCTCAATAAACCGTCGATAGTAATCCAGCCAATCCCAAAAAGCTTCGAACTTCCCCGACATTTTCAGGGGTTTTCCATTTCTGGATATCTTCGATTTTGGCGGGATCTACGGAGATTCCTCCCTCCGAGATTATATGTCCTAAAAAGGGAACTCTCTTTAGCCAAAACTCACACTTGCTCAACTTGGCATATAGTTGGTGTTCTCTCAGCCTCTGTAACACCAACCTTATATGTTTCTCATGTTCTTCTTCATCTTTGGAGAAGACGAGAATATCATCTATGAAAACCACCACAAATTTGTCCAGATATTCCATGAATACCTTGTTCATGAGGTACATGAAATATGCCGGGGCATTGGTTAGCCCGAAAGGCATGACAGTGTATTCATACAGTCCGTACCGAGATACGAAAGCTGTCTTGGGAATATCAGATTGCCTTATCTTGAGTTGGTGGTATCCCGACCTGAGATCAATTTTCGAGAACACGCAAGCTCCCCTCAACTGATCAAACAAGTCTTCAATGCGGGGTAATGGATACTTGTTCTTGATGGTCACCTCATTCAAGGCACGGTAATCCACGCATAACCTTTGAGTTCCATCTTTCTTAGGCACAAATATTACCGGAGCTCCCCATGGTGAGGAACTAGGGCGAACATACCCCTTTTCCGTCAATTCTCTCAAATGATCCTTGAGCTCTTCTAGCTGCTTGGAGCCCATTCGATAAGGTCTCTTGTATATCGGGGCTGTTCCCGGTACTAGCTCGATTGCGAATTCCACGTCACGGTCGGGAGGCATTCCTGGCAACTCCTCCGGAAAAACATCTGGATATTCCCTGATAGTCCTGATTTCCTCAACTTTCACCTCCACTTGATTTAATTTAATGTCCCTCCTAGGCTCGTGTATCGTTATGAACTTTACTCTTGTGCCATTAGGGTGAGTTAGTTCCACTGTTCTGGTCGAACAATGGATGATTCCTTTATGTTTGGTCAACCAATCCATACCCAGAATAATATCTATCCCTTGTGAATCGATCACTATGAGGTTAGCGGTAAATACTACCCCATTAATGTCTAGGTTCACTTTGGGACACACTTGTCTTGTCCTTATTTCTCCACCTGGAGAATTTACCGCTAGCATATGGTTCATTTGTGTGGTTGCTAGGTCATGCTTCTTAACAAACCCTTGCGCAATGAACGAGTGGGTAGCACCAGAATCAAACAGCAGAGTTGCAAGGTGTAAATTGGCAGGAAACTTACCAACTACCACGTCGGGTGCCTCTTGTGCTTCCTCCATAGTGACGTGGTTCACACGTCCTCTCATTACGTTCTGCTGCTGTGGTTGCGTGGGCTTCTTCTTTGGACACTTATGGGCGTAGTGCCCCACTTCACCACAGCTGAAACATTGCACCCCAATCTTAGATGCTTGGCCCTTGTTGTCTTGGGGTTGGTTTGGGGGTCCTTGCACTGCTGGTCGAGGTGGATATGCGGGGCGAGGCTGCTGCACAAACTGACGTTGCGGCTGTGCTGGTGCTGCGGGAGGCCTGTAGTTTGGGTTGTACCCTCTTGGTGCTGAATAGGGTACCGCAGCACGGCTCGTCTGCCCCGTAGGTGGCTGCATCATACGTGGGCGGGTGTTGCTCCCTGAGGCTTGATGTGACCACCCAGCCTTCCTCTTATTCTCATTTTCCAGGGCCTTCAGCTTCCTTTCCACCACAAACACTCTGTCCACCATCTTTTGAAAGCTTTCATACTCATTTGAGGACATTGCACACTGCATCTCTGCGGTAAGTCCTTCCACGAAACAATCTTGTTTCTGCTCATCTGTCTCTATGTCTCGTGGAGCATAACGGGATAGTTGAGTGAATTTAGTGAGGTATTCCCTCACCGTCATGTTTCCCTGCTGCAGTCCCAAAAACTCCTTCCTCTTGTTTTTGAGTTCGCCTCTTGGGATGTAATGATTGCGGAAGCTACGCTTGAACTCTTCCCAAGTGATGCTCTCCGGGTCATGATGGGCGGCCACGTAGGCGGTCCACCAATCAGCAGCAGGTCCTTGCAATTGATGAGAGGCAAACAGCACCCTCTCATACCCTTGGCATTGTATGATCCTCATCTTACTTTCAATGGTCTTCAGCCAATCATCTGCCTCCAGAGGTTCAGCAGCACTTGCAAACTTTGGAGGTTGAGTTCCTAGAAACTCACTCAACCTTGGTTGGCGTGGTGCAGCTTGTGGAGGTGGAACTTGATGCAAGTTGGCCACTACTTGAGTCAAGTTCTGGATGAGCTGATTTTGATTCTCCAGCATTTGGTGGAGAGGATCAACTTCTTCACGGCGACCACCCCGGTTCTGGCCTCCAGAAAGATGAGAGTTGCATGCCTCATCATTGTTATTGGCGGGGTTGGCAGCACGTCCTTTTCCTCTTCCGGCCATCTGGTAGAATCAACAAATGTTAATTTGAAAGCATTTAGTATCATCTTACTACTTTCACTTGTTTGTACTTTGAAGTGTTGAAGTTTTGTTAAAATCTTACGAGGGTTTTATATCTCACACCCAATAAATGCACTATTATTTCCTGTGGGTTCACACACCAAAGCAAAACAATCTGAAGACGAGGCTGTGGACACTTGCTCATGGCTTCCACAACTCACGTCACACACCAAGCATTATCACACCATTAACTACGTAACGACTCGACTACTCGACCTCTTGCTAGCTAGGGGAAAGACTCTACGCTACTCATCCTCTTGAGCTGGCTCCTCGGGATCTTCCTCCTCATTTCGGCTACCTTCTGACTCTGCTTTGGGTAGGGAGGCTGCTGGTGGAGAAGTGCGACGACGCCTGATCGCTCGGCGATCCTGGGAGTCAGGGGTCCATGGATCACTTATGGTGACACACAGTTCATTCCCATCTCCTCTTTCTCTCGCCTTTAAGCAAGCTCGCAGCAATGCCTCCGTCTCCTTCAGAGTATCTCGGACATCCTGAAGCTCTTGTTGACACTCCTGCAGTCGAGTGCTGAGCATAGCAGCATCCTCCAAGCACAAGTCCATGTGCTCATGGGAAGTCCCTTGCTGCACCGGTGGGTACTTGTACTCCGTGGTACCACTCTCACGTTGGAGGACATACATGTACTCAGTTTTGTCCAAGTGGCGACGATAGATGTGGCTCTGGCAGGTGATGGCCTCCCAAGTGACATCTCTCTCCGCGTCAACTTGTGTTGCTCGACAAGCTGGAGAGTGGTGGATCTTAAGCAGCTGATTCTCGTGTATAATCCTCATCTCCGAACTCCATTCTTCCCTCTTCTCACGGATGGTCCTGGTGGAGTTATAGTGGATGATGAGCTTGCCCGTATTGCCGGCGGCTTCGAGCATACGTCGAAGACGGCGCAACAAATCTCCCACTGCCAATCCGTAGGAAAGGTACGTCACTGGACGACTTTCCTCTCTTTCAGCAAGGGCAACTACGGGAACTCTCCCTCCCGTGGATTTACGAGCGGTGCGAATCATGCGAACCATCTAAAACAAAAGAATTTAAAATTAGGTTAGATGAAATTTCAAACAAAAAAAATCCTATTTTTGAATGAAAGTTGGGGTAAGATGAAGAAAATGACTCTTTTGATAACACTTTTTCACCCACACCTTGAAAAATAGTTTTTAAGAAAATAGGGCCCTTAAATACGTCCATTTCTACCTAGGTCCACGTTCCTACGGGCAACCTTGGCTCTGATACCACCTCTGTCACACCCGGTTTTTCCGAAGAACAACCAAGTGAATATCACATGTATGCCAGGATCATTTTCTCATACATGTGATGACAAATAGTGAAGCATCATTTATTACAAGCCAGGTGTCGAATATAAATAAGTCTTACATCACAAATGTCTCAATGAACACTAATGCTTCATCACAAGTAAATAAACTAGCAGCGGAATATTATTCTTTAGGGCTCCATCACAGGTGTTGCCCGGGGGTCTTCATGAACCTAGAAACCTTCCTCGGGTCCAAAATCTTGGTCATTATACACCATCTCATTATCTTGACCTGAGCAGCAATATAAACCAACAAATATGCAAGGTTGAGTACCAATGGTACTCAGCAAGTGTGGGAAAATTATATCATGCATGGCTAGAACAAGGAGAGGTTGAACTCATGGTTAAAGCACTACGCAATTAATACCTATCACCTTAGCTTATTAAGCACCTACATTACTACACAGGTGAAATGATCCAAATCTCCCATCCCATCATCATAAACCAATAACCATAATCATCATTTCCAATGTTAAGCTCTCCGCTTAACTTCCAAAACCATCAATTCTCTAATCATGAATAAGTCCAGGCCGCTCTTAACCGTGAGCACGGCTGTCAAGACAGTTTTGACTCTGCAGAGTTTGTACCACTGTACCCACAAGTAGTGATTTCATCCCCCGTTGCCGGGTGGACTAAGAGAACCTCCATTATGCCAGTGGCTACGAACCACATTCACACTTCCCAGGTGTGTGGCCAAGAGATCACTACGAAGCCTTTACAAAGGAATTCCCGACGAGCGTGGGCCCACTGAGGTTTCACCCCTAACAGCATACAAGAGGCTCCAACCCCGCTGCAGTGGCCCCCTCTTGAGCCTTGCGGTTCACATGGTAGTCCAGCTGACACCTAATCCCCGCACCATCCAACACACCCATACTACGCCGGGGATACACCTAATTAATTGGCTAAGCTGCCCCATCTCAGCATGTGGTTGGCACTGTAAAGCCGGGTTACATGCTCCATGAACCGGTCCTTAGGATCCAGGCAAGTACTAAACACAAACCCAAGTCTCGTGCACCCAGCACACAACCAAAACATCCAACTTGCCTTGATCCCTACCTCTACATAACTCACAATATCTCATTCAAGAGTATGGTAATATAAACTGATGATCTCATTTTCCCAAATATCCCATTCTAAACATGGCTAAGCATATGCATGGACATAAATGACATGACAAAATAAATCCCAACCCAAGCTACAAGGAAACAAGGTAATGCAATTCTAGGGAAACTTCCTAGCATGGGTTTCATATTTCATTTGACAATGCAAATAATTCTATCTACACATCCTAGCATAGGATCAAAGTGGTCAAGGACACTTGCCTCCTTCTTGCTGCTCTTGAAATGGGTAGTCCTGATCTTGGAAACTGATAGATTGCTCTTGAACAGGTTCTACTTCATACCATCACACATAGCAAAAGAAAAACAACAATCATAAGACATAGTTCACACTTCTTCTTCATACAAACCACACATTCACATTTATGAAAGTTTCTTTACCATTTTATGTGTTGTGGATACTCTATGTGTGTTGATTTGGGGCTTGCATACACTTTCATTTACATGTGTAGGATTCCTACTTTGGTGTTCATATTTATACTCACATACTATATATATATATATATATGTATATATGTGTGTTTCAGTTTTAAATAAATTCCTTATATATTAAACTACCAAGTATGTATGAAAAGTATTTTTCTTCTCCATATGTGCCTTCATAATTTCTATCAACCCTAAACTGAATTCTTTGCATTTTAGAAACTCCATTTATCATTTACTAGTTTCTATATTTTCAGATTTATATTCTTATGCATAATTGTGCATTTTATTATTAAATTAGTAATACACACTACCTAAACAGATTAGGTTCTGGTCCTAAATAATTTAAGATCATATTTTGACCTTGGCTTCTGATGTATACTATTTCATAATTATTTTCCCTATTTTTCTTTAACTATTCTTTACTTAAAAATGTGTCCCTATACTATTAAATGTGAATAATAGATGAAACAGATTTATTTCAGCCCAAAAATATATTTTTATCTCACTCCAAAGTTTTCTAAGTACTGAGAAAGTTTTTAATAATTTTGACCATTAGGTTTGTCCCCCTTTTTAATATTTAAACACTAAGTACATATTAAATTTTCTAAATTAAATACTAAACAGGGCTAAAATAATGAATTCACCCCATTACAGGGTATATAATATTATTTTCATAATCTCCAGGGGTCTAGTTACACTTTTCAGAGGTGTTTTTCTTAATTTCTATTAAGTCTAGGGGCTAAAACTGATTTTTAAATGAATTTACATGATTTTCTGGAGTTCCAGGGGCTAGATCTGAAGTTTCCGGGGCTAGCTCTCAATTCCAGAGAACCCCAGGGGGTAGCACGTAAGAATTCCAGTCTTTATAACGCGGGGCTGACGTGGACCGTCTGATTTTAAACCGACGGCTGAGATTATAACATCGAACCGGTACGCGGGGTTTTAAAGTCTACCGTGCGATTTAAAATAAACGGCGCACAAGCGGCCACGTCGCTCTGATCGAGCGCGGGCGGCGCTGCCGGCGGCGCACGGCGGCGGGAAGCGGCGATCTCGCCGGAAACTTTCGGATCCTCGAGAATTCTGCCTAGAACTGTGATCTTATGGCCTAGATCGGTAGAGGGGAGGTCAGGGATCTCACCTCGGGGGTTTTCTCGAGCTCGGGGGTCCTGGAAAGTGCTCGGCGGCGAGGTCCGAGGCAAAACCACGGCGAAGCTCGTCGGAGCTGGATTTGCACCGTAAGTCTTCGGGTTTTCTGCACCTGCAAAGTTCCCCGGAGGCGGTGGATCAAGATCAACGAGTTAGATCAGAGTTTCCGAGCTTAGATCGGCCAGAATTCACCGGCGAAGTCTCGGTGCTCACCGGAGTGAAAATCGGCGATCGCGTGAGAAAAACTGATCGGATCGGTTGTTTTTATAGCCGGGGGAGGGCGGTGGTTCTGTTGTGATCGAGTTAGAGTCCTCAGGGTCCAGAATTCGGCTGCGTGACGCGGTTTCCCGATCGGTTGCGATCGCGCGCGAGGGAGAAGTCCGGGGTCGCGGGGTTAGGGATGACAGGCGGGTCCCACCCGTCAGCGAGGGGCAGCGCGGCGCGCGCGGGGGCGGGCTGCGCGGGGTTTGCTGGGCCGGCTGGGGTTTCGGCCCACTGGCCAGTTTTTTTCCGGTTTTCCTTTTTCTTTTTCCATTTCTTTTCTGTTTTGAGTCTAATTTGAATTCCAGTTTGAATTTGAATTTTTGCAAAACATGCAACACGTCCAAAAATTTCTAAATTCCCCTCTGAACATGGTTTATGGTTCTAAATCAAAATTTGAGTTTTGACTAAAAATTTGGGGTGTTACACATCCCGCCATAGTATTATTTGATTCAGGCGCCACGCATAGCTTCATTAGCCAAGCTTTCATTGATAGATATAGCTTGCAAATACTACCCACCGATAATCCTTATTTGGTTTGTTCACCGGGTGGGAAGATTTCAGCAAGCATGATGGTTCCAAAAGCGCCATTATGCTTAGCGGGTAGAGTGTACCCTACGTCTCTCATAATTTTAGAGGGACAAAAGGTCGATGTCATCTTAGGGATGTCGTGGTTAACCCGCCACGGCGCTATTTTAGACACCGTCCTCCGAGTTGTGCACTTGAACTCAGAAGTGCACGAATGTCATTCCTTATTTCTGGACAGTCCAGAAATAAAACTTCCAAGTGTCTATCAATCCACAACCATCAGATTGGAAGATATTCCAGTGGTCCAAGAGTTCCCTGACGTGTTCCCGGATGATTTACCAGGGATGCCACCCGATAGAGAGGTGGAGTTCAAGATTGAACTTGCACCGGGTACCATGCCAATATCCCGGAGGCCGTACAAGATGGCACACAAGGAATTGGCTCAACTGATGACCCAGCTAACTGACTTGCTGGAGAAGGGTTTTGTTAGGCCGAGCTCCTCGCCATGGGGCTGTTCGGCATTATTTGTGAAGAAGAAGGATGAGACGTTGCGGCTTTGTGTGGACTATCGTCCACTAAATGCCGTAACCATAAAGAACAAGTACCCGTTGCCACAGATCGACATGTTGTTTGATCAGTTGGTCGAAGCAAAGATCTTTCCCAAGATGGATTTAAGATCTGGGTACCACCAGATTAAAATACGGGCTGAGGGCGTTCCGAAGACGGCTTTCTCGACGAGGTACGGACTTTATGAGTACCTGGTCATGTCCTTTGGCCTAACAAATGCTCCAGCTCATTTCATGTATTTGATGAACTCGGTATTCATGCCGGAGCTGGACAAGTTTGTCGTGGTCTTCATCGACGACATACTGGTATATTCCAAGTCGGAGGAAGATCACAAGAAGTATCTGCGTATAGTCTTGCAACGGCTGCGGGATCACAAGCTATACGCGAAATTCAGCAAATGCGAATTCTGGATATCACAAGTGCCTTTTCTCGGGCATATCATCTCAGCAGAGGGTATCGCTGTAGACCCGAGCAAGATCACACAAGTGCTGAATTGGAAGTCCCCGAGAACTGTTAACGAGGTACGGAGTTTCCTCGGGCTCACGGGATATTATCGGAGGTTCATCCCGAACTTCTCAAAGATTGCCAAGCCTATGACGGAGCTGCTGAAGAAGGCTACCAAATATGTTTGGAGTCCAGCATGTGAAGCAGCGTTTAAGGCATTAGTGAAGCACCTGACATCAGCACCGGTTTTGGCGCAGCCAGACACAACAAAACTGTTTGATGTGTACTGCGATGCATCCGGCATTGGACTCGGATGTGTGCTGATGCAAGACTGAAGGGTGGTCGCGTATGGGTCACGGCAGCTTAGAAACCATGAGCAGAATTATCGAACTCACGGCTTGGAGCTCGCTGCCGTGGTACTTGCACTGAAAATGTGGAGGCACTACCTACTCGGTAACCTCGTACATTTATATACCGACCATAAGAGCCTCAAGTACATATTCACTCAGAAGGAGCTGAACATGAGGCAGCGAAGATGGTTAGAGTCGATAAAGGATTACGAAATAGAAATCCATTATCACCCCGGCAAAGCAAACATAGTGGCGGATGCGCTGAGTCGCAAGTCACACGTCAACAACCTGACCATCACACCGTTGGAAGAGAGCGAACCACCACTGCATGTGTTTCCACACGGAGCTCTCTACAACCTAGCTTTGATCCCCACCATCCGTGAAGAGATAGTGGCAGCTCAGAAACATGACAAGGGCATGTCGCATTTGCGGAGACGTGTAGACAGTGGGGAGCTGAAATGTTTCCAGAAAGAAGGAGACGGCGTCCTATGGTTCAAGGACCGGATCGTTGTACCCCGTAACCCGGAGTTACGGAAGAAAATCTTTGATGAGGCTCACTTATCAAAGTTTTCTATTCACCCCAGCAGCAACAAAATGTATCAAGAACTCAGAAGCAAGTTTTGGTGGACACGGATGAAGCGGGAGATCGCCAAGTACTTGTCTGAGTGTGATACATGTCGAAGGGTGAAGGCAGATCATACGCGGAAACCGGGACTGCAACAACCACTGGGCGTTCCTGCCTGGAAGTGGGAGGATGTGAGCATGGACTTCATCGTCGGTTTACCCACCACCTTTCAGAAACATGATTCTGTGTGGGTGATCGTCGACCGACTCACCAAAGTTGCCCATTTCATCCCGGTCAACACCAACTACAACGCCAAGAAGTACGCTGAACTGTACATCTCAGGGATCCTATGATTGTACGGCGTACCCCGTACCATCATATCGGATCAGGGCACTTTATTTGTGTCCCGTTCTTGGGAGCAGCTACATGCTGCATTGGGGACGAAGCTGATCAGTAGTTCAGCATACCACCCGCAGACGGATGGGCAAACCGAGCGGGTAAATCAGATTCTAGAGGACATGTTGCGAGCTTGTGCTATCAATCACGACAAGAATTGGGATGATCACTTGCCGTTAGCCGAGTTCTCGTACAACAATGGGTACCAAGACAGCATCAATATGGCGCCTTACGAGGCGCTATACAGGAGAAAATGCTGCACACCATTGAATTGGTGTGAGTCTGGCGAAATGGTTACCTTCGGGATTGATCTTGTCAGTAACGTGGAGGAAAAGGTTCGACTGATTCAAGCGAACCTAAAAGCCGCCCAATCCCGACAAAAGCAATATGCGGACCGGAGAAGGCGCCCATTACAATTTGAAGTCAGGGATTACGTATACCTACGTGTGTCTCCAATGAAGGGCATGAACAGATTCGGGGTGAGAGGAAAGTTGGCACCCCGATTCATCAGTCCGTTCCAGATTACCGAAAGATGTGGATCAGTTGCATACCGGCTGAAATTACCAGAAGCACTTTCCGGTGTGCACGAAGTATTTCATATTTCCCAGCTGAGGAATTGTCTCAAGCTATCAACTACCATTCAGCTGGAGGACATTGAAGAACTGAAACCGGATCTCACCTATCGGGAGGAACCGGTTCAGATCATTGACGAGAAGGCCCGAACCACACGCAACCGTACGTTGTGGTTCTACAAAGTTCTGTGGAGTAATCACTCCGTGGACGAAGCGACATGGGAGAGCGAAGGATTTCTTCGCACTAACTACCCCGACTTTTTCACGTCGCATATCTGGTAATTTTTCACCGTCCTCTCTCTCATTTTCACCTTATTATCTCGGGACGAGATTCTTTTAAGGGGGGAGGAATGTAAAGGCCTCAGATTTTGACACATGTTTAAAGTGTTCATCACCACACAACACACCTCATTTGAAGAAAGTTGATGAACACATTTGAAGAGCAAGTAACCATTATCAACATGCTCATTAAAAATAAACTCACAAAATGCAAAAGTGGTATTTCCCACATGCATCATTTAGGGGCTGGGCATATGAAAACTCCTACACCTTTCTAGGGATGTCCATGCCAAGTTTCACCCAAATTCAAAACCTTTTTGAGGTATTTTTGGGTATAGCTAGAAAGAGGGTGGTTTGAACTCAAATTCAAATTAAGACTGTTTTTACCTCATGAATTCAAAAGTGGGAAACATATTCATACTCAGCACATTTTTGTGAGCTCACACACCAATTTTCACTCCATTTGGGGTTGATATTGACATGAGCTAAGTGTAGCAAATTCAAACTTTATTTGAATTTCAAACTGAACATGTGCTGAAATTTAGTCAAACCAAACCCAATTTGAATTCTAACCAATTCAAATGGCTCAGGGGTGAATAATTCAAATCACCATGGGCATTGTGGGGATTACTGTTTACAACAGTAATATGGAGTTAAGTTCAGAGGTTAAAAATGAAAGTGGGACCCACATGTCAGCCACTGAAGTGATTCAACTGACTGAAACTCCCTCACTCGGGTCTTCGGGCTTCAGCAGCGATCGCCACCGAGGGAGGCCGCCGTGTCACCAGCTGCTTGGCCACGCGCAGGCACAATTCGGTTCGGAGCCCTTCTTAAGGCGCCCCACTCCTCGGCCGAAGCCCCCTCGCCATTTTCCCCTCGCAAGCACACAGAACCGGATTCTTCCCTCCGCCGCTCGGAACTGATCGGAGAGCCCCGATCACAGCCACCCTGCTCCCTCCAGAGCTACGACAAGGTATTAGGAACCTTCCTTCTTCTTCCCCGTCGTTAGAAATCGGCAAAAAACCGGTTGATCTCGGCTATACCGAGAGTTCCATGCAGAGACCTAAAGCCGCCGCACTTTGGGCTCCCGTGGACAGCCCAACCGGGAGGTTGTCACACCCAAGCTAAGGCGTCCCTGGACGCATTGGTGACCGGTGCTGCTCACCCCCGAGCCACAGCCCGATTGCTTGATCGACGGTGGTGAATTTCCAGTTTTTCCCCTTTCTCGGTATAGACAGACCTTCAGGTGCGGTCCTGGCAAATTCACACTCTAGGAAGGGTTAGAGAGTCTCAATCCGCTCCTACACAGACTAGACCTGGTAGCGCACAAGTTGCCTTCACAACCTTTAGCCGGAGAACTCCTGTACACGGCGTATTTCGCAGTTTGCCGTTGGCGGAACATACGGGAAGCATCGGGCGCACGGTGAGGGACTACTTTGGACCTCCCCCGAGCTGCTTCAAGCTCAGGTAGACCTTACCTAAGGTCCACTGATGCTCCCCGACCTTTTGCTCGATCGATTGAGGTGCTAGAGAGGTCGGCTGACACGGACGAAGTTCTCCCGAGGCCGCCGCTCGTCGCCGACCATGTGCCGGCTGTTTTCATGACGAACTGAGCCCAGAACCGTGTTCCCAGAGTGGACTTAGGCAGGGGCGGCCAGAATCATGAAGTTTGGAGCACCACCGAGGCTGCCGACGAGCTCTCCGGCGAGGCATTGCGGCGGCCGAACGCGGGAGTCGGGAGGTAGACGAAGGGGGTGGGTCCCAGCTGTCAGCGGCTCGGATTTTAAATTGGGATCGGTCTGCGGCTCGGATCTGGTGTGCTGGTGCACAAAAACTCCATGGACCCCGGTGTGCCGTCGCTCCAGCACCCAACACGTGTCCCCGTGGACCCACCAGCAGATTTGAACTTTTCCTGATTTTCAGATTCCATTCAAACTTCAAATCCTCATAACTTGGGCTAGGAACCTCCAAATCGAGTGAACCAAATGTTTTTGGATTCAGCTCTCTGAGTACTTTCCAGAAATCAAGTTTCACTTCATGAAGATCCTTATTTCTCCAGATTTACTTCCTCAAAGTTTAAAGTGTTTGGAATTTTAACTGGAGGATCCTTTGGAGGAAAAGTCTGAAATTTTGCTAGGATGTTCACCAAAATATCCCTGAACTACCATAAAAATTTCAGATCCATTTGAGCTCATTTAATCCACCTAATGGTGTGATTAATGAAACTGTTCCAGAGAAAATGGAAAACGTTCAGAAACATTTTTCAGAATTTCCCTGAAATTTTTTAGCTCATATCTTTAGCTAGGAACCTTCAAAGTAGGTGAGACTAACTCCATTAGAACCCTCTGAAAATCTAGTTTTCAGAAAGGCATGGCTTGCTCCATGAAGATCCTACAACACCCTAAAGGCTCCAATTGAGATCAAGTACATAATTATTTGTAGAGGGCTCAAATGAGCTTTGATGCAACTAAAACTTGGCCAAATCTCTGTTTAGGTTGTATCCAAACCACAGTAAAAGTTTCAGAGTCATTTAGTCTGTCTAGTGGGACTTATAGCCTTCACAAGTTTAAAACTCAATTCAAATGCATTTAAATTAATACATGTACTTGTTACCTCATGTAGTCGCTACAGTCGAGGAGGAACCCGAAGTCCTAGACTTCGTTACTCCGGAAGAGCAGCTAGCCTACAACCAAGAGTAGCAAGGCAAGCTCCGGTTTGCATTAACCTTTTTATAAACTTTTATTGTTTTGAGAACTTACTTGAGTATCATTATTTCTTGCACTAGAGTCTTGTTTGAAACCCAAATGCATAGCCAAGAAAGCCATGGGTTGGGATTAGGATTGAAAACCCTGTTAGCTACTGCAATGCTAATATAGTGTAGGATTCGGTACAAGTCGAGTAGTCAGAACTACTCGCGAGCATAGGCTAGAGGCACTCGACTCGGGTAAAGATAGCAAATGAAACACATGGCAAGAAAAATGAGACCGAGCGGAGAGTAAGGGCACCAGGACTTTGGGGCCTGTGTGCTATAGCTCCGCTTGTGTCGATTGAGGACCGAGCCGTGTGCGGGCCTGTTGAACAAGCTAGAACAGTACCGAAGACCTACCGGCTATATGGGAACCGGAAAACCGATGTAACTCGGGTAGTTGGGTGTTGAGGCATAGCTGGTCGTTCAGAGGGTAGGTTGAGAGCTCGAGGTGTAAATCGGCTGGCGGCACTGAGATGCGCGTGCAGAGACCTCTTGCTCGGGACGATTCAACCGGTTCAACATTTGGCTAACGGGTGAAAGGTGGTTGCGTACGGCGTCCGTGATGGTTGCTGTAGACAACATCGAGTACGGGCGTACGTGACAGGTTATTCGGGTAACCCTGCAGGTGTAAATCGATTATAATCACTGTCCCTCGTGGTCAGTGAGTACCACTTGTTCACTGTACCGTGACGTAGAAAGAACAGGCTAGTTACATGTTAAAATGTTGCTCATTGAAAGATGGACTTTGATTGTTAATGATTTGCTGTAGTTTAGAGCTAATTATAGTTTATTTCAACTTTGGGCAAAGTACATGAGACAAATGTGTTTCTTGTTTGATTGCGGCTCTCTCATGTGCCTTAGCGTAAGGTTCTCCACAACCTGCTGCTAAAATTTGAAAGTAAGGTTCCACTAATTAGGCGAGTCCTTGCAACTTGTTTTATCTCCTGTACCTATCACCCCTCATGTAGAAGTTCCATGTTTAGGAGAGACGGGTCAGTCTTGCTGAGCCTTCGTGCTCACTGCTTGTGTTTGAAGCTTTTGCAGGGTTCTATGAGGAAGGGACTCCCGAGGAGGAGACGGAACCCTGGGAGGGGAACCCCGTCGAGTGGGAGTCATGCACGCCGCCGTGTTAGTGTGTGTGTGTGCTAGCAAGGACACGTTCACGGGCTGAAAGTGAACTTGATGCGTAGTCTACGCCCGTGAGTGTAGACTGAACATATTTTGTTGTAAAAATGTTCATAAACCTCTTTATGTAATAAAACTTTGCTTCCGCTTTGTACCTTTGATGTGTGTTATCCGGTGCTGTGTAACGCAGCACCCCTCAGCATGATCCTGGCTTGACAAGACCGTGGGGTCGTGTGACCGTCCCTCGCGGTTATTTGAGTACACGCTTGGTCACTGCGCTGTGACGTAGTAAGAAGTGAAATAAGCCAACTGAACATGCTGTATTGAACTATTAATGTCTTGAAACCTTGTATGATGTAGTTATAGAGCTAATTAAGTTTATATTCCACTTTGGGCATCACCACATCGGAGGAAAGCGTTTCTTGTTTGATTGTGGACTTCCGATGTGAGGGCTGCCTAAGGCTCAATAAACTGTTGCTATAAAACTGAAAGTAAGGTTGAAATGTATGCATTAGAGTTAGGGTGATTGAAACCCCACCTGCATAACCTTTAAATCCTATGGAGGGTTGGGTAGTTTACAGACTCGACGAGTAGAGAATGCCATGCTAATGTTTAGGATCTCAGTAGAAGTCGAGTGGTTGGAAGCTACTCGCGAGATAGTACTTATCACACGGAATGAGAAGAGGTAGAAAATGGCTTGAGCTGTGAAAATGAGAACCTGCAGGGGGGATAGGATGTAGTGAGCAGAGATCTCACGTGCGTAGCCCTGTTGGAGTCGGTTGAGGACCGTCGGTGTGCGGCCTGCTGGACAAGTATTGAACAGTACCAGATGCATACTGGCATATGGGAACCAGGAAACCGATGTAATTGGTTAACCTGGGTGCCGAGTCTTACCTAACCGTAAATAGGAGTGGGTTGAGGGTAGCAAGGTGTAAATCTGCCGGTGGGCACAGTCACACTCCACGCGGGGACCTCCTGCCCATTACAGATGGACCGGTTCAGCATTTGGGTTTCCTTTGAAAGGTTGTTACATACAACAGAGTAGGAAAGGGTGTGGAATCACACTTCTGAAAGTGGGTGTATGTGACGTGTTATCCGGGTGTGTCCTGATTGCAATCACCGTCCCTCGCGGTTATTTGAGTACCCGCTTGTTCACTGCGCTGTGACGTAATAAGAAGTGAAATAAGCCAACTGAACATGCTGTATTGAACTATTAATGTCTTGAAACCTTGTATGATGTAGTTATAGAGCTAATTAAGTTTATATTTCACTTTGGGCATCACCACATCGGAGGAAAGTGTTTCTTGTTTGATTGTGGACTTCCGATGTGAGGGCTGCCTAAGGCTCAATAAACTGTTGCTATAAAACTGAAAGTAAGGATCAACATGTAGGTGTGTCTTTATTGCAAATTCCTTTTTCCTATCTTACACATCCTTGCATGTAGAGTTCCATGCCTAGGGTTGACGGTTAAGACATGCTGAGCCATCGTGCTCACGGTTGCAATATTTGAGCTGTATGCAGGTGAGAGCTATGAGGAGGGGTCCGAGGACTAGGCAATGCCCCCGTCGGGGTACACGACCGAGCTGGAGCCCTGCACGCCGCCGTGATCTCCGGTTCCATGCTGCTAGTGTGTAGCGTCCCCGGGCTGGACGTCTGCACTTTTGCCTAGTTAGGAGTGGAGAGTAGCTATGTATATACTTCCGCTGTATAGTTAAGCTTTTGTACAAAGACTTCCGCTGTTTATATCAAATAAAATTTTGTATGTTGTTCTTTAATCTTTTCGTGTATGCTGTTGGGTGCCGCGTCACACGGCACCACCCTATGCGATCCTGGAGTGGGTGAACCACGGGGTTCCCGTCCTTCTAACCACGGGGTTCCGCGTCGCATGGCACCACCCGTAGCTCGCCTGCGATGAGCGCTATGTCCCTGTGCAACTTCGGCAACGTGTTCCCGTCCTTCTAACCACCCTTTTCGCGCGCTAATCGTGTCACCATGTCCAGGGAAACCTCGGGAAGCTTGGCATGACCTCGGTTGGGACCCAAACAGCCGGCAACCCGGACCTCACCGGCGACCCTCTCTTCCGCCGGCCTGTTTATCAGTGAAACTAGGGTTCTGGTGGTCTTTCTTACGGGTTCTTGCTCGAGGAGAAGCGCCAGGATGTCTAGAGCATGTGTAAGCTGCTGCTCGACCGGCGGTTGCCTCTGTGCAACGAATTTCACTGTCGACCGATTGCTAACCCTAAGGCACACCATGAAGAGAAACTCGGAATTCTTGCTCTATACCGCATGAAACGGCAAACTGTTTCCTCCTACAGCTTCCTCACGAGCAGGCGCGCCTTTTCTTCTCCGGTGGCGGTGCGTGAAGCAGTCGGGATCTGCAGGTCGCCGATGATCAGTGTGACGCCCTCAATTATGTGGAAAAACAACGGAACCGAGAACTGATGCATATGCGTGCCCAGGATGTTCATCACACATACACATATGATCCACAAACTGAATTCAGAATATATTTTACCACGAATAACAGAGTTTATTACAATGTCTCATGAGTCTTGGACTCATGCTCACAGCGGAAGTCTTATTTTTATGCAGTGGAAGTTTTTATTCTAATGCGGAAGCAAATCTAAGCAGAAGTGGCTCCATCTCTACTCCCTCCACAGGCAAGGTTGAGAACAGATTACGCACCTAATGCTCCACTTGGTCTCCATAGAAATCTCCTTCTGCTGCTGATGATGAAATAATAATGCAAGTTTGAGTACAATGATGTACTCAGCAAGTGCGGAAAATCATGATATGTAGCTCATAACAAGGTAGGTATAAAAAGGCTCATTGCAGAAAAGTAAAGTTATCAAAACCATGATAAATCAACAACTTAACTTTAGGTGAATGTAATCCCAGCATGTATTAAATTACCAACATACCTCCCTCACTTTCCATGTTCCACCCGAACATTAACCAACTTTATTCTTGCTCACAAATACCTCCTCGTATTTGCTACCATCTCACGAATACCATCTCGTATTCGCTACCATCTCACCTCATAAATAACTTCGTCTCACACTGAGACTAATCTCGTTGCCATGACTCAACAGTCATGCAACCATCTTATCACCCGGACTCAACAGTCCCGAAAACCAAAACCATAATCAAAACCATAACCAATAACCATAACCAAGAACCATCCCAATAACCGTCCCAACTAATCACGGCAGTTGGACTCATGCTCACAGCGGAAGTCTTATTTTTATGCATAGGAAGTTTTTATTCTAATGCGGAAGCAATCTAACTAATGCAGAAGCAAATCTATGCATAAGTGGCTCCATCTCTACTCCCTCCACAGGCAAGGTTGAGAACAGATTACGCGCCTAATGCTCCACTTGATCTCCATAGAAATCTCCTTCTGCTGCTGATGATGAAATAATAATGCAAGTTTGAGTACAATGATGTGTAGCTCATAACAAGGTAGTTATAAAAAGGCTCATTGCAGAAAAGCAAAGTTATCAAAACCATGATAAATCAAAAACTTAACGTTAGGTGAATGTAATCCCAGCATGTATTAAATTACCAACTGACACGACCCCACGGTCTTGTCGAGCCAGGATCATGCTGAGGGGTACTGCGTTGCACAGCACCGAATAACACACATCAAAGGTACAAAGTGGAAGCAAAACTTTTATTACATAAAGTGGTTTATGAACATTTGTACATCAAAATAAGTCTAGTCTACACTCACGGGCGTAGACTACGCATCAAGTGCACGTTCAGCCCTTGAACGTGTCCTTGCTAGCACACACACACACTAACTCTGCGGCGTGCACGGCTCCCACTCGACGGGGTTCCCCTCCTTGGGTTCCGTCTCCTCTTCGGGAGCACCTTCCTCATAGAACCATGCAAAAGCTTCAAACACAAGCAGTGAGCATGAAGGCTCAGCAAGACTGACCCGTCTCTCCAAAACATGGAACTTCTATATGAGGGATTGATAGGTTACATGAGGAAAAATCATTTGCAAGGACTCGCCTAATTAGTAAAACCTTACTTTCAAGTTTTAGCAGCAGGTTGTGGAGAACTTTACGCTAAGGCACATAAGAGAGCCGCAATCAAACAAGAAACACATTTGTCTCATGTACGTTGCCCAAAGTTGAAAGGAACTTTAGTTCGCTCTAAACTACAACAAATCATTAACAATCAAAGTCCATCTTTCAATCAGCAACATTTTAACATGTAACTAGCCTGTTCTTTCTACGTCACGGTACAGTGAACAAGTGGTACTCACCGACCGCGAGGGACGGCGATTATAATCGTTTTACACCTGCAGGGTTACCCGAACAACCCGTCACATACGCCCGTACTCGATGTTGCCCACAACAACCATCACGGACGCTGTACGCAACTACCTTTCATCCGTCAGCCAAATGTTGAACTGGCCCAATCGTCCCGAGCAAGAGGTCTCTGCATGCGCATCTCAGTGCCGCCAGCTGACTTACACCTCAAGCTCTCAACCTACCCTCTGAACGACCAGCTATGCCTCAACACCCAGCTAACCGAGTTACATCGGTTTCCCGGTTCCCATATAGCCGGAAGGTCTTCGGTACTGTTCTAGCTTGTTCAACAGGCCCGCACACGGCTCGGTCCTCAATCGACACAAGCGGAGCTACAGCACCCAGGCCCCAAAGTCCTTCTGCCCTTACCCTCCGCTTGGTCTCATTTTCTTGCCATGTGTTTCATATGCTATCTCTACCCGAGTCGAGTGCCTCTAGCCTATGACCGCGAGAAGTTCCAACTACTCGACTTGTACCGAATCGTACCCTAACTTAGCTTTGCAGTAGCTAACGGGGTTTTGCAATCCTAAACCCAACCCATTGTTTTCCTGGCTATGCAATTGGGTTTCCAAACAAGACTCTAATGCAAGTAATAATGATACTCAAGTAAGTGCTCAAAACAATAAAAATTTGTAAATGGTTAATCCAAACCGGAGCTTGCCTTGCTGTTCTTGGTCGTAGGCTAGCTGTTCCTCCGGAGTAACAAAGTCTAGGACTTCGGGTTCCTCCTCGACCTTAGCGACTACATGATATACAAGTATATGTATGAATTTAAATGCATTTGATTGAATTTAAACTTGTGAAGTCTATAACTCTTACTAGACAGACCCAATAACTGTGAAACTTTTACTATGGCTTGGTTACAACCTAAACACAGACTTGGTCAAGTTTTAGTTGCAGCAAAGCTCATTTGAGCCCTCCACAATTAATTAAGTACTTGACCTTAATTGAAGGCTTGTAGGGTGTTCTAAGGATTTTCATGAAACAAACTATGACTTTCTGAAAACTAGCTTTTCAGATGGTTCTAATGGAGTTGGTCTCACTTAATTTGAAGGTTCCTAGCTAAAGATACGAGCTAAACAATTTCAGAGAAAATTCTGAAAATGTTTCTGAACATTTTTCTATTTTCTCTGGAACAGTTTCACTAATCACACCATTAGGTGGATCAAATGAGCTCACATAGATCCGAAATTTTTATGGTAGTTCAGGGATATTTTGGTGAACATCCCAGAAAAAATTTCAGAATTTTCCTCCAAAGGATTCTCCAGTTAAAATTCCAAACAATTTAAACTTTGAGGAATTAATTCTGGATAAATAAGGATTTTCACGAAGTGAAACTTGATTTGCTGGAAAGTGCTCAAAGAGCTGAATCCAACAAAATTTGGTTCACTCGATTTGAAGCTTTCTAGCCAAAGTTATGAGGATTTGAAGTTTGAAGAAATCTGAAAATCGGGGAAAAAGTTTAAATCTGCCGGGGCCCGCGGGGACACGTGTTAGGCACGGAGGCGACCGCACACTGCGGCCCACAGGGTCTTTGCGCGCCAGCACACCTGATCCCGGCCACACCCGATCCCGATTTCAAAATTTGAGCCGCTGACGCGTGGGCCAGCCGGCTTCATCTTTTTCCCGACGCGCCCTCGCGCGCGCGCCGCCGCCCCTCGCCGGAGCAGAACCGGAGCTTGCCGGCTCGCCGCTGCCGGCCATCCCATGGTCTGAAACTCGCCACCAGGGGGTTGTCGACGTCGAGGAACACGTCGGTGGTGTCAGTTCGAGTTGGCGGTGACCGGAAATAGCCCGGCGACGTGCCGCGGCCTCGGTTGAGGTTCGGCGCCGTCGGTCGTGAGTTCTAACCCGCCAAAACCTCGAACAATCGGTCCTACAGCATCAGTGTATCTCTAGGAAGCTCGACAAAGTGTCAAAAGGGTTCAAGGATGGCGGCAAGTCGGTCGGCACCGTGTGACCGATCGTGCCCGCCATGACCGCCCTTGATCGATCTCGAAATTCGTCACTCCTAGACAGTTTCACGCCACGGATGCAGAAAAGAACTTGATCGCCGGCTAGTCCAGCATCTATGTGCAAGATTTGATAGCTAGAGAAGGATCTTAGAGCGAGAATTTGAAGGATCCGTACCGGAAGCTCAGTTTAAGGTCGTCGGAGCAAAAACTGAAAATTCGCCGGGGATTCTTCACGGTTTGCTTCCAAACATGGAGGAGAGCAGCACGGCTGTTGCACGCTCCTGCTGCTGCCCTTGCTGGACCGTGAAAACGCCTGTGGAGCGCTGTCCACGGGCGCCTGACTTTCGGCTGAGGCTAGGTCGCCGCGGTGGTGATCGTTCTCGGGCAAGGGAGGTCGGAGCTCGGGGTTTCTGGCGTTGGGGAGGTGGAGTGCGATCTCAGGTTGCTGTCTAGCAGCTCAGGAACGAAGGAGGAGATCGTTTGCTGGTTTTCCCGATCGAGCAGAGAGCTGCGGGGAGAAGAATTGCCGGCGCTCTGGGTCACATGCGAGGAGATAAAGCCCGCCGATCCCTGCTCGGGCTGAGGCGGTGCCGATCGCGTGGAGGCACGAGCAAGCCGCCCTGGGTGCCAGCGCGCGGGGAAGGAAGCAGCTGGTGGCGCCGGTGGCTGCTCGGTGGAATTTCCCTCCGAGGCTGTGACTTTGTGTGCAAGACTTCCCTCCTTCTCTCTATGACATGTGGGCCCCCCCCGGGGTTTTAACCTCTGAAATTAACTCCTAATCACTGTTGTAAACAGTGAGCCCCAAAATACCCCTGATGATTCAAATTATTCACCCATGAGCCATTTGAATTGATTAGAATTCAAATTGGGTTTGGTTTGAATGAATTTCAGCACAAGTTCAGTTTGGAATTCAAATAAAGTTTGAATTTGTCCCACTTAGCTCATGTCAAGATCAACTCCAAATGGTGTGAAAATAGGAGTGTGATCTCACAAAATTGTGCTGAATAAGATTATGCCTCCCACTTTTGAATTCATGGGATAAAAACAGTTTGAATTTGAATATGGTTTCAAACTGCCCTCTTTCTAGCTATACCCAAAATGACCTCAAAAAGGTTTTGAATTTGGGTGAAACTTGGCATGGACATCCCTAGCAATGTGTAGGAGTTTTCATATGCCCAGCCCCTCTATATCATATGTGGGAAATACCACTTTTGCAATATGTGAGTTTGTTCTGTAATGAGCATGTTGATGGTGGTTACTTGCTCTTCATTTGTGTTCATCAACTTTCCTCAAATGAGGTGTGTGTGTATGGTGATGAACACTTCAAATATGTGTCAAAACTGAGGCCCTTACATTCCTCCCCCCTTAAAAGAATCTCGTCCCGAGATTATAAGGTGAAAATGAGAGAGAGGACAGTGGAAAATTACCGGATATGCGACGTGAAAAAGTTGGGGTAGTAGTCGTGAAGAAATCCTTCGCTCTCCCATGTCGCTTCGTCCACGGAGTGATTACTCCATAGAACCTTGTAGAACCACAATGTACGGTTGCGTGTGGTTCGGGCCTTTTCATCAATAATCTGGACCGGTTCCTCCCGATAGGTGAGATCCGGTTGCAGTTCTTCATTATCTTCCAGCTGAACGGTAGTTGATAGCTTAAGACACTTCCTCAGCTGGGCAATGTGAAAGACGTCGTACACACCGGAAAGTTCTTCTGGTAATTTTAGCCGGTATGCAACTAATCCACATCTTTCGGTAATCTGGAATGGACCGATGAATCGGGGTGCTAACTTTCCTATCACCCCAAATCTGTTTACGCCCTTCATGGAGACACACGTAGGTATACGTGATCCCCCACTTCGAATTGTAATGGGCGTATTCTCCGGTCCGCATACTGTTTCTGACGGGATTGGGCGGCCTTTAGGTTCGCTTGAATCAGTCGAACCTTCTCTTCCGTGTTGTTGACAAGGTCAATCCCGAAGGTAACCCTTTCGCCCGACTCACACAAGTTCAATGGTGTGCGGCATTTTCTTCCGTATAGCGCCTCGTAGGGCACCATCTTCATGCTGGCTTGGTACCCATTGTTGTACGAGAACTCGGCTAGCGGCAAGTGATCATCCCAATTCTTGCCGTGGTTGATATTGCAAGCTCGCAGCATGTCCTCTAAGATCTGATTTACCCGCTCGGTTTGCCCATCCGTCTGCGGGTGGTATGCTGAACTACGGATCAGCTTCGTCCCCAAGGAAGCGTGCAGCTGCTCCCAAAAACGGGACACAAATAAAGTGCCCCGATCCGATATGATGGTACGGGGTACGCCATAAAAGCATAGGATCCATGAGATGTATAGTTCAGCGTACTTCTTGGCGTTTGTAGTTGGTGTTGACCGGGATGAAATGGGCAACTTTGGTGAGCCAATCGATGATCACCCACACAGAATCATGTTTCTGCAAGGTGGTGGGTCAACCGACGATGAAATCCATGCTCACGTCCTCCCACTTCCAGGCAGGAACGCCCAGTGGTTGTAGCAGTCCCGGTTTCCGCATATGGTCTGCCTTCACCCTTCGACATGTATCACACTCGGATACGTATTTTACAGTCTCCCGTTTCATCCGTGTCCACCAAAACTTGCTTCTGAGTTCTTGGTACATCTTGTTGCTGCCGGGGTGAATAGAAAACTTTGACAAGTGAGCCTCATCAAAGATTTTCTTCCGTGATTCTGGGTCACGGGGTACAACGATACGGTCCTTGAACCATAGAACGCCGTCTCCGTCCTTCCGGAAGCATTTAAGCTCCCCACTGTCTACACGTCTCCGCAAATGCGACATGCCCTTGTCATGTTTCTGAGCTGCCGCTATCTCTTCACAGATGGTGGGGATCAAAGCTAGGTTGTAGAGAGCTCCATGTGGAATCACATGGAGTGGTGGTTCGCTCCCTTCCAACGGTGTGATGGTCAGATTGTTGACGTGTGACTTGCGGCTTAGCGCATCTGCCACTACGTTTGCCTTGCCCGGATGATAATGGATCTCTATTCGTAATGCTTTTTCAGTTCTAACCATATTCGTTGCCTCATGCTCATCTCCTTCTGAGTGAATATGTACTTGAGGCTTTTGTGGTCGGTATATAGATGTACGAGGTTACCGAGTAGGTAGTGCCTCCACATCTTCAGTGCAAGTACCACGGCAGCGAGCTCCAAGTCTTGGGTTGGATAACTTTGCTCATGGTTTCTAAGCTGCCGTGATCCATACGCGACCACTCTTCGATCTTGCATCAGCACACATCCGAGCCCAATGGCGGATGCATCGTAGTACACATCGAACGGCTTTGTTGTGTCTGGCTGCACCAAAACCGGTGCTGATGTTAGGTGCTTAACTAAAGCCTTGAATGCTGCTTCACATGCCGGACTCCAAACATATTTGGTAGCCTTCTTTAGCAGCTCCGTCATTGGCTTGGCAATCTTCGAGAAGTTCGGAATGAACCTCCGATAATATCCCACGAGTCCGAGGAAATCTCCCCCTTGGCTAGTACCCCCAACGTCCGGGTTGGCACGAGTACGCGTCATTCTGAAATTCAGAACAGCAGCGATTAGCACATGTCATACTTAAAATTCCATATGCAACAGTAGGTATTGAAGTGACACATGAATAATTTGCACAACATTCACATATATTGATAAAGCATAACTTTATACAAGATACATTTTTCCCGGGTCTCCGAGAAGTCGTGCTCATGTCGTCACTACCTATACATACGCTACTGCCTACACGACATGTCACCGATTACAAAAGTTGGGTTACACTACCCTAGCTGCCCTACTTGGCAACTGTAACCCCCTACTCGGAGTAGAACTCGACATCCTGCAGGTCGTCCTCCTCCGGTACCTCTGCTGGTGGCTCAGGATCTACCACCTCTTCTCCCATCTCGGGTTCTCCCATTGCTGGAAGGCCCAAGACAACCGGTATGCCCAATACCGGAGGTACGAGGTCCTGCAAAGCATGCACCACGTCCATGGCCTGGTTGTAGTCTTCTTCCCAGACCTTCCCTTCCTCAATAGCGTCGTCCCGCTCTTGAGTAAGGTCCTCATTCTGCTGGATTAGATTCTGTACCAGTTCTTGCAACGCCGCGATGTCGACACGGCTTTTCTTCTTTGCCTTCTTCAGACGATGCAACTGATTATGTTGTTCATTCAGTCGCTTGATCGTTGGAAGGAGCACATTGCGGAGTGCGCTGTGAGCACTCTTGAAATGGTCTCCACGGCTCGTGCTCTCCTTGAGCTTTGTGGCGAGATGCTCTGTATGAACAGCTTGGTTGTCCATCACGGCGTTTCCCGCCCTCATTGGGAGGCTGAGGTTTGCCTCCGGGGGGTTGTACCTTGGCCAACCCGGATCTGTTGCCTCCAGGTACCTCTCTTCCCACACATGCTGAGCCCGTCCCTCCACCGGAACGAGCGCGTATGGAGTGCCCTCCATAGCCTGCACTTGTAGTTGGCAGAAACGTTACATGGTGTCACAGGCTGCCACTTGCCACATTCCCTCGGGTTGTCTACCTCTCACCGTGACGGTGAACGGCGCCCACCCGGGTGGCGTAGGTCCTGCAGGGACTTCGACATGGATTGTCCATGTCTTGTTCCCTTCTTCGCCTTCTTCCTTGGTGAAGTACTGCGGCATCTGGTTGTATCCGAAATATTGAAGCATCTGCCTCAATGCCTCTGGATAGCCGCTATGGTGAGAACAGTGGGACACCACCCACCCATTCTCCAACTACTTATCTGCTGTCATCTGTAAAAATATATTTGAGAAATGTCAAATATTTATTTAAACATTAACCCATTGAGTTATAACATAAGACATGTTATTAAACCCCCAAAACATGGAAATACAGTTCAAATTTTAAGCAAATTTGACTGCTGATCTGCTGTTCAACATGACAGCCCTGATCAGTTCCCATATCAACCTAATTTAGGCCATGTTAAAGCAAAACCAATTCTGGAGCTCAACATAAAAGTTAAAGCTAACTGCAATAGCTTTCCAGAAAGTATTTGCTTGGCCTAAGATCTGTCCTGGTTCAAAAGTTATGAGATGTCAAAGTTAACAGAATTTCTGGAGAAATTTGGACAGCACCTCCCTGCTTTAGGTACTGATTTTATCCAAGAATTCCAGTTAATTATGCTCTAAATCTGACAAAACTTTCTGTTACAACGTTGTAACCCATCTCATAAGCTTTCCAGAACTACATCATTTTCTATTTTTGGATTTTTATGCAGGAAGTTATGCTCAATTTACGGAGAGTTTACAGAGAGTCTTTGCTCTGCCCTGTTTTCTGGACAGTTTCAACTCTACTGCATTTTTCGATTGGTTAAGGGATGAAACACCTCTGGACCTCAAAAGAGAAGATGTAAAGCTCTTCCAAATCTTTCCAGAAATGTATCATATGACCCCAACCTCAAAAGAACTCAACCTCTAACCTCTGATTAACTTCAGCCATAGCTCAGCTGAAAACAGAGTGTTCTGTCCTTAACAACCTAGAAGTTGAAAACTTGTTAACTTTGAATATCCTGATTAAGGGAAGGAGTTACATCAAGTTTTACTACTTCGGATCAAAACTTTCAAGTTTTAAATGAATTTGCTCATTTAGTGGGGTGTGACGTTGATGCGTCACCAGATCATGTCGGTATTACGTCCTCATAAAGAAAAACCTATGCCGGACTTAGTCGGCTTCGTTAATTCAGTGGTACTAAACGTCACTCGCACACGGATGCTTCACGTCTACCGTTTCGTGGTCAGACTACCTGCAGGAAACTCAAGCAATCCTCAGACTCGGCTGCACACCGAGCCCGGAATCCATACAGTTCGTACACCCGGCCGTCATCACTCGCCCTGATGTTCTCAAGCCAAACACGCCTTGAGTTACGTGTTCACGTTGCTCGAATATCCCAAACGACATGAAGAGTCGTAGAGGACATTAAAGCGGGTCTAGGACTTCGGGTTCCTCCTCGACCTTAGCGACTACATGATATACAAGTATATGGATTAATTTAAATGCATTTGATTGAATTTAAACTTTTGAAGTCTATAACTCTCATTAGACAGACCCAATGACCGTGAAACTTTTTATGTGGCTTGGTCACAACCTAAACACAGACTTGGTCAAGTTTTAGTTGCAGCAAAGCTCATTTGAGCCCTCCACAATTAATTAGGTACTTGACCTTAATTGAAGGCTTGTAGGGTGTTCTAAGGATTTTCATGAAACAAACTATGACTTTCTGAAAACTAGATTTTCAGAGGTTCCTAATGGAGTTGGTCTCACTTAATTTTAAGGTTCCTAGCTAAGGATATGAGCTAAACAATTTCAGAGAAAATTCTGAAAATGTTTCTGAACATTTTCTACTTTCTCTGGAACAGTTTCACTAATCACACCATTAGGTGGATCAAATTAGCTCAAATGGATCTGAAATTTGTATGGTAGTTCAGGGATATATTGGTGAACATCACAGCAAAATTTCAGAATTTTCCTCCAAAGGATTCTCCAGTTAAAATTCCAAACAGTTTAAATTTTGGGGAATTAATTCTGGAGAATTAAGGATTTTCATGAAGTGAAACTTGATTTGCTGGAAAGTGCTCAGAGAGCTGAATCCAACAAAATTTGGTTCACTCGATTTGGAGCTTTCTAGCCAAAGTTATGAGGATTTTAAGTTTGAAGGAAATCTGAAAATCGGGGAAAAAGTTTAAATCTGCCGGGGACACGTGTTAGGCGCGGAGGCGGCACACTGAGGCCCACAGGGTCTTTGCGCGCCAGCACACCCGATCCCTGCCACACCCGATCCCGATTTAAAATTTTGAACCGCTGACGCGTGGGCCAGCCGGCTTCGTCTTCCTCCCGACACGCCCGCGCGCCCGCGCCGCCTCCCCTCGCCGGAGCAGACTCGGAGCTCGCCGGACTGTCGCTGCCGGCCATCGCACGGTCTGAAACTTGCCGCCAGGGGGTTGTCGACGTCGAGGAACACGTCTGTGGGGTCAGCTCAAGCTGGTGGTGACCGGAAATAGCCCGGCGATGTGCAGCGGCCACGGTTGAGTTTCGGCGCCGTCGGCCGTGGGTTCTAACCTGCCAAAACCTCGAACGATCGGTTCTATAGCATCAGTACACCTCTAGGAAGCTCGACAAGGTGTCAAACGCGTTCAAAGATGGCGGCAAGTCGGTCGACACCGTGTGACTGAGCGTGCCCGCCATGAACACTCTTGATCGAGCTCAGAATTCGTCACTCCTAGTCAGTTTCACACGACGGATGCAGAAAGGAACTTGATCGCCGGCTAGTCCAGCATCTATGTGCAAGATTTGATAACTAGAGAAGGATCTTAGAGCGAGAATTTGAAGAATCCGTACCGGAAGCTCAGTTTAAGGTTGCCGGAGTGAAAACTGGAAATTCGCCGGGGATTCTTCACGGTTTGCTTCCAAACTTGGAGGAGAGCAACACGGCTGCTGCGCGCTCCTGCTGCTACCCTTGCTGGCCCGTGAAAACGCCTGTGGAACGCTGTCCACGAGTGTCTGACCTTCGGCTGAGGCTAGGTCGCCGCTGTGGCAATCGTTCTCGGGCAAGGGAGGTCGGAGCTCGGGGTTTTTGGCGTCGGGGAGGTGGAGTGCAATCTCAGGGTGCTGTCTAGCAGCTCAAGGAAGGAAGGAGCGATCGTTTGCTGGTTTTCCCGATCCAGCAGAGAGCTTCGGGGAGAAAATATGCCGCTGCTCGGGGTTGCACGCGAGGGGATAAAGCCAGCGGGTCTTCGCTCGGGCTGAGGCGGTGCCAGTCGCGTGGAGGCGCGAGCAAGCCGCCCTGGGCGCCAGCGCGCGACGAGGTAAGCAGCTGGTGGCGCCGGTGGCTTCTCGGTGGCACAGCCGACAGCTGCTCGGTGGAATTTCCCACTGAGGCTGTGACTTTGTGTGCAAGTCTTCCCCCCTTCTCTCTATGACATGTGGGTCCCACCCGGGGTTTTAACCTCTGAAATTTACTCCTAATCACTGTTGTAAACAGTGAGCCCCAAAATACCCCTTGTGATTCAAATTATTCACCCATGAGTCATTTGAATTGATTAGAATTCTAATTGGGTTTGGTTTGAATGAATTTCAGCACATGTTCAGTTTGAAATTCAATTAAAGTTTGAATTTGCCCCACTTAGCTCATGTCAAGATCAACTCCAAATGGAGTGAAAATTGGTGTGTGAGCTCACAAAAATGTGCTGAATAAGAATATGCCTCCCACTTTTGAATTAATGGGATAAAAACAGTTTGAATTTGAATATGGTTTCAAACTGCCCTCTTTCTATTTATACCCAAACTGACCTCAAAAAGGTTTTGAATTTGGATGAAATTTCGCATGGACATCCTTAGCAATGTGTAGGAGTTTTCATATGCCCAGCCCCTCTATATCACAGGTGGAAAATACCACTTTTGCAATATGTGAGTTTATCCCCTAATGAGCATGTTGATGGTGGTTACTTGCTCTTCAAATGTGTTTATCAACTTGCTTCAAATGAGGTGCGTGTGTGGTGATGACACTTCAATCATGTGTCAAAAACTGAGGCCCTTACACCGGTCAGGGGGCATACCTGGAAGCTCTTCCAGGAACACGTCCGAGAATTACTGAACCACTGGAATGCTTTCCAATGTTGCTCCATTGACGTGGTTTAAGATTGCCTTTTCGGTTGTTTGTTGGACTGACTCAAACTTGACACGAATACCGTGCTCATTTGTCAACTGCACGCTCCTTTCAGCACATTGGATTACCCCGTTCTGCTTGCTTAACCAATCCATCCAGAGTATTATGTCAATCCCTTGGGAGTCCAAGACAATAAGGTTGGCAAGGAAGTCTACCCCCCTTATTTTAAGGCTTACTTTCGGACACACTATATTAGTCCTCATTTCTCTTCCAGGAGAATTAACTAACATAGCACATTCTAAGTGGGATACAGGTAGATGATGTTTGACAACATACTTCGACGATATGAAGGAATGTGATGCTCCAGAATCAAATAAGATGGTGGCCGGGTTGGAGTTGGCAAGGAACATACCAATTACGATGTCATCAGCCTGTTGTGCTTCCTCAGCAGAGACATGGTTCACGTTGTCGCGAGCATAGTTCTGCTGTCCACGGTTTCCTTGATTGTCCCCTCCGTTCAGTTGCTGGTTCTGCTTGGGCATACTGCCTTGCTGTCCAGGGCCTCTCATTGGGCACTGGTTCGCAAAGTGTCCCAGTTCCCCGCAGGCAAAGCATGCCCTGTTGCCCACGGCAACAGGTACGTTGGGACGGGGGATTTCAACAGGGGCGCCCAGGTTGGGGTGGGGCGCAGGAGGCAAGGGCACACGAGGTGCTGGTGCAATGGGTCGTTGCTGTGGTGGATGACCAGGGCAGTATGCAGGGGTGGTCGATTTATACTGTGATGTGGCTGGGGGTATGTACCGAGGTCGTGCGTTGCTCCATTCGGGCTGGTACTGCATCTTCCTCTTGCCCTCTCGCTCGATCTCTCTGATCTTGCTTTCGACCAATATAGCCTTGTCTACCAGCTTCTGGAAGCTCACGTAGTCATTGTTGAGGAGTTGAACCTGGATCTCATTGTTCAACACTCTCATGAACAGATATTGCTTCCTCTGGTCTGAGTTGACATCTTCGGGAGCATACCGGGACAGTTGCGTGAACTTGTTGAGATACTCGTTCACGCTTTTCTGTCCTTGGAGGAGACCTTCGAACTCCTGTCTCTTGAGCATCATTACACCAGCAAGGATGTAATGAGAGCGGAAACTCTCCTTGAACTCAGTCCAAGTGATTGTCTCCGGATCGACATGGGCGTTGCATAGGGCATCCCACTAGTCAGCGGCAGCTCCCATAAGTTGGTGTGACGCAAAGAGAACCTTCTCTCGGTCATTGCACTGAACAATGGCAAGCTTCTTCTCCATGGATTTTAACCAATCATCGGCCTCCATGGGATCACTAGCTTGTGAAAAGGTGGGTGGTCGAGTCCTCATGAACTCTCCCAGTCTGTTGTGAGCCGGCGGCGGTGGTGCCGGAACGGGGTTGTTGTTGGCCTGCATCTGACCCAAAGTTTGGATCATGGTTTGCATAAGCTGATTCTGCATGGCCATCAACCGTTCCAGGTTGTTCTCACCAGCTCCGGGGTTAACAGGAACTTCATCGTGGTCATCCTCTTGGTTGTCACGGATGTTCCTTCGGCCGGCGTTTCCTCTCACCATCTGTGGCAAAGAATGAAATAGAATAGAAGGTTAGAAGGTTAGGTAGATCCCCTCGTCAACTATATGCATCAAGGTGGGTTGGACTATATATATATATTAGCCCATATGAGGATGTGAACGAGTGACGAAACATTTCACACCTCCTCCTACTTATATGTGGATATGGACAACGTTTTGAGACGTCCCACAACTCACACTAATCATACATTTCACAACAATCATTACAAGGGCTCACACAACTCCTATTCAAGGCTGGTTTCCTATGTCAAGGTAATTTCAAGGCCAATCTAAGCGTCCTAGGATGCTTCCTTGGGTCAGCGTGGCTTAGCTACCAATCTGTGTCCAATACCAATCTGTGATTGTATCTAGTTGTGTAACCTACCCCGATTTGTGGTTTTTGATACCACTCTGTGTTTCCTATTTAGGTGTGTAACCCACTGTCAACCGTGGTTCTAATATTTATTTGAGATTTCTATCTAGGCGTGTAACCTACTATCAACCCGTGGCTCTGATACCAATCTGTGACGCCCTCAATTCTGTGAAAAAACCACGGAACCAAGAACTGATGCATATGTGTGCCCAGGATGTTCATCACACATACACATATGATCCACAAACTGAATTCAGAATATATTTTACCATGAATAACAGAGTTTATTACAATGTCTCATGAGTCTTGGACTCATGCTCACGGCAGAAGTCTTATTTTTATGCAGCGGAAGTTTTTATTCTAATGCGGAAGCAATCTAACTAATGCGGAAGCAAATCTAAGAAGAAGTGGCTCCATCTCTACTCCCTCCACAGGCAAGGTTGAGAACAGATTACACGCCTAATGCTCCACTTGGTCTCCATAGAAATCTCCTTCTGCTGCTGATGATGAAATAATAATACAAGTTTGAGTACAATGATGTACTCAGCAAGTGCGGAAAATCATGATATGTAGCTCATAACAAGGTAGGTATAAAAAGCCTCATTGCAGAAAAGCAAAGTTATCAAAACCATGATAAATCAACAACTTAACTTTAGGTGAATGTAATCCTAGCATGTATTAAATTACCAACATACCTCCCTCACTTTCCATGTTCCACCCAAACATTTACTAGCTTTATTCTTGCTCACAAATACCTCCTCGTATTTGCTACCATCTCACGAATACCATCTCGTATTCGCTACCATCTCACCTCATAAATAACTTCGTCTCACACTGAGACTAATCTCGTTGCCATGACTCAACAGTCATGCAACCTTCTTATCACCCGGACTCAACAGTCCCGAAAACCAAAACCATAATCAAAACCATAACCAATAACCATAACCAAGAACCATCCCAATAACCATCCCAATAACCGTCCCAACTAATCATGGCAGTTGGCCAGGCGCTCGTGACCGTAAGCTCGGCTATCATGATAGGTTTAAGAACCCTGCAGAGTTTGTACCTCTTTGCCCACAAGTTTGTGATTTCGTCACCCGTCGGCGACTGCAGAATCTCCATTATACCAGTACACAACCGTCGGTGTATGACCAAGAGATCACAAAATAGCCTTTTACAAAGGGGCTACTAGATGTATGGACTCACTAAGGTTTCACCGGCAGGCTAGAATCTCCAATTCTCCCACCCACGGGCCCCCTCTTGTGCCATGCAGTTCCTAGGGCAGTCCTCACTCGACTCCCATTCCCCGCGCCTTCCACAGTCCATAACAATCTAGCAACTTACCTAATTACTCAGCTAAGCCACACCCATACTTGGCCTTGTGGTGGCACCGTTATCCTGGCATGTGCATGCATGAACCGGTCCTTAGATCTACGGCAAGTAAACCACCATCTCATGCTACCACATTCACAAACCCAGTCTTGCCTAGATCTCCCTCGATCCATGTCCATTAACAACATCAGTTTCTTATTATCATTATGAGTGCAGTTAGCTAGACACATCTATCTCGCTTCCCAATCCCATGGACTCAGCGAAGCATAAAAGTAAAACCATACCCGACTCATAAACTTCCCAGGCTACAAGGGTGGTTTAACCAAAGCTAGTAAACTCCTATAAAAGGGTTTCCCATCATGTTTGACTCAGCACACACACCTTTTCGCAAAACAAAACAGTTTTACCCAAAACATAGGATCAATATGGTCAAGGAGCACTTGCCTTGTTCTTATGGTTCCGGTTGCTCTCAAAACCTTGTTGTTGCAGCTCGTCGTAGACAGCTCCCTGAGCTTGTCCTGCTATACAGGATCGCGCACATACAAGATTCATAACAATCAATACCATGCACAGACTTTAAACTAGATGCGATGATGCGTATGCATGCTATCCTACAATGCAGTTTAGTTTTATTAGGTTGGTTTGTACGTGTTATTGCATGTTTTTATGATGAACAGAGGTGTTCGGATCAAATGTGGACGTGACGATGACCTTGTCTTTAGATCAACCCGATCAACGAGTGATCTGTCCACGAGAATGCTTCTGTTCGAAAGGAATCGAAGAACAGATTCTAAGAAAACACAATGATGTCGTAAGGTGGTATCGGAGAGCTACCTTACGTTCTTCTCGGTCTCGGGTCCTTCTCAGATTGTTGGGCTCTCCTCCGGCGATCTTCCTTGCTGAACTCCAGCGATGGCTTTCTCGGCGAGTTGGGGCTAGGGTTCTAAGTCGTCGGCTTAGGAGTTGGAAAAGAAGTTCGTGGTTTTGGCCAGAGGTTCTGGGTTCTATTTATAATCGGGAGAAGAAGAGTCCTAATCTGATTGTACTTCAAATAAGAGTCCTATTGAGATCGTCGTTGAATCCTAACATCTTATCTTTAGTTGATTTGGTTCGGTAACATTGTGGAATTCAGGTCGGTGGCTTCTCCGTTCCGATATTTCTACGCGTACAGATTCCAAAACTGTTCCAGAACTCGTTACCTCCTCGGTGATGAGCTCCGGAAGCTCCACGTGTCCATCGGGGCCTGGTCTCTACTTTTCCGCAGAGACGAGCTCCGGTTGTGCCGTGTGTCAAGCGAGCGATACCTCCCTTCTCCTTTGGAGGTGAGCTCCGCGTGCCCCGTATCCATTCCGGACCTCCCTCTCTTCGGAGGTGAGCTCCGTGAATGCCACGCGTCAAGTAGTGCCAGACTTTCCTTTTTCCTCAGAGACGAGCTCCAAGGTAAACACGTGTCCCACAGCGACGGACCTCCCGGAGATAAGCTCCAGTGACGACACATGTACGATAGAACCTGACCTCTCGGAGGTGAGCTCCGAGATGGACACGTATCCCGCGCGACTGGTCCTCCGATTTCTGCGGTGACTAGCTCCGAAGGTGACATGTGTCCTGCGTAAATGCCTTTGCTTCTTCCGCAGAGGCTAGCTCCGAGCAACACGTGTCCCACAGGGTCGGACCTCTCCCCCTTTGCGGAGATGAGCCCCGAGCCTGCCACGTAGCCAGTTTAGCGGCGGACATCTCCCCACTTTGCAGGGATGAGCTCCGAACATGCCACGTGGCCAGCGGGCCGCGGTGAGTTGTCTTCGGCGCTCTCGGTGAACTGGATTCAGCTCTTATTGGCTACCTTTGATATTTTCTTTGTTTGTACTTCCTTTAAAATATTTTCTCTTCATGAAACATGAATATATGCAGAAACCAAAAATGAGGGTGTTACAATCAGAGAGCGGCGGCAAGAACTTGCGAGCGGGAGCGACCGTACGGCACGGTGTGAGCTGGTTTCACTCGGGAATGAAGAGAACGGGTTGAGCAGCAAGTGTGTTGGATTTTGAGCCGAGTTTTTCACCGTGAGGTGGCGCTAACCGAGCGAGGAGGCTGCCCCCAAGCGCTCGACGGTCGCCTGCGTGTGTTTCCCTCAGTTTGAGTCGGTTCAGTGGAAACTTAGTCACTGACCAGTAGTCCCATCCGTGTGGAGCATACATCGAAGATGATGCAGCAAGCTCCCTACACCTAACCCGTGAGAGTGGTACGTCACAGGGTGGTTCTCCTCCCTCAATGAAGGTGCAGCTACAGGGACTCTTCCTCTGGTGGACTTGCGAGCGGTGCGGATCATGCGAACCATCTAAAACATAAAACGTTTAAAAATCAAGTTAGATAATAAGTAAATAAATACTCCATTTAGTCAAGACGAGGTGAATAAATAGAGGGACAATATTAAATAACACATTTACCCCACACCTTTTGTAAAATAGTTTTTAAGAACATAATGTCCTTAAATACGTCCGTTTGTACCTAGGTTCACGTTCCTACGGGCAACCTTGGCTCTAATGCCACTTCTGTCACACCCGGTTTTTCCGAAGAACAACCAAGTGATTCACACATGTATGCCAGATCATCTTCTCATACATGTGACGACAAATGGTGAAACATCATAATATTACAAGTCAGGTGTTCAAATACAAATAAGTCTTACATAATATCTCAAAGGACGACAAAATGTTCATAACATGAAAATAAACAAAGCAGCAGAAATATGGTTTTGTGGGCCCTGTCACAGGTGTTGCCCGGGGGACTCCGTGAACCTAGAACCCTTCTTCAGGACCAAAGTCTTCATTATTGTACACCACTTCATTTATTTGGCCTGAGCAGCAAGTAAAACTAACGAAAAAGCAAGCTTGATTACCATTGATACTCAGCAAGTGTGGGAAATTAATGTCATGCAAGTTAGAACAAGGAAAGGCTGGACACATGGTTAAGGCACTACGCAATTAATATCTATCTCCTTAGCTTATTAAGCACCTACATTACTACATAAGTGAAGTGGTCCCAATCCCAAAATCTCAATCCCATAGTTAAGCTCCTTGCTTAACATCCTCAACTTTTCCATTCATCATCATCTAATCATGAATACGTCCAAGCCGCTCTTGACCGTGAGCACGACTGTCATGACAGTTTTGACTCTGCAGAGTTTGCACCACTGTACCCACACGTAGTGACTTCATCCCCCATTGCTGGGTGGACTAAGAACCTCCATTTTGCCCGTGGTAGCTAGCCACATTTCACACTTCCCAGGTGTCTAGCCAGAAGATCACTACGAGGCCTTTACAAAGGTATTCCCGACGAGTATGAGCCCACTAAGGTTTCACCCCTAACAGCATCCAGGAGGCTCCAACACCCGCTGCAGTGGCCCCCCCTTGAGCCTTGCGGTTCCTATGGTTGTCCAGCTGACACCTATTCCCCGCACCATACAAACACCCACACTACGTCGGAAATACACCTAATTAGTTGGCCAATCTGCCCCATCTCAGCATGTGGTTGGCACAGTAAAGCCAGGTTACATGCTCCATGAACCGGTCCTTAAAACCTAGGCAAGCACTAAACACAAATCCGAGTCTCGTGCACACAACACCAACCAAAGCATCCAGCTTGCCTAGATTCCTATCTCTAGCATAATTCATAATACTTCATTCAAGGGTAAATAATCATGGTGATAGTCTCATATCCCATTTATCCCACTCTAAGCATGGCTAAGCATGAGTAAATAAATAAGTAGCGCAATGAATAACTCCCAACCCAGGCTACAAGGAACAAGATAATGAAAATCTAGGGAAACATCCTAGCAGGGGTTTCATAGTTCAATTGACAATGCAAATAATTCTAGCTACACAGCCTAGCTTAGGTGCAAAGTGGTCAAGGACACTTGCCTTCTTCCTGCTGCTCCGGGAATGGAAAGTCTTGATCTTGTAAAGTGAGAACCGGCTCTAGGGCTGGTTCTACTCATGCCAACATACACATAGAAAAAGAAAAACAACACTCCATAAGCAATCATCCATATACACAAGTCAAACATACATACAATATTGTTTCACATTATTGTTTTGGCCTATATTTAACAAAGTCCACTTATATATATTCATTTTTTTGGTGTCTCATGTTTAACTTCTTCTTTTTAGTTTCCTATATTGTCCTAGCCAACATTTGATAAAAGCAAAGCTCACATAATATATATATATATATATATTTATTTATTTATATTTATATATTATGTGAGCTTTGCTTTTATCAAATTTTCAAACTATATGAGTTGTCTATGTATGCTTACACTCTTTAAACATATATATATATATATATATATATATGGCTCCCAACTTTGAAATACAGATTTTAAATGCACACATAAACTGGATTGTAAATTTTTAAGCCAATTTCTATATTATATGCTACACTTTTTAGCTACAAAATTTTCATAAAAGAGTATATTCTAACCCTAAACAGAATTTTAGACTTCCTACACACTTTCAAATTGGAACTTTACGTTCAAGAACCTTATATGGCATTTCCCTAGTGTGTATACATATTTTTCCATACTTTCAGATTTATTTCTAATGCCTAAAAGTGAATTTCAGAATTAAAACAGAAACTAAATTGCCTTTTCAGAACTCATCCTCCCTCAAAATCCAAATTTCAAACTGTCCTACAAGTTTTCAAAATGCTAGGGCAAATTAAGTTGAGTTTCCACACATTTCAGAATTATTTTTATGCCTAAAATAGATTTTTAGCAACCAACCAAAACTAATTTGGCATTTTCAAAATTGACTTACCACCTAAAACCAGTTTTCAGATTACCTTAATTTTTTTCAAAGTACTAGATCAACTCACTATGAATTTACCTAATTATTTGCACTTATATTGAATTTAAATCCTATTCAAATGTCTAAACACCTAATTTAAATGTACTACAGGGTCCAAGATTCTATTTTCTATAAGACTCAGGGGCCTAAACCTTAAATACAGAAAGGGTTCCCTAATTTCTATTAAGTCCAGGGGCTAAAATAGCAGTTTAAACGTGTTTACTCATTTTCCAGGAAGTCCAGGGGTAGAACCGAATTTTCAGGGGTTAGCTCGTGTTGTCCGAAAACCTCAGTGGGTAGCACGCTAAATTTCCGGCAGGAATCGGCGATTCAAACGTGGGCCATCGGATTTAAGACAGATGGCCCAGATTAGATCGCCGAAGGGGTACACGCCATATTAATTTCTGCCGTGCGAGACGTACTCTGGCCGGAAAAATACAGCGCCCGGCGGCGGAGGCGATGATCTCGCCGGCGAGGTCTCGGATATTCATCTACACACGCTAAGACTCAGATTTCTCAGCATAATTCGGCAGAGGGAAGGTAGGGGAGCTCACCTAGGCTAATTTCTTGGACCCGAAGAACTCAGAAACGGGTCGGCGCCGAGGACAGGCGGCGGCGACTTGCTGTGCTTGTCGGAGTGGCAGTTGGGACGGTGATTCCTTCGGGCTTTTGGGTCGTGAAGCTTCCCTGTGGTCCAGAGATAGTGTAGTGATGGTTAGGGTGGATCGAAACTGAGTAATTTGAGGGTTTCACCGGCTAGCGGCGGCTGCTTCTTACCGGCGAGCGTCGGGATGGTTGTTTCCAGCGACATTTCTCCCCTGGGTCGGCGTCTACGGCTTGTGCGCGGTGCTGCAGAGGTGTGAGGCCAGTTAGACGGGAAGGAACAGTGCTGTACAGAGAAGAATTCGGAGTTTCAGTGGCGCCTTACTGAGAGCGATGGCGAGAGCGTGCGAGGAGGGGAAGTTGAGGCCGGGTATTGCTTAAATCAGGGAGGAGGAGGGTGTGGGAGGTTGAGATCATGCGGTTTGGGCATGGAGAAACCGGACTTTTGGGGTGCGGCAAAGAATTTGAGCGCAGGCAGCGCGCGGTGTTCAGGCGCACGAGAAACGGGGTGGCTGTTGGGGTTGAAGACGGTGCTGACAGCTGGGGGCCGCACTGCAGTGAGATGAGGAGAGGAGAGAAGGGCCGCGGCGGGTTGGGCCGCTCGGGTGGTTTCGGCCCAGTAGCTCGTTTTTCCTTTTCTTTTTCTTTTCTTTTCTGTTTCCCCTCTTAAACTTTGAATTCCAACTCACTTTTGAATTTTGCCCATGCTTCATGTCCAAAAATTCTTTTTGAATGTTTGAAACTTTTGGGTGTCACAACTCTAGCCCCCTTAAAAGTAATCTCGTCCTCGAGATTTGGTAATCCTAGGGAAATAGGTTCGGAAACTGTGCCTTGAATTCATCTTCTCTCTCCCATGTGGCTTCTTCTTCCGAGTGATGCTTCCACTGTACTTTGCACATTCGGACTCTTTTGTTTCTTGTGATGTGTTCCATCGTCTCAAGACTCTTGACTGGGTGTTCGGCATACGAAAGGTCTTCTCAGACGTCTATCTCATTCATTAGTAACCTCTCTTCGGGTGTTCTCAAGCATTTCTTGAGTTGTGACACATGGAACACATCGTGTACATCTGATAGGCGAGCCGGTAATTCTAACTGATATGCAACTTCGCCTTTCCTCTCTAGAACCTGAAAATGTACGATATACTGAGGTGATAGTTTCCCCTTCACTTTGAATCGACGAAGTTCTTGGATAGGAGACACTTTGAGATAGACATTGTCCCCTACTTCGAAGGGGAGCTCTCTTCTCCGTATTTCGGCATAGTCCTTGGATATCATTAAGTTGTTGCGGATTTCTCTCACTTTCGCCGCGGGAGAAGGGACACGGCGGGTTGGGCCGCTCGGGTGGGTTTCAGCCCAGTAGCTCATTTTTCCTTTTCTTTTTTCTTTTCTTTTCTGTTTCCCCTCTAAAATTTTGAATTCCAACTCAAACTTTTGAATTTTTGCCCATGCTTAACGTCCAAAATTTCTTTTTTTTGAGTTTTTGAAACTTTTGGGTTTTACATGAGATTTCTATGATATTAATTATTTTGGACATGCGGTATTTTGAATATTTTGATGAAATTTTGCCAATTGTTTTCTTAGCACATAACAGCTAACTCAAAAGATAGATATGCGAGCATGTTTTGACAGTGATTATTATATAGGGAAGAAGGGAAAAGAACAGAAGAAAGAGGGTGCCCAAAAAATTTTGGAGCGAAATTACCGCTCGATACTGTAAGGGCCTCAATTTTTGACACACATTTGCAGTGTTCATCACCACACCACACACCTCATTTGAGGAAGGATGATGAACACAAATGAAGAGCAAGTAACAATTATCAACATGCTCATTAGAGAACAAACTCACACATTGCCAAAGTGGTATTTCACACATGTGATATAAGGGGGGGGGCTGGACATATGAAAACTCCTACATTTTGCTAAGGATGTCCATGCCAAGTTTCACCCAAATTCAAAACCCTTTTTAGGTCATTTTGGGTATAGTTAGGAAGAGGGCAGTTTGAAACCATATTCAAATTCAAACTGTTTTTATCCCATGAATTTAAAAGTGGGAGGCATATTCTTACTCAGCACATTTTTGTGAGCCCACACACCAATTTTCACTCCATTTGGAGTTGATCTTGACATGAACTAAGTGGGACAAATTCAAACTTCATTTGAATTCAAAACTGCACTTGTGCTGAAATTCACTCAAACCAAACCCAATTCGAATCCTATTCAATTCGAATGGCTCAAGGTTGAATAATCTGAATCACCAGGGGTATTGTGGGGTTCACTGTTCACTACAGTGATCAGGAGTAAATTTCAGAGGTTAAAACCCCGGGTGGGACCCACATGTCATAGAGGGAAGAAGGAGAAACTTGCAACCAAAGTCAGAGTCTCGGTGGGAAATTCCACCGAGCAGCTGTCGGCTGTGCCACCGAGCAGCTACCAGCGCCACCAGCTGCTTCCCCCTCCGCGCGCTGGCGCCCAGGGCGGCTTGCTCGCGCCCCCACGCGACCGGCACCGCCTCAGCCGAGCAGGAGTCGGCCGGCTTTATCTTCTCGCGGGCAAACCCGAGCAGCGGCATTGTCTCTCGCCGCAGCTCTCTGCTCAATCGGGAAAACCAGCAAAACCATCTCCTCCTTCGTTCCTGAGCTACTAGACAGCCACCGAGGTCGCACTTCATCTCCCCAACACCAGAAACCCGAGCTCCGACCTCCTTTGCCCAAGAGCGATTGCCACCGCGGCGACCTAGCATCAGTCGAGAGTCAGGCGCCCGTGGACAGCGTTCCACAGGCGTTTACACGGTCCAGCAAGAGAGGCAACAGGAGCGCGCGACCACCGTGCTGCTCTCCTCCAAGTTTGGAAGCCAACCGTGAAGAATCCGCAGAGAATTTCTAGTTTTTGCTTCGACGATCGTAACCCGAGCTTCCGGTACGGTTTCTTTAAATTCTCGCCCTATGATCTTTCAGAGGTCATCAAATCTTGCACATAGACGCTGGACTAGCCGGGGATCAAGTTCTTTTCTGTATCCGTAGCGTGAAACTGTCTAGGAGTAACGAATTTCGAGCTCGATCAAGGGCGGTCATGGCAGACACGATCGGTCACACGGTGCCGATCGACTTGCCGCCATCCCTGAACCCTTTTGACACCTTGTCGAGCTTCCTAGAGGTACACGGATGCTGTAGGACCATTTGTTCGGGGTGTTGGCGGGTTAGGACCCACGGTCGACAGCGCCGAACATCAACCGAGGCCGCGGCACGTCGCCGAGCTATTTCCGGTCACCCCCAGCCCGACCTGACACCACCGACGTGTTCCTCGATGTCGACAACCCCCTAACGGCGAGTTTCAGACCATGGGAGGTCCGGCAGCGGCGAGCCGGCAAGCTCCGGGTCTGCTCCGGCGAGGTCGGCGGCGCGGGCGCGAGAGATCCGCGGGAGGAAGACGAAGCCGGCTGGCCCACGTGTCAGCGGCTGAAGAATTTAAATCGGGATCAGGTGTGGCCGGGGAGCGGCTGTGCTGGCGCGCAAATACCCTGTGAGCTCCGGTGTGCCGGACACCTCCGCGCTCGACACGTGTGGTAGCTCCGGTGTGCCGGACACCTCCGCGCTCGACACGTGTCCCCGCGGGCCCCCGCGAGATTTAAACTTTTCCACGATTTTCAGAATTCTTCCAAACTTCAAATCCTCATAACTTTGGCTAGAAAGCACCAAATCAAGTGAACCAAATTTTGCTGGATTCAGCTCTCTGAGTACTTTCCAGCAAATCAAGTTTCACTTCATGAAATTACTTATTTCTCCAGAATTAATTCGTCAAAGTTTAAACTGTTAGGAATTTTAACTGGAGGATCCCTTGGAGGAAAATCCTGAAATTTTGCTAGGATGTTCACCAAAATATCCCCGAACTACCATAAAAATTTCAAACCCATTGGAGCTCATTTGATCCACCTAATGGGGTGATTAGGGAAACGGTTCCAGAGAAAATAGAAAATGTTCAGAAACATTTTCAGAATTTTCTCTGAAATTGTTTAGCTCATATCTTCAGTTAGGAACTCCCAAGTTAAGTGAGACCAACTCCATTAGAACCCTCTGAAAATCTAGTTTTCAGAAAGTCATAGTTTGTTTCAGTAAAATTCCTAGAACACCCTAAGAGTTCTAATTAAGGTCAAGGACATAATTAATTGTGGAGGGCTCAAATGAGCTTTACTGCAACTAAAACTTGGCCAAGTCTCTGTTTAGGTTGTAACCAAGCCACAATAAAAGTTTCACAGTCATTAGGTCGGTCTAGCAAAAGTTATAGACTTCACAACTTCAAACCTAATACAAATGCATTAAATTAATACATGTATTGTTTCTATCATGTAGTCGCTAAGGTCGAGGAGGAACCCGAAGTCCTAGACTTTGTTACTCCGGAGGAACAGCTAGCCTACGACCAAGAGCAGCAAGGTAAGCTCCGGTTTGCATCAACCTTTTTACAAATTTTTATTGTTTCGAGCACATACTTGTTTCCTTTATTCTGTGCATTAGAGTCTTGTTTGGAAGCCCCACTGCATAGCCAAGAGAACCATGGGTTGGGTTTAGGATTGCAAACCCCGTTAGCTACTGCACTGCTAGGATAGAGTAGGATTCAGTACAAGTCGAGTAGTTGGAACTACTCGCGAGCATAGGCTAGAGGCACTCGACTCGGGTAGTGATAGCACATGAAACACATGGCAAGAAAATGAGACCAAGCGGAGGGTAAGGGCAGCAGGACTTTGGGGCCTGTGTGCTGTAGCTCCGCTTGTGTCGATTGAGGACCGAGCCGTGTGTGGGCCTGTTGAACAAGCTAGAACAGTACCGAAGACCTACCGGCTATATGGGAACCGGGAAACTGATGTAACTCGGGTAGCTGGGTATTAAGGCATTGCCCGTCGTTCAGAGGGTAGGTTGAGAGCTTGAGGTGTAAATCAGCTGGCGGCACGGAGATGCGCGTGCAGAGACCTCTTGCTCGGGACGATGGGACCGGTTCAATATTTGGCTGACGGGTGAAAGGTAGTTGCGTACGGCGTCCGTGATGGTTGTTGTAGGCAACATCGAGTACGGGCGTACGTGACGGGTTGTTCGGGTAACCCTGCAGGTGTAAATCGATTATAATCGCCGTCCCTCGCGGTCAGTGAGTACCACTTGTTCACTGTACCGTGACATAGAAAGAACAGACTAGTTACATGTTAAAATGTTGCTGATTGAAAGCTGGACATTGATTGTTAATGATATGCTGTAGCTTAGAGCTAACTAATGTTCTTTTCAACTTTGAGCAAAGTACATGAGAGAAATGCGTTTCTTGTTTGATTGCGGCTCTCTCATGTGCCTTAGTGTAAGGTTCTCCACAATCTGCTGCTAAAACTTGAAAGTAAGGTTCTACTAATTAGGCGAGTCCTTGCAATTGATTTTTACCTCATGTAACCCATTACCCTCATGTAGAAGTTCCATGCTTAGGTGAGACGGGTCAGACTTGCTGAGCCTTCGTGCTCACTGCTTGTGTTTGAAGCTTTTGCAGGGTTCTATGAGGAAGGGACTCCCGAGGAGGAGACGGAACCCCAGGCAGGGAACCCCGTCGAGTGGGAGTCGTGCACGCCGCAGAGTTAGTGTGCGTGTGTGCTAGCAAGGACACGTTCGAGGGATGAACGTGCACTTGATGCTTAGTCTATGCCCGCGAGTGTAGACTGAACTTATTTTGATGTAAACATGTTCATAAACTTTTTTATGTAATAAAATTTCCGCTTCCGCTTTGTACCTTTGACGTGTGTTATACGGTGCTGTGCAACGCAGCACCCCTCAGCGTGATCCTGGCTCGACAGGACCATTGGGGTCGTGTCAGCGTGGTATCAGAGCTCGCTTGAGGTTTAACACAGTACAAAGGTCTTCTTTTTCAAAAATCCAGGGAGGAACGAGTTAGTAGCCCGTATAAGGATGTTATTTGCATATAGAACGTGGCATATTAACCTATTTGTTATGTCGGAAAATCGTGCATCTCGGGACGTTCATGTCTTGGGGGGTGCACGTAAGCGCTGTCCACCAGTGCGCACAAGCTGAAGGGTGGAGCCCCACGGGTGGCAGGTAACCCGACTCGCTTTTATATCCTCTACGACTCTTCATGTCGTTTGGGGTATTCAAGCAACCTCTGTCCCTGGCGTGCGTGGTGCAACATGGGAGACCCCGTCACGTGGTCTGAAACGTGAACACGTAACTCAAGGCGTGTTTGGCTTGAGAACGTCCGGGCAAGTGATGACGGCCGGGTGTACGAACTGTATGGATTCCGGGCTCGGTGTGCAGCCGAGTCTGATGATTGTTTGAGTTTCTGCAGGTAACCTGACCATGAAACGGTAGACGTGTAGCATCCGTGTGCGAGTGACTTTTAGTGCCACTGAAATAACGAAGCCGGCTAAGTCCGGTATAGGTTTTTCTTTGTGAGGACGTAGTACCGACATAATCTGGTGACGCATCGACGTCACACCCCATTAAATGAACAACGTCATTTAAAAACTTGAAGGTTTTGATCCAAAGTAGTAAAACTTGATGTAACTCCTTCCCTTGAACAGGATATTCAAAGTTAACAAGTTTTCAACTTATAGGTTGTTAAGGACAGAGCACTTTGTTTTCAGCTGAATCAAGACTGAAGTTAATCAGAGGTTATAGGTTGAGTTCTTTCGAGGTTGGGGTCGTAGGGTACATTTCTGGAAAGCGTTGGAAGAGCTTTACAACTCTTCTGTTGAGGTCCAGAGGTGTTTCATCCCTTAACCAATCGAAAAATGCAGTAGAGTTGAAACTGTCCAGAAAACAGGGCAGAGCAAGGACTCCCTGTAAACTCTCTGTAAATTAAGCATAACTTCCTGCTTAAAAATCCAAAAATAGGAAGTGAGGTAGTTCTGGAAAGTTTATGAGATGGGTTACAACTTTGTAACAGAAAGTTTTGTCAGATTAGGAACAGAATTAACTGGGATTCTTGGATCAAATCAGTACCTAAAGCAGGGAGGTGCTGTTCAATTGTTTCCAGAAATTCTGTTAACTTTGATATCTCATAACTTTTGAACCAAGACAGATCTTAGGCCAAGCAAATACTTTCTGGAAAGATATTGAAGTTATCTTTAACTTTGATGTTGAGCTCCAGAATTAGGTTTGCCTTAAACATGGCCTAAATCAGGTTGAAATGAAAACTGGTCAGGGCTGTCATGGGAACAGCAGATCAGCAGTCAAATTTGTTTAAAATTTGAACTATGTTTCCAAATTTTATGGGTTCAATGACATGTTTTATGTTATAACTCAGCGGTTACTGTTTAAATAAATATTTGACATTTCTCAAATATATTTTTACAGATGACAGCAGATAAGCAACTGGAGAACGGGTGGGTGATGTCCCACTGTTCTCACCATAACGGCTACCCGGAAGCATTGTGGCAGATGCTCCAATATTTCGGGTACAACCAGATGCCGCAATACTTCACCAAGGAAGAAGGCGAAGAGGGGAACAAGACGTGGATGATCCATGTCGAGGTTCCTGCAGGACCTAAGCCACCCGGTTGGGTGCCGTTCACCGTCACGGTGAGAGGAAGACAACCGGAAGGGATGTGGCAAGTGGCAGCCCGTGACACCATGTCACGTTTCTGCCAACTACACGTGCAGGCTATGGAGGGCACTCCATACGCACTCGTTCCGGTGGAGGGACGAGCTCAGCAGGTGTGGGAAGAAAGGTACCTGGAGGCAACGGACCCGAGTTGCCCAAGGTACAACCCCGCGGAGGCAAATCTCAGCCTCCAGATGAGGGCGGGAAACGCCGTGATGGACAACCAAGCTGTTCATACGGAACATCTCGCCACAAAGCTCAAGGCGAGCACAAGCCGTGGAGATCATTTCGAGAGTGCTCACAGCGCACTCCGCAATGTGCTCCTTCCGACGATCAAGCGACTGAATGAACAACACAACCGGTTGCGTCGTCTGAAGAAGGCAAGGAAAGAGAGCCGTGTTGACATCGCGGCATTGCAAGAACTGGTACAGAATCTGACCCAGCAGAATGAGGACCTTGCTCAAGAGCGAGACGACGCGATTGAGGAAGGGCAAGGCTGGGAAGAAGATTACAACCAAGCCATGGACGAGGTGCATGCATTGCAGGACCTCGTACCCCCGGTGTTAGGCGTACCGGTGGTCTTGGGTCTTCCAGCAATGGGAGAACCCGGAATGGGAGAAGAGGTGGTAGATCCAGAACCACCAGCAGAGGTACCGGAGGAGGACGACCCACAGGAGGTCGAGTTCTACTCCGAGTAGAGGGTTACAGTTGCCAAGTAGGGCAACCAGGGTAGCGTAACCCAACTTTTGTAATTGGTGACATGTCGTGTAGACAATAGCGTATGTATAGGTAGTGACGACATGAGCACGACTTCTCGGAGATCCGAGAATAATGTATCTTGTATAAAGTTTATGCTTTATCAATATATGTGAATGTTGTGCAAATTAATCATGTGTCACTTCAATACCTGCTGTTGCGTATGGAATTTTAAGTAAGACATGTGCTAATTGCTGCTGTGTTGAATTTCAGAATGACGCGTACTCGTGCCAACCCTGATGTTGGGGGTACCAGTCAGGGGGGAGAGACCTCCCAACCACCTCCCGAGGATTCCTCGGGACAACAGCAGCAACAGCAACAGCAAACACCGCCACCGCCACTGCCAACGGTTACATTGGCCGACATCATCACGGCAATGGCGGGCTCGCATCAGCAGCACACGGAGTTGCTGCAAACACTTATCGCTAATACGTCTCGCCCAGAGAGACGTCAAGATCGTGAGGAGCGCCAACAGAGCTCCTACTCCGAATTCCTGGCCACTCATCCCCCGGTATTCTCAAGGGCGGATGAACCACTTGACGCGGACAACTGGCTCCGCGCCATAGAGATGAAGTTCGGGCTGCTCCAAATAAGCGAGCAGCGCAAGACTCAGTTCGCGGTCCAGCAGCTCCAAGGATCCGCGAGCGCTTGGTGGGCCAACTTCTGTGCTTCACAGCCCACCGACCGAGTGATGACCTGGACGGAGTTCCGGACGGCCTTCAGGGCCTATCATATACCGCCAGGTTTAATGAAGAGGAAGATGCAGGAGTTCCTACACCTGCAGCAAGGGAGCCGGAACGCGCTGGAATACTCCAGGGCGTTCAACGATCTCGCGCTTTATGCATCGTATCACGCAGATACCGACGAGAAGCGGCGGGACCACTTTTACCAGGGGCTTAACCCGCTCCTGAAGGACAAGTTGGTGATGTTCAATCGCGGCAGCCTCAACGACATCATTGATGCTGCGATTGTTCAGGAGGACTCCGGCAAGGAGTTAGCGGCGGCGGAGAGAAAGCGAAGCGCGCCGCAGAGCAGTGGAGAAGGAGGCGGTCCTTCTCAGAAGTTTCGGATGGTGAATCGCCCACCATCAGGTCCACGCTGGCAACCACCACAGCGGTCAATGCCGTTCCGCAGTCGGCCGTACTCTTCACCGGCATTCAGGCCGGCACTGCCAGTACCATCTCCGCAACAACAGCAGCAGCGGGCGATGCCGCGTGCGTTTGCACCTCAGCAACGCATGCCAGGTTTTCGTCCACCGAGCACTCCACCAGCAGCGGCCACATGTTACAAGTGTGGTCGTCTAGGACACTTCGCGAGCAGTTGCCCGGAGAGGCAAGGCGGCGGAGTGGCACCACAGTTTCCGGGGAGGAATCAACCCCGGAACCCTACTAATGCGCGGCGGGCAAACCCTAGGCCCGGCACTGTCCACCAACTTGCCATTGAGGACGTGCCGGAGGGCGAGCCAATCCTTGCGGGTATGTTCCAACTCCACCAGCATCCCGCTATAGTACTGTTTGATTCAGGCGCCACGCATAATTTTATTAGCCAAGCTTTCATTGCTACACACAGTTTGCCAATACTACCCACCGATAGTCCATATTTGATTTGTTCACCGGGTGGGAAGATTTCAGCAAGCGTAATGGTCTCCAAAGCACCATTATGCTTAGCGGGTAGAGTGTACCCCACGTCTCTCATTATCTTAGAGGGACAGAAGGTCGATGTCATCCTAGGGATGTCGTGGTTAACCCGCCACGGCGCTGTTTTAGACACCGTCCTTCGAGTCGTGCACTTAAACTCAGAGGTGCACGGTTCTCACTCATTATTTCTGGACAGTCCAGAAATAAAACTTCCAAGTGTCTATCAAGCCACAACCATCAGATTGGAAGATATTCCAGTGGTCCGAGAGTTCCCTGATGTATTCCCGGACGATTTGCCGGCGATGCCACCTGGTAGAGAGGTAGAGTTCAAGATTGAACTTGCACCGGGAACCACGCCAATATCCCAAAGGCCGTACAAGATGGCGCCCAAGGAGTTGGCTGAACTGAACACTCAGCTCACGGACCTTCTGGAGAAGGGTTTTATTAGGCCGAGCTCCTCGCCATGGGGCTGTTCGGCATTATTTGTCAAGAAGAAGGATGAGACATTGCGGCTTTGCGTGGACTATCGTCTATTGAATGCCGTAACCATCAAGAACAAGTACCCGTTGCCACGGATCGACATGTTGTTTGATCAGTTGGTCGAAGCAAAGATCTTTTCCAAGATGGACTTAAAATCCGGGTACCATCAGATTAAGATAAGGGCTGAGGACATTCCGAAGACGGCTTTCTCGACGAGGTACGGACTTTATGAGTACCTGGTCATGTCCTTCGGCCTCACCATGCTCCAGCTCACTTCATGTACTTAATGAACTCGGTATTCATGCCGGAGCTGGACAAGTTTGTCGTGGTCTTCATCGACGACATCCTGGTATATTCGAAGTCGGAGGAAGATCACAAGAAACATCTGCGTATAGTCTTGCAACGGCTGCGGGATCACAAGTTATACGCGAAATTCAGCAAATGCGAGTTTTGGATATCGCAAGTGCCTTTCCTCGGGCATATCATCTCAGCGGAGGGTATCGCTGTGGACCCGAGCAATATCACTCAAGTGCTGAATTGGAAATCCCCGAGAACTGTTCATGAGGTACGGAGTTTCCTCGGGCTTGCGGGATATTATCGGATGTTCATTCCGAACTTCTCAAAGATTGCCAAGCCAATGACAGAGCTGCTGAGAAGGCTACCAAATATGTTTGGAGTCCAGCATGTGAAGCAGCATTCAAGGCTTTAGTCAAGCACCTGACATCAGCACCGGTTTTGGCGCAGCCAGACACAACAAAACCGTTCGACGTGTACTGCGATGCATCCGGCATTGGGCTCGGATGTGTGCTGATGCAAGACCAAAGAGTGGTCGCGTATGGATCACGGCAGCTTAGAAACCATGAGCAAAATTATCCAACTCACGACTTGGAGCTCGCTGCCGTGGTACTTGCACTAAAAATGTGGAGGCACTACCTACTCGGTAACCTCGTACATTTATATACCGACCACAAAAGCCTCAAGTACATATTCACTCAGAAGGAGCTGAACATGAGGCAACGAAGATGGTTAGAACTGATAAAGGATTACGAGATAGAGATCCACTATCATCCGGGCAAGGCAAACGTAGTGGCAGATGCGCTGAGCCGCAAGTCACACGTCAACACTCTGACCATCACACCGTTGGAAGAGAGCGAACCACCACTACATGTGATTCCACATGGAGCTCTCTACAACCTAGCTTTGATCCCCACCATCCGTGAAGAAATAGCGGCAGCCCAGAAGAATGACAAGGGCATGTCACATTTGCGGAGACGTGTAGACAGTGGGGAGCTGAAATGTTTCTGGAAGGACGGAGACGGCGTCCTATGGTTCAAGGACCGGATTGTCGTACCCCGAAACCCGGAACTACGGAAGAAGATCTTTGATGAGGCTCACTTATCAAAGTTCTCTATTCACCCCGGCAGTAACAAGATGTACCAAGAGCTCAGAAGAAAGTTTTGGTGGACACGGATGAAGCGCGAAGTTGCAAAATATGTGTCAGAGTGTGATACATGTCGAAGGGTGAAGGCAGACCACATGCGGAAACCGGGACTGCTACAACCACTGGGCATTCCTGCCTGGAAATGGGAGGATGTGAGCATGGACTTCATCATCGGTTTACCCACCACCTTGCAGAAACATGATTCTGTGTGGGTGATCGTCGATCGGCTCACCAAAGTTGCCCATTTCATCCCGGTCAACACAAACTACAACGCCAAGAAGTATGCTGAACTGTACATCTCACGGATCCTATGCTTGTACGGCGTACCCCGTACCATCATATCGGATCGGGGCACTTTATTTGTGTCCCGTTTTTGGGAGCAGCTGCATGCTGCCTTGGGGACGAAGCTGATCCGTAGTTTAGCCTACCACCCGCAGACGGATGGACAAACGGAGCGGGTAAATCAAATCTTAGAAGACATGCTACGAGCTTGCGCTATCAACCACGGCAAGAATTGGGATGATCACTTGCCGTTAGCCGAGTTTTCGTACAATAATGGGTACCAAGCCAGCATCAAGATGGCACCTTACGAGGCGCTATACGAGCGGAAATGCCGCACACCACTGAATTGGTGTAAATCTGGCGAAAGGGTTACCTTCGGGGTTGACCTTGCCAACAATGCGGAAGCAAAGGTTCGACTGATTCAAGCGAACCTAAAAGCCGCTCAATCCCGTCAGAAACAATATGCGGACCGGAGAAGGCGCCCATTACAATTCGAAGTTGGAGATCACGTATATCTACGGGTGTCTCCAATGAAGGGCGTAAACAGATTTGGGGTGAGAGGAAAGTTGGCACCCCGATTCATCGGTCCATTTCAGATTACCGAAAGATGTGGATCAGTGGCATACCGGCTGAAATTACCAGAAGCACTTTCCGGTGTGCACGACGTCTTTCACATTTCCCAGCTGAGGAAGTGTATCAAGCTATCAACTACCGTTCAGCTGGAAGACATTGAAGAACTGCAACCGGATCTCACCTATCGGGAGGAACCGGTGCAGATTATTGATGAAAAGGCCCGAACCACACGCAACCGTACGTTGTGGTTCTACAAGGTTCTATGGAGTAATCACTCCATGGACGAAGCGACATGGGAGAGCAAAGAATTCCTTCGCACTAACTACCCCGAATTTTTCACGTCGCATATCCGGTAATTTTCCACCGTCCTCTCTCTCATTTTCACCTTATAATCTCGGTACGAGATTCTTTTAAGGGGGGAGGAATGTAAGGGCCTCAATTTTTGACACACATTTGCAGTGTTCATCACCACACCACACACCTCATTTGATGAAGGATGATGAACACAAATGAAGAGCAAGTAACAATTATCAACATGCTCATTAGAGAACAAACTCACACATTGCCAAAGTGGTATTTCACACATGTGATATAAGGGGGGGGGGCTGGACATATGAAAACTCCTACATTTTGCTAAGGATGTCCATGCCAAGTTTCACCCAAATTCAAAACCCTTTTTAGGTCATTTTGGGTATAGTTAGGAAGAGGGCAGTTTGAAACCATATTCAAATTCAAACTGTTTTTATCCCATGAATTTAAAAGTGGGAGGCATATTCTTACTCAGCACATTTTTGTGAGCCCACACACCAATTTTCACTCCATTTGGAGTTGATCTTGACATGAACTAAGTGGGACAAATTCAAACTTCATTTGAATTCAAAACTGCACTTGTGCTGAAATTCACTCAAACCAAACCCAATTCGAATCCTATTCAATTCGAATGGCTCAAGGTTGAATAATCTGAATCACCAGGGGTATTGTGGGGTTCACTGTTCACTACAGTGATCAGGAGTAAATTTCAGAGGTTAAAACCCCAGGTGGGACCCACATGTCATAGAGGGAAGAAGGAGAAACTTGCAACCAAAGTCAGAGTCTCGGTGGGAAATTCCACCGAGCAGCTGTCGGCTGTGCCACCGAGCAGCTACCGGTGCCACCAGCTGCTTCCCCCTCCGCGCGCTGGCGCCCAGGGCGGCTTGCTCGCGCCCCCACGCGACCGGCACCGCCTCAGCCGAGCAGGAGTCGGCCGGCTTTATCTTCTCGTGGGCAAACCCGAGCAGCGGCATTGTCTCTGGCCGCAGCTCTCTGCTCAATCGGGAAAACCAGCAAAACCATCTCCTCCTTCGTTCCTGAGCTACTAGACAGCCACCGAGGTCGCACTTCATCTCCCCAACACCAGAAACCCGAGCTCCGACCTCCTTTGCCCAAGAGCGATTGCCACCGCGGCGACCTAGCCTCAGTCGAGAGTCAGGCACCCGTGGACAGCGTTCCACAGGCGTTTACACGGTCCAGCAAGAGAGGCAACAGGAGCGCCCGACCACCGTGCTGCTCTCCTCCAAGTTTGGAAGCCAACCGTGAAGAATCCGCAGAGAATTTCTAGTTTTTGCTTCGGCGACCGTAACCCGAGCTTCCGGTACGGTTTCTTTAAATTCTCGCCCTATGATCTTTCAGAGGTCATCAAATCTTGCACATAGACGCTGGACTAGCCGGGGATCAAGTTCTTTTCGGTATCCGTAGCGTGAAACTGTCTAGGAGTAACGAATTTCGAGCTCGATCAAGGGCGGTCATGGCAGACACGATCGGTCACACGGTGCCGATCGACTTGCCGCCATCCCTGAACCCTTTTGACACCTTGTCGAGCTTCCTAGAGGTACACGGATGCTGTAGGACCATTTGTTCGGGGTGTTGGCGGGTTAGGACCCACGGTCGACAGCGCCGAACCTCAACCGAGGCCGCGGCACGTCGCCGAGCTATTTCCGGTCACCCCCAGCCCGACCTGACACCACCGACGTGTTCCTTGACGTCGACAACACCCTAACGGCGAGTTTCAGATCATGGGAGGTCCGGCAGCGGCGAGCCGGCGAGCTCCGGGTCTGTGCCGGCGAGGTCGGCGGCGCGGGCGGGAGAGAACGGCGGGAGGAAGACGAAGCCGGCTGGCCCACGTGTCAGCGGCTGAAGAATTTAAATCGGGATCAGGTGTGGCCGGGGAGCGGCTGTGCTGGCGCGCAAATACCCTGTGAGCTCCGGTGTGCCGGACACCTCCGTGCTCGACACGTGTGGTAGCTCCTGTGTGCCGGACACCTCCGCGCTCGACACGTGTCCCCGCGGGCCCCGCGAGATTTAAACTTTTCCACGATTTTCAGAATTCTTCCAAACTTCAAATCCTCATAACTTTGGCTAGAAAGCACCAAATCGAGTGAACCAAATTTTGCTGGATTCAGCTCTCTGAGTACTTTCCAGCAAATCAAGTTTCACTTCATGAAATTCCTTATTTCTCTAGAATTAATTCGTCAAAGTTTAAATTGTTAGGAATTTTAACTGGAGGATCCCTTGGAGGAAAATCCTGAAATTTTGCTAGGATGTTCACCAAAATATCCCCGAACTACCATAAAAATTTCAGACCCATTGGAGCTCATTTAATCCACCTAATGGGGTGATTAGGGAAACGGTTCCAGAGAAAATAGAAAATGTTCAGAAACATTTTCAGAATTTTCTCTGAAATTGTTTAGCTCATATCTTTAGTTAGGAACTCCCAAGTTAAGTGAGACCAACTCCATTAGAACCCTCTGAAAATCTAGTTTTCAGAAAGTCATAGTTTGTTTCAGTAAAATTCCTAGAACACCCTAAGAGTTCCAATTAAGGTCAAGGACATAATTAATTGTTGAGGGCTCAAATGAGCTTTACTGCAACTAAAACTTGACCAAGTCTCTGTTTAGGTTGTAACCAAGCCACAGTAAAAGTTTCACAGTCATTAGGGTCGGTCTAGCAAAAGTTATAGACTTCACAACTTCAAACCTAATAGAAATGCATTAAATTAATACATGTATTGTTTCTATCATGTAGTCGCTAAGGTCGAGGAGGAACCCGAAGTCCTAGACTTCGTTACTCCGGAGGAACAGCTAGCCTACGACCAAGAGCAGCAAGGCAAGCTCCGGTTTGCATCAACCTTTTTACAAATTTTTATTGTTTCAAGCACATACTTGTTTCCTTTATTCTGTGCATTAGAGTCTTGTTTGGAAGCCCCACTGCATAGCCAAGAGAACCATGGGTTGGGTTTAGGATTGCAAACCCCGTTAGCTACTGCATTGCTAGGATAGAGTAGGATTCGGTACAAGTCGAGTAGTTGGAACTACTCGCGAGCATAGGCTAGAGGCACTGGACTCTTGTAGCGATAGCACATGAAACACATGGCAAGAAAATGAGACGAAGCGGAGGGTAAGGGCAGCAGGACTTTGGGGCCTGTGTGCTGTAGCTCCGCTTGTGTCGATTGAGGACCGAGCCGTGTGCGGGCTTGTTGAACAAGCTCGAACAGTACCGAAGACCTACCGGCTATATGGGAAACGGGAAACTGATGTAACTCGGGTAGCTGGGTATTGAAGCATTGCCCGTCGTTCAGAGGGTAGGTTGAGAGCTTGAGGTGTAAATCAGCTGGCGGCACGGAGATGCGCGTGCAGAGACCTCTTGCTCGGGACGATGGGACCGGTTCAATATTTGGCTGACGGGTGAAAGGTAGTTGCGTACGGCGTCCGTGATGGTTGTTATAGGCAACATCGAGTACGGGCGTACGTGACGGGATGTTCGGGTAACCCTGCAGGTGTAAATCGATTATAATCGCCGTCCCTCGCGGTCAGTGAGTACCACTTGTTCACTGTACCGTGACGTAGAAAGAACAGACTAGTTACATGTTAAAATGTTGCTGATTGAAAGCTGGACATTGATTGTTAATGATATGCTGTAGCTTAGAGCTAACTAAAGTTCTTTTCAACTTTGAGCAAAGTACATGAGAGAAATGCGTTTCTTGTTTGATTGCGGCTCTCTCATGTGCCTTAGCGTAAGGTTCTCCACAATCTGCTGCTAAAACTTGAAATTAAGGTTCTACTAATTAGGCGAGTCCTTGCAATTGATTTTTACCTCATGTAACCCATTACCCTCATGTAGAAGTTCCATGCTTAGGTGAGACGGGTCAGACTTGCTGAGCCTTCGTGCTCACTGCTTGTGTTTGAAGCTTTTGCAGGGTTCTATGAGGAAGGGACTCCCGAGGAGGAGACGGAACCCCAGGCGGGGAACCCCGTCGAGTGGGAGTCGTGCACGCCGCAGAGTTAGTGTGCGTGTGTGCTAGCAAGGACACGTTCGAGGGATGAACGTGCACTTGATGCTTAGTCTACGCCCGCGAGTGTAGACTGAACTTATTTTGATGTAAACATGTTCATAAACTTGTTTATGTAATAAAATTTCCGCTTCCGCTTTGTACCTTTGACGTGTGTTATACGGTGCTGTGCAACGCAGCACCCCTCAGCGTGATCCTGGCTTGACAGGACCATTGGGGTCATGTCAGATACAACTCTCCTCTCTCTGCTGTGTCCTTTCAGATCATGCTCAATGCATGTAGCAATGCAGATATTGTGAGCATGAGAACAAGCTCAACCATAGACGCAGCGACGTTGCTGGTGTGCCCTGCATTTTGTCGCTGTGTTGTGAGTATAAATACCTCCTTGGGCAATCAAGTTGATGCATCATCCATCAGAATCAATCACGTTACATAAAGTAAAGGGAAAAATGGCCTCCTAACCGGTTCGGCAGGTGCAGCTTGCGGTGGTGGCTGTTCTGCTGGAGGCAATGGTAGGCGGTGCCTGGTCCGCCATTGGCGATAAACCAGGCCCCAACATAACAGCAACCTATGGCAACAAGTGGCTGGAGGCAATGGCCACTTTCTATGGCAGCGACCCGCGCGGTGCTGCCCCTGATGACCACGGTGGCGCGTGCGGGTATAAGGACGTTGACAAGGCACCGTTCAACGGCATGACCGGGTGTGGTAACGAGCCCATATTCAAGGATGGTCTGGGCTGCGGGTCCTGCTACGAGATCAAGTGCAAAGAGCCTGTTGAGTGCTCCGGCGAGCCCGTGCTCATCTAGATCACCGACAAGAACTACGAGCACATCGCCCCGTACCACTTTGACCTCTCTGGCAAGGCCTTCGGTGCCATGGCCAAGAAAGGCCAGGAGGACAAGTTGCACAAGGCCGGGGAGCTGACTTTGCAGTTTCGTCAAGTCAAGTGCAAGTACCCGTCCGACACCAAGATCACCTTCCATGTCGAGAAGGGTTCTAACGACATGTACCTAGCACTGCTCGTCAAGTACGCCGCTGGCGACGGCAACATCATCGCCGTTGACATCAAACCGAAGGGCTCCGATGAGTTCTTGCCCATGAAGGTGTCGTGGGGCGCCATCTGGAGGATCGACCCAAAGAAGACACTTAAGGGCCCCTTTTCCATCCGCCTCACCAACGAGAGTAGTGACCGTCTCGAACAAGATGATGTCATCCCCGCTGACTGGAAGGCAAACACCGTCTACAACTCCAAACTCCAGTTCAAAGCCAGATGTTCCCACATTGACCATGGCCTTAGCATATGCCTCTGCATGCACCCATTTAATAAGCAGCATGCATGAGTTTTTTTTCTTATATTATGTTCCCACATCTCCATATGAGAGTTTTGAGATACATATGTAGTTCTTAAATACCTTGGATTTGGGAGGCGTTTTAATATGGAGAGCATACACTAGTAGTAAGAATAATATATGAGCGATTGCTCTCTGCCCCGCTCACAGGATAACCGAATCAGCATGAAGTCAACCATGTGAAATATTGGTTGAAGTTGTTCAATATATTTACTTTCTTACGGTAAGATGCTTTCGACATCCTATTAGTGATGTTTGATTTATTTTTAAGTTATAAAGTTACATAATGGAGGTGCTCTCTTGCATTTTTATTTCCACTTATGCGCATTACAATACTCAATGTTCATTTGCCTGAAGATCTACTGTACATGTGTTGATGCCAAATGAGGCACATCTGTGATCACTCTATGCCGATATATTTTTCCTGGAACACAGATGATCAAGGCTGCACTATAAGAGCATGATTTTTGTATGGGCTGTTACTTGGACATTAAAGGGCAATTTCATTTGTACACCTTTAGTCATATCATGCATGTACCGTAATTCAGAAAATTAGGTATGTAACCATCAAATTTATAGAAAGAAATAAAAGCATATGTAGTTCCACACAGTTCTGCCTTGTTTCTTCATTTTTAACTTTTGCATGTTGTATTTCTCACGGTTGATTTTCAAGAACTGTAAGATGCATGTGCCACCAAGGAGCGAGGCCCCTCTCATATGGCCACACTCTACTGACTCGTGTGCACATGCATGGGAATCTACACGCATATGGCTGGTAACGGGCCAAAGAAAATGAACAAATAATAAGAAGGTCTGTATCGGATTAAGATCAGGCCAAATTTCATATCTATTTTTAGCATAAAAAATTATTAGGAGCTCAAATAAATTGTGAAAGGGCCCATAGGCTGAGCCCATTTACTAGGCCTATACATGCACAAACGCACCACAAAAAAGAACATATAGGAGAAGTTCATTTTACTCCCTCAAGCAATTTACTTTCTGTTTAATCCTTCACCAAAATCTTGATTTGATTTACTCTCTTCAAAACTTTAGATCGGTGCAATCTGTCCACCTATGCAACTTGTCCTTTTTGTTTCCCTTTGTACAATTTGATTTTAAAGCTCAAATTTTGCATGATGATAGAAAATATCAATCACTATATGAAAAATATTTTTATTTTCATGTGTATTTGTATGTATTTTCTAATTTCTATTCTTAAGATAATAATAGATGCTAATAAACTATACAAATAATGATTAAAACATACCTTATATTACTTTATGGGTAGGATTCCATGTCAGACATAATCATACAAAATTTGAAAAAAAACTCAAACAGTAAATATTTAAACAAAAATAACAAATTGCAATAGAGAATAGATTGCACTAGCTTGATTTTTTGAAGGAGTAAATTGAGCTAAGGTTTTGTTTGGGGTTTAATCGGATAAAATGGATTGTTCGCGACATAAATACACTATTTCTAGAGATATATGAGACTAAGCTAAGGTTCAGTTTAACCGGTACTAATATCCACTATCTGCACCGGTTCTTCATGTCTCAACAGGCAATGCGGGAGCGGAGGTTAAGAACATGTACCGATAATATTTATGAAATGATTCATGTTCAACTGATTCTGATGGGGCAATACGAAAGGTTGTTTCTGTTGTAGTGAATGGCAGCAGCGCATGCATAGAGGGAGCACCTTAACTGGGTTGATCCTAGTAAAATATGAGTTTGAGAATGTTTTCATGTGCTGCTAATGAACTTAAAATTATAAGTAGCTTTTTTGCATTGTACTTTTTATAGAGTAATATGTATCATCATATTGCCTGGTTGACAAATATTGTTACATAGAGTGTTCATACAGTTGTAAAAAACAATCTTACCATTTTGGTACTGTAAGAAATTTAGAACTATAAATTTGGATGTTCATGTCCGTTAAAAATAGTACTAAAAAGTATGCATATATATATATATATATATATATATTTGCTTAAAAATGTTGGGCCCGTTTCACAGGAGTCCACTTGTGCTTCTCGTACCAATCCCTATATCAGTAGTTTCAATGTATAAAAGGATGAAATGAGTTTTAGACATTGAATATTTATTTATAATCCATGTAAGTCATACAAAGATGTTGTAGGTTACATTAAATATGGCCGGGAGATGGACACCAAAACAGCAAAAGCCTTGAAAACAGCGAAGCAAATCAATACCATGACCATCAAGCAGACTCGAGCATAGGACTATATCTAATTGTCATCCTCGCAGGCTTCAACTACTTCTGATTATCCACATGTGAAACAAGAGTGGGCAGGGAAGGTACCCATCAAGCCCTAATACTACTAGAGGAAGATGTTGCATAAGGACATTAGCAAAGAGAGGCCATACGACTTAGTTTTGCCAGAAAAACATTTTATTCAAGGTTCTCCTTGAAAAGAGAGTTGCAATAAGGGGGAGAGGTAGTTGAACCTTTATTTTATTTTGTGGGACCTATAGGAGTTGACTCTATCATGCCAGTTCCTTAAGTTCTATTCGAGTCTTTGGACCCTATGGTACTACTAACTCTAACATACTGCAATAATTCAAATACATGACAATCACTATCACACATCTACTTCAAGGATATATACTAAGACTAATCAATAATAGCGTAGGACATAGCGTCTCAATAACGGTGACAGCAACTATCCAAATAGATTAATACTCTATAGAGGTCGTACATTTTATCCGAGGACTATGTACTCCTCGTAAGGGAGTAACATTTTATCCATCCGCCTCACCGACGAGAGTTAGGACCATCTCCTCCAAGATGATGTCATCCCCGCTAACTGGAAAGTAGACACCGTCCATAACTCCAAAATATAGTTCAAAACCTGATGTCGTCACATCGATTATGGCCTTATGACATATGCACTTGCATTAAGCATATAATAAGATGCATGCATGAGTTTTATTTTCTTTTATTACATTCCCACATCTCCATACGGAGAGTTTTGAGATACATATGTAGTCCATATATGCCTCAGACTTGGGAGTTTTAATATGTAGAGCAAATATTAGTTGTACTACAAAAAACTCGGCCATTTACCACGGCCACGGTTATTTATGACGGTTAGGTTTGACCGTCGTAAATAATATTATTTACGACGACCAGTTCTTGACCTTGTAAATAAACGCTTGTTTACAACGGCCTCACCTAGGCCATCGTAAATACCAGCTTATTTACGGCGGCCCTGTCCTAGCCATCGTAAATAATCTTATTTACGACGGCCCGACACTCGGCCGTCGTAAATAAGTTGTATATACACGCGGGCACGGGGTCGGCGTGGGCATTCACTCGCGCCGACCCCGAGCCCGCGCGCTTTCCACCCGCCGCCAGCCCCCGCCGCCCCTGCTACCGCCACCGCCGCCACCCCCGACCGCACCGTGCCCGCCTCTCCCAGTCGCCCCCGCACCCCCGTCTGCGCCTGGCCCCAAGCCGCTGCCCCCGGGCCCCCGGCCCCCAGTCCCACGCGCCTCCTTCGCCGGAGCCCCGGTGCGCCCTGACCCCGGCAGCCCGCCCCTCCCGGCCCCGCCGAATTTCGCGGCCTCGACGAGTAATTTCATTAATAATTATGTTTAGTTTATTAATTACATTAGTTAGTTGAACACTATTTTTTAGTTTATGAATTAGCAAGGTTATAGGTTAGTATTTACTTGTTAATTTATGTAGTTCATTATTTTTTTGTTTATTTAGTTGTTTACTAAGTTACTATAGTATTTTGTTGTAGTGTTGTAATTGTTCGTATTTCTTGTAGTGTTGTAAGAATAATATACGAGCAATTCCTCTTTGGCCTGCGTGCAGGGTAACCGAATCAAGGCTACCATGTAAAATATTGGTTGAAGTTGTTCAATCTATTTACTGTTGCCTAAGAGCTCTGGATATAAACAAAGAGAATTTGGTTGCGTGGTAGTCATCCCTTGTTGCTGGCTTTCGTTTGTTTTGGATTAAAAATCATCGTTCGTGCCAAGATTTTGTACCGTGATCTGAAAACTTTATTTTTGGGTGTTCGGACGCTGTTTATCTTAGTACATATTTTGTTTCTCGCTTGGGTTTAATTTCAACCAATTTTCGATCACGTTGTTTTTTCATAACTTGACTTTTACTCAATCTATTGATGTGATTCTTATTGCGTTGGCTTTCTAACTCGTTTATCTACTATCTATTGAGTTTTGATCATGTTTTATGTTAAAGAACCAACTTGCACAAAAGTGTTTTTTAGACAGTTCAGTTTTTGGTTAAGGTGCTAAGTTTTCCACTGAAAATATTGTATTATCTATCATTCATATCCACCTCTCTGATAACCGATTTACCATTCAATGCTACACTATATATGAACTGGGTTCTCCGTCTCAATTGTATTTAGAATGGTTCACTACTACATAAAACATTTTTTTTGGTGTCTCCTATTTTTTTACAGGCAATCCGTTAAAAAATGTATGTGATGTCCAATTCAAGTCACCTGTGATAATAGAATATCACAGGCACCCGGTAACAAAAAACCGCATGTAGAAAGATATGAATTTTCACAGGGGGTCAGCGTAAAAAACCATCTGTGATAGTGACCATTATCACAGACGGTTCTGAACAACTATCGCGTGTCAAAATCCATATCTTTTCATAAGCGATCGATCTAAAAAACCACATGTGATAATTGTCAATATCACAGGCGGTTTTTTACACCGACCGCCTATGAAAATGAATGCCTATGTTAGGTCGCTGGACCGCACCCCGTTAATATGAAATCCTATGTTATAATATTACCTAGATTTCTATATTATTCCTTGAAGCATTGGTGGGAATTATTTATAATAGTTAATTGTCATTAAATTGTGCTTAGCAATGCATAGACTATCTAGAATATGGTTGGGTATGGATATTACTTGATATATTGGGTTTTTAATGAGACCCAATAATATATCATAGAGATAGAAATATATAGTCTGGTTGTTTTGTTATGGTGTTGTGTGCAGGAGACTCAAGAGAGTGATAGTTTCTATCTTAGATTCTAAGGACCATTCATGAAACAGCTAACCCAGCTTTACAGTGCCACCATAATGCTGAGATGGGGCAGCTTGACCAATTAATTAGGTGTTCTTCCGGAATTGTATGATTGATTGGAAGGTGCGGGGAATGGGAGTCCGAAGGACTTCTCTGGGAACCACAAGGCTCAAGAGGGGGCTTCTGTGAGTGAGTGTGTACTCCTGGGAACTACAATGGTGAAACCTTAGTGGGCTTGTACTTGCCAGTAGACCCATAGTAAATGCCTCGTAGTGGTCTCCTCGTCGCACACCTAAGGAAGTGTGTGATGTGGTTAGTTACTGTAAAGGCCCAAGTTTTGCATATACTAACGGTGTTCATCGCACCACACTCACCTCATTTGAGAGATCTTATGAACACATTTGAAGAGCAAGTAAACACCATCAAGAAAGTCATTAGATAATAAACTCACAAATGCAAAAGTGGTATTTCCCACATGCATCATATAGGGGCTGAGCATGTGAAGAACTCCTAAACCTTGTTAGGAATGCTCATGCCAAATTTCACCAAAATCCAAAAGCTTTTGAGGTATTTTTGGGTATAAGTAGAAAGAGGCTAGTTTGAACTTAAATTTAAATTCAAACTCCTTTCACCCCATGAATTCAAAAGTGGGATTCATATTCACACTCAGCACATTTTTGTGAGCTCACACACCAATTTCCACTACATTTGGAGTTGATCTTGACATGAGCCATTTTGGCTGAATTCAAATTAAATTTGAATTTCAGCCAAACCTTTGCTGCAAATTATATCAAATCAAATCACACTTTGATTCATTCAAATTCAAATGGGAATTTGGATGTTTGATCAAACTAAAGGGGTATTAGGGTCCCCAAGAATTAAGAGCAGTAAGAGTTTAATTTGTGAGGTTAAAAACTGAGGAGTGGGACCCTCCTGTCAGTCACCCGAGTGATCAACCGACTGAAGAACCGGCGCTCGGTTTATCGGCCTGTTTCAGCGGGCGCCACCGAGCCACAGCGCCGGCCAGCACCTGCTTCGATCGCGCCCCGCTGGAGCGGCCGCTCGGTGCCCTTATCACTCCCCGAGCAGCCCAAAGGCGAGTTCGTCACCGCCCTCACGCGCTTACTCGTCCTCTGTTCTGCTCCCGCGAGAAACACCACCACCGCCCGCTCTCAGTATCGCCGATCGCACGCCGCAACCAAACTTCGGTTGAGTGAGCTCTCCACAGCAAAAACAATCGCCACCGCGTGCTCTTGCGTGCTACCTCGTCGACTCCGGTGTTGTTGGCTGCTGTTGACCACTAATTGAAGAACCGCGCCGCACGTCCGAGGTAACCCTACGGAACCGAAAGCGGCTCGCCTTGGACAGCACGCTATTTTCAATCTCACCTCCACTTCCCTACACAAGAAAGGTGCGTCACCGTGTGTATAAGGTGTAGCCGAAAGCCGTTTGTCAAATGATCAACCATAGAACTGGAATTTCCAAGTATACCGAAAGCTAGTTCATTTAGCCCGAGCTCACTTTAAACCGAAATTCGGATTCCACGTAATCTTGTCGGTCGAGCTCGTTGGTCAGTAGGTTCTACACATGCTAGCACATACTCTCGAGAAAGAAGCAAGAGAAACCATTGAGAATCGTCGTGGATATGGCCGTTTTCCTTGCTGCTGACGCAAAACGCCTCGGCTCATCGTCGAGAGTATGTTTGCCGGCATTTCTAGCTTCCAAAAAGTTTTGTTGTTCCTGGTGCTCCACTGATGTTTTCCGAATAATTCCTGACCAATTTGGTGCCGTGTAGCATGAGACTGACCTCGCCAAAACCCTAGGTTCCTCTGTCGCTGGTGCGCATGTGTTTCTGGCCATCGCTGGCGGCCGGCGAGCCCACAGATGAGTTCAGGATGTCGGAAAATGGAGGGGTGGCAAGTTTGGGCCCGAGAGGTGGCCGGGAACTTGATTCCAGCGAGCCTCACCGGAGAATGCCTCCACCGGGCGCGTTTGGCGTGAGGAAGAAGAAGCCGGACGCGTAGGGCCACCGGCAGGGATTTAAACATTTCCCAAATTTCAGTTTCTAGTTCAAACTTCAAACCCACATAACTTTTGCTAGAAAACTCCAAATCAAGTGAACCAAATTTTGTTGGATTCAGCTCTCTGAGTAATTTCCATGAAATCAAGTTTCACCTCATGAAAACCTTTAATTCTCCATAATTAATTCTTCAAACTTTAAATTGTTTAGAATTTTAACTGGAGAACCATTTGATGAAAAATTCTGAAACATGGCCACGATGTTCATCATAATATCCCTGAGCGACCATAAAACTTTCAGATCTATTTGAGCTCATTTGATCCACCTAATGGTGTGATTAATGAAACTGTTCCAGAGAAAATGAAAAATTTCCAGAAACATTTTTCAGATTTTCTCTGAACATGTTTAGCTCATATCATTTGCTAGGAATCTTCAAATTAGGTGAAACCAATTCTATTTAGGACCCTCTGAAAATCTAGTTTCCAGAATATCATGGCTTGCTACATGAAAATCCTTAGAACACTCTAAGAGCTCCAATTAAGGCCAAATACACATTTATTTGTGGAGGGCTCAAATGAGCTTTCTGAAAATTCAATTTGGCCAAGTTTCTGTGTAGGTTGTATCCAAACCACAGTAAAAATTTCAGAGTCATTAGCACTGTCTAGCTAGAGTTATAGACTTCGCAATATCATCTTCAAATTAAAATGCATTTAAATTGACACGCATACATGTTTATATTGTGTAGTCGCTAAGGTTGAAGAGGTGCCGGAGGTGCTGGATTTCATCACCCCGGAGGAACAGCTAGCCTACGACCAGCAGTAGCAAGTCAAGCTCTGGTTTGCATTAGCCGTTTTATAAATTTTATTGTTTTCAGAACTTACTTTGAGTACTCACTTCGATTATGCATTAGAGTCTTGTTTGAAAACCCAAATGCATAGCCATGAAAACCCTGGTTTTGGGCTTTGGTTTTTAAACCTCGAGTAGCCACTGCAATGCTAAACTAGTGTAGCATTCAGTACAAGTCGAGTAGTTGGAACTGCTCGCGAGAATAGGCTAGTGGCACACCACTCGATTAGAGATAGCAAATGGAACACATGGCAAGTAAAATGAGACCGAGCGGAGAGTAAGGGCAGCAGGACTTTGGGGCCCTGGTGCCATAGCTCCGCTTGTGTTGATTGAGGATCGAGTCGTGTGCGGGCCTGTTGAACAAGATAGAACAGTACCGAAGACCTACCAGATATATGGGAACCGGAAAACCTATGTAATTCGGGTAGCTAGGTGTTGAGGCATAGCTTGTCGTCCAGAGGGTAGGTTGAGAGCTTGAGGTGTAAATCGGCTGGCGGCACCGCGGATGCGCGCGCAGAGACCTCTTGCTCGTGATGATGGGACCAGTTCAACATTTGGCTGACAGATGAATGGTGGTTGCGTACGACGTCCATGACGGTTGCTGTACGCAACATCGAGTACAGGCGTACGTGACGGGTTATTCGGGTAACCCTGCAGGTGTAAAACGATTATAATCGCCGTCCCTCACGGTCAGTGAGTACCACTTGTTCACTGTACCATGATGTAGAAATAACAGGCTAGAGTCATGTTAAAAGTTGCTGATTGAAAGATATACTTTGGTTGCTAATGATCTGTTGTAGTTTAGAGCTAATTAAAGATATTTTTAACCTTGGGCAGAGCACATGAGAGAAATGTGTTTCTTGTTCGATTGCGGCTCTCTTATGTGCCTTAGCACGAGGTTCTTCCACAACTTGCGCTAAAAACTTGAAAGTAAGGTGTAACTAATTAGGCGTGTCCTTTGCAACTTACATTCCATTATTTCACTGCAAACCCAGCATGTAGAGTTTCATGTATAGGAAAGACGGGTGAGTCTTGCTGAGCCATCGTGCTCACTGCTTGTGTTTGAAGCGTTTGCAGGATGCTATGAGGAGGAGGCTCTTGAGGAGGAGACGGACCCCCAAGAGGGCAAACCCGTCAAGTGGGAGTCGTGCACGCCGCCGTGTTAGTGTGTGTGCGTGCTAGTGGGAACACGTTCACGGGCTGAACGTGAACTCTTTTGCTTAGTCTATGCCTGTGAGTGTAGACATTACGTATTTTGTTGTAAGCATGTTCAAAAACAGTTTATTGTAATAAAACTCTTACTTCCACTTTGTACCTTTTATGTGTGTTATCCGGTGCTGTGCAATGCAACACCCCTCAGCGTGATCCGGGCTAGTCGAGACCGTGTGTTCCTTGCAGTTACCGTGGATATCAGGGAGGTTTCCTTAGTCCACCTGGCAACAAGGGATGAAATCATGACTTGTGGGTAAAGTTGTACAATCTCTACAGACAATAAAAACTGTCATGACAGCCGTGCTCATGGTCAAGAGCGGCTTGGGCTTGTTCATGATGAGTGAAAATTGAAATGGGTTGGGTGGGATTGACATGTGGGGTAACCTGGCAATGTTGGTCATTAATGAATGTCACGTAGTGTAACCTGAATTGATTGGATTATGATTATCAGATGGGTAACCAGAGAAAGAGGTTCCTAACCTACAATTGGTGGGATATATTCAGTTAGTAATATAGGTTTCTAATTAAACCTAAGTAATAAGATTTATGCTTACTGCTTAACTTGAGTTATCCTTCCTTAAGATAAGCCTTCATGTCATTCCTTTCCTACACTTGTTGAGTACCCTAGGTACTCAAAGTTGCTTTTGTTTGATTGTAAATGCTGTTCACGATATGGTGATGAGGTAGAGTACAACGAAGAGGACTTTGACCCCAAAGAGTTGTAGTAGGCTGGCGAGACCCCCAACAACGCCTGTGAAGGAGCACCACACAACGATATTCCGCTGCTATAATATTGTGTAATATTAACTTTGTATAGTCTTTAGAAGACAATTATGTAATATTTATGTTAAACACGTACTTGGATTATATTTAACATGATCCTTCACTATTATCAACACATGTATGAAAGAACAGATCCTGGCATAAACCGATGTGACATCTAGCGGTGCAACTGCCAACTCTCTTCAAGAGAAAAGAATCGCTTTGTGGCTGAAGCAATGGACAAAAAGTGGATAGTTGATGTGTCGCATGACATGGCGATGGAGCTGCTACCGGATTATGTTCAGTTATGGTTGATAGTCGAGGAGGCTGATTTTAATCCGCAGGATGATCGAGCTGATGAGATCTCATGGATCAGCACACCCCATGGGAATTACTCTTTAAGTTTGGCATACCTACTGCCGTTCGAGAGCAGCATAATTAGCAAGAAGTCGGGAGAGTATGGGCACCATCTCGTAGGAAATTCTTCATGTGGCTACTTCTGCAAGACCGTATCTGGATGGCTGCTCACATACAAAACCATGGTTATCCAAATAACTATCTTTGACAATTATGCCTCGGATGTCTTGACAAGGTGACACACTTGTTTGTGAGTGCCCCCTATTTCAGTGGATTTGGTACCAAATGGCGGTGTGGGTCCAAGACCGAGGCCTTGACTCGTCGTCGTGGCACAATGAGAAATTTCATATCTAGATTGTTCGACATACTTGCAGGGTCTACGAGGTCACCAAGCTTGCTAGGACGAAGATGGCTAATTATTCTAGTCTGCTCGGTTTTATGGCAGGAGAGGAACGCTAGAGTTTTTTACTGCAAGGCAAATACCCCTGATCGGATGCTATCTCAGATTATGGATGAAACACGGAACTGGGCTTCGGCAGGGGCAAAGCACGTACACGTGATGAACGCCACTCATCGTCAAGCTACTCAGCATAGCTAATTTTTTCTGACTCCCATAATAAAGCATTATCTTAATAGTCACTTGATGATGTAGATAAGTTGTGTACAAGCACTCCTTATTTAATATATATATATATATAGAGAGAGAGAGAGAGACAGAGAGACGCCTGGCTACCTACCTGGAGCTTTAAAAAAAAGGTGCCAGATAAATGGGCTGTTGGAAATTTAACCAATTTCTTTATTAATTTTAGAAAGGAGTGAATTACATGGCAAGTATAACAACATGTACGGTGGGTGCAAGTAAAACTCATTGCAATTTGCTCAAACGAGTCATATTGTGTTTAAGTGGTGCGTATGAGGTCAAAACTAAATTTAGCGGTTGAACAAATTGACGTGGCATCCATATCACTGTCCACCATAGATGGCACTTTGTAAAATCCCCTACCACTATGGAGAAAATGGAAACACTATGGAAGAAGAGGATCACAGCCAAAAAGACATGACAGCAAAGAAATAAGCTTTTGTGTAGGTAACTGCTATCAATCTGATACCATGTGAGAATAATTGGTGCCGAATGACCTCATAGGGTCTTGAACTCTTATATATATATATATATATATATATATATATATATATATATATATATATATATATATATATATATATAGGCGGTGTACATCGAGTGGATTACAACCATTGTCTGATCACCTTCTATCTATAGATGCACAGTGCTATGGTAGTCAGTATCACCTTCTATTATGGATAGACATACCAACTAGGACACCTCTAAAGCAGTATTGTTTAACTAGGACACCTCCTAATACTATTTGGACTCTATTTATTAAAATATAAACCAGAATCCTAATATTTCAAAACTCTTTGGATGCAACCACAAGTTATGGATATAAATAACTCAAAATCCAACCCAAATTTGGACTCTCTAGCCTGAACTCGCAACCGACCCAAAATAACATGTTTTCTGTCTAAAACAGCCTAATTACTATCAAAATTCACTTCTAAATCCATCTGTTTCAGACAATATCTTGGACTCAACTCAGAACCTATCTAAAATCAATTTTTCCACATCAAACATGTTGGGATCACGTCGCAAACTTGTGTGAACCTCCACAAACATTCAAACACCTTCACCACGGTTTGGAACCATGTTGTCATGTCTATGCACTCCTTTCACATATGCACACACCTTCCAAACACGTCCAGCCTCCACTTTTCATTGTATAAATATGTTAGAATCAAGTCACAACCAAGTTTCATCCTTAAACTTGTGCCCACGACTTCCATACATATTTGCAACACAAATTGAGACGTCTCAACAAGCACCTTCATATGCATCATTCTTGGTCTAAAAATGGTTTGTGACATCTATGATTGCCTCAGCAACAATTCCTCTTAATTTGGTTGTGAATCTCAACTTCTCCCTAAGTTTAGTTCAAGGATCACCAACCATATGTTTGTTGATATCAAGCAACACCTGCACATGAGAAAACAACCTTTCTTTATGAGCACAAGTCTGACATGACTCTTATTAGTCTGTTAGTCTAAACCACAACACTTTGCATAACAGCTTCATAAAAATGTGTTTCTCACATTGAAACTACCAAAACTTATTAAAATTCAGTCCATAAGCACCGAACATACTCTCCCACATGTCAAAAGCAAATTTAACACTTCCCATATCAAACCACACATCAAGTTCCACGTCAATTATCAAAACTTTACATGAAACTCTCACTAAAAACAGCCATTGCTAATCCATTCAACACACATAGATCTCACACCTAGAATCAATGCACCATGACTAAGGCCATAAACGAGCTGAGCTCGAGAGAGTCTAACATCTCAAACTCAAGCTCGAAACAAAGTCGAGCTAAGCTCGAGCAAGCATGATTTGTCATTATAGCTTACACATAAGCTCGGGCTCAGACCAGACAAAGCTCATGTTAGCTCGACCACGACTTGGCTAAGCTTGTCAGGATTATCATCGCTGTTGAGGGGAAAGTCATGGTATGGGAGATGAACACAGCTCATGCAACTAGAGTGGTTATATGGCAAGTGAACACAAAAATCAAGCAAGCTCAAGGACCAAAGGACCTAGATGTTGTCCAGAGGGAGGGAGGGGTTGAATATGAGATACTGAGAAATAATAACAATTGCATCAGAATCATACACATAATTTAGAGTTCTTTAAAATTATGAAATTCTTGGAGTTCCTGGGCATATGAACTTGAGAGTTCACTAAAAATGAATTTGGAGAAAACCTAGCAATTCTATTTGAATACTAATGAGGTACAATGTGTAAGCAAGATATTTCAAGCACCGAACATATTCAAAATCTTATTTGAATATGAATGAAGCTTGATATGTAAGCAAGCTATTTCAAGCTTGATATGTAAGCAAGTTATTTCAAGCATCAATTGCAATCAAAACTTATTTGAATAATATCAAAGCACGATATGTAAGAAAACTATTTCAAGCACCAAGTGCATTCAAGTTATTTGAAGCCCCTGTTGCTAGGGAGATAACGAAATTTAGACCAATTAGTCTTACAGATTGTAGTCTCTAATTTTTCTCTAGAGTGTTAAGTATTTGGAATTGTTTTCAAAGTCTTCTAGCTCCAAAGCAAACAACTTTTATTAAAGTTAGATGTACAAATTGGTGTCCACACCATCTCATTTGGTGGCTGCTGCAACTAACTGTTATGACGTTGTCTCCCCATAAGTTAAAGATAGTTTGTTTCGAGATATTATAAGAACCATAGTCAATTGGTCCAGTCACTTAATTGACTATTGTAATCTATTGTTTTGATGAATGTATGAATGAGTGAATTAATAAAGTTTCATATGAGTTTAAGTTTATGAAGCTCCTATGTTAGAGAATTCTTATTTTCGTATGAAATGGTACGCAACAGTAACTGGGTTCCTTTGGTATTGTATAGTTGACTGTTGCAATCCTTTTATCCTGTGTATTATTTTATTAATGAATATGCTTTTAGTATTTTAACATTATGATCAGAGGGGGATGTAAGAAATGATCCGTGGGTGAAAAATCAAAAGCCCATAAAAATATAATAAGTTTACCACAGTTTTAAATTGGAACAAAACTGTGGATTCAATTTGAGCTAGGCTGTGTTGAATCACTAACTAAGGGTTGATGGTTTTTAAATAAATTGTTGGGCAAGAACCTACTTATCCATCTCGATTCCAAAAATCAACAGTGTTTTGTATATAAAAGAAGTGGAGGGGTGATCCAAGCCCTCCCTCTCAGTCCTATCTAGCCTACACTTCAAACACTATCAAGAAACCCTCACTATTCTCATGTCAATCCTATACACATAACTTAGGAAACAAATTCGGTAAACCAAAAATTTTGGGGTCATCAATAAACAAGTAATTGCAGCAATTTGGATGAATAAAGTCAAATTATTTTGAAAATAAATGCCATGATTTCACAATAAAATATTTTCAACCTATTAAATATCTTGGTTGCATATAAAATAAAGCAATGTAAATTCATGAATGGCAGTCAATGATGAGATTTCTATGATATTCAGTATTTTGGACAGGCGGTATTTTGAATATTTTGATGAAATTTTGCCAATTGTTTTCTTAGCACATAACAGCTAAGTCAAAAGATACATATGCAATCATGTTTTGACAGTGATGATTTTATAGGGAAGAAGGGGAAAATAACAGAAGAACGAGGGTGTCACAAAATTTTTGGAGCGAAATAACCGCTCGATACGACTCTCCTCTCTCTGCCGTGTCCTCTCAGATTATGCTCAATGCATGTAGCCATGCAGGTATTGTGAGCATGAGAACAAGCTCAACCACAGACGCAGCGACGTTGCCGGTGTGCCCTGCATTTTGTCGCTTTGTTGTGGGTATAAATACCTCCTTGGGCAATCAAGTTGATGCATCATCCATCAGAATCAATCACGTTACATAAACTGAAGGGAAAAATGGCCTCCTCACCAGTTCGACAGGTGCAGCTTGCGGTGGTGGCTGTTCTGCTGGTGGCAATGGTAGGTGGCGCCTGGTCCGCCATTGGCGATAAACCAGGCCCCAACATAACGGCAACCTATGGTGACAAGTGGCTGGAGGCAATGGCCACTTTCTACGGCAGCGACCCGCGCGGCGCTGCCCCTGATGACCACGGTGGCGCGTGCGGGTATAAGGACGTTGACAAGGCACCGTTCAACGGCATGACCGGGTGTGGTAACGAGCCCATATTCAAGGATGGCCTGGGCTGCGGATCCTGCTACGAGATCAAGTGCAAAGAGCCTGTTGAGTGCTCCGGCGAGCCCGTGCTCATCAAGATCACCGACAAGAACTATGAGCACATCGCCCCGTACCACTTCGACCTCTCTGGCAAGGCCTTTGGTGCCATGGCCAAGAAAGGACAGGAGGACAAGCTGCGCAAGGCCGGGGAGCTGACTTTGCTGTTTCGTCGAGTCAAGTGTAAGTACCCGTCCGACACCAAGATAACCTTCCACGTCGAGAAGGGTTCGAACGACATGTACCTAGCACTGCTCGTCAAGTACGCCGCTGGCGACGGCAACATCGTCGCTGTTGACATCAAACCGAAGGGCTCCGACGAGTTCTTTCCAATGAAGGTGTCGTGGGGCGCCATCTGGAGGATCGACCCAAAGAAGCCACTTAAGGGCCCCTTCTCCATCCGCCTCACCAACGAGAGTGGTGACCGTCTCGAACAAGATGATGTCATCCCCGCTGACTGGAAGGCAAACACCGTCTACAACTCCAAACTCCAGTTCAAAGCCTGATGTTCCCACATTGACCATGGCCTTAGCATATGCCTCTGCATGCACCCATCTAATAAGCAGAATGCATGAGTTTTTTTCTTATATTATGTTCCCACATTTCCATATGAGAGTTTTGAGATACATATGTAGTTCATAAATACCTCGGATTTGGGAGGCGTTTAATGTGGAGAGCATACACTAGTAGTAAGAATAATATATGAGCGATTGCTCTCCGCCCCGCGCACAGGATAACAGAATCAGCATGAAGGCTACCATGTAAAATATTGGTTGAAGTTGTTCAATATATTTACTTTCTTATGGATTAAGATGCTTTCGACATCCTATTAGTGATGTTTGATTTATTTTTAAGTTATAAAGTTACATAATGGAGGTTCCCTCTTGCATTTTTATTTCCATTTATGCGCATTACAATTCTCAATGTTCATTTGCCTGAAGCTCTACTGTGCATGTGTTGATGCCAAATGAGGCACATCTGTGATCACTCTATGCCGATATATTTTTTCTGGAAGACAGATGATCAAGGCTGCACTATATGAGCATGAATTTTGTATGGGCTGTGACTTGGACATTAGAGGGCAATTTCATTTGTACACCTTTAGTTATATCATGCATGTACCCTAATTCAGAAAATTAGGTATGTAACCATCAAATTTCTAGAAAGAAATAAAAGCATATGTAGTTCCACACAGTTCTGCCTTGTTTCTTCATTTTTAACTGTTGCATGCTGTATTTCTCACAGTTGATTTTCAAGAACTGTAAGATGCATGTGCCACCAAGGAGCGAGGCCCCTCTCATATGGCCACACTCTACCGACTTGTGTGCACATGCATGGGAATCTACACGCATATGGCTGTTAACGGGCCAAAGAAAATGAACAAATAATAAGAAGGGCTGTATCGGATTAAGATCAGGCCAAATTTCATATCTATTTTTAGCATAAAAAATTATTAGGAGCCCAAATAAATTTTGAAAGGGGCCATGGGCTGAGCCAATTTACTAGGCCTATGCATGCACAAACGTACCACCAAAAAGCACATATAGGAGAAGTTAGTTTTACTCCCTCAAGCAATTTTCTTTCTGTTTAATCCTTCAACCAAATCTTGATTTGATTTACTCTCTTTAAAACTTTAGATCCGTGCAATCTACCCACCTATGCAACTTGTCCTTTTTGTTTCCCTTTGTACAATTTGATTTTAAAGCTCAAATTTTGCATGATGATATAAAACATCAATCACTATGTGAAAAACATTTTTAGTTTCATGAGTATTTTGTATGTATTTTCTAATTTCTATTCTTAAGATAACAATAGATGCTAATAAACTATACAAATAATGATTAAAACATACCTTATATTACTTTATGGGTCGGGTTCCATGTCAGATATAATCGTACAAAATTTGAAAAAAAAACCTCAAACAGTATGTATTTAAATAAAAAAAGACAAAATGCAATAGAGAATAGATTGCACTGGCTTGACTTTTTGAAGGAGTAAATTGAGCTAAGGTTTTGTTTGGGGTTTAATCGGATAAAATGAGTTGTTCATGACATAAATACACTATTTCTAGAGATATAAGAGACTAAGCTAATGTTCAGTTTAACCGGTACTGATATCCACTATCTGCACCGGTTCTTCATGTCTCAACGGGCAATGCGGCATCGGAGGTTAAGAACTGGTACCGATAATGTTTATGAACTGATTCAAGTTCAAGTGATTCTGATGGGGCGATATGAAAGGTTGTTTCTGTTGTAGTGAACGGCAGCAGCGCATGCATAGAGGGAGCGCCTTAACTGGGTTGATCCTAGTAAAATATGAGTTTGATAATATTTTCATGTGCTGCTAATGAAATTAAAATTATAGGTAGCTTTTTTGCATTATACTTTTTATAGAGTAATATGTAACATCATATTGCCTGGATGATAAATTTTGTTACATAGAATGTTCATACAGTTGCAAAAAACAATCTTACCATATTGGTACTGTAACAAATTTAGAACTATAATTTTGATGTTCATGTCTGTTAAACAATAGTACTAAAAAGTATACATATATATTTGCTTAAAAATGTTAGGCCGGTTTCACCGGAGTCCACTTGTGCTTCTGGTACAAATCCATATGTCAGTACTTTGAATGTATAAAAGGATGAAATGGGTTTCAGACATTGAATATTTGTTTATAATCCATGTAAGTCATACAAAGATGTTCTAGGTTACATTCAATATGGCCGGGTGATGGACACCAAAACAGAAAAAGCCTTGAAAGCAGCGAAGCAAATCAATACCATAACCATCAAGCAGACTTGGGCATAGGACTAGACCTAATTGTCATCCTCGCAGGCTTCAACTACATCTGATTATCCACATGTGAAAGAAGAGTGAGCAGGGAAGATACCCATCAAGCCCTAACACTACTCGAGGAAGATGTTTCATGCATAAGGACATTAGCAAAGAGAGGCCATACGGCTTAGTTTTGCCAGAAATACATTTTATGCAAGGTTCTCCTTGAAAAGAGAGTTGCAATTAGATGGAGAGGAAGTTGAACCTTTATTTTAGTTTGTGGGACCTATGGGAGTTGACTATATCATGCCAGTTCCCTAAGTTCTATTCGAGTCTTCGGACCCTTTGGTACTACTAACTCTAACACACTGCCATAATTCAAATACTGAAATACATGACAATCACTATCACACAGCTACTTCAAGGATATATACTAAGACTAATCAATAATAGCTTAGGACATAGCGTTTCAATAACCGTGACAGCAACTACCCAGATAGATTAATACTCTATAGAGGTCGTACATTTTATCCACGGACTAATGTACTCCTCGTAAGGGAGTAACATTTTATCCATCCGCCTCACCAACGACAGTGAGGACCCTCTCCTCCAAGATGATGTTATCCCTGCTAACTGGAAGGTAGACACCGTCCAAAACTCCAAAATCTAGTTCAAATCCTGATGTCGTCACATCGATTATGGCCTTACGACATATTCCTCTGCATTCGCGCATCTAATAAGAAGCATGCGTGAGTTTTATTTTCTTTTATTACATTCCCACATCTCCATACGGAGAGTTTTGAGATACATATGTAGTCCATAAATGCCTCGGATTTAGGAGTTCTAATATGTAGAGCAAATATTAGTTACACTACAAAAAACTCGGCCATTTACGATGGCCACGGTTATTTACGGCAGTTCTAGGTCTGGCAGTCGTAAATAATATTATTTACGACGACCAGTTCTAGCCCTTGTAAGTAAACGCTTGTTCACGATGGCCTGACCTAGGCCCTCATAAATACCAGCTTATTTACGACGATCTTTGACAATTATGTCTCATATGTCTCGACAAGGTGACACACTTGTTTGTGAGTGCCCCCTATTGCAGTGGATTTGGCACCAAATGGCGGTGTGGTTCCAATACCGAGGCCTTGACTCGTCGTCGTGGCACAATGAGAAAATTCATATCTAGATTGTTCAACATAGTTGCAGGGTCTACAAGGTCACTAAGCTTGCTAGGATGAAGATGGCTAATTATTCTAGTCTGCTCGGTTTTATGGCAGGAGAGGAACGCTAGAGTTTTTTACTGCAAGGCAAATACCCCTGAACGGATGCTATCTCACATTATGGATGAAACACGGAACTGGGCTTCGAAAGGGGCAAAGCACGTACACGTGATGTGCGCCACTCATCGTCAAGCTACTCAGCATAGCTAATCTTTTCTGACTCCCGTAATAAAGCATTATCTTAATAGTCACTTGATGATGTAGATAAGTTGTTTACAAGCACTCCTTATTTAATATATATATACATATATATATATATATATAGAGAGAGAGAGAGAGAGAGAGAGACAGAGAGACGCCTGGCTACCTACCTGGAGCTTTGGAAAAAAGGTGCCAGGATAAATGGGCTGTTGGAAATTTAACCAATTTCTTTATTAATTTTAGAAAGGAGTGAATTGCGTGGCAAGTATAACAACATGTACGGTGGGTGCAAGTAAAACTCATTGCAATTTGCTCAAACGAGTCATATTGTGTTTAAGTGGTGCGTATGAGGTCAAAACTAAATTTAGCGGTTGAACAAATTGACGTGGCATCCATATCACTGTCCACCATAGATGGCACTTTGTAAAATCCCCTACCACTATGGAGAAAATGGAAACACTATGGAAGAAGAGGATCACAGCCAAAAAGACATGACAGCAAAGAAATAAGGTTTTGTGTAGGTAACTGCTATCAATCTGATACCATGTGAGAATAATTGGTGATGACCTCATAGGGTCTTGAGCTCTCATATATATATATATAGGCGGTGTACATCGAGTGGATTACAACCATTGTCTGATCACCTTCTATCTATGGATAGACATACCAACTAGGACACCTCTAAAGCAGTATTGTTTAACTAGGACACCGCCTAATACTATTTGTACTCTATTTATTAAAATATAAATCAGAATCCTAATATTTCAAAATCTTTGGATGCAACCACAAGGTATGGATATAAATAACTCAAAATCCAACCCTAATTTGGACTCTCTAGCCTGAACTCACAACCAACCCAAAATAACATGTTTTCTGTCTAAAACAGCCTAATTACTATCAAAATTCACTTCTAAATCCATCTGTTTCAGACAATATCTTGGACTCAACTCGGAACCTATCTAAAATCAATTTTTCCACATCAAACATGTTGGGATCACGTCGCAAACTTGTGTGAACCTCCACAAACATTCAAACACCTTCACCACGGTTTGGAACCATGTTGTCATGTCTATGCACTCCTTTCACACATGCACACACCTTCCAAACACGTCCAACCTCCACTTTTCATTGTCTAAATATGTTAGAATCAAGTCACAACCTGGTTTCATCCCTAAACTTGTGCCCACGACTTCCATACATATTTGCAACACAAATTGAGACGTCTCAACAAGCACCTTCATGTGCATCATTCTTGGTCTAAACATGGTTTGTGACATCTATGATTGCCTCAGCAACAATTCCTCTTAATTTGGTTGTGAATCTCAACTTCTCCCTAAGTTTAGTTCAAGGATCACCAACCATGTGTTTGTTGATATCAAGCAACACCTGCACATGAGAAAAACAACCTTTCTTTATGAGCACAAGTCTGACATGACTCTTATTAGTCTGTTAGTCTAAACCATAACACTTTGCATAACAGCTTCATAAAAATGTGTTTCTCACATTGAAACTACCAAAACTTATTAAAATTCAGTCCATAAGCACCGAACATACTCTCCCACACGTCAAAAGCAAATTTAACACTTCCCATATCAAACCACACATCAAGTTCCACGTCAATTATCAAAACTTTACATGAAACTCTCACTAAAAACAGCCATTGCTAATCCATTCAACACACATAGATCTCGCACCTAGAATCAATGCACCATGACTAAGGCCATAAACGAGCTGAGCTCGAGAGAGTCTAACATCTCAAACTCAAGCTCGAAACAAAGTCGAGCTAAGCTCGAGCACGCATGATTTTTCATTATAGCTTACACATAAGCTCGGGCTCAGACCAGACAAAGCTCATGTTAGCTCGACCTCGACTTGGCTAAGCTTGTCAGGATTATCATCGCTGTTGAGGGGAAAGTCATGGTATGGGAGATGAACAAAGCTCATGCAACTAGAGTAGTGATAGGGCAAGTGAACACAAAAATCAAGCAAGCTCAAGGACCAAAGGACCTATATGTTGTCCAGAGGGAGGGAGGGGTTGAATATGCGATACTGACAAATAATAACAATTGCATCAGAATCATACACATAATTTAGAGTTCTTTAAAATTATGAAATTCTTGGAGTTCCTGGGCACATGAACTTGAGAGTTCACTAAAAATGAATCTGGAGAAAACCTAGCAATTCTATTTGAATACTATTGAGGTACAATATGTAAGCAAGATATTTCAAGCACCGAACATATTCAAAATCTTGTTTGAATATGAATGAAGCATGATATGTAAGCAAGCTATTTCAAGCTTGATATGTAAGCAAGTTGTTTCAAGCATCAATTGCAATCAAAACTTATTTGAATAATATCAAAGCACGATATGTAAGCAAACTATTTCAAGCACCAAGAGCATTCAAGTTATTTCAAGCCCCTATTGCTAGGGAGATAACGAAATTTAGACCAATTAGTCTTACAGATTGTAGTCTCTAATTTTTCTCTAGAGTGTTAAGTATTTGGAATTGTTTTCAAAGTCTTCTAGCTCCAAAGCAAACAACTTTTATTAAAGTTAGATGTACAAATTGGTGTCCACACCATCTCATTTGGTGGCTGCTGCAACTAACTGTTATGACGTTGTCTCCCCATAAGTTAAAGATAGTTTGTTTCGAGATATAATAAGAACCATAGTCAATTGGTCCAGTCACTTAATTGACTATTGTAATCTATTGTTTTGATGAATTTATGAATGAGTGAATTAATAAAGTTTCATATGAGTTTAAGTTTATGAAGCTCCTATGTTAGAGAATTCTTATTTTCGTATGAAATGGTATGCAACAGTAACTGGGTTCCTTTGGTATTGTATAGTTGACTGTTGCACTCCTTTTATCCTGTGTATTATTTTGTTAATGAATAAGCTTTTAGTATTTTAACATTATGATCAAGAGGGGATGTAAGAAATGATCCGTGGGTGAAAAATACAAAAGCCCATAAAAAATATAATAAGTTTACCACAGTTTTAAACTGGAACAAAACTGTGGATTCAATTTGAGCTAGGCTGTTTTGAATCACTAACTAAGGGTTGATGGTTTTTAAATAAATTGTTGGGCAAGAACCTACTTATCCATATCGATTCCAAAAATCAACAGTGTTTTGTATATAAAAGAAGTGGAGGGGTGATCCAAGCCCTCCCTCTCAGTCCGATCTAGCCTACACTTCAAACACTATCAAGAAACCCTCATTATTCTCATGTCAATCCTATACACATAACTTAGGAAACAAATTCGGTAAACCAAAATTTTTGGGGTCACCGATAAACAAGAAATTGCAGCAATTTGGACGAATAAAGTCAAATTATTTTGAAAATAAATGCCATGATTTCACAATAAAATATTTTCAACCTACTAAATATCATGGTTGCATATAAAATAAAGCAATGTAAATTCATGAATGGTAGTCAATGATGAGATTTCTATGATATTTAGTATTTTGGACAGGCGGTATTTTGAATATTTTGATGAAAATTTGCTAATTGTTTTCTTAGCACATAACAGCTAACTCAAAAGATAGATATGCGAGCATGTTTTGACAGTGATGATTTTATAGGGAAGAAGGGGAAAATAACAGAAGAACGAGGGTGTCACAAAATTATTGGAGCGAAATAACTGCTCGATACGACTCTCCTCTCTCTGCCGTGTCCTCTCAGATTATGCTCAATGCATGTAGCCATGCAGGTGTTGTGAGCATGAGAACATGCTCAACCACAGACGCAGCGACGTTGCCGGTGTGCCCTGCATTTTTTCGCTTTGTTGTGGGTATAAATACCTCCTTGGGCAATCAAGTTGATGCATCATCCATCAGAATCAATCACGTTACATAAACTGAAGGGAAAAATGGCCTCCTCACAAGTTCGACAGGTGCAGCTTGCAGTGGTGGCTGTTCTGCTGGTGGCAATGGTAGGTGGCGCCTGGTCCGCCATTGGCGATAAACCAGGCCCCAACATAACGGCAACCTATGGTGACAAGTGGCTGGAGGCAATGGCCACTTTCTACGGTAGCGACCCACGCGGCGCTGCCCCTGATGACCACGGTGGCGCATGCGGGTATAAGGACGTTGACAAGGCACCGTTCAACGGCATGACCGGGTGTGGTAACGAGCCCATATTCAAGGATGGCCTGGGCTGCGGATCTTGCTACGAGATCAAGTGCAAAGAGCCTGTTGAGTGCTCCGGCGAGCCCGTGCTCATCAAGATCACCGACAAGAACTATGAGCACATCGCCCCGTACCACTTCGACCTCTCTGGCAAGGCCTTCGGTGCCATGGCCAAGAAAGGACAGGAGGACAAGCTGCGCAAGGCCGGGGAGCTGACTTTGCAGTTTCGTCGAGTCAAGTGCAAGTACCCGTCCGACACCAAGATCACCTTCCACGTCGAGAAGGGTTCGAACGACATGTACCTAGCACTGCTCGTCAAGTACGCCGCTGGCGACGGCAACATCGTCGCTGTTGACATCAAACCGAAGGGCTCCGACGAGTTCTTGCCAATGAAGGTGTCGTGGGGCGCCATCTGGAGGATCGACCCAAAGAAGCCACTTAAGGGCCCCTTCTCCATCCGCCTCACCAACGAGAGTGGTGACCGTCTCGAACAAGATGATGTCATCCCCGCTGACTGGAAGGCAAACACCGTCTACAACTCCAAACTCCAGTTCAAAGCCTGATGTTCCCACATTGACCATGGCCTTAGCATATGCCTCTGCATGCACCCATCTAATAAGCAGAATGCATGAGTTTTTTTCTTATATTATGTTCCCACATTTCCATATGAGAGCTTTGAGATACATATGTAGTTCATAAATACCTCGAATTTGGGAGGCGTTTAATGTGGAGAGCATACACTAGTAGTAAGAATAATATATGAGCGATTGCTCTCCGCCCCGCGCACAGGATAACAGAATCAGCATGAAGTCTACCATGTAAAATATTGGTTGAAGTTGTTCAATATATTTACTTTCTTATGGATTAAGATGCTTCCGACATCCTATTAGTGACGTTTGATTTATTTTTAAGTTATAAAGTTACATAATGGAGATTCTCTCTTGCATTTTTATTTCCACTTATGCGCATTACAATTCTCAATGTTCATTTGCCTGAAGCTCTACTGTGCATGTGTTGATGCCAAATGAGGCACATCTGTGATCACTCTATGCCGATATATTTTTTCTGGAAGACAGATGATCAAGAGCATGAAGTTTGTATGGGCTGTTACTTGGACATTAGAGGGCAATTTCATTTGTACACCTTTAGTCATATCATGCATGTACCCTAATTCAGAAAATTAGGTATGTAGCCATCAAATTTCTAGAAAGAAATAAAGCATATGTAGTTCCACACAGTTCTGCCTTGTTTCTTTATTTTTAACTGTTGCATGCTGTATTTCTGACGGTTGATTTTCAAGAACTGTAAGATGCATGTGCCACCAAGGAGCGAGGCCCATCTCATATGGCCACACTCTACCGACTTGTGTGCACATGCATGGGAATCTACAGGCATATGGCTGTTAACGGGCCAAAGAAAATGAACAAATAATAAGAAGGGCTGTATCGGATTAAGATCAGGCCAAATTTCATATCTATTTTTAGCATAAAAAATTATTAGGAGCCCAAATAAATTTTGAAAGGGGCCATGGGCTGAGCCCATTTACTAGGCCTATGCATGCACAAACGTACCACCAAAAAGCACATATAGGAGAAGTTAATTTTACTCCCTCAAACAATTTTCTTTCTGTTTAATCCTTCAACGAAATCCTTATTTGATTTACTCTATTTAAAACTTTAGATCCGTGCAATCTACCCACCTATTTAACTTGTCCTTTTTGTTTCCCTTTGTACAATTTGATTTTAAAGCTCAAATTTTGCATGATGATATAAAATATCAATCACTATGTGAAAAATATTTTTAGTTTCGTGAGTATTTTGCATGTATTTTCTAATTTCTATTATTAAGATAACAATAGATGCTAATAAACTATAAAAATAATGATTAAAACATACCTTATATTACTTTATGGGTCGGGTTCCATGTCAGATATAATCGTACAAAATTTGAAAAAAAACCTCAAACAGTATGTATTTAAATAAAAAATGATAAAATGCAATAGAGAATAGATTGCACTATCTTGACTTTTTGAAGGAGTAAATTGAGCTAAGGTTTTGTTTGGGGTTTAATCGGATAAAATGAGTTGTTCGTGACATAATACACTATTTCTAGAGATGTAAGAGACTAAGCTAATGTTCAGTTTAACCGGTACTGATATCCACTATCTGCACCGGTTCTTCATGTCTCAACGGGCAATGCGGCATCGGAGGTTAAGAACTGGTACCGATAATGTTTATGAACTGATTCAAGTTCAACTGATTCTGATGGGGCGATACGAAAGGTTGTTTCTGTTGTAGTGAATGGCAGCAGCGCATGCATAGAGGGAGCGCCTTAACTGGGTTGATCCTAGTAAAATATGAGTTTGATCATATTTTTATGTGCTGCTAATGAAATTAAAATTATAGGTAGCTTTTTTGCATTGTACTTTTTATAGAGTAATATGTAACATCATATTGCCTGGATGATAAATTTTGTGACATAGAGTGTTCATACAGTTGCAAAAAACAATCTTACCATATTGGTACTGTAACAAATTTAGAGCTATAAATTTTGATGTTCATGTATGTTAAACAATAGTACTAAAAAGTATACATATATATTTGCTTAAAAATGTTGGGCCGGTTTCAACGGAGTCCACTTGTGCTTCTGGTACAAATCATTATGTCAGTAGTTTGAACGTATAAAAGGATGAAATGGGTTTCAGACATTGAATATTTGTTTATAATCCATGTAAGTCATACAAAGATGTTCTAGGTTACATTCAATATGGCCGGGTGATGGACACCAAAACAGAAAAAGCCTTGAAAGCAGCGAAGCAAATCAATACCATGACCATCAAGCAGACTTGGGCATAGGACTAGACCTAATTATCATACTCGCAGGCTTCAACTACATCTGATTATCGACATGTGAAAGAAGAGTGAGCAGGGAAGGTACCCATCAAGCCCTAACACTACTCGAGGAAGATGTTTCATGCATAAGGACATTAGCAAAGAGAGGCCATACGGCTTAGTTTTGCCAGAAATACATTTTATGCAAGGTTCTCCTTGAAAAGAGAGTTGCAATAAGATGGAGATGAAGTTGAACCTTTATTTTAGTTTGTGGGACCTATGGGAGTTGACTATATCACGCCAGTTCCCTAAGTTCTATTTGAGTCTTCGGACCCTTTGGTACTACTAACTCTAACACACTGCCATAATTCAAATACTGAAATACATGACAATCACTATCACACATCTACTTCAAGGATATATACTAAGACTAACCAATAATAGCTTAGGACATAGCGTGTCAATAACCGTGACAGCAACTATCCAGATAGATTAATACTCTATAGAGGTCGTACATTTTATCCACGGACTAATGTACTCCTCGTAAGGGAGTAACATTTTATCCATCCGCCTCACCAACGACAGTGAGGACCGTCTCCTCCAGGATGATGTTATCCCTGCTAACTGGAAGGTAGACACCGTCCAAAACTCCAAAATCTAGTTCAAAGCCTGATGTCATCACACCGATTATGGCCTTACGACATATTCCTCTGCATTCACACATCTAATAAGAAGCATGCGTGAGTTTTGTTTTCTTTTATTACATTCCCACATCTCCATACGGAGAGTTTTGAGAAACATATGTAGTCCATAAATGCCTCAGATTTAGGAATTCTAATATGTAGAGCAAATATTAGTTACACTACAAAAAAACTCGGCCATTTACGATGGCCACGGTTATTTACGGCGGTTCTAGGTCTGGCAGTCGTAAATAATATTATTTACGACGACCAGTTCTAGCCCTCGTAAGTAAACGCTTGTTCACGATGGCCTGACCTAGGCCCTCATAAATACCAGCTCATTTACGACGATCTTTGACAATTATGTCTCATATGTCTCGACAAGGTGACACACTTGTTTGTCAGTGCCGCCTATTGCAGTGGATTTGATACCAAATGGCGGTGTGGGTCCAATACCGAAGCCTTGACTCGTCGTCGTGGCACAATGAGAAAATTCATATCTAGATTGTTCAACATAGTTGCAGGGTCTACAAGGTCACTAAGCTTGCTAGGATGAAGATGGCTAATTATTCTAGTCTGCTCGGTTTTATGGCAGGAGAGGAACGCTAGAATTTTTTACTGCAAGGCAAATACCCCTGAACGGATGCTATCTCAGATTATGGATGAAATACGGAACTGGGCTTCCGCAGGGGCAGCCACTCATCGTCAAGCTACTAAGCATGGCTAATTTTCTCTGACTCCCATGATAAAGCATTATCTTAATTGTCACTTGATGATGTAGATAAGTTGTGTACAAGCAGGGTAACCGAATCAAGGCTACCATGTAAAAAATATTGGTTGAAGTTGTTCAATCTATTTACTGTTGCTTAAGAGCTCTGGATATAAACAAAGAGGATTTGGTTGCGTGGTAGTCATCCCTTGTTGCTGGCTATCGTTTGTTTTGGAGTAAAAATCATCGTTCGTGCCAAGATTTTGTATCGTGATCTGAAAACATTATTTTTGATTGTTCGGACGCTGTTTGTCTTAGTACATATTTTGTTTCTCGCTTGTGTTTAATTTCAACCAATTTTCGATCACGTTGTTTTATCATAACTTGGGTTTTACTCAATCTATTGATGTGATTCCTATTGCGTTGGCTTTCTAACTCGTTTATCTACTATCTATTGAGTTTTGATCATGTTTTATGTTAAAGAACCAACTTGCACAAAAGTGTTTTTAGACAGTTCAGTTTTTTTAAAGGGGCTGAGTTTTCTACTGAAAATTTCGTATTATCTATCATTCATATCCACCTCTCTGATAACCGATTTAGCTTTCAATGCTACACTATATATGAACTGGGTTATCCGTCTCAGTTGTATGTAGAATGGTTCACTACTACATAAAACATTTTCTTTTGTGTCTCCTATTTTTTTACAGTTGATCCGTTAAAAAAATGCCTGTGATGTCCAATTCGAGTCACCTGTGATAATACTCACATGTGATAATAGAATATCACAGGCGCCGGTAACAAAAAACCACATGTAGAAAGATATGAATTTTCACTGGCGGTCAGCGTAAAAAAGCCGTCTGTGATATTGACCATTATCACAGACGGTTCTTAATAACTATCGCGTGTGAAAATCCATATCTTTTCATAAGTGGTCGATCTAAAAAAACACATGTGATAATTGTCAACATCAAAGGCAGATTTTTACACCAACGCCTATGAAAATGAATGCCTATGTTAGGTCGCTGGACCGCACCCCGTTAATATGAAATCCTATGTTATAATATTACCTAGATTTCCATATTATTCCTTGAAGCATTGGTGGGAATTATTTATAATAGTTAATTGTCATTAAATTGTGCTTAGCCATGCTTAGACTATCTAGAATATGGTTGGGTATGGATATTACTTGATATATTGGGTTTCTTAATGAGACACATTAATATGTCATAGAGATAGAAATCTATACAGTCTGGTTGTTTTGATATGGTGTTGTGTGCACAAGACTTAGGATAGTGATAGTTTCTATCTTAGATTCTAAGGACCATTCATGAAACAGCTAACCCGGCTTTACAGTGCCACCATAATGCTGAGATGGGGCAGCTTAACCAATTAATTAGGTGTTCTTCCGACCTTGTATGAGTGATTGGAAGGTGCGGGGAATAGGAGTCTGAGGGACTTCTCTGGGAACCGCAGGGCTCAGGAAGGGGCTTCTATGAGGGAGTGTGTACTCCTGGGAACTGCAATGGTAAAACCTTAGTGGGCTTGTACTTGCCAGTAGACCCTTTGTAAATGTCTCGTAGTGGTCTCCTCATCACACACCTAAGGAAGTGTGTAATGTGGTTAGTTACCACAGACATCAGGGAGGTTTCCTTAGTCCACCTGACAACAGGGGATGAAATCATGACTTGTGGGTAAAGATGTACAATCTCTACAGACAATAAAAACTGTCGTGACAGCCGTGCTCATGGTCAAGAGCGGCTTGCGCTTGTTCATAATGAGTCAAAATTGAAATGGGTTGGGTGGGATTGTCATGTGGTGTAACCTGGCAATGTTGGTCATTAATGAATGTCACGTGGTGTAACCTGAATTCATTAGATTATGATTATCAGGTGGTGTAGCCAGAGAAGGATTGTCCTACCCTGCAATTGTTGGGATATATTCACTTAGTAATATAGGTTGCTAAGTAAATAAGATTTATGCTTAGTGCTTAACTTGAGTTAGCCTTCCTTAAGATAAGTTTTCATGTCATTCTTTTCCTACGTTTTTTGAGTAACCTAGGTACTCAAACTTGCTTTTGTTTGATTGTAAATGCTGCTCACGATATGGTGATGAGGTAGAGTACAACGAAGAGGACAGTGACCCCGAAGAGTTGTAGTACAACGCCTGTGAAGGAGCACCACACAATGATATTCCAGTGCTGTAATATTGTGTAATATTAACTTTTTTTAGTCTTTAGAAGACAATTATGTAATATTTATGTTAAACACCTACTTGGCTTATATTTAACATGATACTTCACTATTATCAACACATGTATGAAAGAACAGATCCTGGCATAAACCGGATGTGACATCTAGTGGTGCAACTCCCAACTCTCTTCAAGAGAAAAGAATCGCTTTGTGGCTGAAGCAATGGACAAAAAGTGGATAGTTGATGTGTCGCGTGACTTGGCGATGGAGCTTCTACCAGATTATGTTCAGTTATGGTTGATAGTCGAGGAGGCTGATTTTAATCCGCAGGATGATCGAGCTGATGAGATCTCATGGATCAGCACTCCCCATGGGAATTACTCTGTTCGTTTGGCATACCTACTGCAGTTTGAGAGCAGTACGATTAGCAAGAAGTCGGGAGGGTTTGGGCACCAACTCGTAGGAAATTCTTCATGTGGCTACTTCTGCAAGACTGTATTTGGACGGCTGCTCACCTACAAAATCATGGTTATCTGAATAACGATCTTTGACAATTATGTCTCATATGTCTCGACAAGGTGACACACTTGTTTGTGAGTGCCCCTATTGCAGTGGATTTGGCACCAAATGGCGGTGTGGGTCCATGACCGAGGCCTTGACTCATCGTCGTAGCACAATAAGAAAATTCATATCTAGATTGTTCAACATAGTTGCAGGGTCTACAAGGTCACCAAGCTTGCTAGGATAAAGATGGCTAATTATTCTAGTCTGCTCGGTTCTATGGCAGGAGAGGAACGCTAGAGTTTTTTACTGCAAGGCAAATACTCCTTATTTATAATATATATATATATATATATATATATATATATATATATATATATAGAGAGAGAGAGAGAGAGAGAGAGAGAGGCCTGGCTACCTACCTGGAGCTTTCAAAAAAAAAGGTGCCAGGATAAATGGGTTGACCATGCGATATTGAGAAATAATAACAATTGCATCAGAATCATGACACATAATTTAGAGCTCTTTTAAATTATGAAATTCTTCGAGTTCCTGGGCACATGAACTTGAGAGTTCACTAAAAATGAATCTGGAGAAAACCTAGCAATTCTATTTGAATACTAATGAGGTACAATATGTAAGCAAGATATTTCAAGCACCGAACATATTCAAAATCTTGTTTGAATATGAATGAAGCATGATATGTAAGCAAGCTATTTCAAGCTTGATATGTAAGCAAGTTGTTTCAAGCATCAATTGCAATCAAAACTTATTTGAATAATATCAAAGCACGATATGTAAGCAAACTATTTCAAGCACCAAGAGCATTCAAGTTATTTCAAGCCCCTATTGCTAGGGAGATAACAAAATTTAGACCAATTAGTCTTACAGATTGTAGTCTCTAATTTTTCTCTAGAGTGTTAAGTATTTGGAATTGTTTTCAAAGTCTTCTAGCTCCAAAGCAAACAACTTTTATTAAAGTTAGATGTACAAATTGGTGTCCACACCATCTCATTTGGTGGCTGCTGCAACTAACTGTTATGACGTTGTCTCCCCATAAGTTAAAGATAGTTTGTTTCGAGATATAATAAGAACCATAGTCAATTGGTCCAGTCACTTAATTGACTATTGTAATATATTGTTTTGATGAATTTATGAATGAGTGAATTAATAAAGTTTCATATGAGTTTAAGTTTATGAAGCTCCTATGTTAGAGAATTCTTATTTTCGTATGAAATGGTATGCAACAGTAACTGGGTTCCTTTGGTGTTGTATAGTTGACTGTTGCACTCCTTTTATCCTGTGTATTATTTTATTAATGAATAAACTTTTAGTATTTTAACATTATGATCAAGAGGGGATGTAAGAAATGATCCGTGGGTGAAAAATACAAAAGCCCATAAAAAATATAATAAGTTTACCACAGTTTTAAATTGGAAAAAAACTGTGGATTCAATTTGAGCTAGGCTGTTTTGAATCACTAACTAAGGGTTGATGGTTTTTAAATAAATTGTTGGGCAAGAACCTACTTATCCATATCGATTCCAAAAATCAACAGTGTTTTGTATATAAAAGAAGTGGAGGGGTGATCCAAGCCCTCCCTCTCAGTCCTATCTAGCCTACACTTCAAACACTATCAAGAAACCCTCACTATTCTCATGTCAATCCTATACACATAACTTAGGAAACAAATTCGGTAAACCAAAATTTTTGGGGTCACCGATAAACAAGAAATTGCAGCAATTTGGACGAATAAAGTAAAATTATTTTGAAAATAAATGCCATGATTTCACAATAAAATATTTTCAACCTACTAAATATCATGGTTGCATATAAAATAAAGCAATGTAAATTCATGAATGGTAGTCAATGATGAGATTTCTATGATATTTAGTATTTTGGACAGGCGGTATTTTGAATATTTTCATGAAAATTTGGCAATTGTTTTCTTAGCACATAACAGCTAACTCAAAAGATAGATATGCGAGCATGTTTTGACAGTGATGATTTTATAGGGAAGAAGGGGAAAATAACAGAAGAACAAGGGTGTCACAAAATTATTGGAGCGAAATAACGGCTCGATACGACTCTCCTCTCTCTGCCTTGTCCTCTCAGATTATGCTCAATGCATGTAGCCATGCAGGTGTTGTGAGCATGAGAACAAGCTCAACCACAGACGCAGCGACGTTGCCGGTGTGCCCTGCATTTTTTCGCTTTGTTGTGGGTATAAATACCTCCTTGGGCAATCAAGTTGATGCATCATCCATCAGAATCTATCACGTTACATAAAGTGAAGGGAAAAATGGCCTCCTCACCAGTTCGACAGGTGCAGCTTGCAGTGGTGGCTGTTCTGCTTGTGGCAATGGTAGGTGGCGCCTGGTCCGCCATTGGCGATAAACCAGGCCCCAACATAACGGCAACCTATGGTGACAAGTGGCTAGAGGCAATGGCCACTTTCTACGGTAGCGACCCGCGCGGCGCTGCCCCTGATGACCACGGTGGCGCATGCGGGTATAAGGACGTTGACAAGGCACCGTTCAACGGCATGACCGGGTGTGGTAACGAGCCCATATTCAAGGATGGCCTGGGCTGCGGATCTTGCTACGAGATCAAGTGCAAAGAGCCTGTTGAGTGCTCCGGCGAGCCCGTGCTCATCAAGATCACCGACAAGAACTATGAGCACATCGCCCCATACCACTTCGACCTCTCTGGCAAGGCCTTCGGTGCCATGGCCAAGAAAGGACAGGAGGACAAGCTGCGCAAGGCCGGGGAGCTGACTTTGCAGTTTCGTCGAGTCAAGTGCAAGTACCCGTCCGACACCAAGATCACCTTCCACGTCGAGAAGGGTTCGAACGACATGTACCTAGCACTGCTCGTCAAGTACGCCGCTGGCGACGGCAACATCGTCGCTGTTGACATCAAACCGAAGGGCTTCGACGAGTTCTTGCCAATGAAGGTGTCGTGGGGCGCCATCTGGAGGATCGACCCAAAGAAGCCACTTAAGGGCCCCTTCTCCATCCGCCTCACCAACGAGAGTGGTGACCGTCTCGAACAAGATGATGTCATCCCCTCTGACTGGAAGGCAAACACCGTCTACAACTCCAAACTCCAGTTCAAAGCCTGATGTTCCCACATTGACCATGGCCTTAGCATATGCCTCTGCATGCACCCATCTAATAAGCAGAATGCATGAGTTTTTTTCTTATATTATGTTCCCACATTTCCATATGAGAGCTTTGAGATACATATGTAGTTCATAAATACCTCGGATTTGGGAGGCGTTTAATGTGGAGAGCATACACTAGTAGTAAGAATAATATATGAGCGATTGCTCTCTGCCCCGCGCACAGGATAACAGAATCAGCATGATGGCTACCATGTAAAATATTGGTTGAAGTTGTTCAATATATTTACTTTCTTATGGATTAAGATGCTTCCGACATCCTATTAGTGATGTTTGATTTGTTTTTAAGTTATAAAGTTACATAATGGAGATTCTCTCTTGCATTTTTATTTCCACTTATGCGCATTACAATTCTCAATGTTCATTTGCCTGAAGCTCTACTGTGCATGTGTTGATGCCAAATGAGGCACATCTGTGATCACTCTATGCCGATATATTTTTTCTGGAAGACATTTGATCAAGGCTGCACTATAAGAGCATGAAGTTTGTATGGGCTGTTACTTGGACATTAGAGGGCAATTTCATTTGTACACCTTTAGTCATATCATGCATGTACCCTAATTCAGAAAATTAGGTATGTAACCATCAAATTTCTAGAAAGAAATAAAAGCATATGTAGTTCCACACAGTTCTGCCTTGTTTCTTCAATTTTAACTGTTGCATGCTGTATTTCTCACGGTTGATTTTCAAGAACTGTAAGATGCATGTGCCACCAAGGAGCGAGGCCCATCTCATATGGCCACACTCTACCGACTTGTGTGCACATGCATGGGAATCTACAGGCATATGGCTGTTAACGGGCCAAAGAAAATGAACAAATAATAAGAAGGGCTGTATCGGATTAAGATCAGGCCAAATTTCATATCTATTTTTAGCATAAAAAATTATTAGGAGCCCAAATAAATTTTGAAAGGGGCCATGGGCTGAGCCCATTTACTAGGCCTATGCATGCACAAACGTACCACCAAAAAGCACATATAGGAGAAGTTAGTTTTACTCCCTCAAACAATTTTCTTTCTGTTTAATCCTTCAACGAAATCCTTATTTGATTTACTCTATTTAAAACTTTAGATCCGTGCAATCTACCCACCTATGCAACTTGTCCTTTTTGTTTCCCTTTGTACAATTTGATTTTAAAGCTCAAATTTTGCATGATGATATAAAATATCAATCACTATGTGAAAAATATGTTTAGTTTCATGAGTATTTTGCATGTATTTTCTAATTTCTATTATTAAGATAACAATAGATGCTAATAAACTATACAAATAATGATTAAAACATACCTTATATTACTTTATGGGTCGGGTTCCATGTCAGATATAATCATACAAAATTTGAAAAAAAAAACCTCAAACAGTATGTATTTAAATAAAAAAAAAAGATAAAATGCAATAGAGAATAGATTGCACTGGCTTGACTTTTTGAAGGAGTAAATTGAGCTAAGGTTTTGTTTGGGGTTTAATCGGATAAAATGAGTTGTTCGTGACATAATACACTATTTCTATAGATATAAGAGACTAAGCTAATGTTCAGTTTAACCGGTACTGATATCCACTATCTGCACCGGTTCTTCATGTCTCAACGGGCAATGCGGCATCGGAGGTTAAGAACTGGTACCGATAATGTTTATGAACTGATTCAAGTTCAACTGATTCTGATGGGGCGATACGAAAGGTTGTTTCTGTTGTAGTGAATGGCAGCAGCGCATGCATAGAGGGAGCGCCTTAACTGGGTTGATCCTAGTAAAATATGAGTTTGATAATATTTTTATGTGCTGCTAATGAAATTAAAATTATAGGTAGCTTTTTTGCATTGTACTTTTTATAGAGTAATATGTAATATCATATTGTCTGGATGATAAATTTTGTGACATAGAGTGTTCATACAGTTGCAAAAAACAATCTTACCATATTGGTACTGTAACAAATTTAGAACTATAATTTTGATGTTCATGTCTGTTAAACAATAGTACTAAAAAGTATACATATATATTTGCTTAAAAATGTTAGGCCGGTTTCACCGGAGTCCACTTGTGCTTCTGGTACAAATCCATATGTCAGTACTTTGAATGTATAAAAGGATGAAATGGGTTTCAGACATTGAATATTTGTTTATAATCCATGTAAGTCATACAAAGATGTTCTAGGTTACATTCAATATGGCCGGGTGATGGACACCAAAACAGAAAAAGCCTTGAAAGCAGCGAAGCAAATCAATACCATAACCATCAAGCAGACTTGGGCATAGGACTAGACCTAATTGTCATCCTCGCAGGCTTCAACTACATCTGATTATCCACATGTGAAAGAAGAGTGAGCAGGGAAGATACCCATCAAGCCTTAACATTACTCGAGGAAGATGTTTCATGCATAAGGACATTAGCAAAGAGAGGCCATACGGCTTAGTTTTGCCAGAAATACATTTTATGCAAGGTTCTCCTTGAAAAGAGAGTTGCAATTAGATGGAGAGGAAGTTGAACCTTTATTTTAGTTTGTGGGACCTATGGGAGTTGACTATATCATGCCAGTTCCCTAAGTTCTATTCGAGTCTTCGGACCCTTTGGTACTACTAACTCTAACACACTGCCATAATTCAAATACTGAAATACATGACAATCACTATCACACAGCTACTTCAAGGATATATACTAAGACTAATCAATAATAGCTTAGGACATAGCGTTTCAATAACCGTGACAGCAACTACCCAGATAGATTAATACTCTATAGAGGTCGTATATTTTATCCACGGACTAATGTACTCCTCGTAAGGGAGTAACATTTTATCCATCCGCCTCACCAACGACAATGAGGACCGTCTCCTCCAGGATGATGTTATCCCTGCTAACTGGAAGGTAGACACCGTCCAAAACTCCAAAATCTAGTTCAAAGCCTGATGTCATCACACCGATTATGGCCTTACGACATATTCCTCTGCATTCACACATCTAATAAGAAGCATGCGTGAGTTTTGTTTTCTTTTATTACATTCCCACATCTCCATACGGAGAGTTTTGAGATACATATGTAGTCCATAAATGCCTCAGATTTAGGAATTCTAATATGTAGAGCAAATATTAGTTACACTACAAAAAACTCGGCCATTTACGATGGCCACGGTTATTTACGGCGGTTCTAGGTCTGGCAGTCGTAAATAATATTATTTACGACGACCAGTTCTAGCCCTCGTAAGTAAACGCTTGTTCACGATGGCCTGACCTAGGCCCTCATAAATACCAGCTCATTTATGACGATCTTTGACAATTATGTCTCATATGTCTCGACAAGGTGACACACTTGTTTGTCAGTGCCGCCTATTGCAGTGGATTTGGCACCAAATGGCGGTGTGGGTCCAATACTGAGGCCTTGACTCGTCGCCGTGGCACAATGAGAAAATTCATATCTAGATTGTTCAACATAGTTGCAGGGTCTACAAGGTCACTAAGCTTGCTAGGATGAAGATGGCTAATTGTTCTAGTCTGCTCGGTTTTATGGGAGGAGAGGAATGCTAGAATTTTTTACTGCAAGGCAAATACCCCTGAATGGATGCTATCTCAGATTATGGATGAAACACGGAACTGGGCTTCCGCAGGGGCAGCCACTCATCGTCAAGCTACTAAGCATGGCTAATTTTCTCTGACTCCCATGATAAAGCATTATCTTAATTGTCACTTGATGATGTAGATAAGTTGTGTACAAGCAGGGTAACCGAATCAAGGCTACCATGTAAAAAATATTGGTTGAAGTTGTTCAATCTATTTACTGTTGCTTAAGAGCTCTGGATATAAACAAAGAGGATTTGGTTGCGTGGTAGTCATCCCTTGTTGCTGGCTATCGTTTGTTTTGGAGTAAAAATCATCGTTCGTGCCAAGATTTTGTATCGTGATCTGAAAACATTATTTTTGATTGTTCGGACGCTGTTTGTCTTAGTACATATTTTGTTTCTCGCTTGTGTTTAATTTCAACCAATTTTCGATCACGTTGTTTTATCATAACTTGGGTTTTACTCAATCTATTGATGTGATTCCTATTGCGTTGGCTTTCTAACTCGTTTATCTACTATCTATTGAGTTTTGATCATGTTTTATGTTAAAGAACCAACTTGCACAAAAGTGTTTTTTAGACAGTTCAGTTTTTTTAAAGGGGCTGAGTTTTCTACTGAAAATTTCGTATTATCTATCATTCATATCCACCTCTCTGATAACCGATTTAGCTTTCAATGCTACACTATATATGAACTGGGTTATCCGTCTCAGTTGTATGTAAAATGGTTCACTACTACATAAAACATTTTCTTTTGTGTCTCCTATTTTTTTACAGTTGATCCGTTAAAAAAATGCCTGTGATGTCCAATTCGAGTCACCTGTGATAATACTCACATGTGATAATAGAATATCACAGGCGCCGGTAACAAAAAAACGCATGTAGAAAGATATGAATTTTCACTGGCGGTCAGCGTAAAAAAGCCGTCTGTGATATTGACCATTATCACAGACGGTTCTTAATAACGATCCCGTGTGAAAATCCATATCTTTTCATAAGTGGTCGATCTAAAAAAACACATGTGATAATTGTCAATATCAAAGGCAGATTTTTACACCAACGCCTATGAAAATGAATGCCTATGTTAGGTCGCTGGACCGCACCCCGTTAATATGAAATCCTATGTTATAATATTACCTAGATTTCCATATTATTCCTTGAAGCATTGGTGGGAATTATTTATAATAGTTAATTGCCATTAAATTGTGCTTAGCCATGCTTATACTATCTAGAATATGGTTGGGTATGGATATTACTTGATATATTGGGTTTCTTAATGAGACACATTAATATGTCATAGAGATAGAAATCTATACAGTCTGGTTGTTTTGATATGGTGTTGTGTGCACAAGACTCAGGATAGTGATAGTTTCTATCTTAGATTCTAAGGACCATTCATGAAACAGGTAACCCGGCTTTACAGTGCCACCATAATGCTGAGATGGGGCAGCTTAACCAATTAATTAGGTGTTCTTCCGACCTTGTATGAGTGATTGGAAGGTGCGGGGAATAGGAGTCTGAGGGACTTCTCTGGGAACCGCAGGGCTCAGGAAGGGGCTTCTATGAGGGAGTGTGTACTCCTGGGAACTGCAATGGTAAAACCTTAGTGGGCTTGTACTTGCCAGTAGACTCTTTGTAAATGTCTCGTAGTGGTCTCCTCATCACACACCTAAGGAAGTGTGTAATGTGGTTAGTTACCACAGACATCAGGGAGGTTTCCTTAGTCCACCTGACAACAGGGGATGAAATCACGACTTGTGGGTAAAGATGTACAATCTCTACAGACAATAAAAACTGTCATGACAGCCGTGCTCATGGTCAAGAGCGGCTTGCGCTTGTTCATAATGAGTCAAAATTGAAATGGGTTGGGTGGGATTGTCATGTGGTGTAACCTGGCAATGTTGGTCATTAATGAATGTCACGTGGTGTAACCTGAATTCATTAGATTATGATTATCAGGTGGTGTAGCCAGAGAAGGATTGTCCTACCCTGCAATTGTTGGGATATATTCACTTAGTAATATAGGTTGCTAAGTAAATAAGATTTATGCTTAGTGCTTAACTTGAGTTAGCCTTCCTTAAGATAAGTTTTCATGTCATTCTTTTCCTACGTTTTTTGAGTAACCTAGGTACTCAAACTTGCTTTTGTTTGATTGTAAATGCTGCTCACGATATGGTGATGAGGTAGAGTACAACGAAGAGGACATTGACCCCGAAGAGTTGTAGTACAACGCCTGTGAAGGAGCACCACACAATGATATTCCAGTGCTGTAATATTGTGTAATATTAACTTTTTTTAGTCTTTAGAAGACAATTATGTAATATTTATGTTAAACACCTACTTGGCTTATATTTAACATGATACTTCACTATTATCAACACATGTATGAAAGAACAGATCCTGGCATAAACCGGATGTGACATCTAGTGGTGCAACTCCCAACTCTCTTCAAGAGAAAAGATTCGCTTTGTGGCTGAAGCAATGGACAAAAAGTGGATAGTTGATGTGTCGCGTGACTTGGCGATGGAGCTTCTACCAGATTATGTCAGTTATGGTTGATAGTCGAGGAGGCTGATTTTAATCCGCAGGATGATCGAGCTGATGAGATCTCATGGATCAGCACTCCCCATGGGAATTACTCTGTTCGTTTGGCATACCTACTGCAGTTTGAGAGCAGTACGATTAGCAAGAAGTCGGGAGGGTTTGGGCACCAACTCGTAGGAAATTCTTCATGTGGCTACTTCTGCAAGACTGTATTTGGACGGCTGCTCACCTACAAAATCATGGTTATCTGAATAACGATCTTTGACAATTATGTCTCATATGTCTCGACAAGGTGACACACTTGTTTTTGAGTGCCCCCTGTTGCAGTGGATTTGGCACCAAATGGCGGTGTGGGTCCATGACCGAGGCCTTGACTCATCGTCGTAGCACAATAAGAAAATTCATATCTAGATTGTTCAACATAGTTGCAGGGTCTACAAGGTCACCAAGCTTGCTAGGATAAAGATGGCTAATTATTCTAGTCTGCTCGGTTCTATGGCAGGAGAGGAACGCTAGAGTTTTTTACTGCAAGGCAAATACTCCTTATTTATAATATATATATATATATATAGAGAGAGAGAGAGAGGCCTGGCTACCTACCTGGAGCTTTCAAAAAAAAGGTGCCAGGATAAATGGGTTGAACATGCGATATTGAGAAATAATAACAATTGCATCAGAATCATGACACATAATTTAGAGCTCTTTTAAATTATGAAATTCTTCGAGTTCCTGGGCGCATGAACTTGAGAGTTCACTAAAAATGAATCTGGAGAAAACCTAGCAATTCTATTTGAATACTAATGAGGTACAATATGTAAGCAAGATATTTCAAGCACCGAACGTATTCAAAATCTTATTTGAATAATAATGAAGCATGATAGGTGTGCAAGCTATTTCAAGCTCGATGTAACACCCCAAAATCTGTTAAATAGGTGAATTTAAAATTTTTTGACGAAATGCATGTGGAGAAAAATTCAAACTAAACTGGAATTCAAATTTGAATCAAAACAGAAAAGAAAATAGAAAAAGAAAAAAAGAAAAATGGCCAATGGGCCGAAACCCACCTCAGACGGCCCAACAGCCCGCGGCTGTTTTCCCCTCCCCCTCTCTCTGACGTGCGGGGCCCGTGTGTCATCCCCTTCCTCCGCGCGCCCCCAACCGCCACCGATCCTCCCGCACTGATCGCCGCTGCCTCGCCCGAATTCCACGCCACAAGCCAAAATCTTCGGTCCCGGGCACTCCAGCACGATCTCAACGAACGCCGCCCTCCCTCATCCGTTTAAAACGCCAAGGAAACTCCCCAGTCCTCCCCCGCCTGCTCAGTTTTCTCATCCGGTGAGAACCGACATCTACAACGCCGTTTCTTCCGAATTCTTCCCAATTTCTCTGATCTAACGGGCTTGTCAAGTTCCACCGCCGCCGGGGAAACCTGCAGGTGAAGGAAACGACGTGTCTTGCGCCCTAGCTACGGCTTCGACGAGCACCGAGGAGCTTCACCACCCACCGTTGTCGCAGAGCCGGATTCCGACCTCTCCAAGCCCGAGAAACCCCTAGGTGAGCTTCCCCTACCCCTCGGCAGCCGATTCGTGCGAAAAGATGCAAGTTCTAGCGTGTAGCGGCAAAAAACCGAGGCTGCGCCGGCGAGATCGCCGCCCCCGCCACCGCGCGTGCGGGCTGGCCCCGGCCAGGGCGACATGGCCCCCTGTGGCCCGTCTATCTTAAATCCTGCGGTCCCGAATAGATTTAACCCGTACCGCTTCGCGATCTAATCTCAGCCTTCCGTTTTAAATCCAACGGCCCACATCTGCCCCGCGTTATAAAGGCCTAGAATCTTACGCGCTACCCCCTGGGGATCTCGGAAAACACGAGCTAGCCCCGGAAACTTCTGATCTAGCCCATGGACCCTCAGAAATTCATGTAAATTCATTTAAAAATCAGTTTTAGCCCATGGACTTATTAAGAATTAGGAAGACCTCTCTATTTTGCACACTTAGACCCCTGTAAATTTTGGAAATGAGAAATGGGGCCCCACTGCAGTGTGAATTTGCATATCAGCCCCTAAGGGTTATTAATTTCAGGAAATTGAATATGTGAATAGGATTTAAATTTAAACATAGGCATAGGTTCAGTTGAAGTATTCTAACCATGTTGAAAATTGGTAGAACAATCTGAGGTCTGAATTTAGAAGGGAAATAAACTTTTAAACTAAATAAGATTGCTGTTTTATAATTTATCTCTGAAATATACCCTTTAGGCACAAAACAAATTTAAATATGTGGAAAAATGAATTTAAGTGACAAAAAAGGAGTAGGAAAAATGTATAAAGGTTCTCTTTAGGTAATTGGAACAGTAGAAATTTTTGTATGAATTTAGGTTGATGTTTTATTGCTGGAAATTCATTTTTAGGCTAGAAAATGATTCTGAAAATGGGTAAAAATAAATTTAAATTGAGTCCCATCAGAGAGGAAGTCAAAAGATATTTTATTGGACATTTTGGATCAGAACATATTCTGTTTAGGTGATATATCTTGCTATTTTAATATTAAAGTTCACTTTGAGGTATGGAAAATAAATCTGAAAATATAGCAAAAATAGGTATGCATAATTAGAAAATGTTAAATGAGGTCCCCAAAATCCAAAACTTCAAATTGAGACTTTGTAGAGGATCTGAAAACCTATTTGTAGTAGGAAATCATCTTTTATGCAAATTTTGTGGCTAAGATATGTATTTCCCAATATAGAAAATTTGTTCAAATTGGAAATTCATATATATTGTACACTTAGAAATCTAACTATTAAAGCTAGAGATAATATATATGTTTAAAAGTGCATGTGTGCTTAGAATCAACATATCTAGGGTAAACACCACACTTAAATATGTGTATGACTTTCATATGTATGTATGTGTGGTTTGCATGAGTGGAAATGTGGACTATGGCTTATGGAATGTTGTTTTCTTTTTGCTATGTGTATTGGCATGAGTAGAACCAGCCCCAGAGCCGGTTCTCACCTTTCAAGATCAAGACTTTCCATTCCCAGAGCAGCAGGAAGAAGGCAAGTGTCCTTGACCACTTTGATCTTGTACTAGGATGTGTAGTTAGAATTTAATTGCATTGTCAATATGGAATATGATACCCAAGCTAGAAAGTTTCCTTAGAATTGCATTATCTTGTTTCCTTGTAGCCTTGGGTTGGGAGTTACTTTATTATGTCATTCATTAATACTACTCATGCTTAGCCATGCTTAGAATGGGATAAATGGGATATGAGATCATCAACTTGTTTACTTTACCCTTGAATGAGATATTATGAATAATGTAGAGGTAGGGATCTAGGCAAGTTGGATTCTTTGGTTGGTGTTGCGTGCACGAGACTCGGGTTTGTGTATAGTACTTGCCTGGATCCTAAGGACTGGTTCATGGAGCATGTAACCTGGCTTTACCGTGCCAACCACATGCTGAGATGGGGCAGCTTGGCCAATTAATTAGGTGCATCCCCGGCGTAGTATGGGTGTTTGGATGGTGCGGGGAATAGGTGTTAGCTGGACTACCATATGAACCGCGAGGCTCAAGAGGGGGCCACTGCAGCGAGGTTGGAGCCTCTTGGATGCTGTTAGGGGTGAAGCCTTAGTGGGCCCACACTCGTCGGGAATCCCTTTGTAAAGGCCTCGTAGTGATCTCCTGGCTACACACCTCGGAAGTGTGAACGTGGTTCGCGGTCACTAGCAAAATGGAGGTTGTCTAGTCCACCTGGCAACGGGGGATGAAATCACTACATGTGGGTACAGTGGTGCAAACTCTGCAGAGTCAAAACTGTCATGACAGCCGTGCTCACGGTCAAGAGCGGCTTGGACTTATTCATGATTAGAGGATGAGGAATTGGGAAGTTGAGAATGTTAAGCGGGGAGTTTAACATTGGAAATGATGTTATTGTTACTTGATATCGATGATGGGTTACGGGATTGGGACCATTTCACCTATGTAGTAATGTAGGTGCTAAATAAGCTAAGGTGATAGGTATTAATTGCGTAGTACTTTAACCATGAGTTCAACCTCTCCTTGCTCTAGCCATGCATGACATAATCTTTCCCACACTTGCTGAGTACCTACGGTACTCAAGCTTGTTTTTCTGTTGGTTTTAAATTGCTGCTCAGGCCAAGGGAATGACGTGGTGTACAACGACCAAGACTTCGGACCCGAAGAAGGATTCTAGGTTCACGGAGTCCCCCGGGCAACGCCTGTGACGGAACCCACAAGACTTATCTTCCGCTGCTGTTTTATTTACATGTTATGAACATATTATCGTCCATCGAGACGTTATGCGATGTAAGACTTATTTATATTCGAATACTTGGCTTGTAATATAATGATGCTTTACTATTTGTCGTCACATGTATGAGAAAATGATCCTGGCATACATGTGATATTCACTCGGTCGTTCTTCGGAGAAACCGGGTGTGAAAGAAGTGGTATCAGAGCCAGGTTGCCCGTAGGAATGTGGACCTAGGTAGAAATGGACGTATTTAAGGACCCTATGTTCTTAAAAACTATTTTACAAAAGGTGTGGGGTGAAAGTGTTATTTAATGTTGTCACTTTAATTGTTCATCTTGTCTCAACTTTTATTCAAAATGCAGTCTTCATCTAATTCTTATCTAATTTGATTTTAAATGCTTTATATTTTAGATGGTTCGCATGGTCCGCACCGCTCGCAAGTCCACCAGAGGAAGAGTGCATGTAGCTGCCCTTCCCTTGAGGGAGGAGAACCACCCGGTGACGTACCACTCCTACGTGTTGGCAGTAGGAGGCTTGTTGCGCCGTCTTCGGCGTATGCTCCACGCCGCTGGCAATTTTGGCAAGCTGATCATACACTACAGCTCCACCAGGACCATCCGTGAGAAGCGTGAAGAATGGAGCTCAGAGATGAGGATTATCCATGACAACGAGTTGCTCAAGATCCACCACTCTCCAGCTTGTCGGGCGACTCAGGCCGATGCTGAGAAGGATGTCACCTGGGAGGCCATCACCTGCCAGAGTTACATCAACCGTCGCCACCTGGACAGGACTGAGTACATGTATGTCCTCCAGCATGAGAATGGCACCGCGGAGTACAACTACCCACCGGTGCAGCAGGGGACTTCCCATGAGCACATGGACCTGTGCTTGGAGGATGCAGCTATGCTCAACACTCGACTACAGGAGTGCCAACAAGAGCTTAAGGATGTCCGTGACACCCTGAAGGAGACTGAGGCATTGCTTCATGCCAGCTTGAGGGCGAGGGAGAGAGGAGATTGGAATGAACTGTGTGTCACCGAGAATGACACCTGGACTCCCGACTCCCCAGACCGCCGGGCGAGCAAGCGTCGCCGCACTTCTCCACCAGCAGCATCCCCACCTAAAGCGGAATCAGAGGGCAGCCGCAATGATGAGGAAGACGCCGACGAGCCAGCTCAGTGATATGAGTTGTTAGAGTCATTTCTCTTATTTCCGCATGTTATCGAGTAGTCGAGTCAAGAACCTATCTATTTGTTTGTTAGTGTTTGGTGTGTGACGTGAGTTGTGGAAGCCATGGGCACTTGTCCACAGCCTCGTCTTTAAGTTTGCATTTTCTTTGGTGTGTGAACCCCTATGAATCAATAGTGCATTTATTTTCGCGTGAGACATGACGCCCAAAGATCTATGTGAAATCTTCAGAAATTGTCTAAATATTAAGGTCTCAAAAGTTTAAGTTTAAACAAGCAATTTGGGAAGTTAATGTGTAATGATTAAAGTTGACATTTGGTTGATCATGATAGATGGCTAGAAGAGGAAGAGGTCGTGGTGCCAACCCCAACAACAACAACAATGAGGCTGCGGATCCTCAACTTCCTGGAGGGCAAGACAGGGGTGGTCGCCGAGAAAGAGCTGATCCCATCTACCAAATGATCGACAATCAAAATCAGCTCATTCAGAATTTGACTCAAGTGGTGGCCAACTTACACCAAGCTCCACCCCCACAGGCTGTACCACGTCAACCAAGGTTGAGTGAGTTTCTGGGAACTCAACCCCCAAAGTTTGCAAGTGCTGCTGAACCTCTGGAGGCAGATGATTGGCTCAAGACCATTGAGAACAATATGAGGATCATACAATGCCAAGGATATGAGAGGGTGCTGTTTGCCTCTCATCAATTGCATGGACCCGCTGCTGATTGGTGGACCACATACATGGCAGCTCATCACGACCCCGAGAACATAACTTGTGAAGAGTTCAAGTGCAGTTTCCGTAACCACTACATACCAAGGGGAGAACTCAAGAACAAGAGGAAGGAGTTCTTGGGACTGCAGCAGGGCAACATGACTGTGAGAGAGTACCTCACCAAATTCACCCAACTGTCCCGTTATGCACCACGGGACATCGAAACGGATGAGCGGAAACAGGACTGTTTTGTGGAAGGACTTACCATGGAAATGCAATGTGCAATGTCCTCCAACGAATATGAAAGTTTCCAAAAGATGGTGGACAGGACGTTTGTTGTGGAGAGGAAGCTGAAGGCATTGGAGAATGAAAACAAGAGGAATATGGGATGGTCACACCAAGCATCAAGCAGCAACACACGTCCACGTCTGATGCAGCAATCTGCAGGGCAGACGAGCCGTGCTGTAGTACCCTACTCGACACCGAGAGGGTACAACCCGAACTTCAGGCCCCCATCAGCACCAGTACAGCCGCAGCGTCAGTTTGTGCAGCAGCCACGCCCCACCTATCAACCTCGACCAGCAGGACAAGGGCCACAGAACCAACCCCAAGATAACAAAGGCCAGGCACCTAAAGTCGGGGGTGCAATGCTTCAACTGTGGTGAAGTGGGACACTACGCTCATAAGTGCCCAAAGAAGAAGCCTATGCAGCCACAGCAGCAGAATGTGATGCGAGGACGGGTGGACCATATGACCATGGAGGAAGCGCAAGAGGCACCGGACGTGGTGATTGGTAAGTTCCCTGCAAATTTACACATTGTGACCATTTTGTCCGATTCTGGTGCTACCCACTTGTTCATTGCTCAAGGATTTGTTAAGAAGCATGATCTAGCAACAACACATATGAATCATATGTTAGCAGTGAACTCTCAAGGGGGAGAAATAAGAACAAGACAAGTGTGTCCCAAGGTGAATCTAGACCTTAATGGGGTAGTATTTACTGCAAACCTCATAGTTATAAACTCACAAGGGATAGATATTATTTTGGGTATGGATTGGTTGACCAAACATAAAGGTATCATCCATTGTTCGACTAGAACGGTGGAAATAACTCACCCTAGTGGCACAAAAGTGAAGTTCATAGCTGTACAAGAACCTAAGAGGGACATTAAACTCAATCAAGTGGAAGTGGAAGTGGAAGAGATAAGGATTATCAAGGAATATCCCAACGTTTTTCCTGAGGAGTTGCTAGGTATGCCCCCAGATCGTGAAGTGGAATTCGCGATTGAACTAGTGCCTGGAACATCCCCGATATGCAAGAGGTCTTACCAGATGGATTCTAAACAACTAGAAGAGCTCAAAGAACATATCCGGGAATTGATGGAGAAAGGGTATATTCGCCCTAATTCCTCGCCATGGGGAGCTCCAGTAATATTTGTGCCAAGGAAGGACGAAACCAAAAGGCTATGCATAGACTACCGTGCGTTGAATGAGGTGACCATCAAGAACAAGTACCCATTACCCCGCATTGAAGACCTATTTGATCAGTTGAGGGGAGCTTGTGTATTCTCAAAAATTGTTCTCAGGTCAGGATATCACCAACTGAAGATAAGATCAATTGACATTCCCAAGACGGCTTTCGTATCTCGGTACGGGTTGTATGAGTACACCGTCATGCCGTTCGGGCTAACTAATGCCCGGCGTACTTCATGTATCTCATGAACAAGGTATTCATGGAGTATTTGGACAAATTTGTGGTGGTTTTCATTGATGACATTCTCATCTTCTCCAAAGATGAAGAAGAACATGAGGGGCATCTTAGACTGGTGTTGCAAAAGTTGGGAGAACACCAACTATATGCCAAGCTGAGCAAATGCGAGTTTTGGCTGAGAAGAGTCCCTTTCTTAGGACACATAATCTCGAAGGGAGGAATCTCCATAGATCCCGCCAAGATCGAGGATGTGCAGAAGTCGAAGACCCCTGAAAATGTCAGGAAAATTCGAAGCTTCTTAGGATTGGCTGGGTATTATCGACGGTTCATTGAGGGCTTCTCCAAGATCTCGAGACCCCTCACCAAATTGTTAGAGAAGGGAATCAAATTCATGTGGGCACCAGAGTGTGAGACAAGTTTCCAAGAGCTGAACAAATGATTGACAACAGCCCCAGTGCTAGTTATGCTAGACATGCAGAAGAATTTTTCGGTGTATTGCGATGCTTCTTGACATGGGTTGGGATGTGTTCTCATGCAAGAGGGTCATGTCGTTGCCTATGCATCCCGGCAGCTCTGAAACCACGAGAAGAATTATCCTACGCATGACCTCAAGCTAGCCACAGTGGTCCATGCACTGAAGCTTTGGAGGCATTACTTGATGGGAAAGAGGACAAAGATATATACAAACCATAAGAGCTTAAAGTACATTTTCACACAGCCCGATCTCAACCTCAGACAAAGGAGATGGTTAGAGCTAATCAACGACTTTGATGTGGGCATCAACTATCATCTTGGGAAAGCGAACGTCGTGGCAGATGCTTTAAGCCGGAAGGTGCATGTCAACATGTGGAGCTTAAAGGACACGCCTACAGAATTGAAGGAAGAGATTGCAAAACTCAATATATGCCTAGTGAATAGTGGTGAGGCCATCGCCATGGAGGTGGACTCCACATTGGAGCAAGACATATGCAACGGTCACAAGAATGATGAGAAGATACAAATCAGAGAACTCGTCAAAGAGAATAAAGCTCCTGGGTTCAGAGAGGATGAACAAGGTACGGTGTGGCATGGGAAAAGAATCTGTGTGCCTGAGGTGAAGGAGATCTGTGAACCGATTTTGAAGGAGGCTCATGATTTCGACTATTCCATTCATCCTGGGAGTACGAAGATGTATCATGACCTCAAGAGCAGATATTGGTGGTATGGCATGAAGCGAGATGTCGCGGAACATGTTGCCCTATGTGACACATGCCAGCTAGTAAAAGCAGAACATCAAAGACCCGCGGGACTGTTGCAACCACTCAAAGCGCCTGAATGGAAATGGGAAGAAATAGGTATGGACTTCATATTGGGACTGCCTAGGACCCAATCGGGATATGATTCGATATGGGTCATCATCGACAGGCTGACTAAGGTAGCTCATTTCATCCCAGTGAAAGAAAGCTACAGTGGATCCAAATTGGCAGAATTGTACATGTCAAGAATCGTGTGTTTTCATGGAGTGCCCAAGAAGATAGTGTCAGATCGAGGGACATAGTTCACCTCAAGGTTCTGGCAGAAGTTACATGAAACCATGGGGACTCATCTGAATTTTAGTTCCGCCTATCACCCCCAGACTGACGGGCAGATGGAAAGAACCAATCAAATCCTTGAGGATATGCTGCGAGCTTGTGCACTCAAGAACAATAGGAGTTGGGATAAGAACTTACCGTATGTGGAGTTCTCCTACAATAACAGTTATCAGGCTAGTATGAATATGTCACCCTTTGAGGAGTTTTATGGGAGGAAGTGCAGGACCCCATTGTTTTGGAACGAAACTGGGGAAAGCAAAGTGTTTGGGCCCGAGGTACTACAAGAAGCCGAGGCAAAAGTGAGGGAAATCTGCAACAACATGAGGATAGCCCAGACCCGACAAAACAGCTATGCCGATGTACGGGGAAGAGAGCTCATTTTCAAAATGGGGGACTATGTTTATCTCAAGGTGTCCCCTATCTGAGGGCTTCGTCTGTTCAAGGTGAAAGGGAAGTTATCACCTAGATACATCGGACCCTTCCAGATTCTGGAGAGGAAAGGCGAAGTGGCATATCAGTTAGAACTACCGGCTCACCTATCAGATGTGCACGATGTATTTGACACGACCCCACGGTCTTGTTGAGCCAAGATCACGCTGAGGGGTGCTGCGTTGCACAGCACCGAATAACACACATCAAAGGTACAAAGCGGAAGCAAAAACTTTTATTACATAAAGTGGTTTATGAACATGTTTACATCAAAATAGGTCCAGTCTACACTCACGGGCATAGACTACGCATCAAGTCCACGTCCAGCCCTTGAACGTGTCCTTGCTGGCACACACGCACACTAACTCTGCGGCGTGCACGACTCCCACTCGACGGGGTTCCCCTCCTGGGGTTCCGTCTCTTCTTCGGGAGTCCCTTCCTCATAGAACCCTGCAAAAGCTTCAAACACAAGCAGTGAGCATGAAGGCTCAGCAAGTCTGACCCGTCTCACAAAAACATGGAACTTCTACATGAGGGGTGATGGGTTACATGAGGTAAAAATCATTTGCAAGGACTCGCCTAATTAGTAGAACCTTACTTTCGAGTTTTAGCAGCCGGTTGTGGAGAACCTTATGCTAAGGCACATGAGAGAGCCGCAATCAAACAAGAAACGCATTTCTCTCATGTACTTTGCCCAAAGTTTAAAAGGAACTTTAGTTAGCTCTAAACTACAGCAAACCATTAACAAGCAAAGTCCATCTTCCAATCAGCAACATTTTAACATGTAACTATCCTGTTCTTTCTACGTCATGGTACAGTGAACAAGTGGTACTCACTGACCGTGAGGGACGGAAATTATAATCGATTTACACCTGCAGGATTACCCGAACAACCCGTCACATACGCCCGTACTCGATGTTGCCTACAGAAACCATCACGGACGCCGTACGCAACCACCTTTCGCCCGTCAGCCAAATATTGAACCGGTCCCATCGTCCCGAGCAAGAGGTCTCTGCACGCGCATCTCTGTACCGCCAGCCGGTTTATACCTCGAGCTCTCAACCTACCCTCTGAACGACGGGCAATGCCTCAATACCCAGCTACCCGAGTTACATCGGTTTCCCGGTTCCCATATGGCCGGTAGGTCTTCGGTACTGTTCTAGCTTGTTCAACAGGCCCGCACACGGCTCGGTCCTCAATTGACACAAGAGGAGGTATAGCACACAGGCCCCAAAGTCCTTCTGCCCTTACTCTCCGCTCGGTCTCATTTTTCTTGCCATGTGTATCATGTGCTATCTCTACCCGAGTCGAGTGCCTCTAGCCTATGCTCGCGAGTAGTTCCAACTACTCGACTTGTACCGAATCCTACTCTATCTTAGCATTGCAGTAGCTAACAGGGTTTTCAATCTCAATCCCAACCCCATGGTTTTCTTGGCTATGCAGTTGAGTTTCCAAACAAGACTCTAATGCAAGGAATAATAATATTCAATTATGTGCTCAAAACAATAAAAAATTGTAAAAAGGTTAATGCAGACCGGAGCTTGCCTTGCTGCTCTTGGTCGTAGGCTAGCTGCTCCTCCGGAGTAACGAAGTCTAGGACTTCGGGTTCCTCCTCGACTATAGTGACTACATGATATAAGAGGTACATGTATCAATTTAAATGCGTTTGTATTAAGTTTGAATTTGTGAAGCTTATAAGTCCCACTAGACAGACTCTATGACTGTGAAACTTTTACTGTGGCTTGGTTACAACCTAAATACAGACTTGGTCAAGTTTTAGCTGCAGAAAAGCTCATTTGAGCCCTCCACAATTAATTATGTACTTGACCTTAATTGAAGGCTTTTAGGGTGTTCTAAGGATTTTTACGAAACAAACTATGACTTTCTGAAAACTAGATTTTCAGAGGGTTCTAATGGAGTTGGTCTCACTTAATTTGAAGGTTCCTAGCTAAAGATATGAGCTAAACAATTTCAGAGAAAATTCTGAAAATGTTTCTGAACATTTTCTATTTTCTTTGGAACAGTTCCACTAATCACACCATTAGGTGGATCAAATCAGCTTAAATGGATCTGAAATTTTTATGGTCGTTCAGGGATATTATGGTGAACATCCCAGCAAAATTTCAGGATTTTCTTCCAAAGGATTCTCCAGTTAAAATTCCAAACAGTTTAAACTTTGAGGAATTAATTCTGGAAAATAAGGATTTTCATGAAGTGATACTTGATTTGCTGGAAAGTACTCAGAGAGCCAAATCCAACAAAATTTGGTTCACTCGATTTGGAGTTTTCTAGCCAAAGTTATGAGGATTTGAAGTTTGAAGGAAATCTGAAAATCGGGGGAAAAGTTTAAATCTGCCGGGGCCCATGGGGACACGTGTTAAGCGCGGAGGCGACCGCACACTGCAGCCCACAGGGTCTTTGCACGCAAGCACACCAGATCCCAGCCACACCCGATCCCGATTTAAAATTTTGAGCCACTGACGCGTGGGCCAGCCGGCTTCGTCTTCCTCCCGACGCGCCAGCGCGCTCGCGCCGCCTCCCCTCACCGGAGCAGACCCGGAGCTTGCCGGCTCGCCACTGCCGGCCATCCCATGGTCTGAAACTCGCCACCAGGGGGTTGTCAACGTCGAGGAACACGTCTGTGGGGTCAGTTCGAGCTGGTGGTGACTGGAAATAGCCCGGCGACGTGCCGCGGCCTCGGGTGAGGTTCGCCGCCGTCGACCGTGGGTTCTAACCCGCCAACACCTCGAACAATCGGTTCTACAGCATCAGTATACCTCTAGGAAGCTCGACAAGGTGCCAAAAGGGTTCAAAGATGGCGGCAAGTTGGTCGGCACTGTGTGACCGAGCGTGCCCGCCATGAACGCCCTTGATCGAGCTCAAAATTCGTCATCCCTAGTCGGTTTCATACTACGGATGCAGAAAGGAACTTGATCGTCGGCTAGTCCAGCGTCTATGTGCAAGATTTGATAGCTAGAGAAGGATCTTAGAGCGAGAATTTGAAGGATCCGTATCGGAATCTCAGTTTAAGGTCGCCTGAGCAAAAACTGGAAATTCGCCGTGGATTCTTCACGGTTTGCTTCCAAACTTGGAGGAGAGCAGCACGGCTGTTGCACGCTCCTGCTTCTACCCTTGCTGGCCCGTGAAAACGCCTGTGGAACGCTGTCCACGAGCGCCTGACCTTCGGCTGAGTTTAGGTCGCCGCTGTGGCGATCGTTCTCGGGCAAGGGAGGTCAGAGCTCGGGGTTTTTGGCGTCAGGGAGGTGGAGTGCGATCTCAGGTTGCTGTCTAGCAGCTCAGGAACAAAGGAGGCGATCGTTTGCTGGTTTTCCCGATCGAGCAGAGAGCTTCGGGAAGAAAATCTGCCGCTGCTCGGGGTTGCACGCGAGGGGATAAAGCCAGCGGGTCCTCGCTCGGGCTGAGGCGGTGCCGGTCGCGTGGAGGCGCGAGCAAGCCGCCCTGGGCGCCAGCGCGCGGGGAAGGAAGCAGCTGGTGGCGCCGGTGGCTTCTCGGTGGCACAGCCGACAGCTGCTCGGTGGAATTTCCCACCGAGGCTGTGACATTGTGTGCAAGACTTCCCTCCTTCTCTCTATGACATGTGGGTCCCACCCAGGGTTTTAACCTCTGAAATTTACTCCTAATCACTGTTGCAAACAGTGAGCCCCAAAATACCCCTGGTGATTCAAATTATTCACCCATGAGCCATTTGAATTGATTAGAATTCAAATTGGGTTTGGTTTGAATGAATTTTAGCACAAGTTCAGTTTGGAATTCAAATAAAGTTTGAATTTGTCCCACTTAGCTCATGTCAAGATCAACTCCAAATGGAGTGAAAATTGGAGTGTGAGCTCACAAAATTGTGCTGAATAAGAATATGCCTCCCACTTTTGAATTCATGGGATAAGAACAGTTTGAATTTGAATATGGTTTCAAACTGCCCTCTTTCTAGCTATACCCAAAATGACCTCAAAAAGGTTTTGAATTTGGGTGAAACTTGGCATGGACATCCTTAGCAATGTGTAGGAGTTTTCATATGCCCAGCCCCTCTATATCACATGTGGGAAATACCACTTTTGCAATATGTGAGTTTGTTCTCTAATGAGCATGTTGATGGTGGTTACTTTTTCTTCATTTGTGTTCATCAACTTTCCTCAAATGAGGTGTGTGTGTATGGTGATGGACACCTCAAATATGTGTCAAAAACCGAGGCCCTTACATTCCTCCCCCCTTAAAAGAATCTCGTCCCGAGATTATAAGGTGAAAATGAGAGAGAGGACGGTGGAAAATTACCGGATATGCAACGTGAAAAAGTTGGGGTAGTTGGCGCGAAGAAATCCTTCGCTCTCCCATGTTGCTTCGTCAATGGAGTGATTACCCCATAGAACCTTGTAGAACCACAACGTATGGTTGCGTGTGGTTCAGGCCTTTTCATCAATGATCTGAACCGGTTCCTCCCGATAGGTGAGATCCGGTTGCAGTTCTTCAATTTCTTCCAGCTGAACGGTAGTTGATAGCTTGAGACACTTCCTCAGCTGGGAAATGTGAAAGACGTCGTGCACACCTGAAAGTGCGTCTGGTAATTTCAGCCGGTATGCTACCAACCCAAACTTTCGGTAATCTGGAATGGACCGATGAATCGGGGTGCCAACTTTCCTCTCACCCCAAATCTGTTTACGCCCTTCATTGGAGACACATGTAGATATATGTGATCCCCGACTTCGAATTGTAATGGGCGTGTTCTCCGGTCCGTATACTGTTTCTGACGGGATTGGGCGGCTTTTAGGTTCGCATGAATCAGTCGAACCTTCTCTTCCGCGTTGTTGACAAGGTCAATCCCGAAGGTTACCCTTTCGCCAGACTCACACCAATTCAGTGGTGCGCGACATTTCGTCCCGTATAGCGCCTCATAAGGCGCCATCTTGATGCTGGATTGGTACCCATTATTGTACGAGAACTCGGCTAACGGCAAGTGATCATCCCAATTCTTGCCGTGGTTGATAGCGCAAGCTCGTAGCATGTCTTCTAAGATCTGATTTACCCGCTCGGTTTGCCCATCCATCTGCGGGTGGTATGCTGAACTACGGATCCCCAAGGCAGCGTGTAGCTGCTCCCAAAAACGGGACACAAATAAAGTGCCCCGATCTGATATGATGGTACGGGGTACGCCGTATAAGCACAGGATCCGTGAGATGTACAGTTCAGCGTACTTCTTGGCGTTGTAGTTGGTGTTGACCGGGATGAAATGGGCAACTTTGGTGAGCCGGTCGACGATCACCCACACAGAATCATGTTTCTGCAAGGTGGTGGGTAAACCGACGATGAAGTTCATGATCACGTCCTCCCACTTCCAGGCAGGAACGCCCAGGGGTTGTACAGTCCCGGTTTCCGCATATGGTCTGCCTTCACCCTTCGACATGTATCACACTCGGACACGTACTTCGCGATCTCCTGCTTCATCCGTGTCCACCAAAACCTGCTTCTGAGTTCTTGATACATTTTGTTGCTGCCGGGGTGAATAGAAAACTTTGACAAGTGAGCCTCATCAAAGATCTTCCGTAATTCCGGGTTACGGGGTACGACGATCCGGTCCTTGTACCATAGGACGCCGTCTGCGTCCTTCCGGAAACATTTCAACTCCCCACTGTCTACACGTCTCCGCAAATGCGACATGCCCTTGTCATGTTTCTGAGCTGCCTCTATCTCTTCACGGATGGTGGGGATCAAAGCTAGGTTGTAGAGAGCTCCGTGTGGAATCACATGCAGTGGTGGTTCGCTCTCTTCCAACGGTGTGATGGTCAGATTGTTGACGTGTGACTTGCAGCTCAGCGCATCTGCCAATACGTTTGCCTTGCCCGGATGATAATGGATCTCTATTTCGTAATCCTTTATCAATTCTAACCATCTTCATTGCCTCATGTTCAGCTCCTTCTGAGTGAATATGTACTTGAGGTTCTTGTGGTCGGTATATAAATGTACGAGGTTACCGAGTAGGTAGTGCCTCCACATTTTCAGTGCAAGTACCACGGCAGCGAGCTCCAAATCGTGGGTTGGATAATTCTGCTCATGGTTTCTAAGCTGCCGTGATCCATACGCGACCACCCTTCGGTCTTGCATCAGCACACATCCGAGCCCAATGCCGGATGCATCGCAGTACCCATCGAACGGTTTTGTTGTGTCTGGCTGTGCCAAAACCGGTGCTGATGTTAGGTGCTTGACTAAAGCCTTGAATGATGCTTCACATGCTGGACTCCAAACATATTTGGTAGCCTTCTTCATCAGCTCCGTCATAGGCTTGGCAATCTTCGAGAAGTTCGGAATGAACCTCCGATAATATCCCGCGAGTCCGAGGAAACTCCATACCTCGTGAACAGTCCCCGGGGATTTCCAATTCAGCACTTGAGTAACCTTGCTCGGCTCTACAGCGATACCCTCCGCTGAGATGATATGCCCGAGAAAAGGCACTTGCGATATCCAGAACTCACATTTGCTGAATTTCGCATATAGCTTGTGATCCCGCAGCCGTTGCAAGACTATACGCAGATGCTTCTTGTGATCTTCCTCCGACTTGGAATATACCAGGATGTCGTCGATGAAGACCACGACAAACTTGTTCAGCTCCGGCACAAATACCTAGTTCATCAAGTACATGAAGTGAGCTGGAGCATTGGTGAGGCCGAAGGACATGACCAAGGTACTCATAAAGTCCGTACCTCGTCGAGAAAGCCGTCTTCCGAATGTCCTCAGCCCTTATCTTAATCTGATGGTACCCGGATCTTAAGTCCATCTTGGAAAAGATCTTTGCTTCGACCAACTGATGAAACGACATGTCGATCCGTGGCAACGGGTACTTGTTTTTGATGGTTACGGCATTTAATGGACGATAGTCCATGCAAAGCCGTAACGTCTCATCCTTCTTCTTTACAAATAATACCGAACAGCCCCATGGCGAAGAGCTCGGCCTAATAAAACCCTTCTCCAGGAGGTCCGTGAGCTGAGTCTTCAGTTCAGCCAACTCCTTGGGCGCCATCTTGTACGGCCTTCGGGATATTGGCATGGTTCCCGGTGCAAGTTCAATCTTGAACTCCACCTCTCTATCGGGCGGCATCCCCGGCAAATCATCCGGGAATACGTTAGGGAACTCTCGGACCACTGGAATATCTTCCAATCTGATGGTTGTGGCTTGATAGACACTTGGAAGTTTTATTTCTGGACTGTCCAGAAATAAAGAGTGAGACCCGTGCACTTCTGAGTTTAAGTGCACGACTCGAAGGACGGTGTCTAAAACAGCGCCGTGGCGGGTTAACCACGACATCCCTAGGATGACATCTACCTTTTGTCCCTCTAAGATTATGAGAGACGTGGGGTAGACTCTACCCGCTAAGCATAATGGTGCTTTGGACACCATTACGCTTGCTGAAATCCTCCCACCCGGTGAACAGATTAAATATGGACTATCGGTGGGTAGTATTTGCAAGCTGTGTTTAGCAATGAAAGCTTGGCTAATAAAATTATGCGTGGCACCTGAATCAAACAATACTATGGCGGGATGCTGGTGGAGTTGGAACATACCCGCAAGGATTGGCTCACCCTCCGGCACGTCCTCTATGGCAAGCTGGTGGACAGTGCCGGGCCTAGGGTTTGCCCGCCGCGCATTAGTAGGGTTCCGGGGTTGATTCCTCCCCGGAAACTGCGGTGCCACTCCGCCGCCTTGCCTCTCCGGGCAACTGCTCGCGAAGTGTCGTGGACGAACACACTTGTAACATGTGGCCGCTGCTGGTGTAGTGCTCGGGGGACGAAAGTCTGGCATGCGTTGCTGAGGCGCATACGCACGCGGCATTGTCCGCTGCTGCTGTTGTTGTTGTGGAGGTGGTACTGGCAGTGCCGGCCTGAATGCCGGTGAAGAGTACGGCCGACTGCGGAAAGGCATCGACCTCTGGGGTGGCTGCCAGCGTGGACCTGATGGTGGGCGATTCACCATCCGAAACTTCTGAGAAGGACCGCCTCCTTCTCCGCTGCTTTGCGGCACGCTTCGCTTCCTCTCTGCCGCCGCTAACTCCTAGCCGGAGTCCTCCTGGACAATCGCAGCATCAATGATGTCGTTGAGGCTGCCGCGATTGAACATCGCCAGCTTGTCCTTCAGGAGCGGGTTAAGCCCCTGGTAAAAGTGGTCCCGCAGCTTCTCGTCGGTATCTGCGTGATACGACGCGTAGAGCACAAGATCGTTGAACGCCCTGGAGTATTCCAGCGTGTTTCAACTCCCTTGCTGCAGGTGTAGAAACTCCTGCATCTTCCTCTTCAACAAACCTGGCGGTATGTGATAGGCCCTGAAGGCCGTCCGGAACTCCATCCAGGTCATAAATCGATCGGTGGGCTGTGAAGCACAGAAGTTTGCCCACCACGCACTCATGGATCCTTGGAGCTGCTGGACCGCAAACCGAGTCTTGCGCTGCTCGCTTATCTGGAGCAGCCCGAACTTCATTTCTACCGCGCGGAGCCAGTTGTCCGCGTCAAGAGGTTCATCCGCCCTTGAGAATACCGGGGGATGAGTCGCCAGGAAGTCGGAGTAGGAGCTCTGTTGACGCTCCTCACAGTCTTGACGTCTTTCTGGGCGAGACGTATTGGCGATGAGAGTTTGCAGCAACTCCGTGTGCTGCTGATGAGAACCCGCCATTGCCGCGACGATGTCGGCCAATGTAACCGTTGGCAGTGGCGGTGGCGGTGTTTGCTGTTGCTGCTGCTGTCCCGAGGAGTCCTCGGGAGGCTGTTGGGAGGTCTCTCCCCCTTGGCTAGTACCCCCAACATACGGGTTGGCACGAGTACGCGTCATTCTGAAATTCAAAACAGCAACGATTAGCACATGTCATACTTAAACTTCCATATGCAACAGTAGATATTGAAGTGACACATGAATAATTTGCACAACATTCACATATATTGATAAAGCATAAACTTTATACAAGATACATTGTTCTCGGGTCTCCGAGAAGTCGTGATCATGCCGTCACTACCTATACATACGCTACTGCCTACATGACATGTCACCGATTACAAAAGTTGGGTTACACTACCCTAGCTGCCCTACTTGGCAACTGTAACCCCCTAATCGGAGTAGAACTCGACCTCCTGCGGGTTGTCCTCCTCCTGTACCTCTGCTGGTGGCTCTGGATCTACCACCTCTTCTCCCATCTCGGGTTCTCCCATTGCCGGAATACCCAATACCACCGGTACGCCCAATACCGGAGGTACGAGGTCCTGCAATGCATGCACCTCGTCCATGGCTTGGTTGTAGTCTTCTTCCCAGCCTTGCCCTTCCTCAATAGCGTCGTCCCGCTCTTGAGCAAGGTCCTCATTCTGCTGGGTTAAAGTCTGTACCAGCTCTTGCAATGCCGCGATGTCGACACGGCTTTTCCTTTTCGCCTTCTTCAGACGATGCAACTGATTATGTTGTTCGTTCAGTCGCTTGATCGTCGGAAGGAGCACATTGCGGAGTGCGCTGTGAGCACTCTCGAAATGGTCTCCACGGCTCGTGCTCTCCTTGAGCTGTGTGGCGAGATGCTCCATATGAACAGCTTGGCTGTCCATCACGGTGTTTCCCGCCCTCACCTGGAGGCTGAGATTTGCCTCTGCGGGGCTGTACCTTGGGCAACTCGGGTCCGTTGCCTCCAGGTACCTCTCTTCCCACACATGCTGAGCCCGTCCCTCCACCGGAACGAGCGCGTATGGAGTGCCCTCCATAGCCTGCACGTGTAGTTGGCAGAAACGTGACATGGTGTCACGGGATGCCACTTGCCACATTCCCTCAGGTAGCCTACCTCTCACCGTAACGGTGAACGACGCCCATCCGGGTGGTGTAGGTCCTGCAGGGACTTCGACATGGATTGTCCATGTCTTGTTCCCCTCTTCGGCTTCCTCCTTGGCGAAGTACTGCGGCATCTGGTTGTATCCGAAATATTGAAGCATTTGCCACAATGCTTCCGGATAGCCGCTGCGGTGAGAACAGTGGGACACCACCCACCCTTCTCCAACTTCTTATCTGCTGTCATCTGTTAAAATATATTTGAGAAATGTCAAATATTTATTTAAACAGTAAACCATTGAGTTATAACATAAGACATGTCATTGAACTCATAAAACTTGGAAACATAGTTCAAATTTTAAGCAAATTTGACTGCTGATCTGCCGTTCAACATGACAGCCCTGACCAGTTTCCATTTCAACCTGATTTAGTCCATGTTAAATGCAAAACCAATTATGGAGCTCAACAACAAAGTTAAAGCTGTCTTCAATAGATTTCGAGAAAGTATTTGCTTGGCCTAATATCTGTCCTGGTTCAAAAGTTATGAGATGTCAAAGTTAACAGAATTTCTGGAGAAAATTGGACAGCACCTCCCTGCTTTAGGTACTGTTTTGATCCAAGAATTCAAGTTAATTATGTTACTAATCCGACAAAACTTTCTGTTACAGAGTTGTAACCCATCTCATAAGATTTCCAGAACTACCTCATTTTCTATTTTTGGATTTTTATGCAAGAAGTTATACCCAAATTACAGAGAGTTTACACAGAGTCTTTGCTCTGCCCTGTTTTCTGGACAGTTTCAACTCTACTGCATTTTTCGAGTGGTTAAATATGAAACACCTCTGGACTTCAACAGAAAAGTTGTAAAACTCTTCCAAAGCTTTCCAGAAATGTATCATATGTCCCCAACCTCGAAAGAACTCAACCTCTAACCTCTGATTAACTTCAGCCTTGACTCAGCTGAAAACAGAGTGCTCTGTCCTTAACAACCTAGAAGTTAAAAACTTGTTAACCTTGAATATCCTGATTAAGTGAAGGAGTTACATAAGGTTTTACTACTTTGGATCAAAACCTTCAAGTTTTACATGAAGTTGTTCATTTAGTGGGGTGTGACGTCGATGCGTCACCAGATTATGTCGGTACTACGTCCTCACAAAGAAAACCTATACCGGACTTAGCCGGCTTCGTTAATTCAGTGGCACTAAACGTCACTCGCACACGGATGCTACACGTCTACCGTTTCATGGTCAGACTACCTGCAGAAACTCAAACAATCATCAGACTCGGCTGCACACCGAGCCCGGTATCCATATAGTTCGTACACCCGGCCGTCATCACTCGCCCGGATGTTCTCAACCCAAACACGCCTTGAGTTACGTGTTCACGTTTCAGACCACGTGACGGGGTCTCCCAAGTTGCACCACGCACGCCAGGGACATACGTTGCTCGAATACCCCAAACGACATGAAGAGTCGTAGAGGATACTAAAGCGGGTCGGGTTACCTGCCACCCGTGGGGCTCCACCCTTCAGCTTACGTGCACCCCCAAGACATAAACGTCCCGAGATACACGATTTTCCGACATAAGCAATTAAGTTAGCATGCCACTTTCCATACACTAATAACATCCTTATATGGGCTACTAACTCGTTCCTCACTGGATTTTTGAAAAAGAGGACCTTTGTCGTGCGTTAAACCTCAAGCGAGCTCTGATACCAACGCTGGCACGACCCCACGGTCTTGTCGAGCCAGGATCACGCTGAGGGGTGCTGTGTTGCACAGCACCGAATAACACACATCAAAGGTACAAAGCGGAAGCAAAACTTTTATTACATAAAGTGGTTTATGAACATATTTACATCAAAATAGGTCCAGTCTACACTCATGGGCGTAGACTACGCATCAAGTCCACGTCCAGCCCTTGAACGTGTCCTTCCTAGTACACACGCACACTAACTCTGCGGCGTGCACGACTCCCACTCGACGGGGTTCCCCTCCTGGGGTTCCGTCTCTTCTTCGGGAGTCCCTTCCTCATAGAACCCTGCAAAAGCTTCACACAAGCAGTGAGCATGAAGGCTCAGCAAGTCTGACCCGTCTCACCTAAACATGGAACTTCTACATGAGGGGTGATGGGTTACATGAGGTAAAAATCATTTGCAAGGACTCGCCTAATTAGTAGAACCTTACTTTCGAGTTTTAGCAGCCGGATGTGGAGAACCTTACGCTAAGGCACATGAGAGAGCCACAATCAAACAAGAAACGCATTTCTCTCATGTACTTTGCCCAAAGTTTAAAAGGAACTTTAGTTAGCTCTAAACTACAGCAAACCATTAACAAGCAAAGTCCATCTTTCAATCAGAAACATTTTAACATGTAACTAGCATGTTCTTTCTACGTCACGGTACAGTGAACAAGTGGTACTCACTGACCGCGAGGGACGGCGATTATAATCGATTTACACCTGCAGGGTTACCCGAACAATCCGTCACGTACGCCCGTACTCGATGTTGCCTACAGCAACCATCACGGACGCCGTACGCAACCACCTTTCGCCCGTCAGCCAAATATTGAACCAGTCCCATCGTCCCGAGCAAGAGGTCTCTGCACGCGCATCTCCGTGCCGCTAGCCGATTTACACCTCGAGCTCTCAACCTACCCTCTGAACGACGGTCAATGCCTCAATACCCAGGTACCCGAGTTACATCGGTTTCCTGGTTCCCATATAGCCGGTAGGTCTTTGGTACTGTTCTAGCTTGTTCAACAGGCCCGCACACGGCTCGGTCCTCAATCGACACAAGCGGAGCTATAGCACACAGGCCCCAAAGTCCTGCTGCCCTTACTCTCCGCTCGGTCTCATTTTTCTTGCTATGTGTATCATGTGCCATCTCTACACGAGTCGAGTGCCTCTAGCCTATGCTCGTGAGTAGTTCCAACTACTCGACTTGTACCGAATCCTACTCTATCTTAGCATTGCAGTAGCTAATGGGGTTTTCAATCTTAATCCCAACCCACGGTTTTCTTGGCTATGCAGTTGGGTTTCCAAACAAGACTCTAATGCAAGGAATAATAATATTCAAGTATGTGCTCAAAACAATAAAAATTTGTAAAAAGGTTAATGCAAACCGGAGCTTGCCTTGCTGCTCTTGGTCGTAGGCTAGCTTCTCCTCTGGAGTAACAAAGTCTAGGACTTTGGGTTCCTCCTCGACCTTAGCGACTACATGATATTAGAGGTACATGTATCAATTTAAATGCTTTCGTATTAAGTTTGAACTTGTGAAGCTTATAAGTCCCACTAGACAGACTCTATGACTGTGAAACTTTTACTGTGGCTTGGTTACAACCTAAATACAGACTTGGCCAAGTTTTAGTTGCAGCAAAGCTCATTTGAGCCCTCCACAATTAATTATGTACTTGACCTTAATTGAAGGCTTTTAGGGTGTTCTAAGGATTTTTACGAAACAAACTATGACTTTCTGAAAACTAGATTTTCAGAGGGTTCTAATGGAGTTGGTCTCACTTAATTTGAAGGTTCCTAGTTAAAGATATGAGCTAAACAATTTCAGAGAAAATTCTGAAAATGTTTCTGAACATTTTCTATTTTCTTTGGAACAGTTCCACTAATCACACCATTAGGTGGATCAAATGAGCTTAAATGCATCTGAAATTTTTATGGTAGTTCAGGGATATTTTGGTGAACATCTCAGCAAAATTTCAGGATTTTCCTCCAAAGGATTCTCCAGTTAAAATTCCAAACAGTTTAAATTTTGAGGAATTAATTCTTGAGAAATAAGGATTTTCATGAAGTGAAACTTGATTTGCTGGAAAGTAATCAGAGAGCCGAATCCAACAAAATTTGGTTCACTTGATTTGGAGTTTTCTAGCCAAAGTTATGAGGATTTGAAGTTTGATGGAAATCTGAAAATCGGGGGAAAAGTTTAAATCTGCCGGGGCCCGCGGGGACACGTGTTAAGCGCGGAGGCGACCGCGCACTGCAGCCCACAGGGTCTTTGCGCGCCAGCACACCAGATCCCGGCCACCCCCGATCCCGATTTAAAATTTTGAGCCACTGACGCGTGGGCCAGCCGGCTTCGTCTTCCTCCCGACGCGCCCGCGCGCTCGCGCCACCTCCCCTCGCCGGAGCAGACCCGGAGCTCGCCGGCTCGCCGCTGCCGGCCATCCCATGGTCTGAAACTCGCCGTCAGGGGGTTGTCGACATCGAGGAACACGTCTGTTGGGTCAGTTCGAGCTGGCGGTGACCGGAAATAGCCCGGCGACGTGCCGCAGCCTCGGTTGAGGTTTGGCGCCGTCGACCGTGGGTTCTAACCCACCAACACCTTGAACAATCGGTTCTACAGCATCAGTATACCTATAGGAAGCTCGACAAGGTGTCAAAAGGGTTCAAAGATGGCGGCAAGTTGGTCGGCACTGTGTGACCGAGCGTGCCCGCCATGAACGCCCTTGATCGAGCTCAAAATTCGTCATCCCTAGCCGGTTTCATACCACGGATGCAGAAAGGAACTTGATCGTCGGCTAGTCCAGCGTCTATGTGCAAGATTTGATAGCTAGAGAATGATCTTAGAGCGAGAATTTGAAGGATCCGTACCGGAAGCTCAGTTTAAGGTCGCCGGAGCAAAAACTGGAAATTCGCCGTGGATTCTTCACGGTTTGCTTCCAAAATTGGAGGAGAGCAGCACGGCTGTTGCGCGCTCCTGCTGCTACCCTTGCTGGCCCGTGAAAACGCCTGTGGAACGCTGTCCACGAGCGCCTGACCTTCGGCTGAGTTTAGGTCGCCGCTGTGGCGATCGTTCTCGGGCAAGGGAGGTCGGAGCTTTGGGTTTTTGGCGTCGGGGAGGTGGAGTGCGGTCTCAGGTTGCTGTCTAGCAGCTCAGGAACAAAGGAGGCGATCGTTTGCTGGTTTTCCCGATCGAGCAGAGAGCTTCGGGGAGAAAATCTGCCGCTGCTCGGGGTTGCACGCGAGGGGATAAAGCCAGCGGGTCCTCGCTCGGGCTGAGGCGGTGCCGGTCGCGTGGAGGCGCGAGCAAGCCTCCATGGGCGCCAGCGCGTGGGGAAGGAAGCAGCTGGTGGCGCCTGTGGCTTCTCGGTGGCACAGCCGACAGCTGCTCGGTGGAATTTCCCACCGAGGCTGTGACTTTGTGTGCAAGACTTCCCTCCTTCTCTCTATGACATGTGGGTCCCACCCGGGGTTTTAACCTCTGAAATTTACTCCTAATCACTGTTGTAAACAGTGAGCCCCAAAATACCCCTGGTGATTCAAATTATTCACCCATGAGCCATTTGAATTGATTAGAATTCAAATTTGGTTTGGTTTGAATGAATTTCAGCACAAGTTCAGTTTGGGATTCAAATAATGTTTGAATTTGTCCCACTTAGCTTATGTCAAGATCAACTCCAAATGGAGTGAAAATTGGAGTGTGAGCTCAAGAAATTGTGCTGAATAAGAATATGCCTCCCACTTTTGAATTCATGGGATAAGAACAGTTTGAATTTGAATATGGTTTCAAACTGCCCTCTTTCTATCTATACCCAAAATGACCTCAAAAGGGTTTTAAATTTGGGTGAAACTTGGCATGGACATCCTTAGCAATGTGTAGGAGTTTTCATATGCCCAGCCCCTCTATATCACTTGTGGGAAATACCACTTTTGCAATATGTGAGATTGTTCTCTAATGAGCATTTTGATGGTGGTTACTTGCTCTTCATTTGTGTTCATCAACTTTCCTCAAATGAGGTGTGTGTGTATGGTGATGGACACCTCAAATATGTGTCAAAAACTGAGGCCCTTACAGTATTCCATGTGTCACAACTAAAGAAATGTTTAAGAACACCGGAAGAGATGTTACCTATGAATGAGGTGGACGTACGGGAGGATCTATCATATGTCGAGCAACCGGTCAAGATCCTGGAGACAATGGAACACATCACAAGGAACAAAAGAATCCGAATGTGCAAAGTGCAGTGGAAGCACCACTCGGAAGCAGAAGCCACATGGGAGCGAGAAGACGAGCTCAAGGCACAGTTTTCGGATCTGTTTTCCTAGAGTCACCAATCTCGAGGACAAGATTTCATTTAAGGGGGGTAGAGTTGTAACACCCCAAAATCTGTTAAAGATGTGAATTTAAATTTTTTTGACGAAATGCATGTGGAGAAAAACTCAAACTCAAACTGGAATTCAAATTTGAATCAAAACAGAAAAGAAAAAGGAAAAAGAAAAACGGCCAATGGGCCGAAACCCACCTCAGCCGGCCCAACAGCCCACGGCTGTTTTTCCCCTCCCCCTCTCTCTGACGCGCGGGGCCCGCGTGTCATCCCCTTCCTCCGTGCGCCCCCAACCGCCACCGATCCTCCCGTGCCGATCGCCGCTGCCTCGCCCGAATTCCACGCCACAAGCCAAAATCTCTGGTCCCTGGCACTCCAGTACGATCTCAACGAACGCCGCCCTCCCTCGTCCGTTTAAAACGCCAAGGAAACTCCCCAGTCCCCCCCCCCCCGCCCGCTAAGTTTTCTCATCCGGTGAGAACCGACATCTACACCGCCGTTTATTCTTCCCGATTTCTCTGATCTAGCGGGCTTGTCATGTTCCACCGCCGCCGGGGAGCACTTCAGGTGAAGGAAACGACGTGTCTTGCGCCCTAGCTACGGCTTCGACGAGCACCGAGGAGCTTCACCACCCACCGTCGTCGCGGAGCCGAATTCCGACCTCTCCAAGCCCGAGAAATCCCTAGGTGAGCTTCCCCTACCCCTCCGCAGCCGATCCGTGCAAAAAGAACCAAGTTCTAGCGTGTAGCGGCAAAGAACCGAGGCTGCGCCGGCAAGATCGCCGCCCCCGCCGCCACGCGCGCGGGCTGGCTCCGGCCAGGGCGACGTGGCCCCCTGTGGCCCGTCTATTTTAAATCGTGTGGTCCCGAATAGATTTAACCCATACTGCTTCGCGATCTAATCTCAGCCCTCTGTTTTAAATCCAACGGCCCACATCCACCCCACGTTATAAAGGCCGAGAATCTTACACGCTACCCCCTGGGGATCTCGGAAAACACGAGCTAGCCCCGGAAACTTCTGATCTAGCCCCTGGACCCTCCGAAATTCATGTAAATTCATTTAAAATCAGTTTTAGCCCCTGGACTTAATAAGAATTAGGAATACCTCCCTATTTTGCACACTTAGACCCCTAAAATTTAGGAAATGAGAAATGGAGCCCCACTGCAGTGTGAATTTGCATATCAGCCCCTTAGGGTTATTAATTTCAGGAAATTGAATATGTGAATAGGATTTAAATTTAAACATAGGTATAGGTTTAGTTGAAGTATTCTAACCATGTTGAAAATTGGTAGAACAATCTGAGGTCTGAATTTATAAGGGAAATAAACTTTTAAACTAAATAAGATTGCTGTTTTATAATTTATCTCTGAAATATACCCTTTAGGCACAAAACAAATTTAAATATGTGGAAAAATGAATTTAAGTGACAAAAAAGGGGTAGGAAAAATGTATAAAGGTTCTGTTTAGGTAATTGGAACAGTAGAATTTTTTTATAAATTTAGGTTGATGTTTTATTGCTGGAAATTCATTTTTAGGCTAGAAAATGATTCTGAAAATGGGTAAAAATAAATTTAAATTAAGTCCCATCAGAGAGGAAGTCAAAATATATTTTATTGGACATTTTAGATCAGAACATATTCTGTTTAGGTGATATGTCTTGCTATTTTAATATTAAAGTTCACTTTGAGGTATGGAAAATAAATCTGAAAATATAGGAAAAATAGTTATGCATAGTTAGAAAATGTTAAATGAGGTCCCCAAAATCCAAAACTTCAAATTGAGACTTTGTAGAGGATCTGAAAACCTATTTGTAGTAGGAAATCATCTTTTATGCAAATTTTGTGGCTAAGAAGTGTATTAACCAATATAGAAAATTTGTTCAAATTGGAAATTCATATATATTGTACACTTAGAAATCTAACTATTAAAGCTAGAGATAATATATATGTTTAAAAGTGCATGTGTGCTTAGAATCAACATATCTAGGGTAAACACCACACTTAAATATGTGTATGACTTTCATATGTATGTATGTGTGGTTTGCATGAGTGGAAATGTGGACTATGGCTTATGGAATGTTGTTTTCTTTTTGCTATGTGTATTGGCATGAGTAGAACCAGCCCCAGAGCAGGTTCTCACCTTTGAAGATCAAGGCTTTCCATTCCCAGAGCAGCAGGAAGAAGGCAAGTGTCCTTGACCACTTTGATCCTATACTAGGATGTGTAGTTAGAATTTAATTGCATTGTCAATTTGGAATATGATACCCAAGCTAGAAAGTTTCCTTAGAATTACATTATCTTGTTTCCTTGTAGACTTGGGTTGGGAGTTACTTTATTATGTCATTCATTAATACTACTATGCTTAGCCATGCTTAGAATGGGATAAACGGGATATGAGATCATCAACTTGTTTACTTTACTCTTGAATGAGATATTATGAATCATGTAGAGGTAGGGATCTAGGCAAGTTGGATGCTTTGGTTGGTGCTGCATGCACGAGACTCGGGTTTGTGTATAGTACTTGCCTGGATCCTAAGGACCGGTTCATGGAGCATGTAACCTGTCTTTACCGTGCCAACAACATGCTGAGATGGGGCAGCTTGGCCAATTAATTAGGTGCATCCCGGGCGTAGTATGGGTGTTTCGATGGTGCGGGGAATAGGTGTCAGCTGGACTACTATATGAACCGCAAGGCTCAAGAGGGGGCCACTGCAGCGGGGTTGGAGCCTCTTGGATGCTGTTAGGGGTGAAACCTCAGTGGGCCCACACTCGTCGGGAATCCCTTTGTAAAGGTCTCGTAGTGATCTCCTGGCTACACACCTCGGAAGTGTGAACGCGGTTCGCGGCCACTGGCAAAATGGAGGTTTTCTAGTCCACCCGGCAACGGGGGATGAAATCACTACATGTGGGTACAGTGGTGCAAACTCTGTAGAGTCAAAACAGTCATGACAGCCGTGCTCACGGTCAAGAGCGGCTTGGACTTATTCATGATTAGAGGATGAGGAATTGGGAAGTTGAGGATGTTAAGCGGGGAGCTTAATATTGGAAATAATGTTATGGTTACTTGATATTAATGATGGGTTAGGGGATTGGGACCATTTCACCTATGTAGTAATGTTGGTGCTAAATAAGCTAAGGTGATAGGTATTAATTGCGTAGTGCTTTAACCGTGAGTTCAACCTCTCCTTGCTCTAGCCATGCATGACATAATCTTTCCCACACTTGCTGAGTACGTACGGTACTCAAGCTTGTTTTTCTGTTGGTTTTAAATTGCTGCTCAGGCCACGGTAATAACGTGGTGTACAACGACCAAGACTTCGGACCCGAAGAAGGATTCTAGGTTCACGGAGTCCCCCGGGCAACGCCTGTGACGGAGCCCACAAGACTTATCTTCCGCTGCTTTTTTATTTACATGTTAGGAACATATTATCGTCCATCGAGACATTATGCGATGTAAGACTTATTTATATTCGAATACTTGGCTTGTAATATAATGATGCTTCACTATTTGTCGTCACATGTATGAGAAAATGATCCTGGCATACATGTGATATTGACTCGGTCGTTCATCGGAGAAACCGGGTGTGACACTCGATATGTAAGAAAGTTATTACAAGAATCAATTGCAATCAAAACTTATTTGAATAATATCAAAGCACGATATGTAAGCAAACTATTTCAAGCACCAAGTGCATTCAAGTTATTTCAAGCCCCTATTGCTGGGGAGATAATGAAATTTAGACCAATTAGTCTTACAGATTGTAGTATCAAATTTTTCTCTATAGTATTAAGTCCTTAGAATTATTTTTAAAGGCTTCTAGCTCCAAAGCAAACAACTTTTATTAAATTAGATGTACAAATTGGTGTCCACACCATCTCATTTGGTGGCTGCTGCAACTAACTGTTATGACGTTGTATCCCGATAAATTGAAGATAGTTTGTTTCGAGATGTAATAAGAACCATAGTCAATTGGTCCAGTCACTTAATTGACTATTGTAATCTTTGATGAATTTATGAATGAGTGAATTAATGAAGTTTCATATGAGTTTAAGTTTATGAAGCTCCTATGTTAGAGAATTCTTATTTTCGTATGAAATGGTATGCAATAGTAACTGGGTTCCTTTGGTATTGTATAGTTCAGTTGCAATCCTTTTATCCTGTGTATTATTTTATTAATGAATAAGCTTTTAATATTTTAACCTTATGGTTAGAGGGGGATGTAAGAAATGATCCGTGGGTGAAAAATACAAAAGCCCATAAAAATATAATAAGTTAACCATGGTTTTAAATTAGAACAAAACTGTGGATTCAATTTGAGCTAGGCTGTGTTGAATCACTAGCTAAGGGTTGATGGTTTTTAAATAAATTGTTGGGCAAGAACCTACTTATCCATATCTATTCAAAGAATCAACAGTGTTTTGTATATAAAAGAAGTGGAGGGGTGATCCAAGCCCTCCCTTTCAGTCCAATCTAGCCTACACTTCAAACACTATCATGAAACTCTAACTATTCTCTTGTCAATCCTATACACATAACTCAGGAAACAAATTTGGTAAACCAAAAATTTTGGGGTCACCGATAAACAAGAAATTGCAGCAATTTTGGTGAACAAAGTCACATTTTTTGAAAATAAATGACATGATTTTATAGGGAAGAAGGGGAAAAGAACAGAAGAAAGAGGGTGCCACAAAATTTTTGGACCGAAATAACCGCTCCATACGACTCTCCTCTCTCTGCCGTGTCCTCTCATATCATGCTCAATGCATGTAGCCATGCAGGTATTGTGAGCATGAGAACAAGCTCAACCACAGACACAGCGAAGTTGCCGGTGTACCCTGCATTTTGTCGCTGTGTTGTGGGTATAAATACCTCCTTGGGCGATCAAGTTGATGCATCATCCATCAAAATTAATCACGTTACATAAAGTGAAGGGAAAATGGCCTCCTCATCGGTTCGACAGGTGCATCTTGCGGTGGTGGCTGTTCTGCTGGTGTAAATGGTAAGCGGCGCCTGGTCTGCCATTGGAGATAAACCAGGCCCCAACATAACGGCAACCTATGGCGACAAGTGGCTGGAGGCAATGGCCACTTTCTACGGCAGCGACCCACGCGGCGCTGCCCCTGATGACCACGGTGGCGCGTGCGGGTATAAGGACGTTGACAAGGCACCGTTCAATGGCATGACCGGGTGTGGTAACGAGCCCATATTCAAGGATGGCCTGGGCTGCGGGTCCTGCTACGAGATCTAGTGCAAAGAGCCTGTTGAGTGCTCTGGCGAGCCCGTGCTCATCAAGATCACCGATAAGAACTACGAGCACATCGCCCCATACCACTTCGACCTCTCTGGCAAGGCCTTTGGTGCCATGGCCAAGAAAGGACAGGATGATAAGCTCCGCAAGGCCGGGGAGCTGACTTTGCAGTTTCGTCGAGTCAAGTGCAAGTACCCGTCCGACACCAAGATCACCTTCCACATTGAGAAGGGTTCGAATGACATGTACCTAGCACTGCTCGTCAAGTACGCCGCTGGCGACGGCAACATCGTCGCCGTTGACATCAAACCGAAGGGCTCCGACGAGTTCTTGCCCATGAAGGTGTCATGGGGCGCCATCTGGAGGATCGACCCAAAGAAGCCACTTAAGGGCCCCTTCTCCATCCGCCTCACCAACGAGAGTGGTGACCGTCTGGAACAAGATGATGTCATCCCCGCTGACTGGAAGGCAAACACCGTCTACAACTCCAAACTCCTGTTCAAAGCCTGATGTTCCCACGTTGACCATGGCTTTAGCATTTGCCTCTGAATGCACCCATTTAATAAGCAGCATGCATGAGTTTTTTTTGTTATATTATGTTCCCACATCTCCATATCAGAGTTTTGAGATACATATGTAGTTCATAAATACCTCGGATTTGGGAGGCGTTTAATATGGAGAGCATACATTAGTAGTAAGAATAATATATGAGCGATTGCTCTCCGCCCCGCGCACAGGATAACCGAATCAGCATGAAGGCTACCATGTAAAATATTGGTTGAAGTTGTTCAATATATTTACTTTCTTACGGATTAAGATGCTTTCGACATCCTATTAGTGATGTTTGATATATTTTTAAGTTATAAAGTTACATAATGGAGGTGCTTTCTTGCATTTTTCATTCACCTTATGCGCATTACAATTCTCAATGTTCATTTGCCTGAAGCTCTACTGTGCATGTGTTGATGCCAAATGAGGCACATCTGTGATCACTCTATGCCGATATATTTTTTCTGGAACACAGATGATCAAGGCTGCACTATAAGAGCATGATTTTTGTATGGGCTGTTACTTGGACATTAGAGGGCAATTTCATTTGTACACCTTTAGTCATATCATGCAGTACCCTAATTCAGAAAATTAGGTATGTAACCATCAAATTTCTAGAAAGAAATAAAAGCATATGTAGTTCCACACAGTTCTGCCTTGTTTCTTCATTTTTAACTTTTGCATGCTGTATTTCTCACGGTTGATTTTCAAGAACTGCAAGATGCATGTGCCACCAAGGAGCGAGGCCCCTCTCATATGGCCACACTCTACCGACTTGCGTGCACATGCATGGGAATCTACACGCATATGGTGGTAATGGGCCAAAGAAAATGAACAAATAATAAGAAGGGCTGTATCGGATTTAGGTCAGGCCAAATTTCATATCTATTTTTAGCATAAAAAATTATTAGGAGCTCAAATAAATTGTGAAAGGGGCCATGGGCTGAGCCCATTTACTAGGCCTATACATGCACAAACGCACCACCAAAAAGCACATATAGGAGAAGATAATTTTACTCCCTCAAGCAATTTACTTTCTGTTTAATCCTTCAACGAAATCTTGATTTTATTTACTCTCTTTAAAACTTTAGATCCGTGCAATCTACCCACCTATGCAACTTGTCCTTTTTGTTTCCATTTGAACAATTTGATTTTAAAGCTCAAATTTTGCTTGATGGTAGAAAATATCAGTCACTATGTCAAAAATTCATGAGTATTTTGTATGTATTTTCTAATTTCTATTCTTAAGATAACAATAGATACTAATAAACTATACAAATAATGATTAAAACATACCTTATATTTCTTTATGGGTAGGGTTCCATGTCAGATATAATCATACAAAATTTGAGAAATGAAACTCAAACAGTAAATATCTAAACAAATAAGATAAAATGCAATAGAGAATATATTGCACTGGCTTGACTTTTTGAAGGAGTAAATTGAGCTTAGGTTTTGTTTGGGTTCAATCGGATAACATGGATTGTTCGCGACATAAATACACTATTTCTAGAGATATATGAGACTAATCTATGGTTCAGTTTAACCGGTACTGATATCTGTGGCGGACCTGAATCCGCTCATCCAGGATCGTAAAGGGTGGTGCCGCGCGATGCGACACCTGACAGCACACGTCATAAGGGCACAATATATTACATGAAAAAACAAACTGAACTGTACAAACAGGTACCAACTTCAGTTACAAACTAGTATTTATTTTACATAGCGGAAGTCTACTCTATACAACTCACGCCCGCCTATCTAGCAAAAGTCGGTTGCCCAGCCCTAGGGCAACCCACACTAGCTGCACGTCTCAGCTCAGTGCGGCGTGTACGGCTCCCACTCAGCCGTAGTCCCCGACGGAGGGTAACCCTCGCCGGTGGACTCGTACTCCGAGTCCGTGGGTGGCTCCTCACCTGAAAAACACTTAAGCAGCAACCGTGAGCATGATGGCTCAACAAGACTTAACCGACTCACCTAGACATGAAACTCTACATGAGGTGTACAATGACATAGGATAGTAATATTGCAGCAAATGGACACACCTACAAGTTCATCCTTAGTTCATCTTTTAGCAGCAAGTTAACAGTTCATGAATCTAAAATTTAGTAAGCAATATTTGGTGGCACACATGTTGTAATGGCTCTCTAGGATCATAGACTGTCCCCACATACCACCACTCGTCTTTTCTGCGCACTTTGTCCTCACTCGTGCGCACCCGGGAAAACTTCCCGGTCGGTCACCCATCCCCAAATTGCTCCGGGGCAAGCACGCTTAACCCCAGAGTTCTGTGCAGGTGGGCTTCCGGAAAAGAAGGTATACCTTGGTGGTATGAGTACTCTATCAATCCTATTAAGCCGGGAGTCAGGATATCACACAATCCACCCCCCTTAGAAGACCGATGTCCTCGTCGGTCAACCCCAAGACAGGAACGTCCCCTCTTAGCCACGTCCGTACGTTCAGTGCTGGCATACGTATACCGTACGTCCGGTTAGCAGCATGCGTACCATACCGTGTCCCACACAGAGGACCCACGCGTCATGCATACGTACCCACGTCCCCGACCCGTACGCTACCGTATCCTTCTCACTGACCCGTACGCACCCGTGAAGCTGCAAGGGTCGGCTCTGATACCATTTGTAATGGCTCTCTAGGATCATAGACTGTCCCCATATACCACCACTCGTCTTTTCTGCGCACTTTGTCCTCACTCGTGCGCACCCGGGAAAACTTCCCGGTCGGTCACCCATCCCCAAATTCCTCCGGGCCAAGCACGCTTAACCCCAGAGTTCTTTGCAGGTGGGCTTCCGGAAAAGAAGGTATACCTTTGTGGTATGAGTACTCTATCAATCCTATTAAGTCTAGAGTCAGGATATCACACATGTAGCAATACAATTATATCATAACAGCAATATTGAATCATAGCATTCTATAAATTATCTACGTTACGACGCAGTGAACAAGCGGTACTCGTCACCGCGAGGGACGGCGAATCGACTCGATATACACCTGTAGGGAAACCCAAAGAGCACGTCACGTACGCCCACCCGTGGAGCTGCACAGCACGGTCACTCGATGTCGTACGGGACAACCTTTCACCCAACAGCCCAAACATCGAACCGGTCGCACCGAAACGAGCAGGAGGTTCCCCACACGGAGCATCTCTCTATGCCCGTTGGCAGATTTCCACCTTGCTGCCCTCAGCCTACACCTATAAATCAGTGCGTTATGCCTCGACGCCCGGAGGTTTAGGCTATATCGGTATATCGGGGCCCATATATCCGATATGCCTTCGGTACGTTCAATACTTGTTCAGCAGGGCCGCACACGGATCGGTCCTCAATCGATACGGACAGGGCTGCGCACACAAGACTTCCTCTTGCTGCGCCCTAGCCCCTGCCTAGTCTCATTTTCATTACTAAAATGATCTCGCATCACTCGAACCAATCCCGTGTGTCCCAAGCCTATCTCGCGAGTAGATTCCAACTACTCGACTTGTACCAAAGTTCTATGAAACATTAAGCATAGCCTGTCTATTCGAGGTCTTAGACACTACCCTCACTCTTATGGAAAACTCCTGGTTATGCAAGTGGGGTTTCATTCATCCTACACCTAATGCACATCCATACTTCATACTAAGTGTTCATAAAGCAAAACTTGAAAAATAGTTTAATGCAAACCGGGGCTTGCCTTGTTGCTGCTGGTCAGGGTTTAGTTCTTCTACCGGAAGGAGGAAGTCCAGCACTTCCGGAGTCTCTTCTTCAGCGACTACATGTTTAATGAAATACTACGTGTCAATTTATATGCAATGTGTAAACTTGAATACATAATTACTAATAACTCTAGCTAGCCCTCCCCTTTGGTTCTGAAACTTTTCTGGTGGCTTGGTAGGGTCCTAACCAGAGTCTTGACCAGGTTTCATTTGAAAAAAAGTTCATTTGAACCTTGTACAAATAAAAGTCCATTTGGTCAATATTTGAGCCTCTAAGTAATTCCAGCGGTTTTCATGGCTCCAACCATTACTTTCTGGAAACTAGAATTTAAGATGGTTCAAATGGAATTGGTTTCATGTTATTTGAAGAATTCTACTGAAAGTTATGCCCTAATTAAGATTTGAGAAAATTTGAAAAATGTTTCTGTACATTTTTCTATTTTCTCAGGGCAGTTCCTTAATCACCCAATTAGGGTAACTAAATGAACTCGGATGAGTCTGAAAATTGTACTGTGATTCAGGGATTTTCCAATGAACCTCTCAGCCAAATGTCAGCATTTTTCATAAAGTAGTTCTCCAGATAAAATTCCCAACAGTTTAAACTTTAGGGATTTAATTCTGGAAAGCTATTCACTTTCATGAGCTGAAATTGGTATTTCTGGGAAGTACTCAGAATTCTGAGATCAGCAAAATTTGGTTCATCAAATTTGGAGTTTCCTAGCCACAGTTCTATTCATTTTAAGTTTTAACTAAAACTGGAAATTCAAAAAATGTTTAAATCCTGCAGGTGGGTCCCCCGGCTACGTGTCAGCCTCCCAGCTAACCCACACCGGAGCCCGCAGAATCACCCACGCAGCCGCATGGGATCCCGGTGCCGCAGCAAATCCCGAGTGCTCTCAGCAGAGACTGACACGTGGGGGCCGCAAGGCTTCTTCAAACTCGCGCACCCACGGCTCCCCGCCGCCCACCTCGTCGGAATACTCGCCGCCTGGCGTTCTGCTGCCCAGCCTCCAACGAAACTCGCCGCCTGTGCCTATCTCGGCCTGGGGAACACGGTGGTGCCCTCACCAGAGCTTGACAACGGTCAGAACAGTGCTCCCGCCGGCAACAGCGGCCGGGAGCTCACCGGCGACGTCAAACTCGGCACCCCCTGCACCTTTTTCGATGCGGTTTTGTAGGATCGAAGAGCACGTGAAAAGCTACCAGAGGGGGGGTGAATGGTAGATTAAAACTTTTCGCAGCGAAAACAACAAAAACCCCTCAGCAAAAAGTTAATCGGTTAAAGAAACCGTGTGTGCAAGTGTTTTCAAACGTGTTCAACCGTGACAAATCAAGTAGAGAGGTATAGAATCAAGTCACGGATCTAATGCAACAAGAATCACTTGAAAACACGAAGTAAAACTTGAGATACGATCAAAACATTAAACGAAGATCAATCTGTTCGACCCGATATAAAACAGATCTGCAACGCTGCAAAGAAACTCGTGTATCTCAAAAACTACAGATTCGAAGCTTGTGAAAATTTCAAAGATGATAGATAATTGAGTTGTGAAGACAACCCAAAAAGAATCACGTCAATCGGATCTGTAAAACTCGAGTTATGAACGAAACACCGAAGCAACGTCGGTCTGTCCAGAAACTCGGCGAGAAAGACTTGACGAAAAACAAATCGGACGAACAAGGCACAAAAGCTCCTCGAAACTATGAACTTTATTCAATAGAAACACAAGAGGAACAGCCCAAAGTTCTCTACCCATGAGAGCTCTGGCCTCTCTTGCTTTTATAGCCAGCCCTCAGGCTAATCAATCCAATCTAGGACTCCTACTCCTAATTGGACTCGTATCCTAACTTACCATAACTGCTCAGGACTCTCCTATTCGCAGATAGAAGCAATCGTGAGACTTACAAACACCTTAGAAACGTCCTAAACATTCCTAAAACAACTCAACTTCGTGCCTAGCACGAAATCCTATCATAACTAACTCAAATCTTCCATATTTGAGCCATATCCGACTCAGCCTCAGCCTGAGTACGCAATCCAGCCGGTTGGAACTTTCCGACCAATTCTTTACGTCCACTTCTCTTCATCACGCCTTGGAACAATGTTGCCACGTCCATGCACTCCTTGCACACGTGCAAACACCTTCCAACGACGTACACGCAACCTTCATATGCACTGCCCTTGATCCAAACATGCTGCGCGACCTCCCGATCAACTCAACCACAGCTCCTCCCGAACTTGGTTGTTGGAACCTCATTTCCTCCCTGAGACTAGTCCAAGGATCCCGTCACCAGCCATGTCTTGAAATCAAGCAACACCTGCACATGAATAACAACCAATTCTTCCGAGCACAAGTCCTCGACTTGACTCACGTTAGTTCGAAAACTACAACACCTTACATGAGCACGTCACATAAGCATGTTGCAAACCATATCAAATGATAACAGCCATAACCACCAAAACACATCAAAAACTTAGCAAATTAATACTAAGCAAACCTTCCCATAAAGCAAGTTTGAAACATTGCGAGTTAAAAGCAAAAACAAGACGCTGCAGTTCTACGAGTTGAACTTCACGGGAGCTCCCTAAAAACAAGCTCCGGACCTCACAGAAGCTCTCCGGACCATGCAGGAGCTCTCCGGACCTTGCGTCGGACCTTGCCAACACTAGGCGGATCTAACAAAGAACTTGTCGGACCTTGCCACAGAAGAATGTTTTGGCAATATTCAAAACTTTGAATGTTAATGCTAACTTTTATCCTAATTGCCAATGTATTCAGCACACATAGGTCTCACAGGTTTGCTCGAGGAGCTCCGCTTACACCTGCTGGTCATGGACATGGACACCGATCCCCGTGAAAACGGCTGCAACTACAACCTCACCGGTGACCTAGACCGGATATCGGCTGTGCTCAGGAAACTTCGAAGAACCGTAACCCTAGCCCATGGTTCTTGCTGGTTTTTGATCCTAGGGGTCGTGGCATGGTGTAGAATGTGTGTGTAGCTCGGAATCCCTGGTGGTGAGCTATCTACCCTGAATTTCCTCGTTTTGCAACCTTCGGTATTTTGAACACCGAAAGGGTAAATGGCCAAATACTACCCCGACGACGTACGAGAAGAGGAACGGTCGGCACTAGCGTGTCACGCACCTTGTAGCGGACCTTTTTCGTATAGCTCGTCGGGCACAGGACGGGCTCTAGCTCTCAGACGCCGGGGATCAACGGCGGTCGGCGTTCTGTTTTTGCGCGGAACCGAGGAAAGAGCTCGGTTGGGGGTTGTTCTCGTTCGGGAAACAGGAGAAAGGGCGGCGTGGGGTGTGCGCTGGCCTTTGAGCCGCGACTTTGGCACCGTGAGGTGGCCGTTCGACGCCTCGGTGGCTCGCTGCCTCTCCTGTGCATTGTGCGCGAAGCAGAGGCCGGCTGCAGCAACCGACTGAAACACTCCTATGTGCAGCTGACCTGTGGGCCTCCCCTTTATTCCTTTTCCCAATTTTTCTTTTTTGTTTTTGATGAATATCCCCCAGCTACTCACAATTTAATGTGAGACTTAGCCCCCAAGTTTTTGTTTGAATTTAAGTTCTCCCATTTGAATTTTTGTTTGGCTAAATTTTCTGCATGTTCGAACTAAATTTCAAATTCAGTTTTGAATTCTTGCAAATTTAGCTCTTGACACAATGAACTTCAATGGAGATGAAAATTGGTGCGCTAACTCAGAACAATGTGCTGAGTTTGAATATGAAGCTAACTTTTAAATTTGAGGGATGAAAGTTGCTGCAATTTGAATTTAGATTCAAATTGGCCTCTTTTTCAAATACCTCCAACAGTGCCTCAAAAAGTGTTGGATTTTCATGAAACTTGGCTTGAACCTTCCCAAGACTTTTCAAGTCCTAGGGTGAGCTCAACCTCTCATGTTCATGTGTAAAATTCCCACTTTGTGAAAGTGAAGGCTTTCCCCTCTAATCACTCTTTTGATGGAGGTTACTTGCTCTTCACAATTTTTCCTAAGAGATCCATAATAAAAACTGTGGTGTTGTGAGGTGAAGAAAAGTTTTTGCAAGTCCCTTTTCTTGGGCTTTTACATCCCTCCCCCCTTAAAAGAATATCATCCCGAGATTATAAAAGAAGAGATAGCGATGTAATAGGGACTTACCCGTACTGAGACACCATGAACTCCGGGTAATTTGAGCGAAGGAATTCCTCGCTCTCCCACGTCGCTTCTTCGGCGGTGTGGTTGCTCCAGAGTTTTTTTGTAGAACCACAACGTTCTTCTACGCGTGGTTCTGACTTTCTCATCAAGAATTGCCACCGGATATTCCTCATATGTCAAGTCCGGTTGCAACTCACCGATGTCTTCGGTAGTAACAGCAGCGGTTTGTTTCAGACATTTTCTCAGCTGGGAGACATGGAAAATGCCATGGACACCAGCAAGAGATGCCGGTAGCTCCAATCTATACGCCGCTGGTCCACACTTCTCGGTGATAGCATAGGGTCCAATGAAACGGGGAGCGAGCTTCCCCTTGACGCTGAATCGGTGCACGCCCTTCATCAGCGTAGCTCTTCTGCCGGGATTGAGCGGCCTTCAAATTAGATTGGATCGTCCGAACGCGCTCTTCGGCGTCATTCACCACATCAACCCCGAAGGTGACCCTTTCACCGGACTCGCACAAGTTTAATGGGATGCGGCATTTGCGACCGTAGAGAGCTTCGTAGGGTGCCATCTTGATACTCGCCTGATAGCCGTTGTTGTACGAGAATTGCGCCAATGGTATGTGATCATCCGAGTTCCTACCATGGTGGATGGCACATGCTCTCAACATGTCTTCCAGAACTTGGTTCACCCTCTCTGTTTGCCCATCTGTCTGAGGGTGGTAGGCGGAGCTCCTGATCAGCTTAGTACCCAATGCAGCGTGTAGCTGCTCCCAAAAGCGAGATACAAACAAGGCACCTCGGTCTGAGACTATGGTCTTCGGTACCCCATATAGGCATAGAATCTTCGCTATGTACAGCTCCGCATATTTGCCGGCATTGTAACGTGTATTCACCGGGATGAAGTGAGCTGTCTTGGTTAACCGATCGACGATTACCCACATGGAATCATGTTTGTTGGAAGTTTGAGGCAATCCCACAATGAAATCCATGCTCACATCTTCCCATTTCCATGCCGGGATCTTCAGGGGTTGCAACAGCCCTGATTTCTTCATGTGATCAGCTTTCAATCGTTGGCACGTATCGCACTCAGATACGTACTTTGCTACCTCCCGCTTCATCCGTGTCCACCAAAATTTCTTTTTCAAATCTTGGTACATTTTGTTGCTGCCCGGATGAATGGAGTACTTAGACAAGTGCGCTTCGTCGAGGATCTGTTTCCTCAACTCCATATCCCGGGGTACGACTATGCGGTCATTGAACCATAGCGTCCCCTCGTCATCCTTCCGGAAACATTTGATCTCCCCATTGTCTATTCGTCTCCGGAGATGTGCCATGCCTTTGTCAGTCTTCTGAGCTGCAATGATGTCCTCCCTAATAGTTGGGATGAGGGCAAGGTTGTACAGCGACCCATAAGGAACCAAGTATAAACTCGGCTCTTCCTCCTCCACCAGTGTAATGGTGAGGTTATGGACATGTGATTTCCGACTCAACGCGTCGGCAACCACGTTCGCCTTGCTGGGGTGGTAATGGATCTCAATCTCATAATCTTTGATCAGCTCTAACCACCTCCTTTGCCTCATGTTCAGCTCCTTCTGGGTGAAAATGTATTTCAAGCTCTTGTGGTCGGTGTAGAGATGCACCAGATTCCCCAGGAGATAGTGTCTCCACATCTTCAGCGCCAAAACCACTGCAGCAAGGTTAAGATCATGAGTTGGATAGTGCTGCTCATGGTTCCAAAGTTGGCGTGAGCCATAGGCGACCACACGTCCTTCCTGCATCAACATGCAGCCAAGCCCAATACCGGACGCGTCACAATACACGTCGAAGGGCTTTGTTGTATCCGGCAGAGCTAAGACCGGGGCTGTGGTGAGATGCTTCACCAACGCTTGGAACGCTCCTTCACACGCCGTGTTCCAAACATATTTCGTTCCCTTCTTCAGCAATTCTGTCATCGGTTTAGCGAGCTTGGAGAAGCTTGGAATGAATTTCCGATAGTATCCCGATAACCCAAGGAAGCTTCTGACTTCATGAACTGAAGTGGGAGCTTTCCATTTCAGCACTTGCTCTATTTTGCTTGGGTCAACCGCAATGCCTTCTGCGGAGATGATATGCCCCACGAATGGCACTTGGATGATCCAAAACTCGCACTTGCTGAACTTGGCGTAGAGCTTGTGGTCTCGCAATCATTGAAGAACGATCCTCAAGTGTTCGGCATGTTCGGCTTCTGTCTTGGAATAAACCAAGATATCGTCGATGAACACTACCACGAACTTGTCCAGCTCCGGCATAAACACCGAGTTCATGAGATACATGAAATGGGCTGGAGCATTTGTGAGACCAAAGGACATGACGAGATATTCATATAATCCGTATCTCGTCGAGAAAGCTGTCTTCGGGATATCCTCCGCCCGGATCTTTATCTGCTGATATCCAGAGCGAAGGTCCATCTTGGAGAACACACTTGCACCCACAAGTTGATCAAATAATATGTCGATGCGGGGCAGTGGGTACTTATTCTTGATGGTGACGGCGTTGAGCGGCCGGTAATCCACACACAACCTTAAGGTTTCATCCTTCTTCTTCACGAACAGCACCAAGCATCCCCAAGGCGAGGAACTCGGCCTAATGATACCTTTGCTCAACTGATCATTGAGCTGTTCTTTCAGTTCAGCCAGCTCATTTGGAGCCATTTTGTATGGTCTCCGTGATATGGGTGTAGTCCCAGGTGCAAGTTCAATCTTGAACTCGACATCCCGCTCAGGTGGCATACCGGGAAGATCATCCGGGAACACGTCGGGGTACTCCCGGACTACGGGGATGTCCTCTAACTTGAGAGCTTTAGTATTGTTGATCACTGAAACTTCCCGGACTGGATTATCTAATAAGAGGGACTGCGGACGGTGTAATGGGGAGTTGAGATGAACCGTCCGTGATAGGGTTTCTAGGACAGCGCCATGGTAGCTTAGCCATGACATTCCCAAGATTGCATCAATCTTCTGCCCTTCAAGGATAATCATAGTGGTGGGATATATCTTCCCACCTAAGCACAGTGGTGCTTTCGGAACCATCATCGTTGCTGAAATCTTTCCTCCCGGTGAGCAGATCATATAAGACCACTCGGTTGGAAAGGCTTCAAGCTGATGCTTAACCACATATGATGCACTTATGAAGTTGTGGGTTGCACCAGAATCAAAAAGTCTGATGATGGCTTGATGGTTGAGAGTGAACGTACCCGCCAGCACGTTGTCTCCTTCTGGGGCGTCCTCATTGTCGAGGTTCCGGACGCCCCCAGTCCGCTGACCAACCTTCTTGACCGGAGGTCGGCCTCGAGCACCGCCCAGGAACTGGGTTTGCCCGCTGCTTTGCTGCCCCTAGGGACAGTCCTTCGCAAAGTGGCCCACCTGGCCACACGTGAAGCACGTGAAACGGGGTGGTCCCCCACTGATCGGTGGACGGAATCCCGGGGCGCGTTGTGGCGGTGGGAACGCCCGGGGTACCGTCTGTTGCTTCTGCTGCTGCTGTCTTGGTGGTGGCATCGGCGGACGGAACGGAGGTGACTGAAAAGAACGTCCCCCGAACCGCTGAGGTCGCGCGGTGGGTGCCACTGCTGCCCGGATGGTGTCCGATACACCGTGCGGTACTTCTGGGGAGCACCACTCCCACCGCTGGGTGGAGCGCTGCGCTTCCGCTGCTCAGCTGCCAACTCCCGCTGAGCGTCCTCTTGCATGATCGCGGCATTGACTAGGTCGTTGAAGGTTCCGCGATTCCATTGCACGAGATGCGTCTTCATTTCAGGGTGTAACCCCCGATAGAAGCGCTCCCACTTTTTCTCCTCGGTGGAGATGTAGTCTGACGCATATTGCGCCAGATGGTTGAAGGCACGGGAGTAGTCATGGGCACTCCTCCCGCCCTGCTTCAGCTCCAAGAATTCTTGGAACTTCCTCTTCATTATCCCGGGAGGAATATGATAGGCGTGGAACGCCTCCCGGAACACTTCCCATTCCACGGCATGACCAGCCGGACGTGAGGCGACATAGTTCGCCCACCATGCACCAGCGGCACCGTGAAGTTGCTGCGCTGCGAACAAAGTCTTTTGCCGCTCCGTGCATTGGAGCAGCCCGAACATGGACTCGATGGTCCGCAGCCAGTTGTCGGCCTCCAAAGGTTCTTCAGCTTCTGTGAACACTGGAGGGTGCGTACTCATGAAGTCCGAGTACGACACCTCACGGGGCTCACGAGGCCCTCTGTCTTGACGCCCCCCCCCCCCCCCCCCCGCCTGGGACGTATTCTGCACGATCGTGCGGAGCAGGTCAGTCTGCTCCGCACGACCTCCCACCAGTGCCGCTATCACATCCACTAGAGTAAGCGGAGGCGGTGGTGGTGGCTGCTGCTGCGGGGTGCTGTCGTAGGCCGGTGGCTGGGAGTCATCACCTCCCTGTTGGCTAGAGCCACCAACCTCGTGCGTGGTCCTAGTACGAACCATCTGTAACCATACGACAATAAACATCAGTTCCGCAACATATTGCATGCAGTCCAATAAAATTAGGCGTAAAAACATAATGACAGTAAACATGCGATACATCTCGTATGTAGATAATGTAATAACTTTGCACAAGCTACACCATCACCAGATCAAATACAAACTAGTTTAATCCAACTCGATGAACCTCCTCTTTGGAAGCTCACCACAACTAGGTTTGGTCACTACGAGACGTTACTATCGCTTTGTCATCACGTAAATCACCCTTTTGTCTTCAATACGACACAAGTATGGTCTCTAGTAAAAGAAACTTGAGTGAGACCTACACTCAAATGTTTCACTAGTTGAAGACAAGTTCTCATGAGTATGTTCTACCCCATTGGCAGTACTTAAACCACTTCTAGAGTACAACAATCTCTCCCATGAGTTCAACTGTCATTTCTCTGTCAGAATGACCAGTTTCTACATATTAAAGGTTTTTGGTCTGGTTCTGGGCAGTTTCATGACTCAAGTTGAATACCAAAGTTAAAGCTAACTTCAGTATCTTTCCAACGAGTATTCATTTGCCCTCATATAAGCTTTGGTTGAAAAGTTATGGTAATTCAAAGTCAGCAGAATTTCTGGAAGAATTTTAACAGCACCTCCCTTGGAAAGTTGCTGTTTTCAACTCTGATTTCCACTGAATTCTGTGCAGAAATTTCAGAAACTTTGAATTGCAAAGATGTAACACATCTTCTACCCTTTATAAAGATGTATCCTATGAATTTTTTATTGATTTTTCTACTAGGAGTTATGCTTGAAAAACAGAACAGTCCAGAGAGTGTTTAACTCTGCCCTGATTCTGGACAGTTTACATTCCCCTGGGATTTAAGCCATTGTAAGGTGGGTTTCAGCTCTGAAAATCTACGACAAAGTTGTAGAGTACTTAGATATCTTTCTAGAACTATTTACCACACCTCCCTGGGCTAAAAGACCTGTGAGTTATGCCCTGTTGAAGATCAGCAAACTTGCTGCCCAAAACAGAGCACTCTGTTTTTCACTCCTTTGGTTATCCTGCTCCATTATCACATTCTTGTACCCAACCAGGGTCCTAAATGTTAAACCTAGTAATTTTAATTCTTTGTTATCATTATTTTTCATGCATATGCCTATGATATCTCGGTACTACGTTCCTCATAAAAGAGAATCCTAACTGGATTATACCGGCATATACGTCTCAAGTGTGGCACTAAACGGTCTCTCGCTCACGTTTACTACACGGATACATACGTGGTTAGTACCTGCAGAAAACCACCCAATAGTGATGCACGCACAGGTTGTTCATTTCAGGCAGTACCATATTTGAAAGTAAATACAAACTCCCGTATCATTGCCATATGGCCGTCCTTGAGTTAGGTCACGTCTCAAGGTACGTGATCGTGTTTCAACACCATACGACGGGGAACTCGAGTATGTCATGAATGGGTCGTCACGGTTGGGAATATTATCAACCCAACAGATACCACATACTGCCCTGCAGGGCACGCCGATGGAAGCGTTGTGTATGTCCACCTGGGCTATTTCCAGACGAACACACTCTCGCGTTACTGACCACGCGATGGGGTCTCCACATACTTGCCTAATGCACGCTAGGGATCAGCGTTTCATATGAACACAGGAACATGAAGAGTCCAAGAGTTTCATATTGACGTCTCACACCAAGCTGTGAGACCTATCCCTGAACCACGTTCCTCGTCAGGGGGAGCTAACCGAAATTGAACCGCTTTTGGTGGCGTTCCTTACCATTTTTACCAGAGTGTAGGTGTGTCGTTACATAATTAAAATTCAGAATTATAACACATAAATTAGTCTTTGCCACTTTAAGTAACTATGCTAGTATAGTCCTTACTTGGGCAAACTACCGGATCCTCAACGTAAACCTAAGTTTTCCCATAATGCAGTCCTTAAGTACTGTGCTATCCCTAATGCAGCTCTGATACCAGGCTGTGGCGGACCGGAATACGCTCATCCAGGACCACAGAGGGTGGTGCCCCGCGATGCGACACCTGACAGCACACGTCATAAGGGCACAATATATTACATGGGAAAACAAACTAAACTGTACAAACAGGTACCAACTTTAGTTACAAACTAGTATTTATTTTACACAGCGGAAGTCTACTCTATACAACTCACGCCCGCCTATCTGGCAAAAGTTGGTTGCCCAGCCCTAGGGCAACCCACACTAGCTGCACGTCTCAGCTCAGCGCGGCGTGTACGGCTCCCACTCAGCCGTAGTCCCCGACGGAGGGTAACCCTCGCCGGTGGACTCGTACTCCGAGTCCGTGGGTGGCTCCTCACCTTAAAAACACTTAAGCAGCAACCGTGAGCACGATGGCTCAACAAGACTTAACCGACCACCTAGGCATGAAACTCTACATGAGGTGTACAATGACATAGGATAGTAATATTGCAGCAAATGGACACGCCTACAAGTTCATCCTTTGTTCATCTTTTAGCAGCAAGTTAATGGTTCATGAATCTGAAATTTAGTAAGCAATATTTGGTGGCACACATGTAGCAATACAATTATATCATAACAACAATATTGAATCATAGCATTCCATAAATTATCTACGTTACGACGCAGTGAACAAGCGGTACTCGTCACCGCGAGGGACGGCGAATCGACTCGATATACACCTGCAGGGAAACCCAAAGAGCACATCATGTACGCCCACCCGTGGAGCTGCACAACACGCTCACTCGATGTCGTATGGGGCAACCTTTCACCCAACAGCCCAAACGTCGAACCGGTCGCACTGAAACGAGCAGGAAGTTCCCCACACGGAGCATCTCTCTATGCCCGTTGGCAGATTTCGACCTTGCTGCCCTCAGCCTACACCTATAAATCGGTGCGTTATGCCTCGACGCCCGGAGGTTTAGGCTACATCGGTCTATCGGGGCCCATATATCCGATATGCCTTCGGTACGTTCAATACTTGTTCAGCAGGGCCGCCCACGGATTGGTCCTCAATCGACATGGACAGGGCTGGGCACACAAGACTTCCTCTTGCTGCGCCGTAGCCCCTGCCTAGTCTCATTTTCATTACTAAAATGATCTCGTATCACTCGAACCAATCCCGTGTGTCCCAAGCCTATCTCACGAGTAGATTCCAACTACTCGACTTGTACCAAAGTTCTATGAAACATTAAGAATAGCCTGTCTATTCGAGGTCTTAGACACTACCCTCACTCTTATGGAAAACCCCTGGTTATGCAAGTGGGGTTTCATTCATCCTACACCTAATGCACATCCATACTTCATACTAAGTGTTCATAAAGCAAAACTTGAAAAATAGTTTAATGCAAACCGGGGCTTGCCTTGTTGCTGCTGGTCAGGGTTTGTTCTTCTTCCGGAAGGAGGAAGTCCAGCACTTCCGGAGTCTCTTCTTAAGCGACTACATGTTTAATGAAATACTACATCAATTTATATGCAATGTGTAAACTTTAATACATAATTACTAATAACTCTAGCTAGCCCTCCCCTCTGGTTCTGAAACTTTTCTGGTGGCTTGGTAGGGTCCTAACCAGAGTCTTGACCAAGTTTCATTTGAAACAAAGTTCATTTGAACCTTGTACAGATAAAAGTCCATTTGGTCAATATTTGAGCCTCTAAGTAATTCCAGGGGTTTTCATGGCTCCAACCATTAGTTTCTGGAAACTAGAATTTAAGATGGTTCTAATGGAATTGGTTTCATGTTATTTTAAGAATTCTACTGAAAGTTATGCCCTAATTAAGATTTGAGAAAATCTAAAAAATGTTTCTGTACATTTTTCTATTTTCTCAGGGCAGTTCTCTTAATCACCCAATTAGGGTAAATAAATGAACTCAGATGAGTCTGAAAATTTTACTGTGATTCAGGGATTTTCCAATGAACCTCTCAGCCAAATTTCAGCATTTTTCATAAAGTAGTTCTCCAGATAAAATTCCCAACAGTTTAAATTTTAGGGATTTAATTCTGGAAAGCTATTCACTTTCATGAGCTGAATTTTGTATTGCTGGGAAGTACTCAGAATTCTGAGTTCAGCAAAATTTGGTTCATCGAATTTGGATTTTCCTAGCCAAAGTTCTATTCATTTGAAGTTTGAACTAAAACTGGAAATTCCAAAAATGTTTAAATCCTGCGGGTGGGTCCCCCGGCTACGTGTCAGCCTCCCAGCTAACCCACACCGGAGCCCGCAGAATCACCCGCGCAGCCGCACGGGATCCCGGTGCCGCAGCAAATCCCGAGTGCTCTCAGCAGAGACTGACACGCGGGGCCCACAAGGCTTCTTCAACCTCGCGCTCCCGCGGCTCCCCGCCGCCCACCTCGCCGGAATACTCGCCGCTGGGTGTTCTGCTGCCTGACCTCCGACGAAACTCGCTGCTTGTGCCTATCTCGGCCTGGGGAACACGGTGGTGTCCTCACCAGAGCTTGACAACGGCCGGAACAGTGCTCCCGCCGGCAACAGCGGCCGGAAGCTCACCGGCGACGTCAAACTCGGCATCCCCTGCACCTTTTTCGATGTGGTTTGCTCTGGGAGCTCTGCTGACACCTGCTGGTCACGGACATGGACACCTATCCCCATGAAAACGGCTGCAACTACGACCTCACCGGTGACCTAGGCCGGATATCGGCTGTGCTCAGAAAACTTCGAAGAACCGTAACCCTAGCCCATGGTTCTTGCTGGTTTTCGATCCTAGGGGTTGTGGCAGGGTGTAGAACGTGTGTGTAGCTCGGAATACCTGGTGGTGAACTATCTACCCCGAATTTCCTCGTTTTGCAACCTTCGGTATTTTGAACACCGAAAGGGTAAACGGCCAAATACTACCCCGACGACGTACGAGAGGAGGAACGGTCGGCACTAGCATGTCACGCACCTTGTAGCGGACCTTTTTCGTATAGATCGCCGGGCGCGGGACGGGCTATTGCTCTCGGACGCCGGGATCAACGGCGGTCGGCATTCTGTTCTTGCGCGGAACCGAGGAAAGAGCTCGGGTGGGGGTTATTGTTTTTGTTTGAATTTAAGTTCTCCCATTTGAATTTTGTTTGGCTAAACTTCCTGCATGTTTGAACTGAATTTCAAATTCAGTTTTGAATTCTTGCAAATTTAGCTCTTGGCACAATGAACTTCAATGGAGATGAAAATTGGTGGGCTAACTCAGAACACTGTGCTGAGTTTGAATATGAAGCTAACTTTTAAATTTGAGGGATGAAAGTTGCTGCAATTTGAATTTAGATTCAAATTGGCCTCTTTTTCAAATACCTCCAAAAGTGCCTCAAAAAGTGTTGGATTTTCATGAAACTTGGCTTTAACCTTCCCAAGACTTTTCAAGTCCTAGGGTGAGCTCAACCTCTCATGTTCATGTGTAAAATTCCCACTTTGTGAAAGTGAACGCTTTCCCCTCTAATCACTCTTTTGATGGAGGTTACTTGCTCTTCACAATTTTTCCTAAGAGATCCATAATAAAAACTGTGGTGTTGTGAGGTGAAGAAAAGTTTTTGCAAGTCTCTTTTCTTGGGCTTTTACAATATCCACTATCTGCACCGGTTCTTCATGTCTCAACGGGCAATGCCGAAGCAAAGGTTAAGAACTGGTACCGATAATATTTATGAACTGATTCAAGTTCAACTGATTCTGATGGGGCGATACACTACAGGAAAAACGATCATTGACGACGGTCAAATTTATTGACGACGGGGCCGTCGTCTTTAATATTATTGACGACGGCTTTATCTAGCCGTCGTCAATAACTAGTTATTGATGACGGCTAGACGAGCACCGTCGTCAATAAATTATTGATGATGGCGGCCGTCGTCTTTAACTTAATCCGGGCCCACCCGAGGAGTTATTGACGACGGTGACCTAGCACCGTCGTCAACAAGTTCCTTATAGACGACGGTTACCTAGCACCGTCGTCAATAACGGCACATATAACCCGTACGTGAGTCGGGAGGCGGCCAGTGCCGCCTCCCAACTCGCGCCGGCCGTCCCCATCGCCGCCGGCCGTCCCCGTCGCCGCCGCCCGTCCCTGGCCTGAGGTAAGTCCCCCTCCCCCTCCGGCCTCTCCCCCGCTTTCCTCGCCCCCCCCCCCGCCCCCGCGGCCGGCCTCGCCGTCCTCCCACCTTCCGGCCTCTCCAGCCCCTCCCCCGTCCCCCTCCGAGCCGGCCCCTCCCCCTCCGTCCCTCGCCCCGCTCTCCCCCTCCCCCTCCGGCCTCTCCCCCGCTTTCCTCGCCCCCGGCCGCACCGCCGACCACTGGCCGGCCGGCCTCTCCGTCCTCCCCCCGTCCGGCCTCTCCGGCCCCTCCCCCGTCCCCCTCCGGCCCGGCCCCTCCCCCTCCGGCCCTCCCCCCGCTCCCCCCCTGCGGTCAAGCCGCCGGCCGCCTCTGTCCTGCCCCCTCCCCTCTCTGTCCCCTGCCTCTGTCCAAGTTTGGAAGTAGAATTCAGAAGTTAAATTGGAACTCTACTTAGCAATACTTCCTCTTTTATAAAAGCAATTTAGCTCCAAAATTTTATGAAACTTGGTATCCTGCCTAATTTCATCCTAATGAATTGAAATGTGAGATCATATGGTGATTTTTAATTGCTATACTCATGTTTTCAGTTTGGACTTTGATCTCACACCTTTGTAATTAAAAGTTTAATTCCCCCAATTTTCCCTAAGTGTGGTTGAACTGGTTTCAACTTGCCAGAATGTTGGGATTTCACACTTTTGCTCAACACATGGCCATTAAAGGCTGTGCCGGAAAAGTACAAGGGAAACAATCTGATCTTGTGCACGTCTGTTATACCTACATCACTGACATGTATTCAGAATTGGCATATGTGCTCATGAGTTGTTTTAGAATCATCCCCAGTAAACTTAGCAAAGTCAGGTATTTTAAACCCTCTATGATATGGCACCGTGTCAAAGTATTCAGGATATGGTTTCTGATATGTTCTAGCGTGTCCTTTAAGTACAAACCCCAATTCCTTAAGAGTTTTGGTTACCTGATCTTAAACACTGTTGTGCACATCGCCGGCAGCATTGGTGATGCCATAAGGGCGTTTTGTGGTGGAACTTTGGGAAAAAAACAAGTCGGGAACGGGTCCATGTGGAATCTCATTTCTAGTAGAGGGTCTGTTAGGTCTGTATGCCATGCTTCAGTAGTAAGGTTGCTGCACGTTTACCTCCAGTCATCCTGAACTTGCTACACCATGGATCTAATATGTTGAGAAAAGTTGGTGTCTATGTTTTGCTCGAAGTCGACTTTAAAAGAATCAAACGAGTCAAGTAACCCACCTGTTATCATTCGTGCAAGTCGTTCAAAATCAGCCCCATACTTGCTCGCAACAGATAGATCTACCATATGCATTAGTTGTTTAAGTACGAACGAGGAATTTACCTTGAGAGTTGAAGCTGTCACTGTGTTTTCCTTCTGGACGATGCCACCTCGTGTCATTTGGAAGCACGCCAGCTTGTATTAAAGCTTTGCCACCTTTTCCTCCTCTATTTCACGCTCGATCTCCTCCCGGATCCTCTCTCTATTTTTCTCCGTGAGATCTTCAATTTGAATCTCAAAGACATTGCTCGCATCCATGGCTAAGCTGTCCCTTCCTCCTCGATGGTTCTGCCATAACTCTTCTATTGATCGGCGTTAAAAATACCGATCGTTCAGCAGCTTGTGAAATTGAACAACAGATCGTCGTTCCCCAGCGAAGTCGCCGATTTTGTTGCTGTGTCTCTGTGAAATCCACCAAAACTTAGATGCAACGTGGAGTTGATCAATAGTTTTGGTGATAAACAAAGGAGTTTACTTGTTTTCATGGAGAAACACGAGTGCTTTACACGACAAAACACCAAAGGCTACTAGATAACTAAGGAAACAGAATGAATATGAATGATTTGATTGAAAGTTGTTCTCGGGTTCTCTCTGCAACAAGTTTCCTTTAAATAGACCTAAAGTTAGCTAGATACGACTGCTAACTAAACAAAACATGACTTCTAATCCTAACTTATCTCTAACTTATTCCCTCGGCGTGTATGCATGAGTATGTAACGCCCACACAATCTATTTTACAAGTTCTCACGTACAAGTGCAGGTTGCACAACATTAGGTTCAGCCTGTAATCACCTAAGTTTTTCCTCGGATCACAGTATCTCGTAGTTTTCACGCTTGCACCTTGCCGCCACAAGATAAATCTTGGTCTAAGTTTTGTACCCAATCCGCACGCTTGTACCTTGCCTCTTCATGACAAACTTCCCTCGGGCCTCGGCACCAAGTTTTTTCGGCACTTTCACCTGCAACACATGGTACCAAACTTCCGGCCCGGCCCCTCCTCCTCCGGCTGTAAAGGTCCAAAAAATGTGAATACAAAGAAACATGAGTTTGCACAAATGTTGAAGTCATGTGTATGAAAAAGGGGCTTAGTTGAAACTTTTTCCTCATATGATAACATGTGTGAGGTTCTTCTAAACAAACATAGGGTTGCTGCAAGGATGGACCTCATGTGGATTAAAACCACAGAAATGAAGAGCTCAAGTGCAATGGAAGGGTTTAAAAATCAGTGATGAACTAAATGTAGATTCAAACTTCAAGTGATGGGAGGACACAATGGAAATTCAAAACTGTTGTGTCCAAACTATTGTTTGCAGCAGCTAACACAAGAATCAAATTGCATATTTGGATTCCTTAGGTCCAAATAAGTGGGGAGGCAAAGTTTATTAATTTTTGAAAAGGTTTGCTGCCCATTTTTCCAAATGGAGTCAAATGTGCAAAGAATTCAAATAAACATTGAATTTGCATGGAATTTATCCAAACTATTCAAATGAGCTCAGTTTTCAATTTTCAAACATTTTGGTTGGACAATTGTCAAACTTTGGAGATATTTTGAGGAAAAGAGGTACTGAATGGTGGGGCCCACATGTCATAGGAATGAGTAGACTTAACCCTTAAGTCTTTTTCTCTGTTCCTCACTCCACCGGGGTTTCACCCACGGGCGACACCGAGCGACCGCCCCCTTCGCCCAAGGCTCCACCTTTTGCTCTTCGCCCGGGCCGCTGGCAGCACGGGAGTCGGCGGCGCCCCTCCACGTGATTCTTCCCGCGTAGACAAGGTGACCACGGATGTTTCTTCTCCTCACACGCGCGTTCTCCCGAAAATAAAATCGAGCTCGCCGCTCCTCTGGAAAGCCATCGGGAGCCGGCTAAACCGCGCCACAGCACCTCCCTGAGCCGCGCAACGACGTTGTGCCATCGTTCCGCACCTTCTGAGCGCGAGAGCTAGCCATCCGTGGTGGGTTTCGAGCGTTAAACGCCTCACCCGCGGCGAACCACAGCCAGCCGACGATCGGGCGCACGCGGGCAGCCTTCCACGAGGGTTGTCACGTCCGAGCAAGCCCGTCCACGGGAGCGCGTCATCGTGCTGCTTCTCTCCTCCAAAGCCTGGAGCAAACCGTGGAGGATCGGCGGCCAATTCGGAGATTTTGTCCCGGCGACCTCCAACAGAGCATCCGGTAATCGCCGCCAAAATTCCCGCTCTCCAATCCTCTGTAGCTTGTCAAATTTTGCACACAGGTCGGCCACTAGCCGGCTATCAGTAGTCCTTCACAACCCTAGTTGGAAAGACGCACGTAGACCGCATGAATTCCAGAATTTCTGACCTCAAACGCGGAGGAGATTTCGGGTGCACGGTGAGACACCATTAGCTGCCGGTCCCGAGCAGTTTTGAGGCTAGGTCGAGCATCCCCATAGTCCACTGGTGCTGTAGCGCCGTTCCACCGAGGTCTGGGAAGGCTAGGATGACCGGGCGACGTTACCGAACCAGTCCAGAGCCGCCGCGCCGTGGCCAGCTAGGTTAGAGCCATCGCCGGCCGGGGAAGAGGGTTCCATCGTGTTCAGCACTTGAAATTAGGCCCTAGCGGCGAGGGAGAGCTCTGGGGATGGCCGGGAGGCCGGAATCCGTCGAACTCCGGCGAGCCCGGCGGCGCGCGGGCGCGGGTGGCCGGAGGTAGAAGACGACCCGGTGGGTCCCGCCCGTCAGCGACCGTTTTTCAAATATCTGATCGGCTGTGGCGCAGGGATCTGGTGTGGCGGCGCGGGAAATACCCTGTAGCCCGTGTGGCTTGCCTCAGCGAGTGACACCTGTCCCCGGACCCACAGCCAGTATTTTAACATTTTGGGGAATTTCAGTTTTCAGTTCAAACTTTGAATAGCTACAACTTTGGGTAGGAGAATCCAAAAATTGTGAAACAAATTTTGTTGGATTCCTCTGATAGAGTACTATCCAAATGTAGAACCCAATTTGTATGAAACGGTTTATTTAATTCTGTAAAATTCTTTAAACTTTTTAGCAAAAGAATTTTAGAGGGAGTTTGGTTAATCCAAAAATCCTCAAATTTTGCCAGAATAGTCTTTAGGGTATTAGTGAACCCCTGTAAAAGTTTCATCTCAATTGGAGTTGATTTGTTCAGGGAAATTCAGTTTTGAAGATGCTGTGTTCAATTGAATACAGAAACAATTTCAGAGAATTTCCAAAACTTGGAAATTCAGTTCTGGGCAGTTCTTAGCTCCAGAAATGCTAGGAAAATTCATGCAAATTCTATGAGCTATAATTGAAATTGTAGTTCACTAATTTTTGCATGAACATGGGTGTGATCTCAGAATTAATTCTTCTTTGCTTAATTGCTTAGAAAATTATTCTGAACAAACCACTCAATAAAAAGTGCTAATTTTTGGTCCAGAGTGTTTTCTTGTGACAAGGAACACACATGAAAATCCTCAGCTCCAGTGGAGCCCTGGATCACCCCTGTTCTTTTTAACCTCTTTAGGTGATCAATATAGAAGAGGGGGAAAACCACTTAGCATTTAATCATGTGTTTAGATCCAAACCTAAACCACTAGCACCAGTGTCATTTTAAATTCTTAAACAGAGTTCCAGTTTTTGAAAACTTGTTACTAGGACTTGTAGCAAAGTCTTTACAATTAAACAATATGCATATTCTTCACGTGTAGTATCTACGTGGAGGAGTTGAAATCATCGGAGTAGAAATCAAGGAAGGAGGAAAGAGGATGATCAAGCACCAAGTGATCTTCACTAACTGCATATATATATATATATAAGTCACCTGCAAAACAAAGGCAAGCCCCGGTTTGCATCAAATTTACAAGTTTTTATTTGTATTCACTTCATACGTCTAGCATTATATTTATTGCATTACGTCTAGATGGTATGAAACTCCAAATGCATGACCCAGAAAACCCTGGAGTTTTAATGTAGGATATGCTATCAATTAATTATAACTGCTGATCTTAACAAAAGTGGATTAAAAGAAGCAAACCTCGAGTGGGCAGATTCCTACTCGTGAACGGGGATTTAGGGGGATCAATCGGAAGAGTTGGGAATTGATCCTCATAGTTGGGAATGGAGACCGGGCAGTGGATGGAAGGTCAAGGACGTGGTCCTGTGAGCCTACTCTATGTCTGAGTCGATTAAGGCCCGTTCTTGTGTGCGGCCTGTTGGGCAAGTTTGAGTTGTGTACCGGTTGCATCATGGCTATATGGGACCCAGGAAACGGATGTAACATGTTAACCTGGGTGTCGAGGCATACCTCACCGTCTGATGCCGATGCTGAAAGGATAGAGAAGTCGGCTCTACGAGGGTTTGTCGTAGAGAGACTTAATCCCAGTCGGTGGGACCGGTTCGACATTTGGCTGTCGTGTGAAAGGTGGCCACGTACGGCGTCAGCGATGGTTGCTGTGTGCAACGTCGAGTACGGGCGTACGTGTCGTGTCAGCCGGGTGTTTTTGATTGCAATCACCGTCGCTCGCGGTAGTGAGCATACTTGTTCTCTGCGTCGTGACGTAGTAATAAACTAGGAAAAGTTAATAATGCTTCGTGAGTAATCCTCATATTGGAGATGAGGAAATGATCAACACATCACTAAATTTATTTTCCACCTTGAGCTAGTAGCGTCGAGGCAAAGCGTTTCTTGTTTGATTGTGGAGTCTCGACGTTGATGGCGCAAGGTCAGTATGAGTCTAGGGTAGTTCACTAAAGTTACTTTCACCTCGGGCAAGTGACATCGAGATGAAGCATTTCTTGTTTGATTGTGGAGTCTCGATGTAGGTTGCGCGAGGGCTATAAAAGTTGCCTAAAACTTGAAGTAAGGACTCTCCTTTAGCTCAAATTCATCATTTGTGCAAACCTCTGTAATCAGCCCTCTATTTCTATCATGTAGAGTTTCATGGCTAGGGTGACGGGTCAGTCTTGCTGAGCTTCGTGCTCACAGATACTGCATAAGTTGTTTTGCAGGTAATAACAGTACGCTGATATGTATGGGTGCCCGATGAGACTCGGAACTCCCCGAGTGGTGAACTCATGGCAACCCCTGCCGCTGCTATTATGACAGTGTTGCTAGCGAGAAGGGTCCGCGGGCTGGACACCTTCTCTGTTGCTTAGCATAGGTATGAGACGTGAGTTGTAATAGTCTTTCGCTGTAGTTTATTTTTAGAAGTATTTGTAAAATCAACACTTGGTAAGCTTCCGCTTGTCTTATGTAATATGATGCGTTATTATGTGTGCTGTTGGGTGCCGCATCGCACGGCACCACCCAATGCGATTCCCGGGCGAGGTATCCCGTCCCCGTGAGTGATCGGGATGGGTGGGTCCCCACAGCGTGGTATCAGAGCTGCATTGGTAATAGCACATGGAATAAGGATTGTATTACGACAAGAACTTAGGATATGGTGAGGAAACGATATTAGGCCCACATATGGACTATAGTAGTATAGTTACTTAAAGTGGCAGAACTAACTTATGTGTTATAATTCTGAATTTTGATTCTGTAACGACGCACCTACGTTCTGGTAAGAATGGTAAGGAACGCCACCGAAAGCGGTTCAATTTCGGTTAGCTCCCCTGACGAGGAAAGTGGTTCAGGGCTAGATCTCACAGCTTGGTGTGAGATGTTAATATGAAACTCTTGAACTCTTCATGTTCCTGAGTTCATATGAAACGCTGATCCCTAGCGTGCATTAGGCAAGTAAGTGGAGACCCCATCGCGTGGTCAGTAACGCGAGAGTGTGTTCGTCTGGGAGTTGTCCAGGAGGACATACGCAGCACTTGCCATCGGCGTGCCCTGCAGGGCAGTAGGTGGCATCTGTTGGGTTGATAACATTCCCAACCATGACGACCCGTTCATGACCTACTCGGGTTCCCCGTCGTGTGGTGTTGAAACACGATCACGTACCTTGAGACGTGACTTAACTCAAGGACGGCCGTATGACAATGATACGGGCGTTTGTGTTTACTTTCAACTATAGAACTGCCTGGAATGAAACAACCCTTGAGTGCACCACTATTGAGTGTCTTCTGCAGGTACTAACCACGTACGTATCTCGTGTAGTACACGTGTGTGAGAGACCGTTTAGTGCCACTGATTATACGTATATACCGGTATAATCCGGTTTAGGATTTTCTTTTGGAGAGACAACGTAGTACCGACATTGTTCTTACGGTGCATCGACACCATACCACACATAATAACCTCTTCCCTATGAAGAAATGATTCATGAGCTAACTTTCAACTAAAAATGGAAGTTTGAAATGAATATTAGTTACTGAACTCTTCTTTTGAACTAAGATTCAAATGAGAGAGTGTCTAGGTGTTAAAGATTTCAAAAACAGAGTGCTCTGTTTCTGGCGGAAATTTTTGCTGGACTTTTACAGAGCATAACTCTGAGTAGCTTTAACCAATTAAGGTGTATGATACAGTTCTGGAAAGATTTTCAAGTGCTATACAACTTTCTTGTAGACCTCCAGAGCAAAATCACAGATTAAGTTGGTGAAAAGTTCAGTTGAAGGCAAACTGTTCAGAACCAGGACAGTAACAAAGCCTCTCTGAACTTTTCTGTTTTTAAGCCATAACTGCCTGTAGAAAAATCCCTAGGAGGTCTTTGGATACTCGTTGGAAAGATATTAAAGTTAACTTTAACTTTGATAGTCAACTTGAGTTATGAAAGTGCTTTTAACTGGATCAGAATCTGATCTGTTTAAGGACCAATCAGTCGGCTTGTAAATCCTTGCTGTAGATACATCAGTTTGCGCCTAAATCATTTTACTTACATGTTGAGGTTTCATTATCAGTGTTACACTACTTTGTTTATGGAATAAATCAAGTGCTAGTGTTGAACTGATATTGAACTCTTGCAGTTGCAGAATGGTGCGAACTCGTTCCATGAGTGAGGTGGGTGGTTCCAGTGGTCGTCGTGGTGATAACTCTCCACAGCGGGAGCAGCGAGCTCCGCAACAGCAGCCTCCACCAGGGCCTTCACCCACGGTCACAATGGCGGACATTCTGGCTGCCATGACGGGTGCAAGTAATGAGCGAACCGACTTGCTCCGCACCCTGGTGATGAATACATCCCGCCAAGGGGGATGTCAGGACGAAGACATGCGCCAACCGCAACTGAACTCCTATGTTGAGTTCTTGGCAACTCAACCACCGGTTTTCATTGAATCTGAGGATCCTCTGGTGGCGGATAGCTGGATCCGTACCTTTGAATCTAAGTTCGGGTTGCTTCAATGCACCGAACAGCAGAAGGTTTTATACGCAGCGCAACAACTTCACGGGTCTGCCAGTGCATGGTGGGCAAATCAACTCGCCTCCTTACCAGATGGACATGACTGTACATGGGCAGAATTCCGGGAGGCATTTCTCGCGTATCATGTTCCGTCCGGAATAATTCAGCGGAAACTCGAGGAGTTTCTGGCCTTAAAACAAGGAGGGAGGGGTGCATACGAGCATTCGCGAGTGTTCAACCAGCTGACGCAGTATGCGCCTCAACATGTGAACACCGAAGCACAAAAGTGTGAGTGGTTCTTCCGCAGCCTCAATCCCAAGCTAAAGGAGAGACTCGTGTTAGCTGATCGAAAGAACTTCAACGAATTGATGAGTGCTGCCATCATGGTTGAAGATGCTCAGCGGGAAGTGCAGGCTGAGAAAAGAAAGAACCATGTACCACCGGAGAGCAGCAGTAGTGCTCCGCAGAAATACAGGGTTGTAGACAGTACCTTGAACTGTCAGCTGATGCAGCCGGCTCGACGACTCCAGCAATATTCCGGTCGTCCATCCCAATACTCTGAATTCAGACAGCTGCAACAACGGTATAGGCAGCCACGTTATTCTGCTTCTCAAGTGTTCTTACCGCAGCAGAATACCACTAATGTCCATGCACAGAGCAACCAGGAACCGGCTGAGAAACCGTGCTTCACGTGCGGTTATTTGGGTCACATCAGCAGGAAGTGTCCAGAAAGGACACACCATAGAGAAACTACACCGGGGCGGGGTATAAATCAACCACGTGCTCAGCTTCAAGGAACAGCACCAAAACCCGGGTGCATTTATCATACAGCTTTAGAGGATGTGCCAGATGGGGCACCTGTGCTAGCCGGAATGTTCACCCTCAATGGAGTGCCCGTATTAATTCTGTTTGACCCTGGAGCTACACACAATTTCATCAGCAGGTTGTTTGTGTGCAAAGCTGAGCTCTCCACCTCTACGCCGAAGGATCACTATCTTATCCGCTCACCTGGTGGAAATATAGCCGCTAATGAAGTAGTGATCAAAGCACCCTTGTGCTTAGGTGGAAACTTATACCTCACAACCCTCATTGTGTTAGAGGGGCAAAAGATCGACGTCATTCTAGGAATGGCGTGGATGAACTACCACGGGGCTGTTCTTGATATTGGTCCACAGATTGTTAGTTTGGACTCTCCAATCTACGGTCTCCAAACGCTCATACTTGAAGCCGTGGATTCTAAAAATCCAGTGGTGTACCACAGTATGACCACGAAACTGGAGGATATTCCAGTGGTCCGTGAGTACCCAGATGTGTTTCCCGACGATCTTCCAGGGATGCCGCCTGAGAGGGACGTGGTATTCAAGATCGAGCTAGCACCGGGAACCACACCAATATCTCGGAGGCCGTACAAAATGTCTCCGAAGGAATTAGCTGAACTGAAAGAACAGCTAAAGGACTTAATGGACAAAGGGTTCATCCGACCAAGCTCATCGCCATGGGGCTGTTCAGCCCTCTTTGTGAAGAAGAAGGATGAGGCACTTCGATTATGTGTGGATTATCGGCCGCTGAATGCAGTGACGATCAAAAATAAATATCCGTTGCCGCGGATCGATATATTATTTGATCAGTTAGTGGGTGCCAAGGTATTCTCCAAGATGGACTTACGATCTGGTTATCATCAGATAAAGATCAGAGCGGAGGATATACCGAAGACGGCTTTCTCGACTAGATACGGACTGTATGAGTATCTAGTCATGTCTTTCGGGCTAACAAATGCACCCGCACATTTCATGTATCTCATGAATTCTGTATTCATGCCAGAGTTGGATCAGTTTGTCGTGGTTTTCATCGACGACATTCTCGTATACTCCAAATCGGAGGAGGAGCACACCAAACATCTCCATATTGTGCTCCAACGCCTACGAGAACATAAGCTGTATGCCAAATTCAGCAAGTGTGAATTTTGGATCAGCAAAGTACCATTCGCCACATTATTTCAGCAGAGGGTGTGGCCGTGGATCCAACTAAAATTGAACAAGTCTTGAAGTGGGAGTCTCCAACATCTGTTCATCAAATCCGCAGTTTTCTGGGGCTAGCGGGTTATTACCGGAGATTTTATTCCCAGCTTCTCGAAGGTGGCTAAACCAATGACAGAGTTATTAAAGAAGAGCAGCAAGTATGTGTGGACAGAGGCCTGTGAAGAGGCATTTCAAACTTTGAAGAAACATCTCACAACGGCACCGGTGTTAGCCCAACCGGATACAACAAAGCCATTTGATGTTTATTGTGATGCCTCAGGCATTGGACTTGGCTGCGTCTTAATGCAAGATAGACGCGTGATCACGTATGGGTCTCGACAACTCCGCAACCACGAGCAGCACTACCCCACTCATGACCTAGAGCTTGCTGCGGTGGTGCTCGCGTTGAAGATGTGGAGGCACTATTTACTTGGAAATTTAGTGCACCTGTACACCGACCACAAGAGTCTCAAATATATATCCACTCAGAAGGATATTAATATGAGGCAGCGGAGACGGCTGGAATTAATTAAAGACTATGAGCTCGAGATCCATTACCATCCGGGCAAAGCTAACGTGGTGGCTGATGCACTCAGTCGTAAATCCCACGTAAATAACTTGTCAGTTGTTCCGGATGAGGATGAAGAACCAAGCTTGCGGGTGATTCCGTATGGAGTGTTGTATAATCTTGCTCTGGTGCCTACCATTAGAGAAGAGATTGTACAAGCCCAGAAGAGGGATAAAGGAATGCGGAAAATCCGGGCAAGAATCAATGAGGATAAGATGAAATGTTTCCGGGAAGATGAACAAGGTGTGTTATGGTTTAACAACCGTATCGTGGTACCCCGGAACCTGAAGCTAAGAAAGAAGATCTTGGACGAAGCCCATATGTCCAAGTACTCGATACATCCAGGGAGCAATAAGATGTATCAAGATCTTAAAACAAAATTTTGGTGGACTCGGATGAAGCGAGAAATTGCCAAATATGTATCCGAGTGTGATACATGTCGGCGAGTCAAAGCTGACCACATAAAGAAAGCAGGAATGCTACAACAATTAAATATTCCGGCATGGAAGTGGGAGGACATCAGCATGGACTTTAATGTTGGACTACCTCTCACGTCCAGAAAGCATGACTCCATTTGGGTGATTGTTGATCGCTTAACAAAATCAGCCCACTTCATCCTAGTGAGTACAAGATATTCAACTAAGCAATATGCAGAGTTGTATCTTTCAAGGATTGTGTGCTTACATGGAGTCCCCAAGACCATCATATCGGACCGAGGTTCAATATTTGTTGCTCGTTTCTGGGAGCAACTACATGAATCTCTGGGAACAAAGTTCATCATAAGCTCAGCATACCACCCTCAGACGGACGGTCAAACGGAGAGGGTGAACCAGATTTTGGAAGATATGCTGAGGGCATGTGCCATAGATCAGGGAAAGAACTGGGATAACCATTTGCCATTAGCGGAGTTCTCTTACAACAATGGTTACCAATCCAGTATTAAAATGGCACCATACGAAGCACTTTATGGCAGGAAGTGCCGCACACCACTCAATTGGTGTGAATCGGGCGAGAGGGTGATTTTCGGCATCGATCTTGTAAAAGATGCCGAAGAGCGGGTCCAGCTGATTCAAGAAAACCTTAGGGCTGCTCAATCTCGCCAGAAGAGCTATGCGGACCAGCGACGCCAACCCTTGTGTTTTGAAGTCGGAGATCACGTCTATCTCCGAGTATCACCGATGAAGGGAATTCATCGATTTGGGGTCAAGGGAAAGCTAGCGCCTCGCTTTGTGGGTCTGTTCCTTATTACAGAACGGTGTGGGCCGGTAGCCTACCGTTTGGAGCTGCCGCCATCCTTATCGGGTATCCACGACATCTTCCATGTCTCACACTTGAGAAAGTGTTTAAAGAGACCGACGGAGATCCTTTCAGAAGACGTGGAGATTTTGCAACCGGATCTCACCTACGCCGAGAAGCCCATCAAGATTATCGACGAGAAGAGCCGGATCACTCGAAGTCGGACTTTGAAATTTTACAAAGTCCTGTGGAGTAATCACACACCGGAAGAAGCGACTTGGGAGAGTGAAGATTACCTCCACAAGAACTATCCGGAACTTTTGTTGTAATTGTTGTAATTACCTTCCGCCTCATCTTTCTTTTGTAATCTCGGGACGAGATTCTTTTAAGGGGGGAGGATTGTAAAGGTCCCAAAAATGTGAATACAAAGAAACATGAGTTTGCAAAAATGTTGAAGTCATGTGTATGAAAAAGGGGCTTAGTTGAAACTTTTTCCTCATATGATAACATGTGTGAGGTTCTTCTAAACAAACTTAGGGTTGCTGCATGGATGCACCTCATGTGGATTAAAACCACAGAAATGAAGAGCTCAAGTGCAATGGAAGGGTTTAAAAATCAGTGATGAACTAAATGTAGATTCAAACTTCAAGTGAGGGGAGGACACAATGGAAATTCAAAACTGTTGTGTCCAAACTATTGTTTGCAGCAGCTAACACAAGAATCAAATTGCATATTTGGATTCCTTAGGTCCAAATAAGTGGGGAGGCAAAGTTTCATTAATTTTTGAAAAGGTTTGCTGCCCATTTTTCCAAATGGAGTCAAATGTGCAAAGAATTCAAATAAACATTGAATTTGCATGGAATTTATCCAAACTATTCAAATGAGCTCAGTTTTCAATTTTCAAACATTTGGGTTGGAAAATTGTCAAACTTTGGAGATATTTTAAGGAAAAGAGGTACTGAATGGTGGGGCCCACATGTCATACGAATGAGTAGACTTAACCATTAAGTCTTTTTCTCTGTTCCTCACTCCACCGGGGTTTCACCAACGGGCGACACCGAGCGACCGCCCCCTTCGCCCAAGGCTCCACCTCCTGCTCTTCGCCCGGGCCGCTGGCAGCACGGGAGTCGGCGGCGCCCCTCCACGTGATTCTTCCCGCGTAGACAAGGTGACCACGGGTGTTTCTTCTCCTCACACGTGCGTTCTCCCGAAAATAAAATCGAGCTCGCCGCTCCTCTGGAAAGCCATCGGGAGCCGGCTAAACCGCGCCACAGCACCTCCCCGAGCCGCACAACGACGTTGTGCCATCGTTCCGCACCTTCTGAGCGCGAGAGCTAGCCATCCGTGGTGGGTTTCGAGCGTTAAACGCCTCACCCGCGGCGAACCACAGCCAGCCGACGATCGGGCGCACGCGGGCAGCCTTCCACGAGGGTTGTCACGTCCGAGCAAGCCCGGCCACGGGAGCCCACCATCGTGCTGCTGCTCTCCTCCAAAGCCTGGAGCAAACCGTGGAGGATCGGCGGCCAATTCGGAGATTTTGTCCCGGCGACCTCCAACAGAGCATCCGGTAATTGCCGCCAAAATTCCCGCTCTCCAATCCTCTGTAGCTTGTCAAATTTTGCACACAGGTCGGCCACTAGCCGGCGATCAGTAGTCCTTCACAACCCTAGTTGGAAACACGCACGTAGACCACATGAATTCCAGAATTTCTGACCTCAAACGCGGAGGAGATTTCGGGTGCACGGTGAGACACCATTAGCCGCCGGTCCCGAGCAGTTTTGAGGCTAGGTCGAGCATCCCCATAGTCCACTGGTGCTGTAGCGCCGTTCCACCGAGGTCTGGGCAGGCTAGGATGACCGGACGACGTTACCGAACCAGTCCAGAGCCGCCGCGCCGTGGCCAGCTAGGTTAGAGCCATCGCCGGCCAGGGAAGAGGGTTCCATCGTGTTCAGCACGGGAAATTAGGCCCTAGCAGCAAGGGGGAGCTCGGGGGATGGCCGGGAGGCCGGAATCCGTCGAACTCCGGTGAGCCCGACGGCGCGCGGGCGCGGGTGGCCGGAGGTAGAAGACGACCCGGTGGGTCCCGCCCGTCAGCGACGGTTTTTCAAATATCTGATCGGATGTGGCGCAGGGATCTGTTGTGGCGGCGCGGGAAATACCCTGTAGCCCGTGTGGCTTGCCTCAGCGAGTGACACCTGTCCCCGGACCCACAGCCAGTATTTGAACATTTTGGGGAATTTCAGTTTTCAGTTCAAACTTTGAATAGCTACAACTTTGGGTAGGAGAATCCAAAAATTGTGAAACAAATTTTGTTGGATTCCTCTGATAGAGTACTATCCAAATGTAGAACCCAATTTGTAAGAAACCCTTTATTTAATTCTGTAAAATTATTTAAAACTTTTTAGCAAAAGAATTTTAGAGGGAGTTTGGTTAATCCAAAAATCTTCAAATTTTGCCAGAATAGTCTTTAGGGTATTAGTGAACCCCTGTAAAATTTTCATCTCAATTGGAGTTGATTTGTTCAGGGAAATTCTGTTTTGAAGATGCTGTGTTCAATTGAATACAGAAACAATTTCAGAGAATTTCCAAAACTTGGAAATTCAGTTCTGGGCAGTTCTTAGCTCCAAAAATGCTAGGAAAATTCATGCAAATTCTATGAGCTATAATTGAAATTGTATTTCACTAATTTTTGCATGAACATGGGTGTGATCTCAGAATTAATTCTTCTTTGCTTAATTGCTTAGAAAATTATTCTGAACAAACCACTCAATAAAAAGTGCTAATTTTTGGTCCAGAGTGTTTTCTTGTGACAAGGAACACACATGAAAATCCTCAGCTCCAGTGGAGCCCTGGATCACCCCTGTTCTTTTTAACCTCTTTAGGTGATCAATATAGAAGTGGGGGAAAACCACTTAGCATTTAATCATGTGTTTAGATCCAAACCTAAACCACTAGCACCAGTGTCATTTCAAATTCTTAAACAGAGTTCCAGTTTTTGAAAACTTGTTATTAGGACTTGTAGCAAAGTCTTTACAATTAAACAATATGCATATTCTTCACGTGTAGTATCTACGTGGAGGAGTTGAAATCATCGGAGTAGAAATCAAGGAAGGAGGAAAGAGGTTGATCAAGCACCAAGTGATCTTCACTAACTGCATATATATATAAGTCACCTGCAAAACAAAGGCAAGCCCCGGTTTGCATCAAATTTACAAGTTTTTATTTATATTCACTTCATACGTCTAGCATTATATTTATTGCATTACGTCTAGATGGTATGAAACTCCAAATGCATGACCCAGAAAACCCTGGAGTTTTAAAGTAGGATATGCTATCAATTAATTATAACTGCTGATCTCAACAAAAGTGGATTAAAAGAAGCAAACCTCGAGTGGGCAGATTCCTACTCGTGAACGGGGGTTTAGGGGGATCAATCGGAAGAGTTGGGAATTGATCCTCATAGTTGGGAATGGAGATCGGGCAGTGGATGGAAGGTCAAGGACGTGGTCCTGTGAGCCTAGTCTATGTCTGAGTCGATTAAGGCCCGTTCTCGTGTGCGGCCCATTGGGCAAGTTTGAGTTGTGTACCGGATGCATACTGGCTATATGGGACCCAGGAAACCGATGTAACATGTTAACCTGGGTGTCGAGGCATACCTCACCGTCTGATGCCGATGCTGAAAGGATAGAGAAGTCGGCTCTACGAGGGTTTTCCGTAGAGAGACTTAATCCCAGTCGGTGGGACCGGTTCGACATTTGGGTGTCGTGTGAAAGGTGGCCACGTACGGCGTCAGCGACGGTTGCTGTGTGCAACGTCGAGTACGGGCGTACGTGTCGTGTCAGCCGGGTATTTTTTATTGCAATCACCGTCGCTCGCGGTAGTGAGCATACTTGTTCTCTGCGTCGTGACGTAGTAATAAACTGGGAAAAGTTAATAATGCTTCCTGAGTAATCCTCATATTGGAGATGAGGAAATGATCAACACATCACTAAATTTATTTTCCACCTTGGGCTAGTAGCGTCGAGGCAAAGCGTTTCTTGTTTGATTGTGGAGTCTTGACGTTGATGGCGCAAGGTCAGTATGAGTCTAGGGTAGTTCACTAAAGTTACTTTCACCTCGGGCAAGTGACATCGAGATGAAGCGTTTCTTGTTTGATTGTGGAGTCTCGATGTAGGTTGCGCCAGGGCTATAAAAGTTGCCTAAAACTTGAAGTAATGACTCTCCTTTAGCTCAAATTCATCGTTTGTGCAAACCTCTGTAATCAGCCCTCTATTTCTATCATGTAGAGTTTCATGGCTAGGGTGACGGGTCAGTCTTGCTGAGCTTCGTGCTCACAGATACTGCATTAGTTGTTTTGCAGGTAATAACAGTACGCTGATATGTACAGGTGCCCGATGAGACTCGGAACTCCCCGAGTGGTGAACTCATGGCAACCCCTGCCGCTGCTATTATGACAGTGTTGCTAGCGAGAAGGGTCCGCGGGCTGGACACCTTCTCTGTTGCTTAGCATAGGTATGAGACGTGAGTTGTAATAGTCTTCCGCTGTAGTTTATTTTTAGAAGTATTTGTAAAATCAACACTTGGTAAGCTTCCGCTTGTCTTATGTAATATGATGCGTTATTATGTGTGCTGTTGGGTGCCGCATCGCACGGCACCACCCAATGCGATTCCCGAGCGAGGTATCCCGTCCCCGTGAGTGATCAGGACGGGTGGGTCCCCACACCGGCCCTCCCCACGCTCTCCCCACCCCCCTCCGGCCTCTCCCCGCTTTCCTCACCCTCGGCCGCGCCGCCGGCCACCGGCCGGCCGGCCTCGCCGTCCTCCCCCCGTCCGGCCCCTCCCCCGTCCCCCTACGGCCCGGCCCCTCCCCCTCCGACCCTCCCCCCTCCCCCTGGTTTCGAAATCATGTAACGTTTTCCTTGTCTTGTTCCTCTTAGTAATTATGTTCATAGCATAAAATAGTCTTCTCACTTCATATGTTGGACAGTGCAAGACACAAGCCGGTGTTCATGAAGATTTGCGAGAACTGTCCAACTGATCCATTAAAGTTAAACTCTTTGGTCGATATGATGTCAATGGGTTCCGATTTCGTTCAACTCAATTTGAAGCTCAACGTCCTCTAAGGACAACATCTAACACCGGAGTTGTGACGAGGGCCGCCGATGCCGAAGGACGTGAGACTAATTTCTATGGGATCATAAACAAAATCCTAGAATTCAGTTTTGGCGGGAGTAAAGACCTTAAAGTAGTCTTCTTTGACTGTGATCGGTTTATTATTAACAATGGAACTCGACAAAACCAATTTGGCATGGTAGAAATCAAACACAAGGACCGACTACGAGGCTACGACACCTTTGTCCTTGCACACCAAGTCGAACAAGTGTATTATCTACAATATCCATGCGAAAAGCTTAGTGCATGGTGGGTTGTTCAAAAGGTGAATCCTCGTGAGCGGTTATATACACCGGACAGTACTGGTTACCTTGATGAGGCTGATGTTGTTTACCAAGAAGAAGAGTTGCCGGATTCTTTTGTCGTTGAGCCTGGTCTACGACTCGATGAATTAGTTGGAGATGCACAAGATGTACATACTCATAATGTGAAAAAACAAAAACAGCGTACAACCACGACAAAAGATCGATGGTCCGGTTTACGAAGTAGGGTACATGATTGTGATACTGATGAATTTTGAAATTGAGTACAAGTAACGTTTCCTTCATCTCTTCTTTCGTTTTCTATATTTTCCATTAAATTCATTATCAAATTTCCTTTCATCAGGATGTCGTCGAGCAGTAGACGACGGGGGACGCGGGGCTTTCTACCCCCGAGAGCAGACTCCATTTTCCAGGGCTGTCAGTCTAGCAATGGTAGACTGTCTCAGCTGTTGGGCCTCGAAAAAGGCCAGGGGTCACGAGAGCGGTCACGACAGGTAAAGAATATTAAATTACATAAAGTATATAAGTAACTTCTTAAATCTATATTACAAATCTTCAAATTTTTAGGACAACTCTACGTCTGAGGAGATAGAGGCCAGGGGTCCTCTTCAGACACCACAGGTTTCGGAGCCTGTTTCGGATCCTGCTTCGGATCCTCTTCAGGTTCCGGCACCGCAGGCTTCAGACCCTGCTTCGGAGCCTTCCACAAGGCCTGATGTGGAGCCGGCTCCACAGCGGCGTTACAGGACGTGGCTCCTCCTCCGGTTCTTGCACGGCCAGAAGATCGGGTCGTTATTCGTCCGGTTGGCGATAGGTAAGTAAATCTATAACAAATCAATTTAGATATTTTAACACTTATATATGTACTAATTGAGAATTGTGTATTAGGCCTTGGGCCGATGACTCGTTAATGGGTCAAGGACACCACCGCCAGGTCAACGCTGTCCTGGGCCAGCTCATCCGTTGTCACTACCCCGGTCTAGTGAATGGACGGGCTGCTACGTCTTGGGACGATTACGCTACGGCCCAGGACATTACCTACGGCAACCACCAGGAGCATGTGTGGCATGAATTCATGGTAAGTAAATCATCTATTTGTTAAATGCGAACCTATTATATGTTAAATACATTAACTTGTATATTTCTTCTTGAAGAAATATTACCGTTTGGAGGACGAGGCCCAGCTGGATCACGCTCGCCTAGTCTTCAACAACAACGCTAGGAAGCTCCTGACGCAGTCGATATCAACGGCTCGCATTCAGGCTACGAAGGCGTACTATAAGTTGCATCCAGGCGAGGGTGAGCCGGGGCAGTTTAGGGATGTGGCAGACAAGTACTTGACGGAGGCACAGTACGCAGAGGTAAAATCTTTATTTTACTTTGCTTCATTATCCAATTTTGATAAATGTTTTCATCCAATAACAAATGTGTGCAGGTCAGCGTACCGTGGCTTGAGTCCTGTCCGGACGCCTACAGTTCCCTGTGTGCTCGTTGGGTGAGCCAGGGCTTCCAAGGCGTGTCGATGACCCGCCGACAGAGTCGAGGGATGGACGGGAAACACCGTCTTGGCGAGGACGGCTACGTACGCCTTGCTAAACGGATGGTAAGTGATACTCGAATTTTATTCTAGTTAATTTCTATCGCTATCATTGTGCTAACACGTATCGATAGAAGCGCGAGATCGGTCAGAAGCCGACCGCTATCCAGGTGTTGAGGAGGGGTCACATGGGAAGTGACCCATCGCAGCCTGATCAGCTGTCTTCTCAGATGGCGACGGAGACGTTGGTGAGTACTTTAGTTAACTTAATTGTATTCTCTTTAAAACTTCTGATGACTTTAATTTTCTGTATTTTCAGGAAAAGTATGGGGACGAGGTGCGGAGGCTTCGAGTAGACGATTACAATTGGCAGAACTCGCCGATCGTACCTGAAGCCTCCTATGCAAGCGGTGGCGGTAAACCTCACGGACGGTGAGTTCTGTTGTTTTTCATTTACTTTCATGAAGTTCGAGACACGAAACTTTAATACTCTTACTTCGTTGTGTAGGTTGGCCATCTTCGATGGAGTAGTCGACTCGAGGGAGGCACGGTCTTCCTCGAGGGCCTCCTCATCGCAGGATGGATCCAGCAGGCGTGGCAGCCGAGATCTAGAGTTCCAGAGTGTCTAGGAGGAGCTCCAGAGAACGCAGGAAGCGCTGAGGCTCACGAACGAGAGGCAGGCAGCCGAGCTCCAGGCCAGGGACGAGTATCAACACTCGTACATGCTACAGCTGCAAGCTGCCATGCAGGTAAGTTCAGATCGTTGTACTCAACGTTTCTAATATATGAATGACATGTATAATAATTTACTTCATATTTGCAGGCTATGGCCGCAGGACAGCCGGCTGTCTTTCCTCAGTGGGCGCCGCCATCGATACAGCTACCACAAGGGCCGACTTCAGGAGCACAGGTACAAAATTTCTCATAATAGCTGCAACTAGTTAAACGTGCTCAAATTTAGTTGAATTTGATCAAACTTACTCAAACTTAGGGAAAACTAGTTAAATATCCTCAAACTGAGTAAAATATGGTACAACTTACTCAACCATTGTCAAATATAAGCAAACTTACTCAAACATAGCCAAAACTAGTTGAACTAGCTCAAACATAAACACTACTAGTGCATACTTCTCAAACTTAGTAAAATATGAGCAAACTTACTCAAACATAGCCAAATCTAGCTAACTTGCTCAATTCTAACTTGTAATGAGTTTATTTAGTCATATACACATTTGTGAACTTCTAATTTGACTAACTATACATGTGCATCACAGGGATCGTTGACGCAGGCTCAGGAAACTCCATCCCCTCAGCATCCGGCGTTTGGACGAGCGAGCGACGACTTCCTGGACTCCGGTGGCAGCGGTCGGGGTAGCGTAGGGTGTAAAAGCCCAAGAAAAGGGACTTGCAAAAACTTTTCTTCACTTTCACAACATGGGAAAATTCTACACATATGATCACACATGAGAGGGTGATTCAAAACTGTTGCATTCAAATTCATGATTGCAGCAGCTGAAACAAGGATCAAATGGCATAATTGGATTCCTCAGGTTCAATTTAGCGGGGAGGCAAAGTTTCAATAATTTTTGAAAGGGTTTGCTACCCAATGGTCCAAAAAGGAGCCAAATAGGCAAGAGTTCAAATTTACATTTGAATTTGAGGGAAACTTCTCCAATCATGCAAATGTGGCTCAGTTTGAGACTTCAAACATTTGAATTACTCATTTGCCAAAAATTTGGAGATCTTTTGGGCAGAGGGGAGCTGTGGGGCCCAATGGTCAGTGAGAAGAGAGGGGAGAAACTTACTGCCTAAGTTAATCAGTTCCACAGTTCACACTCGAGCGAGTTGTTTTTCTTCCACCGGCTGCCACCGCACGGACGACCGACGACCGGAAGCACCTCCCGAGCTGTTTAGGGGATCGATGTTTCTCCGTTCTTACCCCCTCCACCGAGAGCTCAGCGCCCACACTGCCTCCCAGCCGACGCTGAGCGATCCCCGTGTCTCCTCGGTGATAAACACGACCGCACAGAGGCGCGCCATCGGCTTACCGCCGCCCGGCTGCTCCACCCCGTAGCATGACGCGCTAAGCTTCCCCACAGCACCTCCGGACGTCCTTTAGCGTGGAAGAAGCAAGAACCGGGCGCTAGCTCCGTCGGGACGTCGGCGTCGAGCCGATCTTACTCCACAGCACCGAAGAAAGCCGCCGCGACAAGATCACGTCGCCCGGCCACCCCAGAGCCTCTCCCATCATGTTGCAAAAGCGAAAAGGTGCGCCAGTAACCCTTTTCGCTTCACAACCATGCCGGCAGCGTGTCATGGACCGTGCTGGCCGGAATTTCAGTTCTTGCGCAAGCTTGTGATATAGCCCGGTTCGGGTAAATTGGCAAATTCACCTCACATACCGAACCACTCTTCCCCAGACCTAGAAACCCAGTTGTAGACATCCTTGCGGGCACGAGGGGTCAAGAACTATGAAGAACCATCGAGGAAAATCTCAGTTCTTCGAGTTTTTCCAGTTTTCCCCGAAATCGCCCTAGGTCGCACGGTGAGCCCCTAGTTGCCGACGTTTCTCGCGAGATCAGAGCCCTGTACGTTGCTCCTTAGGTCATGGCGATACTGTAGGAGCTAACCGGAGCCAGGTTGGGGGCAGGAAAGTGCACTACGACGTCGCCGGAGTAGAAAGAAGCTCTGTCACCGTCGCGGGCATAGTCCCGGCCGTTGTCAAGCTCCGGTGAGAGTACCAGCGTATTCAGCACGCAAAAGTAGGCCCAGGCGGCGAGTTTCTGGCCGGGAGGCGGTCGGGAAGTCAAGTCCGGCGAGCTGCCGAGGTGTGCCGGCGAGGGGGCGGCGCGGGAAATAGGGCGGGCGCGAGGAAGAAGACGAGCCGGCCGGGCCCGCTCGTCAGTCCCTCGCGGCACAGCCTGGTGATCTTCTGTTACACCAGATCGGCTGTGAACACGCGGAAAACAATCCTGTGGCCCCGTGTGGTGCGGCCGAGGTGATGACACGTGGGAGCCGAGCCTGCTGTCAGAAATTTGAACTTTTCCTGGATAATTCGAATTCCAGAAATTCCCCAAACTTTAGAACTCCATAACTTTTGCTAGGAAGCTCCAAATTTAGTGATTCAAATTGGGTTGGATTCATCTTGCCTTGCTCTGTCCAGATATACAACCCAATTTGTATGAAACCCAGTAATAAATTCTGGAAAATTCTTTAAAGCTTTTCAGCAAAAGAATTTTAGGGGGAGTTTGGCTCATCCAAAAATCCCCAAATTTTTCCAGAATGTTCTTTAGGACATTAGTAAACCCCTGTAAAAGTTTCAGACCATTTGGGGTTGATTTGGTCAGAGCAATTCAATTCGGAAGGTGCTGTGTTCATTTGAATACAGAAACATTTTCTGAGAATTTCCCAAAACTTGGAAATTCAGTTCTGGGCAATTCTTAACTCCAAAAATGCTAGGAACATTCATGCAAACTCTATGAGCTATAATTGAAATTGTAGTTCACTAAGTTGGGCATGAACAGGGGTATGACCTCAGAATTAATTCATCTTTGCTTATTTGCTAAAAGAATTATTCTGAGCAAACCACTCAGTGAAAAGTGCTAATATTTGGTCCAGAGGGTTTCCTTGTGACACGGAACTCACACAAAAAGTCTCAGCTCCATTAGATCTCTGGATCACCCTTGTCCTGTTTAACCACTTGAGGGATTAATATGGAAAAGGGGGGGAAAACCACTTAACACTTAACCATGTACTTAGGTTAAGGCCCAAGCCACCCACACCCAGTTCATATTTAAATTCTTAAACAGAGTTCCAGGTGTTAGAGACTGGTTATTAGGACTAATAACAGTAACCTTACAATAACTTGTATGCATATTAATTAACATGTAGTATTTCATAAACGTGTAGTCACTGAAGAAGAGACTCCGGAAGTGCTGGACTTCCTTCTTCCGGACGAAGACTTAACCCCTGACCAGCAGCAACAAGGCAAGCCCCAGTTTGCATTAACCCGTTTATAAGTTTTCTTTTGTTTACATGAGTCATATGAAGTATGTATGTGCATTAGGTGTAGGATGAATGGAACCCCACTTGCATAACCAAAGGCTCCTAAAAGAGTGAGGGTAGTGTCTAAGACCTCGAGTAGACAGGCTATGCTTAATGATTCATAGGACTTCGGTACAAGTCGAGTAGTTGGAATCTACTCGCGAGATAGGCTTGGGACACACGGGTTCGGTTGAGTGTCGTGAGATCACTTTAGTAATGAAAATGAGACTAGGCAGGGGCTAGGGCGCAGCAAGAGGGAGTCTTGTGTGCGCAGCCCTGTCCGTGTCGATTGAGGACCGAGCCCTGTGCGGCCCACGCTGATCAAGTTTGAATGTACCGAAGGCATATTGGATATATGGGCCCCGATAAACCGATGTAGCCTAAACCTCCGGGCGTCGAGGCATAACGCACCGATTTATAGGTGTAGGCTGAGGGCAGCAAGGTGGAAATCTGCCAACGGGTATAGAGAGATGCTCCGTGTGGGGAACCTCCTGCTCGTTTCGGTGCGACCGGTTCGACGTTTGGACTGTTGGGTGAAAGGTTGTCCCATACGACATCGAGTGAGCGTGCTGTGCAGCTCCACGGGTGGGCGTAAGTGACGTGCTCTTTGGGTTTCCCTGCAGGTGTATATCGAGTCGATTCGCCGTCCCTCGCGGTGAAGAGTACCACTTGGTCACTGAGTCGTGACGTAGATTAATGGATGAAACATGTTGATTCAATATTGTTGATTGATATAATTGTATTGTTACCTGTGTGCCACCAAATACTGCTTACTAAATTTCAGATTTCATGAACTGTTAACTTGTTGCTAAAAGATGAACTAAGGATGAACTTGTAGGCGTGTCCTTTTGCTGAAATGTTACTATCCTATGTCCATTGTACCCCTCATGTAGAGTTTCATGCTTAGGTGATTCGGTTAAGCCTTGCTGAGCCTTTGTGCTCACGGTTTCTGCTTAAGTGTTTTTCAGGTGAGGAGCCACCAACGGACTCGGAGTACGAGCCCACCGGCGAGGGTTACCCTCCGTCGGGGACCACGGCTGAGTGGGAGCCGTACACGCCGCGCTGAGCTGAGGAGTGCAGCTAGTGTGGGTTGCCCTAGGGCTGGGCAACCAACTTTTGCTAGATAGGCGGGCGTGAGTTGTATAGTGTAGACTTCCGCTGTGTAACATAAACAATAGTTGTAACTAAAGTTTGTACCTGTTTGAACAGTTTCAGTTGTTTTCCCATGTAATATATTATGTTCTTATGACGTGTGCTGTCGGGTGTCGCATCGCACGGCACCACCCTCAGCGATCCTGGATGAGCGGATTCCGGTCCGCCACAGCCTGGTATCAGAGCTGCATTAGGGATAGCACAGTACTTAAGCACTGTACGAGGAACGTGGCTCAGGGATAGAGTCTCACAGCTTGGTGTGAGACGTCAATATGAACCTCTTGGACTCTTCATGTCCCTGAGTTCATATGAAACGCTGATCCCTAGCGTGCATTAGGCAAGTAAGTGGAGACCCCATCTCGTGGTCAGTAACGCGAGAGTGTGTTCGTCTGGAAATAGCCAGGAGGACATACGCAGCGCTTGCCATCGGCGTGCCCTGCAGGGCAGTAGGTGGTATCTGTTGGGTTGATAACATTCCCAACCGTGACGACCCGTTCATGACCTACTCGGGTTCCCCGTCGTGTGGTGTTGAAACACGATCACGTACCTTGAGACGTGACCTAACTCAAGGACGGCCGTATGGAAATGATACGGGCGTTTGTATTTACTTTTAAATATGGAACTGCCTGAAATGAATAACCATTGAGTACACCATTATTGTGTGGTCTTCTGCAGGTACTAACCACGTATGTATCCGGGTAGTAAACGTGTGCGAGAGACCGTTTAGTGCCACACTTGAGACGTATATGCCGGTATGATCCGGTTAGGATTTTCTTTTGTGAGGAACGTAGTACCGAGATACTGTAGGCATATGCATACAAAATAATGATAATAAGGAATTAAAATCTATAGGTTCAACATTTAGGACCCTGGTGGGTATAAGAATGGGATAGTGGAGCAGGATAGCCAAAGGGATGAAAAACAGAGTGCTCTGTTTTGGGACAGCAAGTTTGCTGATCATCAACAGGGCATAACTCAAAGGTATTTTAGCCGAGAGAGGTGTGCTATATAGTTCTGGAAAGGTATTGAAGTACTCTACGACTTTGTTGTAGACTTCCAGAGCTGAAACTCACCTTAAGATGGCTTAAATCCTAGGGGAATGTAAACTGTCCAGAACCAGGACAGAGTAAAACATTCTCTGGACTGTTCTGTTTTCAAACATAACTCCCAGCAGAAAAATCTAAAATTGTCATATAATACCTCCTTTGAAAGAGTAGAAGATGTGTGACATCTTTGCAATTCAAAGTTTCTGAAGTTTCAGCACAGATTTCAGTGGAAACCAGGGATGAAAACAGCCACTTCCAAAGGAGGTGCTGCTCAAATTTCTTTCAGAAATTCTGCTGACTTTGAATTAGCATAACTTTTTAACCAAGGCTGGTCTAGGGGCAATTGAATACTCGTTGGAAAGATACTGAAGTTAACTTTAACTTTGGTATTTAACTTGAGTCATGAAAATGCCCGGAACCAGATCAAAACTTGGAATAGGTAGAAACTGGTCATTCTGACAGAAGAATGACAGTTGAACTCATTGGAGAGGGTGTTGTACCCTAAGGGTGGTGTACGTGATGACAAAGCGATAGTAATGTCTCGTAGTGACCAAACCTAGTTATGTTGAGCTACCAAAGAGGAGGTTCATCAAGTTGGATTGAACTAGCTTGTGTTTGGTCTGGTAATGGTGTAGCTTGTGCAAAGTTATTACATTATCTACATACGAGATGTATCGCATGAAATGTTGGCATAATGTTTTATACCCATTTCTATTGGACTGCATGCAAAATGTTGCGGGACTGATGTTTAATGTCGTATGGTTGCAGATGGTTTGTACTAGGACCACGCACGAGGTTGATGGCTCTAGCCAAGGGGGAGGCGATGACTCCCAGCCACCGGCCTACGACAGCACCCCGCAGCAGCAGCAGCCACCACCGCCGCCTCCGCTTACTCTAGCGGATGTGATAGCGGCACTGGTGGGAGGTCGTGAGGAGCAGACCGACCTGCTCCGCACGATCGTGCAGAATACGTCCCAGGCGGGGGGACGTCAAGATAGAGGGCCTCGTGAGCCCCGTGAAGTGTCGTACTCGGATTTCATGAGTACGCACCCTCCAGTATTCACCGAAGCCAAAGAACCACTGGAGGCGGACAACTGGCTGCGGACTATTGAGTCCAAGTTTGGGCTGCTCCAGTGTACGGAGCGGCAGAAGACCCTGTTCGCAGCACAACAACTCCACGGTGCCGCTGGAGAGTGGTGGGCGAATTATGTTGCCTCACGTCCGGCTGGCCATGCCGTGGAATGGCAAGAGTTCCGGGAGGCGTTCCGCGCCTATCACATTCCTCCCGGAATAATGAAGAGGAAGTTCCAAGAATTCTTGGAGCTCAAGCAGGGCGGGAGGAGTGCCCATGACTACTCCCGTACCTTCAACCATCTGGCGCAATATGTGTCAGACTACATCTCCACCGAGGAGAAGAAGAGGGAGCACTTCTATCGGGGGTTACACCCCGAAATGAAGACCCATCTTGTACAGTGGAACCGCGACACATTCAACGACCTAGTCAATGCCACAATCATGCAAGAGGACGCTCAGCGGGAGTTAGCAGCTGAGCAGAGGAAGCGCAGCGCTCCACCTAGCAGCGGTGGTGGCGCGCCCCAGGAGTACCGTATGGTGTATCGGACGCCATCCGGGCAGCAGTGGCATCCACCAGCGCGACCCCAACGGTTCGGGGGACGACCGTTCCAGTCACCTTCATTCCGTCCGCCGATGCTGCCACCAAGACAGCAGCAGCAGCAGCAGACGGTACCCCGGGCGTTTCCACCACCACAACGCGCCACGGGATTCCGTCCACCGATCAGCGGGGGACCGCCCCGTTTCACCTGCTTCACTTGTGGCCAGGAGGGCCACTTCGCGAAGGACTGTCCCCAGGGGCAGCAGAGCAGCGGGCAAGCCCAGCTCCGGGGTGGTGCTCGAGGCCGACCTCCGGTGAAGAAGGTTGGTCAGCGGACTGGAGGCGTCCGCAACCTCGACAATGAGGACGCCCCAGAGGGAGACAACGTGCTGGCGGGTACGTTTACTCTCAACCATCAAGCCATCATCATACTTTTTGATTCTGGTGCAACCCACAACTTTATAAGTGCATCGTACGTGGTTAAGCATCAGCTGGAAGCCTTTCCAACCGAGTGTTCGTATATGATCTGCTCACCGGGAGGAAAGATTTCAGCAACGATGATGGTTCCAAAAGCACCACTGTGCTTAGGTGGGAAGATATATCCCACCGCTATGATTATCCTAGGGGGGCAGAAGATTGATGCAATCTTGGGAATGTCATGGCTAAGCTACCATGGCGCTGTCCTGGAAACCCCATCACGGACGATTCACCTCAACTCCCCATTACACCGTCCGCAGTCCCTCCTATTAGATAATCCAGTCCGGGAAGTTTCAGTGATCAACAATACTGAAGCTCTCAAGTTGGAGGACATCCCCGTAGTCCGGGAGTATCCCGACGTGTTCCCCGATGATCTTCCGGGCATGCCAGCTGAGCGGGACGTCGAGTTCAAGATTGAACTTGCACCCGGGACTACGCCCATATCACGGAGACCATACAAAATGGCTCCAAATGAGCTGGCTGAACTGAAAGAACAGCTCAATGATCTGCTGAGCAAGGGTTTCATTAGGCCGAGTTCCTCGCCTTGGGGATGCCCGGCGCTGTTTGTAAAGAAGAAGGATGAAACCCTACGGCTGTGTGTGGATTACCGGCCGCTCAACGCCGTCACCATCAAGAATAAGTACCCACTGCCCCGTATTGACATATTGTTTGATCAACTTGAGGGGGCAAGTGTGTTCTCAAAGATGGACCTTCGCTCTGGATATCACCAGATCAAGATCCGGGCGGAGGATATCCCGAAGACGGCCTTCTCAACGAGATATGGATTATATGAATATCTCGTCATGTCCTTTGGTCTCACAAACGCTCCAGCTCATTTCATGTATCTCATGAATTCGGTGTTCATGCCGGAGCTGGACAAGTTCGTGGTAGTGTTCATCGACGATATCTTGGTGTACTCCAAGACAGAAGCTGAACATGCCGAACACTTGCGGATCGTTCTTCAACGATTGCGAGACCACAAGCTTTATGCCAAGTTCAGCAAATGCGAATTTTGGATCAGCCAAGTGCCATTCTTGGGACATATCATCTCAGCTGAAGGCATTGCGGTTGACCCAAGTAAAATAGAGCAAGTGCTGAAATGGAAAGCTCCCACTTCAGTCCATGAAGTCAGAAGCTTCCTCGGGTTAGCGGGATACTACCGGAGATTCATTCCAAGTTTCTCCAAGCTCGCTAAGCCGATGACAGAGTTGCTGAAGAAAGGGACGAAATATGTTTGGAACACGGCGTGTGAAGGAGCGTTCCGAACATTGGTGAAGCATCTCACAACAGCCCCGGTCTTAGCTCAGCCGGATACAACAAAGCCCTTCGACGTGTACTGTGACGCGTCCGGTATTGGGCTCGGCTGCGTGTTGATGCAGGAAGGACGTGTGGTCGCCTATGGCTCACGCCAACTTTGGAACCATGAGCAGCACTATCCCACTCACGATCTTGAGCTTGCTGCCGTGGTGTTGGCGCTAAAAATGTGGAGGCACTATCGCCTGGGGAATCTGGTGCATCTCTACACCGACCACAAGAGCTTGAAATATATTTTCACCTAGAAGGAGCTGAACATGAGGCAAAGGAGGTGGTTAGAATTGATCAAGGACTATGAAATTGAGATTCACTACCACCCCGGCAAGGCGAATGTGGTTGCCGACGCGCTGAGTCGGAAATCACATGTCCATCACCTCACCATTACACCGGTGGAGGAGGAAGAGCCAAGTTTATACTTGGTTCCTTATGGATCGCTGTACAACCTTGCCCTCATCCCTACTATTAGGGAGGACATCATTGCTGCTCAGAAAAATGATAAAGGCATGGCACATCTCCGGAGACGGATAGACAATGGAGAGATCAAGTGTTTCCGGAAGGATGATGAGGGGACGCTATGGTTCAACGACCACATAGTCGTACCCCGGGACATGGAACTGAGGAAGAAAATCCTCGACGAAGCCCACTTGTCTAAATACTCCATTCATCCGGGCAGCAACAAAATGTACCAAGATTTGAAAAAGAAATTTTGGTGGACACGGATGAAGCGGGAGGTAGCTAAGTACGTATCCGAGTGTGATACGTGTAGACGAGTGAAGGCTGATCATATGAGGAAATCAGGGCTGCTGCAACCCCTGAAGATTCCAGCATGGAAATGGGAAGATGTGAGCATGGATTTCATCATGGGATTACCCTTAACATCCAACAAACATGATTCCATTTGGGTGATTGTTGACCGACTGACTAAGTCAGCTCACTTCATCCCCGTACATACACATTTCCATGCCAACCGATATGCGGATTTATACATTGCCAGGATTCTATGTCTGCATGGTGTACCCAAGACCATAGTCTCCGACCGAGGTGCATTGTTTGTATCTCGCTTTTTGGAGCAGTTGCACGCTGCTTTGGGTACTAAACTGATTAGGAGCTCCGCCTACCACCCTCAGACAGATGGCCAGACAGAGAGGGTGAATCAAGTTCTGGAAGACATGTTGAGAGCATGTGCCATCCACCATGGTAGGAACTGGGATGATCACCTACCATTGGCGGAATTCTCGTACAACAACGGCTATCAGGCGAGTATCAAGATGGCACCCTACGAAGCTCTCTACGGTCGTAAATGCCGCACCCCATTAAATTGGTGCGAATCCGGTGAAAGGGTCACATTCGGGGTTGATGTGGTGAACGACGCCGAAGAGCGCATTCGGACAATTCAAGCCAATTTGAAGGCCGCTCAATCCCGGCAGAAGAGCTACGCTGATAAGAGGCGTAGACCGTTGCATTTCGACGTTGGGGAACACGTGTACCTCCGCGTGTCTCCGATGAAGGGCGTGCACCGGTTCGGTGTGAAGGGAAAGCTCGCTCCCCATTTTATTGGACCCTACGCTATCACCGAGAAGTGTGGACCAGCGGCGTATCGATTGCAGTTACCGGCATCCCTTGCTGGTGTCCATGATGTTTTCCATGTTTCGCAACTGCGAAAATGTTTGAAGCATACAGCTGCTGTTCCTACCGAAGACATCGGCGAGCTGAAACCGGATTTAACTTATGATGAGTATCCGGTGGCCATTCTTGATGAAAAATCCAGGACCACACGCAGCAGAACGTTGTGGTTCTACAAAATACTCTGGAGCAACCACACCGCCGAAGAAGCGACGTGGGAGAGCGAGGAGTTCATTCGCTCAAGCTACCCGGAGTTCATGCCTTCTCAACACGGGTAAGTCCCTATTACATCACCATCTCTTCTTTTGTAATCTCGGGACGAGATTCTTTTAAGGGGGGAGGGATGTAAAAGCCCAAGAAAAGGGACTTGCAAAAACTTTTCTTCACTTTCACAACATGGGAAAATTCTACACATATGATCACACATGAGAGGGTGATTCAAAACTGTTGCATTCAAATTCATGATTGCAGCAGCTGAAACAAGGATCAAAGGGCATAATTGGATTCCTCAGGTTCAATTTAGCGGGGAGGCAAAGTTTCAATAATTTTTGAAAGGGTTTGCTACCCAATGGTCTAAAAAGGAGCCAAATAGGCAAGAGTTCAAATATACATTTGAATTTGAGGGAAACTTCTCCAATCATGCAAATGTGGCTCAGTTTGAGACTTCAAACATTTGAATTACTCATTTGCCAAAAATTTGGAGATCTTTTGGGCAGAGGGGAGCTGTGGGGCCCAATGGTCAGTGAGAAGAGAGGGGAGAAACTTACTGCCTAAGTTAATCAGTTCCACAGTTCACACTCGAGCGAGTTGTTTTTCTTCCACCGGCTGCCACCGCACGGACGACCGACGACCGGAAGCACCTCCCGAGCTGTTTAGGGGATCGATGTTTCTCCGTTCTTACCCCCTCCACCGAGAGCTCAGCGCCCACACTGCCTCCCAGCCGACGCTGAGCGATCCCCGTGTCTCCTCGGCGATAAACACGACCGCACAGAGGCGCGCTGTCGGCTTACCGCCGCCCGGCTGCTCCACCCCGTAGCACGACGCGCTAAGCTTCCCCACAGCACCTCCGGACGTCCTTTAGCGTGGCAGAAGCAAGAACCGGGCGCTAGCTCCGTCGGGACGTCGGCGTCGAGCCGATCTTCCTCCACAGCACCGAAGAAAGCCGCCGCGACAAGATCACGTCCCCCGGCCACCCCAGAGCCTCTCCCATCAAGTTGCAAAAGCGAAAAGGTGCGCCAGTAACCCTTCTCGCTTCACAACCACGCCGGCAGCGTGTCATGGACCGTGCTGGCCGGAATTTCAGTTCTTGCGCAAGCTTGTGATATAGCCCGGTTCGGGTAAATCGGCAAATTCACCTCACATACCGAACCACTCTTCCCCAGACCTAGAAACCTAGTTGTAGACATTCTTGCGGGCACGAGGGGTCAAGAACTAGGAAGAACCATCGAGGAAAATCTCAGTTCTTCGAGTTTTTCCAGTTTTCTCCGAAATCGCCCTAGGTCGCACGGTGAGCCCCTAGTTGCCGACGTTTCTCACGAGATCAGAGCCCTGTACGTTGCTCCTTAGGTCATGGCGATACTGTAGGAGCTAACCGGAGCCAGGTTGGGGGCAGGAAAGTGCACTACAACGTCGCCAGAGTAGAAAGAAGCTCTGTCACCGTCGTGGGCATAGTCCAGGCCGTTGTCAAGCTCCGGTGAGAGTACCAGCGTATTCAGCACGCAAAAGTAGGCCCAGGCGGCGAGTTTCCGGCCGGGAGGCGGTCGGGAAGTCAAGTCCGGCGAGCTGCCGAGGTGTGCCGGCGAGGGGGCGGCGCGGGAAATAGGGCGGGCGCGAGGAAGAAGACGAGCCGGCCGGGCCCGCTCGTCAGTCCCTCGCGGCACAGCCTGGGGATCTTCTGTTATACCGGATCGGCTGTGAACACGCGGAAAACAATCCTGTGGCCCCGTGTGGTGTGGCCGAGGTGATGACACGTGGGAGCCGGGCCCGCTGTCAGAAATTTGAACTTTTCCTGGATAATTCGAATTCCAGAAATTCCCCAAACTTTAGAACTCCATAACTTTTGCTAGGAAGCTCCAAATTTAGTGATTCGAATTGGGTTGGATTCATCTTGCCTAGCTCTGTCCAGATATACAACCCAATTTGTTTCAAACCCAGTAATAAATTCTGGAAAATGCTTTAAAGCTTTTCAGCAAAAGAATTTTAGGGGGAGTTTGGTTCATCCAAAAATCCCCAAATTTTGCCAGAATGTTCTTTAGGACATTAGTAAACCCCTGTAAAAGTTTCAGACCATTTGGGGTTGATTTGGTCAGAGCAATTCAATTTGGAAGGTGCTGTGTTCATTTGAATACAGAAACATTTTCTGAGAATTTCCCAAAACTTGGAAATTCAGTTCTGGGCAATTCTTAACTCCAAAAATGCTAGGAAAATTCATGCAAACTATATGAGCTATAATTGAAATTTTAGTTCACTAAGTTGGGCATGAACAGGGGTATGACCTCAGAATTAATTCTTCTTTGCTTATTTGCTAAAAGAATTATTCTGAGCAAACCACTCAGTGAAAAGTGCTAATATTTGGTCCAGAGGGTTTCCTTGTGACACGGAACTCACACAAAAATTCTCAGCTCCATTAGAGCTCTGGATCACCCTTGTCCTGTTTAACCACTTGAGGGATTAATATGGAAAAGGGGGGGAAAACCACTTAACACTTAACCATGTACTTAGGTCCAGGCCCAAGCCACCCACACCCAGTTCATCTTTAAATTATTAAACAGAGTTCCAGGTGTTAGAGACTGGTATTAGGACTAATAACAGTAACCTTACAATAACTTGTATGCATATTAATTAACATGTAGTATTTCATAAACGTGTAGTCACTGAAGAAGAGACTCCGGAAGTGCTGGACTTCCTTCTTTCGGACGAAGACTTAACCCCTGACCAGCAGCAACAAGGCAAGCCCCGGTTTGCATTAACCCGTTTATAAGTTTTCTTTTGTTTACATGAGTCATATGAAGTATGTATGTGCATTAGGTGTAGGATGAATGGAACCCCACTTGCATAACCAAAGGCTCCTAAAAGAGTGAGGGTAGTGTCTAAGACCTCGAGTAGACAAGCTATGCTTAATGATTCATAGGACTTCGGTACAAGTCGAGTAGTTGGAATCTACTCGCGAGATAGGCTTGGGACACACGGGTTCGGTTGAGTGTCGTGAGATCACTTTAGTAATGAAAATGAGACTAGGCAGGGGCTAGGGCGCAGCAAGAGGGAGTCTTGTGTGCGCAGCCCTGTCCGTGTCGATTGAGGACCGAGCTGTGTGCGGCCCACGCTGATCAAGTTTGTACGTACCGAAGGCATATCGGATATATGGGCCCCGATAAACCGATGTAGCCTAAACCTCCGGGCGTCGAGGCATAACGCACCGATTTATAGGTGTAGGCTGAGGGCAGCAAGGTGGAAATCTGCCAACGGGCATAGAGAGATGCTCCGTGTGGGGAACCTCCTGCTCGTTTCGGTGCGACCGGTTCGACGTTTGGGCTGTTGGGTGAAAGGTTGTCCCGTACGACATCGAGTGAGCGTGCTGTGGAGCTCCACGGGTGGGCGTAAGTGACGTGCTCTTTGGGTTTCCCTGCAGGTGTATATCGAGTCGATTCGCCGTCCCTCGTGGTGAAGAGTACCACTTGGTCACTGAGTCGTGACGTAGATTAATGGATGAAACATGTTGATTCAATATTGTTGATTGATATAATTGTAGTGTTACCTGTGTGCCACAAAATACTGCTTACTAAATTTCAGATTTCATGAACTGTTAACTTGTTGCTAAAAGATGAACTAAGGATGAACTTGTAGGCGTGTCCTTTTGCTGAAATGTTACTATCCTATGTCCATTGTACCCCTCATGTAGAGTTTCATGCTTAGGTGAGTCGGTTAAGCCTTGCTGAGCCTTTGTGCTCACGGTTGCTTTTTAAGTGTTTTTCAGGTGAGGAGCCACCCACGGACTCGGAGTACGAGCCCACCGGCGAGGGTTACCCTCCGTCGGGGACCACGGCTGAGTGGGAGCCGTACACGCCGCGCTGAGCTGAGGAGTGCAGCTAGTGTGGGTTGCCCTAGGACTGGGCAACCAACTTTTGCTAGATAGGCGGCCCTGAGTTGTATAGTGTAGACTTCCGCTGTGTAACATAAACAATAGTTGTAACTGAAGTTTGTACCTGTTTGTACAGTTTCAGTTGTTTTCCCATGTAATATCTTATGTTCTTATGACATGTGCTGTCGGGTGTCGCATCGCACGGCACCACCCTCTGCGATCCTGGATGAGCGGATTCCGGTCCGCCACATAGGGTAGTGTGGCGTGCGTATAGTGTTTTTGTGCCTGCCTGTGATGTATGTTTTATTGCCTGTGATCTGGCCATCGAGCCAAGGCTGGCCTCGAAGCCAGGGCAGGATTTTCTGTTTTTTTAAAAAATGGCAAACCTTATTGACAACGATTTCTGGTACTTGGCCGTCGTCAATAAGCCATTAGTATTGACGACGGCCAGGTACCAGAAACCGTCGTCAATAAGCCATTGTTATTGACGACGGTACAAATGTACCGTCGTCAATAAGTTGGCTTATTGATGACAGCCGAACCCTAGCCGTCGTCAATAAGCTAGCTTATTGACGAGAGCCAAACCCTGGCCGTCGTCAATAAGATGCTGTATCTTATTGACGACAGCCTACTTTAGTTGTCATCAATAAGCTTTTTGACGAAGGTTACTACCGTTGTCAATAAGTTGGCTTATTGACGACAGCCAAACCCTGGCCGTCGTCAATAAGCTAGCTTATTGACGAGAGCCAAACCCTCGCCGTCATAAATAAGCTGCTGTAGCTTATTGACGACAACCAACTTTAGCTGTCATCAATAAGCTTAATTAGCTTATTGACGACTAATAATTGATGACAGCCATAAACCGTCGTCTATAACAGTTTACCGTCGTCAATAAGTTATTGACGACGGTACTGTGCTTATTGACGACGGTTTTTGGCCGTCGTCTATTGTCTGGATTCCTGTAGTGATACGAAAGCTTGTTTCTTTTGGAGTGAATGGCAGCAGCGCATGCATAGAGGGAGCACCTTAACTGGGTTGATCCTAGTAAAACATGAGTTTGAGAATGTTTTCATGTGCTGCTAATGAACTTAAAATTATAGGTAGTTTTTTTGCATTGTACTTTTTATAGAGTAATATGTAACATAATATTGCCTGGATGATAAATTTTGTTACATAGAGTGTTCATATTGTTGTAAAAAACAAACTTACCATATTGGTTGAATGTGGCCTAGAGGGGGGGGTGAATAGGCCTTTAAAGAATTCATGCACACTTAATAAAGTTGTCAGAAACTTGACTGACCGGACTAGTCCGGTTGTGTGGGCGGACTAGTCCGGTGTGCTGAATTATTTGAGTTGATTAAGTGTGTCTCACAAATTTTATCTTATAGCAGCGGAATAAGAACAACAGTTTTTATAACTTAAATTTATTGTATGGATGCACGTGCAAACTTGTAAGGAACTCAAACGATGACTAGCAAACTAGTGATCTAATGTGTCAAGATGTAAAACAAATGAGAGACAAAAGACACAAATTTTTACCGAGGTTCGATCTCACCAAGAGATCTACGTCCTCGTTGAGGAAGCTCACACAGAGCCGGGTTCCCAACCCTTTCCCTCTTCAAGTCACCACACAGGCCAACTTGACTTCACTATCAAGTGTAATCACCGTTTTTATGGGGCAACCTCACACGTTGAGGGCTCCCACAAGAATTACAAGGAGAAGTTGATCAAATACACTCAAAAAGATTACAATGCAGAATATGAGTGTAGAGAGATCAAACCCCAAGAGCTCACAACGAAGGAACGACGGTCTCCCAATCCCAAATCCAAGTATTTTATTGATCTTCACCTTTTTGCACCTTAGATGTGTGGGGAGACGTGTTTTTGGGCTCTTGGGACAGGTGGCGGCGCTAGGGTTTCAGTGTTTGACAGTATGAGTCGTGTCTTCTTCGGGAAAAGAGGAAGGACCTCTTTTTATAGGCTTTCCCAAAAAGTTACCGTTGTTAAACCTACTACCGGACTAGTCCGATATATGATCGGACTTGTCCGGTCTACTTCCAGTGGGTTAACCGGACTAGTCCGGTCCACAAACCGGACTTGTCCGGTGCTATGTGAAATGGGGTTTCAGAAACTTCAGTGGACTAGTCCTGTCGCTTGAATGGACTTGTCCGCAGTCCTCTAAAGAGGACAACAGAGACATGACCGGACTAGTCCGGTCTAAAACCGGACTTGTCCGGTTGTATTCTAGTGAGCTGACCGGACTAGTCCGGTTCAAAAGGCGGACTAGTCCGGTGCACTATGTTTGCGTCTTTCAGAGAGTTAAACGGACTAGTCCGGTCCATGAACGGACTAGTCCGGTTTTCAGTGGATTTCAGTTGATTTTTAAACCCCTTACCCTTACGCAAAGTCATGAGCTCTTGGGATGTGTCTCTCTCACACACAACCTATACATTTATATCTACTTTGCTCCTCTAAGTTCCACTAACGTCTTCCTTTTTGGGCACCACTCTGTTTTCACCTTTTTGTGTGTGCCGAGCCAGTTCACTTTGTTTATCCTGCAATTATCTTAATAGTTTCATTAGGATCTCATATGTTCGTCATCAATTAACCAAAACCCACAAGGGATATCCTAGATGCACTTACAATCTCCCCCTTTTTGTTGATTGATGACAACCATTTGAGATATCACAATTGAAAATAAACGGTTGATTTTCATAAGGTGTGTACATATGAGAATAATAAAGAATTCACAAAAAGCTTCTCACATATGTACACACCTTATGGTGGGGTGCCTCACAGGTGTAAGATAAACAAAATGTGATAAATTAACGACAAACAGTAGTGAACATGTAAGTGGGCATTAGAGCATAGTACATCACACATAACAAAAGAAATAGTGCAGTACAAGATTTTAAAATAGATACATGTCCTTGATCACAAAAGATCTTAATAACTAATACTAGATGGAAAAAGTCCAAGTCTAATCTCAATCTTCCATCTCAATCTCTCCCCCTTTGGCATCAAGACACCAAAAAGGGAAAAATTGAGGGGAATCACTCATCGCTGCCTCCTCCGTCAGTCTCAGTCTGATCTTCATCTTCAGCATCCACGGGAGCAGGATCTTCCTCTGAGTCCTCGGAGGCGGGCGGTGATCCAACAGGCTCAATCTCAAGCTTTGCACAGATAGACTTGATATTTGCATTGACGTACTGTTGATGTCTCTTCCTTGCAAGCTTTTCTTTGCGTTGCCTGTCTTCGATCTTACGGCAATAAGCAAAGATAGAGGAGAGCATCTTGAGGATGCCGCTAGATGATTCTTGGGCAGGTGGAGAACCAGGAGGAGCAGCTGCAGACCTAGTGTCATCATGAGCTTGCTTTGATCTCCTCTCCACTGGTGGAGAGGACGGGGTAGTTGGAGCCGGAGGGAGAGTGTACTCGGTGGGTTTTTGCGGCTTCAACCCTGTATGCTTGACATCCTTGACAATCTCGAGTCCCGTCACCTTCTCAATCATGTACATGATATACGGTGCGTATCCACAGGACCTATTGGGGGTAATTGAGATGTTCACAATATCGTTGTAGATATACTCAAAGACATTGAATGGTCTCCTCCCACTAATGACCTTCATGAGAGTCCTCAAGGTTCCTTGTATAGTTCCTGCATCTCCATCCTTCGGAGCTATCGTCTTTCTCAAGACTCTATTTAGGACCACAAAGAAGGGCTTTAGATATTTGATGGTGGGGGGGGACATATGGCATCCTTGTGTCATAGAGAAACTCAAGCTCTTCCTTCTCCAGGGGTTTCAGATTATGGATGACCAGTTCATGATCCAAAGTGTTTTGGAGGTGAAGAATCCTAGCAAATTCATCATACGTGACACTATACCTTGAACCATGAGTCATCCAAGTAAGACTGTCTCCATCATCCCGAGCAAAATAGAGAGTGGAGTAAAACTGGGTAATGACTTCATTGTTCCATCATACTCAAAGGATAGCAGGTCCGTCAGACCATGCCTCTCTAAGGCCTCCACCATCTCACGAAAGGCGGGATACTTCTTCGACTTCAGGTAGTCAACATTTAGCCATTGACTCTCTACTACGGGATTCTTCATCTTCATGTACACGTGCTCGTAGTAGTCTGCATGGAAGTTGTTCCAGAACCTAGGATCAGAACATTGTTTAGGTCGGCCATACACTTCAATCTTCCTTAAGTTATTAGCTAGCTCATTCCCTTTTCCAGTGAAATCCTCACTTGAAGGCTGCCTGTTGCGGTGAACGGGATTTTTCAATTTCAGAGGCCCAATGGGGCCACTAGCAAGTCCCTTCCCTTTATTGAGAACTCTTCTTGGCCCTGACGAGCCTTCAGCAGCATCTTTCCTTTGAGGCCTTTTGATAATGACTTTTCTCTTCTTAGGTAGATTGTCGTCGGAGGGTGGAGAGTGAGCATTGACATCATGTCTTTTCTTCATCACTCCCTCCTTAGCTCTCCTCACTCTTTCACGTTGAACTTCTTCGTCAATGTGAAAAGAGCTGTCATCTGATCCTGAAGACATGATGCCTGATAAGGAGTTTAAGGATTAGATGCAAACGGACACATTATCGACTTCAAATGGGAATGTAGGAGTTCAGCTGTCAGAGACCGGACTTGTCCGGTTTCAGAGTGCGGACTAGTCCGGTGGACCGGACTTGTCCGCATCTGGACGCCGGACTAGTCCGGCCTAGCATAAGAACCCTAACTTGAGTGTTTCATTTGAAGCAAATCTCCTATCTAAGGACACAAGGGTAGGAAAGTGGTAGGAATACATCTATTATGCAATGTACATCCTTTTGAAATCAAAGGAAACTAGCTAGAGCTAGAAAAATTGAGATTTTGGTTTTGGGGGGATTTACCAAGATTTGAAGATTCACGTTGAAGGAGTGGAAATCAGTCCGGATGAGTCCGGAAAGTAGGATCCCCTCGTCGAGAAGAGGCTTTTTCACGGAGAAAACTCCGAGTTTGAGGGCTCAACTCGGAAATCACTTTGAGAGGTAGGGTTTAGGAGAGAGGGTGAGACAAAATGCTTATGAGTGGAGAGGGAGGCGTTTGGTCCGGTTGACTGCTTCTATATGCGACTGACCGGACTAGTCCGGTCATGGTAGAGGACTAGTCCGGTACCCCTGAGTTAACCTAATTGTTGTCTGTCCGAACTAGTCCGGTTGAAATCGGACTAGTCCGTTTCCAACAGACTTGATATATATATAGATAACTAATAGTGATCCAAGGACAACAATTTTGCAATTAGTCTTGGTGATTACGACCAGTAGGCAATCAACAATCAAACAATGGTCATAATCCACAAGATTTATTCATTAAGAATAGTCTTCTGAGTACAAAGGAGAGAAGGAGCATTTTTGACAATATGGAGGAACAATTTAAGTTGCAACCAGGTATGCAATGTGTCAAGCCACATTTCGAGAGTCAAGAATGTTTAGCTCATTTCTTAGTTCACAGAACCTTTTCTCATCTAATGGTTTGGTAAAAATATCTGCAAGTTGTTTTTCAGTCCTAACATGTGAAATAGCTATGTCACCTTTTAATGAATGATCTCTAAGAAAGTGATGACGGATGTCTATGTGCTTAGTTCTTGAGTGCTCTACCGGGTTGTGTGCAATCTTTATAGCACTTTCATTATCGCATAGAAGCGGGATATGACTTAGATTGTAGCCGTAGTCCCTAAGAGTTTGTTGCATCCAAAGCAGTTGCGCACAGCAACTACCGGCTGCAACATACTCTGCTTCCGCTGTGGAAAGAGCAATGGAGTTTTGCTTTTTAGATGACCAAGAAACTAGGGACCTACCAAGAAATTGACAAGTCCCTGACGTGCTCTTTCTATCGACTTTGCATCCTGCATAGTCAGCGTCGGAGTACCCTATCAAGTTAAACTTGGATCCTTTGGGATACCAAAGGCCCAAGTTGGGTGTGTGCCAAGATACCTTAGGATTCTTTTTACAGCAATTAAGTGACACTCTTTAGGTGCGGCTTGAAACCTTGCACACATGCAAACACTAAGCATAATATCTGGCCTAGATGCACATAAGTATAGTAAGGAGCCAATCATGGACCGATATACCTTTTGGTCCACATTTGGACCGTCTTCATTGAGGTCTAGATGTCCGTTGACGGCCATGGGTGTCTTGATGGGCTTGGCTTTGTACATATTGAATTTCTTGAGAATGTCTTGTGTATATTTAGTTTGGCTTATAAATGTACCTTCTCTCAGTTGCTTCACTTGAAATCCCAAGAAGAACTTCAATTCACCCATCATTGACATCTCGAACCTGTCTGTCATTATTTTGCTAAATTCTTCACAGAAGGACTTGTTAGTGGATCCAAAGATAATGTCATCAACATAAATTTGACACACGAATAAATGATCATCAAAATGTTTAGTAAAGAGTGTATAGTCTACTTTACCAATTTTGAATCCATTTTGAATCAGAAAATCTCTAAGGCACTCATACCAGGCTCGAGGAGCCTGTTTGAGGCCATAGAGAGCCTTACGCAGTTTATAGACATGGTTGGGATACTTCTGATCTTCGAACCCTGGTGGCTGCTCTACATAGACTTCCTCCTTTATCGGACCATTCAGAAAGGCACTCTTGACGTCCATTTGATACAACTTAAAATTATGGTGAGTAGCATATGCCAATAAAATGCGAATGGACTCAAGTCTAGCTACAGGAGCGAAGGTTTCATCGAAATCCAAACCTTCCACTAGAGAATAACCTTTGGCCACCAACCTTGCTTTATTTCTTGTCACTACTCCATGTTCATCTTGCTTATTCCGAAAGACCCATTTGGTTCCAACGATGTTCGCCCTTGGTCTTTCCACCAGCTCCCACACTTCATTTCTTTTGAAGTTGTTCAGCTCCTCTTGCATCGCAATCACCCAGTCTGGATCCCTTAAGGCTTCTTCTACCCTGTATGGCTCCAGAAAAGACACAAAAGAATAATGTTCACAAAAATTTGCAATTTGAGATCTAGTAGTTACTCCCTTAGCAATATCTCCAATGATATTGTTGACAGGATGGTCCCTTTGCACACACTGATGTACTCTAGGGTGTGGAATTTGTATAGTTGTTTGTTCTTCATTGTCTTCATGTGTCATGTCTCCCCCTAGATCATTGCTTCCATGATCATCTTGATTTTCTTGATCTTCCTCAACTTGATCTTGTGTAGGAGCTCCCCCTTGATCATTGCTTCCTTGTTGAAATTCATCTTGTGTCTCCTCTCGTGGTAGGATATCACCAAGTGTCATTTTCTTCAGCGCTTCACATGGAGCTTCCTCCTTATCTAGCATAGACTTATCGACTTGCTCCACTTGTGAGCCGTTAGTTTCATCGAACACTACGTCACGCGCTACTTCAACAAGGGCGGACACCTTGTTGAAGACACGATAGGCGTAGGCGTTCGATTCATATCCGAGCAAGAATCCTTCATCGGACTTCGAAGCAAACTTCGAGGCCCTTGGTTTCTTGTTCAGAATAAAACATTTGCAACCAAAAACTTTGAAATAGGAAACGTTAGGCTTTTTACCCGTGAGAAGCTCATATGGAGTTTTCTTCAGAAGTCGATGAAGGTACAACCGATTTGTGGCATGACAAGCGGTATTCACCGCTTTTGCCCAAAACCGGTCTGACGTCTTGTATTCATCCAACATTGTTCTCGCCATTTCGATCAATGTTCTGTTCTTCCTTTCGGCCACCCCGTTCTGTTGAGGAGAATAGGGTGCCGAGAATTCATGCTTTATACCTTCTTCATTGAGATATTCTTCAACTTGGGTGTTGTTGAATTCTGTCCCATTGTCACTTCTGATATTCTTTACGGTTGATGAGAATTCATTTTGAGCTCTTTTCAAGAACTTCTTGAGGATTCCTTGAGTTTCTGATTTATCATACAAGAAAAATACCCAGGTAAATCTTAAAAAATCATCAACAATTACTAAACCGTATTTGTTACCGCCGATGCTGATGTACGCAATTGGACCAAAGAGATCCATGTGGAGAAGTTCCAGCGGTTTAGCGGTGGTCATCACATTCTTGGCGGGGTGTGGTGCTCCAACCTGTTTTCCTGCTTGACAAGCGCTGCACGGCCTGTCTTTTTCAAAAACCACATCCTTAAGACCACGGATGTGACCACTTTTTAGAAGTTTCTGCAGATTTCTCATTCCAACATGGGCTAGACGTCTATGCCACAGCCATCCCATGTTGGTCTTAGCAACCAAGCAAGCGTTAAGTTCGGCTTTATCTTTGTTGAAGTCAACAAGATAAAGCTTTCCCTTCAACAATCCCTTGAATGCAATCGAGCCATCGCTTCTTCTAAAGACGGTCACACCCTCATTAGTGAATAAACAGTTGTAACCTTTGCCGCATAGTTGAGATATTGATAAAAGATTATAATCTAGAGTGTCTACATGTAAAACATTAGATAGGGTGTGTTGAGAGGATATTTCAATGTTACCACTACCAAGGACCTTTCCTTGGCTGTTATCTCCAAAGTATATACCTTCACTTGGATCCTTGTTGCACTCGTATTCCACAAACATACTTCTCTCTCCGGTCATATGATTTGTGCATCCGCTATCTAGCACCCACTTAGGTCCACCGGAGGAGTAAGCCTGCAAAATAGAATTATTTCTGGGTTTTAGGTACCCAAGCTTGCTTGGGTCCTCTCAGGTTAGTCACAAGAGTCTTGGGCACCCACACACAAGTTTTTAAGTTCTTATGGCGTGGCCCTGTATATTTAGCAATGACTTTTCCATGCTTGTTTTTCATGAGAACATAAGAAGCATCAAATGTATGGAATAGTGTTTGTAGCTCAGCTTCATGGGATTTTTCTTTAACAAAAATGATTCTATTTTTAGCATGATTAGAGGTAGACATGTGTCTATTCCTGTCGAAGCCAAGTCCATCTTTGACATTGGAAGGTCTAGTGATCATATATGCACTTCTTGCATATTTGATCTTCTCCTTATCAAAGATGCCATTTTGAGAAGAATGCATGTCATGTGGGGTCAAAGCATTAGAAATTACATTCTTCTTACTAGAGCAAGTGCAGGTTCTTACTGTTGTCGAGCGCATATCTTTGGAGGAAGAGCTCTTGGAGGAAGAGGAGTCACTTTGTTTGAGCGACTCAACCTGCACCTCAAGGATTTTGTTAACTTTTGACAAGTTAGCAAGTTCTTCCTTGATTGCAATGTGCGAGTCCTATAACTTTGAGTAAGTTTCCTTACTCAAGGTTAGCTCTAACTCAAGTGACTCATTCTTCTCTCTTTCAAGCTCAAGAAGCTTTTCAACTTCTTGATATCTCTTCCTCTCACGGATGAGCATATCTTCTTGTCGGTTGACAAGTTCTTCCTTTTCAAAGATTTCGTTTGACAACATTTCCATTTTCTTTAAAGCAATTTTACTTAGCCCTCTAAATAATTCTTCATTATCACTAGAGCTATCAAAGTCATCAATGGAGGAATTTAGTATAGGAGGAGTAAGTCTAACCTTTTTCTTGCCTTCCTAAGCCATAAGACAAGTGTGGATGTTCATGTCCTGTCCTCCCATGTTCGGAAAGAGTGCGGCTCTCATAGTTGGTTTCTTGACTGCGATAGTGGCCATCTCTTCTTCTTCATCGGAGGAGGACTCGTCGTTTGAGTCCCACTCCTTCCCAATGTGAGATTGATGGGTTTGTCTTCTTTTTCTGAAATTTTTCTTTTCTTGAGATCTTGTTTCCTTCTTCTTTTTGTTTTCCTCATAAGTACAGTCCACCATGAAGTGACCATACTCTCCGCAGTTGTAGCAAGTGCGTCGAGCCTTGGATTTTCCTTTATCCTTGCTTTTGCATTCATGTGAATTGTTGTCGTGTCTTCTCTTCATCATGCGTTTGAACTTTTTGATGAAGAGTACCATTTCTTCGTCATCAAGATCGGTGCTTTCATCGCTTGTATCTCCATCATCTTGGTCTTCACGAGTTTCTTTGAGTTTGGGTCTGCACGTTGCTTTGAGGGCAACTTCTTTCTTTTTAGAAGAGGTGAGCTCGGCTAAGTCTTTGACGTATTGAGCCTCTTTCTCCATCATTTCATGATTTATGATCTTTCCCAGTAACTCATCGGGAGTCATTTTGTGAAACCCGGGGCTTTCTCTAATCATTGAGCAAAGTGTGACGTTTCTTTGCATGAAGGCTCTAATCATTCTTTTGACCACTTCGTGATCTGTCCATTTCTTACTTCCATAAGCACGAATTCTGTTGATGAGTGCTTTCATCCGGTTGTACATGTCTTGAGGTGATTCGCCTTCTTCAATAGCAAATCTTCCCAACTCTCCTTCAAGCATTTCGATTTTGGCTTCACGAACTGACCTATTTCCTTCGTGAGCTGTCTTGAGGGTATCCCAGATTTCTTTTGCACTTTCTAACCCATCGATCTTGGTGAATTCCTCTCTGCTTAGTGATGATGTGATCACGGCGACGGCTTGTGCGTTTCTGTGAATCTCCTGTTCTTGTTCTGGGGTGAGTTCATCATCCGTGTCCGAAATATCGATGCCAGTGCAAATAATGTGCCACAGACTAGGGTTCAGGGATATCAGATGCATCTTCATGTTGTACTTCCACATGGTGTAGTCACTTCCATCAAACTGTGGAGGCCTTCCCATAGGAATAGAGAGATAATGATTATTTGAATTGAGTCGGTTGTAGTTGTAAGGATACCGGGAGTAGTCATGATGACCACTCCCCATAGTCTTTTCTTCCTCTTTTCCTTTTTGTGCCAGCAGTTTCTTTCTCAGGAGTGCTTTTAGCTGCCTCACTTCTTCATCGTCATGTGGGTTTTCTTTCAGCACATCGAAGGCTTTGGCTTCTTGCTCCTCATCGTTGTTGCTCGTCTTCGGGATATCGTTGTTCTTCTCAGAGGCCATTGATCTCTCCGAGATGTGAGTCTAGTTGATGGAGAACTTGGCTCTGATACCAATTGAATGTGGCCTAGAGGGGGGGTGAATAGGCCTTTAAAGAATTCCTGCACACTTAATAAAGTTGTCAGAAACTTGACTGACCGGACTAGTCCGGTTGTGTGGGCGGACTAGTCCGGTGTGCTGAATTATTTGAGTTGATTAAGTGTGTCTCACAAATTTTATCTTATAGCAGCGGAATAAGAACAACAGTTTTTATAACTTAAATTTATTGTATGGATGCACGTGCAAACTTGTAAGGAACTCAAACGATGACTAGCAAACTAGTGATCTAATGTGTCAAGATGTAAAACAAATGAGAGACAAAAGACACGAATTTTTACCGAGGTTCGATCTCACCAAGAGATCTACGTCCTCGTTGAGGAAGCTCACACAGAGCCGGGTTCCCAACCCTTTCCCTCTTCAAGTCACCACACAGGCCGACTTGACTTCACTATCAAGTGTAATCACCGTTTTTATGGGGCAACCTCACACGTTGAGGGCTCCCACAAGAATTACAATGAGAAGTTGATCAAATACACTCAAAAAGATTACAATGCAGAATATGAGTGTAGAGAGATCAAACCCCAAGAGCTCACAACGAAGGAACGACGGTCTCCCAATCCCAAATCCAAGTATTTTATTGATCTTCACCTTTTTGCACCTTAGATGTGTGGGGAGACGTGTTTTTGGGCTCTTGGGACAGGTGGCGGCGCTAGGGTTTCAGTGTTTGACAGTATGAGTCGTGTCTTCTTCGGGAAAAGACGAAGGACCTCTTTTTATAGGCTTTCCCAAAAAGTTACCGTTGTTAAACCTACTACCGGACTAGTCCGGTATATGATCGGACTTGTCCGGTCTACTTCCAGTGGGTTAACCGGACTAGTCCGGTCCACAAACCGGACTTGTCCGGTGCTATGTGAAATGGGGTTTCAGAAACTTCAGTGGACTAGTCCTGTCGCTTGAATGGACTTGTCCGCAGTCCTCTAAAGAGGACAACAGAGACATGACCGGACTAGTCCGGTCTAAAACCGGACTTGTCCGGTTGTATTCCAGTGAGCTGACCGGACTAGTCCGGTTCAAAAGGCGGACTAGTCCGGTGCACTATGTTTGCGTCTTTCAGAGAGTTAAACGGACTAGTCCGGTCCATGAACGGACTAGTCCGGTTTTCAGTGGATTTTAGTTGATTTTTAAACCCCTTACCCTTACGCAAAGTCATGATCTCTTGGGATGTGTCTCTCTCACACACAACCTATACATTTATATCTACTTTGCTCCTCTAAGTTCCACTAACGTCTTCCTTTTCGGGCACCACTCTATTTTTCACCTTTTTGTGTGTGCCGAGCCAGTGCGCTTTGTTTATCCTGCAATTATCTTAATAGTTCCATTAGGATCTCATATGTTCGTCATCAATTAACCAAAACCCACAAGGGATATCCTAGATGCACTTACATTGGTAATGTAACAAATTTAGAACTATAAATTTGGATGTTCATGTCTGTTAAACAATAGTACTAAAAGTATACATATATATTTGCTTAAAAATGTTTGGCCCGTTTCACTGGAGTCCACTTGTGCTTCTCGTACCAATCCATATATCAGTAGTTTGAAAGTATAAAAGGATGAAATGAGTTTTATACATTGAATATTTTTTATAATCCATGTAAGTCATACAAATATGTTCTAGGTTACATCCATTATGGCCGGGAGATGGACACAAAAACAGCGAAGCAAATCAATACCATGACCAGCAAGCAGACTTGGGCATACGACTAGACCTAATTGTCATCCTCGCAGGCTTCAACTACTTCTGATTATCCACATGTGAAAGAAGAGTGAGCAGGGAAGGTACCCATCAAGCCCTAACACTACTTGAGGAAGATGTTTCATGCATAAGGACATTAGCAAAGAGAGGCCATACGGCCTAGTTTTGCTAGAAATATATTTTATGCAAGGTTCTCCTTGAAAAGAGAGTTGCAATAAGAGGGAGAGGAAGTTGAACCTTTATTTTAGTTTGTGGGACCTATGGGAGTTGACTCTATCATGACAGTTCTCTAAGTTCTATTCGAGCCTTCGGACCCTATGGTACTACTAACTCTAACACAGTGCCATAATTTAAATACAGGACAATCACTATCACACATCTACTTCAAGGATATATACTAAGACTAATCAATAATAGCTTAGGACATAGCGTGTCAACAACCGTGACAGCAACTATCCAGATAGATTAATATTCTATAGAGGTCGTACATTTTATCCACGGACTATTTACTCCTCGTAAGGGAGTAACATTTTATCCATCCCCCTCACAAACGAGAGTGAGGACCATCTCCTCCAAGATGATGTCATCCCCGATAACTGGAAGGTAGACACCGTCCACAACTCCAAAATCTAGTTCAAAGCCTGATGTCGTCACATCGATTATGGCCTTACGACATATGCCTCTGCATTCACGCATCTAATAAGAAGCATGCTTGAGTTTTATTTTCTTTTATTGCATTCCCACATCTCTATACGGAGGGTTTTGAGATACATATGTAGTCTATAAATGCCTCAGATTTAGGAGTTTTAATATGTAGAGCAAATATTAGTTACACTATAAAAAACTCGGCCATTTATGATGGCCACGGTTATTTACGGCGGTTCTAGGTCTGGCAGTAGTAAATAATATTATTTACAACGACCAGTTCTAGCCCTCGTAAGTAAATGCTTGTTTACGACGGCCTGACCTAGGCCGTCATAAATACCAGCTTATTTACGACGGCCCTGGCGTAGCCATCATAAAAAATCTTATTTACCACGGCCCGACACTCGGTCGTCGTAAATAAGTTGTATATACCCGCAGGCACGGGTCAGCGCGGGCATTCACCCGCGCCGACTGTGGCGGACCGGAATCCGCTCATCCAGGATCGCAGAGGGTGGTGCCACATGATGCGACACCCGACAGCACACATCATAAGAACGATATTGTATTACATAGAAAACCAACTGAATATGTACAAACTAGTATAAGACTTCAGTTACAAACTAGTATTTGGATTACAAAAGCGGAAGCTATGTTTATACAACTCACGCCACCTATCTAACAAAAGTTGGTTGCACAGCCCTAGGGCAACCCACACTAGCTACACTCCTCAGCTCAGCGCGACGTGTATGGCTCCCACTCAGCCGTGGTCCCCGACGGAGGATAGCCCTCGCCGGTGGACTCATAACCCGAGTCCGTGGGATACTCCTCACCTAAAAAACACTTAAGCAGCAACCATAAGCACGATGGCTCAACAAGACTTAACCGACTCACCTAGGCATGAAACTCTACATGTAGTGTACAACGAACAGGGGAAGGTAATTTGCAGCAAACAGACATGCCTACAAGTTCATCCTTATTTCACCTTTTAGCCACAAGTTAACAGTTCATGAATTTGAAATTTAGTAAGCAATATTGGTGGCACACATTTAGCAATACAATTATACATAACAACAAGATTGAATCATAACATTCCATAACTCATCTACGTTACGACGCAGTGAACAAGCGGTACTCATCACCGCGAGGGACGGTGAATCGACTCAATATACACCTGCAGGGATACTAAAAGAGAACGTCACGTATGCCCACCCGTGGAGCTTCCCAGCACGCTCACTCGATGTCGTGCGGGACAACCTTTCACCCAACAGCCCAAACGTCGAACCGGTCGCACCAAAACGAGCAGGAGATTCCCTACACGGAGCATATCTCTTTGCCCGTTAGCAGATTTCCACCTTGCTGCCCTCAGTCTACACCTATAAATCGGCGCGTTATGCCTCGACGCCTGGAGGTATAGGTTACATCGGTTTATCAGGACCCATATATCCGATATGCCTTCGGTACGTTCAATACTTGTTCAGCAGGGCCGCACACGGACCGGTCCTCAATCGACCCGGACAGGGCTGTGCACACAAGACTTCGTCTTGCTGCGCCCTGGCCCCTGCATAGTCTCATTTTCTTACTAAAATGATCTCAAATCACTCGAACCAATCCCGTGTGTCCAAAATCCTAACTCGCGAGAAGATTCCAACTACTCGACTTGGACCAAAGTTCTATGAATCATTAAGCATAGCCTGTCTACTCGAGGCCTTAGACACTACCCTCACTCTTATAAGACAATTCTGGTTATGCACTTGGGTTTCATCCACCCTAAACCTAATGCACATCCATAAACCTCATACCAAGTATATAACAAAGCAAAACTTTGTAAAATGGTTTAATGTAAACCAGGGCTTGCCTTGTTGCTGCTGCTCAGTGGTTAGGGCTTCGTCCGGAAGAAGAAAGTCGAGTACTTCCGTGGTCTCCTCGCCTTCAGCGACTACACGTAATTGATATACTATATGTCAATTTAAATGCAATGTTTGAAATTGAATATGTAAAGACTATAAATCTAGCTAGCCCTCCTCTTTGGTTCTGAAATTTTTATGGTGGCTTGGTAGGGTCCTATGCAGAGTATTGACCAAGTTTCATTTGAAACAAAGTTCATTTGAGCTTTGTACAAATTAAAGCCTATTTGGTCATTAGTAGAGCCTCAAAGGAATTCCAGGGATTTTCATGGCCCCAACCATTACTTTCTGGAAAATAGAATTTGAGATGGTTCTAATGGAGTTGTTTTCATGTCATTTGAAGAATTCTAGAAGAAATTATGCCCTAAACAAGATTTGAGAAAATCTGAAAAATGTTTCTGTACATTTTTCTATTTTCTCTGGGAAGTTCATTTAATCACACCATTAGGGGGACTAAATGAACTTGGATGGTTCCGAAAATTTTACTGTGACTCAAGGATTTTCCAAACAACCTCCCAGCCAAATTTCAGAATTTTTCATAAAGTAATTCTCCAGATAAAATTCCTAACAGTTTAAAATTTAGGGAATTAATTATGGAAAACTATTAAGTTTCATGAGCTGAAATTTGTGTTGATGGAAAGGACTAAAAAATCTGATTTCAGTAAAATTCAGTTCACTGAATTTGGAGCTTCCTAGCAGAAGTTATATGCATTTGAAGTTTGCACTAAACTGGAAAATTCCAAAATGTTTAAACTCTACGGGTGGGCCCCATTCTTTAAATCGGCCCACTGAGATCGCGGCCATACCGCAGCCCACGGGGTTCTACCTGCGCTGCCGCACTGGATCCCGGCCGCAAAGTGGATCCCCGCGAGAGAACAGGGACTGTCCGGTGGATCCGGCCCCACCTTCGTCTACCTCGCGACCCCCGCGACTCCAACGGTGGCGCTTCGCCGGAGAACTCGACGCCGGCCATTTCGCTGTCTGACCTCCGATGGATTTCGCCGCCTGTGCCTAACTTTGCTCAGGGAACATGCTGGTGCCCTCACCGAAGCTCGACGATGGCCGGAACCACGCCCGCGACGGTGACAGCGGTGACCCCCACTCCGGCAATGTCGTCCGGGCTGCTCAGGGCCTTATTTTGGGAACGGTTTGCTCCTACATCTCCGCTGTGTCATGCTGAGCTAGGGCTAAAATGGCGGATGCTCGAAAAACTTGAATAGCAGGGCCAAAACTCGATGGTCTTTGATGGTTTTTGATCCTAGGTGGCCGTAGGATGTGTGGAACATGTGCTTATCTTGGTTTACGCGGTGGTGGACCGATCATCACAAATTTTGGATTCTTGGCTAGCTCGGTACTTTGAACAACGCGGACCAAAAATGGAAATACTCTCCCTACAGGGCATGAAAGGAGGTAAGATTTTCACCGTGAGTTTGAGCAGCCTCCGGTGCGTCTCTTTGCTGTTGATCGTCGGTCGCGAGAGTGCCTGGATCAGCGGCGCACCGAGGACCCGAGGAGAGCGGTTGGCGAGGTGTTTTGCTTCGGTCGTGTATGGGGTAGAATGGAGAGGATGAGGGAGGAATCACGTGGCCTGGCGTGTTAACCGAGTGTTGCACCCGGCATCCTCAGCCCCCGAGCAGGAGGTGGCACAGAGGCGAGGCGGTTGGCGCCGACGTCAGTAGAGGGCTGGCGCACGCTCTCGGTCGAGGGAAAAATCAAGCCGAGAAGACTTCTGTGTGAAGGATGCTGACAGGTGGGTCCATCCCCTCTAATTCTTTTCTTTTTTTTTTCATTTTTGTTTCCACTGAAGAGATCTCAGCTACTCACAATTGAATGAGAGACTTAGCCGACAAGTCATTGTTTTAATTTGATTTCCTAAATTTGAAATTGGTTTGGCTAAATTTGCTTCACATTTGAATTTGAAATCCAAATTCAGTTTTGAATTAATGCAGATTTAGCTCTCGACAAGATGAAGTCCAATGGGGATGAAAATTGGTGGACTAACTCAGAAAATATACTGAGTTTGAATATAAAGTCAACTTTTGAATTCAAGTGATGAAAATTGCTGCAATTTGAATTTGCATTCAACTTGGCCCATTTTACAAATGTCTCCAAAAGTGCCTCAAAAAGTATTGGATTTGCATGAAATTTGGCCTAGGCCTTCCCAAGACTATTTAAGGTCTAGGGGTGAGCTGAACCTTTCATGCTTATGTGTAGAAATCCTACTTTTTGGAAGTTAGGGCTTTCCCTCTAATCACCCTTTTGATGGTGGTTACTTGCTCTTCACAAGTGTTCATGAGATATCCATCACAAGAGCTGTGGTGTTGTGAGGTGATGAACAATTTTTTTGCAAGTCCCTTTCTTGGGCTTTTACACCGACCCCGAGCCCGCGTGTCGCCACCTGCCGCCGCCAGCCCCCGCCGCCCCCGTGCACCGCGACCGCCGTCACCCCCCCCCTGCCGCACCGCGCCCGCCTCTCCCGGCTGCCGCCGCGCCCCCCGCCCGCGCCTGGCCCCAAGCCGCTGCTCCCCGGCCCCCAGCCCCGCGCGGTGTCTTCGCCGGAGCCCCGGTGCGCCCTGACCCCGGCAGCCCGCCCTGCTCGGCCCTGCCGGATTCTGTGCCCTCATCGAGTAATTTTATAATAATTATGTTTAGTTTATTAAATACTTGTTCATTTAGTTTATTAATTACTTTAGTTAGTTGAGCACTATGATTTATTTTATTAATTAGCAATTTTATAGGTTAGTATTTACTTGTTAATTTTAGTTCATTATTTTTTGTTTATTTAGTTGTTTACTTAGTTAGTATAGTATTTTGTTGTAGTGTTGTAATTGTTCGTGTTTCTTGTAGTGTTGTAAGAATAATATACGAGCAATTCCTCTTCGCCCTGCGTGCAGGGTAACCGAATCAAGGCTACCACATAAAATATTGGTTGCCTTTGTTCAATCGATTTACGGTTGCTTAAGAGCTCTGGATACAAATAGAGAGAATTTGGTTGCGTGGAAGTCATCCCTTGTTGCTGGCTTTCGTGTGTTCTGGAGTAAAAATCATCGTTCGTGCAAAGATTTAGTATCGTGATCTGAAAACTTTATTTTTTGGTGTTTGGATGCTGTTTATCTTAGAACATATTTTGTTTCTCGCGAGTGTTTAATTTTAACCAACTTTCGATCGCGTTGGTTTACCATAACTTGAGTTTTACTCAATCTATTGATGTGATTCTTATTGCGTTGGCTTTCTAACTCGTTTCTCTACTATCTATTGAGTTTTGATCATGTTTTATGTCAAAGAACCAACTTGCACAAAAGTGTTTTTTTGACAGTTCAGTTTTTGGTTAAGGGGTTGAGTTTTCCAATGAAAATTTTGTATTATCTATCATTCATATCCCCCTCTGTGATAACCAATCTACCTTTCAATGCTACACTAGATACGAACTGCGTTCTCCATCTCAGTTGTATGTAGAATGGTTCACTACTACATAAAATATTTTCTTTGGCGTCTCCTATTTTTTTACAGGCGGTCAGTTTAAAAAATGCCTGTGATGTCCAATTCAAGTCACCTGTGATAATAGAATATCCCAGGCAGCCGGTAACAAAAAACTGCATGTAGAAACATATGAATTTTCACGGGCGGTCAGCATAAAAAACCGTCTGTGATATTGACCATTATCACAGGCGGTTCTTAGTAACGATCGCGTGTGAAAATCCATATCTTTTCATAAGCGGTCGATCTAAAAACCACATGTGATAATTGTCAATATCACAGGTGGTTATTTACACCGACCGCCTGTGAAAATGAATTCCTATGTAAGTTCGCTGGACCGCACCCCGTTAATATGAAATCCTATGTTATAATATTACCTAGTTTTTCCATATTATTCCTTAAAGCCATGGTGGGGATTATTTATAATAGTTAATTGTCATTAAATTGTGCTTAGCCATGCTTAGACTATCTAGAATATGGTTGGGTATGGATATTACTTGATATATTGGGTTTTTTAATGAGACACATTAATATGTCATAGATAGAAATATATACAGTCTGGTTGTTTTGATAAGGTGTTGTGTGCACAAGACTCAGGATAATGATAGTTTCTATCTTAGATTCTAAGGACCGTTTCATGAAACAGCTAACCCGGCTTTACAGTGCCACCATAATGCTGAGATGGGGCAGCTTGACCAACTAATTAGGTGTTCTTCCGACATTGTATGAGTGATTGGAAAATGCAGGGAATAGGAGTCTGAGGAACTTCTCTGGGAACCGCAAGGCTCAAGAAGGGGCTTCTATGAGGGAGTGTGAACTCCTGGGAACTGCAATGGTGAAACCTTAGTGGGCTTGTACTTGCCAGTAGACCCTTTGTAAAGGCCTCATAGTGGTCTCCTCGTCACACACATAAGGAAGTGTGTAATGTAGTTAGTTACCACGGACATCAGGGAGGTTTCCTTAGTCCACCTAGCAATAGGGGATGAAAGCACGACTTATGGGTAAAGATGTACAATCTCTACAGACAATAAATACTGTCATGACAGCCGTGCTCACGGTCAAGAGCGGCTTGGGCTTATTCATAATGAGTCAAAATTGAAATGGGTTGGGTGGGATTGTCATGTGGTGTAACCCGGCAATGTTGGTCATTAATGAATGTCACGTGGTGTAACTTGAATTCATTAGGTTATGATTATCAGGTGGTGTAGCCAGAGAAGGAGGGTCCTACCCTGCAATTGGTGCGATATATTCACTTAGTAATATAAGTTGCTAAGTAAATAAGATTTATGCTTAGTGCTTAACTTGAGTTAGCCTTCCTTAAGATAAGATTTCATGTCATTTCTTTCCTACATATGTTGAGTAACCTAGGTACTCAAACTTGCTTTTGTTTGATTGTAAATGCTGCTCACGATATGGTGATGAGGTAGAGTACAACAAAGAGGACATTGACCCCGAAGAGTTGTAGTACAACGCCTGTGAAGGAGCACCACACAATGATATTCCAGTGCTGTAATATTGTGTAATATTAACTTTTTTAGTCTTTAGAAGACAATTATGTAATATTTATGTTAAACACCTACTTGGCTTATATTTAACATGATACTTCACTATTATCAACACATGTATGAAAGAACAGATCCTCGCATAAACCGGATGTGACATCTAGCGGTGCAACTCCCAACTCTCTTCAAGAGAAAAGATTCGCTTTGGGCACCAGCTCGTAGGAAATTCTTCATGTGGCTACTTCTGCAAGACTGTATTTGGACAGCTGCTCACCTACAAAATCATGGTTATCCGAATAACGATCTTTGACAATTATGTCTCATATGTCTCGACAAGGTGACACACTTGTTTGTGAGTGCCCCCTATTGCAGTGGATTTGGCACCAAATGGCGGTATGGGTCCATGACCGAGGCCTTGACTCGTCGTCGTAGCACAATGAGAAAATTCATATCTAGATTGTTCAACATAGTTGCAGGGTCTACAAGGTCACCAAGCTTGCTAGGATAAAGATGCCTAATTATTCTAGTATGCTCGGTTCTATGGCAGGATAGGAACGCTAGAGTTTTTTACTGCAAGGCAAATACCCCTGATCGGATGCTATCTCAGATTATGGATGAAACACAGAACTGGGCTTCGGCAGGGGCAGCCACTCATCGTCAAGCTACTGAGCATAGCTAATTTTCGCTGACTCCCATGATAAAGCATTATCTTAATTGTCACTTGATGATGTAGATAAGTTGTGTACAAGCACTCCTTATTTATAATATATATATATATATATATATATAGAGAGAGAGAGAGAGAGAGGCCTGGCTACCTACCTGGAGATTTCAAAAAAAAGGTGCCAGGATAAATGGGCTGTTGGAAATTTAACCAATTTCTTTATTCGTTTTAGAAAGGAGTTAATTGTGTGTCTAGTATAACAACATGTACGGTGGGTGCAAGTAACACTCATAGCAATTTGCTCAAACGAGTCATATTGTGTTTAAGTGGTGCGTATGAGGTCAAAACTAAATTTAGCGGTTGAACAAATTGACGTGGCATCCATATCATTGTACACCACAGATGGCACTTTGTAAAATCCCCTACCACTATGGAGAAAAAGGAAACACTGTGGAAGAAGAGGGTCACAGCCAAAAAGACATGACAGCAAAGAAATAAGCTTTTGTGTAAGTAACTGCTATCAATCCGATACTGTGTGAGAATAATTGGCGCCGGATGACCTCATAGGGTCTTGAGCTCTCATATATATAGGCGGTGTACATCGAGTGGATTACAACCATTGTCTCATCACCTTCTATCTATAGATAGACAGCGGTATGGTAGTCAGTATCACCTTCTATCTATGGATAGACATACCAACTATGACACCTCTAAAGCAGTATTGTTTAACTAGGACACCTCCTAATACTATTTGGACTCTATTTATTAAAATATAAATCAGAATCCTAATATTTCAAAACTCTTTGGATGCAACCACAAGTTATGAATATAAACAACTCAAAATCCAACCCTAGTTTGGACTCTCTAGCCTGAACTCGCAAGCAACCAAAAATAACATGTTTTCTGTCTAAAACAGCCTAATTACTATCAAAAGTCACTTCTAAATCCATCTGATTCAGACAATATATTGGACTCAACTCAGAACCTATCTAAAATCAATTTTTCCACATCAAACATGTTGGGATCACGTTGCAAACTTGTGTGAACCTCCACAAACATTCAAACACCTTGACCACGGTTTGGAACCATGTTTTCATGTCTATGCACTCCTTTCACACATGCACACACCTTCCAAACACGTCCAACCTCCACTTTTCATTGTCGAAATATGTTAGAATCAAGTCACAACCTGGTTTCATCCTTAAACTTGTGCCCACGACTTCCATACATATTTGCAACACCACTTGAGACGTCTCAACAAGCACCTTCATATGCATCATTCTTGGTCCAAACATGGTTTGTAACATCTATGATTGCCTCAGCAACATATCCTTATAATTTGGTTGTTGAATCTATACTTCTCCCTAAGTTAAGTTCAAGGATCACCAACCATGTGTTGATATCAAGCAACACCTGCACATGAGCAAACAACCTTTCTTTATGAGGACAAGTCTGACATGACTCTTGTTAGTCTGTTAGTCTAAACCACAACACTTTGCATAACAGCTTCATAAAAATGTGTTTCTCACATTCAAACTATAAAAACTTATTAAAATTCAGTCCATAAGCATGAACATACTCTCCCACACGTCAAAAGCAAATTCAACACTTCCCATATCAAAGCACACATTAAGCTCCACGTCAATTATCAAACTTTACATGAAACTGTCACTAAAAACAGCCATTGCTAATGCATTCAACACACATAGATCTCACACCTAGAATCAATGCACCACGACTAAGGCCATAAACGAGCTGAGCTCGAGCGAGTCTAGCATCTCAAACTCAAGCTCGAAACAAAGTCGAGCTAAGCTCGAGCAAGCCTGATTTGTCGTTAAGCTCGGGCTCAGACCAGACAAAGCTCATGTTAGCTCGAGCTCGGCTTGGGTAAGCTTATCAAGATTATCATAGCTGTTGAGGGGAAAGTAATGGTATGGGAGATCAACACAGCTCATGCAACTAGAGTAGTGATAGGGCAAGTGAACACAAAAATCAAGTAAGCTCAAGGACCGAAGGACCTAGATGTTGTCCAGAGGGAGGGAGGGGTTGAATATGCGATATTGAGAAATAATAACAATTGCATCTTTAGAGTTCTTTTAAATTATGAAATTCTTCGAGTTCCTGGGCGCATGAACTTGAGAGTTCACTAAAAATGAATCTGGAGAAAACCTAGCAATTCTATTTGAATACTAATGAGGTACAATATGTAAGCAAGATATTTCAAGCACCGAACGTATTCAAAATCTTATTTGAATAATAATGAAGCATGATATGTAAGCAAGCTATTTGAAGCTCGATATGTAAGAAAGTTATTTCAAGCATCAATTGCAATCAAAACTTATTTGAATAATATCAAAGCACGATATGTAAGCAAACTATTTCAAGCACCAAGTGCATTCAAGTTATTTCAAGCCCCTATTGCTGGGGAGATGACGAAATTTAGACAATTAGTCTTACAGATTGTAGTATCAAATTTTTCTCTAGAGTGTTAGTCTTTAGAATCGTTTTTAAAGGCTTCTAGCTCCAAAGCAAACAACTTTTATTAAATTAGATGTACAAATTGGTTTCCACACCATCTCATCTGGTGGCTGCTGCAACTAACTGTTATGACATTGTCTCCCGATAAATTAAAGATAGTTTGTTTCGAGATGTAATAAGAACCATAGTCAATTGGTCCAGTCACTTAATTGACTATTGTAACCTTGTTTTGATGAATTTATGAATGAGTGAATTAATAAAGTTTCATATGAGTTTAAGTTTATGAAGCTCCTAAGTTCGAGAATTCTTATTTTCGTATGAAATGGTATGCAATAGTAACTGAGTTCCTTTGGTATTGTATAGTTGACAGTTGCAATCCTTTTATCCTGTGTGTTATTTTATTAATGAATAAGCTTTTAATATTTTAACCTTATGATCAGAGGGGGATGTAAGAAATGATCCGTGGGTGAAAAATACAAAAGCCCATAAAAAATATAATAAGTTTACCATTGTTTTAAATTAGAACAAAACTGTGGATTCAATTTGAGCTAGGCTGTGTTCAATCACTAACTAAAGGTTGATGGTTTTTAAATAAATTGTTGGGCAAGAACCTACTTATCCATATCGATTCCAAGAATCAACAGTGTTTTGTATATAAAAAAAGTGGAGGGGTGATCCAAGCCCTCCCTCTCAGTCCGATCTAGCCTACACTTCAAACACTATCATGAAACTCTCACTATTCTCATGTCAATCCTATACACGTAACTTAGGAAACAAATTCGGTAAACCAAAAATTTTGGGGTCACCGATAAACAAGAAATTGCAGCAATTTTGATGAATAAAATCAGATTTTTTTGAAAATAAATGACATGATTTCACAATAAAATATTTTCAACCTATTAAATATCTTGGTTGCATATAAAATAAAGCAATCTAAATTCATGAAAGATAGTCAATGATGATATTTTTATGATATTTAGTATTTTGAACATGCGGTATTTTGAATATTTTTATGAAATTTTGCCAATTGTTTTCTTAGTACATAACAGCTAACTCAAAAGATAGATATGCGAGCATGTTTTGACAGTTATGATTTTATAGGGAACAAGGGGAAAAGAACAGAAGAAAGAGGGTGCCACAAAATTTTTGGACCGAAATAACCGCTTGATACGATTCTCCTCTCTCTGTGGTGTCCTCTCAGATCATGCTCAATGCATGTAGCCATGCTGGTATTGTGAGCATGAGAACAAGCTCAACCACAGACGCAGCGAAGTTGCCGTTGTGCCCTGCATTTTGTCGCTGTGTTGTGGGTATAAATACCTCCTTGGGCAATCAAGTTGATGCATCATCCATCAAAATTAATCACGTTACATAAAGTGAAGGGAAAAATGGCCTCCTCATCGGTTCGACAGGTGCAGCTTGCGGTGGTGGCTGTTCTGCTGGTGGCAATGGTAGGCGGCGCCTGGTCCGCCATTGGAGATAAACCAGGCCCCAACATAACGGCAACCTATGGAGACAAGTGGCTGGAGGCAATGGCCACTTTCTACGGCAGCGACCCACGTGGCGCTGCCCCTGATGACCACGGTGGCGCGTGCGGGTATAAGGACGTTGACAAGGCACCGTTCAACGGCATGACCGGGTGTGGTAACGAGCCCATATTCAAGGATGGCCTGGGCTGCGGGTCCTGCTACGAGATCAAGTGCAAAGAGCCTGTTGAGTGCTCCGGCGAGCCCGTGCTCATCAAGATCACCGACAAGAACTACGAGCACATAGCCCCGTACCACTTCGACCTCTCTGGCAAGGCCTTCGGTGCCATGGCCAAGAAAGGACAGGAGGACAAGCTGCGCAAGGCCGGGGAGCTGACTTTGCAGTTTCGTCGAGTCAAGTGCAAGTACCCGTCCGACACCAAGATCACCTTCCATGTCGAGAAGGGTTCGAACGACATGTACCTAGCACTGCTCGTCAAGTACGCCGCTGGCGACGGCAACATCGTCGCCGTTGACATCAAACCGAAGGGCTCCGACGAGTTCTTGCCCATGAAGGTGTCGTGGGGCGCCATCTGGAGGATCGACCCAAAGAAGCCACTTAAGGGCCCCTTCTCCATACGCCTCACCAACGAGAGTGGTGACCGTCTCGAACAAGATGATGTCATCCCCGCTGACTGGAAGGCAAACACCGTCTACAACTCCAAACTCCAGTTCAAAGCCTGATGTTCCCACATTGACCATGGCTTTAGCATATGCCTCTGAATGTACCCATTTAATAAGAAGCATGCATGAGTTTTTTTGTTATATTTTGTTCCCACATCTCCATATCAGAGTTTTAAGATACATATGTAGTTCATAAATACCTCGGATTTGGGAGGCGTTGAATATGGAGAGCATACACTAGTAGTAAGAATAATATATGAGCGATTGCTCTCCGCCCCGCGCACAGGATAACCGAATCAACATGAAGGCTACCATGTAAAATATTGGTTGAAGTTGTTCAATATATTTACTTTCTTACGGATTAAGATGCTTTTGACATCCTATTAGTGATGTTTGATTTATTTTTAAGTTATAAAGTTACATAATGGAGGTGCTCTCTTGCATTTTTTTATTCCGCTTATGCGCATTACAATTCTCAATGTTCATTTGCCTGAAGCTATACTGTGCATGTGTTGATGCCAAATGAGGCACATCTGTAATCACTCTATGCCGATATATTTTTTCTGGAACACAGATGATCAAGGATGCACTATAAGAGCATGATTTTTGTATGGGCTGTTACTTGTACATTAGAGGGCAATTTCATTTGTACACCTTTAGTCATATCATGCATGTACCCTAATTCAGAAAATTAGGTATGTAACCATCAAATTTCTAGAAAGAAATAAAAGCATATGTAGTTCCACACAGTTCTGCTTTGTTTCTTCATTTTTAACTTTTGCATGCTGTATTTCTCACGGTTGATTTTCAAGAACTGTAAGATGCATGTGCCACCAAGGAGCGAGGCCCCTCTCATATGGCCACACTCTACCGACTTGTGTGCACATGCATGGGAATCTACACGCATATGGCTGGTAACGGGCCAAAGAAAATGAACAAATAATAAGAAGGGCTGTATCGGATTAAAATCAGGACAAATTTCATATCTATTTTTAGCATAAAAAATTATTAGGAGCTCAAATAAATTGTGAAAGGGGCCGTGGGCTGAACCCATTTACTAGGCCTATACATGCACAAACGCACCACCAAAAAGCACATATAGGAGAAGATAGTTTTACTCCCTCAAGCAATTTACTTTCTGTTTAATCCTTCAACGAAATCTTGATTTTATTTACTCTATTTAAAACTTTAGATCCGTGCAATCTACCCACCTATGCAACTTGTCCTTTTTGTTTCCATTTGTACAATTTGGTTTTAAAGCTCAAATTTTGCATGATGGTAGAAAATATCAATCACTATGTAAAAAATTCATGAGTATTTTGTATGTATTTTCTAATTTTTATTCTTAAAATAACAATAGATGCTAATAAACTATACAAATAATGATTAAACATACCTTATATTTCTTTATGGGTAGGGTTCCATGTCAGATATAATCGTACAAAATTTGAGAAATGAAACTCAAACAGTAAATATTTAAACAAATAAGATAAAATGCAATAGAGAATAGATTGCATTGGCTTGACTTTTTGAAGGAGTAAATTGAGCTAAGGTTTTGTTTGGGGTTTAATCGGATAACATGGATTGTTCGCGACATATGAGAGTAAGCTAAGGTTCAGTTTAACCGGTACTGATATCCACTATCTGCACCGGTTCTTCATGTCTCAATGGGCAATGTGGCAGCGGAGGTTAAGAACTGGTACCGATAATATTTATGAACTGATTCAAGTTCAACTGATTCTGATGGGGCGATACGAAAGGTTGTTCCTTTTGTAGTGGATGGCAGCAGCGCATGCATAGAAGGAGCACCTTAACTGGGTTGATCCTAGTAAAACATGAGTTTGAGAATGTTTTCATGTGCTGCTATTGAACTTAAAACTATAGGTAGCTTTTTTGCATTGTACTTTTTATAGAGTAATATGTAACATAATATTGCCTGGATGATAAGTTTTTACATAGAGTGTTCATATTGTTGTAAAAAACAATCTTACCATATTGGTACTGTAAAAAATTTAGAACTATATAAATTTGGATGTTCAAGTCTGTTAAACAATAGTACTAAAAAGTATACATATATATATTTGCTTAAAAATGTTGGGCCCGTTTCACTGGAGTCCACTTGTGCTTCTCGTACCAATCCATATATCAGTAGTTTGAAAGTATAAAAGGATGAAATGAGTTTCAGACATTGAATATTTTTTTATAATCCATGTAAGTCATACAAAGATGTTCTAGGTTACATTCAATATGGCCGGGAGATGGACACAAAAACAGGAAGCAAATCAATACCATGACCAGCAAGCAGACTTGGGCATACGACTAGACCTAATTGTCATCCTCGCAGGCTTCAACTACTTCTGATTATCCACATGTGAAAGAAGAGTGAGCAGGGAAGGTACCCATCAAGCCCTAACACTACTCGAGGAAGATGTTTCATGCATAAGGACATTAGCAAAGAGAGGCCATACGGCTTAGTTTTGCCAGAAATATATTTTATGCAAGGTTCTCCTTGAAAAGAGAGTTGCAATAAGAGGGAGAGGAAGTTGAACCGTTATTTTAGTTTGTGGGACCTATGGGAGTTGACTCTATCATGACAGTTCTCTAAGTTCTATTCGAGCCTTCGGACCCTATGGTACTACTAACTCTAACACACTGCCATAATTCAAATACATGACAATCACTATCACACATCTACTTCAAGGATATATACTAATAATAATCAATAATAGCCTAGGACATAGCGTGTCAATAACCGTGACAGCAACTATCCAGATAGATTAATACTCTATAGAGGTCATACATTTTATCCACGGACCATTTACTCCTCGTAAGGGAGTAACATTTTATCAATCCGCCTCACCAACGAGAGTGAGGACCATCTCCTCCAAGATGATGTCATCCCCGCTAACTGGACGGTAGACACCATCCACAACTTCAAAATCTAGTTCAAAGCCTGATGTCGTCACATCGATTATGGCCTTACGACATATGCCTCTGCATTCACGCATCTAATAAGAAGCATGCTTGAGTTTTATTTTCTTTTATTGCATTCCGACATCTCCATAAGGAGAGTTTTGAGATACATATGTAGTCCATAAATGCCTCAGATTTAGGAGTTTTAATATATAGAGCAAATATTAGTTACACTACAAAAAACTCGGCCATTTATGACGGCCACGGTTATTTACGGCAGTTCTAGGTCTGGCAGTCGTAAATAATATTATTTATGACAACCAGTTCTAGCCCTCGTAAGTAAATGCTTGTTTACGACGGCCTGACCTAGGGCGTCATAAATACTAGCTTATTTACGACGGCCCTGGCCTAGCCATCATAAATAATCTTATTTACCACGACCCGACACTAGGCCGTCGTAAATAAGTTGTATATACCCGCAGGCACGGGGTCAGCGCGGGCATTCACCCGTGCCGACCCCGAGCCCGCGCGCCGCCACCTGCCGCCGCCAGCCCCCGCCGCCCCCGTCCACCGCCACCGCCATCACCCCCCCACCGCACCGCGCCCGCCTCCCCCGGCTGCCCCCATGCGCCCGCCCGCGCCTGGCCCCACGCCGCTGCCTCCGGCCCCCAGCCCCGCGCGGTGCCTTCGCCGGAGCCCCGATGCGCCCTGACCCCGGAATCCCGCCCCGCTCGGTACTGCCGGATTCTGCGCCCTCATCGAGTAATTTCTTTAGTAATTATGTTTAGTTTATTAATTACTTGTTAATTTAGTTTATTAATTATTTTAGTTAGTTGAACACTATGTTTTATTTTATTAATTAGCAATTTTATAGGTTAGTATTTACTTGTTAATTTGAGTAGTTCATTATTTTTTTTTGTTTATTTAGTTGTTTACTTAGTATAGTATTTTGTTGTAGTGTTGTAATTGTTCGTGTTTCTTGTAGTATTGTAAGAATAATATACGAGCAATTCCTCTTCGCCCTGCGTGCAGGGTAACCGAATCAAGGCTACCACATAAAATATTGGTTGACGTTGTTCAATCGATTTACGGTTGCTTAAGAGCTCTGGATACAAATAGAGAGAATTTGGTTGCGTGGAAGTCATCCCTTGTTGCTGGATTTCGTTTGTTTTGGAGTAAAAATCATAGTTCGTGCCAAGATTTTGTATCGTGTTCTGAAAACTTTATTTTTGGGTGTTTGGATGCTGTTTATCTTAGTGCATATTTTGTTTCTCGCGTGTGTTTAATTTCAACCAATTTCCGATCACGTTGGTTTATCATAACTTGAGTTTTACTCAATCTATTGATGTTATTCTTATTGCGTTGGCTTTCTAACTCGTTTCTCTACTACCTATTGAGTTTTGATCATGTTTTATGTCAAAGAACCAACTTGCACAAAAGTGTTTTTTTGACAGTTCAGTTTTTGGTTAAGGAACTGAGTTTTCCACTGAAAATTTTGTATTATCTATCATTCATATCCCCCTCTGTGATAACCAATCTACCTTTCAATGCTACACTAGATATGAACTGTGATCTCCATCTCAGTTGTATGTAGAATGGTTCACTACTACATAAAACATTTTCTTTGGCGTATCCTATTTTTTTACAGGCGGTCGGTTAAAAAAACGCCTGTGATGTCCAATTCAAGTCACCTGTGATAATACCCACCTGTGATAATAGAATATCCCAGGCAGCCAGTAACAAAAAACTGCATGTAGAAAGATATGAATTTTCTCGGGCGGTCAGCGTAAAAAACCATATGCGATACTGACCATTATCACAGGCGGTTCTTAGTAACGATCGCGTGTGAAAATCCATATCTTTTCACAAGCGGTCAAATTAAAAAACCACATGTGATAATTGCCAATATCACAGGCGGTTTTTTACACCGACCACCTATGAAAATGAATGCCTACGTAAGGTCGCTGGACCGCACCCCGTTAATATGAAATCCTATGTTATAATATTACCTAGTTTTTCCATGTTATTCCTTAAAGCCTTGGTGGGAAATATTTATAATAGTTAATTGTCATTAAATTGTGTTAGCCATGCTTAGACTATTTAGAATATGGTTGGGTATGGATACTACTTGATATATTGGGTTTTTTAATGAGACACATTAATATGTCATAGGTAGAAGTCTATACAGTCTGGTTGTTTTGATATGGTGTTGTGTGCACAAGATCAGGATAGTGATAGTTTCTATCTTAGATTCTAAGGACCGTTCATGAAACAGCTAACCCGGCTTTATAGTGCCACCATAATTCTGAGATGGGGCAGCTTGACCAATTAATTAGGTGTTCTTCCGACATTGTATGAGTGATTGGAAGGTGCGGGGAATAGGAGTCTGAGGGACTTCTCTGGGAACCGCAAGGCTCAAAAACGGGCATCTATGAAGGAGTGTGTACTCTTGGGAACTGCAATGGTGAAACCTTAGTGGGCTTGTACTTGCCAGTAGACCCTTTGTAAATGCCTTGTAGTGGTCTCCTTGTCACACACCTAAGGAAGTGTGTAATGTAGTTAGTTACCACGAACATCAGGGAGGTTTCCTTAGTCCACCCGGCAACAGGGGATGGAATCACGACTTGTGCGTAAAGATGTACAATCTCTACAGACAATAAAAACTGTCATGACAGCCGTACTCACGGTCAAGAGCGGCTTGGGCTTATTCATAATGAGTCAAAATTGAAATGGGTTGGGTGGGATTTTCATGTGGTGTAACCTGGCAATGCTGGTCATTAATGAATGTCACGTGGTGTAACCTAAATTCATTAGATTATGATTATCAGGTGGTGTAGCCAGAGAAGGAGGGTCCTACCCTGCAATTGGTGGGATATATTCACTTAGTAATATAGGTTGCTAAGTAAATAAGATTTATACTTAGTGCTTAACTTGAGTTAGCCTTCCTTAAGATAAGCTTTCATGTCATTCCTTTCTTACGTTTGTTGAGTAACCTAGGTACTCAAACTTGCTTTTGTTTGATTGCAAATGCTGCTCATGATATGGTGATCAGGTAGAGTACAATGAAGAGGACTTTGACCCCGAAGAGTTGTAGTACAACGCCTGTGAAGGAGCACCACACAACGATATTCCACTGCTGTAATATTGTGTAATATTAACTTCGTTTAGTATTTAGAAGACAATTATATAATATTTATGTTAAACACATACTTGGCTTATATTTGACATGATACTTCACTATTATCAACACATGTATTCTCACACCCGGTTTCTCCGAAGAACAACCGAGTGAATATCAAATGTATGCCAGGATCATTTTCTCATACATGTGATGACCAATAGTGAAGCATCATTTATTACAAGCCAGGTGTCGAATATAGATAAGTCTTACGTAGCATATGTCTCGATGGACGATAATAAGTTCATAACATGTAAATATAATAGCAGCGGAATATTATTCTTGTGGGCTCCATCACAGGAGTTTTCCGGGAGACTCCATGAACCTAGAATCCTTCTTCGGGTCCGAAGTCTTGGTCATTGAACACAACATCATCCCCTTGACCTGAGCAGCAATTTAAACCAACAAATATGCAAGTTTGAGTACCGTTGGTACTCAGCAAGTGTGGGAAAGTTATGTCATGCATGGCTAGAGCAAGGAGAGGTTGAACTCATGGTTAAAGCACTACGCAATTAATACCTATCACCTTAGCTTATTAAGCACCTACATTACTACATAGGTGAAATGGTCCCAATCTCCCAACCCATCATCATAATCAAATAACCATAACATCATTTCCAATGTCAAGCTCCCCGCTTAACATCCTCAACTTCCAAATTCATCATCCTCTAATCATGAATAAGTCCAAGCCGCTCTTGACCGTGAGCACGGCTGTCATGACAGTTTTGACTCTGCAGAGTCTGCACCACTGTACCCACATGTAGTGATTTCATCCCCCGTTGTCGAGTGGACTAAAAGAACCTCCATCATGCCAGTGGCCACGAACCACATTCACACTTCCCAGGTGTGTAGCCAGGATCACTACGAAGCCTTTACAAAGGGATTCCCGACGAGTGTGGGCCCACTGAGGTTTCACCCCTAACAGCATACAAGAGGCTCCAACCCTGCTGAAGTGGCCCCCTCTTGAGCCTTGCGGTTCATATGGTAGTCCAGCTGACACCTATTCCCCGCACCATCCAAAACACCCATACTATGCCGGGGAGACACCTAATTAATTGGCCAAGCTGCCCCATCTTAGCATGTGGTTGGCACGGTAAAGCCAGGTTACATGCTCCATGAACCGGTCCTTAGGATCCTGGCAAGTACTAAACACAAATCTGAGTCTCGTGCACCCAGCACCAACCAAATGATCCAACTTGCCTCGATCCCTACCTCTACATAACTCATAATATCTAATTCAAGAGTAAGATAAATAAATTGATGATCTCATATCCCAATTATCCCATTCTAAGCATGGCTAAGCATAAGCATAATAATAAATGACATGATAAAATAAACCCCAACCCAAGCTACAAGGAAACAAGGTAATGCAATTCTAGGGAAACTTCCTAGCATGGATTTCATAGTTCAATTGACAATGCAAATATTTCTATCTACACATCCTAGTATAGGATCAAAGTGGTCAAGGACACTTGCCTTCTTCCTGCTGCTCTGGGAATGGAAAGTCTTGGTCTTGGAAAGGGAGAACTTGCTCTGGGGCAGGTTCTACTCACGTCAATACACATAGCAAAAGAAAACAACAATCCATAAGACATGGTTCACACTTTCACTTCATACAAACCACACATACATACCTATGAAGGTCATTCACATTACTAAGTGTTGTGGTTATCCTAGATGTGTTGATTTTTGGCCTAAATGCACTTTTAAGCATATGTATATGATTTCTAACCTTTGTATTCAGATTTCTGTTTGCACACTATGTATGAATTTCCTATTTAAACAAATTCTTTAATACACTCTTTAGCTACCAAGTTTGCATGGAAGGTAATTTCCTATTCCAAATGGGTTTTCAGATCTTCTACCAAATCCTAAAATGAAGTTTTTGGAGTTAGAGACTTCATCTATCATTTTCTAGTTATGCATACCTATTTTCCTATATTTTTCAGATTTACTTTCCATGCCTAAAAGTGAGTTTTATTATTAAATAGTAGGGCATACAATCTAAACAGAATCGGTTCTGATCTAAAATATTAAATAATATATTTTTGAACTTCTCCTCTGATGTGAACTAATTTAAATTTAATTTACCAATTTTCAGAATTATTTCCTAACCTAAAAATGTGTTCCTATAACTAATAAAGGTGAACAATCAATTAGACAGATTCATTTCAGCTTAAAATCTATTTTTAACTAATTCTAAAGTTTTCCAAGTGCGAGGAGAGTTTAAATTTTAATTTACAATGTGTTTGCCTCACCTTTTTAAATTTAAATCCTAATCACGTATTCAAACTTCCGAATTTAATATCATATGGGGTCAAAAAGGTAAATTCACCCTACTACATGGTCTAATTCATTATTTCATAAATTTCCAGGGGTCTAACTACACATAACAGAGGGGTTTTCCAAATTTTTATTAAGTCCAGGGGCTAAAACTGATTTTTAAATGAATTTACACGAATTTCTGAAGTTCCAGGGGCTAGATCAGAAGTTTCTGGGGCTAGCTCGTGTTTTCCGAGATCCCCAGGGGGTAGAGCGTAAGAATCCCGGCCTTTATAACGTGGGGCTGATGTGGACCGTCCGATTTAAAACAGACGGCTCAGATTAGATCGCCGAACCGGTACGCGTGGGTTTTAATTCTACCGTGCGATTTAAAATAGACGGCGCACAAGCGGCCACGTCGCCCTGGCCGGAGCCAGCCAGCACTGCCCGGCGGCGCGCGGCAGCGGGAGGCGGCGATCTCGCCGGAAAACTTCGGATCTTCATCTATTCCTCCTAAAACTGGGTTTTCATGGCATAGATCGGTAGAGGGGAGGTCGGGGATCTCACCTCGGGATTTTTCTTGAGCTCGGAGGCCCTGGAAGACGATCGGCGACGAGGTCCGAGGTGGAACCGCTGTGGTGCTCGTCGGAGCTGTGCCTAGAGCACAAGCCACCAAGTTTTCTGCATCTGCGTGATTCCCCGGAGGCGGTGGAACACGATCGGAGCATTAGATCGGAAAATCCGAGCAAAGATCGAGAGAAAACGGTTGGAGAAGCTCTGGTTCTCACCGGAAGGAAAAATAGGCGATCGGGATGAAAAAAAACGGGCGACGCTGGCGCTTATATAGACGGGGGAGGGCGGCGTGTCGGTTGTGATCGAGTTGGAGTCGTCCGGGACCAGAATTTGGCTAGGGGACGCGGTTTTCAGGGGGTAGTTTTGATTCGGGAGAGAGAGGTGTCCCGGGGTCGGCCGATCGCGCGTGAGGAAGAAGATGACGGCGGCCCCGCGTGTCAGTGAGAGGGAGAGGCGCGCGGCTGTGGGCTGGCGGGGGGGGGGGGGGGGAATGGTGGGCCGGCTGGTGGGTTTCGGCCCACTGGCCGGTTGGGTTTTATTTTTATTTTTCTTTTTCTTTTCTATTTTGATTTGAATTTGAATTCTAATTTGAATTTGAATTTCTGCACCACATGCAATATGTCCAAAATTTTAAATTGCCCTCTTAACAGGTTTTTGGGGTGTTACAGCTCTACCCCCCTTAAAATAAATCTCGTCCTCAAGATTGACGGTTCTAGGAAAACAATTCCGGAAATTGTGTCTTAAGCTCGTCTTCTCGCTCCCATGTGCTTCCTCTTCTCAGTGATGCTTCCACCGCACCTTGCACATTCGAATTCTTTTATTTCTTGTGAGGCGTTCCATTGTCTCCAAAATCTTCAATGGTTGCTCGACATAAGACAGATCCTCAGCTATGTCAACCTCATTCATGAGTAACATCTCTTCAGGCGTCTTTAGACATTTCTTGAGCTGTGACACATGGAATACATCGTGCACATCCGATAGGCGAGCCGGTAGTTCTAGTTGATATGCCACTTCGCCTTTCCTCTCCAGAACTTGAAAGGGTTCAATGTATCGATGTGATAACTTCCCTTTCACCTTGAACCGACGAAGTCCTCGAATAGGGGACACCTTGTGGTAGACATAGTCCCCCACGTTGAAAACGAGCTCTCTTCTCCGTACATCGGCATAGCTCTTTTGTCATGTCTGTGCTATCCTCAAGTTGTTGTGGATTTCCCTCACTTTTGCTTCGGCTTCTTGTAGTACTTCAGGTCCAAACACTTTACTTTCCCCGGCTTGGTTCCAAAATAGTGGGGTTCTGCACTTTCTCCCATACAAAGCTTCAAACGGTGACATCTTCATACTAGCCTGATAGCTGTTGTTATAGGAGAACTCCGCATACGGTAAGTTCTTATCCCAACTCTGATTGTTTTTGAGTGCACACGCTCTCAGCATGTCCTCAAGGATCTGATTGGTTCTTTCCGTCTGTCCATCAGTCTGGGGATGATAGGCAGAACTAAAATTCAGATGAGTTCCCATGGTTTCATGCAACTTCTGGCAGAACCTTGAGGTGAACTGTGTCCCTCGATCTGACACTATCTTCTTTGGCACTCCATGGAAACACACGGTCCTTGACATGTATAATTCTGCCAATTTGGATCCGCTGTAGCTTTCTTTCACAGGGATGAAATGAGCTACCTTGGTAAGCCTGTCAATGATGACCCATACCGAATCATATCCTAATTGGGTCCTGGGTAGTCCCACTATGAAATCCATACCGATTTCTTCCCATTTCCATTCAGGCACTTTGAGTGGTTGCAATAATCCCGTGGGTCGTTGATGTTCTGCTTTCACCAACTGACATGTGTCACATAGGGCAACATGTTCCGCTACATCTCGCTTCATGCCATACCACCAATACCTTCTCTTGAGGTCATGGTACATCTTCGTACTCCCAGGATGAATGGAATAGTCAGAATCATGAGCTTACTTCAAGATCAATTCACGGATCTCCTTCACTTCAGGCACACAGATTCTTTTCCCGTGCCACACCGTACCTTGTTCATCCTCTATGAAACCAGGGGCTTTATTATCCTTGATGAGTTCTCTGATTTCTTGTATCTTCTCATCATTCTTTTGACCATCGCGTATGTCTTGCTCTAATGTGGAGTCCACTTCCATGGCGATGGCTTCACCACTATTCACCAGGCATAGATTGAGTCTTATAACATCGTCCTTCAATTCTGCAGGCATGTCCTTCAAGCTCAACCTATTGACCTGCACTTTCCGGCTTAAAGCATCTGCCACGACATTCGCTTTCCCAGGATGATAGTTGATACCCACATCAAAGTCGTTGATTAGCTCTAACCATCTTCTTTGTCTGAGGTTGAGATCTGGCTGTTTGAAAATGTACTTTAAGCTCTTTTGATCCGTATATATCTTTGTCCTCTTCCTCATCAAGTAGTGCCGCCAAATCTTCAACGCGTGTACCACTGCGGCTAGTTCTAGGTCATGTGTAGGATAGTTCTTCTCGTGTTTCCGGAGCTGCCGGGACGCATAAGCCACTACATGCCCTTCTTGCATGAGAACACATCCCAACCCGTTTCCAGAAGCATCGCAGTACACCGAAAAGTTCTTCTGCATATCTGGCATAACTAGCACTGGGGCTGTTGTCAATCTTTTCTTTAATTCCTGGAAACTCGTCTCGCACTGCGGCGTCCATGTGAATGTGATTCCCTTCTCCAACAGTTTGGTGAGGGGTCTCGAGATCTTGGAGAAACCCTCGATAAACCGTCGATAATACCCAGCCAATCCCAAGAAGCTTCGAACTTCCCCGACATTCTCAGGGGTCTTCCACTTCTGTACATCCTCGATCTTGGCGGGATCTACGGAGACTCCTCCCTCCGAGATTATATGTCCTAAGAAGGGAACTCTCTTTAGCCAAAACTCACACTTGCTCAACTTGGCATATAGTTGGTGTTCTCTCAACTTTTGCAACACCAACCTTAGAAGTTTCTCATGTTCTTCTTCATCATTGGAGAAGACGAGAATGTCATCAATGAAAACCACCACGAATTTGTCCAGATATTCCATGAATACCTTGTTCATGAGATACATGAAGTATGCCGGGGCATTAGTTAGCCCGAAAGGCATGGCGGTGTTATTCATACAGTCCGTACCGAGATACGAAAGTTGTCTTTGGAATATCAGTTTGCCTTATCTTAAGTTGGTGGTATCCCGACCTGAGATCAATTTTCGAGAACACACAAGCTCCCCTCAACTGATCAAACAAGTCTTTAATGCGGGGTAGTGGGTACTTGTTCTTGATGGTTACTTCATTCAACGCACGGTAATCTACGCATAACCTCACCACGACCCCTTCCTCTTCCGGCCATTATCATGATCAACCAAATGTCAATTTAAAGCATTACGTATTAACTTACCAATTTTGCTTGTTTAAACTTTAAAATTTTGAGACCTTATTTCATTTATATTTTCTGAGGATTTCATGTCCTATGCGAACATAAATGCACTCTTAATTCATATGGGTTCACACACCAAAGCAAAACAACCTGAAGACGAGGTTGTGGACAAACGCCCATGGCTTCCACAACTCACGTCACACACCAAGCATTAACACACCATTAACTAAGGTAACGACTCGACTACTCGACATCCTGCTAAACTGAGGGAAAGGACTCTACACTACTCGTATCACTGAGCTGGCTCCTCGGGATCTTCCTCCTTATTGCGGCTGCCCTCTGACTCCGCTTTGGGTCTGGAAGTGCGGCAACGCCTGCTCGCCCGGCGATCTGGGGAGTCAGGAGTCCATGTGTCATTCACGGTGACACACAGTTCATTCCCATCTCCTCTTTCTCTCACCCTCAAGCTGGCTTGAAGCAACGCCTCAGTCTCCTTCAGGGTGTCACGTACATCCTGAAGCTCCTGCTGACACTCCTACAGTCGAGTGCTGAGCATAGCAGCATCCTCCAAGCACAAGTCCATGTGCTCATGGGAAGTCCCTTGCTGCACTGGCGGGTACTTGTACTCCGTTGTACCACTCTCACGCTGGAGGACATACATGTACTCAGTCCTGTCCAGGTGACGACGATAGATGTGACGCTGACAGGTGATTGCCTCCCAGGTGACATCCTTCTCCGCATCGACCTGTGTCGCTCGACAAGCTGGAGAGTGGTGGATCTTGAGCAGCTGATTTTCGTGGATAATCCTCATTTCTGAACTCCATTCTTCCCGCTTCTCACGGATGGTTCGGGTGGAGATGTAGTGTATGATTAGCTTGCCCGTATTGCCGGCGGCTTGGAGCATGCGTCGAAGACGGCGCAACAAGCCTCCTACTGCCAATCCGTAGGAGAGATACGTCACCGGTTTCTCCTCTCTCGGGGCGAGGGCAACTACGGGAACTCTCCCTCCGGTGGACTTGCGGGCGGTGCGGATCATGCGAACCATCTAAAACATAAAGCATTTAAACTTAAGTTAGATAAGATTTTAAACAAAAATCCTATTTTGAATAAAAGTTGGGTAAGATGAATAAAGTGACCCCATTAAATAACACTTTTCAACCCACACCTTTGTAAAATAGTTTTTAAGAAAATAGGGTCCTTAAATACGTCCATTTCTACCTAGGTCCACGTTCCTACGGGCAACCTTGGCTCTGATACCACTTTCTGTCACACCCGGTTTCTCCGAAGAACAACCGAGTGAATATCACATGTATGCCAGGATCATTTTCTCATACATGTGATGACCAATAGTGAAGCATCATTTATTACAAGCCAGGTGTCGAATATAGATAAGTCTTACATAGCATATGTCTCGATGGACGATAATAAATTCATAACATGTAAATAAAATAGCAGCGGAATATTATTCTTGTGGTCTCCGTCACAGGAATTGCCCGGGGGACTCCATAAACCTAGAATCCTTCTTCGGGTCTGAAGTCTTGGTCATTGAACACCACATCATCCCCTTGACCTGAGCAGCAATTTAAACCAACAAATATGCAAGTTTGAGTACCGTTGGTACTCAGCAAGTGTGGGAAAGTTATGTCATGCATGGCCAGAGCAAGGAGAGGTTGAACTCATGGTTAAAGCACTACGCAATTAATACCTATCACCTTAGCTTATTAAGCACCTACATTACTACATAGGTGAAATGGTCCCAATCTCCCAACCCATCATCATAATCAAATAACCAAAACATCATTTCCAATGTCAAGCTCCCCGCTTAACATCCTCAACTTCCAAATTCATCATCCTCTAATCATGAACAAGTCCAAGCCGCTCTTGACCATGAGCACGGCTGTCATGACAGTTTTAACTATGCAGAGTTTGCACCACTGTACCCACATGTAGTGATTTCATCCCCCGTTGTCGGGTGGACTAAAAGGACCTCCATCATGCCAGTGGCCACGAACCACATTCACACTTCCTAGGTGTGTAGCCAGGAGATCACTACGAATCCTTTACAAAGGGATTCCCGACGAGCGTGGGCCCACTGAGGTTTCACCCCTAACAGCATATAAGAGGCTCCAACCCCACTGCAGTGGCCCCCTTTTGAGCCTTGCGGTTCATATGGTAGTCCAGCTGACACCTATTCCCCTCACCATCCAAAACACCCATACTACGCCGGGGATACACCTAATTAATTGGCCAAGCTGCCCCATCTCAGCATGTGGTTGGCACGGTAAAGCCAGGTTACATGCTCCATGAACCGGTCCTTAGGATCCAGGCATGTACTAAACACAAATCCGAGTCTCGTGCACCCAGCACCAACCAAATCATCCAACTTGCCTCGATCCCTACCTCTACATAACTCATAATATCTCATTCAAGAGTAAGGTAAATAAATTGATGACCTCATATCCCAATAATCCCATTCTAAGCATGGCTAAGCATAAGCATAATAATAAATGACATGATAAAATAAATCCCAACCCAAGCTACAAGGAAACAAGGTAATGCAATTCTTTGGAAACATCCTAGCATGGGTTTCATAGTTCAATTGACAATGCAAATATTTCTATCTACACATCCTAGTATAGGATCAAAGTGGTCAAGGACACTTGCCTTCTTCCTGCTGCCCTGGGAATGGAAAGTCTTGGTCTTGGAAAGGGAGAACTTGCTATGGGGCAGGTTCTACTCACGTCAATACACATAGCAAAAGAAAACAACAATCCATAAGACATGGTTCACACTTTCACTTCATACAAACCACACATACATACCTATGAAGGTCATTCACATTACTAAGTGTTGTGGTTGTCCTAGATGTGTTGATTTTTGGCCTACATGCACTTTTAAGCATATGTATATGATTTATAACCTTTGTATTCAGATTTCTGTTTGGACACTATGTATGAATTTCCTATTTAAACAAATTCTTTAATACACTCTTTAGCTACCAAGTTTGCATGGAAAGTAATTTCCTATTCCAAATGGGTTTTCAGATCTTCTACCAAATCCTAAAATGAAGTTTTTGGAGTTAGAGACTTCATCTATCATTTTCTAGTTATGCATACCCATTTTCCTATATTTTTCAGATTTACTTTCCATGCCTAAAAGTGAGTTTTAATATTAAATAGTAGGACATACCATCTAAACGGAATAGGTTCTGATCTAAAATATTAAATAATATATTTTTGAACTTCCCCTCTGATGTGAACTAATTTAAATTTAATTTACCAATCTTCAGAATTATTTCCTAACCTAAAAATGTGTCCGTATAACTAATAAAGGTGAACAATCAATTAGACAGATTCATTTCAGCTTAAAATCTATTTTTAACTCATTCTAAAGTTTTCCAAGTGTGAGGAGAGTTTAAATTTTAATTTACAATGTGTTTACCTCACCTTTTTAAATTTAAATCCTAACCACATATTCAAACTTCTGAATTTAATATCATATGGGGTCGAAAAGGTAAATTCACCCTACTACAGGGTCTAATTCATTATTTCATAAATTTCCAGGGGTATAACTACACATAATAGAGGGGTTTTCCAAATTTTTATTAAGTCCAGGGGCTAAAACTGATTTTTAAATGAATTTACACGAATTTCTGAAGTTCTAGGGGCTAGATCAGAAGTTTCCGGGGCTAGCTCGTGTTTTCCGAGATCCCCAGGGGGTAGCGCGTAAGAATCCCAGCCTTTATAACGCGGGGCTGATGTGGACCGTCCGATTTAAAACAGACGGCTCAGATTAGATCGCTGAACCGGTACGCGCGGGTTTTAATTCTACGGTGCGATTTAAAATATACGGCGCACAAGCGGCCACGTCGCCCTGGCCAGAGCCAGCCCGCGCTGCCCGGCGGCGCGTGGCGGCGGGAGGCGGCGATCTCGCCGGAAAACTTCGGATCTTCGTCTATTCCTCCTAAAACTGGGTTTTCATGGCATAGATCGGTAGAGGGGAGGTCGGGGATCTCACCTCGGGATTTTTCTTGAGCTCGGAGGTCCTGGAAGACGGTCGGCGACGAGGTCCGAGGTGGAACCGCTGCGGTGCTCGTCGGAGCTGTGCCTAGAGCGCAAGCCACCGAGTTTTCTGCACCTACGTGATTCCCCGGAGGCGGTGGAACACGATCGGCGCGTTAGATCGGAAAATCCGAGCAAAGATCGAGAGAAAACGGCTGGAGAACCTCTGGTTCTCACCGGAAGGAAAAACAGGCGATCGGGATGAAAAAAACGGGCGATGCCGGCGCTTATATAGACGGGGGAGGGCGGCGTGTCGGTTGTGATCGAGTTGGAGTCGTCCGGGACCAGAATTCGGCTGGGGGACGCGGTTTTCAGGGGGTAGTTTTGATTCGGGAGAGAGAGGTGTCCCGGGGTCGGCCGATCGCGCGCGAGGAAGAAGATGACGGCGGGCCCCGCGTGTCAGTGAGAGGGAGAGGCGCTCGGCTGTGGGCTGGCGGGGGGGAAAATGGTGGGCCGGCTGGTGGGTTTCGGCCCACTGGCCAGTTGGGTTTTAGTTTTCTTTTTCTTTTCTGTTTTGATTTGAATTTGAATTCCAATTTGAATTTGAATTTATGCACCACATGCAATACGTCCATAAATTTTTAAATTCCCCTCTTAACAGGTTTTTGGGGTGTTACATGTATGAAAGAACAGATCCTGGCATGAACCAGATGTGACATCTAGCGGTGCAGCTCCCAACTCTCTTCAAGAGAAAGAATCGCTTTGTGGCTGAAGGAATGGACAAAAAGTGGATTGTTGATGTGTCGCGTGACTTGGTGATGGAGCTGCTACCGGATTATGTTCAGTTATGGTTGATAGTCCAGGTGGCTGATTTTAATCCGCAGGATGATCGAGCTGATGAGATCTCATGGATCAGCACTCCCCATGGGAATTAATCTGTACGGTCGGCATACCTACTACAGTTCGACAGCAGCATGATTAGCAAGAAGTCGGAAGGGTTAGGGCACCATCTCGTAGGAAATCCTCCATGTGGCTACTTCTGCAAGACCGTATTTGGATGGCTGCTCACCTACAAAATCATGGTTATCCGAATAACGATCTTTAATTTGACAATTACGCCTCAGATGTCTGGACAAGGTGACACACTTGTTTGTGAGTGGCCCCTATTGCAGTGGATTTGGCACCAAATGGTGGTGTGGATCCAAGACCAAGGCCTTGACTCGTCGTGGCACAATGAGAAAATTCATATCTAGATTGTTCAACATACTTGCAGGGTCTACAAGGTCACCAAGCTTGCTAGGATAAAGATGGCTAATTATTCTAGTCTGCTCGGTTTTATGGCAGGAGAGGAACGCTAGTATTTTTTACAGCAAGGCAAATACCCCTGATCGGATGCTATCTCAGATTAAGGATGAAACACGGAACTGGGCTTCGGCAGGGGCAAAGCACGTACATGTGCTGAACGCCACTCATCGTCAAGCTACTCAGCATAGCTAATTTTCTCTGACTCCCATGATAAAGCATTATCTTAATTGTCACTTGATGATGTAGATAAGTTGTGTACGAGAATTCCTTATATATATATATATATATATATATATATATATATCACTACAGGAATATGAACTATTAACAACAGATGGAAACCGTCGTTAATAAAGGGCAAACCGTCATGAATAGGTTATTCACGACGGGGAAGCCTTATTCATGATGGTTTTCGGCCGTCACCGATAATTAGTCGTAAATAAGGTTGTTAACGACGGCTCCCATCGTAAATAAGTTTATTCGCAACGGCTAAAAAATCCCGTCGCGAATAAGTTCCACCGACTGCCATGTGGCTGGGGGAATTTATTTACGACAGGCCGTCGTGAATAGACCCATTATTTACGATGGTCGACAGTAGCTGTCATAAATACTAGTGGCTTATTTACGATGGCCAGCACCAGGAAACCATCATAAATAAGTTTGGTTATTTTTTAAAATTAGAACATACTTCCCTGGCTTTGAGGCCAGCCCTGGCTCGATGGCCAGCTCACACAGGCAGTCAACAACAATAACAACAATATGCAGTGAAATTATTATAAACATCTACACTAGCTAGGCACACACCACAGACTACACACTACCACGTGCGCTACCTCCAGAACCCGGAAACTCGTCCTCCAGCCTTCGTCCTCCCGGTAGCTGCGGAGATGGCGTGTGAGCCTCGGTCGTGGAGCCCTGTTATGTATAAGTGTAGTTAGACAAGTTATAAGTTTTAAAATGCATATTTGCCTAAGTAAGCTTTTTATAACCTAGAATTGATCAAGTTAAACTAGTTTTGGCTACGTTTGACTAAGTTTGGGGATATTCTAATAAATTTGGCTAAACTTCATCAAATATGGCTATGTTGTGGAAGTTTGAGTAAATTTGTACCTCTGCTCCTATAAACGGGGCCTTTGGGTCCTGTGGGGGCTGCCACTGTGGAAAGACGACAGGTTGTCCTGCCGCCATAGCCTGTGAAAAAAAATATTATCATAAAACCATCATTGATATGTTAGAAATATTAATTAAAACGACCGTTACATACCTGCATTGTCGTTTCATCTGTAGCATGAACGAGACTTGGTACTCGTCCCGAGCCCTACTTTTTGCGGCTTGACGCTCCCTTTCTAGCCGGAGCTCCTCCTGTGTCCTACGGAGCTCGTCCCGGACACTCTGGATCTCTAGGGAGCTAGGATATCTCGATCCTGCCTACCGCGATGAAGAGCCACTCGAGGAAGGTCGTGCCTCCCTCGAGTCGACAACTCCATCGAAGATGGCGAAACTACAAAAGAAGAAAGATTATTAATTTTTTGAATCTCAAATTTATTAACATTAAATAAAAAAAGAGAACTTACTGTCCGTGAAGTTTCCCGTCTCCGGTTGCATACGTGGTTTCTGGGATGATTGGTGCGCTCTGCCAATCGAAGCCTTCACCGTGAAGCCGCTCCGTCTCCTTCCTATACCTTGCCTACAAAGATGAAAAGATAATATCATAAAAAATATTTAAGAACACTCAATACAAATACAAAACAACTCATCAACGGCGTCTGACGCCGCCTGAGAACACAGCAGGTCAGGCCGTGACGGGTCACTTCCCCTGTGACCCCTCTTCCATACCTGAATTCGAGTCGGCTCCTGACCGCTCTCACGCTCCTATGTATATATGTTAGTTCAATGAATAATTTTAACATATTTCAAAATAATAGTAATCACACTTACCATGCATTTAGCTAGACGTAAGTAGCCGTCCGCACCAGACGTGTGCTTCCCATCCGTCCCTCTGCTCTGTTGATGGGTCCTAGAAACTTCCTGGAACCCCTAACTCACCCACAAAGCACACAGGGCACAGTAGTCCTCCGGACGGCCGTCTAACCACGCTACACCGACCTGCATACATTTATTATTAGGTTATAGACTATTTACCTATTGTGCTTCTTCCACATTTTAAAATAAATATTTTACAAATTACTTTGTGTACTGCTTCGCCGTCAAGTACTTGGAAGCCACGTTTTTGAATGCCCCCAGCTCGCCGTCTTCCGGATGCAGCTTCATATATGCTCTCATCCCTTGAATTCTTGCGTCCGATAGCGACTGCGTAACGAGCTTCCGAGCGTTCTTCTGGAACATGGCTCGAGCGTAGTCCACCACGGCCTCGTCCTCCAAACGGTACCGTGCCTCCAAACATATTTATACATCATTGGTATTAACCATATTATAGACTTGTATTACAGAAATATATAATTCATGCTTACCATGAAGTCAGACCACACAGCCTCCCGGTTGTTGCCGTGAGCAACGTGCTGGGTGGTGGCGTAATCATCCCCAGCGTGGCGGGGACACCGTTCACTACACCGGGGTAGTGCAAATGGATAAGATGCCCGAGGACACTGTTCACCTGCTTGTGGCGTCCTTGACCCGTGAACGAGTCATCGTACCAAGACGTGATAAAGAACGATAAATAAATACATCTAGAATGCTAAAATAATCTAAATTGAAGAGTTAGAGATTTACTTACATATCGCCAACTGGACGAATAACTATCCGGTCATCTGGGTTTGCAGGAGCCGGAGAAGGAGCCACATAGTGGCTCCTCATAGTCCGACGCCTCTAAGGTGGCTCGACGTCAGGTGACCCGGAGGAGTGGTCACCAGAAGAGTCCAAAGGCGAGTGCACAGGCTGGCTACCCGACCCCGAAGGGTGGTCAGCCTGTGCTGGCTGCAAGGGACCTCTCGTCTCTGAGTCCTCAGACCTAGAGTCCTCCTGATAATTTAAAGAACCGTAATGTAGATGAATGAAGTAATTATTGACATTATAAGATTCACAAAATGTTATTTACCTCGTCTGACTGCTGTAAGGCGACTGCTGCGCCTCTCAGCTCCGGTAGCTGACTCATCAAAGCAGCCCGTCTAGCAGAAAGTCCGCTAGACGTACTGCCCTAAAAGACGTCAGCTGCCCTATGCAAGAAACCTCTAGCTAGATTCCTCGCCTTTCCCTTTCCTATACCACTGCTCGACGACATCCTATTGAAAAGAAAAATTGTTAATGAATGTAAAGGAAAATATATAAGACGAAAGAAGAGATATAAGATGTTAGTTGAAAAATATAGAAGACATTACTCGGAATCTGTTTCAAAATTTATCACTATCATGACATGAAATCTACTCCTTAATTTGGACCACCGATCTTCTGTCATGATTTTTTTTTCGTTCTCGTTTTTGCATTTCACAAGTCTCTAAATCTTGAGCATCTCCAACTAGCTCATCAAGACCTAGACCAGGTTCAATGACAAAAGAGTCTGACAACTCTTGTTCTTGGTAAACCTCATCAATCTCACCGTTCAACAAACTATCTTGGTACCCAGCATAATCTGGTGTATATAACAGCTCACGAGGATTCACCTTGTTTACAACCCACCAAGCATATAGATTTTTGCATGGATAATGTAAATAATACACCTGTTGGACTTGATATGCAAGGATGAAGGTGTCGTGGCCTCATAGCCATTCGTTGTGTTTGACTTCTATCATGCCAAATTGGTTATGTTGAGTTCCATTATTGTTGTCAAACCATTCACAGTCAAAGAAGACTACTTTAACCTCCTTATTCCGGGCAAAACTGAATTCAAGGATACTTTTAATGATCACATCATAATTAGTTTCCCGTCCTTCGGCGTCAACAGCCGTAGTCACAACACCAGTATTACAAGTTACCACAAGTGGATGAAGAAATTCAAATTCAGTTGTGAATGTAGCCTAGGGGGGGTAAATAGGCTTTTCGACGCTTTGTTAATCCCTGAAACACTTAGTAGGTTTATCAAATACAGGGAAATCGGACTAGTCCGGTAGAGTGCGGACTAGTCCGTTTTCCACTCAGAGAAAAATCGGACTAGTCCGGTATGCGTGGACTAGAGAGATCAAGATTGATCAATATTTTCACTTCTAGTACCCTATGCAGCGGAAATTAATTGATAACCTAGATGTATTACAACAGTGAAACAATGAATGACAGAGATCAACTTTGATTTCAATGCTTCAACGTGAATTTCACAAGATTAATTAAACACTAGAATATGATGGACAATAAATGAACCCGAGTAGGAGACAAGATTTTATCCCGAGGTTCAATTCCACGAAGGAAATCTACGTCCCCGTTGAGGAGTCCACTAAAGACCGGGTCTTCACCAACCCTACCCTCGTCAAATCGCCACGGAGGCCGATTCTCTTCCACTAATCACAAAGGGCAAATAAATCGTTCAAGGGGCCTTCTCACAAGTTGAGGGCTCCCCAAGAATTACAATGAATGAACACAGCCAAACACACTCAAAAGATGAACAATAAACGAACAAGAGTGTGTGACAGATCAAGAATTTCTTTAAGAACCTGCGCTCATCTCAACAATTTTGTTAGGATCTCATTTGTTTGTCATAAATCAACCAAAACCCACAAGGGATGCCTAGATGCACTTTAAATCTCCCCCTTTTTGGTGATTGATGACAACCAATTGAGATCACACGAATATAATAAGAAAAATTCAGATTTCCATAAAGTGTGCACATATGAGTTTTGAGCAAAATAGCCAATGTAGACATAAGACATATGTGCACTCTTTATGGTGGGGTGCAAAACTACATGTGTGAGCAATAATTTTGATGTGAATATCATAATGAGCATAATCATAAAATCATCAAGACTCTCAAGCCTACATAGCAGTTTTAAATATCATCATTAATCAAAATCATAACATAGTCATCATTTCACATTACATGTCCAAAAGCATAATGATAGCATAAGTCTTACAAAAGTTCATTTCCTAAACTAGGACATAAAAAGAAGAGCCTACGACCTAAGACTCCCCCTCAATCTCTCCCCCTTTGGCATCAAGGCACCAAAAAGAAGGAGAGGAGGGATCTACTTGTCGTCGCCGGCTCACTCCTCGATGTCGGTCCTTTCTTCGTCTTCATCATCAGGATGAGGAGGAGAAGGAGGACCACTCGTCGTGCCAAAGTAGGCACGCTCTGATGGAGAGAGAGGAGGAAGCTCTATGAAGTCAGATGCAGAGTCCTCTGAGATGACTGGAGATCCAATGGGCTCAATCTCCAGTTTTTGGCATATTTCTTTGACATTGGCCTTCATGTATCTCATTTCTTCTTTTCTTGCCTTGTTCATCTTATGAAGCTTCACCTCAGTTTTGTGGCAAGAACTAAAAATAGCAGCCAAATACTTCATAATTCCACTAGAGGACCCATTGTGTGGAGAGGCCCTAGTCTTGGATGAAGGCCTTGCATCTTCTTGAGCTCTCTCTGGATGTTCTTCAGGTGAGCCAGGTGAGGGAGCAGCTGGGAGAGAGGCTTGAGGAGGCTTCTGAGGCCTTAGAGCAGTGTGCTCCACATCCTTCACAAACTCAATTCTTGTGACTTTTTCAATCATAAACATCAAGTATGGTGCATAGCCACAGGAACGGTTTGGTGTGCAGGATATGTTCACCATGTCATTCCAAATGTAGTCGAAGATATCAAACTTTCTCCTCCTGCTGATTACTTCTCAAGTAACCTTGGACACTCCCGGCATCTCCATCCTTTGGAGCAATGTCTTCCGGAGCACTCTATTGAGAACAATGAAGAAGGGCTTCATGTTATTGGTTGAGGGAGGATTGAATGGGAGTCGAGTATCATAGAGGAATTCCATCTTGTCCTTCTCCACAACTCCAAGATTGTGAATCACAATCTCATCACTGCCGGTGTCCTCAAGGTGCAGCAGTCTGGCAAACTCAGTATAAGAAATTGTATACTTGGATCCATGTATCATCCAAGTCACTTTGTCTTCTCCATCGTGGGCAAAGTGGCAAGTTGCATAGAACTAGGCAATGATCTCATCATTCCAGTTGTATCTGAAGGAGAGAAAGTCCTTGAGACCGTGTCCTTCTGCATCCTCTATAACCTCCTCAAAGGCTTCACAACTCTTCCTTTCAAAATATGTCCAGTCGACCCATTGGCTGCGGACCACTGGAGTGTTCATTTGGAGGTACACCGAACTGTAGTAGTCCGAGTGAAAGTTGCTCCAAAATCTCTTGTCTGCTGCCTTTTTGCCAGAGCTATAGGCGTCAACCTTCCTCAGGTTCCATGCCACATCACTCCCCTTGCCATTGAACTTCTGCTCCGAGGGATCCCTATTTCCCTGCCTTGGAGCTGTCATCTTAAGGGGACCAATCGGACCGGAAGCAAGCCCCTTTCCCTTGCCCTTGGTTTGGCGTTGAGCCACCGAGCTAGAGTCAGCCATATTTGCTCTTGAAGCTGGTCTCTCGATTGTAACATTTCGGCAAACCCTAGGTGGAGTGAGCGAAGGCTCGGCAACATGATCTTGTCTCCTTTTGGAGCGAGACTCCGGAGGATTAGACATCACATCTTGATCTTGATCCATATCGGCTTCAAAGTCGGAGAGATTTTCATTCGATCCCGACATGATTCTTGACAAAGAAGATATAAAGGATATGGATGATCAAGGATGACCAGAGATTTCATTGAATTGACATAAGCTAAGATTCTGATCAGGGCTTACCGGACTAGTCCGGTGTTAAGGGTCGGACTAGTCCGGAGTTCCGGACTTGTTCGCCCTAATAACGGACTAGTCCGTTATGAGGGTGCTCAAGCCCTAACTTGTCGAAATTTGAGGTTATTCAATGCAAATATGATTCAGGGTACATTGAATACATCAACAGAGCATGTATTGATTGGAGGAGCTAAGCTAATTGAGCAAAAAAAAGAAAATAGAAGGTTCTAGTGTTTGAAGAGAAGTTTAACAAATCCTTCGATTCAAGACGTTGAAGGAGTTCTTGATGCGGACTAGTCCGAGGTCTTTGATCCCTTTGAAGTGGAGATCAATTCCCACGGAGATTTGGGTGGTTTTGATGGAGAAAAATCCGCCTTGGGAGCACTTGAGTGAGGAGAGATAACATGGGAGGTGTTGTGAGGATGAAGAGGATTAGGTCTGAGCCGGCCCTAGGGTTATGGAGTCGAAACATCGGACTATTCTGTGGTTGTCCGGACTAGTCCGGACTAGCGGACCAAGTGCGTACTAATCTGCAAGTGCGGACTAGTCCAGGGTGACCACGGACTAGTCTGTGGTCCCATGTACATAAAAGTACAAAACACTTATATATATGTATTCAATGGTTCCTAATAAGGAATAGGGGACAAAGACATACAGATATTCTTGATGAATATGATCAGTTAACATACAACAATCAAGCTATGACCATAATTCATCAAGATCAAGTAACTAACATAGTTTTAGGAGAAAAATAGAGAGAGATGATTTTTCAACACAATTAACATGATTTTGAGGATGGCATACATGTATGCAAGTTTTCAAGCCACGTTTCGAGCATCAAGGATATTTAGTTCATTTCGGAGCTCAGAAAAGCATTTTTCATCAAGTGGCTTGGTAAAGATATCGGCTAGTTGTTTTTCAGTGTTCACATGGGAAATGGCTATGTCTCCTTTCATTGAGTGATCTCTCAAAAAATAATGTCGGATATCTATGTGTTTGGTTCTAGAGTGCTCAACAGGGTTATGGGAAATTTTAATTGCACTCTCATTATCACAAAGGAGTGGAATATGGCTCATATTGTAACCGTAATCCCATAGAGTTTGTCGCATCCAAAGGAGTTGTGCACAACAACTCCCGGCTGCAATATACTCCGCTTCGGCCGAGGATAAGGTAATTGAATTTTGTTTCTTGGAGGACCAAGAAACTAAGGATCTACCTAGGAATTGGCAAGTACCGGAAGTGCTTTTTCTATCTACCTTGCATCTGGCATAATCTGCATCAGAGTATCCAATGAGATTGAATTTTGAACCTTTGGGATACCAAAGGCCTAGGTTAGGTGTATGAAATAAATATCTCAAGATCCTTTTAACGGCTGTCAAATGACATTCCTTAGGATTGGCTTGAAACCTTGCACACAAACATACACTCAACATGATATCAGGTCTAGATGCACATAAATAAAGTAAGGAGCTAATCATGGAACGATATACCTTTTGATCCACATTTGGTCCGTCTTCATTGAGATCCAAGTGTCCATTAGTCGCCATGGGAGTTTTTATGGGCTTTGCTTTGTCCATTCCAAACTTCTTGAGAATGTCTTGAGTGTACTTTGTTTGGCTTATGAACTTCCCGTTCTTTTGTTGCTTCACTTGGAATCCCAAAAAGTATCTCAACTCTCCCATCATGAACATCTTGAATCTATCTGTCATAATCTTACTAAATTCTTGACAAAAGGATTTGTTAGTTGAACCAAATATAATGTCGTCAACATAGATTTGGCAAATGAAGAGATCATCATCAAAGTGTTTAGTGAACAAGGTGTAATCAGCTTTTCCAATCTTGAAGTCATTTTCAATCAAAAAATCTCTAAGGCACTCATACCAAGCTCTAGGAGCTTGTTTGAGGACATAAAGAGCCTTACGCAGTTTGAACACATAGTCTGGATGCTCTTGATCTTCAAAACCGGGTGGTTGCTCCACGTACACCTCCTCCTTGGTTGGTCCGTTGAGAAAGGCGCTTTTCACGTCCATTTGATAAAGCTTGAAATCATGGTGAGTAGCATATGCAAGTAATATATGAATCAATTAAAGCCTAGCTACGGGAGCGAAAGTCTCATTGAAATCCAAATCTTCGACTTGTGAGTACCCTTTTTGCCACAAGTCGTGCATTGTTCCTTGTGACCACTCCATGTTCGTCTTGCTTGTTGCAGAAGACCCACTTAGTGCCGACGACGTTGGACTTGGGTCATTCAACAAGCTCCCACACTTCATTCCTTTTGAAGTTGTTCCATTCTTCTTGCGTCGCCATCACCCAGTCTGGATCTTTTAATGCATCCTCAACCCTGTATGGTTCCAAAGAAGATACAAAAGAATAGTGTTCACAAAAATTAGCTATGCGAGATCGAGTTATTACTTCCTTTCGGATGTCACTGATTATGTTGTCGACGGGGTGATCTCTTTGGATGCTTTGGTGTACTCTTGGATGTGGCACTTGTGGTCTTGAATCTTAATTATCATCTTCTCCTCCCCCTGGATAGTTTCCTTCATTGATGTTTTGATCTTCTTGATTTTATTGAGGTTGATCTTGTATGGAAGTTCCCCAATAATCATTTTTCTCCACCTGTGGTTCATTTTCTTCATTCGAATTTGAAGGTGGCACTTGTGGTCGAACATCGCCCAATGCCATTCTTATCAATGCTTGACATGGAGCTTATTCTTTATCTAGCACACATTGATCAACTTGCTCTTCTTGAGAGTCGTTAGTTTCATCGAACACTACGTCACGTGCTACTTCAACAAGTCCGGAGGTTTTGTTGAAGACACGATAAGCGTAGGAGTTCGAATCATAACCAAGTAAGAAACCTTCATCGGACTTCGAAGCAAACTTTGAAGACCTTGGCTTCTTGTTTAAAATATAACATTTTGAACCAAAAGCTCGAAAATATGAAATATTCGGCTTGTTACCCGTGAGTAGTTCATATGAAGTTTTCTTGAGCAACCGATGAAGATATAGTCGGTTTATGGCGTGCCAAGCGGTGTTAACCGCTTCAGCCCAAAACCTGTCCGAAGTCTTGTATTCATCGAGCATTGTCCTTGTCATCTCAATGAGAGTTCTGTTCTTCCTTTCGGCTACTCCGTTTTGTTGAGGCATATATGGTGCTGAAAATTCATGCTTTATCCCTTCTTCGTCTAGATACTCCTCAACTTGGGTGTTCTTGAATTCTGTCCCATTGTCACTTCGTATGTTCTTGATCTTCAATGAGAATTCATTTTGGGCACGCTTGATGAACTTCTTGAGTGTTCTTGAGTTTTTGTCTTATCATGCAAAAAGAAAACCCACGTGAAGCGTGAAAAATCATCAACAATGACTAGACCGTATTTATTACCGCCGATGCTTATGTAAGCAATTGGACCAAATAGATCCATGTGGAGGAGCTCAAGTGGTCTTGTTGTAGTCATAACATTCTTCACGGGATGGGATGCTCCTACTTGCTTCCCTGCTTGGCACGCTCTACACGGCCTGTCTTTCTCAAAAACAACATCCTTTAAACCTCGGATGTGATCGCCTTTGAGCAGTTTTTGAAGGTTCCTCATACCAACATGTGCTAGCCGTCTATGCCACAGCCAACCCATGTTGGTATTTGCAATCAAGCATGTGTCAAGTTCGTCTTTATCTTTGTTGAAGTCAACTAGATAAAGTTTTCCCTTCAACACACCCTTGAATGCAATTGAGTTATCACTCCTTCTTAAGACAGTCACACCCTCATTAGTGAATAAGCAATTATAACCCTTGTCACATAATTGAGATATGGAAAAAAGGTTATAATCCAAGGAGTCAACGTGTAAAATATGAGAGAGAGAGAGATTGTATGTTGTGATGAAATTGCAATTTTACCGGTACCAAGTACTCTTCCTTGACTATTATCACCAAAGTAAATGCCTTCGTTTGGATCTTCATTTTCTTCATATTCCATGAACATTCTTTTTTCCCCGGTCATGTGACTGTTGCATCCACTATCTAGCACCCATTTTGCTCCACCGGATGAATAAGTCTGCAAAAACAATTTATGCCTTGGTTTTAGGTACCAAGCTTGCTTGGGTCCTTTGAGGTTAGTCACAAGTGATTTGGGCACCCACACATGAGACTTGGTGTTCCCATGGCGTGACCCAATGTATTTAGCATAAACTCTTCCAAGATTACTTTTCATAAGTACATATGAAGCATCAAAAGTTCTAAATAGAAGTTGTTGTTCATATGTGTTCACAGTGTTAAATTTATCAATATTATTAAGTTTTCTAACTTGAGAAGAGTTTCCCTTGACAAAGGCAATGCAACCTTTTTTATTCTTGTGGTTTCTAGCGTTTTGCTTTTCACCATAAGAATATCCAATGCCATATTTGACATTAGGAGCTCTTGTGACCGAGTATGTACTGCGTGCATATTTGATCTTTTCCTTGTCAAATATGCCACTCTGAGAAGATTGCTTGTCTTTTATCGAGTTTGGCTTTTTCTTCAAGTTAGTGTCACGTTTGGCACAAGCACAAGTAATACTGGTTTCAGATTTTATATGTTGAGAAGGTGAGCTTGATGTGGATGAAGAACCACTTTGCTTGAGTGACTCAACTTGTACCTCAAGAATCTTGTTAACTTTGGTTAAGTTAGCAAGTTCATCCTTGATGGTGGTGTTTGAGTCTTTTAACTTCAAGCAAGATTCCTTTCTTGAAGCTAACTTAAGTTCTAGTGATCTACTTCGCCCCTTTTCAAGTTCAAGAAGCTTTTCAGTCTCAAGATACTCCTCCTTTTTGGAGATGATCATATCTTCCTAACGATGTCTAACTTCTCCATATCAACAAGATTATCAAATAGAAATTTCATCTTAGCAGCTGTCTTTTTGTCTAAACCCCTAAGCATATATTCATTTTCATCACTGCTATCATCCTCACCAGAATTGCCACTATCACTAGTAAAAGAATGTGAGAAGGAAGAGTTAGTTGTTACCTTTCTTTTACCTTCCTTTGCCATTAGACAAGTGTTGTCGGTGTCCTTCCATGCGCCCATGGTTGGAAAGAGAGTGGATTTCTTGGTAGTCTTCTTTATGGCTATGGTGGCCATCTCCTCTTCTTCTTTGGATGAGGATTCATCATTGGAGTCCCACTCCTTCCCTAGATGCGCTTGGCCATATTGCTTCTTATTCTTGAACATTTTCTTTGGTTGAGGCTTGTTGTCTTTAGTCTTCTTCTTGTTTTCTTCATCTGGACAATATACTATGAAGTGATCATATTCTCCGCAGTTGTAGCACGCCCGTCTCATCTTGGGTCTTTGTCTGTCTCTTTGTCTTCCTTTGTTTGAGCTGCTACCCTTTCTCGTTCTCATCATTTTCTTGAACTTATTCATGAACAAGATCATGTCTTCTTCATCGATATCACTACTTTCATCATCACTGTCGTCTTCTCCATGAGTTTCTCGAGCTTCTTTTAATATAAGTTTACATGTTGACTTCAAAGCGACTCCTTTCTTCTTTGCAGAGGTGAGATCGGCAATTTCCTTGACATGCTTGGCTTGCTTCTCCATCATTTCAATGTTGATGATCTTGCCAAGAAGTTCGTCTGGGTCATTTTTTGGTACCTGGGGCTTTCTCTAATCATAGAGCAGAGAGTCACGTTGCGAGGCATGAATGCTCTGAGAATCAACTTCATGACCTCATGATCATTCCATTTTTTGCTGCCACAAGCTCGAACTTTGTTGATAAGATTCTTCAGTCGATTGTACATATCTTGTGGTGATTCATCTTCTTCTATCGTGAATCTTCCCAATTAAACTTCAATCATTTCTATCTTGGCTTCACGTACATGACGGTCACCTTCATATGCTTTTTGTAATGTGTCCCATATCTCCTTGGCAATTTCAAGTCCGTACACGTTGGTAAACTCATCTCGGCTCAGTGATGACGTGATCACAGCTGCAGCTTGAGCATTCTGATGAACGGCTTGTTCTTGGCTTGGGGTCAACTCTTCATCATCATCCGGGATATCTATCCCTGTACACACTAGATGCCACAAACTTGAGTTAAGAGATATAAGGTGCATTTTCATGTTTTGTCTCCACATTGAATAGTCATTGCCATCAAAGTAAGGTGCTTTCTCTAGAGGAATTGATAAGTAATGACTATTGTTAGAATTTAAACGCTCATAGTCAAAAGGATATCAGGAGTAGTCTGTGTGACTACCCCCTTTCATCTTCTTTTCATCATCAATCTTCTTCTTCCCTTTTGGGGAGAGTGCCATCTTCCATAGAAGAGCCTTGAGTTGGAGCACCTCCTCATCATCGTCCTCACTGTCTTGAATGGCGTCAAGTAGCTTCTTTAGCTTTTAAGTCCTTTCATCATTACTCTTTTCATTGTCGATCTTCTTGTGTACATCCTTAACGTCCGACATTGTTTCTTCGAGCGGTGAGTCTCTTTTGAAGAGTTTGACTCTGATACCAATTGAATGTAGGCTAGAGGGGGGTGAATAGGCTTTTCGATGCTTTGTTAATCCCTGAAACACTTAGTAGGTTTATAAAATACAGGGAAATCGGACTAGTCCGGTAGAGTGCGGACTAGTCCGTTTTCTACTCAGAGAAAAATCGGACTAGTCCGGTACTGTGCGGACTAGTCCGGTATGCATGGACTAGAGAGATCAAGATTGATCAATATTTTCACTTCTAGTACCCTATGCAGCGGAAATTAATTGATAACCTAGATGTATTACAACAGTGAAACAGTGAATGACAGAGATCAACTTTGATTTCAATGCTTCAACGTGAATTTCACAAGATTAATTAAACACTAGAATATGATGAACAACAAATGAACACGAGTAGGAGACAATATTTTATCCCTAGGTTCGATTCCATGAAGGAAATCTACATCCCTGTTGAGGAATCCACTAAGAACCAGGTCTTCACCAACCCTAACCCTCGTCGAATCGCCACGGAGGCCGATTCTCTTCCACTAATCACAAAGGGCAAATAAATTGTTCAAGGGGCCTTCTCACAAGTTGAGGGCTCCCCAAGAATTACAATGAATGAACACAGCCAAACACACTCAAAAGATGAACAATAAATGAACAAGAGTGTGCGAGAGATCAAACCCAAGAGCTCAAGATGTGTAGAACAAGTCTCTCCTTTGATCAATTGCTAATCCCCAAAGATTTGATCCTTTTTTGGTTAGAATGTGTGGAGAGATGTGAATTTTTGGCTCTTGGAAGGTGTGACGGTGTAGGGGGTCAAAAAGTTATGGTGGTATGGCCGTACACCTCTTTTTATAATAGGGTTTCCAATGGTTACGTTAGGGTTTGCGATGTCCGGACTAGTCCGTTGTAGACTCCGGACTAGTCCGGTGTGTGGCGTGTGAAAAACCCTAACTGTTGTGAGATACCGGACTAGTCCGTAAGAGTGCGGACTAGTCCGTTGTCAATCTAGAGACAAAATAGGACTAGTCCGGTCCATATTGGACTAGTCCGTTTCTAGTCAGAAAGAAAATCGGACTATTCCGGTTGATATCGGACTAGTCTGCACATGCTGATTTTGTGCAGTTAGTGTGATTTCTTTCACTTGATCTCCTGGGGTGTGTTTCTCCAACACACTCTATACAAAGTAATATAATCTTTTCAGCTCCTGAGCTCTTATCAATTTGGATCCTCCTTCTCCTTTCTTTTTGCACTTTCTTCCTAATTTCTTTACGAACCTGCGCTCATCTCAACAATTTTGTTAGGGTCTTATTTGTTTGTCATAAATCAACCAAAACCCACAAGGGATGCCTAGATGCACTTTCAAGTTAAACAGAATCGAAAACCATTGATGTCGTATCGACCATAGCTTCTAATTTTAATGGATCCGTAGGACACTTGATGCAAGTCCTCATGGACACCGGCATCTTTTTTACAGTAACCAAAATATAGACGTTAGAAGACTATATCGAGCAATACTCGTAAGTCATATGAGAATAATGACAAGAAAATGTTACATGATCTCTAAACCAAGATTGAAAGTTAGGCCCTCCATTATGGCGGACCGGAATCCGCTCATCCAGGATCGCAGAGGGTGGTGCCACGTGATGCGACACCCGACAGCACACATCATAAGGATACATTGTATTACATAGAAAACAAACTGAGATGTACAAAGTAGTACACTTGTTCAGTTACAAACTAAGGTATACATTACACAGCGGAAGTTTTAATTTGTACAACTCACACCCGCCTATCTAGCAAAAGTCGGTTGCCCAGCCCTAGGGCAACCCACACTAGCTGCACTCCTCAGCTCAGCGCGGCGTGTACGGCTCCCACTCAGCCGTGGTCCCCGACGGAGGGTAACCCTCGCCGGTGGACTCGTAACCCGAGTCCGTGGGTGGCTCCTCACCTAAAAAACACTTAATCAGCAACCGTGAGCACGATGGCTCAACAAGACTTAACCGACTCACCTAGGCATGAAACTCTACATGCAGTTTACAATAATCATGGGATAGTAATTTCAGCAAATGGACACGCCAACAAGTTCATCCTTGATTCATATTTTAGCCACAAGTTAACAGTTCATGAATAAGAAATTTAGTAAGCAATATTGGGTGGCACACTTGTAGCAGTACAATTATACATATCAGCAGCATTGCATCATCACATTCCATAATTTATCTACATTACGACGCAGTGAACAAGCGGTACTCGTGACCTTGAGGGACGGTGAATCGACTCAATATACACCTGCAGGGAGACCCAAAGAGCACGTCACGTACGCCCACCCGTGGAGCTGCACAGCACGCTCACTCGATGTCATACGGGACAACCTTTCACCCAATACCCCAAACATTGAACCGGTCGCACCGAAACGAGCAGGAGGTTCCCTACACGGAGCATATCGCTATGCCTGTTAGCAGATTTCCACCTTGCTGCCCTCAGCCTACACCTATAAATCGGTGCGTTATGCCTCGACGCCCGGAGGTACAGGTTACATCGGTTTATCGGGGCTCATGTATCCGATATGCCTTTGGTACGTTCAATACTTGTTCAGCAGGGCGGCACACGGATCGGTCCTCAATCGACACGGACAGGGCTGCGCACACAAGACTTCCTCTTGCTGCACCCTAGCCCCTGCCTAGTCTCATTTTCATTTCTAAAGTGATCTCACATCACTCGAACCAATCCCGTGTGTCCGAAGCCTAAACTCGCGAGTAGATTCAACTACTCGACTTGTACCGAAGTTCTAGGAATCATTAAGCCTAGCCTGTCTACTCGAGGTCTTAGACACTACCCTCACTCTTACAGGAACATCTGGTTATGCATTTGGGGTCTCAACCATCCTACACCTAATGCACATATATACACCTCATACTACGTATGTAAATAAAGCAAAACTTGTAAAATGGGTTAATGCAAACCGGGGCTTGCCTTGTTGCTGCTGGTCAGAGGTTAGGTCTTCGTCCGGAAGAAGGAAGTCGAGCACTTCCGGAGTCTCCTCGCCTTCAGCGACTACACGTTAATGAGACACTACATGTCAATTCAAATGCAATATGTAAACTTGAATGAGTAATTATTATAACTCTAGCTAGCCCTCCCCTTTGGCTCTGAATTTTTTTTGGTGGCTTGATAAGGTTCTAACCAGAGTCTTGACCAAGTTTCATTTGAAGCAAAGTTCATTTAAGCCTTGTACAAATAAAAACCTATTTGGTCAGTATTAGAGTCTCTAAGGAGTTTCAGGGGTTTTCATGGCTCCAATCCTTATTTTCTGGGAACTAGAATTTGAGATGGTCCTAAGGGAGTTGGTTTCATGTCATTTGAAGAATTCTAGAGGAAGTTATGCCCTAAACAAAATTTGAGAAAATCTGAAAAATATTTCTGTACGTTTTTCTATTTTCTCAGGGCAGTTCACTTAATCACCCCATTAGGTAGACTAGATGAACTTGGATGAGTCTGAAAATTTTACCTTGACTCAAGTATTTTCCAATGAACCTCTCAGCCAAATTTCAGAATTTTTCATGAAGTAATCCTCCAGATAAAATTCCTAACAGTTTAAAGTTTAGGGATTTAATTCTGGAAAACTATTAAGTTTCATGAGCTTAAATTGGTATTGCTGGAAAGTACTAAAAATTCTGAGTTCAGCAAAATTTGGTTCACTGCATTTGGAGCTTCCTAGCAAAAGTTCTATGCATTTGAAGTTTGCACTAAAACTGGAAAATCCTCCAAAATGTTTAAACTCTGCGGGTGGGGCCCACTCCTCAAATCGGCCCACTGAGAACGTGGCCACACCGTGGCCCACGGGGTTTTACCCGCGCTGCCGCACCGAATCCCGACCGCAACTGGATCCCTGCGCGAGAACAGAGGCTGACCGGTGGACCCGGCCCCCCTTCATCTACCTCGCACCATCCCGCGACTCCCGCGGCGGTGCCTCGCCGGAGTTCTCGCCGCCGGCTGTTTCACTGCACGACCTTCGACGGGTCTCACCGCCTGGGCCTAACTTGGCTCGGAGAACACGCTGGTGCCCTCACCGAAGCTTGGCGATGGCCGGAACCACGCCCGCGACAGTGACAGCGGCTCTCTCTATTCCGGCGATGTCATCCGAGCTACTCAGGGCCTTATTTTCCAAACGGTTTGCTTCTACAGCTCCACGGTGGCATACTGAGCATGAAACTGAGCTCGGTTGGCCATGGAAACGGCCGGAGCTAGGACCTCACCGTCGACCTAGGGCTAAAACGGCGGATGCTCGAAAAAGTTGAATAGCAGCACCAAGACTCGATGGTTTTCGATGGTCTTTGATCCTAGGTGGCCTTGGGAACATGTAGAACATGTGCTTGGCTGGGTTTACGCGGTGGTGGACCGATCACCACGAATTTTGGATTCTTTCTAGCTCGGTTCTTTGAACACCGAGAACTGACCATGGAAATACTCTCTCTACAGGGCACGAGAGGAGGTAGGGTTTTCACCGTGAGTTAGAGCAGTCTCCGGCGCGCCTCTATGCTGTTGATCTTCGGTCGCGAGGACGCCTGGAACAGCGGCGCGACGAGGACCCGAGAAGAGCGGCCGGCGAGTTTTTCGTTTCGTCTGTGCGGGCAGGGCGGAAGGGATGGGGCCGGCTTCACTTGAGCGGGCGGTTTAACCGCGTGTTGCACCTGGCGCCTTCGGTCACCGAGCAGGAGTTCGCAGGGGTGAGGCGGTCGGGCGCCGACGTCTGCCTTGCGCTGGCGTGTTTTCTCGGCCGAGGGAGGAAAAATCACTGAGGAAGCTTCTCTGTTAAGGCTGCTGACAAGTGGGGCCTCCCCTCTAATTCCTTTTCAATTTTTTCATTTCTGTTTGTACTAAAATGTCCCCAGCTACTCACAATTTAATGTGAGACTTAATCATCAAGTCACAGTTTGGATTTGGTCTCCCAAATTTGAAATTTTGTTTGGCTAAATTTTGCCTCATATTTGAACTGAAATTCAAATTCAGTTTTGAATTAGTGCAAATTTAGCTCCCGACAAGATGAACTCCAATGGGGATGAAAATTGGTGGGCTAACTCAGAAAAATGTGCTGAGTTTGAATATGAAGCCAACTTTTGAATTTAAGTGATGAAAGTTGCTTTAGTTTGAATTTACATTCAAATTGGCCTCTTTTTCAAATGCCTCCAAAAGTGCCTCAAAAAGTGTTGGATTTGCATGAAATTTGGCCTGAATCTTCCCCAGACTTTTCAATTTCTAGGGGTGAGCTCAACCTCCCATGTTCATGTGTAGAAATACTACTTTGTGAAAGTTAGGGCTTTCCCCTCTAATCACCCTTTTGATGGAGGTTACTTGCTCTTCACAAGTCTTCAAATTATCCACAACAAAAGCTGTGGTGTTGTGAGGTGATGAAAAAATTTTGCAAGTCCTTTTTCTTGGGCTTTTACATCACTCCCCCCTTAACAGATCTCGTCCCGAGATTACAAAAGAAGAGACAGCGATGTAATAGGAGCTCACCCGTGCTGAGACGCCATGAACTCTGGGTAATTTGAGCGAAGGAATTCCTCGCTCTCCCACATCGCTTCTTCGGCGGTGTGGTTGCTCCAGAGTATCTTGTAGAACCACAATGTTCGGCTACGCGTGATCCGGGATTTCTCATCAATAATTGCCACCGGATATTTATCATATGTCAAATCCGGTTGCAACTCGGGAATGTTTTCGGTAGGAACAGCGGCTGTATGCTTCAGACATTTCCGCAGTTGTGAAACATGGAAAACATCGTGAACAACAGAAAGGGATGCCGGTAGCTCCAGCCTATACGCCGCTGGTCCGAACTTCTCGGTGATAGCATAGGGTCCAATGAAACGGGGAGCGAGCTTCCCCTTCACACTGAACCGGTGAACGCCATTCATCGGAGACACACGGAGGTACACGTGCTCTCCGACGTTAAAGTGCAGCGGTCTATGCCTCTTATCAGCATAGCTTTTCTGCCGGGATTGAGCGGCCCTCAAGTTGGCTTGAATCATCCGAACGCGCTCTTCGGCGTCGTTCACCACATCAACCCCGAATGTGCCCCTTTCACCGGACTCGCACCAGTTTAATGGGGTGCGGCACTTGCGACCGTAGAGAGCTTCATAGGGTGCCATCTTGATACTCGCCTGGTAGCCGTTATTGTACGAGAATTCCGCCAACAGTAGGTGATTGTCCCAGTTTCTACCGTGGTGGATGGCACATGCTCTAACCATGTCCTCCAGTACTTGGTTCACCCTTTCTGTTTGGCCATCTGTCTGAGGGTGATAAGCGGAGCTTCTAATCAGCTTAGTACCCAAAGCAGTGTGCAACTGCTCCCAAAAGCGAGACACAAATAATGCACCTCGATCTGAGACTATGGTCTTGGATACTCCATATAAACAAAGAATCTTCGCTATGTACAGCTCCACATATTTGTCGGCATTGTAACGTGTATGCACTGGGATGAAGTGAGCCGTCTTGGTTAACTGATCAACGATTACCGAAATGGAATCATGCTTGATGGACGTCAGGGGTAATCCCACAATGAAATCCATGGTCACATCTTCCCATTTCCATGCCGGAATTTTCAGGGGTTGCAGCAGCCCTGATTTCCTCATATGATCAGCTTTCACTCGTCTACACGTATCACACTCGGATACGTACTTAGCCACTTTCCGCTTCATCCGTGTCCACCAAAATTTCTTTTTCAAATCTTTGTACATTTTGTTGCTGCCCGGATGAATGGAGTATTTGGACAAGTGAGCTTCATCAAGAATCTTCTTCCTAAGCTCCATATCCCAGGGTACGACTATGCAGTCATTGAACCATAGCGTCCCCTCATCATCTTTCCGGAAACATTTGATCTCCCCGTTGTCTATCCGTCTCCGGAGATGTGCCATACCCTTATCAGACTTCTGAGCTGTAATGATGTACTCACTAATAGTAGGGATGAGGGCAAGATTATAGAGTGATCCATAAGGAACCAAGTATAAACTCGGCTCTTCCTCCTCCACCGAGGTAATGGTGAGATTATGGACATGTGACTTCCGACTCAGCGCGTCGGCGATCACATTCGCCTTGCCGGGGTGGTAATGAATCTCAATCTCATAGTCTTTGATTAGTTCTAACAACCTCCTTTGCCTCATGTTCAGCTCCTTCTGGGTGAGAATGTACTTCAAGCTCTTGTGGTCGGTGTAGAGATGCACCAAATTCCCCAGGAGATAGTGCCTCCACATTTTCAGCGCCAAAACCACAGCAGCAAGCTCAAGATCATGAGTCGGATAATGCTTCTCATGGTTCTGAAGGTTGTGTGAGCCATATGCGACCACACGTCGTTCCTGCATTAACACGCAGCCGAGCCCAATACCAGATGCGTCATAATACACATCGAAGGGCTTGGTTGTATCCAGTTGAGCTAAGACCTGGGTGTTATATTGATCTCCAACCGGGCTTGGTCAAGACGACCGAGTCCGGCCCATTAAGTACCCTGATCGGGGGTAATCCAGCCCATTTGGCTGTTAGGCCCCCTCTCACACTGCACAATATAAAATAGGAGGCAGCCACCAATGTGAAGTGGCAAGACGCATTCTAATCTGATCAATGAGAGTGCAGCAGTGAGGGGAAGGCCGCAGCACCGCCCGCCGCGCCACCGTCAAGATGATCGTCGCCTCTGGCCGCCGTTGTCGCCTCTGCGTTTTTGACTCGTCGCTGCGTCAACTGTCATCGTCATTGAGCCCAAAGGTACATATGTAAGATCGATAATTTTACACTGAAATTACCCCACTAGATCAGGCCATTAGTGATAGTACGTAATCCAACAATGGCATCAGAGCCAGGTCTAATGGTTAATCTAGTTGGGGAACAGATTTAGATAAGAAATCAAATGAAGACTAGTAGATCTGGATGCCGGTGACGCCGCGCTCCACCCAGTCCGTACGCCAGCGCCATGGGCCTCCACAGTCGAACGCATCGTGCCCCACAATGTGAGGCACCGGCCTCCAAGCCGTCGGCGACGCCGCGCAGGCTGCCCATGTGCTCCCTGGCCAGTGCTCATTGCAGCAATGATGAACGCACGACCACCTCCATGTAGACATCTCTGCGCCCCAACCATGCAAGCCTCGGGAGCTCTGCTCCACTCAGCGACATCCAGCAGCACTGTTCGGGGCCACTGCCTTTTGCTGCGGGCCGGTACTCGCACCAGTGCGCCACCGCGGCGAGGCAGCGTCGCAGCCGGGGCCGCAGCCCGTGCAAGCGCCATCCAGCGCCTCGACCGTCCGCCGAGCGCCTCCTGGCTCCCGGACTCACGTGATATCGGTTAGAACTTCGGATTTTGCGCTGCCGTGAGTTATGCTCCACCCGGGTCGCCGGGTCTTCACACCCACGATCCATTTTTCTCGGGAGAGGCTGGAAGTGGAAACTGAACTGTTTATTATTAGGGTAAGCCCAAGTCTTTTGTCTAGTGGGCAAAGAGTGTGAGCCATTTATGAAGATCAACAGCCTACACGCACCGGGCTCGAAAAAGGCCCAAGCGGGCATCGCGAGCGTGTGTGCCAGTGGGCTGAAATTTATCCACTAGCCTGAGTAAGAAATTTAGGAAATATGTCAAGAGCTTAGTTGTTGGGTTGTTGGGATGAAACTCCTTCTGGAGCGAAATTTTGTTATGAAAAATCGGTAGAGAATTAAGAAGAAAGATATATATGGCCCATTTTTGGCTCTACAGAATTTGTATGACATTAAGGGTTGAGAGTAAGTATTTTAGATATTAATCACTATTACAAAATTTTGAATATATATATATATATATAAATGTATGTGTATTAAATATTCTGTATTGAAAAATTAGAAATTCACACCCATAAAATTAAGAATAGTTTCTTGCTGTGCAAATCTAAAAGGACTAAATAAAATTTCCAGATTGCAATAATTTGGAAATTTACTATGTTTAGGAAGAGTTTCACGGGATTTGGAAATTAGTAATAAGTATATATAAGATTTTCTAAATTAATTGTTTTAATTTAAAAATTGAGTCATCCAAAATTACATTTATATGTAAATAAGCATTAAGTATGAGGCATTTTTCTTAATTTAGTAATGCTTCCGCTGTGTTAATATTTCTTAGTACGTAATGATTAAGATAATTATTAAGTATTTATTTAGCATAGTAATTTTATGTTCAAACCAAAGTTATTGATAAATTTTACTATGATTTAATGAGTCATTAATTTAATCTAAGCATTTTTCTACTTTTGCCCAATGGTGATGTAGAATTAACGCTTAACTAAAATAAGTTACTATGTTTTAATTATTGCCTCATAAGTTGATTTTCTGATTAGATCAGAACCATCAGGAAGATATAATTAGAAAATCAGTTAAGTTGCTATGATGATGAAATCATAATTATTAACGTTATTAAGCTTTGACTAAATTTTGGATGTCCATGATATGCATATACATAGTTTTTGTAGAATTATAAGTATCACTAAGTATTTTATATGCTATGAGATTACTGAGTTATTAAGTATAGCAAGTTATTAGTAAGCTTCCGCTGCAACCGTAAGTTATAAGATAAAATATTATTTTAATTAAATTGAATCTAATGTGAAAATTTAATTAAAAATATAATTGGGCAAGCATGATAATCATTTGATTAGAGAAAATTTTGTCAAGTACCCAACGTGAAAGACGAAATTTTCTGTATTTTAATAAGTTTTTAGTACTGTATTTTGTCAAGTAGCCAACGTGAAAGACAAAACACGATATTTTATTCTATTGTTAAGTAAATTTTGTCAAGTAGCCAACGTGAAAAACAAAAATTTATGTTTTAAGAAATTTTAATATTGTATTTTGTCAAGTAGCCAACGTGAAAGATAAAATATAATATTTATATATTGATTACAAAGTTAAGTTAAATTTTGTCGAGTAGCCAACGTGAAAGACAAAATTTTAAGTTTTAAGATGTTTTGAATGTTATATTTTATCAAGTAGCCAACATGAAAGACAAAATATAATATTTGATATATATATATATATGCTTTATTTTACAAGCATTTATTCATTATTATGCTTTGCTCAAATAAGGCATTTATTGAGTAAGATATTAAACAGTATGTGTGATTAATTTGACTTTGATTGATCAACACATTTTTTGTTAAATATTGAAGTAATTATGTTTAAAATTAATTCAAATTTATTTCTGAATTTGTTCTCTTAGATGGTGAAAGTTTTTCCGTGCCTTAAATTTTGATTTCAGAAATTAAGTCTCTTGATAGGGAAATTTTGACGTATATCATACGCTCTCAATAAATTTCTAATATATTTAGATCTAAGTAAGGTATGTTCTTAAGGGGAGCAATTCTAAAATTTATCATCTTTACTAATAAATAATTAAGATTGGAGAATAATTTCATTAACTCTTCAAATACATATACTAGCACTCGTTTAGAGTAGTTGTTTACGAAAAGATTTAGTAATGGTGAATTATATAAGCACATTTTCAGAAAGTGTACTCCCGTCACTATTAAGAAATGTTTTCATAATTAAATAAGTGATAAGAATATCTCCTCACATATAAGTTTTCAAAACTATATTCGAAATCATGACATGCTCATGTCATATTTCGAGGGGGAGAATTGTAAGATCGTTAGACAAAGATATTCTCATATTAAGACATTCTCAACTCTTAGACTGTCGAGATTCTTTCAAATTCAGAATGATGCATTGTATGCATTCCAATAAGAATAATGTATAAGATTAGGGGGAGTACAATTATATGTCTAATGCCCAAAACAATAGGAATTATGACTATTTCCTTGACCTATTATTGAGTCACTAAAGGAAGATAGCACAATTAACAAGTGGATATGGTATGATCTATAATTAGTCATTCCACTTCACTAATTAAGTTTTTTTTTAATCAGGTTTTATTAAGTCGCTACTTATAACCACCATCTCAATTATGGCTTTAAAGAAAATCACACTGCATATTTTGATGAGCGTGAGATTTTTTTAAGATAGTAAAACTAAATAATGGTAAGATCAATATTAAGAGAGTGAGTTTTCATCTTATGAGCTTGTTAAGCTTGATATTAAGAAAGTAAGTTATTAATCTATTGACTATTTGTTAAGATTAAGTTGTATCATTTCTATTGTTTAGAAATGTGACATGCAGTCTTCTCAGAAGACGACCAAATCAGAGGGGGTTTGGCGTTTAAAGACAATGACCTTGAAAAGAAGTGGTGGATGTAACCAATTCTATTTTCAAGAGTCATTTTTTATGATGCGTTACTGTTGTTGATCAATATTAATGAAGAGTGACAACAACCTCATTCAGTTTATAATAAGCCAGCGAACGTGTTAAGGAATTCAAATTAAGGATAATCCCATCTTGTTTGAATAAGCCACGAGTGATTTTCACTCATTAGAGTGATTTAAGAATTATTAGTTTTATAAGTAGCCAAATCAGTAGATTGTAATGAATATACAAGTGTAAACGTGACTCCAAAGGAAATCTTGTAAGATTTAAGGTAAGAATATGGCATTAGTGACACATTATACTGAAGGTATGTAAGGAAGACATTTCTCAATAGGGATCTACATGAGAATGCCTACATGAATCGACCTAAAGGTTTTGCCATAGAAAAGGATGGAAAATATGAGTTATTGAAGTAAGTGTCTAAGTAGTGATATCTCATATTTGAAAGAATTATAATTAGATTTAGGTTTGATAAGATGATAAGAAGGACAATTACATTTACACTCAGTTTAAGAGAAGGAAATTTATTTTCCTTTTCTTAGTGCATAAATGACATGACTTTTGTAAGCAGTGATGCATATCTACTATTAGAGATAAGTGTTTTGTCCTCGGATTTTTTAATAAAGATCTTGGTGATGTTTTATATGAGTTGAGAAGTGATATTCTCCGAGATATAATAAGAGGTACTAGAACAATCACGTAATGCATATATACAATAATTGTAAAAAAAGTAAAGTATGCACAATTATAAGTTCTTGCCTGCTCTAATAGTCAAGGTGATAAGTTTGGGAACCAATAAGAGATCGATCAAATAAAATCGGTTCCATATGCTTCTGCTGTCGGAAGTTTAAAGTTTGCTCAAGTAATAACTCTCCTTGACGTAGTTTAAGTAACCGGGATGTTTTTGGCATAAGTAATCTAATCCAGATATATATAACCGGAATGGTGGTAAGAATTTCTTGCAGTTTTGCAAGTGACTAAGGCCTCATGTTGAGTCAGAATTGATGCCCATGAGATAGTGGGCTATTAAGACTTAGTTTCTGCGAGATGTGTAGTAAAATCCACATCAGTTATTAACACTCGCAGCTGGAGCTTTATTGTGGAAAAGCTTCAAATGAGTGGTCACTGCATATTGAACAATGCATACCAAATCGGTATTATTTATGAGGCTGCCGAGTAGGCAAGTGAATTGTTATACCCGGTTTAAGAGTGGTCGACAGCATTAAAACCACATAAGTTATTTTACTCCGAAAGCAACGAGTTAAAAGTGTTGCCAAACATATTGACATTAAGTTTTACGTTGTGAAGGAGAAAATCCAGAATCATATTCTTAGTACTGAGCACATAAGAATCAAGCAAATGATTGTGGATCCACTTAATAAAGGTTTACCACCCATTGTGTTCTGGAGAGCACATAGCTAGCATGGGTTTAAGGTAAAACCTATGATCTCTGGATACTAAGGGGCCAAAATTGGGAGTAAGGTTTATTTATGAACGCAAGTTGTATTATGGTCATCGAGTCAAATAGTGTGTAACTGACTATCTTGATGTGATGTGCTCTATATATCAAGCGTGAAGAAATAGACACTAAGTTCAGTTTTAAGGAAATGTCAGAATTAAGTTAGCTCTTGATCCGTAGAGATCAAGGGGGAGAATGTTAGATTGATCTCCAACCGGGCTTGGTCAAGACGACTGAGTCCGGCCCATTAAGTACCCTGATCGGGGTTAATCCAGCCCATTTGGCTGTTAGGCTCCCTCTCACACTGCACAATATAAAATAGGAGGCAGCCACCAATGTGAAGTGGCAAGACGCATTCTAATCCGATCAATGAGAGCGCAGCAGTGAGGGGAAGGCTGCAGCACCGCCCGCCGCGCCACCGTCAAGATGATCGTCGCCTCCGGCCGCCGTTGTTGCCTCTGTGTCAACTCGTCGCTGCGTCAACTGTCATCGTCATCGAGCCCAAAGGTACAGATGTAAGATCGATAATTTTACACTGAAATTACCCCACTAGATCAGGCCATTAGTGATAGTACGTAATCCAACACGGGGCTGTTGTGACATGCTTCACCAATGCTTGGAACGCTCCTTCACATGCCGTGTTCCAAACATATTTTGTTCCATTTTTCAGTAATTCTGTCATCAGTTTAGCAAGCTTGGAGAAACTCGGAATGAATCTCCGATAGTATACCGCTAAACCGAGGAAGTTTCTGACTTCATGGACCGAAGTGAGAGCTTTCCATTTCAGCACTTGTTCGATTTTGCTCGGGTCAACCACAATGCCTTCCGCTGAGATGATATGTCCCAAAAATGGCACTTGGCTGATCCAAAACTCACATTTGCTGAACTTGGCGTAAAGCTTGTGGTCTTGCAATCGTTGAAGAACGATCCTCAAGTGTTCGGCGTGTTCTGCTTCTTTCTTGGAGCAAACCAAGATATCATCAATGAACACCACAACGAACTTGTCCAGCTCCGGCATGAACACCGAGTTCATGAGATACATGAAATGTGCCGGAGCATTGGTGAGACCAAAAGACATGACGAGATATTCATATAATCCATATCTCGTCGAGAAGGCCGTCTTGGGGATATCCTCCGCCCAGATCTTTATCTGTTGATATCCAGAGCGAAGGTCCATCTTGGAAAATACACTTGCACCCACATGTTGAGCAAACAGGATGTCAATGCGGGGCAGTGGGTATTTGTTCTTAATGGCGATGGCGTTGAGTGGCCGGTAGTCCACACACAACCTCAAGGTTTCATCCTTCTTCTTCACGAACAGCGCCGAGCATCCCCAAGGCGAGGAAATCGGCCTAATGAAACCTTTGCTCAACAGATCATTGAGCTGCTCTTTCAGTTCAGCCAGCTCGTTTGGAGCCATCTTATATGGTCTCCGTGATATGGGCGTAGTCTCGGGTGCAAGCTCAATCTTGAACTCGACATCCAGCTCAGGTGGCATGCCCGGAAGATATTCCCAGACTACGGGGATGTCCTCTAACTTGAGAGCTTCAGCATTATTAATTTCTGAAATTTCCCGGATTGGAGTGTCTAACACCATGGAATGCGGACAGTGGAATGGAGAATTCAAATGAACCGTATGTGTCCGAGTGTCCAGGATAGCGCCATGGTAGTGTAACCATGACATCCCTAAGATTGCATCAATCTTTTGCCCCGTAAGGATTATCAAGGTGGTGGGATATAGCTTCCCACCTAAGCACAGAGGTGCTTTTGGAATCATCATATTTGCTGAAATCTTCCCTTCCGGTGAGCAGATCATATACGTGCAATCGGTTGGGAAGACTTGCATTTGATGCTTAGCCACATAAGATGCACTTATAAAACTGTGGGTTGCACCAGAATCGAATAAAATGATGATTGCTTGGTCGTTGAGAGTGAACGTACCCGCCAGCATGTTGTCTCCCTCTGGGGCGTCCTCATTGTCGAGGTTGCGAACGCCCCCAATCCGCTGACCAACCTTCTTGACTGGAGGTCAGCCTCGAGCACCGCCCTGGAACTGGGCTTGCCCGCTGCTCTGCTGCCCCTGGTGACAGTCCTTCGCGAAATAGCCCGCCTGGCCACACGTGAAACAAGTGTAGTGGGGCGGTCCTCCGCTGATCGGCGGACGCAAACCCGGGGCGCGTTGTGGCAGTGAAAACGCCCGGGGTATCGTCTGCTGCTGCTGTTGCGGTCGTGGTGGTGGCATCGGCAGTCGGAATGGGGGTGCCTGGAAAGAACGACCCCCGAACTGTTTAGGTCGCGCCGGTGGATGCCACTGCTGTCTGGATGGTGTCCGATACACCATGAGGTACTTCTGGGGAGCGCCACCCCCACTGCTGGGTGGAGTGCTGCGCTTCCGCTGCTCAGCTGCCAACTCCCGCTGAGCGTCCTCTTGCATAATCGCAGCATTGACGAGGTTGTTGAAGGTGCTGTGATTGCATTGAACGAGATGTGTCTTCATCTCGGGGTGTAACCCCCGATAGAAGTGCTCCCGCTCCTTCTCCTCGGTGGAGATGTAGTCTGACGCATATTGCGCCAGATGGTTGAAGGCACGGGAGTAGTCATGGGCACTCCTCCCGCCCTGCTTCAGTTCCAAGAATTCTTGAAACTTCCTCTTCATTATCCCGGGAGGGATATGATAGGCGCGGAACGCCTCCCGGAATTCCTCCCACTCCACGGCATGGCCAGCCGGACGTGAGGCGACATAGTTCGCCCACCACGCACCAGTGGCACCGTGAAGCTGCTGCGCCGTGAACAGAGTCTTTTGCCGCTCCGTACATTGGATCAGCCCGAATTTGGACACGATTGTCCGCAGCCAGTTGTTGGCCTCCAGTGGTTTTGCGGCTTCTGTGAACACCGGAGGGTGCGTACTCATGAAGTCCGAGTACGTCACGTCACGGGGCTCACGAGGCCCCCTCTCTTGACGCCCCCCCTGGTACGTATTCTGCACGATCGTGCGGAGCAGGTCGGTCTGCTCCTCACGACCACCCGCCAGTGCCGCTATCACATCCGCTAGGGTAAGCAGAGGCGGCGGTGGTGGTTGCTGCTGCGGGGTGCTGTCGTAGGCAGGTGGCTGGGAGTCATCACCTCCCTGCTGGCTAGAGCAACCAATCTCGTGCGTGGTCCGAGTGCGAACCATCTGCAACCATACGACAATAAACATCAATCCCACAACATATTGCATGCAGTCCAATAAAATAGGCATAGAAACATAATGACATTAAAACATGCGATACATCTCGTATATGAATAATGTAATAACTTTGCAGAAGCTACACCATTACCAGACCAAATACAAGCTAGTTAAATCCAACTTGATGAACCTCCTCTTTGGAAGCTAACCGCAACTAGGTTTGGTCACTACGAGACGTTACTATCGCTTTGTCATCACGTATACCACCCTTTTATCTTCAATACGACACAAACATGGCCTCTAGCAAAAGAAACTTGAGTAAGGCATATACTCACTCTTTTACTAGTTGAAGATGACCTCTCATGAGTATGTTCTACCCCATTGGAAGTACTTAAACCCCCTAGGGTACAACAATCTCCCAAATCAGTTCAACTGTCATTCCTCTGTCAGAATGACCAGTTTATACATATCCAAGATTTTGATCTGGTTCTGGGCATTTTCATGACTCAAGTTGAATACCAAAGTTAAATTTAACTTCAGTATATTTCCAACGACTATTTATTTGCCCTCAGATCAGATCTGGTTAAAAAGTTATGGTAATTCAAAGTTAACAGAATTTCTGGAAGAATTTCAACAGCACCTCCTTTGGGAAGTTGCTGTTTTCAACTCATATTTCCACTGAATTCCGTGCTGCAAATACAGACACTTTGAATTACAAAGATGTAACACATCTCCTACCCTTTCTAAATATGTATGATATGACAATTTTAGATTTTTCTATAGTATCCAGAGAGTGTTTTGAATCTGTCCTGGTTCTGGACAGTTTACATCCCTATGGAATTTAAGCCCTCTTAAGGTGTAATTCAGCTCTGGAAGTCTACAACAAAGTTGTGGAGTGATTAAACACATTTCCAGAACTATACCCCACACCTTAATTGGCTAAATAATCTGTGAGTTATGCTCTGTCAAAGTTCAGCGAACTTGCTGCCCAAAACAGAGCACTCTGTTTTTCAATCCTTTGGAACTACACTGATCACTATCAAATTTTTCTACCCGACCAGGAGCCTAAATGTTGAAACTTAGTGATTTTAATTCCTTGTTATTATTATCTTTCATGCACATACCTATGATATGTCAGTATTACGTTCCTCACAAAAAGAAAATCCTAACCGGATTATACCGGCATATACGTCTCAGTTGTGGCACTAAAGGGCTCTCGCACACGTATACTACACGAGATACATATGTGATTAGTACCTGCAGAAGACCACACAATAATGATGCACTCAAAGGTTATTTTCATTTCAGGCAGTTCCATATTTGAAAGTAAATACAATTGCCCGTATCATTGCCATACGGCCGTCCTTGAGTTAAGCCACGTCTCAAGGTATGTGATCGTGTTTCAACACCACACGACGGGGAACCCGATTATATCATGAACGGGTTGTCATGGTTGGGAATGTTATCAACCCAACAGATACCATCTACTGCCCTGTAGGACATGCCGATGGAAAGCGCTGCGTATGTCCTCCTGGGTTATTTCCAGAGGAACACACTCTCGCGTTACTGACCAGCGATGGGTCTCCACTTACTTGCCTAATGCACGCTGGGGATCAGCATTTCATATGAACTCAGGAACATGAAGAGTCCAAGAGTTTCATATTGATGTCTCACACCAAGCTGTGAGACCTATCACTGAACCACGTTCCTCGTCAGGGGAGCTAACCGAAATTGAACCGCTTTCGGCGGCATTCCTTACCATTCTTACCAGAGCGTAGGTGTGTCGTTACATAATTAAAATTCAGAATTATAACACATATATTAGTCTTGCCACTTTAAGTAACTATGCTAATATAGTCCTTACTTGGGAAAACTACCGAATCCTCACCGTAAACCTAAGTTTTCCCGTAATGCAGTCCTTAAATACTGTGCTATCCCCAATGCGGCTCTGATACCAGGCTGTGGCGGACCAGAATCCGCTCATCCAGGATCGCAGAGGGTGGTGCCGCGTGATGCGACACCCGACAGCACACATCATAAGGATACATTGTATTACATAGAAAACAAACTGAGATGTACAAAGTAGTACACTTGTTCAGTTACAACTCACGCCCGCCTATCTAGCAAAAGTCGGTTGCCCAGCCCTAGGGCAACCTACACTAGCTGCACTCCTTAGCTCAGCGCGGCGTGTACGGCTCCCACTCAGTCATGGTCCCTGACGGAGGGTAACCCTCGTCGGTGGACTCGTAACCCGAGTCCGTGGGTGGCTCCTCACCTGAAAAACACTTCAGCAGCAACCATGAGCATGATGGCTGAACAAGACTTAACCGACTCACCTAGGCATGAAACTCTATGTAGGATCGAAGAGCACGTGAAAAGCTACCAGAGGGGGGGTGAATGGTAGATTAAAACTTTTTGCAGCGGAAACAACAAAAACCCCTCAGCAAAAAATCAATCGGTTAAAGAAACCGTGTGTGCAAGTGTTTTCAAACGTGTTCAACAGTGACAAATCAAGTAGAGAGGTAGAGAATCAAGTCACGAATTAATGCAACAAGAATCACTTGAAAACACGAAGTAAAACTTGAGATACATTCAAAACATTAAACGAAGATCAATCTGTTCTACCTGATATAAAACAGATCTGCAACGCTGCAAAGAAACTTGTGTATCTCATAAACTACAGATCCAAAGCTCGTGAAAATTTAACATATGATATATAATTGAGTTGTGAATACAACCCAGAAAGAATCACGTCAATCAGATCTGTAAAACTCGAGTTCTGAACGAAACACCGAAGCAACGTCGGTCTGTCCAGAAACTCGGCGAGAAAGACTTGATGAAAAACAAGTCGGACGAACAAGGCACAAAAGCTCCTCGAAACTATGAACTTTATTCAGTATAAACACAAGAGGAACAGCCCAAAGTTCTCTACCCACGAGAGCTCTGGCCTCCCTTGCTTTTATAGCCAGCCCTCAGGCTAAACAATCCAATCTAGGACTCCTACTCCTAATTGGACTCGTATCCTAACTTACCATAACTGCTCAGGACTCTCCTATTCGCAGATAGAAGCAATCGTGAGACTTCCAAACACCTTAGGAACGTCCTAAACATTCCTAAAACAACTCAACTTTGTGCCTAGCACGAAATCCTATCATAACCAACTCAAATCTTCCATATTTGAGCCATATCCGACAGCCTCAGCCTGAGTACGCAATCCAGCCGGTTGGACCTTTCTGACCAATTCTTTACGTCCACTTCTCTTCATCACGCCTTGGAACAATGTTGCCACGTCCATGCACTCCTTGCACACGTGCAAACACCTTTCAACGACGTACACGCAACCTTCATATGCACTGCCCTTGATCTAAACATGCTGCGCGACCTCCCGATCAACTCAACCCCAGCTCCTCCCGAACATGGTTGTTGGAACCTCATCTCCTCCCTGAGACTAGTCCAAGGATCCCGTCACCAGCCATGTCTTGAACTCAAGCAACACATGCACATGAATAAACAACCAATTCTTCCGAGCACAAGTCCTCGACTTGACTCACGTTAGTTCGAAAACCACAACACCTTACATGAGCACGTCACATAAGCATGTTGCAAACCATATCAAATGATAACAGCCATAACCACCAAAACACACCAAAAACTTAGCAAATTAATACTAAGCAAACCTTCCCATAAAGTAAGTTTGAAACATTGCGAGTTAAAAGCAAAAACAAGACACTGCAGTTCTATGAGTTGAACTTCACGGGAACTCCCTAAAAACAAGCTACGGACCTCACAGAAGCTCTCCGGACCTTGCAGGAGCTCTCCGGACCTTGCGTCGGACCTTGCCAACACTTGGCGGACCTAACAAAGAACTTGTCAGACCTTGCCACAGAAGAATGTTTTGGCAATATTCAAAACTTTGAATGTTAATGCTAACTTTTATCCTAATTGCCAATGTATTCAGCACACATAGGTCTCACAATCTCCCCCTTAATGAATGCATTGGCAACACCAATTAAAATCCGAACATTGGCTTATGAAAAGTTTTGAAAGCTTTGAAAACTCATTTCTCCCCCTTTATTAATTTCTCCCCTTTTTTAAAATCAGAGAAGGAAGAAAGTGTATAACATATGCAAAGTGTAAAAAAAAATCTCTCCTTATACATATTTCTCCCCCTTTGACAATGTATTCAGCAAGGTTCAAAAGAGAAATTTTTAAATGTTATGAGCATATTATAACATATACATACAAAACAAAGCTCATCCAAGTCATACTATCAGGTTACTTACACTATCACATCAATGAGATACATAAAGTAGTGTAAACCATGCTAGAGATCAAATGTATTTTTCAGTTAAGCAAGTCATGATCTCCCTTACTCAACTATTTCAAAACCTGAAAACATGACACTTGTTGCTGCATTTTTATTATTCATAATCATTTAAGGCACAAAGTTGATCATATGATATTTGCAAGAGATTATATGCCGCATCAGCCTTATTCTAACCAATCAAGCCAAGCCTATGTCATTTGACAATCAGAAGCTTAAGGACATGGTTTTAGTCATACACAATTCCTTCCAAGTTCATATCTTAGTGCAATGATAAGCAATATCAAAAGAAGAAGTGCGATGCATGCATATTCTCTTGATCTTTTCTCAATTTTTATTTGAAAACTCAACATGTGAGCTGATCACTTGATTAATTTTTTTATGATTAAAAGCACTTGTGAGCACGCAGCAAGTTCAAAACAGCAAGAAAGTTCGATCATGACCAGATTTAGTGTAAGTAATTATTCCAATTACTAGTCATGGCAAAAACTACAAAATGTATAACATGAGTAATGTAGTAAGAACTTTCAGCCTGTAAAAGGAATCACAAAGTCATATATGTATGAAATACTATGCTCATATTATTTTAGTTTCAGATTCACACATAGACTTTCAAAGTTTTAAAAAACTCCTCCTCAATTTAAGCCATGAGGATGCATAACCCCTATTTCACTACGAATGAAACAAAAACGAGTGAAATCCAAAGGTTTTGTAAAAATATCAGCCAATTGTTGTTCGGTATCGACATGGTGAAGCACAATGTTTCCTTTTTCAACATTATCACGAAGAAAGTGATACCTAATGTCAATGTGCTTAGTTCTAGAGTGTTTCATGGGGTTTTTAGCAATACAAATTGCACTAGTGTTATCACAAAACAGTGGAACACTATCTAAATCAACCCCATAGTCCTTAAGTGTTTGAACAATCCAAAGAATTTGTGAGCAAGCGCTAGCCGCAGCTACATATTCAGATTCGGCCATGGATTGTGCAACTGAACTTTGTTTTCTAGAGGACCAAGCAACAAGTGAATTACCAAGAAAATGACAAGCACCCGAAGTACTTTTCCTATCAATCCTACAACCCCCAAAATCAGCATCCCAAAAAGCTTTCAAAGAAACGGTTGAGGAAGAAGGAAGAAAAATGCCAAATTCTTGAGTTCCATGTAGGTACCTCAGAATCCTTTTGATGGCTTGGCGATGTGAAGAACGTGGAGAAGCTTGAAAACGTGAACAAAGACATACGCTGAATTGTATGTCCGGTCTTGACGTCGTGAGATACAAAAGTGATCCAATCATACTTATGTATTTTTTTTTATCGACCGGGTCACCATCTTCGTAAAGTTCAAGTGTTGTTGCTGTTCCCATTGGTGTCCGAAGAGGCTTGCATTTGTCCATGTTGAAGCGCTTAAGAAGGTCCTTTGTATACTTAGTTTGATGCACAAAAGTTCCTTCTTTTCTTTGCTTGATTTGCAGCCCCAAAAAGTATGTGAGTTCTCCCATCATACTCGTCTCAAATTCTGAACTCATCATAGCTGAAAACTTGGACACGAGATCATGAGAAGCACAACCAAAGATAATATCATCCACATACACTTGAACGAATAATGAGTCATTGCCATGCTTAAGTACAAAAAGTGTTTTATCAACCTTGCCCATGGTAAACCCCTTTTTAAGTAAGAATGTTTTTAACCTATCATACCATACTCTAGGGGCTTGTTTTAGACCGTACAAGGCTTTGGACAGTTTGTAAACATGATTAGAAAAATTTGGATTTTCAAAACCCGGTGGCTGCTTAACATAAACCTCCTCCTCTATGTAGCCATTAAGAAAAGCACTTTTAACATCCATTTGATATAACTTGAAACCTTTAGATGCAGCAAATGCTAATAAAATTCTTATAGCTTCTAATCTAGCAACATGAGCAAATGTTTCATCAAAATCTAGACCTTCAATTTGAGTGAAACCTTGAGCAACCAACCTAGCTTTATTCCTAACCACAACCCCATCCTCACTTTGCTTATTTTTAAATACCCATTTAGTTCCAATTAATGTGTGACCTTGAGGTGGAGGTACAAGTTTCCAAACATTATTTCTTTCAAAATTTTCTAACTCTTCTTGCATGGCATTAATCCAAGATTCATTAGTGAGTGCGTGTGATATATCTTTGGGTTCAAAAGAAGCAACAAAAGCAAAATGAGCATGAGAGTTTGGATCGCAAAACCTGGACCAAGTGACTCGTTCATGCAAGCTTCCAATGATTTGTTGTGGAGGATGACTTTTGAGTACTCGGAGGGGAGTAGACACTTCACAAGCACCTTCTTCTTCATGTTCGGACCTTTGATTAGGAGAGCTTGCTGATTGAGGAAAGTCCGAACCAGCAGTAGTGACTGTTGGTGCTGGTTGTGGTGCAAAATCAGCAGCTTTATCGTTATTTACTTCAGAGTTTTCGGGCAGCAGCACCACTTCTTCATCTTCTTCAATAAAAATACTCTCCCCCTGCGGATATGGATCCGGACCTGCAATATTGGAGCTAGTACTTGGGCTAGCTTCATCAAAAGAAACCTCGCAAGTCTCCACAATTTTGTTAGTGTCAAGTAAAAGCACACGGTAGCCTCTAGTATGAAATGGATAACCAAGAAACATGCCATCAACAGATCTAGCTTCAAATTTATCAAGATTACCATGTTTCTTAACAAAGCATTTGCAACCAAAAACCCTAAAGTGTGTAACACTAGGCCTATGTCCAAACCGGAGCTCATATGGGGTTTTTCCAAGCTTAGCACGCAAGAAAACACGATTTGAGACATAACAAGCGGTTGCAATTGCATCAGCCCAAAATTTCCTAGGAGTTTGATATTCATCAAGCATAGTCCTAGCCATCTCAACTAAGGTCCTGTTCTTTCTTTCTATGACACCATTTTGTTGTGGTACATAGGGTGAAGAGTATTGATGATCTATTCCATTTTCAGCACAAAAGTGATCAAAGGATTGGTTTTTAAATTCAGTTCCGTTATCACTTCTAATTGCTTTTAATGATCCTGGGTGATCAATAAATAATCTAAGAAATAAAGTTCTAAAATGACTAAAAGCTTCATTCTTAGATGCCATAAAATAAACCCAAGAATATCTGGAATAATCATCAACAATCACAAGCACATACCATTTACCTCCGAAGGATTGAACACGTGCCGGACCTACTGTGTCAAGATGTAAAAGTTGTCCCCGTTCAGCTGTCATGGTCATTTTGAGAGGAGCATGTGAACCTGCAACAAACTTAGCATGTCTACAAGAAGAGCACACAATATCATTGTCCTTTTTAAGCTTCGGCAGCCCACGTATGCGATCGAGAGCACTAACACGAGTGAGATGATCAAAGCCTATGTGACCAAGTCTACGATGCCAAAAATATAGATCCTTTGTATCATTAGCAACTAGACACCGATGCTTAGAAGTTGACAAATCAAAATCAGCTTTAAAAACTCTTCCAAACCTAGACATGTTAAACAACCTTGCAGCAATTTTTAGCAAAGCTAACCTCTAGATTTTCATCTAGCAATTGTGAAACCGAAAGCAAGTTGTATTTCAAATTTTTAACAAGTGCCACATCTTTCAAAGTGTAGAGATTGTTTACTCTAACCGAACCTTTAGCAATTATGGGAGTAGAAGAGTTATCGGCGAAAGTAACATTTTCTACACGTGACACAAAAGAGAGAGAGGAGAACCATTCTTTGTTACCGGACATGTGGCGTGAGCAACCTGAATCCACAATCCAAATGTTCTCCTTCCTCAAACGTGAAACCTACACAGCAGCACAATACGTCGATGACTCAATACTGGGGTTAGTTAAAAGACTTTTAGGAATCCAGTACTGAGTCACACGACGTCCACCAGGAATAACACGCGAAAGCTGAGAAGGTACAGCAGGTTTATGAGCCAAACATCGAAAATTTTTGTTCCCAACTACTGACTTAGAAGATGTGTTATATGTAGCACAAAAACAGTAGGTCCGGGAGCAAGTTTTTGACTCATTACAGCAGGTTGCAAGCTCCGAACATTCGGTCTAGCAGATTTTGCTTGGTTGTTATGTGATCTAGTAAGTATTCTTTGTTTCTTATCGTGTTTAGCTAGTCTATAACAAAAATCCATGACATGACCATCTCTACCACAGTAGGTACAATGAAAAATAACCTTAATGGGACAGTACTCCTGCAGATTTGAAAATCACCTCTTTTTGTCTAGGAGCTGTTTGAATCAAACCGCTTCCTAATGACTTTACAACTTTAGGTGGGTGTGCCTTAGCATGAGCATGAGAATTAAAACCTAAACCAGTTTTATCATTCCAAGACTTGGAAGAATTCAGCAGCAAGTTTAGGTTCTTATTTGCATTAGAAAACGATCTAGTGTCCTATGCATGTCATCAAGTTTATTGGACAGATCAAAGTAGTTTTCACATGAAGTTTTTCCTTTAAGTTTGCAATTTGAACAATATTTAACTACATGCACACGTAAAGCATTGTTCAAAATAGAAATCTCATTCATAGCATCATTTAGTTTCTTATTCAGATCATCACATGAAGAACAATGCAAATCAATTGTAGAACAACAAGCATCTTTCAAATTTTTATCATTAAGTGCAGCAAGCTCTTTGTTCTTTTCAATTTCAAGTTCAAGTTTATCAAGTGTAGATGCGTGTGCACTTCTTAAAGAGGATAATTGTTCATAAATTAAATCACATGAGGAACAAGAATTATCACTAGAAATCAAAGTTTTTAAACGATTAGTTTCAGATTCTAGTGATTCAATTTTAACAGCATTGTTCCTAAGTTTTTTATCCTTTTTCTTTAATATAACAGTGGCACGAGAAATAGCATCACACATTTCTTCGCAAGTGGGACATACCTCTTCATCGTCGCCGTTGTGTTCTGCCTCCTCGGAGCTTGAACTTGACTTGCTCGCCATGCAACACATATTTGCCATAGCTTCTTCATCTTCATCACTACCGGTGTCCACATCACTTGAGCCGAAATCTTGAAGTGCAGAGATCATACTATGCACTATGTTGCGCATTGATAAATCTTTCTTCTTCTTATTCTTTGCAAATGATTTCTTCGGCCTTGTTTGCTTTTCTTCACGTGAAGTCGGACCTGAAAGGTTAGGGCAGTCCGTACGAAAATGTCCTGTCTTACCACATTCAAAACATCGTTGAGGTCCGGAGCTTCCTCTCCTTCTAGTTCTCACATTTTGCAATGCTTTTGAGAACCGAGTAGAGATGAGTGCAAGCTCCTCCTCTGGAAACTCTTCAATCTGTTCAAGGGTTAGAGAGGACAGCAAAGAGAGTGCACCACTAGATGATGATTGACTAGAACTAGACATGTCACGTTGCGAAACAAATGCAATAGACTTGTTGGGGTTTTTACGTGAGATGATGTCAATTTCATGAGTTTTCAATTTAGAATAAAGCACGTCTAAAGTAAGATAACTCATGACAGTAGATTCACGAATAGATGTAACTTTTATCTCCCAAATTGACATATCTAATGCTCCTAACAATTGTCTAGCATTTTCAGCATCTGAAAAGTTAACATTGACACTACGCAAGTTGCTGAGAATTTTATTAAAGCGAGCAAAAAGGTCGTCAATTGACTCACCGGGTTGCATCTCAAAACGCATGTATTCTTTCTTGAACATATCTTGCCTTACCTCCTTGATCGTATTGGATCCTTCATGGTAGTCACAAAGAGCTTTCTAAACATATATGCAGATCGGAGGTGTGCAACACAGTCGAAGTCGCTTTGAGTCAATCCTTGGATGATCAAGTTGCGAGCCTTGTTGTTATTGTCAACATCTCTCATGTTCGCAGCCGTAACTTGATCGTTGGGTGGTACATCGAAGTTCCGGTAGACCTTTTCCCATATGGCGAAGCCTTGCGCCTGTATGTAGGCTTCCATCCGCGCCTTCCAAACCTAAAAATTGATGCCATTGAACACACAAGGTTTTGCGGAGTACTTCTCCATGATGGTTAGTCAAAACACGCGCAAATCACAAAGATTAGAGCACCTTGGTTCTGATACCAATTGTAGGATCGAAGAGCACGTGAAAAGCTACCAGAGGGGGGGTGAATGGTAGATTAAAACTTTTCGCAGCGGAAACAACAAAAACCCCTCAGCCAAAAATCAATCGGTTAAAGAAACCATGTGTGCAAGTGTTTTCAAATGTGTTCAATCGTGACAAATCAAGTAGATAGATAGAGAATCAAGTCACGGATCTAATGCAACAAGAATCACTTGAAAACACGAAGTAAAACTTAAAATACGTTCAAAACATTAAACGAAGATCAATCTGTTCTACCTGATATAAAACAGATCTGCAACGCTGCAAAGAAACTCGTGTATCTCAAAAACTACAGATCCAAAGCTCGTGAAATTTTCACATATGATAGATAATTGAGTTGTGAAGACAACCCAAAAATAATCACGTCAATCGGATCTGTAAAACTCGAGTTATGAATGAAACACCGAAGCAACGTGGGTCTGTCCAGAAACTCGGCGACAAAGACTTGATGAAAAACAAGTCGGACGAACAAGGCACAAAAGCTCCTCGAAACTATGAACATTATTCAATAGAAACACAAGAGGAACAGTCCAAAGTTCTCTACCCACGAGAGCTCTGGCCTCCCTTGCTTTTATAGCCAGCCCTCAGGCTAAACAATCCAATCTAGGACTCCTACTCCTAATTGGATTCGTATCTTAACTTACCATAACTGCTCAGGACTCTCCTATTCGCAGATAGAAGCAATCGTGAGACTTCCAAACACCTTAGGAACGTCCTAAACATTCCTAAAACAACTCAACTTCGTGCCTAGCACGAAATCCTATCATAACCAACTCAAATCATCCATATTTGAGCCATATCCGACTCAGCCTCAGCCTGAGTACGCAATCCAGCCGGTTGGACCTTTCCGACCAATTCTTTACGTCCGCTTCTCTTCATCACGCCTTGGAACAATGTTGCCACGTCCATGCACTCCTTGCACACGTGCAAACACCTTCCAACGACGTACACGCAACCTTCATATGCACTGCCCTTGATCCAAACATGCTGCGCGACCTCCCGATCAACTCAACCACAGCTCCTCCCGAACTTGGTTGTTGAAACCTCATCTCCTACCTGAGACTAGTCCAAGGATCCCATCACCAGCCATGTCTTGAACTCAAGCAACACCTGCACATGAATAAACAACCAATTCTTCCGAGCACAAGTCCTCGACTTGACTCACGTTAGTTCGAAAACCACAACACCTTACATGAGCACGTCACATAAGCATGTTGCAAACCATATCAAATGATAACAGCCATAACCACCAAAACACACCAAAAACTTAGCAAATTAATACTAAGCAAACCTTCCCATAAAGCAAGTTTGAAACATTGCGAGTTAAAAGCAAAAACAAGACGCTGCAGTTCTACGAGTTGAACGTCACGGGAGCTCCCTAAAAACAAGCTCCGGCCCTCACAGAAGCTCTCCGGACCTTGCAGGAGCTCTCCGGACCTTGCGTCGGACCTTGCCAACACTTGGTGGACCTAACAAAGAACTTGTCGGACCTTGCCACAGAAGAATGTTTTGGCAATATTCAAAACTTTGAATGTTAATGCTAACTTTTATCCTAATTGCCAATGTATTCAGCACACATAGGTCTCACACTCTACATGCAGTTTACAACGATCATGGGATAGTAATTTCAGCAAATGGACACACCTACAAGTTCATCCTTAGTTCATCTTTTAGCCACAAGTTAACATTTCATGAATAAGAAATTTAGTAAGCAATATTTGGTGGCACACATGTAGCAATACAATTATACATATCAGCAGCATTGCATCATCACATTCCATAGCTTATCTACGTTACGATGCAGTGAACAAGCGGTACTCATCACCGTGAGGGACGGCGAATCGACTCGATATACACCTGCAGGGAGACCCAAAGAGCACGTCACGTACGCCCACCCGTGGAGCTGCACAGCACGCTCACTCGATGTCGTACGGGACAACCTTTCACCCAACAGCCCAAACGTCGAACCGTTGCATCGAAAAGAGCAGGAGGTTCCCTACACGGAGCATATCTTCTATGCCCGTTAGCAGATTTCCACCTTGCTGCCCTTAGCCTACACCTATAAATCGGTGTGTTATGCCTCGACGCCCGGAGGTACTGGTTACATCGGTTTATCGGGGCCCATATATCCGATATGCCATCGGTACGTTCAATACTTGTTCAGCAGGGCCACACACGGATCGGTCCTCAATCGACATGGACTGGGCTGCGCACACAAGACTTCCTCTTGCTGCGCCCTAGCTCCTGTCTACTCTCATTTTCATTTCTAAAGTGATCTCACATCACTCGAACCAATCCCGCGTGTCCCAAGCCTAAACTCGCGAGTAGATTCCAACTACTCAACTTGTACCGAATTTCTAGGAATCATTAAGCCTAGCCTGTCTACTCGAGGTTTTAGACACTACCCTCACTCTTATAGAAACATCTGGTTATGCATTTGGGGTCTCAACATTCCTACACCTAATGCACATATATACACCTCATACTACGTATGTAAATAAAGCAAAACTTGTAAAATGGGTTAATGCAAACCGGGGCTTACCTTGTTGCTGCTGGTCAGAGGTTAGGTCTTCGTCCGGGAGAAGGAAGTCGAGCACTTCCAGAGTCTCCTCGCCTTCAGCGATTACACGTTAATGAGATACTACATGTCAATTCAAATGCAATGTGTAAACTTGAATAAGTAATTATTATAACTCTAGCTAGCCTTCCCCTTTGGCTCTGAATTTTTTTTGGTGGCTTGGTAAGGTTCTAACCAGAGTCTTGACCAAGTTTCATTTGAAACAAAGTTCATTTGAGCCTTGTACAAATAAAAACCTATTTGGTCAATATTAGAGCCTCTAAGGAGTTTCACGGGTTTTCATGGCTCCAATCCTTATTTTCTGGAAACTAGAATTTGAGATGGTCCTAAGGGAGTTGGTTTCATGTCATTTGAAGAACTCTAGAGGAAGTTATGCCCTAAACAAAAATTGAGAAAATCTAAAAAATGTTTCTGTACATTTTTCTATTTTCTCAGGGCAGTTCAATTAATCACCCCATTAGGGGGACTAGATGAACATGGATGAGTCTGAAAATTTACCGTGACTCAAGGATTTTGGAATGAACCTCTCAGCCAAATTTTAGATTTTTTCATGAAGTAATCATCCAGATAAAATTCCTAACAGTTTAAAGTTTAGAGATTTAATTATGGAAAACTATTAAGTTTCATGAGCTGAAATTGGTATTGCTTGAATGTACTCAAAATTCTGAGTTCAGCAAAATTTGGTTCACTGCATTTGGAGCTTCCTAGCAAAAGTTCTATGCATTTGAAGTTTGCACTAAAACTGGAAAATCTTCTAAAATGTTTAAACTCTGCAGGTGGGGCCCACTCCTCAAATCGGCCCACTGAGAACGCGGCCACACCGTGGCCCACGGGGTTTTACCCACGCTGCCGCACCGAATCCCGACCGCAACTGGAACCCCGCGCGAGAACAGAGGCTGACCGGTGGACCCGGCCCCTCTTCGTCTACCTCGCGCCATCCCGCGACTCCCGCGGCGGTGCCTCGCCGGAGTTCTCGCCGCCGGCCATTTCACTGCACGACCTTCGACGGGAGTCACCGCCTGGGCCTAACTTGGCTCGGAGAACATGCTGGTGCCCTCACCGAAGCTTGGCGATGGCCGGAACCACACCCGCAACGGTGACAGCGGCTCTCTCTATTCCGGCGATGTCGTCCGAGCTACTCAGGGCCTTATTTTCCGAACGGGTTGCTCCTACAGCTCCGAGGTGGCATGCTGAGCACGAAACTGAGCTCAGTTGGCCATGGAAACGTCCAGAGCTAGGACCTCACCGTTGACCTAGGGCTAAAATGGCGGATGCTCGAAAAAGTTGAATAGCAGCGCCAAGACTCGATGGTTTTCGATGGTCTTTGATCCTAGGTGGTCGTGGGAACGTGTAGAACATGTGCTTGGCTGGGTTTACATGGTGGTGGACCGATCACCACGAATTTCGGATTCTTTGCTAGCTCGGTTCTTTGAACACCGAGAACTAACCGGTATAAATACTCTCTCTACAGGGCACGAGAGGAGGTAGGGTTTTCACCGTGAGTTAGAGCAGTCTCCGGCGCGTCTCTTTGCTGTTGATCTTCGGTTGCGAGGACGCCGGGAACAGCGGCGCGACGAGGACCCGAGAAGAGCGGCCAGCGAGTTTTTTGTTTCGGCTCTGTGCGGGCAGAGCGGAAGGGATGGGGCCGGTTTTACTTGGGCAGGCGGTTTAACCGCGTGTTGCACCCGGCGCCTTCGGTCACTGAGCAGGAGGTGGCAGGGGTGAGGCAGTCGGGCGCCGACGTCTGCCGTGCGCTGGCGCATTTTCTCGGCCGAGGAAGGAAAAATCACTGAGGAAGCTTCTCTGTTAAGGCTGCTGAGAAGTGGGGCCTCCCCTCTAATTCGTTTTCAAATTTTTCATTTCTGTTTGTACTAAAATATTCCCAGCTACTCACAATTGAATGTGAGACTTAATCACCAAGTCACAGTTTGAATTTGGTTTACCAAATTTGAAATTTTGTTTGGCTAAATTTTGCCTCATATTTGAACTGAAATTCAAATTCAGTTTTTAATTTGTGCAAATTTAGCTCCCGACAAGATGAACTCCAATGGGGATGTAAATTGGTGGGCTAACTCGGAAAAATGTGCTGAGTTTGAATATGAAGCCAACTTTTGAATTTAAGTGATGAAAGTTGCTTTAATTTGAATTTACATTCAAATTGGCCTCTTTTTCAAATGCCTCCAAAAGTGCCTCAAAAAGTGTTGGATTTGCAGGAAATTTGGCCTGAACCTTCCCCAGACTTTTCAAGTTCTAGGGGTGAGCTCAACCTCCCATGTTCATGTGTATAAATCCTACTTTGTGAAAGTTAGGGCTTTCCCCTCTAATCACCCTTTTGATGGAGGTTACTTGCTCTTCACAAGTCTTCACAAATTATCCACAACAAAAGCTGTGGTGTTGTGAGGTGATGAAAAAATTTTGCAAGTCCTTTTTCTTGGGCTTTTACTTCCATTTAGTCCATAATGTCGCATCATTTCTACTTGCTTGCTCATAGGTTGATGCTTAGATTTCCAATTTTGGCGATCAAACTCACTACATATATAATAAAAAATAACGATTACAGTATATGTATGGCAAATTTGTACCAATTAGTATAGCTGGTGAACAAACACTTACTTGAAATATTTGTCCATCCCGTCTATATTAGCGTATATATAGAGCAAAGCAGCCGTCTTTTCTTCTGTTGTGGCCTAGCTCATGCTACTACCAATGGTAGTGCCTCTCGTTTGAAAAATGGAGAGGTCGCTACAATGGGGTGCTTCATCGACATTGTATCGCAACATAGGAGCATTAACATTGCATTCTTTTGCAAAGTAAACACTTGAGAAGTAGCCTATCTCCTCAAATGTAAATGCTTCAGCGATGCATCCTTCAACCCTTGCTCTATTGCGAACCATTGGTTTAAGACACCTCAGTGCTCTTTCAATGTGGGGGGGGGGGGGCGGGGCAGCAAAGGCGCGCGCGGAGGCCGGGGTGGGCGACGGCAAAGGCGCACAGAGAGGCCGGAGTGGGTGGCAGCGGCGGCGCGCGGGTAGGCCGGGGTGGGCGCCGGCACGCAGGGAGGCCGGGGTGGCCGGCGGTGGCGGAATCTGTCGGGGACGATGCGAGCGTGAATGCCCGCGCCGACCCCGACCCAGGCGGGTTGAATAGGCTAAACTAAACTAATTTAAAGTAATTAAGCTAAACTAAACTAATTAAAACATAATTACAAACTAAACTAAACTAATTATAAAATCAACTAAACTAAAATAACCTAATTACAACTATATATTTAAAGTAAACTAAACTAAACTAAAATAAGCTAATTAAATAAAACTAATTAAAAAACCTAATGGGACGGGGCGGGGCGGCGCCGGGTCTGCGGCGCGTTGGTCGGGGCCGAAGGGTTGGGGCAGGACGGCGCCGGGTCGGGTCGGGGCCGTCGGGGCCAGGGGAGGGTGGCCGGTAGGGGCAGAGGCGAGGGCCAGACGGGGCGGCGCTAGGCGGCCTGGGCGGGGCGCTGGGGCGGTGCCTGGGGCCGGATGGGGTGGGCACTGGGGAAGCCGGCGGGCGGGGCGGGGATGCGCGGCGAGGGGGCGGGGCGGGGCGGCGTCTCGGCAGCGGGGCGTGCAGCGACGGCGGCGTCGAGTCGGGCGCGTGAGTGGGGTGGGCGGGCGGCCGCGTGACGGATAACTAGGGATTTATTTACGACGGTGCAGCTCAACTGTCGTGAATAATGGTCTTATTCACGACGGGGATAGACACCGTTGTAAATAATGCTCTTATTCACGACGGTCTAGGTCAGCCGTCGTGAATAAGACCATTATTCACCACGGCTGCTTTCAACTGTCGTAAACAATTTTATAAACGAAGGTGCCGTCGTTAATAAAATTGACCATCATTAATTTATGTTTTTCATGTAGTGTGATGTATGTGTGTGTGTGTGTGTATATATATATATATATATATATATATATATATATATATATATATATATAGAGAGAGAGAGAGAGAGAGAGAGAGAGAGAGAGACCTGGCTACCTACATGGAGCTTTCAAAAAAAAGGTGCCAGGATAAATGGGCTGTTGGAAATTTAACCAATTTCTTTATTAGTTTTAGAAAGGAGTTAATTGTGTGGCAAGTATAACAACATGTACGGTGGGTGCAAGTAACACTCATAGCAATTTGCTCAAACAAGTCATATTGTGTTTAAGTGGTGCGTATGAGGTCAAAACTAAATTTAGCGGTTGAACAAATTGACGTGGCATCCATATCACTGTACACCACAGATGGCACTTTGTAAAATCCCCTACCACTATGGAGAAAAAGGAAACACTGTGGAAGAAGAGGGTCACAGCCAAAAAGACATGACAGCAAAGAAATAAGCTTTTGTGTAAGTAACTGCTATCAATCCGATACTGTGTGAGAATAATTGGCGCCGGATGACCTCATAGGGTCTTGAGCTCTCATATATATAGGCGGTGTACATCGAGTGAATTACAACCATTGTCTCATCACCTTCTATCTATAGATAGACAGCGCTATGGTAGTCAGTATCACCTTCTATCTATGGATAGACATACCAACTAGGACACCTCTAAAGCAGTATTGTTTAACTAGGACACCTCATAATACTATTTGGACTCTATTTATTAAAACGTAAATCAGAATCCTAATATTTCAAAACTCTTTGGATGCAACCACAAGTTATGGATATAAACAACTCAAAATCCAACCCTAATTTGGATCCTCTAGCCTGAACTCGCAACCAACTCAAAATAACATGTTTTCTGTCTAAAACAGCCTAATTATCAAAAGTCACTTCTAAATCCATCTGATTCAGACAATATCTTGGACTGAACTCGGAACCTATCTAAAATAAATTTTTCCACATCAATCATGTTGGAATCATGTTGCTAACTTGTGTGAACCTCCACACACGTTCAAAAACCTTCACCACGGTTTGGAACCATGTTGTCATGTCTATGCACTCCTTTCACACATGCACACACCTTCCAAACACGTCCAACCTCCACTTTTCATCGTCTAAATATGTTAGAATAAAGTCACAACCTGGTTTCATCCCTAAACTTGTGCCCACGACTTTTATACATATTTGCAACACAACATGAGACGTCTCAACAAGCACCTTCATATGCATCATTCTTGATCCAAAAATCTATGATTGGCTCAACAACAATTCCTCTTAATTTGGTTGTTGAATCTCAACTTCTCCCTAAGTTTAGTTCAAGGATCACCAGCCATGTGTTGATATCAAGCAACACCTGCACATGAGCAAACAACCTTTCTTTATGAGCACAAGTCTGACATGACTCTTGTTAGTCTGTTAGTCTAAACCACAACACTTTGCATAACAGCTTCATAAAAATGTGTTTCTCACATTCAAACTATCAAAACTTATTAAAATTCAGTCCATAAGCATGAACATACTCTCCCACACGTCAAAAGCAAATTTAACACTTCCCATATCAAAGCACACATCAAGGGTTGATGGTTTTTAAATAAATTGTTGGGCAAGAGACTACTTATCCATATTGATTCCAAGAATCAAAAGTGTTTTGTATATAAAAGAAGTGGAGGGGTGATCCAAGCCCTCCCTCTCAATCCGATCTAGCCTACACTTCAAACACTATCAAGAAACCCTCACTATTCTCATGTCAATCCTATACACATAACTTAGGAAACAAATTCGGCAAACCAAAAATTTTGGGGTCACCGATAAACAAGAAATTGCAGCAATTTTTATGAATAAAAGTCAAATTATTTTGAAAATAATGACATGATTTCACAATAAAATATTTTCAACCTATTAAATATCTTTGTTGCATATAAAATAAAGCAATGTAAATTCATGAAAGGTAGTCAATGATGAGATTTCTATGATATTTATTATTTTGGACAGGCAGTATTTTGAAATTTTGATAAAATTTTGCCAAATGTTTTCTTAGCACATAACAGCTAACTCAAAAGATAGATATGCGAGCATGTTTTGACAGTGATGATTATAAGGGAAGAAGGGGAAAACAACAGAAAAAGAGGGTGCCACAAAATTTTTGGAGCGAAATAACCGCTCGATACGAGTCTCCTCTCTCTGCCGTGTCTTCTCAGATCATGCTCAATGCATGTATCCATGCAGGTATTTTGAGCATGAGAACAAGCTCAACCACAGATGCAGCGACGCTGCCGGTGCGCCCTGCATTTTGTCGCTATTTTGTGGGTATAAATACCTCCTTGGGCAATCAAGTTGATGCATCATCCATCAGAATCAATCACGTTACATAAAGTGAAGGGAAAAATGGCCTCCTAACTGGTTCGACAGGTGCAGCTTGCGGTGGTGGCTGTTCTGCTGGCGGCAATGGTAGGCGGCGCCTGGTCCGCCATTGGCGATAAACCAGGCCCCAACATAACGGCAACCTACGGTGACAAGTGGCTGGAGGCCATGGCCACCTTCTAAGGCAGTGACCCGCGCGGCGCTGCCCCTGATGACCATGGTGGCGCGTGCGGGTATGAGGACATCGACAAGGCACCGTTCAACGGCATGACCGGGTGTGGTAACAAGCCCATATTCAAGGATGGCCTGGGCCGCGGGTCCTGCAACGAGATCAAGTGCAAAGAGCCTGTTGAGTGCTTCGGCGAGCTCGTGCTCATCAACATCACTGACGAGAACTACGAGCACATTGCCCCATACCACTTCGACCTCTCTGGCAAGGCCAATGGTGCCATGGCCAAGAAAGCCAGGAGGACAAGCTGCGCAAGGCCGGGGAGCTCACTTTGCAGTTTCGTCGAGACAAGTGCAAGTACCCGTCTGACACCAAGATCACCTTCCATGTCGAGAAGGGTTCAAATGACATGTACCTAGCACTGCTCGTCAAGTACGCCGCTGGCGACGGCAACATTGTCGCTGTTGACATCATACCGAAGGGCTCTGACGAGTTCTTGCCCATGAAGGTGTCCTGGGGCGCCATCTGGAGGATCGACCCAAAGAAGCCACTTAAGGGCCCCTTCTCCATCCGCCTCACCAACGAGAGTGGTGATCGTCTCGAACAAGACGATGGCATCCCCGCTAACAGGAAGGCAAACACCGTCTACAACTCCAGACTCCAGTTCAAAGCCTGATGTTCCCTTATTGACCATAGCCTTAGCATATGCCTCTGCATGCACCCATCTAATAAGCAGCATGCATGAGTTTTTTTCTTATATTATGTTCCCACATCTCCATATGAGAGTTTTGAGATACATATGTAATTCATAAATGCCTCCGATTTGGGAGGCGTTTTAATATGGAGAACATACACTAGTAGTAAGAATAATATATGAGCGATTGCCCTCCGCTCGGCGCACAGGATAACCGAATCAGCATGAAGGGTACCATGTAAAATATTGATTGGAGTTGTTCAATATATTTACTTTCTTACGGATTAAGATGCTTTCGACATCCTATTAGTGATGTTTGATTTATTTTTAAGTTATAAAGTTATATAATGGAGGTTCTCTCTTGCTTTTTGTTTCTACTTATGCGCATTATAATTCTCAATTTTCATTTGCCTGAAGCTCTACAGTGCATGTGTTGATGCCAAATGAGGCACATCTGTATTCACTCTATGCCGATATATTTTTCCTGGAACACAGATAATCAAGGTTGCACTATAAGAGCATGATTTTTGTATGGACTGTTACTTTCTGGACATTAGAGGGCAATTTCATTTGTACACCTTTAGTCATATCATGCATGTACCCTGATTCATAGGTATGTAACCATCAAATTTCTAGAAAGAAATGAAAGCATATGTAGTTCCAAACAGTTCTGACTTGTTTCTTCATTTTTAACTTTTGCATGCTGTATTTCTCACAGTTGTTTTTCAAGAACTGTAAGATGCATGTGCCACCAAGGTGCGAGGCCCCTCTCATATGGCCACACTCTACTGACTCGTGTGCACATGCATGGGAATCTACACGCAAATGGCCGGTAACGGGCTAAAGAAAATGAACAAATAGTAAGAAGGGCTGTACTGGATTAAGATCAGGCCAAATTTCATATCTATTTTTAGCATTAAAATTATTAGGAGCTCAAATAAATTGTGAAAGAGCCCATGGGCTGAGCCAATTTACTAGGCCTATACATGCACCAGTGCACCACCAAAAAGCACGTATAGGAGAAGTTCATTTTACTCCCTCAATCAATTTACTTTCTGTTTAATCGTTCAACGAAATCTTGATTTGATTTACTTTCTTTAAAACTTTAGATTGGTGCAATCTACCCACCTATGCAACTTGTCCTTTTTGTTTCCCTTTGTACAATTTGATTTTAAAGATCAAATTTTGCATGATGGTAGAAAATATCAATCAGAATGTCAAAAATATTTTTATTTTCATGAGTATTTTGTATGTATTTTCTAATTTCTATTCTTAAGATAACAATAGATGCTAATAAACTATACAAATAATGATCAAAATATACCTTATATTTCTTTATGGGTAGGGTTCCATGTCAGATATAATTGTACAAAATTTGAGAAAAAACTCAAACAGTACATATTTAAACAAATAAGATAAAATGCAATAGAGAATAGATTGCACTAGCTTGACTTTTTGAAGGAGTAAATTGAGCTATGATTTTGTTTGGGGTTTAATCGGATAGCATGGATTTTTCGTGACATAAATACACTATTTTTAGAGATATATGAGACTAAGCTAAGGTTCAGTTTAACCGGTACTGATATCCACTATCTGCACCGATTCTTCATGTCTCAACGGGCAATGCGGCAGCTGAGGTTAATAACTGGTGCCGATAATATTTATGAACTGATTCAAGTTCAACTGATTCTGATGGGGCAATACGAAAGGTTGTTTCTGTTGTACTGAATGGCAGCAACGCATGCATAGAGGGAGCACTTAACTGGGTTGATCCTAGTAAAATATGAGTTTGAGAATGTTTTTATGTGCTGCTAATGAACTTAAAATAATAGGTAGCTTTTTTGCATTGTACTTTTTATAGAGTAATATGTAACATCATATTTCCTGGATGATAAATTTTGTTACATAGAATGTTCATACAGTTGTAAAAAACAATCTTACCATATTGGTACGGTAAGAAATTTAGAACTATAAATTTGGATGTTCATGTCTGTTAAACAATAGTACTAAAAAGTATACATATATATTTGCTTAAAAATGTTGGGCCCGTTTCACCGGAGTCCACTTGTGCTTCTTGTACCAATCCCTATATCAGTAGTTTGAACATATAAAAGGATGAAATGAGTTTCAGACATTGAATGTTTATTCATAATCCATGTAAGGCATACAAAGATGTTCTTGGTTACATTCAATATGGCCGAGAGATGGACACCAAAACAGTAAAAGCCTTGAAAACAGAGAAGCAAATCGATACCATGACCATCAAGCAGACTTGGGCATAGGACTAGACCTAATTGTCATCCTCGCAGGCTTTAACTACTTCTGATTATCCACAAGTGAAAGAAGAGTGAACAGGGAAGGTACGCATCAAGCCCTAACACTACTCGAGGAAGATGTTTCATGCATAAGGACATTAGCAAAGAGAGGCCATACGGCTTAGTTTTGCAAGAAAAACATTTTATGCAAGGTTCTCCTTGAAAAGAGAGTTGCAATAAGAGGGAGAGGAAGTTGAACCTTTATTTTAGTTTGTGGGACCTATGGGAGTTGACTCTATCATGCCAGTTCCCTAAGTTCTATTCGAGTCTGACCTAGGCCGTCATAAATACCAGCATACTTACGACGGCCCTGGCCTAGCCATCATAAATAATCTTATTTACGATGGCCCGACACTCGGCCGTTGTGAGGGCCCGATCCCGATCACGGGGTCGTGCCGCTCGCCCGGGAATCACATTGGGTGGTGCCGTGCGATGCGGCACCCAACAGCACACATAATAAAGCATCATATTACATAAATCAAGCGGAAGCTTACAAAGTGTAAATTTTACAAATACTTCTCACAATATTCTACAGCGGAAGACTATTACAACTCACGTCTCATACCTATGCTAAGGAACAGAGAAGGTGTCCAGCCCGCGGACCCTTCTCGTTAGCAACACTATCACAATAGCAGCGGCAGGGGTTGCCATGAGTTCACCACTCGGAGAGCTCCGAGTCTCATCGGACACCCGTACATATCAGCGTGCAGTTTTTTACCTGCAAAACGACTTATGCAGTATCCATGAGCACGAAGCTCAGCAAGACTTAACCGTCACCCTAGTCATGAAACTCTACATGCTGAAAATAGAGGGCTGAATATAGAAGTTTGCACAAAAGATGCTCTTGAGATAAAGGAAGGTCCTTACTTCAAGTTTTGAGCCACTTTTATAACCCTCGCGCAATTTACATCGAGACTCCACAATCAACCAAGAAACGCTTCATCTCGATGTCACTTGCCCGAGGTGAAAATAACTTTTGTGAGCTACCCTAGACTCATACAGACCTTGCGCCATTAACATCGAGACTCCACAATCAAACAAGAAACTCTTTGCCTCGACGCTACTAGCCCAAGGTGGAAAATAAATTTACTGAAAGTGTTAATCATTCCTCAGATCATTCCTCATCTCTATTATGAGGATTACTCACAAAGCATATTAAATGTTTCCCAGTTTATTACTACGTCACGACGTAGAGAACAAGTATGCTCGGTCCATTCCGCGAGCGACGGTGATTGCAATCAAAAACACCCGGCTGACACGACACGTACGCCCGTACTCGACGTTGCACACAGCAACCATCACTGATGTCGTACGTGGCAACCTTTCACACGACAACCAAATGTCGAACCGGTCCCACCGACTGGGATTAAGTCTCTCTACGGCAAACCCTCGTAGAGCCGACTTCTCTATCCTTTCAGCATCGGCATCAGACGGTGAGGTATGCCTCGACACCCGGGTTAACATGTTACATCGGTTTCCTGGGTCCCATATAGCCAGTATGCATCCGGTACACAACTCCAACTTGTCCAACGGGCCGCACACGAGAACGGGCCTTAATCGACTCAGACATAGACTAGGTTCACAGGACCACTTCCTTGATCCTTCCATCCACTGCCCGGTCTCCATTCCCAACTACGAGGATCAATTCCCAACTCTTCCTATTGATCCCCCTTAATCCCGGTTCACGAGTAGGAAACTGCCCACTCGAGTTATGCCTCTTTTAATCCACTCTTGTTAACTTGAGATCAGAAGTTATAATCAAGTGTTAACCTACTCTACATTATGCTCCCGGAGTTTTCTGGGTCATGCATTTGGAGTATCATACCACCTAGACTTAATGCAATAAATAAAACGCTAGACGTATAAAGTGAATACAAATAAAAACTTGTAAGTTTTGATGCAAAGCGGGGCTTGCCTTTGTTTTTCAGGGGACTAATATATGTAACTCAGTTAGTGAAGACCACTTGGCTTGATCTCTTGCCTCCCTCCTTTGATCTCTACTCCGATGACTTCAAGTTCTTCACGTAGATGCTACATGTAATGAATATGCACATATGTTTAATTGTAAAGACTTTGCTACAAGTTCTATTAACAAGTTTTTAAAACTGGAACTCTGTTTAAGAATTTAAAATGACACTGGTGCTAGTGGTTTGGGTTTGGATCTAAGCACATGATTAAGTGCTAAGTGGTTTCCCCCTCTTCTATATTGATCACCTTAAGAGGTTAAACAGAACAGGGGTAATCCAGAGCTCCAATGGAGCTGAGAATTTTCGTGTGAGTTCCTTGTCACAAGAAAGTCCTATGGACCAAAAATTAGCACTTTTCATTGAGTGGTTTGTTCAGAACAATTTTCTAAGCAATTAAGAAAGGAAGAATTAATTCTGAGATAACACCCATGTTCATGCCAAACTTAGTGAACTATAATTTTAATTATAGTTCATAGAGCTCACATGAGTTTTCCTAGAATTTTTGGAGCTAAGATTTACCCAGAACTGAATTTCCAAGTTTTGGAAATTCTCTGAAAATGTTTCTGTATTCAATTGAACACAGCAACTTCAAATCTTAATTGCCCTGATCAAATCAACTCCAAATGATCTGAAACTTTTACAGAAGTCCCCTAACACCCTAAAGACTATTCTGGCAAAATTTGAGGATTTTTGGATTAGCCAAACTCCCTCTAAAATTCTTTTGCTGAAAATTTTTAAAGAATTTTCCAGAATTAATTATTAAATTTCATATAAATTGGGTTGTATATTTTGATAGTAATCTACTTGAGGAATCCAACAAAATTGGTTTCAGAATTTTTGGACATTCCTACACCAAGTTGTGGCTCTTCAAAGGTTGAACTGAAAACTGGAAATCCAAAAATGTTTAAATGACTGCCAGTGGGTCCCACCCGGCATACCTTCCTCTTCCTCGCGCCAAACAGAGACCGCGGCGACGCTCTCCAGTGAGTGTCACCGGAAAAGCTTTCCCAGCCATTCCCTGACCTCAAACTCGCCGCCCCACCCTAACTCGGCCCGCAGAACAGGTTGGTACGGTCGCCGGCGGCCGGGGATCACCGGAACAGGGCGCCCGACGGTGGCAGTGGCTGTTAGGGTTCCGGTGTGGTCGGGAATATGCTACACCGCATCAAAACGGTCGGGAGATGATCGGAGAGCACCGTGGGAGCTAGAGGGTGTTGAAACTGGCCGCCAAACCTCATGAAAAGGCCGGCAACATGGAGCTCCACGGCGACCCGAGATATTTTTCCACGGCGGCCCAAAAAACAGAAAGAACTCGGTCATTTCCGGACCATTTAGCTCGATTCGTGGTCGAGGAGGGCCGCTAGGAAGTGTAGAAGCTGTGTGAAAGCTCGCCCGAGCTGAGGTGGACCGTGAAATCCGAATTTTGTGGTAGACCGGACCCTACCCGCATCTACTAGCTTAAGGAACTATTGGGAATTCTCCACGCTCGATTGATCAATTGCTATAAGGGTTGCAGCTACATGATCTGGAGGTTAAGGCGCACCTTTTTTGTGTAGAGAAAGGACGATGAAAACGGCCGTGGTGTGCTGTCCACGGGGACCGGCTTCTGTTTCCCGCCGGTGGGCCTCGGTTCTTGGCGGCGATCGTCGAATTGTGGCCAAACGAAGCGACAACCCTGCGAAGTAGCAAGGTGGTTAGCTAGAGCACGTGTTGGTGCTCACTTTTGTATTGGTGGCTCGAGCAAAGGCAGAGCGGGCACCGGTGTGCGGTGGAGAGTTTGAGGAGCGACGCCGGTGAGAAAACGGAGCGCCGTGCGGCCGCTGTTCGTGAGGAGAAAGCAAAGCGTTTGCTCAGCTGTGAGGGAAACCAATCAGTTTGAGGAGGGGGTGAGCTGCTGCCCAGTTGCCAGCGCGAGAGGGAGGAGCAGGAGCTGGCGCCGGTGAACGTGGACCAAGCTGCTTTGTGTCACCAGGGAGAAATTGCCTCAGTGGAGTGAGGAACAGAGGGAAAACTTAGTGGGCAAGTCTAAATAGCACTATGACATGTGGGCCCCACTGTCCCTTCTTATTCCCTCTCATTTTTCTCACAAATATCTTCAGACTTTGGCAAATGCTGGAAATCAAATGGTGAGAACTCAAACCTGTATTGTGTTTGGGTAATTTGGACAAGTTTCATCCAAATTCAAATGTATATTTGAATTCATTGCACATTTAAGTCCATTTGGAAAAATGGTTAGCAAACATCTTCCAAAATTCATGAGACTTTGCCTACCCCCTAATTTGAACCTAAGGAATTCAAATATGAACTCTGATCTTTGATTTGGCTACTGCAAATGAGATCTTTAACACAACAGTTTGAAAACCATGGTGTTACTCTCATTTGAATTTTTGAGTGGAACAATTTGTTCTCAAAATCTGACTTTGGGCTTTCTCACACTTATGGGAACTTCCTACTTAGGTTTTTGATCCCTCTTGGGTTCCAAGTTTTCATATAAAGATTTAAACTTGGGTGAAAAGGGTTCCCATGTGTATTATCACATGTGAAAAAGTTTAAACAAGTCCCACTTTTCATACATAGGAAACCAACTTGGTGTAAACAAGAGTTTCTTTGTATTCATATTTTGGGACCTTTACAATCCTCCCCCCTTAAAAGAATCTCGTCCCGAGATTACAAGGTAAAAATGAGACGGAAAACTAATTACAACTTTTATGACAAAAGTTTCGCATAGTTCTTGCCAATGTAATCTTCACTCTCCCAAGTCGCTTCTTCTGGTGTGTGATTACTCCACAGGACTTTGTAAAATTTCAAAGTCCGATTTTGAGTGATCCGGCTCTTCTCGTCGATAATCTTGATGGGCTGCTCGGCGTAGGTAAGATCTGGTTGTAATATCTCCATGTCTCCCGAGAGAATCTCGGTCGTCTTCTTCAAACACTTTCTCAAGTGTGAGACATGGAAGATGTCGTGGACGCCTGATAAGGATGGCGGCAGCTCCAAATGGTAGGCTACCGGCTCACACCGTTCTGTAATAATGAACGGACCGATGAAACGCGGAGCTAGCTTTCCTATGACCCTGAATCGATGAATTCCCTTCATCGGGGATACTCGGAGATATACGTGATCTCCGACTTCAAAATACAAGGGTCGGTGTCGCTGGTCCGCATAGCTCTTCTGGCGAGATTGAGTGGCTTTGAGGTTTTCTTGAATAAGCTGGACTCGCTCTTCGGCATCTTTTACAAGATCAATGCCGAAAATCACCCTCTCTCCAGATTCACACCAATTGAGTGGTGTGCGGCACTTCCTGCCATAAAGTGCTTCGTATGGTGCCATTTTAATACTGGATTGGTAACAATTGTTGTAGGAGAACTCCGCTAAGGGCAAATGGTTACCCAATTCTTTCCATGATCTATGGCACACGCTCTCAGCATATCTTCTAAAATCTGATTCACCCTCTCCGTTCGACTGTCAGTCTGAGGATGGTATGCTGAGCTTCTAATTAACTTCGTTCCTAGAGATTCATGTAGTTGCTCCCAGAAATGAGCAACAAATATTGAACCTCGATCTGATATGATGGTTTTGGGGACTCCGTGTAAGCACACAATCCTGGAGAGATACAACTCTGCATATTGCTTAGTTGATAATCTTGTACTCACTGGGATGAAGTGGGCTGATTTTGTTAACCGATCAACAGTCACCCAAATGGAGTCATGCTTTATAGATGTGAGAGGCAGTCCAACAATAAAGTCCATGCTGATGTCCTCCCACTTCCATGCTAGAATACTTAATGGTTGTAGCATTCCCGCTTTCTTAATATGATCAGCTTTGACTCGCCGACATGTATCACACTCGGATACATACTTGGCAATTTCTCGCTTCATCCGAGTCCACTAAAATTTTGTCTTCGGGTCTTGATACATCTTATTGCTTCCTGGATGTATCGAGTACTTGGACATATGAGCTTCATCCAAGATCTTTCTCAGCTTCAGGTTCCGGGGTACCACGATATGATTGTTAAACCATAACACACCTTGATCATCTTCCCGGAAATATTTCATTTTATCCTCACTGATTCTTGTCCGGATTTTCCGCATTCCTTTATCTCTCTTTTGGGCTTGTACAATCTATTCTATAATGGTAGGCACAAGAGCAAGATTATACAATGCCCCATACGGAATCACCCGCAAGCTTGGTTCTTCATCCTCATCCGGACTAACTGACAGGTTATTCACGTGGGATTTACGACTGAGTGCATCAGCCACCACGTTAGCTTTGCCCGGATGGTAATGGATCTCAAGCTCATAATCTTTGATTAGTTCCAACCATCTCCGCTGCCTCATATTGATATCCTTCCGAGTGAATATATACTTGAGGCTCTTATGGTCGGTGTAGAGGTGCACTAGATTCCCGAGTAAGTAGTGCCTCCACATCTTCAACGCAAGCACCACCACAGCGAGTTCGAGGTCATGAGTGGGGTAGTGCTGCTCATGGTTGCGGAGTTGACGAGACCCATACGCGATCACACGTCTCTCTTGCATTAAGACACAGCCAAGTCCAATGCCTGAGGCATCACAATAAACATCAAATGCCTTTGTTGTATCCGGTTGGGCTAACATTGGTGCCGTTGTGAGATGTTTCTTTAGAGTTTGAAATGCCTCTTCACAGGTCTCTGTCCACACATACTTGCTGCTCTTCTTCAATAACTCTGTCATTGGTTTAGCCACCTTCGAGAAACTGGGAATAAACCTCCGGTAATAACCCGCTAGTCCTAGAAAACTGCGGAATTGATGAACCGATGTTGGAGACTCCCACTTCAAGACTTGCTCAATTTTGGTTGGATCCATGGCCACACCCTCCGCTGAAATAATGTGGCCTAGAAATGGTACCTTGCTGATCCAAAATTCACACTTGCTGAATTTGGCATACAGCTTATGTTCCCGTAAGCGTTGGAGCACAATATGGAGATGTTTGGTGTGCTCCTCCTTCGATTTGGAGTATACGAGAATGTCGTCGATGAAAACCACGACGAACTGATCCAACTCTGGCATGAACACAGAATTCATGAGATACATGAAGTGTGCGGGTGCATTTGTTAGCCCGAAAGACATGACTAGATACTCATAGAGCCCGTATCTAGTCGAGAAAGCCGTCTTCGGTATATCCTCCGCTCTGATTTTTATCTGATGATAACCGGACCGTAAGTCCATCTTGGAGAATACTTTGGCACCCACCAACTGATCAAATAATATATCGATCCGCGGCAGTGGATATTTATTTTTTTATCGTCACTGCATTCAGCGGCCAATAATCGACACATAACCGAAGTGACTCATCCTTTTTCTTCACAAAGAGGGCTGAACAGCCCCATGGCGATGAGCTTGGTCGGATGAACCCTTTATCCATTAAGTCCTTTAGTTGTTCTTTCAGTTCAGCTAATTCCTTCGGAGACATTTTGTACGGCCTGCGAGATATTGGTGTGGTTCCCGGTGCTAACTCGATCTTGAATACCACATCCCTCTCAGGTGGCATTCCTGGAAGATCATCGGGAAACACATCAGGGTACTAACGGACCACCGGAATGTCCTCCAGTTTCATGGTCACACTGTGGTACACCACTGGATTTTTGGAATCCACGGCTTCAAGTATGAGTGTTTGGAGACCGTAGATCGGAGAGTCCAAACTAACAATCCATGGACCAATGTCAAGAACAGCCCCGTGGTAGTTCGTCCACGCCATTCCTAGTATCACATCGATCTTCTGCCCCTCTAACACAATGAGGGTCGTGGGGTATAATTTTCCACCTAAGCACAAGGGTGCTTTGATCACCACTTCATTAGCAGCTATATTTCCACCAGGTGAGCGGATAAGGTAGTGATCCTTCGTGTAGAGGTGGAGAGCCCAGCATTGCACACAAACAACCTGCTGATGAAATTGTGTGTAGCTCCAGAGTAAAATAAAATTAACACGGGCAGTCCATTGAGGGTGAACATTCCTGCTAGACAGGTGACACTTCCTGCTGATGTGACCCAAATACCCGCACGTGAAGCACGGTTTCTCAGCCGGTTCCTGGTTGCTCTGAGTATGGACACTAGTTGTATTCTGCTGCGGCAAAAATGCTTGAGAAACCGAATAATGTGGCTGCATATACCGTTGTTGCAGCTGTCCGAATTCAGAGTATTGGGATGAACGACCCGAATACGGTTGGAGTCGTCGAGCCGACTGCATCAGCTGACAGTTCAGGGTACTGTCCACCACCAGGTATTTATGAGGAGCAATACTGCTACTCCCCAGTGGTATGCGTTTCTTTCTTTTCTCAACCTGAACTTCTCGCTGAGCATCTTCAACCATGATGGCAGCACTCATCAATTTGTTGAAGTTCTTTAGATCAGCTAAGACGAGTCTTTCCTTTAACTTGGGGTTGAGGCTGCGGAAGAACCATTCGCACTTTTGTGCCTCAGTGTTCACATGTTCAGGCGCATACTGTGCCAGTTTGTTGAACACTGGCGAATGTTCGTATGCACCCCTCCCTCCTTGTTTTAAGGCCAGAAACTCCTCGAGTTTCTGCTGAATGATTCCGGAAGAAACATGATACGCGAGAAATGCCTTGCAGGTATTCCATCCATGTGAGATGATGTCCAGCTGGTAAGGAGGCGAGTTGATTTGCCCACCATGCACTGGCGGACCCGTGAAGTTGTTGCGCTGCGTATAAAACCTTCTGATGTTCGGTGCATTGGAGCAACCCGAACTTAGACTCAATGGTACGGATCCAGCTATCCGCCACCACAGGATCCTCAGCTTCAATGAAAACCGGTGATTGAGTTGCCAGGAACTCAACATAGGAGTTCAGTTGAGGTTGGCGCAAGTCTTCCTATTGACATCCCCCTTGACGGGATGTATTCATCACCAGGGTGCGGAGCAAGTCGGTTCGCTCATCGCTTGCACCCGTCATGGCAGCCAGAATGTCCGCCATTGTGACTGTAGGTGAAGGTCCTGGTGGCGGCTGCGGTTGTGGAGCTCGCTGCCCCCGCTGTGGAGGGTTACCACCACCACCACCACTGGAACCACCCACTTCACCCATGGAACGAGTTCGCACCATTCTGCAATTGCAAGAGTTCATTATCCGCTCAACACTATCACTTTATTTATTCCATGAACAAAGTATTGAAACACTGATAAGGAAACCTTAACATGTAAGAAAAATGATTTAAGCGTGAACAGATGTAACTAACAACAAGGATTCAAAACAGATTGATCGGTCCTCAACAAGCCAGATTTTTGATCCAGTTAAAATCCCTTTCATAACTCATGTTGAATATCAAAGTTAAAGTTAACTTCAATATATTTCCAACGAGTATTCAAATGACTCCATATAACTTCTGGATCAAAAGTTATGATTGCTCAAAGTTGGCAGAACTTCTGGATAAAATATGCCAACATCTCCTTTGTATGTGGCTGACTTTATCACAGTTGTATACACAGATACATTATGAATCTGAACCAACTTTGAACTACAACAATGTTACATATCTCATAACCTTTCCAACGGTGTATCACAGGCTCCTTAGGGATTTATCTACAGGAAGTTATGGCTTAAAAACAGAAAGGTCCACAGAGGTTTTGCTGCTGTCCTGGTTCTGAACAGTTTGCCTTCAACTGGACTTTTCACCAACTTAACTTGTGATTTTGCTCTGGAGGTCTACAATAAAGTTGTAGAGCACTTGAGAAGATTTCAAGAACTGTATCATACACCTTAATTGCTTAAAGCTACTCAGAGTTATGCTCTGTTAAAGTCCAACAAGATTTCCTGCCAGAAACAGAGCACTCTGTTTTTTGAAAACTTTGACGCCTAGTTATACTCTCCTTTGAATATTAGCTCAAAATAAGGGTTCAGTAACCAATATTTTTTTTCAAACTTCCATTTTTAGTTGAAAGTTAGCTCATGAATTATTTTTTCATAGGGAAGAGGATTATTAGTGTAGTACGGTGTCGATGCACCGTAAGAAGCATGTCGGTACTACATAGCCTCACCAAAGAAAATCCTAAACCGGCTTATACCGGTATATACGTCTCAATTGTGGCACTAAGACGGTCACTCGCAATGTGTACTACACGGGATACGTACGTGGTTGGTACCTGCAGAAGAACACTCAATAGTGGTGCACTCAACGGTCGTTTCATTTCAGACAGTTCCATAGTTGAAAGTAAATACAAACGCCCGTATCATTGTCATACGGCCGTCCTTGAGTTAAGTCACGTCTCAAGGTACGTGATCTTGTTTCAACACCACACGACGGGGAACCCGAGTAGATCATGAACGGGTCGTCACGGTTGGGAATGTTATCAACCTAACGGATACCACCTACTGCCCTGCAGGGCACGCCGATGGCAAGCGCTGCGTATGTCCTCCTAGGCTATTTCCAGCAGAACAGACTATCGCGTTACTGACCACACGATGGGGTCTCCACTTACTTGCCTAATGCACGCTAGGGATCAGCGTTTCATATGAACTCAGGAACATGAAGAGTCCAAGAGTTTCATATTGACATCTCACACCAAGCTGTGAGACCTATCCCTGAACCACATTCCTCGTCAGGGAAGCTAACCGAAATTGAACCGCTTTCGGTGGCGTTCCTTACCATGCTTACCTGAACGTAGGTGCGTCGTTACATAATTAAAGTTCAGAATTATAACAATTATGTTAGTCATGCCACTTTAAGTAACTATACTACTATGGTCCTTATGTGGGCCTAATACCGTATCCTCACCGTAACCTAGATTTTTATCGTAATATGATCCTTATTCTGTGCGCTATTACCAATGCGGCTCTGATACCACGCTGTGAGAGCCCGATCCCGATCACGGGGCCGTGCCGCTCGCCCGGGAATCGCATTGGGTGGTGCCGTGCGATGCGGCACCCAACAGCACACATAATAAAGCATCATATTACATAAATCAAGCGGAAGCTTACAAAGTGTAAATTTTACAAATACTTCTCAAAATATTCTACAGCGGAAGACTATTACAACTCACGTCTCATACCTATACTAAGCAACAGAGAAGGTGTCCAGCCCGCGGACCCTTCTCGCTAGCAACACTATCACAATAGCAGCAGCAGGGGTTGCCATGAGTTCACCACTTGGAGAGCTCTGAGTCTCATCGGACACCCGTACATATCAGCGTACAGTTATTACCTGCAAAACAACTTATGCAGTATCCGTGAGCACGAAGCTCAGCAAGACTTAACCGTCACCCTAGTCATGAAACTCTACATGCTGAAAATAGAGGGCTGAATATAGAAGTTTGCACAAAAGATGCTCTTGAGCTAAAGGAAGGTCCTTACTTCATGTTTTGAGCCACTTTTATAACCCTCGCGCAATTTACATCGAGACTCCATAATCAACCAAGAAACGCTTCATATCGATGTCACTTGCCCGAGGTGAAAATAACTTTAGTGAGCTACCCTAGACTCATACAGACCTTGCGCCATTAACGTCGAGACTCCACAATCAAACAAGAAACGCTTTGCCTCGACGCTACTAGCCCAAGGTGGAAAATAAATTTAGTGAAAGTTTTATATTTGAAGAATTTTCCAGAATTAATTAATAAGTTTCATACAAATTGGGTTGTATATTTGGATAGTACTCTACTTGAGGAATTCAACAAAATTGGTTTCACAATTTTTGGACATTCCTACACCAAGTTGTGGCTCTTCAAAGGTTGAACTGAAAACTGGAAATCCAAAAAATGTTTAATTGCCTGCCAGTGGGTCCCACCCGGCAGACCTTCCTCTTCCTCGTGCCAAACAGAGACCGCGGCAGCGCTCTCCGGCGAGCGTCTCCGGAACAGCTTTCCCGGCCATTCCCTGACCTCAAACTCGCCGCCCCACCCTAACTCAGCCCGCAGAACAGGTTGGTAAGGTCGCCGGCGGCCGGGGATCACCGGAACAGGGCGCCCAACGGTGGCAGCGGCTGTTAGGGTTCCGGCGCGGTCGGGAATACGCTACACCGCATCAAAACGGTCGGGAGATGATTGGAGAGCACCGTGGGAGCTAGAGGGTGTCGAAACTGGCCGCCAAACCTCGTGAAAAGGCCGGCAACATGGAGCTCCACGGCGACCCGAGATGTTTTTCCACGGCAGCCCGAAAAACAGAAAGAACTCGGTCATTTCCAGACCTTTTAGCTTGATTCTTGGTCGAGGAGGGCCGCTAGGAAGTGTAGAAGCTGTGTGCAAGATCGCCCGAGCTGGGGTAGACCGTGAAATCCGAATTTCGGGGTAGACCGGACCCTACCCACATGTACTAGCTTTCGGAACTATTGGAAATTCTCCACGCTCGATTGATCAATTGCTATAAGGGTTGCAGCTACACGATCTGGAGGTTAAGGCGCACCTTTTTCGTGTAGAGAAAGGACGATGAAAACGGCCGTTGTGTGCTGTCCACGGGGACCAGCTTCTGTTTCCTGCCGGTGGGCCTCGGTTCTCGGCGGCGATCGTCGAATTGTGGCCAAACGAAGCGACGACGCTGCGAAGTAGTAAGTTGGTTAGCTAGGGCACGTGTTGGCGCTCACTTTTGTATTGGTGGCTCGAGCAAAGGCAGAGCGGGCGCCGGTGTGCGGTGGAGAGTTTGAGGAGCGGCGCCGGTGAGAAAACGGAGCGCCGTGCGGCCGCTGTTCGTGACGAGGAAGCAAAGCGTTTGCTCAGCTGTGAGGGGAACCGATCAGTTTGAGGAGGGGGTGAGCTGCTGCCCAGTTGCCAGCGCGAGAGGGGGGAGCAGGAGCTGGCGCCGGTGAACGTGGCCCGAGCTGCTCGGTGTCTCCCAGGAGAAATTTCCTCGGTGGAGTGAGGAACAGAGGGAAAACTTAGTGGGCAAGTCGAAATAGCACTATGACATGTGGGCCCCACTGTCCCTTTTTATCCCCTCTCATTTTTCTCACAAATATCTTCACACTTTGGCAAATGCTGGAAATCAAATGGTGAGAACTCAAACCTGTATTGTGTTTGGGTAATTTGGACAAGTTTCATCCAAATTCAAATGTATATTTGAATTCATTGCACATTTAAGTCCATTTGGAAAAATGGTTAGCAAACATCTTCAAAAATTCATGAGACTTTGCCTACCCCCTAATTGAACCTAAGGAATTCAAATATGAACTCTGATCTTTGATTTGGCTGCTGCAAATGAGATCTTTAACACAACAGTTTGAAAACCATGGTGTTACTCTCATTTGAATTTTTGAGTGGACCAATTTGTTCTCAAAATCTGACTTTGGGCTTTCTCACACTTACGGGAACTTCCTACTTTTGTTTTTGATCTATCTTGGGTTCCAAGTTTTCACATAAAGATTTAAACTTGGGTGAAAAGGGTTCCCATGTGTATTATCACATGTGAAAAAGTTTAAACAAGTCCCATTTTTCATACATAGGAAACCAACTTGGTGTAAACAAGAGTTTCTTTGTATTCATATTTTGGGACCTTTACAATCCTCCCCCCTTAAAAGAATCTCGTCCCGAGATTACATGGTAAAAATGAGACGGAAAAGTAATTACAACTTTTATGACAAAAGTTTCAGATAGTTCTCGCGGATGTCATCTTCACTCTCCCAAGTCGCTTCTTCTGGTGTGTGATTACTCCACAGGACTTTGTAAAATTTCAAAGTCCGATTTCGAGTGATCCAGCTCTTCTCGTCGATAATCTTGATGGGCTGCTCGGCGTAGGTAAGATCTGGTTGTAATATCTCCATGTCTCCCGAAAGAATCTCGGTCGGCTTCTTCAAACACTTTCTCAAGTGTGAGACATGGAAGATGTCGTGGACGCCTGATAAGGATGGCAGCAGCTCCAAACGGTAGGCTAACAGCCCACACCGTTCTGTAATAATGAACGGACCGACGAAACGTGGAGCTAGCTTCCCTTGACCCCGAATCAATGAATTCCCTTCATCGGGGATACTCGGAGATAGACGTGATCTCCGACTTCAAAATACAAGGGTCGGCGTCGCTGGTCCGCATAGCTCTTCTGGCGGGATTGAGCGGCTTTGAGGTTTTCTTGAATCAGCTGGACTCGCTCTTCGGCATCTTTTACAATATCAGTGCCGAAAATCACCCTCTGGCCAGATTCACACCAATTGAGTGGTGTGCGGAACTTTCTGCCATAAAGTCACCTGTGATAATACCCACCTGTGATAATAGAATATCACAGGCAGCCGGTAACAAAAAACCGCATGTAGAAAGATATGAATTTGCACAGGCGGTCAGCGTAAAAAACCATCTGTGATATTGACCATTATCACAGGCGGTTCTTAATAACGATCACGTGTGAAAATCCATATCTTTTTATAAGAGGTTGATCTAAAAAACCACATGTGATAACTGTCAATATCACATGCGGTTTTTTACACCGACTGCCTATGAAAATGAATGGCTATGTAAGGTCGCTGGACCGCCTACCGCAATCCTACCTGGAAGATTACAAAGTTAGACTGCCAATATTTTCATTTTCCGCCTCGCCCTGGCCACCGATCCACGTTGCCGCCGAGCGCCATTGTCGCCATCGCTGTCGCAGTACGCCTCCTTCCTCCCTCCTCTCTCCTCCCTCCTCTCTCCCCTTAATAGGTGTTTGAAATCTGATTATCAAAAATAACCAAATTACTTTGCCCACTTTACACTGAAACATGAGATGATATATTGACTCGATTTCCTTAGAATAGAATTGTTCTCCATTATAATGGCTTCCTATATCATTGCTTGTTAGTTTATCATATACTTTGATTGTATTAAAAAAATTGTTTCAGCCGATGCAAAGTTCCTATCTGTGCAATTCGACCTACGAGTTAGCTTTAACATAGTTGATGCTATTTAGCTTCTATTGTTATATCTAAATTAGTTACATTGTTTTCATATTATTTTTTGTTTCAATACTAATGCTTTGCTCTCAAGTTAGTGGTAAATATGTGTGGAAAAGATTATGATTATAGGAGTTGCAAATGTCCTCCAAAATACCCAGGACGACTAGGGGTTTTACTGGAAAGAACTTGGCAGTGAGCGATCTGCTAATAGGACCGTATTGTAAATAGGAACAAAATTTCCTTGTGCCAAGCAACCTCCTGGTAGTGTCTTCTGCGGATGTTATGTCCGTGAGCAGCTTCGGATCGCCGATACATATACAGCAAATCGTGAGGATGTAAGTTATCTTTAGTGTCGATATTGTATTTTCTTACTTTTCAGTTGCATTTTCATTGTCACCAGCGTGTTCTAATACTTATATTATATTTTCATTGTCACCAATATATTCTAATACTTATATTATGTTTTCATTGCAATGAAGGATGTGATTGAAAATTGGCTGATTGCTTTCATGCGTCGAGAAGTTATTCACTGAAGAGGTCCGTTCTTCGACAACAAAGGTCCACATGCCGATGTGCCAGAACTTAGCAACTATGATGCAAGAAGTTTTTAGTGAAACATGTAAAATATGTGTACTTGTGAACTATAAATTGAGATATATAAGTAATTGCATTGTATGTATATGAATTGCCTTATATTTTGTGATTGGTGTGTAAATGTTGCTTGTAAAAACTTAGTGTTTGTGCTGTGTGTGAATATGTATTTGAATTTGAGCTAGAAACTAGAAATAATAGCACGTAGTATTGTATAGGGTATATAACTTCATAGGCGGTCGGCGATATAGAACCACCTGTTATATTGCACTTTCACAGGCAGTCAGTTGTAAAGGACAGCCGGTGATAATTCTTTTTCACAGGAGGTCGGTGTAACACCCAATTTTTTTAACTCTGGCCCAACCCACATCTTTTTCCCCACTAAGCCTAACCCACCCCGAGCCCCCTTGGCTCTCTCACCTCCGCACCCCACGCCCGAGCCCCTCCGGCCCGGCGCCCTCCCCGCCTCCTCCTCTGCAACCGCCACCCTCGTCGCCTCCTTCCTCGCCGGTCTCCCCCGCGCCTCCTCCGTCCCGGTGTCGAGCGCCGCGCGCTATCTCACCCGCTTCCTCTCGCATCGTGCTGCCGCCCGCTCGAGTTCAACTCCTCCGCCGCATGCCGCTTCTCCCACCTCCATCCCACGCCCGCTCCCCTAATGTCGCACGCCTCTTGGCTCGCATGTGCCACCGCGCTCTCCGACCTCTACCTCGCCTTCCTCCACCCGGCCATCCGCCCGTTCCTTTCCTTCCGCCTCCCTCCAATGGACTAGGTCTGCTAACCCCTGCTCTCGATCCCCACCACCTGATCCGCAGATTAGCCGCCCCCCAACTTCTTCCGACGCCCCAATCCCCCACCCTTTTCTGCTAGTGTTTCGCTTCCGATCCGACCCATCTGTACAAGGGTACGTGGTGTTCGCGGTGAATTTGTAGGGCTATAGGCGATTTTTTGTGCACTGGTGGATGTGAGGGCGGAGGAGAAAGAGATGGACATGCTCCTCAATGAGATCCCTCACGTAATGTCTTTGTAGGTCCAGCAGCGCGCCGCCACCATCGGCTAGGGCAACGACATGCATGGTGGCACCGAGGGTGTCTATGGGTATGTCGTGCAGCGCTGCATTGTGGAGGACGCACGCTTCACCGAGGCTGAGCCGTGGCTCACCGCTGCCGCCGACGGGTGTCCGCTGCTTCAGGAGCTCACCTTCAGGCGCATGGTCGTCACCGACGAGTGCCTCGAGTTGATCTCAGCCTCCTTCAGGAACTTCTAGGTGCTGCACCTCGTTTCCTATGGAGAGTTAAAAACTTCGATTGGTTCTAGTGTGATCTAAAGTTGCTTAGTGTTTGCCTCAACTTTTAGGACTAATGTGCTATTTTAGACTATGAGATGCCTCTGTCAAAGTCATGATTCGTTAGCAAGGTTAAAAGCTTGGCCAGTTTGTATCGACACAAATCAGTGCTTAATATCATAGGCTAAGGTTTGACCTTTATGTAGCTTAGATTCCTCAGCAGGCTTTTATTTTGCTAGCGGAAAGCTTTGACTCACTGCTGTGATTTTGAGTGATTGGTCCGCAGTGGTGCTATTTCTTCCTTGCTTTCTTACGCGGATTTGTGGGTTTAGCAGAATAAACATCTCTATCTTCTTGGCAATGATGGATAACATCCTTTATCTTTCCACCAGAATGATAGAATAGTTTCAATTGGCAATCTAGTCCTTGCACCCTGCTGTATTTTAGCACAAAAGCCCCTGGTTAGTGTTGTCATCACTAAAATGACCCTACAACATGCTGACTTTGTGATTCAGCCTCTGCATAGTGCTGATTTTCACATAAACAACCCTTTCTTTTGCTGTATTGACTGAAACACCCCTATAACATGCTGAAATTATAATTAAGTCCCTAATAGTTGCTGTTTTTGTAAAGACACCCTCACATATAACTGTTAATGCAAACTACTATGTAAAATACATAATAAGATGTTTCCTTGCACAATATAATTGATTTATAAACTAAAATTTTATAATCCATATGCACACGAGGATATAATAGATTGGCGTGTAGGGTTATATGATTACTATGCTTGGATTGTTTGGAGTTTTTCTTATTGTTTCCCTTCTTATGTTCCTAGCACATGTGATGGCGTAGATAAAATTTGTTCCTGAGCCGACATTCGACCTACAAGCCCAAGATTTTTACGTCTCTGAGTAGCAGCACTTCTCGAGAGGCAAGTGCCCTTGACCATATTGCTCCTACTTAAGGAATTTAGCTAGAGTAGTTGCATGCATGTCTTTAAATTTGAATCCCATGCTAGGAAGTTTACTAGATTTTCCTTATTATTCCTTGAAGTCTGGTATATGGGATGGTTGGGATTTACTTTTTTCCCTTTTTCATGCTTAGCCCTGCTTAGTAGATGGGAAGGGAGTAACCTGCATTTAATATTCTATTATTATGATCATTGTAGATTTTGTTGTGGACATATATAGGTGGTTATAGAGATAGGAATCTAGCAGCCTGGTTGGTACACGGTTGGTGCCATGTGCACGAGACTCAGGTTTGTGTTGGTGCCTATGTAGATTCTAAGGACCGGTTCGTGGGATCTTGTGATCTAGCTACACCGTGCCACCACAAGACTGGTATGGAACAGTTTGGCCAAGTAATTAGGTCTATTCCCGATGTAGTGTGAGTGTTTGGAAGGTGCGGGGAATAGGAGTCAGCTAGACTACCTTGGGATCTGCAAGGCTCAAGAGGGGGCCACTGCAGCGGAGGTTGTAGACTCTTGGATGCTGTTAGGGGTGAAACCTCAGTGGGCTCATGCTAGTCGGGAATCCCTTTGTAAAGGCCTCATAGTGATCTCCTGGTCACACACCATAGGAAGTGTGAAATGTGACTGGCTATCACGGGCAAAAGGGAGGATTTAGTCCACCTGGCGAAAGGGGGCGGAATCACGACTCGTGGGGAAAGTGGTACAAACTCATGATTAGTTGGCTTGTTTAGTCCTTGGTAGCCGGGTGGTGGGAACCCGGTGAGATGGTATCCAAGTGGGTGGAACCTGGACGGTTATGTTGGTCAGGTGGTTAACCTGACGGTATATGTTTATGTAGTATTGGATATTGGGGTGATTCATCTAGTAACATAGGATGCTAAGATGAACTAAGGATAGGTTGCTTAGTGTTTAAACCCGTGTCTAGTCTTCCTTGTTAAATGCTAGCATGTCATCTATTTACCACACTTGCTGAGTACTTTATGTACTCATGTGCTTCGTTTTTTTCTTTATTGTAAATGATGCTCGGTGAAAAGAAGACCAAATGAAGATGATGTGAAGGTCACGTTGCTGCCACTCAATTTGCCCTGTGTACGGCCCTACAAGTTTTTCCTCTTCCACTACTATTCGAAATTCATTTAAGGTATAATTGGCATTTATATTCGATATAGAACGGTTTATCACTGATTGTCCTACATGTATGATTAAACCGATCCTAGCATACATGTACATTAATTGCGCCCGGTTTTACTTTATATAAAACCGGGCATGACCGTCGGCTGTGAAAAACGCCTATGATAATACAAAGGTATTTTTTACCGACGCCTGTGATAATCGGTTATTTTCATAGGTGCTTTGTCACAAGCGTGTAAGGGCCCAAGTTTTTCACTTGCTAGAAGTGTTCGTCACACCGACACCTCACCTCATTTTTGGTAATCACATGAACACATTTGAAGAGCAAGTAACCACAATCAATATATAATTAGAAGATGAACTCACAAAATGCAAAAGTGGTATTTCCCACATGCATTATATAGGGGTTGAGCATATGAATAACTCCTAAACTTTGTTAGGAATGCTCATGCCAAATTTCACCCAAATCCAAAACCTTTTGAGGTATTTTTGGGCACAATTATTAAAAAGGCTAGTTTGAACTTAAATTTAAATTCAAACTCCTTTCATCAATGAATTCAAAAGTGGGATTCATATTCACACTCAGCACATTTTTAGGATCTCAAACACCAATTTTCACTCCATTTCGAGTTGATCTTGACATGATCTAAATTGGGCAAATTCAAACAAAATTTGAATTTCAGTTTGTCATTTGAAGAAAAATTCAGTCAAACCAATTCTTCATTTTGAATCATTCAAACTCAAATGGTGGTTCAGTGGTTTGATCATTGTGAGGGGCAGGAGGGTCTCCAATATTATGAAAAAGTGCAAATTCAATTTTTTTGGGACAAAAATGAGTGATGGGACCCACCAGTCAGTGAGAGAGGGGATGAAACCGACTCAACCGAGTGCTGCTCGGTCTCTTGCGCGCGCTCGGGTGATCGCCACGGCGCTGAACCCCGGTTCCAGATCCTGCTCGGTGATTCTCGCCCCATACCGACGTCCAACCTTCTTATCCCCGCACTCGAGCCGGCCAAAGGCAGTATTGCTCGTCGCTCCTCGCTCTCGCGCAAAAACAGAGCCGAAGACACCGCCACCTCGGTTGCTCGATCGGGAGACCGCGCCAGCTCGCGTGTGGACTCCTCCTGAGTAGCAAAACGGCACCGTGGGTTCGTGCACAAGCTCCTCGACACAAAACCCAGCTATGATCGGCACCGGCAATCCTAGAAACTGGAGTCTTTGCGGCGACCGGAAAATGACCGCACCTCGGGCTCAGGTGGACAGCCCTAACGGGGGCTTGTCACGCCCGAGCAGAAGCACTCACAGACGCGCCGGACCACCATGCTTCTTCCATCCAAATCTCAGCCCAAGCCACGGTTCATCGCTGGAGTAATTCCAGTTTTACTGCCGGTCGGTGCAAACCGAGTTCTCGGTAAGAATTCAGCAAATTCCCGGTCAATCTTTGTTTATAGTGCCTAAGATCGCACAAACTTGCTCTAGAATCGTCAGTGCACATGCACGAGAAAAAAATCATAGCTTAAGATGCTTTGTAGAGACACTACTTCACGGTTTTCCGACAGCGCACCGTCGGTACAACCTCGGACGCACAGTGAGAGCAACCCTAGAGCCTCTTCCGAGCCTGTTTACGTTCATGTTGAGCATCACCGTGATCCACTGGTGCTGTAGAGCCAAGAAACGTTGTGTTTGATGGGCTAAGTCGTCAGGGCGATGCTGCCGGAGTGAAGCCGAGCTGCTGCACCGTCGTGGACCAGGTTGGAGACCTTGCCGGCTCGAGGAAACTTCACTATAGGGTTTAGCATGTCGGGTTAGGCCTTGGCGGCGAGCCAGAGGTTGGGAGATGGCCATGAGGTCGGTTTCCGGTGAACTCCGGCGAGGTCAGGCGCGGGCGCGTGGGAAGGCGGGAGGTTGAAGACGACCCCCCCCCCCCCCCCCGCCCCACACATCAGCCACTCGGGGAATTAAATCGGATTGTCTGCGGCTCGGGATCCATTTGTGGCTATGCAGTAAAACTCAGTGGCCCCGTGTGGCATTGGATGAGGAGTCGACACGTAGCCTCTGACCCACTGGCAGGATTTAAACATTTCCCCGAATTTCAGATTTAGTTCAAACCTCAAACTCACACAACTTTTGCTAGGAAGCTCCAAATCGAGTGAACAAAATTTTGTTGAATTGAGCTCTCTGAGTACTTTCCAACAAAATAAGTTTCACCCCCAAAATAAGTTTCACCCCATGAAAACCTTTATTTCTCTAGAATTAATTCTCCAAAATTTAAAATGTTTAGAATTTTAACTGGAGAACCCTTTAGTGTAAAATTTTGAAATTTTGCCAGGATGTTCTTTGTACTATCACGGAGATAACATAAAAATTTCAGATCCATCCGAGCTCATTTGATCCACCTAATGGAGTGATTAATGAAACTGGTCTGAAGAAAAAGAAAAATGTCCAGAAACATTTTTCAGATTTTCTCTGAACTTGTTTAGCTCATATCTTTTGCTAGAATTCTTTAAATTAGATGAAACCAATTCCATTAGAACCCTCTGAAAATATAGTTTCCAGAAAGTCATGGCTTGCTCCATGAAAGTTCTTAGAAAACCATAAGAGCTCTTATTAGGGCCAAATACACATTTATTTGTGCAGGGCTCAAATGAGCTTTTTTTCAAATGAAATTTGGCCAATACTTTGTAGGTTGTCTCCAAACCACAGTAAAAATTTCAGAGTCAATATGATGTAAGGGCCTAAGTTTTTGGCACATGTTCAAAGTGTTCATTTGAAGAAACTTGATGAACACATTTGAAGAGCAAGTAACCACCATCAACATGCTCGTTACAGAATAAACTCACAAAATGCAAAAGTGGCATTTCCCACATGCATCATCTAGGGGCTGAGCATATGAAAAACTCCAACAACTTGCTAGGAAGGCTCATGCCAAAATTTACCCAAATCAAAAATCTTTTGAGGTCTTTTTTTGGGTATAACTAGAAAAAGGGTGGTTTGAACTCAAGTTCAAATTCAAACTATTTCCATCCCTTGAATTCAAAAGTTGGAGGCATATTATTACTCAGCACATTTTTGTGAGCTCACACACCAATTTTCACTCCATTTGGAATTGATCTTAACATGATCTAAGTTTATCAAATTCAAACTTTATTTGAATTTCAAACTGCATATGTGCTGAAAATAGATTTAGACAAACCCAAGTTTGAATTCTATCCAATTCAAATGGCCAAAGGGTAGATAATTTAAATGACCAAGGTTAATTGGATCTCTACTGTTTAGAGCAGTGGGAAAAATTCAATTTCAGATGTTAAAACCAGGGTGGGACCCACATGTCAGCCTCACTAAACAGTTTAACCGACAGAAGACTTGATCTCGGTTTCTTGCGCCCGACCGAGCTGCCGCCACGGCGAGAAAACAGCGAGGACAGAAGCTGCTTGCCACCCCTGGCCGCTGAACCACCTCTCTGGGCCCTTATCTACATGCCCGGGCCGTTCCCGTTGATTCTCACCGCTGTTCCGACGTGCTCTCACCCAGAAAACCGAAACACCTCGCCGTACGGCTGAGCTCTCGGTCCCTCGTCGCCCGGCCGATCCTGTGGTTGTCATGGCGATCTGAGACCATCACCGAGTGCGCCCAGTCCTCCTTGACGTCCTCGCACCGGTTCCAGACCCTGACCAACCCTCCCCGAGCTCCACTGTGATGTTCTTCTATTCATCGGTTCAGCCCAAGCCGCCGTCAGGGGGAAGACCCGTCTGGCCACCACAGCCCGCCGTTCTCCGAGCTGTGAATAGCAAAAAAGGTTCGCCTTCAGTCCCTCTTTCATTTCCGCAAGCCCCTGCGGCATGACACAAACTAACCACGCTGGAATTTCACGATTTTGCGACGGTATTCAAAAGGGATGCCCGCACCGATTAGCAAAATTTGTAACATATACCGCACCACTCATCCTCTCACAAAGGGAAGCACTTCTAGGTGTCCATGCGAGTCCATAGGAGTCGAAACCACGAAGAACTATTGTGGGAAACCACTGTTCTTCGAGTTTTAGAAGAATTCCAGATTTCCGGCCTAGGTCGCACGGTGACAGCCCAGTACAGCCATTTCCGAGCTCCATGGAGCTCATGTAGATCTTTCCTAGGGTCCACTGATGCTCGACAGCCTTTTGCTCAATTGTTTGGGGGTGCTAGGAAGGCTGGTCGACACGGCCGAAGTTCTTCCGAAGCCACAGCACGTCGCCGGCCGTATTCCCGTGATTGTCATGACGAGCTAAGCCAAACATCGTGTTCCCCGGATGGAGTTAGGCAGAGGCGGCCAAAATCATGGAGTTTGGCGCATGGCAGAAGCCCTCCGGCGAGCACTCCGGCGAGGGGGGCGGCGGCCGAGCGCGGGAGGCCGGAGGTAGACGAAGCCCCCGGTCCCACGTGTCAGCGGCCGATATTTTAAACCCCGGGATCTGCTGTAGCACCGGATTGGGTGTGGCTGCGCGTGAAGGATTCCGTAGCCCCGTGTGTCGACCGCTGAGAAGTTGACACGTAGCCCGGTCCCACGCGCAGCAGTTTAAACTTTTTTCCGATTTTCAGATTTAGTTCAAACTTCAAACCCACATAACTTTGGCTAGGAAGCTCCAAATCGAGTGAACCAAATATTGTTGGATTCATCTCTCTGAGTATTTTCCAGCAAATCAAGTTTCACTTCATGAAAATCCTAATCTCCAGAATTAATTCTTCAAATTTCAAAATGGTTAGAATTTTAACTGGAGAACCCTTTGGAGGAAAATTCTGAAATTTTGCTGGGATGTTCACCAAAATATCCCGGAGCCACCATAAAAATTTCAGATCCATTTGAGCTCATTTGATCCACCTAATGGTGTGATTAATAAAACTGTTCCAGAGAAAATAGAAAATGTCCAAAACATTTTCAGAAATTCTCTGAAATTGTTTAGCTCATATCTTTAGCTAGGAACCTTCAAATTAAGTGAGACCAACTCCACTAGAACTCTCTGAAAATCTAGTTTTCAGGAAGTCATGGCTTGCTCCATGAAAATCCCTAGAACAACCTAGAAGCTCCAATTAAGGTCAAGTACATAATTATTTGTGGAGAGCTCAAATGAGATTTTCTGCAAATGAAACTTGGCCAAGTCTCTGTTTAGGTTGTAACCAAACCACAGTAAAAATTTCAGAGTCATTGGGTCTGTCTAGTAAGACTTATAGTCTTTACAAGTTAAATTCATTCAAATGCATTTAAATTGATACATATACTTGTTACCTCGTGTAGTCGCTAAGGTTGAGGAGGAACCCAAAGTTTTATACTTTGTCACTCCAGAAGAGCATCTATCCTATGACCAAGAGCAGCAAGGCAAGCTCCGGTTTGCATTAAACTTTTTATAAAACTTTTATTGTTTTGAAGAACTTACTTTGAGCACTACTTACTTCTTGCATTAGAGTCTTGTTTGAAACCCAATTGCATAGCCAAGAAAACCATGGGTTGGGATTAGGTTTGAAAACCTCGTTAGCTACTGCAATGCTAAGACAGTGTAGGCTTCGGTACAAGCCGAGTAGTTGTAACTACTCGCGAGAATAGGCTAGAGGCACATCGCTCGGGTAAAAATAGCAAATGAAACACATGGCAAGAAAAATGACACCGAGCGGAGAGTAAGGGCAGCAGGACTTTGGGGCCTGGGTGTTATAGCTCCGCTTGTGTCGATTGAGGACCGAGCCGTGTGCCAGCCTGTTGAACAAGCTAGAACAGTACTGAAGACCTACCGGCTATATGGGAACCGGGAAACCGATGTGACTCGGTAGCTGGGTGTTGAGGCATAGCTGGTCGTTCAGAGGGTAGGTTGAGAGCTCGAGGTGTAAATCGGCTGGCGGCACTGTGGATGTGTGCGCAGAGACCTCTTGCTCGGGACGATTGGACCGGTTCAACATTTGGTTGACAGGTAAAAGGTGGTTGCGTACGACGTCGGTGATGGTTGCTGTAGGCAACATCGAGTACGGGCGTACGTGACGGGTTATTCGGGTAACCCTGCAGGTGTAAATCGATTATAATCGCCGTCCCTCGCGGTCAGTGAGTACCACTTGTTCACTGTACCGTGACGTAGAAAGAATAGGCTAGATACATGTTAAAAGTTTGCTGATTTGAAAGTTATACTCTGTTTGTTAATGCCTTGTTGTAGCTTAGAGCTAATTAAAGTTCTTTTCAACTTTGGGCAAAGTACATGAGAGAAATGTGTTTCTTGTTTGATTGCGGCTCTCTCATGTGCCTTAGCGTAAGGTTCTCCACAACCTGCTGTTAAAACTTGAAAGTAAGGTTCCACTAATTAGGCGAGTCCTTTGCAACTTATTTTACCTCATGTAACCTGTCAACCTTCATGTAGAAGTTTCATGTATAGGAGAGACGGGTCAGTCTTGCTGAGCCATCGTGCTCACTGCTTGTGTTTGAAGCTTTTGCAGGGTTTTATGAGGAAGGGACTCCCGAGGAGCAGACGGAACCCCAGGAGGAGAACCCCGTCGAGTGGGAGTCGTGCACGCCGCCGTGTTAGTGTGTGTGCGTGCTAGTGGGGACACGTTCACGGGCTGAATGTAAACTCGATGCATAGTCTATGCCTGTGAGTGTAGACTGAACATACTTTGTTGTACAAATGTTCATAAACCTGTTTATGTAATAAAACTTTGCTTCCACTTTGTATCTTTGATGTGCGTTATCCGGTGCTGTGCAACGCAGCTCCCCTTAGCGTGATCCTGGTTTGACAAGACCGTGGGGTCGTGTCAGCATGGTATCAGAGCATGCTTGAGGTTTAACGCACCACAAAGGTCAGCTTTATCACAAATCCAGTTAGGAACGAGTTAGTATCCCATATAAGGATGTTATTAGCGTATAGAAAGTGGCATATTAACCTATTTGCTTATGTCGGAAAATCGTGCATCTCGGGACGCTTTATGTATTGGGGGGTGCACGTAAGCCCTGTCCACCAGTGCGCACAAGCTGAAGGGTGGAGCCCCACGGGTGGCAGGTAACCCGACCCACATTAATATCCTCTACGACTCTTCATGTCGTTTGGGGTATTCGAGCAACGTCTGTCCCTGGCGTGCTTTGGGCAATTTGGGAGACCCCGTCACGTGGTCAGTAACGTGAACACGTAGCTCAAGGCGTGTTTGGCTTGAGAACATCCGGGCGAGTGATGACGACCGGATGTACGAACTGTATGGATACCGGGCTCGGTGTGCAGACGAGTCTGATGATTGTGCGAGTTATCTGCAGGTGGTCTGACCACGGAACGGTAGATGTTTAGCATCCGTGTGCGAGAGACGTTTTGTGCCACTGAATTAACGAAGCCGGCTAAGTCCGGTATAGGTTTTTCTTTGTGAGGACGTAGTACCGACATGATCTGGTGACGCATCGACGTCACACCCTACTAAATGAGCAACTGCATTGTAAAACTTGAAAGTTTGAATCCAGAGCACTAAAATTTGAGGTAACTCCTTCCCTTAGTCAGGATATTCAAAGTTAACAAGTTTTCAACTTATAGGATACTAAGGACAGAGTCCCCTGTTTTCAGCTGAATTAAGGCTGAAGTTAATATGAGGTTAGAGGTTGAGTTCTTTCGAGGTTGAGGTCATATGATACATTTCTGAAAAGCTTTGGAAGAGCTTTACAACTTTTATGTTGAGGTCCAGAGGTGTTTCATCCCTTAACCAATCAAAAAATGCCGTAGAGTTGAAACTGTCCAGAAAACAGGGCAGAGCAAACACTCTCTGTAACTCTCTGTGAATTGAGCATAACTTCCTGCATAAAAATCCAAAAATAGAAAATGAGGTAGTTCTGAAAATTTTAAGAGATGGGTTACAACTTTTTAACAGAAAGTTTTGTCAGATTGGGAGTACAATTAACAGAAATTCTTGGATTAAATCAGTACCTAAAGCAGGGAGGTGCTATCCAATTTCTCCAGAAATTCTATCAACTTCTACATCTCATAACTTCTGAACCAGGACAGCTCTTATGCCAAGCAAATACTTTCTGGAAAGATATTGAAGTTAGCTTTAAATTTTATGTTGAGCTCCAGGATTGGTCTTGCTTTAGCATGGTCTAAATCAGGTTGAAATGGAAACTGGTCAGGGCTGTCATAGTGGACAGCAGATCAGCAGTCAAATTTGCTTAAGTTTGGACCATGTTTCCGAGTTTTATGAGTTCAATGACATGTTTTATGTTATAACTCAATGATTTAATTTTCAAATAAATATTTGACATTTCTCAAATATGTTCTTACAGATGACAGCGGATAGACAGTTAGAGAACGGGTGGGTGGTGTCCCACTGTTCTCACCACAGCGGCTATCCGGGAGTATTGAGGCAAATGCTTCAATATTTCGGGTATAGAAAGAGGCCGCACTACTTCACCAAGGAAGAAGGTAAGGAGGGGAACAAGACGTGGAAGGTCCATGTCAAAGTTCCTGCAGGGCCTACGCCACCCGGTTGGGTGCCAATCACCATTACGGTGAGAGGTAGACAGCCGGAAGAAATGTGGCAAGTGGCAGCCCGCGACACTATATCGCGTTTCTAGCAACTACACGTGAGAGCTATGGAGAGCACTCCATACGTGCTCGTTCCGATGGAGGGACGGGCTAATCACGTGTGGGAAGGGAGGTACATGGAGGCAACAGATCCGGGTTTCCTAAGGTACAGCCCCGCGGAGGCAAACCTCAGTCTCCAATTGAGGGTGGGAAAGGCCGTGATGAACAGCCAAGCTGTTCATACGGAATGTCTCGCCATGAGGCTCGAGGAGAGCAACAGCCGTGGAGATCATTTCGAGAGTGCTCACAGCGCACTCCGCAATATTCTCCTTCCGACGATTAAGCGACTGAACAAACAGTATAATCAGTTGCATCGTCTGAAGAAGGCAAAAAAGAAAAGATGTGTCGACATCACGGCTTTGCAACAATAGGTGCAGGCTCTGACCCAGCAGAACGAGGTCCTTACTCAAGAGCGGGAAGATGCTATTGAGGAGGGGCAAGGCTGTAAAGAGGACTACAACCAAGCCATGGATGAGGTGCACGCGTTGCAGGACCTCGTACCTCCGGTAATTGGCATACCGGTGGTCGACGTCGTACCCGTGGTCTTGGGTCTTCCGGCAATGGGAGAACCCGAGCCGGAAGAGGAGGTTGTGGACCCAGAGCCACCAGCAGAGGTACCGGAGGAAGACGACCCGCAGGAGGTCGAGTTCTACTCCGAGTAGGGGGTTACTGTTGGCATGCAGGGCAGCAAGGGTGATGTAACCCAAACTTTTGTAATCGATGACATGTCGTGTAGACAGTAGTGCATGTATAGGTAGTGACGACATGAGCATTACTTCTTGTGGATCCGAGACTAATGTATCTTGTATAAAGTCTATGATTTATCAATATATGTGAATGTTGTGCAAATTATTCATGCGTCAGTTCAATACATACTGTTTCATATGGAATTTTAAGTATGACATGTGCTGATCGCTGCTGTTTTGAATTTCAGAATGACTCGTACTCGTGCCAACCCGAACGTTGGGTGGTCCAGTCAGGGGGGATAAACCTCCCAACAACCTCCCGAGGACTCCTCGGGACAGCAACAGCAACAACCGCCACCGCCAACGGTTACTTTGGCTGACATTGTGGCAGCGATGGCGGGCTCTCATCAGCAGCACACGGAGTTGCTGCAAACCCTCATTGCGAATACGTCTCGACCAGAGAGACGTCAAGATTGGGTAGAGCGCCAACAGAGCTCCTACTCCAACTTTCTGGCTACTCATCCCCTGGTATTCTCAAGGGAGGATGAACCCATCGATGCGGACAACTGGCTCTGCACGATGGAGATGATGTTTGGGCTGCTCCAAGTGAGTGAGCAGCGTAAGACTCAATTCGCGGTCCAACAGCTTCAGGGATCCGCGAGTGCTTGGTGGCCGAATTTCTGCGCTTCGCAACCCACCGAGCGAGTTATGACCTGGACGGAATTCAGGACGGCCTTCAGGGCCTATCACATAACGCCGGGTATCATGAAGAGGAAGACGCAGGAGTTCCTACGCCTGCAACAAGGAAGCCGGAACGCACTGGAATATTCCAGAGCGTTCAATGATCTTGCGCTCTACGCTTCTTATCACGCCGATACCGACGAGAAGCGGCGGGATCATTTCTACCAGGGGCTTAACCCGCTCCTGAAAGACAAGCTGGCGATGTTCAATCGCGGCAGCCTCAATGACATAATTGATGCTGCGATTGTTCAAGAGGACTCCGGCAAGGAGTTAGCCGCGGCAGGAAGGAAGCGAAGTGTGCCGCAAAGCAGCAGAGAAGGAGGTGGTCCTTCTCAAAAATAATTGATGGTGAATCGCCCACCATCGGGTCCACGCTGGCAGCCACCACAGAGGTCGATGCCATTCCGCAGTCGGCCATATTCTCCACCGGCATTCAGGCCGGCACTGCCAGTCCCACCTATGCAGCAACAACAGCAGCAGTGGGTGATGCCACGTGCGTATGCACCTCAGCAGCGCATGCCGGGCTTTCGTCCCCCAAGCACCGGACATGTAGCATCCACATGCTACAAGTGTGGTCGTCCGGGACACTTCGCCAGCAGTTGTCCAGAGAGGCAAGGTGGTGAAGTCGCACCGCAACTTCCGGGGAGGAATCAGCCCCGGAACCCCACTAATGCGTGGCGGGCAAACCCTAGGCCTGGCACCGTCCACCAACTTGGCATAGAGGACGTGCCGGAGGGAGAGCCGATCCTTGCGGGTATGTTCCAACTCCACCAGCATCCCACTATAGTATTATTTGATTCAGGCGCCACGCACAATGTTATTAGCCAAGCTTTCATTGCTAAACACAGCTTGCAAATACTACCCACCGACAGCCCATACTTGATTTGTTCACCGGGTGGGAAGATTTCAGCAAGCATGATGGTCCCAAAAGCGCCATTATGCTTAGAGGGTAGAGTATACCCTACATCTCTCATAATTTTAGAGGGACAGAAGGTCGATGTCATCTTAGGGATGTCGTGGTTAACCCGCCACGGCGCTGTTTTAGACACCGTCCCCCGAGTCGTGCATTTACACCCAGAAATGCACGGATCACATTCCTTATTTCTGGACAGTCCAGAAATAAAACTTCCAAGTGTGTATCAATCCACAACCATCAGATTGGAAGACATTCCAGTGATCCGAGAGTTCCCTGACGTGTTTCCGGATGATTTACCAGGGATGCCGCCCGACAGAGAGGTGGAGTTCAAGATTGAACTTGCGCCGGGAACCATGCCAATATCCCGAAGGCCGTATAAGATGGCACCCAAGGAGTTAGCTGAACTGAATACCCAGCTAACGGACCTACTGGAAAATGGTTTTATTAGGCCGAGCTCCTCGCCATGGGGCTGTTCGGCATTATTCGTGAAGAAGAAAGACGAGACGTTGCGGCTTTGCGTGGACTATCGTACACTAAACGACGTAACCATCAAGAACAAGTACCCGTTGCCACGAATCGACATGTTGTTTGATCAGTTGGTCGAAGCAAAGATCTTTTCCAAGATGGATTTAAGATCCGGGTACCACCAGATTAAAATACGGGCTAAGGATATTCCGAAGACGGCTTTCTCGACGAGGTACGGACTTTATGAGTACCTGGTCATGTACTTCCGCCTCACCAATGCTCCAGCTCATTTCATGTTTTTAATGAACTCGGTATTCATGCCGGAGCTGGACGTGTTTGTCGTGGTCTTCATTGACGACATATTGGTATATTCCAAGTCGGGGGAAGAACACAAAAAGCATCTGCCTATAGTCTTGCAACGGCTGCGGGATCACAAGCTATACGCGAAATTCAGCAAATGGGAATTCTGGATATCATAAGTGCCTTTTCTCGGGCATATCATCTCAGCGGAGGGCATTGCTGTAGACCCGTGTAAAATCACACAAGTGCTGAACTGGAAGTCCCCGAGAACTGTTCACGAGGTACGGAGTTTCCTCGGACTCGCGGGATATTATAGGAGGCTCATCCCGAACTTCTCAAAGATTGCCAAGCCTATGACGGAGCTGCTGAAGAAGGCTACCAAATATGTTTGGAGTCCAGCATGTGAAGCAGCGTTCAAGGCATTAGTGAAGCACCTGACATCAGCACCGGTTTTGGTGCAGCCAGATACAACAAAACCGTTCGATGTGTACTGCGATGCATCCGGCATTGGGCTTGGATGTGTGCTGATGCAAGACCGAAGAGTGGTCGCATATGGATCACGGCAGCTCAGAAACCATGAGCAGAAATATCCAACTCATGACTTGGAGCTTGCTGCCGTGGTACTTGCACTTAAAATGTGGAGGCACTACCTACTCGGTAACCTCGTACATTCATATACTGACCACAAAAGCCTCAAGTAAATATTCACTCAGAAAGAGCTGAACATGAGGCAGTGAAGATGGTTAGAGTTGATAAAGGAATACGAAATAGAGATACATTATCACCCCGGCAAGGCAAACGTAGTGGCGGATGCGCTGAGCCGCAAGTCACACGTCAACAACCTGACCATCACATCGTTGGAAGAGAGCGAACCACCACTGCATGTGATTCCACATGGAGCTCTCTACAACTTAGCTGTGATCCCTACCATTCGTGAATAGATAGCGGAATCTCAGAAACATGACAAGGGCATGTCACATTTGTGGAGACGTATAGACAGTGGGGAGCTGAAATGTTTCCGGAAAGACGGAGACGGCGTCCTGTGGTTCAAGGACCGGATCGTCGTACCCGGTAACCCGGAGTAACGGAAGAAAATCTTTGATGAGGCTCATTGGGGACCTGCACATTTTTGGGAGCACCTACACGCTGCATTGGGGACGAAGCTGATCCGTAGTTCAGCATACCGCCCACAGACGGAGGGACAAACCGAGCGGGTAAATCAAATTTTAGAAGATATTCTACGAGCTTGCACTATCGACCACGGTAAGAATTGGGATGATCACTTACCGTTGGCCGAGTTCTCGTACAACAATGGGTACCAAGCCAGCATCAAGATGGTGCCTTACGAGGCGCTATACGGGAGAAAATGCCGCACACCACTAAATTGGTGTGAGTCTGGCAAAAGGGTTACCTTCGGGATTGATCTTGTCAACAACGCGGAGGAAAAGGTTCGGCTAATTCAAGCGAACCTAAAAGCCGCACAATCCTGACAGAAACAATATGCAGACAGGAGAAGACGCCCATTACAGTTTGAAGTCGGGGATCACGTATACCTACGTGTGTCTCTAATGAAGGGCGTAAACAGATTCGGGGTGAGAGAAAAGTTGGCACCCCGATTCATCGGTCCATTTCAGATTACCGAAAGATGTGGATCAGTAGCATACCGGCTGAATTTACCAGAAGCACTCTCCGGTGTGCACGACATCTTTCACATCTCCCAGCTGAGGAAGTGTCTCAAGCTATCAACTACCATTCAGCTGGAGGATATAGAGGAACTGAACCCGGATCTCACGTATCGGGAGGAACCGGTTCAGATTATTGATGAAAAGGCCCGAACCACAGGCAACCGTACGTTGCGGTTCTACAAAGTTCTATGGGGTAATCACTCCGTAGACGAAGCGACATGGGAGAGCGAAGGATTTCTTCGCGCTAACTACCCGGACTTTTTCACGTCGCATGTACGGTAATTTTCCACTGTCCTCTCTATCATTTTCACCTTATAATCTCGGGACGAGATTCTTTTCAGGGGGGAGAAATGTAAGTGCCTAAGTTTTTGGCACATGTTCAAAGTGTTCATCACCACACACATCCTTCATTTGAAGAAACTTGATGAACACATTTGAAGAGCAAGTAACCACTATCAACATGCTCATTAGAGAATAAACTCACAAAATGCAAAAGTGGCTTTTTACACATGCATCATCTAGGGGCTGAGCTTATGAAAAACTCCAACACCTTGCTAGGAAGGCTCATGCCAAAATTTACCCAAATCCAAAACCTTTTGAGGTCTATTTGGGTATAACTAGAAAGAGGGTGGTTTGAACTCAAGTTCAAATTCAAACTATTTCCATCCCATGAATTCAAAAGTCGGAGGCATATTATTACTCAGCACATTTTTGTGAGCTTACACACCAATTTTCACTCCATTTGGAGTTGATCTTAACATGAGCTAAGTTTAGCAAATTCAAACTTTATTTGAATTTCAAACTGCATATGTGCTGAAAATAGATTTAAACAAACCCCAGTTTGAATTCTATCCAATTCAAATGGCCAAAGGGTATATAATTCAAATGACCAAGGTTAATTGGGTCTCTACTGTTTAGAGCAGTGGGGAAAATTCAATTTCAGAGGTTAAAACCAGGGTGGGACCCACATGTCAGCCTCACTAAACAGTTTAACCGAGTGAAGACATGATCTCGGTTTCTTGCGCCCGACCGAGCTGCCGCCACGGCGAGAAAACGGCGAGGACAACAGCTGCTTGCCGCCCCTGGCCGTTGAACCGCCTCTCTGGGCCCTTATCCACGCGCCCGCGCCGTTCCCGTTGATTCTCAACGCTGTTCCGACGTGCTCTCACCCAGAAAACCAAAACACCTCGCCGCACGGCTGAGCTCTCGGTCCCTTGTCGCCCGGCCCATCCTGTGGTTTTCACGGTGATCTGAGACCATCACCGAGTGCGCTGAGTCCTCCTTGACGTCCTCGCACCGGTTCCAGACCCTGACCAACCCTCCCCGAGCTCCACTGCGACGTTCTTCTATTCATCGGTTCAGCCCAAGCCGCCGTCACAGGGAAGACCCGTCCGGCCACCACAGCCCGCCGTTCTCCGAGCTGTGAATAGCAAAAAGGTTCACCTTCAGTCCCTCTTTTATTTCCGCAAGCCCCGGCGGCATGACATAAAATAACCACGCCGGAATTTCACGATTTTGCGATGGTATACAAAAGGGATGCCCGGACCGATTCGCAAAATTTGTAACACATAGCGCACCACTCATCCTCTCACAAAGGGAAGCACTTCTAGGTGTCCGTGCGAGTCCATAGGAGTCGAAACCACAAAGAACTATTGTGGGAAACCACTGTTCTTCGAGTTTTAGAAGAATTCCCGATTTCTGGCCTAGGTCGCACGGTGACAGCCCAGTACAGCCATTTCCGAGCTCCATGGAGCTCATGTCGATCTTTCCTAGGGTCCACTGATGCTCGACGGCCTTTTGCTCAATCGTTTGGGGTGCTAGGAAGGCCGGCCGACATGGCCGAAGTTCTTCCGAAGTCACAACACGTCGCCGGCTGTATTCCGGTGATTGTCATGACGAGCTGAGCCCAGCATCGTGTTCCCCGGATGGAGTTAGGCAGAGGCGGCCAAAATCATGGAGTTTGGCGCATGGCAGAAGCCCTCCGGCGAGCACTCCGGCGAGGGGGCCGGCAGCCGAGCGCAGGAGGCCGGAGGTAGACAAAGCCCCCGGTCCCACGTGTCAGCGGTCGATATTTTAAACCCCGGGATCTGCTGTGGCACTGGATTGGGTGCGGCTGCGCGCGAAGGATTTCGTAGCCCCGTGTGTCGACCGCTGGGAAGTTGACACGTAGCCCGGTCCCACGCGCAGCAGTTTAAACTTTTTCCCGATTTTCAGATTAGTTTAAACTTCAAAGCCACATAACTTTGGCTAGGAAGCTCCAAATCGAGTGAACCAAATTGTATTGGATTCATCTCTCTGAGTACTTTCCAGCTAATCAAGTTTCACTTCATGGAAATATTTATTTTTCCAGAATTAATTCTTCAAATTTGAAACTGGTTAGAATTTTAACTGGAGAACCCTTTGGAGGAAAATTCTGAAATTTTGCTGAAATGTTTACCGAAATATCCCTGAGCCACCATAAAAATTTCAGATCCATTTGAGCCCATTTGATCCACCTAATGGTGTGATTAACAAAACTGTTCCAGAGAAAATAGAAAATGTCCAGAAACATTTTCAGAAATTCTCTGAAATTGTATAGCTCATATCTTTAGCTAGAAACCTTCAAATTAAGTAAGACCAACTCCATTAGAACTCTCTGAAAATCTAGTTTTCATAAAGTCATGGCTTGCTCCATGAAAATCCCTAGAACACCCTAGAAGCTCCAATTAAGGTTAAGTACATAATTATTTGTGGAGAGCTCAAATGAGCTTTTCTGAAAATGAAACTTGGCCAAGTCTCTGTTTAGGTTGTAACCAAACCACAGTAAAAATTTCAGAGTCATTGGGTCTGTCTAGTAAGACTTATAGTCTTTACAAGTGAAATTCATTACTCCAGAGGAACAGTTAGTTTACGACCAGCAGCAAGGCAAGCTCCGGTTTGCATTAGCCGATTCATGAAGTCTTATGTTTGATCACTTACTTTACGTCTTTCTTACAATTGTGCATTAGAGTCTTGTTTGAAAACCCAAATGCATAGCCAAGAGAACCAGGGTATTGGGCTTAGGTTTTAAACCTCGAGTAGCCACTGCAATGCTAAATTGATGTAGGTTTCGGTACAAGTCAAGTAGTTGGAACTACTCGCGAGAATAGGCTTAGCGGCACACTACTCGGTTAGATATAGCAAATGAATCACATGGCAAGAAAATGAGACCGAGTGGAGAGTAAGGGCAGCAGGACTTTGGGCCTGGGTTCCATGGCTCTGGTTGTGTCGATTGAGGACCGAGCCGTGTGCGGGCCTGTTGATTAAGCTAGAACAGTACCGAAGACCTACCGGATATATGGGAACCGGGAAACCAATGTAATTCGGGTAGCGATCTGTTGAGGCATTGCTTGTCGTCCAGAGGGTAGGTTGAGAGCAGCGAGGTGTAAATCGGCTAGCGGGTACTGCGGATACATCGCGCAGAGACCTCCTGCTCTGGATGATAGGACCGGTTCAACACTTGGCTAACGGATGAAAGTTGGTTGCGTACAACGTCTGTGGTGGTTTCTGTAGGCAACATCGAGTACAGGCGTACGTGACGGGTTATTCGGGTAACACTGCAGGTGTAAATCGATTATAATCGCCGTCCCTCGCGGTTAGTGAGTACCACTTGTTCACTATACCGTGACGTAGAAAGAACAGGCTAGTGTCATGTTAAAAGATTGCTGATTGAAAGCTTTACATTGTTTGTTAATGAATTGCTGTAGTTTAGAGCTAATTAAAGTTCTTTTCAACCTTAGGCAAAAGCACATAAGAGAAATGCATTTCTTGTTTTATTGCGGCTTTTTTATGTGTCTTAACACGAGGTTTTCCAACATTTTGCTGCTAAAACTTGAATGTAAGAGTCAACTAAATAGGCGTGTCTTTTGCAACATACTTTTCTGCTATACACTGCAAACCCAGCATGTTGAGTTTCATGTGTAGGTAAGACGGGTCAGTCTTGCTGAGCCATCGTGCTCACTGCCTGTGTTTGAAGCGTTTGCGGGGTGCTATGAGGAGGAGGAGGCTCCCGAGGAGGAGACGGACCCCCAAGAGGGAACCACCGTCGAGTGGGAGTCGTGCACATGGCCGTGTTAGTGTGTGTGTATGCTAGTGAGGACACATTCACGGGCAGAACATGAACTTTTTTTGCTTAGTCTACACCAGTGAGTGTAGACTTAACGTATTTTGATGTAATTATGTTCACAAACCAGTTTATGTAATAAAATTTTTGCTTCCTCTTATACCTTTTATGTGTGTTATCCGGTGATGTGCAATGCAGCACCCCTTAGCGTGATCCAGGCTTGTCGAGACCGTTGGGTCCTCACAAAGCGGTTTTTAAAACCGCATGTGATAATATGTTTAGAGCCATCAATGAAAATGCTTTTTATAGTAGTAGTTGTTGGTGTCTCAGGTCTTGATCACCCTCTCCATGGAAACTTTTGTGCTGAAAAACTACAAATGGCGGCCATGGGGGTATGGTAGAAGTTTTGTGGTGACCATTGATCCTCAGCTAAGTCGAAGTTCTTCGGTTCACCAACCCACTGAATAGCGATCAACCAACCCACTGAATAGCGATCAGAAGCCTTAAATCAGGTCCATGATCCAGACTAGGTGGTGAAACCAAAGCAAAAAAACCTATTTTGTGAGATTCAGGGGTTTTTTGTTAGACATTAAGGGAGAGGTGTTCTGCCTTTTCATTATAGAACGAGAAAATAGATTTACAAAATATATCAAAAGCGGCATGAGTACAAGCAGCTTGCGCTGTTGTTATCCGTTAAGTACATATCAGATAAAGACATTGGGGCATTAGGGAGCCCCTATGGCGCAAAAGCTTGAAAATCAAAGCAAACTAACTTATAAGAAATCATATATTCTCCAATAACGATATTGTCCTTCTTGTAAGATTGTAATAATCGATCTGCTCCTTTGCCAGCAAAGCCACGACATGCAGTTCTATCCCCGGCCCAAGCCATAAAATGTGAGGCCCCGTACAAAATATTAAAATAGAGTCAATCTCTACTGAAAAATATGACTAAAATATATTATAATATATCATAAAATATACATATTGTTGAACCCTTGTCTCTCGGATGATAATTTTTATTTGAATAAACAAGTAAATCTCTATTGCAATGCTCACCGTCTAATATAACTCTGTTTTAAAATAATGCAGAAAACATTCTAGAATATTTATCCTGAGAACCATTTTAAATCAATAAGTCTCCTCTAGGCTCTTTTATGCTAATATATAAATTTGCCTAGGACCAAGAGAATCACAACATCTTGGATCGAACATATTGGGGTGAAAGGAGTCACCATCAATACTAGTGGCTCTGATGTTACTACTAGTGTTATCCATTCAAATGTTTGTACTATCAATAGGAATACCGTCAACTTTATTATAAGCAGTATTATTATTTACAAAGCCTTGATAAAATTGACTGATCCACAGATGATACTCGAATTTTTTTAATAACAAATCCATATGTAACCCCTTTTTTAGACTAATTTATATTTTCTATTCTTTATTTTTCGTAGGCTTTTGAAATTTTGATTTATACTTCCCAAAAGACATGATGTTCACTAATTTTATATACACATTAATGCACAAGTATACAATACGAATTAAAAATGGATAACTATATGTGATAAGTTGTATGATATAAATTAATAAATGTTGGTGCATTGAGTACGGTGAGAGCAATCCTACGCATACTAGATATTCGTACCTTGGCTGAAGTGAAGGTTAAAGCGTGAAGCTGTCCTGGCGTCCTACGAGGACACGACCGATTCTCGACCTCCGCGGCTCTATGATGCACTGCGGCTGCACATGTGGACCTGTCATTTGCATCCTGCAGTGCACGTCATTGAAATTCAAAATCGTGTTGACTACGCATGGGGCATACGCAATCACGATCAGATTGAAATTCATAGGTTGGAGCCAAGATAGGTTAGGGACACGAGTTGGGGCAAGAGACAACACAATTAAAACGATGTTACAGGTTTTACGTTCGAAGTACTGTAATACTATAAATTTAGGGGCCCCTAAAAAATAGAGGCCATGTTCTGTAGAACCTGCTGCACAGGCATCAGGCTCAGGTCTGTTCTATCCGTTCTACTCTTTGAATTTTTTTCCAAGTTTTGCTCTTTCCAGAAGTTCCACAATGTGTAGAGTATTATCGCCATTGCCATCTCTGTGTTGCTTTTGGTTGTTGCTTGTGCTGCAGCGCCCAACCATGTAGACACGATATTCTCTATTATGTGAATGATGGGGTTACTGTCAAGAGGAAATCATGTTTCAATATTATACAGAGGAAACCATGTTTCAATATTATGCATAGCTTGTCTCGCGAATGGGCATGCAATTAGCTGGTGGAACAGTCCCTGCCTCCTCCAACCACAATTCAAGATTTTTGGTGACGGGACAAGAGAGAGCTGGTCGAATATCTCCTCACTATGGCCCCATCATCTAGTGCATCCTCCTTCACTAGCTCTCAGGCCTTTCTGATCGAATCGACCATAGCTGCCATTGCAGGACCTTTATGGCTCTACTTTCGACACCTGGTCCCTTAGAATCTTGCCACGTATCTGCCCGGTCATCAAAAACTCTCCCGCACTCTACCACTGTAACTTGCAACATACTCTTGTCAATCGCGGTGGAGCCGTCAGGGTAGTGCCCCTTCCTCTCCGGCCTCTCCCGTTCAACCCTGATCAAACTTTCAATTTTTGTAGGAAAGAGAAATATATTTTTCAGTATCCATCCGTTACATGCAGAAAGTGAACGCATATAGCTGATGAACTTGTAAATTGAACTGTCGTTGCACAAGTTCAAAAGGAAGAGATATGCAAACTCCTTAAAAAATTCACCAATTGCTTTGCTTGGGAGTACACCGAGATACCAGGGTTGAGCAGGGACTTGGTGGAACACAAGTTGCCAAATAGCCAGGGTTTAGACCACACAAGCAGCCCTTTAGACGATTTAACCCGGAGTTGTATGATAGAATTAATGCAGAGGTTGATCATGTACTGAAGGACAACTTCAGTCAGCCATGTAGATGTGCCGAGTGGGTTTCAAACATAGTCTCAGTGGAGAAGAAAAATACAGGGGAGATTAGGATATGAATAGACCTTAGGGACTTGGACAGAGCTACACTCAAGGATGAATACCCTATGCCTATAGCTGATGTGTTGATTAACAATGCCTCAGGACACAAGATTATCAACTTTCTAGATGGCAATGCTGGATATAACCAGATGTTCATGGCTGAGGAAGACACATCCGAGACAGCTTTTTGTTGTTCATGGTTTGTGGGATTGTTCGAGTGCATTGTGATGACCTTTGGACTAAAGAATGTTGGAGCTACACATCAAAGAGCCATGAACCTTATTTTCCATGATCTATTGGGTATCATCTTGGAGGTATATATTGATGATCTTTTGGTAAAATCGGCTGGTTTTCATGAAAACATAGCTGATTTAAATGTAGCCTTTGAAAGAATGAGGAAATATGGTCTAAAAATGAATCCATTGAAGTGAGCCTTTGGTGTGTCTGCTGGAAGATTCTTGAGGTTTATTGTGCATGAACAAGAGATAGAAGTTGACCCCAAGAAGGTAGAAGCCATCAAGAAGATAGAAGAGCTGACATTTTAAAGAGATGTCCAGAGACTGCTAGGAAATATAACCTATTTGAAAAGCTTTATATCTAACTCGGCATGCAAGATTGGATCCTCTATGTACCTTTTTGAAACTAAAGCATGAACATGAGTTTATTTTGGGTGCATAGCAAAAGGAAGCCTTCGAGAGAATCAAAACTTATTTGATCAATCCTCCAGTCTTGCGAGCGCCTAAGGTTGGATAAGCCTTTAGGCTTTATATTGCTGCTCAAGACCAAGTTATAGGGGCTGTGTTATCTCAAGAAGATCATGGTAAAAAGTTCCATGTGGCCTACTCGAGTAGAAGGTTACTGGATGCCGAAACAAGGTATATTTTTATTGAGAAGTTGTGTCTATCTCTCTAACATGCTTGTTTCAAGTTTCGGCACTATATTCTTCCTAGCATGTGCATCGTGGCTTGTCAACATGATATAGTCAAGGACATGTTGCAAAAACCGATCTTAAGTGGCAGACTTGGCAAATGGTATTACTCTCTGGTGAAATATGACCTGATGTACGAGCCTCTTCATAGCAACAGGTCGTGGCTGACTTTATCATGGATCACAGTATACAACTTGAGGATAAATACTTAGTCGAGGTATGTCCATGGAAACTTTACTTTGATGGATCAGTTTGTGATAGAGCTCAGGGAGTTGGTTGTGTATTGGTCTCACCCACAAACACCATGTACGACCTATCTATTGGGCTAGGATTTTAATGTACTAACAATCAGGCTGAGTATGAAGCGTTGTTGAATGGCTTGGAGTGTTTGGTCAACATTGGAGTTAAGAAAGTAGAAGTTTTTCGGTGACTCCAAGCTTGTAATTCAACAGATCATCGGTGGGAGCCAGTGCTTGGATGGAATATTGAATGACTACCGAGAACAAAACTTGGATATCATAAAAACTCTAGATACTTTCTGCATCAAGCACATCTTTAGAGAAGCAAACTGGAGAGAAAATATCTTGGCACAACAAGCATCGGGGTATGAGATAAAGAGACGGAAGTTTACCACAAAAGCAAGGCCGACATTGTCCAAAGACTTTGAGGCTAAGGTAAGACATAACAACTTGGCCAAGTTTGATATCATGATAATAGATGCCTGGAGAGTTGTGTTGATAGGATGTATTGAGAATCCTAGTGAGTGCAGGTATAGGAAAGTTCGGTGTCAAGCTTTGAAATACACTTTGATCAATGATGAGCTCTATCGTCGAATCCTAAGTGGTATTCTATTGAAGTTCTTAGATCAAGAACAAGCTAAGGGATCCATGGGTGAGGTGCACGAAGGACTCTGTGGCACACACCAGTCAGTGCACAAGATTAAGTGGATGTTGAAGAGGGTAGGATTCTATTATCCAACAATGCAAAGTGATTGGTTCAATTAATACGAAGGGTTTGAAGCTTGCCAAAGATTTGGTAACATCCAGTTGGCTCCGACTAGCATGTTGCATCCCATTGTAAAGCCGTGACCATTCAAAGGATGGGATTTGGATTTCATTGGTGAGATACATCCTTCATCATTCAAGAATCATCATTATGTGTTGGTTACAACATATTACTTTAACAAGTGGACAGAGGCTATCCATTGAAGAACAATACCTACAAGGAGGTAATAGGCTTTGTCTTGTAACATATCATACATAGATTCGGTGTTCCACAAGCCTTGACTACAGATCAAGGAGGATCTTTATATCAGTTTAGAGGATTTGTCGAGTCTTTTGGGATCAAGTTATTAAATTCTTCACCGTATTATGCTCAAACCAATGGACAAGCCGAAGCTAGCAACAAGATCTTGATCAAACTGATAAAGAAGAAGATAAAAGAGAATCCAAGGAGATGGCATGACACTTCTAGTGAGGCACCGTGGGCTCATTGAAGTTCCAAGCATGGTGTTACCAAAGTAACTCCTTTTGAACTTGTATACGGGCAAGAAGTTGTGCTTCCTATTGAGATCAAGTTGCAAGCTTGTAGAGTGGCTCAATAGAACAATCTTTCGGCTATGGAGTATAAAGAACTTATGATGGATATGGTAGATGAAGTATCTGAGAGTCAATTAGAAGCTTTAAGAGAAATTGAAAAGGAAAACCTCAAGGTGTCAAATATGTACAACAAGAAAGTATGGGGTAAATTTGTTTCAACTTGGATACTTCGTGTAGACAACGATTTTACTCGTAGGAACTAGAGATAAGAAGTTTGGAAAGTGGTCACCAAGCTGGGAACGTCCATTCAAGATTGTTGGTATTGTTCCAGAGAATGCATACTTTGTGGAAACCTTGCAAGGAGAGAACTCTGGCAAAGCTATCAACGGGAGGTACTTGAAAAAGTATTATCCTAGTATATGGCAGGAAGGGTGATTTTTTATTCAATTCTGTGGTTTATCTAGATATCGCAAGGTTAAACCGACGATACGTTTCATGAATCATGACTGAGAAGATGTTTTTCAGCACACATTGTTTGCCTAAAAACAGGGGGGCATGTGTTGGGTGTTCAGATTGGCAATATGTTTTGCAGGTGAAAAATGCCGAGAAACGGGGTGCAGGAGGTGACTTTATCTTGGAAATCCAAGGTGCAGGCCAGTGGGTGGAAGAGTCAGCCGTGAACCGAAGTTTACCTTGCGGGAGCAAGATAGAAGCGCCAAAACTGCAAGATATCGAGACCGGAGGAAGACTTAGTGAATTTTAGTTTGAACTCGATAATGTATCACTTAGAACTTGTTTTTGTCGTTATAAATTAAGTTCTATAAGGTGTAGGTGTGACATATTCGTGTGTACGTGCCGAATAATAGGTTAGAGATAAGATTATCTTAGAGTTTAAGTTCGAGATAGAAAACAGTCGTAGTTAACTAGGATTTCCAAGATATATCGTGTCTATTTAAAGGCAGCCCGCTGCCGACATGAATAGAATCCTCAATTTTGATCAAACATTCGTATCTTTTAGGTTTTCATAGTTTTTCCTTAGTTTCTTAGCTAGTTCATAGTCCTTTTCTGCCTTGCCGAGGACAGCATCCGGCAATCTCCACGAAAGCGAGAAAACTATCCCATTCACCGCTGAAAAAACGAGTTTAATCTATGTTTCGGAGCCTACCACCGATATACACCAACAACTTCCACCTGCGCCTCTTCGTGCCCACGCCCCTTCTCTCGCGCCCTTTCGTGTTACAACCACCACCCTCAACCCTCCTATTTAAACAACTGGAGACCCCCCCCCAGATCTTCGTCACCGCTTGCACCCTTTTCTTCGTGAAGTTTTCTGGCAGGAAATCAAGGAACATCTTTGACGCAAGCACTCTCTTGATGAATGTTAAAGTCCCAAAAATGTGTATGAATAAAAACCAAGGTTTGAGTTCATATGTGTGGCAAAGACATGAAAAATGGGACTTTCTAAAACTTTTCTTCATGCAAAGTAATACATGGATGAGCATCCAGAAATGAGGCTCACATTTTTATTTGAAAGTGTTGAACCAATAAGGATTTAAATGCCTCTTTGCATGCAAGTTTAAAAATCAGATTTGAAATTCAAAGTTCACACTATGGTGGCCAAAACTTTTGAATGCAGATGCAGCCCCATGGATGGAAATTGTGGGAAAAGTGTATCACAAACTTTTCATTTGTAGGGTGGGCTTAAAAGGGAGTTAAAGAGAAACATTTTCAAATTCTAACCAAATTCGAATTTTGTCATGCAAATTCAAACTGAATTTGGAGAATTCGAATTTGAGTCACCTTTCAAAACTCAGAATTTTGGAGTTTGAGAAGATCAGCATGAGAAGATATTTGGGAGAAAAATGTGGGGTGGGACCCACATGTCATTGAGCTGGAGATCTAAACTTGCACATGAAGCAAACCAGTGGTTGTGTCTCTGTTTTGTTCGAACCAACCGAGAGCTGCCGGCGCCACCGAGAAGCTGGCCACCGCCACCTCCTGCTGCCTGCCCCCACGAGCTGGCGCCAGAGACGGTGCACTCGGTGCCTCGACGTGATCTTTAACTCTCAGCCCGAGCAGAGACACGATTGTTTTCTCCTCCTCATGAGCGCACGCACAGAACAGCTTCCCTCACCTCCGCTGCCTCGGCTCGCTCGGGAAACCCAGGAAAAAACCGTGCTCTTCCATCCACGAGCAGCTAAACAACAACCTGAGCTCAGCCTCCACCTCCCGGACCCGAAAATGAGCGAGTTCCAGCCTCCTGTGCCCGAGAACGATCGCCACAGCGGCGACCTAGCTTCAGCCGAAGGTTGGGCGCTCGTGGGCAGCGTTCCGCAGGAACTTTCACGGCCCAGCAAGAGTGGCAACGTAAGCGCACGGCCACCGTGCTGCTCTCCTCCAAATCGTGGAGCACACCGTGAAGCATCGACTGGGAATTTCCAAGTTTTGCTACGGCGGCTTCAACCCGAGCATCTGGTATGGTTTCCTAGAATTCCCGCTCTCTGATCCTCCTTAGGTATTCAAACTTGGCACACACGAGCTGGACTAGCCGGCGGTCATTTCCCTTTCAGCATCCCTAGCATGAAATCACCTCAGAGCAGAGAATTTTGAAGTCTCCCGAGCGTGTTCTTCGCGGAACCAATCGGGCGCATGGTGCCAACCAACTTGCAGCCATTTTTGAACACCTTTGAGGTCTTGTCGAGCTTCCTAGAGGGGAACTGGTCCTGTAGAGCTCATCGGTACAGGTTTTGGCAGGTTGGGAACCTCGGGCGACGCCGCCGGACCTCAACAGAGGCCGCTGCACGTCGCCGGCCATCTTCCGATCACCGGCAGCCCGAGACAACCCCACAGCCGTATTCCTCGATGAAAATCATGCACTGGCGGCGAGTTTTAGCTTGGGTGGCGGCCGGGAACGGCCGACCGGCGATCCCCGGCTTGCTCCGGCGAGGAGGAACGCGAGGGCGCGGGAAAGAAGCCGGAGGAGGAAGACGAGGGGGTGTGCCCTGGCTGTCAGCGGCTCAAAAATTTAAATCCCCGATCGGCTGTGGCCGAGATCTGGTGTCCTGGCGCGCGAAGACTCTGTGCGCCCGGTGTTGCTGCAATTCTATCGGCTGAGGTTTAAACACGTGGGCCCAGTAGACTTTTCAGTAGGAAAACAATTCTAGTTGTTGCTCAAACTTTGGAAATTCATAGCTCTCGGTAGAAACCTCCAAATTGAGTGATTCTAATTGGGTTGGATTCATCTTTCAGAGTTCTATCCAAATATGAACTCAGATTTGTATGAAAGTCAATATTTTATTCTACAAAATTCTTTGAAGGTTTTCTGAAAAAGAATTATTGAGGGAGTTTGGGTTATCCAAAAGTCCTCAAATTTTGCCAGAATATTCTTTAGCATAGTGTTGACCTTCTAGCAATGTTTCAGCTCATTTGAAGATCATTTGAGTACGAATTTGCTAAATACAAACTACTGTGTTCATAAGAGTCCAGAAACATTTTCAGAAAATGTTTCCCACTTCTAAAATCTACTCTGGGAAATCCCTAGCTCTAAAACTCATAGGAAATTTAGGTAAGCTCTCTGAGGAATACTTGAAATTTTAATTTACTTAATTGGGCATGAAAATGCACATTACTGTAGAATTTTAAGTAGAAATGCTTAAAGAATTGTTCTGGAAGAACTACTCAAGTAAAAGGGCTGAATTTTGGACCAATAGACTCTCATGTGACCAGGAACTCACACGTAAATTATCAGCTCAAGTTGAGCCCTTGAACTACCTGTGCTTGTTTTCCATACTTATGTATATGTGGAAATACATAAGGAACATTGTCAGAATTATGGAGAACACAATTTAACTCCACATGAGTTGCAATTTGCCAAGCTAAATCCCTAGGTAGTATAGAACCTGCTGTAAAAGTTTTGAAGCTACTGGAGTTCTTGTTCTTCAGTTGCATTCAAGTCTTTTCAGCAAATCTATTATGTTCATTAGGGAAAATAATTTGTTTATAGCTAAGACATTATGATCAAGTAGATCCTTTCTGTTTCTTTGCACAACAGAGGCAAACCAAGCCATTCCTGGCTATTCCACACAATCTCTGTTCCTAAGAACTTCATTCTATAACTTCTTTCCATTACATGCTATAAAACATGTGCATATGCATTTCAATAGGATCCACAACGAAGGGGATTCAAAGGAGTGATTCATTGAAGTGGATCAAGCTACGGAGAATCAAGGGCGGATCAGCAATGATACTAACTGCTTATATATACGACTACCCTGCAAAACAGGCAAGCTTCAGTTTGCATTTAACAGCTGTTAAGTTTTTATTTTGTATTTACTTTCGGTTAAGGTATGAAATGTGCATTAGGTCTAGTGTTTGATACTCCTCTTGCATAACCAAATGACCCATGGAGTATTGGGTAGGTGTCTTTCACCGTGTGGAACTGCCCTGCTTAAGTAAGGCTCGGTAGAAGTTGAGTGGTGAGATGCTACTCGCAGGTTCAGGAACAACAGAGGCATACGGGATTGGTTCAAAAATGAATTAGCAAGTTAAAGTTGAGACCGGAAGGTTGTAGGGGCATCAGGATATAGGGGCCTGGGTGCTATAGACCTGTCCGTGTCGGTCAAGGACCGATCCGTATGCGGCCCTGTTGAACAAGTTTGAGTTGTGTACCGGACTCATGCTGGTATTATGGGACCCAGTAAACCGATGTACCTCAGGAAGCTGTCGTTGGGCCTTTTCGGGTCGCCTCAGGCGGACGGCCGGTGTGCAGTATGTGGGGAACATTCTCATGACATCTTAAGTCGGTAGGTGCACCATGAGAGTGGCTACTGTACGGGGCGATTTGATTGATTCAACGGGGGTGAAACGGGAGAAAGGCTGCCGCGTACGACGTCAGTGATGGTTGCTGTAGGCAATGTCGAGTACGGGCGTACGTGTCGTGTATTCCGGGTGTTATTGATTCGAATCACCGTCGCTCGCGGAATGGACCGAGCATACATGTTCTCACAGTCGTGACGTAGTAAAAACTTGCATGAGAAATGAGCTAATCACATTTGTTTGAAGTTTCATACTAGCTTTGTATTGGATCTTGATGAATAGGCTAGTGCAAACTCTATTCCTTTATGCCATGAGCAATTTACATGGGGGGGAAGCGTTTCTTGTTTGATATTGAACTCCCGATGTGGTGTGCCCAAGGTTACTTAGAATGCTGCAATTAATACCTGAAAGTAAGGATTCACTTTTAGGCGAGTTTAATTAGGCTTATGCCATCCTACTTTAGGTTCATAACCTCACATAGAGTTTCATGTTTAGGATGACGGTTAAGTCTTGCTGAGCGTTATGCTCATGGATGCTGTCCGAGTTGTTTTGCAGGTTTGACTTCATGCTTATGAAGGGATGTCGATGAGACTCGGGAACCTCCGAGTGGTTACTCAAGAGCATCCTCGCCGCTGCAGATTGTTCTTCGTGTCGCTAGTAAGAAACGTCCGCGGGCTGGACTGTTTCTTTATTGCTAGTTTAGAAATGAGTCGTGAGAGTGATAGTCTTCCACTGTAGCTTACTTTGATATATTTATTTAAAAAATACTTTTGTACGCTTCCGAAAACTATTTATGTAATATGATGTGGTTCTCCGACCCGTGTGCTGTTGGGTGCCGCATATCACGGCACCACCCAACGAGGTCCTGTCCCTCACAGCGTGGTATCAGGGCTGTCTCAGTTGGTATCAGAGCTGTTTCATTTGGTACCAGAGCCTGTTACATATGGTATCAGAGCTGCATTGGGTATAGCACATGGATTGAGCATCATATTACGTTAAAAACTTATGATACGGTGAGATAACGGTATTAGGCCCACATAACGACTACTATTAGCATATGATGAAGGTGGCAACCTAACCTGTTTGTTATGTCAAAAAATCGTGCATCTCGGGACGTCTATGTCTTGGGGGGTGCACGCAAGCGCTGTCCACCAGTGCGCACAAGCTGAAGGGTGGAGCGCCACGGGTGGCAGGTAACCCGAATCGCTTTAGTATCCTCTACGACTCTTCATGTCGTTTGGTGTATTCGAGCAACGCCATTCCCTAGCATGCTTTGGGAAAGTATGGGAGACCCCGTCACGTGATCAGTATCATGAACACGTAGCTCAAGGTGTGCTTGGCTTCAGAACACCTGGGCGAGTGATGACGGCCGGGTGTACAAACTGTTATGGATACCGGGTTCGGTGTGCAGCCGAACCTGATGATTGAGTGTGTTTTATGTAGGTACTAACAACGAAAACCTTAGTACGTGTAGAACACGTTTGCGAGTGACCGTTTTAGTGCCACCTAAGGATACGTATATGCCGGTGTAATCCGGTTAGGTTTTTCTTTGGTGAGGCAACGTAGTGCTGTCATATGTCTTATGGTGCATCGTCATCGTACTATACTTAATAGTATTCTTTCCTATGAAGAAATCACTCATGAATAACTTTAAAAAATAAAAATTGATGTTGGAAAGCATATATTAGTTACCGAGCTCTTCATTTGGACTAAGTTTCAAAGAAGAGAATTGCTAGGCTTCTTTTGATCTCAAAAACAGAGTGCTCTGTTCTGGCAGAATTGGTTGCTGGACCTTGACAGAGCGTAACTCTGAGTAGCCCAAACCAATGGAGGTGTATGATACAGTTCTGGAAAGGTTTTTGAGTGCTCTACAACTTTTCTGTAGACCTCCAGAGCAAAACTAGACACCAAATTGGTTGAATGTCCAGTTGAATGCAAACTGTTCAAAAACAGAGCAGCTGCAACCTTCTCTGGATGTTTCTGTAAATTGGCCATAATTTTCTGTACAAAAATTTCTAAGGGTCATATGATACACCGTTGGAAAGGTTATGAGATTTGCACCAATTTTGTAGTTCATAGTTTGTTCAGAATTGTACCCCATTTGTATGTAAAACTGTGATGAAAACAGCCACATACAAAGGAGGTGCTGGCAAATTTTATCCAGAAATTCTGTCAACTTTGAACAATCATAACTTTTGTTCCAGAAATGATCTAGGGGTATATGAGTACTCGTTGAAAATATACTGAAGTTAACTTTAACTTTGGTATTCAACTTGAGTTATGAAAATGCTAGTTACTGGATCAAATTCTGGGTTAAGTACAGAAAGGTCTGTTCTGTACAGAATGAGGGACTGAATATGTTTGCTTTAGGAAGATGTGTAAACATGAAATTCTGTTATGCTTTCATAAAGTTTTAGCGTGTTCATGTTTTACGTACTTTCACATACTGCTGAGATCAAGTTTTGAGTCCCCTCAAAATTATTCTTTTGCAGTATGGTGCGTAGTCATTCTCCGAGTAGGGCTGAAAGTTCTCGCCGAGACGGTGATGACTCGACTCCACCAGGGGCACCGCCATCAACGGTATGGGCGGATGTCATGGCTCAGATGGTCGAGTCAAGTCAATAGAACACAATACTACTCCAATCCTTGGTACAACAAGGCTTACTACAACAAACGCAACAAGTCGTTCCACCTCGGAAGGCCTATTTGGACTTCTTGGCGACACAACCGCCAATTTTCACGGAAGCCAACGAACCAGTGGAAGCTGATCAGTGGCTTCGAGTTATGGAGTCCAAGTTTGGAGTGTTTGAGTGTGATGAATATCAGAAGACTTTGTTCGCAGCTCAACAGCTCCATGGAGCCACCGGAGATTGGTGGTTTGCTTACCTCGCCACCATTCCGGAAGGCCATCAAGTGGAATGGACGGAATTTCGTGAAGCATTCTGTGCTCGTCACATTCCTATGGGTTTTATCAAGGCCCAGAAGCAAGAATTTGGGAACATGAGGCAGGGGGACATGAGTGTCCTCGATTATGTCAAACGGTTCAACCTTTTGGCAATATGCTCCTGCGTATGCGACGAGCAAAGCTGCGAGATGTGACTACTTTTTCTATGGCCTGAATGCCATATTAAAAGATAAGTTAGCTTTGTTCAATCAAGGCAGTTACACCGAGTTGATCAGTGCTGCCCTGCTGCAAGAACAAGCGACACTTGAGTGTCAAGCAGAGAAGAGGGATCAGGATGATGTGCAAGAAGACACACCAGTTGTTCCTCGCAAATACCGTGTGGTGTATCACACACCATCTGAAGAATTATGCCAGGCGCCAGTGAGATCGACTCAGTACAGATTTCCTGCTCTAGAATCTTGTCTTGAAGCAACACCATTGCCGCAGCAACGAATGATACCTGTTGCATCATTGCTGCAACCAAGTACATCAACTTCTCCACCAAAAGTCAACGAAGAACCAGGGAAACCTCCGTGTTCTTATTGCCACCGTTTAGGGCATTTTAGGCAAGAGTGCCGGGAGAAGTTGTTGAACACCAGACAGCCATCATCATCAGGTGGTATGCCGCCACCGGCTCAGGTCAACATAATAGCATTGCAATCCGGGAGTGTGCAACATCTTGCTATTGAGGATGTCCCAGAGGGGGCACCGGTGTTAGCAGGCATGTTCACTCTTAAAGACGTGCCCGTGCTGGTACTTTTTGATTCTGGTGCAACCCACAATTTCATCAGCAAATCATGCGTGGATCAGGACCAATTATCCACCAATACTCCCACAACGAGTTATCTTATACCTTCACCGGGAGGGAATATCGCTGCTAATCAGATTGTGTCCCGAGCAGCTTTGTGTTTGGGCGGAAAAATATACCCAACATCGCTGATTATGTTGGATAGGCAGAAGATAGACATAATAATGGGGATGTCTTGGTTAAATCGTCACGGTGCCGTTCTCAATATCGGTAACCGGACTGTCCAGATTAACTCGCCGATTCACGGACAGCACACGCTGTGTTTAGACAGTGAAGATCCAGATATGGTAGAGGCCTACCACACGGAAGCACTTAAGCTTGAAGATATTCCGGTAGTACGTGATTATCCTGACGTATTTCCCAATGATTTACCGGGTATGCCACCCGAACGGGACGTCGAGTTCAAGATTGAACTGGTGCTGGCAACGGCACCTATCTCACGAAGGCCTTACAAGATGGCACCTAACGAACTAGCAGAGTTAAAAGAGCAACTGAATGAACTCATGAGCAAGGGTTTCATACGACCAAGTTCTTCACCTTGGGGTTGCTCTGCGTTGTTCGTTAAGAAGAAGGACGAAACACTACGGCTATGTGTTGATTACCGTCCTCTAAATGCTGTCACAATAAAGAACAAGTATCCTTTGCCCCGCATCGACATATTGTTCGATCAACTTGTGGGTGCAAAGTATTTTCGAAGATGGATCTTCGTTCAGGCTATCATCAAATCAATATCTGGCCGGAGGACATACTGAAGACAGCTTTCTCGACGAGATACGGACTCTATGAGTACCTCGTCATGTCATTTGGGTTAACCAACGCTCCGGCACACTTCATGTACTTGATGAATTCGGTGTTCATGCCGGAGTTAGACAAGTTCGTCGTGGTATTCATCAACGACATATTGGTTTACTCCAAATCTGAAGAAGAGCACACTGAACATCTGCGTATTGTGCTACAACGGTTGCGGGAGCACCAATTATATGCCAAGTTCAGCAAGTGCGAATTCTGGATTGATCAAGTGCCTTTCCTAGGCCATATTATTTCAGCAGAGGGCATTGCCGTGGACCCCAGCAAAATTGAACAAGTGCTGAAGTGGGAATCTCCCAAGTCAGTCCACGAGGTCCGAAGTTTCCTAGGTTTAGCGGGGTATTATCGGAGGTTCATTCCGAGCTTCTCAAAGATTGCTAAACCAATGACGGAGCTGCTGAAGAAGGGCACTAAATACTTGTGGAATGCAGCATGTGAAGCCGCATTCAAAACTTTGGTGAAACATCTCACAACAGCTCCAGTTCTTGCTCAGCCGGACACGATGAAGCCATTTGATGTATACTGTGATGCATCCGGCATCGGTCTCGGCTGTGTTTTGATGCAAGAAGGGCATGTAGTCGCCTATGGGTCTCGTCAACTACGAAACCATGAGCAGCATTATCTAACTCACGATCTCGAGCTTGCTGCATTGGTGTTGGCGTTAAAGATGTGGAGGCATTATCTACTAGATAATCTTGTTCACCTCTACACCGACCATAAAAGCATGAAGTATATCTTCACGCAGAAGGAGCTGAATATGAGACAACAGAGATGGTTGGAGCTCATAAAAGATTATGAAATTGAGATCCACTATCATCCGGGTAAAGGGAACATGGTTGCCGACACGCTTAGTCGAAAAGCCCATGTTCACAACTTGGCGGCTGCTGAGTTGGAAGATGAAGAACCAAGTCTCCGTGTCATTCCGTATGGCGCGCTTTATAATCTCATGCTCATTCCAACAATCCGTGAAGAGATTGTTGAGGCTCAAAGAAGAGACAAAGATATGTCTCACATACGGAGAAGACTAGACAACGGAGAGGTGAAATGTTTCCGGAAGGATGAGAACGGTATGATATGGTTTAACGACCCTATAGTGGTACCGCGCAATATGAAACTCCGGAAGAAGATCTTGGATGAAGCCCACCTGTCGAAGTTTTCCATTCATCCAAGAAGTAACAAGATGTACCAAGATTTGCAACAGAAATTTTGGTGGACAAGGATGAAGAGGGAAATCGCTAAATACGTATCCGAATGTGATACGTGTAGACGGGTCAAGGCTGATCATATGCGGAAAGCCGGACCGCTACAACCTTTGAAGATACCGACATGGAAATGGGAGGATGTGAGTATGGACTTCATCGTCGGATTACCACTCACATCCCGGAAGCATGACTCGATATGGGTGATCGTTGACCGGTTGACAAAGTCGGCTCATTTCATACCGGTGAACACTCATTATCGAGCAAGGCAATATGCGGAGTTATACATCTCCAGAATTATATGCTCACATGGTGTTCCAAAGACCATCATTTCAGATTGAGGTGTGCTGTTTGTTGCTCGTTTTTGGGAACAGCTGCATGCCTCGTTGGGCACCAAGCTGATTAGGAGCTCCGCATATCACCCTCAAACCGATGGGCAAACTGAGAGGGTGAACCAAGTGCTTGAGGACATGTTGAGAGCGTGTGCCATCCACCACAGTGGGAATTGGGATGATCACCTACCGTTGGCGGAGTTTTCATACAACAACGGTTATCAAGCGAGTATTAAAATGGCACCGTATGAAGCTCTCTACGTCCGTAAGTGTCGCACACCGCTGAATTGGTGTGAGTCCGGCGAAAGAGTTCTGTTTGGGGTTGATCTTGTCAACGAAGCCGAAGACCGAGTTCGGTGGATACAAGAGAACTTGGAGGCTGCACAATAACAACAGAAGAGCTACTCTGATCAAAGGTGTAGGCCATTGCATTTTGACGTTGGAGAGCACGTATATCTTCGTGTATCTCTGATGAAGGGAATTCACCGGTTCGGTGTAATGGGGAAACTCACTCCCCGTTTTATTGGTCCTTTTGCTATCACGGACAAGTGCGGACCCGTAGCCTACCGGCTGGAGTTACCGGCAAGTCTAGCGGGTGTTCATGATGTATTTCATGTGTCACAGCTGCGGAAGTGTCTCAAATTCACCGCTGCTGTCCGCACCGAGGACATCAACGAATTGAAACCGGACCTGACCTACGCGAGCTACCGGTTCAGATTTTAGATGAAAAGACCGGGGTAACCCGGAACCGGACGAGCAGATTTTTCAAGGTGCTATGGGGTAACCATACCGCCGAAGAGGCGACGTGGGAAAACGAAGATTACCTCCGCACCAACTATCCGGAACTTTTAGCTTCGTACAGTTTGTAATTACCTCTCCCTTCTTCTTCTTCTTTTGTAATCTCGGGACGAGATTCTTTTAAGGGGGGAGGAATGTAAAAGTCCCAAAAATGTGTATGAATAAAAATTGAGGTTTGCGTTCATATGTGTGGCAAAGACATAAAAAATGGGACTTGCTAAAACTTTTCTTCATGCAATGTAATACATGGATGAGCATATAAAAATGAGGCTCACATTTTTATTTGAACATGTTGAACCAATAAGTATTTAAATGCCTCTGTGCATGCAAGTTTAAAAATCAGATTTGAAATTCAAAGTTCACACTATGGTGGCCAAAACTTTTCAATGCACATGCAGCCCCATGGATGGAAATTGTGGGAAAAGTGTATCACAAACTTTTCATTTGTAAGTGGGCTAAAAAGGGAGTTAAAGAGAAACATTTTCAAATTCTAACCAAATTCGAATTTTGTCATGCAAATTCAAACTGAATTTGGAGAATTCAAATTTGAGCCACCTTTCAAAACTCAGAATTTTGGAGTTTGAGAAGATCAGCATGAGAAGATATTTGGGAGAAAAATGTGGGGTGGGACCCACATGTCATTGAGCTGGAGATCTAAACTTGCACATGAAGCAAACCAGTGGCTGTGTCTCTGTTTTGTTCGAACCAACCGAGAGCTGCCGGCGCCACCGAGAAGCTGGCCACCGCCACCTCCTGCTGCCTGCCCCCACGTGCTGGCGCCAGAGACGGTGCACTCGGTGCCTCGACGTGATATTTAACTCTCAGCCCGAGCAAAGACACGATTGCTTTCTCCTCCTCGCGAGCGCACACAGAACCGCATCCCTCACCTCCGCTGCCTCGGCTTGCTCGGGAAACCGAGGAAACAACCGCGCTCTTCCCTACACGAGCGGCTAAACAACAACCTGAGCTCAGCCTCCACCTCCCTGACCCGAAAACGAGCAAGTTCCAGCCTCCTGTGCCCGAGAACGATCGCCACAGCGGCGACCTAGCTTCAGCCGAAGGTCGGGCGCTCGTGGGCAGCATTCCACAGGAACTTTCACGGCCCAGCAACAGTGGCAGCGGAAGCACGCGGCCACCGTGCTGCTCTCCTCCAAATTGTGGAGCAAACCGTGAAGCATTGACCAGGAATTTCCAAGTTTTGCTCCGGCGGCTTCAACCCGAGCATCCGGTATGGTTTCTTAGAATTCCCGCTCTCAGATCCTCCTTAGGTCTTCAAACTTGGCACACACGAGCTGGACTAGCCGGCGGTCATTTCCCTTTCAGCATCTCTAGCACGAAATCACCTCGGAGCAGAGAATTTTGAAGTCTCCCGAGCGTGTTCTTTGTGGAACCAATCGGGCGCACGGTGCCAACCAACTTACAGCCATTTTTGAACACCTTTGAGGTCTTGTCGAGCTTCCTAGAGGGGAACTGGTGCTGTAGAGCTCGTCGGTACAGGTTTCGCCGAACCTCAACAGAGGCCGCTGCACGTCGCCGGCCATCTTCTGATCACCGGCAGCCCAAGACAACCCCACAGCCGTGTTCCTCGATGAAAATCATGCACTGGCGGCGAGTTTTAGCTCGGGTGGCGGCCGGGAACGGCCGGCTGGCGAGCCCCGGCTTGCTCCAGCGAGGAGGAATGTGCGGGCGCGGGAAAGAAGCCGGAGGAGGAAGACAAGGGGGTGGGCCCCGGCTGTCAGCGGCTCAAAAATTTAAATCCCCGATCGGCTGTGGCCGGGATCTGGTGTGCTGGCGCGCAAAGACTCTGTGCACCCGGTGTTGCTGCAATTCTATCGGCTGAGTTTTAAACACATGGGCCCAGTAGACTTTTCAGTAGGAAAATTATTCAAGTTGTTGCACAAACTTTGGAAATTCATAGCTCTGGGTAGAAACCTCCAAATTGAGTTATTCTAATTGGGTTGGATTCATATTTCAGATTTCTATCCAAATATGAACTCAGATTTGTATGAAAGTCAATATTTTATTCTGGAAAATTATTTGAAGATTTTCTGAAAAAGAATTATTGAGGGAGTTTGGGTTATCCAAAGATCCTCAAATTTTGCCAGAATATTCTTTAGCATGGTGTTGACCTTCTAGCAAAGTTTCAGCTCATTTGAAGATCATTTGTGTACGAATTTGCTAAATACAAACTACTGTGTTCATAAGAGTCCAGAAACATTTTCAGAAAATGTTTCCCACTTCTAAAATCTACTCTGGGAAATCCCTAGCTCTAAAACTCATAGGAAAATTTAGGTAATCTCTCTGAGGCATACTTGAAATTGTAGTTCACTTAATTGGGCATGAAAATGAACATTACTTCAATTAATTCTTTTAAGTAGAAATGCTTAAAGAATTGTTCTGGAAGAACTACTCAAGTAAAAGGGCTGAATTTTGGAACAATAGACTCTCATGTGACCAGGAACTGACATGTAAATTATCAGCTAAATTTTAGCCCTTGAACTACCTGTACTTGTTTTCCATACTTATGTATATGTGGAAATACATAAGGAACATTGTGAGAAATATGGAGAACACAATTTAACTCCACATGAGTTGAAATTTGCCAAGCTAAATCCCTAGGTAGTATAGAACCTGCTGTAAAAGTTTTGAGGCTATTGGAGTTCTTGTTCTTCATTTGCATTCAAGTCTTTTCAGCTCATCTATTATGTTCATTAGAGAAAATAATTAGTGTATAGCTAATACATTAAGATCAAGTAGATCCTTTCTGTTTCTTTGCACAACAGAGGCAAACCAAGCCATTCCTGGCTATTCCACACAACCTCCGTTCCTAAGAACTTCATTCTATGACTTCTTTCAATTACATGCTATAAAACATATGCATATGCATTTCAATAGGATCCACAACGAAGGGGATTCAAAAGAGTGATTCATTGAAGTGGATCAAGCTCCGGAGAATCAAGGGTGGATCAGCAAGGATACTAACTGCCTATATATACGACTACCTTGCAAAACAGGCAAGCTTCGGTTTGCATTTAACAGCTGTTAAGTTTTTATTTTGTATTCACTTTCGGTTAAGGTATGAAATTGTAAAGGTCCCAAAATTATGAATACAAAGAAACACTTATTTGCAAAAGTTGGTTTCATATGTATGAAAATTGGGACTTGTTAAAACTTTTCCCCACATGTGATAACACACATGAGGATTTTGCTCCACACAAGTGAAGTGTTTATCTGAGAATTTGGAACCCTAGAGGGGTCAAAAACAAGGATGGGAAGTTCCCATATGTGTGAGAAAACAAAAATCAGTTTTGGAACAATTTGTTCAAGCACAAATTCAAATGAGAAAAACACAATGGAATTCAAAACTGTTGTGCTAAAAATCTCATTTGCAGCAGCCAAAATAAAAATCAGATTTCATATTTGAATTCCTTGAGTCCAAATTAGGGGATGTGCAAAGTTTCATGATTTATGGAAATAGTTTGCAAACCCATTTGTCAAAAGGGACTTTAAAAGACAAAGAATTCAAATGCATATTTGAATTTGGATGAAACTTGCCCAATTATTCAAATGCAGTTTAATTTTCAACTCCACACAGTTGAATTTCATCATTTGCAGATTGTGGAGATATTTTGGAGAGATAAGGGGGAGATGGGACCCACATGTCATAGGTACCAAAATATCTACACAAAGGAGATGGGTCTCTGTTTTGCTGCCTTCAGGGGAGCGACAGCAGCTGCTGCTCGGGACAGCACGCCCGCAGCTGGTCGGCCGCCCCCGCAACCGACTCCAGCGCCGATACAGCCCCCCCCAGCGCCCTCATCCATCCACAACGTGCTCTCCCTCTGCTCACAGACCGAGCACAGAGGCTTTCTCCTTCCCTCGCGCCCTGAGCAACACCAACGCCGCCGCCGTCGGTTGCTCGACAGCCGGCTCAAACAGGCGCGAACAATAGCTAGTCAGTAGCCGGATAGCACCGGCGCAGCTCCCTCTCCCTCCTCAACGCGTCCCCGACCGATGATCGGCTCTCCTACCCCGGGTACACCACGGCCGTGCGGCGGCCGAACAAGGATCGATTGGGAGGCGTCCGTGGACAGCTCAATCTGGTGAGTATCACGGCCAAGTACCAGCGCCTCTGGACGCGCCAAGGCACCCTGCTGCTCCCCTCCAAAGATCAGACCGTGCCATGCATCGCCGGGAGTGAATTTTGAAAAGTTGCTCCGGCGTACTCCATCTGACCTTCCGGCACGGTAATCCCGAATTCCTCTTCAATTCTCAATAATTGTTCATCACAGTTTGCACGAAGGGTCCAAAGTAGTAGGCGATCCTTTGCTCTTCACGGTTCTAGCCTAAAACTGCACATAGACCTATTATTTCATGGGTTTCTACCGGCAACCGAACCGGAAGACCGCAGTCGCACGGTGAAAGCATGGTTGCCATCTTTCTCGAACGTTTTTGAGGCTAGGCCGAGCTCCCCCATCGTTCACTGGTGCTGTAGCACCATTTGGTCGAACTGTTGGTGCACTAGGATGGCCGGCCGACGTCGCCGATGAAGTGTCGGGCTGCCGCAGCGTCGCTAGCTACCATAGAGGTTTTGCCGGCTCGGGGAAACCCTACCATCGTGCTCAGCAGGGCGGGTTAGGCTCTGGCGGCGAGCAAGGGCTCGAGCAGAGGCCGGGAGATCGAGTTCCGGTGATCTCCGGCGAGGGCGGCGGCGCGGGCACCCAGAGCGCGGGAACTGAACCGAGGTGGAAGAAGGGATCGGCGGGCCCAGTCGTCAGTGAGAGAGAGTTTAAAACCCTGATCCTCTGTTGCTGTGGGATCCCGTGTGACTGCACAGAGGAATATGTGTGGCCCCGTGTGCCTTTGATTCTGTAAGTGACACGTGCCCCGTGGCCCACAGTCAGGTTTAAACTTTTCTCGGATTTATTCAAATCCCAGATTTTCCCCAAACTTTAGAAGAGCATAACTTTTGCTAGGAACCTCCAAATTTAGTGATTCAAATTGGGTTAGATTCAGATTGACAAACTCTATCCAAATATGCAACCCAATTTGTATGAAAGTCTTTATTTAATTCTGGAAAATTCTTTAAAGCTTTTCAGTAAAAGAATTTTAGAGGGAGTTTGGGTTATCCAAAAATCCTCAAATTTTGCCAGAATATTCTTTAGGGTGTTATTAGACTCCTGCAAAAGTTTCAGCTCATTTGGAGTTGAATTGATCAGGGTAATTCAGATTGTAAGTTTCTGTATTCAAATGAATACAGAAACATTTTCAGGGAATTTCCAAAACTTGTAAATTCAGTTCTGGGAAATTCCTAGCTCCAAAAATCCCAGGAAAATTCATGTAGACTCTATGAACTAAAATTACAATTGTGGTTCACTGAGTTTGACATGAACATGGATGTTACCTCAGAATTAATTCATCTTTGACTAAACACTTAGAGAATTATTCTGAATAAACCATTTCATAAAATGTGCTAGATTTTGGTCCAGAGGACTTTCTCGTGACAAGGAACTCACATGAAAATTCTCAGCTCCAGTAGAGCTCTGGATCACCACTGTCAGGTGTGATCCCTTAAGGTGATCAACACTTAAGTGGGAAAAGCACTTAATAAGTGATCTTAGTGTTTAAGCCCAACCCAAACCACTAGCACCAGTGTCATTTTAAATTCTTAAACAAAGTTCCAGTTTTAAAATGGTCATTAGATCTTATGAGCAAAAGCTTTTCAATTAAATACATATGCATGATCATAACGTGTAGCATATACGTGAAGAAGGTGAGAAGGACATGAAGTGAAGATCAAGGAGGGAAGAAAACAATTGATCAAGCTCCAAGTGATCATCACTAACTGATTGTAACAGTAGTCACCTGCAAAACAGGCAAGCCCCGGTTTGCACTTGAACCATTTTATAAAACATTTTCATTTGTAGAGATCATAGCTTTGCATCGTTGATTGCATTACGTCTAGATGATATTGAAAACTCCACTTGCATGACCAGAAACACCTATGAGAGAAAGGGTAGAATAGCAACTCCTCGAGGGAATTTGGCTACGCTAATGTTAGTAGGAAAGGTCCGGTAGAAGACGAGTAGTTGGAATCTACTCGCGAGTTTAGGGCTGGTTTACTCGGAACGGGTCCGAATTAGAAAGAATGATGAAAGTTCACACTTAAGAAATGGAGACCGGGCAGGGAGGTTTAGATGCAGCAGGTTGCAGGCCGTGCGTGCATAGCCCTGCCTGTGTCGGTTAAGGCCCGTCCGTGCTTGGCCCTGTTGGACAAGTTTGAGTTGTGTACCGGGCACATACTGGCTATATGGGACCCAGGAAACCGATGTACCTTGGGAGATCCATAGTGGAACTTTTCCAACTGCCTTAGGCTTTCGGCGTCAGGGTAGCAGGAGGTAACTCGCTCAAGAACATACCACAGCGGGGTTCTTGCGTACTCGGGGCAGTTGCGTACTCGGGGCAGTTGGACTGCGTCCAATGTGGAAGATCTTGGAAAAGGTGGCCGCGTACAACGTCAGTCGAGGTTGCTGCCGGCAACTCGGAGTACGGGTGTACGTGTCGTGTAGTCCGGGCGTGTACTGATTCGAATCACCGTCGCTCGCGGTTATATGAGTATACTTGCCCACTGCGTCTTGACGTAGTAACAACTGGAATTATTCTTTTGAACTTGATGAGGATGTGCTATAACTTGTATTGCAACCATGATTGAATTAGAGATAGGCTCATTAAACTTTACTTTCACTTTGTGCAAGGAGCATCGTAACAAAGCGTTTCTTGTTTGATTGTGGAGTTGCGATGCTTTTCGGCTCAAGGTCTGCACAATGAGGCTTAAAATATGAAAGTTAAGGATCAACTTTAGGCGAGTCCTTTATGCAAATCTAGCCGACCCATTTGAAACCATCGTGCATGTAGAGTTTCTTGCTTAGGAGAGACGGGTCAGACTTGCTGAGCCTATGTGCTCACGCTTGCTATATAAGTGGTTTTGCAGATTAACAACGATGCTGAAAAGAAGGTTGTCCGGTGAGACTCGGGAACTCCCGAGTCAGGTAACACCTGGAGAACCGAGCCGCTGCTGCTTGTCTTCGTGTTGCTAGCGAGAGGAGTCCGCGGGCTGGACTTCATCTCGGGTGCTCTTAGTTATTCGACGTGAGTTGACAAAGACTTCCGCTGTAGTTACTTGATGTAAAGTATTTACAAAGAAAAACTTTTAAGCTTCCGCTATTGTTTTATGTAATACATTGTTCCTCATATGTTTGCTGTTGGGTGCCGCACAACACGGCACCACCCAATGCGATTCCCGGGCGAGTGGCCTGTCTCGGTTGAGCGGGTCGCGTCAGCGTGGTATCAGAGCTGAGCCCTGACTCAGTCGGTACCGCGCCCGTCTCAGCTGGTATCAGAGCTGAGCCCTGACTCAGTCGGTACCGCGCCCGTCTCAGCTGGTATCAGAGCCGCATTGGGAATAGCACACGGAATAAGGATGGTATTACGACAAAAATTTAGGTTATGGTGAGGATACGGTACTAGGCCCACATAAGGATTACTATTAGCTTAATATGAAGGTGGCAACCTAACTTACTTGTTATGTCGGAAAATCGTGCATCTCGGGACGAGTTATGTCTTGGGGGGTGCACGTAAGCGCTGTCCACCAGTGCGCACAAGCTGAAGGGTGGAGCCCCACGGGTGGCAGGTAACCCGATCCGCTTTAGTATCCTCTACGACTCCTCATGTCGTTTGGGGTACTCGAGCAACGTCTGTCCCAGTCGTGCGTGGTGCAATTTGGGAAACCCCGTCACGTGGTTAGTAACGTGAACACGTAGCTCAAGGCGTGTTTGGCTTGAGAACACCTGTGCGAGTGGTGACGGACGGGTGTAAGAAATGTATGGATACCGGGTTCGGTGTGCAGCCGGACCTGATGATTGAGTGTGACTTATGCAGGATTAACCACGAAATCGTAGCATGAATAGAACACGTTTGCGAGTGATCGTTTTAGTGCCACCTAAGATACGTTGTACCGGTATAGTCCGGTTAGGATTTTCTTTTGGCGAGGCTACGTAGTACCGACATGCTTCTTACGGTGCGTCGACGCCGTACTAAACATAATAACCCCTTTCCTTTGAAGAAATGACTCATGAACTAACTTTAAAATAAAAATGGAAGTTTGAAACAAATATTAGTTACTGAACTCTTATTTTGAGCTAAGATTCAAATGAGAGGAAGATTAGACTTCAAAGATTTCAAAAACAGAGTGCTCTGTTTTCAGCAGAAATTTGTGCTGGACTTCAACAGAGCATAACTCTGAGTAGCTTGACCCAATTAAGGTGTATGATATAGTTCTGGAAAGATTTCCAAGTGATCTACAACTTCTTTGTAGACCTCCAGAGCTAAATCACATGCTAAATGGGTATAAAGTTCCGAGTAAGGTAAACTGTCCAGAACCAGGACAGCAACCAAACCTCTCTGGACCTTTCTGTTTTTAAGCCATAACTTTCTGTAGATAAACCCTTAAGAAGCCTATGATACACCATTGGGAAGATTATGAATGTGCAACAGTGTTGTAGTTCAAAGTTTGTTCAGGTTCTTATTGTATTACATATACAACTGTGATAAAATCAGCCATGTACAAAGGAGGTGCTGGCAAACTTTATCCAGGAATTCTGTCAACTTTGGAAAAATCATAACTTCTAATCCGGAGATGATATGGGGGCATATGAGTACTCGTGGGAAAGATACTGAAGTTAACTTTAACTTTGGTATTCAACTTGAGTTATGAAAATGCTCTTAAATTGGATCAAAATCTGGAGATAGTGCATAAAGGTCTGTCCTGTACAGATAGGCTGAATAGCTATGCCTACTAAGGAGTTGTGTAAACATGAATTTTGTTACTGCTTTTATAAAGTTTTGACATATTCATGTTTTCATTAGTTTCACATACTGTTGAGTTCTTGCTTAACTCATCTCAACTACATTTTGCAGTATGGTTCGTAATCGCGCTAGGAGTAGGGCCGGAAATTCTTATCGAGGCGGTGATGCTTCCATTCCACCGTCGGAACCACCATCCACGGAATGGATGGATCTTATGACTCGAGTCGTCGAGTCTAATCAAGAGAATGCTAGGCTACTCCAAGAAGCAACACAAGAACACACACGCTTACTCCCAGCTTTGGTACAGCAAGGCGTACTCCAGAACACGCAACAAGTCGTTCCACCTCGGAACACTTATCTGGACTTCTTGGCGACTCAACCGCCTATTTTTACTGAAGCCACCGAACCTGTCGAAGCAGATCAATGGCTTCGTGTCATGGAGTCAAAATTTGGAGTATTCCAGTGTGATGATTACCAGAAGACAAAGTTTGCCGCGCAACAACTCCATGGAGCCGCCGGAAACTGGTGGGTGGATTATGTTGCCACCATTCCGGGGGGCCATCAAGTAACATGGAGAGAGTTTTGTGAAGCCTTTCGTACTCGTTACATACCACTAGGTATTGTCAAGGCAAAGCGGGAGGAGTTTTTGGGCTTGAAGCAAGGGGACATGAGTGTCCTCGAGTATGTCAGAAGATTTAATCTTTTGGCCCAATATGCTCCCGAATATGTGACGAAAGAAGAGGCACGGTGTGACCTATTTTTCCATGGCCTGAGTGCCATATTACGGGAAAAGCTGTCCGTACATAATAACGGCAGTTACACCGACATGGTCAATGCGGCTTTCATTCAAGAGAAGCCGACACTTGAGTGGCAAGCAGAGAAGAGAAAGATGAGTAAGATCGAGCAGGCTAGCACAAGTTATGTGCCTCAGAAGTACCGTTTGGTGTATCAAATGCCAACCGGTGAAAGATGGAGGCCACCTGTACGATCAACTCCTCAGAGATTGATTACTGGTCAAGTTTTACAACTTGCACCACCTCCACTGCCGCAGCATCAGACGGTGGTTTGTGCTCCATCGCTGCAGCCATATGTACCTAGCAGTCCACCGCAAGTCAACCAAGAACCGGAGAGGCATCCGTGTCTTACTTGTGGGCGTAAGGGCCATTATGCTAGGCAATGTTCGGAGGGAATTCAAGGATGCGGGTCATCATATTTACAACCATACGACCCGTACCTTAATCTGCAGATAGGAGGGCAGATAAGGGGCAACATTCACTATACTGTGATTGATGATGTTCCGGAAGGAGAAGCCGCTTTAGCAGGGATGTTTTCTCTGAATCAGCTACCGGTTTTAGTTCTCTTTGATTCCGGTGCCACACACAACTTCATTAGTCAATCGTTTGTGGCTCAACATCAGCTCCAAACCGTTTATACAAAGAGGCCATACCTCATATCTTCGCCCGGGGGCAGCAGTACCGCAAGCGAGGTTGTCTCCCGAGCACCTATTTGTTTGGGGGGTAAAATATACCCTACGACTCTCATTATCCTTGAGGGTCTGAAGATCGACACCATTTTGGGGATGTCGTGGTTGAATTACCACAGAGCGGTTCTTAACATCAGCTCCAGGACCGTTGAGCTTAACTCCCCACAGCACGGTCTTCATATATTAATTCTGGGCGCCAGACGGCAGCAGATTGCAACAGTGAACCACACGGAAGCTGTCAAGATAGAGGACATTCCAGTGGTACGTGAGTATCCGGATGTGTTTCCCGACGATTTACCGGGCATGCCGCCCGAGCGAGACGTTGAGTTCAAGATCGAACTTATACCGGGAACCACACCGATATCACGAAAGCCGTACAAGATGGCACCCAATGAACTGGCAGAATTGAAGACGCAGCTGAATGACCTAATAAGCAAGGGATTTATACGACCAAGTTCGTCACCTTGGGGTTGTTCGGCGTTGTTTGTCAAAAAGAAGGACGAAACACTACGGCTTTGTGTTGATTATCGTCCTTTGAACGCCGTTACCATCAAGAACAAGTATCCACTACCTCGCATTGATATGCTCTTCGATCAATTAGTGGGTGCGAAGGTATTTTCGAAGATGGATCTTCGGTCCGGATATCATCAGATTAAAATCTGGGCAGAAGATATTCCGAAGACGGCATTTTCAACGAGATACGGGCTGTATGAGTATCTCGTAATGTCTTTTGGTTTGACCAACGCCCCGGCACACTTTATGTACCTGATGAATTCAGTGTTCATGCCGGAGTTGGATAAATTCGTCGTTGTCTTCATCGACGATATCTTGGTGTACTCCAAGTCAGAGGAAGAACATGCTGAACATCTGCATATTGTGCTACAAAGATTGCGAGATCATCAGCTCTATGCAAAATTCAGCAAGTGTGAATTCTGGATTAATCAAGTACCTTTTCTCGGACACATTATTTCAGCGGAGGGCATCGCTGTAGATCCGAGTAAGATTATCCAAGTACAGAAATGGGAGTCACCAAAGTCAGTACATGAAATCCGAAGCTTCCTCGGTTTAGCGGGTTACTACCGGAGGTTTATTCCGAGTTTTTCCAAGATTGCTAAACCGATGACGGAATTGTTAAAGAAGAATACCAGGTTTGTGTGGGATGCTGCGTGTGAACAAGCTTTCAAGACCTTAGTGAAGCATCTCACAACAGCCCCAGTTCTTGCTCATCCGGATACAACGAAGCCATTCGACGTTTATTGCGATGCATCTGGCATCGGTCTTGGCTGCGTGCTGATGCAAGAAAGACGAGTGGTCGCTTATGGATCTCGTCAACTTAGAACTCACGAGCAGCATTATCCAACTCATGATCTTGAGTTAGCTGCCGTGGTCCTTGCTTTGAAGATGTGGAGGCATTACTTGCTCGGAAATCTTGTACACCTCTACACCGACCACAAGAGTTGAAGTACATCTTCACTCAAAAAGAATTGAACATGAGGCAACGAAGATGGCTAGAGCTCATTAAGGACTATGAACTAGAGATTCATTATCATCCAGGAAAGGCGAATGTGGTCGCCGATGCGCTCAGTCGTAAGGCGCATATCCATCACCTAACTATTGCTGAAATGGATGATGAAGAACCAAGCCTCCGTGTCATCCCGTATGGAGCTCTCCATAATCTTGCTCTCATTCCTACCATCCGAGAGGAGATCATTGAGGTTCAACGAAAAGACAAGGGTATGTCTCACATACGACAGAGGATAGACAACGGAGAAATGAAATGCTTCCGGAAGGACGATGAAGGTACCTTGTGGTTCAACGACCGGATTGTAGTACCCCGGGATATGGGACTACGGAAGAAAATTTTGGATGAAGCTCATTTGTCCAAGTTTTCCATTCATCCGGGCAGTAATAAAATGTACCAAGATCTCCGGAAGAAGTTTTGGTGGACACGTATGAAACGTGAAGTTGCAAAGTACGTTTCAGAGTGTGATACATGTCGAAGGGTCAAGGCCGACCATATGAAGAAGTAAGGCCTGTTGCAGCCATTGCAAGTACCGGCATGGAAGTGGGAAGACTTGAGTATGGACTTTATCGTCGGGTTGCCGATGACCTCCCACAACCATGATTCGATTTGGGTAATCGTGGACCGATTAACCAAATCAGCACATTTCATCCCTGTGCATACTAGGTACAACGCAAAGCAGTATGCGGATCTGTACATAGCACGGATCTTGTGCTTACATGGAGTTCCCCGCACCATTGTGTCAGATAGAGGATCGCTATTCGTAGCCCGTTTCTGGGAGCAGCTACATGCATCCTTGGGGACAAAGTTGATTAGAAGCTCTGCATATCACCCTCAAACCGATGGGCAGACGGAGAGGGTGAATCAAATACTAGAGGATATGCTAAGAGCATGTGCCATCCAACACGGTAAGAGCTGGGATGATCACTTACCGCTGGCGGAGTTCTCGTACAACAACGGATATCAGACGAGCATCAAAATGGCACCATATGAAGCTCTATACGGCCGGAAGTGCCGTACACCATTAAATTGGTGCGAATCCGGTGAACGAGTAACGTTCGGGGTCGATCTTGTCAATGAAGCCGAAGAGAGAGTTCGGATAATACAAGAGAACCTCAAAGCTGCCCAATCTCGTCAAAAGAGCTACGCGGACCAGAGACGTCGACCGCTGCATTTCAAAGTCGGAGAGCACGTGTATCTTCGTGTGTCTCCGATGAAGGGGATTCATCGGTTCGGTGTCAAGGGGAAACTTGCTCCCCGATTTATCGGTCCGTTTACTATCACGGAGAAGTGCGGGACTGTAGCCTACCGGTTGGAACTACCAGCAAGCCTTGCCGGTATTCATGATATATTTCACGTGTCCCAGCTGCGGAAGTGCCTCAAGTTTACAGCTGCCATCCGCACCGAAGACATCGACGAGTTGAAACCGGATCTCACCTATATCGAGCAACCTGTACAGATTATCGACGAAAAGACCCGGACCACCAGGAACCGAACTTTAAAATTTTACAAAGTTCTGTGGAGTAATCATACCCCGGAAGAGGCGATGTGGGAAACCGAAGATTACATCCACAAGAATTATCCGGAGCTTTTGTCATAAACCTTGTAATTACCTCACACCTCGTTCCTCTTTCGAATCTCGGGACGAGATTCCTTTTAAGGGGGGAGGAATGTAAAGGTCCCAAAATTATGAATACAAAGAAACACTTATTTGCAAAAGTTGGTTTCATATGTATGAAAATTGGGACTTGTTAAAACTTTTCTCCACATGTGATAACACACATGAGGATTTTGCTCCACACAAGTGAAGTGTTTATCTGAGAATTTGGAACCCTAGAGGGGTCAAAAACAAGGATGGGAAGTTCCCATATGTGTGAGAAAACAAAAATCAGTTTTGGAACAATTTGTTCAAGCACAAATTCAAATGAGAAAAACACAATGGAATTCAAAACTGTTGTGCTAAAAATCTCATTTGCAGCAGCCAAAATAAAAATCAGATTTCATATTTGAATTCCTTGAGTCCAAATTAGGGGATGTGCAAAGTTTCATGATTTATGGAAATAGTTTGCAAACCCATTTGTCAAAAGGGACTTTAAAAGACAAAGAATTCAAATGCATATTTGAATTTGGATGAAACTTGCCCAATTATTCAAATGCAGTTTAATTTTCAACTCCACACAGTTGAATTTCATCATTTGCAGATTGTGGAGATATTTTGGAGAGATAAGGGGGAGATGGGACCCACATGTCATAGGTACCAAAATATCTACACAAAGGAGATGGGTCTCTGTTTTGCTGCCTTCAGGGGAGCGACAGCAGCTGCTGCTCGGGACAGCACGCCCGCAGCTGGTCGGCCGCCCCCGCAACCGACTCCAGCGCCGATACAGCCCCCCCCCAGCGCCCTCATCCATCCACAACGTGCTCTCCCTCTGCTCACAGACCGAGCACAGAGGCTTTCTCCTTCCCTCGCGCCCTGAGCAACACCAACGCCGCCGCCGTCGGTTGCTCGACAGCCGGCTCAAACAGGCGCGAACAATAGCTAGTCAGTAGCCGGATAGCACCGGCGCAGCTCCCTCGCCCTCCTCAACGCGTCCCCGACCGATGATCGGCTCTCCTACCCCGGGTACACCACGGCCGTGCGGCGGCCGAACAAGGATCGATTGGGAGGCGTCCGTGGACAGCTCAATCTGGTGAGTATCACGGCCAAGTACCAGCGCCTCTGGACGCGCCAAGGCACCCTGCTGCTCCCCTCCAAAGATCAGACCGTGCCATGCATCGCCGGGAGTGAATTTTGAAAAGTTGCTCCGGCGTACTCCATCTGACCTTCCGGCACGGTAATCCCGAATTCCTCTTCAATTCTCAATAATTGTTCATCACAGTTTGCACGAAGGGTCCAAAGTAGTAGGCGATCCTTTGCTCTTCACGGTTCTAGCCTAAAACTGCACATAGACCTATTATTTCATGGGTTTCTACCGGCAACCGAACCGGAAGACCGCAGTCGCACGGTGAAAGCATGGTTGCCATCTTTCTCGAACGTTTTTGAGGCTAGGCCGAGCTCCCCCATCGTTCACTGGTGCTGTAGCACCATTTGGTCGAACTGTTGGTGCACTAGGATGGCCGGCCGACGTCGCCGATGAAGTGTCGGGCTGCCGCAGCGTCGCTAGCTACCATAGAGGTTTTGCCGGCTCGGGGAAACCCTACCATCGTGCTCAGCAGGGCGGGTTAGGCTCTGGCGGCGAGCAAGGGCTCGAGCAGAGGCCGGGAGATCGAGTTCCGGTGATCTCCGGCGAGGGCGGCGGCGCGGGCACCCGGAGCGCGGGAACTGAACCGAGGTGGAAGAAGGGATCGGAGGGCCCAGTCGTCAGTGAGAGAGAGTTTAAAACCCTGATCCTCTGTGGCTGTGGGATCCCGTGTGACTGCACAGAGGAATATGTGTGGCCCCGTGTGCCTTTGATTCTGTAAGTGACACGTGCCCCGTGGCCCACAGTCAGGTTTAAACTTTTCTTGGATTTATTCAAATCCCAGATTTTCCCCAAACTTTAGAAGAGCATAACTTTTGCTAGGAACCTCCAAATTTAGTGATTCAAATTGGGTTAGATTCATATTGACAAACTCTATCCAAATATGCAACCCAATTTGTATGAAAGTCTTTATTTAATTCTGGAAAATTCTTTAAATCTTTTCAGTAAAAGAATTTTAGAGGGAGTTTGGGTTATCCAAAAATCCTCAAATTTTGCCAGAATATTCTTTAGGGTGTTATTAGACTCCTGTAAAAGTTTCAGCTCATTTGGAGTTGAATTGATCAGGGTAATTCAGATTGTAAGTTTCTGTATTCAAATGAATACAGAAACATTTTCAGGGAATTTCCAAAACTTGTAAATTCAGTTCTGGGAAATTCCTAGCTCCAAAAATCCCAGGAAAATTCATGTAGACTCTATGAACTAAAATTACAATTGTGGTTCACTGAGTTTGACATGAACATGGATGTTACCTCAGAATTAATTCATCTTTGACTAAACACTTAGAGAATTATTCTGAATAAACCATTCCATAAAATGTGCTAGATTTTGGTCCAGAGGACTTTCTCGTGACAAGGAACTCACATGAAAATTCTCAGCTCCAGTAGAGCTCTGGATCACCACTGTCAGGTGTGATCCCTTAAGGTGATCAACACTTAAGTGGGAAAAGCACTTAATAAGTGATCTTAGTGTTTAAGCCCAACCCAAACCACTAGCACCAGTGTCATTTTAAATTCTTAAACAAAGTTCCAGTTTTAAAATGGTCATTAGATCTTATGAGCAAAAGCTTTTCAATTAAATACATATGCATGATCATAACGTGTAGCATATACGTGAAGAAGGTGAGAAGGACATGAAGTGAAGATCAAGGAGGGAATAAAACAATTGATCAAGCTCCAAGTGATCATCACTAACTGATTGTAACAGTAGTCACCTGCAAAACAGGCAAGCCCCGGTTTGCACTTGAACCATTTTATAAAACATTTTCATTTGTAGAGATCATAGCTTTGCATCGTTGATTGCATTACGTCTAGATGATATTGAAAACTCCACTTGCATGACCAGAAACACCTATGAGAGAAAGGGTAGAATAGCAACTCCTCGAGGGAATTTGGCTACGCTAATGTTAGTAGGAAAGGTCCGGTAGAAGACGAGTAGTTGGAATCTACTCGCGAGTTTAGGGCTGGTTTACTCGGAACGGGTCCGAATTAGAAAGAATGATGAAAGTTCACACTTAAGAAATGGAGACCGGGCAGGGAGGTTTAGATGCAGCAGGTTGCAGGCCGTGCGTGCATAGCCCTGCCTGTGTCGGTTAAGGCCCGTCCGTGCTTGGCCCTGTTGGACAAGTTTGAGTTGTGTACCGGGCACTTACTGGCTATATGGGACCCAGGAAACCGATGTACCTTGGGAGATCCATAGTGGAACTTTTCCAACTGCCTTAGGCTTTCGGCGTCAGGGTAGCAGGAGGTAACTTGCTCAAGAACATACCACAGCGGGTATGCACCTTGAGGGAACTTGCGTACTCGGGGCAGTTGGACTGCGTCCAATGTGGAAGATCTTGGAAAAGGTGGCCGCGTACAACGTCAGTCGAGGTTGCTGCCGGCAACTCGGAGTACGGGTGTACGTGTCGTGTAGTCCGGGCGTGTACTGATTCGAATCACCGTCGCTCGCGGTTATATGAGTATACTTGCCCACTGCGTCTTGACGTAGTAACAACTGGAATTATTCTTTTGAACTTGATGAGGATGTGCTATAACTTGTATTGCAACCATGATTGAATTAGAGATAGGCTCATTAAACTTTACTTTCACTTTGTGCAAGGAGCATCGTAACAAAGCGTTTCTTGTTTGATTGTGGAGTTGCGATGCTTTTCGGCTCAAGGTCTGCACAATGAGGCTTAAAATATGAAAGTTAAGGATCAACTTTAGGCGAGTCCTTTATGCAAATCTAGCCGACCCATTTGAAACCATCGTGCATGTAGAGTTTCTTGCTTAGGAGAGACGGGTCAGACTTGCTGAGCCTATGTGCTCACGCTTGCTATATAAGTGGTTTTGCAGGTTAACAACGATGCTGAAAAGAAGGTTGTCCGGTGAGACTCGGGAACTCCCGAGTCAGGTAACACCTGGAGAACCGAGCCGCTGCTGCTTGTCTTCGTGTTGCTAGCGAGAGGAGTCCGCGGGCTGGACTTCATCTCGGGTGCTCTTAGTTATTCGACGTGAGTTGACAAAGACTTCCGCTGTAGTTACTTGATGTAAAGTATTTACAAAGAAAAACTTTTAAGCTTCCGCTATTGTTTTATGTAATACATTGTTCCTCATATGTTTGCTGTTGGGTGCCTCACAACACGGCACCACCCAATGCGATTCCCGGGCGAGTGGCCTGTCTCGGTTGAGCGGGTCGCGTCAGCGTGGTATCAGAGCTGAGCCCTGACTCAGTCGGTACCGCGCCCGTCTCAGCTGGTATCAGAGCTGAGCCCTGACTCAGTCGGTACCGCGCCCGTCTCAGAAATGTGCATTAGGTCTAGTGTGTGATACTCCTCTTGCATAACCAAATGACCCATGGAGTATTGGGTAGGTGTCTTTCACCGTGTAGAACTGCCCTGCTTAAGTAAGGCTCGGTAGAAGTCGAGTGGTGAGATGCTACTCGCCGGTTAAGGAACAACAGGGGCACACGGGATTGGTTCAAATATGAATTAGAAAGTTAAAGTTGAGACCAGAAGGTTGTAGGGGCAGCAGGACATAGGGGCCTGGGTGCTATAGACCTGTCCGTGTCGGTCAAGGACCGATCCGTATGCGGCCCTGTTGAACAAGTTTGAGTTGTGTACCGGACTCATGCTGGTATTATGGGACCCAGTAAACCGATGTACCTCGGGAAGCTGTCGTTGGGCCTTTTCGGGTCGCCTCAGGTGGACGGCCGGTGTGCAGTATGTGGGGAACATTCTCATGACATCTCATGTCGGTAGGTGCACCATGAGAGTGGCTACTGTACTGGGTGACTTGATCGATTCAACGGGGGTGAAACGGGAGAAAGGCTGCCGCGTACGTCGTCAGTGATGGTTGCTGTAGGCAACATCGAGTACGGGCGTACGTGCCGTGTAGTCCGGGTGTTATTGATTCGAATCACCGTCGCTCTCGGAATGGACCGAGCATACTTGTTCTCACAGTCGTGACGTAGTAAAAAACTTGCATGAGAAATGAACTAATCACATTGGTTTGAAGTTTCATACTAGCTTTGTATTGGATCTTGATGAATAGGCTAGTGCAAACTCGATTCCTTTATGCCATGAGCAATTTACATCGGGGGGAAGCGTTTCTTGTTTGATTGTGGACTCCCGATGTGGCGTGCCCAAGGTTACTTGAAATGCTGCAATTAATACCTGAAAGTAAGGATTCACTTTTAGGCGAGTTTAATTAGGCTTATGCCATCCTACTTTAGGTTCATAACCTCACATAGAGTTTCATGTTTAGGGTGACGGTTAAGTCTTGCTGAGCGTTATGCTCACGGATACTGTCCGTGTTGTTTTATAGGTTTGACTTCATGCTTATGAAGGGATGCCGATGAGACTCGGGAACCTCCGAGTGGTTACTCAAGAGCATCCTCGCCGCTGCAGATTGTTCTTCGTGTCGTTAGTAAGAAACGTCCGCGGGCTGGACTGTTTCTTTATTGCTAGTTTAGAAATGAGTCGTGAGAGTGATAGTCTTCCGCTGTAGCTTACTTTGATATATTTATCTGAAAAATACTTTTGTACGCTTCCGCAAACTATTTATGTAATATGATGTGGTTCTCCGACCCGTGTGCTGTTGGGTGCCGCATATCACGGCACCACCCGACGAGGTCCTGTCCCTCACAGCGTGGTATCAGGGCTGTCTCAGTTGGTATCAGAGTTGTTTCACTTGGTAGGAGAGCCCTGTTACAATGAACACCTGTAGAAAGGCGAGTCGACCAGAGCAATGGTTGAGGGGTCTTCCGCGCTAGCAATCAATCCGACTTTCTCTTTGGGAATGAAATTCCGACGAGAATTGCCGCTCATCGCCATCGCTGACCCATTTCCAAACGATCCAAATCACAAAAACATGCTAGTTGACTTCCTTGTGTTTCTCTCCTCCAAATTGGTAGAAAAAGTCGAGCATTAGTGTATTTAGATGAAGTTTCACATTTTCTGACCAGTTCATCACCACATGCCGTCGATCCTCGCCGCCCTGCCATGTTCGGCATTTCCCCGTCAATCTAATTGGCACTACATGTTCGTGGTGATTTAGTGAAACTTGCAAGTAACAAAAAGAGGAAGATTTGTTGCCCTGGTGACACCATATCGAAGATCTCCATCGATTGCGCTGCCCATTGTTGCCGACCAACTTCCAAAACATCTCGGACTCCGAAACCACCCTAGCACCAGCACCAAAGCAAGTTGTCAATGTTCAACAGCAAGTTTTAAACATTACTGATCTGCAAAAAGAAGGCAAGTGTCCTTGACCACATTGCTCCTATTTTAACTAATTAGTTAGGATATATACATATTGTTGTTAACATGAAGTCCTATGTTAGAATATTACCTAGTTTCCCATATTATTCCTTGAAGCCTTGGCGGGAATTATTTAGAATAGTTAATTGTCACTAAATTGTGCTTAGCCATGCTTGGACAATCTAGAATATGGTTGGGTATGGATATTACTTGATATATTGGAATATATATATATATATATATATATATATATATATATATATATATATATATATATATATATATATATATATGAGACACAATAATATGTCATATAGATAGGAATCTATACAGTCTGGTTGTTTTGATATGGTGTTGTGTGCACGAGACTCTGGATATTGATAGTTTCTATCTTATATTCTAAGGACAGTTCATGAAACAGCTAACCCGGCTTTACAGTGCCACCATAAGGATGAGATGGGGCAACTTGACCAATTAATTAGGTGTTCTTCTAGCATTGTATGAGTGATTGGGAGGTGCGGTGCATGGGAGTCCGAGGGACTTCCCTGGGAACCGCAAGGCCTAAGAGGGGGCTTCTGCAAGGGAGGGTGTATTCCTGGGAACTGCAATGATGAAACCTCAGTGGGCTTGTACTTGCCAGTATACCCTTTGCAAAGGCCTCGTAGTGGTCCCCTCGTCGCACACCTAAGGAAGTGTGTAATGTAGTTAGTTACCACGGACATCGGGGAGGTTTCCTTAGTCCACCTGGTAACAGAGGATGAAATCACGACTTGTGGGTTAAGTTGTACAATCTCTACAGACAATAAAAACTGTCATGACAGCCATGCTCACGGTCAAGAGCGGCTTGGACTTTTTCATGATGAGTAAAAATTGAAATGGGCTGGGTGGGATTGTCATGTCGTGTAACCTGACAATGTTGGTGATTAATGAATGTACGTGGTGTAACCTGAATTCTTTGGATTATGATTATCAGATGGTGTAACCTGATAAGGAGGGTCCTACCGTGCAATTGTTGAGATATACGCACTTAGTAATATAGGTTGCTAATTAAAGCTAAGTAATTAAGTTTTATGCTTAGTGCTTAACTTGAGTTAGCCTTCCTTGGTATAAGCCTTCATGTCATTCCTTTCCTACACTTGTTGAGTACCCTAGATACTCAAACATGCTTTTGTTTGATTTTAAATGCTGCTCATGATATGGTGATGAGGTAGAGTACAACGAAGAGGACTTTTGACCCTAAATAGTTGTACTAGGCTGGCGAGATCCCCGGCAACGCCTGTGAAGTGGATAGTTGACGTGTCACGTGACTTGGCGATGGAGCTGCTACCGGATTATGTTCAGTTATGGTTGATAGTTGAGGAGGCTGATTTTAATCCGCAGGATGATCAAGCTGATGAGATCTCATGGATCAGCACTCCCCATTGGAATTACTCTGCATGTTCGGCATACCTACTGCAGTTCAAGAGCAGCACGATTAGGAAGAAGTCGGGAGGGTTTGGGCATAATCTCGTAGCATATTCTTCATGTGGCTACTTCTGCAAGACCGTATTTGGATGGTTGTTCACCTACAAAATCATGGTTATCCGAAAACTATCTTTGACAATCATGCCTTAGAAGTCTGGACACGGTGACACACTTGTTTGTGAGTGCCCCTATTGCACTGGATTTGGCACCAAATGGTGGTGTGGGTCCAAGACCATGGCATTGACTCATCGTCGGGGCACAATGAGAAAATTCATATCTAGATTGTTCAACAGACTTGCAGGGTCTACAAGGTCACCAAGCTTGCTAGGTTGAAGATTGCAAATTATTCTAGTCTGCTCGGTCTTGTGGCAGGAGAGGAACGCTAGAGTTTTTTACTGCAGGGCAAAGACCCCAGGTCAGCTACTATCTCAGATTAAGGATGAAGCACGGAACTGGGCTTTGGCAGGGGCAAAGCACTTACACGTCCAAGACGATGTAGACAAGTCATATACACACACAGACATACATACAAGCCTGGCTACTTACCTGGAGCTTTTGAAAAAAAAGGTGCCAGGATAAATGGGCTGTTGGAAATTTAACCAGTTTCTTTATTAATTTTAGAAAGGAGTGAATTGTGTGGCAAGTATAACAACATGTATGGTGGGTGCACGTAACACTCCTTGCAAAATTCTCAAATGAGTCACATATTGTGTTTAAGTGGTGCATATGAGGTCAAAACTAAATTTAGCGGTTGAACAAAATGACGTGGCATCCATATCACTGTACACCATAGATGGCACTTTGTAAAATCGCCTAACTATGGAGAAAATGGAAACACTGTGGAAGAAGAGGGTCACAGCCAAAAAACATGACCGCAAAGAAATAAGAGTTTTGTGTAAGTAACTGCTATCAATCCGATACCATGTGAGAATAATTGGCGCCAGATGACCTCATAGGGTCTTGAGCTCTCATTTATATAGGCGGTGTACATCGAGTGGATTACAACCATTGTCTGATCACCTTCTATCTATAGATACACAGTGCTATGGTAGTTAGTATCACCTTCTATCTATGGATAGACATACCAACTAGGACACCTCTAAAGCAGTATTGTTTAACTAGAACACCTCCTCATACTTTTTGGACTCCATTTATTAAAATGTAAATCAGAATCCTAATATTTCAAAACTCTTTAGATGCAAACACATGTTATGGATATAAACAACTCAAAATCCAACCCTAATTTGGACTCTCTAGCCTGAACTCGCAACCAACTCAAAATAACATGTTTTCTGTCTAAAACAGCCTAATTACTATCAAAAGTCACTTCTAAATCCATCTGATTCAGACAATATCTTGGACTCAACTCGGAACCTAAAAAATCAAATTTTCCACATCAAATATGTTGGAATCACGTCACAAACTTGTGTGAACCTCCACACACGTTCAAACACCTTCACCACGGTTTTGAACCATGTTGTCATGTCTGTGCACTGCTTTCACACATGCACACACCTTCCAAACACGTCCAACCTCCAATTTTCATCGTCTTAATATGTTTGAATCAAGTCACAACCTGGTTTCATCCCTAAACCTGTGCCCACAACTTCCACACGTATTTGCAACACCACTTGAGACGTCTCAACAAGCACCTTCATATGCATCATTCTTGATCTAAACATGGTTTGTGACATCGTTGATAGCCTCAGCCACAATCCCTCTTAATATGGTTCTTGAATCTCAACTTCTCCTTAAGTTTAGTTCAAGGATCACCAGCCATTTGTCAATATCAAGAAACACCTGCACATGAGCAAACAACATTTATTTATGAGCACAAGTCTGAACTGACTGTTGTTAGTCTAAACCACAACACTTCGCATAACAGCCTCACAAAAACATGTTGCTCAAATTCAAACTACCAAAACTTATCAAAATTCAGTCCATAAGCATCGAACATACTCTCCCACACATCAAAAGAAAATGTAACACTTCCCATATCAAACCACACGTCAAGTTCCACATCAATTATAAAAACTTTACATGAAACTCTCACTTAAAACAGCCATTGCTAATGCATTCAACACACATAGATCTCACACATAGAATCAATGCACCATGACTAAGGCTATAAACAAGCCGAGCTCGAGCGAGTCTAACATCTCAAACTCAAGCTCGAAACAAAGCCGAGCTAAGCTCGAGCAAGCCTGATTTGTCGTTATAGCTTACACTTAAGCTCGGGCTCAGACCGGACAAAGCTCATGTTTGCTCGAGCTCGACTCAGGTAAGCTTGTCAGGGTTATCATAGCGTGTTGAGGAGAAAGTCATGGTATGGGAGATGAACACAGCTCATGCAACTAGAGTAGTGATAGGGCAAGTGAACACAAAAATCAAGCAAGCTCAAGGACCAAAGGACCTAGATGTTGTCCAGAGGAAGGGAGGGGTTGAATAGGCGATATTGAGAAATAATAACAATTGCATCAGAATCATTATACATAATTTAGATTTCTTTTAAATTATGAAATTCATGGAGACCTGGGCACATGAAGTTGAGAGTTCACTAAAAATGAATCTGGAGAAACCCTAGCAATTCTATTTGAATACTAATGAGGTACAATATGTAAGCAAGCTATTTCAAATACAGAACGTATTCGAAATCTTATTTGAATAATAATGAAGCATGATATGTAAGCAAGCTATTTCAAGCTCGATATGTAAGCAAGTTATTTCAAGCATCAATCGCAGTCAAAACTTATTTGAATAATATCAAAGCATGATATGTAAGCAAACTATTTCAATCACCAAGTGCATTCAAGTTATTTCAGGCCCCTATTGCTAGGGAGATAACGAAATTTAGACTAATCAGTCTTACAGATTGTAGTCTCAAATTTTTCTCTAGAATGTTAAGTCTTTGGAATAGTTTGCCAAAGGCTTCTAGCTCCAAAGCAAACAACTTTTATTAAAGGTAGGTGTACAAATTGGTGTCCACACCATCTGATTTGGTGGCTGCTGCAACTAACTGTTATGACATTGTCTCCCCATAAATTAAAAATAGTTTGTTTCGAGAAGTAATAAGAACCATAGTGTGACGGACCGAAATCCGTACAATCCAGGATCATAGAGGGTGGTGCCGCGCATGCAACACCTGACAGCACACATGATAAGGAAAACATAATATTTCATTCAAACTTACTGAATTTATACACAAGTAGTACAAACCTACAGTTTACAACTACTGTACAGGGTTTACTACAGCGGAAATTATTCATACAACTCACGCCTACTCCTCTCTAGCAAAAGTTGGTTGTCCAGCCCTACGGACAACCCACACTAGCTCCACTCAGCTTCACTGCAGCGAGTATGGCTCCCACACAGCCGTAGTCCCCGACGGAAGATAGCTCTCGCCGGTGGACCCGTACTCCGAGTCCGTGGGGTACTATTTATCTGCAAACACTCATAGCAGCAACCGTGAGTACGATGGCTCAGCAAGTCTTAACCGACTCTCCTACATATGAAACTCTACATGCATGTCAGACCAAAATTAGGATGGCAGTTTGCAGCAAAGGACACGCCTACAAGTTCATCCTTACATCATCTTTTAGCCACAAGTTAACAGTTCAAAAGTTTGAAATTTAGTGAGCGATATTTTGCGGTACACATGTAGCAATACTAGTTATTCATAACAGCATTAATGCATCACAATCATTCCATATATTTACCTACGTCAAGACTTAGTGACCAAGTGGTACTCGATATACACCTGCAGGAATACCCAAATAGCACATCACGTATTCCCATCCGAGGAGCTGCAATGGCACGCTCAACCGATGTCGTACGAGACAACCGTTCACCAAACAGCCTAAACATCGAACCGGTCGCACCGAAAGGAGCAGGAGGTTCCCTACACGGAGCATCTCTCTACGCCCGTTAGCAGATTTCCACCTTGCTGCCCTCAACATACACCTATAAATCAGTGCGGTATGCCTCAACGCCCGGAGGTATAGGTTACATCAGTTTATCGGACCTCATATATCCGATATGCCTTCGGTACATTCAAACTTGATTAGCATGGGCCGCACACGGATCGGTCCTCAATCGACACGGCAGGGCTATGCACACAAGACTTCCTCTTGCTGCATCCTACGCCCCTGCCTAGTCTCATTTTTCTTACTAAAGTTATCTCACATCTCGAGCCAATCCCGTATGTGGCGAATCCTATACTCGCGAGTAGATTCAACTACTCGACTTGTACAGAAGTCTATAAACATTAAGCAAGGCATATGCTATGCGATGACTTACACACTACCCTCACTATCTTTAGGAGAATCTGGTATGCAATTAGAGTTTCAATCATCCTACACCTAATGCACATCCATACTTCAAGCAAAGTGAATATAATGCAAAACTTGATAAATTTGTTAAATGCAAACCGGAGATTGCCTTGTTGCTGCTGGTCAGGGGTTAGATTTTACTCCGGAAATATAAAGTCCAAGATCTCCGGGGTCTCCTCGCCTTCAACTACTACACGTAATTAAATTAACGACATGCATCACACTTAATGCAAATGGATTGAATTGACAATTATAAACACCACAACTCTATTTAGCTATACCTCTTGACTCTGAAATTTTTACTATGACTTTGTGAGAACCTAAACAGAGACATGGCCAACTCCCATTTGAAACAAAGCTCATTTGAGCCCTGCGCAAATAAATGTATAAATGGCCATTACTAGAGCTTCTAAGTAGTTCCAGGGATTTTCATGGAGCAATCCACTACTTTATGAAAACTAGAGCTTGAGATGGTCCTAATGGAGTTGGGTTCATGTAATTTGGAGAAACCTAGAGAAAGTTATGCCCTGATCAAGTTTGAGAAAATTCTGAAAATGTTTCTGTACATTTTTCTATTTTCTCAGAGCAGTTCACTTAATAACACCATTAGGGAGACTAAATGAACTTGGATGGATCTGAAATTTTTCATGTGATCTAAGGATATGCAAATGAACCTCCTGGCCAAATTTCAGAATTTTCCATAAAGGAAATCTCCAGATAAAATTCTCAACAGTTTAAATTTGGAGAATTAATTCTGGAAAAAGAATGGGTTTCATGAACTGAAACTTGTTTTGCTGGAAAGCACTCAGAGAGCTGAATCCAACAAAATTTGTTTCACTAAATTTGGACAATTCTACACAAAGTTATGAATTTCTAAAGTTGGAGCTAAATCTGGAATTGATTTTCAATTGAAAACTCGAGCTGGGCCCACGGTTTAAACTGCAGCCAATAGAATGCGAGAACACACGGGCTATGGGGTCCTCCGCGGTGTGGCCACATCGGATCCTGAGCCACAGAAAATCCCATATTTGAATTTCCCTCACTGACTGGTGGGCCAGCCCCACCCTTCTTCCTTCTCCCGCCTCTTCTCGCGCGTGCGAGCGATGCCCTCGCCGGACAGAGGCGGCGACCTAGCTGGCCGCGGGTTCCCTGCCGTCTCTCGGCAAGAGACTCCCGCCCGGGGATTTTTTAGGACGGGGAAGCCCTTTTTGGGGTCGGTGTGGGCGCTAGAGGGTCGGAACTAGGTCGGTGGCGTGCAGCGGCTTCGGGGAAGCTTTGGCGCCATTGGCCGACCTCTCTACCCTTCAAAACTCGGTGTTTATTGGACCTAGAGCATCCATGGATCTTAGAGAAGACCAGCATGAATGCTAACTAGCTCGAGAAAGCCTCTACATGGGTTGTCACTGTGCGCCCTAGAGGTGCCGCGGCGTTTGAGCTCAGAAAAGCTTGAAATAGCTCACGCATAGTCGGTTTCTATCTAGGGTTGTGAAGGCAACTGAATCGCTAGATAGTCTAGCTCTCTTGTTCAAAATTTGGTGACCTAAGAATGAAGATTGAAAGAGAATTTGGAGATTTCGTACCGGAGGGTCCGTGGTGGTGCACCGGGGAAAAATGACAAATTCGTCCGCTAGGGTTCACCGCTTGATCTGAGTTTTGGGGAGAAGCAACACGGTGGTCCAGAGCACCTCTGAGTGTCCCTGCTTGAGCGTGAAAACCGCCGGGTCAGCCTGTCCACGTGAGCCCGATCGTCGGCTGCGCTCGGTCGCCGCGAAGAAACTGCGTGCCCGAGCAGGAGAGGCCGAAACTCGTGCAGTTCTTGCACCGAGGACGTAGGAGCAGTTCAATTAGTGTCGTTTTGCAGCTCAAAGGGGTGGTCTGCGCAAGCTTTGCCAGTTTCCTGATCGTTTTACAGAGGCGGCGGTGAGCTGTTTGGAGTTTTCGGTTTTTTTGCTCGCGAGGAGCAGACGAAGGCCGAGTTGAGTCAGTGTGTGTGAGCAAAAGATCCCCTCGTGAACTGAAGACAGACCGAGCAGGTCTCCAGCATAACAGCCAATCGGAACAGGAGGTGGCGCCGGCATTTGTCTCTGTGGCGACCACAGCTTCGGCCTGAGAAACATAGGAACGGGGTTCAGTCAGTGTAGAGCACTGTGTGGCTGGCAGGAGGGCCCCACAGCTCCAAATTGTCCTAAAAAATTGAATTCCTACTGCTTTTAAATAATGTGACCACCTTGTCCTTGGAAATTTGATCAAACCACATTTTTGGTCCTCTGAATTTAAATGATTCAAAGTGTGGTTTGGTTTGAATGAACTTGCAGCACATGTAAGGTTGAAATTCAAATTTGGTTCGAATTTGCTCAAAATAGATCATGTCAAGATCAACTCCAAATGGAGTGAAAATTGGTATGTAAGCTCATGAAAATGTGCTGAGTGTGAATAGGAATCCACCTTTTGAATTCAGATGATGAAAGTAGCTTAAATTTGAATTTTCATGCAATTTATCCCTTTTTACAATTGTATCAAAAAGTGCATCAAAAATATTTGGTACTTGCATGAAACTTGGCTTGAGCATTCCTAAGAATGTTGAGGGTCTAATTGTGAGCTCAGCACTTCATGTTAACAGGTGGTAAATCCTACTTTTGGATTTGTGAGTTTTTCCTCTAATCAACCTATTGATGGTAGTTACTTGCTCTTAACATGTGTTCATGAGATCTCCACAAAATTAGCTGTGGTGTGGTGATGTGATGAACACTCTAGCAAGTGAAATCTTGGGCTTTTACACATAGTCAATTGGTCCAGTCACTTGATATACTATTGTAATCTATTGTTTTGATGAATTTATGAATGAGTGAATTAATAAAGTTTCATATGAGTTTAAGTTTATGAAGCTCCTATGTTAAAGAAGTCTTATTTTCATATGAAATGGTTTGGTATTGTGTAGTTGACTATTGCAATCCTTTTATCATGTATATTATTTTATTAATGAATAAGCTTTTAATATATTTAACCTCATGATTGGAGGGGGAATGTAAGAAATGATCCGTGGGTGAAAAATAGAAAATCCCATAAAAAATCAAATACATTTACCACGGTTTTAAATTGGAACAAAACTGTGGATTCAATTTGAGCTAGGTTGTGTTGAATCACTAACTAAGGGTTGATGGTTTTTAAATACATTGTTGGGCAAGAACCTACTTATCCATATCGATTCCAAGAATCAACAGTGTTTTGTATATAGAAGAAGTGGAGGGGTGATCCAAGCCCTCCCTCTCAGTCTGATCTGGCCTACACTTCAAACACTAGCAAGAAACCCTTACTAGTCTCATGTCAATCCTATACACATAACTTAGGAAACAAATTCGGTAAACAAAAAATTTTGGGGTCACCGATAAACAAGAAATTGCAGCGATTTTGATGAATAAAGTCAAACTATTTTGAAAATAAATGACAAGATTTCACAATAAAATATTTTCAACCATTAAATATCTTGGTTGCATATAAAATAAAGCAATGTAAATTCATGAAAGGTAGTCAATGATGAGACTTCTCTGATATTTATTATTTTGGACAGGCGGCATTTTGAATATTTTGATGAAATTTTGCCAATTTTTTTGTTAGCATATAACAGTTAACTCAAAATATAGATATGCGAGCATGTTTTGACAGTGATGATTATATAGGGAAGAAGGGGAAAAGAACAGAAGAAAGAGGGTGCCAAATTTTTGGAGCGAAATAACAGCTCGAGACGACTCTCCTCTCTCTGCCGTGTCCTCTCAGAACATGCTCAATGCATGTAGCCATGCAGGTATCGTGAGCATGAGAACAAGCTCAACCACAAACGCAGCAATGTTGCCGGTGTGCCCTGAATTTTGTCGCTGTGTTGTGGGTATAAATACCTCCTTGGGCAATCAAGTTGATGCATCATCCATCAGAATCAATCACGTTATATAAAGTGAAGGGAAAAATGGCATCCTCACCGGTTAAACAGGCACAGCTTGCTGTGGTGGCAGTTCTGCTGGCGGCAATGGTAGGCGGCGCCTGGTCCGCCATTGGCGATAAACCAGGCCCCAACATAACGGCAACCTATGGCGACAAGTGGCTGGAGGCAATGGCCACTTTCTACGGCAGCGACCCACGCGGCGCTGCTCCTGATGACCATGGTGGCGCGTGCGGGTACAAGGACGTTGACAAGGCACCGTTCAACGGCATGACTGGATGTGGTAACGAGCCCATATTCAAAGATGGCCTGGGCTGCGGGTCCTGCTATGAGATCAAGTGCAAAGAGCCTGTTGAGTGCTCCGGCGAGCCCGTGCTCATCAAGATCACCGACAAGAACTACGAGCACATCGCCCCGTACCACTTTGACCTCTCTGGCAAGGCCTTCGGTGCCATGGCCAAGAAAGGCCAGGAGGACAAGCTGCGCAAGGCCGGGGAGCTGACTCTGCAGTTTCGTCGAGTCAAGTGCAAGTACCCGTCTGACACCAAGATCACCTTCCATGTCGAGAAGGGTTCGAACGACATGTACCTGGCACTGCTCGTCAAGTACGCCGCTGGCGACGGAAACATCGTCGCCGTTGACATCAAACCGAAGGGCTCCGACGAGTTCTTTCCGATGAAGGTGTCATGGGGCGCCATCTGGAGGATCGACCCAAAGAAGCCACTTAAGGGCCCCTTCTCCATCCGCCTCACCAACGAGAGTGGTGACCGTCTCGAACAAGACGATGTCATCCCCGCTGACTGGAAGGCAAACACCGTCTACAACTCCAAACTCCAGTTCAAAGCATGATGTTCCCACATTGACCATGGCCTTAGCATATGCCTCTGCATGCACCCATCTAATAAGCAGCATGCATGAGTTTTTTTTACTTATATGGAGAGCATACACTATCAGTAGTAAGAATATGGAGAGCATACAATAGTAGTAAGAATAATATACGAGCGATTGCTCTCCGCCTCGCGCACAGGATAATCGAATCAGCATGAATAATACCATGTAAAATTTTGGTTGAAGTTGTTCAATATATTTACTTTCTTATGGATTAAGATGCTTTCGACGTCCTATTAGTGATGTTCGATTTATTTTTAAGTTATAAAGTTATATAATGGAGGTGCTTTCTTGCATTTTTCTTTCCACTTATGCGCATTACAATTCTCAATGTTCAATTGCCTGAAGCTCTACTGTGCATGTGTTGGTGCCAAATGAGGCACATCTGTGATCACTCTATGCCGATATATTTTTCCTGGAACACAGATGATCAAGGCTGCACTATAAGATCATGATTTTTGTATGGGCTGTTACTTTCTGGACATTAGAGGGCAATTTCATTTGTACACCTTTAGTCATATCATGCATGTACCCTAATTCAGAAAAAAGTATGTAACCAGAAAATTTCTAGAAAAATAAAAGCATATGTAGTTCCACACAGTTGTGCTTGTTTCTTAATTTTTAACTTTTGCATGCCATATTTCTCACGGTCAATTTTCAAGAACTGTAAGACGCATGTGCCACCAAGGAGCGTGGCCCCTCTCATATATGGCCACACTCTACTGACTTGTGTGCACATACATGGGAATCTACACGCGTATGGCTGGTAACAGGCCAAAGAAAATGAACAAGTAATAAGAAGGGCTGTATTGGATTAAGATCAGGCCAAATTTCATATATATTTTTAACCTACAAAATAATAAGAGCTCAAATAAATTGTGAAAGGGCCCATGGGCTGAGCCCGTTTACTAGGCCTATACATGCACAAACGCACCACCGAAAAGCACATATAGGAGAAGTTCATTTTACTCCCTCAAACAATTTACTTTCTGTTTAATCCTTCAACAAAATATTGATTTGATATAATTTGCTCTCTCTGAAACTTAAGATCGGTGCAATCTACCCACCTATGCAACTTGTCCTTTTTGTTTCCCTTTGCACAGTTTGATTTTAAAGCTCAAATTTTGCATGATGATAGAAAATATCAAACACTATGTGAAAAATATTTTTATTTTCATGAGTATTTTGTACGTATTTTATAATTTCTATTCTTATGATAACAATATGTGCTAATAAACTATACAAATAATGATTAAAACATACTGAACAAAACTCTGACAATAAATATTTAAACAAAAAGATAAAATGCAATAGAGAATAGATTGCACTGACTTGATTTTTCGAAGGAGTAAATTGAGCTAAGGTTTTGTTCGGGGGTTTAATCAGATAAAATGGATTGTTCGCAACATAAATACACTATTTCTAGAGATATATGAGACTAAGCTAAGGTTCAGTTGAACCGGTACTGATGTCCACTATCTGCACCGGTTCTTCATGTCTCAATGGGCAATGAGGCAGTGGAGGTTAAGAACTGGTACTGATAATATTTATAAACTGGTTCAAGTTCAACCGGTTCTAGTGGGGTGATACGAAAGGTTGTTTCTGTTGTACTGAATAGCAGCAGCGCATGCATAGAGGGAGCACCTTCACTGGGTTGATCCTAGTAAAATATGAGTTTGAGAATGTTTTCATGTTCTGCTAATGAACATAAAATTATAGGTAACTTTTCTGGATTGTACTTTATATAGAGTAATATGTAACATCATATTGCCTGGATGATAAATTTCGTTACATAGAGTGTTCATACAGTTTGTAAAAAAGCAATCTTACCATATTGGTACTGTAAGTAATTTAGTACTATAAATTTGGATGTTCATGTCTGTTAAACAATAGTACCAAAAAGTATACATATATATTGCTTAAAAATGTTGGGGCCCGTTTCACCGGAGTCCACTTGCGCTTCTCGTACCAATCCTTGTATTAGTAGTTTGAACGTATAACGAGATGAAAGAGTTTCATACATTGAATAATATTTATTTATAATCCACGTAAGTCATACAAAGATGTTCTAGGTTACATTCAATGTGGCCGGGAGATGGACACCAAAACAGCAGAAGCCTTGAAAATAGCGGAGCAAATCAATACCATGACCATCAAGCAGACTTGGGCTTAGGACTAGACTTAATTGTCATCCTCGAACGCTTCGTCAACTACTTCTGATTATCCACATGTGAAAGAAGAGTGAGCAGGGAAGGTACCCGTCGAGCCTTAACACTACTCGAGGAAGATGTTTCATGCATAAGGACATCAGCAAAGAGAGGCCATACGGCTTAGTTTTGCCAGAAAAACATTTTATGCAAGGTTCTCCTTGAAATGAGAGTTGCAATAAGAGGTAGAGGAAGTTGAACCTTTATTTTAGTTTGTGGGACCTGTGGGAGTTGACTCTATCATGCCAGTTCCATAAGTTCTATTCGAGTCTTCAGACCCTATGGTACTACTAACTCTAACACACTGCCATAATATCAAATACACGACAATCACTATCACACATCTACTTCAAGGATATTGTAACAGCCCTAACTTTTGTAAAGTTATATTTCAACTTATGAAGAAAGGTTGAGTAGAAGAAAGACAATAATTGTGTCACATAAAATGATAAAACACCCAATGGACATGTGAGGGAGTTAAAAAAAATTTAACTCATGCATACCACTGGTTAACATGATCAGGGACTTCACTCCCTAATTGGAACTCATGTCAACCATCACTATGATAAGGAGGGATGGAAATTTAAACATCATTTGAATATTTGAAATGGATTCACGTTCAGATTGTCAAAATGCACACAAGAGAATTCACCAGTGCATTTCCCATGTATCAAAGAGCTTCTTGTCCAAATTTGGATAATTTTGGAATTCATATACTATTTATTTAAAGGGATAATTGAGAGCACATTAAATTCAAATTTGAATTTGGAAAAAGAACCAAATGTGCTCAATTTTGAAATCTGATTTCAGATTCAAATTCCTAACATCATTTTTGGCCTACTCTCCAAGTTTGGTCGAATTTGGACAACCGATGTGTGGGAATCTCAAAGCACAGAGAATAGAAAAAAAGTGAGGTGTTGTGCCCCACATGTCATACACACACTCAAACAACCGACACCTTCAGGTTCTCGAGCGCGCCACCGAGGGTGCCTGCCACCACCGAGCTGCTTGTCCGTGCCTTGCTCTTGAAGGCGGTTCACTCCACGATCGATAAGTCTCGGTGATGCACAAATGAAGTCCTGTTTCCCCTTCTCGTGCGCTCCCTCACCCGCTCAAACTGAAGAACACGCTGCCGTCCTCTGCTTCTCTCTCGCCGATCGCTTTCCACTAGCGTTGGCGCCCAGCTGAGGCGTCCAGTGCCGGACTCCACTCGACGTCTTCCAACCCTCACCAGGCCGTTCCCGATCTCCTTCGATCGCTGCCACGCCGTTCTTCCTCCGCAAGTCTGAGCAAAGTCGTGCCTTCTCTGATCCACGGGGCGCCGCCGCCACAAGCCGTATCGTGAGCAACTGTCAACAGCAAAAAGATGCGCCCCAGGCTTCTCAACACGCCGGTGAAAACCCCTCCTCTTTATGTTCACTACAGAGGAAGAATTTCTCTGTTTACTGCAAGTGTGTTCATAGAACCCAGCTGATCGAGTTTCCAAAATCCGTGATCCTTAGTCCATCCCAGCACATGGCTATTGAACCACATGTACTAGACCTCCATACGAGCATCTAGAATTAACAAGCATCGAAAACCATCGAGTATAGACTCTTTTCTTCAAGTTTTTCGGGTCACCGCCGGTTTTTGGCCTAGGTCGCTGATGAACTCCTATTTGCAGCTCGTTTGGAGCCGATTTGGATTCATATCGGTGATCAGTGTTCAACCACGGTGCTGTAGGAAGAAAAACCAAATTGTTTGAGCCATTTTTGTGCGAGCTTGAGGTCGCCTGAGTCATGGCCGCCGCTGCTGCCGTGGGGGGCGCCATTCCAACCACCACCGGTCTGATTTGACCCACCATAATGTTCCCCATCCCCCAAAACCCCCAGGCGGCCTGAATCGGCGAAGTTGGTAGGGGGGATCACAGGACCGGTGAGGGCACCGCCATCAGAGCTGCTGCCCGAGCCTCTGTTCTGAGGTTGAAGAAAACCCTGCAAGTGGGGCCCGCTGTCAGCCAGTATTAGGTTCCAGAAAATGTTCAAACTTTGAGAGCCCAAAACTTTCTGTAGGAAAGTCCAAAAACCGCAAACAAATTTAGTTGGATTCCTCTCAATGAGTACTATCCAGGGGTTCATCCCAATATTTATGAAAATCCCTGGATTTGGCTCATAATTCATTTAAAAAACCTTAAAGAAATAATTCTCAGAGTTCTGTTTATTGGAAAATTACCAATTTTGGGCGGAACCTTCCTCTAAATATAATTGAACTAAGTAAAATTTCTGAGGCATTGGACCTCATTGGCTTGGACAAATGCTGTGTCAAACCTTTATGTCTCTGAAAATTAGGAAAAGAACAGAAGCATTTTTCCAGCTTTTGGCCCAATCTTGTAAATTTCAGATCTCCATGTAGGAAACTCCAAAAATGGTGAAACCAAATCCTGTGGACTCATAATGCTCTCAAGATTATAAGAAGCCTAAATTGGAGCATGCCAAGACCCTAGAATTTCCTTAGGAATTCAGGAAAACCAAATAGCTTATAGAATTCTTTAGACCCTATTCTCCATCAACTTCATCTGAAATTTTGCAAGCCATACCTATGTATTATATATGGACTACTGTAAAAGTTTCAGAGCAAGTTGAAGTCATCTCCAGTTTTCTGCTATTTTTTCCAGCTTCATACTTATGTCTAATAAATAGCCACTTTAAACTTACTCAAAAAATTCCACTGCTCAAATCCATTTTCCCTCTGTTTCAGCACACAGCAGAACTCAACTCTGAATTCTTATTTAGTCTGAACTCTTCTTAAGTCGTAAACTCTTTTGCTTATTAAGTCTTTCAATTACATTATAAACTTGTGCATATTCATATCGGTAGGAAACACGAAGAAGGAATCCGATGAGGAACTCGACTCGGAGCAGCAAGTTGAGGCTTTACTCATCGCCAAGCTACTGACTTTTAATTAGGATCAAACCTGCAGCAACATAAGGCAAGCCCTGGTTTGCATTTAGCAGCTTTTAGATATATTTTACTTGGTATCACTTTCATTGGTCTAGTATGTATTGTGCATTAGGTCCAGGGTGATTGATACTCCAAATGCATGACCAAAAAAATCGTTGGAGTGGAAGGGTAGAACAGGTAACCGTCGTGTAGTCTCTGCTAGGCTTAAGTTGTATAGAAATCAGTACAAGTCGGGTAGTAGGAAACTACTCGCGATGCTAGGAATTTGGTTCAATGGGGCATGATTCTAGAGAATGGAATTACTGCAATGGAAAAGGAGACCGAGCAGAGAGTAGGAGCAGCAGGACGTTGGGCCTGTGTTGCCGTAGCTCTGCTTGTGTCGCTTAAGGAGTGATGCGTATGCTGCCGTGCTGAGCATGTTTAAACAGTACCGGATGCATACTGGATAAATGTTGTCAAAGAAACCGATGTAACTCGTGTACCCTCGTGTCGAAACTTATACCGCCGTCCTTTGGGTTTGGTGTGAGGTGTAAACTCACTAGCGGAGCAACTTTGACGTGTTCCGTGTAGTGGCCCTTCTGATGGGTCTGTAGAACTGGTTCGGCATCAGGGTGATGGGTGAAAGGTTGCTGCATACAACGTAAGAAAGATCTCTTGAGTGAGTCTTTCGAGGTGGGTGTATGTGTCGTGTGTTCCGGGTGTGTCTTGATTCGAATCACTGTCCCTCGCGGTTATATGAGTACCACTTATTCACTGCGCTGTGACGTAGTAAGTACTTGATTAATTGAGATGAATCATTGATGTTGTGAAGTTCATAAGTTCATTGTATTGCAACCATGTATGCTATAGTTGTAGAGCTCACTAAATTTATATTCTACTTTGGGCAAAGCAACATCGGAAAGAAGCGTTTCTTGTTTGATTGTTGATTTCTGATGTTGGGAGGCTCAGGGCATATGAAATTGCTGCTGTAAAACTGCTAATAAGTATTTACTTTTAGGCGAGTACTATGCAATAGCTGCTGTGCTACTTTATAAATTCCGGCATATAGAGTTCTTATTTAGGGTTGATGGTTAAGCCTTGCTTAGCTTTTGAGCTCACGGTTGCATTATTAGTGTTTTGCAGGTATTATATTAGTGTTGCTATGAAGGGGGTTGTTCGGTGAGACATCGGAGACTCACCGAAACCTTGCCGCCGCCTATACTATGTCTGTAGCTAGTAAGAAGCGTTCATGGACTGGACGTCTTCTCTTTTGCATAGTTAGGATCGAGTGCGTGTTTATGTATATTCCTCTGCGTGTACCTTCATGGTACATTATGTTGTAAATGACACTATGTTGAGAAATAAGTGTCTTTGTATGTTTATGGTTTTTTTCGTGTATGCTGTTTGGTGCCGCATCGCACGGCACCACCCAATGCGATTCCTGGAGTGTGAAGTCCAGAAGGGGTTCCCCACAGATATATACTAAGACTATTCAATAATAGCTTAGGACATAGTGTGTCAATAACCGTCTACAACTCCAAAATCTAGTTCAAAGCCTGATGTGGGCACATTGATTATGGCCTTACGGCATATGCCTATGCATGCACACATCTAATAAGCAACATGCTTGAGTTCTATTTTCTTTTTTACATTCCCACATCTCCATACGGAGAGTTTTGAGATACATATGTAGTCCATAAATGCCTCAGATTTGGGAGACGTTTTAATATGTAGAGCAAATACTAGTTGCACTATAAGAAACTCGGCCATTTACGACGGCCACGGTTATTTACGATGGTTCTAGGTCTGGCCGTCGTAAATAATATTGTTTATGATGGCCAGTCTAGCCGTCGTAAATAAATGCTTGCTTACGACCGCCTGACCTAGGCCGTCGTAAATACCAGCTTATTTACGATGGCCCTGGCCTAGCCATCGTAAATAATCTTATTTACGACGACCCGACACCTGGCCATCGTAAATATGTTGTATATACCAGCATGCCCGCGTGCCGCCGCCCTCACAAGCTGCCGCCCCGTGCGCCGCCGCTGTCGTCCACGGCTGCTCCGCCCCCGCTGGTGCCCCGGTGCGCCCCCGAGCCCAGCAGCCCGCCCCTGCCGGACTTCGCGCCCTCGTCGAGTAATTTTTTAATTATTATGTTTAGTTTATTTATTACTTGTTAATTTAGTTTATTAATTACTTTAGTTAGTTGAAAAATATGTTTAGTTTATAAATTAGCAATGTTATAGGTTAGTATTTACTTGTTAATTTAATTAGTTCATTGTTTATTTTTTTGTTTATTTAGTCATTTACTCAGTTAGTATAGTATTTTTCTGTAGTGTTGTAATTGTTCGTGTTTCTTGTAGTGTTGTAAGAATAATATACAAGTGATTCCTTTTCGGCGTGCGTGCAGGGTAACTGAATCAAGGCTACCATGTAAAATATTGGTTGAAGTTGTTCAATCTATTTACGGTTGCTTAAGAGCTATGGATATAAATAAAGAGAATTTGGTTGCGCCGTAGGCATCCCTTGTTGCTGGCTTTCATGTGTTTTGGAGTAAAAATTATTGTTCGTGCCAAGCTTTTGTATTGTGATGGGAAAACTTTATTTTTGGGCATTCAGACGCTTTTTATCTTAGTACATATTTTGTTTCTCACGTGTGTTTAATTTCAGCCAACTTTGGTTCACGTTGTTTTATCATAACTTGAGTTTTACTCAACCTATTGATGTGATTCTTATTGTGGTGGCTTTCTAACTCGTTTCTCTACTATCTATTGAGTTTTGATCATGTTTTATCTCAAAGAACCAACTTGCATAAAAGTGTTTTTTAGACAGTTCTGTTTTTGGTTAAAGGGTTGAGTTTTCCCCTGAAAAATTTGTATTATCTATCATTCATATCCCCCTCTCTGATAATTGATTTACTTTTCAATCCTACACTAGATATGAACTGTGTTCTCCTGGTCCCAGTTGTATGTACAATGGTTCACTACTACATAAAACATTTTCTTAGGAATCTCCTATTTTTTTACAGGCGGTCTGTTAAAAAACGCTTGTGATGTCCAATTCAAGTCACCTGATATAATACCCACCTGTGATAATAGAATACCACAGCAGCCGGTAACAAAAAACCGCCTGTAGAAAGATATGAATTTTCACAGGCAGTCAGCGTAAAAAACCGTCTGTGATATGGACCATTATCACAGGTGGTTCTTAATAACCATCAGGTGTGAAAATCCATATCTTTTCATAAGCGGTCGATCTAAAAAAACCGTCTGTGATAATTGTCAATACCACAGGCTGTTTCTTACACCGACCGCCTATGAAAATGAATGCCTATGTAAGGTCGCCGGACCGCACCCCGCAATCCTACCCAGAAGATTACAAAGTTAGGCTGCCAAAATTTTCATTTGCCGCCTCGCCCTGGCCGCTGATCCCCGTCGCTGCCGAGTGCCGTCGTCGCTGTCGCAGTACGCCTCCTTCCTCCCACCTCTCTCCTCCCTCCTCTCTCCCCCTAATAGGTGTTAAAATCTGATTATCAAAAATAACCAAATTACTTTGCTCACTTTACACTGAAACATGAGATGATATATTGACTCAATTTCCTTACAAAAAGCACAGAAGTTGACACCCTTCCATTTTTTACTTTTCATAATATCTTTAGTAAGAGTAGCATTGTTCTCCATTGTAATGGATTCCTATATCATTGATTGTTAGTTTAGCATATACTTTAATTGTATGAAAAAATTGTTTAACCGACGCAAAGTTCCTATCCGTTGAATTCAACCTACGAGTTAGCTTTAACATAGTTGATGCCATTTAGTTTCGATTGTTATATCTAAATTATTTACCATTGTTTTCATATTATTTTTATGTTTCAATACTAATGCTTTGCTCACAAGTTAGTGGTAAATATGTGTGGAAAAGATTATGATTATAGGAGTTCCAAATGTCCTCCAAAATACCCAGGACGACTAGGGGTTTTACTGGAAAGAACTTGGCGGTGAGCGACCTGCTAATAGGACCGTATTGTAAATAGGAACAAAGTTTCCTTGTGCCAAGCAACCTGCTGGTAGTGTCTTCTGCGGATATTATATCTGCGAGCAGCTTCGGATCGCCGATTCATATAGAGCGAATCATGAGGATGTAAGTTATCATTAGTGTCGATATTTTATTTTCTTACTTTTGAGCTACATTTTCATTGTCACTAGCGTGTTCTAATACTTATATTATATTTTCATTGTCACCAACACATTCTAATACTTATATTCTATTTTCATTGCAATAAAGGATGTGATTGAAATTTGGATGATTGCTTTCATGCGTCACGTAGTTATTCACTGAAGAGGGTTGTTCTTCGACAACACAGGTCCACATGCTGATGTGCCAGAACTTAGCAACTATGATGCAAGAAGTTTTTATTGAAATTTGTAAAATATGTATACCTGTGAACTATAAATTGAGATATATAAGTACTTGCATTGTATGTATATGAATTGCCTTATATTTTGTGATTGGTGTGTAAATGTTGCTTATAAAAATATAGTGTTTGTGTTGTGTGTGAATGTGTATTTGAAGTTGAGCTAGAAACTAGAAATAATAGCATGTAGTGTTGTATAGGGTATATATCTTCACAGGCGGTCGACGATAAAGAATCGCATGTTATATTGCACTTTCACAGGCAGTCAGTTCTAAAGAACCGTCGGTGATAATTCTTTTTCACTGGCGGTCGGTGTAACACCTTTTTTTAAACTCTAGACCAACCCACATCTTCTTTCCCCACTAACCCTAACCCGCCCCGAGCCCCCCGGCTCTCTCACCTCCGCACCCCGCGCCCGAGCCCCTCCGGCCCGGCGCCCTCCCCGCCTCCTCCTCTGCATATGCCACCCTCGCTGCCACCTTCCTCGCCCCCCCCCCCCGCGCCTCCTCCGTTCGGGCACCGAGCGCTGTGCACCGCCTCACCCGCTCCCTCTCACCTCGTGCCGCCGCCCGCTCGAGCTCAACACCTCCGTCGCACGCCGCTTCTCCCACCTTCACCCCGCGCCCACTCCCCTGACGTCGCACACCTCCTAGCTTGTGCATGCGCCACCGTGATCTCCAACCTCTACTTCGCCTTCCTCCACCCGGCCAACCACCCGTTCCTTTCCTTCCGCCTCCCTCCAATGGACTAGGACTGCTAACCCGTGCTCTCGATCCCCACCACCTGATCCATGGATTAACCGCCCCCCAACCCCTTCCAACGCCCCCATTCCCCACCCTTTTCTGCTAGGGTTTCCCTCCTGATCCGACCCATCCGTACCAAGGTACGTGGTGTTCGCGGTGAATTCGTAGGGCTATTAGGAAAACTTTTGTGCACTGGCGGATGTGAGGATGGAGGAGAAAGAGATGGACATGCTCCTCAGCGAGATCCCTCATGTAACATCGTCGTAGGGCCAGCAGCGCACCGCCGCCTTCAGCTAGGGCAACGATTTGCATGGTGGCACCGAGGGTTTCTATGGGTATGTCATGCAGCACTGCATTGGGGAGGACGCACGCTTCACCGAGGCCGAGCCATGGGTCGCCGCTGCCGCCGACGGGTGGCCGCTGCTCGAGGAGCTCACCTTCAAGCGCATGGTCGTCACCGACGAGTGCGAGTTGACCGCGGCATCCTTCAGGAACTTCCAGGTGTCGCGCCTCGTTTCCTATGGAGAGCTAAAAACTTCGATTAGTTCTAGTGTGATCTAAAGTTGCTTAGGGTTTGCCTCAACTTTGAATACTAGTGTGCTATGTTAGACTATGAGATGCCTCTGTCAAAGTCGTGATTCATTAACAAGGTTAAAAGCATGGCCAGTTTGTATCGACACAAATCAATGCTTAATATCGTAGGCTAAGGTTTGGCTTTTATGTAGCATAGATTCCTCAGCAAGCTTTTATTTTGCTAGCGGAAAGTTTTGACTCACTGCTGTGATTTTGAGTGATTGGTCTGCAGTGGTGCTATTTCTTCCTTGCTTTCTTACACGGATATGTGGGTTTAGCAGAATAAACATCTCTATCTGCTTGGCAATGATGGATACCATCCTTTATCTTTCTACCAAAATGATAGAATAGTTTTAATTGACAATCCAGTCCTTGCACCCTACTGTATTTTAGCACAAAAGCCCCTGGTTAGTGTTGTCATCACTAAAATGACCCTACAACACGCTGACTTTGTGATTCAGCCTCTGCATAGTGCCAATATTACATTTTAACCCAGCTTACATACTGGTTTTCACATAAACAACACTGTCTATTGCTGTATTGACAGAAACATTCCTATTACATGCTGGAATTATAATTAAGTCCCTAATAGTTGCTGTTTTTGTAAAGATACCCTCACATATAACTGTTAAAGCAAACTACTAAGTAAGATACATAATAAGATGTTTCCTTGCATAGTATAATTTATTTATAACCTAAAATTTGATAATCCATATGCACACGAGGATATAATTGCGTAGGTTGGCGTGTAGGGTTATATGATTACTATGCTTGGATTGTTTGGAGTTGGTTCTTATTGTTTCCCTTGTTATGTTCCTGGCACATGTGCTGGCGTAGATAAAATTTGTTCCCGAGCCGACGTTCGACATGCAAGCCCAATATTTTGACGTCTCCGAGTAGCAGCACTTCTCGAGAGGCAAGTGACCTTGACCATATTGCTCCTACTTTAGGAATTTAGCTAGAGTAGTTGCATGCATGTCTTTAAATTTGAATCCCATGCTAGGAAGTTTACTAGATTTTCCTTATTATTCCTTGGAGCCTGGTATATGTGATGGTTGAGATTTACTTTTTGCCCTTTTTCATGCTTAGCCCTGCTTAGTAGATGGGAAGGGAGTAACCTACATTTAATATTCTATTATTATGATCATTGTAGATTTTGCTGTGGACATATATAGGTGGTTATAGAGATAGGAATCTAGCAGACTGGTTGGTATACGCTTGGTGCCATGTGCACGAGACTCAGATTTGTGTTGGTGCCTGCGTAGATTCTAAGGACCGGTTCGTGGGATCTTGTGATCTAGCTACACCGTGCCACCACAAGACTGGTATGGAACAGTTTGGCCAAGTAATTAGGTGTATTCCGGATGTAGTGTGAGTGTTTGGAAGGTGCGGGAATAGGAGTCAGCTGGACTACCTTGGGATCCGCAAGGCTCAAGAGGGGGTCACTGCAGCGGAGGTTGTATCCTCCTGGACGCTATTAGGGGTGAAACCTCAGCGGGCTCATGCTAGTCGGGAGTCCCTTTGTAAAGGCCTCGTAGTGGTCTCCTGGCTGCACACCATAGGAAGTGTGAAATGTGACTGGTTATCACGGGCAAAAGGGAGGATTTAGTCCACCTGGCGACAGGGGACGAAATCACGACTTGTAGGTAAAGTGATACAAACTCTCTAGAGTATTAAACTGTCTAGACAGTTGTGCTCACGGACAAGAGCGGGCTAGTAACTCTCATGATTAGTTGGCTTGGTTAGTCCTTGGTAGCTGGGTGGTGGGAACCCGGTGAGATGGTGTCCAGGTGGGTGGAACCTGGACGAATATGTTGGCCAGGTGGTTTCCTGACGGTATATGTTTATGTAGTACTGGATATTAGGATGATTCATCTAGTAACATACGATGCTAAGATGAACTGAGGATAGGTTGCTTAGTGCTTAAACCTGTGTCTAGCCTTCCTTGTTAAATACCTGCATGTCATCTATTTCTCACACTTGCTGAGTACTTTATGTACTCATGTGCTTTCTTTTTTCCCTTTATTATAAATGATGCTCAGTGAAAAGAAGACCAAATGAAGACGTTGTGAAGGTCACGTTGCTGCCATTCGATTTTCCCTGTGGACGACCCTACAAGTTTTTCCTGTTCCGCTGCTATTCAAAATTCATTTAAGGTATAAATGACATTTATATTCGATATAGAAGAGTTTATCACTAATTGTCCTACATGTATGACTAAACCAATCCTGGCATACATGTAGATTAATTGTGCCCGGTTTTACTTTATATAAAACTGGGTGTGACAGTCGGCTGTGAAAAACAGCCTGTGATAATATATTTTCACAGGTTGTTTTTACCGACGCCTGTGATACTCGGCTATTTTCACAGGCGCTTTGTCACAAGCGGTTTTTTAAACCGCATGTGATAATATGTTTAGAGCCGTCAGTGAAAATTCTTTTTCTAGTTGTAGTTGTTGTTGTCTCAGGTCTTCATCGCCCTCTCCATGGAAACTTTTCTGCTGAAAAACTACAATGACGGCCATGGGTTATGGTAGAAGTTTGTGGTGACCATTGATCCTCAGCTAAGTCGAAGTTCTTTGGTTCACCAACCCACTGAATAGCAATCAGCTGTCTTGAATCAGTTCCATGATCCAGACTAGGTGGTGAAACCAAAGCAAAAAAACTTATTTTGTGAGATTCAGGGATTTTTGTTAGACATTAAGGGAGAGGTATTCTGCCTTTTCATTATATAACGAGAAAATAGATTTACAAAATATATCAAGAGTGGCTGGAGTACAAGCAGCTTGCGATGTTGTTATCCGTTAAGTACATATCAGATAAAGACATTGGGGCATTAGGGAGCCCCTATGTGTGGGGAACCTCATCCTGGATCCACACTCTAGGAATCGCATTGGGTGGTGTCGTGCGATGCGGCACCCAACAGCATACACGAAAACAAACCATAAACATACAAAGTCTTTTATTTATCAATATAATATCATTTACAACAAAATGTACCACGAAGGTACGCGCAGCGGAATATACATAAACATGCACTCTCGATCATAGCTACGCAAAAGAGAAGACGTCCAGCCCGCAGACGCTTCTTCTAGCTTCAATAAGAGTGGAGGGAGCTGCATGGTTTCCGGTGAGTCTCCGATGTCTCACCGAACAACCATCTTAATAGCAACACAAATATAACCTGCAAAACACTAATAATGCAACCGTGAGCTTGAAAGCTCAGCAAGGCTTAATTGTCTACCCTAACAAAGAACTCTACATGCAGGAATTATAGAGTAGGACAGCAGCTATTGCATTAGGGACTCGCCTAAATGTACATCCTTATTAGCAGTTTTTAAGTAGCAATTTAATATGCCCTGAGCCTCTGAACATCGAAAATCCACAATCAAACAAGAAACACTTCTTTTCGATGTTGTTTTGCCCAAAGTGAAATATAAGTTTAATGAGCTCTACAATTACAGCATACATGGTTGCAATACAATGAACTTATGAACTTCATAACAGCAATGATTCATCTCAATTCATCTGGAAGTACTTACTACGTCACAACTCAGTGAACAAGTGGTACTCATATAACCGTGAGGGACGGTAATTCGAATCAGGACACACCCGCAACACACCACACATACACCCGCCTCGAAAGACTCACACAAGAGCTCTTTCTTACGTTGTATGCAGCAACCTTTCACCCGTCACCCCAATGCCGAACCAGTTCTACCAACCCATCAGAAGGACCACTACACGGAACACATCGAAGTTGCTCCGCTAGTGGGTTTACACCTCTGACACCAACCCCCAAATGATGGTGGTATAAGTTTCGACACGAGGGTACCCGAGTTACATTGGTTTCCTGGACCCCATTTATCCAGTATGCATCAGGTACTGTTCAAACTTGCTCAGCTGGGCGGCATATGCATCGGTCCTTAACCGATACAAGCAAGCTGCGGCAACACAGGCCCAACATATTGCTGCTCCTACTCTCTGCTCTGTCTCATTTTCCATTCAAGTAACTCCATTCTCTAGAATCATATCCCTTTGAACCAAATTCCTAGCCTCGCGAGTAGTTTCCAACTACCTGACTTGTACCGATTTCTATACAACTTAAGCCTAGCAGAAACTACATGATGGTAACCTGTTCTACCCTTCCACTCCAAGGATTTTTGAGTCATGCATTTGGAGTGTCAATCACCCTGGACCTAATGCACAATACATACTAGACAATGAAAGTGATACAAAGTAAAATATATATAAAAGTTGTTAAATGCAAACTAGAGCTTGCCTTATGTTGCTGCAGGTTTGATCCTAAATTAAAGTCAGTAGCTTGGCGACGAGTAAAGCCTCAACTTGCTGCTCCGAGTCGATTTCCTCGTCTAACTCCTCTGTCGTGTTTCCTACCGATATGAATATGCACAAAATTTATAATGCAAGTAAAAGAATTATAAAACCAAAGGTTTTATGACTATATAAGGGTTCAGATCCACTAATACTTGAGAGTTGGGTTCTTCTGTGTGTTGAAACATAGAAAGGATAATTTTAAGCAGTGGAAGTTTTGGGAATAAAATTCAAAGTAGCTAGATAATGGACATAAGTATGAAGCGGGGAAGAAATAGTAGAAAACTGGATAAGATGACTTCAATTATAAAAGCCCGAGATTTCACTTGCTTAAGTGTTCATCACATCATCACACCACAGCTCCTCTTGTGGAGATTTCATGAACACATGTTAAGAGCAAGTAACTACCATCAATAGATGATTAGAGGAAAAATTCACAAATCTAAAAGTGGGGTTTACCACATGTAAACATGAGGGTCTAGCCCACAATTAGGCCCTAAACATTATGAGGAATACTCATGCCAAGTTTCATGCAAGTTCAAAACTTTTTGAGACACTTTTGGATACAATTGCAAAAAAGGGCTAATTTGAATGCAAATTCAAATTTCAGCTACTTTCATCACTTGGATTCAAAAGGTAACTTCACATTCAAACTCGGCACATTTTTCTGAGTTAGTCCACCAATTTTCATCCTCATTGTATTTCATCTTGTTGGGAGCTATATTTGAATTAATTCAAAGCTAAATTTGAAATTCAAATTCAAGTGTGAATCAAATTTAGCCAAACCCACTCCAATTTGAAGAATTAAAATTCATCTCATGACTTGGTGGTGAAGTCTAACATTTAATTTTGAGTAGATGAGGGAAATATCAGCAAAGAATGGAAAAGAATTAGAGGGGAGAAGTGGGCCCACATGTCAGTCATACTCACTGAGTGAACCACCTCACACGAGTCCTCTGCTCTTCGGGCCTCTCCCATGGACGCCACCGAGCTGCTCCTGATTGCCACCTCATCGTGTGGACATTGCGTTGGCAACCAGCTTCGGTGCCTCCTTGCTCATGAAGGAATCCTATCGCTGCACACACGACAGCCATGCCCTGCTCTCGTACACACGCTAGAGAAACAGCCGCCACCGAGGCTCACGTGGAGCTTCCGTCGATAACCCGGTCCACGAGCTCCGACGCCCAGCCAAGGGTGAAAATGGTGTCGCCTACACTCCCTCGACCTTGTCCAAGTGATCACCTGGGGTGCCGCAAGCTAGAATCACACCGTTGAGCTCTGTTTCCGCTGGCAAACCGACTTCGGCGCCTCGACGTCGAGCCGAGCCTCCACTGTGTTTTCCACGCAACCAAGCCTCAGAAGAGGTTGTTTATCAACTCTTCGTGCTGTCCATCAAGTTTGGAGTCATGTCATGGGGTGAATCGGCCGGAATTTGAGGTTCCTCTCCGGCGGTTTCTTCGGGCCAACGACGCAAAACCTCAAAATTCTTCGTCCACACGTAGTTGCTCCCTATTCTAGTCTAGCCACACGTCCTAGACCTCCCTACGATCATCTAGGATCGAGAAGCACTGAAAAAGATCGAGTGTAGGCTCTGTTCTTTGAGTTTTTTGATCTGCCGCCGGAATTCTCCCTAGGTCGCCGGTGAGCTCATACTTGTCGGCCGTTTGGGTAGTTTTTGGGGTCATATCGTTGATCTACAGCATACCACGGAGCTGTAGGGCCGAGGTTTGATCAGAACGAGCTTCTGTAGGAGCCGGACGACTTCGCCGGAGTTGCTCCGTAGCCGTGGCCCGTCGCGGTTAGGGTTCTGGTCACAGGTGGCCGTCGTCGACCCCACAAACCGGTTGCTCGTGGTCTGAAACTCAGAGGCAGCAAGTACCAGCAAAACAAGTTTCAGTCCACGAAACCCATTATTTTTCCAGAATTAATTCCCTAAATTCTAAACTGTTGGGAATTTTATCTGGAGATTTCCTTAATGGAACATTATGAAATTTGGCTATAATATTCATTTGAATATCCTTGAGTCACATGAAAAATTTCAGATCCATCTGGGTTAATTAAGTCCACCTAATGGTGTGATTAATGAACTGCCCTAAGAAAATAGAAAAATGTACAGAAACATTTTTCAGAATTTCCTTAAATCTTGATTAGGGCATAACTTTCTGTAGGTTTATCTAAATTACATGAAACCAACTCCATTAGAACCATCTCAAACTCTAGTTTGCAGAAAGTAATGGTTTAATCCATGAAAATCCCTAGAAATCCTAGAAGCTCTAGTAATGTCCATTTAGACTTTTATTTGTGCAGGGCTCAATTGAACTTTGTTTCAAATAAAATTTTGCTAAGTATCTGGTTAGTTTCTTACCAAGCCACAGTAAAATTTTAGTGCCAAAAGGGATGTCTAGCTAGAGTTATGGTCTTTATATGCTAAATTCAACACATCTGCATTTAATTTGACAGATATCTTTAATTGATTACGTGTAGTCGCTGAACGCGAGGAAACACCGGAGATCTTGGACTTCATACCTCCGGAGGAGACTTTAACTTCTGACCAGAAGCAACAAGGCAAGCCCCGGTTTGCATTTAACAAATTTTATCAAGTTTTGCTTTTTATTCACTTAGCTTGAAGTATGAATGTGCATTAAGTGTAGGATGATTGAAACCCTAATTGCATAACCAGATTCTCCTAAGGAGAGTGAGGGTAGTGTCTAATTTCTCGCGTAGCATATGCCTTGCTTAATGTAATATAGACTTTGGTACAAGTCGAGTAGTTGGAATCTACTCGCGAGTATAGGACTCGCCACATACGGGATTGGTTCGAGATGTGAGATAAGTTTAGTAAGAAAAATGAGACTAGGCAGAGGTGTAGGATGCAGCAAGAGGAAGTCTTGTGTGCGTAGCCCTGCCCTTGTAGATTGAGGACCGATCCGTTTGCGGCCCACGCTGACCAAGTTTGAATGTACCGAAGGCATATCGGATATATGGGGTCCGATAAACCGATGTAACCTATACCTCTGGGCATCGAGGCATAACGCACCGATTCATAGGTGTAGGTTGAGGGCGGCAAGGTGAAAATCTGCTAACGGGCATGGAGAGATGCTTCGTGTAGGGAACCTCCAGCTCGTTTCGGTGCGATCGGTTCAATGTTTGGGTTGTTTGGTGAAAGGTTGTCGTGTACGACATCGAGTTAGCGTGTTGTGCAGCTCCAAGGGTGGGCGTACGTGACATGCTATTCGGGTATCACTGCAGGTGTATATCGAGTTTGATTCGCCATCCCTCGTGGTAATGAGTACCACTTGGTCACTGAATCATGACGTAGGTAATTATATGGAATGGTCGATATGTATTACTGCTGATATGAATAACTTGTATTGCTACATGTGTGCCACCAAATATTGCTCACTAAATTTCAGATTTGTGAACCGTTAACTTGTGGCTAAAAGATGAATTAAGGATGAACTTGTAGGCGTGTCCTTTTGCTGCAAACTTTCATCCTATATTCGAGTATAACTTGCATGTAGCGTTTCATGTGTAGAGGAGTCGATTAAGACTTGCTGAGCCATCATGCTCACGGTTGCTGCTATGCATTTTTGTAGGTGAGGAGTACCCCACGGACTTGGAGTACGAGTCCACCGGCGAGGGCTATCCTCCGTCGGGGACTACGGCTGTGTGGGAGCCGTACACGCCGCGGTGAAGCTGTGTGTAGCTAGTGTGGGTTGTCCGTAGGGCTGGACAACCAACTTTTGCTAGTTAAGAATAGGCGTGAGTTATATAAATACTTTCCGCTGCAGTAAACTCTGTAAAGTAGTTGTAAACTGAAGGTTGTACTACTTTTGTACAAATTCAGTAAGTTTCAATGTAATACTATGTTTTTCCTTATCGTGTGTGCTGTCGGTTGTCGCATCGTGCGGCATCACTCTCTGTGATCCTGGAATGTACGGATTTCGGTCCATCACAGGCTGGTATTAGAGCCGCTTAGGGGATAGCACACTAAATAAGGACAGGATTACAGGAAAACTTAGGATTACGGTGAGGAATCACTAGTATGCCCAAATAAGGACCTTAGAAGTATAGTTACTTAAAGTGGCATGACTAACTTGCTTGTTATAATTCTGAATTTTGATTATGTAACGACGCATCTATGCTCAGGTAAGACTGGTAAGGAACGCCACCGAAAGCGGATCAATTTCGGTTAGCTCACTCATGCGAGGAAGGTGGCATGAGATGTTCCGTTCAACAACGGATGGAAAGTGAATATGTTTTATAAGACTCTTCATGTTTTAGAGACATATGAACGACACTAGCCTCCAGTGTGCAAACCCAGGGGCAAGAGAAGGAGACCCCATCGTTTGGTTTCTAACACGAAGTATGTACTCTAGGACTTTTATGTTCTATGGGGCATACGAGAACACTGGTCCACCGATGTGCTTAATTGCAAAGGTGTGGAGCCCTCCGTCGGGTGGTGAATAACCCGGCCATGTACCTTGAGACGTGACTTCCCTCAAGGATGGCCGTATGGCAATGATCGGGTGTATGTATTTACTTTCAAATATGGACCTGCCTGAAATAACAAACTAATTGAGTGAATCATTATTGAGTGTTATTCTTCATGGCTGACCACGTACGTATCTCGTGTAGCACACGTTTGCGAGAGGCCATTTTTAGTGCCACAGTTGAGTCGTATATGCCGGTATAATCCGGTTAGGATTTTCCATTTGGTGAGGATCGTAGTACCGACACATAGTAATCATTATTGCATTAAAAACAACTTTAAAAAGTAACTAATGTAACCAATCTTAGTTCTTAGGACTCTGGTTTGAAGAAAAATTCAAAATTTGAGTAGTTCATCCCAAGGGACTTGAAAAACAGAGTGCTCTGTTTCTGGCAGCAAGTTTGCCGGATCTTAACAGAGCATAACTCACAAGTTATTTAGCCAATGGAGGTGTGGAATATAGTTCTGGAAATATTAGGAAGTGCTCTACTACTTTGTTGTAGACTTCCAGAACAGAATCATGCATCAAACTGGTTGAAATTCCAGATGAGTGTAAAGTGTCCAGAACCAGGACACACTCAAATCTCTCTCTGGACTATTCTGTTTTTCAATCATAACTTCCTGTAGAAAAATAAAACATTGGCATATGATACCTTTTTGGAAAGGTTATGATATGTTTTACATCTTTTTAATTCAAAGTTTGTACAGCTGCAGTACCGAATTCAGTCAAATTTTGAGTTGAAAACAGCAACTTTTAATGGAGGTGCTGTTGAAATTCTTCCAGGAATTCTGTTAAATTTGAATTATCATGACTTTTTATTTAGAGCTTATCTGGAGGCAAATAAATAATCGTTGGAAATATACTGAGGTTAAATTCAACTTTGGTATTCAACTTGGGTTATGAAAATGCCAAGTACCAGGTCAAAATCTGGGATAAGTAGAAACTGATCATTCTGGGCAGAGGGATGAACAGTTGAACTCATTGGAGGGATTGTTGTACCTATTGGTGTTTTATTACTCCCAATGGGGTAGGACATACTCATGAGTTGTTTGTAAAATCCCCAAAATTTCTAGCAAGGAATTCAGCACATTAACACTTAGGAAAAATGAGGGGAATTGAAACTTTGAATTATAACGGTGTGGGTTCAAAGTGCTGATTCAAATCTCTCAAAAATTTCCAAACATTAGGAGCTAAACTGAAAATGTAGTTCTCCATAATTCAAATATTAGACCTCCCAAATTTCAGCTCATTTAGAGGGGTTTTACTATTTGTTTGAAAATAAAAGAGAAAGCCCTCAAAGATGAATTCAAATTTCAGTTTCAAATATCAATTTCCCCAAACTGCGAATTTGGTTCCACAAATGTGTTCCCCATATTAGAATTAGCATCCATGCCATCAGATTAATTGCGAGGGCCCAACCGGACTCGACTAGCCCGGATCACGCTGAGGGGTGCTGCGTTGCACAGCACCGGATAACACACGTAAAAGGTACAAAGCGGAAGCAAAGTTTTATTACATAAAGGAGTTTATGAACATGTTTGCAACAAGATATGTTAATTCCACACTTACGGGCGTAGACTAAGCACAGAGTTCATGTCAGCCCGTGAACGTGTTCCCACTAGCACGCACACACACTAACACGGCGGTGTGCACAACTCCCATTCGACGGGGTTGCCTTCTTGGGGGTCTGTCTCTTCCTCGGGAGTCTCCTCCTCATAACACCCTGCAAAAGATTCAAACACAACCAGTGAGCATGATGGCTCCTATACATGAAACTTCTACATGCTAGGTTGCAGTGTAAATGGGAATGTAAGTTGCAAATGACACGCCTAATTAGTTGAACCTTACTTTCGAATTTTAGCACAAGTGTGGAAGAACCTCGTGCTAAGGCACATAAGAGAGCCGCAATCAAACAAGAAACACATTTATCTCATGTGCTTTGCCCAAGGTTGAAAAGAACTTTAATTAGCTCTAAACTACATCAATTTAGCAATCAAGGTATAGCTTTCAATCAGCAACTTTTAAACATGACGCTAGCTTGTTCTTTCACGTCACGGTACAGTGAACAAGTGGTACTCACTGACCACGAGGAACAGCGATTATAATCGATTTACACCTGCAGGGTTACCCGAATAACCCATCATGTACGCCCGTACTCGATGTTGCTTACAGCAACCATCATGGACGTCTTACGCGACTACCTTTCATCCGTCAGCCAAATGTTGAACAGGTCCAATCGTCCTGAGAAAGAGGTCTCTGTGCACGCATCCGCAGTGCCGCCAGCCGATTTACATCTCAAGCTCTCAACCTATCCTCTGAACGACGAGCTATGCCTCAACACCTAGCTACCCGAATTACATCGGTTTCCCGGTTCCCATATATCCGGTAGGTCTTCGGTACTGTTCTTGCTTGTTCAACAGGCCCGCACATGGCTCGGTCCTCAATCGACACAAGCAGAGCTACGGCACCCAGACCCCAAAGTACTGCTGCCCTTACTCTCCGCTCAGTCTCATTTTTCTTGCCATGTGTCCCATTTGCTATCTTTCCCTGAGTAGTGTGCCTCTAGCCTATTCTCGCGAGCAGTTCCAACTACTCGACTTGTACCAAATCCTACACTATCTTAGCATTGCAGTAGCTGATCGAGGTTTAAAAACCTAAGCCCAAACCAGGGTTTTCTTGGCTATGCATTTGGGTTTTCAAACAAGACTCTAATGCATAAAGGAAGTGGATACTCAAAGTAAGTTCTCAAAACAGTAAAATTTATAAAATGGTTAATGCAAACCGGAGCTTGCCTTGCTGCTGTTGGTCGTAGGCTAGCTGTTCCTCCGGAGTTATAAAGTCTAAGACTTCTGGTTCCTCCTCAACCTTAGCGACTATATGAAACAAATACATGTATGTATCAATTTAAATGCATGTGAGTTTAGAGTTAATATTATTAAGACTATAGGTACTGCTAGACAGGCCCAATTACTCTGAAATTTTTACTGTGCTTTGGATACAACCTAAATAGAAACTTGACCAAATTTCATTTGCAGCAAAGCTCATTTGAGCCCTCAACAAATAAATGTGTATTTGGCCTTAATTGGAGCTCTTAGGGTGTTCTAGGGATTTTCATGGAGCAAGCCATTACTTTCTAGAAACTAGATTTTCAGATGGTTCTAATGGAATTGGTTTCACCTAATTTGAAAATTCCTAGCCAAGGATATGAGCTAAACAAGTTCAGAGAAAATCTGAAAAATGTTTCTGGACATTTTTCATTTTCTCTGGGACAGTTTTATTAATCACACCATCAGGTGGATCAAATGAGCTGAAATGGATATGAAATTTTTATGGTAGCTCAGGGATATTATGATGAACATCCTGGCCAAATTTCAGAATTTTCCACTAAAGGGTTCTCCAGATAAAATTCTAAACAGTTTAAATTTTGAAGAATTAATTCTGGAGAAATAAAGGTTTTCATGAAGTGAAACTTGATTTGTTGGAAAGTACTGAGAGAGCTGAATCTAAGAAAATTTGGTTCACTCGTTTTGGAGTTTCCTAGCCAATGTTATGTTGGTTTGAAGTTTGAACTAAAAAATGAAATTCGAGAAATGTTTAAATCCCTGCCGGTGGGTCCCGGAGCGACGTATCGGCTCCTCAGCGGCTGCCACACGGGGCCACTGAGTCCTACACACGCAGCCACAATTGATCCAGAGCCACAACTTAAATCCCTACTCACTGACGCGTGGGTCCGGGGTCATCTTCAACCTCCCGCCTGCCCGCGCCCGAGCTCACCGGAGTTCGCCGGAACTCTGTCGTCCGATCTCCTCCCGCGCTCCCACTTGCCGCCACCCCTTATTTTTACGTGCTGAACACGTTGGTGCAACTTTCCCGACCCAGCGATGCCCCTAACCCATCTCGCGACGAGTGGCGGCTCAAACAGAAGTCCGGCGACGTTGCCCGCCCTTCCAGCCTGCCAAACACCCGGCTAAACGGTGCTACAGCATCAGTAGATCACCGTGATGCTCTACATAGTCGTAAAGGGGATCGGAAAAGGCTCTAGGGTAGCTCTCACCATGCGCCCGAGGCGGTAGCGACGGTGCACCAGTGGAAAACCCTGAAATAGTGTCTGTACAATCCCTCTTAAGCTAAGATGGTTCCCGTGCATGTGTGCTGATGAGTCTAGAGCACGTGTGTGCGTTATTAGGCCCTAGAAACAACGAGTGACGGGGAATTTGCCGAAGTCTTACCGAGAACACGGTTTACACCGACCGGCAGCAAAATTGAAATTACTCTGGCGATGAACCAGGGCTTGGGCTGATACTTGGATGGAAGCAGCATGGTGGTCTGGCGCGTCTGTGGGTGCTTTTGTTCAGGCATTACAAGCTACCATAAGAGCTGTCCACGTGAGCCCGAGGTGCGGTTGTTTTCCGGTCGCCGCAAAAACTGTGGTTTCTAGGGTTGTGGGTGCCGGTCAGAGCGGGGTTTTGTGTCGAGGAGCTGGTGCACGAGCTCACGGTGCCGTTTTGCTACTAAGGAGGAGTCCACACACGATTTTGGCGCGATCTCCCAATCGAGCAACCGCGGCGGCGGTGAGGGTGCTGTTTCTTGCGCGAGGGAGCAGAGAAAAGAGCGAACTGCTCTTTTGCCAGCTCGGGCTCGAAGATAAGGAGGGTGGACGTGGGCTGAGCGTGAGCGCACGCTGAGCAGGAGCTGGCAGCGGCGTCTAGCTCGGTGGCGACCGCAGCACTGGCCCGAGAAACCGAGCCCCGGTTTTCTTCAGTCGGTTGATCAAATAGGAGGCTGACAGAAGGGTCCCACCCCCCATTTTTAACCTCACAAATTAACTTTCTCCACTGCTCAGAACAGTAAGGACCTTCCAACCCTTGGTCATTTTATCAATCACCCAAATTGGGATTTGGTTTGTAAAGTGATCAAATTGTGGAAATGGGTTTGATTGATTTGCAGCACATGTGAACTGAAATTCAAATTTGATTTGAATTTAGTCAAATCAGCTCATGTCAAGATCAACTCCAAATGGAGTGAAAATTGGTGTGTGAGCTCACAAAAATGTGCTGAGTGTGAATATCAATCCCGCTTTTAAATTAATGGGATGAAAGGAGTTTGAATTTGAATTTAAGTTTAAACTAGCCTCTTTCTAATTATACCCAAAAATACCTCAAAAGATTTTGGATTTGGGTGAAATTTGGCATGAGCATTCCTAGCAAGGTGTAGTAGTTTTTCATATGCTCAGCCCCTATATGATGCATGTGGGAAATACCACTTTTGCATTTTGTGAGTTTATCACCTAATGACTATGTTGATGGTGTTTACTTGCTCTTCGAAGATGTTCATAAAACTTCCTCAAATGAGGGTTGTGTGGTGTGATGAACACTTTGATTTTATGCAAAACTTGAGCCCTTACATTAATTGAGCTTAGGTTGCTAGAGTTTTGAATTAATGGAAAAGGGAAATTCAATTCATAATTTCAAATGCAAAAAACCCAATTGCAATTCAAACTCTTCAACTGAGACAAAATGCAATGAAATTCAAATTCAAATCCATTTCTTTGTGAGGAAGAAAAGGATTTAATTTGGAGGAAAATATCAGAGCTATTAGGTGGGATGGGACCCACATGTCAGTGAGACATAAACAGCAGTAAAATTTTCTTTCTCTGTGAGCTTGCCACCGCGGTGCAGACCTCCACCGAGCTGCTTGTGAATTTCTCCTGATGGCAGCCAATTCTTGCGTGGTTGATCGATAGGTATAGCAGCTGCACAACTCAAGTTTCCCTCTCTGCCTACATGTTCCACCGAAGCTTCCTTCCTTTGCTCGAGCGCGCAACCGAGAAAACAGAGCACGGCTCCGCTCCTCTCGGCCCTCACCGCCGATCACGTTCTGGCGACTTGAGCGCATAGCCGAGCCACCCAAAAGCTACACCGACGACTCCTTGACGTCCTCGACCCCTCACCAGCCTGTGACCGGGTCCCCTTCGACATTGCCGAGCCGTTCTTCTTCCGCGAGTTGAGCAAAGCCGCACCTCTCGGTTCCTCGGCATCCCGGCGCTCAGAGCCGTATCGTGGCCGACGACCTACAGCAAAAAACAACCGCCCTAAGGTGCTTGATAAGTCAGTGAAACCTCACCTTTGGTGCACCACCGAGGGAGAATTTCCAAGGTTACCGCATGCTTGCTCATAGAACTGAGATGATCAAAACTCAAAAATTCATGAAATTTAGTCTCTCACAGCTCATGCCGAGCTACACACACGTGCTAGGCTACCCCACACTCATTTAGGATCAAGAATCATCGTAAACCATGGGGTAGAGGCTCGGTTCTTTGAAAAAATCAGGTCACCGCCAGATTCTACCCTAGGTCACCAATGAACTCGTGTTTGCAGCCCGTTTGGAGCTGATTTGAACGCATGTCGATGATTAGGGTTACACCGTGGTGCTGTAGGAAGAAAAACCGAAGCTTTTGAGCCCATGTAGTGTGAGTTCGACATGACCGGAGTTGTGCCGCCGCCGCCGCCCATAACCGACGGGTTTCTGGTGGCCGCTGCCGACCCCACAAACGGTCTTCCCGTGCTCCAAAACGCAGTAGCGGCGAGTTTCAGCCCTGGACATGGCCGGGAGCCTCGGTCTGGCGACTCTCGTCGGAGAGCGCCGCCGCTCAGGCTCTGCCGCGCGCGAGGTGGAAGAAGGCTGTGGGCCCCACTGTCAGGAATTTAAAATTTTCTATTTCTCGGTACAGATTTTCATCAAACTTTGCAAGCTCATAACTTTCTGTAGGAACCTCCAAAAATTGTAAAATAAATTTCATTGGATTCCTCTCAGTGAGTACTATCAAGAGGTATATCCCAATATTTATGAAAATCCCTGGATTTAGCTCATTAATTCAATTAAATAAAATATTAGGAAATTAATTACAGGAGTTCTGTTTATTGGAAAATTCCCAATTTTGGGCAGAACCTTCCTCTAAATATGATTGAACTCCAGTAAAAACTTCAGAGGCATTGGACCTCATATGCTTTGCCAAATGTTGTTTTCCTCCTCTATGTCTCTGAAAAATGGCAAAAATAACAGAAACTCTTTCAGAGAATTTCCCAATCTTGTATATTCCATTTCCCCCTGTAGGTAGCTCGAAAAATTTTGAAACAAATGTTTTTAGAACCAGGGAGACCTGCTCTAATTAGATATTCCACTGTTAGCCATGTCAAAACTTCAGATTTGGGATCAAAATTCAGAGAAGTCTTGTACTTGTGGGAATTTTGGAGACCACAAGCTTCCATAAGAATTTCTCAAATTTTGCTAAAATCATCCTCAGAGAGTCTAGTATCCACTGGAAAAATCCCAAAGCCAATTAAGACACCTTAATAGCAGTAGCTAGTAATAGAATTTTAATTCTTATAATTCATTAAGACAAATATTTTGTTGCATATCATATAGTGACCGAAGTTGAGGACACTCCGGAGCCGTTGGAAGTCCTCCCACCAGACATTAAATTTCCAATTGACTCACAACCAGGCAAGCCTTGGTTTGCATTTAATTAGCTTTTGCAAAGTTTTCATTTGTATCACTTATGTCTAGGGTGAAATGCTTGCATTAGAGTTAAGGTGATTGAAACCCCACTTGCATGACTTTTAAATCCTATGGAGGGTTGGGTAGTTTACAACTAGATGAGTAGAGAATGCCATGCTAATGTTCTCAGGATCCCGGTAGAAGTCGAGTGGTTGGAATCTACTCGCGAGATAGAAATTTTATCACAAGGGATAGAAAGAAAGAAAGAATGGTTTAAGAATGTGAAATTGAGACCCAGCATGGGAAATAGGATGCAGTGAGCGGAGGTCTCACGTGTGCGAGGACCAAACGGTCTCGACTAGCCCGGATCACGCTGAGGGGTGCTGCATTGCACAGCACCAGATAACACACGTAAAAGGTACAAAGCGGAAGGAAAAGTTTTATTACATAAAATTATTTCTGAACATGTTTACAACAAAATACATCAAGTTTACACTCACGGGCGTAGACTATGCAAAAAAGAGTTCAAGTTCAGCCCGTGAACGTGTTCCCACTAGCACACACGCACACTAACACGGCGGCGTGCATGGCTCCCACTCGACGGTGTTTCCCTCTTGGGGGTCCGTCTCTTCCTCGGGAGCCTCCTCCTTATAGCACCCTGCACACGCTTCAAACACAAGCAGTGAGCACGATGGCTCAGCAAGACTAACCCGTCTTACCTACACATGGAACTCTACATGCTGGGTTTGTTGTGTATAATGGAATGTAAGTTGCAAAAGACACACCTAAATAGTTGAACCTTACTTTCAAGTTTTAGCAACAAGTTGTTGGAGAACCTCGTGCTAAGACACATAAGAGAGCCGCAATCAAATAAGAACCACATTTCTCTCATGTGCTTTGCCAAAGGTTGAAAAGAACTTTAATTAGCTCTAAACTACAACAATTCATTAGCAACCAAAGTACAGCCTTCAATCAGCAATGTTTTAACATGGAACTAGCCTGTTCTTTCTACGTCACTGTACAGTGAACAAGTGGTACTCACTGACCGTGAGGGACGGCGATTATAATCGTTTTACACCTGCAGGGTTATCCGAATAACCCGTCACGTATGCCCGTACTCGATGTTGCCTACAGCAACCACCACGGACGTCGTATGCAACCACCTTTCATCCGTCAGCCAAGTGTTGAGCCGGTCCTATCGTCCCGAGCAAGAGGTCTCTACGCGCGCATCCGTAGTGCCGCCAGCCGATTTACACCTCATGCTCTCAACCTACCCTCTGGACGACAAGCAATGCCTCAACAGATCTCTACCCGAATTACATCGGTTTCCCGGTTTCCATATATCTGGTAGGTCTTCTAGCTTGTTCAACAGGCTCGCACACGGCTCGGTCCTCAATCGACACAAGCAGAGCTATGGCACCCAGGCCCCAAAGTCCTGCTGCCCTCGGTGAGCAAATCATATATGGCACTCGGTTTGATGCACTTATGAAGTTGTGGGTTGCACCCGAATCAAATAGAAGGATGATTGTGCGATCCTTGAGAGTGAACATACCCGCCAGCACGTTCTCTCCTTCCGGGGCGTCTTCATTGTTGAGGTAACGAACGCCCCCGGGTCGCTGACCTCCCTTCTTAGCCAGTGGTCGGCCTCGAGCACCGCCCTGATATTGGGCTTGCCCACTGCTTTGCTGCCCCTGTGGGCAGTCCATCGAGAAATTACCAGCCTGGCCACACGTATAGCATGTGTAGCGAGGTGGTCCTCCGCTGTACGGGGGATGGAATCTCAGGCCGCGTTGTGGCTGTGGAAACGCCCGGGGTACCATCTGCTGCTGTTGCTGCTGTAGCGGTCGCGGTGGTGGCATCAGCGGTCGGAATGGGGATGGCGGTGGATGCCACTGCTGAACGGATGGTGTCCAATACGCCATTCGGGTATTTTTGAGGAGCTCCACCCCCGCTGCTCGGTGGAGCGCTGCGCTTCCTCTGCTCAGCCGCAAATTCCGGCTGAGCATCCTCTTGAAGAATCGCGGCATTGACGTGTAAAATCCCACGTTCAGCATGTTAGCTCTTTAGTAGAATTTAAATTTGCAGGGTTAAATCGAATTCTAACTAGGGTTTCAAATTCAAAATTCGGCTACATGCAATAAAGGAAACCTAGCCGTAAAGGAATTAAATCACGACATTTCAAATTTAAGCACAAGCTAGGTTTAACTCCCCGCTATTCAAATTCAGTTTGTAGAATGTGCTGCAAAAACTTGAATTCGAATTTTTGAAACAAATGTTGAGTGGAGGGGGACCCACATGTCATTTGCACAGCAAACCAGAGAGACTTTCTTTGCTCTGTGACCTTGCCACTGAAGGGGGATGCATGCACCACGGAGCTGTCTGTGCTCTTGCTTCTGATTGCGGTGCACTCAAGTCTCAGTTGCTGGCTAAGTATCCCCGGTGCACAAGTCGTCGTTTCTTCACTGCCTCTAAAAAGCAAAACCACAGCCCCTGATCTTCCTCGAGCGGTCACCCGAGAAAAACAGAACACTGCGCTCCACTCTCGGCTCCCGTTGTCAATCACCTCCCGGCGTGTTTTACGCCCGGCTGAGCACCTCAAAGGCTGCGCCGATCCCTCCTTGACGATTTCCAACCACCTTCAGCTCGCCCCCGCCCCCCCCCCCCCCCCCCCCCCCGCGCAACCGAGCCATTCTTCCCCGGGAAAAACAAGGCACGACGCCGCCTCTCGGTTCCACGTTGCCCGGCCGTTCCCGTACCCTCCGGTTCGAGCAAAGCGACTTAAAGGTGTGCCATGACGTCTATATTATCATCCCGGACCCCCTTGCTCGTCCCCGTCACCAGCTCACCAGAATTTGAGTTTTGGCGCCGGTGAACAACCACTAAGGATGCTTTAGGGCAGCTTGGACTGTTGAAATTAGCTTGGGACCTTGCCCGGCAGCTGCGCCACGTTCCAAGGGTCGTGTAGGGCGAAACCGTAGCCAATTTGGTGGAAAAACGGAGGAAAACGGGGCGCGCCACGATCTGTGCCGGTGTGCACGCGCGTTCTCTGGCGGGAGGTTGAAGACACAACTGACCCGTGGGCCCCACTTTTGAATTTCTCTGTGTAAAACAAATCGAGAAAAGGGTGCAACTTTGCAAGTCCATAACTCGGGGTAGAAAACTCCAACATTAGTGAGACAAATTTTGTTGGAATCCTTATGAAGAGTTATTTGAAGAGAAACAAAGTGCTAGCTACGAAAATGCATATGAATTTCTGTAGAATTCTTTTTATTAATTCCTTTAGGGATTAATTCCAGGAATATGGCTGGATAAAATATTCCAATTTTTTGTCAGAAGCTCTTTCTCATAGTTCCTGAGCTCCAGTAAAAATCTTAAGATTTCTGGCGATGTTTAAGAGGGCTTAATCAGTAGGTTATCTCAGGGACTAAATAAAAGAGCTGAAAAATCACAGAAGGGAATTTCCAGAAAAATAAAATAAACTTCAACAAGCAATTCTAGCCAGCAGAACACTTAGAAAAATTTGAAACAAATTTTCCTAGGAATCTTAGGTCCAGACCTATTAGGGTATCAAATTTCTCCATATGACCAAGTATAATTAAATTCCCATAAATCATTGAAGGTTAAAGGTTCCAAGAATTCTTGTGGTCATATTCTGTCTCAAAAGTTTCTGAAAATTTGACCATACTCCTATCAGGAGTTTAAAAAATCTCTGTAAAAGTTTCAACCATAGATTCCTCTGTCTTCTTAGGTTTTGCTTCTGTAGTTTGCACATAGTACATTATTTCATAATGCGACACATTTCTTTATTTGATCATTGCGATAGAAATAATTCTCACGAAGACTTCGGAGGCCTCTCACTTGCTCCTATTGACAGAAACTTTAGTCGGGATCAGCACTAAGGCAAGCCACAGTTTCCATCAAAATTTACATGTTTCTATTTCTATTCACTTTATAATGTCTAACATTTTGATTATTGCACTAAGTCTAGTTTGTATGACACTCCACACGCATGACCCAATAAATCCCTGGAGTTTGATTAGAGTAGGTTTTTATTTAATTATAATGGTTGTTATCAAGTTAACAAAACTGGATTAAAAGAGGCATAACTCGAGTAGGTCGTTTCCTACTCGTGAACTGTAAAAGTCCCAAAAACATGTATGAATAAAAACTAAAGTTTGAGTTCATATGTGTGGCAAAGACATGAAAAATGGGACTTGCTAAAACTTTTCTTCATGCAATGTAATACATGGATGAACATCCAACATAAGGTTCACCTTTTTAAATTAAAAGTGTTGGACCAATAAGGAGTTAAATACCTCTTTGCATGTAAGTTTAAAAATCAGATTTTTAAATTCAAAGTTCACTCATGTAGTGATCAAAAACTTTGAGTAAACATGCAGCCCTATAGTTGGGATTATAGAGAGAAGTTTGCTCATAAACTTCTCAATTGTAGGGTGAGCTCAAAAGGGAGTTAAAGAGGAGAATTTGCAAACTTCAACCAAATTCAAATTTGGAAAGCAAATTCAAACTGAATTGGAAGGATTCAAATTCTAGTCCACACTTTAAACTCAGAATTGTGGGGATTAAGAGGATCAGTTTGAGAAGATAGTTGGGGAGGAAATGTGGAGTGGGACCCACATGTCATAGAGCTAAAAGAGGAGACTTGCACCTTAAGTCTCAGCCCCAGTGAGGAAATTCGTCGAGCAGCACGTGGGCCACGAGCAGCTCCCGCCGTGGAGCCACGGGGGCGCTCGGCAGCGCCACCAGCTGCTGCATTTCCCCACACACGGCGCCCAGAGGCGGTTCTGCGACCTGATAAACCCCCCCTGGACGAAGCAAAGGCCGTCCCTGCCTCTCCTCCTCGCGAGCGCTCGGCCAGCGACCGTTTTTCCCTCTGCCTCTCGGTCCGATCGGAAGAACGGCGAAACCACCACGCTCTCTCCTCCCCTGAGCTGCTAAACATCACCGCGAGCTCGGCCTCCACCTCTCTGACCCGCAAGCCAGCGAGCTGCGGCCTCCAGTGCCCGAGAACAACCGCCGCCGCGGCGACCTAAGCCGAGGAATTGATCGGGCGCTCGTGGACAGCCCTCCACAACGGGTTTCACGGTCGAGCGATCACACCTACGGACGCGCACGGGTGCGGTGCTGCTCTCAGCCCAAGCTCAGGCCATACCGTGAAGCATCGCCGGCGAATTTCGAAGTTTTGCTCCGGCGACCCCATTCCGAGCTTCCGGTATGACTCTTTCAAATTCTTGCCCTCTGATCCTTCTTAAGTCATCAAATTTGGCACATGGATGCTGGATTAGACGGCGGTCATTTCTCCTTTAGGATCCAGCGCATGAAAACACCTCAGCACGACGGAATTCGAGCTCGACTAGAGGTGTTCATGGCGGACCCATTCGGTCGCACGGCGACAACCTATTTACCGCCGCTCCCGAGCCATTTTGAGGTCGTGCCGATCTTCCTAGAGCTGCGCTGGTGCTGTAGGGCGCGTCGGCGCAGGTTTTGGCTGGCCGGAAACCCTAGGCGACGCTGCCGAACTACCACAGGGGCAGTCACACGTCGCCGGCCATGTTCCGGTCGTCGACAGCCCTAGCTAACCCCACCGCCGTGTTCCTCGGGGTCACAAACTCCCTGGCGGCGAGTTTCAGCTCAGGCGGTGGCCGGAAACGGCGAGCCGGCGAGCTCCGGCGTCGGGCCGGCGAGGGACAGCGCGGGCGCGGGGAAGAAGCGGGAGGTAGAAGACGAAGCGTGGGCCCCGTCTGTCAGCAGCTCAAATTTTAAACCCGGGATCGGGTGTGGCCGGGATCCCGTGTGTTGGCGCGCAGAGACGCTGTGGCCCGGTGTGGCTTCGTTTCTATTGGCTGGAATTCAAAACTGTGGGTCCAGCCGAATTTGCTGTAGGGAAATAATTCCAGACTTAGCTCAATCTTTGGAAATTCATATCTCCCTGTAGAAAACTCCAATTTGAGTGATTCCAATTGGGTTGGATTCATCTCTCTGAGTTCTAACCAAATATGAACCTAGATTTCTATGAAAGTCAATATTATATTCTGGAAAATTCTTTGAAGGTTTTCTGAAAAAGAATTATTGAGGGAGTTTGGGTTACCCAAAAATACCCAAATTTTGCCAGAATATTCTTTAGCATATTTTTGACCTTATAGCAAATTTTCAGCTCATTTGAAGATCATGTGAGTAGGAATTTGCTAAAAACAATCTGCTGTGTTCATAAGAGTCCAGAAACATTTTCAGAAAATGTTTCCCACTTCCAAAAATCTGTTCTGAGCAATCCATAGCTCCAGAAATCATAGGAAAATTTAGACAAGATCTCTGGGACATACTTGGAATTGTAATTCACTTCGTTGGGCATGAAAATGCACATTACTACAGAATTAATTCTATTGAGTACAAATGCTTAAAGAATTGTTCTGGGAGAACTACCCAAGTAAAAGGGCTGAATTTTGGACCAGATGACTCTAATGTGATCAAAAACTCACATGTAAATTATCAGCCCAAGATAATCCTGGAACTCCCTGTTCTTATTCTCCATACTTATGTATAAGGGAAAAATACATAAGAGATATTGTGAGAATTATTGGGCACACAATATGACTCCACATTAGCTGCAATTTGGCAAGCTAAATCCTTAGGTAGTATAGAACCTGCTGTAAAAGTTTTGAGGCCATTGGAGTTCTTGTTCTTCAGTTGCACTCAAATCTTTTCAGCTTATCTATTATGTTCATTAGAGAAAAGGGTTAGTGTATAGCTAAGGGCCTTAAGGTCAAATTAGTTTAATTCTGTTCTTTGCACAACAGAGGCAAACCAAGCCATGCTTGGCTTTTCCACACAACCTCTGTTCTTAAGAAAGTAATTCTATAACTTCTTTCCATTACATTCCATGAAACATATGCATATGCATTTCAATAGGAACCACAACGAAGGGGACTCAAAGGAGTGATTCATCAAAGTGGATCAAGCTCCGGAGAGTCAAGGGTGGATCTGCAAGGACACTAACTGTTATATACGACTACCCTGCAAAACAGGCAAGCTCCGGTTTGCATTTAACAGCTGTTAAGTTTTTGTTTGTTATTCACTTTCGGTCAAGGTATGAACTGTGCATTAGGTCTAGTGATTGATACTCCTCTTGCATAACCAAATGACCCATTGAGTATTGGGTAGGTGTCTTTCACCGCGTAGAACTGCCATGCTTAAGTACGGTTCGGTAGAAGTCGAGTGGTGAGATGGTACTCGCAGATTTAGGAACAACAGGGGCATACGGGATTGGTTCGTAATTGAATTAGCAAGTTAAAGTTGAGACCGGAAGGTTGTAGGAGCAGCAGGACATAGGGGCCTGGGTGCTGTAGACCTGTCCGTGTCGGTCAAGGACCGATCCGTATGCGGCCCTGTTGAACAAGTTTGAGTTGTGTACCGGACTCATGCTGGCTATATGGGACCCAGTAAACCGATGTACCTCGGGAAGCTGTCGTTGGGACTTTTCGGGTCGCCTCAGGCGGACGGCCGGTGTGCAGTATGTGGGGAATATTCTCATGACATCTCACGTCGGAAGGTGCACCATGAGAGTAGCTACTGTACGGGGCGACTTGATCGATTCAGCGGGGGTGAAACGGGGGAAAGGATGCCACGTACGACGTCAGTGATGGTTGTTGTAGGCAACGTCGAGTACGGGCGTACGTGTCGTGTAGTCCGGGTGTTATTGATTCGAATCACCGTCGCTCGCGGAATGGACCGAGCATACTTGTTCTCACAGTCGTGACGTAGTAAGAACTTGCATGAGAAAGGAACTAATCATTTTGATATGAAATATTATCCTACCTTTGCATTGGAACTTGATGAATAGGCTAGTGCAAACTCGATTCTTTTATGCCATGAGCAATTTACATCGGGGGAAAGCGTTTCTTGTTTGATTGTGGACTCCCGATGTGGCGTGCCCAGGGTTACTTAAAATGCTGCAGTTAATACTTGAAAGTAAGGATTCACTTTTAGGCGAGTTAATCATGCTTATGCCATCCTATGTTAGGTTCATAACCTCACTTAGAGTTTCATGTTTAGGGTGACGGTTAAGTCTTGCTGAGCGTTATGCTCACGGATGCTATCCGAGTGTTTTGCAGGTAATTGACTCGCTGATTATGAGAAGGGGTGCCGATGAGACTCGGGAACCTCCGAGTGCTTACTCTAAGAGCATCCTCGCCGCTGCAGATTGTCTTTGTGTTGCTAGTAAGAAACGTCCGCGGGCTGGACCGTTTCTTTGTTGCTAGTTTAGATATGAGTCGTGAGAGTGATAGTCTTCCGCTGTAGTTTACTCTGATATACTTATTTGTAAAATATTCTTGTACGCTTCCGCAAACTATTTATGTAATATGATGTATGTTCATCGACCCGTGTGCTGTTGGGTGCCGCATAACACGTCACCACCCGACGAGGTCCCGTGGGGCCGTCTCAGCGTGGTATCTGAGCCGTTTCACATGGCATCAGAGCCCTGTCACACATGGTATCAGAGCTGCGTTGGGAACAGAGCACGGATTGAGCATCATGTTATGTCAAAAACTTAGGGTACGGTGAGATATCGGTACTAGGCCCACATAAGGACTACTATTAGCATATTATGAAGGTGGCAAGCTAACTTATTTGTTATGTCGGAAAAATCGTGCATCTCGGGATGGTTTATGTCTTGGGGGGTGCACGTATGCGCTGTCCACCAGTGCGCACAAGCTGAAGGGTGGAGCCTCACGGGTGGCAGGTAACCCGACCCGCTTTAGTATCCTCTACGACTCTTCATGTCGTTTGGGGTATTCGAGCAACGTCTTCCCAGGCGTGCGTGGTGCAATTTGGGAGACCCCGTCACGTGGTCAGTAACGTGAACACGTAGCTCAAGGCGTGTTTGGCTTGAGAACACCTGGGCGAGTGATGACGGCCGGGTGTACAAACTGTTATGGATACCGGGTTCGGTGTGCAGCCAAACCTGATGATTGAGTGTGTTTTATGTAGGTACTAACCACGAAAAACCCTAGTACGTGTAGAACACGTTTGCGAGTGATCGTTTTAGTGCCACCTAATGATACGTATATGCCGGTGTAATCCGGTTAGGTTTTTCTTTGGTGAGGCAACGTAGTACCGTCATATGTCTTACGGTGCATCGTCACCGTACTACACTGGATAGTATTCTTACCTATGAAGAAATCATTCATGACTAACTTTCAAACTAAAAATGGATGTGATAAAGCACATATTAGTTACTGAACTCTTCATTTGAACTAAGTTTCAAAGAAGAGAATTACTAGGCTTCTTTTGATCTCAAAAACAGAGTGCTCTGTTCTGGCAGAAGTTTTGCCGAACTTTAACAGAGCGTAACTCTGGTTAGTTTGACCCAATGGAGGTGTTTGATACGGTTCTGGAAAGTTTATTAAGTGCTCTACAACTTTTCTGTAGAACTCCAGAGCCAAATCCGACACCAACTTGGTTGAACGTCCAGATGAATGCAAACTGTTCAGAAAACAGAGCAGCTGCAGACTTCTCTGGATGTTTCTGTAAATTAGCCGTCACAGTCTGTAGAAAAATTTCTAAGGGTTATACGATAAACCGTTGGAAAGGTTAGGAAATTTGCAACGATTTTGTAGTTCATAGTTTGTTCAGAATTGTAACCCAGTTGTATGTAAAACTGTGATGAAAACAGCCACATACAAAGGAGGTGCTGGCAAATTTTAGCCAGAAATTCTGTCAACTTTGAACAATCCTAACTTTTGTTCCAGAAATGATCTAGGGGCATGTGAGTACTCGTTGAAAATATACTGAAGTTAACTTCAACTTTGGTATTCAACTTGAGTTATGAAAATGCTAGTAACCGGATCAAATTCTGGGTTAAGTACTGAAAGGTCTGTTTTGTACCGGATGAGGGACTGGATATGTTGGCTTTAGAAGGATGTGTAAACATGAAATTTTGTTATGCTTTCATAAAGTTTTAGCATGTTCATGTTTTACATACTTTCACATACTGCTGAGATCATGTTTTGACTCCCCTCAAAAATTATCTTTGTGCAGTATGGTGCGTACTCATTCTCCGAGTAGGGTTGATAGTTCTCGTCAAGAAGTTGATGACTCGACTCCACCACGGGCACCGCCATCAACGGTATGGGCGGATGTCATGGCTCAGATGGTCGAGTCAAGTCAAGAGAACACAAGACTACTCCAAGCCTTGGTACAACAGGGCTTACTCCAGCGTGCACAACAGGACGTTCCACCTCGGAACGCCTACTTGGATTTCTTGGCGACACAACCGCCAATTTTCACGGAGGCCAATGAACCAGTGGAAGCTGATCAGTGGCTTCGAGTTATGGAGTCCAAGTTTGGAGTGTTTGAGTGTGACGAGTATCAGAAGACATCATTTGCAGCTCAACAGCTCCATGGAGCCGCCGGAAATTGGTGGTTCGCTTATCTTGCCACCGTTCCGGAAGGTCATCAAGTGGAATGGACGGAATTTCGTGAAGCATTCTGGGCTCGTCACATTCCTATGGGTTTTATCAAGGCCCAGCAGCAGGAATTCAGAAACTTGAAGCAGGGGGACATGAGTGTCCTCGATTATGTCAGACGATTCAATCTTCTAGCACAATATGCTCCTGCTTATGCGACGAGCGAAGCTGCAATGTGTGACTACTTTTTCTATGGCTTGAGTGCCATACTAAAAGAGAAGTTAGCTTTGTTCAATCAAGGCAGTTACACCGAGTTGATCAGTGCTGCTCTGCTGCAAGAACAAGCGACACTTGAGTGTCAAGCAGAGAAGAGGGACCGGGAGGATGTGCAAGGAGACACACCAATCGTTCCTCGTAAATACCGTGTAGTGTATCACACACCATCCGAGGAGATATGGCAAGCACCAGGGAGATCAACTCCGTACAGATTTCCTGCTCAAGAATCTTATCTTGAAGCAGCGCCATTTCCGCAGCAACGAATGATACCTGTTGCGTCATTGCTGCAGCCAAGTGCCTCAACTTCTCAACCACAAGTCAACGAAGAACCGGGGAAACCTCCGTGTTCTTATTGCCACCGTTTTGGGCATTTTAGGCAGGAATGCCGGGAGAAGTTGGTAAACACCAGACAGCCATCATCATCAAGTGGTATGCCGCCACCTGCTCCAGTCAACATAACAGCATTGCAATCCGGGAGTGTGCAACATCTTGCGATTGAGGATGTCCCGGAGGGAGCACCGGTGTTAGCGGGCATGTTTACTCTCAAGGACGTGCCCGTATTGGTACTTTTTGATTCAGGTGCAACCCACAATTTTATCAGCAGAACATGCGTGGATCAGCACCAATTATCCACCAATACTCCCACAACGAGTTTTCTCATACGTTCACCGGGAGGAAATATCTCTGCCAATCAGATTGTGTCCCGAGCAGCTTTGTGTTTGGGCGGAAAAATATACCCAACATCGCTGATTATGTTGGATAGGCAGAAGATAGACATTATATTGGGGATGTCTTGGTTAAATCGTCACGGTGCCATTCTCAATATCGGTAACCGGACTGTCCAGATTGACTCGCCGATTCACGGACAGCACACGCTGTTTTTAGACAGCGAGGATCCAGATATGGTAGAGGCCTACCACACGGAAGCGCTGAAGCTTGAAGATATTCCGGTGGTACGTGATTATCCTGACGTATTTCCCGATGACTTACCGGGCATGCCGCCCGAACGGGACGTCGAGTTCAAAATTGAACTGGCGCCGGGAACGACGCCTATTTCACAAAGGCCTTACAAGATGGCACCTAACGAGCTAGCAGAGTTGAAAGAGCAACTGAATGAACTTATGAGCAAGGGTTTCATACGACCAAGTTCTTCACCTTGGGGTTGCTCAGCGCTGTTCGTTAAGAAGAAGGACGAAACACTACGGCTATGTGTTGATTACCGTCCTCTCAATGCTGTCACAATAAAGAACAAGTATCCTTTGCCCCGCATTGACATCCTGTTTGATCAACTTGTGGGTGCAAAGGTATTTTCGAAGATGGATCTTCGGTCGGGCTATCATCAAATCAAGATCCGGCCGGAGGACATACCGAAGACAGCTTTCTCGACGAGATACGGACTCTACGAGTATCTCGTCATGTCATTTGGATTAACCAACGCTCCGGCACACTTCATGTATTTGATGAATTCTGTGTTCATGCCGGAGTTAGACAAGTTCGTCGTGGTATTCATCGACGACATATTGGTTTACTCCAAATCTGAAGAAGAGCATGCTGAACATCTGCGCATTGTGCTACAACGGTTGCGGGAGCACCAGTTATATGCCAAGTTCAGCAAGTGCGAGTTCTGGATCGATCAAGTGCCTTTCCTAGGCCATATTATTTCAGCAGAAGGTATCGCCGTGGACCCCAGCAAGATTGAACAAGTGCTGAAGTGGGAATCTCCCAAATCGGTCCACGAGGTCCGAAGTTTCTTAGGTTTAGCGGGGTATTATCGGAGGTTTATTCCGAGCTTCTCAAAGATTGCTAAACCAATGACGGAGCTGCTGAAGAAGGGCACTAAATACATGTGGAATGCAGCATGTGAAGCCGCATTCAAAACTTTGGTGAAACATCTCACAACGGCTCCAGTTCTTGCTCAGCCGGACACGACGAAGCCATTTGATGTATATTGCGATGCATCCGGCATCGGTCTCGGCTGCGTTCTGATGCAAGAAGGGCGTGTAGTCGCCTATGGGTCTCGTCAACTGCGAAACCACGAGCAGCATTATCCAACTCACGATCTTGAGCTTGCTGCTGTGGTGTTGGCGCTAAAGATGTGGAGGCATTACCTACTGGGTAATCTTGTTCACCTCTACACCGACCATAAAAGCCTGAAGTACATCTTCACGCAGAAGGAGCTGAATATGAGACAACGGAGATGGTTGGAGCTCATAAAAGATTATGAAATTGAGATCCACTATCACCCGGGAAAAGCCAACGTGGTTGCCGACGCGCTTAGTCGGAAAGCCCACGTTCACAACTTAGCGGTCGCTGAGTTGGAAGATGAAGAACCAAGCCTCCGTGTCATTCCGTATGGCGCACTTTATAATCTCGCGCTCATCCCAACAATCCGTGAAGAGATTGTTGAGGCTCAAAGAAGAGACAGAGGTATGTCTCACATACGGAGCAGACTAGACAACGGAGAGGTGAAATGTTTCCGGAAGGATGAGGACGGTACAATCTGGTTTAACGACCATATAGTGGTACCGCGCAATATGAAACTCTGGAAGAAGATCTTGGATGAAGCCCACCTGTCAAAGTTTTCCATTCATCCCGGAAGTAACAAGATGTACCAAGATTTGAAACAGAAATTTTGGTGGACGAGGATGAAGAGGGAGATTGCTAAATACGTATCCGAATGCGATACGTGTAGATGGGTCAAGGCTGATCATATGCGGAAAGCTGGACCGCTACAACCTTTGAAGATTCCGGCGTGGAAATGGGAGGATGTGAGTATGGACTTCATCGTTGGATTACCGCTCACATCTAAGAAGCATGACTCGATATGGGTGATCGTCGACCGGTTGACGAAATCAGCTCATTTCATACCGGTAAACACTCATTATCGAGCAAGGCAATATGCGGAGTTATTAATCTCCAGAATTATATGTTCACATGGTGTCCCGAAGACCATCATCTCAGATCGAGGTGCGTTGTTCGTTGCTCGGTTTTGGGAGCAGCTGCATGCCTCGTTGGGCACCAAGCTAATTAGAAGCTCCGCATATCACCCTCAAACTGATGGACAAACTGAGAGGGTGAATCAAGTGCTCGAGGACATGTTGAGAGCATGTGCCATCCACCACGGTAGGAATTGGGACGATCACCTACCGCTGGCGGAGTTTTCATACAACAACGGTTATCAAGCGAGTATTAAAATGTCACCGTATGAAGCTCTCTATGGCCGGAAGTGTCGCACACCACTGAATTGGTGTGAGTCTGGCGAAAGAGTTCTGTTTGGGATTGATCTTGTCAACGAAGCCGAAGACCGAGTTCGGTTGATACAAGAGAACTTAAAGGCTGCACAATCCCGACAGAAGAGGTACGCGGATCAGAGGCGTAGGCCATTACATTTTGACGTTGGAGAACACGTTTATCTTTGTGTATCCCCGATGAAGGGAATTCACCGGTTCGGTGTAAAGGGGAAGCTCGCTCCCCGTTTTATTGGTCCTTTTGCTATCGCGGAGAAGTGCGGACCCGTAGCCTACCGGCTGGAATTACCGGCAAGTCTAGCGGGTGTTCATGATGTATTTCATGTTTCACAGCTGCGGAAGTGCCTCAAATTCACCGCTGCTGTTCGCACTGAGGACATCGACGAATTGAAACCGGACCTGACATACACCGAGCGACCGGTCCAGATTTTGGATGAAAAGGCCCGGGTAACCCGGAACCGGACGATCAGATTCTTCAAGGTGCTGTGGAGTAATCACACCGCGGAAGAGGCGACGTGGGAAAGTGAAGATTATCTCCGCACCAACTACCCGGAACTTTTATCTTTTTACAGTTTGTAATTACCTCTCCCGTCTCGTTCCTCTTTTGTAATCTCGGGACGAGATTCTTTTAAGGGGGGAGGAATGTAAAAGTCCCAAAAACATGTATGAATAAAAACTAAAGTTTGAGTTCATATGTGTGGCAAAGACATGAAAAATGGGACTTGCTAAAACTTTTCTTCATGCAATGTAATACATGGATGAACATCCAACATAAGGTTCACCTTTTTAAATTAAAAGTGTTGGACCAATAAGGAGTTAAATACCTCTTTGCATGTAAGTTTAAAAATCAGATTTTTAAATTCAAAGTTCACTCATGTAGTGATCAAAAACTTTGAGTAAACATGCAGCCCTATAGTTGGGATTATAGAGAGAAGTTTGCTCATAAACTTCTCAATTGTAGGGTGAGCTCAAAAGGGAGTTAAAGAGGAGAATTTGCAAACTTCAACCAAATTCAAATTTGGAAAGCAAATTCAAACTGAATTGGAAGGATTCAAATTCTAGTCCACACTTTAAACTCAGAATTGTGGGGATTAAGAGGATCAGTTTGAGAAGATAGTTGGGGAGGAAATGTGGAGTGGGACCCACATGTCATAGAGCTAAAAGAGGAGACTTGCACCTTAAGTCTCAGCCCCAGTGAGGAAATTCGTCGAGCAGCACGTGGGCCACGAGCAGCTCCCGCCGTGGAGCCACGGGGGCGCTCGGCAGCGCCACCAGCTGCTGCATTTCCCCACACACGGCGCCCAGAGGCGGTTCTGCGACCTGATAAACCCCCCCTGGACGAAGCAAAGGCCGTCCCTGCCTCTCCTCCTCGCGAGCGCTCGGCCAGCGACCGTTTTTCCCTCTGCCTCTCGGTCCGATCGGAAGAACGGCGAAACCACCACGCTCTCTCCTCCCCTGAGCTGCTAAACATCACCGCGAGCTCGGCCTCCACCTCTCTGACCCGCAAGCCAAAGAGCTGCGGCCTCCAGTGCCCGAGAACAACCGCCGCCGCGGCGACCTAAGCCGAGGAATTGATCGGGCGCTCGTGGACAGCCCTCCACAACGGGTTTCACGGTCGAGCGATCACACCTACGGACGCGCACGGGTGCGGTGCTACTCTCAGCCCAAGCTCAGGCCATACCGTGAAGCATCGCCGGCGAATTTCGAAGTTTTGCTCCGGCGACCCCATTCCGAGCTTCCGGTATGACTCTTTCAAATTCTTGCCCTCTGATCCTTCTTAAGTCATCAAATTTGGCACATGGATGCTGGATTAGACGGCGGTCATTTCTCCTTTAGGATCCAGCGCATGAAAACACCTCAGCACGACGGAATTCGAGCTCGACTAGAGGTGTTCATGGCGGACCCATTCGGTCGCACGGCGACAACCTATTTACCGCCGCTCCCGAGCCATTTTGAGGTCGTGCCGATCTTCCTAGAGCTGCGCTGGTGCTGTAGGGCGCGTCGGCGCAGGTTTTGGCTGGCCGGAAACCCTAGGCGACGCTGCCGAACTACCACAGGGGCAGTCACACGTCGCCGGCCATGTTCCGGTCGTCGACAGCCCTAGCCAACCCCACCGCCGTGTTCCTCGGGGTCACAAACTCCCTGGCGGCGAGTTTCAGCTCAGGCGGTGGCCGGAAACGGCGAGCCGGCGAGCTCCGGCGTCGGGCCGGCGAGGGACAGCGCGGGCGCGGGGAAGAAGCGGGAGGTAGAAGACGAAGCGTGGGCCCCGTCTGTCAGCAGCTCAAATTTTAAACCCGGGATCGGGTGTGGCCGGGATCCCGTGTGTTGGCGCGCAGAGACGCTGTGCCCGGTGTGGCTTCGTTTCTATTGGCTGGAATTCAAAACTGTGGGTCCAGCCGAATTTGCTGTAGGGAAATAATTCCAGACTTAGCTCAATCTTTGGAAATTCATATCTCCCTGTAGAAAACTCCAATTTGAGTGATTCCAATTGGGTTGGATTCATCTCTCTGAATTCTAACCAAATATGAACCTAGATTTCTATGAAAGTCAATATTATATTCTGGAAAATTCTTTGAAGGTTTTCTGAAAAAGAATTATTGAGGGAGTTTGGGTTACCCAAAAATACCCAAATTTTGCCAGAATATTCTTTAGCATATTTTTGACCTTATAGCAAATTTTCAGCTCATTTGAAGATCATGTGAGTAGGAATTTGCTAAAAACAATCTGCTGTGTTCATAAGAGTCCAGAAACATTTTCAGAAAATGTTTCCCACTTCCAAAAATCTGTTCTGGGCAATCCATAGCTCCAGAAATCATAGGAAAATTTAGACAAGATCTCTGGGACATACTTGGAATTGTAATTCACTTAGTTGGGCATGAAAATGCACATTACTACAGAATTAATTCTATTGAGTACAAATGCTTAAAGAATTGTTCTGGGAGAACTACCCAAGTAAAAGGGCTGAATTTTGGACCAGATGACTCTAATGTGATCAAAAACTCACATGTAAATTATCAGCCCAAGATAAGTCCTGGAACTCCCTGTTCTTATTCTCCATACTTATGTATAAGGGAAAAATACATAAGAGATATTGTGAGAATTATTGGGCACACAATATGACTCCACATTAGCTGCAATTTGGCAAGCTAAATCCTTAGGTAGTATAGAACCTGCTGTAAAAGTTTTGAGGCCATTGGAGTTCTTGTTCTTCAGTTGCACTCAAATCTTTTCAGCTTATCTATTATGTTCATTAGAGAAAAGGGTTAGTGTATAGCTAAGGGCCTTAAGGTCAAATTAGTTTAATTCTGTTCTTTGCACAACAGAGGCAAACCAAGCCATGCTTGGCTTTTCCACACAACCTCTGTTCTTAAGAAAGTAATTCTATAACTTCTTTCCATTACATTCCATGAAACATATGCATATGCATTTCAATAGGAACCACAACGAAGGGGACTCAAAGGAGTGATTCATCAAAGTGGATCAAGCTCCGGAGAGTCAAGGGTGGATCTGCAAGGACACTAACTGTTATATACGACTACCCTGCAAAACAGGCAAGCTCCGGTTTGCATTTAACAGCTGTTAAGTTTTTGTTTTGTATTCACTTTCGGTCAAGGTATGAACTGTGCATTAGGTCTAGTGATTGATACTCCTCTTGCATAACCAAATGACCCATTGAGTATTGGGTAGGTGTCTTTCACCGCGTAGAACTGCCATGCTTAAGTACGGTTCGGTAGAAGTCGAGTGGTGAGATGGTACTCGCAGATTTAGGAACAACAGGGGCATACGGGATTGGTTCGTAATTGAATTAGCAAGTTAAAGTTGAGACCGGAAGGTTGTAGGAGCAGCAGGACATAGGGGCCTGGGTGCTGTAGACCTGTCCGTGTCGGTCAAGGACCGATCCGTATGCGGCCCTGTTGAACAAGTTTGAGTTGTGTACCGGACTCATGCTGGCTATATGGGACCCAGTAAACCGATGTACCTCGGGAAGCTGTCGTTGGGACTTTTCGGGTCGCCTCAGGCGGACGGCCGGTGTGCAGTATGTGGGGAATATTCTCATGACATCTCACGTCGGAAGGTGCACCATGAGAGTAGCTACTGTACGGGGCGACTTGATCGATTCAGCGGGGGTGAAACGGGGGAAAGGATGCCACGTACGACGTCAGTGATGGTTGTTGTAGGCAACGTCGAGTACGGGCGTACGTGTCGTGTAGTCCGGGTGTTATTGATTCGAATCACCGTCGCTCGCGGAATGGACCGAGCATACTTGTTCTCACAGTCGTGACGTAGTAAGAACTTGCATGAGAAAGGAACTAATCATTTTGATATGAAATATTATCCTACCTTTGCATTGGAACTTGATGAATAGGCTAGTGCAAACTCGATTCTTTTATGCCATGAGCAATTTACATCGGGGGAAAGCGTTTCTTGTTTGATTGTGGACTCCCGATGTGGCGTGCCCAGGGTTACTTAAAATGCTGCAATTAATACTTGAAAGTAAGGATTCAATTTTAGGCGAGTTAATCATGCTTATGCCATCCTATGTTAGGTTCATAACCTCGCTTAGAGTTTCATGTTTAGGGTGACGGTTAAGTCTTGCTGAGCGTTATGCTCACGGATGCTATCCGAGTGTTTTGCAGGTAATTGACTCGCTGATTATGAGAAGGGGTGCCGATGAGACTCGGGAACCTCCGAGTGCTTACTCTAAGAGCATCCTCGCCGCTGCAGATTGTCTTTGTGTTGCTAGTAAGAAACGTCCGCGGGCTGGACCGTTTCTTTGTTGCTAGTTTAGATATGAGTCGTGAGAGTGATAGTCTTCCGCTGTAGTTTACTCTGATATACTTATTTGTAAAATATTCTTGTACGCTTCCGCAAACTATTTATGTAATATGATGTATGTTCATCGACCCGTGTGCTGTTGGGTGCCGCATAACACGGCACCACCCGACGAGGTCCCGTGGGGCCGTCTCAGCGTGGTATCTGAGCCGTTTCACATGGCATCAGAGCCCTGTCACATGAACCGGGATTAAGGGGGATCAATCGGAAGAGTTGGGAATTGATCCTCTTAGTTGGGAATGGAGATCGCGCAGTATGGATGGAAGGCTCAAGGACATGGTCCTGTGAACCTAGTCTCTGTCTGGGTCGATTAAGGTCTTCTCGTGTGCGGCCCCACTGGAAAAGTTTGAGTTGCGTACCGGATGCATATTGGCAATATGGGACCCGGGAAACCGATGTAACATGTTAACCTGGGTGTCGAGGCAATCCCCACCGTCTTATGCAGATGCTGAAAGAAGAGAGAAGTCGGCTCTACGAGGGTTTGCCATAGTGAGACTTACTCCAAGTCGGTGGGACCGGTTTGATATTTGGGTGTCATGTGAAAGGTTACCACATACGACGTTGAGGGGATTGGTTGATCACCGGTCTCGGACGGGCGTATGTATCATGTCAGCCGGGTGTTTTTCATTCAAATCACCATCGCTCGCTGTAGTGAGCATACTTGTACACTGAGTCGTGACGTAGTAAGAAACTGGGAAAAGGTTAATATGCTTCGTGAGAAAATCCTCATATTGGAGATGAGGGATGATCAACCCCTTCACTAAATTTAATTTCTACCTTGGGCTAGTAGCGTCGAGACAAAGCGTTTCTTGTTTGATAGTGGAGCCTCGGCGTTGACGGCGCAAGGTATGTATGGGTCTAGGGTAGCTCACTAAATTTACTTTCTCCTCGGGCAAGAGGCATCGAGATGAAGCGTTTCTTGTTTGATTGTGGAGTCTCGATGTGCGAGGATTATAAAAGCTGATTAAAACTAGAAGTAAGGATCTCTGATAGCTCAAGTTCATCTTTTATGCAAACTTCTTATTCAGCCCTCTAGTTCCAGCATTTAGAGTTCCATGTGTAGGACTTCGGTTAAGTCTTGCTGAGCATAAACTCACGGTTTGTTGATCCATTGTTTTGTAGGCAACGTTAGGGAGGAAGGGAGATCCGAGTAGGACAGCATCCAATGAGGGGTGTGAGTCTCATTTGGAACCCTGCACGCCGCCATGTTTGGGTGCAATGCTAGTGTGGAGCATCCACGGGCAGGGTGGCTTCCTTTTGCTTAGCATAGGCTATAGTACGTGAGTTGTATTCTTATCTTCCGCTGCAAATGTACGTCTGTACATTCTTTGTAAAATGTGAAAAATTATGTATTAAAGGCATATGTTGTTGTGTATGTGTGTCTTTCGGATGTGTGCTATTGGTTGCTGCATTGCACGACACCACCCAATGCGATTCCTGGACTATCGGGGTGGCGTCCCCACAAGCGTGGTATCAGAGCTGCATTGGGAATAGCGCACCTGAAAAGACACATATTTTCCAAAACTTAGAATCTACGAGTGAGGAATCGGTACTAGGACCACATGTGGTCTATTAGTAGCATAAGTGATGTATGGTGGCAAACTAACATACTTGTTACTCTATTTTGTAACGACGCACCACCGACCAGGTAAGAGGTAAGGTACGCCACCGAAAGCGGATCAATTTCGGTTAGCTCCCCTGACGAGGAAAGTGGATCAGGGTCTGTCTCATAGCGTGTTGTGAGATGTCAATATGAAACTCTTGAACTCTTCATGTTCCTGAGCTCATATGAAACGCTAGTCCCTGATGTGCATTAGGCAATAAAGTGGAAACCCCATCGTGTGGTCGGTAAAACGATAGTGTGTTCTTCTGGAAGTAGCCTAGGAGGACATACGATGCGCTCGCCATCGGCGTGCCCTGTAGGGCAGTAGGTGGTATCCGATGGGTTGATAAAATTCCCAACCTTGACGACCCGTTCGTGCCCTACTCGGATTCCCCGTCGTGTGGTGTGAAAACGCGACCATGTACCTTGAGACGTGACTTGACTCAAGGACGGCCCATATAGAAATGATACGGGTGTATGTTTTTAGTATGATATGGACCTGTCTGGAATGGCAACCCTATGTGTGCATCATCATTGAGTGGTTTTCTGCAGGTACACTAACCACGTATCCGTATTACGAGTAGAACACATTTGCATGTGAACGATTCTAGTGCTACTAAGAACGTATATGCCGGATGTAATTCGGTTAGGGTTTTCTACTTTTGTGAGGAACGTAGAACCGGCATTATCATGGAAATTGCATGAACACCTCGCTTATCTCATAAACTTGAATATTCTGTAAGATTTGAATGAAGACGGTTCAAATGAAGTATTTAAATTGTGTTCAGAAACTAACTTAAGGATATGTGAGTATAGAAAGACCCGAAAATAGAGTCCCCTGTTTTGGCAGTGTTTCTGCTAAAACTTGTACAGGGTGTTACTCATTGTAGAAAAGACCAATGGTAGTGTGTGATACATTTTTGGAAAGGTGGAGAAGTCCTCTGAAACTTTTCTATAAACCTCCAGGACAGAAACAAACTTAGGGCCCGTTTGATACAGTTCCAGATTCTCCGAGAATTAGAAACGTTTCAGTTTCAACCCAGAAATGTTTCTCAACTGAAACAGAATCACTTTAGAAACCGTTTGGCTAGTTTTCCGATTTCAGTTTCAGTATAGGGAGGAGCAGAATTGAAGTGACCTATTTATCCTTGATGGACTATACTATTTTTATCATAGTATAAATATATTAAATTCTTATAATAAACATTATTTACTAGTGT